>OU975420.1:2900606-5801213 GCA_918857605.2 Philereme vetulata
GATGTTAACGATTGTTTGGAAAAGGGTTCTTGTTGTTTTTCCAATTATCCTTGTCCTAATGCCTTGTGCATTGTAAATTGATTGAATATTTTATTTGACACTAGCTGTGATCAGCTAGTGTCAAATAAAATAAAACAATTAAAAACTACCAATAATAACGTATTTTTTTAATTTATTCGTTACAAACATACAAATCTTTCCTCTTTATAATATTAGTATAGATTTTGTTCTTAATAATATTCCGTATTTAATATTTGTATACCAGAAAAAACTGGTTAATTGCAGTGAAACATATTAATTTTATGTTAACCATCATTGTACCTACAGCCAGATTTCTTTGATTTGATTCGCGCAGTTTCAATAAAAAATATGTTTTCGTGTTGTTGGATCGATTGAAACGCGTGTTACTGAAACTAGTTTTTGAGGCTACTTCGAATCGGTCGATACGTGGAGGTCGCTGGCACTCGATACTCATGCTTTATTTGTGCTTCATGCAAGAGTACAAGAGAATTTGAGAATAAATCGATTTATAGGTATGCGATGCTGGATCAAATGCGCTGGCTCTTGTAAAGATTACTCATCAGCCTTACAATCATGAGGTATAAGATGGGATGAATGCGATATTGACCCTGCAAGTTGGGAGGAGCTCGCTTCACACAGGTCGTTCTGGCGATCTACCATTTTTATAATAACATCAAAACATTTGAAGATAACCGACTCAACACACTTATGTAAAGCGCCAGTTACGTAAGGAGGACCTAAGCCCTCCTATTCCTTCACGTATAATGATGCAGGCCAACTATATTGTCATTCGTGCAATGGGATGTTTAAAGCTAAGTTCGGTTTTGCCAGCCATCTTAGGGCTCACGCTAAAAATATATAAATAATTTCTGTTTAGTTAAGAAGCCGGCGAATCCCGAGCGCAACTTCAATTCGGCCGCGTCAAAAACTTCGGCCTGAATATCGCTATCCCAGTTTAGTGACGAAGTTTAGCCACGCAGAGCGACAGTGATAGCAATTGAACGATTCTAAATTTGATTAGATTTTGACCGTCTGCCGTAATACCAAAAATGATGACTGAAAACTGAAAAGGGTGTTAAATGAAGACTTAGAGCTTCGGGCATATCGAAGAAAAACAGGACATCGTTTGAATGCTCGTCTAATGGACCTGAGACTGAAGAGATGCCGCGCTTTGTTGAAGCGGTACGCGGGAAAAAAATATCGGGAAATTCTTTTTTCGGATGAAAAAAATTTTACCGTAGAAGAGAGCTACAACAAACAAAATGATAAGGTGTACGCACACAGTAGTGAAGAAGCGAGCAACCGTATTCCGCGTGTCCAACGAGGTCATTTTCCATCCTCGCTCATGGTATGGTTGGAAGTTTCTTATTGGGGCTTAACAGAGGTACATTTTTGTGAGAAAGGTGTAAAAACGAATGCAGTTGTGTATCAAAATACAGTCCTGACGAACCTTGTGGAACCTGTTTCTCATACCATATTCAATAACAGGCACTGGGTATACCAACAAGATTCGGCGCTAGCTCATAGAGCGAAGAGCACACAAGACTGGCTGGCGGCGCGTGAAATCGACTTCATCCGGCACGAAGACTGGCCCCCTCCAGTCCAGATTTGAATCCGTTAGATTACAAGATATGGCAACACTTGGAGGAAAAGTCGTGCTCAAAGCCTCATCCCAATTTGGAGTCACTCAAGACATCCTTGATTAAGGCAGCCGCCGATATTGACATGGACCTCGCTCGTGTTGCGATAGACGACTGGCCGCGCAGATTGAAGGCCTGTATTCAAAATCACGGAGGTCATTTTGAATAAACTTTAGTGTCATAAGAATCTATGTTTTATCAAGTTCATTTTGGTATATAAATGGTTACATAATGAATAAACTTGTTTCAATTATTTTATATTAAACATGTGACAGAATTTATGACCTGACTAGGTATATAAAACCAATGACAGCAACATGACAGCAACACGATAGCAATCGGACGTGGAACGTCAAATTGTGGCGCTAGTTTCTATGTGAATATTGATGTTTTGCGACTGATTGTTGTCACGTTGCTGTCGCTGATTTTAGGTAGTTACTCGAATTACCCCCCGGGTTTGGGTATTGTGTAGGGTTGCGACCGGTACGCTAAAATAAAGTATTGTCCTCTTTTTGAAGAGTGTACTTTATAATCTATGACACCAATAAAGCACGCTAAAATACTCATTTTACGTAACTCTGACTGTTACTGGCTTTTTACTGATATCCAAAGCCACAAAACTTGGGTGTTTGATTGAGCGTTACTGAACTCGCAAGATGTCATAATGAATTTTATTTTTGTTCCCCCGAAATGTAAAAATACTATATTCCTTCCAAAAAAGGTGGCAACCCTAGTGTTGTGGTAACATGCCACTCGTAGTTTTTGATACCCACAATACAGAAACCTTAGTGTTTTGTCATAAATATGATTTTTGTTTAAGACAGTTCAATCAGAAATGTCTTGTTTAAGACAGCTTAGACAGAAATATGTCTTGTTTAAGGCAGTTTAGACAGAAATATGTCTTGTTTAAGACAGTTTAGCCAGAAATATGTCTTGTTTTAGACAGTTTAGACAAAAATATGTCTTGTTTAAGACAGTTTAGCCAGAAATATGTCTTGTTTAAGACAGTTTAGAAAGAAATATGTCTTGTTTAAGACAGTTAAGCCAGAAATATGGGTGTTTATAATCGTATTCCTCCTATCATAGATGGGTCAAAGCATTTACTCTATAAATGGTTTTGATTCGGCTAAATTGCCTTCTGACTACATCTTACCTCCAGCTTGTCATCTAACTGTTAAATCACGGCGGTCGGCGATCACGAGTTTCATGCGCACGATCAAGCGATTCCAATCGAGAACGTCGGGAAACACTCTCTTTCAATTACTTATTACGAGAATTGAATTTCAAAGAACAATTTAACTAAAGTCCAGAGAACTGAAGAGATAAGGACTAGAAGATAGGTGCCAATCAATTTTGGGAATAAATTGAACATTTGCTTGCCCATGACTGACACGTGTTTTACAGACCAAGGCGGTCCTTAAACCTGGCTCCAGCTTGATATTACAAGCTTTATTTTCCTCAAAAATTATAATAGTGTAAAGTAGTGAAAGTGTCTTCCCTTTAAGAAAAGTGCTATTGGACACATTCGTAGATTATAACTTATATTAAACTATCTGACCAATCCGCAGCTTAGTTTTAGTAGTTTTTTAATAAAAAAATTACCCTCCTTCTCCGCAGTTGGGTAAAAACTAGCCTGTGTCACCCGGAGATAGTGTAGCATCCCAACAGTGAAATATTTTTTAAATCGGTCCAGTAGTTTCGGAGCCTATTCAATACAAACAAACTAACAAACAAATCTTTGCTCTTTATAATATTATTTTTGTAGGTATTGGTATGTTCTTTAATATTGTAGAACATACTTTTCTTCTATCATCAATAGTTTCCGCAGCGCATGCGACGAAAGACGTTTTAGGGCACTTATTTTACACCTTGGGTTACGTTACTTAAGTTTTAGTAAGGATTCCTAATCTTTTCTAGCAATAAATATAACCTGGATTATTCAGGGTGAATGTAGCTTTCCAATGGTGAAAGAATTTTTGAAATCGGCACAGTAGTTTTTGAGTTTATTCATTACAAACATACACACAAAAATTAAAAATCATTCCTATAAATAATATTAATATATAGATATTGTATAGAAGAGTAGATCTATGCTGTTTTTTTATTATGGCTTGTATTTTGAACTGTGTAGGTTTTATTGATTATTTTTTGTATTTAATGATGATTATTAAATGTATAGTTAGAATAGTTTAATGTATAGTGTAGTTTCAAATACAATTGGTTAATTGTTTTATGAACAAATAAATGAAATGAAATGATCAGACTCAAATTACTCATTAGCCTTTATTATACGACTAGATTGTAATTATATAACTTCTTCTTCTTCTTCCAGTGCCTCTTCAATCCTGAAGGTTGGCCGTTAGCTTCCTGTATTCATCTCTATCAGCAGCCAGCCGGAACAGCTGTTCGACGGAGGCAATACCGGTCCACTCCCGGATATTCCGGAGCCATGACTTATTTCTTCGCCCAGCACGTCTCTTTCCGTCCACTTTGCCCATCATTATCAACTGCAGCAGCATGTATCTATCGTTTCTGAGCACATGGCCGAGATATTCTATCTTGCGCTTTTTGATAGAAGGCAACATTTTCCGGGGCATATGAACGCGCTAAAGCACGGGTTCGTTCCTGACTAGTGTTGCCCAAATGCAAGAACAAGACGAGACTTAGCCAGTCTTGGTCTTGGTCTTGCGCCAATACACCTGGTCTTGGTCTTGGTCTTGGTCTTGCGCTCCCAGTCTTGGTCTTGGTCTTGGTCTTGCAGCAAGAGTCTTGCAAGTCTTGCAATTACCTATTAGTCTATTACTATTTATTAAAGTTTACTTTAAATCTTAGAAAAACGTATTAGAATTGGAACATTGTGAGCTTAAATTAACATAGCCATAGTAAAGATCAAGCAGATTAATAAATAACTGAAGATTTGATAAGAAATTCGAAAAATCAACTGACCTATATGTCGTTTTCCATGGAAGTAACTGTTTCTTAATAAACATTTATGATTTATAAGCTTACATTTGCTAAAACATGTAAAAAAACAAATTAATTACAATAACTTGACTGTATTTTAAAGAACAATACTTATCTGTCTAGAAAGAGATTGAACCCTCAACTTATAAGAAATTTAATAAAAGAGTTTTACGATTTATCATTTATTTGAATAAAAAATAAAATACAACACAAATCAACAGCTTTATCATTAGGTTATGATACTTTATATAATTTTTTTTGACCAAGAATTAATACAAAGTAACCATCTGGCTGACTCATCACTTAACCTATTTCTATGTTTTCTAATTACTAATGATGCTTTAGAAAATAACCTCTCAGCAGGTACTGAAGTTGCAGGTATTGAGAGAAAATCACGGGCCATTTTCGATAAAATCGGATACTCTGTCTCATGCGTCCTCCACCAATCTAAAATGTCTTCCGAGCTGGCAGTTCTTGGTTTTCTTAGGTACTCCTCCAACTCGTCTATCACCAAGCCTTGAAGACAAGATCCAGATGACGTCGAGGGACATTCATAGAGTTTATCAAAGTCTATTACGTCTTCATCTTCATCACATACTTTATTTTCTTTTTCTGGTAATTCCAGAGATTTGTTCAGTGAGTGTAGACTTTTATATTCTTCATAAAGTTCATTGAACTTGCGCAGACTTTCTGTTTTAAGTTGCTTCCCCCACATTGTCAGGTCAAAAGTCTGAGCCTTATGCCTTGGGTCTAAAATTAAAGAAGTACAATAAATCCAGTTGCTCTTCTTGTAATGTTTAAGCATTTTGTCTCGAGCTGCTTGGAAAGCTAGAATGAGCCTTTCATCCACTTCAGATCGATTAGGTTTCTCATCTAACTGTTTTACCATGGATTCAATTTTATCTAGCAAGAGATTGAATGATACAATGACTAGCGGTAATGTAACATATTTGTCTCCACCAAGTTTTGTACTTAAAAGTTTAAAGTTTATTAGAAATTTATGTAATTTTTCGAGTACCTGCCATTCATTAGCTGTGATTTGAAAATCATTTAATTCGGTGACAGAACTGCACAATATGTCAATGCCCGCTCTCACTTTTAAACCAAATCCAATCATATCATGTGTGGAATTCCATCTCGTTGGACAGTCAAGAATGGCATTTAGATTTGATGGCACGCCAGCTGCTTCACAAGCAGACTGAAACTTCTTCTTCACTATCTCACTTCTTTTTATTTTACTGGAAATACTGCGTAACTTTGTTACAGATGTACGCGAGTCAGCAATATTTGGTGCAGATTCTTCATCTTCCTCATCCTCAGTTTCGTCTGCATAGTCTTCGTACTGCTGATCTTGCGCGTTAGTGTCAGACTCACAGTGTAATGCTAAGGTCTTTAATAAATCTTGTACACCAAGGTTTAAAATGTGAGCAAAGAACCGGAAATGTTGATTGTCTGAATCAAAGTGTGGCGGCAGCTGTTTGCCCAGTTCATACATAAATTTGGTATTTGCAGTTGCGTTGTCGACCGTGATACCTTGTATTTTATCAATTATGCCATATACCAATAAACATTCATGGAAAATCGTTGCAATATCTTCCCCAGTATGTCGACCGCGTGATGGTATAAAATCAAGAACTACAGATTGATACTTCCATTCGTTGTCTATATAATGAATAGTAACCCCGTAGTAACTCCTACCAGCAATTGACGTCCACCCATCAATGGTAAAAGACATTTTAGATGATAATTGTTGAAGTCGTTCCATGAGATTCAATTGGAGCTCTTCAAATCGCTCTTTGACTTTCCTTCTAAGTGTAGACCTTTTAGGAAACACCATATTAGGGCAAATACGTCGAAAATATACTTGTGTAGCTTCGTCATCGAAAAATGAGAAGGGAAGATATTTTTTCACCACCCAATCAACTGTAGCTGTCGTGATGTTGTCACTGCTGTTTTCCGACTGAAACAAAACAATAAATCTTGTGTTATTATTTAAAACATACTAGGTTTGAGCGTATAAGAGGAGGAGGTTTGTTGTTGTTAAATCGAGAAAATCGTTAAATTGATATTTGTTATATTAAGGTTGCACTGTACTGTAATTTACCAAAATAAAGTACTTAGTTGTTACTGGCCGATTAAATGAAAATATGGGTGTTTATAAAAAATATTTAAGACGATAATTACATACTTAATATGTCGCACCCCTAGATGAAAACTGTGAAAACACCACTAACTCAAAAATACTTACGTAAGTTAATGGCGTTTTTGAAAGTATCGCATGAATAGCTACGCGGAGTTAAAATTCTTTTAACTGTTAAAAAAATATTCTTACCTGTCCACTTCTTCCAGCGGTTACTAAAAAGCTTGTGATATCTCCACTTAATTTTGGTTTAACAGGAAGAAATATTTCTGATTCCTTTTTGTGGAAAGATATTAGATGTTTCCTTAAGCCTGAAGTGTTTCTGTTTTTCATTTTTATTTCAATCTTTTTATGTTGGCACAATTTACAGAAGGCAGTTTGGGATGCATGAATTATTTCGAAAAACTCCTCAAATTTGCTTTTGGGTCTTTTAGATCTGTGACTCAAACTCTCGTTACTCGGACTAGAATAATTTGAATCTTCGTCACTCATATTAAATTGTACACGTGATACGTTTTTAGAAAACAACGAGAATTAGTAAAAACAATTATTAAGTTAGACTCGAAGCACAGCTCAATTGGAAATGACTGGAATTAAAATAATTCCTTTATTTATAGTACGTTTCCTTGCTTTCTACCGCGCCGCCTCGCTACGTGCCGGCTCTATGAAAAGGATGCCGCCGCAAATCAAACAATGCCGCGTGCGGCGTACAAACACACACTAAATATAACCTACTTGTACAGACGCGACGCGTGAATAAAATAGAATTAGTGCCAATCACTATTCTTTACATATAAGTGAATGTTTTGGCGTACATCTATACTAATATTATAAAGCTGAAGAGTTCGTTTGTATGTTTGATGACAGAAGTTTTAAAATAAATAAATAAGTCCTGAACGTCACTATACCTCCAAAGTTACTATTCCTCGTGGACGAAGTCGCGGGCACAGCTAGTAAATACTTACTCTCATCATCTCTCTCAGAGATATTCGGGCTGGTAAGTAATACAAAACTCTTATCGCAGGCTTTTTATTTTATTAGTAGGTAAGTACCTACGCTTTTTATATTATTTTATTAGTTTCGTAGAATTTTTTTACACGTTTCAAGGATATTTAAAAGTGGCTACAATATTTATTAAACGGGTGATATTTGAACACTTTTTTGCTATTTTTTCTTGTAAAAACTTAAGAAATATAATGACTAAATGTACAACAATAGTACCTAAGTAATTAGTTTAAAACCATATAAGTAATCAATATTATAATATATACTTACTATAATGAATTAATATGACATCTACTACCTATCCTTACAATTTTATCCTAATCATAATACTACTTGCGTGATCAGTATAATGTATTCATTTTCATTCTAAGCACTCTGAAACTTATTTATTCTTTGGAACACCTGTAGGTACTCTACTAGGAAATTATTTTGCATGAGTATACCTACGCCCTATGGCGGCAATCAAATAGTGTCAAATGTTATGATTTCGGCGTGGCGGCAACGATTGTTTTAGATTTCAAAAGAAGCCGCCGGCGCGTGTATCATAACCATGTACTTCCGAAAAGCGGCAAATTTCTTTGAGAAGTAAGTACAAAACCTTTGACGCCGCATTATCAAAGTGCCGATGGTTAAAACATAACTATGCATGCACTCAGTTTGATTTTAATAGATATTTTTTTATTCGCTATGTTTATGGTATTAGTCGTAATGCGCATAGGTCCAGTTTTTCATATTCTTTGATACAGTTTTTTGCGTCTCATAGAATTCCTAAGCGTACCTACCTATACACCGAACTGTTACACCTAACTACTCAGTGAAATAGCGCTAAGTCCTAGCTGCAAGACGCAAGAGTCTTGCAGGCTATGTCTTGTTCTTGCTCAAGTCTTGCACGGTCAGTCTTGGTCTTGGTCTTGCTAAAAATACGCGGTCTTGTTCTTGGTCTTGGTCTTGCAAAAACGCAAGAACAAGACCAAGACTGCAAGACCAAGACTGAATTTGGGCAACACTATTCCTGACCCTCTGCGTCCAACTAATGCGTAACATGCGACGGTAGCACCACATCTCGAATGCCTGTAGGCGTCTTGTAGTGTCCTCTTTCAGGGTCCACGTTATTATATAACTAGGGTATTTTATAGTATTGTACACTAATAATTTAAAAAAAAATCTTGCTCAAATTCTGCACAATTCATAAGTTTAACCGGTTTCCAGCATAAGAATGTTATCGTCGTGCAAAAACGTCCTATTTCTCTGGTTCCGTAACTGGTTACAAAATCATGTTAGCATAAGTAGTGGTTTATTATGGTCTGTGTATCATTGATGCATCTGGAAAAATTAAGTAGACCTTTAGTAAGAATTGGCAGTCTGATTAATCTGATTACCTTTGTTATTCTTTCTTTAAACACAATTTCTACAGATGTCAATGTAACTAGTGGTTCGCCCCGAACTGAGATCTCGCGAGTCTCCGGTTAAAATAATATTATTTGTAATCTTTGTCTATCAAAATAGTGCCACGAAACAAATAACCAAATTACTTGACCTACAGTTTCATTCAAATTACAGGTAACGGGAGTTCATGTTATGTGGATAATTTTTTTGGGGTACAAATTGCAGTTAATCAGGATTTCAGACTTTTACCTATATTTGTGTCATTTAAGCTACACGCATACCAAATTACAGCACTGTGGGGTCACTGGTGTACCCTGTGAATATTGTCAAAGTTTAGTTTCTATTAGGACTAATAACTCGAAAACTATAAAGAATTAACAAAAAATAAAAACAGAGTCTAAATGTACTAATAAATACCTTTTATTTAACGCTCCATTTGACCTAATAGCCTCATTTTCATTTTATAACCCCTCTTGAACCCCTATATCTCAACAACCCCCCCATATTTATAGCTCATTTAGTCACACCAAATTTGTGCTATCACTACCCACCTATGTATCAAATTTCACGATGATCGGATCAACGCTTCGAAAGTTATCCTTACAAGTGACTTGAATGTATATCTGTTACCTCGTTAACAATGCTTTTTACATAGCGTAATAGAGCTGATTTGACTTTCTCAACAGGGAAAGTGTTGCTGATACATTGTAATATCATACTTATGTTATTGTATCGTCATTTAAACAACGATACATTAGACACGGCGTTACAGGAAGCGTTTGCAAAGAAAAGTTATACCCATTCAGAAGTTGCAAGAGTTACAAGGCAGATCATGCACTTACTGTCTGTCATGGCGTCGGGTTGTGTGTATGTTGTATATTGTAGTTCTTATCTCATTCTGAGTAAGACACAAGACACGTTTATGTGATTCCGCTAGTAAGACATAATCTCTACCACCTTCTTGGCACATAATTATGTATATGATTATGCTTGACTGCTAATTGCGCGAGCTTCAATAACCCGCTTCATTTTTACTAGTGATCTGCCCGAACTGAGGTCTCGCAAGTCTCCCATAAAAACAAAAATATATTATTCGTAATCGTTGACTATCAAAATAGTGCCACGAAATAAATAACCAACTTACTTCACCTACAGTTTCATTCAAATTACAGGTAACGAGAGTTCCTGTCAATTGGTTTATTTTTTGGGGTACAAATTGCAGTTATTCTGGATTTCAGACTTTTGCCTATATTTGTGTCACTTAAGCTATACGCATATCAAATTACAGCACTGTGGAGTCACTGGTGTACCTTGGGAATTTCGTCAAAGTTCAGTTTTTATTATGGCTTATAACTCAAAAACTACAAGGACTTTACTAAAAATAAAAACGAAGTCAAAATTTATTAATGAAGACCTTTCATTTGACGTCCCATTTGGCCTAATAGTCTAATTTTCATTTTTTTTATCCCTCTTGAACCCCAATATCTCAACAACCCCCCAACATTTTTAGCTCTTCTGCACAATTTTGGTGTGACTAAATGTCACACCAAAATTGTGCAATCACTTCCTACCTATGTATCATGACGATCGGATCAACGCTTCGAAATTTATCCTCGGACAAACAAACATACATACTCCAGGCTCCTCAGCCTGGAGCATCGACGAAAGGTTGCTAGCCTCTCAATTTTATCGACATTTCGGGGAGTGTGCGGCGGAACTTTTCAACCTGATCCCACCATCTCCTTTCTATCAACAGACAACCAGACGCTCTGCGGTGCGTCACCGGCTTTATGGTAGAAATACCTCCCCTTCGCACAAAGCGGTTCTCTTCGACCTTTATTATGCGCACCGCCAAAGAGTGGAACGACTTGCCAGAGTCTGTGTTTCTAGATAGCTACAACCTGGGTATCTTTAAGTCGCGAGTGAATAGGTTTCTTCTAGGCAAGCGTGTACCTTCGTAGACTGCATCATCGCTTATCATCAGGCGAGATCGTGGTCAAACGCAAGCCTATAATATATAAAAAAAAAGATACATACAACGCCGATTTGTCCAAGATGATTTGGAGATCTCGCTTCGCTTGATAAATTATTTCTATAATTCTGACAGAATAGCTACATTACCTACTTGTACTAATATTTGGAACGAGGTATTATGTTCAATAATTTAATTTTATACCAGCCCCTTACTTCCTTTGCGATAAATCTTGAACCAGATTGGGTTGAATCGGGGTGATCATGTTTGTGACAGTGTAGACATCCGGCTAACGATGTGTACACATTCGTGGAAGTCTTAGAATAATGCTCCTTAAGAGCTTTTACCTTATAAATAAATGCCACACATTGTGTTTTGATGTTGTAGTCTTCTAGATAAAGTTCATCTTAGATATTATTTTCAGCACTTATAGACAGTGCTGGTCTCCGTTGTCTTGTGTTGTGCCAGTCGTACACGATTTAGTCATGTACAACTTTCTTTAGCTTTACGATGTTGTCAAAATGCGATAAGTACCTAAAAACTCTATATAATAAGTTTTTTATTGAAAAATTACTTTTTTTAAACCAGCTTTTATAAAATTTCATAATCAGAACCGCAAGCAGATTCAAATGAGCCCAAACACTAGCAGCCTATTATAATCCATTCAGAAGTTCCGTTGTCTAGCATCTACCACCTCCATGGTATCATATCATTGCATTGTCACCGAAGTTAGATATGTATTCCGAATTTCAGCTCCATCGGTTGAGGGGATCGGGTTTAAAATTCAGTTGCAAGATTCCACCCGGACAAACATACATACATTGCAAGTTAATAAAAAGTTTGTAAATACAAAATTCCGACTGCGGCTTCGCACGCGTGGGCTAACAATAAAAAGTAGCCTATGGCGCAATACTCGCAATCCATCTATCAATAGTATGTATAAAAACGTAACATACAAACAGAGAGACGGAGTTTCTATAAAATTTATAACATTATCGGATGTGCCGGTGTACCTCAGGGCGGCGTTTTATCTCCTCTTCTTTTTGCTATTTTCATAAATTCTATCTCCGAACAACTCTCTTCGTCCTACCACCTTTATGCAGATGATTTGCAAATTTATACCCAAGCCCCTATTGGGTGGTTAGGTGAAGCAATTAATAGCATAAACAGTGATTTACAGAATATACTACAGTGGAGCAAATCATATGGGCTTAAAGTCAATCCATCAAAAACCCAAGTAATAGTAGTGGGAAGCTCGCGGATGATTACTCAAATCGATTGGCTTGATCTTCCACAGGTAAAATTTGACGGTACTTCAATAGCAATCAGCAAGGTAGTAAAAAATCTGGGGGTACTCATGGATAGCCATCTATCTTGGGGACCTCAACTAGCAGCAGTAAGCCGAAAGACCTTTGCTGCAGCTTCCTCTCTTAAACGGCTGCGAAACTTCCTTCCGACTTCCACCAAAATTGCACTTGCACAATCATTGTTGCATCCCATTCTCGACTATGCTGACGCCAGCTATCTTGATTTAACTGAAGATCAACTCAACAAGCTTGAGCGTCTCCAGAATTTCTCTATTAGATTCATATTTGGCTTGCGTAAATACGATCACATTTCTGAGTATCGCCGCAGGCTCAAGTGGTTACCCATCCGCCTTCGTCGGAATGCTCACATCCTGTCCCTTCTTTACAGCATCCTTTTTATTTCTTCTACTCCGCCGTACCTCAAAGAACGCTTTGAGTTTCTTCATGTTTCCAACTCTCGGTCCTTACGCTCCTCTGAAAACCTTAAATTGAAAACTCCTCATCATACCTCAGTATTTTATACTAACTCCTTTACTCTTCAGGCTACCAGACTCTGGAATGCACTACCTGTATCAATTCGTAACGCCAAATCCCTTCCTGTTTTTAAAAACATGGTTAATAATCATTATCTGTCGTCCATCGCTCACTAAGACTTTGCAACTTAAATTTTGTATATAATTTTTTATTGTTTTTTTCTAATTACCTATGTATTTTGAAGTAGGTTATTTAATATTATAAAATTATTTATATTTATTTATATGTATATTTTATTTTAGTCATTTATGTACTAATTCTGTTAGTTATTATTTGATTAACGCCGCCGTTCTCTTTTGTTCACACAGATCCTGTCCATCCAAAGGTTGCCTGGAAGAGATCGCTTTTAGCGATAAGGCCGCCCATTGTACCTTTGATTTAATTTTGTATTCTCTTTTGTTTGTTTTATTTTTAATGGTGTGCAATAAAGAAATTATCTATCTATCTATCTATCTACACATTGACCTCCCTCATATAACCGCTAATGTCTTAAAATCGTCTACGGATTGTCTTCTGGCTTAATATTTGCGCAATCGTAATGCGCTACCTAATGTAATCAAAACCAGGGTTGGTTAACCGCCTAGTTAGGTTATTATGTGCACTGACTACGTAAATAAAACGCAGCTTATTTGTCAATTTTCCTGTTTTTGACGTTAATTTGGCGCATTGTTTTGTTTTTGGTTATATTGATGGAGCGAAACTAGATCTCCAAATCAACGTGGGCAAATCGGCGTTGTATGTATGTATGTTTGTTTGTTTGTCAAAGTCAAAATCTTTTATTCATTAAAATCACAAGGATCACTTTGAAACGTCAATTTTACTGCATGTTCCTTCGCGACCAAGCCAGGAAAGAAA
This sequence comes from Philereme vetulata, assembly GCA_918857605.2. Taxonomy (NCBI): domain Eukaryota; kingdom Metazoa; phylum Arthropoda; class Insecta; order Lepidoptera; family Geometridae; genus Philereme; species Philereme vetulata. The sequence goes on from OU975420.1 coordinate 2,914,431, forward strand.
GGCAAGAAAACAAGGCTAGTTGTTTTTTTAATGATCCATTTAGAATACATAACAATGCAAGTAATAAATTACGTCTTAATTGTAACACTTTGAACGAGTTGGAGTAATTTTAATCCCAAGCTTCTCGGGAGTTTGTTATAAAAGCCAACACCGTGCCCTTAAACGATTTACCAACTTTATGGAATCTACAAGGGGCAACAGAGAGTTTATCATTATTTCTAGTATTAAAATTATGATTATCGCTATTTTTCTTAATTAAATTTATGTTTTTGTGAACATACATTAGATTTTCATAGATGTATTGACAAGGGAATGTCATAATATTTATTTCTTTAAACTTATTGCGTAATGATTCTCTGAGGCCCATATTATAAATTGCACGAACAGCCCTCTTCTGCAGCACAAAAACGGTGTTTATATCTGCAGCTGTCCGAGAATAACTTTCGAAGTGTTTATCCGATCGCCGTGAAATTTGATATATATATAAGGAGTGATAGCACAATCCTGGTGTGACTAAATTTGGGGGGTTTGCTGAGATATTGGGGTTCAAGAGGGGTATAAAAACTAAATGACACTATTAGGTCAAGTCGGATGTCTAATGAAAGGTCTTCATTAGTACATTTCGACCCCGTTTTTATTCGTATATTTTAGTTCAATCTTTGTAGTTTTCGAGATAATGGCCATAATAAAAACTGAACTATGACGAAATTCACAGGGTTCACCAGTGACCCCACAGTGCTGAAGTTTGCTATTCGTGTATCTTTAGTAACACAAATATAGGTAAAAGTCTGAAATCCAGAATAACTGCAATTTCAACCCCAAAAACATTACCTAACGCACATGAACCCCCGTTACTTTAAATTTGAATGAAACTATAGGTCAAGTAATTTGGTCTATCGTGGCACTGTTTTATTAGTCAAAGATTATGATTATTATATATTTTTGTTTCTGGGAGACTTTCGAGATATCCGTTCGGGGCGAACCACTAGTAAGCTAGGAAAGGATCAACGTTATGACTCCGAGAGGAAACCTCTCTATTTCTACAGCCGGGCTAACATGCGCATCGTAACCGTTTTTACTTGCTCTGTCTTGTACAAAAACGAGACAAATCTATACTAATATTATAAAGAGGAAAGATTTGTTTGTTTGTATTGAATAGGCTCCGAAACTACTGTACCGATTTAAAAAATTCTTTCACTGGTAGGAAGCTACACTATCCGCGGGTGACATAGGTTACTTTTACAACCTCCTTCTGCGCAGTTGGGTAATGTTTTTAATGAAAAACGATGCGTGGGAAGCTGCGGATTGGTCAGCTAGTGCACGATATAGGTACGCGTTGACAAAACTTCGTCACTGCGCGCATGTTACCCCACACCACTGTAACCAAAATAATTCGGTTTTTAATTCGGTTATTTTTGTTTATCTCTCTTTATCAACCGAGCCACAGACTTGTTCGAAATATTCTCATAAAACGGGTAACAGAAGACAGGGCCCTTAAACTCCTGTCCAACTTCCTATACAAAAACCGGGTCATGTTTGACTTGAGTATTAAAACAGCTGTTATTATCAAGAGTCGTTAGGCCATGTTTGATCAGTGGTAGGTATTACCATTGTTTCCAATCTGATTGTTATCGTGAAGAAGGTGAATGATATTGTTTGACGACCTTCTCATAACATGAGGATAATATGAAATATATTGTTTTTGAGATGGATGGTGAGAAAATACTCTCAAATACTCGCTATGGAATTGACGAGTTCATGGTTATCAGGGCTGGATCCTTGGTTCCGGCTGAAGGTACCTTTCGATCAGTTACTCTATAAACTCGGACATATGAGTAGTCTCATTAATCGTTATCTCATGAAAATAAGGTTGAAAATTTATGTTTTTGATCCAACTTTTTAAACTTTCCCGAACTATACTCATGTTCTTAAGACAAAACGGGTGTTTAGTCTCTCGTGACCACGGCCGATGTAACTTGGCCGAAACGTCGAGGTTAGTTAAAATTATGATTTTGATATAAATCTGTGCGCGAAAAGACCCGTTTTGTTTTAAAAACATAGACGCTATCGCCCATGCCTAGGGAAATTTTCAGTAACATTTTTTATAAGTAGGTAACTGTTTTTTGGATTAGGCTTGTTACTTTATACTGCCATGGAACCCAACACTGGCTGGTGGAAGTACTTTGAATGGTGGTTGACAAAGAGATACGCATTATACAAAATACATATTAGTAATTTAGTTCTCCCTGCGTTAGTTTACACTGTGTTGTAGGATGCAGTTTCCTCCCAATTGAGTAACATTATTAGTTATGCTTAGTATAAAATCTCGGTTTAACTTCGCTAAATAAATAAATAAATAAATCTTTATTCATTTTTCATATTGCTAAGATTAACATTAGGGATTAATATCTACTTAAAGGTAAGATTTTATACATTGCCTGAACTAGGAAAACATGTATCTCAGGCGAAAAACAAAACTTAACAAAACAAATTAACAAACAAATCTATTTACATAATGAAAAAAAATTAAAAATAACTAAATAAACTAAGTGCAAACGATGTACGATTTAGCCTGTTGTACAGCAATGGTCCTGGGTCAAATACTTATGGCTGAATTATTTCCTTCCAGGGCTCCACTCAGACCTGTCCCTGACGTCTCTAGACGGCGACGAGACGGAGACACTACGCCGCGGGGCACTCGCCGCCGCCTGCGCCGACGCCGTCGCCGCCTACGCCACTCTGGAAGGCTCTAGAGTTCGCGATTCTATAGCCGCACACGCCCGTCGTGCCATGGAGAGGGAACGACAGATCGATGAGAAAAATGAAGTAATTGCTGATCTGTCTTCCAAGGTAAGAAGGAATTCCTTTAAAATAGACTTTGGCACTCTAGAAGTTATTTCACATAAAAACAACACCTTATTTACATACAAGTATATTTTTACTAAATTTAAACCAAATTTATAACTAATGGTAACTAAAATAGGTTTACTCAATTTCAATACCATAGAAAATTTCAAATTATCAAGTCCTAAAATATAAATGAAACAGCCTGTATAAAATATATTAATTCATCATGCAAGTAGGTACCTGTTAAACTGAGCGGCATCGTCATAAAGGCGCTGCCGATTTACGTTATAAATTGTTTATTGGAAATGTATAGGTTCCTGGATAAATATTCAAGCAACCGGTATTAAACCCACCTCTAATTTAGATAATATGATTCCGGATGTGTGTTTTAAATTAATGACGTACATAACAAAACAGGTTGCATAAACGTGTAGTACCTATATTTGTCATCAAATAGCAGAATGATTGCAATGATTCATATGGAATTTTCTTGTTGTGAGAACGCTTTCATTTGCTGAACACAAATGAATGGAATTCCAATGTATCCGTTTATGAGATATTATAGGTCACGAGTTTTATTAAACCTGGCGATTGCCGGTTCAACACCACGTACGACTTTTTAACCAAGGAGGTAAAGGAATTCATCGGAATCTTTTTTTTATGTATGTTTCCCGATTACTCAAAGACGCATGGACGCCTGGAACGATTCGAGAAATTATTTTTTTGTTTCAAAGGGAAATACTTCTCAAGTGGTCCCATTGGCACCAAGTCAGGATCTGAAGATGGGATCCGAAAAATAATCGAGGGCAACCTTCCCATTTTATAAGGACGCATAATTGTTTTATGTTTTTACCTCAGAACTGGTCAACCGATTTAGAAAATATTTTTTTATTTGAAGGATATACTTTCATATTGGTCTCATAGAAATTTCATCAAAATCAGTTCAGTAGTTTGGTAAAGTCGGTTTTATTTTTGTTAAAGTGTTACTCGTTGTCTATAACGATGCAATCAAACTAAACAGCCAATAACACCATCAAACGATCATTTCGATTCCACCCAGAATGGTACCGAACACATCGCCTTACGGTTTCTGGTACCGTTCGTCGGTAAATCGATTTATTACTTGAAATCTATCGGAGTTTGCTCGAGGCGAGCACTGGAGCAGTGGGCCTTTATCTTGCGGTTGGACGACCGTTGTGCTTCACCAGAATTATATTGGAAAGATGCCTAGACCTAAAGAATGTTTGCAGAGTCATTGTTACAATATTTTTAAATGTTATGGTTTGAATAGATTATTTATAACTTACTAGCTGACCCGCCGCGGCTTCTCACGATGTAGTATGTTTGTTTTTATCTATGTTCCATAATAGCGCCTAAACTACTCATCCGATTTTGATGAATGAGGTGTCAATTGATTCGTTATTCGGTCGGGTGACTTAAGTCACAATAGACATAGTTATTACGTAGTCGTGTTTCAGTTTTTAAACCTATATAGCTTATTATGTCCTATTGATGCATCTGAATTACACATCAATTAATTCTAGTTCCGTAATATTGTCGTACTACGAGTATATGTCGATGAGTACATTTACTTGGGCCAGTTAGCAAGCTTCGAAAACAGGCATGACAAGGAAATCGATCGCCGCATCGAAAATGCCTGGAAGAACTACTGGTCCATGAAGGCGCACATGAAGAGTGACCTTCCTCTGAGTCTGAAGCGCAAACTCATCGATATGTGTATCCTGCCGATCCTAACCTACGGTGCGCAAACATGTTCATTAACCGAGCTGCAGAGGTCCAAGCATTTGCCAAAGTGCAATGGAACGCAGCGTCCTAGGATTCCGGAGAACCGATTGGGTGAGGAATACCACGCTTCGTTCTTTAACTAGCATTGCCGATGTGGGAGACCGCGAAGCTCAAGTGGGATTGGGCCGGACACGTAAGTCAAATGCTTCCGGAGAAATGGGCCAATATCATAACACCTTGGGTACCGGAGGATGGAGAGCGACGTCGGGGTCGGTCGCGAAAGCGTTGGCGCGACGACATCAGCGGGTTCGAGAAGGAATGGTGGGAATCTGCCAAGGATCGCGATAGGTGGAAGGAGTTGGGGGAGGCCTTTGCCCAGCAGTGGGAAAATGTAGGCTAGATAAAAAAAAATTGCCTCATGAACTTTATCGGAGGACCTCAGTACTTCAGAGGCTTTATCTTCATAAACTATGTGAAGCAGAAAACTGTGTCACATTGAATGCACTTTGCGTCACCCCACGTAGTCACGACAGTTAAGTAATCTCTAATTGCCGCACTTATGTTATGTTATATCTATCTGTGTACTGCAGTTATTGCAAATATCGACTTATTTTCTTGGGTTTTATTAACAGCCATTCACTAATTCAGTAAATGTAAGGTAATTATCGAAACTGTTTGTAATAAACTTTGAAACCGTTGCGTTGTTAGTTCAACGTGTCATTGTGATATTTCTAATATTAAATTATTTTAGCCCCGACGTCCATAAAGTTAGTAAATCGTCTAAAGGGCAAGGGTATTCGCTTTTATAACAAACTCCCAAGTGATGTACAAAAATTGACAATTAACAAATTTAAAAACGCAATTAAACAATATTTTTATAAAAAAGCCAACTATAAAATATCGGATTATTTAGATGATAGACAAGCTTGGGATTGAAATTGCTCTAACTCGTTCAATATGTTACAGTTTAGACGTAATTTATTTCCTGTATTGTTATGTATTCTAAAAGGATCATTAAAAAACCAGCCTTGTTTTCTTGCCTTTCTTTCCTGGCTTGGTCGCGAAGGAACAGGCAGTAAAATTGACGTTTCAAAGTGATCCTTGTGATTTTAATTAATAAAAGATTTTGATTTTGACGTGAAAAGAGGGGAGTTATAAGAGGGATGCCTATGCTGCTGTGTGACTGTGTGTCTGTATATTCAGCAGTGGTGGTTTTTTTTTTAATTGAACAGATCTTCGTGGTATCGTAGTTACCAAACGGATGGACTGATTGGGACGTGGTTAGAAAGCTAGTTTAACGGCGGTGGTTCTTGGTTTTGTCAGTTTTTAACCCCTGACGCAAAAATAGAGGGTCAGGTATTTTGAATTTTATAAAAATTTACTTTTTATTAAATTGGCGTGTTTGCGGGGCTGTTTTATCCAATTTCTAAAATGTCAATAGGTATCACAGTAATATTATAAATTCTAAAGTTTAGATATTTGCTTATTTATTTATTTGTTTGTTTGTTACTTAATTGTTTGTTATTTGTTTGTTACGTAACGGCTGAACCGATTTTTATGAAATTTAGTATGTACGTAGATCATAACCTGGTTTAACATGTAGGCTACTTTATCTATACTTCTGTACTAATATTATAAAGAGGAAAGATTTGTATTTTTGTGTGTATGTTTGTAATTAATAAACTCAAAAACTATTGGTCCGATTTCAAAAATTCTTTCATTATTGGAAAGCTACATTCATCCTGAGTAATATAGGCTACTTTTTACTCAACTGCGCAGAAGGAGGGTAATGTTTTTATTGAAAAACTACGCGTGCGAAGCTGCGGATTGGTCATCTAGTATCCCATAAATCAGGTCTCATGGGGTAAAAATGGGGTGTCAAGTCAAGTTGCAACAGTGAGTTTAGCTTTATTTCTAAATTACCTACACATTTATTAGTGTAACGAGTACGAAGTCGCGGGCAACAGCTAGTATGATTATAAATCTTCCTATAGAAGTTGAATTTATGAATGAAAATTCTTTATTGCGCAAAAATGCGAACTTAATGCTAGATAGCATTATATTCCAGTTAACCTTTGTGGAATGCGGTCAAACAGTTATTGTAGGTAGCATATTTGGCAGAGAAGTTCTACTAATCACCCGTTCTTCATATCTAGATTCAGTCTGCGCAACATTCTCCCACGTCTACACCCACCAAACAATAATGCTCCTAAATCTGGTTATCCTTAATCCAAACAAGGCAGCAATTGACCTCCATTTGTATATCTGCGAAACAATAAAACCACTTATAAAATAACCGAGCTCTGCTTCTGACATCACTTGCACTTCAACTATTCTAAGTAAAAAGTGTTGTTAAGCTATAATATAATCAAAAATTATTGGCATCAACACAGTAAATACACAAAAAAGATAATAATTTAAAACTATAAAACATGCTATCATAACTAGTCATAAGTTTGTAAAAAGGACTCGAACTCAGCATGGTGCGGTATGATGTTAGGTAAGTACATTGTGGGTCTTTTTTTTACACTACTTATATGGCAAACGAGCATGCAGTCCACCAGATGTTAAGTGGCTACTGCAGCCCATGGATATCCACATAGAATTTAAAACAAGCTATTATGTTGTCTTGTTATCTACGTGCATACGTTGCCATACTATAGGACTAAGCTGTTATGCCTATGTGCCAGTAATTACAGGAACATACCATTACCATCTAACCGGAACACAGCAGCACAAGTACTGATATTTGGCGGGTCTAATAAATGGATAACATTTTCTAATTCTATAAATTCAAAAGTAAAGCTCATTTCAGACTTTGCTATAATATAATAGCATATAGCTCATAAATAAATATTTCTAGACATTTCACACAGCGCTATCTAGCCTTAAACTAAGCAGAGCTTGTACTATGGGAACTAGATAACTGATAGAATACTTATATAGTTTTTTTTTTGTAAATACATACTTATAATATATTGAGAAACAAACAGACCCGGACCAAATATCTGTAGACCATGCAAAAATTGGTTCCGCAGCAGGAATCGAACCTGCTACCTCCTGCGTCTCAGCCGGCAATTCGCCCACTGCAGCACGGAGGTCGTCACCAATATCACAATGCACAACATACGTATGTAGCACAACAATATCGCGCACCATACATTGATATGGACACACTGTACTGTACCTATATATTATTGACTTACTTGGTTAAATCCTTCTTTGCTATACTATATAGCACACTAGTATAGCGTAGTCTGAAAGCCGCTTAACTCTGTCTGTCTGTCTGTTTATTACGTTGTCAAGCCTAAACGACGGGACCGATTTCAATGATATTTGGTATACATATTAATTATGAGATTGGGACACAGGCTTCTTTTTAACAGACTGAGTAGAAGGATGAATGAATGAAAATTCTTTATTATACCTTACAAGCTAGACACAATAGATTTATAGAAAAAAAAACAAATAAAAGTAAGCATAATGGGCGGTTTTATCGCTTAACAAAGCGATCTCTTCCAGACAACCTTTGGATGGAGAGGATCATTGCTTAATGGAAGATTGGCCGAGGTGTAAAAAGAATAAACTTAATAATAGAAAAAGAAATTAGTTATATACATACATATTAGGTACATAAATAACTTTAAATAAATAAATAAATATCATATATAAAATAAATAAATATGTACTTACATACATACTTACATACAATAAGGATTGTATTGTAATGTGTTATTGACAAACCACGCGTGCGAAGCCGCGGGCGGCATCTAGTATTCTTTATTGCACATCAAACTAATTACAGTAGCAAAGATATATACCTACCAACATACATACATTAAAAAATTTCGATTGATTTAAAATCCAAATGATCTCAGAATACGCGCTGATTTCAATATTTGGTGAATGTCATTTTACAAGGTCTCGGAAAAACCCGTTGCAAACAACTCGAATACTGGTACAATATCTCACAAAATGCCCAGATTTACTATCTGTGTAGTTTTCTTTATTAAAACTTTGCCAGTAAAAGTGAAATACCTAGATTATTAAACTAGGTTCCCGCAACTTATATGCCTAAGACCTGGGCACCAACCACGATCTTTTAGAAAACCACCATGTTTCAAGAGCGTTTTGTTTCAAGCTTGTTGCAAAATTATTTCAATATGAACCACAAAACTTTTAAACGTTACTGACTTAATCCTATTAATGTTGTATATTTAATGGTTTCTAGTGATTACACCACGTTCAGTATAAAACATTGCGAAAATAAACACGATTTACTTACTTTTAGGATAATTTTACGTTTAGCTCTAATGTGAAACATTGTGAGTGAACGATTTATGGTGACGTCACCAAAACTGTCCGATGTAATATGGTGGCTCGCAGGTTTGCTCGCTGTTCCAGGGAGGTAAAGGTGACGCTTTTTAAAGCCTACTGTCAGTCACTATACACCTGCAGCCTGTGGGTAGCTTATACGCAGAGGGCTTACAACGCGCTGCGCGTACAGTACAACAATGGGCTTAGAGTGCTGATGGGGTTGCCACGTTTCTGCAGTGCATCAGGTAATTTCAGTGAGGCGCACGCCATTATAAGAAAGCGGTGTGCGTCGCTCTTAAAACGCCTGCGTGGCAGCCCCAACATCATTCTGAGCACATTGGCGGACAGGTGGGACTCTCCGTTTCTGGGGCACTGGTTAAGCCTCCATGCAGCCCCCTATAAGGGACGTTGTCCCGGTCACTGATAGTCCCTCGTGTCCGCGTACGTGTACGTGTATGTATTAAGTAGGTATGTGTTTATTTGTGTATGTGTCATTTAATTTAATTGTATAATTTTAATTTCATTCTTGTTTAATTTAATTTGACTTAATTTTAATTTAATATAATTTTTGTTTCTGTTTTCTTATTTAGTTTATGAATATGTATGAGTTGAAATTACTTGAAATAAACAATTTTATTTATTTTTTAAACTGCTTCACCTTAACAATTCTATTAATATTATAAACGCGAAAGTTTGTATGTATGGATGTTTGTTGCGATGAAATTTGGTATGTTCGCAGATCATAACCTGGATTAACACATAGGCTACTTTTTACTGGCAAACCACGCGTGCGAATCCGCGGATTGGTCAGCTAGTATTAAATAAGCTTACTAATTGAGGGTCATGGTACTTAATGTTAGTATAATATTATTTTAATATTGCTATAAGAGATTGAGGTTGGCGCCCTGAACGTTAGACTATTGCGATCCTTATAAATATTTTACCCGCGTCGAGCGAGGTAGGTAAGTGTATACTAAATTATGCGAAGCCAGCAAAGTGTTTTTGGCTATTACTCTAAATAAAGAATTAAGTTTCACTGTAATACGATCTAAATGTCATGAATGGGGTCAAGAGGTTAAAATGCGGTGACCGAACAGATTTAGAAGAACGACCTCCGTTTTGCAGGAATATCCGCATGAGATGTGAGTGGTGCGATTTAGATTTCTCGTGACAAATGATTGCATGTCCTGCAAACATGCGCAAGTCCAGATGTAGTGGCACGCATACATTGACGACCTCCGTGGTGCAGTGGGCGAATAGCCGGCTGAGATTCAGGTGGTAGCGGGTTCGATTCCCGCCGCGGAACAAATGTTTGCATGATCTGCAGATATTTGTTCTGGCTCTGGGTGTTTTTCTATATATAATAAGTATTTACAAAAAAAAATAGTATATAAGTATTCTATCAGTTATCTGGTTCCCATAGTACAAGCTCTGCTTAATTTGGGGCTAGATAGCGCTGTGTGAAATGTCCAATCAATATTTATTTATTATTTATTTATTTATACTTATTGTTCCTGATGCCCAAAACACAAAGAGTCCTAGTAAGTGGGGTTCGATTGAACCTATTTGACTGTCAGATGTTATAAGTCCCATAAATACCTATAAGAGTTATCTTCACTGACCTAAGTTTATTGAACGCAGCAATCTTGACAGAGAATCTAGCCTGCATGGCGTGACCTGAGTGACGTCACGAGAGGGCACTGACCGCTGGGACCGGACGTCATTATGTTGTTACAATGCAGTCACGTGGAGGCTTGCACGCCGGGTTTGGGAATTTGAGGCTAAACAACTATTAAAGGACCCGGTCCGGTTAGCAAGCGCGGATCCAGGGGGAGAGTCATGAGGGTCATGACCGCCCCCCCCCCCCTCCCCCTGGGCTGGGTCCAGGGTCAATTTAATATAATATTTTGATTTCAAAAATTGATTTTGTTATTTAAATATACATAGGTATTTTAAGTACAGTATGTAAGTACTCACTGGTGTTTTGTGAACGGGCCACGGAGTCCGTGGAACGAGCTCGAGGAAGTGGGCACCACCGCCTTTCCTTTACCTGCCGCAAAATAGCAGTACTTGTGCTGCTGTGTTCCGGTTAGATGGTAATGGTATGTTCCTGTAATTACTGGCACATAGGCATACTAGCTAAGTCCTATAGTATAGCAACGTATCCACATAGAGATCAAGACAACATAATAGCTTGTTTTGAATTCTATGTGGATATCCATGGGCTGCAGTAGCCACTTAACATCTGGTGGACTGCATGCTCGTTTGCCATATATGTAGTATAAAAAAAAATCCCAATCAATTTTAGTGCTTCAAAAAAAGCACTGGGAATGGTATGATTGCATTGCTTACATCAGACAGAAGAACATTGAAATTATCAGTGAAGGCAACACGCAAATCAACACACAAGAAATATTTAGATTTATGGAAATAGAGAATCAAAGTTTACCATTACAGGGCTAGGTCATGTCAATCTAAAAAAATATCAAAAAAAGCACACTTACTATAACCCAGTTTGGGCTGGTATTCACGCTGATCATTTCAATAGATTTTTGACTAAATAAATAATAATAAATATTGCTGGACATTTCACACAGCGCTATCTAGCCCCAAACTATGCAGAGCTTGTACTATGGGAACCAGATAACTGATAGAATACTTATAGGGTACAGTCGCCAAATAACGTCCCTTTTTTGTAAAACAAATCTTAAAAAATAAAAATAAATACCACAGAAATAAATGAAACGTCAAATATTAGGTTCAATATTCCTTTATTCTTAAAAGTAATCAAAAGCGCCTTAACATTGTTAGAAATGTAATAAAATAGCTTTAACAAAAATACTCAAGTTATGAAAATATATTTTTGGGCTCCTAATTTCGTCCCAGGAACGATATTAAGATCACAATAATCAATACGTGAACTGGAGTAGTACTTACTCCTTTTCTTTAATATAAAATTGAACTTAACTATCATATGTTTGCATGATTTACAGATATTTGTTCCGGCCCCTTTATTACTTAAGCCAAATAGCTCTGGCGTCGCTATCGCTAGTCAGGCCATCCCTTTCACATGTACAGTACGTACCTCACGTGTGAAAGGGATGGCCTGAATATCGATAGCAACGCAACAGCGATTTGACTTAGGTAATAAAGGAGCGGGTCTGGTTGTTTCTCTATATAATATGTATTATAAGTATGTATACACAAAAAAAAAATTATATAAGTATTCTATCAGTTATCTGGTTCCCATAGTACAAGTTCTGCTTAGTTTGGGGCTAGATAGCTCTGTTTGAAATGTCCTGCAATATTTATTATTATTTATTTATATTTATATCTTATCAGTCCTTTCTTAATTATTTTAATCATTGGTAAGGTACAAGTAGGTACTTCTAATTCTCCAAACAAATAGTGCAGACAAATTTAAGTCCTGGATTTACAACGCATTTTTCGCTCGTACAGCTTCAACAGCTTTTGTCATTGCTCCAGCATCCCACAGTTTTCGTTTTGGCATCTGTTAAATAAAAAAAAAAATACTTTTTTTGTAAATACCTACTTATAATATATAGAAAAAACACCCAGACACGGAACAAATATCTGTAGATCATGCAAACATTTGTTCCGCGGCGGGAATCGAACCCGCTACCTCCTGCGTCTCAGCCCACTGCGCCACGGAGGTCGTCGATAAATACTTGCCAATACTATATCTTTAATCTATAGTAGATTGCTGATAACAATAAAATTAACTATATTCTGGATTCCGTCTCGCTCCAGTTAAAAGCGTGCATGGGTCATCATCTCGTTATATAGAAAGTGTCGCAATAACACCGTATTTTGTTACGTAAGATATTTTAAACTGTTGTAGTTGACTTGGTAGCTTAGGGTTTCGTGAAAACCAAACAATTTCGTTACGGTGCAAATTATTTTAGCTGTGATTTGCTCCTCGAGCGCTGAAAACTGGGCCACAGTTTTTACTTCTGCCTTCAGTTTAACTAAGCGTTTTATATTTAGTATGAATTCCGTGAAAACGGTAGAAAATAAATTAATTTTTATTTGATTTAGCCGTTTAAGCCTTGCTGAATGCGTATATGCGCGCTGGCGTTGGTTTAATCATGTAGCTGTTCGTTTAAAAGCTTGGATGAATTACCATCGCACCGGGCGTGAGGCATGCAATGCTCCACTTTCTGTTGTAAATAAATCGTGTTAAACTGCAATAACTAAACTGTAAATAACATTTAAATCAGGCATTTTCAATACTCATATCTCTGAAAATCACAATATATAATACATACTCATATATAATACAATATATCAAATACATACTCAATCAAAATATTTAACAAACTACCTGACGCGTTGAATAATACTAATAAAATAGATTAGAATCATTTAATTAAGACAACGTCCATAGGATATACTTACAAAACATAAAAGTATTATTTAGATATATAAATTAAAAATACAAATTAAGCCCGTGTCAGATCAAAAATATACAAATTCAGTAAAGTAATAACAATTCAGTAAAATTTAAAATTCAAAGCTGAAATGTCATAATAAAAAATAAAATGAAAAATTTAAAATAAAATAAAATTCATGATAAATTAAGAGGGATTTAATTAATTAAATATAAGTAAATCAATAAAAGAATTACCTACGCGCTTTGAATAACATAAAAATTATATAAAAACTATAATACTTACTAACTACTAAAACCTACTTATACAAATGAATTAAAATATTTTTTTAATAATTTTTAGATTAATTTTTTTTTTCTTTATTTTAAATGAGGGGTTTTGTCACACAGTGACTATGTCACCCCCGTACAAAAGTGATACATTTACAGCAAAAAATTAAATCTGACACCAATTTCAGATACTTATCATATAGGTATAGGTAGATGGTGTGAGAATAGAAGAGTTCCATTTAAAAGGGCTCGTCCGGAGAAGTACTACCACTATACCTACTTCTGCCACCAAGCAGCATTGCTTTGTCGCGGTTTGAAGTTGTTGCGGGTGAAATTAAAGGCACATTACAGGCTTCGTAGGGCACATTTCTAAGGTGCGTGAACTACCAGGCAACACTTTGTTATACGCGATGGTTACCATTTGACATCCAGTTGACCAGGAGGAATATAAAAAGAAAAACACATAAGTTTCATTTAATTGGAACTCGTAGTTCCTAATCTATTCAGGTACTACAAGCATAACAATTGATAGTTACAAACGGTGTTAAACATAACCAAACAGTGTGGAAAAGTTAAAACAATAGCATTTTCTTGCAGTTCGGTGTAACCCGCGGAAGCCATAATGTGGAAAGAGACCGTGGGATGACGGGAAATCTTTTATGTCACTTTATTACTCAGAAGTACGGTAAAAACAACCATGTAAAAATAAAGAATACACGATCGATTCTATAAGTTACGGCCAAAAGAAGTTTCAAAGAGTCGAGGCTCCAAGTCCATTTGTTTCTGTAGCACACAGTACTGAAATCTCATCTGTTTTTGGTTGCAATGCTTCGTTTTGACTCCCTTCAGAGAAGAGCCATTAGAATCATCCGGACATAGGATAGCTCAGTGTTTTCTACCGCCTGTATAATTGGGAATGTTCTGAGGAGCTATTCGATTTGATCCCGTCGTCGAGATTTTACCACCGCACTTCTCGACAACGTAATAAAGCTCATCCACATATCGTCGACAATTGGGTATCGCGCACCACACGCTTCACGCGATCTTTCCTACCCCATACTTGCAAATGGAATGAGCTACCATCTGAGGTTTTCCCATTAGGCTACGACATGGCACGCTTCAAGAGAAATGTTAAGAGGTTTCTACAGGGTTGGGAACGCATCGACAATACCCCGGGTGTTGCCGGTGTCAATAGGCGACGGTGACCGCTTACCATCAGGTGGATAGTAAGCCTGTTTCCCCACAAATAACATAAAAAAATAGTAGATAAAGCAGTGTCTTCTGTCGCGGGTGACGATTTAAATCGCGAGCGTAACGAAGGACTCGAGGTTTACTCCCGAGCGTAGCGAGGGTGTTAAAAACTTAAATCACGAGCGAAGCGAGGGATTTAAGATGAGTCCTGAGTGTAGCGAGGGATTTAAGTTCACCCAAGACTAAGACAGCTTTATCACCGAGGAAAATACTCTACTTTTCGTACCATTTGTGAAAAAATTAACACAATAACAATATGTCACTGTCGCTTTGAATTAACATCGTAACGTATTTTTAGAACATTAAATTATTTATAAAAATAAATTAAAATAAACTTAACGTTTATGTATTTGAAGAAAACAAAAACGCGGCAAATTCCTAGACTAATATTTTTTTGTCGGAAAAGCAAATGCAACAAGCTCATACGGCCTCGTCGGTTTTCGTAATTTTATTTAATAATCATAACTGCATAATAAATGCGTATTCCTTTTTCAAAAAGATGTATAATGCTTTATATACAAACTCAATGGTGTAAACACAGATGTAGTTCAGTATAAATTTCGGTAAGTATTCCAAATTTAAATTACATTCTCCCCCTAGAGGAAGAATGAAATTCAGTACATTTTTCTTTCCCTGTTTTTAACAGATTAAAAATGACTATTGTTATGTTCGCTTTTTGTGGCATAGAATGTCACTTTTTTGAGCAAGTGGTACGAAAATATATGTTATGTTTTTGCTTTTTCTCAATTCTCTGTTTCTCAGTTCTCAATTCGACTGTATTCTTTTGTGTTGGTTACCTCAGAACTTTCGACTGGGTGAACCGATTTTGATGTTTATTTTTTTATTTAAAAGCTGGTGCTTTTCGTGAGGTTCCATTTCCATTTGGTCCAGTTTTGACAAAGGTTATATGAGAAAACCATATAAGTCTTAAATTTGTTTAATTTTTATGTTATGTTATGTTTGTTAGCTCAGAACTCCGTTATATATCAACAGATTTATAAAATTATTTTTTTTATTTGAAAGGATGTACTTTTAGATTGATCCTATGAAGATTTCATCGAAATTGTTAGAGCAGTTTGATTTTTACTGTTATCTGAGGTTGGTTATATTTTTGTTAAAAAGTTACTTGTTTTTAATTTGTTCTAAATGTTATTTTATTTAGTAATTACATAGTTAATAAATGAATGTTTATATTTTAACCTGAATTACACATAGAATGCATATTTATGTTTCTTCTTAGGGCGGAATTAATTTAACCATTACCTTTTTGATATGCAGTTGTTGAAATTACCTATGTAAAGTGCAAAAGTTTTCTATTATCGAAGTTACCTTAAACATCTTTAATATTTTGAGCTACTTGTAGATCATCAGCATCAACAACCGCAAGATGTCCACTGCTAGTCTTAATAATGTCACAATGGAAGGCCTTTAGCCACCTCTATTTGACGTTCGTGTCGTTGTAGGAATAAATGGAAGGGATATTTGTTTTTTTATTTTTTTGACGTGATAACGTCTTATAAATTGATGAACGCCGGCTGCATGCACGAAAAACTGTCACGTTCCGCCTGAGCCGAGCTTGCAAGCGAGAGCGCGGAACAAGCGATAGAGAGGCACGATTGGCCCAAGCATTCGGCTTGTGACGCATCTGTCTCTCTTGCACTCGTTATCACGTAAAATTAAATATTATTGGCTAAATTGTAAGCTAGCGTTTGACCACGATCTCGCCTGATAGTAAGCGATGATGCAGTCTACGATGGAACACGCTTGCCTAGAAGAAACCTATTCACTCCCGACTTGAAGACCCCTAAGTTGTAGTCCACGAAAGTCTATCCATCCACCAATCATCTCAATCGAATGATTGACCGACTGTCTTCAAAATAAAAATGTTTTTATTTATTAAAATCACAAGGATCACTTTGAAACTAAAATTTTACTGCCTGTTCCTTCGCGACCATGCCAGGAAAAAAAGGCAAGAAACAAGGCTTTTAGAATACATACAATAAAGAAAATAAATTACGTCTAAATTGTAGCATGTATGACCGAGTTGGAGTGATTTCAATCTTAAGCTTCTCTATCATCTAAATAATCCCATATGTTTAGGTTTTTTTAAAAAGATTTTGTTTAATTACGTTTTTAAATTTGATAATTGTTAATTTTTGTACAAGTTTGTTACAAAGCGTGGTTGTAGCAAATTTTGGCTTTTTATAAAGATTTTGTTTAATTACGTTTTTAATTTGATAATTGTTAATTTTTATACAAGTTTGTTACAAAAGCGTGCTTGTAGCAAATTTTGGCTTTTTATAAAGATTTTGTTTAATTACGTTTTTAAATTTGATAATTGTTAATTTTTGTACAAGTTTGTTACAAAGCGTGGTTGTAGCAAATTTTGGCTTTTTATAAAGATTTTGTTTAATTACGTTTTTAATTTGATAATTGTTAATTTTTGTACAAGTTTGTTACAAAAGCGTGCTTGTAGCAAATTTTGTTTTTTTTTTAAAGATTTTGTTTAATTACGTTTTTAAATTTGATAATTGTTAATTTTTGTACAAGTTTGTTACAAAAGCGTGCTTGTAGCAAATTTTGGCTGTTTATAAAGATTTTGTTTAATTACGTTTTTAAATTTGATAATTGTTAATTTTTGTACATATGTGAGTTTGTTATAAAAGCGTACACCTTGCCCTGTAAATGATTCTAAGACTCCAAGCGACCGTTAAATATGAATTTTGCTTTGATAACTTCCAGCTGTCAGTGGCTGAGGTGGAGCTTCGTGCGGCGGCCGAGGAGCGCGACAAGTTGCTGAACGACGCGAACTACAGCAGCCTGCAGAATGACGAGGCGGTGACGCGCGCCAGGCAGGAGCGCGACGAGGCCATCGACAGGAAGAAAGCAGCTGAGGTAATATAACTACGGTATTTGACAGCTCGCGCGCTGCGTAGCAATAAGCACCACTACCGCCTGGTCACACCACCACACAAACTGAACAAATCCGAAAGGTTTGTGTTCTTATTGGGCCCGTCTGTTTATAATAGAATACTGGGGGACATTAGGGGTTCTGCTTCCACAGCTATATTTAAAGATACATTTAAAAAGTGGCCACTGGAGAGGATTTTCTACAATGTAGATGAGTTCTGCGACCTACCTGAAATTTAATATTATTTATATTAAGAATATTCTTGACTTGTTAAGTTGGATTTATGAATAAACTTTTGTATTATTTGAAACAATAACAGCGCTTACAGGCACATCACTACCGAGAATTGTATGTGTACATCTACCGTATATCCATACTAATCTACAGAATGTCCCGGAATTTGTGGGGTGATTCCAACCCCGTTTTTATTTTGAGTTCAGTCCTTGTAGTTTTTGAGTTATTAGCCAAATAAAAACGGAACTTTGACCAAATCCACAAGGTACACCAGTGGCTCCACAGTGCTGTGATTTGGTATGCGTGTAGATTTAGTGACACAAACATAGGAAAAAGTCTGAAATCCAGAATAACTGAAACCCCGTTACTTTAATTTAATTTGAATGAAACTGAAGCTCAAGTTAGTTGGTTGTGTATTTCGTGGTATTATTTTATTAGTCAAAGATTATGAGTAATATTCTTTTGGTTTTTTGCGAGATCTCAGTTCGCGGCGAACCATTTAGTAGGTATTATACGTTCGAAAGTAACATGGTCTCTCTGTCTATCTGTTTGTTACGTTATCACGATTTCAAATGGGAATCAATCGAGACTCAAGGATAGGTTTAACTTTTGTAGAATAACTTCGCGTCTGCCTACGCCGCGCCGTAGCTTACTTTATTCCATACAAAAGACATCAACGAGACCCCTTTTCGAGTTTATGGCTCTGTATTGCATGAATTTGTAATATTTTTTCTTTAAAACTCCCAACACATAAAGTTATACTATAGAAGCTTTTATATCTTAGCCTCCGTAATATCGTATATAAATGGATGTACTGATACTGATTCTTATGCGATATTGTTTGGAAGTTTTTGCGTTATGTTTGCGTTTTGGTGGAAATTGATGCAGATATCCGATTTTTAAATGTTGTAAAATTTACTGGAGAATACCTTTCTTTTATTTGTTACGCTAAGCGTCAACGCTCCTGGTAGACGGGGTCATAAAACAAGGGACAAACGACTATGATATTGCCATCTCCCTCGCTCTAGCATACCTTACGGGAGCCGTTAGTGATGCGCCGAGTACTTATCGATAACACTAATTAGCAGTATTGAAAGGAAACAAACATGTTTATTGGTTAGGGAACGTTTCACGAGTACCTAGTATGTGAAAATCATATGAAATTAAAAATCATGTCACACCTGCTATTTTCCTTCGCATAAATTCAAATGAAATCACTTTCGGTTTTCATCGTATACCGGTTGCAGTCATTCGGGTCTGCTACAAATCACAGTCGTTCGTATTTCTTCGGAATGCATCGGGATTTTTCGTTGCCCGTAATCCGTAATTTGTCACATGTGAAATAGCACTAGCAAGAATAGCAAGTGTGAAATAATGGCATCATAATGAAAAATCATTGCCTGTGACTTTTCACATTTGAAATAACAGTGATAAAAAGTAATCATAGATCATATGAAAATTATTAGCGTGGGAAATGATTCCCATGCCTATCTGCCACGCGTCTTGGCGTATACTATAATTGTTATATTTTCCAGGTGGCCTTAGCAAAGACTAGGGTGGAGCTGATGCAGGCCAACAGTCAACTGTACGAGGCGGTGAGACAGAAGGTGGATCTTGGACAGCAGTTGGAGCAGTGGCAGGTAAGATCATGACATTTTTATTTGTTTGGTCTTCTCAACCAACCGTTTTGTTGGGTGGAAAGAGAAAGAGAAGAGAACCCTCTCGTTTTCTATTTGATTAGTCTCTACTTGAACTACCGCTTTGAGTCTCAGATGTTGAATGTGATTTGAAATTCTTTAGTCTAAGACCATTGGTATCTTTAAGACTCAACTAGCAAATAGATATTATCTAGGTTATACATTTTTTGTTTAAGCCTGGCTTTAAGAGTGTATTGTAAGATACCGACATGTTTTCGGTTTTGTCGTATATCTACAACAGTAATATTTACAAAGAAATTTCAGAACGATCTTCTCTTAATACAAATATGTACATAAATTATTATAAATTTAAAATTAAAATTTCCTTTATTCGCTGACTGATAAAGTTTTACAATCTAATACTATTTAAATACTAAGTTTCTTAATTTCTATAAATTTAAACTATATTATGTGACATCGGTAATGTTTCAATCAGGATTTCAAATCAAATCAAACACATTTATTTGTAACAACACTAATAGTACAACAGAACAAACACACACAGGAGACATAACAACAAGAACAAAGAAACAATAACTAAAAGATTAAAATTAAATAAAAATGCAAAATATTGCAGTGTGTTTCCTTTGACATGGACCATTTTGTGCCATTGGTTACGGCCTAGGCTTGTTCTGCGCCATCCTTTGGACAAGACGTCATCTCAGGCTCCTTTGCAGGCTGCCTCCATTGCACCTGCCGTGGATGCCAGCAGACTGTTATGTCGTAGCACCATTTGGTTTTCTTCGAGCTCATTGTATGGCCTGCCGATCGCCAATTCAGTCTGCGTATTGTTGTAGTTACATCAGCCACTTTGGTTTACTTCTTTATGTCAGTCTTTTCCGAGCTTTTAATTTGACATTAGTTTTAGCCATTGTGGAGACTTGTACTAGGCAACAGAGAGGGGTGTTGAAGTTGCTCTCTATTGGGCTAATAAAATTTAGAAGTCAAACAGCCATTGACACGAAAGAAGAAGAAGAATCTGACATTGATCTTCTAATACTATAATAAAATTCTGATCGATTGTATTCTCAAATTCCAGATGGACATGCAAGAGCTGATCGAAGAGCAGATGAAGCATAAGCTAACTTCGGAGAAGCGTCGTAAACTGCCCGCTCCCCCCGCACCCGCCACGCGCACCTCCAGGCTCCTAGGATTTTTTCACAGGTGATCTGCTGTACCTTCCTCAAGCTCCGTGAAGCCATCGACATATCCATTATAATATATCTCATCGCACTCAAGAACTACGATCCTACGACTTTCTCTGCCGCCTGTTTTTTCTTACTCTACAGAAGTGACTCGAAAATTCTCTACTCAGTTTTGGTACTCTTCGATGTTCAAACAATTGTCTCGTTTCTAGGATTTACTTATATTGTATTGTACAAGCCGTGCGACCTATACACACTTGCAGTGATAGCTGGTGTCGTAGTTAGAATGTTGGTTGTTAGTGTACATGTAATTTTAAATTTGCTGAATTTATTTTAAGTTTCAACATTGCAATATTATTTTTTAAAGTATTTGTCGATTAGGGGAATGGTGGGCTAGGCGATCCCGATAAGAGAGAACGCTTCTCATTTGAAGGGTGTCCAAGTTATTTCAGATGCAAAAGCGTTAACTGGTGACCAATTTATCTGTTTAACTATTGTCATACTTCAAATCTTTACTTTATTATAAGTCCAAAGGATTATCTTTGGCACCCCCATTTCCAAGATGATCCCTGGGGTATGGTTAAGATAATCCGGTGATCATTAGCCGAACACAACTTTTTCATTCTTTGATCCATAACTTAACCTATAAGAATTCTACTGTTGCCACGCCATTCAAAAACACAAATTGAGAATATTAGAAAGCCGTGAATATGAATTATTGCAATTGACTAAACACAAGAAAAGTAACATAAACTCAAAGTCAAGCGTACCTTAGATCAGAGACACACACTTTATTTTTTTCTCTTAAATTGCACTCGTCTCACAACGTCAATACGAATGGTCTGTTGCGAGGGGGGGGGGGGGCGTTGGTAACTACGTTTTGTCAAAAAGAAAGCAACTAGATGGCGTTCATAGTATACATCATCTTACCCCTAGGGATCATCTTGTACACCTTTCCCCTATTATTGTGGATTTAGTTTTCTGATTTTTTTAGGAATTTAAAATAATAATAATTAAATTAATTAAAGAATCAGTGTATATATGGCCTTATGTATTGCATTGCAAGCTCATGGAATTTTTACTTAAATCTTAAGAGACTGGCTGAAAACTAAAGCTTTTTTTAGTAACTTTTAAAACAGATTGTATTGGTTAGAACGGATTTGGTACAGCAGATTTCAATTAACTTCCTTATTATCAGGAGAAGATAACATAACCCTAACTTGTAAACAAACAATTACTTAAGTTATACGTAATTGTAAGTAGTAACTTGAATGTTACTTTACTAAACTTCACATCAATAAAAAAATTATATTAGCAGGGTTAATTTAAAGTAATTTCATAGTTCACGCATTTAATTACGTAAATCATTCTGTAAACCAATCTAAGTATAATACGCATACATTTCTGTACCTAACCTATCCATCGCTTTGTAAATAACACTTTTAAATATTGAGATTATACTATTAATGTAGTATATTCACTGTGAGTGAAACGTTTGGTGCACATTTATCATTAAATAGATTTTAAATAGTTTAATTGTTTATACATACCAATTTAACGGGAACATACTTTACAATAATAAAATATAAGCCATATAATTTACAGTTTTACGAAAAGGATCTGTTGCAATGTAGATGTACTTACTGTAGGCACTTGTCTCACCACCGGCGAGTAAGTGATTAGCTATCAACTATTTACTCGCTCAAGAAACGAACAAAAGATATAGATTCCGTGTCAATAAAAGAGACACGTATATTAATAGTTGATCGATGGCCGTTCACACTGCCGGCGAGAACTCGCTCTCCACTATTTTGTCGCAGCGACTACAACACTCGCCCAGCGATGCTCGCTTGGCGGTCAGAACATTCGCCGTGAGATGAACCAGCGCGAACGAACGAATGAACGCGCCACGCGCTCAGCGAGTGGCGCGAGTATCAACCGCCGCACTCGCTCACTCGCTATAAAGTCCAGCGAGACAACTATAGGAACTACACACTCGCTTCTCGCTCATCGCCGGCGGTTAGACAAGTGCCTAAAGAATTTAATTAGTTTTTTGCAAAACAAGTGCATGCAGTGCCTTATTACCTGACGTCAGGATAGAATTAGTGCCTTTTCAAATATCAATAGTATTTAGGTAATGTTTAGTGAAGTACCTACACATTCAAATAAGTTAGAACTGCGTGTAGAATATAGTTTATGTTTGCTCACTTGTAAAGATAAAGTTAAAGGTTTATTTATTTGCGATACATGTCAAAGTCAAAGTGATAACCTTTTATTCATTAAAATCACAAGCATCAATTTGAAACGTCAACTTTACTGCCTGTTCCTTCGCGACCAAGCCAGGAAAGAAAGGCAAGAAAACAAGGCTGGTTGTTTTTTTAACGATCGTTTTAGAATACTAACAATGAAGAAAATAAATGACATCTAAATTGTAACATTTTTGAACGAGTTGGAGCAATTTCAATCCCAACCTTCTTTATCATCTAAATACCTAATTCGATATTATATAGTAGGCTTTTTTATAAAGATTCTGTTTAATTGCGTTTTTAAATTTGTTAATTGTCAGTTTTTCTACATCACTTGGGAGTTTGTCACATGGGTTACATTAGTTGGTAATAAAATAATCTAGATACAGCCATGATCAGCATACAAGTATACAAAATGAATTAACAAATATTATAGATTAATTATCAGTTCATTATAGATAAATTAAAAATATGTCAAGTCATTGGAATTTGTTTAATAACTATTTGTCTATATCTTTTTCGTTATTTTATAAAAACACACAAAACATACGAAGTAAACAAGAAGTAACACCAGGACCACAATGAAACTTGATAAGGAACTTATTTAGAGGTTTAAAGTTTTACTTATTATAGGGTTCCGGACAAAGATGGTAAAAACGGAACCTTTATATTGCGACTTTGTCCGTCTGCCCGTCCGTCTGTCACAGCTGATTATCTCAGCAATTACGAAACCTACCGGCTTGAAATTTTCAATAGTTATAAATAATACTGACCTACCTCTAAATCATTAAATAAATGCAAAAATATTTTCATTATGACGGTCGTAAGAGCCAAAATGGTGGGGATTAAAATTTCAAAATAGAGTCACTAGATCAAATGCAAAGAAATTGATAACACGTCCTATTTTTATATCATTTTATTTTGTACAAGTTGCAGTTATGAGAAAAATGTCGAAAAAAAATATCACTGAAATTTGCTAAGAGATAAATCTGAAATTAATTAATGAATATGCAAATATTACAGGAAAATTATAACGAAGTCTCTATCTAGAACTGGATTTTAGATATCTGTCTCAAAAGTTTTCTTGGGTTACCGTTTACATAACTAGATGGCGCTGCTTAAACAACATAAATAAACCTATCTAAGTTCGGATCGGTGTGAAATTTTCTCATTTATTTCTCCAAAAACCAACCCCCTTGTACACCGAAAAAGAAGCAACTACCCGCCATTTCTGACTTTGACAGCCAGTCCTCCTTGACATTAATTTATTTGGCTTGGCCGATTGGCGACAATCGGTCTTGTTTTTTTATTATCTGAATTGTTATCAAATTAATAAAATATAAGAAAATATTAAATTGCTGGCTATTTTCTTATTAAATAGTACAGTTCATTTTTACCGTTTCTTAACGTACTGGGTAATACTAATAAGTCATCTTGTCCTTTTAAGGGCTTTAAATGAAAAGGTATAAAATATTTTTAAACTTAAACTTCTTTACGCACGCTTGACTTGGGGAGTAAACTGATGAATGCGTTACGAAAAGTGCGAACGGAAGTTGAGAAGGAGATATAAGTTAGTGAAGATAAAAAGAGAGAGAGTTAAGTTTCGTATATAACTGTAGGAGCAAGAGAAAGAGGTGTGCGCGCATATTTTTTTTCTCTCTTTCTCTCATAGCCAGTGCATGAAATATTGTATATCTCAGTCAGTACTTCGTTTGATTATTTTTCGTAATTTCATTTCGTCTGAACAATTTTATATATTAAGATTTTCAAAAAGAAGTTATACTTCAGTCGTGTGTTCTAAAGCACACTCGTTTTTTTTAATTAATATATGTATTTTATCTATTTACACCGAATCGAATATTCACCAATCAATTTAATTTCCTAATATTTTAATTAATTTATTATTAAGACTGAATTAATTATGATTTTAAAAATTTAAAATACAAATTTGCAATACAACAATAAAATTGGAACTCTGCAATATTGGTTTTATTTTCAGCATTAGGTTAAGCACAAACTAATATAATAAAAATGTCTTAGTCATTCCCATTTTGCTTATTTTTGTTATAATACAATGGAAAACAGAACTAAAGA
Organism: Philereme vetulata; assembly: GCA_918857605.2. Classification (NCBI taxonomy): domain Eukaryota; kingdom Metazoa; phylum Arthropoda; class Insecta; order Lepidoptera; family Geometridae; genus Philereme; species Philereme vetulata. The sequence continues at coordinate 2,939,600 of OU975420.1, forward strand.
TTTTAAATCCGTATTTTTAACGAAATTTTAAATTATTTTCTTCATTGTAATATAACATGTTGAACACAACTTAACCCATCATTTTAATGTTAAGTGCAAGTGTACTTAGAAGTTACATATATACTTAAATTGTAATTTAAATGTTAGATCCAATTCATGACTAGAATACGTTATCATTAAATAATTTGTTTGTGGAATTAATAAATAAAGATTGAGTTTTAAAACATGTCTTTGGTATTAATATATTACCACCTAAGTGTCTACGTACCTAATTGTTACATAATCGCTACTTTCTGTCGAAATAAGCGAGTGTTCTATTCTATTACTAGTTGACCCGCCGAACTTCGTACCGCCTTGACATGCATATAACGCGGGCTGTCAATATACGACACCCTGGTAGAATTGTCAATTGTTGTCCCCGGCCATCCCTGTCTTTTTGCGTGGATAACCATACTTAGGCCGCGGCCCCATGTCCACGGCGCGGCGCCGGCCGCCGTGTGACGTTGCGGCGCCGCCGCCGTAACACGGCACGACGTCGTGCCGCAGCACGGTGCCGCGGACGGCGTGCCGCGAGGGAGAATTCTCAGTCGATATTTGGCAGTTGGTGTGCTCGAACGTGTTTATTTGGAAATGGATCGCGAAAAAAGAGTTGTTCTCCTCTTGTTACTAAGACGAATGAAAAAAAAAACAGAAACAGAGGAAATGGGTAAATCCATATATTTTAAAAATGAACCAAGACGGAACTCATTTCAAAAGGAAATATGCAGCGCTAAAAATGTGTGGGAATGAGAAATTTTTTGAATATTTTAGAATGACCATTACCAGTTTTGAAGAACTACTTACCAAGATAGCACCTCGTTTACAAAAACAATGTGTTCAGAAAACCTGTTGATCCTATGGAGATGCTTGGTTTAACTATCAGGTAAGAAATAAAACGAACTTATCAAAATATTATTATTTATTATGTAATCAAATGTTTTATCAAAAGATACAGGAGTCCAAATATGATTTTGCCCCTCCGCACTCGTGGTCCCTCTGCGATGTTCTTAAATCATGTAACTAGATTTAAGTAAAATCGTATTCGGAGTCCTGTGTGTTTGATAAGATATCGCTTAAATTATTTGATAAGTCTTCTGTGGATGGATTTGGCGAAGTCTGGCCATGGATACTTGTAGATGATAGATTACGAGTTGTTTGATAAGTCGCTGTAGCTTCTTGTGATCTTTGGTAGCTACTTTGAAATGCTGTTTGGTAGCCGCTGTATGACGGTTGATTGTATTGATATGTGGGTTGATTGAAATCTGTCAATATTTGCATTACACGACTTTGATAGGTCAATGTTTGGTTGTCGTCTAGTTTTTCCAGAAATGGTAAAATTGATTTAAAAAAAGATACATGTCTGTTTTCTGCAGTTTTCAAAGTTTCGACAATTTGTCTCTCAAAATCATCTTCACCGTATTTTCTTTTACGCGAAGTTGTAGCATAAGGTTGGTACCGTGACTTTTTATTTTCACTTGTCTTTGGATCTTCAGACTCTTCTTCCAATATACTACAGTCTGTTAAATTTGGTGCGTTTTTTTTCAAAAACATCAGCTGTTTGTACAAATGATATTCTTTTAAATTCTTTGCAGCAGCTCCAGATTTGTTTGCAAGCTCTTTCTTTTTCATGTATTTCATGTAGTTGTCTTTGATGTTTGTCCATTTTTTAATTATGTCATTTCCTGAAACAATAGTTAGATTAATATTTTAATGAATACATGTACAGTAGGTACGACCGGCGAAAGGTGGCGAGAGTGAAGTTAGCCTCTAGAAACTTTCGCGCTTGTGTATTCGTAAAAAAATAAGTGGTTTACAAAAATAAATGCCAATAACCGTTGATTACAGCATTGAAAATAGCAAATGGAACTTATTTTGTTAAATTGTTTATTTTCTTAAGAGTATTAAAGCGCTAAAGTTGCTAGAGCCTAACCTCACTCTCGCCACCTTTCGCCGGTCGTGAAAGAGGCCCTTATAGCCAAATGTATATTTTTTGTTATTCAAGGCAATTCAAAAATTGAGTTGAGTGAACTGTTTGTAACGCGTTCTAAGGACGGAGCGGTAACTCCGCTCCGTCCTAAGAAACTAGTAAATATATTATTTTTTCTTTTCAGGTTTTTGGCAACTGGGAATTCATTTAGAGATATGGAATTCACAGATTATCGAGGAAAAAGTACAATCAGTAGAATAGTGCGAGAAGTATGTCGTGCTATATGGGACATTCTTTTATCAGAATGTATACCGACAATAAGCGAAGACCTCATTGAACACATAGCGGAAGACTTTGACAAAAAAACCAATTTCCCAAATTGCATGGGGGCCTTAGACGGGAAGCACATTCGCATTTGCAGTCCCGCCCACAGTGGATCTCTTTTTTTCAACTATAAAAACTATAATTCTATCGTGTTGCTGGCACTAGTCGATTCTAAATACAGATTTATATATGTCGATATAGGAGCATATGGAAAAGAATGCGATTCGACAATATTTCAGAACACAAAACTATACGAATTATTATTACAACATCGATTTCCCATACCAGCTCCAAAGCCTTTGCCAGGCCTTCAAAAACCAGTTCCGTATGTCTTTATTGCAGATGAAGGCCTACCGTTAATGAGCAATCTAATGCGTCCATACTCAGGGAAAAATTTGAATATAGATCAAAGAGTTTTTAATTATCGTTTGAGTCGGGCCAGACGAAATGTTGAGTGTGCTTTTGGCATACTTGCAAATAAATGGCGTATATTTCACAGGCCTTTAAACGTAAAATATGATTTTGCAACAGACATTATTAAAGCATGCTGTGTATTGCACAACTTTGTTGTATCTCGAGATGGAAATAAAATGTCGGAAGAACTGTTTATCGATGACTCCCTTTTGAACTTGCAACTAACTATGGATAACGTTTCTTTATCACATCCAGTAAATATAAGAGACGAATTCACTAAATATTTTAATAGCGATGTCGGCGCGCTCAGTTGGCAATTAAGCAAAATATAACCCGAAACCTTTTACGAAACCAAAAGACTACCTGGCTTCTATTTATCAAAAGTGGATTCTTGCGGGGAAGAGATGACGTCAATATAAAATATCACTGTGTGCGAGACAGACAAGTAAACACGGGCGGCCATTACACGGTTCTCTTTCTTAGTTAGATATACGGATTAACTATAGTTTGTGGTTTGAAAAGATGTTCCTTCGTAATTTTTCTGAAAAGTTCGTAGTTATTGTGTTCTATTCTATTTCTCTATAAAAATATATCTCGATGAGACCACTGTAGCACTCGATTATCATTAAAACATTAAAGACAAATAAATGTTAGTACTCACCCAGTTTAGTTTTTTCTTTAATATCCTTGTCATCAAATGATTCAAAAATGGTTCGGCAAACGTCTTTCCATCCTTCTGTTTTTACATGTTTGTCCTTATAATTGTCATTTGTCTTATCCCAGACGTCGTGCCGTGTTACGGCGGTGGCGCCGCAACGTCACACGGCGGCCGGCGCCGCGCCGTGGACATGGGGCCGCGGCCTTAATCATAGACAAAATTACGTTTAGCTGTCATTTGCGTTTTGTTATTCCATGTCAGATGCGTTTTTGAACCACGTTTTATGGTGACTTGTATTCTCTTTGACGTTTTATGTCACGTCACATGGGAACGCGGTCGAACGGGATAAAAAGTATCCTATGTCCGTCTCCTGGTACTAAGCTACCTCCCCACCAGTTTTCAGCTAAATCGGTTCAGCCGTTCTTGAGTTATAAATAGTATATTATATATTTATATATAAGATATATTTTAATCTATAGTATTACTAGTTGAATGCCGGCGTCTTTGTCTGCCAATTTTCTAGATCTCGAAAACAGCGCTACCTACAGGATCCAACGGGTGGTTGGACCAGGTGATCCCACAGGTATTATTAAAAAACCCCATCAAAATCAGCCAAGCCATTTAGGAGGAGAAGAATTATATACTAATATTTTAAACTAGCCGACGCCCGCGGCTTCGCATGCGTGGTATTTCAATAAAAACATTACCCTCCTTTTGCGCACTCGGGTAAAAATTGGCCTATGTCCTTCCCCAGGATATAATCTTCTTTCCAAATATCATTACGATCCGTTCAGCCGTTTAGTTATGAAAATGTAACAAACAAGCAGTTACTTTTGCAGTTACTATGTATGTATTGTTACGAGGTGAGGGTTCGGGATAAAATAATGAAAATCAATCTAACCAAAATAACACTTTTATTCAACACTAAAATGCAAAATACACGATCTTAATTACAAAGATTCACAACACACTAAATCACACCACTGTTACACAATAAACCACTAAAAGTCACCGAAATGTTCGCACGTATCGCCAAATCAAGACTGACTCTGCGGACGTCTCTACGCACTATTTATACCGAGCATTATTTCCAGAACATTCCATTAGTATCTAGAAAAGTATAGGTATATCGAGTGTCTACTATTTCTTAATCTGTGCAACGGTAGGTAAAAACGTGGTATGTAGGTCATTCCATACCAAGTATTACCTATTCTGTGATACAGTAGGTATCATCATCAAACACAGGACAAAGGCCTCCCTCATTGATCTCCAGGAACTGCGGTTGGAAGCGGCCTGCATCCAACGCCGACCTGCGGTTCTTACCAAGTCGTCTGCCCATCTTGTAGGTGGACGTCCTACGCTGCGCTTGCCGGTCCGTGGCCTCCATTCGATAACTTTCTGGCCCCATCGGCCATCTGTTCTGCGCGCTATATGGCCTGCCCATTGCCACTTCAACGTGCTAATCCGTCGGGCTATGTCGGTGACTTGAGTTCTCCTACGTATCTCCTCATTTCTGATTCGATCCCGTAGAGATCCCGAGCATAGCCCTTTCCATAGCTCGTTGAGCGACTCTGAGCTTATTCATAAGGCCAATAGTGAAGGACCACGTCTCGGTTCCATATGTCATCACTGGTAACACACACTGATTGAAGACTTTCGTCTTAAGGCACTGAGGTATGTTGGACGAAAAGACTTTGCGAAGTTTCCCAAACGCTCGCTGCCCATCCGAGTTGGATTCGACGATTGACCTCTTTCTCGAAGTTGGACCTACCTAATTGGACTGTTTGTCCTAGATATACATACGCGTCGACAACTTCAAGAGCCGAGTTCTCAACCATAACCGGGGCAGGGACAACATGGACATTCGACATGATTTTCGTCTTGTCCATGTTCATTTTAAGTCCTACCCGTTGGGAGACTCGATTGAGGCCTTCGAGCATCGTGCTGAGCTCTTCCATCGACTTTGCCATGACCACAGTATCGTCGGCAAACCGAAGGTGAGTGATGTATTCGCCGTTAGTATTGATGCCCAGTCCTTTCCATTCCAGAAGCTTGAAGGCATCTTCCAATGCGGTCGTAAACAGTTTCGGAGAGATGACATCTCCCTGTCTTACGCCTCTTTTTAAGGGAATCGCCTTCGAGCTCTGTTCGTGTACTCGGACTGACATAGTGGCGTTTTTATACAAACACTTCAACACTTCGATGTACCGATAGTCAATACGGCATCGTTGGAGAGACTCAAGCACTGCCCATGTTTCGATCAAATCGAAGGCTTTCTCATAGTCTACAAACGCGAGACATAGCGGCAAGTTATACTTTTCGGTCTTCTGTATGACTTGCCGCAGTGTATGTATGTGGTCTATGGTACTGTAGCCTTTACGGAACCCGGCTTGTTCGGGAGGCTGGAAGTCATCAAACCTGCGGTCGAGACGGTTCGCGATGACCCTTGAAAACAGCTTATAAACATGGCTCAAAAGCGAAATGGGTCCGTAATTCTTAAGCAAGGTGTTTCTTGAAGAACAGAACCACCACGCCTTCGTTCCATGCTTTTGGCGTCGTACCTTCAAGCAAGGCGGAATTAAAGAGCTTCTGAAGGACTTTAAGTACCGGTGATCCACGCTTTCAGAAGCTCTGAAGTGATTCCGTCCTCACCCGGCGCCTTGTCGTTCTTAAGCTGCTTCAAGGCCATCCTGATCTCATACAGGCTGATGTCCGGAATATCTTCGGTATAATGTCGGGTCAGTTTGGCTCTTGGGTCGTTGGCCGCACTGCAAACACGTTTAGTGACCGAATCGTAGAGCCGTCCATAGAACCTTTCGACTTCCCTTAACACTTCCGCTTTATTTATTTATTATTTTATTTATTTATTACTTTATTGCACAAAAATACAAATTACATGTACAAAAGGTGGGCTTAATGCTAATAGCATTTTCTACCTGCCAACCTCAGAGGTAACAAAAAAGGTTGGCGTGCTAACTTTTAACAATATTAATGTTTATTAAAAGAAAAAACAAAAGAAACACAAATAACAATAAACTCCGATTACAGTTAGAATAAATACATAAACCTACTTGATATAACAATAATAATACATAGAAAATATATATGACAAATATAACAAATATATATATATATATATTTATAGATAAAAAACAAAAAATACTATTACATACATACACATAGGTACTACGTTTTCATATATTTTAACAGCCAGTGGAGGACTGCAAGAAATGACTGTAGACTAGTCGTCTGAAAACCGGTTTACTAGGCGCCTTTTTAATATGAGTAGGGAGAGAGTTCCATAGACCGACAGCTACCACCTCAAAAAAATTGCCACGGAAGGTCGTTGAGTGTTTCGGGGTAGCGAGAAGGAGAGAATCAGTGGATCTGAAGTTTTGGTCATGGGTGTTAGAGAGGTAGGAAAATTTGCATTTAAGATAATGGGGAGCAAAGGGGTCCCTAAGGATCGAAAAAAGAAGACACAAAACTCTTAACTTTTTCCTGTCATGAATTGAGAGCCATTTCAGTTTGGAGCGATACTCAGACACATGATCATACTTACGGAGACCGTAGATGAACCTAATGCACGTATTGAGCAGTCGATCCAATTTGTTAAGGAGGTCCTGATTAAGGTCTAGGTACGATGCATTTTTACGCTTTACTTGACGTTATGCTACCATCTTCCCTCTTCAGCTTCGTCATGCGGCTCTGCTCAATAGAATTATCTCTCGCAAACACTTTAGAGCCTTTATTCCGCTCTATCGTATCTTTAATACGAGATGTATTAAAGGTACGAATATCGTGCCGCAAGGATTTCCAAATCTTTCTATTGAGCTGCCTATGTGACTGAGCATCATCGGGAGACTGCAGTCGCAAAGAACGTCGTTCAGCCATGAGGTTAAGAGTGTCATCAGAGAATTTCTGAGGTCCATTGGTACGGGGGGTCTTAAAGAACTGCGACCCCACCGTATGGACGGTTTCTACGAACCTGTTATTGATCTCGTCCACTGATGCATCTACTTCTAGACAGTCAAAGCGATTTGCAAGTTCGAGTTGAAAGCTCTCGAGGTTTTGGATATGTGCGCGAGTGGGTCGGAGCGTAGATTTCATCAAACGAGACCTTTCAAGTTTAACGTTCATTATTCAATGTGGCTCTAACAATTCGGTGATCACTGCCGGTTTTCACCCTGTAAATCACAGAGACATCATTGAATATCCGTTTCTTGTTGGTCAAGATGAAATCAATCTCATTTCTCGTGGAACCGTTGGGACTCATCCAGGTCCATTTCCTGTGAGGCGGCTTCTGGAAAAAAGAATTCATCATAAAGAGTCCTTCTTTCTCCAGAAAATCGGCCAGCCTCTGTCCCCTGGGGTTCCGTTGCCCATATCCAAATTGCCCCACTCTCAACTCATCATCGCTTCTCATGCCTAGCTTTGCATTGAAGTCCCCCATAACAACAATAAAGTGAGTTTTGTTCGTATGTATGGCTCTACTGATATCCTCATACATAGACTCTACTTCTTCATCTGGGTGTGAAGAGGTCAGCGCATATACCTGAACGACCTTCAGCGAATATCGCTTAGATATTCTGAGTGTCAGGTACGCGACCCTGCTCGACACACTGTCGATGGTGATAATGTTGTTGATGAGTGACTTGTGAACGAGAAACCCAACACCACCTTGGGACTGTTGGTCGCCCTCCCGGTAGTATAGTAGGTTACTAGACTTAAGGGATATCGTGTCCTCGCCCTCTCTACGGACTTCTGATAACCCCAAAATGTCCCAGTGTAATCTACTAATTTCTTCTTCCAGCTCAACAATCTTTTCGTCTGTCCTCAAAGTGCGGATGTTGTGTGTTACCAGGGCCAGTGGTCGTCGTAGGGTTTGGTAGCCGATCGTCTCCCGGGGATTCCTGCATCCACGGGCAAGAGCGGAGGGGCAACATTCTATTGCCGGCGCCCCACGGCTAGTTATACAGTTCTCGACTAGTACTTATTCTGTAACAGCCTTGGCGTAACACTGCCCCCTCCTAAAACATGCTCGTCCCGAGCATTGACGGGCAAGAGCGGAAGGGCAACATTCTATTGCCGGCGCCCCACGGCTAGTTATACAGTTCTCGACTATTACTTATTCTGTAACAGCCTTGGCGTAACACTGTCCCCTCCTAAAACATGCTCGTCCCGAGCATTGTTAGCCCCGTAATATCGCGCCTGTCGATCAACATGAACAATTTTAGGCGCACCTCGCGTACCCTTCTGAATTCGGTATGTGACGTCATTAATCCTGGTCAACACACGGTATGGTCCATCCCATTTTGCTTGTAATTTAGGGGATTTTCCTTTTTTCCGTATCGGATTGTGCAACCAGACCTGCGATCCTTCATCAAATCCCAAGTTGTTCGAATTTCGGTCATAACGGGTCTTCATTTTCTCGGATATTTGTTGACCAGTTAGTCAGATGTGTTCATTGATGTCGTTCATCTTATTGCGCATGTCATTTGCATAATCTGTGATGGTACGCGGAGAATCTGGGGGAATGCCAGTTATCAGGTCTGCAGGCAACCGCAGTTCTCTTCCAAAATTTGCCAATGCAGGAGTGGCGCCTGTACTCTCATGGACTGCACTCCTGTATGACAGTAAAAACGGTTGTATGTGCTGGTCCCAATCGTTTTGATTATTTTCTACCACTTTGGCCAGATATCTTTCCAACGTCTGATTGAACCACCATTCCATCAGACTGAAGATGATACGAAGTGGTTCTCGTTTTATGAGTTCCCATCATTCGGCATGTCTCCTGAAAAACTTTTGATTCAAAATTCCTTCCTTGATCACTGTGAATCTCCAGGGGAACTCCAAAGCGACAGAAAACTTCGTGGACTAGTTTATCCGCTACTGTCGAAGCTTCTTGATTAGGAATAGCAAAACTTCTGGCCATTTTGTGAAGTAGTCCATAACGATCATGAAGTACTTATTTCCATTTTTACTCACAGGGAATGGTCCTGCAATATCTAGGGCTATACGCTCCCATGGGCCTCCAACGTTATACAGTTTTAATGCTCCTCTGCTGCGCGCATGGGGCCCTTTCACTGCCGCACAAGTAGTACATTTTCGGCACCAGTCTTCAACATCTTCTCTACAATGGATCCAGTAAAACCGCTGCCTTATTTTTAACAGTATCCTTTTTACTCCCATATGGCTGCCCGAACATCCTTCATGGTAGAGATGTAGCACGTCAGCGACCTTGGCTTTGGGAACCACCATTTGCAGATGACAGTGGTCTCCACGAGCGTTTTCCATTTACGACACAACACACCGTTGTGGATAACCAGACTATCCCACTGTGCCCAATAACTCTTTGATGTTGTGCTCATAGCAGCAACGTCACTCCACAAAGGCTTCGTGGCACCCGCTGTGATCCTTTCAATGATGGGTTTAAGGTCTTGGTCGTCCTGTTGTGCCTGCTGCAAAGTTTCCTCCCATTCGTCACTTAGGTTCGCTCTCAAACTTCTCAACAGTTTGATGGGCACCACTTCCTTGGGCTCTCGTTTGGCACAATGTTCAACGTTTTCAGGGCAAGGTCTTCGTGACAACGGCTCTGCGCTCCCGTAAGATTCTTCTCTTCGATGGTCTTTAATTGACAGACTATTTCCATCATGAACTTGTGAGATCGTCATTCTTGGGGCTTTCTCAATACCAGCCAGCACTCGCCCCGTAGTTCTGACGTTTACTCGTTGCTGTGTTTGGTGGACGGGGCTTCCCTGCAAAACCTCTTCTCTTTTTGGGCAATTGGACCTCAGATGCCCTTTCTCTCCATACTCGTAGCATCTAGGACCAAATTTTGGACGACTGTAGCCAGTATAAGAGCCCCTTACTTCTCTGATGCGGTGAGCTCGGTAGTCCTGACGCACAGCCTCCACGTCCAACGCATGAGCCAAGGCATTTTTCAAAGCAACATGATGTCCAAGCCTTACAGCAGCTCTCACCTCCAAATCACGTATTCCGTCAACGAATGCCTGGACCGTCAGGGGGGCTGGAGAGGTTCGGTATGCCTTTCGAACCAGCTTTTCTATCTCGAGGGCCCACTGCTCTAAACTTTCTGAGTTACGCTGGCTCCGGTCCTTTAAATGCGCTCGAAAAGCATGTTCCAGATATGTGTCACCAAAGCGTGACTCCAGCGCCTCCAACAGCTGTTAATAGGTGAAATCCTTCCCAAGAGCCTCCAAAACCGTAAGTGCCTGGTCACGAAGGCCCAGTGTTAAAGCCGTCATGGCCTGCGCCGTCGTCCATCCGTTGGCCTTGACAACAGCCTCAAACTGAATCTTGTAGGCTGACCACGAAGAACTTCCATCAAATGGTGGCGTTTTAAAACCTCACGCTGAAGATGTAGCAATTGGTGGAGCCACATTGCTGTCTCCAAACTTCAGGACACTCAGAGTAAACTAAAAGACATTTATTTAGGACAACAGTACAGTACAGACAAAATAAAACAGAAGGTAATAAAATAAAATAAAACATTGAAATAGACATTAAAAATAACATTATAAAAATGGTAGGTACCTACCTATAAAAACGCATAAAGGCATAAAAACAACAGAATTAAAAACGGTCGTTATAGGCTGGTACCTAACAAGAGCTACATAAATACATGGGCGCTAAAAGGTTCTGTACTGTGTGGTGTCCCAAAAAGGATCAGTCTCAGCTTTGTGTTGGTCCACGCTTACGTACTAAGTGCAGACCAACGCTGGTTTTCAGACTGATCCTGTTATAGTGACCTCACGACCAGAGGGAGACACCGAAGAAACATGAAAAACAGGCATTAGTAGAATACATACATATAAAGTAACTACGTATAAATAATTTGAATAAAATAAAATAAATAAATAAAGAACGGAATTAAGGAAGGAACGATTAAGAAAAGTACAGAGAGAGACCAATCAAAAACCGGTTGACGACCATCTATGAAGAGTATAGAGCAGAATACAAATCCACCAATACTCGAGGCGCATTGTCCAGTGAGTGAAGCAGGCGTTATATGCATTTCTGGCGAAGAATGAGCTCCTTTTTGAATTACTCTATCTATTGCTGAGAACTGCATTTAAATCCGTTAAGTAGTTTAAAAGATCTAAGCGAACAGACAGCGGAAGCGACTTCATTTTCTCTCTGTCTGTCTCTTTGTTACGTGTTTACAAATACACGGCTGGACCGATTTTCATGAAATTTTGTATACAAATAGATTAGAACTAGGATTAGGATATACTCGTAGGATATTTTTTACCCGACTCCGTAGAAGAAGGGTAATGTTTTAATTGACAAACTACGGGGGCGAAGCCGCGGGCGGATCATGCAGCTAGTTTTATATAGGTACAAAGAAGATTAGTCTGATTATTTGAGAAAAGGAAATAAAACAATATTGAGGTATTAGGCGCACTTTCTGCGAATCGAATCTGAACTCTATCAAGGTAATAAAACCTCATCAAATTCACTTCATCCAGAAGAAATGAAACAATAAAATTAAACGTCACTTATGAAAGAAAACTACCTATTTATGTATATCAGACAATCATTTTTTATTTGATTATTTTATCAGTTACAAAGTTGTAACGCAAAATGCCCCAGCAAGTGGTACAGAAGACCATCGACCCTGAAGCGGAACTCAGCAGTGTCCAAGCAACGGTAAGTAAAGCTTCATCATGGTTTAATAACTGTGACTTCAGTAATGGGATCAAGCCCTAGGGATGACGAACCAGAACGGTATACCAATCATGTCAGAGTATCTTCGAATAAGAAGTCATAAGACCGTGTCTACCTAAATTGAGATAAAATGGCCCACCTAATTTATTATAGTATTAACTGGTGGTAGAGCTTTTGTGAACGGGCTCGAGGAAGTGGGCACCACCGCCTTACCTTTATCTGCCGCCAAATAGCAGTACTGCTGTGTTCCGGTTAGATGGTAATGGTATGTTCTGTTTCTGTGTTTGTAATTACTGGCACATAGGCATAACAGCTTAGTCATATAGTATGGCGACGTATTCACATAGAGATCAAGACAACATAATAGCTTGTTTTGAATTCTATGTGGATATCCATGGGCTGCAGTAGCCCATAACATCTGGTGGACTGCATGCTCGTTTGCCATATAAATAATACAAAAAAAATAATTTAAAAACCAATACAGTCGGGTACTCTACTCCATACCTACTCATTTCGTTTTATGGAAACTATGATGAAATTTCCCCTTTTCTGTTGTTTACCAGCTTAGTTCACATATAGAGGATACAGACCGAAAAAAATAGAATTTTCTAATTACCTATCTTAAGGTGAGTATAGACTACAACATTTACTTGTAACAGAACAACGAGCCGCTCTGTGATATGTTCTAGTGTATCATCCTAAACGTCGAGCACGCTCGCCTCTTTGTTATTGTTACAGCCTATTGTACAAACCAATGATTATATATATTATATATATAGTATATTGGTGAGCATTTCGTCGAGCGTATTGGTGTAACATTTCATCGAGCCTTTGCACGAGTGCGGGCGACGCGCGGGTGAGGGGTGACGCGGAGGAAGAGGGACGAACGACGCACGCGGTCCGCGCGGTCGTTAGTTGTTCAAGTTCACACGGTGATTTTACACGTGCATTGCATTAGCTCGTTATTTATACTTAATAACTATTTTCTATTCAACTATGTAGTGGGATAGGGAAAAAAAGCATTTACCCGTAACATAACAACGCCGAGCATTCGTAGGAACGTTACATTACATGGAAATGCTTTGGAAACTGAGCTTTTGCCTGTATTGTACCATTCGTAAGAACGTTACATTACACAAAAATGCTCGAGAAAATGTTGTAGTCTATACTCACCTTTAAAGGTCCTAAACAGATATAAACATGTTATTAATAATTTGTCAAATCATACGTCACATTATGTTTCAATATTCATTAAAGAATACTTCATTGTGAAATTGATTGTAAAATAAAATAAATTCAAATTAATTGATGTCACGCCTTTATACTCTTCAAAATCGAGTACACTGTAGAAGGTCCTCTCGACGAGCCAGTTTTTTGAATTTTAACTTAAAGTTTGTTAGAGTTCGCGCATCCTTCACCTTGTTTGGCAGTGCGCTGTATACGCGAGGAGCCATCACGTACGGCAAGGAGTCCGACTTGGCCAGCCTTCGTACTGTGACCGCCAGCCTGCCGGCCGCGACAGCGCGTGTGTATGTCTGCCTGTTTTGGAGATAATTCCAAATTTTGGCGAACATACACCACCATTTAAAATATAACGAGTATAGAGTCCTAAATCTAAGAGTCTTAGAGTTATTTAGTTTTCTCAAGCCTATTTTTATTGATGATGTCGTTTCCAGTTCCAAAAGTTGGCGCCGTCATGCAGCATAGATAAGCGAGCAGGTGGCATCCCCCAATTAGCGCCGCAGGAGAAACAACTCGGCATCCTCGCGCATGAGCTGAAGGAAACTCTGCTATGCATCAATGTAAGTATATTCTAAGTAAATAAAACACGAGTAATGAGTAGGCGTCAACAGGGAAACACTAACGCATTATATTCAAAAGAAGGACTACCTACACTAAGATTTGGGACTCGAACTGAATAGATTGTTATAGCTTCATAGATTTTTATACTGAATTTTATCATAAATCATTTATTTACATGCATAACAATAACAGGTGATTACACATTACAAAAAACTGGCACTTAGGTACATCTCTACCGCTGCTGGCTAAACCTTATGAGATAGGCTCATCTTTTTTATTAGCACGATGAGGTGGGGGGGGGGGGGGGGGGGGGAGTCCTAGAGATTAATTGTTAATTAATTTCCTGTACCTGGTTTTTCTATCCACTTACGTAAATGTTGCCAACAGTTGGCCAGCAAAGGACAGCATGCATTGAAAGACTCTCAAGTGAAGAAAGGTACAGTCCAGTCCATTGTTAAATATGAACAGCTGGAGTCAGTGCTTAGAGAAGAACGTGCCCAGCAACAAGAGCTCGATTGTCTCAACTATCTTGCACAGAAGCAGCTGGTAGAACTGATGAAGAAAGTGCCTACTGAGGCTGACGTAAGTTTAATTTACTTAATAGGCAAATGCAACAGATATACCACTTAGGATCTTTATGGTAGGTAAGGTGTTCATTACCCAGACGAGAGTTGCCTAGTTTTGAGTTTTGAGCATCCTTTAACTCATTGTGGCTAAAATGTCACCGATCACAAGCAAGGCTTCATGGCAGTAAGAAATATTACTCAGAGGTTATATTTGGCACTTCAAACAAGACCACTTTAATTCCAATCCAATATCTCGTAAAATCTACTATGCACGCCTGATTAAGGCATTCTCTAGTTGATCAGAAACATTATGCTCATGATCTCAGGAGCTGGTGATGATAGAAAACGCGATCAACCGTCTCCGCCGCATGGAGAACCGTCTCGATCTGGCCACCAAGAGGTTAAGCGTCGTGAACTCGGACAACAAGCGGGTGCGCGAGGAAATACACAGACTGCTGGTTGAAAGGTTAACTTTATTACCTGTTAATTGCTTTCATACAAAACTTTAGAGGACGATATTCTAGTTCCAGCTTTTTGCTTTTTTACGTAGATACGTTATGTATAATGTTATAATGTAACAAAGAAACATTCTTAGTTAAATAATAAGTTACTAATTTCTAAAATTTAATTTAATTTTTACCTAATAAGGTACGTATGACGTACAGGTATTGGTAGATACCCGTTTAGTTTATATAAGTACTTACAATATCAATATTAGAATATTATTTAATATATCTATACTAATATTATAAAGAGGAAAGATTTGTTTGTAGGCTCCGAAACTACTGGACCGATTTAAAAAATTCTTTCACTGTTGGGAAGCTACACTATCCCCGGGTGACATAGGCTACTTTTTACCCAACTGCGCAGAAGGAGGGTAGTGTTTTTATTGAAAAACTACGCGTGCGAAGCTGCGGATTTGTCAGCTAGTGTATTATATAAGCGTACTGGACAATCTTAGCGTCTGAAAGAAGTGTCTGGAAAGAATAGGGGGAGGGCCCAGCCGTGGGACACAGTGGGCTACATACATGGGGCCGGAAAGTTCTCGAATGGAGGCCACAGACCGGCAACGCAGCGTAGGACGTCCACCTACAAGATGGGCAGACGACTTGGTATGAACCGCAGGTCGGCGTTGGATGCAGGCCGCTTCCAACCGCAGTTCCTAGAGATCAATGAGGGAGGCCTTTGTCCAGCAGTGGACGTCCTACGGCTGATATGATGATGATGATATAATACATAATATTATAAAGTCTATATAAGTTTAAGTTTTAGTGCGCATTTTTAAAACAGAGAAGAGAATCACAATGGATACAGGAACCCGCCATTAGTTCACGTGGAGCAAAGCCTGATCCTTTAATTTAGAAATAGTACCTAATTAGCTTTCTAGGTTCTTAAATATGCTGCTAAAAAAATATGTGTCTTTATCATAATTATTATCTCCTGGTGTGACAATGACCCCGATCCGAATCTCAACAATGACCTGCTAGCTACCGCTAGTTTGCATCGAGAAGCTTTAAAGCTCGCCATCAAATTAGGGTTTATTTTGCTCTGCATTTATTTTGCGCCGTTTATTTGACAAACAGAAATGACTTCAACATCCAATGGAACCGCACAATCGGCAAGCTGGTGAAAGGCAAGGAGTACCTGATGGATATCTTCGAGATCGCCGCAGTGGCCTTCGGTGACCGTGACGAGTGCTGCCGCAAGCTGGAAGCCGTGAAATGGAAGGGACTGTTCCAACTGAATAGAGATATATCGGTTAGCCTCATTTTATTTAAGAAGAACTATTCTAACCGAAATAATTCCACCTTCTGCTTCTTTTCTTCTTCAAGTTTTTTAGTTCTTCAAGAAGTTCCTTCAAGTTTTTTCTTCAATTTTCTTCAAGTTTTGGTAGTAAATACTATCTGCTTAGAATACATACTTAGTACTATATTTAAAGTGACCAAAAAAGTACACAATGATACAACAACCACATCTTTTGTTCACACCACGAGTAATCGGACACAGATTTATCCTCTTTAGAGCGTAGCCGTAGGGCGTAGTATCTATCAATCGTACGAAGGCGTTATACTACGTCATTCCTATGCCGTTTTTGTCTAGGAAATGCAATCGTACGAAGGCGAGCTGAACCACCTGGCTAAACTGGAAGAGTTCCTCAGGGTGAAGGGATCCAGGAGAAACTGCGAGGCAGATGAGATTGAGGATATCAAACGCCACGAGGAGATACAGCGGTGCGAGAAAGAGATCGCACGGCATGATGCGCTGTTGGAAGAAATATTCGTAAGTAGTCTCATCTACCTTTCTTTTCCTATTCGCAATATAGAGTTCAACAGATTTACTGTAACTAAATATGATAGTGCTGTTTGTTTTCCCAAAAAAAAAATATAGGACAGTGAAAACGAATTTATCACTGCATTTCCTGTCCTAGATAATTCAGTTGCAACGTGCTTATCCTTAGGTAGGTACGCTTAGGTCTACAACTTTCCACATAATACTGTTACGAGCTGAGGGTTCGGGATAAAATTATTAAAATGAATCTAACCAAAGTAACACTTTTATTTAAACTAAAATGATAAATACAAGAACTAAATCACAAGTAATCACAACACACTAATTCACAACACAGACTGACTCTGCGGACGTCCCTACGCACTATTTATACCGCGCATTATTTCCAGAACCTTCCCGATGTTTCTACTAGTTACTAGCAAAGTGTAGGTATTTCGATTAACTACTATTTCTTAATCTGTGCAACCGTAGGTAAAAACGTAGTATGTAGGTATATTCTATACCCAGTATTACCTATTCTGTGACACCGTAGGTATAACTTCGAGAAGCCGACTATATTTTACTATTACTTATTATGTAACAGCCTCGGCGTAACAATACGATTAATCTCTTCATAATAGCCGTGCAAAGGCCTACTAATGCATTCTTGCATTTTATCTAGAGTGTTGTTGTGTGTTCCAGGATTACTTCGGTTCAGACGGCGTGGCGCACATCATCAACCGCTTCCAGAACACAGAGATTGAGAACTTCTCGTGCTTCGTGCTGTTGTGCGAGGTGCTGCAGGAGTCCATCATCCTAAGGCGGGATCTGGAAATAATGAGACAGAGAATCAGTGAGCTTTACACTTAGAAGGTTTTTTTTGTTTGTGTTCTTCAAATTCTTACGTAGCTCATTTATAAGCTTTACAAGAGTAGGTATCTACTAGCGATTAGTAACTCCGGAGTAAGAGAATGAAATTAGTCGATTCAGCACGCGGAGTTGATAGTCTTATTGACTCGAACAATTGCTAATGACTCCGACTTCGGAATCCTTCATTATTCTTTAGATTCGGCTCGGTCGTTTGAGCTCGGGTTCAGTTAAGTTTGTTGTTTGCTTTGATTCCATCTCCGAGGAATCATTTGTTTCTTCGATTCAGCTCGTTCGATCGTTGGTTAGCGCTCGGGTAACCTCGGGTTCTTTCAGTCGCTCACTAGGCAGGCATAGATGAATGCTTTTTTTTAATAATTTTAATTGACATCGACAATTATTAAATTATGTAAGATTTTTGACATTATTATATATCGTTATGACAAGGCTCTTTTCAATATATAATAACTAGCTGTTGCCCGCGACTTGGTACGCGTTACACTACTAAATGAGTAGGTGACCTAGAAATATAGCGAAACTCGCTGTTGCAACTTGACTTGACACCCCATTTTTATCCCATGGGAACTGATTTTTGGGATGAAAAGTAACCTATGTGCTAATCCAGGTCATAATCTACGTATATAGCGCATGCAAACAGGTACCTAATGGAAATTCGGTAATTTACCTTACCGGTAATCGCCTCATTTTCGTCCAGCGATAAATATCGAAACATTCCGATTAAAATACCGATAAACGATAAATTTTAGATTTTATGCAATTCTCAATTAACATCGAGCTAATGTTATACAACGTTAGAAAAATAACTTTTTAGTTAAATAATATGCTCTATCGGACATAGTAGCTCTCTCTTCGGACAAAATGAAATTGACAGACAACTGTGAGGTACCCACCTCTAATCTTGGGGGCAATCGCGCTAATTTTGAACAGTAATACCAGGCCAAAACAAAAATACGTTATGTATCGCGCTAACTATTTGAACGTATATACGATTGAGTACAACTTAAGGAGGCCTATACCCAACAATGGGTGAAGTCAGGCTCTGGGTGATGATGATGATGATACGAATTGGCTATTCTTTGGAAGATACGTTGTGGTAGCGTACGATCCTACTTTATAAATCTTACTAGTTTGTTTGTGTGGGCAAGGCCCACGCCCACGCCCACGCCCACGCCCACGCCCACGCCCACGCCCACGCCCACGCCCACGCCCACGCCCATGCCCACGCCCACGCCCACGCTCACGCCCACGCCCACGCCCACGCCCACTCCCACGCCCACGCCCACGCCCACGCCCACGCCCACGCCCACGCCCACGCCCACGCCCACGCCCACGCCCACGCCCACGCCCACGCCCACGCCCACGCCCACGCCCACGCCCACGCCCACGCCCACGCCCACGCCCACGCCCACGCCCACGCCCACGCCCACGCCCACGCCCACGCCCACGCCCACGCCCACGCCCACGCCCACGCCCACGCCCACGCCCACGCCCACGCCCACGCCCACGCCCACGCCCACGCCCACGCCCACGCCCACGCTCACGCCCACGCCCACGCTCACGCTCACGCCCACGCCCACGCCCACGCCCACGCTCACGCCCACGCCCACGTCCACGCCCACGCCCACGCCCACACCCACGCCCACGCCCACGCCCACGCCCACGCCCACGCCCACGCCAACGCCCACGCCCACGCCCACGCCCACGCCCACGCCCACGCCCACGCCCACGCCCACGCCCACGCCCACGCCCACGACCACGCCCACGCCCACGCCCAAGCCCAAGCCCACGCTCACGCCCACGCTCACGCTCACGCCCATGTTCACGCAAAATCAGTAGATTTACAGAAAACTAACAAGCTAATTTGTTTATGTGTGTTTGTGTCTAAAAAGTCTTACCTAAAAAGTTTTAAAAGATAAAGTTTTTGAAACGAATAACGATGATTTCTCCATTTTCATTAACACTCTCGTATCGAACATTGGCTTCTCATTACACTACCTGTACGCGGCTGACGTCCAACTATACCTCAGTTTTTAACCCGATCTGGTGGTACGTGGTATTGAAAACCTTACCAATGACCAGTGCTGTGTATGAGTGGACCCAGAAGTATGGTCTACTTATAAATCCTACTATGACACAAGTGATGATTGTTGGTAGTAAGTATCACATTTGCAGACTAGACATTAGTTCCCTCCCCCCATTTAGATACAATAGTTCTCCCTTACAATACTGCACAGAGGTAAAAAACCTGGGCCTGTATATCACCAACGACCTATCATGGGACCGTCACATTGCTCAGGTTAGTAAGAGAATGTATGGCAGCATGCATTCCCTGAACTTGATGAAAAACTTTCTTCCTCAATCTGCAAGGAGGACACTGGTGAACGCACTACTTTTTTCCATTTCTTGACTACACCGATGTCACTTAATCCGATGCTACAGAAGATGGGTTGAACAAGCTGGAGCGTTTGCAAAACCACTTCCTCCATGGTTTGCGGAAATATGACCACGTACTCGTATCTGCTTTCGGCGCTCAATTACAGTGGCTCAAGGTCAGAGAGCGTCGGGATTTACATATACTAAGTCTATTTGATAAGATCCTACATGACCCCAAATCACCTATCAAAGAGCGGTTTCTACCCTGTATGCTGCAGACCGTCTTGTACGTTCCACACAACTTCTCCAGTTAATGACTTCTCAACACAACACAACCTGCTATACTAACTCATTCACCATTACTGCTATCCGATTAGGGAATAGTATTCCGCACGAGATTCGGCATGTTTCATCTATTGAGGTTTTCAGATCCAAAGTGTGCAAGCACTACCTCACTCTCATGAACGAAGCCTACAAAATGAGTGGTGTCCTGTAGATGCTCCGTTATTTATCCACAATGTTATCTATAACATACGAGTTTATTTAGCATCATTGTAACTACCTATTTATTAATTAATCTATTATTTTCAACTAGTGTTTATTGATGTGTAATATTAGAAAGTACGTTTATTGAAAATACTCTATAACTATATATATATATTTGATGTTTGGTATGGGTATTATTATTAATATATCTTAGTCTTATTTTTTATTAACTTTTTCTTGTTACTTATGTCATGCACTATCTACAAAAATACTTTTTCCACACTACGCAAGGGTTAACTGGAAGCGAATGCTTGCTAGCATTACGTTCGCCTATGTAAAGATTTATGTATTTTTGTGCAATAAAGAATTTTCAATCTATCAATTAAATACGTATTTAATTTCCAAAGGTCATTAAATTCTTGTGCCGCTAAAAGTTTTTTTTATAATTACACCATTTTAGTTAGCCGAAATTCCAGTGGATTTTAAATTTAGTTGTTCTATATAGTAAAGAGGATTAGTGACCGAATAAAAAATAAGTCTGTAAGCAGGCCGTAAATTATGTTTATCCACATTTTATGGTGAAAACGTGACTATGGGCTTACATTTTGTAGACGTGGGCAAGGTGTTGATATACTAAATTTCATCGAAATCGGTTCAGCCGTTACGACGTGATTGTGTAACAAACAAACAAATAAATCACCAACAAACATCCAAACTTTCACATTTAAGATATTAGTGTGATAATTTATATACAATTACTGTGTAACGATTTTTTTATTGGTTTTATTGCATGCATACATTAAAAATTAGAGTAACTGCAGGTAAAATTGTTCAGATCCATATGAAAAGTGGTAACCATCGCCTATAACAGAGAATTGCCTCGTAGATCGCGCTCGCTAAAAATATGCCCTACGATGCACTGCCCTGCGTCCATCAACTTATTTCCTATATAGTCATAGCTTCTTTAATCTGTCATCTATCAACCTAACGCAAGGTTTAAACCAGGGATTCCCAAAGTTCCCAGGGTTTCCTAGGGGTGGACATAAACGAAAACAGATTTGGGGGGTCGACGAGGTCTAAAAATCGACCCCTATTTAATTAACACAAGTTCTTATTTAAATCTTTCAAGATAGGTAGGTAGGTACTGTATTGATTATGTTGTGTTACGTGTACTAAGAATAATTAATATTTTTGTAGGAAATAGCATTGTTGTAGTAATGTAAAGTCTCAAGTTCATACAAGATGAAAAACTCGGCAAGTCAGTGTGGACAAGTTTGTGCAAGATAATGAGTTCGAGCGTACGTCTTTCAGGCGCGTTTTGACTTGCTCTCTATTTGACGCTTACGCTATTAAATACGAACGAATTCATGATCAAGTTGCAAATCAAAACATGTTCCCGATATTTTACTATTTAACGAGCTTGCACTTAGGTTGAAAGTTCATTTGCGTTTTGAAATTCGTTGGAGCTTAAACGATAATAACTCATATAAGTACTCATTTATTTCAAGAGATTACTAAGTTATAACATAGCTAAATTAAGTGAAGTAAAGTGATTACAGTAGTAAGTTTGCAGTTGCCTCAGTTGTTTCAATTGTATAAAATTACCAGTAAATTAACAATTAATTAATTAACAGTTTATTATTGTTTTTTATTTAGGTAGTTACTTATTTTTTTATTTGCAGGATTACTGAGAGTTTTATGATGGCGGACACGAAAAAAAAATGCAGACAATACAGTTTGGACTACTTGAAGTTCGGATTTATTGCATCTCCATCAAATCAACACTTGCCGATGTGTCTCATATGTGAAAAAGTATGCAGTATCGATGCCATGAAGTCTTCAAAAATGGATGACCACTTATCAAGAGTACATGCTGACAAAAAAAGTAAGCCCTTGTCATTTTTTCAAGCACTTAAAGAAAAACTAGACAAAAGACCATACATAAGATCAATGTTTGCGTCATCATCTATTAAAGACAATGATGGTTTACGAGCGTCCTATAATATATCATTACTAATAGCGAAGTCGGGGAAACCCCACACAATTGGAGAGCAGCTTATCTTACCAGCCATTGCGGAGGTCCTTAACAATGTATTGCACAAACCCGCACATGATATTTTAAAGAGAATACCTTTGAGCAATAACACCGTTCAGAGACGCATAGACGAGATGGGACGGGATGTGAAAAACATTTTATGCAAGTTCTTACAGACCAACAGATTCTCTCTCCAGTTGGACGAGTCTACATTACCCGGCAATGAAGCTCTGTTGTTAGGATATGTTCGATATATCAAAGATGAAAATATGTGTCAAGAACTGCTTTTTCCTACATATTTAGAGACTGATTCCAGAGGAGAATCGATTATTCAGGCCGTGGAACATATTTTTACTGACAAAGCTATTCCATGGAAAAACATTGTTTCTGTTGCGACTGATGGTGCACCGTCTATGGTTGGTCGTCATCGTGGTTTTATAGCTCACTTAAAGCGACAACTGCCTGATGTACTTGTCATTCACTGCGTGATTTACAGGCAGCATTTAGTAGCAAAAAAGCTGAGTCCTAGATTGCATAAGTCTTTACAATATGTAATAAATGCTATCAACAAGATTCGAAGCAATTCTTTGAACTCTCGGTTATTTGCTCAGCTATGTGAGGAAAACGACGAAGTCTTTACTCGATTACTTCTGCACACTGAAGTTTGCTGGCTATCAAGAGGCTCTTGCTTAGAAAGATTTTCAGGCATTTTTGAATCTGTGTTGGAGTTTTTACAAGAAAAAGATCTGAATTTGAAAGAAAATCTGAACAATCGTAAAACAGATATTTATTACTTGACTGATATCTTTGGAATATTCAACAAAGTAAATTTGCAGCTGCATGGTGACGATCTTAACTTGATTAAAACAAAATCAATAATATCGGCCTTCGTGGGTAAACTAATCCTTTATAAACAAAATTTTGGCAGAAAAGAATATTCGCAGTTTCCGCATTTGTCAAAATTACCAGAAGTGCTTCAAGATGATGAAATTTTATTATATGTCACACTTGGACGCATTACACAAGGATTTTACGGAGAGGTTTGAGGATCTTTTAAATTTACAAATTCGTCAATGGATAATAAATCCGTACAATACCACAGCCATAGAAGAAGCCAATGTGATAATGCAAGAAGAGTTGATTACCATCAGCACAGACGAAGAGCTTAAGCAGAAGTTCAACCAAGGCTATCAGAAGTTCTGGTTGCAACGCAACATTGAAACACAGTATCCTACATTGTGGAACATTGCTGAAAAATACCTTATCGCTTTTCCATCATCATACCTAGTTGAAAAAAGCTTCAGTGTGGTAACAAACATTTTGACGAAACAAAGAAACCGTTTGAAAATCAACGAACGTGAAGATTTAAGGCTACAACTCACCAATATTGAACCGGATGTAGCTAGATTGGTAGATAGTCACCAGGTTCATCCATCACACTGAATGTTTTATTTTCTCTTTGCGAATTAATACTTTTTTAAATATAATTTCCTACCTACTTAAGATTCTTTAAGTACTTAATTTGTAATAATCATTATAAATTTAACTTGATATTTACTGAATTGTAAGTCTTTTTATTTTGTTAAATTTTGATGAAGTCAACTTTACTCACTTAACCAAGTGCAAAGTTTTCCAATTAGTACCTTAGTACCTAGGTATTTTGTATCAATAGGAAAAAATGAAAGATAGGCCCCCTTATTCATAATAGTCTGCTAACTAATTTAAAGTATTGCTAATTCTCACTCTGTCTTCTTCTATTGACCTAAGTCAGAATGAAAAATAACACTCTGTATCAGCTGTTTTAAGTTAGTGGACCATTATGAATAAGGGGTTGATCTTAAAAGTAGGTAATTTGGCCATGGGGGTCTGAGGTAACAGTTCATTTTGGAAAAGGGGTCACTTGTCCAAAATAGTTTGGGGATCCCTGGTTTAAACTATTGTGCGCGCCAAGAGCGAGACGACACACGCCGATACTCCTACCTTACTAGAAACGATTAACGGTCGACTATGGACGTCCGGAGTAAAAGAGTCAAAGGACTATAGGAATCATTAAGAGGAATCAGAATAAGTGAATACATTCACTTTGAGGAATAAAGAGTACCCATGTCTACCTATAGTTTAATTTGTGATTAGCATAGTGCTTTGACAATGCATCGTGACACAATTCAACCCCAGAAGTTCTATTGCTAATATAACTGCTAAGATAAGATAGCTCTTTATTTTACCTACACCAAAGTAAAAAACACAGAAAATAATTTTTACAAATAGATTTAGTATACAATGGGTGGATTTAATATAATGGCTGTGGATTGTCAAAATTATGTTTTTTTTATAAATTAAAGGCTTGCGTTTGATCATGATCTCGCCTGATGGTAAGCAATGATGCAGTCTAAGATGGTACACGCTTACCTAGAAGAAACCTATTCACTCGCGACTTGAAGACCCCTAGGTTGTAGTTATCAGGAAACACAGACTCATGCAAGGGGTTCCACTCCTTGCTTTATTAATATCAAACTGTCATTGTTTAGAATAGGTAGGTACTGCAGGTATATTATCAACTTATATTGCGAGAATCGCGAGTTAGCAGTTCTGGGTTAACCACAGTTCAACAGTTTCTGGTGTTATGTTCATATCTTGGGTCGGATATAATAAATGTGTAATTCCACGTGGCAGTGGATCAGCGCGACATCAACGAGGCACGCGAGGAGTCGCAGGACCGACGCATGGCGGAACTGTCCCAGCTGCTAGATAGCCAGCGAGCCCGCACGCATAACAAGCTGGAACAGAACATAGCCGCAGACGCCACCATCCTGAAGGTGCTGAAAGGGATTGATGATCTAACTAGGTTGGTCCTTCCTATATCTAGGTTGATAGACAATTTATGTTCCTAGGTTGAGCAAAGACGGTAAAGTTGAATCTCTCTACAATATTTGGCCAGCTCTTTTTTGTAACCATTATCGCTTTGCTCTAGTATCACTGTATCATACCTACTATTTGATGAGATATCCTAAAAAATGTCGGCTATAGATTCGAAATTTCTAAAGTAGAATTTTGAACGCTTGCTTCACGTGCTAGTTGCTCTTTTAGTGATATTGTTCACTTAGTAGCGTATACCCATTTGCGGCGCTAAGTGTCTAAACGGCCTCGCGCCTACGGGGGGGCCTCGGAAAAATGTTTTACAGCCAAAAAGTTTAGTTAATCGTAATTATTTCCATACCCGTGAGTAGTAGGTAGGTGCATATATTTATTCAGAGTCGCAGAGTCGTCTGGCAACACTGTCAAAGATATTAAAAAATCCTATTTTTTGGGCAATTGGCCAGACTCAAAAGAACTTGAATCCAGTATATGTATGTATTTTTTTTTAATTTTATCATGGTTTGAATATCAATTTAACTCATTATTTCATACATTAGTGTATAATTTAGAAAATAAAGTTTCCTTTAGGACTGCGAGAAATGAAAGGGGCCTCGCAAAGCTGACGTCGCTTACGTTCAGTAATTATTGTTATTGCATAGGCTTACGAAGTGCGACTGCGCTCCACTACTGTCACTCCTGGGGAACCACAAGGAGGTGACCAAGTGGAACGTGCCCAAGTTCCTCAGGATCCTGGAGGCGGAAGTGAAGAGCCTTATTGAGGTCGTCTACGGGGCTGTGAAGGTACCTAGCTAGACTCTGGCTAACGAAAGTAGATACTGGATTTTTTTGCAAACTTTTTATATGACAACACTAAAGTGTTCCTACCATCGGATATTTACCCTACAAATTGGGGTATTTTAAGCAGAAAGTACTTAGGAACAATTAATTCCAAAAAGGCATTTTTAAAACAAACTTATTTTAAACATTTTATAAAATGAGATTTAAAAATTCGTACGTGTGCTAAAATTGTATTCATCGAAAATAAGTATCGTATGTACGTGTTGGATCATTTCAAGAGCAACACTAAGCCTTAAGTTGGTCTAATAAATAGCTTAATTAATTAGGTACACTATTTACTAGAGAAAAACTTGGCAATTTTAGCAAGAAATTAATTTTCGGCTGTTGTCCGAAAGATTTGGTAAAATCGGAATCAGTGTATGGTATCCCTATCTCTGACGCAACAAGATAGCGTGTTGTTGATGTTTCGTTGTGGTTGACTTGCGTATAGTTTTGTTGTGATATATCCGTGTTAATGCTATAAAAATGAATAAAACTATAAAGAGTGAAGTGCGAAAACTATTGTTTTGTATGATTTCGAAATATGAAGAGAAAAAGCTTGTGAAACAAGCCGTATTGCGAGAAAAACAGGATTGTTTACGTACTGTGACTCATTTTTTAGGTTAGTACGGTCAAAATGTCTTGATATTTTGTTATTTTAAATAAGTACATATTAGTTTTAGTTACTTAATATAATGTTATTGTTCTTTTACAGATAGTCTTGAGGATAATGCACGAACTGCTGAAGTAAAACAAGCAATTGAAAAGATAACATATAACATAATAACAGATTTAGA
This sequence comes from Philereme vetulata, assembly GCA_918857605.2. Taxonomy (NCBI): domain Eukaryota; kingdom Metazoa; phylum Arthropoda; class Insecta; order Lepidoptera; family Geometridae; genus Philereme; species Philereme vetulata. The sequence goes on from OU975420.1 coordinate 2,966,562, forward strand.
TCAAAAAGATATGATGAAATCGCAGAACCAGTACTTAGAAGAACTATCTTCACTCACCGGTAAGTTTTCACTCAACGTTAATCTTAGACTAGTTTTGTAATACTTGTGTATTTTCTATTATTTCTTAGTTATGAGACTCGATAATTGACATTTTATTTTATTCTTTTTACAGATGTAAGCGTTATTACATTGAAGAGAATTAAAAAAGAAGGTGCGGTGAACGAAGGGATCTGGAGGACTCCAGGTAAAAAACGACCTCACCCTTCAAAAGTATCGAACTTAGATAGTTTCGATATGGATGTTATTCGTAATAAAGTAAACGAATTTCACATTGTGAGGAAACAAGTACCAACATTAAGATCTTTGTTGGTAGAGTTAAAAGAAAGTATAGAATTTGGTGGATGTCGTGAAACTCTCCGTCGCATATTATTAGCCAACGGTTATGAATTTAAGAAAAACAAAAATGAACGTTCATTATTAATTGAATGGTATGATATAGCTGCATGGATACATCGCTTTTTGCGTACCATTGCATCGAAACGTGCAGAAGGCAAGCAAATAATCTACTTAGATGAAACTTATGTCCACAAAACCTATAAGCCTAAAAAATGTTGGCAAGGTCCATCAACAAGTGGAATAATTGAAAATATATTGTCAGGAAAACGATATATTATTGTGTATGCAGGATCAGAGAAAGGCCCTGTTCCAAACTCATTGTTAGTATTTAGCACCAAATCGAAAATGGCCGACTACCATGACATGAATTCCACAAACTTCAACAAATGGCTTCAAGAAAAGCTTATGCCCAATTTGAATGAACCAAGTGTAATTGTAATGGACAATGCATCATACCATTCTCTCATAATAAATAAAGCGCCCACATCTCAAAATCGAAAGTTAGAGATACAGAATTGGCTTACATTGAATGGTATTTCATTTGAAACATACAATTCAAAAGCAGAGATACTCTGCTTAGTAAAACAGACACACCAGAACCTATTTATGAAGCTGATGAACTTTTAAGCCAAAACGGACATGAAGTGCTAAGACTTCCTCCATATCATTGTGACCTAAATGCTATAGAACTCATATGGAGTCTAGCAAAAAGAAATGTGGGAAGCAAAAATGTAAGCCGAACTCCAAAAGAGTTCGAGGATCTCATAAAACAATCTTTTGAGTGTATTACAGCAGATGATTGGAAAAAAATGACAGACCATGTCATTCATGTGGAAGACAAGTACAAAAGAAGAGACCATATAACTGAAAATAATTTACAATGCTTCATCATCAATTTAAGAGACAGCAGCGACTCCAGTGATTCTGACGATTCACTCCATGTTGAATTTTTAGATTCAGATTTTGATTATAGTGATTAAAAAACAGTATAAAAATATATGGTGTTGTTTTCTTTGATACATACTCACATAGATTTACAAATATTTAAACTCATGATAATATTGATACTCATGATAGCCTGTTTGTTCCTTTAATACGCCACAATGGAGTGACGTATCCGTGTGATGTTTGGTATGGTGTTAATAAAGAGTTAACAAGTGATATAAGCTACTTTTAATCTCGTCATAACGCGGACAAAATTGCAAGCATCCACTAGTAAAATAAAAATAAATGTCAAAGTATCAAAGTGAGTTGTTCCAACTTTCCTTTTTACTTTAAGGCTGCCATGCTGATATTTTTTAAATTTGCCGCGCTTTTTCAGTATCAACTTTCATTAGCCAGACTTCTATTCTAAATTAATTGGGGCATTATTCCAAATAACTATTGTAAAAAAGCAGAGGTTCGGCAATAATCGGTCAAAGTCACAGACTACTTAGATGTATTATGTAGTCAAAGTAGAAACGTGAGGTTCCAGAAGAATTTGGAATGGTCACCCTGTCGAGATTTAGGTAACACAGATAAAAAAAACGGCGGCTTTATTAGAGATTTGTCGTTTGTAGTAGGTACGGCTGTATCTTAGTCATATATATAAAGTTGATTTTGCTGATAATTTTGGTAATTTTGTATGAACATTTTGTTACGCCGAAGCACATATTAGATAAAAACAGATATGGGCGATTTTTTTTATATTTGTACAACGCTGTTCTGATAGTGTCCCGTGACTTAAAATCGATTTTTCGCAAAATTCTCTTTTGGTATAAGAATTCTGAATTTTATTTTGGTTTTTACGACTATTTGTTAGTAAAAACACTGATTTTTATGGCTCTTTGCTCATAATATTTAAAATAATAAATAAATTTATCCCATGACTATACCATATTTTTGCATGTCCCATGCATACTTCGCAATACTAAAATTCAATTAGAGACAATTTTTACTTTATAATGAATTAAATATTATTTTATTGCTATTATGTATTCATTTCTTAGAATATAATTATAACTAGGGTTATTTAACATATACTAATTAAAAATGAGGCAAAAATAATCAAAATGTTATGTCCTACAATATCACGAAAGGTGGAAAACTCCATTCCGAAACCACAATATTTAATCAACACAAATAAAAAAAAAACTTTTTCTACCATTAAAACCTAGCGCCCTTTTGATTTTAACGGTCATTTCACCGCCTGTCGCGACTTGTTGCACACTCCGCGCCGCGTACGACACGCAGCTTTCCACTTTCCGAAACCAAAAAACAAGGTAAGATTTAATTATTTCTTCAATAGAATTAGTTAAAACCGAAGAAAACTATGCTAGTTTTATATTTTCTTTATTTTAGACATTTCGCTCATGGTTTAAGATATATATATGATGATCTTTGGGTATCAAAAGCATTCCGAAATCTCCATTCCGAGACCAATTTGACGGTAACGTAGAAGTGGAATAAAAAAACTATTGTTATTTTGTTTAGATGCCTCTCACACCAGCGGAGAAAATGAAGAGGTATAGGGAAAAGTTGAAAAAAGATCCAGAGAAGTATGTAAAATACAAAAAAAAAAGATTTACAAAGAATCAAAGCAAATACTAAAAAAATATCGGAACTTTCAAATGAAGAAAAAGAGCAAAGAAGACAGAAATGGAGGGAACAGAAAAGAAATAAAAAAACAAAAATGCGGATGAAAAAAGGAAATAAACCAAAGAATTAACAGCTACAAAAGCTAAAAAGCGTGTTATTGAAAAAAATATACGTGTCCATAGAGCATTAGTTCGTGAAAATGAAGCGTTAGCAAGAAAAAATACACACCAACAGAAAGTCATTGAAATGTTAAGGAAACGGTAATTTCGTTTGAAAATGATAGTGCGAAAACGTTTGAAAATTTAGTACAAAACGTATTGAAGATGAAAGCTCGGGAGGAGGTGTTAGAAATTTCTCTCCGATCCGTATACAAAAATAAACCTCGAAAAGACAAACGTTTACTGAAGACTCTAGCAGATACTAAACCTGTGGGGAAAAGTATTTCAAGGGCTTATGTGGCAAAGCTATTAGGCTTAAAAGGACGAGTAAGAACTATGAAAAAAGCACAGAAGAACCTAAAAAGTAAAGACATTGAAGATTTCTTTATACGCGATGACATAAGTCGCAGTACGGCTGGTAAAAAGGAATTCCGAAATCAAAACCTAAAACAAAGTAATCCCGAAAAACAATATAGTGATATTGAAGTTATTACTAATAACGATCAGTTGAATAATGATAATATTATAGAGATTAAATGTAGCGACCCTTTGATTAGCACTGAAAAAGAAAATCACGTTGAAACCTTGGATTTGACGAATTAATTTGAACCAGAAATGTTGGGAGAGGAGTCTTTTAAAATATTTGATTTGACAAAGGAATTTATCGATCGTGAACATTTAAAGGAAATGGATAGGAATGAATGCTTGAAAACACAAGTTAAAAAAGAAAAATATTTGTTGGAACGTTGTCGTCCACCTACTGCATACGAAAATGAACGACAATTAAAAAAAGGAAAAGACTTACTAGATATCAAAGACAATATAGTTTGTAAGCAGAATCCGTCTATTAGAACTGTAATTTCTCGTGTGCTGCAGTGTTTCACATGCAAAATCAAACTGCCATTTACGTCAAAAGACTTGGTAAAATGCATGGCTTGCAAAAATCTGTATTGCATCGTATGCACTGACGGCCAGAACGACTTTGATTATATTTGCCGTCCATGATTTGGAGATGATTAATCTTCTGTAATACCTAATTTTACGATAATGATGATCACCTTCTATTTTTAAGCCTTGAATCCGTAAATGTGGATGATGATGATGAGTAAAAATGATTAATTATAAAGGTTAATGTAAAGTATCCTTTATAATTCTCTTCCGAAACCAGGCCAGTCCACTCCGTTACTGTCCTTGCGATCTTGCATAGTTAAAAACTATTTTAAATAAGAATATTTTGTTTTTAGAATATAGAACTTTTGTTAAATGATTAAAAATGTGTATTTTATAGTTTAGTATTTAAAGATCTCATCTGTGTAACTTATTTTTGAATAGATAATAGAAATATAAGTTGGAAACTTGCCAAAGAGTCACGGAACTGAATAAAAGAGCTGACTAATTTATATTAATTAAAGTATTTTTCTTATTATTTTAGGTTTAGTTTCATAATTTGCCTACCTGCAATATTTTAAAATAAACGGTTGAAAATGTTACCGTTTTTTATTTACTATAATCCATCATGGATATAAAAGTAACGGATTGGAACGTGAAACTATTCTATTATATGGAAAAATATGGATTATTACAATGATCAAGTGTATTAGTCTTGTAAAACTCATATTTTTGATAAGATTAATTAACTCCCTATATTTATATAAACAAATTGTTTTCTTTAAGCCACCCGCTCCGACTCCAAAAGGTCCTAAAAGTTCAGCGGCGCCGCCAGCAGCAAAACTACTCGCAGATCCTTACGTGAAGACCCTCAGGCCGAACAAACTTGAGAAGCTCGTTCCGTACCAACCATGTGCTTAGTAAGTTTAAATTACTACCATTTCTAATAAGACTAAATTAGCTGGCAGCACTGAATTCAATGCAATGGGTGCATGGGGTTTCCACGGCCATATTTTTATAAATGCTAACAGATGGCGTTGCTTTGATAAGCTGCTTCGAATAACAAAGGAAAGTAAATTTGTCAATGTCAATTGCCGTGTCAACATTATTTTCCGAGGAACTTGAAATAAAAAAACATATACGTGTGTTTATCTATCTGACTAAGTGAGATTATTTTCGACCAAGGAACTTATATAGTAATATATATACCTCAATATTATGACGGTTCCTAGCCTATACATTCTAGTAGTCTTAATGGGCGTAGTTAAAAATCCGCTTAAATATGAAACTTTTGAACAAAGGAAAAACAGAATAGACACAAGGAGAAAAGATCTTGAGACACCTCTTTGTCCAAGGTTGAATGTTGCCAAACATGGCTCGCGGTATCAAGCTGTAAGACTTTTTAACGCACTGCCTACTGACATTAAAATTATCGACAGTCCTTTTAAATTCAAATCAAGACTAAAAGAGATTTTTTTGAAAGGGTGTTTCTATTCAGTTAATGATTTTATGACCTGTAATAATATTGAATAGTCGTTTTCTTTTTTATATAGATTTTGAGTTAATGGTCAATTTAATTAATTTGTGACATGTTTGTATTATTAATTCCTTAGTAATATATTTTCTAAATCATTTTTATTTTATATTCTTTGATGTCTATTTTCAATTTTGTCGTGACTTTTTTGACATTTTTATATATAGGTAAGTAGACATTTGTTTTGGTTTATTTTATTATTTTTGACATGTATGTGATAATTTTAAAATATTGTAACTTGTATTTAGGATGTGATTTCAAACACAATTATATAATTGTTTATGAATAAATAAATGAAATGAAGTAAAAATAGCTTTACTATAAGTTCCTCGTTTTCGACAAATTTTGATATTGTGTCTTTGTGATTTTGGCATTTATACCATACTTTTTTGAAGTGCATCTTCAGACAGCGCTAAAGCACTTTATCATTTCAACTATATAATACGCTAGTTGGAACTTCCAACTGCGTAGTATATGTAGATGAAGTGAAAGTAATAGATGAAGTTGGAACTAGTAATTAGCATTACTCCAACATTATCCTGTACTGTACTCGTACATAATCCATTGTTGCATGAGTTTAACCATCTGTCTCTCTCTACCTCCATCTTGCGATATATATGAATTTTATAAATACTTATTATGGCTAACGAAAACAGGCCTCTTTCTCGATGGCCCCGGCTCCGATGATGCCTATGTTATACGTCCAGGCTTAGAGCCTAAGTTGTAAAATAAATACTTTGAATAAAATTATAATAAAAATTTATAAGAGTATGATTAAGCGATGATGTAAAAATTATGTTCGCAAATTATTTATGTACCTAATATATAATATTTAAATTATTTTACAATATATTAATAAAAAACGAGTGTGCTTTACATTAATAAAAACTACACACTGAAGTAAAACTTCTTTTTCAAAATAAAATTTATATAAAACTGATCAATTACAAAATTGCTCACACGTCTGTAGGTCGATCAGTCTATGCTCATTCTGGACAGACGCAACTCGCACTCGCACAATAACGTTTAAAAATATACGAAACGTAACTCTCTCTCTTTCTATCTTCACTAACTTATATGTCCCTCTCAACTTTCGCTCGCACTTTTCGTAACGCATTCACCAGCTTACTCCCCAAGTCAAGCGTGCATAAAGAAGTTTTACTTCAAAATTGTTTACAGTTGCGTAGAAGATTACATCATGAATCTGGTGTTCGAGACGCCAGCTATCCCAGCTGACAAAGAGTACATCGAGGGAATATTACATCTGGAAGATGTGAACACGAAGTTTGGAATCTACACGTTGACCATTCCGGCGTAAGTTTGCCTATTGCAGTCTGTTTGAGAATTTTTCTTTAACCCGACAGTGTCAATACATTTTTATATGGTTGTGGTGCTTGACCGAATATGCTTGATCCTCTATAAAATATCTCTTTGTTTTACAGGAAACGCCACCCATACCGAGGTCCAAAGAAAGACTAAAGTTCGATTTCAATTAAGACTCTACGCTTTGGTGTTTGAAATTGTATTTTATTAGGTGATATACTCAGTATATGTACACACGGCTATACATCAAGCTATACATTTCCAGAATAAACTGACCTTGTATTGTATACAAGCTATTATATTGGCTTTTCTTAGAATGAGAGAGTTTATACTGGAAATGTATAGCTTGATGTGTAGCCGTGTGTACATAGTCCTAATTTTTATTTAAATAAATTATTTTGATCTGTTGATGATTTTGTTTTAATAAACAGGTAACGAGTAAATACTTAAGTAAATACCTATCTACTAATGAAAATAAATAGGTACGTATGTACCTCATGAAATATTCTTATTGTTGAGGTCAACGGCAGTTGTTCTTTAGTCAACCAGCAGCAGTAGCGTAGCGTGGGTGTGTGCCGCCCAGAGTGGAAGAAAATATTGCCGCCCTCTTAAATTTCAATTTATTAGATTATAATATACAGTAATTCTAAAGAAGTTTTCGGCAAGAATAGGCATTATTATTGTGTATTGTACAAATAAAATGGTCATATATGTGTTTTACAATATATTATCACTAATTCTTACACGTGTGCCACTTACATTGATATAACAGGTATAGAACACTTATGATTATAGGTAGGTACTACCTTGATGATCATCAAGATTAAGTTATTGCGATTAGTAAAGAATTGAATATAAAACGCAAAATGAATTTCAATTAGAACTATAACGATAATGTTAATATTTATATTTTTATTGAAATTTTAATGTACTTGTAAGAATAGAAAACAAAACTTGTCTATAACTAAAACTTTAATTCTACTTTTTTTAAGAGCAAAGTCTTTTATTGCACTATCAATGTCAATAGCATCACATACCTCTTACTCAGTAAACAAGATAGCCAGATTGGTTAGCTTTAAAATAGGTACTCATTGTTGATCTTAAATAATTTTGGATCAGTTTCAATTTTGACATACTTCTCTCACAGCAGCTGGCATTGCTTAAGCGACGATATGAAATGGTTCAAATATTTAGAAGATATTATTATTATTTATTGTTAAATTTTGCTGCCCCCTAAAAGAGCCGCTTACTACGCTACGCCACTGACCAGCAGTGCAGTTGCAGTGCAGTTGTTTTGAAGTTGGGTTGTTTTCTCGCTAATTTGGTAGTTTTTGATTACAGATGGAAGCACTTCTTTTGCGAAATGGCAATTACAGAATGGTAGATTTTATTAGTTAGACGGGCAACTCTTTTTCTTTGTTTCCAACTTGGAAAAGTTCCCCGTATACGTTCGTGTTTATTGTTTCCCTTTACCAACTTATTCAATTCGCATAACTGTGATTTTGTAAGAAATTAAAAATAAATAACATTGCGTGTTCGATTCCCGCCGCGGTACAAATTTTTGCATGATCTACAGATATTTGTTCCGGGTTTGGATGTTTTTCTATATATTTTAAGTATGTATTAACAAAAAAAATATATGAGTACCTACCTATTCTATCAGTTATCTGGTTCCCTTAATACAATACAAGCTTTGCTTAGTTTGGGGCTAGATAGCGCTGTATGAAATGTCCAGCAATATTTATTTATTTTATCAATATATTTAATTAAATGAAGCTTGACTTGAAAAATATTATTTTAAGAGATATTTTATTTCATATTCAATAAAATAAAGCCAGTCTCCCTGACCCTTTGTATTTGGGTTTTGTAACGTAACACATTAAAACAGGCAAGCAAAAACCACAACTTGAGATGGATACACTGTATCAAATCATTCGATGGTGACAGTTTGGTTTGAGTTTGATTTGACTGTTGTGTTTGTATGTGTGCGTGATATTGTGATGTCAATGTCTCCCTCCGTCCGCCATTGAATTTCATTTTAGCCGAGAACTGAAATAGGTTGTTACCTTTCACAAATCGGCAAATATCTCTACAATCCTTCTTCTTTTATCTGTTCTATTTATCCATATTCCGTGCCTAAACAATATATCCGATGGCAGACAGAGACACAGATGAGTTAAACATCGACAATGTAATAAAAAAATTACTAAAAGGTAATTGTTGATATTATTCGAAATAAACAAAAGTTTGGTGTTATTGAGATGAATTCAGTGTGTTACAGTGCACCAATGTGATATCAAAGTGAATACGATGCGTTTTGAGTCTTATCAGTGATTATGTTTACATTTGTTTTCAGTAAGAGGCGAGAAGCCTGGTATGAATGTTCAGTTAACCGAAATAGAAATCAAAGGGCTGTGCTTGAAATCAAGAGAAATATTCTTATCACAGCCTATTTTACTGGAACTCGAAGCCCCATTAAAAATATGCGGTAAGTACTGAGATATTCCAGTGCCAAGTTAGCCTGTCTTGACAATATCCACTTTCCTGTGCATAGCTCATCAACTTTCTAAAACGATAAATCTACTGCTTTCCATTCAAACATCTAAGAATAATAAAAAAAAACGAATTCGAGATCACAAAAATTGCAGGTACCTTTTTTTAAACTTTTAATATTAAAATTTGTTAACACAATTCAAATTTACCTTCTCTGTAGTTAGTAACAGCTAGTTGCGGTATCCACAGTTTGTTACAAACAATTTGTTGCATTGCAATTTTAACTATTGCATTCTAAACTGTTACTGCTTACCCACTTGCACAACAATAACCATTATTGTGTTTCTTGCATTGTGGTTTTTTATTGAATTGTTACTTTCCTGTTCAATGCATTGTATTGAGGAGTATATTTCACATGTTCAGAAATTCATATGTACTATAACTATGCAAAAAAATGCTTTTGTTTAATGCCATTGTCTGTCTTTGGCATTGTATCACCAACCACTGAAAAAACCACGTAACACTGTTTCCAATGCAGTGTTTTTGTTCAAATCTCAGTTTGAAAGATCATTCGCAGCTGTGATAGATAATTCTTTAAGGTGATAGATAATACCACAGAAACAACACAAGAACTAACCTAGACCTAGGCAATATAAATAAATAAATATTGCTGGACATGTCACACAGCGCTATCCAGCCCCAAACTAAGCAGAGCTTGTACTATGAGAACCAGATAGCTGATAGAATACTTATATACATTTTTTTTTGTAAATACATACTTATCATATTTAGAAAAACATCCAGACCCAGAACAAATATCTGTAGATCATGCAAACATTTGTTCCGCGGCGGGAATCGAACCCGCTACCTCCTGCGTCTCAGCCGGCCATTCGCCCATTGCACCATGGAGGTAGTCGAATATGATTGTTGGCTTTATTGCTAAGAGTGTAGTCAACCTTCAGATGAATATTGACTATTTTTGGTGGAAATTGGTGCCAACCAACAAAAGTTTACAAGCCTTTTTTCTCCATAGCATTTGATCATATACACGTTAACCCAAATTTCATCAAAATTAGTTCATCCAGTATGATATGATTGAGTAACAAACATCCAAACATTTATAATATTACTGTGATATTATTATATATAAAACAAAACTATCTATACATTCTATTGTCTCTCAGTGGCATCCACATGGTTCTAAGTGACGTAACCAACATTTTGGCGTAACTGACATTTGTAATGTTACTATTATCTACTTTTGAAGACGAACCGATCTGTGTAATTGGCGTATCTGTATCTTCTACCTATGTCTAGATGTATGTATGACGTATCTACATATCTTAAAATTATATATCATTCGAAGTGCCTAAGTACCTACACTTACGACTTTTAGTAATATTTTCTTAAATGTCAGTTACGTCACTTAGTCAGAACAGCGACGATGTTATATAAAGATATATGCTGAAAAAATAATTGTTCATTTCAACCTTCAACAAATAATGTAGAGCACTGTTTGCATATCCTTGTTACACTTTGTAAATGCAACAAGGGTGTTTTTTTGTGGTAACTAAGCTGAGAGAATGGTATATGTGCTTGAAAAGCCTACTCAATCAAACTGAATTTATTCCTAAAAATCACAAGGATACTTTGAACGTCAATTTTACTGCCTGTTCCTTTGCATCCATGCCAGGAAATGAACGCAAGAAGCAAGTCTGGTTGTTCTTTATAATGACCCTTAATTGACATAACAATAAAAAAAAAATATCTAATTTGTAATAATTTTGACCGAGTTGAAGCAATTTCTATTTGTTTACAAAATTCCTGTCTCAGACGGTGTACCTACAGTAGATAATTATGGTAATATTGTTAATTTGTACATTTTCCATATTGTGTTATAATTTTGCCCAAGATAATCATGAACCCAGTTTTTATCTAGTTTTAAACACCTACCAATGTAAATAAACAAAATTAACTACACAAACACATGATCTTTTGAAGATGTGTGATCCATCCATCAACTAGTATTGTCATCGAAACATTGATTGATGAATATCTTATGACCAGTGTAAACAGAATGCGTTTGCGTGACGTGAGACTACACGCAGCGGGTTGTATTTGTATGAAATTTTAACGAAATATCTCGTCATAACTAGCGATGTGTTGTTGAGGTTTTTTCAAATAACGAAACGAAACATTGAACGAGATTTCAAACAATGTTGTAGGAGAGTAGATATCTTATCCAATAATACAAGTCTTAACATATCATTTCTTCCACAGGTGACATCCACGGTCAATACTATGATCTCCTCAGGTTGTTTGAGTACGGTGGATTTCCACCAGAGTCTAACTACCTGTTCCTCGGCGACTATGTGGACCGCGGTAAACAATCGCTGGAGACGATATGCCTGCTCTTAGCGTACAAGATCAAATACCCAGAGAACTTTTTCCTTTTACGTGGCAACCATGAGTGCGCTAGCATTAATAGGATTTATGGGTGAGTTTACCTTTAACACTACATATTTACCATGAATTCCCTGTGAAATACGTCTCATTAAGCTTGGAGGATTATGTAAAATCCTATCCCATTCAATATTAAATAAATAAATAAATATTGCTAGACATTTCACACAGCGCTAACTAGCCCCAAACTAAGCAGAGCTTGTACTATGGGAACCAGATAACTGATAGAATACTTAAATACTTTATTTTGTAAATACATACTCATAATATATAGAAACACATTCAGACCCGGAACAAATATCCGCAAACATTTGTACCGCGGCGAGAATCGAACCCGCTACCTGCGAACCTGCGTCTCAGTCGGCTTATCGCCTACTGCGCTACCAAGGTTGTAATATTGCATGCTCCATCCTTCACCCAGTCATTGTTTACCACCAGATGCTGTAGAAATGATCATCAATTCTTTATGCTACATTCAAGCTTGTACCTAGGCTTCTTTCGTGTCAATGGCTGTTTGACTCTTTTTTTTAGTCCAATAGAGAGGACCTTCCACACCCCTCTCTGTTGCCTGGTACAAGTCCTCCCGTGTGCAGTGAGACCTAGTACTTTTAGTAGTAGCTGTAGGTACCTAGTGAGACTGTATAGTATAGACAGTTTCAAATTAATATTTATCAAAAGATCTGTGGCGATCTTGATTTAATTTGAGCGTATTTAATTACTGATTTAAATTGGTATTTGTCGCGTATGTACTCTTTTCCGACGTTTCAACTGTGTGCAACAGCCGTGATCGCGGGCAGACGTAAATTAGTAATATTTCAGATTTATTTATATCACCTTAATTATAAATTTGGTTGTTACAGGCATGTTAATTTTAACATTATAGAACTTATAATAATTGAATTAAAATAATATAATTAAAAATCATGTCAACTAAAAATTATAATGATATTACTTTTATTTATAAATAATGTCATAACAAAATACTAAAAACAAAACAGATAGGTAGGTAGGTCGATTTTACAGATACGTAATTATGTACAGTGAACGCGAAAGTTTGAAAAATACTTTTGAGACTATGTATTCTTGCATAAGGTGCCCCAATGAGCAGTTCACTATTAACTACAACAAGTGTTTAGGAGAGTATATTAGTACATATAATGCATTGGGAGAATGGTGTAAAACTGTAATAAACCATTATGTGTTTTCTCTTGATTTGATTCTGAAACTAGGTCAAAAATCACTAAGAAATCATCAAATCACGAATCAAGAAATCACTAGTGATAAACACACAATGTTTATCTCGAGTGTTTTATGAAAACAAACGGATTTAGACAATGATGTTTTGTATATAGCCCATTTTTCGAATGTTTGCGCTGAAGTGGAAGTACTCAGCGTAACAAAAAACAAAACAAAGAAATCGTCGTCGTCACGGGAAATGGCCACGACGCAATAACACATGGTGTCTTGGCGTGTCACTTTCAATGGGAAAGAGATACGTCTATGCACTACACCTTTATGTATGGTAAGAAAAAGTTTTGGGAAATCACATATTTATGACGGTTCACAAACATAGGTAGCAATTGTTGGGCAACTTAGATCGCGTTTTACAAAACGCCGGTTTTAGAAACTACAATCCCTTTCTTATCTTTTATTTTCTTAAATGACATACACAGAAAAAAGTCTGAAGGTATACCAAAAGTGTGCATAGTAAATTCGGCTTTTTCAATAACCACACTTAGATTCATTCCAAGTTAGTGGATCATCGCCCCGCTAAACGAAAATAACTCGGAGCCGTTGGGCCCCATAAAGACCGGAGACCGCGACAAGTGTCTCGGTCTCATTTGACTCATTTGATGTACTGTGGGTCGAGCGAGCGAGCGAGACTGAGACTGCAACCAAAGCTACAATTCATTCAGTATCGGAGTGGCTGTCTATGGAGTCAGTTGTGTTAATTAAGACTAATGGAAAGCCAAGTAGAACTTCTATTGAAGGACGAAGAAGACGATGATTTGCTCATAAATTATTTGTACATAAACAAATCTCGTCTCTGTAGGAGTCTAGTTGTGCATCGTATATTGGAGGATGTTGTCTGATCAGTTCAATCAGCTTTTCACAGTCTTCGTCAGAAAAAGTAGTCATTTTTTACAGTGAACACACAAACTTTTCGAGCACGACACGATACACTACTGATCAGGGGCAGCAGCCGTCGCGCAGTCTCCGGTCTCGCGTCTCTGTCTCTGTCTCGCTCGCGAACTGATGCTTATACATTGCCTAAAGTCAAGTAACGGTCGCAGTCTCCCGTCTCGGTCTCCTGTCTCGGTCTCTGGTCTCTGTCGCGACGCGAACCGCTACCTTAAGTTCGGTCGCTCAGGAAATATGTAATTATGGGGGAAGCCTATGAAGTTGACGTCCACTGGCTGATAACATGAAGATAGAGGAACGATCCCTTAACTTTACATAGCGACTCAATGTGCTCAGTAATAAGTATGTATGATATGAGTTTACTCGTAAATTCTCTATGATAATGAGTCCGAGTTAGCTTGTGAAAAATAAATACGAATATAACTTTTGAAACTATCATGGTTATGAACACTATTTGCTCTAAAAACGGGATATTTATCATGATATGTGAGTTTTTGAGTATCCCAATATTTCGACGCAGTTTATGCGCCATGATACCAGTTTCATACATAACAGTTTACCTGTGATCATGGCGCATGCAACCGCGTCGAAATATCGGGATACTCCCGTTTTTAGTGCAAATAGTATAAACACGGATACATACAAATACAATGGTTTATATCCTAGAATAAACAAAAATTACAATAAAAGGTCTTAAGTCTATGCTTGTCAATGTATTTAACCTGCATGCATGCATTTATAGCATAGGCTCATTTTGGATATATTATTTCATTTTAGGGAAGAAAATCATACGACTAAAAGAGTGTTAGATATGAGTGTGGATGGATATAGAAGTAGGGGAAGGCCGAAGATGGACTGTGTGAAGAATGATATGGGTAGGAGGGAAGTGACAAGGAAGATGACGGCTGATAGAGAGAAGTGGAGGAGGAATACATGTTGTGCCGACCCTGCGTAATGTGGGAAAAGGGCAGGTAGAAGAAGATTTATTTAGCATAAAGTTATATATTTTTTATACCATTATGTTAGCTAACAAGCATACGGCCCACCTGATGGTAAGCGGTTACCTTAGCCTATGGACGTTTGTAACACCAAAGGTATTACTCGCGCGTTGCCGACCCTTTAAAATTTTCAAAAACGCCTTTTTTTTAAGAACCCCATACTGTAGTCCCTAGGCAAAACTTCGGCAGGGAGACCATTCCACAAGCGAAGTGTTCGCGGGAGGATATTCCTCTGGAACCTCACGGTACGCGACCAGATCGTCTCCAAGGTGTGTGGATGGAATTCCTGCTGATGGCGAGCGGTGCGGTGATAAATCGATCCTGCAGGCACCATATCAAACAACTCCTCGGAACACAGCCCATTATACAAGCGGTAGAACACACACAGGGAGGCAAAATGTCTCCTGAGACTTAAGGGCTCAATACAGTTTGTGAGAATGGGATCTCAACAACTCTCACAGCTCGTCTTTGAACAGAGTTAAACGGCCCTAGTTGCAGACTAATGTTATATCTGTCGTAACTGTATCTTTACGACGTTTGTCTGAAACCTTGATCTACTCTGTTCCCCTGGAAGACTCGTCACCATAATGTGACGGGTTTGTGTCTGTGTGTGTGGGCGATTCGTGCGTTTGCGCATCCTGTCACCTTGAACCTAGTACGAACTGTTTTGTTGTTAAACAACTTGTTGCTAACCCTGCAGAATAATTGACCTTCTTGAATTGAACTGTTTTGATAATATTTAGTTTAAAGGCTAGGGTCATTTCGTTTGGTGGATGACGGGTTCTGATTTTTACTGCGGGTATGCTGGATGCAATTTTGTTAAGTTAGATTTGTGTGTGGTATGGTATATGATACTTTTTTATGGCATCCATGGAATTAATTTTAGTGTTGGGTTCACCATCGGCACAAAGTCGTGATGTCTAAAGATTGAAACCTATGCCTGTGTATATCCGAGGCATTATATTTTGGAAGGTAGGGATATCGAGAACGCTCTTGTTTGATGAAAATTGGTTCAGCAGGAGTTGGGGTTGTTTTAAAGCTATCAACATAGCTATTAATATTGTTAAATTCGAAAGTAACTCAAAGTCTGTTTGTTACATTTTGACGATAAAACGGCTGGACCGATTTCGATGAAATTTGGTATACAGATAGATTATGCTACTTTTTATCCGTCTGCGCAGAAGGAGGGTATTGTTTTATTGACAAACCACGCGTGCGAAGCCGCAGGCGTGTCAGCTAGTTTCAGTATAAAGTACACTAATTGAAGCCCAAAGTACATGTGTTGTATTGTAACATATTTTCCAACAACATTTCCTAAACTGCACTTCGCTTAAAAAACCACCCAACCTACTGGAGCTTGAAATTCAAAACAATCATCTTATCGCGAATCGACAATCTTTATAGAGGTAATAAAATGACAGGGACGAAACATTAGTAGCAATCGAAGCAACCCTTTAACATTTTTACGACATAACAATAATGATTCAGCCGAGTGAATCATATACACCGCTTATATAAAGTATCAGACTACTGCGGCTGAATCATACTAGGCAAGATGATATACGCAGTAAAAGTTATCGAACTATAATAATTACTAGCTGACCAATCCGCAGCTTCGCACGCGTAGTTTTTCAATAAAAATATTACCCTCCTGCGCAGTTGGGTAAAAAGTAGCCTGTGTCACCCGGGGATAGTGTAGTTTCCCAACGGCGAAAGAGTTTTTTAAATCGGTCCAGTAGTTTCAGAGCCTATTCAATGCAAACAAACAAACAAATCTTTCCTCATTATAATATTTTTTTTGTAGATATTGATATGTTCTTTAATATTGTAGAACATACTTTTGTTCTATCATCAATAGTTTCCGCAGCGCATGCGACGAAAGACTTTTTAGGGCACTTTTTTACACCTTGGGTTACGTTACTTAAGTTTTAGTAAGGATCCCTAATCTTTTCTAGCAATAAATATAGCCTATGTCACTCTGGGTGAATGTAGCTTTCCAATGGTGAAAGAATTTTTGAAATCGGCACAGTAGTTTTTGAGTTTATTCATTACAAACATACACACACACACAAAAATACAAATCTTTCCTTTTTATAATATTTGTTAATAATTCCTGTATGTGTATGCAATGTTGATCATTGAGTAGTCAAAGCGGTATTCGGTAGCATTGGAGTTCACAAGGCAATTCCGCTTGCTAATTGAAATATGAAGGCGGGCACTGTGGCGGAATTTAGCCCGATCTTCGGATAACCCTCAAACCATTTAGACGCCTAAAATATCTACCTTATGGCGTTAGTCACTTAAAATTCCATCTAAACCTACGCGCGATCTGTTTTGCTAAGGAATGTATTCCTGCCCGCTATTTCGTCAAGGCTTAGAGACGTCATTTAGAACCATTTAGTTCTGTGAGAACAGTAGACCTCGCGTCTACATTATCTAAAAGTAATTTGCGCAACAAAATTAACGAAGAAAGTCTAATTTTAAATCGAATTCCAGGTGAATTTTTCAATACGCTCACCTATGTAAACTTTGAGCTAAATATTGGTATAAGTTTTAGCGATTACTCGCTTTCCCTTGGTTCTGGGAGGTCTAATCTGGAGTCTACGGGTTCGTCTCCTGAAGGCGGAGAGGACTGCGTAGTCTGATTGGTATAGGTAGGTATACATTTTCCAAAAACATTTCAAAAATTGAAATCCGTCTATATATAACGTTACAACAAATCCCCCCCCCCCCCCCCCCCCCCCATCCCCATCCACTCTCCCCTTTGGATTTTTTTCAAATCTCTGAGATTTGATCGAAATGCGTCGATAAATAAGGCTACAGCAAACTTCCCCCCAACCAAAAATCGAACTCGACTACAAAATTTAAATAATCAAGGAACTTGTGTGCCAATTTTCGTCAAAATCGGTTGAAAAATGCGACCAGTAGGCAGAACATACAGACAGCCGGACAAAATCATTTTTGGCCAATCTCGAAACTGAGACGCTTCGCTCGCTCGGTCAGTTACTTTATTTTTATACATCCAGTCTTTGTTCCAAAATACCTATATTGTGTGCATGATGATATCACAATCGTAATCTGCAGATAGCCGAGATACGGTTATATACATATCCATTGATCGATCGATTTATCTTGTCGGCGTGTTCGCTGTTATTTACATACTGATAAGATATATTATTTCGCAACAAATTTGTTTCCTGTAAAAAGGGCCGTTTCAGATTGCTGGGTAAAAGATAGTAATTGCTAATAATATTCCGATTATCGACAATAACAAGTAGTCTTGATAATATGTTTACACGACTAATTGATTGCCGAAATCAGGTGGAATGATATTTTCATAGTAGGTAATAGGGCGTTCGGCAAGCTGGACGACATCCTTAAGTCGCCTAAAACTCCACAGAGTCTGAAGACCCGCTTATTTATGCAATGTGTTCTGCCCACCATGACTTACGGTGCCGAGACATGGACGCTCACGCAGGAGGCTGTGTACAGGTCAAGAGTTGCACAGAGAGCCATGGAGCGTACCATGCTCGGCATCAAACTCTTAGATCGAGTTCCAAACGTCGAGATCCGTAGAAGAACGAAAGTTCATGATGTTGAGAATCGAGTTATGGAGCTCAAATGGTCTTGGGCGGGACACTTGGCAAGACGTGGTGATGACAGGTGGAGCAGGGTAGCAACTGAATGGTGGCCGAGGAATGGCTGTAGAAGGGTTGGACGTCCGGCGGCGAGATGGGTGGACGACATCGTTAGAGTCGCGGGCTGTCAATGGGTGAGGCTAGCGCAGGATCGTGGCGGATGGCACAAACTTGGGGAGGCCTATACCCAGCAGTGGGTGAAGTTGGGCTGTGGATGATGATGATGATGGTGATGAGGTAATGGGGAATGTGCGTTCTACCGTACATAATTATTTATTTGAACACCAACATAGTAAACATTTACACATTAAAATAAATCAAATAATATTTTTACGAGCTAAATGTTACTATAATTATTACAGGTGAAGACTACATTGACTAATTTATTGAGCGAGTAACAAAAAAAATAATAATAAATACACTGAAATAAATAAAAGATACAAAAATTAATTACAGAAGCATAATCCTTAAAAACTAAAATAATAATTGGAATTAATTCAATATAAAATTTATATTTAAAGACAAGTCAATATTTCAAAGTTTATAGTATAATTGATTACATTTTAAATGGGCTTTTAGCTTTCTCACATTGCAAGCGTACAGTACATATAAATATATATATAATAGGTCTTTACCTATGAAATTGCCGTTCTTCAGTACTGGTCATTTCAAATAGAAAATAGTTTGGAATGGCTTTTTATTCTAAATTCAAATTAAGTTTGTTTTAAAAACATTCTTTTTACAAAATCAGTCTTGTTTATTGATTAGCGTTGTATTTTCATTACATTTGAACATTTTTCGTCATAATGGTTACTTTAAAATTCGTGTAATATGGGTTCCGTCGTGGCACTAATGCGACATAAACGGCACGTAACATCAAAAACGTTTACGAAGAGAACTGTACAAACGAACGCACAACCCGTTATTGGTTTTTCCGGTTCCGTTCTGGAAATTATGACTTGAAAAATGAAGCTCGTGGTCGTCCGGAGACTGGTCAACAATGATGAATTAAAGGCGATTGTGGAAGGTGAATCTACAGCTGAGCTAGCAGCAGCTTTTGATGTTAGCATCAATACAATTTTGATCCATTTGCGACAAATAGGCAAGGTAAAAAAATTGGATAGATGGGTGCCCTCGAACTTGACGATCGCCAGCGCAACGTACGCGTCGAGACCTGCCTCGCGCTGCTCAATAGGCAAAGAAATGAAGGAGTTTTGAACCGAATTGTTACGTGCGATGAAAATTGGATTCTGTTTGACAATCGAAAGCGCTCAGCAAGTTGGTTAGATCCTGGTTCAGCACCAAAGCAATGCCCTAAACCAAAAATGACCCCTAAAAAGGTGATGGTCACTGTTTGGTGGTCTAGTGCGGGTGTGATTTACCACAGCTTTTTACAAAACGGCATGAGCATTACTGCAGATGTGTACTGTGAAGAACTGGAGACAATGATGGAGAAGCTTGCACATCGGCAACCAGCTTTGGTCAATCGGTCGTCCCCACTGCTCGTTCACAACAACGCGCGACCCCATACTGCACAACAGACAGTCTCCAAGCTGCAAGAGCTGGGGTTGGAAGCTCTCCCTCATCCGCCATACTCACCAGACCTTGCACCTACCGACTATTACTTTTTCCAAAATTTAGACAACTTTTTAGTGGGTAAAAAATTAAATGCCCGAGAGGCAGTACAAAATGCCTTTGAAGAGTTTGTTGCCTCCCGTCCAGCTATTTTTACAAGAAGTGCATCATTAAACTGCCAATGCGTTGGCAAAGATGCGTCGATTACATGGGTGAATACTTTGAATAACCGAATTAAAAAAGTTTAAAAAAAATAAGTACTTTCACTTATTCCATACAAAACGGCAATTTCATAGATTAATACCTAATACAATAAGTCAAGCTGAATAAAAGATTGTAATTAATTGTATTTCTTGTCTAATATTATAAATTCGAAATAACTCGTGTCTATCTGTCTGTTTGTTTCGACTAAACGCCTTGACAGATTTAGATGAAATTAAGTACATACCTACACACAGATAGGTTATGACCAGGATTGGTACATAGACCAATTTTTACTCGACTGCGCAGAAGGAGGGTTATGTTTTTATGTAAAAACACGCGGCGAAGCTGCGGGCGGGTCAGCTAGAGCTAGCGATGAAATAATAATACGTCCTATTTGGGCATAACAAGAAGTAAAATTGTTTAGGCCCACTAACGTACTCTTAGGTTAATAGGTAATTTTAAAATGTTTGCCAGAAGTATTCTGTTTCGATGTAGGTAATAGCCTACATCGATACGATTATTATAAATTCGAAAATAACTATTTCTCTGTTTGTTACGTTTTCACAACTAAACGGCTCAACCGATTTTGATGAAATTCGGTATAAAGATAGATAAGGACCGGAATTGAGATATATATATAGGGTACTTTTTACCCGACTGCACAGGAGGGTTATGTTTTTATTGATAAACCACACATGCGAAGCCGCGGGCGGACACTTGTTTAAAAATATTTTTGCTGGGTGATTGAATAGTTCACTATCTGCGATAAGGTCTCTTGCCTTATTCAGTATTTTAAACATAACTTTGTGACCATGTGATTTTTAAACGCTTGTATATGCCATAGTTTAGTATCAAGAATTTTCAAATTACTCAGTGTCCTCTCACTCTTAGTCCTGGCTTGCACAACGATCCCTAAACGTAATGCGACTAAACATGTTTAAATTTGACGTATTTGTATGATTTGACAACTCTATTAAACATATACAGGTTGGTTTATTGATAAGGGCGGTGGTAGCAAAGTCCGAAACCAAGAGAGTTAGAAAAAAGAGTCATGCCCTCGATTTATTTGAAAACAATAATATACTTGCATATTTACTTTTGACGGAAATCGACCCGAATGATTTAAAAAAAAAGACAACCTGTATTATAGCACCAATTGATTCTGTTCCTGATAAGGATCAATATTTGCAAAGAAATGTATTACTAAAAATGAAAAGAAATAGCATTTTTTTACAAATTACTTTTAATATCTCAATTTTACATAACAATGCTTAAAATTTAATTTGCTCAAAATGTTTTCCATTGATTCTAATGCATAAGTGGTATACGTATCTCTAAAGCCTTTATTGCATTTGATACCATGACAGAATTTATCCTCATTAAAATATCAAGCATAAAATATCGCCATGAAAGTATCGCCGCAGTATTCCGACAATAAGACAAATGAGTTTCACACATAACGACCAAAAAGTTTGAATAGGAGGTGAATTTTCTTCCGTATAAAAATAATAAAATAGTGAAAATTTGCTATTTCCTGTCATTTTTAGTAATACATTTCTTTGCAAAGATTAATCCTTATCAGCAACAGAATCCATTGGTTACAAGATGTCTTTTTATTTAAAAAAATATTCGGGTCGATTTCCGTCAAAAATAAAACATTAAAAAAAAACTAAATATGTAGTTTTTGTTTTCTAGTAAATCGAGGGCATGACTCCTTCCTTTCACGACTTTTTTCTAACTCTCGCGGTTTCGGACTTGGCCATCACCGCCCTTCTCGAAAAACCAACCTTTATAGGCACTAAATACGATAAGACATCCTTAAGTTGCCCTAAGTGATTTTTAAGATGGCTGATGAACCCTGGCAGGGTGACAAGAAATACCGAACCTCAAACGTCCACTACATTTCCTTCGTAGTTCATTGATGTGTAACTATCACGTGCTTTCTGACGTCATACGGTCACCGGCTTCATCTTTACCCTTGCGATTGACCTTCGTGCATGAGGGTTCAGCTCAAAATATCTAGACCAAGGTTTTTTAATTTGTTTCGTATGCAAGGCCGCGGTTCCCGGGAATTGCCGAATTGGCTGTCAGTAGTAAGGTCAATCCGCTGACGAAGATGGTGGGCATTCTCGGTAATTTGCTTGTATATTTGCTAATTTGTGTGTGCGTTATTTCAGTATCCTCCTTTTCTTATCTTTACTAATACTAGTGGTTCGCCCCGAACTGAGAACTCGCGAATCACCCATAAAAACAAAAAAATATTATTTGTACCTAATCTTTGACTATCAAAATAGAAGCATAGAATATCAGAATAGAGCCACGAAATTAATAACCAACCTACTTGACCTACAGTGTCATTCAAATTACAGGTAAGGGGAGTTCATGTAAATTGGTTAATCTTTTTTGGGCTAGAAATTGCAGTTATTCTGGATTTCAGACTTTTCCCTATATTTGTGTCACTAAAGCTACCTACGCGCCAAATTTCAGCACTGTGGGGTCGCTCTGGTGTACTCTGAATTTTGTCAAAGTTTATTATGACTAATAACTTAACAACTACAAGGTTTAAACTAAAAATCAAACCGGGGTCGAAATTACTAATGAAGACATTTTATTAGAGGTGCCACTTGACCGGATGCTCCTATTTTGTTTATTTTTACCCCTCTTGAACCCTTATATCTCAACCCTTCAACATTTTTAGCTCATTTAGTCACACCAAAATTGTGCCATCACTACCTACTTTTATACCAAATTTCACGGTTATGGGATAAACGCTTCGGAAGTTATCCTCGAACAAACAAACATATATACAACGCCGATTTTCTCAAGTTGATTTTAAGATCTCGCTTCGCTCGATAAATTTTAAATTTGAAAGTAAGTCTCCCTGCCTCTTTGTTACCTTTTTACGACTAAACTACCGAACCGATGTTGATGAAATTTGGTACATAGATAGATTATGACCGGTATTGAGACAGGGTACTTTTTACCCGACTGCGCAGGAAGGTAATGTTTTTATTGACAAGCTACACGTGCGAAGCCGCGAGCGGATCAGCTAGTCTATACTAATATTATAAAGAGGAAAGATTTGTATTTTTGTGCGTGTGTATGTTTGTAATGAATAAACTCGAAAACTACTGTGCCCGTTTTCGAAAATTCTTTCACCATTGGAAAGCTACATTCACCCTGAGTGACATAGGCTATATTTATTGCGAGAAAAGATTAGGGATCTTTACTAAAATTTAAGTAACGTAACCCAAGCGGTAAAAAAAGTGCCCTAAAACGTCTTTCGTCGCATGCGCTGCGGAAACTATTGATGATAGAACAAAAGTATGTTCTACAATATTAAAGAACATATCAACAAACAACTTCGGGATACCATATTACATAATATTATAAAGAGGAAAGATGTGTTTGTTTGTAACGAATAGACTCCGAAACTACTGGACCGATTTAAAAAATTCTTTCACTGTTGGGAAGCTACACTATCCCCGGGTGACATAGGCTACTTTTTACCCAACTGCGCAGAAGGAGGGTAATGTTTTTATTGAAAAACTACGCGTGCTAAGCTGCGCATTGGTCAGCTAGTAAGTTATAAGTTACTACAAACGTTTACTTAAATTGACTAATATCACTATGGTTATCTTGAGCAGAATGTGAAGTTGATAATAGTCGATGATGAATTTTGATAATGGAATATTTGTCCGCAGATTCTACGACGAATGCAAACGGAGGTACAACATCAAATTATGGAAAACGTTCACAGATTGCTTTAACTGCTTACCGGTAGCCGCGATAGGTAAGTTTCACTTTATATTTCAGTTTATTAGAAACTAGACTTCGGTACCGTATCGTATCGTCTGGACATTAAGTTGAACTAGTCTGTCTAGACATGCTGCCTTGATAAGGCGTTGGTTGTAAGGAATGATTCACGCTACACCGTGCCCGGGCCGTTCCCGTGCCGTGCGGCCGATGTCCGAGTTAGTACTTGTGTTACACTAGGCTAGGGTTGCCATCTCCAAATTTTGAAACCCAGGATTTGAAGGTTTTAAAACCAAAATGCAGTAGGTATTGTGTTTGGAATCCTTATGAGCTTTTATTGATAAAGGCACATAAAGCTTTCACGTTGCTTCTTTGGTATAGAAAGTGTCAACGACCGTCATACGCGAGGTTGCGGGCCCAAACATAACCATTTGAGACAGTAGTGGCGCGTGAATTTTAATACACAGGACCCTTTAAAAACTCAGGACTCTACTTAAAAACTATCCAGGCTAGCCCAGTATCTACACTACATTAGGCTGTGTTTATGTGCAACTTTACACCTTCCCTCACTACTGTCAGTTGAATGGCCGGCGACGATATCGACAGTCCGATCAACACATACGATTCGACGTGCCCCGGCCGTACCAGAGAGGGACCGAAAAACAATATCCGCCGACGTTTCTCCTCCGACACGGACTTGGCCCTGTCTAGCATGTGTCCATACTAATTTTACTATTGGTTCGCCCCGAACTGAGATATCGCGAGTCTCCCATAAAACATACAAAAATACTCATTATTATAAATACGGGATTTATCACGTACCGTCTTATAATAAGTCAATATTCTTATAATAATTAATAATAAGTAATAATGATTGAAATCAACCACGAAAGTTTTCTAAGTAAAAAATATTATTATCATTGTCTAATAAAATAAAATAGTGTCCTAGAAATGCACAACCAACTAACTTGACCTACAAGTTTCATTCAAATTACAAGTAATTGTTACGTTTTCTCGACTTAACGGCGGGACCGATCTTGATGTAATTTGGTAGATAGATAATGACCGTGATTGAAACATAGCCTACTTTTTACACGCCTACGCAGAAGGAGGGTAATGTTTTATGATAAACCACGCGTGCGAAGCCGCGCGCGGGTCAGCTAGTTAGTTCATATAAAACTTTACTTAGATCTTTGACAGTGCACTATCCGGGCCCGCTGTAGTATGGAACATCCATAAGACGATGGGAAAAGCAGACTACTCATGTCAACTTTCCCTAAAGACGCGGATTTATGCCTTACCAAGATTTATATAAGGCTTCGCACGCGTGGTTTTTAAGAAAAACATTACCCTCCTTTTGCGCAGTCGGGTAAAAAGTAGCCTATATCTTAATCCCGGTCTTAATTTATATATGTACCAAATTTCATCGAATTCGGTCCAGCCGTTTAGTCGTGAAAATGTAACAAACATACAGACAGAGAAACAGTTACTTTCTAATTTATAATATTGGTTATTCTGACGTCACTTTTCATAGATACACATTAAGAGAAAGGCACATTATATTTTAAACTGATAAAATATTGGGGTCATGTCTTTGTAAAAATGGTTATGAAAATCTGATTCAGCTAATTTATTGCCGGTCTGCTAATATGTGCATTGTCGCGATTTCACGCTTCGTCAGCTGCCTAATGGAATCACCCGAACGGTGTCGCTCTGCATAAGCGGACCAGTTTAATCCATTTAATATTGTTACATATAATCCAGCATTTACGTGAACTTTGGGATAAGGTTCATCGGAGGCTTTCCCGCTTAAAATGATTAGTTTACGTCTTTGAAGCTGAACTTGATTGATACGCAGATTATGTTATTATACATGTTAGATATATATTGTTTACAGAAGTGATTAAGATTGCAAAATCTCCGTGATGGATTATAAGACTAAGATTTATTTATAACTAGCTTTCCAGCAACACTCACTACGTGTAAGATCTAAAAAACAAGCGGTAGGTATAAATAATTAGTTCACGGCAACCGCAAAGCGAAGGTCGGTCGGCTATATTTGATACCGGGCACACGCAGACGATCTGATACGCGTTATTTAGTGCCTTTCGCGAGAGATACAGAGTTTATCTGAAGCTAACTTCATGGGAAGTTTCGCTATGCGAGGAATGGATCGAAAATCATTTGCTTTCTTCATGAGCAGAGTCCATATATAGATGGAACTGTAACCAAGCATTGCCTTCCGGCATGGTATTATGCATCTTGCAAAACAAACTTTTTGTCGACAGTAGAGAAAACTAAAGGAACAAATAACCGCAATATTATGTGTGGGCGCTGGGCATGGATAGAATAAGTCCACTGGCACTTCCATCTTCCATTTATGAGGTATCGAGGAGCTGTCCTCTTCAATCTACTAAAGGTTGTGTTTTTTTTTCATTAGCTCATTTGGGTGATGCTCCATTCGTTTAGCGTAAGATTTCAGTTTTTTAGCTTGTTTCTGTTTGGCAGTTGTAATTCGCGATGCAGTTGGATGTTAGTGATGTACATACCATGATGCGTTCGTTATCATGCGTAGCATTTTGGATTGGAAACGTTGAACGATTTCCAAGTTTGAGTTCGCTGCTGTTCCCCACAGCTCGGCTCCCGTAGTGTAAAAGACAGATTAATGATACTTCAAACATGAATCCGTGATGCGATGATGTTGCCATTTATCTGAGTGTTCAGATCCGTCTTCATAACATTCCGTGTATCATCATTTCTGTCCAAATCACGTTTTTATTGTGTTGTACAGAGTGGCGCTAAAAGGGTCAGAGGTCACATCTTTAATCGCACACTGAACTTTTAGTATAAGTTCATATTTGATAGTAAATAATAATAGGTCTGCGCCATTCAACGCGGTACTAAGCTGGTATCATCCAGGTTCAAACTTACATCGTTGTTTCTTCGCCTATGACATTGTATTTTTAAATAACTAGTGAAAACGCATAATCATTATTTGCAGCTCAAGTGATGATAGTCCACTGTATGAGGATATGAGTATCCTCCCTCAAACGACTCTCCAAACGATTCTGTGCTATTCATATCCAAATCTTGCCCTCTACGCCGTAGAGCATCATCTCTATCACCCATCGGGCTGTTGGTCTCTCGTTCAAGTCAAGACCATCTCCAAATCTGGCCAAATGTCCTGTCTAGCGCCACTTCAGTTTTGTAATACAGCCTCCGTTATCTACCACCAGGCGACCTTTTATCAAGCTCACTGGTCTGTATCTGTGATGCTGTTAAAGTATGATATTTATACAGAATTCTTCATTTGATTTATATCACAATTATCACCTCGGTGAATAACAGAATGCGATATCACATGATAGAAAAGCAGACACGAACTCGATGGGTATGCGTTTATGAATAGTGAACAGTTTTCTCCGTAATCGCACGACGCACCGCACATTTGCAACAATAACTACTCGGGATTATGGCGATATTATGAATATGATAGGCTGATAGTAGTGTAACATAGTGTACGCACAACGACGATGTATTGTGCAACTTGAACATTTCCTGTAAAATTACTCGACATCCATTGATTGCCAGGCCATAGTAACTATATAACGAGTAAGTAGTATGTACTTAATTAAATACAGTCAATACATTTTAGGTAAATTCTTATACATAGAGGTTTTGGGACTCTCTTTGACTTTCACGTAATTGAAATTTTTTGTCTGGTTTTATTATAAATATTCTTTGAATATTATCTCCTTCAAAGGAGCGCTAAAAGCCTCGTTTTACAAAGAAAGTCTTTATTCAATTGCCTAATATAAAATTTATGAATTCTACAAAAGAAAATTGCACAAAAATGGGAACAAAAACATAGTACCGGTCCAATTGCTCCAAAATGGCTTTGTTTCTGGCTCCAAGGCTAAATCCCTCTAATTTGTGACGAAATTACAAATATTGTCTCGTATTCTTTCTCAACTCAAATATGTATATTGTTATATTTGTTGGGCTTAAAATGGCTTTATTATCGGGGAAAGGTTCCGTCAGTCTAAACAAATAAAATGGATGTGATATGTACTCGTTCCACAAATACCTCGAATTAATGCCTGAAGTTCTGTTGAGAGTTAAGAGTTAAACGTGGATGGAGGTAAATTAACACTACAGTGCACGCGCCCCTTTATTTTACATGGGTGCTCGCGTGCTCTACCATAGTATATAACAATATATCAGATATTTGAAAAATGGGTAGTTTTAAAATGATAAAACTAAATAATAGTGTCAACTATTTATTATTACACACAATTATTGCAAAAAATCACATTTTTAATAGAATACACATTAATTAGGAACAATTTACGATATCAAAAAGATAATCAACATTTTTGGCATGGTTGTTGAGATCAGCTCAAAAAAAATATCTAATAAGCGATGAATATCTTATTGGTCACTATCCTCGCATTCGATACAGATCACAACTTGGTGATCACGACAAATCCACCTAGCACATCGCTTATACCACTTTACTTACATTCAGTTTTATTACGCCAATACTCGCATGTACTACAATGGTAGAAGCCGAACTTAGACACCTAATTACGAGAACATGCGCTTACGCTGCCAGTGGGCGCTGTACCAATCCGTTCCGCGATTTTGTCGACGAGGCTTATCTAGTAGCGCGGGCAATCAGGTGTAAGAACGAATGAATAGTGATAAAATAAGTAAGTGCATTCTACTATAGTAGAGCGCGCGTGCACTCTAGTGTTAAGGAAACGGACACAGATTTTGACCAAAAAGACAAAAATCTTATCTCATTACCTTGTTACTCATTAGTGACACGTTCTGTTACAAGCAGAACAAAAATGTGTTACGTGCAAATACTTGCAATCCTGCAAAATCCTCTTAACTTACGTAATGCAGTGAGCAATGAAAGCATATTAAAACTCCTACGGCAGTCGAGCACGTAATGCACGAATACAATGCACATCTGTTACATTTGTAAGATTATCATGATCCACGGAGATTATTCTACTAACGATCCGCCAACGCTTCAATATTGTAATTTAAAGGAAGTAAACAAGGAAGAACACTAGCCTCGAAATGTTTACTTAGACTCTTCCGACTAGTTCCGACTGATTAGCAATTCGTGAGAAGAAATTCAATTTTATAGATGTACCTTGAATAACTGACACTAAGACAATGAGAATACTAGTCTTTACGTAATTTTGCAAAAATGATCGAAAAGTCCAGAAATTGTTGACCTTAAACTACCAGATTACCTGACGTAATTATTCGTTAGATTTATGTGTTCAAAGCCCTTATCTATGGCAGAATTATTAATGTACCTAGGACATATGTAGATAACGCATAAAGAAATCCTCTGGTGTACTAATATATACCAAATACTTTGCTATTTTTAATGCGGGATCTTCAAAGATTTTTACTAAAATTGGCCTGATTGTTTCAATGCCGCTTATGTGCGCGATCCTATTTCGCTATCCCAATCACAATCAATTTAGCAGTAAAAATGTGGAACATCAATCTAAAGAACTGAACGATTCCAGTTACCACTAACAGAGATAAATTGAGAAAAAGTCCAATCAAAATGATGTTACAAGATAGTTTAAAATACAATTCAGGCACAATTGAAGTTCCGAAACTGAAGTATGATACCGAAAGTCTATAAGGTTGTATTTGATTAAGTAAGTAATGCTAAAGCTCTTTTGTCATCGACATAACCTCTACCTAATATGCCGCTACAGAATAATTAGATAAAATGCGTTCGTTTGCACCTCATAACGTTTAAATTTTTCCGCTCCCTAAACCTATTCTCCTTCGCATCTTTGAAGATTATCTTTTGTCACATTGAGATGCAAGAGATCGATCAATTTTTTTCCAACGTTCTACATTGATATTAAACCTATAGCTCGATCATATCTTGGGTATCTTCTTCTTCTTTCGTGTCAATAGCTTTAGCAATTTTTTATATTATGGTTGAGTAGAACCTGGCCATTAAGATCTCTTGGGTATGACAGAAGCAGTATAGTGCCATCCTTAAGTAGCTCGGGCACCTGTCACTTTATTCTCGGCCCGCACCACTCCACTTCAATGTGTTTTACATCTGCGGTCTACGCCACGACCGAGCCACTTGTGTGTATTGATTTTTGAGCCTAAAGACTTAGCTTTCGTTCAAGTATCAATACAGACAAAACTTCCACGTCCTTGTAAAAGTACAAACACACTTTCATTACTCGAAAGATTACATCTGACAGTAAAAGGCGACCTTGAATAAGTCGTTAACACACCCTGTGTCAATCTTTAGCGACGCGTTAATGCTCGCCACTATATAGATTAGATAGGCTTACGTAATTGAAGAGATATTTATAAACATCGGCGTACTCAATAGAACCCTATTAGATTTTACCCAGTTCGAAATGTTGTGTTGCAATCTAACTATCGGTACCGCTTTTAAAGAAAAGGTTGAATTAGGAGTCGTTCTGCGTGAAACACTTACAGCCAGTGGAAACACGATGATGAACAGCAAGGTTTGTAATGACAAACCTTGCTGTTCATCATCGTGTTTCCATTTTAATCACAGTTTATTACCATGTAACATCTGTCTCACAGCCCCGCAAGCTAGTCACGTCAGGGCACACCATGTTCTTGACACGTGCTGCAAATAGACTTGGGTCTTGTACCCTTGAACTTGCATCGTAAACTAGATAGGCGCTTCCAATACCGGTAATTTGCAGTTTCTTGATTGTTGATTGCTATCTCTGCAATCAATTCGCTTGTACTCCCTATAAAAATAATTTAATTATCTCACTTGTTATTGCAGATTTAAATTCAGATTTAGACTTTTAACTCTTGTAAGTGCCTATCTAGTTACCTCCACTCTTTGATTTTTAGGGTTCCGTACCCAAAGGGTCAAACGGGACACTATTACTAAGACTCCGCTGTCTGTCCGTCACCAGGCTGAATCTCATGAACGGTGATAGTTAGATAGTCGAAATTTTCACAGATGATTAGCGGCAAATATTAAAAACAGAGTAAAATAAATATTTAAGGGGGGCTCCCATACAACGAAGGTGATTTTTTTGCTCGTTTTGCTAGATATTGGTAATGGCAACAGGGAGACGCTTGAAAAATTCACAGAATATTTAGTTATACAGTGTTTTTTTTAACTGTAACAGTACGGCAGCACCCATAACCAGAGGAGATAGAGGTGCAGTTTCTTTTAAAACATCAGCTCGTTTTCGAAGAAAAACATTTTGGCATTGAAGTTTTTTTGGTCAAGTGTGAGTAGCGCCTTAAAATGAATCAAGTTGGTAAATTTTTTTTTTGTTGCCGATCGATGCAGTCCTTTGTAAGGATCATTTTATTGTATCGGATGAAAAAAATCTGAACAGCGGAAGTTAGTCAAATTTGATAAAAAGTATTCTCATACAACAGGACAAAGAAAATTCCTTCTACAAACATTTTATTAGATTCTAATTGCACATTAAAGAAGTATTAATACTGTAGCAATTAAGAAGTTTAGGAACTCCATGCTCTCATAAGCAATTCAAAACATTTCGTATTTCAGAACAATTTTGAATTTCGAACATGGTTGCACCTGTCGGACTTCTATATCAGTCATTGTATCATCCTATTTCTTCTATCATGGCATTGTCAAATATGCAAAAAGTAGACTTAATTGAAGCATACTAAAAATAAATAATTAAATTGAAATAAAATTTAGATTTACGGGGGGGCTCCCATACAACAAACGTGATTTTTTTGCCGTATTTATCGATAATGGTACGGAACCCTTCGTGCGCGAGTCCGACTCGCACTTGCCCGGTTTTTATATTGTTTATTCTTCTTTGTCTTTGTTTGTTTTTGTTAACACAACCTTTAATCGATGTTACCCTCTAACAGACGCTCTAGCTGGAACATTCCTTTTTTATGAAACGTTTGGATAACGTCGTGGACTACAGTATCAATAGCTCACACACACATGATATACCATGTACCTACTAACATCGAGTGTACCTTGCAGTATATTGTAGTTGTTTGTTATTCCTTTAAATAAAATAAATCAATTGTCTCACTATTCGTACATGTATGTATGTATGTGTATGGTTGTTTGAATTTTTGTGACGTAAAAACGGATAATTAACGGTCACCTAAAGCTTACTGTGACTGTCGAACAGTCCGAGGTAATCCATGCTCTTTGCTCAGTAGGTACAACGTGAGCAAAGCCTCAAACGAAAACAAGCTGCGAGTACATTTTGAGTACATTTTAATCGGCAGTCTATTTTAAGCACTTAAAGCGTCAGCATTTTTCACAGGGCTCCCTAAGGGCATGTTAAATTTCACGATATTTGCATTTAAGTGTTCTGGGAGTTGGTTGTTAGCTGTTTCAGAAACCTACTTAAATTAACAGAGTGGGTGGCCCGTTTTGGGGTCAGGCAAACATCTACCTATGATAACATTCCAGCTCGCATGTTTGCACGTTGTTTTGTTACCTTTGCCCCAAAGGTAACAAGAATAAACACTCCCGTTTTACTGGCCGTTAGAACTGTGATGCGAAAAAGTGTTTCACTTTGTTATCAAACGAACGTTCATATTGACCTAATTTGCAGTCGAAAACAAAATTAAGGTCGAATTATAAGGACGAGTGAAAAACACATTTTTGGTAATTCTAGAGCAAATAATAAAATTCTCTGAATGCGAAGGTCGGTTGAGGCATATTTGTGCAGATATTTAGGCCTCATTCGGGCGTTATTTGTTTTAATCTGTGTTATATAGGCTTATATGCCTTAAAGTTTTGATGATTTGCGGGGTCGTTTGGGAGATGTTAGGTCTATGTAGGGTTTATCACACCATACCAGGCCATAAGAGTTGTGTCGTTTATTTTCTCTGTATTGCAGATATTTAACAGGTCTTTGGTTATATTATTATAATTGCGCTATTTAACATTAATAAACCTGTTGCAGTGTGATCATTATTGCTGCGTAATTGATCGGAAAATTTAGTAAAAATCTTGGTATTTAGTCCAACGATCCTAATAAAATTGTTTTAAACTTTGAAATTGTGGTTTCGTATTTTACTCTCGTCGATAGATGGTGTAGAAACGATTTCTATTACAAACATTAGACATACCTGCAATGAACCGTTTACATTACACGCATATTCTTTGTAAGCCTATTCCATTTACCGCACAATAGATTGTTTACAGTCCATCGGATAAACATAGAATCGGATGCCATGCTGCAATCGGATTGCGAAAGTATTACCTACCATTCAATGGGGCTGAACGCCTGTCGATCAACAATCCCGAAGTTAGGTGATTCATGTTCCCAAATTTTTGGGCATTGTGACACGAACTTCTCAGAAAGGCTGTTTTCCTGTAGGTTTAGATTTCGCGTGTCTTTCCTACATACAAAGACTGAGTAAAAGATGTAGGATCTGAGCAAGTCTCCATCTAATTCCAGTCCCAGACAGACCCTACAGCGCCAGCGATTGCGTTCTTCACCCTGCATGTGTTGCATGCAACATTTCACCACTTCACCAGCCATAAATCATATTTTTGCACACCTAGTTGCTGGATTAGAGGGCGCTTGAGACTTCTTGGGTTCTTGGTTGAAACACCGGGTTGATATTTCTTCCTTTATTGAGGATAATGTTTCCTTAAAGCTGGTACCGCCAAACTGAATATATTTATACTAAAACCACCTGGAATAAACCCCCCATGCCTGAATAGCATACCAAAATATTTCTTATGGTTATTTTCTAGAAAGCGGCCCTAATGGCGCTAATATCTTTTATTACTGGGGCCGCTGGAATATTCAAAGGCCAGGACATTGTTTCTTAGTCATAATCATAAAACAGACCAGCCGATTCTCCATATATTAAAACTATAATACATTCGTTTGTGAGAAAGCGACATTTTTCATCTTATCTAATACAGTCATATTGTTTGGGAAAGCCGCCCGGCTTAATAATAATTTTACCATTGTTTATACATTTCAACAACATTCTTAAAACTATTTAAAAGTGTCAATTGGGACATTGCGTCCTAATATATTTTGTCCGAATCGACAGCAAGTCTATTTAACGCCGTCCCGAACATTATTCAATTGATAGAATAATGGCCACAGTTTTAGTTTTCGCGTTACAGTTTATTTTAAACATTGTGTAATCATTTGAAACATAAATTCGGATCAAGATGGTTGGTGGGTTGTGATATTTCTCCTGTATTATTTCGAAGGCTGTCGAAATTTGAGTCGAAAAGGTTACGAGACGAAGTCGATTTCAGTGTTTCAGTTTCTATCAGACGAAATTGTTATCGGTAGAGCTTATGTTTCGAATACTAATACATAGATTACATAGAACTTTGATGCGGCTTCTTTTTTTAGTTTAGATGTCTCTGTGATTAGACCAGCTGCTATTTACTCATACTCATACTAATTTATTCAAACCGTAGAAACAATACAACACAACAATAATAACCAATGGAACACTTGGTTACGTCAATAATAGTATTTTCTTTAAATTTCATGTCTTTATATAAGTAGAGGTGCCAGAAACAGACAAGCTTAAGCATTTCATATACATTTAAGCTTAAAAATACTGGTTATTATAGTAGGTACATAAGATTATAGCTGCTGTAGAGGAACATTGTCATTTCCACCAAACATTTCGCAAACACCAGCTTGCAATAAGAACAGCAGAAGTGTATCCGTTTCGGCGCTATGATGTCACAAGCAGACAGACAAAGGGACATCACATTTTTTTATACTACCTGGTGATGGAACAAGCATATGGCCCACGTGATGTTATGTGGTAACCATCGCCTATAGCAAAGTATTGCCTCGTAGGTCACGCAACTGAGAAACGTGCCCTACGATACACTGCCCTGCGTCCATCAAATTGAGGCATACATGTGTAAAGCCTCGTGTGCTTGTAATTACCCTTCATACCGAAACACAGCAATGCTGCTTGGTGGCAGAATTAGGTATGGTAGTAGTACTTCTCCGGACGAGCCCTCCCACAAGCTCGCACTAGAAACCCCCACAGCATCAGTTTAGGTACAGAACCTTCCTATTTCTCAATGTTATTGTTATTGCCCTTACTTATCAGTATGTACTTACCTGTTCCTTATTCGCTTATCTTATTTGTCAAAATTCATTACATACTTAGATGTTAGTCCTTGAGAGGTAGGTCACCTTAAAATCTACAAAGGTGACTTTACTTGGAACATTATATTTTATGACTATGAGTAGGTACGTGCTTAAAATCTGTGCTCATAAAATGTTATTTTCTCTAGTGAAAGCCTTTAAAGCTTCGTGATACTCGTTTTGACCGCCGTTTTAGTTTAAATATGTAGTTTTCATGTCTCTCATCAGCCCTTATGCATATAATACTCCATTTATAAAGATTACACGATGTTATAGCGCTATCTTTCTGCTTGAATATTCTATTAAGGGCGTAAATCACTTGATACGGCATTATGAGCTATGAAAGTTTCCTGAGAACTGACTGGCCTTTGTTATGTCAAACAATGCTAATCGTCACGCGTATTACAGCTGGACAAGCAGTCGGAAAGCTGAATTACAAAATAATCCAAGGATTAAAATTATTACTTGCCTTCTAGTTTGATACTGACTCAATTTCCGTTATTCGGTACGCTGTTTTTGTCTCATCTCAATCCAGGTCATGATTAATTTTTCAACCAAATTTAATCGAAATCGGTCTAGCCGTTTGATCGTTAAAATAACAAACAAACAGAGTTACTTTCGAATTTTTAATATTATTTGATCGAGCGAAGCGAGATCTCCAAATCAATTTGTATGTATGTATATTTGTAACTTTCGAAGCGTTGATCCGATCATCGTGAAATTTCGACTACTCACACTTGACCAAAAAAATTTTAATGCCAAAACGTTTTTCTTCGAAAACGAGTTGATGTTTTAAAAGAAACTGCACCTGTATCTCCTCTAGTTATGGGTGCTGCCGTACTGTTACAGTTAAAAAAAAACACTGTATATGTAGGTAGTATAGCACAATACTGATGTGACTACATGAGCTTAAAATTTTAGGGGGTTGTTGAGATATTGGGTTTCAAGAGGGGTACAAAAAATCAAAATGCGACTACATTCGGTACATTCACTAGTACATTTCGACCCCGTTTTTAGTATTAGTTTAATATTTGTAGTTATTGAGTTATTTTATTAGCCATGATAAAAACGAAACTGACGAAATTCACAGGGTACACCAGTGACCCCACAGTGCTGAAATTTGGTATTAGTGTAGCTTTAGTGACACAAGTATAGGGAAAAGTCGGAAATCCAGAATAACGGCAATTTCTATCCCAAAACAGAACTTTCAGCACCAATTAACACGAACTCGCGTTACTTGTAATTTGAATGAAACTGTAAGTGAAGTAAGTTGGTTTTCGTTTTCATTTCGTGGCACTATTTTATTAAAGATTATGAATAACATTTGTTTTGGTTTTGTGGGAGACTCGCGAGATATCAGTTCGCGGCGAACCATTACTTTAATATTAATATAGTATGGATTTTGTAAGAATTCAAACCAAACTGTTAGTAAACATTAAAATATCGACTCTCAGAGGCGTCTTGACAGATTTGATGAAGACCTTACTTTCAATAACCAACATTGATTCAAGTATGTCATTGACAGTTCAATAAAACTATTAAAGCAATAAAGCCAGTCACACCAGCAGCGGGTGGGCATAGGGTCACCATTTTTTTTTTATCGAATATAATAATATATAATATAATTTATTTTTTATTTTCGAAGCTGTTACCTCTAAAAATAGATAGATAAAAAATAGTAGATGGCTAACAAATTAAAAAATATAGCATTTGGTTAAAATATTTATTTATTAAATTCATATTTTTTGCTGCTCTGTGCCTTAATAACTAAATTATTATTTTTAATAAAGCATTCATGATACCCTTGATGGCAGTCCAAATTTACAAAGAAATGAGACAATTTATAAGAGAATTATATTGTATTGGAGCGGGTATAGAAGGGTAGGACGACCGGCAGCGAGATGGGAGGACGACATCATAAAGGTCGCGGGCCGTCAGTGGGTGAGACTAGCCCAGGATCGTGGTGGGTGGTACAAACTTGGGGAGGCCTATACCCAACAATGGATGAAGTCAGGCGGTGGATGAGATGAGACAATTTTATTATACATATTATTATTATATTAGGCAATTATTTAAGAGTTCTTGCCATTTTTCAACAGTTGATTTAGTTGAAAATGTTTTGTCAGAAAGTACAATGTCCAAAATTTTTATCATTTGATTGATTTATGAATACAAATGTAATTTTAACAAATACTTGTTAGTTTCTCAGCAATTTCTAATTTTAGAGCGGAGTGGGCTTTAAAAAAAGATTAAGGCTGCGTTCCGCTTTACGCAAAATATAGTAGTTTTGCCTAATATATATATTTTTAGAAATATAGTATTTGTTCCCTCAATATAGTAGGATACTATATTATATAGTAAGGTTGCAACCCTAGGTGGGCAAGACACTGGAAAGTGACATAGACAGAAGCTTTCACGAACTGGGTCGGCGAGTTCGGCTAGGTAGCTATGTACCTACCAGTATAACTGGCATAGCGAGGGGTGATTCCACCCCACGCTTCACTTGACTCGAAATCTCTTATGTAAGATTGATGATGAGGCTAAGAAATGTTGTGTATTATGGAACTCTGCTACAATTTTGGTCGGATTCCTTTTAGTGAGCTCAAAGCATATTTGGAATTGGCGACTGTTCTAGTAAGACGTTTTGGGTGAATTTTAAAACTGCACTGGCAAACCCAACATGCTACAAACGTACCTTTGATGTGCGTATCTTAGACGATTCTTCGCGGTTACATAACAAATAAAGAAACTTGTAAAAACGGTTCTGTAGTAACTTCCTCTTGTGACTTCTCTAAAGCTAACTCACACGTACTTGCACCAATTTACTCATTTACATGTGCCGTAAGCGTATCACGATGCGTTCTTCCCGAACAAGCCATGCATGAATCCTTACAATGTGATGCACATAAATTAGCTTTTACTCGTACTTTCCAATTTTTGTTTTAAGCGATTTTTTATTAGAAACGTTTCACCTATTCCTATGTCTCAGGATTTTTTTATACTACCTGGAGCTGGAACAGGCATATGGTGCCCACCAGATGTTAAGTGGTAACCATCGCACATTAAAAACAAATTGTCCGTGTTAAAGCTTATATGTTTGTAGTTATTGTAAATATCCGGTTGCAAGGCCTCTACGCACCGGTGGGGATTTCGAGAATGAACCCGAAACTTAAAGCGAAATTTCGGCTAACGAAGTATGTACATTTAATTCTTGATAAAGCCCTTGTGCAGTGACGTCAAAGGATGTTTGGTTACGCTACGCCCCGGGCTATTTTTACATTGCTCCACTAATTGGACTGAGCTTATCATGCTGTATAAGTATAAATTACTACTCAATTAGTCCTGTCAGGAATCAGGAACGATGCAGGGGTGGGCAGTATGAAATACAAATACGTATTTTGTATATGTAATTCAATTACTTCGTAAAAATGTAATTTGTAATTGGTATTTCAAATACCTAACGCTGAGGTAGGTGTTTTGTAGTTAGTATTTAAAATACTTATGGCTTCAAAATACATCTGAACAGAAATACATTTAGCGATCTTATTAATGGTGAGCTGGACCGGAAATAGCAGTCGATAGTTTTCGTAACTATTCGTAAGCAAAATGGCGACCGCTAAATAATAGGTTGGGGAAAAAGTCTTTTCGCATTATAGTATGTATGAACTTGTAATAAAATCTCTTTAGCTATACTATTTGTATCTGGCTGGTTTTGGTATCATTTAAAGTTTAAATTTTAAAGAAGATACCTAATTCCAAATTCAAATTAGGAAAAAGTGATTTTTATTTGTTTTTCGTAATGTAAAGATGAGTGAATCTAATGAAGAAATTCGATACATATTAAAATTTTACTACAAAAAAGGCAAAAATGCAAAGCAAGCCGAGAAAGATATTTGCGATGTTTATGGACCTAGTGCAGTGTCTGTGAGAGTAGCACAAATTTTGTTTAAACGTTTTCAATCCGGAAATTATGATGTCAAAGATGCACGTCGCTCTGGTCGCCCTATTACGGATAAAATTGATGCCATTTTTGAAAAAGTGGAGCAAGATCGGCATATCAGTAGTTACGACGTAGCTGAAGAACTGGGAATTGACCACAAAACCGTTTTAGCGCATTTGAAAAAAACTGGGTACACAAAAAAGCTGGATATTTGGGTACCCCACGAGCTCACTGAAAGAAACTTAATAAACCGTGTACTCATTTGTGATTCTTTATTACGACTTAATGAAACTGAACCATTTTTGAAGAAGCTGATAACTGGTGATGAAAAGTGGATCACGTACAACAAGAACGTGCGAAGAAGTTTGTGGTCAAAGGCCGGTCAGGCTTCACAGACTGTGGCGAAACCCGGGTTAACTCGCAACAAGGTGATGCTGTGTGTATGGTGAGATTGGAAGGGCATTATTCATTATGAGCTGTTACCACCAGGCAGGACCATCGATTCTGAACTCTACTGCGAACAACTGATGAGATTAAAGCAAGAAGTTGAGAGAAAGCGGCCGGAATTAATCAACAGAAGGGGTGTGGTTTTTCATCATGATAACGCTAGACCTCACACATCTTTAGCCACCCAGCAAAAATTAAGAGAGTTTGGCTAGGTGTTAATGCATCCGCCGTATAGTCCTGACCTTGCACCTTCAGATTTCCACCTGTTTCGGTATCTTCAGAATTCTTTAGGCAGTGACAGGTTAACATCACGAGAGGACTGCCAACACTACTTGTATTACTTGTACTATTTTGATCAGAAGCCCCAAAATTTCTATACCAATGAGATCATGTCCCTACTTACAAGATGGCAAAAAGTTATCGAACAAAATGGTACCTACATACGTTAGTTAAATGTAAATAAACTATGTTAAAAAATGTTTTCAATTTTCTTAAAAAAATGCAAAGATACTTTTCCCCGACCTAATATGTCAATCTTTAAATTTGGCAATACTGAACCTGTACTGTACTATAAATTGTCAAGTACCTAACACCTGACTATTTTGTAATTTGTATTGAAATTAAATCTGTTAAAATACTGTATTTTGTATTTTATATTTAAAATTCACGCCTTAAAAATATACCTAGTGTATTTCGTATTTTAAATACGTGTGAGATAGTATTTTGTAATTTGTATTTTAATTAACGCAAATCATGTATTTTACTTAGCTCTGCAGCCATGTTATTTTTCATTATTCTTTTTAATAATTGACTTACAAGTCTTGATAAATCAAAAAGTTTCATTTGTTTTTGCAGATTCCATCATGCATCATGCTAAAGACTTCTTTAGTACAATGAACAATACTATTCAAACAAAATTCAAATATAAAAACTGAAGCTTATATAAAATATATAGGACCTATGAAATATAATAACTTGATCGATCAACAAAATCACGAGAAATATGTCTACAAATAGAAGACGTATTTCTATTTACGTAAAGTTCATAGTAGCGGGGAACCTCCCGAGGAAATGATATTGCTTGATGCAATTTGTTTACAGAATATGTTGCATCCAATGCTATAGTATTATTCAGTCCATATCCTCCCATTGCTGAGTATACTCATAAAAATTATATATCAAGTCGAGACATACTCGTATTAGTTACAATTACAATTTAAATATTTGGCTTCGGTAGCCAAAACTATCTTTGTTTTACTACCTAAGACTCGTTCGCTTATAAGCGAATATAATAAATATATCTATACTAATTTATTCTGTATTCATTTGCTCTATATGGGATAGAATATAACGTATAGACTAAGACCTACCGATGTATAATTACTATTTTCTAGGAAATAATCTTATAGACACGGCAGACGCCGATCATGCGATAGGATTATACATATTCAAATATTGTGTTAGAAAATGGTTTATCCATTACTCATGGTCATTGAACCTATAGATCGGTAGAATGTGTACTTTATATCTCACCTTGTGATTAGTACCAAAATGCAAAATGACGAAGTTATAGTAAATACTGTTGGTATCTTTGCCAGCTGTTTATCTTAAAAAATTCAAGATCGCATGTGTTCGCATATCGCATATAATATCATAATTTATTTGCACTTCATTATGATCATATCATGCGATATGGCAATATGTTAACATGTAATTAATTCAACGCAATTTCATTAGTCGTAAATTTAATTTATTTATTATGGCACACAAAACTGTATACAATCTAACAGATAGGAATTCAATTATCAACCTTTAGACCTAGATTGCATTCCAAAGCATGTGTACACAGCATGGCAAAGTTCTAGAGCAGTTCTGTGTAGACTAGCTGAAGTACTTACATTATACAAAATAAAAGTAACAACAAAAATAAAATGCCCTAAAATCTTAAATATATAAAACAAAGTCGGGTTAGTTACACCATTTATAACTCAAGAACGGCTGGACCGATTTCTATGAAATTTAGTATATAGATAGATTATGATCGGAATTGACACATTCGTGACGACACACGCGTGCGAAGCCGAGCCAGCTAGTAATAAGATAAATAAAAACTAATCTATATAGAAAACAAAGTCGGGTTAGTTACACCATTTATAACCCAAGAACAGCTAGACCAATTTTGATGATCTTTGATTTGTTGGATTTGTCTCCGCCCCGAATAGCAGAATAACTAAAAATAAACTAAATATCGGAAAAATTCGCGCAAAAAAGAAATTATAAAGAAAATTATTTTTCTTATACATAATGCAGCTAATGATGGCCGATTGACAATTGGACCGGCGGGCGATGTACATTGGCAGGCCACGTCATATGCATGTCAAGGCGTTACGAAGTACGGCGGGTCAGCTAGTAATGAATAAAATAGAAATGTATAAAGAGTTATTACATAGTAGAGTATTACATAGACTTTCTTTCATAATAGTGGCTTCAATATCTTTTATTAATTTATAATTGCACATGTAAATGGTAACATTAAAAATAATAATAAATATTTTTGGACATTTCACACAGCGCTATCCAGTTCCAAACTAAGCAGAGCTTGAACTATCGGAGCCAGATAGCTGATAGAATACTTTATACTTTTTTTTGTAAATACTTACTTATGTATAACACAGAAAAACATCCAGACCCGGAACAAATATCCATAGATCATGAAAATATTTGTTCCGTGGGGGAATCGAACCCGCTACCTCCTGCGTCTCAGCCGGCTATTTGGCCAGTCCGCCACGGTAGTCGTCATTATTTACTAACAGATCATTGTAAAGACTACACTTTCTGACTATCGGATTAGACAAGGACGTATTATTAGTATATATATAGACCTGTAGGGAAATGTCGCACTACGGTTGATGTCATTTTGCTATCAATCTTATTTGTGATAATACGTCTTATTAGTCTAATAATACGTCTGTAAGATTTTGTGTGTGACCCGTCTCATCCCTCACTAAATATGTTCGGTGCAAACTTCCGAGCTCTCAGAAAGAGGTTTGTTCGCTTAGGCAAATAGAACTACTATTTTGGTTGAAAAAGGGTATGTTATTTGTTGCTCCCCAAGTACTTAGTACGTACATGTTATTTACAATTGACCTTTTTCAAGAAGAGGGTAGTAGTTATTCTACTGTGACCAAAAAGTATAAGTGGGCGTGAAAAAATGTCTTTGTTGAAATCTTGCACGTGGCATGACATATTTCTGCACTAGCTTCGTAACAGTCGCAGTCGGAAGTGCCATCACGACGAGTGCTAGGGGGTGACAAACACCCCGTAGGGTGGCACCCCATCCTTCGTCAGACCCGGTTTGTTGCTATGTTTCCTGTCTCAACACGGAAAACGATGTATTGTCTGTCTTTACAGCGGTCGGTTTTAGCGAATCGCAACTCTTTCCTCTTCATCATCATCATCATCATCATCATCATATCAGCCGTAGGACGTTCACTGCTGAACAAAGGCCTCCCTCATTGATCTCCAGGAACTGCGGTTGGAAGCGGCCTGCATCCAACGCCGACCTGCGGTTCTTACCAAGTCGTCTGCCCATCTTGTAGGTGGACGTCCTACGCCGCGCTTGCCGGTCCGTGGCCTCCATTCTATAACTTTCCGGCCCATCGGCCATCTGTTCTGCGCGCTATATGGCCTGCCCATTGCCACTTCAACGTGCTAATCCGTCGGGCTATGTCGGTGACTTGAATTCTCCTACGTATCTCCTCATTTCTGATTCGATCCCGTAGAGAAACTCCGAGAAACTCTTTCCTCTTAGTTTTCCTCAAATGTTTTCTTGCTAATCTTGCCGCCGAGAGTCGAAAGAATAGCTCGAGCAAGAAATTAAAACTCAAACATGTGCTAAAAAAATAAAAATTTTAAAAGATGAAACCTACCAAAATTTTGATGGGAAAATAATTCTTGTATCTGCTCAAACTGATTTGATACTTTTGGTAGCTATTGTCCGCAGCTTAGTAAAAATATCAAGTCAACAGAGTCTCTGGTTTCAAAAAATTGCATACGCCCTATTATACAAAAATTACGTTTTATACCAAACAACATGTTGCTATTCATTCAGTTAGTCTGAAAAATTGATCATCTGTTTTGTAAACAGTGTGGTTTTAATAAATTTATATCGTGGTGTGTACGAAATTCTAGAGCACACACAGAATTATTCTGATAATGTTGCTTGTGACGTTATCGATCGTGATAAATGCTTAAACGATAAGTTTATGTACTAAGTACAATAAATTAACTATTGATTAAGTATTAAATATCAATTTCATTTTACAACTCGTTATTCCTACAAGATTTTATCTACGTTTATGGAAAGTTCTTATTTTTGTTTGTGACGAAACCACAAATTAACGTATCAATATCGAATAGAAATGACCCAAGGCATTTGGCCTCCACCCAGTGGAATATTCTTATTATTACAATAACTGTATGTAACTGAACGCATATAGACGACGTGCTAATTCGTTCAGCACGCAAGCCGATCCTTTCAAGAACCGCAAAATAGCTGGTTGTAGTATAGATGCAAACAATAGTCACGTGTCGATTCGCACGTGGAGTAGGCGACGCCGGCGCATAACCACATGCCATCCG
Source organism: Philereme vetulata (assembly GCA_918857605.2). Taxonomy (NCBI): domain Eukaryota; kingdom Metazoa; phylum Arthropoda; class Insecta; order Lepidoptera; family Geometridae; genus Philereme; species Philereme vetulata. The sequence continues at coordinate 3,010,891 of OU975420.1, forward strand.
ATAGCCACAGCATCTACTGATGTTCCGTCGATTTGATTATACATTAACAAGAAAACCACTCTAAAATAGATTCCACTACATCTCTCTGTAAATTAAATATGCTGGGTGTTTTTACAAGCTTTTATATAACTTGCAATGTATGTATGTTTGTCTTGTAACTGAATTTTAAATCAGTTATCTTTAACTGATTGAGCTGAACTTTGGTATATACGCTTATTTTGGATGACAATGCATGCTTAGCTATGTGACATCATTCTAATTCCAATATGGCCGATCATCCAAGATGGCGGACTAGTTATTTTTTCTGCACTACCTCAGCAAGCCCTTTCATTTGATACACAATCAAATGAAAGGGCTTGCTGAGGAGAACACGAAAATTAATACAACGTCACAATAAATCCAATATGGCGGGACCTCCAAGATGGCGGAGGATGTTTTCTGATTTGTAGTGTATATAATAGCTTGTTTTATAAAAGTAATTTAACAACAAAAAACTTAATAAATATCAAAAGGAATAAGTCAACACATAACCTAGAATTAATTATTTCTAATAGAGCACAGAAAGGAACCAAATATGTTTTCAGAGAAAAACAACTCATTAAAACACAAAAGCAATATCATGCCCATTACAAGTTTGAGAACTTGATAAAACAGTACCTACCTGCCATGCCTTCGGCGAAAATGTAGATTGGAAAACAAAAGGAAATAATATTCACGCAAATTATCCGTAATCGTGAAAACAGAATCCTAATAAAATAATTTATTTCCAGACTATTCATGAAAAGTAAATCGCTGGAGATCTGGCATCCTGCCAAAAGTGCCAAAGCTTAGTGCTCCCGTGGCGCAATCGTTTCAACAACTCTGTAAATATTAGCCACTTTTTGTTAAACTCGGAATGGCAACAAGTTCTGCTTATGAAATGGTTACCGAAATGTTTTTCTTCCCGTCACGTGGCTCTACCAATACCAATTTATTTGGGAAACCATCTCGATTTGGATTGCCTTGTCATCAGTAAAATCTACTCACGTTTAGTGCAGTCGTGATCGCTGTACCTATTCTTGTTTGGTTCATATAAGGAAATATGATGCTCTAGATACGTAGGTACGTCAACCGTATGGAATTATCCCAGTTAGACCTTACTTGCCCAGAATTAGAAAGTAGGGTACTATATTATAGTGCCCTACTTTCTAATTGTAAGCAACTATGATATGCCACATAGACTTCTCTCCTGGTAAAAACATCATTATAAGAATTTGCTGGGATAATTTTCCATCAACCCTTACAAGTAATTAGCTTCCTTATTTAGCACTGCCGCAGTTCGTTACCTATATATCGATTCAACTCCAATCGTTTACTTGTCGACAGAGAAAAACAAGTTTGATCCAGTTTATACTTTGATAATAGGTAGGTACTCTTCCGATCACGCATGCTATCCAAGTTGGACGACTCCCCCGGGATCGATTGTTTTTGCGAAGAGCTTCAAAGGCTACACTTTAAGGACCTCGACCGCTATGTTTAGCTATACTATGGCATATTTCCAGATCGACCTTATGCGACCTTCAAGAGAAACGCATAAATTAGCAGGGTCAAATGTACGATTCTCGATCCCTCTTCTAATAAATGTTAGATTTCGGCTTCAAAATATGGCTGGGATGGCGAAGCTAAATGTTGGCAGTAAAATTTGATCGACGTAACGCTTTTTCAGCAAATTGTGTGCAGTAACGTCTTGAGGCATCCGACCCAGTTACCCCAAGGGCTCAGAGCTTCACATAATCTCATTCCTATAACATGGTTACCTGATCGACTTCACTCACTTGCCATGTAAACATTGATTTTCTATGAAATCGGTAGCCGGGAATTCACAACTCAATGCCAGACTTACTCCCCAGCAAACTATAGTTTATCTTCGGAATTCTGTTTAATTCTGAAACTGTACTATTTACAAAAGATGTTTTATATGGTAATCGAAGTTTCTCGGTTCAGTACACCTCGGCTTATTTCGCAAATAATATTTATGTAACCTCTTACGGAACGATTTCGGATTAGAGAAGGATAAGACTTATTGCGTCTCTCGCCCACAGATTAATCTTCCGGGAGTCTTAATAATCCCTTAAGTTGACTGCAGTATACGTACATTTCATTTCAATAGCGCCTAATCACTTGTGATTAGTAAGTGTGATCGGATTTTAGTTATTATCAACATAACTCATAGGTGTAGACTTGCAGACAACAATTTTCTACTTGTGATTGTGACACCCTCTGCTACAAAAATACATACCCTTCAGTAAAAAGCAGGTGTTATGAAAGGGCTATCGCGTTTGATTGACACGCAATCGTTTTAGGAAAATCCCACGTTACTCATTTGCGAATCAATACCTGTCGCCCAAACGAGTATCATAAACATCAGATATGATATAAATAATTCAAACGTTTCATGAATCAAAATTACCATCGATCAATCGAATCGAACATACATGCTTGGAATTGTAAATAATGAATGGTTACAGTTTGACTTGCGCGGAAGCCTTGTCATTGATTAGTGAAAGTTACCCTCAGTTTTCATATTTTCAATGTTTTTGTACTATCCCTGACCCGCTAAAGGCCTATCTATCTATATATATACCTATCTATCCTTATATAAACTAGTGGTTCGCCCCGAACTGAGATCTCGCGAGTCTCCGATTAAAACAAAAAAATATTATTTGTAATGTTTGACTATCAAAATAGTGTCACGAAATAAATAACTAAATTAGTTGACCTTTAGTTTCATTCAAATTACAGGTAAGTTCATGTTATGTGGTTACACTTTTTTGTGTTACAAACTCTCAAGACTTTTGCCTAAATTTGTGCCACTTAAGCTACACGCATACCAAATTACAGCACTGTGGGGTCACTGGTGTACCCTGTGGATTTTGTCAAGGTTTAGTTTATATTATGGCTAATAACTCAAAAATTATAAGGACTTTACTAAAAATAAAAACGGAGTTTAAATGTACTACTGAAGACTTTTCATTTAACGTTCCACTTGACCTAATAGTATCATATTCATTTTTTTTACCCCTCTTGAACCCCAATATCTCAACAACCCCCCAACATTTTTAGCTCATTTAGTCACACAAAAATTGTGCTATCACTACCTACCTATGTATCAAATTTCACGATGATCGGATCAACGTTTCGAAAGTTATCCTCGGACAAACAACACATACATACATTCAACGCCGATTTGCCCAAGTTGATTTAAAGATCTCGCTTCGCTCGATCAATAAGTAGTAATATCCCCGATGGAGATTCAAGTCGTATCACTTATGTCGTAAGAAAGAGCTAATCTCAGAAACTCCTAAACAGCTTTTGAAAATTATTTCACTGATTGTGAAGTTATACGATCCCCGAGTGCTAACGTAACGCTAAAAGGCGCTCACGTAGATGCGAGCAGCGGGGAGTAGTGTCAGTCAGCTATTTAAAGTGTATATAAAATGGATTCATGTAGACACGAGACTTGTAAACAAACCGTAGATAAGACGACCTCTAGTAAATACTAGAGGTCGCGGTGTCTCAACACTCATCATTCGCATATCGTATTATTACTTCTAGGACAGGCGTTAATATATATGACTTTATTTATTATCGGAGACACTTGTTCTAGCGAAAGTGCAGGTTGGCATGATAATTAAGATTCGAAAATCTAACGCAGCCAAACTGATTAGAGAACCTATTTATATCGGCACTAAATGGTACTAATTCGTCCATGGGTTGGGCTTTTAATACCTAACGTCTAAACCCAATCCAATTAATAACATTAACATAAAGACGTTTATTTCTCTCTCACCTAAGGCACTTATGAACTAGGTATTCTTACAGATAATACAATATAGAATTAAAAGTAAAATTAAAATAACAATGAAAACAATTATAGGGCTTAGGCTAAACATACCCAGTTCGTAACCGGTTTTGTGCGAGACTGGTGCTCGGAGGTAGGTTTATAAAAAACCTGTGATACAGGTCACCAGTGCTCTCACTCCGCGGGCAGCAAAAAATAACACTGTGATTGCTCTTCTATTTAACATACTAATCAATATTATGATTGTTCCAGTTGACGAGAAGATATTTTGCTGCCACGGCGGTCTTTCCCCCGACCTGCAGGCCATGGAGCAAATCCGGCGGATCATGCGGCCGACCGACGTGCCCGACCAGGGCCTGCTGTGCGACCTGCTGTGGTCAGATCCCGACAAGGACACTGCCGGCTGGGGGGAGAACGACCGCGGAGTCAGCTTCACATTCGGCACTGAGGTAACTCTTACACTTGACACTAAGGAAGTTTTTTTGTTCTAACTGGAGTTGGAACAAGCGTATGGCCCACCTGGTGTTAAGTGGTAACCCTCGCCTATATCAAAGCATTGCCTCGTAGATCACGCACCTTAGAAACGTGCCCTACGATGCACAGCCCTGCGTCCATCAACTTGAGGCCTACAGGTATAAAGTCTCATGCGCCTGTAATTTCACTGGCAACCATACCCTTCAAACCGAAACACAGCAAGAAGCTTGTCGGCAGAAATAGATGTTGACTGTGACACTCGTTTGATAACTCCTATAAAATGTATCCACAAAGAAGTGGCCGAACGAAGCTACTCGACGGTCGGCCATTTACAATCATGGTTGTTTACCAGACCAACAGAGGTCATGAGGCAGATCACTCCATCAAGACGACGCTTTAAGAATACCAAAACCTGCGAGATGTCGCTAGAGCAATGAGGGAATCCTCGGAATTCTAATGCTTCGCAACAGACAAAGAGAGAAACTTTTACAAGAAACCTGCTTGAGGCTCGATTTTTACTGTTTGTTCTGTACATCTTGTTTCTCCTTGGTCACCGTGAGTAAATTACCTCATGATAGATTGTAAAAAGGCTCGTCTATGGAAACATTCAGTGTGCCTGTCAAGGTCCTCAGAAACTCCGGTTTGGATTTGTAGAAATTTTAACATAGCTACTCTCTATCGAATAGAACCTCTGATTTGACTCATCAACATATCCTAGTACAGGCAAAAGGCTTTTTCTGCACAGTGCGTTTTGGACACTTTATGCCCTAATTCTTTTTGTCAAAATAGAGAAAGAAAGGTGGTATACTAGACGCTGACACTCCTGGCAGACGGGGTCACATAACATGGGACAAGCGACGATGATATTGCTATCTCGCTCTTGCAGCCCTTACGGGAGCCGCTAGTGATGCGCCGAGTACCTATCGATAATACTAATTACGGGTAATAGTATTGAAAAAGAAACAAACGTGGTTATCGGTTGGCCCCGTCTACTAGGAGTCTTGGCGTCTATAGAAGTGTTATAGACGGTTCTGTTTAGGCACTTTTCGCACTTCCTCGTGTGTACACGTTCCTCGATAGTCGCATGTATCTGACGTTACACAACTTTCGACCTTTTGCATTCACATCAGACCTCTCTCGAACTTTCTAGTACCGCGACGTCGGCGCCGCGATAGCGCACCAAAGGTCAAGTATGCGGACGAGACTGTTTACTAGAACGTGTATGTTTGCTCGTCATTGCTGTGATAATGGTTTATGTACATAAATTTCATTTAATTGCTTACTCTTAGTAACGTTTTAGTAATGTAATTGAAAGAATTGACATACATTACCAATAACACACAAAATTCTGCAATCCCTAGGAGTATTGACTGTAGAACTGGGGGGATTGAACGATGCTTTAAAACGAACTCATAAGGAAGTTAATGCAGCTTTTCACCGTCGGGGTTGTATATCTAGTATCTAGTAAGTGATCAACAACTTCATACTCCATAACGTCAAAGTTTTACCTGAACTAGTTGCCCCACAGTGGTCGAAATTGGAACGTCACACTAATCTGTTCATTCATTTGTTTGTTTGTTACTCAATCACGTCGTAACGGCTGAACCGATTTAGATGAAATTTAGTATGCACGTAGATGATAACCTGGATTAAAACATAAGCTACTTTTTATCTCATAAATCAGGTCACATGGGATAGAAATGGGGTGTCAAGTCAAGTTGCAACAGCGAGTTTAGCATTATTTCTAGTTTACCTAAACCTTTTGTAGCGTAACGCGTACGAAGTCACGGGCAACAGCAGTAATTTATATATTTTTCAGTTTAATTATATCTTTATACACTTCTTCTCCATATAAACTAACTATGCCAAATTTCACACTTCACTTCACTCATTTCACTAATCCGTGCGCGCAATAATCATATCAAGCTATCCCAACTAATATTATAAACGCGAAAGTTTGTATGGAACCTTCCATGTATGTGTGGATGTTTGCTACTCTTTCACGCAAAAACTACTTCTAATCTAACTTCTTAATCGCTACAGTATTAATACTTCTTTAATGTGCAATTAGAATCTAATAAAATGTTTGTAGAAGGAATTTTGTTTGTCCTGTTCTATGAGAATACTTTTTATCAAATTTGACTAACTTGCGCTGTTCAGATTTTTTTCATCCGATACGATAAAATGATCCTTGCAAAGGACTGCATCGATCGGCATAAAAAAAGTTTTTGCCAAAATGTTTTTCTTCGAAAACGAGCTGATGTTTTACAAGAAACTGCACCTGTATCTCCTCTGGTTATGGGTGCTGCCGTACTGTTACAGTTAAAAAAACACTCTTGTGTATGTAGATTATAACAAAATTAACTCATAGGCTACTTTTTATTGACAAACCACGCGTGCGAAGCCCCGGGTGGAAGCTTGTTGATCGATCGAAGCGAGATCTCTAAATCAACTTGGGTAAATCGGCGTTGTATGTATGTATGTTTGATTGTCCGAGGATAACTTTAGAAACGTTTAACCAATCATCGTGAAATTTGGTATATAGGTAGGTAGTGTGTTGATGAGATATTAGGGTTCAAAATAGGTATACAACCAAAATGGGACTATTCGGTCAAATGGTCTTTGTGTCTAATAAAAGGTCTTTGTGAGTACATTTCGACCCCGTTTTTATTTTTAGTTAAAACCTTGAAGTTTTTAAGTTATTAACTATAATAAAAAATGAACTTTGACAAAATTCACAGGGTACATCAGTGACCCCACAGTGCTGAAATTTAGTATGCGTGTAGCTTTAGTGATACAAATATAGGGAAAAGTCTGAAATGCAGAATAACTGCAAGTTCTACTCCCAAAAAGAACAATCAAGGTAAATGAACTCTTGTTACCTGTAATTTAATTGAAACTGTAGGTCAAGTGCCTTGGTTATGCAATTTGTGACACTATTTTGATAGTCAAAGATTAGGTACAAATAATATATTTTTGTTTTTATGGGAGACACGCGAGATCTCGGTTCGGGGCGAACCACTAGTATAATAAAAGTTTAAAAACTGAAACCCGACTACGTAAATACCTAGGAATGAATCGACACCTCATTCATTAAAATTCGGATGAGTAGTTTAGGCGCTACGGTGAAACATACATCCAAAGGCTGCTAAAATCATAACCCTTCCGTAGTCGGAGTACGTCTTTGCCGTAGTCGGGTAAAAAGGGGTACAATTTATTCTCTTCGCGTATGAATATAATTAATGTTTTGTTGTCCAGGTGGTCGGCAAGTTCCTGTCGAAGCACGAGTTCGACCTGATCTGCCGCGCGCATCAGGTGGTGGAGGACGGCTATGAGTTCTTCGCGAAGCGTCAGCTCGTCACACTCTTCTCAGCGCCCAACTACTGCGGCGAGTTTGACAACGCCGGTCAGTACACATACTAATAACACATAAGGCAGACAAGTTGATTATGGTCTGCCAATGAAAAGGGGAGATCTCCCTACGAGCGACCTTTGGCTTGGGGTCCTAAGACCTTGAGAAGTATTATACTGCGTGTCACCGCATTAACGACATTAATTCTAATTATGGGGGGGGGGATAAAAGATCTGCACTGACGTCTCGCATTTTCCTTCCTTGAAGTAACGGAGTAGGACTTTGGGTTGGTGGCAGCCGCTTTCCAGGGTCCCAGGTCCAGAGTGGATGTTGATGTAATATCATCGGTGTTGGTGGATGATGAGGATTCGATGACCCCTTGCAGACCCGTTCTCAGTCAGGCGTCGTTTGTGGCAGTGCAGTGAAGTATCACGACATTAATTTAAATTACGGGTATAGGGCTGATGGCCTAGTATTGGTTTGAAAATAGTTTTTATTCAAATTCATGACCATGACATTTTTTAAATACCTTAATTTCAAGTCCTAAAATATCACTGAAACAGCTTGTATAAAATAGATAAACAAATCATATTCATTCATCATGTAAGTAAGTACCTGTTAAACTGACTAAGTGGCATCGTCGCAAATGCGCCAATTTACGTTAAAAATGGTTTATTGGAAATGTATCGATTACTGGATAAATATTCAAGCTACCGGTATTAAACCAATCTCTAAATCAGTTGATACGATTCTGCATAATGTGTTTTACATTAATGTCGTGAATGCGGTGACAGACTGTATATCTCTCAGGTCACAGAATATGTTGCATGCGCGATTTAGGATAGATGACGCTACATTAGCCATAGGTAATCAAATAAAGGGGCCATACAGTGCCACTAACTTATCTGATTCTGTTCAGATGAACAAAATTGGAACTAAGAACAAATCTAGATACATACGCGGCTGTTCAGTAGACCTTAGCGACGCCCTTCAATTTACAGGTACTTCGTAGATCTGTACACGTAGATCCCGAGTTTCCAGCGTCTCGTGACACGCACGAATGTCCCAATTTTTCACTAACCTCCTTATGGCGGGTTCCTATGTCCGTCGCTAACCAGCTACGACTCGTTTCTGCTTAGAAACGTGTCAGAAGTTTGACACATTTTCAAGGAGATACGAGTCGTAGTCGGTTACCAACGCATATAGGAACCCGCCATTCGTCTATTTATTTATTCTATGAACTATTTGTTATCCCGACGTCTCGAGTGTGTTGCAAACGCCGTGCTGCGGGCAGACAGGAGCTACCGTCACCCCGTACCCTTATTTACAATGATCGCGAAAGTTGAAGAAATACCAAATTTTTATAGGGGATACATATATGAACAGAATAGAGATTACGAATGTGTTGTATTGTGTCCGCAGGTGCCCTGATGTCCGTGGACGAGACGCTCATGTGCTCGTTCCAGATCCTGAAGCCGGCGGACAAGCGTAAGCTGTACTCGGGTCTCAACATGGGCCGCCCCAACACGCCGCCGCGCGCGCAGCCCAAGAACAAAAAGAAGTGAGTACTACACTCTCCTTCTCTCCTCTCGCTCTCCCCCTCTCTCGCTCTCCTCTCTCCACTCCTCCCCTCCACTCTATCTCTCCCTCTCCGTCCCTATCTCGCTTTCGCCCCCCCCCCTCCGCCGCCCCGCCCCGCCCCGCCCCTCTCCGTTGTCGTGTTACCGAGTCGTAATACTTACACAGATTTTGAACGCAGTTAGAATTAATTAATAATATAATAAATATTCCTGGCATTTCCCACAGCGCCATCTAGCCCCAAACTAGCAGAGCTTGTACTTTGGGAACCAGATAACTGATAAAATACTTATGTACCTTTTTTTATGTAAATACATACTACTTATAATATATAGAAAAACATCCAGACCCGGAACAAATATCTGTAGATCATGCAAACATTTGTTCGGCGGCGGGAATAGAACCCGCTACCTCCTGCGTCTCAGGCGGCTATTCACCCACTGCGCCACGGAGGTCGTCAAATAGGATTTTGTTACGATTTCAAAAGCATTGAATATTAATTTCAACAAATGTATAAATGTTAGGTTACCGAATAAATTTGTATAATTTTTATTTTAGTTACTGAATTTACACAAGTTTTGAGCCACTACAGAAACATAATGTTGGACAAAATCAAAGGTATCAGGATGTCGTGTGAAATCATTTGAAGATATTGACACCATGTGATATAACATTGTTAAATCATAAGTTATTGTTAAATGTAACTTAACATTTGTTAAATAATAAATTTTGTTCATAATCAATGTAGATAGTAATTGTCTCCACAGTCCTGTGTTGCTGGCCTTTATACCCACTAAGAACTGTTGTTTTCTCTGATGTTTTGATAAAACTAAAGTTGCGCGGCACTCTTCATTACGCCAGAATCAAACAATATTTATATAATGCAATCACAGGGATCATTTTGAAACGTTTTGCTGTGAGCGCAGAGGAGGGGCGCGCATGTGTAGCCATAGATTATTTGTACCCTTGATGTTATGAATTTTAAGTTATTGTCGTGTTGTTCTAACCTAGTTTTGGATCTTCTGTTCGTTATTTTATTTTTCAAAATTGCGTGTAGTAGATTAATTTACAATTAATAACAGCTGCAGACAATTTTGGTTGCAAACCGTGATTAGAATTTATAAACCTATCTATGGACAAATCTAAAGATAGATACCGAAGTTAAGTTTAGTTAAACAAGTGATAACAGGCGCACGCACACAGATGCGCGCATACGAGGATCTCAGATCAAGTCGGTCGAACGTTCAAACGACTTGACCGTATTAAACTATTATTATCCGTATTTAGCTAGCACACATATACATACACTCACGCACTTGTGTTTTCTGGCAAATAAATGATTGGATTTGAATTTAGTTCGGGAACCTATGGATTCGACATTAATGTGACTAACCTGTTAGGTTAGATCTCCACATCAACTTGGGCAAATCGACGTTGTATGTGTGTATGTTTGTTTGTCCGAGGATAACTTTCGAAGCGTGGATCCGATCATCGTGGAATTTTATATATAGGATGTTTGATAATATACGCACAAAAATGAAAGAGGTTATTTTGATGAGCATAATAAATAAATTTGTGAAATGCTTACCATAGAAATATGAAAAAAAAATTTGGCATGTAAAAACAAACACTTTATTTAACGTATGTTGTTCTATTGCATAATGCTTGCCGTCTAACCACAGATACTGTATTGGTGACGTCTCGAGATATCTCTTGTTGTCCCTTTCTAACCCAAAATCCGCAGCCATTTCCGAGAGAGATATCAAATCGGCCTTTAATTTTGGATGTCAATTGCATGAGGAGGCAGTAAGTTTTATATCGAATTAATCACCTAAACTTATTTAAAATTTGATAATATAACTAATAGTTTTTTTTCAACAAGTCTGTTTTTATGTTTTGAGAAACCGTCACTTGAATATCGTCAGTATATTACCAAACAACCTGTATAGGTAGGTGGTGATGGCAAAATCCTGTAAATGAGCTAAAACTGTTAGGGGGTGATTGAGATATTGGGGTTCAAGAGGGTTAAAATCAACATGAGGCTATTAGGTCAAATGCGACGTCTAATGATAGGTTTTCATTGGTACATTTCGATCCCGTTTTTATTTTCAGTTTAGTATATGTAGTGTTAGTTATTAGCCATATCAAAAGCTGAACTTTGACGAAATTCACAGGGTACGCCAGAGACCCCACACCGCTGAAATATGGCATTCGTGTAGCTTTAGTGACACAAATATAGGGAAAATTCTGAATATGTAACTGCAATTTCTACTCCTATAGAGATAGCCAATTAACATGAACTTCCGTTACTTGTAATTTGAATCAAACTGTTGGTCAAGTTAGTTAATTGTGTATATCATGGCACTATTTTATTAGTCCAAGATTCAAAGCCGGCTTGCACAACGGTCGTTGTGCAAGCCGGCCTTGATGTGTTTGCATGATTTGACAACTCCTTAAATGATATTAAGCCATCGTTGCGCAAGTCGCCCTAAGAATAATATTTTTTTGTTTTTTGTGAGTTTCGCGAGATCTCAGTTCGGGGCGAACCACTAGTTATTTAACTTTTCTCAATCTCAAACTTAACTTCTGTACCTATCTATTTAGTAATTAATCTTTGATCTTTTCGTCTTGATTTGCAATATTTAATAATTCAACACGAAAGTGCCACTCAAAACCCGCCCTTATTCCTGTGTGTTAACGTTCGCCTTCCTGCTTACAGTTAAGCGCCGTCGCGACGGAGCCTGGATGCACGGATCCCCACACCTACCTACCCGATGTATGGTCTTTCAGGCTCCGCGCACACGAGCCACCGGTGTCGAAAAGATCCGCCGCACACGTGCCACTCGCTACACCGTGGCTGGTGGCTCGTCTGCGCGGAGCCTTACATGTTGCTGATTGTCTGATCGAATCGACACCGCACCCTACAACATTCATAATAAGATATTATCATAACTAGCCGTCATAATAGCCATATGACAACCAATGTTGAACATAGTTTTTTAAAGCGACCGATCTTGTCCGGCCTGCACCCAACGACTCCCACCTTTATCAGGCCGTCTTCCCACCTGATTATGGTTTCTGCGAGCGCTGACACTTACTCATCCATTTAGTACATTATTTTGAAGGATTTAATATTATTTAAGGATGTAAAAGTTATTATGGCTGGTTAGTAAAACTGGGCATAAGTTCTAAGAAAATAAATATAGTTTGGCTGAAAAGCTTAGAACGTAACGTAACAGATGCTATCAGCGGTCTTAACGCTACACGTGATCTCTTCCAGGCGACCTTCAAAAAAGTCTGTAATCATTTCCAGCCAAACTGTACTGTTTACTTACTGTACAAATTTAACCTAGCGTATTGGCTGAATATTCGCCTCGGCCATTTCTACCTTAAAAGGTTCTATTATTATGAAATAACCTAAGTTTTTTTTAAATTATCTCGAAAAAATTTGGGCGGACGGAATTTGAACCCGGAACCTTCCGTGACTGGGATGCGATGCCATTTTCAAAACACGTCCGGAACGATGATTTTCCGTAAGTGTTGGATAATGTGAAGCGCACCACGCGAGATGACGATGCTATAATATCTTATGTTATTAAATTATAGTATCTTAAGATATCACAACTGGGCAAGATATGTTACGTGAAATCCTTAGGTGCCGATTCGATCAAACCTCACGAAGCGAAGTGTACCTTTTGACAGTTTTTGTAATAATTACGAAATAATTAAGGTTTTGTATCGTATAACGGATAGATGGATCGTAAATCGCTATTCTAAGGCTTTAGGCGCTTTTAATGTCAGTGCTGCCATCTGTCAATAGAACGCTTCGTTTATAACATTTTTTACACTATGAAGTTCAATAGTAAAGTATTAATATTCGCAATTTTAGAATGAGATTATGAGAAGGAAATTGTCTTTGACCTCACTGTAATTGCGAATTTGTTAATTCTGCAAGGCCTATATACATTTGCCAAATTGATTAGAGAATTGTAAGATTTCAATTTGATAATCCATTGTAATCATGTTCTTTTTCAATTGTGTGGGTACAAACTACATGTTCTTATAAGGTAACGTTTAGGCGCGACTAATACTAGGTATTTTATCGTGTAACCTTCATGGAGATGATTTTTATTTAATTAATGTAATTTAGAATAAACTGCCAGATTTGCACTTAGCGTCTCTCTCCACTATCTTCACGTATTATCTGATAGATAGAATACCTGATTATTGTTAAACGGGATATTTAACGTACCGTTTTATCGGTGTTGCGAGAGACAATGTTTCGGTTGTGCAAAAATCAAGCGGAACAGTTTCGGATTTCGTATTGTCGGAGAATGGTACGTGATAAACCCGTTTTTTTTTATTCCGTCTTCCATGCTAACACTCGCAAAATCGATTCTGTAGGACGAATATTTGCATTATATGCAAATATGTGCACAACATCCAAGAAAACCGTTGTAACAATCATTTAATAAATATCCATTGTTTTGTCTATCAGATAATTGTCAGGAGGTATCGTGGGAGAGGTCTTTAGTAATTTTTTTTAATGCTAAAGTAAGGGCAGTTTAGTAATCGGCTCTGGGTATTCCCAGTGGCTGTTTTAAATGCGGACGGATGTCGTGAACGTAACGTGAATGTTCGTATGACTGTTTGATTGCTTGTGTCGTATTCTATCTGTAGTGCGCTGGCACTGTGAAAAAGCACACCTCTTTAAGTTGCTGTTGTACAGCGACGATTGTTAATTAACAACTTTTTTTTCTGGTATTTGTACAAAAAAATCTATATAAGTAGTTTGCTATTTGAATTAAAACATTGCGAAGTATCTTTTAAGAGGCTAACTAGACTACCGGGTTCTGTGCACGGACCGCATAGAGCTATCTTTTTATCAAGTGGACATTTTTCTCTTTACAACTACATATTAGTTTTATACACGGTGTCCTTTAAATCACTGTTTTCCCAGAACTAACGTGGCTCAGACCATGGTCTACAAAGGGTTAATAATATTGAATTTAAAAAAAACGAAATCGGTCTATGAAAAACATAAAAAGTTGCGAACTTAAAACGTCTATTTTAACTTTACGCCTTGGACAGGACGTCTGTCGTTCACCCATGGAATGCCGCCGTATCGACACAAAAGAAATAATAATAAGTGATACGCTACGGCTAGCGTGCCAATGAACTCTATGTCACGGTTAGTTTTTTTTCAAAGTTAGGCTTATTTGAGAAAGTCTTGATTTTTTTTATTCTCTTATTTGATGCTATAAACAGTTAGTAATAGACCATGGTATGAACAACGTTTGTTCTGGAAAAACAGTAATATAAAGGACACCGTGTATATTGGTGTTTCTCACTAATCCCGGTTATAGTGGGAAAAACTGTTTTGAGTACTTATTCATCTAAATTTGTTAATCAACTTGCGTCGTTGACTGTACGTGAAAAACGTTGTGCTTTTCGCAGTTCGGGCTACAACTTATTATGTAAGTTATCGAGTGGTTTCTACGTCGAGTGTAGATCCTAGACGTAGACCTATGACGTCACAAATCACATAAAATTTTGCAAGCTAGTGAACAACACAAATTTAGAATTTAAGTTTTTTAAGTGTTGCAAATGTATTCCGTTGCGCCTGCGCATGCTTCTTGTCTTTGTATGTTTTCTATATATTTTGTATAAAAGTAAATTTAAGGGGCGCCACGTCTCCGCCTTGTCCTCGCCTTACGTCTCTTCTGAGCCTGCGCCTTAGTATAATTCGAATAAATCCACAAAAAATTTAACTCTGATTAGCGAGTGTTTGGAAAAATTGTTAATGAATTTTTAAACACGCGCAAAACTTTGGATAATAAATTCAAAAAGGTTAGAATCGACGTCGATACCGCTCGGTCGCATTAAAATTAATGACAAAATGTTTGTAATGATAAGTAGTAAGCGTAATCGTACCGCGTAGAACATGAAACAGATAGTTATAGCCGTCCCTCTCGGGTTGCGTAGTGGCTTGTTGTCGCGCGCTATTCTAAACCGGTTGCTATCGATTGCTATTTTGCCTGTTGAAAGACTAATCGGCAACTTCAGGTGAAAATGATATGAACAATTTAATCGATGGAGGACCTAATAAAACTGCCTCACCTAATGCTATTGTGTTCCAACACCTGCCTAACATACCATAAATTAAAACGTAGAACTCTTGAACTCTCTGAATTATGTGGCATCCGGGTATCCCCGATCCTGCGAATCCGGAGCATGTCCCGGTTGTGTCCAGGCAAAAATCGGAGTCGGATGGCCTCGGATCGTGTGTAGTCGATGCAGGAAAAATTCAAATGTTTGGTTGTGCGACGGATTGGTCAGGGGCCGGTAAAAAACGATCCCTGACGCCATATAGTCAGAGCTTTAAGGAGCCAGTGAGGTGCGTGCGAAAAGGTTACTGTAGATTGTACTTCGTCAAAATTTTTACGGTTCCTGAAGTTTTTAGATACGGTCTTGGTATTTATAGGCTATCACCGAGTCCTTGTTGGCGGTTAATCGAATGGTATTTGGGACAGATTTTGAGAACGTTTGTAGCTTGATAGGATTAGGTGAGGTCTTTTATAAGATGGTGGTGTAATCTTTGGATCGCTTATTGACTTGCGATTGCAATTTCGTAGGAAGTTTTACAAAACGACATTCAAAAAAGGGGGGAGGGCAAGCGAAGCTGTTATAACGTGATACGATTCTAAGCTATTGAAATTATTCTCTTCGCTCAGCTTTGAAGGGTGATCTTTCATTCTAGAATTAAGATTAAGGGTAGACTTTATAAAGTCTACTTGGGTCTCAATTTTAGTTTTGGAAATGGAGCCTAAGTATTGACTAGGGTTTTACTTAGCAAACTTTCGTGGTTTTTTCAATCATTATTATAATTACGGGATTTATCGCGTTTCGACGGACAATGTTTCGGTTCAATCCGTAGACCTTCATCAGGATGAGTGCGATCCGCTCCGCACTGCGTCTCGCCTCGCACAACATCGATAACACAGTACGTGATAATTATTGATTAAAACGGGTATTTATCGCGTATGTACCTTTTTTATTTGTTTTTTGTTTGTTTTTATTTTGATGGAAATAAAAAAGGTACATACGCGATAAATACCCGTTTTAATCAATAATTATGTACAGTGATCGCGAAAGTTTGAAAAATACTAGTACGTGATAAATCTCGTATTTATAATAATGATTGACTAGGGTGATGTTAAACTGATTCAAAGATTAAAACTGCGATCTCTAGATAGTTCCGCCGAAAACCGTTAAGAATGCGCGAGGCTGACGCGATTCATCGTTATGTTTATCGTAGACTGAACCGCGGCCTTCGCCGAACAATATTGAATCAATGATCTACTGATGTATGAAAAGAATTGTATATTAATTTCTTAAATAAAATACTTCTTAAATATTTTAATGTTTTATTTAGATAGACTAGACTATAACCTGAAAGTTAGGTCTCAAGTAACTTAACTGACATTTTCAATACTTGATCCATCTTCGGTCCAAGATCACCATAGCATATGGCATCGCTGTTATTAGCATACAAAATTACTTCATTGATATTCTAACCGATCTTAAGATAAAATGTTAAAAATTACAGTTAAATGTGTGCAATAAATGTGCTATTAGGACGGCTTGCATAACGATATCCCTAAACGTAAGTGACTAAACATGTTTAAATTTAACGTATTTATATGATTTGACAACTCCTTAAATCATAATATAGAGGCGTTTCCTCGTGGCCTAACTAGGTAGCCTAACTGGTTTGGCTTCGATGATTAATACTTCAACAGCTGCGTTACAGAGGGAACCCCGTTCGCTAGGGATCTGGTTTCCATTTCAACTTTTAGCTAAGATTTTGTAGTGTAAGGAAATCCTATTCCCTAAATTTGTAGTTCAGAAGTTGACAGGGATTTATGTTGGTCCTTACATCCACAAATCAGGCTGTATACCACCTGGATTTCTAAAACTAAGATAACACTTATTTAGCTCATCCTAGCCACTAGGTTAAGGAATCACCTATGTTTAGGAATCATTACGCAAGTCGCCCGTAGAGTTGACTTCTACTTCTCATTGACATTCACCAGCAGCGTGTAGTATGAAAACGACGTCTTGATTATCTGTCAAAAGAAAACGGTCATATTAGACCACTATACTTGAAAAAACATGATCTATCTAAACATAGGTTGTTATGATACTGAAAACTACTGAAAATATCGATAGAAGCTTTGCAGTAAGACCAATTGTTGGACTTTTGAGGGCTCCAACAACCCGTAACGACTGCCATTAGATATTCGTATGGCAGCTGGGATCGACAGCTTAACGTGCTTTCCGAGGCACGACCAGACCAGTGCAAAAACCCATATGCATACAAATATTTGCACTGAGCGAGGATCGAACCCGCGACCTCCTGCGCAGCAGTCGTGTTCACTACCGCTTCGCCACGAAGGATGTCTGCCATAATTATATGTATATTGGATTATGTTATGATTTGGGTAATAAAATGAAACGAATTTTTTAATTATTTATTTATTCCAAAGGATATCCGAGGATACCCCAAATCAATATCCGAATCACTTTCAGAATCGCTAGAGCAATCTTGTAAATTTATAATGAACTCTAGTTCGCAAATATTATTAAATCGAACGTCCCGCTCCCAATCTCCTTCCATTAATTTTCTGCATTTGGTAACTACCTTTTTCCAATCTTCTACACATACATTTTCAACCGCAGTGTTTAGTAACTGCTACATTTTATTTGCCGTGAAAGGCGGTGTTGTGTTATCTCTAGCAGCGTAACCTTGAAAGAAAAACATATTTTAATATCATAAATTATACAGGAGTTAATAAGTACATAAAGAATTGAAATTCGAGCAAACAAACCTTTTACTTGGGCCCAGATAAGCTCGATCGGATTATACTGGCAGTGATATGGAGGCAGTCTTATGACGTTATGACCCTTTTCTTGGGCTATGTCATCTAAGACATACGTTGGTGTGCTGGGTTTGTGCAGACCAACGAGTCTCAATAATTCGTTTTTAAGCATTGTTTCTATGGCCTCTATTCCTTTTTCTTGAAGCCATGCAATTATTTCTAACTTCCTGTTTGCCGAAGTTGGTGGTTTGTGCTTTTGGACCGAGTGATATGGGGCGTTATCCATAATTATATAATGTGGCTCCTTCAAATTATCTAATAATTTTAAAAACCACTCTTTAAATATTTCAAAATTTATTTCTTCATGGTATTCACTGGTCTTCGTAGATTTGAATGCCAATAGGCAATTAGGCACAACACCAGATGACGTCCCAGCATGAGTTAATATTAATATTTGACCTTTGCCTTCGGGTACTTTGGTGGTCGATTGTGCCGTATCATCGGTCCAAGCTTTGGATACGGTATGATTGGCGTTTAGCCATGTCTCGTCTAGAAAGACAACTTTGTCCCAATTTGTAATTTTTTTGACTTTCCGGAGAAAAGTCACTCCAGCAAGAGCAATGTCGGTTCGTTCCATTATAATTTTTCTTATGTCACTTTTTTTGTAGGAAAATCCAATATATTTCAAAATCTTCGATAGTGACGGCAAGCTTCCTTTAAACAAGTCTGCGTCTTTTAGGGACGTCGCCAGTTTTTTTTAATATAGGTAATTCGCCCCGTGTATGATAACCATATACATGGTTGCGAATCGCAGCGGCGTCAAAGTCGTCAATTTTTGTGACAGGTAGTAGGTGTATTTGGCGTTGAAAGCTTTTTTTCCTCGTCTTCAGTCAATACTGCGGTTGAAGATTCGCCATATTTTTCTTTACTGATGCGAATTACTGTCGCACGTCCAATGCCAAGAGCATCTGCAACTCTGTCACAAACTTTTGCCATGGGTAATAGCGGTCCACCATTTTGGTTTTCTCGCTCAAAATATTCACGCAAGCGAATCACAAACTCACGACTTTGACTGTTCAAAACAGTTTTCTTCGTTATCTTTGGCATTATGCCAACAAACAATGAAAAGAAACTAACAATAATAAATAAACTTAACAAATTAACATCAATAGTAACAAAAACAAAGTGATGAGAACGGAAAACACGTGGCGTATACAAGGCGTTAGCACTCGTACTCAAAGAGTATGTAATCACTACTGCTCGTACTGAGGAGAATGGGTCATGTCAAACAAGATGGCGGCGCGTTGGCGCCATCTTGCGGAAGAAGACACGCCGCAGCCAAACTTCTCTCGAACCCCAAAGTTGTCGGAAGGAATGTTACGAGTAGGTTAGAATTTAGATTTTATTTACGCACTATTGTAAATAATGTTATTTTTTTTTAAATATTCAATAATGTTATTTTTTTAAATTAAATGTAAAATTAATTTTGAATTAAGTTTTATACAAAATATCGATAGTTTATAGTCTCTGGTCACGATGATTCATCGCTCATCACTATAATTAGCTCAGCATGCCCATAAAGTATGACATTTACGGGTGCGTTTGTCCGTACTGTTAAATTCAGAACTTCATAGGCGCGATTTTACTGACAGCTGTCCCAGAGATCAAGCTATGTTTTTTCTAGTATAGTTAATTTTTACAAAATTCAAAAACTCCTGACCCCTTGCGTCGGAGGTTAAAAACTGACAACTAAGAACCAACAGTTATACTAGCTTTCTATCGCGTCCAAATCGGTCTGTCTGTTTGGGAGCTACGATGGAAACAGGCTTCAATCTGATAACACCTCTTAAAAATAATTTATAGCGCATTGAGGGTAGGAATGGACTGCTGGAGGGGAGGTGGAAATGAGTCAATTATTTCGAGCTATTATAATAGCTCGCTCGTGAGCTATTATAGATATAGCTAACTGTGTAACTAAGGGCAAACTGTTTGTTACATATTTTTAAAAAACCGGCCGAGTGTGTCGGTCGGAAAAAGTGCGAGTCGGACTCGCGCACGAAGGGTTCCGTACCATTATCTATAAAAACGGCAAAAAAATCACGTTTTTTGTATGGGAGCCCCCTTTAAATAATAATTTTAGTTTGAATTAATTATTTATTTTTAAAGTGAGTATATAATTAAATATTCTGCGAATATTTCAAGCGTCTACCTGTTGCCGTTATCAATATCGAGCTAAAAAGTTACGTTTGTTGTATGGGAGCCCCCCTTCAATATTTATTTTATTTTGTTTTTAGTATTTCTTGTTATAGCGGCAACATAAGTACATCATCTGTGAAAATTTCAACTGTCTAACTATCACGGTTCATGAGATACAGCCTGGTGACAGACGGACAGCGGAGAGTAATAGGGTCCGTTTTACCCTTTGGGTACGGAACCCTAAAAACCTACTACCTTTTAAACAGTTTAGAATAAAGATTATTCTATTCTATAGATATTACATAGTAACTCGAACTCTGCGAACTCTCCATGTCGCTCGCTCTTGCTCGTTTATGTAGCGCGAGCTTTGTTTGATCAATTCCAGATTTTGTTTTGTGACCAATAGAATCAAAGATGAGTAAATCCCTTGAATCCACCGCGAAGTATTGGAGTCTCATCTACCGACTTTCTGACGAGATAAATATGTATTAGTTGATGGAGCGAAGCGATATCTCCATGTTTGTCTGAGGATAACTTTCGTAACGTTGATCCGATCATTGTGAAGTTGAATACATAGGAGTGATGGCACAATTTTGGTGTGTTAAGTACTTAGTTAATTTTGGCCGTTTAGTAGCGAAACGATAACAAACAAACGGCGTTACTTTCGCATTTATAATATATGTATGGATACAATTTTATTAAGATTTTGGTGGATTTACTAGTCTTGGTATATTGTCTGTACCAAGACTACTGATCAAGTCTGGTCTTAGATTGGATAGTGTGGATACCAGAACTACTTAAATCTGAAAATATGACCATAACTGAACACTTAGTACTGGCTGATGATGTTAGATAGGATGTGTTTCTCTTGCTACATAATATTGCATACACCTCTCCGCTTTGGTGGACACCGGCACAGTCTATAAATCCATATTTATACTTCATACTGTGACACCGGTTTTAGTAAACTGAGTATCAACTCACAACGACAAAAGTGTGCAAGTCCATATGTAGAAAACGTCCGGCCCGCACCACCACCGGCCGCCTATTCGCCAGCAGTAAGTTGAGGAGTGATCTGCGTGCTCGCACACCGAACGTGTGCCAAGCGCTCTGGTACGCAGCTGTGGATACCCGTTCTGCCTATGTAAGACAAAAAAATTACACGCTGCACAGTGAATTACCTAGAACTAGCCAGCTGGACAAAAGTCGATTCCTAGAATCGATTAAATCATAATCCTGTCTCATTAACCACACCTCAAAACTCAGAATTCCAGGTATAACACGTGCCTTACCCTTTGTAGCACACCGCCATAGTACTGGAAAGTGAGGTAATAAGGAAAATGCATTTATGTAAATAAATCAGTTGATAGTTTGCAGTGCTTACGACAACATCTTATGACCACTTGTGCTATTTATATTATTGTGAGTGTTATGGATTTTCTACTTGAAGGTATGTACTTTAAATTTCTTCATAAATTGGGATCATTTAACTTGTTGACGTTGATGTTTATAGGCTTTATAGAAATGGACATTTATATCGTGTAAATTTTTCTATTTAGTAACTTTCATCGAGTGTAACTTTTTTTATCCAAATATATCCAGGCCGTTATTTACGTATGTAATAGCCACAATATTTAACTTTAAAATGATATATAGTTTTGCCACCCCAACTCACCCCATTTTTTTTAATTATTTTTTTCAGAAGTTGTGATTTCGATTTCAAAAATCGATTTCTTTGAAGAATGGCGTAAACACAAGAAAGAGGACCGTAATTCAAAGCTCACAGAATTTGTATTGAACAAAATCAACTGTTCAGATGTCACTCTTGATTCAAAGAAGAATATTTGTACGAAAATTTCAAGTATTTCTTCAAAATTTGCTGAAAAGTGGTCCGCATCGAAAAATACCCTCAATAGGTTTTTGAATAACAATAAGGATTGGTTAGAGGGTAATGAAATACAATTTGAAGTTCAAGTACATCGCCCGTCTGCGTCTTCGTCATCTGGACCAAGTCGGACTACAGGCAGACCCAGAAAAGAATTTGACGAATCGTCATTCAAAACCAAAAAACGGAGGGTTGAAGATTTAGTGCAATCGCGAAGTGCTAGTGAGTTAACCATAGCCGCTGAAGTAGCCAATCGAGTATCTGGTCGAAGAAATGTAGCTAGTTCAATTCATAAAATATCTGACAACTCTCCAAAAGCTAAAACAACCAATGTTGCGTGTGGTGGTCGTCAATTGAGCAGTGATGAAGCTTTAGCTCATTATGTTGATGCTAAGTGTACCAGCCATAGTTACAAACAGACGCGTAAGGTGTCATTGAAGGCGGGACATCAGATATTTCCATCTTATCATAGTGTAGTTAAGTCTAAAAAAATGTGTTATCCTTTAGATGAGTATATTTCTGTGACGGAAACGCGCGCTGAAATTAATCTACAAGGCATTTTAAACAAAACTGCTGATCGTTTAATTGAAGCGCAAAGTGATGTTATAAGAAATGTTGTGTCTTCTAATTCATCCCTTACATTAATTAGCAAATGGGGCTGTGACGGCAGTTCAGGCCACAGTACCTATAAGCAAAGGTTCGAAGATGCTAATGCTACTGATGAATTCCTGTTCATGTTTTCATTAGTTCCTTTGAAATTATGTGACGGCCAACATATTATATGGCAAAATCCACGGCCTTCGTCAACTCTCTATTGCCGACCAATCAAATTTATTTTTTCAAAGGAAACTAATGAATTCACCAAAGCCGAAACCAACAAAGTCTTGGAAGAAATATCTCAGCTTCTTCCAACTATTTGTAATGTTGAAGAATATGAAATTACTATAAAACATGACCTCTTACTGACTATGACAGACGGAAAAGTATGTAACGCTTTGACTGACACACGCTCCCCTCAAAAATGTTATATATGTGGTGCTACCCCGACAATGATGAATGGTGATTTAAAAGACGTAGTCGTTAATAAAGAACATTACGGTTTTGGTTTGTCTACTTTACATGCATGGATACGTTGTTTTGAGTGTTTACTACATATTAGTTATCGTTTGGATATAAAAAAGTGGCAAGCTAGGGGCGCTGACGATAAAATTAGTGTAAAGTTACGTTCAGAGAAAATTAAGTTAGATTTTAAAACTCAGATGGGGCTTATTGTAGACAAACCAAAACCGGGTTATGGTAACACAAATGATGGTAACACTGCACGTAGGTTTTTTATGAATCCGGAACTAAGCGGTGAGATTACAGGATTGGATGTTAATTTAATTAAAAAAATGTGTATATTACTTCGAACATTATCTTCTGGGTATGATATTAATTGCATAGAATTTGAAAAAGTTTGCTCTGAGACTCGATCTCTTTACCTTAGTCTGTATCCGTGGTATAATATGCCTGTTACTGTGCATAAAATCTTATTACACAGTACAGAAGTCATCCAAAGCTGTATTGTTCCAATCGGACAGCTATCGGAGGAGGCTCAAGAAGCCCGTAACAAAGACTGTCGTAGATTCCGAGAGCATCATAGCAGAAAACAGTCACGTATTGCCACGAATACAGATTTATTATATATGCTGCTGATAACATCTGATCCTGTAATCAACTCGCTTAGGGAAATTCCTAAGAAAAGACCTGAAAAATTGCCCGCAGAAGTGCTAAGCTTGATAGTTCCGCCTTCCATACCTACTACACATCAAGTACCACGTGAAGTTACTTTATGTGAGGAGAACGATTATGTGGTACCTGATTCGTCTAACTGTGACAGCGATGATGAATCATCTGACGATTTCTATTTGTAATTTATTATAATAGTAGATATTATTATAGTTAAGTAATTTAAAGTGGGTGTAGTAATACACCTCTGCCACCCCTTCGGGGAATAAGGCGTGATGATATGTTATGTTATGTTAAGTAATTTAAGTTAAGTTTTTTAAATTGTGTAGATATATAATTTAAATTATTTCGTTAATATGTATTCTTCTAGACTTCTATTTTCAATAAATTTTTATTTCGTACTAAGTTTTTTTATTTTACCACATAACGCAAAAAAAATGATTCAGTATATGTTATTATGGCTGTAGCGATCATGTGAACCCATAAAATAATTTTGTCCAGCTACCATGTTCTAGACGATTCACTGTGCGCTGCCTCAAAGCAAGTTGCCAGCTCGAGCGGGTTGAATGGATGGAGACGCTGTGTAGGTAGTGTCAAGGCATACGATGAAATATCAAGAGTCAGGCGATAGAAAAAATATTGAGTAGGACAAAAACAAAATTTACCTGCGAAATTATTTGATTCCCATAGTAGCAATACACGAAGATATCCAAAGCAACCGCACCCAAGTACTCCACTGTCATCATATCGAAATTCTAAAAAAAACTGCGCGTTACAAAGATATGATTCTTTATACTCATTAATTTCATTTGATCGTACCTCGATAAAATGAAATTAATGAAGATAAAGAGTATGAAATGTGTTCTCAAGGATGATAGTAGGTATGCTTTGCGATATGCTGCTGAGTTCTCACCAAAGTGGCAGCATACAGCAGCAGGCACAGGTAGAGTGTGACCTGAACGACCCTTAACACCAGAAGTGGGGACACAAATTTCTCAAATCTATCCTTATACTCCATCACAACTTGACACATCGTGGCGCAGTCTCGGATCGCACTCATAGTCGCCTCGTCGTATTGCGAGCTGTAGATATCTAGAAGAAGAAGGAACTGTAATGATCCGAAACCAAAGCTGTATAGAAAACGAGAACGCAGAATGGTCCGGTAAGGCCGGTGAGATTATGGTGGAAACAAAACCAAACAGTAATAAAGAGTAAGTAATGCGTCATAGTCAATACACCAATATTGTATCTCAATCTGTCTTGGACGATCATCATTTTTATCTTGGAGCCAAGTGTGTGGTTCTTACCAGACTGCGATTTAGTATCTTTGAAGTTGTTGACCTGCAAAATAAATATTTGTGATTTTTTTCAGATTTGTTTGCACTTTTGGGACGAGGGTAGGTATGATTAAAGAGCCTTACATATCTTTTATCATAATGATATCTAGACTCCACCATTTCCGGCTGGTTGTAGACGAACCCGTGCATCTCATCCAACTGTATAAGGCAGTGAGACGCAGCCAAGGCTGAGTGCAAGACTCCGTTTTGGAGTAAGGCAGTATACCGCAGATTTCTGAGGCTGCAGCAGAGTAGGTCCAGCTGCCCGCAGATCAGGATGGAGTTGGCCGCGAAAAATACACCTGGAATTTAGATGCAACAGTCGCAGAAAGTCAATGGAGGCCTAAGACGTGGTTTTCTATGCTTGCGGATCGTTTTAGGTAAGCCGATTTCCAGAAGTGTATATCTGTTGGCTAATAATTATAGTAGGTATGTTCGGTATGCTATTGTGTCAGAGGTTACCAGGTGGAGGTTGTGTTTGTATGATATAATTCAGTGTGCTATTATTCATTCAAGTGTACAAGTACCTAACCTCAGATAAGTCTTTTAAAAATCACTTATACTTTATGAAAACATACAGTGGCCTTTGACAAAGTCAGTCTGATAACATTTTTAGAAAAACATAATTGCTTACCAAACTGTCCCATGGCCAGCCCCACGAACCACTGCGTGACCAACGACTGAAGAAACATAAACACGTAGTGCCCCCTCCGGGTGATGTCCGCGTAGAACCAGCCCTGTACTGACGCTTTGGTCCACCCTGAAATCCACCATAGTAGCAGATCAAACTGTATACAGCAATAATTCAAAAGAACTATATGGCACCAGATATAAGACTTCCATATATCCAACAATCCGCATTAGAAGTGCAACTATCAGATCATGGAAAGTACCTACGAGTACATTGCTAAATATCTTCTTGCAATTTGACATATGAACACCAACTACTCTGCAATATGTTGGTGCAATTTTTCCTCACTGATTTGGTACAGATCTTTGGTTATTCTTCGCGGGGATAGAAGTCTGTTTGTATCGTGTGTGTATACTCACAGTGAACAAACACAGGCAGCGTAGAGTACATGGTAACACTGAACATAGTACATGCGGTGTAGATCCTCGCGAACTTCATCGCTGCCTCATAACTTTGGTTCATATTCATATTCGTCAGCCCTCGAGCCGAATGGTGCTTGAAATTATCATTCATAAACGTAATAAGGTCGTATAGATCGTCTTTGTAGATAGCATAATAAGATACTATGATAATAGAGACGAGGAGAGGTAAAGAATCCGCAATTTCGTCTAAGCACGACATTATGTCTACCCATTCCGTGTACAGATGCACCGACAGTCCAATCGCAAATCTCGCCAGCGCGAACAAAACAAGGCATAGATAGATATTATTCATCATCACTTGTTTTAGTAGTGTCGGTTTTGGAAACCATTCCCAGCAAGCTACGAATTTGAGCGGTAACTCAACGTAGTGTAGGTAGTTGCATATTTTCTCTGTGTTGATCGTAGAATTCATTTCAGTGAAGTGAGCGACGACGTAGAATAAGAGGTAGGACGTTTGATATTTATTCGGGTAAATACCAAACGTCTAATAAAATATAAAGGCTCTCACACGCACGTTTGAAACCATCATCATCATATCAGGCATAGCCCGTCCGCTGCTGAACATAGGCCTTCAATGTAGATTTCCAGAGCAACCGATCTTGTGCGGCCTGAACTCAACGGCTCCTAGACCGTCTTCTCTGATTAATAACTTTAGGTAACTTAATTTCGGTCATATCATTCCTTTAAATCAACTGACTCTACGGTTGCTGTACAGACGATTCCAAATTCCTTTGAGATGGATATTAGCATAAAGCAAACGGCATATAGGTAGTCCTGAATTTCTTGTTTCCTAAAGTCTAAAATAGGCCTAAGTGCTTAAAATTAAATTGCCGTGATTAAACGAGGAAAGTTAGAAACTTTGCTAAATTAATCGTTCGAAAGACCCGTCATTACTAAAAGGATTAAGAACTCTGAATATAATTGTTCTCAAATGAGGTCAAATTATTAACTTAGCAAAACTTTCAAGAAAGGAAATTGAATGGAGAATTTTGTTGTAAAAGTTTATTGGAAGAAAGTTGGGTAGGTACCTATACCGTAGATACGTAGATTATGTAGGTACATAAATCGCTAAAAAAATAAGGCGCATTAAGATTGGCAGCAGAGATAAATATTATAACTAGAAAGTTGGAATAAAAATAATGTGATGTTGACATCAAAGTGTTCAGGCAGTTTGCATTGATTCCACATCCCTGTAAAAAAGACAAAACATTTACTAGTAACATGCATTTTATAGTAACATAACCTATAAATATCATTATGCTGTTGGGGTAATCATCATCATCAGCTCAAAGGTACCCTACCCACTGCTGAGCACTGTTGGGATGTTAGGAAGTAGCCCAGATAGTCGCTATATCTAATGCATCTTCTTATGACGTGTCGATGGTA
Source organism: Philereme vetulata (assembly GCA_918857605.2). NCBI lineage: Eukaryota > Metazoa > Arthropoda > Insecta > Lepidoptera > Geometridae > Philereme > Philereme vetulata. Next base: position 3,038,663 of record OU975420.1, read on the forward strand.
AATCTAAACAACTTATAATATTTAGCCACTTCAATAGCGTTGGGCATGGCTTTTAAGGGACAGGAGAGCAGATAGAGCATGGACTGTATCGGAGCTCCGCAGTCACATTCAGTCCGGGAGGAGTCCGGAGTATTTTTATTGATTAAATATAGATTGGCCATGGCAGATCTAACCTGGCAGAAAGTTGGTCATGTGGAGTTACAAATCGGGTCAAAATTAGTTGGGGGTGGGTGCGTCCATGTCCTTCAATATGCCACCAGGTGGAAGCGGCTAGTGTGGCGCGTAAGAAACTCTTACAACTTTTTAACGCATCTCACTGATGTTTGAATCCAAGAGGGCTTTTGGTAATTAACAATCCTCTAATTAATTGATAAGTAGGATTGTAGCCCTTTTGTTAACGGAAATCAATTTGTCCTCATCTTCCTGCCCTTAAAAGATAGTTATATCTTACTTTTCTCTGGACTTCCTCTGCGCAATTCGATAAATCCTCCTTAGTTCCAGCAGAGCTCTCATTATAACGACTAATTGCATCTCGAAGTCACTGACGGGCACGTCGATGGCCAGTCCCTTCAGCTTGCATATCTTAACGTAGAGACTCCATATAGCTGATCTCACGTGGCAGAGCTCCACGTGACGTTTGGCAGCGGTTTCTTTGAGCCGGTTTAATGCGAGCTCCCATTTTATCACAAGGTTTCGGACTTTGTCGTAACGCCACTGAAAGATAGATAAATTGAGTGATGATCTTTGGTTAACGTTGCATTACACTGTCCATGTTGGTGTCGCTCACAGTTCGTCCTTAGAGCCTCACCGGTTATAATTAACGGTTTATAATTAACAAACAAACAAGGTCTCAAGTTTCATAAAATACCGGACAACTTCTAAGAGAATCACAAAAATAAGAATTTTATGACAAAATCCTACCCTTAAGTTGGCCAACGTATTGTTCAGCCCCATAATGAAGAGCTTTTTCTCCTCGGTCAGCGCTGCGATCTCCTGGCGAGCGTTCTCTAGCATTTCCAGGTCTCTTTCTTGACGTTCTGCTAAAGTGTTTTTGGCTGCCGCTAAAACGTAGGTAATGTCATGATTGTTTATGATGATAGATCCTTATAAAAGCACTATGGCGATGGAGATCTTATTACCTAGAGCTTCGTATCTATTCAAGACGTCCAGTGGTTGTTTGAACTCAGGATAATTTTGTACAATAGCCATCAAGTAATCCTGTAACATAAAAAAAATGTTTAGGTAGGACTATTTATAGGCTTCAGACTATTCCTTATGCGCGTGAATACACTGCGATCGTTTTGTTAGACCATTTTGATTTTTGACTTCACCTATCCTTGGGCGCGGTCGTACCTAATTGGTACATGCATTAAAAGCTCCATTTAACAAGCTACATTTTGTATGTTAACAGATCTACTAGGTACGTGCTTTTAGACATTAACTAGGAAGCTCTCGTCGATGGATGTATGCGTGATTTGATAAATGGTGATGCCACGAAGCGCATTGGCGTCGCGGAGTGTTGTTAGGTACCTATATAAAACGTGTCATTTTCTAGTTAGTCTACGTCGTCTTAAGTTTTTGGATGTCCGTGGGATAGGTAGGATTCGTTTCGTCGTAAGTGAAGTGGAGGAAGATACCTCATAGATAGTGTAGTCCTTGACTTGCTTTTCCATCATTCCCTTCACCTCCTCCATCTCGGCCACCCGGCACCGCATCGCCTCTGTTTCTCGAGTCTTGCGCTCCAGCACTTCATTATCCTCCTCCATCTTGCGTTCTGCGCGGTCTCGCTTCTCTTGGTTCTCTCGGATGAACTGTCAAAACAAAACATGACATCCCTGCCAGCCACCTGCCAGCTAAAGAAGTTAGGGGACCGATTCGGGCTTCAACCCAAATATTTCTTGGATAGTAGGTACCTACTCAACATAAATGGAAGACGAGAAGCAAAACAGGACTAACAGAGCCAACACAAAATAGTTAGGTACCAGCCTACTCAAGGAAACTACAAAGATGAATTGTATTAACGCCTCGGACTTTAGAACCTTATTAAAGCTGATAAAGCTCTCCTTTAGCAGCATCTCCTTGTTCCTCAGTTCTTCCCACTTGGTATCCATGATAGCGCGATTCTTCCTCTCCTCCTCGCGTTTTATAGCCAGCTTCTCATCAGCGTCCATCAGGTCACGGCGGGCCTGTTCCATGAGGACTTGTGGTGTTGGGCGCGCTACGTCCCAAACTGGATATTTTCTGATAAGGAACAGTTAGATACCTACTGTTAGTTTTTAGGATATGTCCATAGTATGCTTTCATGACATCATTGTTGTCTTTTGGTGAAGGAATAAAATGGATATGATTATGTAGATACATGAATTGCATATAAATTATGATAATGGTGTAGGTACCTATACCATCAGTTAAAAGAAAGGGATAGCTTACTTGACCATACTGGCGCTTTCCATCAACGACTTGAAATATTCCGCCGTACATTCCACTGGTGGCCCGTGGGGGATGGCAATGGGCGCCAGATCTTTCATGGATTTCTTCATTGTAAAATAGTCTAAATTGATCTGTTCCTTGGTTTACCTACTTATTTAGCACAAGTTACGTTGTGTTGTCGTCCCAAATGTTTGTTTGTGTTGCTAAGCAAAAACACGGGCGAGAAACGTCAATAGTGTACCTATAATATACAGTAATAGTGGGCCAAAATATCTTTTTGTGTATTTTTTGGTAGGTATACTCGACCGCACAGAGGAGGGTATTTTATTACTTTTTAGTGTCTATACAAGTTCGAAATGTGTCCCATGTCTCGGTCCGTATGTTACATATTCACGACTAAAAGGCTGGACTGATTTCGATGAAATTTGGTATAGCTGTAGGTAGTAGAATATGACCGGAATTTAGACGTGAAGACATAACACAGACAGTTACTATCGAATTTATTTATAATCCACAATCTTACGTCCTCGGCACCGCACTCGTAGTTTGTCAATAATAAATAACATTACCCTCCTGCACAGTCGGGTGAAAAGTACCTACTCTATGCCTCAATTCAGGTCTTAATCTATCTGTACCTATACCAAATTTCATTGAAATTGGTCCAGCTGGCCGTTTAGTTGCGATTGAGACATAAGCACCTGTGATGTAACTACCTATGTTGCATTGCAATTTATTTATTTATTAACTTAGAAATAACATAACAGTTTACTAGAAACCAAATCGTTTTATATAATACATAAGAAAAATGAAAATACTGACAAGTTCAGAATTAACTGCCTAGGTAGGTACAATAGAAATACCTAACTATAAAAATAATAATACTAACAAACACAAACCTAATATGAAGGGTACAGGGCCAAAACAACGAATGTCACTAAAACAGGTTTTTGTGTAATTAACATTTTAATGTTTGAAAGTATACAAATTTGTATTACATATTATTTTCTTGGAAATTACTAATAGGAACTTAAGTTTACCTTATAGAGATCAGGTGTAGATACAAATTAACATTCGGCAAATATTAACAAATATATAAAATTTTGAAAAAAGAAAATAATTAACTTCTATAAAGTACTAAAACATGGAATGTCACGTATAACCCATACAGGGAATGTCCAAATATACTACTATATATGGGTAATGCCTTCAAAATAGGCTTGAGCTTCAGCAGAACAATACCTTTTTAAGTCCATAAGGTCTTTGTACCTGTCTGCACTAATTGGCAAATAATCCTGGTAGGCAAACCTAGCCATTTCAAATTCATTGCCACATTCTGGTTGATTCACTCTTTTCTTATTTAATATGGGTGACATCTCCCATGCACCATTATAGTTGCTTCGATGCAGAATGAGCCTTGGATGATCTCGCACACTCATTAGTTCTCTTTGGGCCTGGATCGGAAAAGAGCACTTTTTCGTGTACCGATTCTGAAAAAATCTGTAAATTTCCTGATAATTTCACCCTTACCCACTTCAATAACTTCAAAGGGCTTGGGTCTTTGGCGACTTATTTTTAGCAGATCATACCATTGGTATGGGACTTCCATGTGGGTTTTTAAATTGATCAGGCCCATATTCTTGTCACACTCTAAATATGAATGCCCTCTGATTGGATATGTTATTTTAATGGAGTCCAAAAGTTTCATTTCATGGACCACATAATGAATGAACCTTGTCACAGTATAGTTTTTGTTTTGACCACCTGCAGGGTCACAAAATATTTGTAAATGCTTCACACGATGATCTAAATGGTTTTTTAAATAGTGAAATATAAATGAAACCACTTCATCAGAACCCTTGCGTCCACAAGTCTCAGGATAAGTGAAAAAATAGGAGCTAGCGTCACTCAGCACATGTATGTTAAATGAATACATTGATAACTGTCGTTTGTAGTACACATCATTAGTCGTGATGTTACGCAGTGACACATTTTTTTGGTAGTCCATAGCAATACTCAGAAATTCAACATCTGTCTTACTTTTGATTCTAGCATTCTTCTTTCTATCATAAAACGTTTGAGCTTTTTTCTTATGCAAATTATTAAGAATAGTTAATCTTTTTAGCTCATCCTGATTTCCTTCAGCCATTAACGCTTTTGCCTTAATTGTAAATTCATCACAGGCGCTACATGTGTCGGTGCGGGAGTAACCAAACGATATATTAAATTCAGTATTAAATATATTTCTGTACGTTTCATAGGAAACATTATTCTCAGGGTATGCCTCCAAATATAACTTATGCATTTTTTTAATATTCAGGTCATCAGGCAAATTCTTTTTTGGTATCTTTCATACTGTAATGGCTTTGCCTTCCTTTAAATGATTTAATATGAGTGCATATCAACTTTACCTCTTTACCTGACATTGACAGTTGGACATTCCATGTTACGTTCTGTTACACTAGGGACATTCCCACTTTTGCACCTGTATAGGTTTTGAAAATATCGAAGATATGAGGCACTATGACTGATTTTACGCTTTTTACGTAATGCTACATAAAAATACGCACAAAAACCTAAGTGTTGCCATACTTAATTGATATTTGAATTTCATGTCACATTCCTTGTTTTGCCCCTGTACCCTTTATAAATGTACTCACACTTCCATACACAAACCTATTAATTACTTACATACACACGTAAAAATATACATAGGGGAGGGGCGGGGGGGCGTAACGGGGACGTGGGGCGCGACGGGGTCACCCATACATACAAGTAACTAGAGGTACTAGGTGTGTGCTTAGATGATTAATAAGCGGCTTTTTTACATCGACACTCACTCAGTGCGGTGCGGAACAGGGGGGTCAACCAGTGTTGCCATATGGATAAAGCATGGATGCCGTATTTTCGTTCCAAAAGTCCGTACAAAATCCGTATTACAGTTCTGAGTGAAATTCCGTATAAAAATGAAACAACTAATAATTATTTTATTTATACATATCTTTATTTATCATCTTTAACATATTTACATCGATATTTAAATCATAACAGGGTGATTTACCTAAAAGTTGCTTAGTATGTAACAAGCCTGTTATCGTATCTGTGCCTAATTTATTTCTTTGTTTTGTCTTTAAAAGATTTACGGCGGAGAAAATTCGCTCTACCGCCGCACTCGAGTGTGGCAAACTCATCAATGCTGAGTTGAATATAGTCAAAATCGGGTAATATAATGTCATCATTGGTATTACGAGCTGTCATTATCTTTACCCAAAATTCTTCCATGTCTTCAGAATCCGTGGAGTGCAACTCTGTGTTGTTCCGTAGATATCGCCATTCTGTGTCTAGGGCTTGTAAATTTTCACCTTCAATTAAATTGGGAAACAGTAGAGCTACATCAACCAATGATTGTATTCTGCGTGATTGCACGACGTCTGGACTTAGAAATTCCAGTTGTTTTAGAATATTATCATCAAACTTGTACCGGGTTTTTATCTGCTTTGCCCCTTCTATGCAAAAGTCGAGACATCGTAGTTTAAATGTTTTCACATCATTTGGATTAAGCTCCGTACTGTTTGACGTTAGCGAAATAGCCACTTTTGCTCCAAGGTAAATGTCTTCTATTGGCTTGAAGTTTCGAGGATTAGCATACTCAGTATTCTGTATTTCAGTTTGGGTCAAATAAGAGTCAATTATGTAACAGTCCAGAAGATTCCTATACGCGTAACAAACATTCTTATGAAGTTTGTGAACTTGTGGGCGTTCAGACTGCATCAGTTGGTTCAAATCATTGAATATTTTCAAAGAAAACTCTAAAAACTCTAGGTACAGCTTATTGTAGGGATTCTTCAACATATGTAATATGTTTTCTGCTGCTCTTAAACGATCCGTATACGCAGCATCAGTGAAGTACAGTATTAGCGCCTGGTATTGTTCCAAACGTCGGGAAACCGCAGCACGCACTGACAGCCATCGTGTCTGACTCGGGTGTAACATCTTATGCGGTTTTAAGTTCATAAATTCTTAGAATTCTTTTAACTGTGCGCTTCGTTTGGGACTGTTAAAATAGTTGTACTCTGTCAGTTGTCCTCTTCATCGACTGCATCTGCCCTAAAAGAGTCTGTGTAAAGTTTAATCTGCCTGTAGCATAAATCCGTTTAAAAATCCGTATGTCTAAATCATCCGTATTGGGCTTCCAAAATCCGTACAAATACGGACAAATCCGTATATATGGCAACGCTGGGGTCAACTAAGTATAGTACGTTCGAAATGATTACGGGGGTTTCAAAGGAGCGAGACAGCATATCAGAGAGAAGAAGACAGCTTACTTAAGAAGACGTTTGACTTGACTTTGACAGTTTGTAAATGAAAAAGTGAAGTGGCTTTACATGACAAGAAAAATGTACTGTACACCGGTGCGGAAGCGACCGGAGGTGAAAGTGCACGCGTGCATTTATTACGAGCAAAAATATTTTTTCGTGCTTTTTTATCTAAGTTTGTGTCACTATTTAAACGCCGATAAAAAGGTAAGCATTCACATTTTGTATTTTAGTATTTTGTTCAGATTTTCTATAGATATCACTTGTTGATTTGTATTGCTTAAAACCATGGTATCATGCGTCTTGTTTTTTTAATTTGTCTTTATATACAATACTAGGCATAGGGGCATAACGGGGACATGACTACGGGGCATGACGGGGTACCCCATCATGCCCCGTCTCCATTATGCCCCTTCGATAGATAGATAGTCTGTAGATACTCTTTTCTCGGTTAATAATTGTATTTCTTTTTGTTTTATTTATGGAAGATGGTGCGAACTTACAAGAAAAAATCTACGAGAGGAAGTTGGTCTGTAGAGAGTATGAAGAAGACTGTAGATGCTGTCTTGAGTAGAACAGCAGGCTATAGAAAAGCAGCTCAGCTATACGACGTTCCATAAACCACATTGGAGCATCGCGTGGCTAAAGAACGTTTCTTGCTTCAAACACACAACCTCCTCCCGAAAAAACTCCTAGCCCAGAACAACGACTCGGATCCGTAGAAGATGGATTTTTAAGTTGGTTCTCCAGTTAGAGCAACATGTAGTGACTTAACATTTTGCTTTGAAAATGCTTCCCCAAAGGATGTACCGCCAATTCCATTAGTCTCACAAAGAAATTAAACGAGGAAAAACTATCGCCGAGGTAAAACTGTAGTTCTTATTTCAACTCTTTACAAAAACGAGCTCATGGAGAACAACAAAAGGTCGAAGAAGTGTTCAAACGCAAACGATTGAAAAAAAATGCAAAGAAACAAAAGAAACCTATTTCCAAAACCGAAAACAAAGACGAAGATACCTTATGCCTGTATTGTGTAGATGCAAATAACACTATCTGAAGTCTTCGGAGGGTTGGGTGAGCTGCCAGCTTTGTGGATGTTGGTCTCACACGGCTTGCCGGTGTGGATGACGATAACACCGAAGAAGTACATATATGCCTGTACTGCGAAGCTAAGTAACAGGTTTAAGCGTAACCCATAATGCTCCGTTTTTGGGTACCCCATATTACCCCTACCCCGGGGCATAAGGGGGTTTTCGCATAGTCGCAGTAGAAATAAAATATTCAGGATGTTTGAATATTTAACAAACCAAAATATATGCCAAATTGTAGTTTGATATGTTAACATTGTATTGTGATTAATGATAATGACTAAATATAGGTTTTTGATACTTTTATTAATGGTTTCCCTTAGCGTCCCCGTTACGCCCCCCCCCCCCCCCCTTCCCCTAATACTTACCTACCTTATAATTTACACAAGTACCTACCAACAATTTACTATTTGGGATAATATCCCCTTGCAGTACTGTAGGCATACCTGCGTCAACGTAACATGTACATTAAATCATTTATCATAAATCTTTTGAAGTTCGTTAAGGTGGCGTTGCGCACGGCAGATAGGTAGGAGAGTTTTGGCGCGCAACAGTACGCGCAGGGTACGGTTCGAACAACGAAATAAATAAATAATAAATGTTTTTGTTGACAAACCACGCGTGCGAAGCCGCGGGCGGGTCAGCTCAGCTAGTATTAGTATAGATAGATTATTAGAGAAATGATCTGCATAAAATATTAGGATTTATAGCGGCCGAACTGCGAGTCGGTCGCACGATGTTAGTTCGGGCGGGGCGAACTACTACTTTACGTTGTTGTGTTATTATGTAGCTGTCACTGTCAACGTAATTTCTGACTGACATTATTTGTTTATTTTGTTTGTCGAAAAGCGACGAACATAATTTGAGGTTGTGTTTGCACATAAAACCAAATAAAAACTTTTCATAAATCAAGCTAAATACTTGAGAAATACGCGGGAAACGAAAGATCTCATCATTTCAAACTCAAGGAAAATGGAATTAAACCTAACATTCTTCACGGGACTTGGTTGCGGTGTTTGTTTAGGTTTATCTTTGTTTGCGTTAAGAAAATTTTTTGGTTCAGTTCCTGAAACCAAAAAGGCTATAAAAAGTGTAAGTATTCGTTACATTTAATCATCATCATATCAGCCACAGGACATCCACTGTTGAAATTAGGCCTCCACCATAGATTTCCACATCTTGTGCAGTCTACACCTAACGGCTCCAGGCAACCTTTATCAGGTCGTCTTTACATCTAGGGGGCCGTCCTATGCTGCGCTTCCCACTGCGTACTACTACGTACACTTTCTTATGTTTACTTTGCTAGTAATATTGTAAACTATTGATCTAGCTTTGTAGCTATATCTTCAGCATTTAAATGTGGCTGTATTATCTGTTCCAGTTCACCTCAAACAATGGATACAAAATGGTATTAGTTGTCAGAACAGACTTAAATATGAGCAAAGGTAAAATTGCCGCCCAGTGCAGCCACGCTGCAGTCGGAGCGTTTGAGAAAGCTCAGCTTAAAGACCCAATCAGTCTACAAATATGGAAAAATGATGGTCAAGCTAAAGTTGCTGTCAAATCTGACTCTTTAGAAGAAATGAAAGAAATCGCTGATAATGCTATGAAGCTGGGACTTATTACTTCAATGATAAGGGATGCGGGTAGAACTCAAATTGCTCCCAATTCTATAACTGTGCTAGGAGTTGGACCAGCACCTAAGGAGGTTATTGACCAATTGACCGGACATTTAAAACTCTTGTAAATAGCATAGGGGTTTTCTCAGCATTTTTTTTATAACTGCTAACAGTGTTGCTCTGTCATAATAAGCAGAATATCAAAGGATAGTGAATTGTCAATTTCAATTGCCATGTCAATATTTTCCGTAATAAAAAAATAATCATTTGTGTTTGTTTATTTGTTAAAGTGAGATTGTTATAATTATAATATAGATGAATTTTGATATTGTAGCTTTGATTTATGAGAAGAGAAGTTTTCAACCAAAATACCAAGGAAGATAACAAAATACACCCAAAGGTATATCGCCTCAATGAGTCAGGCTAGGGTAGTGAGTGTCCTGCATAGAGAAATACTAATAGACTGGTGTCATAAGCGAGGAAAACCTTGGAGCCTCACCCTACTATTTTGGAAGGGCTTTCCTTTAGGAACGGTTTGATAGAGGGATAAGGGGAAGGAGGGGGGGGGGACTTGAAAACCCCCCCTAGTGTGTGAGGACTTGCGAAAACCTATAATTTTTTGAGAAAATTAATAAAAAATATTTTGAGGTTAAGTATGAAAAAAACAATTTTTTTATATTGAAAAAAGGCAGAGTCCAGGGGTTTGGAAGAAAAAGTGGTCTATGAAAACGTTGCTCCCCACGTTTTCATAGACCACTTTTTCTTCCAACTCCCTGGACTCTGGGTGGGCTCCCGCCAGAAGCTCTTAGGGTCGCCCCTGAATGAAGCAAGTCATATGAGGCCAAGTGAAGCGAAGGGGGGAGGTGGCGAGCGAAGCGAGCCGGCGACCTCCGTAGCGGAGCGACTCAGGACCTCCCGCGGTAGTACTTCTTAGTGGTCTGTGCTCCCGCGAGCTTCTGGCTCCCGCGCTCTTTATATACACTCTAGGGGTGTCACGCACAAGACCACGTGGGGTCGGGGTGCTCCGTGTCGCTTCTGTCATTCATTTTGAACCTAACCTACTAAAGTTGGGGTGCCCCGTCACGATTCAGTGTACCATTTTTCATACCTAGTTCAAAAGATAACTTATTAATAATACCAAGATTATAAATATCCATGCAAACGTGAACGAATCTCATAAATAAATAAATATGGCTGGACATTTCACACATCGCTATCTAGCCCCAAACTAAGCAGAGCTTGTACTATGGGAACCAGACAACTGATAGAATACTTATATCCTTTTTTTTGTAAATACATACTTATATTATATAGAAAAACATCCAGACCCGAAACAAATATAATGTAAACTTTGTAAAAGAATATCGAAATTCCCGCCAATAAAAATGTAACACTTTTGTCACTGTCATTGCCAAATTCGAAATTTCCGCAATAAAAATGAAAAAAGCCTTATTATCTGCCACTGTCATGTCAATTTAGTGTCGCAATAATCGATAGAACGCAAACTGTAAAGTCAGACACTGATTTCCGAGCGAATTTCGCAATCGATCACGGATTTCAAAAATTAATATCTCAAAAATTTAAGGTTGCGCAAATTGCCACTTCACATGTAGGCTCTTTTATGTATATCTACACATGAAAAAAAAATTAAAGTCCTAGCACAACTTTCCTAAAGAAAATTTCAGTCTCTATTTTTTCACTGTAATCCCTGTTTTCTACTTTAGTCAATATTTCTACTGATTTAAAAAAAACCCACCTGTAATACATCACTTAACTTGTAATACATCATAGAAATCAAATAAATTGTAATAGAATGTCATTGATTATGTAGAGCAAATACAGTTTGTGGAAAGGAAAACCGTAGAATAAGCTTTTTTGGCTCCTTCAAGCTTCGTTTAGTCATATTCTGAAATATAAGTCCTCATCTTCCGAAAAACACTAATTTATACTTGAAAAAACATAGCTTGATCTCTGCGACATTTGTTAAACTGACATTCCTAGGGTTGTTATGATACAGAAAAAAATATCGATAGAAGCTTTGCAGTAAGACCAATTATTGGACTTTTGAGGGCTCCAACAACCCGTAACGACTGCCATTAGATATTCGTATGGCAGCCGGGACCGACGGCTTAACATGCTTTCCGAGGCACGACCAGACCAGTGCAAAAAACGATATTCATGCATACAAATATTTGCACTGAGCGAGGATCGAACCCGCGACCTCCTGCGCAGCAGTCGTGTTCACTACCGCTTCCACTCTATTCCTTTTTCTTGAAGCCATGCAATTATTTCTAACTTCGTGTTTAACTAACAATAATAAATAAACTTAACAAATTAACAGTAACAAAAACAAGAACGGAAAACACGTGGCGTATACAAGGCGTTAGCACTCGTACTGAGGAGAATGGGTCATGTCAAACAAGATGGCGGCGCGTTGGCGCCATCTTGCGGAAGAAGACACGCCGCGGCCAAACTTCTCTCGAACCCCAAAGTTGTCGGAAGGAATGTTACGAGTAGGTTAGAATTTAGATTTTATTTACTCACTATTGTAAATAATGTTATTTTTTTAAACATTCAATAATGTTATTTTTTTAAATTAAATGATAAATTAATTTTGAATTAAGTTTTACACAAAATATCGATAGTTTATAGTCTGTGGTCACGATAATTCATCGCTCATCACTATAATTAACTCAGCATGCCCATAAAGTATGACATTGACTGGTACGTTTGTCCGTACTGTTAAATTCAGAACTTCATAGGCGCGATTTTACTGACAGCTGTCCCAGAAATCAAGCTATGTTTTTTCTAGTATAGTTCTGTTTTGCTCAATAAGCTGTTTTTCAATTTGCTAGAGTTGGCAGCACTGACTGTCAGTCAAGTGTCAGAGTGTCACATACACACATTGATTTGACATTTGTTTGAGTCATTTGACATAAGAAATTGATCACGTTTGTTTAGTGAACGAGGTTTTTTACGCGGTGTACGTTTGATTAAAGAATTTTGCAAGAAAGAACCCTGTGAAATATTTACAAGCTAACGAAAACTGTTAAAAAAATTTATTATAGTAAAACTCCATTATAGCCTCCAAGAAAAATGGATCAGAACCTCAATTTCTTGGCTGGGCTGAGTTGCGGCCTTTGCCTAGGAATATCCTATTTCGCTTTAAAAAGATATATTTTTGCTGCTCCTGAAGTGGCAAAAGCAATACCTAAGACCCCTACTAAGGTATGCAATTATGCAAAACGTTACCTACAAAATTTAATTCATCATTTACTAAAAACTCAAGTTTCGATGAAACCGGTTTTTTTGCCTCCATAACATCACTGTATAATAAAATAATATACCTAAGTCTATTTTTCATAGCAAATCTATTTTCAGTTTACATCAAGATCTGAATACAAACTGGTGCTTGTCGTTAGGACCGACATAAAAATGACCAAGGGGACGATCATGTCTCAATGCTGCCACGCAGCTGTTGGTGCTTTTGAAGAGATCCAGAAATCCAACCCTCGCGCTGTTAGGAAATGGCAAAGCACCGGCCAGGCCAAGGTTGCCGTCAAATGTAACTCCTTCGATGAAGTTAATAAAATAGCTGAAGAAGCAGAGAAGTTAGGTATAGTTACATTCAGGGTATTTGGTGAAGGCAAGACACCATTGGACCACGATACCTTGACTTGTCTCGGTTTGGGACCTGCTCCAAGGGATGTAATTGATAAAGCTACTGGACATTTAAAATTATTGTAATACCTACTACCTATTTAGTCTAGATAAAAAATATTTTTGAAACCTAATGCATAGGTATTTAATTATGGCATACATGAAAACCCTTTACTCCTTTTTAAGACACACCCAAGGAGTGTGAGATTTAGCATAGTTAACGTTTATATCGAGAAGGAAGGGCAAATAATGATATTAAGGGGACACCGGAGGGACAATCGCCCATACAACACGTACTACCAAGATCATTTCTAATTGGAGCATATTTCTACCTTAATAAGGTATTATTTTAATTTGAATAGTATTTATCTAGGTTCCCAACCATATCGCACCCTTAATAATAAAACGCATTAATTCGAAATTGTATGTGTGCGGGAAAACGCGTTTAAAGTTTGTGAACCTTAAACACCACACTTCAAAAATCCATAAAAAAGTTAATAAAGGTGACAGGAAACTTTAAATTGTATATACGGCTAGTTTGATTAATAGGCAACATAGTTGCATGTGTTATAATTGTTTTTTTATACAGTAAGTATTTTTAAATAATATTGAAAAAAAAAGTTGGTTTTTAACGCACTTTATGACTAAAATTCTATGCAGAAAAAAAAAGTTTACATGGATTAACTTGAAATGATGCAATGTTTTTTAATAATTTTTTAAACTTTGCGAGATTATTAGGAAATGATGCAGTTAATGAATGAAAAAGAAAAAAATATACAAATTAAACATTAATGATTTAGTGTTTTAGTAAATTACATGATTTTATTGACAAATAAAACGCAGTGTTAGTTTTGAATGTCAAGTAATTGTATTTTTTCTAGATCATGAGATCATCATTTGAGTAAGGTACGTAAAATAGACAAATATTACATTGTTCTTACAGTCTAAAAGTGCTTACAAACAAAAAAAACTTAAAAGTCAAAATATTATCTGCCATACAAAATTAAATAACTGTAGTAATTTTTTTATTCTGTAACTTTAATACTCTCATACGTAGTCTCTTAATTATTATTTTTGGAACTGAACTTAAGTATTTTTTTTTAATTAAGTCTATATAAATAGGAACTTTTATTTTTAAGTATTTAAAGGCACAATTTTTATCACAAAATCAACAAAATTATTTAAAGCCTATTTTTTGGCTCTAATTTAAACTTAACAAAGAACGGATAGTAAATACTAAAAGGTATTAAAAACTTGCCACAATTCGGGCGTAACTTAAAAAAATAAAGTAAGCTTACAAACCTACATTTTTTTTTTAGATAATCCTACAATATTGAATCGTAAAAACTTGTATAGAAGGAAGGTATCAATGCTTTTGAAATAAGCTCCTTCAGGTCTTTGGTCTTGTTCGCACTCAATTTTTGTTTCTCTGTGTAAGCTGCTGAAAGCCTAACAGCAGTGATGGGTTCCAGTTTCTTTCTCTTATTTCTGACGTTTACTTCCTTGTAACTGTCGTCCAGATACGACGTCTTGTAGAAAAATTTTGTACTCTCTTTAGTTATTTTAAGACTTTTTATTTCGTTCCAATTGACATTATCGCCTTCTGTGTTCTTTGAAAAGTTATACCCCCACTCTTCCTGAAGTAATTTCAAATCATAAAATGATTCGAAACTCAACTCGTGAACATTAAGAGCGGGCTGCGACTTTTTAGCATTTTTGATAAGAGCTATGTATTGATCGGGGGTATAAATCGGTCCGGATTTGAGGTTCTTTTTAACTTCTTTTTCTATGAGGCTATGAACACTGTCGGCTTCGTTTTGGGTGTGTCCTCGGATCAAAAAATTGTGCGTTATACTCTTTATGTTCAAAGTGTGAACGGCGAACATGTACAAAGTGGTGATGTACTTATTTTTGTTTTGCCCGCAGCAATTGTCAGAATAGAATATCACTTCCACTTCTTCTCCTTCCACTTCATCGCTTAAAGCTTTCAGGTATTTCCATATACACGAGCCAATTTCATTAGCTCCCCGTTTTGCATCTGACTCCGTCCAAAAATAGCAATGAACGTTTTTATAGGCCACCTTCGATTTATCATCAGTTAATTCCGTGACTGTTAAATTGTGGCAATTAAGCTTAGATTTGTAGTAAAACGATGAAGATTCACCTTTGGGACATTGCAATACTGCTTCCAAATCATAAATAGCTACTTTGGTATTTGCGTTTACCTTTTTGCGATCATTTTGCTTTTCTATTCGACTTGCAAATTTCTGTTCAATATGCTTTTGGTATTTGTCTTCCATTTCTTTCTTCTGGTCAGCATTGGCGTTACTGTAAGCGTTGCATAAATCGCACTGGTCTTTTTTGGGTTGGAAAAAGCCAAGGTTGAATTCAGTTGTAAATATTTTGTAGTATGCACTGTATGTACCGGGATCTTGTCCTTTTTCCTTCTGATCTGATTCAAAATCTTTGTATAAATCTTTTATATTTTTACTGCCGTCTATGTATTCTCTTGTAGTAGAAGCTCTTAAGTAGTGCGACTCAATCCGAGGTAAGGAATTAATATGTGCCCTTATGTCAGCTTTTAATTGCGGGGCGAGTGTCTTGTGGTTCTGGTGTTTTCCCCTTAAATCTTCAAGCAAAAACCCATTCTCGTCGACTTTAGTCTGTGTCGTAAGTATCATACGGTCCGTTATATCTAGTGTAGCTTTGAAAAAAGCTTTGCATACCCGAATTTGGACGCTACCAACAACAAAATGGAATGCTTTGTTGTTGCGTCTAGGTGTCTCAGCATTGGTGTACTTGTATTTTGGCACAACATCGAGCATACACGCACTGATGTAAGCTCTTTGCCTTACTACATCTCCCAGTTCCCAAAACCGGCTAAAGATTTCGTATCTGGTCTCCGTATCAATTTTCTTAGTGCAGTTTTGTCGGCATGTATCTGGGCAAGGAGGCTTGAGGCAACGAGCTTCAATTTTTTTTTTGGTTTCGGACAAAGATACGTACGATTTTCCTTTGTTTCTCAAGCGTTTAGCTTTGTTTTGCTTCCATTTTTCAGGTTTTCTTGTACGCTTGCGGCCTCTTACTTGGGGCGTACTTTCTGAAGTAACGGAACTGCTAGAAGAAGTGTCTGATGCCGCAAATATATAATTTCGTCTTCTTGCCGGTTCATCACTCACAAAAGTAGGATCTCCATCGCTTAAGTCGGCTTCACTTTCGTCAGAATTAAGCAGAGATATTTGATAATCATGATGTTCTTGAGACTTTCTTGAGTGACGCGTACCAGTATCCTAAAAATATAATAATGAATTAGTCTTACAATTTTCAATTTAATCCAATAACTAATAATATAAAAAGCAGTAAAGTACTTACTCTTTCCTCATTTTGTTGTTGCGGAGATGTCTGTTCTATAAAGTTTTCGTCATTCGCTTCATAGAGGTCACGATTGTCTTTAGTTGATGTTGATGGCCGAGGCGGTACTTTTGGAGATTGAGAGCTGTCAGAGTCTGAAGAAGAGCTAGAGCTCGACGAAGAGCTGGAAGATGTTGAGCTGGAGCGAGACAAACTCGAACTTGAGGAAGATTTATTAACTTCCGAGGCTCTCAGAGTTGCTGTCAAAGCATCGTCTTCGCTCAAGGTAGTGTCGCTATCGTCATAAGGCACCAAACTACTTTCAATTTTTTCACCTTCCAAGTGGTAAGTCTGTAATTAGAAAAACATTTTATTTACTATTTTATAAAATCAACCCCTACGTCCCTTGTAATAAGTATTAATTGATGTGCGGTCGACTGTACAGCAGTATCGCCCGCTTTGCATGTATGTCCGTTCTCGGGGTTTTGGCAACTTCTCTATCAATTTTCATCAAGATCAGAACACATAGACAGACAAACAGACAAAATATCAGACAGATGAACAGACAAATTTCACTATTTGCAGGTTGACAACGATAGGATTAAATAAATAAATAATATTTGGCTTCATACCTCTACAGCTTCTACATTTGTTGTTTCTTTAACAATTCCTTCAAGTTGAATAACCTCCGAATGGGAATTCTGTAACAAAAATTAATAATCAAACACCTTTTACTAAATCACATTTCAGTAGATGAAAGGTACCTATTGTTTTCATGTTTTTGGGCTTCCAGCAAGATCTTAAAGTGACAGTCACAAACATCCATGATTACTTACCTAAATAATATAAAATAATCGCAGGTTAGCAACAGCCTGCAATAGGTTGAAATAAATATATTTTTTAAGTTCCATACCTCTTTATTTTCTTCATTATTTGCATTTTTGCAGCATGTTGATTCTTGCGTTAGTAATTCTTTGTCTATTTCCATATAACCCGGACCATCATATATTTCTGTTTGCAACTAAAAAAAATGTTTGATTAGAAAATGCAAAGTAGGTACCTAACTACCTACCTAAACATAGAAAGCGAAACAATGTTATAAAAATGTATCTCACCCCGTCATAAAGATTGTTTACATTATTATGTTGATTCTCGGCTTTTGAAATAAGACCTGGTGAATCATTCTGGCTTGTTACTAATCTTAATATCTTACTCGCCCTTGAATCCATCCTAAAATTAAAAGAAGATTATATTAAATTTGTTGTGTCGTCGGGAGCAAGATCAATAAAACAATTACTAATGTAATAGGTAGCAAAACCTATTTTATTTAATAAGACGCAGTTCAATAATAAATATTTTTAGCCAAAATCATTATTATCCTAATATTAAAGCAAATCAATTCACAATAACACACAGATTTTGTTTGTATTTTAATCATAAACAGCATTAAAACTCATAAGAATCTTGTCTTCATACAAATTTTAATACAATAATGAAACAAATCACATTCGAACCAAGTAATAACATAAACTTTTAATATTAAACTGCGTTAAACTGAAATCATTCACACTAACTGCAATATTTTTAAAAATAAAATGAAATTTATCCTAATGATACAAAAATATCTGCAAACATTTTTCTAATAAAGTGCACTAAAACTAACAATCGTCACTTTATGATTAAGCCAAAGTAAATAAAATGTCTTACCTTGTAGTCAAACAATGAAACTTTCCATTTTATTTCGTTTTAATATCTCGAAACTAGGGTGTGTCCTTGAACAGTGCCGGCGCATCACTGAATTCGTCGTTTTATGATTGCTGAGTTGACAGCGATCGTTAATCAAAAAGAGACGGATGACCATATCTATCTCCTTTATTTACGTCGTATTGAAACGGCTGTTGGAGCGAGCGTATTCTCGTTTCAAAGTTAATGCACTTTATGACAAAAACTAAAAACCCGTAATTTCGAATTAATGCGTTTTATTATTAAGGGTGCGATATATTAGATCAAAATACTTACCTAAAATGAAATAGAAGCGTATCGCATTCTGCATGTTTTTACGTCATAAAAGACCTGTTTTCAACCTAATTGTTTCGTATTAAAAACAACATCTTACGTATCCTAGTCATGGGAACATAGATTATATCGTCTAGTTACAGAATAACAACACAATGAGAAAAATACAACAAGTTTTCAGTCATCATTTTTGGTATTACGGAACACGGTCAAAATCTAATCAAATTTAGAATCGTTCTATTGCTATCACTGTCGCTCTGCGTGGCTAAACTTCGTCTCTAAACAGTGATAGCGATATTCAGGCCGAAGTTTTTGACGCGGCCGAATTGAAGTTGCGCTCAGGGTTCGCCGGCGCGTTAAGTTTTTTTTATAAAAACTACCATATGTATGTTATTATACATAAAATTGACAACTGTTTATCAACCTCATTCAAGACAAATATCTTTTTTAAGTAGGCTGCATAATTGGATAAATAGATGGCAGTCAAAATGGTCTTCAGGTGTTTAGCTGATTCCATACAAATGCAATAAGTACATTATAAAAATGCACATACTTATATGAAACAGTGGAATGTTTTCAAAAATATACAAATAGTTACTAAAGAGGATTCAAACCTTTAAGGTTTTTTAAGCACCTAGGTATGTTTTGTAAAAAAAAATTGTGGTTCTGCTGTAGATTATTTCACATGTGATATATGATGTTTATTGTTTTTCTAATTAATGTATAACATCATTCATTAATTATTTTGTTTGCATGCTGAGTTAAATGGTGAAGTTCGTGCAACTATATCTAATACCTTTAAACAACCATGCTTCCAGCCAAATTAAATCATTTATGTATATCATTCAAAAACTTTCAACACTGTGTACTTCAGCAATTAATGCTGCTCGTCTATAAAAATAAATAAATTTTATAACATTATAAAACCTAATGTGTAAATAATTACTCAACAGCAAGTCAAATCTGAGTTTTCAGTTTTAACAAGTTGGTAAGGAGATAAATGCATTTATATGACTGTACCTACCGAGAAGTCTACCAGATAAGTTCTTGTGATATTATTCTTATCAATAATACATCCAATAATTTTAAATGAAATTGTATTTATTGTTCCCAAATTTGAATTTAACAGGCGGAATTAACAATATTACTGTTATGAACAAGATAATTATTTTGAATCAAAATATCTCACAACTTTTAAAGTAGTTACGCACGTTGTAACGAAAAAAAATAAAAAGATTAAAAACTAATTTACTTATAAAACTTATAAAAACTTATAAAATATATTATAATCATATAAAACCGTAAAACAATCATTTATATGTACTCAATTGTACTAAACAAAAGGTAAATTCAGAAAGAAATGTTTAATAAAATCAATTATGGTTTTGATAAAAATATTAATTTTGTTTTATCCCCCTCTTTTTAGGCGAACGTGAGGGGCGGGCAATTTGAAACTTGAAAATATAGCTATTTATTCTATGACAATACTTAATTAGTAAAGAATTGTACTAAGGAAATAATCCCAAAACCTTTTTGTTACACAATAAGGCACTCGTGTGAATTTCTCTGTGCAAAACCTTAATGTAAGATTATTCCTTGGTAGTCGCCATCAATAAGATTTGAACAGTACCATGTGAAGTTAACTTGTTCGAAGACAGACTCTGTTTGTATACACTTTTAGTGTGACATGGTACTAAACTGTTGAACTTTATTGATCGTGACTACTGATTAAACTAGTTGTCTAAGTAAAAATATATAAAAAAATATTGTATTAACCTTATGAATATACAATAAAATCTCACTGGTAGGAGTAATACATTCCTTAAACAGGAACCAATCGTTACTTAATTGAACAATTCTCATTCTGTATCTACTGTTTGTAATTGTATTTGTGTACTCAAGTATTGAACATTGTTTCAAGGCTTATCAGTTAGACTGGTCTGTGTGTAAAATCAACATTTTGAGGCACCATTGATACCTATAACCACAGGAATATTACGTAATTTAAATTAGTAGAACAAAAAACATTATTTTTTTAAAACAATGCTAATAATAAGTACCCACGAACCTATGTCGTATTAGGTGTGAACGGAACAAAATATTCCTCAAAAACCTAACAGCTAAATAAAACTAGCAGTCATAATTGCTATATTAAAGAAAATAAGCTAAAAATAGTAAAAAAAACTAGACTTATTTCTAATGGATATTTCCGTGAAAAATAAGTAAGTATTTACTTTTCAATAAGTACTTATTGTCCAAGTATTTAACTTAAAACTAAAAATCAGCTTCCTAATTTGTAAACGCAGGTGGGTTAACCATGATTATTACGAAAAGTTCTTTGGTTTTTCTGGATGGTAAGTATCAGACAACGTTAAACACCCTGGAAATGACGCGTGTAATACAAAAACAGTACAAATTTCTTCATTCTACGCTAAAATGGAAAAATTGGGTTAGTTTCATAATCCCCGCCACTCTGTGGGGACTAATGGGGATTATTAACGACCTCCGGAACGGAAGCGAATATTATAAGTACAAACTCTGCTTAGTTTGGGGCTAGATAGGGCTGTGTGAATTGTCCAGCAATATTTATTTATTATTAATATTGCCGATGTGGGAAACAACCGCGAAGCTCACGTGGGATTGGGCGGGACACGTAAGTCGAATTCTTCCGGAGATATGGGCAAACATCGTAACACCCGGTACCTGAGGATGGACAGTGAAGTCGGAGTCGTGCATTCGAGAGGGAATGGTGGGAATCTACCAAGGATCGTGATAGGTGGAAGGAGTTGGGTTAGGCCTTTGCCCCGCAGTAGGAAAATATACACTAGCAAACAAAATTATGAAACAAATAAAAAATCGTGTTATCATAATCCCCACTACGCGATAATTGGTGAAGCATTGATATATTATGTAGACGACAGAACTATTGAATACTAACCAATATTTATTAATGAAATTGCTTATACGATATCTAATTATTTGAGAAAAAATGTGAATGTTGTGTTCGCCTGTAATTGGCAAAAGTATTAGAAAAAAACCAAACCAATATTGTAATAGTAGGTAGCTAGAAATACATGCCATTTACAATCGAATTAATTTACTGACACCGCATAACAATTTAATTCATGCAGTCCGTCGTCTTTAATTATAGTAGCACTAAGATTTACCATCTGCACATGTAACCGCTAAATATTTTTAGTGTATGCTATGTTGATGACTCCTATTAATAAAAAAATGTAAAATCTATGTATTGATACTTAAGCTGTTGGCGTCTCTATTTTAAATAAACAATTATCCCAACCGCTTCAACACTGATCGCGCGGTGGGGATTACGATAGCACGATTTTTGATTTGTTTCATAATCCCCACTTGTGGGGCAGAGCGATGGGGATTATGGAAATAACCCGAAAAATATATAGGGTGTTAATGGTAGCCTGCCAGATATAATACGCTTTAAGATAGTATTTAAAATTAAACTTCTATCAAATCGAAAAAATATTTTGACCAGATTATGGCACCAATACAACGAAAAAAAATTCTAGAAAATTAGGAAGCTGTAGCGATCCTACGGTTACTGACGCTATGAGCCGTATATAACAACAAAAACATCGCACTGACGAGCAGTCACTCTGTGGCGAACTTTATCCCGTCTGCAGTGCAAGTTCGGAACATCACAATCGACAAATTGACGTTAAAATTCCCTAAATTTCCCATTACTTCCAATTAAGTCATTTTGTCAAGGTTATGTATGGGATGATTTTGAAAATTCCTACATTAATTATATCCTAAGGCCCAATTCGACTAAACTATACAACACTATGACAATAGCACCGCAAAATGGCCACTTTAGATACCTTCAAGTCAATCGTTTAATGAGTCGTATAGCATCAAGTTGGCAATCTGTCATTTTGGGTAAAAATTTGTTATGAATGCAACACGAGAAATTTAAAAATACACTATAATAATAATTGAATCAGGACCAAACACTACTTTAAAAAACTGACCGTAAGATTTAGATTGCCATCAAATGTGGCCATTTGTGTTTAAGGAAACGTACCCATACTACATCATCCGTACGGTTAAGGGTGGGGCGGGGGGGTCTTCAAAATACCAAGCTTGGTCGCAGGAGGGAGGGGAGGGCTTAGGTTTTCGTCACGTACTCAATATCCTCCAGGGAAATATCGCGCTGTTTCTAGCTATATTCAAATATGGCGCGACGCGTTTTGAGCTTTTTAACTTGTAATTATAGAGATGCACGCGTTCTTGGTATCACGCGGCAAGCGTCATTAATACAAATATTTTTTTTACTTTCTGTTTGGAAAAAATGATTTAAAACAATATTTATGAATTACTACGTGAAAACTAAGAGGGGTAGGGGGCGGGGAGGGGGGGGGGCACCTTGGCATATACTACAGGTCACGGAGGGGGTAAAAATAAGAAAAAAAAATGGGTCACTATGAGTACGTTCCCTAATGTCAAAATCAAAGGCGACTATCTGTCTTGCTCGACCAATCATAAGCGTTTTTTCCATCATGACCGACAACAGATTTCAGTTGGACGTTTCAATGGAGTCGTTTTTTTGATTTATCAACATTCTGAGAAACGACAGATTGCTATTTTTGATCCTATATGACTCAAAATAATGGTATATTTCCATAATAGTTTTATAAAATATCAGAATTGTGCTCCGGATAGATTTATCTGCAGGAATACACGCACAACCCTATTGGCTAGGATCCTTATTCTTGATATCTTGGATAGTCTGCGTGAGCTTACAGATGGATGCTTCGTACTTCTCGAGGGCTTGAGGGTCGCTCCTGCGCAGCTCCTTGGCCTGCTGCATCATGGACACCATTACTTCGAGGCCGGTGATGGCGGCGCGATCACCCACTATATCCAGCTGAGAATAGTAAATAAATATCACTAATTACATACATAATTGATCAAGCGAAGCGAGATCTCTAAGTCAACTTGGGCAAATCGGCGTTGTATGTACGTATGTTTGTTTGTCCGAGGATAACTTTCGAAGCGGTTATCCATCATCGTGAAATTTGGTATTAGGTAGTGATGGCATAATTTTGATGTGAGCTAAAAATGTGGGGGGGTTGTTGAGATATTGGGGTTCAAGAGGGGTAAAAAAAAACAAAATGGGACTATCCGGTCAAGTGGCATGTCTAATAAAAGGTCTTTGTGAGTACATTTCGACCGCATTTTTATTTTTAGTTAAAACTTTGTAGTTTTTAAGTTATTAGCCATAATAAAAACTGAACTTTGACAAAATACACAGGGTACACCAGTGATCCCACAGTGCTGAAATTTGATATGAGTGTAGCTTTAGTAACACAAACATAGGCAAGTCTGAAATCCAAAATAATTGCAATTTTTACCCCCAAAAAAGAGGAACCAATTAACATGAACTCCCGTTACCTGTTATTTGAATGAAACTATTGGTCAAGTAAGTTGGTTGCATTTCGTGGCACTAAGTTGTAGTGTGTAGTTTTGTCTGTTAATATCGCTCTATCGAAGTACAGTTAGATATTATTATTTTTAAGAGCCTGTTGTGTCCCACTGCAGGGCAAAGGCCTTCCTCCCCTCTCTCCACTCGTCTCTGTTGTTCGCGAGTAAAGGTCAATCCTTATGGTAGGAGTTAAAGATTTTGACGTGATAACGTCTTATAAATCTAATAACGCCGGCTGCACGAAAAGTGTCACGTTCCGCCTGAGCCGAGCGTGCGATATATCGGTGTACTACGTCACACCGGCGAAGGTCTTAGCACAGGTCTAAATTAATTCATTTTAATTATTATGGCACACAAAACAGAACACAATCAAAAAGATACATAATACTTATCAACTTTTGGACCTAGATTGTATCCTAAAGCATGTGTACACAAGCATGACAATTCTAGAGCAGTTCTGTTTAGACTAGCTGAAAGGAAATATGTACTTACAGAAACAAAATAACGTAACAACAAAAATACAAAAAAAACCGAATGTGCTTTAGATCACACGACTGAAGTAAAACTTCTTTTTCAAAATATTAATTAATAAATTGTTCAATTACAAAGTTGTCCACACGTCTGTAGGTCACGTCGTCATTCGCACATTAACGTTTAAAAATATACGAAACGTAACTCTCTCTCTTTCTATCTTCACTAACTTACACTAAATGCCGCCAAATACTTGTGCTGCTGTGCTCCGGTTAGATGGTAATGGTATGTTCCTGTAATTACTGGCACATAGGCATAACAGCTAAGTCCTATAGTATGGCAACGTATCCACATAGAGATCAAGACAACATAATACCTTGTTTTGAGTTCTATGTGGATATCCATGGGCTGCAGTGGCCACTTAACATCTGGTGGACTGCATGCTCGTTTGCCATAGACATAGACAATCATTTATTCACTACATTAGCACACAATATAAATTTCAGTTACATTTTAAGAGACAGAAGATACTTAAAATTAAACAATTAAACAGTATAAACGTAAAACATAAACAAAAATAAGGGAGAACTCGGTAGATAGTGTGTGCATATGCAGTAAATGGGACTCGACTCAGCATTCTGCCCGTCGTAATGGTAAGCGCTGATATTCTGTCGAGACCGCTCCATTTAGCCACTAGACCCTGAGAGTAGTATAAAAAAAAACTTATATCTCCCTCTCAACTTCCGTTCGCACTTTTCGTAACGCATTCACCAGCTTACTCCGCAAGTCAAGCGTGCGTGAAGAAGTTTTACTTCAAAAATCTCAACGGTTTAAGGTATTTTTAAATGAGTTACCGGCGGCAAGGTGAGTACTGCATCATCAGCGAAAGCGGGTGGCACCGGCTCGTTCTCACTCAGCTCCAGCTTGATCTTCTTCGGCTGCTTGGGCTGGGCCAGGTTTGCTGCCACGCGTTTCTTTCCCGCCTGCAAAGTTATAAAAAAAACCCCCACCCGACATCCATTTTACATACAAAGAACCCATATTACAACTGAGATCCGTTCACCAAAAAGAAAAACTTAGTAATATAATAAGTACTGTATCTATCTACGTACGACTTCCGTGGTGTAGTGGGCGAATAGCCGGCTGAGACGCAGGAGGTAGTGGGTTCGATTCCCGCCTTGGAACAAATGTTTGCATGATTTACAGATATTTGTACCGGGTCTGGTTGTTTCTCTATATATATTATAAGTATGTATTTACAAAAAAAATGTATATAAGAATTCTATCGCTGTGTGAAATGTCCAGCAATATTTATTTATATATAAAACAAAGTCGGATTAGTTACACCTCAAGAACGGCTGGACCGATTTTGACGATCCTTGATTTGTTGGATTTGTCTCCGTCTCGAATAGCAGAATAACTGTGCTGTTGTGTTTTTGAACTAAATAAATAATTTGAAATGTTATAATATCGGAAAATTTTAAGCAAAAAAAAATAAATTAATGAAGAAAATTCATTTTCTCATACATAGATGATGCAGCTAATGATTGCCGATTGACAATTCTAATGGTGACGTACATTGGCAGCCCGCGTCTTATGCATGTCAAGGCGGTACGAAGTTCGCCGGGTCAGCTAGTATTAACATAAAATATTGTACACGATGTAATTTTGTTGCAATTAAATCAATTTTGTCTTATGTTCGCTGAAATTAGAGGCACATATGGCTTTACACTCAAGTTAATGGTCGCAGGGCAGTGCATCGTAGGGCACGTTTCTAAGGAGCGTGAACTACGAGGCAATACTTTGTTATAGGCGATGGTAACCATTTAACATCAGGTAGGTCATTATGCTTGTTCCATATCCCTAATGATCCCTAATAATCTTAGCAATACGAAAAATGAATAAAGATTTATTATTATTATTATATCTAGTATAAAAAAATAGCTTGTAACAAGCGGGCACCTTGTAGACGCCTTCAGACTTCTCGTCCTTAGTCATGTCGCGACGCGGGCACGAGCACACACGCGCGCCCACCATCTGACGCCCCAACACAGCGCCACTGGAAAACACATTTTTTTTATTTTTACTTTTAGACGCACACAAGTAACTTCCTAAGAGTTGAAGAGTTCCTTGTGAAAGGGCTCGCCCAGGGAAGCACCAACATACCTATTTCTGCCGCCAAGCAGCATTACTTGTGTTTCAGTTTGAAGGGTATGGTTGCCGGTGATATTACAGGCACATGAGGCTTTACACCTGTATGCCTCAAGTTGGACGCAGGGCAGTGCATCGTAGGGCATGTTTCTAAGATGTGTGACCTTCGAGGCAGTTCTCTGTTATAGGCGATGGTTACCACTTAACATCAGGTAGGGCTGTAAGCCTGTTCCATCTTCATGTAGCTCCAAAAAAAAAACAATTTAACAAAAACTTCAGATAACAGAAAAAACCAAAGCACAAAAAACTAAAACTGGTAGCACAGTTGGATAGTGCATCCTCGTATCAAGAGGAAGGTTGCGGGTTCAAGTCCCGTCTAGGCTTGAAATTTTTGAGATGATTTTAAAAATCTTAGAAAAAACCAAACTACTGAAGTGATTTTAATGAAATTTCTATGGGACCAATCTGAAGATATATCCTTTCAAGTAAAAAAGATTTTTCCAAATCGGTTAATAAATAACGGAGTTCTGAGGTAATAAATATAAAAAAAATACTACTGTATTGAAAACCTCCTTTTTGGTCAAGAACACAGATTTAATATTAAGGCCTGTGCTAACCAAATGCGTGGCGTGGCGGGCGCGTGCGCAACGATTGTATGCAATTCTAGAGCAGATGTCAGACAGAATTCATAGCATAACAAAGTGCACCAGTTAGCATTACTGCGTATTTTATACTCAAACGACCAGGCGTTTAATGTATTATTTATTTTAAAAATAATGAACCGAAAACTAAATCTTAATGTTGTCACTGTAATGTGTTGTAATTTCCGAGTTTTTGCCACTAAGTTTTTGAATATTTTCGAATCTATTAAGGTACTAAATGTTTTACTAAAGGTACCAAATGGGTACTAAATGGGTTTTAAATGGGTACTAAATCCTGGTGAAAAGATTTCCAATACAGAAGTTCGCGCCGCCATCTTAACGCACACCAATTCGAACCTTACACATTTTTCAAATAACTACCTAGTCAGGTCATAAGTATTGTCACACAGTAAAAACTTTTCTTTTAGAATGCTGGCCACAAAAAAGTTTATAGAATTCGAATTTCGAATTGTTCATGAAAATAAAAATGTATACTTTTTAGAATTTTACTCATTTTTAAATATGGAGTGGACGCTTAAAGAAGACCGTGTTGCAGTTATTGCGTTGCATCGTTGCGGTTACGCGCCAATTCAAATTTTTGACATACTGAAAAATTTGAATACATATAACCAAAAGATTCGTTTATCGCACCATCAAACGATACAATGAAGACTCTAGTGTAGATGACAGGTCAAGAAGTGGTCGCCCTCGGTCTGTTAGGACTCCAGCAGTGATAAAAGCTGTGAAGGCGCGAATTCAAAGAAATCCCAAACGTAAGCAGAAACTGTTGGCCCTTCAGATGGGGTTAAGCAGAACCACGGTGAAAAGGGTGTTAAATGAAGACTTAGGGCTTCGGGCATATCGAAGAAAAAAAGGACATCGTTTGAATGCTCGTCTAATGGACCTGAGACTGAAGAGATGCCGCGCTTTGTTGAAGCGGTACGCGGGAAAAAATATCGGGAAATTCTTTTTTCGGATGAAAATTTTTTTACCGTAGAAGAGAGCTACAACAAACAATGATAAGGTGTACGCACACAGTAGTGAAGAAGCGAGCAACCGTATTCCGCGTGTCCAACGAGGTCATTTTCCATCCTCGCTCATGGTATGGTTGGGAGTTTCTTATTGGGGCTTAACAGAGGTACATTTTTGTGAGAAAGGTGTAAAAACGAATGCAGTTGTGTATCAAAATACAGTCCTGACGAACCTTGTGGAACCTGTTTCTCATGCCATGTTCAATAACAGGCACTGGGTATTCCAACAAGATTCGGCGCCAGCTCATAGAGCGAAGAGCACACAAGACTGGCTGGCGGCGCGTGAAATCAACTTCACCCGGCACGAAGACTGGCCCTCCTCCAGTCCAGATTTGAATCCGTTAGATTACAAGATATGGCAACACTTGGAGGAAAAGGCGTGCTCAAAGCCTCATCCCAATTTGGAGTCACTCAAGACATCCTTGATTAAGGCAGCCGCCGATATTGACATGGACCTCGTTCGTGCTGCGATAGACGACTGGCCGCGCAGTTTGAAGGCCTGTATTCAAAATCACGGAGGTCATTTTGAATAAATTTTAGTGTCATAAGAATCTATGTTTTGTTAAGTTAATTTTGGTATATAAATGGTTACATAATGAATAAACTTGTTTAAATTATTTTATATTAAACATGTGACAGAATTTATGACCTGACTAGGTATAGAAACAAATAATAACTGCAACCTTCCTCTTGATACGAGGATTGAGGTTGAGGTTCAAGTCCCGTCCGGCTGGCAAAGTTTTTGAGATGATTTTTAAATCTTAGGATTACCCGAAAGTAATTTTTTATTCGACACAAATCATTAGTGTTGGATAACACTGCATTAGTGTTTTGATATTAAAAATGTGCGCTAATAATGCTCACATCATCTTTTTACTAAGATTTACAAAACCTAACTAAAATATAAAAAGTTTTATCAAAAAACTTATGAAGGTGTTTAGTTTAACTATAATACGTTGTAAACATTTATGATGATTATAGACCTTTTAAAAATAAAAACAGAGTGTCGGATAACACTACAAAAATAGAACATATGGATGGAGTGGACTTACTTGTGATCTTCCAAAGTGAATATAACAGCGATCGGGCGTCGGTTGATCCCGGATGAGCAGGAGCTCTTGCATACGAACTTGTACGCGTGCGCGACGGGCTGCGGGCCCGCCTTCGACAGCGCCACCACCGTCGACAGCCACGAGTCCGCCGCGTCCGCCAGCCCGTGGTACTCCACGCCGTGCGTGCCCATCGGACGCGACGAGTGTAGCACGTTCAGCCCGATGTGCCTGTCCGCACCGCCACCTGGGAATCAGTAATAACATTATACTACGTGTTTAGTTATGTACGACATTAAATGAAAACACGGGTACTGCTAAAAGCTAGTATTCTTATTAAATAGGTTTTTTTCAAATTCATTACCATACATTTTTTATATTGTTAAACAACTTTAATATCAAGTCATTAAATATCAATGAAACAGCCTGTATATAATAGGTAAACAAATCATATACAGTCATCATGTAAGTAGGTACATATTATTCTGACTAAGCGACACACCTCTAAATTCAGTTAATACGATTCCGGATGTGTTTTAAATTAATGACGTACATAACAAAACAGGTAATATATATATATATATATATATATATGTATACAGCTGACCTGTCCATGGCTTCGAACGCGTGGTTTGTCAAATAAAAACATAGCCCCACTTTTGCGCAGTTGGGTAAAAAGTAGCCTATGTCCCAAACCAGGCCATAATTCATCCACATACCAAATTTCATCAAAAACGGGCCGGCCGTTTAGTCGTGAAACCGTAACAGACAGACAGACGGAGTTACTTTCGAATAATATGTAATATGTAATAATAATATGAGCATGGAAAGCATGTAGGAATAGTATAGCTTTCATTCTGAGATTAATCTCTAAAAACAAACTAGCTCATTTTATTATTGGTATAGATATATTTAGTGTTACTGACCAGTGTTGCCCTGCGGCAGGTGCTGTAGACAGCACTCGGGCCGCTTCTGCGCCTGCGCGTCGTCCGCGAACACCACGCACGCGCGCACCCACAGGCACGCGTCCGGGCACAGCGACCAATCCCAGTTGAACTGCACCGAGAAGTCGCATTCCCGGTCTACATAGATGCGGTTCAGGCGATGCGAGTACTGTACAAATTATGAAAACGCAATCTATACACAACAACAACATAAGTGACACTTATAACCTTAATCAGGTTATAAGTGTCACTTATTTTGTTGTTGATGACGCCTTTTCATTTTCGATTTTAAACAATAACAAAGATCCAACTACCGTAATGGACGTCGCTGTCTGGAGACAAGTGATCAAATACAAATGATTTTTTATTTCTATTTCAAGTTGAATAATAATGTAAATGGCGTCCACGAATCATTACTGTCACTCACACACTATCGCATATAGAACAATTTAAGACTTAGAGTTCCTTGTAAAAGGGCTACCACCATACCTATTTCTGCCGCCAAGCAGCATTCCTGTGTTTCGGAAGGGTATGGTTGCCGGTGAAATTACAGGCACATGAAGCTTTACACTTGTATGCCTCAAGTTGATGGACGCAAGGTTGTGCATCGTAGGGCACATTTCGAAGGTGCGTGACCTACGAGGCAATTCTCTGTTATAAGCGAGGGTTACCACTTAGCATCAGTTGAGCCATAAACTTGTTTCATCTTTAGGTCGTATAAAAAAGTAGTTTTTCTAAATATGTATTATAAGTACAAAAAAAAACAAAAATCACATTCAAAAACATGTGAAAACTCACCAAATATTTTTTCTTATTAGTATCATTGCTGTTGATTTCCACCACGAAGTTAAATGGTGTCTCGATAATATTTCTCTCAGGCGGGCCGCGGCGCTGCAGATCTACGTTGACATCATTTGTATTCTGTAACAAATTAACGCTTTATAAGAATAAACTCCGTTATCTACCAGTACTTTTTTAGGGTTCCGTAGGCCAACTGAGAACCCTTACGGCTCGAATACATCGAATCCGTCATCGGGCGTCAACGGCCGAACTCGGCCGCTCAAATCAAACGTATTTAAATAAAAGAGTCCCTACACCAGAACCGGGACGATGTCGGTTGTAATCCGGGGTTCGGCCGTCGACGCCCAATCATACTACGGCCGATGCCTTGTATTCGAGCCGTTATAGTTCCGCCTTGTCCGTCTGTCTGACCAGTTACAGGCGTTTTATTCGTAGTGCTTTTGTGGGGTTCATAAATAAACCCCTACATTTATAATAATAAATATTTTCCAACAAATTTATACTAGGCTAGCCTACCGCTAGGCCGCTAGGCCGCTTCAAGCCGAGGCTGGAGCGTGACGTCATCGCATGGTGTGATCGGTTACCTCCGCCGTGCCGCCGCGCCCCTCGCCCGCCGAGCTCCGGCCTGCGTCCCGCGCCCGCGCCGCCTGCACCTGACCTCCACTGCCCGGCCACTCCGCTTGCATCTGACTTGGTGTCGAGACACCTTGCGCGCGCGCCTATTGCCTAGCTTTCATTATCTTCCGATCATTTATTTATATTGTATGTTTTCATTCGCTTTCATTAAAATCATTTGTTAGCTTCACCGCTTGTCTTCTTCAACTATACACGGCGAGGAGCCACGCATAAACACCTACCTAGGCCTGCTAAGCTTTTAAGATGAATGGCATGATTACGTTAAAATGACGCCTAGCAAGTTATGAAATAAAAACTACTTTCAGGGTTCCTCCCCTACATGAAAGTTAGGGGGGATTTTTTTACTCATGAACCCTTAACCCATCTTTAAATTTTCTCATCTGCTGTAACCTCCTAGCTTAGCTCTTAGACTCTCTGCTCAGTTGTAATTAGTTTATTTTTATTTATTTCTATGGTTAACTGACATTTTGTAATATATTTTTGACATACAAATACATATTATGAAATGTAATGAAATGGTGAACAAACGAATACTGAATATTGATCACCGTCAAAATGATACCTTCATCGCGACGGTGGACTCTGGCGGCGGCGCCACAGAATTATTAAACATTATCTAATTTATTAAGGTACCAAATGTTTTACTACAGGTACCAATGGGTACTAAATGCTGTTGAAAAGAATTTTCCGATACAGAATGATGGCGCCGCGATTTTGACGCACACGATGGAAAGATCACGGATTTTTTTAAGGCGCTGTTGGGTGAAGGCGTCATCGATCGCTCAGAAAATCTATGGGGGAAGCCTGTGTTCAGTGGTGGACGTCCTGTATGATTTTAACTTACATTTATCATAATAACATTTGAGGTGGTTTGCATACTGTCCTCATTAGTCACAAGTTCCTCTGAAAACTTGAGCCCATCTGGAAAGGCGTCCATTAGGTTTGCCTCATGAAGAAGGTAACTGAAAAGAAGAAAAAACAATTTTAATATTTTTTTTATAGAGGAACATCATTATTGCTGATTACTCCTTCAGATGTAATAGATGAGGCCTTACTTGTACAACAATATACTCCTAAAAACTCTGTGTAGAAAACAGTATTGCCAACTTGTGGGTTTTCCCCCTAAATTTTGAATAAGTTAGATAAAAAGGGGTATTTTTAGGGTCATACACTAGGGGTACAATTTATGGACGCATTTTTCATGAGTTACCTTTTTTTAGGAGAATTTTCTAAGGGGAAATTCTTTTGTAGCAGTTTTTGTTAACGTAAATTAGAAAACCATTGATTGGATTGATGCATTAAATTTTATGAAAGTGTGTAATCTCGTAGACATCAGCAGAAAAACGTTCTCTGTAAATTAAGGTAAAAATTAAACGATATTAGTGAATACTTCTACCACTTCTATTCATACTCTACGTAAATGACATTGTAGTTTGTCTTGAAAATGAGATGGATATGATCCTTTTTGCTGACAACACTACTATAGTAGTAAGTGACAAAAATAAAAAAGACTTATGTGTTAAACTAGATACACTTATATTCAATAATAAAAAATGGTTTAGTGCTAATAATTAACTACTAAATGTAGATAAAACGAATATTGTAACTTTTTTTAGGTTATGGACATAATGATGTATAAATTAAAAATATAATTGATAAGCACTTTTTGAGTAACCTTGACAACATGAAATTTTTAGGAATAGATATTGACAATACATTAATTTGGAACAAGCATATTGACACTCTTGTTGGAAGACTTAGGTCAGCAGTATATGCAATAAGGACCATGAGACAGATAAGTGATACAAGAACTGCAAGGACTGTTTATCATGAATATTTTCATTCTATTATGGTGTATGGTATTCTAGCCTGGGGAAATGCCTCACAGTCCAATAGAATCTTCATACTGCAAAAGAGAGCTATTAGGTCCATATTGCAAATGAAGAACTTAAAGCCTTGTAGGGAAAAATTCAAAGAGCTAGGAATTATGACGATGATTGGGGAATACATCTATCACAATCTAATGTTTGTTAAACAAATTTGAGATGAATGTATTTTTTTTTACGTAAATTGTTTATTTTTGCTATGTTTCTTTTTTGTGTGTGTTTGTTTTAATAATATTATTATTTTTACTTGTTACGTATGTTATTCAGAAATTGTAATGTGTATTGACTTTTCCAAGTGTACCTACAGTTGTATCGAAATGGAATAAATAAATCTGAATCTGAAAAAACTCATGGGTATATAGTATAACAATAGTCTAGAGCAGGGATTCCTAAAGTGGACCGATATTGACCCCTTGGGGTCGATATCGGTTTCCTAGGGGTCGACAAAAACGAAAACTGATTTTGGGGGTCGACGAGGTCTAAAAATCGACCCCTATTTAATTAACACAAGTTCTTATTTAAATCTTTCAAGATAGGTAGGTAGGTACTGTATTGTTTATGTTGTGTTACGTGTACTGAGAATAATTAATATTTTTGTAGAAAATAGCATTGTACGCAAAATAGCATCGACCCCAAGGGGTCAATATCGGTTTCCTAGGGGTCGACAAAAACGAAAACTGATTTTGGGGGTCGACGAGGTCTAAAAATCGACCCCTATTTAATTAACACAAGTTCTTATTTAAATCTTTCAAGATAGGTAGGTAGGTACTGTATTGTTTATGTTGTGTTACGTGTACTGAGAATAATTAATATTTTTGTAGAAAATAGCATTGTTGTAGTAATGTAAAGTCTCAAGTTCGTACAAGATGAAAAACTCGGCAAGTCAGTGTGGACAAGTTTGTGCAAGATAATGAGTTCGAGCGTACGTCTTTCAGGCGCGTTTTGACGCTTACGCGATTAAATACGAACGAATTCATGATCAAGTTGCAAGTCCAAATATGTTGCCGATATTTTACTATTATACGAGCTTGCACTTAGGTTGAAAGTTCATTTGCGTTTTGAAATTCGTTGGAGCTTGAACGATAATAACTCATATAAGCACTCATTTATTTCAAGAGATTACAAAGTTATAACATAGCTAAATTAAGTGAAGTAAAGTGATTGAAAAAGAATTTACAAAATGCTAAGCTCCCTACGCGAGTTAATAGCGTAACCATACAATATCTGCAGTTTATGAAAAATTAACAGGGTAAGTACCAAACAGTTTTTATCTGGCACAGCGCATCAGCATTGCCATACAATGGGGCAATGCTGCCAGCGTCTTGGGGACGCAGTCTGCATTGCCCCACTGTGTGATAGTGATCAGTTGAGCTATGTGTAGATTGTTTGCAACAGTTTGTAGTTGACTCAGTTGTTTCAATTGTAAAAAATTACCAGTTTATTAAAATTTAAGTTTATTATTGTTTTTTATTTAGGTAGTTTCTTATTTTTTTATTTGCAGGATTACTGAGAGTTTTATGATAGCGGACACGAAAAAAAAATGCAGACAATACAGTTTGAACTACTTGAAGTTCGGATTTATTGCATCTCCATCAAATCAACACTTGCCGATGTGTCTCATATGTGAAAAAGTATTCAGTAACGATGCCATGAAGCCTTCAAAAATGGATAACCACATATCAAGAGTACATGCTGACAAAAAAAGTAAGCCCTTGTCATTTTTTCAAGCACTTAAAGAAAAACTAGACAAAGACCATCCATAAGATCGATGTTTGCGGCATCATCTATTAAAGACGATGATTGCGGAGGTCCTTAACAATGTATTGCACAAACCCGCACATGATATTTTAAAGATAATACCTTTGAGCAATAACACCGTTCAGAGACGCATAGACGAGATGGGACGGGATGTGGAAAACATTTTATGCAAGTTCTTACAGACCAACAGATTCTCTCTCCAGTTGGACGAGTCTACAATACCCGGCAATGAAGCTCTGTTGTTAGGATATGTTCCATATATCAAAGATGAAAATATGTGCCAAGAACTGCTTTTTGCTACATACCTAGTCAGGTCATAAATTCTGTCACATGTTTAATATAAAATAATTGAAACAAGTTTATTCATTATGTAACCATTTATATACCAAAATGAACTTAACAAAACATAGATTCTTATGACACTAAAGTTTATTCAAAATGACCTCCGTGATTTTGAATACAGGCCTTCAATCTGCGCGGCCAGTCGTCTATCGCAGCACGAACGAGGTCCATGTCAATATCGGCGGCTGCCTTAATCAAGGATGTCTTGAGTGACTCCAAATTGGGATGAGTCTTTGAGCACGCCTTTTCCTCCAAGTGTTATCTTGTAATCTAACGGATTCAAATCTGGACTGGAGGAGGGCCAGTCTTCATGCCGGATGAAGTCGATTTCACGCGCCGCCAGCCAGTCTTGTGTGCTCTTCGCTCTATGAGCTGGCGCCGAATCTTGTTGGAATACCCAGTGCCTGTTATTGAACATGGTATGAGAAACAGGTTCCACAAGGTTCGTCAGGACTGTATTTTGATACACAACTGCATTCGTTTTTACACCTTTCTCACAAAAATGTACCTCTGTTAAGCCCCAATTAGAAACTCCCAACCATACCATGAGCGAGGATGGAAAATGACCTCGTTGGACACGCGGAATACGGTTGCTCGCTTCTTCACTACTGTGTGTGTATACCTTATCATTTTGTTTGTTGTAGCTCTCTTCTACGGTAAATTTTTTTTCATCTGAAAAAAGAATTTCCCGATATTTTTTTCCCGCGTACCGCTTCAACAAAGCGCGGCATCTCTTCAGTCTCAGGTCCATTAGACGAGCATTTATGACGAGTCAAACGATGTCCTTTTTTTCTTCGATATGCCCGAAGCCTTCATTTAACACCCTTTTCACCGTGGTTCTGCTTAACCCCATCTGAAGGGCCAACAGTTTCTGCTTACGTTTGGGATTTCTTTGAATTCGCGCCTTCACAGCTTTTATCACTGCTGGAGTCCTAACAGACCGAGGGCGACCACTTCTTGACCTGTCATCTACACTAGAGTCTTCATTGTATCGTTTGATGGTGTGATAAACGAATCTTTTGGTTATATTCAAATTTTTCAGTATGTCAAAAATTTGAATTGGCGCGTAACCGCAACGATGCAACGCAATAACTGCAACACGGTCTTCTTTAAGCGTCCACTCCATATTTATAAATGAGTAAAATTCTAAAAAGTATACATTTTTATTTTCATGAACAATTCGAAATTCGAATTCTATAAACTTTTTTGTGGCCAGCATTCTAAAAGAAAAGTTTTTACTGTGTGACAATACTTATGACCTGACTAGGTATTTAGAGACTGATACCAGAGGAGAATCGATTTTTCAGGCCGTGGAACATTTTTTTACTGACAAAGCTATTCCATGGAAAAACATTGTTTCTGTTGCGACTGATGGTGCACCGTCTATGGTTGGTCGTCATCGTGGTTTTATAGCTCACTTAAAGCGACAACTGCCTGATGTACTGGTCATTCACTGCGTGATTCACAGGCAGCATTTAGTAGCAAAAAAGCTGAGTCCTAGATTGTATAAGTCTTTACAATATGTAATAAATGCTATCAACAAGATTCGAAGCAATTCTTTGAACTCTCGGTTATTTGCTCAGTTATGTGAGGAAAACGACGAAGTCTTTACTCGATTACTTCTGCACACTGAAGTTCGCTGGCTATCAAGAGGCTCTTGCTTAGAAAGATTTTCAGGCATTTTTGAATCTGTGTTGGAGTATTTACAAGAAAAAGATCCGAAATTGAAAGAAAATCTGAACAATTGTAAAATAGATATTTATTACTTAACTGATATCTTTGGAATATTCAACGAAGTTAATTTGCAGCTGCAGGGTGAAGATCTTAACTTGATTAAAACAAAATCAATAATATCGACCTTCGTGGGTAAACTAATCCTTTATAAACAAAATTTAGGAAGAAAAGAATATTCGCAGTTTCCGCATTTGTCAAAATTACCAGAAATGCTTCAAGATGATGACATTTTATTATATGTCACTCACTTGGACGCATTACACAACGATTTTACGGAGAGGTTTGAGGATCTTTTAAATTTACAAATTCCTCAATGGATAATAAATCCGTACAATACCACAGCCATAGAAGAAGCCAATGTGATAATGCAAGAAGATTTGATTACCATCAGCACAGAAGAAGAGTTTAAGCAGAAGTTCAACCAACGCTATCAGAAGTTCTGGTTGCAACGCAACATTGAAACACAGTATCCTACATTGTGGAACATTGCTGAAAAATACCTTATCGCTTTTCCATCATCATACCTAGTTGAAAAAAGCTTCAGTGTGGTAACAAACATTTTGACGAAACAAAGAAACCGTTTGAAAATCAACGAACGTGGAGATTTAAGGCTACAACTCACCAATATTGAACCGGATGTAGCTAGATTGGTAGATAGTCACCAGGTTCATTCATCACACTGAATGTTTTATTTTCTCTTTGCGAATTAGTACTTTTTTAAATATAATTTCCTACCTACTTAAGATTCTTTAAGTACTTAATTTGTAATAATCATTATAAATTAAACTTGATATTTACTGAATTGTATGTCTTTTTATTTTGTTAAATTTTGATGAAGTCAACTTTACTCACTTAACCAAGTGCAAAGTTTTCCAATTGGTACCTTAGCACCTAGGTATTTTGTATCAATAGGAAAAAACTAAAGATAGGCCCCCTTATTCATAATAGTCTGCTAACTAATTTAAAGCATTGCTAATTCTCACTCTGACTTCTTCTTTTGACCTAAGTCAGAATGAACAATAACACTCTGTATCAGCCGTTTTAAGTTAGCGGACCATTATGAATATGGGGGTTGATCTTAAAAGTAGGTAATTTGGCCGTGGGGGTCTGAGGTAACAGTTCATTTTGGAAAAGGGGTCACTTGTCCAAAATAGTTTGGGGATCCCTGGTCTCTGGAAGTGATCTTGAGTTAGTGTTAGAGGGAAAGTGGGGGAATTCGAGATGACGCTAGGGGGGGACGCTTAGTCGAGGTTGGCAACACTGGTAGAGAACATCGGTTTTGTAAGTTACTTATTGTTTCCTTTTGTAGTCTTTTAGCCAGTAAGTTTGTTTTAGAACATTTAGTGACAGAAGCCAGCATCTAAAGTAACTTTTAAAACTATATGAACACTATTTGTACTAAAAATTTTAGTAAAAAAAGCTTCTAGAGTTATATTAGGAAAAGATATAATTAGCATCAGATATGAGCCACCTCGTGAACACCACACACAGACAGATGGTATGACTGCTGAATAGTAAAGTACTTACTCAGGTTCGGACAGCTCCATATGTATTGATTCATCATACCACTCGACGTTCGCGACGTTTGACATGATTAACTGTAAAAAAAAATTGGTACAGTTGAAAACAACCTTGGAACTTAGTTTCAAGTCATAGTAACTTATTAATACTTTTAGCTAGAACTAGCTGACCCACCCGCGGCTTCGCACACGTGGTTTGTCACTAAAAGCATTACCCTCCTTTTGTGCAGTCGGGAAAAAGTAGACTATGTCTCAATCCCGGTCATAATCTATATACCTCTTAATATATTTATTTTATCTTAAGTTAAAAATATACCTCTTTTTTTAATGTAAGAAACACAATTTTGTTAACCCTCACCTACATACGTACTTAATTCCACATTTAAAAACCCAAATAGTTAAAAATAAATTGACCAACCGCGAATGCAACTGGCGCTTAGCACAGGATTAACCAAGTTTAAGCAGCCAGAGAATACTTAGTCATAATTACATTTAAATTATGCTACCACCTACAGGAAAGACATTGTTATGAATGTTATACGAGGAGGGATCAAAAAGTAGTGAGAACGACATACTCCTTGGTAAGAAAAAAAATAAATAATGGTAGGCATAGCTCAGATACATATTTGTAATATTAATAAAGAAAAAAATCTTCGATTCTCTTTTATTTTTTTCTGAATGTAGTCATTTATTTGCTTCGTGTCAGAACGTGTTCTCGAAAATGGAGAAAAACGAAGTGCGAGCCGTTATTAAATACCTTTGTTTAAAAAAGTTAACGACGCAAGAGATTCATTGCGATTTGGAGGCAACATTAGGAGAGTCTGCTCCGCCGTATTCCACTGTCGCAAGGTGGGCTTCTCAATTTCGAGTAGGGAGAACGAGCATGGAAGACGAACATCGTTGCGGCCGTCCATCGACGTCAGTCACCCAAGAAAATGTTGCGAAAGTCGAGAAAATTGTATTGAGCGATTGAAGAGTTACCATCCGATACTTAATTCAAGAAACGGGCATTTCATATGGAAGTATTCAATCCATATTGAAACAATCTTTGAATATGAGAAAAGTCTCCGCAAGATGGGTGCCGAGAATGTTAACCGACAGTCAGAAACAAAATCGACTTGACATTTCGAAGATATTGTTGGACAAGTTTCAAGAAGATTTTGAAAACTTTTTGTCTCGTTTCGTAACAATGGACGAAACATGGGTCCATCATTTTGATCTCGAGACAAAACAGCAATCTTCGCAATGGAAACGGCCATCATCACCGACCCCGAAGAAATTTCGTGCCGTGGCATCGGCTGGCAAGGTTATGGCCTCAATATTTTGGGACTCAGAAGGGATATTGTTGATTGATTACCTGGAGCGTGGAACCACTATTACAGGCCAATATTATG
This sequence comes from Philereme vetulata, assembly GCA_918857605.2. Taxonomy (NCBI): domain Eukaryota; kingdom Metazoa; phylum Arthropoda; class Insecta; order Lepidoptera; family Geometridae; genus Philereme; species Philereme vetulata. The sequence goes on from OU975420.1 coordinate 3,078,956, forward strand.
CAGCTTTAATTCCCAAGTTGAGGAATGCCATCAAAGAGAAAAGGAGAGGGAAACTTCGAAGGGGCGTGCTGTTTCATCACGACAACGCACCCGCGCACAGGTCGGCAGTTGCGATGGCTGCCATTCAGCAAGCTGGCTTCGAATTGGTTGACCACCCCCCCTTATTCACCAGATTTGGCGCCTAGCGATTTTTATCTGTTCCCCAAATTGAAAAAATACTTAAGGGGAAACAGGTACGAAGACGATAACGAGGTGACGGATGCCGTGGAGAGCTTTTAGCAGGACCAAGACAAAACTTTTTTTTTGAAAGGGATTGAAGCCTTGGAAAAGCGCTGGACTCTGTGTGTAGAGAGACTCTGAGACTATGTAGAAAAATAAATTATTAAGTTATCAATAGCCATTATATTCTATCTCATTCTCACTACTTTTTGATCCCTCCTCGTATGTATGTAACCAAGTTGTTAGCATAAAGATTTATTATTATTATTCAAACTTTCGCATTTATAATATTAGTGTGATGTAATTTCTTAAATTAAAAAGTTTTTGAAAGTTTATTTTTTATCTATTTTTTAAGGAGCTTTGCGTCGTTTTACTGCGATTATGTCAGCTCTATGTACATTTAGAATTATAAAATTTCAGAGCATGTTAGTTTAATCATCAGATGCAGCTAACATGCTCTACCGGTTCACATACGAGCTGTAAATGAAAGTGAAGAGAGTAATTTTGATTGTATATGGACATAGAGAGTACTAAGGAGCTGATATCATCACTAAACGACACAAAGCTCCTAAAAACAAAACAATTTTAATAACTCACTTTCATTTAACAGCTTACATGTGAACTGGTAACGCATGCTAGCTGCATGCTAACATGCTCTGAAATAGGCCCACATCAAGCTGGTTTACTTTGCACGCTCTTAGTAGTTCCATGAACTCTGGGCAGACTCCATTAAAAGGTGGTGTAAATATTTATTATAAAAAAATCAGGGCTATATTCCTCTTCATTAGGTATTTGAAGCTATTTAGTGGAATATGTTTGGAGTGCAGTGTATATGCAAAACACAAAGTTCTGTTTTCAATTTTTCACGTTTCTGATTGATGAAATTCAAGATCAATGATGGTAATACCAATGATGTTTTAAAAAATACTTCATGAATACTCTCGAGGATAGCTAACAAATAATTGAAACATTGCATATGCTTAAAATATATATAATTATTGTTGTTTATTTATCTTATATAAGTATTTTAGAAAATCAAGTAAGTGGTTAAGTAGGTACCTATTTAAATAATGTTGTGCGGCTCGAGTGTCTGTAAGCACCGAAACAAACCTTTAAGGTTTTACGATGCTTTATGTATTAAATAATAGTTGTTATTTTTTTAAATAAATAAAAGAATGCTAATTGGAACACTCCATCTTCAAGCCTGGCTGCACACACCTAACCAGCTCCATTCCATATGCCTACAACCAAACCAAGCTTAGAAGACTGATTGCAGATGAACATAGAACAAATGTTTGCATGATCTACAGATGTTTGTTCCGTGTCTGGGTGTTTTTCTATACAGGCTGAGTCTGAATTGGTATGTTATCCCGGAAGGGGATAAAACTACTCCCGAAGCTTAACGTTTGACTTTTAAGACTTTTCGAAATTCGTAGTTTTTCATTGAAGAAATGGCATGTAAAGTCCACGTCTTATTTTTACTCAAGCGCTTGCGGGACACCCCTAATCACAGCTGATTTGATAGCAATAGAATGATTCTAAATTTGATTAGATTTTGACCGTGTTCCGTAATACCAAAAATGATGACAGAAAACTTGTTGTATTTTTCTCATTGTGTTGTTATTCTGTAACTAGACGATATAATCTATGTTCCCATGACTAGGATACGTAAGATGTTGTTGTTTTTAATACGAAACAATTAGGTTGAAAACAGGTCTTTTATGACGTAAAAACATGCAGAATGCGATACGCTTCTATTTCATTTTAGGTAAGTATTTTGATCTAATATATGGCTGGGAACCTAGATAAATACTATTCAAATTAAAATAATACCTTATTAAGGTAGAAATATGCTCCAATTAGAAATGATCTTGGTAGTACGTGTTGTATGGGCGATTGTCCCTCCGGTGTCCCCTTAAATGCTTTAATTTGAGAAACTAGTCGTTCATGCTTAAAAATTTTTAGATTAGTACCTACTATTCTTCAACCGGACCAAATGATTAGCATCGACTAGGGACTCGATCGAGTTTTACCTACCTACGTAGCTATGAAACCCAGTTTGTGCGTGAAGTTTAAAAAACAGTTTATTTTTTATTTTAAACTGATCTGTACCCTACCTATTTACTCTTTGAGATCAAAAAATCCTTTGGTTCTGGTGACTATTGCCATTGGCTAGCGGAAATTGTCAAAACGATACCGACTACCAACTTAGTTTTGATTGGTCTGCTACCAATCCGTCTACTAATTGCAAAGACGCGGCGTTTCTTTTTGAAACGCTTTTTAGATAGACATAATACAAATGGGTTCTGTACAATTTTTTTAAAGTAAATGAGCAAATATTTTTTTTACCTAACTTTTTGATGATAGGGAAGAGGGAGGAGTAGGTGTTTTTTTACATTTCTATTTGTATGGGATTTTAAACAGAGAACGGGTTATTAATTAAAATAGTTCAGAAGTAACTAGGTACATAAATCCGATGTTCGAGTTAATTTTAATGCCAATAGCTAGGTATGCTTTATTAGGTTATCTTTCTATGGTAAGGTTACCATTCGTTTTGTCACAACATAAGGAAACACATCCAACAGTTACATACGTAGTTATGACATGACTGACCCTAAGATTCCTTGTGTCGTGGGTATCCATTTCTCCGGCAGCGGGAATCGAACCAGCAACCGTCATGTTGTGTGTTACAGACAAGTTAATGAGATAGACAAGTTGAGAGTTGGTACCTACCTAGGTACTTACAAATTTTCTTTAAGCGATCTTGATGAAATTGGTGAGTAGGTAGATTCCAACTATCTAGGTGGGTACAATGTGTTTGTGTCCGTCTCTCTACACGGCTAATTTCACGTTTATCTCGTTACGCCCACAGTAGTACTGTACCTACCTAAATTATGTTTTTCCGTTAACTTTTATGTTACGGATGATCACGGTCCCATAGAAATTTAATTAAAATTGGTTCAGTAGTTTGGTTTTTTTAAATCGAAATAACTGAAAAACATGTGTTTGGAGCCGGGTTTTTTAAATATCCCCTTGTTTTTATACCTGGCGGTAAGTGGTAACCGTAACCTATGGAATGAACGCTTGAATTGAACGCCAAATATATTATTCATGTTTCACAGGTATTTATTTCTTTGCCAAAACGGGACCCTAAAAATGTTCGGCTTTTGTCAAAGGCGGTAGATATTTTAAGTTAAAATTGTGAAATCTTTTTTTAGTAATTTTTAGCATTCGTTGCTGTCGGACGTGTATTCGCTGTAATTTTGTCGTGCTGTACGTATTCGGACGAGTTATTCTTGTGAGGTGTTGTGTGTGTTAGTCAGTTCACGATGTTACGAGTATACTCAAACGCGGAATATTACGACATGATTATGTGTGTTGGCGCTTCAAGGAACAACGAGCTGGTGGCAGCACGGAATCTGTACAAAGAGCGGTATCCCCAGAGATCCGTACCATCTTATAATTGTTTTCGGAGTCTAGTGAACAGACTCCACTCCACCGGTTCGTTTCATAGGGCTGCTGGGCACGCAGGGAGGTCGGAAGAAGTGTCGACGCAAAGAGAAGAGGAGGTGTTGTTACTGATGGACGATGATCCTAGGCGTAGCACTCGACGCATTGCCGCTGCTGTTGGACTGTCGCAGAGGAAGGTGTGGAGTGTGCTACATTACGACCACCAGCATCCGTACCACTACAGTAAAATGCAGGAACTAATCGCGGGCGACTTTAAACAGCGTGTTCAGTTCTGCCAGTGGTACGGAGACCGACTAAATGAGAGTGCAGGAATTCGGTGCACAAATCTTGTGGTCTGACGAAGCCACTTTCACGCGGTTTGGAGTGTTTAATCAACACAATGAACGTTTTTGGGCACATTCAAACCCCCGCCTCCACCGTGAAAGTAGGTATCAACATAGATGGAGCCTCAATGTCTGGGCCAGCATGATTGGGGACAAACTTGCCGTGGGGTGCCGGTAGTAGAATGTTACCCCTCCTCTCATGCCCGTGGATGCAGTAAGAGCCTGCTAAGGGTAACCTCCGGAAGATGGGCAGCAGCGTCTTTCCGTGTATCAACATCCCGTACTGCGCTCGCCAACCCGCCTGCCAAGCGTGGTGAGTATGGCAACTACCCATCATGGAGATCCATGGAGGCCTGTGTTCAGTAGTGGACGTTTTACGGCTGAAATGATGATGATGATTGTCAGCCCGGTGTTCCTGCCGGCTAGATAGGATGGTGCCAACTACCTGGAGTTGCTGAGGGGTCCATTGAAAGATCACCTCGAGGATTTTTCACTGGCAGCGTACCGGGATGTGATCTTCCAGCAGGATGGCGCACCGGCACATTACTCACGCGCCGTGCGTGAGTATCTGGACGGCCACTTTTGGATGTGAATAGGCCGCAGCAGCACTGTGGCCTGGCCTCCGCGTTCCCCACTGGATTTCTTCCTTTGTGGCTATTTGAAGGGAGTAGTGTACGCAGAGGACTGTGATACGCCTGAACAGATGCGCGAGCGCATAACATCTGCATGCGCCAGAATCACTCCTGAGATGCTGAAGAAAGCGACAGGCGCCGTGCTTCACCGTGCAGATGTATGCGTGCTACGACAGGGCAGGCACTTTGAGCAACATCTAGGCCAGGGATCCCCAAACTACATATTTTGGACAAGTGACCCCTTTTCCAAAATGAACTGTTACCTCTGACCCCCATGGCCAAATTACCTACTTTTAAGATCAACCCCTTATTCATAATGGTCCGCTAACTTAAAACAGCTGATACAGAGTGTTATTTTTCATTTTGACTTAGGTCCATAGAAGAAGACAGAGTGAGAATTAGCAATGCTTTAAATTAGTTAGCCCTATTATGAATAAGGGGGCCTATCTTTCGTTTTTTCTTATTGATACAAAATACCTAGGTACTAAGGTACCAATTGGAAAACTTTGCACTTGGTTAAGTGAGTAAAGTTGACTTCATTAAAATTTAACAAAATAAAAAGACATACAATTCAGTAAATATCAAGTTTAATTTATAATGATTATTAAAAATTAAGTACTTTAATAATCTTAAGTAGGTAGGAAATTATATTTAAAAAGTATTAATTCGCAAAGAGAAAATAAAACATTCAGTGTGATGGATGAACCTGGTGACCATCTACCAATCTAGCTACATCCGGTTCAATATTGGTGAGTTGTAGCCTTAAATATCCACGTTCGTTGATTTTCAAACGGTTTCTTTGTTTCGTCAAAATGTGTGTTACCACACTGAAGCTTTTTTCAACTAGGTATGATGATGGAAAACGATAACGTATTTTTCAGCAATGTTCCACAATGTAGGATACTGTGTTTCAATGTTGCGTTGCAACCAGAACTTCTGATAGCCTTGGTTGAACTTCAGCTTAAGCTCTTCGTCTGTGCTGATGGTAATCAGCTCTTCTTGCATTATTACATTAGCTTCTTCTATGGCTGTGGTATTGTACGGATTTATTATCCATTGAGGAATTTGTAAATTTAAAAGATCCTCAAACCTCTCCGTAAAATCCTTGTGTAATGCGTCCAAGTGAGTGACATATATTAAAATTTCATCATCTTGAAGCATTTCTGGTAATTTTGACAAATGCGGAAACTGCGAATATTCTTTTCTGCCTAAATTTTGTTTATAAAGGATTAGTTTACCCACGAAGGCCGATATTATTGATTTTGTTTTAATCAAGTTACGATCGTCACCCTGCAGCTGCAAATTAACTTTGTTGAATATTCCAAAGATATCAGTCAAGTAATAAATATCTGTTTTACAATTGTTCAGATTTTCATTAAAATTCGGATCTTTTTCTTGTAAAAACTCCAACACAGATTCAAAAATGCATGAAAATCTTTCTAAGCAGGAGCCTCTTGATAGCCAGCGAACTTCAGTGTGCAGAAGTAATCGAGTAAAGACTTCGTCGTTTTCCTCACATAGCTGAGCAAATAACCGAGAGTTCAAAGAATTGCTTCGAATCTTGTTGATAGCATTTATTACATATTGTAAAGACTTATGCAATCTAGGACTCAGCTTTATTGCTACTAAATGCTGCCTGTGAATCACGCAGTGAATGACCAGTATATCAGGCAGTTGTCGCTTTAAGTGAGCTATAAAACCACGATGACGACCAACCATAGACGGTGCACCATAACTCGCAACAGAAACAATGTTTTTCCATGGAATAGCTTTGTCAGTAAAAAAATGTTCCACGGCCTGAAAAATCGATGCTCCTCTGGTATCAGTCTCTAAATATGTAGCAAAAAGCAGTTCTTGGCACATATTTTCATCTTTGATATATCGAACATATCCTAACAACAGAGCTTCATTGCCGGGTAATGTAGACTCGTCCAACTGGAGAGAGAATCTGTTGGTCTGTAAGAACTTGCATAAAATCTTTTCCACATCCCGTCCCATCTCGTCTATGCGTCTCTGAACGGTGTTCTCTTTAAAATATCATGTGCGGGTTTGTGCAATACATTGTTAAGGACCTCCGCAATGGCTGGTAAGATAAGCTGCTCTCCAATTGTGTGGGGTTTCCCCGACTTCGCTATCAGTAAAGATATATTATAGGACGCTCGTAAACCATCATAGTCTTTAATAGATGATGACGCAAACATCGATCTTATGGATGGTCTTTTGTCTAATTTTTCTTTAAGTGCTTGAAAAAATGACAAGGGCTTACTTTTTTTGTCAGCATGTACTCTTGATAAGTGGTCATCCATTTTTGAAGGCTTCATGGCATCGTTACTGAATACTTTTTCACATATGAGACACATCGGCAAGTGTTGATTTGATGGAGATGCAATAAATCCGAACTTCAAGTAGTCCAAACTGTATTGTCTGCATTTTTTTTTCGTGTCCGCCATCATAAAACTCTCAGTAATCCTGCAAATAAAAAAATAAGAAACTACCTAAATAAAAACAATAATAAACTGTTAAATTTACTGGTAATTTTTTACAATTGAAACAACTGAGGCAACTGCAAACTGTTGCAAACAATCTACACATAGCTCAACTGATCACTATCACACAGTGGGGCAATGCAGACAGCGTCCCCAAGACGCTGGCTGCATTACCCCATTGTATGGCAATGCTGATGCGCTGTGCCGGATAAAAACTGTTTGGTACTTACCCTGTTAATTTTTCATAAACTGCAGATATTGTATGGTTACGCTATTAACTCGCGTAGGGAGCTCAGCATTTTGTAAATTCTTTTTCAATCACTTTACTTCACTTAATTTAGCTATGTTATAACTTTGTAATCTCTTGAAATAAATGAGTACTTATATGAGTTATTATCGTTCAAGCTCCAACGAATTTCAAAACGCAAATGAACTTTCAACCTAAGTGCAAGCTCGTTAAATAGTAAAATATCGGCAACATGTTTGGACTTGCAACTCGATCATGAATTCGTTCGTATTTAATCGCGTAAGCGTCAAATAGAGAGCGTCAAAACGCGCCTGAAAGACGTACGCTCGAACTCATTATCTTGCACAAACTTGTCCACACTGACTTGCCGAGTTTTTCATCTTGTACGAACTTGAGACTTTACATTACTACAACAATGCTATTTCCTACAAAAATATTAATTATTCTTAGTACACGTAACACAACATAAGCAATACAGTACCTACCTACCTATCTTGAAAGATTTAAATAAGAACTTGTGTTAATTAAATAGGGGTCGATTTTTAGACCTCGTTGACCCCCAAAATCAGTTTTCGTTTATGTCGACCCCTAGGAAACCGATATCAACCCTAAGGGGTCGATATCGACCACTTTGGGAATCCCTGATCTAGGCGGTCTGTGAACGTACGAAAACATACCTACCTACCAACAAGTAGTAACGTGAATGGTAGTTAATGACCTGATTTTACAAAATTTAGTGAACATAAAGTAACTAGTCAGGCTTCTACTACCTACGTGAATGTTGTGTGCAAAATCTACCTCGATAGTAGATTTTGCAACAAAGTGTTGATAGAAATGTGATATTTTGTGTAGTACCTACTTATAGAAACAAAAGGCTGCTTACCCCGGAAAAACCAGAAAAAATGATAGGTATGTATCTAGCTCCTAACTTTATTACTAAGTACCTAACAAACTGTAGCAACTCCGCCTTACTGATAATATGATTTGAGGGTTGCCACGCACAAGTTAATTAACTTTTTGTATGTAATTTTGTAATCACTTATTTCTAAGGTAGATTCTTACAACTTGTCGACAACCATGGTCCCAATCACCCCCTTTCGGGATAACATACGAATTCAAACTCACCCTGTATATTATAAATATGTATTTACAAAAAAAAAAAGTATATTATAAGTATTCTATCAGTTATCTGGTTCCATAGTACAAGCTCTGTTTAGTTTGGGGCTAGATATCGCTGTGTGAAATGTCCAGCAATATTTAAAAAAATTTAATGTTTTTGTTGAAGATTACTTTCTCTAAAGAAGCCTTTATAAAATTCATAATCAGAACCACAAGCAGATTCAAATGAGCCCAAAAACACCAGAAGCTTGCTATAATCCATTCAATAATCAATCAATTCATTTATTGCGATATGGCAATGCCATATATTTATTTATGGGTTAGTAACAGGTGGTTAGTGATGTTTTCCATCTCCATCATGAGACCACCTCCATGGTAGGTACCATATTATTGAATTGTCACCGAAGTTTCCAAATTCCAACATTCCAAATTTCAGTTCAATCAGTTGTGGGGAACTCGTTTAAAACTCAATTGCAAGATTTAACAGCTTCAGTGCCTACTCCGCGTATTTGCGGGGTGCGGGTGGCACGCGGGATGCCGACCCCGCAAATATGCGGAGTAGCGCCGCTCAGTTTGTATACCTCAGTACACGCCAGGCACCGTGCTTGGCGACACGGTTATAGGTCGGCACTGCGCTTGAACGTTTCTAATTTTTTGTGTAAGTTGTGGTTTCCGAAAATTTAGTTTTATTTTGAAGTTATTAGCGTTCAAATATGAGTGACCAACCGGGGTCCTCGCGGCCAAAACGAAAGAAAATGGCGCCAATTTTTGACGTTAATGATATTGAAGAGCAGCTTTTGAACAACGACTCTGATGATGACTTTCAGTTTGAGGACATGTCATCAGATGATGATGAAGAGGAAATCGAGCGGCAGTTTATTACGCAAATTGCGGCGAATGATTTACAATTGGCTTCACAACGTGCTCGTAGAAGCCCATCATTGGAAGCACTACAACCGCCAGAAAGACCAGCATCATCTGAAGAAAGATCTACTTCTTCATGGACAAGTACATTTAAGCTAAAAAAAATGATTTCACTAAAAATAATGAGTTCTTTGGCGCCCCTGACCCAACTCCAATAGCATATTTTAATTTCTTCTTTGAAGATGATTTTCTTGCAATGATTTGCGAAAAAACTAAAACCCAAGCCGAAAAATTATTTCACAGTGTCGGTGTTTCGGAAACATCAAGAATAACTAATTGGAAGGACATGGACGTCCCTGAACTGAAAATATTCCTAGGATTACTCTTCCACATGGGTTCCATTCAGCTGCCCCGACTACAAGATTATTGGAAAAAGACCTGGCTATTTTCAATACCTATTTTTGGTCAACAGATGAGCAGAAATCGATATCTGCTGATAATGAGATGTCTTCACTTCAGCTCAAAGACAGAGATTTCGAATGACGACCCACTGTACAAAATACGTAGTGTCATTGATTATTTCAACCAAAAAATGAATAGATGCTATTATCCTGGCAAAGAGCTGTCGTTGGATGAGAGCATGGTTCTGTGGAAAGGGCGTCTGAGATTCAAGCAGTATATAAAAAACACGCGCCATAAGTATGGTATAAAACTGTACATGCTGACTGAGCCTGATGGTCTCATTTTGAAGTTTCAAGACCATGAGGTTGCTGGAAAAGGGCACGCCGAGAAAGTTGTAATGCAATTGATGGAGGGGGAAACTTCAGAATGGACACTCATTGTACATGGATAATTATTAATAGCTTTGAATTTCATTCGTGCTTCGTGCATCTAGATTTTATTTTGATGTCAAAGCTGTTGATTATTATTATTCTGTTACTAGCGTAAGAATTGTTTTAGAGGTTTTATTTTATGTTTCAAGCTGAAGAAAAGCTTTTTTTACTAAAGATTTAATTTTTTTTAATATTTTGTTTAATTTATCTAGTGATTGTTCAAGCGTACCCTATTAGAATTAAGAAAAAGTGTATAATCTCGTGTCTAAATTACACAAATTTACGATTATTCATAAAATAAGCCAGGATTGAAAATTTCAACCCCAGTGCCGTGCCCGCATATATGCGGGATTTCTATTTTTTATTTTTTCATAGTAAAAAATGATAATAATAGTCAAACATTTATCGAAATAGTCTTTAGGTATGTGCCCAATGCACATTATAAAAAAAAAACATATCGGATTTCCTCAAGCTACCCCATATTCAGGCCGGCAGCGAAGTTGTTAACCACATGCTAATATAGCAACTTAAATAAAAGCTGCTAAAAAACCGTATGAACTGAAATTGTTATTACCTTATCCAGAATAACCTAAATTCCATAATCTTTCTCAAGTTATGTTGTCATGTTCACAAGAGTGGGACCGCATGAAGACAATGGCTACAATGAGGACTGAGATAACCAAACTATAATAATCAACTGGCTGGCAGGCTCAATAAACATAACATACATTGTCGAAGCAGTGCTTTGCCAATGGAAATTAGACAGGCTCCTTCACAGCTTTTAAGCTGAGAATATAGCAGCATTATCTTCTGGTCTAGCTTGTCATTTGAGTTAGTAGGTACTTATTTATTTGAATTGTCTCCATTTTAGAATATCCTAATCTAACTTTAGGAATTCAGGAAACACTTTAGGATTCTATGTACCTTCTAGGTACAGTTTCATATCATTATTTTTATTGTTCTACTTGTATAATTATACTCTGTGCTCTGCCATCCATTACTTTCCACCCTAAGGTTGCCTGAAAGAAATCACTTTCAGTGAAAAGGCTGCCCATTGTAGTTTATTTAGCATAAACTAGTTCTATATGTATTTCTGGTGTACAAATCACCTGAGTCACCCACAATATCGACATCTTTAAAACTGAGCTAACGAAACTAGCTCCTCAAAAATGTGCCAAATGAAGTTCAGCATAGCATGATAGCACTGCCTACGATGAATAAACGGCTGCCCAAAGACATGAAAGTTAGAAATATCTGCTTTTCCACCTGTAATAGCCAAGTTTAGTAGGTTTGGTGATGATGAAATAATATTTATTCATCATCATCACTAAACCAACTAAACTACAAGTCTCAATGTGAAATTATGTATCTAACCGGTTACTGCTGACTGAAATGGGGAAGAAAGGTTCTGAAGATTGAGTGCATGCACAGAAGTTAACTTTGAAAGAAGCTATGTTTCAAAAAGTTGGAAAACTTTGGAAAATTTGGAGATTGTCAGTTTCTTACCGTTATTCAGACCGTGGAGATTAATAACTTTACTAAACTGACTAACTCGTAGAACTGCTAGTCCAACCGAATACTTATTCTACTAACACATCGAGGAAAACTCAAGAATCCAAAATTCTTTCGCAACGCTAAATCACAGGGACGACCGACCGACCACGAGAAAACAAACGCACCCACACACAGAACCACAGAACACTATTTATTACTCACGAAGACAGAACACTATGAACGCACCGCACCGCACCAAGCGGCACAAGCAGCAGTGCTGCCAACCCTAAATTCTTGTTTTTCCCTAGTCTCAGTGGAATATATCCTAAAATTCGTTGACTGACTAAGGGTGGATTTGACCAAACGAGAATAAGGATTATTCTTAGAATAAATTGTCAGTTATTCGAGAGTAACTCTATTTTACGTTTTACCAATTACAAATCTAAGAATAACGGCCCTAATCGGGAATAGCTACTATACCACCGTTTTGCATGGAATAACCGAGTTATTCCAAGAATATTTTAATGGCGTCCGAATGCCATATGTTTCTGTGCTGTTTTGTCATTTGAACTCAAAGTACTTGGAAATAATTATTTTAACAAAACTAATGGAACGTTTATAAATTTGATTATCGATACTGATAGTGACGAGGAATTTACACCTAGATGACGAAGGTGGATAAAAGAAAGAACAGATTTATTTGATTATTACGATGATCATGATTTCGCGATCAGGTTTCGTTTGATTAAAGAAGCAACTTTATCTCTTCTGACGAAAATTGAACATAACTTGGAATTCATTTCAGATAGGTAAACGCCTGTGCATAAATATGTAGTAGATTCCTAAATACTTATAAGTACCTGAGTATTATGTAGGTACCTGCCAGTAATTCGAACCTTTAATATATACCTGCCTGTACCTACCAATAGATTATTACCTGCCTGTCCGGCATAAAATAGGATGGTTTATGGAGGTTCGTTTTGCTATTCGCGTATAGTAATTCCAAGAGTAGTTATACTTCCGATAGCATGGTAAAACGACTTTTGACTTACTCGAGAATAAGAAAGTGGAATAGATCTAACCCTGGTATAGTTACTCGAGTATAAATGCAAGTTTGGTAGAATCCACCCTAAAATGCAACCATTTCGTACAGTTTTCCCCTAAAAAGTGTTATTTTTTTATAGGAACAATGAGGAATTTTCACTGCCATGTTTTCATAACTACTAGCTAACAGATGGCGTTGTTTTGTCATGCTCTGACTAACAAAGAAAAGTGAATTGTCAATTTTTCCGAGGAACTTGATTAACAAAACAAACATCTATGTTTTACCTGACGATTGTTTTAGACAAATTTTGATCTTGTGTCTTTGAGATTTTGGCATGTAAACCATATTTATTGGTGGTGTGGTGATCTCCAAGCAACGCCATCTATTTGCGCTAGTTGGAACTTGTTATATCTTTCATCGAAAATGAAAAACCCTCATTGTAAAAGCCAAAACGTTTTGATTGAGGATTGATTCAGAGCCATAACGATCCAAAAAATCGTGCATCTTTAGCACAGAACACATTATCTTATCATTAGCGCCGGGCGCGTACGGCCGCGGCAGGCCAGCGTATGTAGGTACAACAGTAAACAGGGTACCGACTTTCAAAAGTGATCTTTATTAATTAAAATGTCTTCGTGCTTACTTAGACTGATCCTAATTACTTTTACGTAATTCTTCATGCTTTGTAATTTTTGTAAAACCGGCTTTACACTATTCAATATTGAGTTGAAACAGGCTAAATTCAGACAGACTTAAATAAGTGTATCTAACTGCAAAGTGTAAATATCTTCTTATTTTTTTAAGTAAAACTTCATTACGAACGCTTGATTTGGGGAATAAGCTGGTGAATGCGTTACGAAAAGTGCGAACGGAAGTTGAGAGTGATAAGTTAGTGAAGATAGCAAGAGAGAGAGGGAGAGAGAGTTACGTTTCGTATATTATTGTAAGGACAAGAGAAAGAGGTGCAAGCACACATTTTCTTTCTCTCATAGCTAGTTTATTTGTCGCATATCTCCTATCCCAAATTAGCCTAAACTATACAAACTGGAAAAACAAAACACTCCTTCATGCTGTATAGTAGAGTTCATTTTGCTATAAATAAAAAAAGTATTTACGACGTTTCGTATATTGAATCTTCCAGCTTCGATTTACGAAAAAGTTCAGCTGTTCCACAACAGATGGTAGGCACCAGCAGAAAAAGATGGAGTTAAAGAAGTTTACGTCAGTTGTGTGGTCTAAAACACACTCTTTTTTATTATTTTTTACATATTTCATCTTCTTGCTACTCGATTCTATAGATTTTAGTATGGCATTATAATATTCTTGAACCCCCTCAACTTCATTTATCATGAATTTTAAAGTAAAATTTTACTCTGGCACGTACGCCTATGGTCGGAGCTGTAACTTAATATGTTAATGACACCGATATCTTTTACTAATTGTAGGTCAGAAGACAGCACAAAATCGATTTCATTTCTTGTGGCACCATTGGGGGAAATCCAAGTATGTACACCACTTTTGAGGCTTCTTGCCAAAGAAACTATTGGTAACGGTCATGTTCTATCCAAATGAGAATTGAATCAATCTGGTACTTCACTCATTGCGTTCGCCTAAGCCAAATTGACCAATAACAGAATCATTATCCGGTGCTTGCCTGGTTCCAAGTTTTGCGTTGCAGCCACCAAGGACAATAATCCATGTTTCTCTGGTTTCTTCACAGGCTCTATTATGAAGCTCGTAAAAAATTTCAACCTTTTCAGCAGAACAATGCAGATGTTGGTGCTTAAACTTGGATGAGTGTTAATATAGTTTTACCTGTAACACAAAGTTTCAGCGCTGCGATGCGTGCTGATTAGACTTTGAACTCAATAATATTATTTTTACACTTTTTAGCCACCAGGAAGCCCACACCGTAAAGCCCGCTGGTTTCTCCGAAGTGGAAAAATGCATTATCTTCACGTTTTTCGGTGTTTTCATTCAGTCTGCTGACTTTTGACAAGCCAGCTATGTCCTATTTGACAGCTTGTAGGGTGTTTTCGAGTTTTAGGAAGCGATTATCTGTTAAAAGTGATCTTACATTATAAGTGAGTACGTTAAGCGAATCGGTGTTCTTTATAACATGAGCAAGGGTCGTTTGACGGTCAGATCTCACCTGGAGAATTTTAGCACCCCTAGTTCCAGGGATGGCATGTCCCCCGTCAACGCCATTGCAGCCACTGGAGTCACTGGGCACATGGGGTCTTGTTTGAGTTGTGTAACTCATATGGGGGGTTTGGTCATCCTGCTGGTCCAATTGCGTGTTCGCGGGTGGTCCGTCAGAGCCTCGTTGATCAGCAGGGCGCACCGCTTGCAGGTGAGGTTGACTTGAGGCCCAAAAGATGTAGGGGTTCCCCTTACGCCTCTATCTTATTGCAATATTCAGAGTTATTTTCATTTAGTCCTTTTGAATATTGCATAGTGTAAAGCCGGTTTTACAACAAGCGTGAGTGAAAGAAATAGCGGATGATTTGCGCTGCGTTTCGTATTTCCGTCACAAACACACGTTTCATTTCGATCTTCAATGGTTTCAAGTCAAATAGTTTCAACATACTGTCAAAATATTTTCCCCTAGATTTATTACAAAATCCTATACTTTAAAAATACACTAGGCCTCAAGAAATCTCGTAAATTTAGGGTTAAATACCCTAAGTTGTGTACACTACAAGAAAAAGAGCATAGCTACAGACAGAGAGAGAGAGAAGGGAATATAGATGCGGTCTCTTGCGCGATAGATGCGGTAAAGTAAAAAAAAACCTGGAGCCACTTACCAGGGAAAATTTTGAAATCCCCAACATTTAATACTTCTTGAAGTTCGTCGTTACCTCAAAATCAAAAATCAAAAACCAATCTGGCAACATTATGTGGAAGAAGGGCAAGCAAGTGTCAATGTTATGTCAACTATGTCACGTCACGATGTCAAATGCAGTAAATTGCAGTGTTACATTACCATTTTCTTCGGTTTTACTAAAACTTAAAAAATAGGAAGATATGGATTTTGATTGTACGTAATATTTGTACGAACGTAATATTACATATACATAAACACTTTTATAGTTTTTGCATGTACTTTTTAAAAAGTTAGCCAAATCAAATAAAAAAAAAAGCATGAAAGACCACATGAACATGGTTGATGGTATTGCCATGTGCCAAATCCAAATCCGATGTATACATTATTATTGAAATTAATGTAATTAAATTGTTTTTTTTTTGTATTCGAGGCATTTTTCAGAACATTATTAGATATGTTTAACAACACGTATGTACATAGTTAAATAAAAAAAAAATTAAAACATCGCCACATAGTGTTGCCGTAGAAAAAAATGCGAGACAAACGAACGAACGAAATAAAGAAAGAATGAGAAAAAAAATATAAGAAAAGAAAGAAAGAACTCCGCCGCTTCACTTGTTTTTCTCTAATTTTTCGGCCGATAATTTGATGCATATCTTGTGTGCAACAGATAATTTGACTCAATATCGCGCTTTATTATGTACCAATTCATCGCGGGTAACGCTCTAAGTGCGTCTTTTCACTAAAATCAATAACAATCATTGACCAACAAAGGTACGCTTGTGTTTGCTTTTGCTATGCATTATAACCTGTGTTTTGTGCAAGCGTCCGTCAGAGGCACAAGAGAATGTGTATTCTATGTTATTTCGTTATATATCGTACGTAGGAATGTGTTCTGATGTGTTGCAGTAAAGTGATTTTTGGTTTTAGTCAAGATGAACTATGAGGCCGAAAGAGCGATGAATCAGAAGAGGCTCCGTATGGAGGGCGAGCCTGGACATGGGGTTGTCCAAGGGAATGGTTTGCCGCTCAATTATATCGGTAAGTGCTAGAAAAACCTTATTGGAAAAACGCGGGAAATAGGTAAATACTCAGGCGGAAAATTGGTCTGTTTCACCCATTTTTTGGCGGTACTAATCACAACAATACAATCATAACAAATCACAAGGTTTACTAGTGACTAAATTTACGTTTACAATTATCAGATATATATTTGCATCACCTACACTGTTACATGCATGTTTTGAATATGGGAGTCATTATTTGAAATTCTCAAGTGCATAACAACAATCAAATTTTCAGATAATGGTCATCAAATACCATACCAGCCGTACGCAGGAGCCTACAACACCCACTACCCTCCCCCTGATGCATTCGCCGCTTATGGCCCTCCACCGGGGGGCAGCTATGCACCTCAGAACCTGTCGTATGCACCTCCAGCCCATCAGAACTACCAACACCAACCGTTCCAGCAGCATCCACAGCTGCATATGCAATCACATATGGGTGAGAGACCAATATTGGGAAACAAAAGAAACTCAGCATATTCATTTAAATAGAATAGAATAATCTTTGCTGTAAAGTGTTTTTAACAAAAGGTGGTAGGTTTTTTATAAATATCTAACAAACAGTTTGCCTTTTTTAGACATACAATAAGTAGGGTACCCAATAACTAGTATTGATTCTTTATTACAATACATAACACATAAAATGTCCAATTGATGAGGATGAGCCAATGCTCACCTATTAATGCAGCATTGCTATAATGGGTTCATCTGTTCATCTGGGCTATTATTACAGTTTAGAAGATAATGTTGGGTAAGGTTTTCTTTCAATCTGTCTGACACTGGGTCGCCAATGTCAGAGACCTCGTTCATGGAATTCATATAAACTCCAAAACTAGCCCTCTATTTTCAATCTTGAAATACACTGTGATAAACATATATAACAATTCTGGGTAGCATTTGACTAATAACTGATGTTCATATTATAAGTTTTCCTTATTGTGTAAGCCAATATTGAAACCTTGCAGTACATTACCCAAATGAGACGGCGGGGGGGGGGGGGGGGGGGGGGGGGGGGGGGTAATGCACAATACACCCCAATGTGAGTGCAAATCTTAGTCCCCCCAACCTAGATTATGAATTACACAAATGTTGGGCATTCTAATTTTCTGCTGTTGGGGCAGAAAGGATTTCCTGGATTGAGACAGGCTACTATTTATTGACAAACTTTGTGTGCAAAGCTGAAGGTTTGTATATAACCTTGTATGATATAACTACAAAAAACAGGTCAAAGTTGACGCTATTATCATAGTCAATTATTTGCGACATAGCACACATTACAATCTTACGCCCGCGGCTTCGCACGCCTGGTTTGCCAATAAAAAGTAGCCTATCTGTTAATCCAGGTTATAATGTACGTACATACCAAATTTCATCAAAATCGGTTCGGCCGTTCCGACGTGAAAGAGTAACAAACATTCATACATACATACAAACTTTTGCGTTTATAATATTAGTGGGATTATAACAGATGAGACATAAGAAACAAAGAAATCAGGCAATTCAGAGGTTCATCTACATGGTTACATCAGCGACTTGTGTCAATGTGCATCAACTAATCCCTTGTTTATGGTATCACAAAAAAATAATCGATGGATAATCAAGGATGCAAAAATCTGCCCATTTGGCCTACCTACTACTTTTTATCAAGAATAATTGATATCGAAGGACAATGTATAAAATTGAAAAAGCTCATTACTTCCTTCCAGTGCAAAGCTACGGTGATGTGGGCGTGCACAAGGGGGCGTGGCCTCCGCAGCCCCACCTTCTGCCGCCGCTGGATGCCCAGAAACCGCTGGACATAAAACAGCTGAAACCAGAGATCAAGCTCGAGCCTGCTGATGCTCAGAAACGACCGCATCCTGAAGAAATGATGGTAAGGTCTTCAGGGTTTAAATGAATCCGGTCAAATGGCACATCTAATAAAAGGTATTTGTGAGTACATTTCGACCCCGTTTTTATTTTTAGTTTAAACCTTGTAGTTTTTAAGTTATTAGCCATAATAAAAACTGAACTTTGACAAAATTCACAGGGTACACCAGTGACCCCACAGTGCTGAAATTTAGTCCGCGTATAGCTTTAGTGACACAAATATAGGCAAAAGTCTGAAATCCAGAATAACTGCACTTTGTACCCCAAAAAAGTGTTGTTGGTTATTCATTTCGTGGAACTATTTTGATAGTCAAAGATTTCAAATAATATTTTTTTGTTTTTATGTGAGACTTGCGAGATCTCAGTTGAGGGCGAACCACTAGTTAGTTAACCTTTAGTGTGCGTAATGACCTAAAACTGTGTATCCAGTGTCTGCGTAAGATGACGCGCATGATAGAGCGCACTAGGCACAGTTCAGAATATGATGAATATTTTCAATAAATTGTATGGAAAGTGTACCAACCATCCAACTTTATTTTCACAAAAATAAACACCTTGTTAACATAAAAATACGGCTTAAAATACCGTAAAAGTAGACAAGAGTAGCAATGATACTGATCCATATCAATGCAGATGACAGTTTTAGTAAGGATCCTTACATCCGCATTCCAAAGGTTAATAATAGAAATAAATAAAAATTTTATTTTTCTTTATTAAGGACAACAAACAATTACACAATTAGGTTACTTAATGCTAATACTAATTAAGGTTATTTAAGTATAATCAGCCCCGGTGTCCACAGATTGGGTTGACAAATTATAAGGGCATAAAAAGTTCATGCAAGAAGACATACAATATCTGTAGGTTACAATGTATACAAGAACAAGATTTTAACTTTTACTTTAGGTCTAACAGAAAGAGTGTATCCGACATTATGATACCAGATACACTCTTCTTGAAAGAGCCGGGTGAGGTTGCAAACAGTTCGATACCAGTAAAGAGATCATTATGTTGTTTCATGATTCTGTTTAAGGGTGCGCGCTCACCGGCGTTAGTTTTACAGGGAATAGGCGCAAACAAATTACGTTTGCGAGTCTCTCGAGGGTAAGAACGATAGGGTTTGTGTATGTAAATTTGGTTTACAAGATTACTACAGTCGAATCCAAAATAAACAGATTACATTCACGCAGAGCATTGGCAATAACAATTTGTTACAGCTTTCCGCTGTCCGTGAGTTGTTAGCAAGTTTATTAGAATGTTTTTAAACGTTTACTAACTATCTAGTAGTTTGCCGCACTTGTGATTGGTGGCGGCCACACTTACGCGTATTCAACACTCGTTACCTGCGGCCGTTATTAAACCCGTTAATTTTCCCGGTATACAGTGTGTTTTTTTTAACTGAGACAGTTCGGCAGCACCCATAACCAGATTAGTCCAACTAAGTCCAATTAAGTATACTTTTTGCGTATTTGACAATGTCATGATAGGACAAATAAGATGATGCAATGATTGATGTAAAAGTCCGACAGATGCAAGAACCATGTTCGAAATTCAAAATTGTGTTGAAATACGAAATGTTTTTGAATTGCTCATGAGAGCATGGAGTTCCTAAACTTCTTAATAGCTACAGTATTAATAATTCTTTATTGTGTAATTAGAATCTAATAAAATGTATGTTGGAGGAATTTTGCTTTGTCCTGTTGTATGAGAATACATTTTATCAACTTTGACTAACTTCCGCTGCTCAGATTTTTTTCACCCGATACAATAAAATGATCCTTACAAAGAACTGCATCGATCGGCATCAAAAAAATGTTACCAACTTTATTAATTGCAAAGCGCTACCGCTTGACCAAAAAAAAATTATTATATAAATGTTTTTCTTCGAAAACGAGCTGATGTTTTAAAAGAAACTTAAAAAAAACACTGTATAACTGAAGTGTTTGTTAATAGGCAGGTGATATGGACCAGCCGAAAATCAAGATCAAGACAGATATCTTCAAGCCAGACGACTTAGCGCACAGACCCATGGTTGATAAGCCTCTAGGTATGTATTTTAAAGATAATAATAAATATTTCTACATTTTTTTTTAATTCTTTGTTTATTTGTGTACAATAGTTACAATACATGGTAGAAATATTTGGAACAAGTGCGAGTCGGACTCGCGCACGAAGGGTTCCGTACCATTATCTATAAAAACGGCAAAAAAATCACGTTTGTTGTATGGGAGCCCCCTTTAAATATTGGTTTATTTTAATTATTTATTTTTAAAGTGAATATAATAACTAAATGTTCTGTGAATATTTCAAGTGTCTGCTTGTAACCATTATCAATATCGAGCTAAAACGAGCAAAAAAATCACGTTTATTGTATGGGAGCCCCCCTTAAATATTTATTTTATTCTGTTTTTAGTATTTGTTGTTATAGCGGCAACAGAAATACATCATCTGTGTAAATTTCAATTGTCTAACTATCACGGTTCATGAGATACAGCCTGGTGACAGATGGACAGACAGACAGCGGAGCCTCAGTAATACCGGGTGCCGTTTTACCCTTTGGGTACGGAACCTTAATAAAAAATAGGTTCAAGTGAGTTAAACTGTTCAAATAAATATTTGGTACGTGAATTAAATATTTAACATTGTTATTAGGTCGGTCCGTCATCCGTCAAGGTCATTTCCGTAATTAAAATATAAGTAAATCTAAACATATAAAACAAAGTCGGGTTACACCGTTTATAACTCAAAAACGGCTGGACCGATTTCTATGAAATTTGGTATATAGATGGATTATGATCGGGATTCACACATAGGCTACTTTTTACCCGATTGCGCAGAACGGGGGTAATGTTTTTATTATCAAACCACGCGAGCGAAACCGAGGATGGATCACCTAGTAAGTAATTAATAAATGCCAATGTTATTGTATAGCATTTTGACGGATTAGCACGTTGAAGTGGCAATGGGTAGGCCATATAGCGCTCAGGACAGATGGCCGATGGAGCCGGAAGGTTCTCGAGTGGAGGCCACGGACCGGCAAGCGCAGCGTAGGACGTCCACCTACAAGAAGGGCAGACGACTTTGTAAGAACCGCAGGTCGGCGTTGGGTGCAGGCCGCTGCCAACCGCAGTTCCTGGAGATCAATGAGGGAGGCCTTTGTCCAGCAGTGGACGTCCTACGGCTGATATGATGATGATGATGAATGTTATGTAAAATGTCCAAACAATAAAATAAGAACAAATAATACAAGAACGAGAAATAATAATTTATACTTGTCTGTTCCTTAAATGCTTAACGGAATATGGTTTTTCAGATGTTGTAAGTAAAGCCTTGGACGCCTCCCAGAAACCACTTGAACATCTGAACAAAGGTAATTAAAAGCTCATTTATAAGGTAATTGGGTGCAGACCCCTCTAAAATCCACGAAGGATACCTGTGTTTAGCTGTGGACGTCGTCCTAATCGTCCTACAGCTCATATGTGACAAAACTGATGATGAATACTGAAATTACTGAAAAATACTGAAAATTATATAAATTACGGAAAATTATTTCTGCCAATGAAGCACTAAGGAGACTGTAAAGAGTACAATGTGATATGTACCTAAACACGGGCGTGCACTATGGTGACCAGAGTACAATGTGTTAAGGTGCTTAAACACGGGTGCGCACTATGGAGACTGTACAGAGTACAATATGATTTGGTGCCTAAACACGGGCGCACACTATAGAGACTGTACAGAGTACAATATGATATGGTGCCTAACACGGGCGCGCACTATGGAGACTGTACAGAGTACAATGTGATATGGAACTAAACACGGGAGCGCACTGTAGTGACTGTACAGAGTACAATGTGATTGGAACTAAACACGGGCGCGCACTAAGGGGAAGTCGTATAGAGTACAAGTAGCACAGATAGCCATGCAGCGCATGCTTGTGAATATGCAGGATCGATAAGTTCACGAAGTCAGAGCCAGGGTGGTGGAACGTGGAACTTCATGGGAGGCCTATACTTACATCACACTCATACACACATCAGTTGGTGATTAAAGGGTGGATGTTGGTGACTGAAATTAAAAATTATTGCTTTCAAATAATATACATGAGTAATTGTGTTTCCAGATGTCGGGCAAGGCATCGTCGGCGCTGAGAATGCTGGAGATAAACCTGCAGGTAAGTGACTAGAGTTTTTTTATATATATTTTTCTCTACGCTTGAAAGAAGTGTCTGGAAAGAACGGGGTGAGGGCTTTGCCCTTCAGTGGGACACAGGGCTAATAAAAATAATAATGATAATATATTTTCCTCGGAAAATAATGTTTACACGGCAATTGACATTGATTATTCACTTTCTTACATCAGCTTATGACAGAGCAACGCCATCTGTTAGCAGTTATAAAAACGTGGCCGTGAAAACCCTCATTGTGAGTGCATTACCATCAATAATTAATAATCGATTTTAATGTATAAAACATTAAAAAAATAAAAATACGTTTCGGTTTTCTATACTTCTATACTAATATTATAAAGAGGAAAGATTTGTATTTTTGTGTATATGTTTGTAATGAATAAACTCAAAAACTACTGTGCTGATTTCAAATATTCTTTCACCATTAGAAAGCTATTGCTAGAAAAGATTGGGGATTACTTACTAAAACTTAAGTAACGTAACCCAAGGTAAAAGCGCCCTAAAACGTCTTTCGTCGCATGCGCTGCGGAAACTATTGATGATAGAACAAAAGTATGTTCTACAATATTAAAGAACATATCAATATCTACAAAAATAATATTATAAAGAGGAAAGATTTGATTATTTGTTTGTTTGCATTGAATAGGCTCCGAAACTACTGGACCAATTTAAAAAATTCTTTCACCGTTGGGAAGCTACACTATCCCCAGGTGACATAGGCTACTTTTTACCCAACTGCGCAGAAGGAGGGTAATATTTTTATTGAAAAACTACGCGTGCGAAGCTGCGGATTGGTCAGCTAGTTATAAATATAAAGATTAGTAAATGTAATTAATAATAATTGTAATTAATAAGATTAGTAATGTATTTTTTGTAATAACCGTTTCTGTTTGGTTCCGAAGTGATTAAAAACGGTCGCAACTCCACGGCTCAACACACTGGTATTGAACTCAATGATACAACATTTGAATAGCGTCTTATATCTTAATAATTATTTGGAATATTTTGACTTCTTGTGGTGACGTTAGTTCAAAGTTATCACGGCAAGGAAAATGACACGTCGAATCGGACCATTATTTTGCCGCGAAGTTAGTGTTATCGATAGGCACTCGGCGCATCACTAACGGCTCCCGTAAGGACTGCAAGAGCGAGATAGCAATATCATCGTCGCTTATCCCACGTGTTATGACCCCGTTTGCCAGGAGCGTTGACGTCTAGTATAGTATCTATCTATCCAGCCTCCTGCACCCACTGTTGACGCCAGTCTAATCTGTCTTGAGCAAGTCTGATCCATGGCTCTCCAACTTCCCCTACGAGATCGTCAGACCATCGGGCCGGTGGTCTGCCCTGCGGTCGACGTCCAACTCTTGGCCACCACTCTGTGACTGATCCATTGCTGTCCAACTTCCCCTACGAGATCGTCAGACCATCGGGCCGGTGGTCTGCCCTGCGGTCGACGTCCATCTCTTTGGCACCACTCTGCGACTGATCCATTGCTGTCCATCTTCCACTACGAGATCGTCAGACCATCGGGCCGGTGGTCTGCCCTGCGGTCGACGTCCATCTCTTGGCCACCACTCTGTGACTGATCCATTGCAGTCCAACTTCCCCTACGAGATCGTCAGACCATCGGGCCGGTGGTCTGCCCTGCGGTCGACGTCCATCTCTTGGCCACCACTCTGTGACTGATCCATTGCTGTCCAACTTCCCCTACGAGATCGTCAGACCATCGGGCCGGTGGTCTGCTCTGCGGTCGACGTCCATCTCTTGGCCGCCACTCTGTGATTGATCCATTGCTGTCCAACTTCCCCTACGAGATCGTCAGACCATCAAGCTGATGGTCTGCTCTGCGGTCGACGTCCATCTCTTGGCCACCACTATGTGACTGCCTTGGTCCTCCTGTTGTCATTCCGCCTAGCCAAGTGTCCTGCCCATCTCCACGTAAGATTCGCGATTCGTATACCTGCATCTTCCACTTTAGTTCGACGTTTGGTGTACGATCGACGAGGCGGACTCGTAACATGGCCCGTTCCATCGCTCTTTGTGCAATTCTGATGGTGTTTAAATGCTTCGTTGTGAGGGGTTATGTTTCGGATGGGCAGCACGCGTTGGTTTAAAGACAAAGGTCGCATTGGTTTAAATATACCTTTGTCTGTAGGCATTGCGGGATATTAGACTTAAGACATCTTCCAGTTTTCCAACCCAGCTGGATTCTCCTAGCTATTTCCTTCATTTGTGTGCCTTGGCCGATGTATAGTATAGTATTATCTTAAGTGCGGTATCAGTAAAAGCGGGGTAATGTTTATCGTTTGTTCCAGTAGCTGCGAAGCCGGAGGGCGCGTCAGAGGGCGCTGCGGACGCACAGCGCGCGGAACCCATCACTAAACCACCTGAGAAAATGTAACTACATTTTTCAATGTTGTATTCTATTTGTTTTTACAGAGGAAAGGGCTCTATAGCAATGCGAAATTTGTTTATCTGTGACTAACGACTAATTTTTCATCATGTCTTGTTGACCGAGTGACCGAAGTGTCTGTTTCGAGATTGGCCAAAAATGCTTTTGTCTGGACGTAATGCAAGTACCTTGATTTATTTTAATTATTTAGTCGATCGCGATTTTTAATGAGGGTTGGGGGGAGGGGGAAAGGGAGGGATTTTGCTGTAGTGTTATTCGACGGATATCGACGGATTTCAATCAAATTTAAGAGGCACACTAAGGACTTCATTCTACACAAGATGTTGCGAAAAAATTTCCAAAAGGGGGGAGTGGAGGGGGCAAGGGAGAGGGGGGGGGGGTTGCTGTTATATGGAGTGATGTCAATTTTTGATGTTTTTTTGGTAAATGTATACCTACCTATACCAATCAGACTACGCAGTCCTCTCCGCCTTCACGAAACGAACCCGTAGACATCAAATTATACCTCCCAGGATCAAGGAAACGCGAGTAATCGTTAAAATTTATACCAATATTCTTTCAAAATTCAACATAGGTAAGCCTAAATTCAAGCACCTAAAATTCTATTTAAAATTGGACTTTCTTTGTTAATTTTTCTGCGCCAATTACTTTTTGGACTTGGGACGCGAGATCTACTGTTGTCAAAGAACCACTGTATATGTTTTGGCTCGACACTCAGTGTTTAAATATTATAATTAGAAACGAATCTAAAATGGCGTCGTAAATCATCTCTTTTTACTCACACAATACTGCATGCAATAATTTGCGAGTGAGAGGTAATGATCAGCGTTGCCAATTTAGATTCTTTAATTAACCAGGTCACTGAGTTTTCCCGGTGATTGGTCGCGAGGAACATGCCATAAGCCATTGAGCCATTTTGAATGAATGAATGAAAATTCTTAATATACTTACAATCTAGTTAAACAGTTAAAAAGAAATAAATAAATAAAACCGGCCAAGGGCGAGTCGGACTCGCGTACGAAGTGTTCTGTATCATTATCTATAAAAGCGAGCAAAAAATATCACGTTTGTTGTATGGGAGCCCCCCTTAAATATTTGTTTTATTTTAATTTAGTTATTTATTTTTAAAGTGAATATATAACTAAATATTCTGTGAATATTTCAAGTGTCTACCTGTTGCCGTTATCAATATTGACCAAAAAAAATCACGTTTGTTGTATGGGAGCCCCCCTTAAATATTTGTTTTATTTTAATTTAGTTATTTATTTTTAAAGTGAATATATAACTAAATATTCTGTGAATATTTCAAGTGTCTACCTGTTGCCGTTATCAATATTGACCAAAAAAAATCACGTTTGTTGTATGGGAGCCCCCCTTAAATATTTGTTTTATTTTAATTTAGTTATTTATTTTTAAAGTGAATATATAACTAAATATTCTGTGAATATTTCAAGTGTCTACCTGTTGCCGTTATCAATATTGCCAAGAAAAAATCACGTTTGTTGTATGGGAGCCCCCCTTAAATATTGATTTTATACTGATTTTAGTTTTTGTTGTTATAGCGGCACCAGAAATACATCATCTGTGAAAATTTCAACTGTCTAACTATCACGGTTCATGAGATACAGCCTCGTGACAGACGGACAGACAGACAGCGGAGTCTTAGTAATAGGGTGCCGTTTTACCCTTTGGGTACGGGGAACCCTAAAAATTAATAAATGTGTTTTTTTAGTTTGAGTACATCAAATAATATGATTTGTTTACAGTGAAGTGGAAAGAAAGCCATTTAGCAGTCCGGACTTACCCAAGTCTGGCACTATGCCGGGGAAGGCTCCCACTCCTGGCTCGGAGGTAAGGAATTCTGATTAAAATCGTTCATTAAAACATCAGCAGTGTCACTGATTCTTGTTCACTCATATTCAGTGGCTCTGAAGCCTGATACCACAAAATAGATAGGTACAGATGTTAACTTTAGTATAACAAGCGATAACAGGCGCACACAAGTCAGTTGAACGTGCGACCGAGATCGTTCCGTTCGCTCGTACTAAACAACTTCTATACCTACCTATTTTGTGATGAGATTCAAATAAAGATACGTTTTATTAAACCGGGTCACTGTCCCTGTGACGCTTACACAACGAGGAACAGCTTAGCTAAGCACAAACTAAGTGACGACCATTTATTTATAGGTTCACTGCCACTTACGCATCTAACACCATTCATTACAGCTGGATTCAAAAATATTATTTGAGCACTGTTAGTTTCTCTTTTAGTTGAAATGATGTGCGAAAAGATAGGAACTGCAGTTACAATAAACAAGGTACTGTTAGATAAAATTCTTGAATTCAGGTGTTGTACGCATTTTAACTTACTAATTGCCCGACACACTTTCTTGAAGAACCCCAATATTTTATGAAAAACCATCATTTGATACTAATTAAGTAAAATTAATGGTAATAAGATTTTTGTTGAAAATCACTTTTCAAAACAAGCTTTTGTAAAATTCATAATCGGAACCGCAAGCAGATACAAATGAGCCCAAACACTAGTAGCCTACTATAATCCATTCAGAAGTTCCGTTGTCTAGCGTCTGTCTCCATCATGAGACCACCTCCATGGTACCATATTATTGCATTGTCACCGAAGTTACATCTCAATTGGTTGAGGGGAACGGGTTTAAAATGCAGTTGAAAGATTCCACCCGGACAAACATACACATACATTGCAAGTTAATAAAAAGCATGTAAAAAGGGGCAAAATGCTTTTAATAACAAAGAATATACAACTACTTGTATGACCAAAATACATAAGAAACAGTTGAATCATCTAAAGACCTTTGCAATTGAGTTATCAGTTATATTGATTGGTCACCATAACTTCATCCCCGCACCGCCATTATCATCACAAATTCTTCGTTGGTATCTGAGTGCTTTACCCCGCAGCAAAAGAAGAGGGGCCGTCCGAAAGGGTCGACGAACAAGCCGAAGCCGCCAGGGGCCTCCCCAACCAAGCTCACGCCGAATGTGCCGGGCGTGGGGCCTCCGCGCGGGCCGCCGCCTCCCAGGGCGCAGCCGCTGCCACAGGGGCGGCCGCGGGGGGCCGGCTACCAGTACGCGGTACGACCCTTTAGAAAGGACTTCTCAGGGATACAGTTTAGAAGGCAAGTGTATACAGTATTCATTATTCACTATTTCATTACATTGCATAATATTGGTATGTCAAAAATATATAACAAACTAGCTGATGCCCGCGACTTCATACGCGTTACACTCCTAAATGTGTAAGTAACCTAGAAATATAGCTGAACTCGCTGTTGCAACTTGACTTGACATTTCATTTTTATCCCATGGGAACTGATTTATGGGATAAAAGGTAGCCTATGTTACAACTGTTTAGAGTCTGTCAAACGAAAGTAGGCACTCGTATTTTTTCGTAACTTTTTACATGGCAATACTAATGTGTTTCCACCTACGGACGCTATGTTCTACAGCTGGGTAAATTTAGGGTGGTATGAAATAATAATTGCACGTACTATAAATAACTATAATAATAACGAATTGTAACCCACTCTTATCAACTGCAGATTAATAATATTGAACTATTTTATAGGTTTTGTCATTCTGAACCGGAAAAATAGGCAAAAAATCCCTTTTCCTGAAGATGTAGGCAGGAACCACGGATGACCATTTCCCATGAATCTGACTTACTTCTTTCGTTTCAGTCACTCTCTTAATATTCTTCAAATAGGTCGTCGTTTAAGGTAGGTACTCTTAACTTTTTTCAACAGATTAGGGAAAATGGGAATCGGAGTGTGGCATCATTATTATTCCCTAATGTTTGGAAGATGGAATGGGTTGCCATGCTGATATTTTTTGAATTTGCCGCGATTTTTCAGGGTTTACTTTCATTTGACAGACTATAAGTATGTTCTGTTTAATAAATTATTCATATTCTTAAATCTATACTAGCTCGAGTTGATTGCGAGTGAATATTTTCTGTGAGAAATAAAAACTTTTATACATTTTTTACTTACTTTTTATGTGGTAATCCAGGTTATAATCTACGTATATACCAAATTTCATCAAAATCGGTTCAGCCGTTACGGCATGATCGAGTAACAAACAAATATCCAAACAAACATCCAAACTTTCGCGTTTATAATATTGGTGTGATTAAAAAACAAATAAAAATAAAAATAACATTTGTTTATTTCAGGCACAAAAATACGATTAGTTCGATATCAATTAATAATAGAAATAAATAAAAACAAACTAAGCAGGACATTGTACAAATAATTGCTAACAGTATACTAATCCATACGTATAATAACTTCATTCTAATGTATTAGCGACCTGCCCCGGCTTCGCACAGGTGTAATGCTGATCTATACTAATATTATAAAGAGAAAAGATTTGTTTGTTTGTTTGTATTGAATAGGCTCCGAAACGTCTAGACCGATTTAAAAAATTCTTTCACTATCCCTGGGTGACATAGGCTACTTTTTACCCAACTGTGCAGAAGGAGGGTAATGTTTTTATTGAAAAACTACGCGTGCGAAGCTGCAGATTTGTCAGTTAGTACTAAATATATTACAGAATGTCTTTATATTATACAACGTTCGTAGCTTTTTTTGTCATTAGACAATACAAACATGTTTTCTTTAGAGGTTACTCTTGAAAGAGTATTATGAGTATTTACGACATCATATTAGAAACCTCTAAAATTATCAGTGTTTCTCTACTATATTATGCATGTATATACATATAAACCTTC
Source organism: Philereme vetulata (assembly GCA_918857605.2). Lineage (NCBI taxonomy): Eukaryota > Metazoa > Arthropoda > Insecta > Lepidoptera > Geometridae > Philereme > Philereme vetulata. The sequence goes on from OU975420.1 coordinate 3,108,830, forward strand.
CTCTTGAATCAAAATCAAATCAAATCAAAAACATTTATTTGTGAACCACACCAATAGTACAACAGAACAAACACACACAGGAGACATAACAAAAAGAACAAAGAAACAATAACTAAAAGATTAAAATTAAATAAAAATGCAAAATATTGCAGTGTGTGTGTCCCATCGTACTCACTGCATGTGTCACAAAAAGGCTTTAACACAGCATGTGCTGGGTTGCACTGGCTACCCAGCGCTGGTCTTCCGTTAGAGGCTTTTTGAGTAGACCACGGATATCCGCCCACTTACTAAGCATTGAACAACTAAATACAATTAAATATACTATGCATAAAAATAAATAACATAATAAAATATACTAATAATAATAACGCCTACCTATTTACTGTGAAGCCGTAGAGAGTCAACAAGAACTAAAACAGAACACACGACAAGCTAGCCCCATAACAACGCACTATCTATAAAAAAAACCGCATCAAAAGCGTAGTTTTAAAGATCTAAGCATACATAGAGACAGACAGCGGGAAGCGACTTTGTTTTATACTATGTAGTGATGAAAATGTCACGGTGTTTGTGGTCGCACTCCTCTGCAACGGGTCTACAGATTTTGAATTTTGTAGGTATGAGTCGTAAAGTATTTCTCATCCTCTTACCCCCCCCCCCCCCCCCCCATTTTTTAGTCGCGATTTTTTTTGTGTGTAATTTAACCGTAGTCGTTCACTGACGTGAAGTCATTTACATGAAGTGTCGCGTCACTTTGACACGAGTGTTTTATATAGTTTTTATCACGAAGTTCCCACGGCAACGGGAAAGCCGCGGGCGGGTCAGCTAGTAAATAATCGCGTACGTTATAATTGTTTCAGGCGATGGAGCGACGACTGCCTGGACTCGTCGCACATCCCCAACGAGGTGTTCTTCGGCGACGTGCCCGTGTCGATGGAGGTGCTGTTCAACTACTACGACGCGAACGCGGAGCGTGAGCGGCTCGCGGCGCAGGCGGCGCACATCGCCGCGCAGAAGGCGGCGGCCGCCAAGCTGCACGCCGCGCGCCTGCAGGCCAGCGGCAGGGGCGCCGAGGTACTACACTACACACCTCTCGCATACCCCTCTTACTACATTATGGAATTACTAATTAATTAGTATTTATATTTTTATAGTGTTATCCGAACACTTACGGAAAATTCCAAGAATTTTAAAACCATCTCAAAAATTTTTCAAGCTTGTCTACCTTGACTTGAAAACTTTCTGAGATGGTTTCAAAAATCTTGGTTCTCATTAATTTCCCTCTCTCTCTCTAGTTGTACGAGAAGAGCAAAAGACTGCGCTCAGTGGAGCGTATTAGGAGAGTCCTCTATTAATTTTATTTCTCTACTAGCTGACCTGCCAGTGGCTTCGCACACGTGGTTTGTGAATAAAAACATTGCCATTCTGCGCAGTCGGGTAAAAAGTAGATTGTCCCAATCCCGGTCACAATCAATCTATACAACTGTACATAGGGAATGAGGGATCTAAAGAATACCTCATAATTTTACTTTATGTATTTATACTTTCTTTATGTAACTTATGTTTTCCTGCGTCTGTGTCTCGCTTTGTAGTCCTAATGTGCCGTTACTAATAATAAAACATCTATTTTTTTCTTTCTGCTAAAGGTGTCAAAATTAAAAACGCTCATTTTGATGGAACCTATACCGTAGTCTTAAGGATAGATATACTCTTTATTGCACACCAAATAAAATTAAACGTACAAAGAAATACACAAAAACAAAGGTAAGTACAATGGGAGTTCTTATCGCTAAAAGCGATCTCTTCCAGACAACCTTTGGATGGACAGGACAAAACAAAATCAAAAAGACGGTGGTGTATCTATGTTCATAATAATAATAACAGTTTTATGTTAATACTTAAGGATTGTATTGTTTTCAGGTAACGACAGTGGACTCCTCTTCGTCAGAAGATTCCTCCGGCTCCGAGAGCGATTCAGAGGAAGAAGATGAGGTAAGTCCAAACATTGAAGCACCTAGCGTTTGATACATATATTCAACAGAACTATATATTATTTGTTACCAGTGATGACATAATAATATAATGTTTTTCTTTATGTATACTAGCTGACCCGCCCTCGGCTTCGCACGCTTGCAATTTTCCGTTCCCGTGGGAACTTCGGGATTAAAACTATATAAAACACTCTTGTCAAAGTGACGCGACACTTCACGTCAACGAACGACGGTTAAATGATGTGGATATTGTTCATACAAAAATGCTAAAATGCGATTAAAAATGGGGGGTGGGGGGGGGGGGTGTAAAGGTAGGAGGGTGAAAAATTCTTTACGACCTATACTCATACCTAGAAAAAATCATTGAAATCGGTGAACCCGTTTCGGAGCAGTGTGACCACAAACACCGTGACACGAGATTTTTATATATTAGAGATTCAATTAATGTATTTACAAAAAAAAAAGTGTATATATAAGTACTTGTATCAGTTATCTGGTTCCCATAATACAAGCTTGACATATTTTGGGGCTAGATAGCGCTGTATGAAATGTTCAGTATTATTTATTTTTTATATGGCATAGATAGATAGTCTCTCACTATGGGCCTCAAAAGAAGGCTCGCGGTCGCTCAGCCACGGAGAGGGCTATGCTATACAAACCAAGCTCGCACACAAAGCCAAGAAATATTAGCAAGCTGAAGTGCAGTGGGCGGGGCACGTAACTCGAAGATCTGACGGCCGTTGGGGCAGAAAGGTTCTAGAGTGGAGACCACGCACTGCAAAGACGACCTGATAATGGGTACTGGGAGCCGTTGGGTGCAGGCCGCACAAGATCGGTCGCTCTGGAAATCTATGGGGGAGGCCTATGTTCAGCTGTGGACGTCTTGTGCTTGATGATGATGACATTATACGTCTAAACTATCGTTGAGCGGACGACGCGATGGCCATAATATCATCTGATTGACGTGTGATCGTGCATGCGTCACGCACTTATAACCGCAATTACACAGGTGGAGAATGAGTGCGGGGATGTTAGTATTTTTGACTTCCGGCCCTGGAAGCGGTGAACGAACGAACGTATAGTTATAATAATAATAATAAATATGGCTGGACATTTCACACAGAGCTATCTAGCCCAAACTTACCAGAGCTTGTACAAAGGGAACCAGATAACTGATGGAATACTTATATATATATTTTTTTGTAAATACATATATATAGAAAAACATCGAGACACGGAACTAATACCTGTAGATCATGCAAACATTAGTTCCGTGGCGGGAATAGAACCCGCTACCTCGTGCGGCTATTCGGGCACTGCGCCAAGGAGGAGTAATGCATGTTGTTTGCTCAGAGCCAGACGCCGGCGAAGCGTACGCCCGGGCGGCCCAAGGGCGCGGCGCCGACGAGCACGCCTGGCAAGCGCGGCCGGCCGCCCGTGCCGCTCGACCAGCGCGGCCCGGGAATCACTGAGATGAAGAAGTTCTGCAAAGCGGCCGGCATTCGCTTCGACTACAAGAAGCTAACTGAAGGTGAGTCGACCTAAAACCTATCGGTTTCCAAATCAACTTGGCCAAATCGGCGTTGTATGTATAAATATGTTGTAGCTGAGGGTTTGGGATAAAATAATGAAAATCAATCAAACCAAAATAACACTTTTATTCAACACTAAAATGATAAATACACGATTTTAATCACAAGGATTCACAACACGGTTGCATAATTATACCACTTAAAGTTATCGAAATATTCGCACGTATCGCCAAAACTAGACTGACTCCTTTGGTCGTCTCTACGCGCTGTTTATACCGCGCCTAGTACATCTCTATCGAACGTTCTCGATTGTTCCACTGTTAACTAGAAAAATGTAGGTATTTCGATCGACTACTATTTCTTATTTTGTGCAATTGTAGGTAAAAAAGTAGTATGTAGGTATATTACATACCAAGTATTACCTATTCTGTGACACAGTAGGTATAACTTCGAGAAGCCGACTATTTCTTTACTATTACCACAGACCAATATAATTTAAATAGACTGACAGTCTCAAACAAGATAATGTAACTCGATATTTGATTACCTGCTAGGACGCGAGATGTCGCTAAGAGTTATAAATCGTTAAATATATGCCAACCTTTAGCTTACTACCGCTCATAATGGTACGAAGAAAAATAGATGGCACTATTTCCAATTACACGTGCGCGATAATATTATTGCGACGTTGTGACCTTTACGTTGTGCGAGGTTGCCGCTCTTCAGTTTCGTTAAAACTTTAGTCTCTAGCAATTTTTAGAGATTTGCGCACATTTTCTCAGAATTGCCAGAACATGAAAGTTTCCGTCAAAATAGGGATTTTTTTAGGAAAGGAAATATATCTTTTATTCATCATTACATACGTCTATGATCGTACCATTATCAATTATCACTTAAATGTGGAAATACCTACATATTTGTAAAATAAGAATACATATTTAAAGTGATGTACAGATAAGTAGAACACTTTTTGAAAAAAAATAAAATTAATTTGTAAGTACCCGGCAAATGCATACCTACTACAAGATAATACGTTCTATTAATTTGAACTGGAAACATAACTACTAAAATAATGAACTCAATACGTACACAATATGTACATACATTATGTACAACAAAATATCGACTTACTAATCGCGACTTTTGAGAAGTGAGGTTTGGCAACACAGCATGTAACAAAATTAGGTACAAAAAACGTGACTTTTTGCTTGCTTCCCGGCTGTCAATGTCAGTCAGTTCACGGATCTCTTTCGTTCCCTTTGTTTCGGACTTTGTGTTAATATGTGTTAAACGCCATCTAGGTAAAAACGATGTGCTACCTTCCCACGCCATCTGTGATTAAGCATATGAAAGTGGTAAATCATCATTTTAAAATAAAATCGTTAAATCTTATTTTATGGACAATATTACTTATTTTAAAAAATATTGAAATATTTTGGAGTGTTTGAATGGAAGTTTATTTTTATTTGTTGGGTGCAATGGCAAAAAAGTGCATAAAAGGGTTGGGTGCATAAAAGTTTCCAGGCTATGAGACAGCGCCATCTACAAATAATACGGGATTTTGAGCTTTTTGCGGGCTACGATTTCTTATATGGACATTGACAGTCTACTAGTCTCTGCTATTACTTATTCTGTAACAGCCTCGGCGTAACAGTATGTTTGTTTGTCCAAGGATAACTTTCGAAGCGTTGGTCCGATCATCGTGAAATTTGGTAATAAGGTAGGACTTTTTAACACCCTTTGGTCGTACAAAGGTGTTAAAAAGTCTAGCGGCTCGAATACATGTAATCGGGAATACGTCGAGTTGCCAGTAACCCTGAATATATTTCTGTTTGTACTTAACAGTCTGCTTGATTTGTAACTTATTTTAGCTGTACGCATGTGTTTATGTTGCAATCCAAATCAAAACAGCATTTTTATAATCTTCACTTTAAGTGATTGTGTTATGGGTTTTGTGCGTAAATTAAAATAAAAAATCCGTCACCGTACAAAGTATGCCGGGCGTCGTCTGCGGAACTACAACCGACAACAGACGATGTAGTTGTACGCGATCTCTCTGTTGTAAATACGTTTGATTTGGTCGGCCGACAACGTCCGAGCAAACTACGGCCGGTGACGGATTTGTAGTATTCGAGGCGCAAGCGGTGCCTAGCATATTCGCAACTACAAGAAAATCACTGAAAGTAATAGACACGAAAATAAGTGCGAAAATAAACTTATCACAAAGACCTCTAAAGGTGCCTGCGGCTCGCTTATACTTCAGTGATACGATGTAGAATGTTTGTAAAGAAACCGTCCATACGTAACCTAAAAATCATTGATTTATAGATTTAAAAACAGAATTTGCATTTGTTGTCGATTCGTCACGAGTCCTTCATTATAAATTGGTATCATTTCAATGCCTGCATGATGCAGGTTGAGTACATTGACAAGCACAGATGTAAGACCTTTTATATTAATATTTGTGTTAGAATACACCGTGTAATTGTTGTCTAGCTACTCTTGGTTCGGGAACGCGAAGTTAGATTTTTAAAAATATGTAATTTTAATTGATTAAATCTAAATTAAAACTAGGATTACGTTCGCACCGATTTGAGGTGGATTTAATAATGAATCAAAGTACAGAGAGCCAACACGATAGTCGATGCAAGAACTGCTGTGTTGGCTAAGATGAAACAAAGCTTAAATTCTAAGAAGTGCATTTGTAAATGCAGCAAAACTATAAGTCTAAATTAATCTAGGGCAGAGGGGTTAGGCGTAACTATAACTCCTCCATCCCTAAGAGGAAAATTATCGGTTGGATCGATTTGGGATTTGTTCCGATAATTTTTCTTATCAAATAGGAATCTAAACAATTTTAAGCGATACACATACAATAAAAACATGAAAAAACTAAAGATAACTAATCCTAAAGTTACGTATCCTAAATTTTCACCGAAGCTAAAGTCTTTCCTTTCGTTTAAAACACTTTCGATCACTGCACTATGTTTTAAAGAGTACGCCATGAATTTAACTTCATCTAAGCTGATACCCTTCATGTCGAGTGCGCGTGCACTGGATAGACTCGCGTTCTTAGGTAGCTGCGGTAAGACGAGGATCGGGATCGGCTCCACAACATCTGATTCTATGATGATACGGTGACCCATACGAATTCCGTTGATTTCCAAATTACATGGCTCGTCGATGGTCACGAGGTAAGTTCCGAATACAGGTTGCTTGGTGCTGACCTCGTTGTCACAGTATTTAATTAGAGTAGTCTTCAGTCTACTATATAAAATCCAATTATCAGAGTTGACTTGCTGGACTTTGACCTTCTCAATGTGGACCTGATGCGGCGTACAGCAAGTGGGGTCATCGTCAAATTTCATCAGCTGCTCCATACAAGTGAGCTCATGGTACAGGGCTCGGTTGTCTGCAGAACATAGAAAATGGTCGCCAGTAGATAACGGGCGGCACGGTTTCGCAATTGGTAAGTATTTCATCCCTTTCGCCAATAGGTAAGGATATTTAGGGAAAATGGCAAAGGTTTTATTTTCGGATTGGTGGAAAATTGGTAAGGAGTACAATTTAAAATAATTATAAGTACAATTATCAGTAACTGGAATTTCCATAATGAACGTGATCTGGTTTTTCTTAACAAAAGATTTTACACAAATAGTTTCCTCTAATTTTAACAAATTTTCATCGATAGGCGAATACACTAAGCTTTCAGAGTCAGCAATTAATTTCAAATGATACATAAGTTCTGTAGAGTTCACGATAGATTGATGTAATATTGAGACCTTACTTAATGCTAGAGCAGTTTCAATTTCACTTAGTCTTATAAAGATGGTACGAAAACTGCTTGTAAAAACGTTAAATAATCCAATAATGTATGTGTGGAAAATCCAATTATTTCCCTTAGCAGTTAAATCTCTTAACATTATCTCAGCCTTCTTTAAACGGTTATCTAAATTTACAGTATTCTGATTAATCGTTTCAGTTACATTTATGAAGCTGTCAAACATTTTTGAAACCAAAGTTAATTTCTTAGAAATGATAATTTGGTCATGACTTAAATCAGAAGTGAGTTTATCAAATTTAATTGCATCGTCATGATCAAGATTCCCTGTAACAATTTTTATAATAGAACCCAATGGATTTATGAGACCTCTTTTATAACGCTGCTGTGGAACAAGTTGTCGGTATTTATCTTTAGTTATATCGCGTATGAACTCTGTATGTGATTTTATACTTCTCATTTCATGAGAATATGGTGCATTCCAATCGATCAGTTTACATAGCTGCTCATAGTTTGTTGCAATATAATTTAAATCATTATAAATCTTTTCCAAATGAATAACCTTAACTATAGTCCAATGATTAATTTGCACGTATGCTTGACCTTCTTTTATCGGAAGTATTCCCGGGTTGCCATTAAGGTTTTGCAGACGAAGGGCCAGGGTCGGCACTGCTACCAGCAGTATGCTGCACCACCTGTGGAGGACGTTTGATATTTTTTATAGGAACTTTCGTTTTCCTTTCCCCTACTTGGATAGGCAAAACGTTTCTCTCGGGTTCACCTACTACCTTCGCTTTTACATATCGAGGTTTATCTTTGCTTTTCCGCTTATTAACATCTTTAGCAAAAATTGTCTTTCCTAGAGGAAACTCTACTTCAAGTTCACCACCTTTCTTTTCCCTATTCTTCCCTTTAGTTGTTATCATCTTTTCTACCAAATTCTCATACAATACTTTAGTTCGCTTAGCATGATCTTTAACCAGTTTCTGGAAATAACGCTTTTCTAATTCGATGCCATAAGGGCTGCTTGTATCAGTGTGTCCGAATACCACTTCAAATGGAGTTAGTTCAGTAACAGAATGAATGGTATGATTATAAGCCATAACTGAATACGTCATAACTGATGCTGCATCCGTACAGCGTTTTTCATATTTAGCCAATCTATAAATTTCAATTATTGTGGAATGGAAACGTTCAATAAGCCCCATTGAATTAGGGTTATTGGGCGTACCAACGTGAAGTTCAATTTTATGTAAACTTAGAAATTCTTTCATTAATTCATTATTAAACTCCGTACCGGGGTCTGAACTGATCCTTCGGGGGATGCCGTAATATGAAAAGTACTTCATCAAAGCTCTGATTACTTCAGGTGTTGATTTTCCTTGAATTTCAATTGCCTGTCCTAACTTACTGAAAGCATCAATAAGTGTCAGATAGGTTTTTCCTTCAATGCTAAAAAGGTCTATAAAAATCTCTTGAAAAGGGGCCTCTTGTGTTTGCGTTAATTGTAAGATAGGCTTGATGGGTTTCCTATCATATTTCATTTTCTGGCATGCTTCGCAAGCATTTATGACTGCTGTTACTATTTCTTGCATTCTATCCCAATAATAATTTCTACGAATCCTAACCAACGTTTCCTTAATACCGCGGTGGCATGTCTTTCCTTCATGATATTTAACTATTACTGCCCTTTGTTCATTTTCATCTTCAATAGCAACTACCCGCTCTGTGCATTCATAGAAATTAATCATACCTTTCTTGAAAAGTTGAATAATTATATTTCCAAATAATTTACGATGTTCTTTTTCCTCAAAGTAAATAAAATACTTAATTTTTGGTTTTATGTATTGTTTTAAAAATTCTTTAATTAGTTCTGAATTATCTAGGGGTAGGAAAACTTCCAAAACCTTTTGTTTAGTTCGAGAAAGATTTCTAACTTGCATCTCATTTTTAAACCATGAGTATACCAAGATTTGGTTAGGCTTGGTGTCAATTGCCTCATGTAAAATCGGTATTCCAGTGGATTCTAATTCTAAAGCTGAATGAACTGTTTGAGATTTACTTGATTCTGATCGCACAGGGTATTCGTCGTTGTCAATACTATGTATTGACAGTGTGTCGGAGATTGCTATTGGACTGACTGTCGCTGTCCTACTCGAATCTGATACTGTTATCGTTGATGAGTCGTTACGTGCCGTTTTCTTTCGAGCTATCTTTCCTATATCCTCAACTATTTCATCTAGGTGTTTCTTTAGTCTCTGTTCTTTATCATCAACGTTAACTGCCATCGATTGATCCTCATTATCCGAATCTATAGCATTGATCTTAATCCTAGACAAGGCGTCTGCGTTGGTGTTCTGTTTACCGCTCTTATGAATTAATTCGTAATCATAATCCTGTAAACGCAACCTCCAACGAGTGAGTTTGCTACTCGGGTCTTTCAGAGATCGAAGCCATACTAATGGTCGATGATCTGTGTATATGAAAAATTTACGACCGTATAAATAAGGCCTAAAATGTTTCACTGCCCAGATAATAGCGAGCAATTCACGTTCAATCGTACTGTAACGTGATTCTGTGTCACTGAGTGTTCGACTAGCATACGCCACCGGTCTATCACTACCAATCGGTCCCTGGGATAGTACTGCACCTACCGCTACATTTGACGCGTCAGTCGTAAGCACGAAAGGGTTGTCAAAGTTAGGGTACTGTAACAATGGGGCATGCGTCAAGAGTTCTTTGCATTTATTAAATGCGTCAATGTACTTCTGGTCAATTACAATTCCGTTACGTTTCTTCAAACAAGCTGTCAGGGGTTGGGTTACCTTTGCAAAGTCCTTTATAAATCGTCTGTAATATCCTACTAGACCTAAGAAGCTTTTAATTTCAGTCGGTGTTTTCGGAATGGGATATTTCAACACTGCGTCAATTTTATCATTATTCGGTCTAAGTCCGTCCTTCGTTATCGTGTGGCCCAAGTAAAGTACTTCTTTACGTAAGAACTCCGATTTGTCAAGCTGTATTTTCAAGTTAGTCGCTCTAATTCTGTCAAAGATAGTCCGTAGTTTTTGAATATGTTCTTCTAAGCTATTTGAGAATATAATTATGTCGTCTAAGTAAACCATGCAATGTAGACCTTGTAGACCACGTAAAACGTTGTCCATCGTCCTCTGGAATGTCGCAGGAGCAGTTTTTAGCCCAAAAGCCATTCTAAGGAACTCAAAATGTCCGTTCTGCGTGCTGAAAGCCGTCTTCTGCCTATCCTTCTTTTCTATTTCGATCTGATGGTAACCACTTGCTAGATCAAGGGTACTAAAGTAAGAACTTTTTCCTAATTTGTCGAAAAGGTCTGTAATGTTTGGTAGGGGATATTTGTCGTCAATGGTTATGTCGTTAAGTCGTCTATAGTCAACTACCATCCTATACTTCACCTCGCCAGATGCATCCATCTTCTTAGGCACCAGGTGTACAGGCGCGTTCCAAGGAGAATGAGACTCCTGAACTACGTTGTCCTTCAGTAATTTATCTACCTGTTTATTAATTTCGTTCTGTAGAAACGGGGCTTGCCTATATGGCTTGACGTATATAGGGTCCTCGTTCTTTGTCCGTATGTTATGTTTAACCTTATTAGTAAACGTCAAGGGAATTTGATCGCAGTAAAATATGTCTTTGTAATCCATGCAAAGTCTAAATATTTTCTCACGTTCTTCGTCGTTAGTATGATCAAGTCTGAGTTTACTTAAATTTTCTTCAAGCAAATAATCTGTTTCTATTTCGTTCATGTCCTTTGTCATGTTTAAGTCACATTCATTACCGTCATATCGTGTCACTGTAAAGGGTCGTCTAATAATCAGTTGCTTTGGTTGATCTAAGGTATTCTGTATAACCGTAGACGCATATCCGTTTATACAGTTAACTATTGCACTAGGCATTCGTAATCCGTTTGTAAATTTGTGGAAGTCAAGTATGGCTTCACCTGAATATTGGTCTATTGGTAATTTAACTCGTTGTTCTGATCGTGGGGGAATATTGATTGTGTAATTTAAATTATTATTGATTATTGGAATACAAGTCGTACTTGTCTTCAATAGTTGTTCCTTTAAATCAATAATCGCGTCTAATTGTTGTAACAGATCGTTTCCAATAAGTCCGTCATAACGCGCGTCAACATCATACATATAGAATTTGTGCCAATTGTTGCTTACAAAAGTAGGCATAAGAGGGATTTCTATCACCTGATCATGTCTACTGGACGCGTGGGTGCTAACTACTTGAAATGGTTCGTTTCGAATAAACTCGCCAAAATACTGATAAGCTTTTCGGGGACTAATGAATGATCTCATACTTCCGGTATCAATCATCATTTTTGCATCAATTTCTTCTAAATAAATGTACGGAAGTTTTAAATTAGGATCACAATTTAGTTCTAGGACTTCTTGTCTATCGAGATACTTTCGTGAAAATCCGTCTGAGTTTCGTCAGTCTGTTCTGGTAGTTCATATTGTTCGTCGGTATATTGCATGTTATTATAGTCGCTACAATAGTTCAGTCCGTTTACGTCATCATAATTGTAATCGTCAGAGTAATAGTTTTCATCATAGTAGGGTTCACGATCGTACTCGTTCATACTCAGTTCATTTAATTTAAAACCTTGTGGTGGTTGAGGTTTTAGAGGCGCGGCTGTCCTCATAGTTACATCAGTCGTTTGCAATTGAGGTTTTTGTACCTGAGGAGTATACCCTAATGGTTTGTTACCAAACTGTGGTGGTTTATAACCAAATGGTTGTGATGGTCTGTAGCCAAATGGCTGTGATGGTCTATAACCAAACTGCTGAGGGACAAATTGTCGCTGTGGCTGAAGGCCAAACTGTGGCTTATAGCCAAATGTTGGTGGGCGGAAGCCTCCAAAATTTTGTTGCTGAACTTGCCCTTGTAATTGGGGTACCCTAATCTGTGAGTTTTGAGGAATACCAAATTTAAATTTCGGCAATGTATCATTGTTAGGCAATGTGGGTGGTTTGTACCCAGATGGCTGTGTTATCAATGGCCTTGAACCTGAACCTGTAATTTGGTTGCTGCCATGTATTTTATTTCTCATGTTATATTGCTCTAGGAAGTTAACTTCCTCAAGAACAATGGTCAATGCCTCTTCTAAAGTAGAGGGTGTCTTTAGTCTTACTACGCGCACCATATTTTCAGGAAGATTGTACAAAAATACATTCAGAGCCGTATTGTTGTAAATTATCAATTTCGCACGTTTTAAATCGCTATCCGCAATCAAATTTACTTTCGACATCAATAAAGATCGCACACTTTGGATGCGATTACAAAAATCCAAATAACTCTCTCCTGATTTAATTTTTAATGATTCTAATTCGATGTTTATACAAGCTTCACTACGCGGATCTCCGAAATGCTGAATGAGCAATTCCTTTAGAGCGGACCAAGACACAACATCCTCTCGTTCCGATAAGAGCGCAGCTGCATTCTCCGTAAGCCTACTTGTTAAAACGTTAAAGACGTATAAATTTTGTTCTTCAAAATCTTTTTTACTGAATCGATCGATCACATATTGGCATTTTCGTAAATAAAGACTTAAATGTCTTTTGTTACCGTTATACAATGGTATTAATTGAACAATTTCCTTTGGAATTGGCTCTACTTTCGCCATTGCCATAGAGTAGTAAAATAATCGGAGAAGGCAACTTCACTTAATTTTACACAGATATAAATTAACACACAAAAACAAAAAAATAATACTATAGAAATACAACTAAAAGCTCAACAAAGTTGGAATAAGGGAATTCTTTTTTTTTGTAAATATGTAAAAAATATTTTGTAAAAAAATTGATTTTACCTAAATTTTAAAATTATGTTACGATCGATTTCAAGATCAAGTAACACTAATTTTTACCTATTTTAACTTACAGTACAGATCTGAGTTATAAAATATGCACTATCTAATTTTTCTTAACTCTATGGTGTTCTATTTTTAGAACAAGGTTAGCTTGATAGAATTACATACAAGTTAACCAGTCACGTTATAATGAGAGAAGTCTAATCTCAATAATAACAAAATATCAAAATTATATTTTTTTTAAAAAACACGCATTTTTATGAGGTTAGGAGATTATAGGAAAGGAATGGCGAAAAGTTTTACTCACCAACCGACCGCTACTCCCATGCTCACTTTTCAATACCCGTAAGAGAAATTTGTTTGGTTCGACACAGACTTTAATTTCGCGAATTTTCGTGAAAATTTCCCTGACGGATTTTTACGTCGGGAAATCGCGGAAAACACGTAAAAATTTTGAAAATCTGTTCCGGCTGCGCCACTCTTGGTTCGGGAACGCGAAGTTAGATTTTTAAAAATATGTAATTTTAATTGATTAAATCTAAATTAAAACTAGGATTACGTTCGCACCGATTTGAGGTGGATTTAATAATGAATCAAAGTACAGAGAGCCAACACGATAGTCGATGCAAGAACTGCTGTGTTGGCTAAGATGAAACAAAGCTTAAATTCTAAGAAGTGCATTTGTAAATGCAGCAAAACTATAAGTCTAAATTAATCTAGGGCAGAGGGGTTAGGCGTAACTATAACTAGCTAATAAACGATTGTGTTTGTATTCGAAAATATTCTTTTAATATCGGGTTCTTTTTAACTATGTCAGTATTTATGTAAAATAAGGCGTGGCTGTGTCATGGACACGGCCGTGTGTTGTACATTAACACGTGTAGGTAACAGGTAATATTTTCTATACAAAATATAAAATACGCTATTGTATGTATTGTTACGCCGAGGCTGTTACAGAATAAGTAATAGACGGTTTTTCTCGAAGTTTTACCTACTGTGTCACAGAATACTTGGTATGGAATGACCTACATACCACGTTTTTGCCTACCGTTGCACATATTAAGAAATAGTAGATCATCGAAATACCTATACTTTTCTAGATACTAGTGGAAGGTTCTGGAAATAATGCTCGGTATAAATAGTGCGTAGAGACGTCCGCAGAGTCGGTCTTGATTTGGCGATACGTGCGAACATTTCGGTGACTTTTAGTGGTTTATTGTGTGATAGTGTTGTGAATTAGTGTGTTGTGATTAAGATCGTGTATTTTGCATTTTAGTGTTGAATAGCAGTGTTATTTTGGTTAGATTGATTTTCGTTATTTTATCCCGAACCCTCAGCTCGTAACAGTATGTTATAATCAGGTTTGAACACTAAGAAGTCCTTCGGGGCATACTAAATGGAAACCTCGAAACGCAGCAAAATGACCTCAAAATGGCGGCGCTTCCCCCTCCACCGCGCGCTATGCGTCACAGTCCTCACTTAGCGTAACGAATTCTTTGATCCTTCAGCTATCCAGCGGTGTGTACCTTTTAGCGCCCACGTATTTATGTAGCTCTTGTTAGGTTCCTGCCTATAATGACCGTTTCTAATTCTGTTGTTTTTATGTCTTTCTGTATTTTTATAGGTAGGTACTTAGCAATTACATAATGTTATTTTTAATGTCTATTTAAATGTTTTATTTTATTACCTTCTGTTTTGTCAGTACTGTACTGTTGTCCTAAATAAATGTCTTTTACTTACTTAATTACATTTTGGATGGATATGATAGATATGTAGCTGCAACACCAAACTGTGTCCCCCGATTTTGTTATCATTCGTCTTTTTGAATTGCTTCTCACTATGGAAGCAATTTTGAAAACGTATTCACGTCAAAATGTATTAATTTTAACATTTTTAAAACAATGTTACTCCAGGTTGCACGAAGAACAAGGATCGCGTGCAGAAGATGATGGACCTCCTCACGGAGGCCGGGCTCGAAGGGAAGCCCTCGTTAGAGAAGTGTCAGGCCATCAAGAAGTCCAAGCTGGACAAGAAGGAGCAAGAGAAGTTGGCCAAGAAAGAAGCCAAGGCCAAGCACAAAGATAAAGATGAAAGTGCTGGTGAGTTGCTAGCTGATTCGTTTTTTTTAAACTACCTGGATATGGAAAGGGCTTATAGCCTACCTAATTTTAAGTGGTAACCATCGCCAAAGAATTGCCTAGTAGGTCACGCATCTTAGAAACGTGCCCTACGATGCACAGCCCTGCGTCCATGAACTTGAGACATACATTCGTAAAGCCTAGTGCGCGTCTAATTTTACCGTCAGCCATACCCTTCAAACCGAAACACAGCAATGCTGCTTGGCGGAAGTAATATGTATGGTGGTAGTTCTTCCCCGGGCGCGCCTTTTCACAAGGAACTCTACTACTTTTAAAAAGTAGAAGAGAGTAGTTTGAGATTAGACTTGTCTTCGCGGAGCGATTCTTCTGTACCTGTACTATTAAGTTTTCTGTGCCTACAGCAACATAATTTATGAAGATCTTGTTATAATTTATGAAGATAAAATCTTGTTTGCAAACTTATTCTTTAAAGTTCACCGCCAAACTTGTGTACTCATTCTATAAGTCAGCATTTAAAGCTTTGTATACTACTTGTTTTGTAATGTACGACATTAAATGAAAACACGGGTAGGGCTAATAGCTAGTAATGTTGAAAAATTTATTCAAAATTAAAGGTTTTATTCAAATTCATTAACAGCTTTTAAATGTTGTAAATTTAAAATTTTCAAACATCTTTAATATCAAGTCCTAAGATATCAATCAACTGTTTGATTCTGTATAAAATAGGTACACAAATCATTCATCATGTAACCTGTTAAACTGACTAAGCGGCATCGTCGCAAAGTCGCCGCTGATTTACGTAAAAAGTTGTTTATTGGAAATGTATAGATTACTGGATAAATATTCAAGCTACCGGTATTAAACCCACCTCTAAAATCAGTTAATACGATTGCGGATGTGCGTTTTAAATTAATGTCGTACATAACAAAACTGGTTGTACGTGTTTGGCAATAAACTGGGTTGCCTGGTGCGGGAAGCATTAGTGTACCTTTAATGTGCTAGCCGATTGGGGTATTCTTTTAACTAATTTATTAATTTGATTTATATATATTATGGGCTGACTTTATTTATTTTATTACATTATTATACACCTATTTTGTCATTTTCTATTATATATTATTATATTTTGACCGGCATGTGGTCCGGGCGTAATAATAGGGCCACCCCTTCTCATCCCGCGGGAGCCGTGTGAGCCGGCAAAGGGTGTTGTTCCAGGGAATGGGCAGCAGCATTTTTCTGTGTACTAATCACCAACCACTGCGATCACCAAGCCGCCTGCCAAGCGTGGTGATTATGGCAAAACCCTCCCCTATGACTCATGGCCTCATGACCAAGCTCAAGGTCGCTCAACGAGCTATGGAGAAGGCTATGCTCGGGGTTTCTTTGCGTGACAAAATCCGCAATGGGGAAATCCGCAGAAGAACTAAAGTTGCCGACATAGCTCTCAAAATTAGCAAGTTGAAGTGGCAATGGGCAGGCCACATCTTGAGTGGAGACCACGGACTGGAAGACGCAGCGTAGGCCGGCCCCCTACAAGGTGGACCGACGATCTAGTAAATCAAGAATCGCGGGGAGCCGTTGGGCACAAACGGCTACCAACCGCTCGTTGTGGCCATCTAAGGGGGAGGCCTATGTTCAGCAGTGGACGTCTTTCTGGTGATGATGATGATATTTTGACACAACATGGCATACCTATCAATGCACATAATATTCTCACTTGACAACACAACATTCCCACAGGGTCTAGTGGCTAAATGGAGCGGTCTCGACAGAATATCAGCGCTAACCATCACGGCGGGCATAATGCTGAGTCGTGTCCCATTTACTGGTGTAGCACACAGTAGTTCTCCTTTTTTGTCTATGTTGAGTAATGACGTCGTTATTGTAGTTGCAGAGAAGGAGCCGTCGTCGCGGCGCATGACACGCGGCGCGACGGGCGTGAAGCCGCGCCAGCGCATCGTGATCTCGTCGGACGAGGAGGACGACACGCCGGCCGCGCGCCGCAACATATCCAAGCTGCGCTCCAGCGTCAACGACGACGACTCCGACTAGGCAAGCTTACCTAACACTACATATAACGCTACTAATCATCCACACCGTCTTGCCAATGCTTGCCGTCAGAGTAGGTGCCAGATACACCAGACATTGCTGTCACAGGCATGCTCTCATAAACCCTGTTTAATATTAGGTTGGGGAAAAAGTCTTTTCGCATTTTTTAAGAAAATTCAAACCATTTTTTAATATAGTTTATTTACATTTATATATGTAAGTAGCATTTTGTTCGATAACTTTTTGCCATCTTGTAGGTAGGAACATGATCCCATTGCTACAGAAATTTTGGGGCTTCTGATGAAAATACCGTGACAAGTAGTTTTAGCAGTCCTCTCGTGATGTTAACCTTACACTGCCTAAAGAATTCCGAAGAGACAGAAACAGGTGGAAATCTGAAGGTGCAAGGTCAGGCCTATAGGGCGGATGCATTAACACCTCCCAGCCAAACTCTCTTAATTTTTGCTGAGTGGCTAAAGGTGTGTGAGGTCTAGCGTTATCATGATGAAGAAAAACCACACCCCTTCTGTTGATTAATTCCGGCCGCTTTCTCTCAAATTCTTGCTTTAATATCATTAGTTGTTCGCAGTAGAGTTCAGAATCGATGGTCCTGCCTGGTGGTAACAGCTCATAATGAATAATACCCTTCCAATCCCACCGCTAACACAGAATCACCTTGTTGCGAGTTAACCCGGGTTTCGCCACAATCTGTGAAGCCTGACCGGCCTTTGACCACGACCTTTTTCGCACGTTCTTGTCGTACGTGATCCAGTTTTCATCACCAGTTATCAGCTTCTTCAAAAATGGTTCGGTTTCATTACGTCGTAATAAAGAATCACAAATGAGTACACGGTTCATTAGGTTTCTTTCAGTGAGCTCGTGGTGTACCCAAATATCGAGCTTTTTTGTGTACCCAGTTTTTTCAAATGCACCAAATCTGTTTTGTGGTCAATTCCCAGTTCTTCAGCTACGTCGTAACTACTGATATGCCGATATTGCTCCACTTTTTCAAAAATGGCATCAATTTTATCCGTAATAGGGCGACCAGAGCGACGTGCATCTTTGACATCAAAATTTTCGGATTGAAAACGCTTAAACCAAATTTGTGCTACTCTCACAGACACTGCACTAGGTCCATAAACATCGCAAATTTTTTTCGAGGCTTGCGTTGCATTTTTACCTTATTTGTAGTAAAATTTTAAAATGTATCGTATTTCTTCATTAGATTCACTCATCTTTACAGTACGAAAAACAAATAAAAATGACACATTTTCCTAATTTGAATTTATCTTCTTGAAAATTTAAACTTTAATGATACCAAAACCAGCCAGATACAAATAGTATAGCCAAAGAGATTTTATTACAAGTTCATACATACTATAATGCGAAAAAAGTTTTTCCCCAACCTATTATAAATTTAATATTAATATACCTTTTGTGTTGTGTCCTTCCTTAAATGAGTTACATAATTGCTTGAAATAAATGTTTATTTTTTTATTGCGCAGTATATTTTTGAGGCCGTAAATAATAAATAAGTAATGTATTTTTTAATCAAAAAACCTTTATTTTTGAGTTTTTGTGCCTAACTTGTAGGTATTTATTTTTTTATTGCGCAGTATATTTTTGAGGCCGTAAATAATAAATAAGTAATGTATTTTTTAATCCAAAAACCTTTATTTTTGAGTTTTTGTGCCTAACATGTAGGTATCTACCACTGTGCCGTACGCACCGTACGCGCTCTGTTGACCGGCAGGATCATTGACTAAGTGGCGTTAGTCAACGACGGGGTTGTTGAACGGCTCGTAGTAACATTTTAGTAATCGGTGGCATCGTACAGTACGCTAGTTCTCTAATATTTCGTCGAGCAGCATTTTGTCGATTTTCTCGTGGATTTGATAATAAAACGAGAACACTATAAACATACATTTATTTTTAATTTTTTGTGTAGAAACCGTACCTTCAATATAATTAGTTTAAATTGCAACACATTATATGAATATCCTACGAGCTATTTACCGACGACCTCGTTCGCGTTGACTTTAATTATTGTGATAAATTGTAACAGTGCCAATTGTCGAAATAGTTAAACCAAAAAGTTTTATTTTCCTTACTCTTTGGTAATACCTGAGCGCCTCCCACACCCAATCTGAACATCAAGAAGGTATAACCTCTAAAAAGTTAAAAACCTTTTGTTATAACTTGTGACGAGGTATCTACTACGATTTACTAATCTATGACGCACTCCAAGTGCTTGATTAAAAACAATATTTTATGAGTAAAAATCGGTTCCGGTACCTAGTTTTTTTATTTGTTTATTTCAAGCCATTGACTCATACAGGTTACAAATAAAAGGAAATAGAAATTATATTCAACGAATTCAAAAATACACGCAGAGGCACACATTTGAGCGGGATCACCTGCAATTTAGTTAATTACCTTCTTTTTGTTGCAATTCCCAAATCATTTAATAAAAACATAAAAATATAAAATACATTCCACACCACAAGCACTATGTATACTATACACACATAACTATGCACTTTTTTCATTAAATTAAATATTCTAAAAAAATGTAATACACAATTTTTCTTGGATTTTTTTTTCTTGTAAATATAGTTTAGCTAGGAGGGATGACGGGCGTTGAACGAAGGCGATTACAGAGTGGTGGGCAAAGGATGCGCGTAGACCAAGAGGCAGACCACCCGCCCGATGGTCGAATCACATTGAAAGCGTAGCTGGGTGTCAATGGATGAGACTCGCAAGGGACCGAAAAGAATGACGTAATAAAGAGGAAGCCTATACCCAACAGTGGGTGCAGATGGACTGAGATGAATGATAATGAATGAAAATTTATTTTAAAATAGTTATGTAAAAGTAAACTGGCGGGCTACATTATCGCAGTCTTAAAAGTTTAGCATTATATAATGTAGATTAAATTTGGTTTAAGTTAATTACTATGTTCACTAGTTTATAATATACGGTAATGTAACTGTGAATCTAAGTATTAAATAATAAAAATAAAACAACAACACGTACGCGGGACCCGAGGTGCTATCACAGAACTAGATGGCGCTGCTGATGTATGGTAATTTAGCAGCGCCATCTAGTTCTGACAGTGGTAAACTCGGAAGACTGCAGGTCCCCATTGTGTGAGGGCATTATATATTTCTATTGTAGTGAGGTCATCTAAATTATAAATTATCTTTGACAGGTAACCGTAAAGTTCTCGACAATCTTCTCGGGAATGAAAAGGTAGCAGCAAGCGGATCGAAACCTCTAGAAAGTGCTTCGACGGAGGTATTACGAACTCTATATAAGTACCGACGGAGGTATTACAGACTATAATAAGTACTCGGTACTCGTGATTATTTCCTACTAATTTAGGTCGTTACTTCAAAATTTTTGTAGACCTGTGTTGAAATGTAGTGACTATGGATCTAAGCTAAGCTAATTCTAGACATTTAGAACATTTCAAATTGGGTACAAGTCATTTTTTTTACATTTTTGAGCTTGTTTACATTGGAACTGGCTGCACCAATTTCATCCAAAAAACAATATAAAAGTTGGTTTGAGAAACATTGACAGACAACGAGACGGATAATTAAAGGCTTCATACTTATGATTTATTCTCATATTAATTATATAGTGTAGTCTAGTTAAGATATCATCTTAAAAAGAAATCGGCGAGTGACCTTCAAATTAAAGTCTTCGCCAAACTAACATGGTCCAAGAACCTTAGCCTGCGAGAGAGGGTAAAAAAAAAGAAATTAACTTAAAAGCTTTTCAAACTTTCGCAATCACTGTACATAATTACTCATTTAAACGGGTATTTATCGTGTATGTACCTTTTTATTTGTTATACAGAGACAAATAAAAAAGGTACATACGCGATAAATACCCATTTAAATCAGTGATTAAATTAAAGCTTTACTTTACTGACACTTGGAAATTGCAACGTTTGTGTCCCTAGTTGCTACAATTCATTAGTGTGACAGACCTTACTTAACATTCGTATTGTACACAGAATCAATAACACAGTAAACGTACAATGGGCGTCATAGTTTGCAATGAAACTGCGTACACGCGCGTATGAAATTCAAATTAAAAATGTTTTTATTAATTAAAATCACAAGGATCACTTTCAAACGTCAATTTTACTGCCTGTTCCTTCGCGACCAAGCCAGGTATGAAATGGTTGAATCGGCGCAGACTATTTTCACCCGTGAAGTATCACTGCAATTATGAAGCCTGACTGTACAGTTTAGCTTGTACTAACAAAAGTGTAAAACCAAAAAAACTGATGATTCTCAAAAAAAGTGATCTCTGTAGATATGATTTTCAGCAATTACAGCCCTTTACAGTTAGATATTACGTTAAGAAATATAGGAGAATGTTAGGTGAGGTCTTATTTAGTAAGTTTATGTGTGCAAATAAATCAATGGTGCGGTAGTACCTCGATGCCAACTGTGCTCTTCCATTTGTCCCCAAGGGATTTATCGTTGACCCTAAATGGGCTTGCACCATTTGACCCCAAGGATCTGTGGTTCCAACTCGCAAATCGAAACGCATTCAGGAAAAAAATAACGAATTAACTAACAATAGCATAAATCTATATATTAATATTTGAAGAGAAAACTTAGTAGCCCTTTTTAAGCTTATTGCGCGCATGGAGTGAGATTTGACATAGTTAAAGTGTAGGGGAAAAAATAAAATTATGAATTACCGTCGAATTTCGACCACTGTGCCTTGCAATGCAAGTACATAAGATGTTTAGCGACAGTTCTGTCTGATTTTACACAGCTTCGTTCCTTCTTCGGCTACTAACAAACTTGTATCTGAATTAAATTTATCGCTAACAAACAACAAACATGGCAAGCTAAATAAAAGCTTGTAAAAAGGACAAACTTTCACAAAATTTAAATAACACATGTTTTTTTCAGTATATATGCAAATTCAGTGCATAATTTGTTTTTTCGATATTATTTAGGTCCTGAGTTTTTTTAAATTAATATTATATTCGTGTCGTGATATAATTTTGAGAACACAATGTTTGATAATGGAGACAATTAGAGCCGTTCTCTTTAAGCCCAAAAGGGAGACAAATGGAATTACACAGAGCAATAAGCGAATGTAATATTAATGCAAATAGTTGTAGTTTTTTTAATTTATACCGACAAAGTGGGATAGCAACAATTAGCTTAAGAGTTAACACCAATTTACTGTGGTTCTAAAAGTTTTATTGGAAACCAGATTTGTTTCAAGCTTTTTATGAGAACACTTGACTAGAGAAATGAACCAATACCAACCGACCAAGGACTCAAACCTTTTTCTTCTGAACTTTCTGACTTGCTTTCTGTCTATGACCCAACACGCCGTCGGACGTCTCGGACTTCTTTTGCCTGTTCTTGGCCACCATTCGCACAAAGATTTACTCCATCTGCCATCACTTCGTCTAGCCAAGTGTCTTGCCCAGTTCCACTTGAGTTCCACCACCCTTGTTGCGACGTCTTGAACTTTCTGTCTGTGTCGGATTTCGATATTAGGAAATCGATCCAGCTGCTTATCAAATATAATAAAGGACTCAAATATAATAGACGAATATAGAACGCGCCAATTCTCTATTTGGTAACCCGTGGTGCAAAAAAGGGGTGTTATAAGTTTGACGCCTATGTTTGTGTGTCTGCCAGTCTGTGGCATCGTAGTTCCTAAACGAATGGACCGATTCGAACGCTGGTTTTTAATAGTAAGCTTGTTTGCCTTGTTCGTAGCTATGCCAGTTTTTAACCTCGGGCGCAAAAAGAATGGTTCGGGGCTTTTTACTTATTATAAATTAATGAGTGCAAAGCCCCGACAACTTGTAAAAACAATGTAATTTGGCTCTTCGTTATACAGGGCGTAAAGTTGAAATTGGGCTCAATAGGCAGCTACTAGAATCGTTAAAGATATGAAAAAATGGTATAATCCCAAAATCTCCACAGGCTAATTTCTACAAAATTATTAAAAAAGACATATTCCGTGGTAAAGCATGTATGTTTGTAGTAAGAGGCCAGACAAGGTTACAAGGCCTCTACGCACCGATGGGGACGTAGCGCTGGGGATTTCGAGAATATACCTATGAAAACTACCTACGAACGTTTTCTTGCAGCTATAACGGTTCTAGTAGCTGCCCGCGACCTATCTCAATTTTCCTCCTTGTATTTCCTCTAATCACCGTCCTGTGATCAGTTAAGGTTGATTTCACTAGCTAATAATATTTGTCATTAGCGGTTTGTCAATAAATACTTTACCCTCCTACGTCGGGTAAAAAGTTGTCTATGCCCCAATCCCGGCCACAATCTATCTGTATACCAAATTCCATCAAAATCGGTCCAGCCGTTTAGTTGTGAAAACGTAATAAACAGACAGACGGAGTTCGTTTTGAATTTATAATATTAGTATGAATTTGGTAGTCTCACTAGCGTCGATTGGTAGTTTGCTTTCTCATGTTTCCAGTGTTCTCGGTGTAGGTTTGGAGCAGCTGAACTTGTCATTAAAATTGCAGCTACGTGTCTACTCAATAATGCAGCAATAATATTTACCCGCGACCGAATCCTGACAATTTGTGGTAGAACGTTGTTTGTCTAAACTCCAAAATGACATTTACAACCGTTTTGCTTCAAAACAGGAGGAGAGGGGGGGGGGGGCACAATTCTGCTAATTTATAAAAAACTTGTAGAGCCATACCGTTATTTAACAATCTATGATTGCTGTTCCTGTCATAAGCTGCCATATTTTTAATGGTGTTGTCATACCAACGGCGGTCATTGACAAAAGATTGTTTTATTAGAATACCAAAAGGTATCTAAAGTGGCCATCGATTATACCATTGTCATAGCGAAGCGATTGGTTTAGAAGAATTGGGCCCAGGTTCTTAGAATTTATCATGTATGATAACTCACACGGGAAAGTTTTATAGATTTATAGACAGTTATCATCACACTAGGAGGCGCAGGCCGCTGAACTATACGGAGGAAAATAATGTCGCGGGTTTAAAAATATATTTCTTGTACTTAGACATAGATAGGATAATAGCCTTATTCTAAAAATATTACTTGACCTATTTTTGTGCCACATTGATGGGTTTTCACGGGCATGTCTTTATAACTGCTAACAGATGGCGTTGCTCCGTCATGCTCTGACTAAGAAAGGAAAATGAATTGTCAATGTATATTGTCGTGTCAACATTATTTTCCGAGGAACTTGAAATAGAAAAAAAACCTTGTGTTTATTTATCTGACGAAGTGAGATTGTTTTAGACACATTTTGATTTTGTCTCTTTGATAAATTAACCATATGTTTCGCTTATAGCCAAGTAAGATTTTTGAATACGGCCGTTTGGCCCCAGACACCGAACCTATACTTCACGGTGTCTTTTAAATCACTGTTTTCCCAGAACAAACGTTGCTCAGACTGTGTGGCTACTAACTGTTTATAGCATCAAATAAGCGAATGAAAAAAAATCTAGAATTTTTCAAATAAGTCCACTTTATTCAAAAACGAACCGTGACATAAAGTTCATGGGTACGCTAACCGTAGCGTATTACCTACTCCTTAGTTAGATAGGTACCTAGTAGCTACCGGTCAGCGCGCTGACTATGTTGTAGGGCGTAACATTAAAATATACGTTATTAGTTCGCAACTTTTTATATCTCAAAGACCGATTCGTTTTGTTTTTTAATTTGATGCTAAAAACTGTTATTAGACCATGGTCTGAACAACGTTTGTTCTGGAAAAACAGTGATTTAAAGGACGCCGTGTATAGAGGAAGGTGAGTTTCTTTGACATTAGGTGGTGCCAACGAAACGCGTATTTTAGAAGATAATTTTCTATGTGAGTTCCAAACCAATGGTTCTGTTGAATCGGTAACTTTGTAGGAATTAAATCCCTCGCCTACTTTAATAAGTAGTGGTAAATGCTTAAGGGCACTCGTGTCTGTGTTTTGCCAACGGCACTTGACTTTACGGGACCTCTTACGTTTAACAAAAGAGTTGTAAGGCAGACTTTGATAATAATCAAACAATCTATTTATTCAATAGAATGATAAGGATCACTTTGAAACATCAATTTTACTGCCTGTTCCTCCGTGACCAGAAAGAAAGGTAAGAGTAACAAGGTTGGTTGTCAAATGTCACAAGTACTTTCTGCTATCATTATTATAAATGCGGGATTTATCACGTACCGTTTTATCGGTGTTTCGACCGATGTGGTATGTTGGTATGTTGTTTTTCCTTGCGTAAGAGGCCACTTGGATTCAGGAGTCGCTTGTACAAACGGACAGCAATATTCGTTCATTTGTGCCTATATTACATTTAATATGTGTGTGTGACGTATTTTATATCTACATTTTCATTTTTATAGCCGAAATATGTTGACGTCTTTTGTACTCTAGTTTATAATCGAAAGTTGTGTATTAGATTTAATAGAAATATCAACAAAAAATTGGTAACACCAAGACGTTATTTAATTAGGCCTTGTATATATGAGATAATACATAATAATTGTGTGCTCGCGTTATTTTTGTACAGGTTTGGAAAATATTACTATACATACAGATTCGTGACCGATTCAAATAACTTAGGAATATACTAAATCAAATGAGATAAATTGTAAGCATTTTGTATTGTTGTTGCATTGACAGCATTGCAAGTGAACGACCGGTGTGAACATAGGCACGTCGCATCGCAGGAAGATAAAGCGCCGATGTTCACATTGGACATAGCTTGGTGCGCCATCTATCGAAGAAACATTTCCTAAGTTATTTGGATTGTCTACTTAAAATCAGCTTTGTATAAACGCGCCTATAATTGATATTGAATGCGTTTATATGAATTTGGTAAGTTGAAGTAAATGAGGTTTGCCTCTTAATTAAGTTTTTTTTCAGCATAATCGATTTGTTATCTATTTACGAGTTTTGAAATTACAGATAGAAAATATTATAAAGTATAGATCTCTAAGCATAAACTCATGAATTATACAATTATTAAGTGACCATTTGTCATTAGCAACTTCATAAATATGATTCTGCAGATTTTTGATAGATGGGTTAATATACAGATAAGTTGCGGATTATTTATTTGAAGAGATTTTGCAGTTTAATTAAAAATTTAAAAATATACACGAATTTATTAGTTTTATATTCGGTTTACATTCGACAAGTCTGTGAATAAAGATCTCTTGTAATCTGTTCCACGGAAATTTTTATATCAACTTTGTTTTAATTATGTTCTGTAACTGTAGGTATGGTGTTTTACTTTTGGTCTTTGTGAATCTATTTCTACGTTATGTAGTGTCCCTTTTGACCATCATTTATTTGTTTTCATTACTTTAAAGCTGGCCATACACGCGACTCCACAAGATTCCACGCCAACACTCCAAAATAATAGGGAGAGGAGAGGGCTATGCTCGGGGTTTCTCTACGGGATCGAATCAGAAATGAGGAGATACGTAGGAGAACTCAAGTCACCGACATAGCCCGACGGATTAGCACGTTGAAGTGGCAATGGGCAGGCCATATAGCGCGCAGAACAGATGGCCGATGGGGCCAAAAGGTTCTCGAGTGGAGGCCACGGACCGGCAAGCGCAGCGTAGGACGTCCACCCACAAGATGGGCAGACGACTTGGTAAGAACCGCAGGTCGGCGTTGGATGCAGGCCGCTTCCAACCGCAGTTCCTGGAGATCAATGAGGGAGGCCTTTGTCCAGCAGTGGACGTCAAAACGGTTGATATGATGATGATGATGATGACTCCAAAATACTTCAAAATCCGTCCGTGTGTACGAAATCTCAAGTGGATTGCGTGGAGTCCTAGGAATATTTTGATATCCGATCATTCAGAAATCCAAGACTCGACGCACTGGAGTGCGGCGACCCCACGCCGCGCGCGCGTTTGGCCGATACGACAATCCAATAAATCCGATTCGAGCTCAGATGGTAGTCCGCAGCCATCGGAGTAGGTCGTGAATAAGATTTTTGTTTTGTTTAATAATTCTGAACATTTTACACAGTCATTTTACTAAAAAAGTGTATTAAAACACGCCCATTTGGAGTCTTTGGAGTCAAGTCAGTGGAGTCTTCGTGTGTACGCTCTACGTCCGCGTATATAACCAGCATTAAGCATCGTTACATCGTAGTACATATTATCATTTTGGCTCTCAGAGCAATAAATTAGTAATATTTGTTTAAGTTGAACCGTCAGAGTATTATTTATATTATCGGAGTGTACCGAAAGGAGATGCAGTTTTGCATCATTTATTGCTCTGAAGCTGTAAAAACGATAATTGATTCGCATTTTCATATATTTTTATAAGGTATTGAAGATTGTTTTCTTTTGAGAACATGGTGGGGCCATTATATCCACTTGCAATATTAGCCGTCGATTGAAATAATATAGATACATGTGTTTGAAATCTGATGAAATATGAATAGGTGCAGATTTATACAAGATGACATTTCTTACTTTATCTACATAGCACAGGGTGAATCAGAACAGTGTACAAATTCTCTGCACGTTTCCAGAAACATTAAAATATTATTTAATTTAATGTTATATTTCTGTGTATATTTACAAATTAACCCTGTCTACAAACATTGTGTTAATGTCCCTATTGTTTTTACAAACTTATGTGGATTAAAAAGAGGAAAAAGATGTACGTGTCGTCTAGTTGATACAACTCATTGCAATGTCTGCTCTTATCCGACAAAAAATCGCTCTTTAGTATTACGGTCGAAAATTACAAGAGATATTTATTCAATAATTTATCTGTATAAATTGCGTTGGCATTTAAAACTAAAAATTTTAAAGCATTTGTCTTCAATACAGCTTTAGCGTAATTTCTGTAATATTAAGTGGAGCGTCTATGGAGAATCACAATAATAATTATATCATCAGTAAATGAATTATATTAAATTGTAAATAATAGTTGTAAGATAAAGTAGGTTTAAGTTTTTATTATTTTATTATAGACTTGTATATTTAAGAGTATATTTAGACGTGTTTCTTTTACCATTCAACGTGATCTACGAACACTATAATTTTTTTAAATTGTGGTTTAACTAAACGAGAGTGCATATCGCATTAAAATGACTATTCAGATTTCAAAAGTCACAGAGTTGCGCTAATTATGTAAAGTATATTTGCTCACTAATTTATACTATAGATAACTGTATTTTGTCTATGGTACCTACTATTTATAGTTTAAATAACATTTAAATGCATTAATAATTTGGCAGTATAGAGCAATCTGTACTATACATACCAAAATTAGTGTCAATCAAGGGTTAATTGATAAACGGTCGACAGATTTAGAGGAACGGCTCTGCTCGTGAGTTTATTTTCATACGACTTGGAGATAAAGAAAATAAATATTGCTGGACATTTCACACAGCGCTATCTAGCCCTAAACCAGAGCTTGTATTATGGGAACCAGATAATTGATAGATGGAACAAGATTTTTATTTTTAAAGCCTATTTCGACCCTGACGTGACATGGCCTGGTGGCACAATGTGATAGTGTGTCCTCGTATCAAGAGGAAGGTTGCGGGTTCAAGTCCCGTCTATGCAAATTTGTGAGATGGTTTTAAAAATCTTGGAATTTTCCGTACGTATTCGGATAACACTATAAAAATAAAAATACTATTCGAAATAAGCAACGTGACATCTCTTGTCAATGTACTAAATTGCAACGTTCGGCATTGAGCAGGTAAAAAAAACTAAGTTTTCCTGTAGATGGAGCTAATGGCTCTCTAGTCGTAATCTGAATCATCTCACTAATTTCGACCCTGACGTGACATGACCTGGTGGCACAATTGGATAGTGCGTCCTCGTATCAAGAGGTAGGTTGCGGGTTCAAGTCCCGTCTAGGCTTGAAATTTTTGAGATTGTTTTAAAAATACTATTATCATTGCCACAATCTGCTTATTTAAGCCTATTAATTAAATTGGAAAATTTTATGCTCTGCTTCAATGCAGTATGATTAAAATAAAACCAGATTATAGTGTTATAGATCACGGACGTGATATGGCTACTATGATGATTATGATGATAAATCTCGGGCGGACCCGTTCCTCAAAATTTGTTGTGTCATTTTAATTTTATCCCCTGTAACAAAAATAGCTAGTGCACAATTTTTTTTCAAAACATCTCTTTAAATCTTTTATAGTGGTCATGGTGTATTAGTCAACTATATAAATAGGTATATAATTTTAGCCTTAGTGAACATGCTTTTCGCCGACATATTGATTTCTATTTAAAAAGAAATAAGTATAATATTATTTTCCTTGCCAATAAATGAGGCATAAATAGATATTTGATCTTTTACTTCTTCTTTAGTTATTATTTTTTGCACAATACTAACTTGTCTAGAAACTTAGGAACT
This sequence comes from Philereme vetulata, assembly GCA_918857605.2. Taxonomy (NCBI): domain Eukaryota; kingdom Metazoa; phylum Arthropoda; class Insecta; order Lepidoptera; family Geometridae; genus Philereme; species Philereme vetulata. Next base: position 3,138,551 of record OU975420.1, read on the forward strand.
TAATTTGGAAATTACTTATCAATATTTTAATTCAATTTGAAAAGTTCTCTATCTATACTAATATTATAAAGAGGAAAGATTTGTTTGTTTGTATTGAATAGGCTCCGAAACTACTGGACCAATTTAAAAAATTCTTTCACTGTTGGGAAGCTACATTATCCCCTGGTGACATAGGCTACTTTTTACCCAACTGCGCAGAAGGAGGGTAATGTTTTTTATTGAAAATCTACGCGTGCGAAGCTGCGGATTGGTCAGCTAGTTAGATAACTAGTACAATTCCAGTGTGAATGAAATCCTAGAATAAAAAATCATATAATTTATAACGTTAGCTAAAACGCTTCTCAAAACATATACAAATAAAATTTAACCTAAAGTAGGTAGTTCGTGCTACGATTCATATTGTGGTTTTCAATTGTTATGTATGAACATTTGAAAACATGTAAGCTTTGATGAGCATTACACTAAACATCAGACCATGTTTATATGGGTTTGAAAGGCCGGAGCCTAGGCGGTACAAGTAAATATTGTCGCTAAAATAGTACTTGCGGGTATGAAAACAACTACACTGGCATGCAAAAATAAGTACTACACTTTTAAAATTTTTCTAAACTATAGAAGTTAGAGATTTAAAATGAAAAACGTTTTATAACTCACTGAAGCTGCAACGCGGGCCAAGTACCGGCAAACCAAGGGAGCACATATTGCCCAATCGCGTAGTGGACACTTGGAATCGGTTACCAGAGTCAGTGATCAGTGCCCCCTCAGTGAACGCTTTCAAAAACAGACTGGACAAATATTTAAAGCGCATCAGCTCTCAGAACTGCCTGTGTATTACAAATAATAATAATAATAGCCATTTTTATCAGCTTTCTTTGAAATTTTAGTAAATCATAACATTTTTATGTCTAAAAAAAATATAACAACAAAAATAGCCATTTTTAGCTTAGTGTCATAAAACTCAATTAACATTTACATGTATGTTCTACATGTTATTTATTTTTTAATAACTGGTATTGTCACACACTTATTTATCATGCCTCTTTCCTGAAGATTTCTAAAGAATGTGCTAGGATCATGACTTTTCTGGAACTAGGCATCAGTATGCGTCGTACTGCAAGAATGGTGGGTGTGACGTTACGAACGGTCCAGAAAATAAAGCGAAGGTACGAAGAGACTGGAAACCATTTGAGGAGACCTGGTAATGGCAGACCTAGGTGTACTAGTGCCCGAGAAGACCGTTATATTGTTTCCATTGTGTTGAGAAATCACCACCTATCAACAACTGCACCACCATGCAGTTGAAGTTCAGCAACAGCTTCTTCAGACCCGAAGGGACTACATTAGTGACAGTACAGTGAGAAGAAGACTGGTTGAAGCAACCTTGAAACCCCGAAGACCAACGAGTGGCCCCAAAATCGAGAGAGAGCATCGAGTAGCGAGACTGCGATACGCCCGTGAACACATAGTAGGATCAAGAAGAATGGGCAAGAATTTTGTTTACAGATGAGTCTCGATTCACTTTACACTTCTGATGGAAGGTGAAGTGTATACAGGCGACCTGGTGAGCGATACCTTCAAGCCTGATTCTCAGAAAGAGTCTAGTACGGTGGAAGCAGTGAACATGTATGGGTTGGCATATCTTCAGAAGATCGCACAGAGTTAGTGACCATAGAAAATGTTACTCTGACTGGGGAAAGATATGCCCGTGAGGTTCTCAATGAGCATGCAGGGCCGTATTTAGTAAATATGGGTGATGGATCGATGCTGATGCATGATAATGCCCGGCCACACACGGCTCGGGTCGTGCAAGAGTATATTCAGGAGGTTTGTGTCAGCGTTATGGCTTGGCCATCAAGAAGTCCTGATCTCAACCCGATTGAGCACGCCTGGGATGAGCTAGGGAGGCTAGTCAGAAGCCGCAGGCCACCACCTACCATCCTCAGGGCACCAAAACAGGCCCTGATAGAAGAATGGGAGAATATTCCCCAACATCGGCTCCGAAACCTCGTGTTCAGTATGCCAAATCGACTCGAAGTTGTAAGCAGAGCCCGAGGAGGCAATACCAGTTATTAAAAAATAAATAACATGTGGAACATACTTGTAAATGTTAATTGAGTTTTATGACACTAAGCTAAAAATGGCCATTTTTGTTGTTTTATCTTTTTTTTGATATAAAAATGTTACTAATGTATAATTTACTATAATTTCAAAGAAAGCTGATAAAAATGGCTATAAAACGTTTTTTATTTTAAATCTCTTACTTCTATAGTTTAGAAAAAATTGATATTTTAAAAGTGTAGTACATAATTTTGCAGGCCAGTGTATTTGCGAGCGAACGACCAAAATACCGACAAATTAAAGCCAGCAACAGAAACAATTAGCCATCAATATATAAAAAAGTTAAAGAACAGTAAAAAAATCCTTACAGATTTTTTAAACAGGTTTTTTTATATGTTTCAGAACTACATGTACATTTGATTTAACAGTCACTTGGACAAGGAAAGTACAAGGAAAGGTTATATCAATAATTAGTAAAAAGTAATTGGCGCTTGTGAATAATGTGAAATTCCCACAAAAATGTGATTAAAACTACAAAATGACAAAAAAAATATTTATAGGTATATATTGTCGCGGTTTTTCCTATAGGAAACCTTTGCATCATTCCATCCATACTAATATTATAAATGCGAATGTAACTCTGTATGTTTGTTACCTTTTCACGACTAAACGGCTGGACCGATTTCGATGAAATTTGGTAAACAGATAGATTATGACCAGGATTAGGGCATAGGCTACTTTTTACCCAACTGCGTGAAAGGAGGGTAATGTTTTTATTGAAGAACGACGCGTGCGAAGCCGCGGGCGGGTCACCTAGTTACGAGAACACTTGTGTAACACCAGGTAGCAACGTGCTTCAGATTGAGTGCTGGTTATTCTCAGTGACAGATTTGGAGTGGTTCAGACTAATAATAACTTCCTGACGAATAGGGCTTTTCATTATAGCCACTTTAAATTATAAAGGGTTTTCCGTCCAGAAGAACGTTATTGACTTCACTCTTCGTGACTCAAAAATCGAATATTACAAGACAATAAATAAAAGTGCTAATGATAATTTTAAAATCAAGTACTTTCTGGTTAATAAAACTGCCAAATATTATGATCTATTGGGTCAAAAATAGCTTTTTGTTTTTCACGTTATGTCGCTGATTGGACATATTCATATTTAGGCAACTCTATTCGACTTTTTGCTTCTTTTTTCTCTTCAGATTTGGCAGAAATGTGTAAGAACCATACTAATTATGCATTTAATATTTTGCATAGAGCTTAGAATTAAATATTAGTTTTTCTCATGGTATTCTGTCTTATCATTCTCATCAACCAGTTCAACCACAAAGGAGTCATAACTGGTTGAAAGGGTATAAAAATTGTTTACTGGCATTCAGCGCAGTGGTCGTAAATTTCAGCATTTTGTATCGTCTGCGTCGCAAGTGTGCAGTTGAAGGCTTTTCTAGGTCAAGTCGGGTGTTTGAACCCTGACCGCTGGTTTATGTAATATACCTAAGAACTAAATTGACTCCAGTTACGTAACATCTGAAGACGTATGACTGGTAAAATGAGGATGGATTGTGGTTACAGGAAGTGTGCTCAAAGCACGTGTGTAGAAATGCAATTGCAGCATTCGAAGGGAGATGCCCTTGCGTGTTGAGGTTAGCGCACCATGCACGAGGGTCTGCGGCCAATGGCGGCGCTCGGCCAAGACACACCTCCGCGACGGAGTCCGGATTTAAAATTGGATCGGCTGCGTGCGCAGCGACTCGGTATCGAGCGGACGTCAGTGTCAGTTGTCAGTCGACTCCGGCGGGCGCGTGTCGTGTTTCGTGTTCGAACATTATTCGCGGAGCTCCGACGATGGCTCTGCTAAAACGGCTGGCGGTGAACGCGCCCCGACACGTGCGAGTGCTCTCCTCCTCGCCCCCTGCAACCAGGGTAACCGATGAGCTCGACCTCAACTTCAACAGTCCCAAAGATGCGTTCAAGAGCAAGAAGACGAGCGAACTGGTCCGGGCGTACTTCGTCTACCAGATATGCTCCGTTAACTGGCTGGTGGAGAACAACGATATGGTGAGTGCCTTACGTAAGAACGCCTGCATAACAGTGTTTACACGCCGGCAACCGTTCAGAAATAGCTTGGAAAAATCGCGTTTTGTCCTTCACTGTAGGTAGGCGATTGACGAACGGGTTTTTGCGAGTTTTAACGTTTTTGTGAGAATTGTTGGCTCGATCGATAGAGGGGTGAGGGGACCGAGACTAGGTGTTACCTAATGGGGAAAAGGGAATGAATGAGATGGATTTTGTTTTTTGTCTTGCGCATGCGTGGCACCCTTTCTGCAGGGGTGGTGGACTAGACTGGGGTGAGACGATGGCGGTGCGGCCCCACCTGTGCTACATCGATAAACAATTTATGAACGGGCTTATCTAATACATTTTTGTATACCTAATACAATTCAATACATTACATTTATGAATACAATACATTTTATTGTACTGCCGCAGCGGGGCTCATGTTATGGACCAAAATTTTGTACAGTAGGTAGGTATATTATGCGGATAAAACTAAGTATGGAATCCGGAGGGTTGGTTTAAATTTAGTTACCTACTCGATTTATTTTATTACACTACCTAAAAAAACCATTAAATTCACGAAGATCTCGAGTGCAATGAAATAGACTGATCACCACATTACAAAAGTCGGTGAACCCAAGCTGGTATTCGGCTTTTATAATGTCTGCATATTTGTTTCGATTATGTTCACCGAGATCTGTAACCTTACGATGTTCACTGAAGAATGTCCATAGCAGATCACCGATTTTTAATTTTTTAGATGTAGGTACAGGATGTATGGAAGTTTGTAAATGGTCAGCGACTTGGCGTTGACGTACCTACTAAACATCTATTGTAAAAACAAACACAAAGGAATAAATAAATATGACTACGAGTATATGACTATTGGCGGGTTCCCATATCCGTCGGCAATCGACTACGACTCGTATCTCCTTGAAAAAGTGTCAAACTAGTGTCAAACTTTTGACAGGTTTTCAAGGAGAAACGAGTCGTAGCTGGTTACCGACGGATATAGGAACCCACTACATATGACCCTTAGGAAATTACCTTCACAAACAAGTATGTTTTTTGTTGTTAAAAACGTTTTCTTGACGAATTTATTCATAAATCCTCAACCGCTGCCGTAGTTAACCTAGATTAGACCGTACCTATTACCCGTGCGCGATAAGTTGGGACCTGAGCGCGGTGACGTCATATTGGCGAGTTTGTACCGCCCGCAAAAAAGCGAACATAACAAGCAGCCGCCCGCGGCTTCGTCTTTTTTTTTAACCTAATTTATTATGTTACTCATGGAGGACGCTGCTTTTTTTCTCATCTTTTTTACACTATTTGAATAAAATAAAAATACAATGTTTAAGTTTATACATTTATTTTATCTATTATTTACATTATCTCATTTTCTTCACTACTTAGTGGATTTATGCCTTCTAGAGGTTGTTCTTCGTCCTCAGTCTCACTATAATCACTTGACGAAGAGGTATCCGATAAATTTACAATTAATTGCGATTCATTCGTCTCTTGTAAGAGGTCATCGTCCCAATACTTTTGTCGAAGCCTGTCCACATGGTTGACTTCTTTTTTCCAGACAACAAAACAATAACACAAACGAAAACTAAAAGAATTCCAGAGCGCGTCGTTACGTGATGTAGGCCAGTACGAGACTAAAAACCCTAGTAAAAAATAGTGATGCGAACGGTACAATACGGGCGCCATCGGGGAAGTGCAGGGGAAGCGGTCGGGGAGTCGCATTCCTAGCAGGTCCCAAGTTATCGCGCACGAGTAATACATAAAACATCGTGAATGACCTCAACCAGGGTGACCAGTAAAATACTAGCGACACCTAATAGGATGAAGGAAAATACAAAAGTAAATCGCGACAATGCATAAATTTAAATGTTTGGCAACGGTTACTTGCGTATAGATACCTAATTCGCGATTGGAAGAGACCGTTTTGTCTGCTTTTAGCGATAAGATCGCCCATTGTACTTACCTTTATTTTTTGTGTATTTCTTTGACATGGTAAGTTTGGTGTGCAATAAGAATATACATCTATCTAAGTGCCCTCTGAAGCACGAAAGTTATAGATCCTACAGCACCTTTTGAGGCTTTAAACTAACGTTTTAAGTTTCTAAACTGAACTTATAATTTTTAGGGTTCCGTACCCAAAGGGTCAAACGGGACCCTATTGCTTAGACTTCGCTGTCTGTCTGTCTGTCTGTCCGTCTGTCATGAACCGTGATAGTTAGACAGTTAAAAATTATACAGATGATGTATTTCTGTTGCCGCTATAACAACAAATACTAAAAACAGAATAAAATAAATATTTAAGGGGGGCTCCCATAAAACAAACGTAATTTTTTTGCTCGTTTGTGCTAGATATTGATAACGGCAACAGATAGACGCTTGAAATATTCACAGAATATTCAGTTATGTATTAACATTAAAAATAAATAATTCAATTAAAATGTAACAAATATTTAAGGGGGCTCCCATACAACCAACGTGATAATTTTGCTCGTTTTTGCTCGATATTGATAACGGCAACAGGTAAACGCTTGAAATATTCACAGAATATTGAGTTATATTATTCACTTTAAAATAAATAATAAAATTAAAATAAAATTATTACTTACCGAGGGGCTTCCACGTGATTTATTGCCGATTTTTTAATACTAGTGCATAAAACCGCTTTGATTTTTAACTCCAGACACTATAAGAACGATGTATAATTTTTTCTGTCTACGGCATCGTAGCTTACCAGTTATGTAACTTTTTAACAAAAAGTATAACCGACTTCAGATAACAGAAAAAACAAACGACTGAACCGATTTCGATGAAATTTCTATGGGACCCATCTGAAAGTAATATCCTTTCAAATAATAAAAGAGTTTTCCAAATCGGTTGATAAATGGCGGAGTTGTGAAGTAACAAACATAAAAAAAATACAGTCGAATTGAGAACCTCCTCCTTTTTTGAAGTCTGTTAGAATTATATTTCTAGACGAGTAAATCAAAGTCATCAATCAAAAGAAAATAAAAAAAATGCGAATTGATAAGTTATCCACAATACCTGATGTCTTTTAATCACAATTATCGATGGATTTTAATCGATTTGATATGCAACGAGTGAGGTTTTCTTACTAACTGCAATCATTATCGATTGTCATGTGTTCATCCGATGCAAAAAGTGGAGTGTTTTTAATTTGATGCCTAATATTTGTCTGTATATCCGCGGCATCGGTATGTGGCATCGTAGTTCCCAGACAGATGGACAGATTTTTATTTATTTATTAGGTCAGTTGTTACATGATATAATGCTAGAGTTCTTAAGTCTATATCTTATAGCTACATGCACAACCAATAACAGATGAACACAACATGCACTAAAACTAAGTTGACAAGCGGGATATAGCTGTTTCACAAAAAAGTTGTACAAACTATGAGAAAATATATATTTATATATGTATACAGAAAACAGGGTTGCAGATATAATGCCGCTTTAAAATGTAAAAGGTAAAATATAGAAGTAGGAAGTAGCAACTATGATTCGGATACGGTTTTTAGGATTCCGGAGCAAAGTGATAAAAACGGAACCCTTATGGTGCGAAAAATACTGTCCCTCTTATCTCCGAAGTTTGCAAAGTGTAATCTGAAATGAATATGATTGATTTAAGATTTATCTAGTAAATTAAACAGTTGCCTACAGTTTTAACCAAAGCGCAAATTGCCTTAAAATTAAAAAAATAAACAAAAAACTTACGTAAACGTAAATATACCCTAAGTGACACGTAAATAAAACTAAGACTATCGTTAAATAATAATAATAAATATTGCTGGACCTTTCACAGCGCTATCTAGCCCCAAACTAAGCAGAGCTTGTATTATGGGAACCAGATAACTGATAGAATATACTTATATACTTTTTTTTGTAAATACATACTTATAATATATAGAAAAACATCCAGACCCGGAACAAATATCTGTAGATCGTGCAAACATTTGTTCCGCGGCGGGAATCGAACCCGCTATACCTCCTGCGTCTAAGCCGGCTATTCGCCCACTGCGCCACGGAGGTCGTCAACAATGTCAACATGTTGGAACTCTTGATAGATATGCAAAGATTACAGGAAAATTTTAGTGAAGTCTCTATATCGAACAGTTTTTTTAATATCTGGCTTAAAAGTTTTCTTTGTTTACCGGTCACATAACTACACTCGCCAAATAAACCGGGCCACCGCTACCTTGGAACTCGATTTTCACAAAAAGCATAAAACTTACAACTATGAAAGTTAAACCTACAGAAAGAGTTTCACGTTGAATAATGGCGGGTTCCTATATCGGTCGGTAACCAGCTACGACTCGTTTCTCCTTGGAAAACGTGTCTAAAGCTTGACACTAGTTTGACACCTTTTCAAGGAGATATGAGTCGTAATCGGTTACCGACGAATATAGGAACCCGCCTTATGATGACTATACAATATTTATTCTAAAGTCGCAACTCGCATTGTAATCGAGCAACAAACAAATAGCTAACGATTTGTTCTGTTTTGACTAGAGTTCGCGATTAACATTTTTTTCTACAACGGGGGGTAGTCTGATATTTCTTATCATTTCTTTAGTTTTTGTCCATCATTTGCTTAGCTGCGTGTATTTTTGCGACTTTTCGGTCAATAAATATGGCACATGAGAAAGCAGCTCAAGCTGTAGCACTACTTCAAGCAGGCGTTGCGCAACGTGAGGTAGCTCGAAGACTTCGAATTCGCTTCTACGGTGCAAGGAGTTTACAGAAGATACCTAGAAGGCTGGAGTGTTCGATCGCCTTCCAGGTACGGGCAGACCTAAGGCTATATCAGCAGCAGATGATCGTTATATCCATCTTACTGTTCTGCGAAATCGCCTCTTCAACGCAGTTCAAGTCCAACAAAGTCTGCGTGACGAGCGCCAAGTGGTCATGCGTTCGGATACCGTCTAAAGGACACTTGCTGGACGGAACCTGACTCCAAAGAGAGCTGCAACAGGCCCAGCGTTAACGGTAGCTCACCGTCAAGCAACACTTCAATTTGCTCGAGAGCATAAGGATGTAACGGTCGAGCAGTGGGGTAATGTAATCTTCACTGATGAGACCAGGGTGAGTCTACATGGAAGTGATCGACGCCAGAGAGTATATCGTCGCCCTGGAGAACGTTATTCTCAGTGTTGCATCGAGGAAACTGTTAGGGCTTAGGGAAGAGGATCTGTAATGGTCTGGGGCGGCATCTCGTTAACCGCACATACAATGTTAGTTTTCATCGAACCGAGACGGGTCGTACATGTGGATTGACTTCTCATCGCTACATTACTGAAATCCTCGAAGACCATGTGGTACCTTACGCAAGATATATCGGGCAGTATATGCTGTTGATGCATGATAATGCACGGCCTCATGTTGCTCATGTGGTGACCCAGCATCTACGCGATGTCCGTCGGCATTCGTACGATGGACTGGCCAGCTCGAAGCCCGGACTTGAATCCAATATAACACTTATGGGATGAGCTCCAGGATCAAGGCTTCCAGAGCTGTGAATCGCAATTGAAGAGGGGTAAAATGCAATTCCTCAAGATTACATCGTCAGGCTCGTGAGATCGATGAATTCGAGCATGCTAGCAGTTATCCGAGCAAGGGGAGGGAATACTAAATATTGATCAAAAACTTTTTAATTTTTCTTTGTTTCTGGCTTAAATTTTTGTTCCATTTTATGGTTACAACGATTAACACGACTCCTCTTTGTAAAATCCTTAATTAATTGATTAATCCCAATGAGTTTCCATTCATTATAATCATCATGAAACGCACTTTCTGTAAGTGTAACTTAGATAGCTGTAAGTTTTATACTTTATGAGAAAATCGAATCAGAGTTCCAAAGTAGCGGGTGGCCGTGTTTATTTGCTGTCCAGTGTAGTTGGCGCTGCTTAATTAACATAAATAAACGTATTTAGGTTCGGAATTTAACCCTTAGTGCGGGTGTCGTACTCGTACTTGATCGGTCTTCTTTCTTGTTTGCTTTGACTTAGAAGTTTGTTTTTTTTTAAACTCCAAGGAACCGTGGAGCTTAGAATTCGGTACTGAGAAAAAGGGTCTTCACAAACAGACAGACGGACGGACAACGAAGTGATCCTATAAGGGTTCCTTTTATCCTTTTGAGGTAGGCACGGAACCCTAAAAATAAGGTCAAACACTTCTAAAGAATTTATTAACTGTTCATAAGAACTTTAATAAACCTTATCAATGTTTTTATCTTGCTTAGCGCGTGCCATGCTATCTGGATTACAACAGATTTTTATGACGTTTGCTGTAAAACTGTATTTGTTATGTCTGAGAAGATTAGTCTGTTAGAAACAGACTAAGATTAAGGATGCTTGGAAATAAATGTTAGAAACACGTTTTTTAAGTCATCATGTTATGATGTTAAACTGAGCACCCTCGATTCATAGCGTGCTCGCTCGCTCGTACGCCAAAATAACTCTGGCGTAAGCGATCGTTTACGCCTCTCGTATAATAATGTACTATTACTTCACTGACGCTAATACTATCATACAGGTACCTATGTGTCTAGTATTCGTTAGAGATTAGTAGGTACGTAAAGTAAAAGATATGATTTTGAACAACAATACAGAACCGACAAAACAGCAGATAATAAATTAAAACATACATTGAAAAAAGACATTAAAATCACAGAAGGGCAGATAAAAAACAACAAATTAAGAAGGAACACTATAGGCAGGTAATCTAACAAGAGCTGTAAGTACGTAGGAGCTAGAAGGTTCTGTGCTTCGTGGGGTGCCAAAAAGGATCAGTCTCAGCTTTATGTTGGTCCACGCTTAGGCGCTAAGCGTAGACCAACTGGTTTTCAGACTGAACCTGTTGTCACATACATACATACATACGTTTTGTAAAATAAGACCACCTGGATTGTACCTACCTGTGCTTATTTTGCAGCACCATCTATTTTTATGAGCGGTAAACTCGGAATACCTTTTATGGTATATTTCTAAAAAAAACCGGTTAAGAGCGAGTCGGTCTCGCGCACGACGGGTTTGGTAAACTTGCGTACCATTATCTATAAAACGGCAAAAAAATCATGCCTGTTGTATGGGTCCCCTTAAATATTTGTTTTATTTTAATTTAATTATTTATTTTTAAAGTGAATATGTAACTAAATTATATGAATATTACAAGCGTCTACCTGTTGCCGTTATCAATATCGAGCTAAAAAAATCACGTTTGTTGCATGGGAGCCGCCCCCCTTAAATATTTATTTTATTCTGATTTTAATATTTCTTCTTATAGCGGCAACAGGAATACTTACATCATCTGTGAAAATTTCAACTACTTATCACGTCTATCACGGTTCATGAGATACAGCCTGGTGACAGACGGACAGACAGACAGACATACAGCGGAGTCTTAGTAATACCCGTTTGACCCTTTGGGTACGGAACCCTAAAAACTATAAGGGTAAGAGACTTTGTTTCATTTTTCCTGTAATCTTTGCTAATATTTCTATTTATTATAGTTTTAATATTAGTGGGGGCTGGACGCTGCACTGTGGGACGTATATCAAGCTTCCCTTTCATAGGATTTTTGAAAATGATAATGGGTTTTTTACAGTTCTAAGTACCTACGCAGTTCTGTCATAAACATGAAAACATTCAATAATCTGGCAGTCTCGAGATTTTTTTTTAAATAAAAACCGTTTAAATCTGAATTTGAACATTTGAAATGTATGAAAATGGAATTTCTTTTCCTCATAACTTCTTTCGGTCTTGCACGGTAATGCTGAAACTTTTAGGTATTGTTAGGTACCAGGTCTATAATAAAGCAATATAACCTTTGACCTTGACCGCGGATGGTCCGGTATATAAGATATGAATGAATTAAAAATGCGTATTTTGCTATATTGTCATACGGGGTAAATGCATCTAAAATAGATCTGTTTTTAACTATTTTGCCCTATATTATTAGGCACTTGATAGATAACGACCCCATAATGACTTTTGGCCTCGGCCAAGAGCGTTCTTGTTCAAAATATACCTATTAATTATTAATATAAAAAAAGTGTCTCTCCGGGAGTGCTGACAAAAGTGAAAACTTGAATAAACGCAGATTACACTACAGATACTTATATACAGAGGTGTCAGTGTCAGTAATCAGTGACAGGTGTCGGTAATAGTATCGCGAGTTCAATGTATTTTTCCCATCTCAAAAAATGCTCAACGCGTCTAAAGAAGTTTTTACTATGCCCAATGCGCCTAAAGAAGTTTTCGAAATCGAAAATATAGGTACAATTAGTATTTATACGGTTTTAATTTAGAATAGAACTCAAATCTTACCTACAATAACAATTAAATTAGCATTAAAATAGTATTAAAATAGTTAATGCGCTCAAAATCACCCATGCTTCGACAAACAAAGAACTATAATTAGAAAAACCAAAACATTGTATCACAGCTGTGAAATAACAATTGTCATTGAGGGTACCTAGTACGTACCTCTTATTAAGTTAGGTAGTAAACAAGAAAAATATGTAGGTAGTCCTTAGGAAACCAATACAATATTGAAGTTTTGTTAAAACAATTTTTGCCATAACCGTATATTAACATTATTATTAATTATTAATAAAATAAATAAATAAATAAAAATATAAAATAATAGGTGTATTTTGAATATGGACGCTCTTGACCAAGGCCAAAAGTCATTATGGGGCCGTTATTTATCAGGTGACTAATAAAATAAGGAAAAAAGTTAAAAACAGACCTATTTTAGACACATTTCATCGTATGACAACATCGCTTAAATACGCATTTTTAATTAATTCATATCTTTTATACTGGATCGTTTGCGATCAAGGTCAAAGGTTATATTGCTTTAATATAGACCTAGTAACAATACCTGAAAGTTTCAACTTTACCGTGGAAGACCAAAATAAGTTATGAGAAAACGAAAATTCCATTTTCATACATATACAATATTCAAACTCATATTGAAACGGTTTTATAAAAAAAAATCTCGTAACTGCTAGATTATTAAATGTTTTCGACAAAACTGCATACTCGGAAATGTAAAAAAAATAAATTATCATTTTCAAAAATCCTATGAAAGGGTAGCTTGAAATGTGGCGCACTGTGGGAAGAGTTTCAAGATTCCCTTGCATAGTATTTTTGAAAATGTTAATTTATATTTATATCTTTTTTAAATCTGAAGTCTCTTCAGATAGAGTAAATTCCATAGAAGTTAACTTTTTTTTAAAAATTATTTGTCCACATTAAAAGCATTTTGCCTCATTATACACATACGTGGAGATTTGACACAAATCCTAACATACTGAGCAACACGAAATTCACGCATAGATAATGTTAGGCTACGAATTGGTAACGATAACTGAAACGAAATATGCAATTAGTATTTATACTGTTTTAATTTAGAATATAACTCAAATATTACCTACAATAACAATTAAATTAGCATTAAAATAGTTAATGAACTCAAAATCCTCCATTCTTCGAAAAACAATGAATCTTATTTAGAAAAACCGAAACATTTTATCACAGCTGTGAAATAACAATTGTCATTGAGGGTAGATACCTAGTTTTTTTTTATTTTTTTATTTGTATATTAATTTTATCGTTGCTATTAATTATGCAACGTTTTAACCTGTTTTTAAATCCTGTGGTGTTTTTTATTTCTATTCTTTATTTAGCTGTCGTTCGTATTCTAGTTATATTTTTCTTCGTGAGCTTTCCTCTTATCTTCTTGATATCTTACAGCAGTATTTGTGATAAGTATTGTGGTTATTTACATTTCTAAATTCCATTTCACTATTACAATGTCCAATTGTTATTATTTACATTACATTACAAATTAATTATTACATTACATTATTATTTACATAACATTAAAAAGTTAATTAACTAACTTAACAATACTTAATGAAATAATTATTTAAGAGATTGTTTACATGTCAAATCTTGTTTTATTATTATTTATTTAGGTACCTAGTACGTACACACGGCTACACATCAAGCTATAATTTTCCAGTATAAGCTGACCTCTCATTCTACGAAAAGCCTACACAATGCGAGGTCAGCTTATACTGGAAATGTATAGCTTGATGTGTAGCCGTGTGTACCTGTTGTTAAGTTAATTAGTAAAACAAGAAAATATGTAGGTAGTCCTTAGGAAACCAATACAATATTGAGGTTTTGTTAAAACAATTTTTGCCATAACCGTATTAATAACATTATTATTAATAATTAATAGGTATATTTTGAATATGGACGCTCTTGGTTAAGGTAAAAAGTCATTATGGGGCCGTTATCTATCAGGTGCCTAATAATATAGGGAAAAAAGTTAAAAACAGACCTATTTTAGATACATTTCCTCGTATGACAACATCGCTTATATACGCATTTTTAATTAATTCATATCTTATATACCGGACCATCCGCGGTCAAGGTCAAAGGTTATATTGCTTTATTTTAGACCTGGTACATAACAATACCTGAAATTTTCAGCCTTACCGTACAAGACCGAAAGAAGTTATGAGCAAAAGAAATTCCATTTTCATACATTTCAAATGTTCAAATACAGTTTTTATTTAAAAAAAAAATCTCGAGACTGCTAGATTATGGAATGTATTCATTATTTTGACAAAACTGCATACCTACTTAGAACTGTAAAAAAATCAATTATCATTTTCATAAATCCTATACAAGTAAGTAAGTAAAGTAAAAAGTATTTATTTTTACAGAAAATATACACTTGCAATCAACTCGAGCTAGTATAGATTTATGAATAATTTAAGAATAAGAATAATATAATAAACAGAACATACTTAAGGGGGCACCGGAGGGACAATCGCCCATACAACACGTACTACCAAGATCATTTCTAATTGGATCATATTTCTACCTTAATAAGGTATTATTTTAATTTGAATAGTATTTATCTAGGTTCCCAACCATATATTAGATCAAAATACTTACCTAAAATGAAATAGAAGCGTATCGCATTCTGCATATTTTTACGTCATAAAAGACCTGTTTTCAGCCTAAGTGTTTCGTATTAAAAATAACAACATCTTACGTATCCTAGTCATGGGAACATAGATTATATCGTCTAGTTACAGAATAACAACACAATGAGAAAAATACAACAAGTTTTCAGTCATCATTTTTGGTATTACGGAACACGAATCTCAAAATCTAATCAAATTTAGAATCGTTCTATTGCTATCACTGTCGCTCTGCGTGGCTAAACTTCGTCACTAAACAGGGATAGCGATATTCAGGCCGAAGTTTTTGACGTGGCCGAATTGAAGTTGCGCTCGGTGTTCGCCGGCGCGTTAAACAGTTGTGCTTAAATTTTACAATTTATATTTAAAATTTCTTTATTTATCAGATTAGTTACATGTATGATGTGACGACCTCGATAAGACCCTGCCCTCCGAACTAGTTTGAGACTGTAATCATAATCATTTATTTGGTAAGAATATTTCACGTCATATTTTATAATGGTACCTCGTATTGGTAATTCAGTACACACTGTACACATTTAATATAGGTAGTTCTTACAATATTGAGTAGGTATAATCAAAATATAAAATGATAAAAGTTATTTAGAATAATAAAAACCACACAAACAAATTATCAAACAATGTATCTCGTCGGGCAGTGCACCACTTGCTCGAACACGAAAGGGAAGCTTGAAATACGTCCCACAGTGCGCCTGAAGACGGCGCACTGTGGCGCCGCCGCCGTCTTCAGGCGCAGGCCGCACAAGATCGTTCGCTCTGGGAATTAATGGGGGGAAGCCTATGTTCAGTGATTATAAAATGGGGGTTAGTGATATGAATTACCTACCATTATTATCATATAAATAAGCCATATAATATGATGGTAGGTATGGTAGGATGGTGAAGACGAACGTGACCTCGGATAAAGATCACGAGCGCTGAATTAGATTTGCTATCGAACGAGGGACATTTTTATCTTGCTGCTATTTCTTAAATTATCGGGGTTCTGATTTGTCCAACAGGCATAATTTTCCTCGTGGTCAAGCAGCTGGATAGAGTGATTAAACGCTGACTGCGTAATCTTAGACAACAAATCGCCTTGCTTTGTTATAACAAGCTATACTAGTGGTTCGCCCCGAACTGAGATCTCGCGAGTCTCCCATAAAAACAAAAAAAAATTTGTACCTAACCTTTGACTATCAAATTAACCAAATAACTTGAGTACGTGTTAATTGGTTACTTTTTTTGGGGTAGAAATTGCAGTTATTCTGGATTTCAGACTTTTCCCTATATTTGTGTTACTAAAGCTACACGCATACCAAATTTCAGCACTGTGGGGTCACTGGTGTACCTCTGTGGATTTTGTCAAAGTTCAGTTTTTGTTATAGCTAATAACTTAAAAACTATAAGCTTTAAACTAAAAATAAAGACGGAGTTGAAATGTACTCACAAAGACCTTTTATTACACGTGATCTTTTATTATTTGACCGGATAGTCCCATTTTGTTTTTTTACCTCTCTTAAACCCCAATATCTCAACAACCCCCCAAAAATTTTAGCTCATTTAGTCACACCAAAATTGTGCCATTGCTACCTACCTTTGTATCAAATTTGACGATAATCAACGCTTCAAAAGTTATCCTAGGACAAACAAACATACATACATACAACGCCGATTTGGCCATGTTGATTTAGAGATCTCGCTTCACTCTATAAATAAGTTTTTAAACTAAACCCCGACTACGTAATATCCATGTCGATGGTAGCGTATGCCATCCGCACCATAATTACAAATCGATTCATACCTCATTAGATTAGAAAATTCGTTATTGCACTAATAAATTAATACATAGACGAACTTAATGCTAATTAGCATTTTCTTCCAGCTAACCTTTGTGTAGTGTGGAGAAAGTGGTAGTACCAGAAAATGGAGAGTTAAACAAACTTTAGCTTAGAAATAAACTTATAAAAATTAAAAATAATAATAATACACATACATAAACGAAATACACAAATATATCTACATAAAGTGCTCAATTTTGTTGGGTATCTTGAAGAGAGATGAAGTGTTTAAAGAGTTTGGATTTGAAGATTCCCATAGAGGCGGCCTTGCGGATTTCCACTGGAAGAGAGTTCCACAAGCAGATAGCAGTCACAGTGATAGAGTTAGTGAATCCATCAAAATCGGAGTAGTTTATAGGTGCTACGGTGGAACATATATCCATATACCTACTGCTAAAAACGTAACCCTTCCATTTGGCTTTCCATAATCGGGTAAAAAAAACCTAATAACCTACTGCCATTCAGTGGCAAGAAGGCACTGGGTCGTCGTTTATTATTCCCGTTGAACAAATCAGTTTGACTAAAAAGTTCGACCACGAGGAAGAACCTATATTATCGTAGATTATTATGTAATGTACTGAGCACTAACAACTTACTATAAATATACTGAAACAGTTCAAATAGTAAGTGCAGATCCTTAATACCATTACCAACCCCGTAGGTTATTCATTTAACTGATTCACCCCCATTTTACCCCATAGCAAACATTCTGCATGCAAAGGGGTGAATAAATTTCTACTTCGTATAATGCATAAAATTTTATGACAAAATCAATAGTTGCGTGCACTTGCACGCAACTATTGATTTTGTCATAAAATTGTTCAGTCAGTTTTAATTCAATTATCGTATCTTTTCATCGAGTTAGGTCCACTGTCTCCGAATGACGGGTTCCTATATCCGTCGGTAACCGACTATGACTCGTTTCTCCTTCTTCTTCTTCTTTCGTGTCAATGTCAAGACTGTAGCCATTTTGAGCAGTACGTCGCCACGTTCATGGCAGCGTCGGAGCAGGTCATCAGTTACCCCACAGTGCAGGTGGTAGGACAGGATGGGCATGCAAGGACGTGTGCCATTGTTTGGAGCTGGGCACCACATTTGCATTGCGTCGCCGATATGTCTATAATACCCCATTTACTAAGATTACACCTGCAGCTGCCGACTTGGGTACGCAATCTGTTGAGGGTCCTCCACATTGGCCAAGGTAGGTGTTGACCAGAAGGTAGTTCCTCTGCAGGTGTAACATAACCAGGTCTGGGGGCTACACTTGCATTATTTGTGGTGGCTTTTGTGGATCGCAAAAAAACCCCTGCAACTACGTAGCCGTGAGAAAGTGTCAAACTTTAGACACGTTTATAAGGAGAAACGAGTCGTAACCTGGTTAGTCGTAGGTATATAGGAACCAACCATATGTCGGTATTCGTTTCAAATTTCAATTCAAAATCGCAAAGCCGTTTAGGAATACTTACTCCAAAAAGGCTTTATGGTGAACCCTTCTTATCTAAACCACAAAATGTGTAAAAATGGTTTACGAATAAAAAACGAAAATTAGGTATTACTGTTTAAATTACTATTTTGGTTAATAAATTCAAACAAAACAGTGTGTCGAATACATAATTACAAATAATCAAGACACTTAATGTAAGATTTATCAAGCAAATAAACTCATCTTTACCATTGGTGGACTCCGGCTACGCGTCACGCGGCTTACTCTCATTTGAATGTTCGAATAACGCAATCACAAATATTCGAATATAATCTGTCGAATATTCAATGATGCGATTGCAAGCCGTAGTGCAGTAGTAACAATGCGCCTTACATTCACGAGAGGGAAAACAGTTTCTAAAACTTTACAAATTTTTTGCCTGCATCAGATCATCTAGTCATGATCTGCCACGCGGTCGTTTCGTGATCAGCAAATTGAAATTATTGCTTGTCTAAAACGTGTTTTTCAACATTTTTAAATTCGCGATCCCTTTATAAGTAAACAAATCTGGCGATCCCCTAGGTCCATAATAAAACTAAGGTATGGAAGTGATTTCAACCAGGTTTTCAAATCGAAATACATGGAAAAAATATGTCAGTGCTTTCCTGTGACTTTTCTGTTGTGTTTACGGTCACTAGTATAGTCCCGAATGTTCCAAAGAACTGCCTACCTTCCGGCATCATCATCATGTGATGAAGCCGTAAGGTAGAACTCCGGAACTCTGTAATCATCATCATCCACAGTCCACAGCCCATAAGTACCCATTGCTGGGTGTAGGCCTCCCTTTGTAAACGCCACCCTTCCCGGTCCTGTGCTGCGCGCATCCAGGAGTTGCCCGCGACTTTCTTTATGTCGTCGACCCACCGCGCCGACGGACGTCCTGGACTTCTTAGGTCTGTTCTTGGCCACCATTCGGTCAAAGATTTACTTCACCTGCCATCACCTCGTCTAGCCAAGTGTACTGCCCAGTTCAACTTGAGTTCTACCACCCTTGTTCCGACGTCTTGGACTTTCGTCTGGCGTCGGATTTCTCTGTAATAAAACAATGTAACCTAGCCGTGTGTAGGCTTAGTGGAATTGTCATGAGATGCATTCTGGCTATAAATGCCGTATGTATTCGTTTATGTCATTTCTATTTTTCTTTCTGTTCTGTTTTTTTGCGTATCAACACGTGCTCTTAATTTATGAGTTTTCAATGTAAATAATCAATGTGACTATAAAGTCGGTTTTTTGTAAAAAAATATTATTTATATCAACTGCGGGGCGATGCGGTGCGGTTGGTGACCGCAACGCATCGCTTTCGATGTGCGCAACGCGGCGCGGCGGCCTAGTTTCGGGACGGGCGAGCGATAAACACACCATCACATTACAATGTGTTATTGACGAATAAATGATTTCATTTCGGCAATGCGGCGCGGTGCGGGTGGGTGAGTACTGCCACGAACCGCGTTCGGTGCGTGGAATTCGTCTGGCGTCGGAACCAAAGTAGGTACATAGGTATAGTTGCAGGTATAGATAACAAGGAATCCAGTCGCCGCGCGCTTATCGCAGACTATCTGGCGCTAGACGATGATGATGCGCGAGAGGGAATTCGCACGTATTTATTCAATGCACGATAACAGTTGGAATTGGCATATGATGCTGTTATGTTGTTTATTTCGACCTTTTTAGGGGTCCGCACCGAAATTGTAAAAACGGAATCATTATAGAGCGACTTTGTGCGTACGTTCGTCCATCCGGCCGTCTGTCACAGGTGATTATCTCACTAACGCAAACTCCAGTTTTGGAGTTATGATGAAAAATAACGAAAAAAATACTGTGCCCTCTCTGAATTTCGGAAGTTTGCGAAGTGAGAAATCTGAAATTAATAATATTGCCATCCTACTAATATTATAAACGCGAAAGTTTGTATGTATGGATGTTTGTTACTCTTTCACGCCGGAATGGCTAAACCGATTGCGATGAAATTTGGTATGTACGTAGATCATAACCTGGATTTACACATAGGCTACTTTTTATTGGCAAACCACGCGTGCGAAGCCGCTGGCAACAGCTAGTATAGATATATATGCAAAGATTACAGCAAAACTATATGTATAACGAAGTGTCTATCTAGAACAGTTTTTAGATATGTCTTAAAAAAAATTCTCGGTTTACCAGTCCCATAACGCCATCTGGCGCTGCTTAATTAACGTATATAAACCTATCTAGATTCGGAAACTTCGGTGCGCGAGCCGTACTTGTACACACGGCTACACATCAAGCTATAAGCTGACCTCCCATTCTACGAAAAGCCTACACAATGCGAGGTCAGCTTATACTGGAAATTATAGCTAGATGTGTAGCCGTGTGTACTTGATCGGTTTTGTTATCCAAATGATTCTTTTAGTTCTTGGTAGTAGGAAGGTTTTTTTATTTGGAGACCTTCAATCTTTAACACTGAAAATGTTCCAAAAATGAACATTAGGTACTTTTTAACAGATTACTTATTAGGTACTATAGCGGTTTACCGTGTAGGTTGGTATATCGGAAATTTCAGCAAAAATACGTGGTTTTTTCCCTCTCAAATATTTGCTGATTATTATGTATGTAGGTATCTACTTACCTACCTAAATACTTACTCGAAAATTCTATACTCACGTTTCATACTAGTGCAAACAAGTTTAAATTGTTTTTAGAGTTCCGTACCCAAAGGGTAAAACTGGACCTTATTACTAAGACTCCGTTGTCTTTCTATCCGTCTGTCGCCAGGCTGTATCTCATGAACCAACCGTGATAGTTAGACTGTTGAAATTTCACAGATGATGTTTTTCTTGTGCCGCTATAACAACAAATACTAAAAACCGAATAAAATAAATATTTAGGGGGCTCCTATACAAAAAAAGTGATTTTTTTGCTCGTTATTGATAACGGCAACAGGTAGACGCTTGAATGTTCACAGTGTATTTAGTTATATATTCAGTTTAAAAATTAATAATTAAAATAAAACAAATATTTAAGGAGGGCTCCCATACAACAAACGTGATTTATTTTTGCTTGTTTTTATTGATAATGGTACGGAACCCTTCGTGCGCGAGTCCGACTCGTACTTGGCTGGTTTTATTTTATACCAACGTGAAGGCAGTGCCTAATAGTAATTGGCTGTTCATGAACTGCACGTTGAAGGATGTTTAACAAATGTTTAACACCTGTCTAATTTTACAAAGATTCCATGCGACATTCTTGCCTAAGAGATAAACGCGTTGAAACAAACAAACGGTGTCTACCGTTTATACCGACGTATTATTAATTTCTTCCAGTTATTTGTCACTGATGGATAATACGTCTTTAACCTAAAATTTCGTATCAGTTTTTCTGTAGGTCTAATTTATTTAACTGTACAGTTTTATATCACCTAAATGTGCGCTTAAATTAGGCCGATTACATATATTAAGCGACAAATGTCTTACACGTATCGCCAGACATATCATTTAAAAGTTTCTCTCAAATAAGTTATTGTATGACTGGAAAGAGTACACACAAGGTGTTTGTTGGAAACGTTAAATGACGATAAGTAAGTATCTAGAATATTTGGTGGCTTTATATTAATTTTTCACAATATAATTGGGACTTGTTTAATGTAGGTATCTAAGGTACTTAAATATTAAAAACCGGTCAAGTGCGAGTCGGACTCGCGCACGAAGGGTTCCGTACCATTATGTATAAAAACGGCAAAAAAGTTATTTGAATTTTATATTAAATATTTTGTAAATATTTCAAGTTTCTACCTGTTATCGTTATTAAGAACGAGAAAAAAATTGGAAAAAACCACGTTTGTTGTATGGGAGCTACCCTTAAATAATATATATTTTTTTATTTAATGATTTATTTTTAAAGTGAATATATAACTAAATATTCTGTGAATATTTCAAGCGTCTACCTGTTGCCGTTATCAATATCGAGCAAAAACGAGCAAAAAAATGACGTTTGTTGTATGGGAGCCCCCCTTAAATATTTGTTTTATTTTAATTTAATTATTTATTTTAAAGTGAATATATAACTAAATATTCTGTGAATATTTCAAGCGTCTACCTGTTGCCGTTATCAATATAGAGCAAAAACGAGCAAAAAAAAAAATGACGTTTGTTGTATGGGAGCCCCCCTTAAATATTTGTTTTATTTTAATTATTTATTTATAAAGTGAATATATAACTAAATATTCTGTGAATATTTCAAGCGTCTACCTGTTGCCGTTATCAATATAGAGCAAAAACGAGCAAAAAAATGACGTTTGTTGTATGGGAGCCCCCCTTAAATATTTGTTTTATTTTAATTATTTATTTATAAAGTGAACATATAACTAAATATTCTGTGAATATTTCAAGCGTCTACCTGTTGCCGTTATCAAAATAGAGCAAAAACGAGCAAAAAAATGACGTTTGTTGTATGGGAGCCCCCCTTAAATATTTGTTTTATTTTAATTATTTATTTATAAAGTGAACATATAACTAAATATTCTGTGAATATTTCAAGCGTCTACCTGTTGCCGTTATCAATATCAAGCAAAAACGAGCAAAATTATCACGTTTGTTGTATGGGAGCCCCCCTTAAATATTTACTTTATTCTGTTTTTAGTATTTGTTGTTCTAGCGACAACAGAAATACATCATCTGTGAAAATTTCAACTGTCTAACTACCACGGTTCATGAGATACAGCCTGGTGACAGACGAACAGACAGACAGCGAAGTCTTAGTAATAGGGTCATGTTTTACCCTTTCGGTACGGAACCCTAAAAACGAACTTTTTAACAAAAAAATAACCGACTTCAAAAACAGAAAAAATTACACCGACGAATTGAGAACCTCCTTATTGAAATCGTTTCTAAATAAAAATATATATTCGGAAGCGGAACATCAAAAGCTTACTTCAATTTTAAAGGGCTTCCAACAATACCACACACACTGGGATGCCTTTTTTATACCCTCTTTACCTCAATAGAAAGTACCTTCAAAATTATTTGAAACTTAAACAGGATCACCTTGGAGCCACACTGAACCCAACGCAAAAAGAATCAATCAAATCGGTTCATCAACAAAGAAGTTATGAATATAATTTATATTAAAACTAGCTGACCAATCCGCGGCTTTGCACGCGTGGTTTGCCAATAAAAAGTAGCCTATGTGTTAATCCAGGTTATGATCTACGTACATACCAAATTTCATCGCAATCGGTTCAGCCGTTCCGGCGTGAAAGAGCAACAAACATTCATACATCCATACATACAAACTTTCGCGTTTATAATATTAGTAGGACGAAAACGGAAAATGAGAACCTCTTTTATTACGAGTAGAATTAGGATAAAATACAGTATAGTTCACATTTTATATCAGTGCACGTGATTTTATTGTCCAATTGCCGAAGGAAGGGTATTAATAAGAAGTAGTTTGTCAGCTGACGAATAAATCTATTAAGAAATGGGATATTCTGCGACACTGACTTCATGATCTCTCCTAAGTTATTTCTAACCGTAATTACCAGTGACAACTGAACTACCTATTGTGATTTGCGTCAGGTCTGAGGCGTAAGGGCACGTACACAAAACTGCGATGCGATGTCCCTCGACGCATCGCAAGAACCTGCGAATTGATACGCATCGCGCATTCCTGCGACACCGTGATTCATAATAGTAACAAATGGATGAACACAAAATCTTCTTTGGTTTCTTTTTCCTGTATCTCCTTAGCAATAACAAAAGTGCACACACTTCTTTTTACGATCCATGTCACGACCTAGTTTACAATATACGTTCAGTACGGCTGACGGTCGTCGAGGGAATTTTCAGTAAATTTTCGAGAGACGCCTTGCCGCACGAAATTGCATCGCAGCAATTCGTGTCGCAATTTTCTGCGTTGCGAATTCGCATCGCGTCGCATCGCAGTTTTGTGTACGAGCCCTTAAACGTGAGCCTCGCAAAAATATAATTCTGTTTGTTCTGATTTAGTGAATGTGTCTGTATGTTATTGTCTATCGTATGCAGTTGCTATGAGTTTGGTAATTGTGTCGAAATAATTGTTTCTATCTATCTATTTTGTAGTAGATTGTTATTGCTTAATGGACTCATTATTTATTTTGAATATAATAATCTGAAAATGGTTGTAAACGAAAACAAATCGCAATACACATAGGTATGCATGATATGACTCTCCCAGAGAATACGATAATGCTTTAGCTGACGACACACAGAAAAGTATCCACAGTTGATAGAGAGGACCTTCTACCAAGCGATCTTTCTCAAGGACCAGTCTTATAATATTTTATTTAAAAAAGAAAAAAATTGGTTGTCTGTAAAGTCGGTTTACGAACGATAATTTTACGTGATAACGTCATAAGAAAACATTCATGAAACATTGCATACTTTTATGAATTGTATTATTATCACTGAATTATCATTATTTTGTATAATACAAATAAGAAGTTCATTAAAAATGTTCTTTATAAAATAAAATAAATTTTATTTGCACTCGTTAATTTTAATATTTTTTTCTGCCACTCCATCGGCTGATAAAGTAGAAGAGAGAAAGATGCGTCACAAGCCGAACACTTAGGCCGATCGTGCCTCTCTATCGCTTGTTCCGCGCTCTCGCTTTCTCGCTCGGCTCAGGCGGAACGTGACAATGAGTCATGCTTTTTCATGCGTGCAGCCGGCGTTCATCGATTTATCGAGTTATCACGTCAAAAAAGTGTAGCATGCTGCATGCATTAAAATTAAATCACCCTAAACCTAAAAACCGTACCTACTTCTTGTTATGTAGTCTATAGATGCTAATAATATATAAAGCGGTAAAATTTGTAAGTTTATGTGGATGTAAGGGGTAGATAATCATCGGAACTACTTCTTTCGATTCTAAAAAATATTTCACTAATAGCTACGTTATCCCGGAGTGGAATCTGTGCGAAGTCATGCGGGTCAGCTAGTATTAGATACTTGGTTCAGATGGTATACGTGATATATGCTAATTAGTTGTTCTAAGTGCAGGTACAAAAGTCGACAAGACATGGAAACAACTCAAGCGTCAACTTATAAAAAATGAATCCTACAAACTACCAAGCAAGTTATTTATTTAAAATTCCATCAAAACTTTGACGTGAGTTATTTCGTTTCAAAGGGACTTCCTAAAGCCCTATCAGTTGTGTCTGCAATTACATAAAAATCGCTGTCAATGAACTTGCCTGCGTATGAAGGATGGGAAACTGGTTTTGCGAACGTTAAAAGAATTTTAACAATTCGCTTGCGATGAGACGGCGCAAAATGACCTGTGAAACTGTTGATGTAGATTCTGAATTGGCTTACGTTCGTGCCATCAATATATGGACGCAGGCGAGGGATATGACGTGTGGATCACGTGCTTTTGTCATACATGAAGACTTCAACATCCTTTGAAGTAGGTATCCTATACAGAATTCGAGACAGGTAACAATAAAGCAACTTTGGTAGATCCTATAAGCTAGACAAATCAAAGGGTAGATCAGTCTAGGTATAGACTTATACGGATATTTCTAGTTTAAATGGGCGAGACGAGACCTCCCAATGGTTATTAGTCGACTACTTGGTTTTGCAGAAAAACTAGCGATCATGAGCTCGGCCAGCACGCATACCTATCATGATTGTCGTTGTGATGATTTCATGGGTTTTTTAAGAGGAAAACAAATGGAAAATTAATTTGTAAAATAATTACCGCACCTGCCTAGTAGGTACAGTTGATGCTAAATTCAAATCGTTAGCACGGATAGAAAAATAATCGTGGGAACACATTGTCAAATGGAATTGTCACAAAAACTTCCATATGGATTAATAGATGGGCACTGAAAATTTTGCCAACTTAGGGCGATTTGCGCAATGATGCCTAAACGTATTTGTGGCTAAAATCATACAAATACGTCAAATTTAAACATGTTTAGTCACTAAATACGTTTAGGGATCGTTGTGCAAACCGGGGTTAAGTACGGTAAGGTTAAGCATGATTGCAGTCTCATCTTACGTAATTTGCATCAAATCAGCTATTTTAACGCGTGCTGCAACTTAACCGTTGTAGATAATAATGACTGCCAACTATGGCTTCTAGAGTCTGTCAAACGAAAGTAGGCACTCGCATTTTTTCGTAACTTTTTACATGGCAATACTAATGTGTTTCCACCTACGGACGCTATGTTCTACAGCTGGGTAAATTTAGGGTGGTATAAAATAATAATTGCACGTACTATAAATAACTATAATAATAACGAATTGTAACCCACTCTTATCAACTGCAGATTAATAATATTGAACTATTTTATAGGTTTTGTCATTCTCAACCGGAAAAATAGGCAAAAAATGCCTTTACCCGAAGATGTAGACAGGAACTACGGATGACCATTTCCCATGAATCTGACTTACTTCTTTCGTTTCAGTCACTCTCTTAATATCCTTCAAATAGGTCGTCGTTTAAGGTAGGTACTCGTTGACTTTTTTTCAACAGATTAGGGAAAATGAGAATCGGAGTGTGGCATCATTATTATTCCCTAATGTTTGGGTTGCCACGCTGATATTTTTTGAATTTGCCGCGATTTTTCTGGGTCTACTTTCATTTGACAGACTCTATGATAAACCTGATCCTACGTTATTCAGCGCTATCTCTCACTCATCCGGTTAATGTCTAAAACTTGATGGATTGATAGGTACTTCGTTATGTTATGAAGGGACTGCCTGCACTGCCAACGGCGTATCTAACATTTATTTTCGTAATTGTTTTTTACTAAACTTGTCTACCCACTTCTGTCATCTCCAGTTTTTCAGCATTATTTATTTTAATGTTCCTCGCGTTGTTGGCTCCGTAGCTTTGGCAATCATTCGCGTCGAGGGTGTGTCTACTGTATGAAGAAGTTACGCAACAATGAGTATTTACTTTCCCACTGACATGTGACCAGAATCCATATAAATTTTAAACAATATCTACGACAATGGATTGTTATTTGATTTAGATGATTTATGTACAGTAGTTTTGATTCAAGGAAGCTTGTAGGTAAAAATTAAGAATGCGACATTTAATTGATCGATTGAAGCGAGATCTTCAAATCTAAATCCAAACCTGGACGAAGCGGTGGGTGCTGGCGTTATATGTAAGTATGTATGAATGTTTGGCCGTGGAATACTTTCAAAGCGTTCTTCCGATCTTCCTGAACTTTGGTATAATAAGTATGGTGTGATTAAATTAACAAAAATGTAAGGGGGTTGTTGGGATATTGGGGTTTTAGAAGGGTCGAAAAATATCAAAAAGAGGCAAATTATCAGTTCAACCTCGTTTTTATTTTTGGTTTAGGTTTTGCAGGTTTTGAGGTTATAGCCAAAATTAAAAATTATTATTTTAAAAACAAGAAACCTGACTGCATAACGAACTGAAAAGAAATGCAAAGAAGCTTGCTAATTTTGTTAATTTGAAAATCTCAGGCGGTGACTAGAATCGATGTGATGATACTAAAGATGTTGATTATAAAAGTCACCGTCTTCGATTATCAAAATAAGCAAGCTTATTTCCTTTTTTTAGTTCGTTTTGCAGTTTGAGTTTTTTGTATTTTTCGAATGGTATAATTTTTCGCAATTTTTGGTGCTTACTTTAGTGCAGTCGGGTAAAAAGCTATTTGTTTGGATAAATATTTGGGTTCTACCAGTGGCCGCGCTAGACCAAACGTGGACGTAGGCGACATCAGCTTTGCAAAGCCCCGCCCATTTCCAAGTCAAAAACGTTAAATTGAATGAGCTGAATTATACCCTAATATATGAGTACTTATATTCGTCTTGTTGCTACTCATATGATGACAATATTTAAATACCGGATTCTAGTTCTTTTGAGCCTGTGATCCTGGGACCAATGACAAAAAATAGGGTTTTTTAATAACATTCCTAGTGTTGTCAATTGATGCCATTTACAGGATTGGTCCACAATAGCCCAAAATAGAGAAGACTGGAGGTAAGGAAGGGAGGCCTTTGCCCTGCAGTGGGACACTACAGCCTCTTAATAATAATAATAGTGTTGTCAGGCGACTCTGCGACTCTATAAATACTAGGTACCTACTCACGCGTACGGAAATAATTACGAATAACTAAAGTTTTAATAACTTGTAAAAAAAATTTACAACAAAAGGTTGTCTGGAAGAGATTGCTTTTAGCAATAAGACCGCCCATTGTACTTTTATTTATTGTTTTATTTCCATTATTACTGTATTTTTGTTTGGTGTGCAATAATGAGTATTTCATTCATTCATTAATTTTTACTGCCACAGCACTCTAGAAACAAATTACATTAGGTAGGTACCTATCTTAGATAGGCGGGATTCCCCGCGATAGCGACGCAACGCCAGCAGATGTTGCTAGACTAAATAAAAATAAATTTAACGTGCCAATAATTATATTTACCGTTTTATGACCTTCATTTTTTTCGTCACGTTCACGGCTTGGTAATGCATAAACCTCCGAGGCGCGAGGCCCCTCGGGCCGCGAGGCTGTAGGCAGGCAGTGGCCCGCGTCGCCCACGCCTTACGCCGCCTCTGGGTTTGCCACATGCAAACGCCTATTATACATACGTAGCTAATTATTTTTTAGGTCGCTTGTTGCGAGCCAAATATCTAAAAATAGCTTCTTTAGCTTTGAAACTTTACTAAACTACCTGAGATGAAAAATGTCTAGAACATGTTTCGTGTATTCGATTCAGCTACGTATCGTCTGACCTTGGTTGTGCTATTAGATAATCTTCTGTCCGCTGAGGCCTAAATTTGTACCTAGCAGTCATACATTAAATTACAATAAACAGGCAAACATTATCCATACTAATGTTGGTATCTAGCATGTTTGTATCTGGACTGATTTGGTTAGAACACGGTATTTTTACCCGATTGCGCAGTAGGTAATGGTTTTACCTACATTGGTTCAAGATGGACCGATTCGGACGCAGTTTTGTTTAATAGAAAGCAAGTTTAACTGGGGCGGTTCTTAGCTATGTCATTTTGAACCCCTGCCGCAAAAAGAGGGGGCCGGGGGCTTTAGAATATTGTAATAATTAACTTTCCTTTCCTGCATGGCTAACATGGCAGGCACGAGATAAAATCGAGACGAGATGAGAAAAATTTGTCGATTTCGAGATTTACTCGTTAGCTGTAACATACGTGTCAAGACAGAGAAATATGTCAGTCTCTCATAAGTATTTCGAGACAAAATGTAAATTTTTTACAGGCATAGCGTCGCCACTCCGAGGCTCGAGGTCCACTCGCAGTTTCTCTATTACATACAAAGCCATTTTCTTAGATATGCGCCAAAGCGCTTGAAACTCGCTGTCACGGAGATCAAACGGGTTGTAGATATCCCGTATCCGCTCTCGTTGAATTTTCCGTTGAATCATCTCTCTCCATAAATTGTTGCAATATAATACGGCACTGCCATTTTTTCAGCAAATTGAACGGATTTCCATTTATTTTTTAATAAATATCGCTGCTGTCTCTCAATCTCATTGAACAGAATGATCGACGACAAATTAGTCAAGTCTAGATGTCAAAAATCGACTAGTCATGAGAAAATATGACGCATATGTTACGGATTTAGAGAAATTTGTCACGAAGTCTCCGTTTGACAGAACGACATGATATAAGTTAACTCTATGTTACCGACAGTCGAGATACGACGATAAAATGGCATGACAAAATTATCTCGTGCCTGCCATGTTAGCCACGCTGGACACCTGTATGTTTTCAATATCTCCGGCCCGAGGCTTGTCGCGTATTATCAACACTAGCTTACATGGTCCAGGAGATGGCTGTAGGGCTGAGGGTAGGAAAGCCAGTTGCCCTTTCTTTCTGAACCTGAAAATCTTTATTTATATCTAATATATCGCTAGTCTTAAGAATTAGATAAAAAAATAATTTGATGTTATTTGTGGGGAAACAGGCTTACGGCCCACCTGATGGTAAGCGGTCACCGTCGCCTATTGACACCGGCAACACCCGGGGTATTGTCGATGCGTTCCCTACACTGTAGTAACCTCATTAAATTTCTCTTGAAGCGTGCCATGGCGTAGCCTAATGAGAAAACCTCAGATGGTAGCTCATTCCACATCTTGCAAGTATGGGGTAGAAAAGATCGCGTGAAGCGTGTGGTGTGCGATACCCAATTGATATGTGGATGAGCTTACATCCATAACCGTACTAATAATTTAAATTTCAAAGTAACTCTGTGTCTGTCTGTTTGTTTAACGGCTAAACGGCTGGACCAATTTCGATGAAATTAGATACCGGCACAGACAGATAGATTATAACCGGGATCGAGACAATGGCTGCTTTTAACCTGATCGCGCAGGTTTAAGGTTTTTAATGACAAACCGCGCGCGCGAAGCCAGTGACATACATAAGATTGTGTAAAAACATTTGATCGTTACTTGTCTCGAACGATAATAGTCCCTACATTACAAAAAAGTTGGCAAGACTGCCTTTGAAGACATACGCGTAGATACCTCCTACGTAATGTAGCTGCACCTGGCATAGAAACAAACTGACAATCGCATCACGTGATAGCAAGGTAACATAAATCGGTTTACTTACTAGATATACCTACAAATAGCGTAGTAGGTACTAGTAGGCAAGTAGGTATGAGTTTGTAGTTCCTATGTAAACTATGTTGTATTGTTTGTGGTAGGTAATAAAAAGATCTTTATCAGAGCCACAACATTACAAATCTGAGGACATTTCGTTTATTGAAATCCATCATGCCGGATGCTACAAGACAACGAAAACACTCTGATTACCATAGATCTGCATGTAATTGAACATGTCTGTCCTAAAGCCGATTTAGCTGAAAGGATGGTATACTCCATCTATAAACATTCATAGACTCTACAGCAGCCACGTCATACAATGCTGCAACTTGCCGCATATGGCAAGAATGAAACGGATGAACTCATGGTTGTTTCTAAGTAGCCTAGCACACACACATACATACATACACTCCTACTTACACACACAGACGCACCCCCAAATACACCCTCGTGCATACACGCAAATACACACACACACACACACACACAAGCACAGACTTATTAATATATACATTATAATAGTAATATGCTTTCGTGAAATAAAGACGAAATTGCGTTTTCTGAAATAACAAAATTACTTTATTCACAACACAATTAAATACAAAGTTTTAACACAATTTTCTTTAAACAGAGTAACTTACCTGAAATAACAAAAAACAACATTTAAAGCCTTTACTTCTGGTTTAGTTTATATACTTCCTTTTATTTAACAGCAAATTATTTACTGTTTCATGTTAATTTAAAATAATTATCACGTAATAAAAATTACCTCCATATTGACAGTCGGTGTCACTCACATGAATGTCACTGTTGTCAATCAAATCTCTATTCTATATTCTATAACTGTAAATAATAAATCCATAAAGAGAAGGCACGATACTAATGTAGTGTGATCTTCTTTACATACATACACGTACATTTTTTATGTGTAACTTATGCACCTTGATTTGGACCTACTGTAATATTTCCCGGAGGAGGGCGTTGATGTCTGCGACACAGTTTATATACTTCTGCAGATATCCATCGTTTTTCACATCATTTGTACCAAATAAAGAATTTATGATTATGATAATGTGCACGTACGAAATATGATTACAAGGCCCCTAACTATAAATACCCAGCAAAAGCATAAGCGAGGTAAATTAGCCCCCATAGTGATATAACCCAGTTAGGTGCGATTAACCTAACCGGCCGGTAGTTGGGCACCTTCGCTTTTTTACACAGTTGCGTTTTATAACTTTTATTGAAGATCACTTCGACATACATTCACTCCACGTTCATTATCAAGGTCATTCAATAACAAGGCCCAGTTAAATCCCAAGGATTGTGATACGTACCGTATATGATGATGAATCTGTCAGTATGAGTGAGGTAAGTGGGTGAGTAGGTATAATTTGGCCTGAGCCTTTACCTGTTAGATCCCGTTTTTCACAAGTCTGTAGCAGGAAAAAGCCAGCTCATTCTGGCGATTTTTGCTGAGCGCCTGCGTGCTTCGGAGGGCCCTGTGATAACTGTAAGTTATTGATCCCGGCTGTAAAAGTCGTCAAGCCATGTCTGAGACTATAAGACGGCTTTAAAACTCCAGAGGGCTTAGCCAAGTTACAGTCGATTATCGATGACGCTAGTCGATAAGTCCGAAAATGTATGGGATTTGATACATGCTATAGAAATATGGAAATATCACGTGATCTATCGACAACAAACCTATGTAGAAATCGAATCGACTCGAAGCGAATGTATTTTGGCTACAGGCCCAGAGCTCATACGAACTTTCTTGTATACTGCAACCTCGGAATAGATAAAACACCAGAAGACGCATTCAGCTGTGATTGCAAGCCGTGCGTTGTGTCCATAAAACAAAATCTGCGCCCCGCGCCCACCTCATCCCCGCCTGCGTAATGTTGCTAGCTTAGTCATTATATACCCATTTTGGGGTAAATGTTTTTGGTAAGATACAACTAATGTAACTATGGCACTATTTTATTAATCAAATATAAGGCCGGTTTGCAAAACGATCCCTAAACGCATTTAGCGACTTGTATGATTTGAGAACTCCATAAATCATATTTAGCCAATAAATACGTTTAGGCATCGTTGCGCAAATCGCCTTAAAAATATTTTTTTTTGTTTTTTGGGAGTTTTTCGAGATCTCAGTGAGGGGCGAACCACTAGTATAATTTAAAACTACAACTTATAACAGTTTTTAATCTCAGAATCCTAGAGAAGGGAAAATAATAACACCCGATATTTGGCAACACCAGCAAAATGAAGGATCATTATTTACGACAATTAGAAACCGAACAATTTATTCAATACACAAATAACACAACATCTAAATGCGCTACTTACGTATGAAATGTGATCCCGTTTTGTTTTTTTCGAGCCCAGCTGAATTTTTAATCGTTGGGACGACACAAGAAGGCATAACTTAATTAAATTGAACACTGTAAATCACGGCACGCGTGATGACGGCCACAGAGTAACTGATGGCGTTCGCGTACAACTACTCTATTTAGAGTAGATGTTGACGCTTCAGTATTATGTGCGTTCACTTCTTTTGGTGTTTCATCTATTCTGTGACTGCAACATAGCATCATTATTCAAGTTTATAGAAGTAGTGACCTTCATACATCCTTTAGTTTCAATGTCAAGAGTACAAATGTTTTTATACCTACTAAGTCTAGGTAGACGTAGAGGTTTGTAGACACAACTGTTCATTTGATTGCTTTTGGTGTAATAAAACATGGATGTTATTCGTATTGTGGACATTTGTGGATAAGTTTCTTTTTGAAAAATTAAGCGTATTGTTAACGCTCGGTGCGAGCTTTTATGTGTCTCCGTCCGTGGTGTCGTAGCTCCTAAATGGATGGGCTGATTTTAATGCGGTTATTTTTGGAAAGCTTTGATGGAAAACTCGTGTTTCCGAGATGATCACCATTCGGCTATGTTCAAACGTTGCACCGACAGGCATACACTCTTACAACAAATCAGCTTACCAATCCGCAGCTTCGCACGCGTAGTTTTTCAATAAAAACATTACCCTCCTTTGCGCAGTTGGGTAAAAAGTAGCCTATGTTACTCAGGATGAATGTAGCTTTCCAATGGTGAAAGAATTTTTGAAATCGGACCAGTAGTTTTTGAGTTTATTCATTACAAACATACACACA
Organism: Philereme vetulata; assembly: GCA_918857605.2. NCBI lineage: Eukaryota > Metazoa > Arthropoda > Insecta > Lepidoptera > Geometridae > Philereme > Philereme vetulata. The sequence goes on from OU975420.1 coordinate 3,172,808, forward strand.
AAAATACAAATCTTTCCTCTTTTTATAATATTAGTATAGATAGTATAGATTAGTATAGACGTATACTTACCTGTTATTTCTAGCTTTGGAATTAAGTAAAATTTATATTATGTTTCAAACGTTCGCGATCACTGCACATAACTACTGACTTAAACGGGTATTTATCGCGTATGCACCTTTTTTATTTGTTATAAAAAAAGCGGCCAAGTGCGAGTCGGACTCGCCGATGAAAGGTTCCGTAGCAGCAAGTAACATAATATAAAAGTTCTTGTAGTTCGTTGTAACTTTTTTTGTATGTGAGTTGATTGAATGAAAGGTAAATTGCGGTTTACGATTTATGACGTATTTAAAAAAACTACTTACTAGATCTCGTTCAAACCAATTTTCGGTGGAAGTTTGCAAGGTTAATGTATACATCATATATTTTTTTAGTTTTATCATTTTCTTATTTTAGAAGTTACAGGAGGGGAGGACACACATTTTACCACCTTGGAAATGTCTCTCGCGTAAACTATTGGGTTTAAAAAAAATGATATTAGAAACTTCAATATCATTTTTGAAGACCTATCCATAAATATCCCACACATATGGGTTTGATGAAAAAAAAAAATTGAGTTTCAGTTCTAAGTATGGGGAACCCCCAATTTTTTTTCTATTTTTGTGTAAAAATCTTAATTCGGTTCACAGAATACATCTACTCACCAAGTTTCAATAGTATAGTTCTTATAGTTTCGGAAAAAAGGGGCTGTGATCTTCGGACGGACAGACAGACAGACATGACGAATCCATAAGGGTTCCGTTTTTTGCCGTTTGGCTATGGAACCCTAATTATCAATAAAAAGGTACATACGCGATAAATACCCGTTTAAATCAGTAATTAAAATTTATATGTTAATTAATAGCAGTAGAAATGAAGGCTCATTGTATCTTATTTATTTCCAGCTGATGAAGAGGATGAGGCAGGTGGTGGGCCAGCGTTTCTTCGAGATGTTCATGAAGGCCACCTTCTACGGACAGTTCGTGGCTGGCGAAGACCAAAACACCATCAAACCTACCATTGAAAGGTACTTACGTGCATAAGTTTTTTTTTGCATTTTTTTATACACCTTGGATATGGAACAATTAAATTGCCCCACCTGATGTTAAGTGGTGATCAACATCTAGGTATAACAAAGCATTGCCTCGTAGGACACTCATCTTAGGAACGTGCACTAGGATGTACTGCCCTGCGTCCGTCAACTTGAGGCATACAGGTGTACCTCAAAATCTCAAACCTCAGTACCACAAACCAAAAAACAGCTGCTTGGCGGCAGAAATAGGAATGGTGGTAGACATCATATCATATCATATCATCATATCTGAGTTCTGCCTTATTTTTGTTTATGTTTTACGTTTAGACTGTTTAATTGTTTAATTTTAAGTATTTCCTCTGTCTTAAAATGTAACTGTATTTTGTATATTGTATGCTAATGTAATGAATACATGATTGTCTATATTTACAAATAAAAAGTATATATTATTCTATCAGCTATCTGGTTCCTGCAGTACATGCTCTGCTTAGTTTGGGGCTAGATAGCGCTGTGTGAAATGTCCAGAAATATAGTATATTATTATTATATCCCCGGGCTAGCCGTTAGGTACTAATACAAGTTAACTTGAAATGGAAATCTAATATGCGGTTGAATCTTGACATGATATTTATTTATTTAGTCAGCATAACATTCTTTAAAGAACTTTAGAGAAGACAATTTATAAATTACATAAATCCATACTAATACTATAAATTCTAAAGTCACTCTGTCTCTCTGTCTGTTTGTTAGGTTTTCATGACTGAACGGCTTGACCGATTTCGATAAAATTTGGTATATAAATAGATAAATTATGACCGGGATTGAGATATAGTCTTCTTTTTATCTCACTGCGAAGAAGGAGGGTAATGTTTTTATTAACAAACCACGATCGCGAAGCCGCGAGCGGGTTAGCTATAGTGTGACCATTAGTGCTGTGCATTCCCTGAGGTATGCGCGCGGCGAGACGGGGGGGAGAATCGGCTGCTGCGCTCTGTCAGTTCGCCGTCAACGCTCGTGGCGGCAGGTAGTGTTATTTGTATCGGACTGTCTATGTCAGACGCACATGAGATAAATATTCAAAGATGGGTCGTGCGTTATCTCGTGATATGAAATGGAAGATGAAGTTGAAACAGAATCTATGTCAGAATAACTTTCGATAGAATATATAATTGTTTGTAAATATAAAAAATGTTCAATAAAACAAGTCCTTTGAATTATAAGTTTAGTTCTTATTTATCACCTGCATATTTTTAATAAAATATGAGTATATTTAAGTTACATTTTAATCAACTAAGTATAATATATTACAGATAGATAGCCTCCGACCATCGTCCCGCCACAAGTCTTGCCTTAGAAATGCAAACTGATATCGTAAGATATGTCCGACATGTATTGATCTCATGTGAACTCATGCAGTTTTTTCTTTGCCTCCCACCTCGCCGCGCATACCTCAGGGAGTGCACAGCACTAATGGTCACACTATAGTACATATAAAGTTATACACTTTCTGATCCCTAGGCCTCACACTACGCCTTACTGTGTCATGCATGAAGTTTAGTCCCCTCTATAGGTTATAATTTAAAAGTAGGTACTAGTTGAAAATCGGGGTCAGTAGAGCTATCCAAAGATCGTTTCTAAAGCTACTAAGTCAAAGTCAAAATCTTTTATTCATTAAAATCACAAGGATGACTTTGAAACGTCAATTTTACTGCCTGTTCCTTGCAAGCCAGGAAAGAAAGGCAAGAAACAAGGCTGGTTGTTTTTTAATGATCCTTTTAGAATACACATTACAATACAGAAAATAAATTACGTCTAAATTGTAACAACGAGTTATCACTATACTAGGATTAGATAAATTATAATTTGTTCTTGTTATATCACACCAACCCCGCTAATCTATCTCTGACTAGTCAAAATAAATAACATTAAAATATGCAAGGTGGTTATGAATATGTGTGCTATCCCGAAAGGGGGTCATTATCCTCACTTACACACGCTTGTTCTACTTTTTAATTTCGATGTTTTTCACAGTAAAAATCATTTGTTTTTGAGCAAAATTCTGTATGATGTGTACATTTAAGTTATGTCCTAATTTTAGGACACGATTTAAGAAACGATGATATGATGGCGGAAAACAAAGTTCATAAAATGCTTCATGAAAAAATAGTTCTTGAATTTCGACTTTATTTTCATGAAAAGTAGATCAATCAGTGCCATGCCACGTAATAAGGGTACCGATTCATTTGTTTGTTTGTTTCAGACTGCGGTCCTTTGGAGTGAAGTCCATCTTGGATTACTCCGTGGAAGAGGACCTGTCCCAGGAAGAGGCTGAGAAGCGAGAAGTCAGGTAATTACACGCCTGAAGCATCAGAACAATTCCATCCGTATACGTTGTATATACCCCCAACTCTCTATCAGCCATAGGATGATCATTGCTGAACAGGCCTCTCCCATAGATATTCAGAACAACCGATCCTGTCCGGTCTGCACCCACCACTTGAACTTTTAAGCCCCAACGGCCGTCAGTTCTTTGAGCTTTGTGCCTTGTCCACTGCCACTTCAGCTGGCTAATCCTCTATACCTGTTTTAAAATGTAGCATTTGTTTTAAGTAGTTGTGAACCCATTTTAAGGGGACCTTATGTCCAAAATTTACTACTAATTCTATAGGATATATAATATATACATCTATCGAATCACAATCAAATCGTACAATGCTATTTTGTTTTCGACTAAACGTACGTATGCTTTTTCTCAGTTGTGTATCTTTATGTTTCAATTCATCATGTAGTATGGAAAGTAACTCATTAAATGAATTCACGTACATCCTGAAGTATTTAAAACATTTTTCGTGGTGCATTTTGAGCTCATCAAAAAGCAGAGAAAACTGCCCACGTTCTTGGCGAGAGGTTAGTATACCCAATAACGGCGATGTATTCGTCGTACTCTGCGCCTTCGCATTCGCAAGATAAGCACCAAGGCAAGTGCAACTAGAGGCTTCATATTCACTCACAAGATGAACAACACGGCCGTCTCTCTCGAATACTCTACTACTATGATCACTTCCTGCACGACGTCTGTCGCAACGACTGGTCGCCGACGCAAGCGACAGCTCCGCGTCTAGTCGCGGCGACAAGACGCCAGATGCAAACGACAACGCCGCGTCTTGTCGCGGCGACAATTCGTCCAGTTTGCGATGGCCCTAAAGTTGCAGCAAATAGTAAGGAAGTAAAATGTCGGATTGGCACTTTATGATTACAAGCGGCTTTATGCAAACGAATCAGTCATTAGTTGATTATGCAAATTAACAAAGAAAACATCATAAACATTAGTAAGGCCGCATCACTTTATCAGTGGTCAATAGGCGCTCCTACGGCTTGATGAATTAGGCTTGACAAAGGAAAATTAACTGATAATAAAATACGAAATTACACAATACAAATAGAGGTTATAATTACCCAAATAAAGGACTTGGCGGTGCCAGAGAAGATATAAGTATAATTTGAGGGTAGGTAAAAGAAATAAAATATAAACTGTTACAAGATTCAAGATTCGAAGTCTATATTTGCAATAAACCCGGTAAACTGTACAAGACAGTGTTATCAAAGAGGAATCAATATGCTTCACCTACTTGAGGTAAGTACCTATACAAATATTTAAAATGGCTAAAAAGCTAAACAAATGTATTACTAGTGGTTCGCCCCGAACTGAGATCTCGCGAGTCTCCGATTAAAACAAAATATTATTTGTAATCTTTGACTATCAAAATAGTGGTACGAAATAAATAACCAATTAACTTGACATACAGTTTCATTAAAATTACAGATAACGGGAGTTCATGTATGTGGTTACGGTTTTTTGGAGTATTTTGTCGGGTCACTGGTGTACCCTGTGAATTTTGTCAAAGTTTAGTTTTTATTATGGCTAATAACTCAAAAACTCTAAAGTATTTACAAAAAATAAAAACGGAGTCTAAATGTACTAATAAATACCTTTCATTTGACGCCCCACTTGACTAGTTAGCCTCATTTTAATTTTTTTACCCCTCTTGAACCCCAATATCTCAAAAACCCCCCAACATTTTGAGCTCATTTACAGTTTAGTTTTAGTACCTATGTAACACAAAATAAGCAGAGCTATTGATACGCTAAGAAGTTTTAGAAGATTGTCTGAGATCGCATAAATATGCTCTTGTGGCATAATTATTGTACTCGAAGATGTTAGTTTATGAGAAATAATCGCTCTTTTCAAGGTTTCTTGAAATTTGCTTCTTGAAATTGCTTGTACGTACGGTAGTATTTTTTAGTTTTCCTTAATATTTTTTACTATGGGAAATTCAGTTCAGGAATTTTACCGGCCTGCCAACAGTCCCGATAGCAATTCTTAATGGAAAACGCAGGTATTTTTACATACATAGTTTAGTTGCGCAATGAGCACACTGCCAACTCTTGACCATGCATGGTTGCTAACACAATGTCTTTATAATGGTAATACCTATTGGCTTTTTGTTCTAAGATCAATGTCTTCATGACGTAGACCATTATGTAAGATAGAATTTGTCCAACGTATGATGTTGGAGACCTTCGAACGACTAATACTCTTAGATTCGGACGTTAGTCTGTTCCATTTTACTTTATGAGTTTGCTCATTGTTTTATTTTTTTTTTCGCATTTTTTCAGTGGAAGTATATCAAGCGAAAGGTTGAAGGACCTTTTAAAATATGGCCCAAGAAACTTACAAGAACTTGCTTTATCTGGGTTAACAATATATTTTTATTATTTTATTTCATTTAAATTGTTACATGCTTAACTTAATTTAGAGTATCTTAATTTATATTTACTATTTTTAAACATTTAAAACTAATTTTTAGATTGTTTAGTTTGTTTAGTTTTCATAGTTCAGTTTATTAGAAACTATTACTTACTGAAGTTTATAATTATTTAGTGTTATTTCGTTTTATCTAGTAGTTTGACTGCTTTTTCGTAGAACTTCGTTAAAGTCAATACTTTCATCGTTAATATGCCACGGAGACATTACTAAAGCATGAGCTAGTTTGGCAAATTATTTGATCTACCCACTATGCACTGGCAAGGCTTCATCAGGCTGGTGGAAAATGAGGACGATGACGTCATAGTACGTCACTATCAACTGTATTGGACGTGCCTTCGTGTCATTAGCAATCATTGTCGTAGTCTCAATGACCAATGGACTAAAAAATAGTGTCGAGATGAACTCAAGTTACTGTTTCATGTAGAGGCTTGATTTTTAGAACAAGCCAAGCTGTAATATCCTGTTTTAATAGCCGTTATGACATGTTGGCAATCAGGCTGTTTTTAAACGATAGCAGAGTTGTTTCTTAGCAAATTACGAATTTACATGTTTTACATGTTTCCAATTTACATGGGGATGCATTTACTAAATCTATTCTCTTACTAACATTCAACAATACTGATATTGACTTGATATAGCGTTTATTTGTAATATAAAACATAGACATACATATTATTTACAAAAATACATCATCATCATCATCATCCACAGCCTGTCTTCACCCATTGTTGGGTATAGGCCTCCCCAAGTTTGTGCCATCCACCATAAAAAGACAAACAATTTATAAATATACAAAGAAATAGTGTTAAATTACATAACTGTGGTGTCCCAAAAACGTGTGTCTATGTTATAACTTCGTGTTAAATTACTGCAATCACTTCTATTTCAGAAATATTAAGATCACTCTAAAAATTCTTTGCATTTGGCTAATATCAAATCATCTAGCTCACCAATATTTTTTAAGATCTAAACTAAAAAAATCTGCGTCTTTATCTAGGGCATCTAGCCAAGTCGGTCAAGCTGACTAATAAATACTTACTCGAGAACATCCCGGAAGATTTGCCAACTTTACAATGTATCCATCTACTAATAATTTTAAAGCTTTAGTTTCGCTGTCTGTTACCCAAACGACGTAACGATCAATTAACGAATTTGGATCACAATAGGCATATATTTGTGTTCTTGTGGCTTTTATGCGAGTGAAGTTGTAGGCAAATGCTAATAGTTTTCAATAAACTCTATCTTGTCCTTTTTGGGATTAAATAATTGAAAGGATGAAGTAGACAATCCATACTAAGGAAGTGAATTTAGTGACATTTTGGAGCTCTATATAATATACGGTTAATCACTATGCAAACAAATACGTACCAACTTACTTAGTCAGACTTAATATGCGGGCAGAGAAAGTACAGAAGAACTACTTTCATATTGAGGTGACCTAGATCTGTCTAGACTCATCTTAAACCAGCATGACATGTGAAAAGCATTCACCGAATATTGCACCTTAATAATAGGCGCTGATGGTTGGAATCAGTGTTTCACGAGTTCACGACCGCAGATTAAATTTTACATGTGCCAAATTGAGCATCTATTTTGATAGTGAAAGTTCCCGGTAGTTTCAAGGTAGTTCCATGAAGATTCGTCATTACGATCTGATAGTCGTTCTTAATAGGTCATCGACCAGAATCGAGCTGCCAGATCTATTTCTGCTGTTATTTATAAAATGATTTGTCATGTTTTCACTTTTATCACATGTGCATTCTTCACCTATGTTCTAGGAAATGTCTCATTAAAATAAGGAGGGCCCCTCTTTGATCCTAATGTGTGCCCTGAGTGTCACAAATTAGTCCTGCGAGCGACATGTTGGTTTCTTTTCTTCATTACGACCTCCCGTTTCCTTTACCTATTTAGCGAATTATAAGTGTTTGAGGCAAAAATATATGGAAGGAGAAGAATATATGGAAGAATTTATTATATAGTAATCCAAGAAAGAACCAGAAATCTAATGCTTAATCTTTTTTTATCTTTTCATCAACCCTGGTCTGGACCATACGCAAGAAGACCGATGATTTATTGATCTTTATCGTCCCCAGTGCGTTTATCTTCGTTTTTCTTCCTAGCTTTCGGCAGTACTTCTCACCGGGACAGGTGCACAGTCTCTACAAAGCACAAGTCCGCTCATGTATGGAGTACTGCTGCCATCTCTGGGATGGCTCGGCCAAGTATCAGCTCGAAGCCTTTGATTCGATTGAGCGACGTGCTGCTAGACTCATTGGTGATGACTCCCTAGTGGAAGTCAATTTACAAAGTCTAGAGCACAGGCGCCGAGTAGCCAGACTTTCAGTTTTTTATAAGATTCATTTTGGTGAATGTGCGCAAGATCTTCATGACCCTGTCCCTGTTTCCCTCTTCCACCACCGGAAAAGCAGACGTACCGAGAAGTACCCATACCTGGTCGGCATACCACCTTGCCGTACCAAACGATTTGCTTCAACTATTCTTGTGAGCACAAGTAAGGAGTGGAACTCACTTCCGGTGTATGTTTTTCCAAACCAGTAGGTATAATCTCGGAGTATTAAAGTCCAGAGTGAATAGGTTCTTTCTAGACCAGCGTGCTCCATCTTCGATCACACTTTCACTTACCATCAGATGAGGTAGTGGTCAAGCGCTTGACTATCATCAATAAAAAAATGTGGCGATAAGAAAAGTATACTATGTATAATAAATATTTTCCATCGAACCTAGTTTATGACCAAACGCAAGATGATCACGCACTGATGATTTCATAGTCTATCTTTCCCACCCACAGCGCATCCATCTCTGCTTGCGGCGATTTGCAAGAGGAGGGCCAGCTGAAACAGTACCACGTTGAACAGCGGTTTGCGGACCGCAGATACAAGGTTACCAGCGCCAGGACCTACTTCTACCTGAACGAGGCCGCGTGCGAGAAGAACATGGAGGCCTTCTTGAAGAGTATCGACGCTGTTGCTGGTGAGATACTTTTTCTTTAAGTTTCTTTAAGTTAGTGATCGTAACAGTGAGCTGATTGATAGAAAGGAGCTTAAACTAGATTAATTAGTACTATTATCAATAATTAAGGAGGTATGTCGTACATCATCAAATCAGCTCTTTTTTGAAAATATTAATTGTCATCGGAACATGACTGATATATTTGAAAAGTCTTAAATTGTTAGCGATGGTAGATATGGAATAGAAAACATAATAGAAGAAGGATAAAATAGTATCACGCTCCGTAAAAAAAATCTTCCATGCAAATAGGAATTAGGAGGTACCTATTTTGATTCTTTTTAATTTTCTTTTTAACTATTTTGTTGTTTTCTCTGTAAGCTTTGTAATGATTGTGGACACTCGATCCATTAAACTATTTTCAGACAGATCTTAGATACCTGATGTAGATAATAATATAAGTAAGTGCTTCTTAAAATAGCAGACCGTCATTTCATAGTTGATCGATTCACTACCGCTCCCTCGAAATAAATTAGTAGTTACGGTAATAACGTTGCTAAACACACAAACATAAGCCAAAGCAAACACATTATGAAAATTATAAGAGCATATTTAATTTTATTGAATATAAAACTTTTATGTATTTGTATCAAACCTTTACTTATACTAACCAGTCGATATTTATTCTTCGTTTTCTCTTTAGGTATCACCGAAAGCACAGGACTGATGGCTGTTAAACTGACAGCTCTTGGAAGGCCGCAATTACTTGTAAGTTCTATGAATAGCAAGCTTTTTAAAATTAGTCCTAATATGACCCGCTTCTTAGACCATTGTAAAATTTCGCTCCTACTTTATAGTTAAATCCAATTATGGAAACTAGGTCAAAGTGTTACCTCTTTAAAGTAGCAGTTCAAATATTGCGTGTTTTGTTATGTACAACATTAAATGAAAACACGGATAGGCTACTAGCCAGTATTGTTGAAATATAGGATTTATTTAAATTAATTACCATAGAAAATTTTAAATACTCAAACAACCTTAATATTATGTCCTAAAATATCAATGAAACAGCCTGCATAGAATAGGCAAACAAATCATATTAATTCATCATGTGAGTAGGTACCTGTTAAACTGACTAAGCGCCATCGACGCAATGGCGCCGCCGATTTATGTTAAATAAAATTGTTTATTGGAAATGTTATTATTACTGGATATATATTCAAGGTATCGGTATTAAACCCATCTCTAAAAGCATGTAATATGATTCTGGATGTGTGTTTTAAATTAATGTCGTACATTACAAAACAGGTTATTTAACATAATTTTATCTATTACTAAAAAAATATAAGACATGTTAAATAAAAGCTTTAAAAATGTTGGTTCCAGCTGCAGCTATCAGAAGTGATAATGCGTGCCCGCAACTACATGCAGCAGATCGGCGGCGGCACCGGCAACGTGCTGACCCACCACAAGACCATCGAGGACTTCCAGCGGTACTTCGGAGACCACTCTTCGAAGCCGCAGGTGCAGGAGTTCATGAAACAGGTCACCTCGGACAAGGAGGGGTAGGTTAAATAGATGATTCATGACTTTTATTCCTAAGGAAGACAAGCGGATCCATGGTACATTTTTATGAGGATTGAGGCTTTACAGCTAAAATACTTCCATTCCACTAAATATTATTATTAATAGCGCCTTATCGTAGTTACAGTGCTACTTTGAAAACTGTTTTGCATCAAATATCTTTCTTAAGTAAGCAAGAAATAGTGAGGCACAAAGTATACCACCTTGAGGTACACCGCGAAAAATCTTTCAGTATTTTTATTTCTGATTTAGTAGGCTTCTGTGCTGTGGTCTGGTTTTATCATTTATGTTTATATCTTCATTCATAGACACGGTATTTGCAAGTCAATTGTGATTCCAGTGTGCTGCACATATTCCAGTGGGACCGGTCAGTGGCGACATCAATCAATTAAAGTTGTAAGCGTTGTCTCGTAAACATCGCTAGACATATCAACTAACGCTAAACCACTCCTTTCACGAAAGTTTATTAAAAATTATATCATTATTTATTATTAGGTTATCCTAATGATCTGAAATTGTAACCATCCAGTAAGCTATGAAAGACTAGAAGAGTAGGTATAACAATTATGTATACTGCGTATATTTCATATCACATGGTTTGTGTTACGCTCTCTAATTTTCTGATTTCTTGATAAATGTTTCTACATTATTCCTGTACGCTTACTCAGCCGTGTTGCATTCAATTCATTCTGTTCCACATCAACCCGAAGCTATGGTTGTGTATTCAAATTCGAATATTGAGTCGTTCCTTAAAATTCCCGTAGTAAACCAGTCGAGTTTTAAACCAAAAAAATGTACAGAACATCGACCTTTTCCTACACTGTTTCGTATACTACCATCGACCATATCGCTGGTCTAAAAGCAATTTATAAAAGACCAGGTTCATCTACGTTTAGCTAACCAACACCTTCATCCTTTCCAGCATCGTCCACTTGTTCCCCTGGTCGAACATCCTCGACGAGGACATGAATCTCTCAGACTCGTTCCGGGTCCCGGATCCGAAGACCGGCCAGATGCGACGCCTCATCTCGCAGATTTCCACGAAGGAGGAGGAGATGTTCCGCAACATGCTGCGGAGACTCAACCATATCATCAAGGCGGCGAATGAAGTTGATGTGAGGATCATGATCGATGCTGAGCAGACGTACTTCCAGCCGGCCATTTCTAGGATCTGCTTGGAGATGATGAGAAGATACAATAAGGTGGGTACCCTCGAATAGATAATTAAATAATGAAGAATAAAAATCCCTTTATTCTTCTAACAAGTTAATACATTCACATTAAAAAATTTCTACCCCTCGTTATGCGTCTGGGTCTAAAAACTATTTTTATTTTTTATACGACTTGGAGATGGAACAAGCATATAGACCACCTAATGTTAAGTGGTAACCGTCACCTATGACAAAGTATTGCCTCATAGTTTAGACACCTTAGAAACTTGCCCTACGATGCACTGCTCTGTGTCCATCAACTTGATGCATACAGGTGTAAAGCCTCATGTACGAGTAATTTCACCGGCAACCATACCCTTCAAACCGAAACACATATCTGCTTGAAGGCAGAACTAGGTATGGTGGTAGTGCTCCCCCGGGCGAGCCCTTCTCACATGAAACTACTACCCTACTACTCTATTATAAAAACTGACATAGCTATGCACCACCCCAGTTAAACTAAATACCTATCAATTAAAAAAACCGAGTCCGTATCGGTTCATCTGTTTGAGAACTGCGATGCCACAGACAGAAAGACATACGTAGACGTTTATTGTAGACATAGGCGTAATCTGTGTAGATGGGGAACCCATTGAAAGCATGGCCCACCTGCACAAAGGACGAAGCTTAGCCACTGACAACGCAATAGAAGTGGCTAATTTTTATTTAACCATATTGTGATTGAGAAGTGACCCGCTGACTCAAAGAAGATAGGCGTTTAACTTATAATACCCTTCTTTTTACGTCGGGGGTTAAACATTCGATACAGATTGAAACACACAATGGTTTACCAACTAATAAAATGGTTTGTATAGTATTTATGTTTTTTGTAAAAGTCAAGTTGTTAAAGGACGCGACGTTAAAAATTATATGAGGGTAGAATATTTCAATACCGTTGTATAATTCACGACTTGATTGACTTGATTGGATATAAATGGGTTTCCTCAAATTCTCAATTATCAAGAATTTGACACCACTTTTGTGTCTCAAGTAGCTGAGAAAATACAAGATTTCAAGTGCTTAGTGTATCGTCACCCAAAGACATGAAGTGGGTAATTTTGCAACCACACTTGACTCTTTATCTTTCCGGTAGCGAAGTTTACTTATAGTTACTTACTATCTCTGCAAGAGTAAAAGCGCCACTTTATCGCATAATTTTATCAATTTATACATAAGTACAAAAATCAATTGCCGTGCGTTAGTCTCGCAAAAACTCGGAAATGGTTCGACCGATTTGAATATTTTTTTTGTTGTGTTCGTCGTTTTTGTGCCAAGGTTTGTATACGGTTATGTACATCGATATAGTTGCGAACCCCTAACATCAGCATTTTCATTATTCAGTCAGTGAACATTAATCTGCCGCGCGACTAAGACGCTGGCGCGAAGCGTGTTTAATATCGTGAATAAACTGTTTACGTGAAATATTATCGTTTACTTTGGCACTCCAAAACTTTACTAACTACTACTTTATGTACTGGGAACGTACATAATGGTCCTTCGAGCCGGATGGACCATTATGTACGATCCCAGTATTCCTTTCTTTCTTTAAACACAATTTACTAAGAACTGTCTCACAAATATAAGTTTTCACTCTAAACCTCATTGACATCGGTCCTCATTGAATTCGGGAGTTATGTGGCTGTGTTGGAAAACACTGTTAAAGGGTTTAAACTTTTAACATCTTTTAGGCCGGCTGGCACAACGATCCCTTGACGTATTGGCGACTGAACATGTTTAAATTCCTTTAATCATATTTAATCACTAAATACGCTTAGGCATCGTTGCGCAAGTCGCCCTTAGACTCGGACTATATGGCATCCGGGTCTCCCCGGTCCTGCGAATCCGGAGCATGTCCCGGTTGCTTCCAGGTAAAAATCGGAGTCGGATGGCCTCGGATCGTGTGTAGTCGATGCAGGAAAAATCCAAATGTTTGGTTGTGCGACGGATTGGTCAGGGGCCGGTAAAAAACGGTTCTTGACAAGCTCGGACGCCATATAGTCCGAGACTTAGTGTTCGGGGTTGAAAAAGATAGAAAATATTAAAATGATATACAGTTCGTTATCTACAAAAAAATTGAGAGGTTTCACGCCCTGGTTTACTGGTAAAGATACTTTTAAATTTTTATGACGTCAAACGGTTGGTTCCTTCACCGTGAAAATAATTTCTACAACAAATAAACATTGTAGACTATGACACTGTATTATGTAGACAAATCAGCAATGATGCTGCTCGTCTAAAAATCGTTTCATAGTAGTTAGATAACTTATTTTTGGACGAGCAGCATCATACAAAATTTATAGTGTAATTGTCTCTTGTTAATGTTTTTGTAATCGTTCCAGGATAAGTTCCTAGTGTTCAACACGTACCAGACGTACCTGAAGAACACGTACCGGGAGATCGTGACGGATCTGGAGCAGGCCAAGCGGCAGAACTTCTACTGGGGCGCCAAGCTCGTGCGCGGCGCTTACATTGAACAGGTACGCGCATCACTAATCAACACAACAATATTATAAATGAAAAAGTTTGGATGTTTGTTCGTTTATATAATTGTTTGTATGCTTGTTACTCAATGTACGTAGATTGACAACCTCCGTGGCGCAGTGGGCGAATATCCGGCTGGTTCGCAGGAGGTAGCGGGTTCGATTCTCGCCGCGGGACAAATGTGTGCATGATCTACAAATATTTGTTCCTGGTCTGGAAGTTTTTCTATATATGATAAGTATGTATTTACAAAAAATAAGTATATAAGTATTTTATCAGTTATCTGGTTCCCATAATACAAGCTCTGCTTAGTTTGGGGCTAGATAGCGTTGTGTGACATGTTATTTTTAAATATTATTTATTACAGAGCAATATTTATTTATTTATTTATAGATATAACATCAATTAACTTATAGGTTACTTTTTATCCCATAAATCAGGACCCATGGGACCTCCATGTCCCATGAGAATGGACATGACATGTCCCATGGAATGGGGTGTCAAGTCAAGTTGCGACAGCGAGTTTATCTTTATTTCTAGGTTACCTATACATTTAGTAGTGTAACGCGTACGAAGTCGCGGGCAACAGCTAGTTATCTAAGTATATAAACAAAAATGTAATGGTGTTCGTTGGTAAGCGCATCACTTGAGAACGGCCGGACATACTTAGATATTTTCTTTTGAATGTTCTTATACAAATACATTACAAGATAGTCCAAATATAAATACTTTTATTTACTAAAAGTTTCACAAAAAGTATAAGTTTAGTTGCTAATGGTCTCCGCACTAGAATAAGGAAGTTTCGTTTTTAACACTTGTTTAAAAAAAATCCTTCCCAATTATTGCTAAGGAGATTTTTTAGACAGGTGTTCAACGGGTGTTTAACTGTTTTTGCCCAGGCCTATAATGTTTGTGCAAGATAATGAGTGCAAATGTATGTTTGTTTTAGGAACGCGCCCGCGCAGCTGCCATGGGATACGAAGACCCCACGTGCGAGAACGTGGAGGCCACCACCACCTCCTTCCACAAGTGCCTCAAGGAGATCCTTAGCCGAGTCAACGTATGTATTACAGTATACGCCAAGACACAAGGTCACCGTAATAAGGAGAGGGTTATGCTTGGTGTTTCCTATGAAATTGAATCAGAAATGCACAAAGAATTAGCATGCTGAAGTAGCAGTGGGCATGGCTCAAATAACTGGCGGCCGTTCGGGCAGAAATATTATCGAGTGCAGATCACGCACTGGAAAGCGCAGCGTAGGATACCTCCCCACTAGATGGAAAGATGACCTGATAAAGGTTACCATAATAAATACAACACTTAACCATATTAAAAAAATACCTTTATACCATATACCTACATTAGAGATAAACATAATACATTATACAAAATATAAATAATATACCTACTTATACATAATAACCTAAAAGCTTACAAGGACAGGTAATGGCTCTTTGACTCTAAGCTTAACAGGTTAGCTGTCCGATGAGGCACATGTGCCTCATGGGTGATTGCACTGGTACGTCCATGAGGCATATGTGCCTCATGGCCAATGATGTAGATAATGCAATCGATCTATCGATAATTTTTTTTAATAATTATATTATTTGTAGCATTAGTAAATTATAATACAACCAAATTCTACCAATCAATTTATTATTGAACTTAAACAAAAAATAAATTTCACTTAAAAATTAACATTAACCTTATTCAAACACAAAATTATTCTTTCACCGATGTTACTATTATTGTGAGACCCTTTGAACAAGGGTTGCCAACAAAAATTAGGAAACTAGCCTATTATCATCAAAACCGAAATGGCGATTGTAGACCTGCGATTATATTCCCTCATGTATGTTTTTCTTTAAAACATAGCATACAATATGAAATGTTACATATTGTACACTCAGTTGATACCATTTTAGCCTAAGAAAAGGTTAATTATATTTTAACAAAGATATTTTTCAGATGTCTAAAGTGTTACGAACATAAACGTACATTTTATCATTAAACGTAAATAATTAATTTCTTATCATACTCATCTAACATTAGCAATTATCGATATAATTAATTTCAATCACTAGGACACATAAAGTATCATAAAATACTTGAAGAGAATGACGTAACTTAATACGAAACTTCATGAGCGTTAGCTGTCATTATTTACTACGAGGACGTGTACAAAGAAGATCGAAACTTGCTTCGGGACAGCTAACCTGTTAAAAGTGCTTAGTGATGGACTTGCGCGGATAGAGAGGTCTTATTTATTTGATGTTAGATTTATATGTATATGTGGCGTCAGTTTTAAATGATAAGAGACATTTATGGTGGTGTTCATTGCAGCCTGAAGGCAAGGAGCACCTCGGCATAATGGTGGCGTCGCACAACGAGGACACGGTGCGGTACGCCATCCAGCTGATGAAGGAGCACAATATCAAGCCGGACGACCGAGTCGTCTGCTTCGGACAGCTGCTCGGCATGTGCGACCATATCACCTTCCCGCTCGGTGAGTCGATACCTAGTTTACTACTAGCTGATTCACGCGGCTTCGTACGCGTGGTTTATCAATAAAAACATTACCCTCTGCGCAGTTGGGTAAACAGTAGCATATGCCCCAAATATCCATAATCTCTTTGTACGCAAAATTTTATCGAAATGGGTCCAGTTTTTAGTTGTGAAAATGTAACAAATAGACAGAGAGGCAGAATTACTTTTGAATTTATAATATTACTAGTGGACCCGCCGAATTTCGTATCGGCTTGACATGCATAGGTATAACGCGGGCTGTCAATATAAGTCACCCTGGTAGAATTGTCAATTGTTGTCCCCGGTCATCATTATGTATGAGAAAATGAATGACTTCCACAAATAATTCAATACCAAAATTAGCCAAATCGCTCCACCCGTTCTCGAGTTTTAGCGAGACTAACGAACAGCAATTAATTTTTATATATATAGACAATATATCTCGGGATAACTCCTACCGAAGCATCTGTTTCAAACGATATTCATTTTTTTATATCCTCTTTGACGATATTTGCAGCACGCATTCTGTCGATTCTATGTCAAACGTCATAAGGTTACATTATAAAAGCGCTAAGGTTATATTATAAATATTTTTATATGGTGGTTAAGTATTCTTAAATTTTCTAATTTTGCGCGCAATTTTCTTAATTTTTTCTTTCATAAGAACCTTCTCCTGACAATAAGAAATACAACAAAAAAAGAATTGGCCAAATTGGTCCAGGCGTTGTTGAGTTATGCGCTTACCAACACATTTTGCGATTAATTTTTATATTATAGATCTAGTATAGATTAGCTGTTATAGTAGGTACATTGATATACAAGGGCTGTAAGCGATTTATTAAACCCGAGATATTTTGGCCTACGAGCGAGCGATTGCGTGCTTTCAGAGCATGAGTGATGAAATTAGGATGAGTGGATTAAAGTAGTGTCTTGCGTCACGGGTGCTTTATTTAATCCCGAACGTAACGAAGGATTCTAGAGTTAACTCACGAGCGGAACGAGGGAGTTACTAGAATTCTGAGTGCAGAGAGAGATATAAGCACGCCCAAGATGCAGACAGCTTTATCCACGAGAAGAATACTCTACTTTTCACACTTTCTGCGAGACAATAAAAACCAAATCTAGGTTGGTGTATTCTGTGCAGAGGTTAGTTCGATTTACGAATATATTCTTATTGTGTGGGTCTCTTTAGTTCAAATTTTAATACAGATGAAGTTTCAAATTCAAATTCGGTACAACTTTACTCCCGGCTCTGCCGTAAGGATTTAATCAACTGCTTTCGGTGAGGTTAACACGACATATAATTTGATTTTGTCGAGCAGGTGGTGTGAAAAGGTGTGTTTCAGTCTCCCTGACGCAAGGGGGTGTTATAAGATTGACGCATAAGTGTGTATGTCTGTGGCGTCGTATTTCTCAAACGGATGGACCGATTCGGATGTGGTTTTTTTTAATAGAAAGTTAGTTTAACTGGGATGGTTCTTAGCTACGTCAGTTTTGAACCACCGGCGGGGATCCGGGGGCTTTGTATAATGTTGTTATAATGAACGTTGTGCACGTCCAGGGCAAGCGGGCTACTCGGCGTACAAGTACGTCCCCTACGGGCCCGTGCTGGAGGTGCTGCCATACCTGTCGCGGCGCGCCAACGAGAATCGCGGCTTCCTCAAGAAGATCAAGAAGGAGAAGGGTCTCATCTTAAAGGAGATCATCCGCCGAGTCTTCACGGGCCAGATGTTCTACAAACCAGTAGGTCGCTACACACCTGTATAGAGTATTACCTTTAATTTTTTTTGATTGCGGAACGGTAAGCTATGAGAGTGCCCATTGATGGACCCGCAGAGTAGGTTCGCGTTCTGGTAACCAGAATATGTTGGTTGATTCTGTGGGTTCGAAGGTTTATCACAAAGTGAAAGGGTCAATGAGCATTCTTGTGTGAGTAGCAACTAGTCGGAGCGATGCGTCAATTTATAAACGTTGGTGGCAAATAACGGGATTCGTTGTTTAGGACGTAGCCGTTTTGAAAACTCGTTATTTGATGGCGCATTTTGTGAAAGCCGTTGTTTTCTAAACGTATGTCAACGGTAACGGCAATTACATTGTAACACTCGTTATTCGTTGACATGTTTTGTATTTGTGTATGAAAGACGCTATAGTGAACATCAAATCGGAATCAAGCTTCTTACAGAAATTATTTTAATAATTGTTTAATTTAACGACGCTTATAACTTAGTGTTAGCGTTAGATCGCTGTTATTGTATTTAAAGTGTAGTTGTTAAAATTATATAGTAATGTGTTAAGTTCATACGTCCTTTATTAATAGCCGAGGGTTATATAAATTGAAAACTAAAATAATCGTTAGAAATAACAAATGGAAACTAATGTGGGGATAAGGCTAAGTTAATATGACCGCGCGTTACCGCGTGGAACTACTAACCGCGCGGTACAAGATCAAACTAAATAGTGTTTACTGTCTAAATTACCGCGCGCTACTCGTCTACATAACCGCGCCCTACCGTAGCACTATTTAGGCTAAGTTCATATGAACTCGCGATACCGCGCGGAACTACTACCCGCGCGGTACAAGAAGATAAAGCGCGGTACCGCGCGTTCATATAAACTTAGCCTAAATGTGAATGATCTTTTTGATAAAAAATATCTAGTCCCTTGCAGATTTGATATAAAATAATCCTTTAATGACCTATTGAAAATGTATGTGGTATATTTATAAACTATCAATTTTATATCCGTTGTGAATTTGTTCCGATTTTGGAAATAATATAGCAGTATTTGTATGGGGTTTGTAGTTGTATTAAAAGTACTACTCATCGCGTGCTCTGAACGACGATGAAAAGAATGCATTTCTTTGTGTTCCAGGAACCTTAATAATAATCTCATAAGCTTTGTTGAGTTTTTGTTATATGTTTATAATTTTGGTTAGTTTTTGTTTTGTCCTAGAGACGTCTGTCTGAAACTAAATTAAGTTTAAGCAAAATCACATTTAGTGATTATCTTTGAGAATCTGATAAAACTATCTAATTTGACGTTAAAATTATAAGTCGGAGATACAAGCTATTAAATTCAAATTATATTTTGCTCTATACGCCATTTTGATCTGAGTCCATCTTGAGTTCTGTGGCCCTTGTTTCCAGTTATAGAGATTGTAAATGTAATTACTGTTATAGTTAGCTGTGCTCAGTTCCTATATAATTTAGTTAAGTACCTTCTACAACTATTAACTGAAGTTACAACGTTAACGTACGTCATCGCTCATATTTATTGTTCGTAACTGTTTTTACAAAACCGTTACAATAGCGTAACTAATAATTATGTGTGTGCAATGTAATTATCGTTGCGAATAAGTGTTGCCGTATTTTAATGTAACGTTGTAAAAAAGAACTAAGTTCAATCGTGATGGTTTCAAATCGAACTTAGTGCGTGTTTTAATTTTTGTATTATTTTAAATGAAATTTATTTATAAGCTGTTTATACATTTTCTTAAATGTGCGCTAATTTTATTGTGATGCTATTTTTAGATTATTTTATGAATAGACTATCAATAAAAAGAAAATTTGCTTTGATTTGCTTATTTTAATTAATTTATTTACCTTTAGGCTAAGTTCATCTGTCCGCACGGTACCGCGTGGTACAAGATCAAACTAAATAGTGTTTATCGTCTACATTACCGCGCGCTACTCGTCTACATTACCGCGCGCTACTCGTCTACATTACCGCGCGCTACCGTAGCACGCGGTAATGTAGTCGATAAATACTAATTAGTTTGATCTTGTACCGCGCGGTTAGTAGTTCCGGGTGGTACCGCGCGGTCATATGAACTTAGCCTTATTTTGATGGGCTTTATAGCCGTTTTAGAAACTACTTTCAGTTTAGAGCGAGATCTAGGAATTGCGTCAAGAAACTAGGGAGGTGAATTCATTCGTCTTTTTTCTTACTTTTGGAAGAAATAGATCGAATCGACTGTAGGTGCGAGTGGTGAGAAAGTTGATGATTGCAGACAATAATAGTAAATGTATGTTGTAACCCGTATACATTGTCGTACGTGTAGTCTACGCTACCCTGTTACGGTCGTCATTTTCACAGCATTTAGAAAATAGGGCAAAATAGTAAATGTCTGAGCCGATTGTAGAAGCTTCTGTTATTTACATGTATATCATTTTGCAGCATAATTGAGCATCAAATAAATATACCGTTGAAAAGGACGAGTGTTTGAAATATAAGTGAAGTTTGGCCTAATTTTCTTAGATTTGTGTTACTTTTAGTAATTTATTGTTAGCCCGTCCTTTTTGAGTGGGACTGTATTGATGATCCTTTGCGCCTGATAACTTGTTCGTAGCGATATGCGGGTTTATTTATTATTCAGTCTATTTGAAAGACGACGATGTAATAGGGTCAAGTCTTAGATATGCGAAATAAATTATCGTGTTAATGTTATTCTGAGTTTTATTTTAAAGTTAGGCTAAGAAGTGATTCCCTTTACTTTAACTTTCTTTTTGGAGGCGCATTTATAAGGCAATATATATAGAAATTATTAGCAAACCTTTGTAAACCAGCCGGCCCCCATATTACCTAAGCTAAATTTCTCTCGCGTCGCTATCACAGGTCAGGCCATCCTTTTCACACGTACAGTACGTACCTCACGTGTGAAAGGGATGGCATCACTAGCATTAGGGACGCGACAGCAATTTGGCTTAGGGGGCCGGTTCATTGGCTGTCTTCCCGATGATTGGGCGCAAGGAACAGTCTTAAATTGAAGATTAAAACTAAGGTACCTGATGACATCCGTGGCGCAGTCGGCGAATAGCCGGCTGAGACGTAGGAGGTAGCGGGTTCGATTCCCGCCGCAGAACAAATGTTTGCGTGATCTACAAATATTTGTTCCGGGTCTTGATGTTTTTCTATATATTACAAGTATGTATTTAAAAAAAAAAGTATACAAGTATTCTATCAGTTATTATTATTATTATTCTATCTATTCTATCTGGTTCCCATAGTACAAGCTCTGCTTAGTTTGGGGCTAGATAGCGCTGTGTGAAATATCTACCAATATTTATGTATTTAAGGTAGTATCGAGCCAAGAAGATAAGCGATGTTTTAACTCGATTTTTATACCTCCTGGTGATGGAACAAGCATATGTCCCACCTGATGTTCAGTGGTAACCATCGCCTAAAGCAAAGTTTTCCCTTGTAGGTCACGCACTTTAGAAACGTGCCCTACAACTTGCACCATCAACTTGAGGCATACAGGTGTAAAGTCTCATGTGCCTGTAATTTCACCGGCAAGCATAGGTACTTACTCTTCAAACCGAAACACAGCTATGCTGATTGGCGGCAGATATAGGAAGTATACTTCCCCGGGCGAGCCCTTTCACAAGAAACTCTCCTACTCTTAAAATCTAAGAGGGTCTCAGATGTCTTTCAATTGAGTGAAGATTTGTGATGTGTAATTAGTAAGGATCATAGACTGTACGTACCTAGGTAGCTTAAAGGAGTGTAACTAAACTAGTGGTTCGCCTCGATCTGAGAACTCACGAGTCTCCCATAAAAACAAAAAAAAATATTTTTCGTAATATTTGACTACCAAAATAGTGCCACGAAATATGAACCAAATGAATAACCTACAGTTTCATTCAAATTACAGGTAACGGGAGTTCATGTTAATTGGTTCCTTTTTTAGGGTACAAATTGTAGTTATTCTGGGTTTCAGACTTTTACCTATATTTGTGATATTTAAGCTACACGCATACCAAATTACAGCACTGGGGTCACTGTAACCCTGTGAATTTTGTTTAGTTAATTTTTAAATTTTTTTACGTTTAGTTTTTATATGGCTAATAACTCAAAAACTACAAAAAACTTTACTAAAATAAAAATGGGGTCGAAATGTACTAATGAAGATCTTTCTTTTGACGTCTCATTTAACCTAATAGTCACATTTTAATTTTTTTTTACCCTTCCAGAACCCCAATATCTCAACAACGACCCCCAACATTTTTAATTGATTTAGTCACACCAAAATTAGGTTAAAATGCTGGCAACTATAATTGCTAAAATACTGGACGGTTTGCTTGATTCTTGCTTAGAAAAACATTTAAATCTCCATGACGCCCAGTTCGGGTTTCGGCCCGGACTTTCTACTGAAAGTGCGATTATAAGTCTGAAGCATACCGTCCAGTATTATACAGACTGTAGGACGCCTATATGCGCCTGCTTCCTTGACCTCTCCAAGGCCTTTGACCTTGTGTCTTATGATGTGCTCTGGAGAAAGTTGAGGGACCAGGGTATACCGGCTAAAATCCAAAATATATTTAAATTTTGGTATGACAATCAGACCAACTATGTGAGGTGGGCCAATTCTCTCTCAAATGAATATAGGTTGGAGAGGGGGGTTAGACAGGGGGGCTTGAGTTCTCCCAAGCTCTTCAATCTCTATGTAAATGACCTCATCATCGGGCTGAGCAGCATGCGTGTCGGCTGCCGGATGAACGCCATAGCATCAACAACATTAGTTACGCCGATGACATGGTGCTGCTGAGCCCGACGGTGGGGGGGGGGGGGGGGGGGGGGCTCAGGGAATTACTGAGGGTCTGTGAAGCCTATGCTGTTGAGCACGGGCTTATATACATATAATGCGAAGAAGAGCGAATACATGGTTTTTAAGGCCGCCGGTAAATGTCCCGGTTATACACTGAATATAACTCTAAATGGCTTGAACTTAAATCGTGTTACGAAATTTAAATATCTGGGACATTTTCTTGCTGACGACCTTAAAGACGATGCAGATGTTGAGAGGGAGCGTAGGGCCTTGGCAGTCCGAGGTAACATGTTGGCCCGTAGATTTTCCCGTTGTACTGAACAAGTTAAAGTTACGCTTTTTAAAGCGTACTGTCAGAGCTTTTACACGGGAAGTCTGTGGGTCCGAAATACCAAAAGATCAGTGGAGGTCCTACGCATCCAATATAATAACATCTTCCGGATGATGTTGCGGTGGCCCCGATACTGCAGTGCATCGGGGATGTTTGCCTACTATCACACAGATGGCTTTCACGCCATCATGCGCAAAAAAACGGCATCGCTGATGAGCAGAGTTCGGGGCAGTCGCAACAGCATCCTGAGGACAGTGGCTGAGTGCTGCACATCTCCGCTCTGGAAGTGTTTTGTGCGGAGGGTGATTAATGAAGGAAATAATTTCCTCAGTTAGTCACCCTTGGCACAAAATGGTGTTTTCTATTTTCACGCAGTGCCTATTTTTATTTTTGTATATTTAGCTGTTCTTCTTTGTGCTTTTATTTTTTTGTGTGTATTTTAGTCTTAAGATATGGACTCTAGTTGTCAGAAATAAAATATTTTTATTTTTTTTATGTTTAAAATTGTGCCATCACTACCTACGTATCAAATTTCACGATGATCGGATTAACGCTTCGAAAGTTATCCTCGGACAAACAAACAAACATATATACAACGCCGATTTGCCCAAGTTGATATAATAAATAAATAATGATAAATATTGCTGGACATTTCACACAGCGCTATCTAGCCCCAAACTAAGCAGAGCTTGTATTATGGAAACCAGATAACTGATAGAATACTTATATACTTTTTTTTTAAATACATACATATAATATATAGAGAAACAACCAGACCCGGAACAAATATCTGCAGATCATGCAAACATTTGTTCCGCGGCGGGAATCGAACCCGCTACCTCCTGCGTCTCAGCCGGTTATTCGCCCAATGAACCACGGAGGTAGTCAATATAGATCTATAGAATAGAATCTAGATCTATCTAGATAGAATATAGATCTAGCTTTGCTCGATCAATAAAAAAAAATATAAATTCAGTCAACAATTAGTTACTTTATTCTCATTCGTGGTTACAAAATCTCAATACAACATGTAGAATCACTAAACAGATAGAACAGATGTAATATCGTGAACTGACAGCAATCGCGAAGTAAGAAATATTTACAGAAGATAGATTTCTAAAGGCGCTCTTAAATGACTAATAAAATTTTATAATAGACTAGCTGTTGCCTGCGACTTCGTACGCTTTGCACTACTTATTGTACCTACACAATAAGTAGTGCAACCTAGAAATAAAGCTAAGCTCGCTTTCCAACTTGACTTGACATCCCATTTTTATCTCTTAGATTTATGGGATAAAAGGTAGTCTACCTACGTGGTGGTCCAGATTATAAACTAGGTATATACCAAATTTCATCGAAATCGTTTCAGCCGTTAGGATGTGATTGAGTAACAAACAAACATTTCATCTTCATCATCATCAGCCGGAAGACGTCCACTGCTGAACATAGGTCTCCCCCTTAGATCGCCACAACGAGCGGTTGGTAGCCGTTTGCGCCCAACGGCTCCCCGCGATTCTTACTAGATCGTCGGTCCACCTTGTGGGGGGCCGGCCTACGCTGCGTCTTCCAGTCCGTGGTCTCCACTCTAGAACCTTTCTTCCCCAACGGTTATCGGTTCTACGAGCGATGTGTCCTGCCCATTGCCACTTCAACTTGCTAATTTTGAGAGCTATGTCGGCAACTTTAATTCTTCTGCGGGTTTCCTCATTGCGGATTTTGTCACGCAAAGAAACCCCGAGCATAGCCCTCTCCATAGCTCGTTGAGCGACCTTGAGCTTGGTCATGAGGTAACAAACATTTATATCTATAATATTAGTGTGATGGAGTAGATAGTTAGTAATAGAAGGATGTATCGTCATTAATGTTGTGGGCGTTTATCGATGTTTGTAGGAACCAGCCACGTAGGCTTGTCCTCGAAGCTGGACCATCTTCATAACTTGACCAAGACATGGTCAATACGTACAACCTGTTTTGTTATGTACGACATTAATTTAAAACACACATCCGGAATCGTATTTACTGATTTTAGAGGTGGGTTTAATACCGGTAGCTTGAATATTTATCCAGTAATCGATACATTTTCAATAAAAACAAATTAACGTAAATCGGCGGCGACTTTGCCACGATGCCGTTTAGTCAGTGTGACCTAAGTACATGATGAATTAATCTGATTTGGTTGATTTGATACAGGCTGTCTCATTGATATTTTAGGTTGTTTGAAAAATTAAAACTTTCTGTGGTATCTAATGGATTTGAAAAAAAAACCTATTTTACAATCATACTAGCCATTAGCCCTACCCGTGTTTTCATTTAATGTCGTACGTAACAAAACACCTAGTATATTATAAATCGTGGACAAGTTAAGAGCCAGCCGCGCCTCCGATTTCCAGACGATGATTTTTTTAACATTTTTAAGTACGACCGACGTGTAAGGGCACATATACATTTTGGGAGCAAAAAATACCATTGGTCAAAATACCATTGGTCAAAATACACTGTCGAGAGTCCACAACTTCGGAATCGGAAAGATCAACTGGCAAAAGAATCGCTGTAAAACTCTGTCTAACAAACTTATTTGTATTTATTTATTAATTTTATGTGTGTTACACTAGTTACAGGCTGGGAAAGAAAACAAATAGACCTCGACCAGTCACAGTTACATATTCCACCCTCGACAAGAAAATAGATATATTAAAACGTAAAGCAGCGCTGAACGAAACTCAAAATTATATTAAAGAAGACTATTCTCAGCATATACTAGAAAAATGGAGAGAATTGCAAAAACAAGATATATAGAGAGATGAAAGGGGATCTTGGCCATAACTAAGTATAATAAATTAATAATATTTAATAACAAACCAGAATCTACACCTAATAATAAAAGAAGGCCACTGCCAATTTCACCCGAGAATAACATAAATAATCAGGTAGATCACAAAACACAAACCAACAAGGAAAACAAAGCACTACCGATCCAGGCAAAAGTGCAGAGATCATTCAGTATCTCTGAAGGAGTTATAAAAAGGGTATGCTAAACTTCTTAGTCAGCAAAACTGGGAATTAATTTGATATTTGGAATGATATATGGAATTAAATTTTTGACAATTAAATTTAATAACAATTAAAATTAATAAATTTAATAATTAATTTAAATTTGCGGGCTAGTTTTAATCAACACCAATTTGACTGCTGACTAAAACTAGCCCAAAAACACGCATCTTAGTAAAAATACTTAATTTTAGAAATGTCACTTTAAATGTCATTCTAATTTGATCTTTAGCGTAAACAAAATAAGACCGTTCGTATTTTACACAATTTTAGTTAGTCACCGTAAACAATAGAATCGCCACCAATGTAAACAATGCAATCTCTAAGGTCGTAAAATAGTTCAATGTAAACAATCTACTTCTAAATGAAAAGAAAACAAAGTGTATTAGATTTATACTACCTAATGCTACACAAGTTAAAGCAGATATAAAAATCAAAGATGAGGAGTTGGCTCTTGTGGACACTACCATATTCTTAGGTGTAACCCTAGATAATAAGCTTCAATGGGGCCCTCACATTAATAAGTTGTCGAAGAGACAGTTCTGCGGCATACACAGTCAAAAAGATCCGTATTTTTACAGACGTAGATACAGCTAGATTAGTTTACTTCAGCTACTTCCACAGCATTATGTCATACGATATACTGCTGTCGGGGAGTGCTGCAGATATAAACACCGTTTTTGTGCTGCAGAAGCGAGCTGTTCGTGCAATTTTTAATATGGGCCCCAGAGAATCATTACGCAATAAGTTTAAAGAAATAAATATTATGACATTCCCTTGTCAATACATCTATGAAAATCTGATGTATGTTCACAAAAATATTAATTTGTTTAAGAAAAATAGCGATAATCATAATTTTAATACTAGAAATAAAGATAAAACTCGCTGGTGCCCCTTGTAGACTCTATAAAGTTAGTAAATCGTTTAAAGGGCAAGGTGTTCGCTTATATAACAAACTTCCAAGTAATGTACAAAAATTGACAATTAACAAATTAAAAAACACAATTAAACAAAATCTTTATAAAAAAGCCTATACTAATATAAAATATCGGATTATTTAGATGATAGAGAAGCTTGGGATTGAAATTGCTCCAACTCGTTAAAAATGTTACAATTTAGACGTAATTTTTTTCCTGTATTGTAAAAAGATCATTAAAAACAATCAGCCTTGTTTCTTGCCTTTCTTTCTTGGCTTGGTCGCGAAGGAACAGGCAGTAAAATTGACGTTTCAAAGTGATCCTTGTGATTTTAATGAATAAAAGATTTTGACTTTGATAAATGGGCTCAGGATTAAATTGATTAATTGGATTAAGGATTAATTGACGGATCAAATTGATAATTGAATAGCAATTAAAGCAACCTTCTCTCGCATTAAATAACAACATTTTACTAAATACACATGAATCCTATCTCCCAACCCGGTTAGCCACCGTGTGAGATTACGACCAAAACCCTCCAAAAATAAAAAAATCACTCAATAACAACTAAAAACATGAACAACATCAACAACAGAGCGCCAAATCGACCTAAACGAAGCTCTAACAGAAGTAAAATGCGACATAATCGGCATAACTGTAGTGCGGCGTGCTGGACCACACTGGCTCGAAGTAGTCCAAGACAGAGACAAATGGCTATCTTTGGAGGAGGCCTTCACCTCTTGTGGGGTTCTTACAGAATAAGTTCTACTAAAAATATCTAATAAATACCTATAAATTATATATACCTAAGTACACACAAATAAATATAAGTATTAGGTACTTACTAAATATGATTAGGTAACGTTATACATACTTACAAAAAAACTATTATTAATTGTTACTAACTGTGTTAATACCTCAAGTTAATGTTTTAAAAATAAGTGCCTATAAGCTGTAAAACTGTATTATTTGTATGTAAGAAAGAAAAGGCTTTTCAATTTTTATTTATTTTTATTATACTAATTACAAACAAAAATATTTTTTCATTTAACTTTCATTTAACTGTCGCTGAGCAATAGATTTTTTGCAGTAACCAGTTGATAGAGCCAAACCCATTGACCAATATAATTCGATGGGTTGCGTTGTAAAAACCACCTTATAACCAGAATAATGTAAACAACAATAACTTTTCATTTAATACTTAAGTACGTAAATCTTTCCACATTTTACAATTAAAGCATATTTCTTCTTCTTACGGTCAGTTTCTCGAACGTTGATCATCATTTAAATTCGGATCAGCAGCATCATAACGTTAATAAATTCAGTTACAGTATTCAAAATATATTAAGATCTGAATCGTGAAATCAAGGCAACTTAGATGGTTGTGTAAAAAGAGGTTCTTTAAATATCTGTTGCAGAAGCATTTGGCTTAAAAATCAAAAATTATAATGATGGTATTAACTAACCAATTCTAGTAAAACTAGCACGATCATCAATTCAAATTATATAATTGATAAATTCCGTTCACTATTTACTCAATTTTTATCTAACTTCTATTCAGAAGTTGACAAAACCGACACAGAAACCGACAATATTGTCTAAACTATTGACTAAACTAGCACGATCATCAATTCAAATTATATAATTGATAAATTCCGTTCACTATTTACTCAATTTTTATCTAACTTCTATTCAGAAGTTGACAAAACCGACACAGAAACCGACAATATTGTCTAAACTATTGACTAAACTAGCACGATCATCAATTCAAATTATATAATTGATAAATTCCGTTCACTATTTACTCAATTTTTATCGAACTTCTATTCAGAAGATGACAAAACCGACACAGAAACTGACAATATTGTCTAAACTATTGACTAAACTAGCACGATCATCAATTCAAATTATATAATTGATAAATTCCGTTCACTATTTACTCAATTTTTATCAAACTTCTATTCAGAAGATGACAAAACCGACACAGAAACTGACAATATTGTCTAAACTATTGTCGGTCAGGCACTACAACCATACAAAAATGTATCGTCGCCAATACATTTTTACATTTACTTTGACGGGTATAGAAGCGTTCGAACAACCGGCTGTTAGTCTGCCCCCTAAGTACACAATTTTGGATCAACATTTCTTTTACATCTAGGTACCGTATCAAAATATCAACTATAGATTCATTCTAGTTCCTATTATTATTTATACTTGATATAGAGGATTGCTGTGCAATTTAAACAAGCACGAGTAATTGATAAAGAGATTTAAGAGTATACAGGTAAACTTCTCCTGGAAACTAAAGGAGTTAAAATACTCATCAATATGAATAGCTTTTTTAAGAAACTACTAGTACGTAATAAGAGCAAAAAATATCAGCTGTTTGATACATTTTGGCCCAAGTTTTGAACTATGTATGAATTAGCAGATTTTTTATAATTTGTGCCTTTTGATCCATCTAAACTTTAGACCGCGCCGGCGGTCCTAAGTGCCCGATTATATAGATTTAAAAAATCGTTGCTTAGGGCCGCTGGCTGGTGAGATTTCCCGTTATACTAGCCTTATTTGTATTATTCTCCGGGATTTTTGCAGCGTCATCGTTCCAGCCGTTCTCGACCCAAACGGTCTGATACGTGACTACAGTAAGCGGCCTGACGGTATGACTATTGTAACTTGGGTAGGCCTAGTATCGCCACGTGCGTCGATAACCTTGCGCCATCTCATCTGTCTGGTACAGTAGTTAGGGCCGGTGCAAGAACTCAAGCGGCGCAAATATGGAAGGCTCGACAGAGCTTACGAATTTCAGCCATTTGAGGTCGAGACCCTGGGTTCATGTGGTTCCGAAGCCCATCGCGTTTCCAAACTTTTTCTGGTCATCTGAACGTGTGATCCGAGAACTTATCTGGGTCAACCGCATAATCATTGCGATTCAGCGGGGTAATGCAGCCAGTGTCTTAGGGACACTTCCGCCTGTTAGTGATCTGGAGCAGTTAAGTTATCTATAGATCGTTTGCAACGGTCTGTAGATGATTCAATTGTTTCTTTTATATTTTTTATAGAGATATGTAGGTATATAATTGTATATTTGTTAATAAACGTCTTATCTTTTTAAATTCTTAATCACAAAATTATACATTGCATGGAACATTGAACATGTGCATGTCAGCACCTACCTACTTACTAACGTGACCACATAGAATTATAGTGCTTAGTGACAGGAAGGGAACACATATTTAGGAAACACTTCATGTTAGCAACATCACATTTATAAAATTTACCTTATATCTATGAAACACATGGAGCCTCTGTGAGGTGCACCAAATCCATCCACTACACTGATTGACATTATTCTATAACGGTCAATAAACCCTTTTCATGGCTAATGCCTCAAACGTGGAATTGACCTGGTACAGAGAGATGAAGAGATAAGTGACCAGACTCTTTGATGTGAAACATCTAAGGGCATCTATTGGCGACCGACGCATGCGTCCAATAGGCGTATTGAAATATAATTTAAATAGAATACAGTAGGTACCTACTCTCTCGCTAATCCGCCGCTCGATTATCCAATAAGTACTATAATCCGCCGTTTTTATTGGTCTTGATTAAACTCTGTAATCCGCCGACACTGAAAGTCTTTGACTCGATAATCCGCCGTCTTACCTCTCTTTCATGCGTAAGACGAAGAGATTTCTATACTCCGCCGGACGGTGCTAAGCAACCAGCGTTCCTGAACCTCCCGATTTTACGTGAGATCTACTGATTTTGTACTTCATTTCCCGATCTCCCGATATGTAATGATTTTCTCCCGATATACCTAAAGGTATAACGATTCTCGCGCTTCAATTCGAGTGGTACGCGTTGAACGCAACCCAGGTAAAATGAACGCACCCTAATCGTCTTATTGAGATATCTTTGGTCGGGGATTTCTTGACTATGACGGGAAACAAGCAGTAAGAATGTGAAACTAACCATGTCTCTGTCTAACAAAATGTGTTATCAGTGTTATCACCTTTAATATGTTTTAATGAGGTAAAATTAAATTGGGAGACGGTACTGCAAAATTTCCACATTTATTTAACTTTGTTTTCAATATTTTGGCTTTGCCTCATTCTTCTGCCAAAGTAGAACGGATATTTTAGCGGTCAATTTGATTAAAACAAAGCAAAGAAATGGACTATCTACTTCATCAATCGAATTTTTGCTCCATACAAAACAATACCTTGATAAAGCCAGTTGTTATGATTTTAATATAGTAAAAAAATGTTGATTACTACGTCGAAAGAACATTGGTACGAATAAAATTATGTAAACTTTCTGTAAACTACCTATGAAAAAATTATAAATTTAATATTCTAACATGTCTTTGTTGTGTTATTCTATCTCCCTTATTCTCCCGATTTTCGAACAATAATTTTGCTCCCGATTTTCGAAGCATATTTCTACCGTATTTTAAATTTTGCCTTTGGTAACACTGTAAGCAACCACTCTTTAGTCCGCCCACGACATCTGGGGTGAAAGGTCGCGCGCGCATTCCACGCTGCGTTTCGTGAAGTAAAGCGTCAAAATGTCGTCGTCATTACCCAAACAATCCACAAAACGAAAGCATGAAACTCTAACTTTATTAAATATATAAATAAATCACACATTTTTTGCTTTTTTTTTAATTTGTTGTTCCTTTACATTATAATCCGCCGTTTTCAGTAATCCGCCGATGGTTAGGATTTTATGGTGGCGGATTAGCGAGTAACTGTTTACAGTTTATAGCTACAATAGAATATATAGTTTTTTTAACCGAAAACACCATTTGAAAGAATTTCTTTATGTAACCTACCTACTTATGCAATGTTGATTTGAGACGACATAATGTAACAATTTTATAATTCTTTCTCGCTGTGACATTTTTGTCGCGATTTACTTAGAAAAGGATACTTACAAAATACATCACAGTGAGGTCGAAGTAAGCTTTAAATAGTTGGCAGTGTGTCCTTCGAAAAAGTGGAAAAAAACAATCAAATTATACATTTCCCCTTCTCTTCTACTCTCTAGCTGAGTAGTCAACAAATAAGCATGGATATATAATTTTTGTAACAATATTAACTTCTTCAGATACTCCTTCAAACCATTATCTACAGAAACTCGAGGAATGAAGAGAGGTTTAGAAATAAACTACTAACCCTGGTTTATTCATTATTTGCTGGAAAATAGTGCTTTTTAAAGCTACGTGTTTCACCATTTTGTATAATTTCACTAACACCATAGTCTATACCACACAATATAATAATCACTTAGATACATCTAAAACCTTTTGTATAATGAATCGTTTACAGCACTGGTAGAAGATACAAATAGTTTTGAAGGTTACTCAAGCCTCAACCCCAACTTACAGCTAACTTTGATTTTATTAAATATCGAAGTCACAACTTAAATTTGAATAGATTTAATTTTACAGACACATTATAATTCGTCCATTTTCAGCGCCCAAACTTGGTCAACCCAGAAGACACAAATGTCCATTCTTGCCTTCTATCCCCAAGGTAAGTAAAACCCCTATCTCCAATTATTGGTAGGTGGGGGTGCTGACTAGTTGAAGGCTTGTGTAGCGACGTCGCCCTCCTCGGTGACGTCATCCGACGCGGTGCCGAGGGAGGTCAGCTGGGTCGCTGTTGCTCTTCGCTAGGATCTGTGGCGAGGGGCTTCGCCTGGAACAAACAAATATCTGTTGATCGATCAAATGGCTTAAAATAGTTTCATTCAATTCAAATTCAACTATTTGTATAGTCTACAGATATTTGTTCCGGGTTTGGGTGTATTTTCT
The DNA here is from genome assembly GCA_918857605.2 of Philereme vetulata. Lineage (NCBI taxonomy): Eukaryota > Metazoa > Arthropoda > Insecta > Lepidoptera > Geometridae > Philereme > Philereme vetulata. The sequence continues at coordinate 3,206,142 of OU975420.1, forward strand.
ATTATATTCTAAGTAGTCTTGCATTTATGAGCTGTTTAACTTTTGGAAAACTATACAGGGCACCCGCGATACAGGTGTTGCACCTAGTGCGGAGCTCATTATCCTCATAGCTCATTATCAAACTCTACATACTTAACTCGTATTTGGGAAATAAAATATTTGAATGTATTAACAAAAAAAATACAAGTATTCTATCAGTTATCTGGTTCCCATAGCTCTGCTTAGTTTGGGGCTAGATAGCACTGTGTGAAATGTCCATCAATATTTATTTACTTATTATTTAATGGTATTTAATCAACATCTTAAAAACATACAGTAATGATTACGCTCCTATAGCGCTGGCATTCTGAGAATGGTAGGTATTTGATGCGCATCAAGGCGTCTCAGAATATCAGCGCTGCAGCAACTGCAACATACACTTCCAAGGTCAGCTAGATTATTTACTAGATTTAAGGTCTACTCAGACAATGATGTTTCCGAGATTTTACCAAAAACCTAGAAGATATAAAAACTAAATTAGACGAACATTTCTTGTCTTTCATTTTATGTCTTCTATGTTGTGAACAAACCATGTAAGTTGGGTTATTTTGATACGAAATGGACATACTTTTCCTTATTTTCCTTTCGAGCAGCACGTGCGAAGCGAGAGCGGTCACCAGTGCTATTGCGAGCGCAGTGAGCTGCGTGCGCACGCACAGCACGTGGCGCGCCGCACATGCGAGTGCGAGCCCCGCGTGCCGCGCCATCACGACCGCGGCCCACGGCCCGCGCCAGCTCGCGCCGCCTATGCACGCGCCAGCCTACAACGAATAAAACCAATGTCTCAAAAGAATACACAAAAAAAGAAAGTCAAGAGCACCGACGCCGAGTAGCTAGACTTTCAGTTTTTTACAAGATACATTTGAATGTGCACAAGATCTTCGTGACCTTATCCCTCCTTCCCCCTTCCACCACCGGACAAGCAGACGTATCGAGAAGTACCACCCATACCTGGCCAGCATACCACCTTGCCGTACCGAACGATGTGCTTCAACTTTTCTTGTTAGCACAAGTAAGGAGTGGAACTCACTTCCGGCGTATGTTTTTCAAAACCAGTATAATCTTGGAGTCTTCAATAACAGAGTGAATAGGTTCTTTCTAGGCAAGCGTGCTCCATCTTCGATCACACCTTCACTTACCATGTGAGGTCAATAAAAAACAAACAAAAAATACGCCATTGTATGAAATTCACTGTACGTTTCCACTTTTTATGTCATTATTATAAATACGGGATTTATCACGTACCGTCTTATCGGTGTTTCGATCGACAATGTTTCGGTTTAATTCGTGAACCTTCATTATGGTGAGTGCGATCCGCTCCGAATAACGTGCGAGGCGAGACGTTATTGGGAGCGGATCGCACTCACCCTGATGAATAAAGAACAATGTTTAGGAATGATTGAGATTCAGCTACCTGCAGTACATCCCAGAGCGAAGCGCATGCGCCCCAGGCAGCCGCAGCCAACGCTGGTAGAGCTAGGTCAGTTCTAGCAGCGCGCCACCTCAGCAGAGCCAGAACTAGGGAGGCGTGTGCTGCCGCTCCACCGCAAGCAAGCGGACCCCGCTTGCCCCTAGCAGCGGCCATGCTGAGTGTACCAGCTGCCAGTGCTTGCAATGCTCCGGCTCCGAAGAGGGCACGCCAGGCACACCACCACCCATCCACGCAGACTCCGTACCACTGAAGAGGAGAACAATCAAGACCGCTTATATGCGAGTGAGACTCGCCTGGTTCCTTACCTAGATTAATGTTAATTTAGCAGCTAGTTTTGTAAGCGGTAAACTTTCCAAATGTGCAATTGGTTCTTTTATATGATACCCCATTTGACCTAGTAACCCTATTTTGAATTCTTGACTTCCACCGTTTTTTCAATTATAATGAAAGTATTTACCTATATTTTTGTTTACCTGCAATAGCAAACAAACAGACGGACAATGTCGCACCATAAAGGTTCCGTTTTTACCATTTTGGTTCTAAACCCTGAAACCTTAGACCTAGAGTAACCTTAGATCAAGATTTTGTGATCAAGGTCTTATCCACATTCGCAGGATTGCCATGGACAAGGACAAATATGTGTAGGTTTATGTAGGTACACTGTAGCCACAGACTAGCGCCTGATAAAATAAAAATACTATGCGGTAGAGAGCAACACTTGAAACGTAGGTTTCGCAAACTAAGATACACAATTGCGAGAAAATCACACAAATATAATAAAGAAGAATATAATATGAATCACGCGTCATTCACGATAGAAATCTGTAAATTTTGGCTCAAAATCCATTTCCACAATAATTACTTTATCTGCCTAAACGTGTGATTCAAATCCTGTGATCTCCCCAACAAAAACTCTGCCGATTATGTCTGTTACCTTAATATAAGACGTATAAATAAATCCCTGTTGCAATCCGATGAAGAGTCCCATTGGAGCGCCAAGCAGCGCCCGAGGATCCTTAATCACAGAGCGGGCGTCGGGCGGCGGCGACGGCGTGGATGTTGCGCCGTATACTGCTAGACCCGACGCGATCAGAGCCATGGAAGCCCACACTGCGACAAGGACGCAGCGGCCCTGCGAGCTGAGGGCTATGCCGAGCACAGACTGGATGTCGGGGCATCCGGCAGCACCACATGTACGCTCCTGCAGACATTGAACAATTGAGTGATATGGCTACTTTTAGACACAAATGAAAAAACCTGGCTTTGATTGGTACGGTTTAATTTGTGTAGATAATATGCTAACTGCTAAACAAATGATCAGCGTGGGCCAAGTCCATTAAGGAGTTGCTAATGACTGGTACCCTAATATAAGATTAATTATGGTCGTACTGTTCTATGAGAAACTTATACTTATGTAAAACTGATACGAGATAGTGGTGATAGTTACCTCATAATCATCATCATCAGTGAAGAACTCTTCATTAGGTGGCCACCTCTCCACGGTCGCATTGGTCGGTGACACCGTAAACTGCGGCGGCGTCCGATCCTCTGGCCAGATAAGGAGTGCAGCACCAAGCAACATTGTTCCAAACACCATTCCAGCGTCTTGCGCTGCTCTAAGCGCGCGTAACGCTCGGCGCAATGCAATCTTCCTACGGGCTTCATCTCCCGCTGATTGGGCTAATGACGTCGCCGCTGCAGCCAATGCCACTGTCATAGGCGATAAGGTTACTCCACATATCCCATACAAAGCTAGTAGTATTGATAGAGGAGTCGCTACCGTGTGAGCAGTCAACAACACACAGACCAGTCCATGAGCTAATGCTATCACTGTTCGCGCACCAGTCTTCTGTAATATGAGTGGGGAGAAAGGAGCTACTATAGCAGCTACCGTGTGCATGACTGCTAAGGGCAGAGCTCCGGCCTCGGCACCGGCGTATGCTGTGAACGGAACGAGGGCACTTGCACAAAGCCCGGTAGAAACGCAGAGAATTGTGAATTTTCGGACCAGCGGCCTCGGCAGTTTCGGAGGCTGTCTTGAAATGAGCCTGCGAACAGATGCAGCTCCGACAGAGGATGCAGTGGATTCTCGCCTGCGACCAGTGTTGGGCAATGTCGACCTGGTTTGTGTTTTTGGCTTCTTCCATGGCCATTCCTTCTTATATATTGTGCTGACTGGAATCTGGGGGGAAGAGAAGAGTATGTAAACTTTGGTTTTCATAAAAAAATAATTTATTAATGATACGAATTCCAACATCCATAATCACCACATTGTATCGCTCGGAGATAGCCAGATTTCAGGATCTATCTGTATATTGCACAACCTATTCTATCCAAAGGTGGTAGATTTAGCGATAAGATCACCAATTGTATCACATAGATTTATTTTGTTCTCTATAATTAAATATTGTTTTATGGTAAAACTTTTATGTCTGAATAGTACCTTGTTTAACTTGTAAATTATTTTACCAAATAAGTAACTATTCTGATTATTCTAACAGATTTGTAGCACCTGAATTGTTGCAGACGCTTACTCAGCTGATGATCTTGAGTGAGTAACAACAAAGGAGCCATCATTTGTTTACATTTGCTACTCGCTCTGTTTGTATCTCTGAGGCCTTTGCATCTTTGTTTAAATATGATTTATAGAGCTCCAGGTGGTAAGTTTCTGCACTAGCTGGGTGAACAACGCAGCTACTTTAGTGCAAGGGACAACATTTTAATACTAGATTTTAAAAGCCTTGTCCAAGTAATGGTTTAGATACCTGCGTTATGGTGGTTCGATGCCGGTGAGGGTCAGAAGTGGTGCGGATGGCGGGGGTTCGAGGCGGGGCCCGCGACCGCTCCGTGAGGTCTGGTAGGCTGCCCATCAGTGCCCATGCAGCCGGCTCACCCGCCTGTGCCTTCCCACCTTATCCTCATCTGACCATCAGCATCTTTAACATAAGTCTTATCCTAGTGAAAGTTGTGGGAGAATAGAAATAACTTTTCAAACCTAACCTTGTACTTGCATTGGAGGTTCTATTCTAATTGATCAATAATTAGAACCCTCATTGACATTTACGGTAATTTTAACATCAGTTAGCTTGCGATCTATAGAGGCAGTATCATGCCAGTGACGTCAAACGTTGCATATACCAACCATTGAGATTAGATTGAAACTTTAATTAATACCCACTAGGTTTCAAATAGTCATTCTCTCCGAACTGAGATCTTGCGAGTGTGAATAAAAGTCCTAATAAATTAGGAGATCATTTCACTATTATTATTTCAAATTGAATCAATTTATGCATCCTTTGACAAATTACAATATTCTTAGATATGTCAGTAAAATAATAATAATTAATAATGTGTAAAGTATTATGATATTTGCCAGCCTCCTGGACAAATGGAGGAATTTAAATTGACAACCAAAAACTTACAAACCTTCGGTTCGTTGACGACATAGTTTTAGCCATCAGTTCCCCCCAATTAGAAGAAATACTCCAAGACTGAGCAAGGCAAGCCTCGAGGTGATGATGAACCAGTCAAAGACCCAAGTTATGACCAATAGTAAGAATCGTAGGGTCAAGGCAGAGGGGCAAGAGATACACTATGTCGATGAGTATATTTATCTGGGCCAGATAGTCTCTTTCAAGTACGGACAAGATCGAGAAGTAGACCGTCGTGTCGATAACGCTTGGAAGAGCTACTGGTCCATGAAAGAGCTAATGAAGGGCAACCTTCCATTGACACACTCATCGACGTGTGTATCTTACCTATCCTAACCTACGGTGCTCAGACTTGGTCATTAACGGACTCACAAAAGTACAAACTCAGGGTGTGCCAAAGAGCGATAGAGCGTGGCATATAGAATCCGCAACACTACTCTGCGCTCTAAGACCGGAATCATAGATGTGGGGTATAAGGCTGCAAGACTCAAATGGGTGTGGGCGGGACATGTCACGCGAATGCACCCTGAAAGGTAGACTAAGATCTCCACCGACTGACAACCTACAGGGCGACGGCAACGAGGCAGACCACAAAAACGTTGGCGCGACGATCTGGATGGGTTCCACTCTGACTGGCAGATTTCTGTAGAACGCAAGGAATGAAAGGAAATGGAAAACCTTTACAGTATAGGTTATTAAAAAAATATTATAATAAATTTGTAAAATTAAAAATATGCTTAAAAATAATAATTTAAAAAATTTACGAAAACACGGTCTGACTTTCAGTTGCTTCCTTCCAGGATTCATATGTGAAACTATCTGCCTGTACTGTAACTACTTTGTGTAACAGCATGTGAAAGCATTACATGTACCTATTGAGTATATCAACTGTCATATTTGAGGCGACATGCACAACGATTGGCTAATTATGATTTAGAGTTGTCAAAACATATAAATACTTACGTCAAATTTAAACATGTTCCTCGTTAAATACTTTTATACATCGTTGTGTTAGCCGGACTTAATTAACTATAGATATTACTAGTGGTTCGCCCCGAGCTGAGATCTCGCGTAATCTTTGACTATCAAAATAGTGCAAGGAAATGCATATCCAACTACAGTTACCTACAGAGACTAGAGACCTACAGTTTCATTCAAATTACAGGTAACGGGTGTTCATGTAAACTGGTACTCTTTTTTGGGGTACAAATTGCAGTTTTTCTGGATTTCAGACTTTTGCCTATATTTGTGTCACTAAAGCTACACGCATATCAAACTTCAGCACTGTGGGGTCCCTGTGAATTTTGTCATAGTTCAGTTTTTATTATGGCTGATAACTCAAAAACAGTAAGGACTAAACTAAAAATAAAAACGGGTTCGATATGTATCCACAAATAGCTTTTATTAAACGTGCCACTTGACCGGATAGTCTCATTTTGTTTTTTTTACCCCACTTGAACCACAATATCTCAACAACCTCGACACATTTTTAGCTCATTTAGTCACGCCAAAGTTGTGCCATCTAGGGAATGCAATTCCGACTCGAGATTGCAAATTCGAGATCCCGCGGGATTAGAAATATCAATCCCGCGGGATCCCGGAATTTTCGGGATCCCGTCTAGTTTAAAAATAATGTTAAATTCGTGTGACTGAAAAAGCTAATAACTGCTTGTTTGTGATAGTGAGGTTAACTAAAATAATATATTACTCGAAAGAAAATAAAAATCTTTTATTCTTTAATCTTACCAACTAAATAATTATCGTCACCTGTCGCTAATATTCGGAAATAGTCGGAATAGTTTTCTAATGCTGTTTGGCGTTCCTGCCGCTTGCGGCCGTCAGTCAGCGCGCCGCTTGCGCCCCGAGTGGACGTGTGTAGCGTCGCTGGCCACTGCCGCCCAATCCCGTCAATCTCGTCATATGATGCGTCGGGATTGATCCCGAAAAATTACACGAGATCTCGCGAGATCGGGATCGGGATTGCATTCCCTAGTGCCATCACTAGATTAGATTAGATAATTCTTTATTGCACTGAACCAAATACAAATAAAAATAACAACGTTAAATATATGTAATACAATTGACGGACTTATCGCTGAATAGCGATCTCTGCCAGACAAACTTTGGATAGAATGGACTGTGTGGATATAACATGTGGTGTCACTTCCTACCTATATAAGTACCAAATTTCACGATGATCGGATAAACGCTTCGAAAGTTATCCTCGGACAAGCATACAGATACATACATATACATAAAACGTCGATTAGCCCAAGTTGATTTGGAGATCTCGCTTCGCTCGATCAATTAGCTTACGTGTAAGTAGGTCTAGGTACATTTTCATAGAACGCCCCCCCCCCCCCCCACTTAATAAAAAGATGACTACATAAAGAATTCTGGGAGTCGTTGGGTGCAGGCCGCAAAAGATCGGTTGCTCTGGAAATTTATGGGGGAAGCCTATATTCAGTAGTGGCAAATATTAGAAAGTACATTTCCTATAAATACAGTTTAGAAGGAAGTAAACACGGGCACTGCCACTTGGTCGGAAATTCAAGCCTGATCTCTGATATTATCTAAATTCTTATATCAAAAACCTAGAACATAGAGGGTGAGACGATACGTTTTTGCAATTTTTGAGCTAAAACTGGAAGTTTTTTGAACTTGATTAGGTCCTCCATTTTTAGAAGCCCCACGCCACCGTACGTAAGTAAAAAAAACATTCCCAATTTCCATATACCTAGTCCCCTATCCTACAAAAAAACTGGCCAAGAGCGAGACGACTCGCGCATGAAGGGTTCCGTATCATTATCTATGATGCACCCAAGGTCCAAGCATTGGCATCTTATTGATTATGCTATAGTCCGTCAACGGGATATAGCGGATGTCAAAGTAACGAGAGTAATGAGGGGCGCAAACTGTTGGTCGGATCACCGACTTGTTGTTACAAAACTATTTTTGCGTCTTAGCCCTTGCCGTAGACCTCGCAGGGCTAAGCCTAACTGTCTTCATCTGAAAAAGCTAGAGTCTGCTGAAATATTGGCAAATTACAGGGAAGCTGTCAATACCTTTACAGCAGGCATACACCCCGAAGATGAACAGTTGGACGAGGGTTGGAAACTGTTAACTACAAATACCATCAATGCGGCTACTGAGATCTTAGGCCAAAAACCTCGTGTCTGTGAAGACTGGTTTGACGAAAATGATAATACATTGACAGTCGCCCTAGAAAAACACCGCCAGCTCCTTCGAAAGGGAAATCAGACAACTGCTTCTGAAAAAATAAAGGAGAGTACGAGCCAAATAAGGAGACTAACTCGAAACGCAAAAGATGAGTGGTGGCTGAACAAGGTTCGCTATATTCAGTGGCTTGCTGATTCGAATAGACTCGGCGATTTCTTTAACGAGATTAAAAAGTTAGTAGGAAGTCCACATCGAGTAAACGTACCACTGAAATCACTTTCAGGTACCCTCCTGGTAAGCAAAGGAGAAGTTCTTACTCGCTGGGCAGAACACTATAACAGCTTACTCAATGTGGATCGTTCTGCTGACATAAACTATTTAGCATCACTTCCTGCCTTACCACAAGCCGTAGATCTGGATCAGCCTCCTTCTCTTGAGGAAGTTATCATCGCCATCAAAGCGCAGAAAAACAATAAGGCTGTCGGCATCGATAACATACCAGGAGAACTATTAAAATATGGCGGAGATGAGTTGCACTACAAGATTTGGCAATTTTTCCAGCGCATGTGGGAAATGGAGTTCGTTCCTCCTAGTTTTGGCGTATCACTAATTTGCTCTTTGTATAAAAATAAAGGTGATCGATCTGTTTGCAACTCTTATAGGGGTATATCACTTCTGTCTACTCCAGGAAAAACTTTTGCCAGAGTACTCTTAAATCGTCTTATGGAGCTCTCTGAAAGTATATTGCCTGAAACGCAATTTGGGTTTAGACCCAATCGCGGCACATGCGAGGCCATATTCTCTCTTAGACAACTGCAAGAGAAAAGCAGGGAACAGTGTCAACCTCTGTTTCTCTGTTTTGTTGATCTGGAGAAAGCTTTTGACAGTGTACCTCGCGAAGCTTTGTGGATTGTGCTTTCGAAACTTGGTTGCACCGACAAATTTATACGCTTGATAAGACTTCTTCACGACAACATGACTTGTTGCGTAACCGTCAATGGTGAGCAGACAGAGCAATTCCCTGTCACTTGTGGTGTAAAACAAGGCTGTGTATTAGCACCCACTCTTTTTGCTCTGTACTTTTCCGTTGTCGTGAGGGAGACTTTACAAGCCAACACCGAAGGGATCCGCATACGTTTTCGCACAGATGGCAGTATCTTTAACCTGGCTAGGTTAAAAGCGCACACAAAGGTATCGTATGACCTCATTACCGAATTGATGTATGCTGATGACCTATGTTTCGTTGCGGAATCTTCTGAGGGACTCCAGGACTTGATGACTCGGCTTGACGCTGCGTGCTGTAGATTTGGCCTCAAAATTAATATTACAAAGACAGAGGTGATGGCCATGGACACTGTTAACCAAGCTCCACTGAATCTGCAAATCGATGGAAAGCCCATAAAACAGGTCGATACATTCAGATATCTGGGAAGCAGCATAACAACAAAATGCGACCTTGACTCGGAGATCAACAGCAGACTTGGCTCCGCTATGGCTGCTTTTGGTAAACTACGAGTCCAGGTATTTCGCTCCCATAACATCAAATTGAGTACCAAGATTAAGGTGTATATGGCTATTGTACTTCCTAACATCTTGTACTCGTCAGAGACATGGTGCCTGTATCGCAGACACATACGCACGTTAGACAGATTCCATCTGAAATGCCTCCGCGACATTCTTAACATCAAGTGGTCGGATCGGGTCCGTAATACCGATGTTCTACGACGGGCTAATGTCTGTGGCATGGAGGCATATTTGATGCGGCGTCAGCTGCGTTGGTGCGGGCACCTGTCTCGGATGTCTGATGAGCGAAGGGCGAAACGCATTTTCTTCTGTGAACTAGAACATGGTAAGCGGAAACGCGGAGGTCAGTTCCTACGTTTCAAAGACGTACAGAAGAGGCACATGAAGAGGTGTTGTATCGATCCGTCGCGCTGGGAGGCTCTCGCTGAAAAACGACCTGAATGGAGGCGTCATGTTCAGGACAAAGTGTACGAGTTTGAAGAAGAAAGGAGGCAAGAACTAGACTTAAAACGAGATCAGCTTAAAAGTCGACCGCCGGCTAATATCAATTACAACTACATTAATGGCGCCTTAACTTGTGTTCATTGTAACCGGACTTTTAGCGCAAAAATAGGGTACATCAGCCACATACAGGCTAAACACCTAGGCCAATAATCACAAAGTCAAGTCTCTGTAGCCGAAATCGGCTAGGAGGATTATTATTATTATTATTATTATCATTATCTATAAAAACGGCAATAAATCATGTCTGTTGTATGGGAGCCCCTTTTAAATATTTATTTTATTTTGTTTTTAGTATTTGTTGTAATAGCGGCAACAGAAATACATCATCTGTGAAAATGTCAACTGTCTATAACGGTTCATGAGATACAGCCTGGTGACAGACGGACATACAGACAGACAGACGGACAGACAGACAGCGGAGTCTTAGTAATAGGGTCCCGTTTTAACCTTTCGGTATGGAACCCTAAAAACAAGTTTTTTTTTATAACTTACTATGCGACACTAAAACGAATCATCAAGCCAAATTTCAGCTTTACAGAACTAAATAATAAACGAATAACAAGTAACTTTTTAAGATTTTTTTTAGAATTCGCCCCTTCTTCTCCATATAAAATTTAATTATACGAAATCTCACATTCCTCCGTAAGCATAAAAACCGGCTCCATACCATTATCTATAAAAACGGCAAAAAAATCATGTCTGTTGTATGGGGTCCCCACTTAAATATTTATTTTATTTAATAGCATAATTTTATTTATTGATCTTATATAAGGTTGGTGCCGATTAAGATAGTCCTCTGAATTTTATTTTCTTCTTTATTTCCCATCTTTTTTTATTTTTTGGATACCTATAGGGCACTTCCGGTTGACCTAGAATTGTTAATTTTGGTTAGAAGCAAGGTCTTACAGCACAAATAAAGGGATAATTCCGGAAAATAAAAAAGTTGAAAATTAAGGTAAATTTTAGTACTTACAAGTTTTCACGAAAATCTAAATTTACCCATATCTTTTTATCGTGTTGACTCAGAACCTTGATTTTTATAAACCTGATAGGGACTATAAAGGTAAGACCGCATTAGAGCGGCGCTGCCCGGTGCTGCACGCCGCGTCACAAAGCGTTAGAATATTGTTTTAATGATTTTGAATGGCGCGTGTCGCACTAGAGCGGCGCTGCAGCAGGCGTAGCTGCGCGTCGCGGCATAGTTGCCTCCAAAAGAATATTGTGACGTGAAGCGACGCGCCGCCCGCGCCGCGCGGTACAGCGACGCTCAATGCAACATAGCAAGCGGCGCATCGCATCAGTCTGCGTACTATGCTTGGTGAAGAGGCAAATAAAAAGCGGTCAAGTGCGAGTCGGACTCGCCCATGAACGGTTACGTAGCAGCAAGTAACATAATATAAAAGTTCTTGTAGTTCGTTGTAACTTTTTTATATTTGTGTTGATTGAATGAAAGGGAAATTGCAGTTTACGATTTATGACGTATTAAAAAAAACTACTTACTATAGTCTAACTTTTTATTAGCTGCAGTAAAATGACGTTTCTAAATGTCATTCCGTAAAATAATGTTGCCCGCCTAATCTCAATAGGGATGTGATTCAGTTCACAAAAATTAATTAAATAACATTATTATGACGTTTTTGTTTCATTTTGAATGTACCTCCCTATACTTCCACTAAAAAAGATCAATCCTCTAGTATAGTAATAATAATAGGTTAAAAAAATACATTACAACTTAATATTAAATCTCAAAAAAAAAACCAAACTGATTATTCATTTATGATTCACTCATTTAGCTACATCCCTATTTATTTTTCTTCAAAAACCGGCAACCCACAAAACGTCATTTTACTGCAGCTAATAAAAAGTTAGACTTTAGATCTCGTTCACACCAATTTTCGGTGGAAGTTTGCATGGTAATGTACAGCATATATTTTTTAGTTTTATCCTTCTCTTATTTTAGAAGTTGCAGGGGGGGGGGGGGGGGGTCACACATTTTACCACTTTGGAAGTGTCTCTCGCGCAAACTATTCGGTTTAGAAAAAAATGATAAATTTGATGAAAAAAAAATTGAGCTTCTGTTCTAAGTATGGGGAACCCCCAAAATTTATTGTTTTTTATATTTTTGTGTAAGCCAAGCGCTTGACCACTACCTCACCTGATGGTAAGTGAAGGTATGATCGAAGATGGAGCACGCTTGCCTAGAAAGAACCTATTAACTCTGGACTTGAAGACTCCAAGATTATACTGATTTGGAAAAACATACGCCGGAAGTGAGTTCCACTTCTCACTTGTGCTTACAAGAAAAGTTGAAGCAAATCGTTTGGTACGGCAAGGTGGTATGCCGACCAGGTATGGGTGGTACTTCTCGGTTCGTCTGCTTGTCCGGTGGTGGAAGGGGGAAAGAGGGATAAGGTCATGAAGATCTTGCGCACATTCACCAAAATGTATCGTGTAAAAAACTGAAAGTCTGGCTACTCGGCGTCTGTGCTCTAGACTTTGTAAATTGGCTTCCACTAGTGAGTCATCACCAATGAGTCTAGCAGCACGTCGCTCAATCGAATCAAGGGCTTCAAGCTGGTACTTGGCTGAGCCATCCCAGAGATGGTAGCAGTACTCCATACATGAGCGGACTTGTGCTTTGTAGAGACTGAACAGCTGTCCCGGTGAGAAGTACCGCCGAACCTTAGCTAGGATGCCCAGCTTCATATCAGCAATTTTGGCCCTGGATTCAATGTGCGAGCCGAAGTTCAGGTTGGACGTGAGCTCAACGCCCAACAAGCTCAGAATTTCAGAAATTACGAGTGGGATATCACAAAAGGTGGGAACGGGATGAAAAGGAGACCTTTTTGCGGAAAACACACACGCCTGAGTTTTGCAGGCGTTGAACTTGACCAGATTTACGTCACCCCAGTCAGACACAAACTTCAGGTCAAGGTTAAAACGTTCTACCATATCTGTACGTAGATTGCAGATTTCGTCAGCACTTGCACGCGGACTAGAGAAATACCTTTCAACAACTGTACTGTCATCCGCATACTCATAGATAACGGGTGTCAACAGATCATTGGTGTGCAGAAGAAATAAAGTTGCTGAAAGGACAGAGCCTTGAGGTATCCCGGCATTGATAGCCAATAGATCAGACGAGCATCCACCAATGACTACTCGAATTGATCGTTCCCTCAAGAAATCAATTATCCACATTAGCAGGTTAGACGGCAATCCGTACGAGGAAAGCTCATTAGGAAAACCTAATGAGACCGTTGTGCCAAACTCTATTGAAAGCTTTTGAGATGTCGAGCGAAACTGCAAGAGCTTCCCCGTGCCTTTCAATGGTTTCACTCCAGATGTGAGATACTTACCAAGTTTCAACAGTTCCTAAAGTTCTTATAGTTTCGGAAACAAGTGGCTGTGACATACGGACGGACAGACAGACATACATGACGAATCCATAAGGGTTCCGTGTTTTCCATTTGGCTCCGGAACCCTAAAATGGTAACGTGCAGTTCTGCGCCGCTCTTAAGCCTGTAGTGCGATAGGTGACGTAAAGTGAGATGCAGCGCTGCGCTGCGCAGTGCCGCTCTAATGCGGTCTTACCTTTAACCTTAGTATCTGGTATAAATTTCAACATGCTAGGTCCACCCGTTCCTGAGAAAATCGGTGGTGACGCACGGACAGACTGACAAGAGAGTGATCTTATAAGGGTACCTTTTTAAGGCACAGAACCCTAAAAAGGGGTACAAAGTATTCTTTTCACGTATTTAGTTGATAGGTGCGTTTGGGGATCGTTGTGCGGGCCGGGCTTAGTATAATAAAATTATATTAAATCTATATTTAGCTAGTATTTTATGTAATCTACACATCCGATCAGACGAGTGAAGATAGAAAGTAAAGTTCAAAATTGGCTTATCGTAACTAGATCTCCACGATGCAGGCGTGCCTAGTATGGAGATCACTAAATATTTTTAGTTTAAATTGATATCTATCTACTCTGTCTAACACACTGGTATATCCAACTGAGATATTTGTCTAATTTATTTGTTTAATGTGTGTTATACAACAATTTTTTTTTTAATTTTCATTAATATAAACATTACCTGTGTTATGTTCTGTTGTTTTCACTTCATTGTTAGCTTCACCCACGCCAAATATTCATTGTCACTTGAAAACCAAATCCACACTGCACACTGCATCCACGAACAACCTCAGACGAGAAACTCTCTGCCTTTGAACTGTGCTCCAATTTGCTTACCCTAAAAAGGGCCTGGTCACGATAAAATAACTGTTGTGCTGGAAAATATCAACGAGTTTTTACAGATGCACAATTGGAATTAGCACTTTTTTTATAACACAATGGCCAAGTGACTTGTCTACCTACTACAGACTGTACACTTGTGTTAATTTATGATTTAATTTTGTTTTAGAAGGTTAATGTTTTTATCTGCATAAATATTTGCAGACGCAAACGCCACAACCAGGGTCGTAGCTAGATAGAGGGTGTGTGGGTAGGGGGGCCAGGATTTCAACATTTCAGAAGACAAAACAGACAGAAATATTGTTAGCCTTGAATAAATTCCTAGTAAATAGTGGTACTACATTTTTCTCAGGTACCTATTCAATTATCTGTGTATGCGGCTGCAAATAATCTTCAAAGAACTAGTGTGGTACAACGACGCGGAGATAGTTTTTCAGATTTATAATAACTCGACAGTGTTTTACTATACCTAAATAGACAAACCTGATAGTTTTTAAAATCTTAACACACACGACATTTACGAAAACGGAAAAATACAGAGATTTATATTTTGTAAACGAGCTATTTTGTAAATGAGTGAAAAACCTTATAGTATTTCTGAAAGATCTATTCAACGGTATCCCATAGGATGGAGTATGCGAGTATATAAAATTGCCCCTAACTTCCATAATAGAGAAGCGTATCACAAAGACAGTTATTTTTGTTTTTATTTATAACATACTCGGCGTCACTAAAACGCATGCCACAACACTAATCTACGCGTAAAAGGTTGTAACAGGGCGTACAGACAGACAGTCGAACATGGCGAAACTATAAGGGTGTCTAGTTTGACTACGAACCCCTGATAAAAAAGTGTTAGGTAACTAAATATTAAAAAAATAAATCTTCGAATAGCACTGAAAACTATTACCGTTTGCGACTCTACCTGTTGCTAAGCAGTCTCCAAAGACAGTCCTCTCTAAAGGCAGTACCCATGGTCACCATACAATGGATGCTGGTTCGATCATGCGCAGTGCGGGTGATCTTAGAAGGCTGTCCATAAGTAGATAGTACGTATCTATGGAGTATATGTATACCATCGGTCACGGTCCCCGAATGTTGACAGCATATAAATTGATTCAGTATGCACCGAGGTTCGCCTTGAATTTTCTTCTGGAGTTTTTATTTGAAAACTTGAGTTAGTTCAGTTAGAGGCTTGGATTATAGAAAGGATCAGGATTATAATGGAGTTTGATGAAATTTTACCAAAAGTGGTTCTTGTTAAGCGCTAAAAACAGATAAAGACCGGCTAAACTAAAACTGAACGTCCCTCTACTTCATTACGTCAAAGCGAAATGTTCTTTAATAACTGTAATCACAAGGCCCATTTTGAAATGATTTGCTGTGCGCAGGGGGTCAGTCCGTTCCCTTCTCAACCACGAGTCGTTTAATTTGACCCGCATTAAATATTTGCAGGTCGTGAAAACCTCATTCCGTAGCACACACATGGGTTTCAGTCGGCTACTCGATCATCGCGCTATGGGCTAAGGGCAGGGCCGGATTAACCCTATCGGGGCCCCTAGGCAATGCAATTCTCGGGGCCTCTTTCCTTTACCCTTTTCTTACTTTTTAAAATATATTTTTTTAATTACAAAAGTCGAGTTGATCAGATCGACTCCTGGTTTTTTGCTTTCATTGCAATGATCTTAATGGATAGATTATATTTTTAGTAAAGTGTTATGATCCAGGTCACATGATGGAGTAGGGAAGATATATGAGACGTGACACGGGTATTTTAAATTTAATCTTGTTAAATGCATCAAAGTATATTGTATACTAAAGAAACTATTTTTGTGAAGTAGGTACAATATGTGTAAATAGCAACTCTTCTAACTTTTTTAGATACAAAATCGTATTCAACATCTTGGAAGTTGACTTTTAAGTTAAATATTTTTATCTATGACATCATTACCGAATGTAAATAATGGGAAATGTCACGAACGAAACTTATTTTTTTCAAGGTGCGTGGCCCCCGTGGGCCCCTAGTCGGCGCGGGGCCCCTAGGCAGTTGCCTAATCCGCCTTATGGATAATCCGGCCCTGGCTAAGGGTAACAGGCAATTGAATACTGCACCTTAGCCGGTTTTAATCATCATTAACCTATAGCAGTCTACTGCTGGATGTAGGCCTCTCCCAGGATGCCATTGAGCTCGATCATCAGCTCTTCTCATCCAATCTTTGGAGACGCAGGATGTTGCGGGTTCTATTCCCAGCGGGACACATGTATGGATGATCTACAGATGTTTATCTGGTCTGGGTGTTTTTCTATTTTTTAATTTCTCTGTTTTTTGTATGTATTTACAAAAAAAAAACTATATGAGTAATCTATCAGTTATCTGGTTTCCATAAATACTCCCTTAATATACAAGCTTTGCTTAGATTGGGGCTAGATAGCGCTGTGTGAAATAATCAGCATTATATATACATTATTATTATCTTTGTCAAATACGCAAAAAAAAAAATAAGCGCGTAAATCGTCGCTTTTTCTAGCTGGAGGGCGACCTACACTTCCCTTGCCTGGACGTGGTCTCCTCTCCAGAACACGTTTACCCCAACGGTTATCGGTTCTGCGGCAGATATGACCAGCAGGGTCAGCAAGCTGAAGTGACAGTGGACCGTGGCCCACTTTCACTTCAGCTGCTTCTGCTGACCCTCTGAGCTATTATGTCGATATGTTTTAATCACTTAGGTAAAACAAAATTATTAGTAAATAAATGTAGAAAGCAAGACGCGTTACTTATAATTATTATGGTACATTATAAGCCTTATTTGGAGCGTTTTGTCATAAAAACATTCTGACAAAGGAACATTATATCCATTATATTTTGACACTCGCGCCTTTTGAGGCTTGCACAAATTACATGTGGACGGTTTGTACCCGGAGTGATTTTTTACCTACGTCTTCTTGTCATGATGTAACTTATCAAAAAGATACATTATGTTACACATCACTTTGATAAACGAACATTAATAGTTATTTGTTATACAAGAGTGCAAAATTGCTTTTTAACCGCGTGCTCAATTTTGATGACCGAGCAAGCGAAGGATTCTAAAACTAGAAATTAGAATCCTGAGCGTTAGCGAAGGAATCAAAAGAGCATGAGGTGAAAAATCTTTGCACTCGAGTGCAACACGTAACTTTTCATGCCACCTCAGCGAGGAAATGACTAAATGCAAAAAAAAAGTATTACACCAAGAAGGTTCCGAGTCTGAGTTTTTAACAAATTAAAAAAAGGTTGTATGATAAATTCGGCACCATGGAGGTAGAAGTATATAAGTTTAATGATGTTTTGAATTCACAAACTTAGTGCACACGATGTTCTAAATTCAATTTACTATAACCTATAGCGGATAAAAACGGCTTTTGCACTCAGATGTCGAAGAGCAAAAATACTCTTCCGAGATGGGGGGATGAAAAGATTTTTTATCACAATGATGCGACTTATGCTGCACCATATTTATCACTAGCTGTTGCCCGTGACTTCGTACGCGTTACACTAATAAATGTGAGGTAACCTAGAAATAAAGTTAAACTCGCCGTTGCAACTTGACACCCCATTTTTATCCCAAGGGACCTGATTTATGGAAATTGGATCAGCCGTTACGACGTGATTAAGTAACAAATAAATAAACAGACATTCAAACTTTTACATGTATAATATTAGTGTGATGATATTAGCCACAGGACGTCCACTATTGAACATGGGCCTCCCACGTAGATCTCCAGAGCAACCGATTTTCTGCGGCCTGCAGCCAACGGCTCCCAGCGACCTTTATCAGGTCATCTTACCATTTATTGGGGGCCACGCTGCACTTTTCAGTGCATGTCATCCACTCAAGAACCTTGTTGCCCCAATGGCAGTCAGTTCTTCGAGCTATGTGCCCTGCCCACTGTGGCTTGTCAGTGACTTTGATTCGTCTGCGAATCTCCTCATATCTGATTCGTTCTCGTAGAGAAACACCAAGCACGGGCTCTGCTTTGAGTTTGCACGTAGAGCGACCTTGACCCTTCTTACGGCATGTGATATTGCATCGTTTGGACTATCATCTAATGACGATGTTTACCATAATAACTTAGGAAAACCATAATAGGTAAGTAGGTACTCATACCTAATATATATTTAGGATAGAACAGTCACTTGTACACACGGCTACACATCAAGCTATACATATCCAGTATATGTGTAGGCTTTTCGTAGAATGAGAGGTCAGCTTATACTGGAAATGTAAAGCTTGATGTGTAGCCGTGTGTACGAATGATTTGAAATTTAGGTACCTTGGTATGGATAATAGATATAATAATACACTGGGCAGGATGCAAAGTACTTATTTATGATTTAGTAGAGTCACGTTATCAAAGTCATTCTTTACATATCTACAACTTTATAAAGAACTAAGACCTGATAGAATCATCCATACTGATATTATTGTTCGAGCGAAGTGAGATCTCCAAATCAACTTGGGCAAATTGGTGTTGTATGTATGTATATTTGTCCTAAGATAGCTTACGAAGCGTTGATCATCGTGAAATTTGGTATATAAGTAGGTTAGTGATTGAACAATTTTGGTTGGGTTGTTGAGCTATTGGGGTTCAAGAGGGGTAAATAATAACGAAATGGGACTATCCGGTCAAGTGGCACGTTTAACAAAAGGTGTTCAAAAGTACATTTCGACCTTTTTTTAATTTTGGTTTAAGACTTGTAGTTTTTAAGCTTTTAAGTCATAACAAAAACTAAACTTTGACAAAATTCACAGGGTACACCAGTGTCCCTACAGTGCCTGTAATTTAGTGTGCGTGTAGTATTAGTGACACAAATATAGGGAAAATTCTGATATCCAGAATAACTTCTATTTCTACCCCAAAAAACGGAACCAATTTACATTAACTGTAATTACCTGTAATTTGAATGAAACTGTAGGTCAAGTTAGCTGGAATCGCATTTTGTGGCACTATCAAAATAGTGGCCGCCAAGATTAAAATAATATTATTTTGTTTTAATCGGAGACTCGCGAGATTTCAGTTCGGGGCGAACCACTAGTAAATTTGAGAGTAACTCTATCTCTTTCTGTTTCTTAACACACGGCTGGACAGATTGCGATAAAATTTGGTATACAACCAATTCTGTTACATATGTTATATATAGGGAGTTTGGTAATATATGCAAAAAAATGAAAGGGGTTGTTTAGATGAGCATAATAAATAAATTTGTGAAATGTTTACCAAAGAAATGTGAAATTTATTTTAGCATGTTAAAAGAAACACTTTAATAAACTTATGTTGTGCTATTGCATAATGCTTGCCATCTAACCACAGACTGGTGGCGTCTCGAGATATCTCTTGTTGTCCCTTTCTAACCCGAAACCCGCAGCCATTTCCGAAAGAGATATCAAAAATACATGCCTGCCTACGGTAGTAGGTACTAGCCTACCATAGATCTACGTTTTGTGTTATAAATCAGTAAGCCGTAGCTACTAGGTAAAAAAATATCCCTACAGGTGCCTCTACATTCGCTTGTTCTTTCTTGGTCCAGAGTAGTACCTACAAGCGATCGGTGTCACTGACTCGAATTATGATAGGTCGGAAGACAGGTATTTTTGGCCTAACCTAGGTAGGTACATACCTACATTAATTTAATTCGTCGTGTCACTCACTAGTTCTTTCTTGGTCACTGTGAGCTAGGTAGGTACCTACGTCAGTGCAGTGATTAGGTTGAGATAGATAGGTATTAGAGCCCAGGTGGCGTTTCACAAATGCCTACCGCTCACTTAGGCAGAGTGACCAAGACTAAATTAGATAGGGTAGACGTGATCTTTGCAATGACTAGCTAAACTACAGAGAAAAATTTATAAATAAAAAACAGCTGAAGTAGTATTTTAAAAGATTTATTCAATTCAAAATGAAGTACCTAATCAATTTAGGTAAACTCGAGCTTTCCAACACACTTTTATTAGGCTGTCGACTGATAAATTAACGTGAAAAAGTAGTAGGTAGCTCTTACCTCAAATCGAGAGGTAAGTAGGAGGTGCCTTCACTTTATCAACGATAATTTGGCGTGTTTAAAAGTTCATTAGCTACCTATGTAACTACAAAATATGTACAACACAGCTATCAGTTATTTACGACATTTAGTTGGTACCTATTTACAGAATGTACAGTTACACAGTAACTTACACTAGTTATCTACAGTTATTATCACAGATAGGTATAGCTACACAATTTTATTCACAAAAGTTGTTGCACGTACCTTCTTGATCTAGAGTCTAGGAAGAATAGCACGGCCAATGCAATACACACGAACTCGTGCCAACACGTGACTCTGTCACTTCGCACCACATTAATAGCGTTCACAATTCGCGTTCTAAGTCACTTTCTATTGTATGGCCATAGTCCTTTACCCTACCCCACAAATAAAAATCTAAGGGGGTTAAGTCCGGTGAGCGTGCGGGCTGTGCAACTGGCCCTCCGCGCCCAATCCATCGATTACCATAAGCACTGCCCAGGTATTCGCGCACTCGCCGATCGTAGTCCTTGTCGATCTTCCAAGGTCCGTGCTGCAGCAGACACAAACAAAACCGCATTCTGGTCTCGTAGTCAGGAGTCCAGAGCTCCTGCACTGGTGTAAAACTATACGGGTGCTGGCCTTCCTCCCTAAGACTTTACCCATAGGTAGCGCTATCACCGTACACGCGGGCCGCGTCACAAGTGCTCGCCAGCGGATCCTCTTCAAAAAATTCCATGCGCGCTGAATAGCGAGGTGGCCTGCCCGCCTCAACATGGGGCTGGAATTCACTGCTCTCCCTGTGCCGCGGAACAGTCCGCGTGCCCTGCTGGTTCCGTGCCATATCTGATAAAAGTCCTGCGCTCTTGACAGGACCACTTTCCGTGGAGTACCTGTAGTTAAGTATCGCAATTTTTCTAAATCCGTCCGCACAATTAGAAATGAAATCAACTACTGAATTGATTCAAAATAATAAATAATTAATTGCACGAACGCCGACACGTGCCAAAGTGCCCGCCTTCTTACACTAGGGCTGGGAAATCAATACCGGTTCTGACTTTCGGTGTTGGACGATCCGAAATTGGATTAGCTAGTTAGGATACACAAGTCGACCTAATAAAAGCTTGTTCAAAACATCGTAAATCAAAACCGAACTAGTTTTACAAAATACGCGTAGGTCAATCTGTCATACAATCTGTGAGTAGTAGTAGAGCTCTCTGTGAAAGAGTTTGTCCGGGAAAGTACTACCACCATACCTATTTCTGCTGCCAAATAGTAAACTCGCATTTTTGTGTTCCGGTTTGAAGGGTAAGGGTATCGGTGAAATTACAGGCACATGAGACTTAACCCTTTCGACTCAGAACTGTGGAAACAATGTAGTGTAATTATTGATCGAGCCAAGCGAGATCTCTAAATCAACTTGGGCAAATCGGCGTTGTATGTATGTATGTATGTTTGTCCGAGGATAACTTTCGAAGCGTTTATCCGATTATCGTGTAATTTTATACATAGGTAGTTAGTGATGGCGCAATTTTGGTGGGACTAAATGAGCTAAAAACGTTGGGGTTTGTCGAGATATTGGGGTTCTAAATGAAACTATTAGGTCAAGTGGGAAGTCAAATGAAATATTCATTGATACATTTAGACTCCGTTTTTATTTTTGGTAAAGTTTTTATAGTTTTTGAGTTATTAGCCATAATAAAAATTGAACTTTGACAAAATTCACAGGGTACACCATTGACCCTACAGTGCTGTAATTTGGTATGCGTGTAGCTTAAGTGACAAAAAAGCTAAAGTTTGAAACCCAGAATAACTGCAATTTGTACCCCAAAAAAGAATAACCAAATAACATGAACTCCCGTTACCTGTAATTTTAGTGAAACTGTAGGTCAAGTTAGTTGGTTATTTATTTTGTGGCAATATTTTGATAGTCACGATGATCGGATCAACGCTTCGAAAGTTATACTCGGACAAACGAACATACAAACAAACAACGGCGATTTGCCTAAGTTGATTGAGAGATCTCGCTACACTACATTAAAAAAAAAGATTTTATTCAAATACAATCGATTCAAACATTTACGTTAATACCGGTAACCGGTGTAGCGAGGTATTGTAAGCCGTACATCCCTTCGCGCGGCATATCAAAAAGAACTCGAAAGAATAAGCGGTTAGTCAAAGGTGCCGCTTCGATTCTTTGAGCTCGCCGCCCCCAATAGGTACTTTGTTTTGTAAACAGGGCTATGACCCAATGATACCTACTCATTAAATCACAGCTGTTATTGCCTTTGTTTGATGTAATTTGCATGTTCTTTTTTGTGAATTAAACTTTATTCTTATTCTTCTCTTCTTCTTCGGCAGAAACCAGAATTGAAAAAAGACTCATCAATTTTGACAATGCACTAGATACCTATCTCTCAAAGAATTGGATAAAGTAGGACCTACCTAATTGGAATAATTTCAATAAGTTTACTGTGGCTAAAGTGGGCAGTTTGCAGATAACCAATCCCGGGTCCACAATTTCTAGGCATTTCCAGGCCAATGTCCACCTAAGCGCAGATTTGTAGAGATGAGAATACTATGGGAAAATAACTAATAGCATATCGATATTCCGACATCTCTCCGCTCAGCTTTAGTGGAAACGGTCAAGCGGCATGTCTTATTTTCTACAGTGCATTCGCATCGTGGTTCTAAGCAGAGAGCGCTTAAAGAAAGGATATAAGTAGCAAATCTACGCTTTTGTGGATTAAGGCCTTTATGTCTTTGGATGTCGACTGCAAGCTTAGGCAGTAAGTTTTATATCGAATTAATCACCTAAACTTAGTCGATTTTCTTTAAAATTTGTATATATAACTAGTAGTTTTTTTTTCCGAGATGTCTTTTTTTATGTTTTGAGAAAACGTCCCTTGAATATCGTCAGTATATTACCAAACACCCTGTATATGAATATATATATATATATATATATTATGAGCGATTGAGCCATTGGTTTTATTGATAAATCACGAGTGAGAAGCCGCGTGCAAATCTTATATAAGTAATAAATAAATAATGCTGGACATTTCACGCAGCGCTATCTAGCCCCAAACTAAGCGGAGCTTGTACTATGGAAACCAGTTAACTGATAGAATACTTATGTACTTTTTTTTTGTAAATACATACCAATCATATATAGAAAAACATCTAGACCCGGAACAAATATCTGTAAATCATGCAAACATGTGTTCCGCGGCGGGAATTGAACCCGCAACCTCCTGCGTCGCAGCCGGCTAGTCGCCCACTGCGCTACGGAAGTCGTCAAAGACTTGTTGTTTCATAAAAGGAGTACTATAAATTGCTATGGTCCAGGATACAATGTATTGTGAACGATCCCTAACGGTATTTAGCGACCAAACATGTTTCGATTTGTATGATTGGCATCTCCTTAATTAATATTTAGGTACTAAATACGTATAGGCCTCGTTGCGCAAGTCATCCATATGAATCATATTTAGCCACTAAATACGTTTAGGCATCGTTGCGCAAGTCATCCTTATGAATCATATTTAGCCACTAAATACGTTTAGGCATAGTTGCGCAAGTCACCCTTATGAATCATATTTAGCCACTAAATACGTTTAGGCATAGTTGCGCAAGTCACCCTTATGAATCATATTTAGCCACTAAGTACGTTTGGGCATCGTTGCGCAAGTCATCTTTATGAATCACATTTAGCCACTAAATACGTTTAGGCATCGTTGCGCAAGTCATCCTTATGGATCATATTTAGCCACTAAATACGTTTAGGCATAGTTGCGCTAGTCATCCTTATGAATCATATGTAGCCACTAAATACGTTTAGGCATCGTTGCGCAAGTCATCCTTATGGAAAATATTTAGCCGCTAAATACGTTTAGGCATCGTTGCGCAAGTCACCCTTATGAATCATATTTAGCCACTAAATACGTTTAGGCATAGTTGCGCAAGTCACCCTTATGAATCATATTTAGCCACTAAATACGTTTAGGCATCGTTGCGCAAGTCACCCTTATGAATCATATTTAGCCACTAAATACGTTTAGGCATCGTTGCGCAAGTCACCCTTATGAATCATATTTAGCCACTACATACGTTTAGGCATAGTTGCGCAAGTCACCCTTATGAATCATATTTAGCTACTAAATACGTTTAAGCATCGTTGTGCAAGTCACCCTTATGAATCATATTTAGCCACATAATACGTTAAGGCATCGTTGCGCAAGTCCCCCTTATGAATCATATTTAGCCACTAAATACGTTTAGGCATAGTTGCGCAACTCACCCTTATGAATCATAATTAGCCACTAAATACGTTTAGGCATCGTTGCGCAAGTCACCCTTATGTATCATATTTAGCCACTAAATACGTTTAGGCATAGTTGCGCAAGTCACCCTTATGAATCATATTTAGCCACTAAATACGTTTAAGCATCGTTGTGCAAGTCACCCTTATGAATCATATTTAGCCACAAAATACGTTAAGGCATAGTTGCGCAAGTCACCCTTATGAATCATATTTAGCCACTAAATACGTTTAGGCATCGTTGCGCAAGTCACCCTTATGAATCATATTTAGCCACTAAATACGTTTAGGCATAGTTGCGCAAGTCACCCTTACGAATCATATTTAGCTACTAAATACGTTTAAGCATCGTTGTGCAAGTCACCCTTATGAATCATATTTAGCCACAAAATACGTTAAGGCATCGTTGCGCAAGTCACCCTTATTAATCATATTTAGCCACTAAATACGTTTAGGCATAGTTGCGCAACTCACCCTTATGAATCATATTTAGCCACTAAATACGTTTAGGCATCGTTGCGCAAGTCACCCTTATGAATCATATTTAGCCACTAAATACGTTTAGGCATAGTTGCGCAAGTCACCCTTATGAATCATATTTAGCCACTAAATACGTTTAAGCATCGTTGTGCAAGTCACCCTTATGAATCATATTTAGCCACAAAATACGTTAAGGCATAGTTGCGCAAGTCACCCTTATGAATCATATTTAGCCACTAAATACGTTTAGGCATAGTTACGCAAGTCACCCTTATGAATCATATTTAGCCATGAAATACGTTTAGGCATCGTTGCGCAAGTCATCCTTATGGATCATATTTAGCCACTAAATACGTTTAGGCATCGTTGCGCAAGTCACCCTTATGAATCATATTTAGCCACTAAATACGTCAAAGCATCGTTGCGCAAGTCACCCTTATGCATCATATTTAGCCACTAAATACGTTTAGGCATTGCTGCGCAAGTCACCCTTATGAATCATATTTAGCCACTAAATACGTTAAGGCATCGTTTTGCAAGTCACCCTTATGAATCATATTTAGCCACTAAATACGTTTAAGCATCGTTGTGCAAGTCACCCTTATGAATCATTTTTAGCCACTAAATACGTTAAGGCATCGTTGCGCAAGTCACCCTTATGAATCATATTTAGCCACTAAATACGTTTAGGCATCGTTGCGCAAGTCATCCTGTGCATACAGACTATAAAAAATAAATAAATATCGCTGGACATTCAACACAGTGCCCAAACTAAATAGAGCTTGTACTATGGGAACCAGATAACTGATAGAATACCTACCTATATACTTTTTTTGTAAATACGTACTTATAATATATTGAATAAAAAACAAGCCCAGAACAAATATCTGTATATCATGCAAACCTTTGTTCCGGGGCGGGAATCGAACCCGCTACCTCCTGCGTCTCGGCCGGCTATTCGCCCAGTGTGCTACGGAGGTCGTCAGAGGCTATGTAATTATGATGGCTTCCATTAAATTTTCCTTGAATATTTGTGACCTTCTTATGGTAGGTACCTTACGACCATTACCTATTACCAGCCAGAGTACCTACCTCGTGTTACGTCAACTACTCAAGTTTGCGTACATTGCTTACCTACTTACATAATTGTACTTGCCTACTTACAAAATACAATTGTGTAGTTAAAAAAAACAGGCTAAGTGCGAGTCGGAATCGCGCACGAAGAGTTCCTTACTTATCTATAAAAACGGCAAATCACGTTTGTTGTATGGGAACCCCCCCCCCCCCCATAAATATTAATATCATTATTTATTTTTAAAATGTATAATATAACTCAATATTATGTGAATATTTCAAGCGTCTACCTGTTGCCGTTATCAATATCGAGATAAAACGAGCAAAAAAATCACGTTTGTTGCATGGGAGGCTCTAAAATATTTGTTTTATTTTAAGTTAATTATTTATTTTTAAAGTGAATATATAACTAAAGGTTCTGTGAATATTTCAAGCGTCTAACTGTTGCCGTTATCAATATTGAGCAAAAACGAGCAAAAAAATGACGTTTGTTGTATGGAAACTCCCTTCAAATATTTATTTGAATTTGGTATTAGTATTTGTTGTTATATAGTTATAGCGGCAGCAGAAATACATCATCTGTAAAATTTTCTACAATCTAACTATTACGGTTCATGAGATACAGCCTGGTGACAGACATACGGACAGTGGAGTCTTAGTAATAGGGCCCCGTTTGACCCTTTGGATACGGAACCGTAAAAATACGACCTCCGTGGCGCAGTGGGCGAATAGCCGGCTGAGACGCAGGAGGTAGCGAGTTCGATTCCCGCCGCGGAACAAATGTTTGCACGATCTACTGATATTTGTTCCGGGTCTGGTTGTTTCTCTATATATTATAAGTATGTATTTACTAAAAAAAATGTATATAAGTATTCTATCAGTTATCTGGTTCCCATAGTACAAGCTCTGCTTAGTTTGGGGCTAGATAGCGCTGTGTGAAATGTCCAGCAATATTTATTATTTATTTATCTATTTACGGCGTATACTTTACTTGTAAATAAATGATAACCTATAGAGTTGCCGTTGACCTAGAATCATAAAATTTGGCAAGAAGCAATGTCCCACATCAAAACTAAAGGAAAAAAATCGAAAAAGGTTCATGTGTAGTTATATCACATAAAAAATATATTATTACAGAACCCTCGGAACGCGAGTCGGACTCGCACTTGTACACTGTAAACGAGTATAAGAGATAGGTAATGTACCTAGTAAACAAAATTGTAACCAAAACGGGTTTTTAGAAATATAATCCGATCTTATCCGGATCCACCTTACATATTAGGTAAGTAAGTACCTACTTATCGAAACTGTATAAAATACAAAAATTACTACACCTCATATAGTAGAGCTTAGAAAAAGGTAATTATTACTGATATCAGAGCTGGATCAACTACATTATGTGAAGCTGCGTAGTTATAACCTTTTATTTTGCTAGTATATAGGTTATACAGAAAGATGTCACAATTAATTTAGTTTCACTATACTCTACCCCACTCAGGGGCGTGCTTGTAAATAATAATAATACAACAAATATATATCAATAAATATACATAATAATAAAATACGCATTTGGAAGTTATACAAAGTGTACATTGTGCCTCTGATACTCTCCAGCACTGGAGTAATACCGAAATGTCTTCATCAATATCTCAAGGTAATTGATATTCCAGAGAACATTTTAATAACCATGCAGAAAGCGGCTATTCTTAATACGTGTCGGATTTTTTTTATACATTATATAGGCTTGCGTTTGATGGTAAGCGATTGCAGTCTACGATGGTACACGCTTGCCTAGAATAAACCTATTCACTCGCGACTTAAAGATACCCAGGCTGTAGCTATCTGGAAACACAGACTCTGGCAAGGCGTTCCACTCTTTGGCGGTGCGCATAATAAAGGTCGAAGAGAACCGCTTTGTGCGAATGGGAGGTATTGAAGAAAATTTCTACAAGAAGACACAAGCGTTCTATCTCAACATGATTCGCACTTGGCTTAGGTCCATGAGCTTCATAAAAACCGAAATATCAATATTTCGAGAGAAAAAAACAACTAAAAATTAATAATAATCTTTATTTCATACTCATGAGATCCATACACATTTACTACACACAATACAATACAATACACATAATTCACAATAAATCACCTTAAGGGGACACCGGAGGGACAATCGCCCATACAACACGTACTACCAAGATCATTTCTAATTGGAGCATATTTCTACCTTAATAAGGTATTATTTTAATTTGACTAGTATTTATCTAGGTTCCCAACCACATATTAGATCAAAATACTTACCTAAAATAAAATAGAAGCGTATCGAATTCTGCATGTTTTTACGTCATAAAAGATCTGTTTTCAACCTAATTGTTTCGTATTAATAACAACAACATCATACGTATCCCAGTCATGGGAACATATGTAGATTATATCGTCAAGAGTCTAAACACTAGAAAAATCAGTTTTTAGGGTATTTACCCTATTATGGAAGTTGCGGTTGATTTTTTTGCTCACACTCATCATCATCATCATATCAGCCGTAGGACGTCCACTGCTGGACAAAGGCCTCCCTCATTGATCTCCAGGAACTGCGGTTGGAAGCGGCCTGCATCCAACGCCGACCTGCGGTTCTTACCAAGTCGTCTGCCCATCTTGTGGCTCACGCTCACCGCTATTAAATAGTTATATGAAGAATTGTTAAAGCGGAGAAGACTATATTAGTTAACAAGCAATAATCGATCAACTCATGTCAGTTAAAATACATAATGTTTACAGAATGACCAAAATCAACACCAAAATTGTTTTTATATACGTAAATTCTCTGTGCGTTAGTCCGACGTGCGCTTGATTTATCAGCAGCTTCCTGTTGTCCCCATGATGGGGACAGCGTCAATGGGGACAACAGGAATAAGTACATCGTATTGCCAGTGAGATTATTCCAGCTAGTCATTAAAAGCCTTATTCTTTGACTAATAAAATAGTGCCACAAAATGCTTAACCAAGTGACTTGACCTACAGTTTGATTCAAATTACAGGTAACTGTAGTTCATTTAAAATGGATCTTCGTTTTTGGGGCAAAAATTGCAGTTATTTTGGATTTCATACTTTGACCTATATTTGTGTTACTAAAGCTACACGCATGCCAAATTTCAGCAATGTGTGGTCACTGGTGTACCTTGTGAATTTTGTCAATGTTTAGTTTTTATCATGGCTCAAAAACTATAAAGAATTTACGAAAAATAAAAACTGAGTTTAAATGTAGTATTGAATACCTTTCATTTGACGTCACACTTGATTCGATAGCCTCATTTTCATTTTTTAACCCCTCTTGAACCCCAATATCTCAACAACCCCCCCACATTTTTAGCTCATTTAGTCACATCAAAATTGTACCATCACTATCTACCTATGTATTAAATTTCACGATGATCGGATCAACGTTACGAAAGTAATCCTCGGATAAACATACATACATACAACGCCGATTTGCCCAAGTTGATTTAGAGATCTCGCTTCGCTCGATTTAAGTGGCAGAGTACAAAGAGTTGACGTGAATGGAAAGCGTTCTCCGGGGTCTCTGGTTAAAATGGGTGTACCACAGGGATCAATTCTGGGACCATTTTTGTTTTTAGTATATACGAGTATTAATGATCTTCCCCATCTTGTAAGGGAAGATCATGAGGTTGTATTATTTGCAGATGACATGTCACTTTTATTTAAATTAAAGCGACGACAAACCGATTTTGATGATGTAAACAATGCAGTCTCTGAGGTCGTAAAATAGTTCAATGTAAACAATGAACTTCTAAATGAAAAGAAAACAAAGTGTATTAGATTTATACTACCTAATGTTACACAAGCAGCAGATATAAAAATCAAAGACAAGGAGTTGGCTCTTGTGGACACCATCGTATTCTTAGGTCATCCGCAGTAAAAAGATCCGTCTTTTTACAGTCGTAGACACAGCTAGACTAGTTTACTTCAGCTACTTCCACAGCATTATGTCATACGATATACTGCTGTGGGGGAGTGCTGCAGATATAAACACCGTTTTTGTGCTGCAGAAAAGGGCAATTTATATTTGTAGCCCAATAGAATCAATTACGCAATAAGTTAAAAAAAAATTATGACATTCTCTTGTCAATACACCTATGAAAATCAGTTGTATGTTCACAAAAATAGATATTAATGTGTTTAAGAAAAATAGCGATAATCATAATTTTAATACTAGAAATAAAGAGATAAAGAGATAAACTCGCTGTTGCCACGTGTAGACTCCATAAATTTAGTAAATCGTTTAAAGGGCAAGGCGTTCGCTTTTATAACAAACTCCCAAGTGATGTACAAAAATTGACAATTAATAAATTTAAAAAAGCAATTAAACAAAATTTTTATAAAAAAGCCTACTATAAAATATCGGATTTATTTAGATGATAGAGAAGCTTGGGATTGAAATTGCTCCAACTCGTTAAAATGTTACAATTTGGACGTAATTTATTTTCTGTATTGTTATGTATTCTAAAAGGATCATTATATAAACCAACCAGCCTTGTTTCTTGCCTTTCTTTCCTGGCTTGGTCGCGACAGAACAGGCAGTAAGATTGACGTTTCCAAGTGATCCTTGTGATTTTAATGAATAAAAGATTTTGACTTTGACTTTGCTCGATCAATGAAATTATTGAGTAGGTATAATTAATTGATTATGCCATAATGTAATTAGGTTAAATATTATATTGATCATTCGTTTTATTATATTATTTTAATTTATATCTGATCTATTTACCTGTAGTAAAAATAGTTATGTATAAATGAATGAATGAATGAATGAAAATACTTTATTGCACACTTCAAAAGAAACAGACTTAAAATAAAAAATCACAAAGCAACAAGTACAATGGTCTTATCGCTTATAAGCGATTTCTTCAAGACAACCTTTGGATAGGATGGATAGGACTTTTGTGACATTACAGTAATGGAGGGGGGGTGTACCTATGTTAACAAAACAAAAACTAAATTTAAGGAAAGCGCTGAACACTTACAATAAAATAAAACAATATACATAAATATACCTACAACAAATAAATAAAATAAAATATACATATATACATAAACATACATACATATATATCTATAGCGATACTACGACGTTTCTGAGAGATAAAATGTAATAATTTGTTATTTTAAAAAATTACATTTCTGTTTCCTCTAAGTACATATGAATATGTCTATGGATGAATAAATACAATACAATGCAATACTGGTAAGAAAATATATATAGAACTCTACACTGTATGGTTATCAGTGGTCTGACTTTCGCTTGCCTTAAAATAATCGAATGTTGTATGGTTGTTTCTTATAGTACCTTATATGTACCTACCTTATAGTTCTTTTGTCCTTCAAAAATATAATGTTTGCGGAGCATACCAAAACTTGATAATCCGATTCGATAAACATTTCTGATTCAGTTGTGCTCAGACGTCGGTCAAGATGGATGTAGCGATCGCGCTCGGACTTATATTCATATTAATAACATTACTCTACTATATTACGACAAAAAAATATAGCTACTGGCACAAGAAAAAAGTAGCGTACGTGAAACCCGTACCACTGTTCGGAAATTACACGGACTATATTCTATTAAGAAAATATTTCGGCCAAGTTAGCCAAAAATTGTGTCTACAGTTCCCCAATGAACCCTACTTTGGAACTTTTTATGGAACCGAACCGGCATTGGTTGTTCAAGATCCGGAAATAATTAAGCTTGTGTTCACAAAGGACTTCTACTACTTCAATAGCCGAGAGCTAATGGATTATTCAAAGAAAGAAATTACCACGCAGAACCTTTTCTTCTCGTCTGGAGACAAGTGGAAAATTGTGCGCCAGAACCTTACTCCTCTCTTCTCCTCCGCCAAGATGAAGAACATGTTTTATCTGATTGAGAATTGTGCGTTTATGTTTGAAGACATGCTCGACTATGAGGCCAGCATGAGCAATGTACTCGGGGTCAGAGCTCTCATGATCAGGTATACTATGGATTGTATTTGCTCATGTGTTTTCGGCGTAGAGGCCAACACACAATCGAGGGATACTGACAAAAACCCCTTCACGTTAATGGGCAAACTAATTTTTGGTGGCTCGTACTATCGAGGCTTCAAGAACGTGCTTAGAGCGATATGGCCGAATATTTTCTATGGATTGGGACTGAAGTCTTTTCCGACAGAGATAGATGATTTTTTCAACAAAATGATAACTAGTATTTTCGCAAGTCGCCAATACAAACCCTCTGCACGAAACGATTTTGTAGATTTAATCTTAAGTCTGAAGGCAAGCCAGCACCTGGTTGGAGACAGCATCGGTAACTTAAAAACGGGAGACAGTAAGAAGATAGAGTTGGAGGTAGATGATGCGTTGTTGGTGTCACAGTGCGTGGTGTTCTTTGGTGCCGGATTCGAAACTTCTGCCACTTTTCTAAGTTTAACCATATTCGAGCTGGCGAAGAACCAGGAGGCACAGAAACGCGCTCAGAAGGAAATAGACGAGTACCTCCAGCGGCACAATAACAAGTTGAACTACGACTGCATCACAGAGCTTCCATTTGTCGATGCTTGCATCTCCGAGGCCCTACGCGTCTACCCAGTTTTGGGAATCCTAACTCGGGAGGTAGTGGAAAACTACACTTTCCCAGATGGTTTGCAGCTAGAGAAGGGTATGCGAGTTCATCTGCCTATCCACTACATCCATCACGACCCTCGCAACTATCCGGAGCCTGAAAAGTATTTACCAGAGCGATTCCTACCTGAAGCGAAGCATAAAATTAAGCCATACACGTATTTCCCGTTTGGAGAGGGGCCAAGAATGTGCATCGGTAACTTCTACTTTATATACGTGTGTAATAACTTTGTCTAAGGTAGTGACCGGTCTTGGTGTTGGAGGCTGTCGGGCTCAATTGAAAACACAGGACTTTATTGTACAGTAGTCTACTAAGTTGAATGAACTGTTACATAACACAGCAATAGGCAACTTCTTGGATTCAGGCCAAAATTAATATGCCTTGTTTGATGATAATCTCAGTTGCTGATCTTAATATATCTTATCTTATAACATAATATTATATTTTTTTTACTTTATGGTACTTACTTGCTGCCAGAGGCTTAGCACGCATGGTAAAAAATCAAGCGTTTGTAACCATCCAGGCGACCCAATATGTACAAAAAAAACCATTAAAATCGGTCAAGCTGTTTAGAAGGGAAGAATTACAAACAGACGCACTTTTGTAATTCTTCTCCTCCTAAATGGGTTGACCGATTTGGATGGTTTTTTTTTGATCTTATAGGGTAACTCAATGGTTATTGGCTATAGTGGGACCCGGTTGTCCAGATTCAGTTTCTTTTTGATTTTCCGGTCAATTTTTTTTTAACTATAAACGTTTATTGTTCCAGGCATGAGGTTCGCAAAAATGCAAATGATACCTGGCCTGATCACCTTCCTGAAGAAGTATCACGTGGAACTGGCTGAGGGCACTCCATCCACCCTGACCTTCGAGACCACCACTCTAGTGATGCAGCCAGCGAACATACTCCAGCTTAAGGTCACTCCCAGGAGTGGCTGGGAGCAGAGAGTTTATGCACGCTAATTGATTATAATCTTTCATTATCATCATTGACAGCTCGGATTGCCCACTGCTGGGTATAAGACTCCTCCAGTGCTATTCGCAACCTGGTCTTTTCATATTCTGAATCATAGGTCTAGCTAAATAAGCGTTACTAAAACTTTCGTTCTAAAGTTTGAATAAATAACAGTTAATAAAAACTAAAAACACGCTTTTGTGAACCGAACTAAAAAGTAGAAATTAATTTTTAATACATTTAAATTAAGAATAGTTTGATTAACAAACCAATGAATTTTAGTTTAAAAACACGTGAGGTGCTTGATGCCAATTGTTATAAATATTTTAATGATAGATATTGGTAAATGTAGTTATTTTAAAAATATCATAAAAAGCCCCCGATGCTTTTTTACAATAGGATACATTTTTTTCACACTATTCATAATTCAAGTTTACTAACTAGTTGACCCGGCGAACTAAATACCGCCATATTTTTTTGCCTCCGGAGAGAAAACAAATAGTGATGATGGTTTGCCGACTCTCGAGCACGCAACGTATACCTAATATCCATGCGCAAAACATAGCAGTTCAAGGTTTATTCCAGAAACTTCTAACCTTGCGATTTATTAATAGTCATTGCGAATGCAAGGCGAACTGGAAACTGGACATGTTTAAATTCAAAAGGACTGTCAGTTGGTATTAGTGGTATTCTTGGAATAAGCACATCCTCGCCTTTAAACTTTTCTACGATTAAAGTAGCTTCAATCAAATTTCTCATGATTTTTTTAACAGTGAGTCTTGTTCCGTTGCTTAATTTTGGCTGATTCAGATTGCGTAACATAATTATCAAAGAGCCAACCTTGAGCTGTAAATTGTGTGGCGGTATCTAATCTTGGCAAATCTAATGAATTTAGGAATTCAGTTAGATATGGACAACTTCCTTATAATTGGTAATGGAATCTATTGACTTAAATGAATGCATTTGTCCATTAATTTGACCCTGAATTATCCATATTTTTGGCAGCTAAAGTAAACCATTATACTCGCACTAAAACATAAGAAACACCTTTTTGCTTTTGTTGTTACGAAAACGGTAATTTGATTGTTGATTGTTGAAATGACAACTGGAATGAAATGTCCATCTATCTCGCAGTCATGTAGAAACAAACAAAATAAGTTATAGCACAGACTATATGGGTACAGAATATTTATCTATACTGTCAATATTTTTGAAGATACACTGTCTGAACAACTCAACGTCATCGGTCAGAGTTTTGTCAATTTAAAAGACCTCTCACAATCTTCTGTCTCATTCCCACACTCACTTTTCGGAGATTTTTAAATATTTGCTATCTTTTTTTTATTTTTTTTTTCAACAAACCTTCTCCTGACTATAACGAACACACAAAAGAAAGGTTTATCTAATTTGGGTCGTTTGGAAGTTATGCGCGTACAAACATTTCGGTAATTCATTTTTAATTATATATATAATTTTCTACTTATTAGTTCACAATCGTTAAGGGTTAACCTGGGGAGACGATAAATCGCTTATTTTGAAACAATGTTTTGTTCAACAAATTTTGTGATTTCAATTCGTAGTTCATATATGTTATAGTTAAGGATACGTGCTAGAGCGCCTGTGTTGTAAAAACACGATTCCGTAAAATTTTCTCGATAGAAAAAAAATTCAAAGATGACTCCAAATTTATCTTAAAACCGTTCTTATGCGATGAAAACTACAATATAAATCTTGAAAATTTATACAGTAATTCTACACAACATAAATAAGGGCACCTGTGTTTTAAATTTTCAAAATACCTTTTGATTTTACCATAAAATGAAAATACCTAAGTTTTGCACTAATGAAACCATTCGCTCCGGACGCCCGTTTCGCGATCTGGCCTCGGCTTTCAGACGGGGTACCCGTGACGCTTGTCGCTCCAAACGAACACGTAATTCTTAGGTAGAATCTATATTTAGTTGGTTTTTGTAAAGACGCAGTAATGAGAAATAAACACAACAAGATAATGAAGGGACTGAATGATAAAAAACCGGGAAACATATGAACCACGGCGAGATATGGCGTGTAGCGGCGCGCGGAGAAGCGGGGGTGAAATTCGAGTTTGGGCTGAGGTATAGTCAACTCTTAAATACAAAAGCGTGTTGTTTAGTTTTATTAAACTAATATTTATTTTCTATGTTTTAGTTCGGCTAACAAAAGTATATTTTTAAATATTTTGTTTTTATTATGCTATTGTCATCGGTCTTTGATAAGTGTGCAAAAAATTTGATTCGACATTTAAAGTGGTTGAAAATAAAATTAAAAGATTCCGTTACACACATACATACATACCAATCTAATAAAAGGGTGCTATAAAGCCGAATTGGGTTTGAAGGGAACTTATTTACCCAAAACGGCTACCTCCGTGGCGCAGAGGGCGAATAGCCGGCTGAGACACAGAAGGTTGTGTGTTCGATTCCCGCTGCGGAACAAATGTTTGCATGATCTACAGATATTGTTCCGGGTTTTGGGTTTATTTTCTATACATTATAAGTATCTACAAAAAAATATACGTAAGTATTATATCAGTAATCTGGTTCCCATAGTTTTGCTTAGTTCGGGGCTAGATATCGCTGTGTGAATTGTCCAGCATTATAAGCAAATCTTACTATAAGGAAAAATATCCTAGATATATAAAATATGCAAATCACTCTTAAACATAGTTATCCTTGCGTTTAATAAAGAGATTTTTCCATAAGCTTGGCTCAATCGATTGATGTTATAGCAAGTGTAAATTTAAACATTTAAGTAAACCGGCCAAGTGCAAGTCAGACTCGCGCACGAAGGGTTCCGAGTTATTATCTATAAAAACGGCAAAAAAATCATGTCTGCTGTATCTCCCATACAGCAGACATGATTTTTTTGCCGTTTTTATAGATAATAACTCGGAACCCTTCGTGCGCGAGTCTGACTTGCACTTGGCCGGTTTACTTAAATGTTTAAATTTACACTTGCTATAACATCAATCGATTGAGCCAAGCTTATGGAAAAATCTCTTTATTAAACGCAAGGATAACTATGTTTAAGAGTGATTTGCATATTTTATATATCTAGGATATTTTTCCTTATAGTAAGATTTGCTTATAATGCTGGACAATTCACACAGCGATATCTAGCCCCGAACTAAGCAAAACTATGGGAACCAGATTACTGATATAATACTTACGTATATTTTTTTGTAGATACTTATAATGTATAGAAACTCTTAAATACAAAAGCGTGTTGTTTAGTTTTATTAAACTAATATTTATTTTCTATGTTTTAGTTCGGCTAACAAAAGTATATTTTTAAATATTTTGTTTTTATTATGCTATTGTCATCGGTCTTTGATAAGTGTGCAAAAAATTTGATTCGACATTTAAAGTGGTTGAAAATAAAATTAAAAGATTCCGTTACACACATACATACATACCAATCTAATAAAAGGGTGCTATAAAGCCGAATTGGGTTTGAAGGGAACTTATTTACCCAAAACGGCTACCTCCGTGGCGCAGAGGGCGAATAGCCGGCTGAGACACAGAAGGTTGTGTGTTCGATTCCCGCTGCGGAACAAATGTTTGCATGATCTACAGATATTGTTCCGGGTTTTGGGTTTATTTTCTATACATTATAAGTATCTACAAAAAAATATACGTAAGTATTATATCAGTAATCTGGTTCCCATAGTTTTGCTTAGTTCGGGGCTAGATATCGCTGTGTGAATTGTCCAGCATTATAAGCAAATCTTACTATAAGGAAAAATATCCTAGATATATAAAATATGCAAATCACTCTTAAACATAGTTATCCTTGCGTTTAATAAAGAGATTTTTCCATAAGCTTGGCTCAATCGATTGATGTTATAGCAAGTGTAAATTTAAACATTTAAGTAAACCGGCCAAGTGCAAGTCAGACTCGCGCACGAAGGGTTCCGAGTTATTATCTATAAAAACGGCAAAAAAATCATGTCTGCTGTATGGGAGCCCCCTTTAAATATTAATTTTATTTTAATTTAATTATTTATTATTAAGGTGAATAATATAACTCAATATTCTGTGAGTATTTCAAGCGTTTACCTGTTGCCGTTATCAATATCAAGCTAACACGAGCAAAAAAATCACGTTTGTTGTATGGGAGCCCCCTTTGGTGTATTTGTTTTATTTTAATTTAACAATTAATTTTTAAAGTGAATATATAACCAAATATTCTGTGAATATTTCAAGCGTCTGCCTATTGTCGTTATCAATATCGAGCAAACACGGGAAAAAATCACATTTGTTGTATGGGAGCCCCCCTAAAATATTTGTTTTATTATGTTGTTAGTATTTGTTGTTATTCAACTGTCTAACTATCACGGTTCATGAGATACAGCCTGGTGACAGACGGACAGACCGACAGCGGAGTCTTAGTAATAGGGTCCCGTTTTACCCTTTGAGTAGGTACACCCCTAAAAATCACCTACACATAAAATAGCTGTATTACATTTCCATTTTACAGCTGAGATCCTTTCACCATAAAGGAATGTGATGATAATCTTCGGATCGGCTGATCTAAAGGTCAATTCACTTAAATTATAATACTAAAATACAAACTTCGGTCCATTCTTTTTTTTTATTTATTTGAGACAACAAATTATACCGAAATATTACTAGACTTAATAATATATATTATCTCGATACTATGTTAAATTTTACTTAGAAAACTTTCGTTAGCAAACAAGCATACGGCCCACATGACGGTAAGCGGTTACCGTAGCCTATCGACGTTTGTAGCACCAAATTATCACAAAATTAATCACCAATTATCACCAAATTATCACAAAAATATTAATTTGTTTAAGAAAAATAGCGACAATCATAATTTTAATACTAGAAATAAAGATAAACTCGCTGTTGCCCCCTTGTACACTCTATAAAGTTAGTAAATCGTTTAAAGGACAAGGTGTTCGCTTTTATAACAAACTCCCCAAGTGATGTACAAAAATTGACAATTAACAAATTTAAAAACGCTATTAAACAAAATCTTTACAAAAAAGCCTACTATAAAATATCGGATTATTTAGTTGATAGAGAAGCTTGGGATTGAAATTGCTCCAACTCGTTCAAAATGTTACAATTTCGACGTAATTTATTACCTGTATTGTTATGTATTCTAAAAGGATCATTAAAAAAAAAACAACAAGCCTTGTTTTCTTGCCTTTCTTTCCTGGCTTGGTCGCGAAGGAACAGGCAGTAAAATAGACGTTTCAAAGTGATCCTTGTGATTTTTATGAATAAAAGATTTTGACTTTGACTTTGAAATGTATCAATTGCGCGTTGCTGACCCTTTAAAATATTTAAAATGTCCATTCATACTTATACCCATTTATTCAAACCTCAGGAACACAATAAAACACTTGGTTACGTCAATAATAGTACCTAATTAATTACATGTCTTTATCTAAGTAGCTCAGAATTTCTTAGTGACCAAAATATTATTTAACATTAATTTTATAAATTTATTATTATTGCGATTACTTTTAATACATTGACATATCCATTTGGACATAATTATTGTTATTATCTATTATTGTAATTTTTATTATTCTTAAATATGCAAATCATTTGTCATTTATTCATCAACTTTTAATAACTGTTTGCTCTACTTATTTCATATGGTTCTGAATTGTATTAATCTTATTATGAAAAAAAAATATGTATTATTATGATAAATATTGTGTAATTATTGTGTAGATGTTTGTACGCTTAAGGGGGCACCGGAGGGACAATCGCCCATACAACACGTACTACCAAGATCATTTCTAATTGGAGCATATTTCTACCTTAATAAGGTATTATTTTAATTTGAATAGTATTTATCTAGGTTCCCAACCATATATTAGATCAATATACTTACCTAAAATGAAATAGAAGCGTATCGAATTCTGCATGTTTTTACGTCATAAAAGACCTGTTTTCAACCTAATTGTTTCGTATTAAATACAACAACATCTTACGTATCCTAGTCATGGGAACATAGATTATATCGTCTAGTTACAGAATAACAATACAATGAGAAAAATACAACAAGTTTTCAGTCATCATTTTTGGTATTACGGAACACGGTCAAAATCTAATCAAACTTAGAATCGTTCTATTGCTATCACTGTCGCTCTGCGTGGCTAAACTTCGTCACTAAACAGGGATAGCGATATTCAGGCCGAAGTTTTTGACGTGGCCGAATTGAAGTTGCGCTCAGTGTTCGTCGGCGCGTTAAATAGCAGAACCTAAAATAGTTCTTTAATATAAGTTCAACCACCAATTATGTACCTAGGTTCACGAAGAATTATGAATTATGAATCATTGCACCATAATTTTGGAGGCGCCAGAAACAGACAAGCATTTCGTATACATTACATTTATGCATCTAAACACTGATTAGTAAATATGATGATTTAAGATGATAGTTGCTGTTGAGGGGCATTGTCAAAGAATTGTTTATAATGCCTAATTTGAATTCTAAATTGTTGCGTATGTCAATAAGTAACAATAACTATAAATATTGAATTGCATTTGTCATTGATTATATTTTATGGAATGCCAAGATATGCATTTTATAATGTCAAATCGTAGCTGCTGTAGCATTGTCATCTTACCTAAATAATCAATGTAAAAAAAATTAATTAATTGTAATATCACATGAGAATAAATAAATAAATATTGCTGGACATTTCACACAGCACCTAACTAAGCAGAGCTTGTATTATGGGAACCAGATAACTGATAGAATACTTATATACTTTTTTTTGTAAATACATACTTATAATATATAGAAAAACATCCAGACCCGGGACAAATATCTGTAGATCATGCAAACATTTGTTCCGCGGCGGGAATCGAACCTGCTACCTCCAGCGTATCAGCCGACTATTCGCCTACTGCGCCACGGAGGTCGTCAATTATTAGAATATACAATTCATAATCCAATCTAGTTAAAGGCAACTGTCGTTATGTTTTTAAAACTTTATTACGTGAATTGGCTCCCAAATCTTGACATATAGCTAAGAATCACCACCGCTAAACTAGATTTTTATTTGAAAATAACTGCGTCCAGATTGGTCCATCAGGGGTCCGTTTGGGAGCACACAGACATAGGCGTCAAACTTCACCCGTACCTAATTTGTAACACTAATTTTTCGTTAGGATTTACGACACACATTTTTTTGCGTCGGGGCTTAATCAGGACGGCTGTTCTGACTACGGAACCCTACACTGTGCATGGTCTGACACGTACTTGACCAATCTAAGAAAATCACGATTTGTTAATCTACCTGTGTTGTACTCACTTATCTAAATGTTTCGATAAGTACTTGTATATAGTAGTTTGATTGAAAATGTTATTTTAACTAATAAGTAATAATTACTAGTGGTTCGCCCCGAACTGAGATCTCACCGAGTCTCCCAAAACACAAAAGAAAATATTCATAGGGCGACTCGTGCAATGATGCCTAAACGTATTTAGTGGCTAAATATAATTTAAGAAGTTATCAAATCAAACAAATACGTAAAATTTAACATGTTTAGTCACTAAATACGTTTAGGGATCGTTGTGCAAGCCGGCCAATAAAATAGTTCCACGAAATGATTAACCAATATACTTGACCTACAGTTTCATTCAAATTACAGCTACTGGGAGTTCATGTATGTGGTTCAGTTTTTTGGGGTATAAATTGCAGTTAATCTGGATTTCAGACTTTTGCCTATATTTGTGTCACTTAAGCTACACGCATACCAAA
The DNA here is from genome assembly GCA_918857605.2 of Philereme vetulata. Taxonomy (NCBI): domain Eukaryota; kingdom Metazoa; phylum Arthropoda; class Insecta; order Lepidoptera; family Geometridae; genus Philereme; species Philereme vetulata. The sequence goes on from OU975420.1 coordinate 3,247,836, forward strand.
TTACAGCACTGTGGGGTCACTGGTGTACTCTGTGAGTTTTGTCAAAGTTCAGTTTTTATTATGGTTAATAACTAAAAAACTATAAGGAATTTACTAAAAACAAAAACGGAGTCTAAATGTACCAATAAATAACTTTCATTTGATGTCCCACTTGACCTAATAGTCTCATTTTCATTTTTTTATACCCCTCTTGAACCCCAATATCTCAACAACCCCCCAACACTTTTAGCTTATTTAGTCAAACCAAAATTGTGTCATCACTAGCTCAAAAACTTATATTTTATACTTTATAGTTTTTGAGCTACCTATGTATCAAATTTCACGATGATCGGATCAACGCTTCGAAAGTTATCCTCGGACAAACAAACATACATACATACAATGCTGATTTGCCTAAGTTGATTTAAAGATCTCGCTTCGCTCGATAAATAAGTATTATGTACAATCCACTAATTTCTACCCACAGTTGCGTTCATGTGTGATTCTAATAAATACTTAGTACCATATGTGTTATTGAACATGGACAAGACGAAAATCATGTCGAATGTCCATGTCGTCCCTGCCCCAGTTATGGTTGAGAACTCGGCTCTTGAAGTTGTCGACGCGTATGTATACCTACGACAAACAGTCCAATTAGGTAGGTCCAACTTCGAGAAAGAGGTCAATCGTCGAATCCAACTCGGATGGGCAGCGTTTGGGAAACTTCGCAAAGTCTTTTCGTCCAACATACCTCAGTGCCTTAAGACGAAAGTCTACAATCAGTGTGTTACCAGTGATGACATATGGAACCGAGACGTGGTCCTTCACTATGGACCTTATGAATAAGCTCAGAGTCGCTCAACGAGCTATGGAGAGGGCTATGCTCGGGGTTTCTCTACGGGATCGAATCAGAAATGAGGAGATACGTAGGAGAACTCAAGTCACCGACATAGCCCGACGGATTAGCACGTTGAAGTGGCAATGGGCAGGCCATATAGCGCGCAGAACAGATGGCCGATGGGGCCGAAAGGTTCTCGAGTGGAGGCCACGGACCGGCAAGCGCAGCGTAGGACGTCCACCCACAAGATGGGCAGACGACTTGGTAAGAACCGCAGGTCGGCGTTGGATGCAGGTCGCTTCCAACCGCAGTTCCTGGAGATCAATGAGGGAGGCCTTTGTCCAGCAGTGTACGTCCTACGGCTGATATGATGATGATGATGATATGTGTTATTCCAAGAATTACTCAGGGTGCCCCAATTTGTGTCAACAAGAGTCAACATTCTCATATTTCTTCTTCTTTCGGGTCAACGGTTCACTTTACAAATACATTATGGATGAATAAAATATAATCCTGTTTGAAAAGGTCCGGTTGTTTTTTTTTTCATTTTTAAAACACACACTTAGGTATAAAATAAATACACTTAATAAAACGAGTGTGTTTTAGATCACACGACTGAAGTAAAACTTCTTTTTCAACATATTAATTTATAAAATTGTTCAAGAACGAAAGGAAATTACGAAAAATAATCAAGAAATCATCGTTCGCGTAACGCTAGCAACCTCACAAACGAACTACTGACTGATATATATCTATATATATCATGCACTGGCTATGAGAGGAAGAGAGAAAGAAAATGTGCGCGCGCATTGCTCTCTTTTGCTCCTAAAGTAATATTACGAAGCGTAACTCTCTCTGGTTCTATCTTCACTAACTTATATCTCCCTCTCAACTTCAGTTCGCCTCGCCCGATCACACTTTTCGTAACGCTCTCGTCACGCATTTACCAGCTTACTCCCCAAGCCAAGCGTGCGTAAAGAAGTTTTACTTCAAAATCTTTGTCCTAAGCTTACCACAAAGCATTCCTTTTTAGAAAAATATTTGCATGTACGAAATTCTCGTAAACATTCCACTGTTTCTTTTGCACTTATAAATACCGTCTGACATAACATAAAGATAAAAAGTGGAAATCAATACTAATTGAACACAAGTAGCATTTGATTAGCACCTGTATACCTATATTTTTTGTACATTATACGTCGTAGCCAGCTGTCACATTCCATTGTTATCTGCACGATCATACAGATTACTTCAAAATAACAATATTTATAGAACAATTCAGAACTAGCAGTTCTGTTTATAAAGTACCTACTAGCTGACTAATCCACAGCTTTGCACGCGTAGTTTTTCAATAAAAACATTACCCTCCTTCTGCGCAGTTGGGTAAAAAGTAGCATATATCACCCGGGGATAGTGTGGCTTCCCAACAGTGAAATAATTTTTTAAAGTATTTTCGGAGCTTATTCAATACAAACAAACAAACAAATCTTTCCTCTTTATAATATTAGTATAAACAATACAAACATGTTTTCTTTATTGGTTATTCTTGAAAGAGTATTAAGAGTAATTTGGACATCACATTAGAAACCTCTAAAATTATCAATGTTTCTCTACTAATAGGTTGGGGAAAAAGTCTTTTCGCATTATAGTATGTATGAACTTGTAATTAAATCTCTTTGGCTATAGTATTTGTATCTGGCTGGTTTTGGTATCATTCAAAGTTTAAATTCTAAAGAAGATAATTCCAAATTCAAATTAGGTAAATGTGCGATTTTTATTTGTATAACGTACTGTAAAGATGAGTGAATTAAAATTTTACTACAAAAAAAGTAAAAATACAAATCAAGCCGCGAAAAAAATTGCGATGTTTATGGACCTAGTGCAGTGTCTGTGAGAGTAGCACAAATTTGGTTTAAGCGTTTTCAAGTCGGAAATTTTGATGTCAAAGGTGCACGTCGCTTTGGTCGCCCTATTACGGATAAAATTGATGCCATTTTTGAAAAAGTGGAGCAAGATCGGCATATCAGTAGTTACGACGTAGCTGAAGCACTAGGAATTGACCACAAAATAGTTTTGGCGCATTTGAAAAAACTGGGTACACAAAAAAGCTCCATATTTGGGTACCCCACGAGCTCACTGAAAGAAACCTAATGAATCGTGTACTCATTTGTGATTCTTTATTACGACGTAATGAAACCGAACCATTTTTGAAGAAGCTTATAACTGGTGATGAAAAGTGGATCACGCACGACAAGAACGTGCGAAAAAGGTCGTGGTCAAAGGCCGGTCAGGCTTCACAGACTATGGCGAATCCCGGGTTAACTCGCAACAAGGTGATGCTGTGTGTGTGGTGGGATTGGAAGGGCATTATTCATTATGTGCTGTTACCACCAGGCAGGACCATCGTTTCTGAACTCTACTGCGAACAACTGATGAGATTAAAGAAAGAAGAAAGAAGTTGAGAGAAAGCGGCCGGAATTAATCAACAGAAGAGGTGTGGTTTTTCATCATGATAACGCTAGACCTCACACATCTTTAGCCACTCAGCAAAAATTAATAGAGTTTGGCTGGGAGGTGTTAATGCATCCGCCGTATAGTCTTGACCTTGCACCTTCAGATTTCTACCTGTTTCGGTCTCTTCAGAAATCTTTAGGCAGTGTCCGGTTAACATCACGACAGGACTGCCAAAACTACTTGTCGCGGATTTTGATCAGAAGCCCCAAAATTTCTATAGCAATGGGATCCCTACCTACAAGATGGCAAAAAGTTATCGAACAAAATGGTACTACATATTTAAGTTAAATGTAAATAAACTATGTTAAAAAAAGTTTTGATTTTTTTTTAAAAATGAGTAGAAACTTTTTCCCCAACCAATATAATATGCATGTATTATACATAAAAACCTTCCTCTTGAATCAGCGGTGTTTTATATAGGTAAAGATCTATAAAAAAACCGCATCAAAATCCGTTGCGTAGTTTTAAAGATCTAAGCATACATAGGGACAGACAGCGGGAAGCGACTTTGTTTTATACTATGTAGTGAGAGGTGCTTTTGTTGTGGAAGCATTAGTTACAGACCGGTGGCCTTAATGCTCAGTATATCAAAAACCCAGTTCATGTCGTTCAATGAATCAGACCTAAGCAACATAAGCCCGATCAACATCGATGGGCAATTGGTCACCTTGTGTGATCAATATCTGGGTAGTATGATGCATAACTCTGGGAACGTGGAATGTAATATTCAGCACCGAATAGCCGCAGCATGGCTAAAATGGCGAGAAGTAACCGGTGTCACCTGCGACAAAAGAATGCCAGTAAAACTTAAAGGTCTTATTTATAAGACTATCATAAGACCAGTCTTAACGTATGGAAGCGAAACTTGGGCCGTAACGCAGAAGAACATACATACCATCCAAGTCGCCGAAATGAAGATGCTGAAGTGGATGTGCGGCGTCACCAGGCTCGATCAAATCCGTAACGAGTACGTGCGAGGAAGCCTGGGGTTGCGCAACATTTCCACCTGACTACGTAGGGAATTTGGCTCTACAACTATCTATCCCCGGTCGAAGATCTAGAGGTAGATCCAAGACAAGGTGGAGAGATGTAGTGTCAAAAGACATGAGAGAGTGCCAAGTTTCTGATGACGACGTCAAGGATAGAGCGAAGTGGAGAAGAACAACCAGGAAAGCTGACCCCACCACCATGTGGGATACATAGCTGGGAAGAGAGAGAGTGATTAGCGACCCGCCCCGGCTTCGCACGGGTGCAATGCTGATACTAAATATACTACAGAATGTCTTTATATATACAACGTTCACAGCTTTTTTATTATTAGATGAAGAGGAGAATATAAACGAGCAGAGTAATTTACTCAGAACTGTGAAAAAAATCTCCCCAAAGAAATACCATGCAATAAACTCAGCATCGGGAAATCAGTTTATGCAGGCGAAGTCGTGAGATAATATGGGTATATATTAGCTATATGCAGAATATACTCAGAATATATATGTAGGTAGTTCTTTTTAGTTTCTTTCTGTTAAAATAATGACTGATCAAGTACTCGTAGCAGGACTCGCGCACCGAGGGTTCCGAACCTAAATAGGTTTATTTATGTTAATTAAGCAGCGCCATCTAATAATATGACCGGTAAAACTTTTAAGACAGATATCTAAAAAACTGTTCTAGATAGAGACTTCGTTATAACTTTTTTTTAATATTTTATAGGCTTGCGTTTGGCCACGATCTCGCCTGATTGTAAGCGATGATGCAGTCTACGATGGTACACTCTTGTATTTAAGAAACCTATTCACTCGCGACTTGAAGATACTCAGGTTGTAGCTATCAGGAAACTCAGACTCTGGCAAGGCGTTCCACTCTTTGGCGGTGCGCATAATAAAGGTCGAAGAGAACCGCTTTGTGCGAATGGGACGATAACTTTCCTGTTATATTTGTTATTTCACTATTAATCATGTTAATTTTAGATTATTTACTTCACAGTTATGCATCCAAAACTGTATAAAATAACCACCATGTATGATTATAACTATTCCAAATTTCAAGCGGTTCAGTAGTTGCTGAGATAATCAGCTGTGACGGACGGACGGACAGACTAATAGCGGGTTCCTATATCCGTCGGTAACCGATTAAGCCTCGTATCTCCTTGAAAAAGTGTCAAACTAGCGTCAAACTTTTGACAGGTTTTCAAGAAGAAACGAGTCGTAGCTGGTTACCGACAGATATAGGAACCCGCCATAAGTCTCACCATAAGGGTTCCGTTTTTACCATTTTGGTCCGAACCTTAAAAAGAAACTACATAGTCTATCATAGTATATCTTTATATTGAGAACCATATAATTGAGTCATAAAATGCCAACAGATTTTTTAGGGCTTAGAAAACTAACATCTATGATGCAGACTGTCATATTTTGTTCAAATTAAAACAATACACTCCTCCCGTAAAAAGTAGCCTCAATCCATAATCTATCTATATACAAAATTTTATCTAATTCGGTCCAGCCGTGAAAACGTAACAAACAGACAGAGGGACAGTCACTCTCGATTGTTTTAAATTAGTTGATGGAGCGAAGCGAAATCTCTAAATCAACTTGGGCAATTCGGCGTTGTATGTATGTATATATGTATGTATGTTCGTTTGTCCGAGGATAACTTTCGAAGTGTTGATCCGATCATCGTGAAACTTGGTATAAAGGTAGGTAGCGATGGCACAATTTTGGTTTGACTAAATAAGCTAAAAATGTGGGGGGTTGTTGAGATATTGGGGTTCAAGAGGGGTAAAAAAATGGACTATCCTGTTAAATGTCACGTATAATTAAAAGTATTTGTGAGTACATTTCGATCCCATTTTTATTTAGTACCTAATACGTACTTATTTTTAGTAATAAAAACCGAAAGACTAATTTCACAGGTGACACCAAGTGACTCCACAGTCCTGCAATTTGGTGTGCGTGTAGCTTTAGTCACACAAATATAGGCAAAAGTCTGAAATCCAGAATAACTGCAATTTCTACCACAAAAAGTTAACCAATTAACTAGAATTCCCGTTACCTGTAATTTGAATAAAACTGTAGGTCAAGTTATATGGTTACGCATTTCGGTGCACTATTTTGATAGTCAAAGATGAGGCACAAATAATATTTTTATGGGAGACTCGCGAGATCTCAGTTCGGGGCGAACCACTAATTTATATTGTCTTATGATTGTGTTATTTAGTAATCTGTAAAACCCTGTGTATGCCCAATAAATTATATTTCTTCCTTTCTTTCTTATTTCCAGAAGAATGTTGTTATTATCGGGAGAGACCACGCACTGGAAAGCGCAGCGTAGGCCCCCCCAACCACCTGGATGGAAAGAAATGACATAATAAAGGTGCTGGGAGCCGTTGGGTGCAGGCCACACAAGGTCGGTCACTTTAACAATCTATGGGATAGGTTTAGCAGAGATGTTCAGCAGTAGATACCCGACTTATATGTTCTTTCTGTTTATCTCACTAATGCGATAGTTTCGATAGTTTGTTACTCAATCACATCAAAACGGCTAAACCGATTTCGATGAAAATTTGTATATACATATATAGAACATAACCTGGATTAAAACATAGGCTATTTTTTATTGACAAACCGGAAGCTAGATAATGTATAAAGAATAGGTATTTAAATGTTAATCAAAGTTACCATTATCTAAACAATAACAATAAGCAGATAGTAGTTCCAACGAGGTGACCCACTTGTACACAATACCCACCCTCATGTCACAATACTTCCTACCTAACATTTACATGTAGATCGATGCCAACCCCTATACAGGATATCCTTTCAATAATTATGAAGCAGCCAACACGAAAACGATGTGTTTTTAGGTAAATTTAATTTAGTTTTATTTATTCCTTGTAAATCTAGGTAAAATGTTAGGTGGTAGGGGCAGCGCCGGCCCTGGGGTAGAACGAGAGGGGCGGTCGCTCTAGGCACCAGATGGCAAGGGGCGCCGAAAAGCCAAAGGCAAAAAATAATTTCCAGCACAAAATAAAATTTTGATGGCGCCATTTGAGAGGCGTGGGAGCTGTGTTGTGTTGCCAGATCACATTTTTACAAATCCGTGGGTGACGCTAAAAAATCCGTTGACTAAAAAAAAATTGAAATTATTTCTTTTCGTACCACTTGCTCAAAAAAGTGACATTCTATGCCACAAAAAGCGAACATAACAATATTCATTTTTAATCTGTCAAAAACAGGGAAAGAAAATTGAACTGAATTTCATTCATCCTCTAGGGGGAGAATGTGATTTAAATTTGGAATACTTAACGAAATTTATACTGAACCACATCTGTGTTTACACCATTGAGTGTGTATATAAAGCATTATACATCTTTTTGAAAAAGGAATAACCATATTAAGCAGTCAAATTAACAAAAATATAAAACTTAATCCATCAGAGCCACAACCATCAACTTCCGGCATCTTATCTTCGTCTGTAACTCACGATGCACCACCACCACTATCTCCGACGTATACTATCTACAATGAAACGCAAGTTCCTCAGACGCAAGAACAGAGAAATACTCAAATCAACTCATCAACAATAAATGTACCAAACAAAAATGTAACTCTCTCTATCAACAATTGGACCAATGTTTCGAATGTTAACTTTTACTTTTAATTGTCATTATTTTTAATAAATGCTTATCTCATATTATTAATGTGTTAATTTTTTTGCAAATGGTATGAAAAGTAGAGTATTTTCCTCGGTGATAAAGCTGTCTTAGTCTTGGGTGAACTTAAATCCCTCGCTACACTCAGGACTCGTCTTAAATCCCTCGCTTCGCTCGTGATTTAAGTTTTTAACACCCTCGCTACGCTCGGGAGTAAACCTCGAGTCCTTCGTTACGCTCGCGATTTAAATCGTCACCCGCGACAGAAGACACTGCTTTATCCCCTTGGTTAATAATCTACTATTACAGCAGTCACACATGATACATCTTAAACTCTAATATTATTTGCTAGGTAACTAGTGTAGTGCACAATGCTGACAAGTTATTTACACTTTTTACTAAGTTGGATCAGTGATCCTCACACTAGGCCAAGCCTGTATCTTGAGGACCAAGCTAAACGATTTACAAGATTATACTTAGTTGCAAAAACGGACTGAAGTTTTAGTGCTTTAAATAAGAAATTACAAAACAGCCTGATGAAGACTGGCTCTAGATAAATCCGTAGATCTACAGACGTTTTTAAAAGCTAACTCTGACTTTTTAAAAGCTAAATCTGACTGTTTGGAGCGGCTAGACAAGCCTTGAACTTTTTTTTTAACATTCTAGAACTTCATTTGACCACAATTTCACCTGATGGTAAGCGATGATGTGGTCTAAGACGTAGCACGAAGATCTAGAAGAAACCTATTCACTCTTACGTTAAAGAGGCCCGGATTGTATTTATTAGGAAAAACAGACGACGGTAAAGTGTTCCATACCTTAGCTGTACGCATCAAGAACGTAGAACTAAAACGGTGTGTGCGAATGTGTGGTATATCAACTAGGTACGGATGGTACTGAGCTGTGCGCCTGCTTGTCCTTTGATGGAACCTAGTCCGTAAACAGCGTTTCTTGTAAAATAACTTGGGTAACGTTTAACATAATCTATTCTAAAGAGCCCGCTGGATCCCACTGCTGGGCAAAGGCCTCCCTTCCCTTCTTCCATTCATCCCGGTCTAGGGCCCGAAGTAAATGGCGCTGAAAGACAATCTCGAACAAAGGCTAGTGCCGGCGCTGGGTAGAGGTGTTATATTTTGCCTTGCGGCGTATAAGTAAATACAAGTAACTTTCCTGGTGAAAATAAAGCAAGTGGATCTTATATCTTGTAAAACACATTGTCATCTTGAAGTTATATCTGTCGGTTCCAAGCTTGCTTAGCTATAGTTAGTACTCCGAACTGTTTTCAAATACTAAGAAGATCTTGGTAAATGGTAAAATTGTTTTCGGTGTGTCAAATTCGTTTACCACCAAACTCGGCATAGTTATTCTTATCGTTCGTACCTTTTTTTCTGCTTGTCCATTTGTTTGGAACAGTATCAAAATAAGGATTTTGAGAAAAACTATATGCGCCTAGCGCCAATGTAACTTTTCTATGAACGTTTGCTCGCAAATATGATAGATATTGACATTTATTTCGACACAAGTAACAAACACACAGAAACTACATAGGTACAGTGGATAAGTAAATACAGACGATTAAAAACACGTTAAATAATACAAAAAATGCAAAAGACACGTACCCAGTGACTATGCCCTGGCTAATGCAAGATATGGTCAAGCGCTCAGGCGAAGTAGGTGTTTGTATACCTACTTCGCACAATGAATCGAACTTACGCACTCCTTGCTGCATAGAGGTCGCAAGGGAGGCTGCTAAAACTCCAAAAGGTGTTAGGTAATTCAAGAAACCCGCTTCTACACTTATAGCACAGAACTGATAGTGTATTATTTAGATGACGACTTATGGGAATGAGGATTTTTATCTTTTTATACTCTTTTTTGAAATTGATCCATCTTAATTGTGACCCAAATCACTTTATTTGGTAGGAAGAGTTTACAATCGATTAAGCGAGATAAAATTGTACTTATTTGAGGATTATCCTTCCAGAAAATAAAAAATAATTTGCTCGTTATCTTGAGTGGAAACATCCCTTTTTGGGTATACTAAATATCCTACATATTTTGCAACGCCCTGTTATACCCGTCTCCCGTGGGACAGGGGCCGGAAGTACCGCTCGCGGCTTCGCACGTGTGGTTTGTCAGTTTAAACATTACCCTCCTTCTGCGCAGTCAGGTAAAAATTAGATTATGTCTCAATCACGGTCATAATCTATTTAATAAATTAATTAATAATTTATTTCGATCAACTTGTTATGAGGATCATCATCATCATCATCCATAGCCCATAAGTACCCACTGCTGGGTGTAGGCCTCCCTTTGTAAACGCCACCCTTCCCGGTCCTGTGCTGCGCGCATCCAGGAGTTGCCCGCGATTTTCTTTATGTCGTCGACCCACCGCGCCGACGGACGTCCTGGACTTCTTAGGTCTGTTCTTGGCCACCATTCGGTCACAGATTTACTCCACCTGCCATCACTCCGTCTAGCCAAGTGTCCTGCCCAGTTCCACTTGAGTTCCACCACCGTTGTTCCGACGTCTTGGACTTTCGTCTGGATCATAGGTACCTACAACTAACATAAGTTTATTTATGGAATTTTAATTATACTAATGTAAAAAATTACAACTAATCTAGGTATTTTTGTTTGCTCGTATATGTACCATACAGCAATGATTCATACTGGCAATCAAACTTACTCGCAAACACGCTTAGATGCCGCTACTGGATCTAGCCCGAATCCTGCGCAACAGAGATGTAGGTACACCGTTTTCGCATTACTGTGTAGAAACAGTCAACTCGCGCAGCGGCAAACATTCCCGAAGCGCTGTAGAATCTAGGCAGCCCCATAAGCACCCTGAACGCATTATTGATCGAGCGAAGTGAGATCTCCAAATTAACTTGGCAAATCTGCGTTGAATGTATGTATGTTTGTTTGTCCGAGGATAACTTTCGGAGCGTGATCCAATCATTGTGAAATTTGGTATATGTATAGGTAAGTAATGATGGCACAATCATGGTGTGACTTAATGAGCTAAACATATTTGGGGGTTGTTGAGATATTGGGGTAAAAAACCCAAATGGGTCTATCTGACCAAGTGGCACGTTTAACGATAGGTCTACATTAGTACATTTTGGCCCAGTTTTTATTTATAGTTTAAACCTTGTAGTTTTTAAGTTATTAGCCACAATAAAAATGAAACTTTGACGAAATTCACAGGGTACACCAGTGACCCCTCCTTGCTGAAATATGGTATGCGTGTAGCTTTAGTGACATAAATATAGGGAAAACTAATTTCTACCCCGAAAAATATATCAAATTAACATGAACTCCCACTACCTGTTATATGAATGAAACTGTAGGTTAAGAGAGTTGGAAAAGCGTTTCTTGGCACTATTTCGACAGTCAAAGATTACAAATAATATATTTTTTGTTTTTATGGGAGACTCGCGAGATCTCAGTTCGGGGCGAACCACTAGTTATATTGAATACGTAGCGCGTTGTACTGTTGCGCGTGTGCTCCACCTACAGGCTGCTCGTGTAGAAGCTAGTACAGTAAGCTCGGAAAAGAGTGAGTTTTACTTCACTTGAGCAACGAGCGGACCTGCGGGCTATCATGTTCGCTCAATCAACAGACAACGTCCTACGTTCTCTCTCTGTATCATGTTTCAGGGGCCCAGCGTTTGACCACTACTTCACCTGATGGTAAGTGAAGGTGTGATCGAAGATGGAGCACGCTTGCCTAGAAAGAACCTATTCACTCTGGACTTGAAGACTCCAAGATTATACTGGTTTAGAAAAACATACACCGGAAGTGAGTTCCACTCCTCACTTGTGCTAACAAGAAAAGTTGAAGCAAATCGTTTTGTACGGCAAGGTGGTATGCCGACCAGGTATGGGTGGTACTTCTCGGTTCGTCTGCTTGTCCGGTGGTGGAATGGGGAAGGAGGGATAAGGTCATAAAGATCTTGCGCACATTCACCAAAATGTATCTTGTAAAAAACTGAAAGTCTGGCTACTCGGCGTCTGTGCTCTAGACTTTGTAAATTGGCTTCCACTAGTGAGTCATCACCAATGAGTCTAGCAGCACGTCGCTCAATCGAATCAAGGGCTTCAAGCTGATACTTGGATGAGTCATCCCAGAGATGGCAGCAGTACACCATACATGAGCGGACTTGTGCTTTGTAGAGACTGAGCAGCTGTCCCGGTGAGAAGTACCGCCGAACCTTAGCTAGGATGCCCAGCTTCATAGCAGCAATATTGGCCCTAGATTCAATGTGTGAGCCGAAGTTTAGGTTGGACGTGAGCTCAACGCCAAACAAGCTCAGACTTTCAGAAATTACGAGTGGGATATCACAAAAGGTGGGAACGGGATGAAAAGGAAAATTGTGTTAGTAGAATACCATAAGGTATCTATAGTGGCCATTTTGCGACGATACTATTGTCATAGTGAAGCGATTCGTTTATTAGAAATGGGCGCACGGTCTGAGGTTACGTGTCCTAGATATTTAAATACAAATACTAAACAGTGCACCTCCATTGTAGTTAGTTAAATTTGAAATTGTTATCATGACATTCGTTTTTTTTCATAACTTAATTGTTTTATTGTATTTATTTTTTCATTTTGTTACGTTTTGACGACCTCCGTGGCACAGTGGGCGAATAGCCGGCTGAGACGCAGGAGGTAACGGGTTCGATTCCCGCCGCGGAACAAATGTTTGCATGATCTACAGATATTTGTTCCGGGTCTGGTTGTTTTTCTATATATTATAAGTATGTATTTACATAAAAAAAGTATACATATAAGTATTCTATCAGTTATCTGGTTCCCATAATACAAGCTCTGCTTAGTTTGGGGCTAGATAGCGTTGTGTGAATTGTCCAGCAATATTTATTTATTATTAGTTTTACTGTTTTTTATGTGATTCTTTTATAATTATGTATTTATATATCAAAAACAGGTTTTTTGTTATGGGGTGCATTGTTTAGTATATGTCCGCCATAAACTCGTCGATATCATAGAAGATTGGATATTTTGGTTAATATATTTTCAACTGTGTAGTTTTCCTGCAATCCTGACTGTAAAACGTTCTTATTGATTGACAATGAATCAGCTAATTTTAGTGGAATCTTTAGAATGATGACACAAATTACAAAACAAAATAAACAGTAGTTAATGTCACAAGTTAATAGTGAGTTATCAGTATGCTGCCACAATGAACGAATGACTTGAACATTTATCGTTTACGCAGATCAATATAACTGCTACGTTCTCATAACATTGTGTATACAAACATCAACACCATACTAAACTTGTAAATATAAATAATACTACTCGTAGCTTCCGCCGTCGGCTTCTCACGCGTGCTTTGTCAATAACAAGTAACATTTTAACAAAATATTACCGAAATAACCAAACTACTGAACTGATTTTGATTAAATTTCTATGAGATCAATATTAAAGTATATTATTTCAAATAAAAAAAGCATTTACTAAATCGGTCGATAAATGACGGAGTTCTGCGGTTATAACAAATATAAAACTGAATTACTTTGAGTTCGTTGTGAAAGGGCTCGCCCAGGAAATTACTACCATCGTACCTATTTCTGCCGCCAAGCAGCAGTTTGAAGGGTATGGTTGCAAGTGAAATTACAAGCACATGGCTTTATTTATGTATGCCTCAAGTTGGTGGAGGCAGGGCAGTTCATCGTAGGGCACGTTCCTAAGGTGCGTGACCTACGAGGCAATACTTATATACGATGGTTACCACTTAACACCACTTGGCTCGTTCATATCTAGGTGGTATAATAAACAAGTAACTTTTTAACAAAAATATAACCTACTTAAGCAAAATACTTTATTGATTTTGATGAAATTTCTATGAGAGCAGTGCTAGGTATATTATTTCCTTTCAAATAAAAAAATAATTTTCGAAATCGGTTGATAAACGACGGAGTTCCGAGGTAATTTTTTATTCAACCTATGTTTATCCCACTGCTGGGCAAAGGTGTCCCCCACTGTCTTCCAGGATTTTCGCTCGCGTGCCAAATTCCACCAATCTGTCTCGACGGCATCGAGATCGTCACGCCAGCGTCTACTAGGCCTTCCTCGGCGCCGTCGCCCGTCTTCAGGCATCCACTGCGTGACGATCGTTGCCCATCTGTCCGGGTGCATTCGTCTTACATGGCCCGCCAATCAAATCTGCACTATGCGTAGTCCGACCCACGCTAACAAAATTTAGCATACAATGTATTTATTTAATTCGTATATGTAGTATAGGTACCAATCATTCATTCACGACTCGTGTTACTTGACACAGGGCGCCAACTGTGCTCATGCTGTGCTTGTTTATTCTTGGTAACCAGATAATAAGCTTTTTCTAGGACTTTTAACTGTTTTTAGGGTTCCGTACCCAAATGGTAAAACGGGACCCTATTACTAAGACTCCGCTGTCTGTTTGTCCGTCTGTCACCAGGCTGCATCACATGCAGAGATGGGTAATGGGTAAAAACCCATTCTACCCATGTGGGTTATAACCGGGTGATTTGGGTTTTAACCCGATTTTAACCCATTTTCACCCATTTTGCGGGGTGAAAATGGGTGTTTGGCTATTTTAATGCCAAAGTTAAAATAAGGCAGGTGCCCACTTTGGCAGGTACCTACTAGGAACGTAATTAAAATATTAAATTAATAGTAGCGTACTAATAGACACTTAAAGCTGGAAAATGAATAAGAGTCGGAATTAAATTTAGATCGATTTATTACTAAGTAAAACTTCTTTACGCACGCTTGACTTGGCGAATTGCTATATATAAAAAAAGTATTTACGACGTTTAGTATTTTGAATCTACCACCTTCGATTTACGAAAAAGTTCAGCAATTCCACAACAGATGGCAGACAGCAGCAGAAAATAACTTACGTACTTACTGTGTGCTTCTCAAAATAAGGTTACATTTCCTTTTTATTTTTCTTTCTTGGCGTCGCACTGTTTTGTGCATTTGCCATTGCCAAATAAGAAAATAGGGAAACAGAATAGACATGACATTTCCTTAAAACATTATTTTTACCGCTACTCAGCCAGCGCGGTGACACAAAATATTGTCATTATCGATTGGACTCGATTTTGGGTTTGATTAAAATATTATAGGATACAAAAGGGTGCTGTTATCTATAATCTAAGGATAATCTAGTTCAATATTTGACTAAAACTTACTAAGATCGTTATTATTTACCTACAGAAATGCAACTATTTTTTGCGAAGATCATGATGTAAATAATAATGCGCATGAGTAAATATATGTCGTTATTACCAGTTGAAAACTAAAAGACGTTAGTTTTATTCGTCGTTTTTAACACTTAGGGCCCATTTCACAGGTTCCTGATAAAGTTCCACATAGCTATCTGACAAATAACACCATACAAAAGTTGTTACTTTTTGAGGTTACCCGATGACACAAACATAGACTCATAAATTACCAGTACAAGTTATAATTTTAACAACCCTTCATTTTGGTAAGGGGTAAAACTATTTGATGAACGTTTATTAATTTTTGTGAGAATTTTAATATAAATGGCAGAAATCGATAAAACTGCTATTGCATTAGACTACATCACGCGTAGCGGAGAATATTCCAGAATGCATATCTCCTATCCCAAATTAGCCTAAGTTATACAAACTGCAATAAAACACTGCTTCATGTTTGTATAATGGAGTTAATTTTGCTATAGATAAAAAATGTATTTACGACGTTTCTATTTTGAACATACCAGCTTCGATTTACGAAAAAGTTCAGCTTTTCAACAACAGATGGCAGGCAGCAGCAGAAGATAACTTATGTACGTACTGTATGCGTCTCGAAATAAGGTTGACATTTCTTTAAAACATTATTTTATATATATTATACATATATATTATATATATATATATATATATATATATATATATATATATATATATGTATATGTATGTACAGATATATACAGAGTGTATTTTCTTAACTATAACAGTACGGCAGCACCCATAACCAGAGGAGATACAGGTGCAGTTTCTTTTAAAACATCAACTCGTTTTCGAATAAAAACATTACGGCATTAAATATTTTTTGGTCAAGCGTGAGTAGCGCCTTAAAATTAATCAAGTTGGTATTTTTTTTTATGCCGATCGATGCAGTCGTATGTAAGGATCATTTTATTGTACGGGATAAAAAAAATCTGAGCAGCGGAAGCTAGTCAAATTTGATAAAATGTATTCTCATACAAAAGGACAAAGCAAAATTCCTCCAACAAACATTTTATTACATTCTAATTGCACATTAAAGAAGTATTAATACTGTAGCAACTAAGAAGTTTAGGAACTCCATGCTCTCATGAGAAATTCAAAAACATTTCGTATTTCAGAACAATTTTGAATTTCGAACATGGTGCTTGCATCTGTTGGACTTTTATATCAGTCATTGCATCATCTTATTTGTCCTATCATGGCATTGTCAAATACGTAAAAAGTAGACTTAATTGAAGCATACTTCCTCAACCGACGAAGCCCAACTAATGCGTTGAAGTGGTATAAGGAACGCTACCCAGACTGCAATTGAGGAAGTATGCTTTAATTAAGTCTTATTTCTGCATTAAAAATAATATAATTCCTAAAATACATTAAACTCATGCGAATCTATGTTTATATAATTTCCTAAATCATTATACTATCGAAAGGTTGCCTGGTAGAGATCACTGTTTGATGATAATACCGTTATTTATTGTATACTTAGAATTACGATTATAATTGCTGATCGTAAACTGTTTATCTAAAAAGTTTATTGACAAATTCATCACAAAATTGTAAACTGCAGTATGTTTTAGACAACTAATGAAATAGTTGACCATCATTACGGATACTGATTTATAAAAAAACGAGTGAGCTTTAGATCATATGACGGAAGTAAAACTTCTTTTTCAAAATATTAATTTATAAAATTGTTCAAGAATGAAATGAAACGTAACTGGCTATGAGAGAAAGAGAGAAAGAAAGTGTGTGCTTGCACCTCTCTCTCTTGCCCCTACAGTAATACACGAAATGTAACTCTCTCTCTCTCTCTTTCTATCTTCACTAACTTATATCTCCCTCTCAGCTTCCGTTCGCACTTTTCGTAACGCATTCACCAGCTTACTCCCCAAGTCAAGCGTGCGTAAAGAAGTATTACTTCAAAAAGTAACACTCTCATACATGTATATCAAATATAAACAGAACACCAGATGCGATAAAAATGCATCGGAAAAAATCTTGCTTTGCTCAATAACTACTTATTTAAATTGTTTTTGTAATTAGCTCTAAATGATGGTTACTATGTCTAATATTAGCTTGAGTACTAGAAATCGTACCTATACTTAACTTAATGAGATAAATATGTACTTAGTTCTAAAGATATAAATAGTACTCAGATAAACCATATCCGTGTAGTATATTTTAGTGTACCTACCATTCAACATCTTCAATCATGGTTTTCGTACCAGTATTTTTATTTGTCGCTTCTATACTTTTTGCGGTTTACTATATCAGTAAGCTTAAATACGACTGCTGGGAAAAAAAGAAGGTTCCATACCAAAAACCAGTGCCAATATTGGGGAACTATGGCGAATATATACTGCTCAAGAAGTATATGGGAAAAGTCGTTCAGAACCTCTGTACGCTGTTCCCGAACATTCCATACTTTGGAGCCTTCTATGGAACAGAACCAGTGCTCATCGTCCAAGACCCTGAATACATCAAGCTCGTGATGACTAAAGACTTTTACTACTTTAGCGGAAGAGAGATTTCAAAGTATACGGACAAAGAAGTTTTCACTAGAAACGTCTTCTTCTCTGGTGGTGATCGATGGAAGGTGACCCGACAAAACCTAACCCCGCTCTTCTCATCAGCAAAAATGAGGAAGATGTTCTATCTCATAGAGAACTGCGCGCATATCTACGAGACGATGCTGGACAAGTACATGGAGCAGTCTAACGAATTCGAAGGTAGGGGAATGATGGCACGATTTACCATCAGCGGCGTATGCTCTTGCGCATTTGGTATCGACACACAGACTATGGAAAAACCAGACAACAACCCATTTGCAAATATTGCCAACAGTATATTTGAAAACACAACGTATCGAGGGTTCAAAAACAACAGCCGAGCTGTTTGGCCTGCTCTATTTTACGGCTTAGGCTTCAAATCCTTTCCTGTGTCCATTGACAAGTTTTTTTCTGACTTGCTAATTGGAATTTTTGATGGTAGAGGCTATAAGCCATCATCTAGGAACGATTTTGTGGATCTGATCTTAAGTTTAAAGCAGAACAAATACATAACAGGGGACAGCTTATCAAATATGAAGACTGGTGCTGATAAGAAGGTTAATATTGTTGTGGATAACGAATTACTCGTGGCTCAATGCATTACATTCTTTGCCGCTGGATTTGAGACCACAGCGAGTACACTAAGCTTCACACTTTACGAGTTAGCGAAGAACCAAGATGCACAGAAGAAAGCTCAAGAAGAAATCGACTCTTTTCTGAAGAAACACAACAATCAAATATCCTATGACTGTATAAAAGAGTTGCCTTACCTTGACGCTTGTATAGACGAGGCTATGCGTTTGTATCCTGTTCTTGGTGTTTTAACTCGGGAGCTGGTGGAAGACTACACGTTTCCTTCAGGCCTTCGGGTGGAGAAGGGAATGCGAGTGCATGTGCCAGTGTATGCTCTTCATCACGACCCTGGGAACTTTCCGGAGCCGGAGCAGTTTCAACCGGAGCGGTTCCTGCCCCAAAATAGACATAATATTAAACCATATACTTACTTGCCTTTTGGAGAAGGACCCAGGATTTGCATAGGTATGTAAGACCTTAAACCTACTAGATAGACTTTAATGGTTTGGCTTGTCTGATTATGGAATTGCAACATTTTGTTGTGAGTTTTTTTAATGTGAAGTGTCCCCAAGACACGGGCTGTATTGCTCCGCTGAATTGCAATATTTGCAATGCTTATGCGTTGGCCTAGATAAGTGCCAGCTCTCGGATCACACGTCCTCACCCAGAAAGAATTTTGAAAACGTGACAGGCTCGGTACCCCAATTTTAGGTACCGTATCCCCCAAGCTTTTAGGGTTTCGTACTCAAGGGGTAATACGGGACCCTATTACTAAGACTCCGCTGTCTGTCTGTCCGTCTGTCTCTCTGTCTGTAACCAGGCTGTATCTCATGAACCGTGATAGTTAGACAGTTGAAATTTTCACAGAATCAGATGATGTATTGCTGTTGCCGCTATAACAACAAATATGTACTAAAAACAATAAATTAAATATTTAAGGGGCAAACGTTATATTTTGCTCGTTTTTGCTCGATATTGATAACGGCAACAGGTAGACGCTTGAAATATTCACAGAATATTGAGTTATATATTCACTTTAAAAATTAATAACTAAATTAAATAAAACAGGTATTCAAGGTATCCCTTACAACAAACGTGATTTTTTGGCCGTTTTTATAGATAATGGTACGGAACTCTTCGTACGCGAGACCGACTCGCACTTGGCCGGTTTTTTTTAAATTGGTTTTCAAGTCCGGAATCTTTCCTAGATGATTTTAAAACTCAGTACTAACATCTATTATAAAAACTTTTCGTAGGTAAATTTTTATGCGTCGCCCCTCTGATTCCTTTGCGTAGTACGTAGCACAATATGACTTATAATTCAGATGAGCCCATACCCTTCAAATATCTTTATTTGCACCACAGATAAATTTTAAATATACTGGTCTGTGTTTGCACATTATAAAAACCTCACAATACAGATATATATTTAGTATAGGAATTTGTGGAGCCAGCTACACAAATATTATTATGTCTATTCCAACCCCTTACTACTTATTTATATTGTTTTTCCATAAAATATATGTATATTTGAGATATTGATTGAATGATTTATTACATCCTAACTATATCTCGAAATCAATGCATACAATAGGAGTCTAGGTGACAAGCTATACCCATTTATGTACCCCACTAAGTTTCTTCTGGATTGCCTAGGGATTAATAGTTTGGAAGTAAGAAGAGCTAATGATCAAGTAAGGACCATGCTCAAGATTCTTCATGGGAAGATGCCCCTGATCTCCACGATGAGCTCTTGCGGTTCTATGATCCCAACATTTACCGCCGCGGTAAGAGACACAGATTGTTCTCGGAGGCATTTGGCCGAATAGTCGCGCGCGCTCAGTCGCCCATTACGCGAACCCTTTCTGCGCTGAACGCACCCTGAATGTGATGTGTTTGCGGACGGATGGAAGATGATATTGTTGGAGTGCTTGAGGTTTTGTGAGAAGAGTGTGTGAATGTTATTGCTTAATATTATTATTATTTGTTATAATCTTATTGTTTTGACATTTTTTTGTATAACATTATTAATTATTTGTAAAAATATATACCATTATGCAATTAGTACCTAGTCAGGTCATAAATTCTGTCACATGTTTAATATAAAATAATTGAAACAAGTTTATTCATTATGTAACCATTTATATACCAAAATTAACTTAACAAAACATAGATTCTTATGACACTAAAGTTTATTCAAAATGACCTCCGTGATTTTGAATACAGGCCTTCAATGTGCGCGGCCAGTCGTCTATCGCAGCACGAACGAGGTCCATGTCAATATCGGCGGCTGCCTTAATCAAGGATGTCTTGAGTGACTCCAAATTGGGATGAGGCTTTGAGCACGCCTTTTCCTCCAAGTGTTGTCATATCTTGTAATCTAACGGATTCAAATCAGGACTGGAGGAGGGCCAGTCTTCGTGCCGGATGAAGTCGATTTCACGCGCCGCCATCCAGTCTTGTGTGCTCTTCGCTCTATGAGCTGGCGCCGAATCTTGTTGGAATACCCAGTGCCTGTTATTGAACATGGTATGAGAAACAGGTTCCACAAGGTTCGTCAGGACTGTATTTTGATACACAACTGCATTCGTTTTTACACCTTTCTCACAAAAATGTACCTCTGTTAAGCCACAATAAGAAACTCCCAACCATACCATGAGCGAGGATGGAAAATGACCTCGTTGGACACGCGGAATACAGTTGCTCGCTTCTTCACTACTGTGTGCGTACACCTTATCATTTTGTTTGTTGTAGCTCTCTTCTACGGTAAAAAAATTTTCATCCGAAAAAAGAATTTCCCGATATTTTTTTCCCGCGTACCGCTTCAACAAAGCGCGGCATCTCTTCAGTCTCAGGTCCATTAGACGAGCATTCAAACGAAGTCCTGTTTTTCTTCGATATGCCCGAAGCCCTAAGTCTTCATTTAACACCCTTTTCACCGTGGTTCTGCTTAACCCCATCTGAAGGGCCAACAGTTTCTGCTTACGTTTGGGATTTCTTTGAATTCGCGCCTTCACAGCTTTTATCACTGCTGGAGTCCTAACAGACCGAGGGCGACCACTTCTTGACCTGTCATCTACACTAGAGTCTTCATTGTATCGTTTGATGGTGCTATAAACGAATCTTTTGGTTATATTCAAATTTCTCAGTATGTCAAAAATTTGAATTGGCCCGTAACCGCAACGATGCAACGCAATAACTGCAACACGGTCTTCTTTAAGCGTCCACTCCATATTTAAAAATGAGTAAAATTCTAAAAAGTATACATTTTTATTTTCATGAACAATTCGAAATTCGAATTCTATAAACTTTTTTGTGGCCAGCATTCTAAAAGAAAAGTTTTTACTGTGTGACAATACTTATGACCTGACTAGGTATAATTGGCCAAGGCCGTTCTAATTGAATTTCATAAATATATTAACCAAACTATTCAAATATATTTTCAGGAATGCGATTTGCAAGGATGAAAATGCTCCCAGGACTGGTCACTATATTGAAGAAGTACCGAATAGAACTGGCGCCTGGAATGCCTTCGAACCTAACGTTCGAGGCTCGGGCTATCGTTACGCAGCCCATTGGTGGGATCCACTTGAAGGCTGAAGCCAGGGAGGGGTGGGAACAGAGATTGTATGTTAAAAGTCAATGAATATGTTAAACATCTATAAAAGGAACGCTCAGTGCTCTCATCATAGCTATAGGATGTCCACTGTTGATGAGACATGGCATCCCTATTCTATTCCAGAGCGACAGATGGTGTGCGGCCTGTACCCAACGGCTCCCAGCAAATTTTATAAGGTGGCCTTCCCATCTAGTGCACACATATTTTATTACAAATCTCAATGAATAATCACTGAATTCAGTTATGGTTTAATAATTATTTATTCTCAAAAAGATAACAATTATCACTTACACGAGAATCAGTACACGTAGAAAAGTTACTCAATTAACACATTCAGGTAGATCGTTCGTTAGTTATATAGATACTGTATTTAGTATAAATTTATATGTTGAGCGAGTTTAGTTTTAAATGGGTTAAATGAGCTTACAGGTTTTACATCCCAGGGTAATATATTATAAAGCTGCGCCTTCGTGAACTATTGTGTTTTTGCTATAGTTCGTACGACATTTAGGTAAAACAAAAGTTTGAAATTTAATAACACATGACTCATCAGAATAAAACCATTAAAATGTAATCAGCAATTTTATTTGACCCTTTGAACTCATTTATAAGAACAGCTAGCTGTTGCACGCGACTTCGTACGCATTACACCACTAAATGTGTAGGTAACTTAGAAATAAAGCTAAACTCGCTGTTGCAACTTGACTTGACACCCCATTTTTATCCCATGGGAACTGATTTATGGGATATAATATATATATATATATTGCTGGACATTTCACACAGCGCTATCTAGCCCCACACTAAGCAGAGCTTGTTCTATGGGAACCAGATAACTGATAGAATACTTATATACTTTTTTTGTAAATACATACATATAATAAATAGAAAAACATCCAGACCTGGAACAAATATCTGTAGATCATGCAAACATTTGTTCCGCAGTAGGAATCGAACCCACTACCTCCTGCGTCTCAGCCGGCTATTCGCCCACTGCTGTCGTCATGGTAGCCTATGTGGTGATCCAGGTTATAATCTACGTATATACTAAATTTCATCGAAATCGCTTCAACCTTTACGGCGTGATTGAGTAACAAACACACAAACAAACATCCTAACTTTCACATTATATAATATTAGTGTGATGTTTGTTGAAATGTGGTGATTTTTATTGAAGATACTAAAATTCAATTCGATATAATAATCTGAAGTTAGAAACTTTTTGTAAGTTAATAATTTTATGGGATTTTATTTTTTCGGGTTTAAAGTGCATATTTCTCTCTCTCTCTTCGAGTAATCCTCAATGCTGAGGGCCGTGACCTCCTCCATGGATATTTATTTCTTTAATTATGGTGCGCAATCGGTGTCTTTGCGGCGACATGATAGCATCATGAAGATTAAGAGTCTAGAGTTGCGGATTTGGTCAGACCAACGTGATATTCTCCCCTCGACTTTGCCAGTGATGATGAGTTTTTCCAGTTTCTGCATAACTGCATTGCTAAGGATTGCATACATATACTTTTCTATATACCTACAACTCTCGTAAATAGATAAGATTAATAAATAACATGTTTCTACTTTGTTTGACATAATATATCAAACGCGGAATATTTCCTATGTAAATAATAAATACTGTGTTGTTTATAATCACATTATTAATGCTAGCAATATTTGCTATTGTTATCTATCTACACAAATATTATAAAGAGGAAAGATTTGTTTGTTTGTATTGAATACTCTCCGAAACTACTGGACCGATTTAAAAATCCTTTACTGTTGAGAAGCTACACTATCCCCGGGTAACATAGGCTACTTTTTACCCAACCGCGCAGAAGGAGGGTAATTTTTTTATTGAAAAACTAAGCGTGTGAAGCTGCGGATTGGTCAGCTAGTCTATACTAATATTATAAATAGGAAAGATTTGTTTGTTTGTATTGAATACTCTCCGAAACTACTGGACCGATTTAAAAAATTCTTTACTGTTGAGAAGCTACACTATCCCCGGGTAACATAGGCTACTTTTTACCCAACTGCGCAGAAGGAGGGTAATGTTTTTATTGAAAAACTACGCGTGCGAAGCTGCGGATTGGTCAGCTAGTCTATACTAATATTATAAATAGGAAAGATTTGTTTGTTTGTATTGAATACTCTCCGAAACTACTGGACCGATTTAAAAATCCTTTACTGTTGAGAAGCTACACTATCCCCGGGTAACATAGGCTACTTTTTACCCAACTGCGCAGAAGGAGGGTAATGTTTTTATTGAAAAACTACGCGTGCGAAGCTGCGGATTGGTCAGCTAGTCTATACTAATATTATAAATAGGAAAGATTTGTTTGTTTGTATTGAATACTCTCCGAAACTACTGGACCGATTTAAAAATCCTTTACTGTTGAGAAGCTACACTATCCCCGGGTAACATAGGCTACTTTTTACCCAACTGCGCAGAAGGAGGGTAATGTTTTTATTGAAAAACTACGCGTGCGAAGCTGCGGATTGGTCAGCTAGTCTATACTAATATTATAAATAGGAAAGATTTGTTTGTTTGTATTGAATACTCTCCGAAACTACTGGACCGATTTAAAAAATTCTTTACTGTTGAGAAGCTACACTATCCCCGGGTAACATAGGCTACTTTTTACCCAACTGCGCAGAAGGAGGGTAATGTTTTTATTGAAAAACTACGCGTGCGAAGCTGCGGATTGGTCAGCTAGTCTATACTAATATTATAAATAGGAAAGATTTGTTTGTTTGTATTGAATACTCTCCGAAACTACTGGACCGATTTAAAAATCCTTTACTGTTGAGAAGCTACACTATCCCCGGGTAACATAGGCTACTTTTTACCCAACTGCGCAGAAGGAGGGTAATGTTTTTATTGAAAAACTACGCGTGCGAAGCTGCGGATTGGTCAGCTAGTCTATACTAATATTATAAATAGGAAAGATTTGTTTGTTTGTATTGAATACTCTCCGAAACTACTGGACCGATTTAAAAATCCTTTACTGTTGAGAAGCTACACTATCCCCGGGTAACATAGGCTACTTTTTACCCAACTGCGCAGAAGGAGGGTAATGTTTTTATTGAAAAACTACGCGTGCGAAGCTGCAGATTGGTCAGCTAGTCTATACTAATATTATAAATAGGAAAGATTTGTTTGTTTGTATTGAATAGACTCCGAAACTATAGGAACGATTTAAAAAATCCTTTACTGTTGAGAAGCTACACTATCCCCGGGTAACATAGGCTACTTTTTACCCAACCGCGCAGAAGGAGGGTAATGTTTTTATTGAAAAACTACGCGTGCGAAGCTGCGGATTGGTCAGCTAGTCTCTTAAACTTGATATTTAAACATCTAACGATAGATAGGGTTTCGGTGTAGTTTATGTACTGTGTCCACTTGTCCTAATTTATCTATATAGGGTGTTTGGTAATATACTGAAGATATTCAAGTGATGGTTTCTCAAAACATAAAAAAAAACTTCTCGAATAAAAACTACAAGGTATATTATCAAATTTTAAAGAAAATCGACTAATTTTAGGTAATTAATTCGACATAAAACTTAATGCCTACTCTTGCAATCGACATTAAAAAATAAAGGCAGTAATCCACAAAAGCGTAAATTTGCAGAGATGAGAATACATGCGAAAATAACTAATAGCATTTCGATATTCCGACATCTCTCCGCTTAGCTTTAGTGGAAACGGTCAAGCGGCGATGTCTTATTTTCTACAGCGCATTCGCTGCGAAGTTGTAAGCAGAGAGCGCGTAGAGAGAGGACATAAGTAGCAAATCTACGCGGCCTTTATTTTTGGATGTCGCTTGCAAGAGTAGGCAGTAATAGTTTTATATCGAATTAATCACCTAAACTAAGTCAATTTTCTTTAAAATTTGATAATATAACTATAGTCTTTCCATTTCTTTATTTTCTCGATGATAGTTCTAATTTGATAGTTGTAGTGTTGTGACCTCATGGGGGAGAGCTCATCGAGTGACAGTGACGATTCATCAAATTTTGATTAAAATAAATAAATAAAGATTACCTGTCGTTATAATTATTTCGTTTCATTGTCGAGTACCTACCTATACCTACTTATTTTACAACAGCTTCGAAAATTTTAAAGAAGTTGGCATTATCAATCAAGAATTAATACGTGTAACATCTTGTAATGAAATATAGTTTAGATTCTTACATTTTGTAAAAAAAAATATCGGGTCTGTTATCGTGTTACGTTATCGATAGTTCCATCCCTATCAGTATCTCCGACTCTGGTATAAACTTGTACGTGCGTAAGCGTCATATTTTTATACAATAATGATACATAATGTAAAAAAGACGCTCGTTCAAGTTTTCACAGGAGCTGTTATCGAGAAAATAAAGAAATGGAAAGACTATAGTATTAATTTTTTTCGAGAAGTCTCTTTTTTGTGTTATGAAAAACCGTCACTTGAATATCTTCAGTATATTACCAAACACCTTGTATAAGAGATGATAGTATGTATTTGTTACGTTTCATCAAAATCGGTCCAGCCCTTTAGTCGTGAAAACGTAACAGACAAACAGGGAGACAGGCAGACAGTTACTTTCGTATTTATATGTTAGTATGGAGTATGGGTTTAGGGTCCAAATGATCAATAACAGCTATTATATAATAGTATTCATATCTATATGCCTCCAGGACACAGGGAGGGGCATCGAAGGGCATGTTCCTAAGGTACGAGGAATTGCTTTGTTTATAGATCGAGCGAAGCGATATCTCTAAATCAACTTATATTATCGGCGTTATATGTATGTATGTTTGTTTGTCCAAGGATAACTTTCGAAGCGTTTATCCGATCATCGTGAAATTTGGTATATAGGTAGGTAGTAATGGTACAATTTTGGTGTGACTAAACGAGCTAAAAATATGGGGGAGGGTTGTTGAGATATTGGGGTTCAAGAGGGGTAAAAATAACCAAAATGGGACTATCCGGTCAAGTGGCACGTTTAATAAAAGTTATTTTCGAGCACATTTCGACTCCGTTTTTATTTTTAGTTTAAACCTTGTAGTTTTTAAGTTATTAGCTATGATAAAAACTGAACTTTGATAAAGTTCACAGGGTACACCAGTGACTCCATATTGCTGTAATTTGGTATGCGTGTAGCTTTAGTGACACAAATATAGGTAAAAGTTTGAAATCTAAAATAACTGAAATTTCTACCCCAAAAAAATGAACCAAAATACATGAACTCCCGTTACCTGTAATTTGAATGAAACTGTAGGACAAGTGTAATGGTTGAGCAATTCCTTGCACTATTTTATTAGTCAAAGAATAAGGTCGGCTTGCACAACGATCCCTAAACGTATTTAGCGACTAAACATCTTTAAACTTTACGTATATGTATGATTTGACAACGTTTAGGGATCATTGCGCAAGTCGCCCTAAGATTTTTTTTTTGTGTTTTGGGAGACTCGCGACAGTTCGGGGCGAAACACTAGTTAATAATTTATTTTATTAATAGTTAGATTCACAGTTACATTACCGTATATTATAAACTAATTAGAATAGCACTGCATTTAAACCAAATTGAATCTACATTGTAATATTAAACTTTTATGAATTTGACGCGGCAAAGTAGCCCGCCTGTTATCTTTAACATACCTATTAAGACTAAATAAAAAATTACAAGAAATAGTTTACAAAAACAAAGTACCATCATCATCATCCACAGCCTGACTTAAAAGAAAGAAAGATAATACATTTATTTGACACACATACAGAACAGACTATTCAGAACAGAACAAATACAAAAAAAAAACATTATAATATTAATAAGAAAAACTATATATGTACAAAATTACGGAAAAAAACACAATATAAAAAATTTAGTACTTTAACATATAGGTAGGTAGGTACAGATAAGGTCTTCCATGCTGTGTGGGCCAAACAGGCCCCGTCTCAGCGTATTGCTGCCTACCATCCGAGGAAGGTAAGCGGCGCTGGACTTCACCCTGGTTATAGGCTTCCTCAAGTTTGTGCCATCCACCACGATCCTGCGCTAGTCGAACCCACTGACGGCCCACGACCTTTACGATGTCGTCCACCCATCTCGCTGCTGGTCGTCCTACCCTTCCATACCCGCTCCTCGGCCACAATTCAGTCACTGCCCTGCTCCATCTGTCATCACCACGTCTAGCCAAGCGTCCCGCCCAAGACCATTTGAGCTCCATAACCCGATTTCCACCGTCATGAACCTTCGTTCGTGTACGGATCTCGACGTTTGGAACTCGATCTAAGAGTTTGATGCCGAGCATGGTACGCTCCATGGCTCTCTGTGCAACTCTGTACACAATCTCCTGCGACTGTGTACTTGATCGCATTTGGAGTTGGTGTGTGTTTATGTGTGTATGGTGTACCTAGTGTGTGTGCTGTGGAATGTATTTTATAGTGTTATGTTACGTTTTCAAGTGTTAATTATCTGCTCATTTGTTATAAGCGATTGTTACAACTCAACATTAGGTGGGCCATTTCAAACTACAGTTGCTAAAAAATATACTGAAACCCTTACGAAATCATCATATCAATAGCCATGAGGGATAACGCATGCTAATAGTAGGAGATCCATTCGTGCATAATGTGCACCCTGACCAAATCTAGCACATAACTAAATCCTCTCCGTCCAAAGGTGGAAAATAGCTTCAAGGCGATAAGACCGCTCATTGTACTATTTGCTTTGTGTCTTCTATTTTGTCTGTAATTTTTATAATAAAGTGTTTTCATTCATTCATCCATACTCATATACACGGTGTCCTTTAATGGTGGGTTCCTATATCCGTCAGTAGCCGACTACGCCTCGTATCTCCTTGAAAATGTGTCAAACAAGTAGGTCAAACTTTTGACAGGTTTTCAAGGAGAAACGAGTCTTAGCTGGTTACCGACGGATATAGGATACCGCTATAAATCACTGTTTTCCCAGACCAAACATTGCTCAGACCATGGTCTAATAACCGTTTAATATATAGCATCAATTAAGAGAATAAAATAACTAGACCTCAAATAAGTCTAACTTTGTTCAAAAACTAACCGTGACATAAAGTTCATGGGTACGCTAGCCGTAGCGTATTACCTACTCCTTAGTTAGATAGGTACCTAGTAGCTACCGGTCAGCGCGCTGACTATGTTGTAGGGCGTAACGACGTTACGTCTTATTAGACGTTTTTGACTGCTTTTTCACCAGAGATGTGCTATGCTACGTTGCTATGGCTGCGTTTGATTTCCACCAAACATATTCATTGGTCCACATAGCATAGCACTGGTGGAAACGGATTCAACTAAGCTATGTTTTTTATATGGAAGGATGCGTGCTATGGATGGACGCGAGTGGTAGCTATGTGAAGAGCAGAGTACTCAGTAGGCCCGCGTTTGCACATCTTACTCGCTCCGCTACATAGCTTAGTATCAGTGGAAACGGATGCGTGCTATGGATGGTCGCGAGTGGTAGCTATGTAAAGAACAGAGTACTCAGTAGGTCCGCGTTTGCACATCTTACTCGCTCCGCTACATAGCTTAGTATCAGTGGAAACGGATGCGTGCTATGGATGGTCGCGAGTGGTAGCTATGTGAAGAGCAGAGTACTCAGTAGGTCCGCGTTTGCACATCTTACTCGCTCCGCTACATAGCTTAGTATCAGTGGAAACGAATGCGTGCTATGGATGGTCGCGAGTGGTAGCTATGTGAAAAGCAGAGTACTCAGTAGGTCCGCGTTTGCACATCTTACTCGCTCCGCTACATAGCTTAGTATCAGTGGAAACGTATGCGTGCTATGGATGGTCGCGAGTGGTAGCTATGTGAAGAGCAGAGTACTCAGTAGGTCCGCGTTTGCACATCTTACTCGCTCCGCTACATAGCTTAGTATCAGTGGAAACGGATGCGTGCTATGGATGGTCGCGAGTGGTAGCTATGTGAAGAGCAGAGTACTCAGTAGGTCCGCGTTTGCACATCTTACTCGCTCCGCTACATAGCTTAGTATCAGTGGAAACGGATGCGTGCTATGGATGGTCGCGAGTGGTAGCTATGTGAAGAGCAGAGTACTCAGTAGGCCCGCGTTTGCACATCTTACTCGCTCCGCTACATAGCTTAGTAACAGTGGAAACGGATGCGTTCTATGGATGGTCGCGAGTGGTAGCTATGTGAAGAGCAGAGTACTCAGTAGGCCCGCGTTTGCACATCTTACTCGCTCCGCTACATAGCTTAGTATCAGTGGAAACGGATGCGTGCTATGGATGGTCGCGAGTGGTAGCTATGTGAAGAGCAGAGTACTCAGTAGGCCCGCGTTTGCACATCTTACTCGCTCCGCTACATAGCTTAGTATCAGTGGAAACGGATGCGTGCTATGGATGGTCGCGAGTGGTAGCTATGTGAAGAGCAGAGTAATCAGTGGGTCAGCGTTTGCAAATCTTACACGCTCCGCTACATAGCTTAGTATCAGTGGAAACGGATGCGTGCTATGGATGGTCGCGAGTGGTAGCTATGTGAAGAGCAGAGTACTCAGTAGGCCCGCGTTTGCACATCTTCCTCGCTCCGCTACATAGCTTAGTATCAGTGGAAACGGATGCGTGCTATGGATGGTCGCGAGTGGTAGCTATGTGAAGAGCAGAGTACTCAGTAGGCCCGCGTTTGTACATCTTACTCGCTCCGCTACATAGCTTAGTATCAGTGGAAACGGATGCGTGCTATGGATGGTCGCGAGTGATAGCTATGTCAAGAGCAGAGTACTCAGTAGGCCTGCGTTTGCACATCTTACTCGCTCCGCTACATAGCTGAGTATCAGTGGAAACGGATGCGTGCTATGGATGGTCGCGAGTGGTAGCTATGTGAAGAGCAGAGTACTCAGTAGGCCCGCGTTTGCACATCTTACTCGCTCCGCTACATAGCTTAGTATCAGTGGAAACGGATGCGTGCTATGGATGGTCGCGAGTGGTAGCTATGTGAAGAGCAGAGTACTCAGTAGGCCCGCGTTTGCACATCTTACTCGCTCCGCTACATAGCATAGTATCAGTGGAAACTGATGCGTGCTATGGATGGTCGCGAGTGGTAGCTATGTGAAGAGCAGAGTACTCAGTAGGCCCGCGTTTGCACATCTTACTCGCTCCGCTACATAGTTTAGTATCAGTGGAAACGGATGCGTGCTATGGATGGTCGCGAGTGGTAGCTATGTGAAGAGCAGAGTACTCAGTAGGCCCGCGTTTGCACATCTTACTCGCTCCGCTACATAGCTTAGTATCAGTGGAAACGGATGCGTGCTATGGATGGTCGCGAGTGGTAGCTATGTGAAGAGCAGAGTACTCAGTAGGCCCGCGTTTGCACATCTTACTCGCTCCGCTACATAGCTTAGTATCAGTGGAAACGGATGCGTGCTATGGATGGTCACGAGTGGTAGCTATGTGAAGAGCAGAGTACTCAGTAGGCCCGCGTTTGCACATCTTACTCGCTCCGCTACATAGCTTAGTATCAGTGGAAACGGATGCGTGCTATGGATGGTCGCGAGTGGTAGCTATGTGAAGAGCAGAGTACTCAGTAGGCCCGCGTTTGCACATCTTACTCGCTCCGCTACATAGCTTAGTATCAGTGGAAACGGTCACATAGTTTCATAGATTTTACATCCTCGCAGCATAGCTGCATACCACATCTCTGGTGGAAAAGCAGCCTTAAGTTCGCGACTTTTTATATTTTTCAAAGACCGATTTCGTTTTGTTTTTTAATTTGATGTTAAAATCTGTTAGTAGAGCATGGTCTGAACAATGTTTGTTCTGGGAAAACAGTGATGGACACCGTGTATATAATAATATAAAAGTAACTGTCTGTCTGTCTGTTTCTTACGTTTTCACACCTACACGGCTGGACTGACTTCAATGAAATTTGGTAATTGACCTGTAGTGTGAAACAGGCAATTTTGTTATGTTTTTGATGTGAAACATGTATTGGCGCGCCTTGGGTAAGAAGACGTACGGCATGCCTAATAAAATTGGGGTAGGATTTATTATTATTATTTTAAATACATTTTTTAGGCTAAGTAAAATAATTGTCGTTTATAAAACTGTCAAAAGTACGGATAAAGAATTATTTTATATTGCGTCAGATAAGAAAAGATTATAAACGGTCTTCTTTAAATGATCGAGTGAAGCGAGATCTGTAAATCAACTTGGGCAAATCGGCGTTGTATGTATGTATGTTTGTTTGTCCGAGTATAACTTTCGAGGCGTTGATCCGATCATCGTGATATTTGATACATAGGTGATGGCACAATTTTGGTGTGACAAATTTTTGTAATTTGGTATGCGTGTAGCTTATGTGGCACAAATATAGGCCAAAAGTCTGACCTCCAGAATAACTGCAATTTGTACCCCGAAAAAATTGAACCAAATAACATGAACTCCCGTAAACTGTAAGTAGGTCAAGTAATTTGATTATTTATTTCGTGGTAGGTACTATTTTGATAGTCAAATATTACAAATAATATTTTTTTGTTTTAATCGGAGACTCGCGAGATCTCGGTTCGGGGCGGACCACTAGTTATAAATTCTTTCAACAACCATCAATTTTGATCATTTAATATATTGACATCAGCCGGGCCGGGCGTCCTGAGATGACCACAATGCGAGACCACGAGACGTGCACTGGCATCTAGTTTGAATAAACACAGATTATTGTTCTGATTATCTAAGGCGTTACCCAAAAATTATTTACGGTGTTACTACCACTTCTGTTCTGTATCTAATAAAATTGACTAGCCATTTATATTATAAAACCGGCCAAGTGCGAGTCGGACTCGCGCACAAAGGATTCCGTACCATCTGTAAGAACGGCATAAAAATCACGTTTGTTGTATAGTAGCCCCCCTTAAATTCTTGTTTTATTTTAATTTAATTATTTGTTTTTAAAGTGAATATATAACCAAATATTCTGCGAATATTTCAAGCGTCTACCTACCTGTTGCCGGTATCAATATCGAGCTAAAACGAACAAAAAATCACGTTTATGGGGAGCCCCCCATAAATGTTTATTTTATTCTGTTTTCAGTATTTGTTGTTATAGCGGCAACAGAAATACATCATCTGTGAAAATTTCAACTTTCTGACTATCACGGTTCATGGTGACAGACGGACAGACATACAGCGGAGCCTCAGTAACAGGGTGCTGTTTTACCCTTTAGGTACGGAACCCTAAAAAGCCCAAATGCATTCTCGTAAAACAGAAAACTACCGCAAATTACCTCGACGACCACAGTGGCGCAGTGGGCGAACAGTCGGCGGAGATGCAGGAGGTAGCGGGTTCAATTATGGCGCGAAACAAATGTTTGCATGATCTACAGATATTTGTTCCGGGTCTGGATGTATACCTATAATTATTATAAGTATGTATTTACAAAACAAAAAGTATATAAGTATTCTATCAGTTATCTGGTTCCCATAGTACAAGCTATGCTTAGTTTGGAGCTAGATAGCGCTGTGTGAAATGTCCAATATTTAATTAACTTCTCCAACTAGATACGAAGCCCTTAAAAGTTATAAAGCGCCTGTTGGTTTTAACTTATTAAATCGCTCAGCCGCTTAGTCTCATCGCTCGGCCGGTGAGCAATAATCGCGCGGATGACTGCGCTTGTTAACCGGCAACCAGCTATGTAGGTTACTACGTCCTTTATCCTCTGTGGCGCAGTGGGCGAATAGCCGGCTGAATAGGAAATAGCGGGTTTGATTCCCGCTGCGGGACTAATCCTTGAACGGTCTACAGATATTCGTTACGGGTTTGGATATTTTTCTATATATATATATATATATATATATATATGTATATATTATAAGTAAGTATGTGTATACAAAAAAAATATTATAAGTATTCTATCAGTATTCTGGTTCTCAGTACAAGCTTTGCTTAGTTTGTGGATAGATAGCGCTGTGTGAAATGTTCATTATTAATTTATTTATGTCCATAATGTACTGTACATCAGTCTGGCTTTGTGATCGATATTCAAATGATTAATATTTTGCAAAATGTATTTATAACTAGGCCATTGTACACAGGGCTACACATCAAGCTATATATTTCCAGTATAAGCTGACCTCTCATTCTACGAAAATCCTACACAATGCGAGGTCGGCGTATACTGGATATGTAGAGCTTGAGAGATGTGTGGCCGTGTGTACACGCGCTTAGTTATACTAGTTGCCATACCAGTGCACAATAGTTTAAATTCGACCTTAATTCGTGATTTTGTAACCGAATTCAAAAAAGGAAAAGGTTCTCAATTCGACTGTATTTTTTTAAGTTTGTTACCTTAACTTTCGACTGGGTGAACTGATTTTGATGATTCGTTTTTTATTTGAAAGCTGGTGCTTCCCGTGTGGTCCCATTTCAATTTGTTCCAGTTTTGACAATGACATCCATGAGAAAACCATATAAATTTTATGTGCGCGACAAATGGACGAATAACTCAATATCACGCCAACCGATTTCGATGATTCTTTCTTTAACCAACTTCAAAAAAGGAGGAGGTTCTCAATTCGACTGTATTTTTTTATGTTTGTTACCTCATAACTCCGTCATTTATTAACCGATTTGGAAAATTCTTTTATTATTTGAAAGGATATCATTTTGGCCACCTGACTACGTAGGGAATTTGGCACTACAACTTTCCATCCCCGGTCGAAGATCTAGAGGTAGACCCAAGACAAGGTGGAGAGATGTAGTGTCAAAAGACATGAGAGAGTGCCAAGTTTCTGATGACGACGTCGAGGATAGAGCGAAGTGGAGAAGAACGACCGGGAAAGCTGACCCCACCACCATGTGGGATACATAGCTGGGAAGAGAGAGAGAGAGATTTGAAAGGATATCATTTCAGATTGGTCCCATAGAAATTTCATCGAAATCGGTTCAGTAGTTTGGTTTTTCTGTTATCTGAAGTGGGTTATATTTTTGTTAAAAAGTTACTTGCATTCCCATTACCTCTCTTCTCCATATAAACTTTAACTACGCCAAACTACGTTATACACTTAAAAAGAAGGACAATGTTTTCTCTTCACGTACATAGTTAAAAGTATCCTTATAACACAAGTGTCAATTAGGACGATTTAATTAGGAACCTTTAAATAAAGAAGATAAGACGCTTTAAGACGTCTACTGTGCATGCACACAGAATCAAACAACCCTTAAGTCTCAGGAGAGTCTCCCTGTGTTTGTTCCACCGCTTGTATAATGGGTTGTGTTCTGAGGATTTGTTTGATATGGTGCCTGCAAGTTCCTTTTATCATCGCACCAATCGCCAACGACAGGGAATCCATCCACATACCTTGGAGACGATGTGGTGACCTTGAGGTTCTAGAGGAATTTCCTCCCGCGAACACTTCGCTTGTGGAATGGTCTCCCTGCGGTTTTCCCTAGGGACTACAGTATGGGGTTCTTCAAAAAGGGCGTTTTGAAAATTTTAAATGGTCGGCAACGCGCGAGTAATACCTTTAGTGTTACGAACGTCCACAGGCTACGGTAACCACTTACCATCAGGTGGGCCGTATACTTGTTTGCTAACTTAGTGGTATAAAAAATTACTAATTTATAAAATTGTTCAATTACAAAATTGTCCACGCGTCTGTAGGTCGATCAGTCTATGTTCATTCTGGACAGACGCAACTCGCACTCGCACATTAACGTTTAAAAATATACGAAACGTAACTCTCTCTCTTTCTATCTTCACTAACTTATATCTCCCTCTCGTCTTCTGTTCGCACTTTTCGTAACGCATTCACCAGCTTACTCCCCAAGTCAAGCGTGCGTAAAGAAGTTTTACTTCAAAAATCAAACAAACAACCTCTCTCCCTAAACGCATACACCTTCTCCGTTCCGTCGTAAGTAACAATAGACATTGTCCATGTTGAAAAATGGAAACAATATTACCTTTTTTAGTTCAATCATTTTTTAAATATTCTACTTGTATAATTAATTATTTAACAAGAATTGCCAGCAATAAAATTCCGTGATCATAAAATGTGCCATAGGAAATACAGATACTATATATTTTTTAGATTCTTTGCGACTATTTTAGCGGATGTTATAATCGAACAGATAAAACTATATTAGCCCTGTATCGGTTTGTCCGTCTGTCTTCTCGCTCGACCCAGATTGAATTTCATATACACTAAATCGGAAATACTTATTATATTTTGTTGTAGTTTGTTCAAGGCAGTTTTATTAATCTGAAGTTTACGAGACTATTATACACTTAGCCATATTTTGGTGGAAATTGGTGCAGCCATTCTAAAGATTAAGAGGTAACTCCCTTGTAGGTTCCTGATCATATTCTGGGAGCTATTGCATTAATGTGCTATATTTTTTTAACATATACTTTCCACTGCTGGGCAAAGGTCTCCCCCATGTTCCTCCACATCTCACGATTACTCGCCACGTCCCACCAGCCATCTTGGAATGCATCGAGGTCGTCACGCTAACTGCAGACGGGCGTCGAATCCGGAGCAGGCCGAGGAAGCTACGAGTATATGTATATTATGTTAGTAATATTCTTGAGGACGTTGTTTAAAACTTCGCATAAGGTTTTAGCTGAAAATCAGCGTTGGGCCTATTATGTTGAGTTAACCGCCATTTCGGTGCTAAGACAGTTGAGCTACATAAAATTCAATTGTATCCGCAAGTTCTACATATAGTTGTTTCATCCATACTATAACACTAGCAGACCCGCCCGCGGCTTCGCACGCGTGGTTTTTCAATAAAAAGAGGGACAAATATACTATCGAATTAATAATATTAGTATGGATCTCAGAATACAGAAAAACCAGAAGCCGCCTTCAACTGTAATTGCAAGCCGTGCGCTGTGTTCATAAAACAAAACCCTAGTCCCACGCCCATCTCATGCCACTCGCGTAATGTTGCTAGCTTATGGCGGGTTCCTATATCCGTCGGTAACCAGCTACGACTCGTTTCACCTTGAAAACCTGTCAAAAGTTTGACACTAGTTTGACACTTTTTCAAGGAGATACGAGGCGTAGTCGGTTACCGACGGATATAGGAACCCGCCATATGTCATTATTTACGTTTTGGAGGTAAGATATAATGAAATCCAAATTATCTAATACCACATAGGTATCACAGGTATATTTTATATCTGCATACCTGACCAGTACATAAAAAATAGTATAATAATTACTACAATCATTATATTCAGGGTTATCTGTTTGGGGTGTACTAACTCAAAATGGGGTGATTGTACACACGGCTACACATCAAGCTATACATTTCCAATATAAGCTGACTTCGCATTGCGTAGGCTTTTCGTAGAATATGAGGTTAGCTTATTCTGGAAATGTATAGCATAATGTGTAGCCGTGTGTTCTCATCATTATTAACAACTTTTACGACGGGGGCAACCTTGAAATTGCAAAAAAATCAGCTGTTCGAAAGAAAATTTTCATGGAGACGCCTGACAAAATGTATCTATATCTTATCACATCTTATGGAACAGCAATTTTTTTTCAGTGTTGGTTGGCCCCATAGTAAAAGTTGTTCATAATAATGCGTACCTACAATGGGCCGTCTTTTGGCTTAGCACACCCCAAACAGATAACCCGATATACTACTCATAAATATGTTAAACTAACTTATATACCTAATAATATCAATGATTTTAAAATAAAACACGGTTTGTATTTATGTAGGTAGAGAACATGTCCTTAAAAGGATGCTAACTGTTTAAGTGATTGCCAGTAACCCTGTATAACTTTTTTTAACCTGGTCATTATGTATTTTTAAACAGTCATATAAATTAAAACAACAACGAATAAAAGTTTTCATTCTGAGTATTCTAGAGTTGGAAAAATAATAACTCTCGATATTTGGCAACACCAGCATAATGGAGGTATCATTAGTGACAACAATTACAAACCGATCAATTTGTTTTATAATCAAATAACACAATATCTAAATTAAACTTGCGTATGAAATATGATCCCATCTTGTTTTTTTAGTGCAGCTAAATTTTTACACGTTGGGACGACACAAGAAGGCATAACTTAATTAAATTTAACACTGTAAAACACATCACGCACGACGACAGTCACAGAGTAACTAATGGCGTTCGTGTAAAACTACTCTATTTTGGAGTCGTTTTTGACGCTTCAGTATTAGGCTTCTGGTTTTTTCTGTATTCTGAGGCATGGATTATTAAAAATACAATCCAATACTAGAATTTAAAAAACCTCATCCCTCATTTTGCGCCGGGTGTTAAAAACTGAAATAGCTAAGAACCACAAAAGTTAAACACACTTTCTACAAAAAAAATGGCATCCGAATCGGTCCATCTGTTTTGGAACAACGATGCCACAGACAGACATACAGACAGACATATGCGTCAAACATACAACACCTACTTTTTTTGAGTCAGCTTCAGAATATAATATATAAAAATATTATATTCTAAAAGCTGTGCAAGTAAATCCGATGATAAATACTAGTATTAGATACTATATTAAATTCATGCGTCATATTATACGGTACACGATCGATAAGTGTAGGAAGTACCATTGCCAGCACATTTAATTTATGTTAACGGATCTTGTAACCTATCTTGGTTTGTATTAGTATGTTATTTGTTATACTGTGTTTGTGATCTAGATGCATAAAATAGTAGTCTATAGAGTAATAACAAAGACTACCTAACTAGTGGTTCGCCCCGAGCTGAGATCTCGCGAGTCTCCCATAAAAGCGAAACAATATATTGCTACGAGCTGAGAGTTCGGGATAAAATAATAAAAATGAATCCAATCAAAATAACACACCGAAACGTTCGAGCGTATAGCCAAATCCAGACTGAACTTCGTTTTTTTTTCGAATGGACTAATCTCGCTGTTGGCCTCTGAGGCCGTTGCAGCTTAACCGAACTTTTGGCGAGCGTAGAAGGCGCTCAGCCCTGTAAGTTTTTGATGAGGCAAATAGCGCAAGGACACCACTTAGGTACGAACCTCGGCTTGGGCTGTTGCCAGGAAGGGGATAGGAGAGAAACGCCCGAGTACGTGCTTGTACCTCGTATAGGCGACGACTGAAGGTACTCGTCGACCTCGCCGGCGAGGTCGGTGTATCTGTGAAGTGTTTGTTCTGTCTAATGTAGATTACTCAGAAATCTCTTCCGCAATAGCGGAGGTGATTTCGTTATCCGGGTCTCCGAGAACGTGTCTCGGACGACGGAGGGGTTTGTTCGCGGGCGGATCTATCGGATAATAGTATGTATGTAATCTATCTAATGGTATGTACCAAAGGATTCGGATGATGAGTGGCAAGTTCATAATGTCGCTTGGAAGCGAACTCACTGCTGAGAAATACACAAAGAATTAAAATGCTGGATAAGACTACCGGGTGGTCTTGTATAGCTGCTTACAATGCAGGGATATAACAGAACGACTATCAAATTAGCGCTACGAAATAATAACCAAATAACTTGACCTACAGTTTCATTCAAATTACACGTAACGGAGTTCATGTTAATTGGTTACTTTTTTTGGGGTAAAAATTGCAGTTATTCTGGATTTCAGACTTTTCACATATTTGTGTCACAAAAGCTACACGAATACCAAATTTCAGCACGGTGGGGTCACCGATGTACCCTGTGAGTTTCGTCAAATGTCAGTTTTTGTTATGGCTAATAACTCAAAAATTACAAGGCTTAAAATAAAAATAAAAACGGGGTCGAAATTTCCTAATGAAGATCTTTATTTTAACGTGCTACTTGACCAGAGAGTCCCATTTTGCTTTTTTTACGCCTCTTGAACCCCAATATTTCAACAAAACCCCCCATTTTTAGCTTATTATACACATCAGGGTTGTGGTATCACTACCTAGCTATATATTAAATTTCACGATGATCGGATCGGAAGTTTGTTTGTCCGAGGATAACTTTCGAAACGTCGAAAGTTATCCTTGGACAAACAAACAGTTGATTTTGAGTTCTCGCTTCGCTTAATCAATAATATACTTACTACGCACTACACAGTGAGTTATTTAGAAGTGACGGAGATTTCAAAATCTAATCTGTAGTAGATACCTACATATAGAACAATGCGCCTTAATAATTATTTAATTTAATTGGAATCACAAAGGCAATTATTGTAAAAGATCAGGTTTACACTGAAATATTTTGGAAAACTTATAAATAATATATTATTACGCAGAATTACGCAGACTAGACGCGGAATAATCAAAATAATAAAAATTTACCAATGTTCTACTCTTGATTAAGAATAAAAATTTGCAAAAAGATTAACTTTTAGGGTGTTACCAAACCAATCGATCGATCGCCGATCGATGCCACCGATTGACGTCGTTCGACAGTTCCTACTATACCGCATCGTCGACTGATTTCAGTTTACCATACCTCAGTATTTTATAGTACCTCTTTTACTCTGCAGGCTACCAGACTCTGGAATGCCCTACCTGTCTCAATTCGTCATGCAAAATCTCTCCCTATCTTTAAAAACATGGTCAGACAACACTTTCTGTCATCCATCGCTCACTAGGCCATTTATTTATTTATACATTTTTATAATATATGTATGTAGGTATGACAATATATGTATATATATTTTATGTATCTTAATATTAATATTTATGTACTTTTATGAATATATTATTTACTATAATTAAGCATTTTATTTTATATTAACTATATTTTTTATAAATAGTAATTATGCTTGTTTTAAAAAAAAACTGATTCTAAAAAAATAAAATCTTATGCCGCCGTCCTTATTTGTTCATATAGATCCTGTCCATCCAAAGGTTGTCTGGAAGAGATCGCTTTTAGCGATAAGGCCGCCCATTGTACCTATGCTTTAAAATTGTATTTTCTTTTATATGTTTGTATTTAATGGTGTGCAATAAAGAAATTATCTAATCTAATCTAATCTATCGATCGATGACATCGATCGTTGCTTGATCGATTGGTGTAGTAATACCCTTAAATTTTCTATAATGCAGATCTTATTTTTTTGTCCTCCCGGTGGTTCTGAAATACATTTCCCTCATATTAATACAAACCTTTTCCCCCCCGAAGAGAAGAAAACGATCGTTTTCGAATATAGTCCTCTAAAATTACAGTTTACGCTTACATTTCTTTCGATAAAACTCACCCTGTAAGCAAAAAGGGCGATTTTACGCACGAAAATAAGATCAAACTAATATTATAAATGCGAAAGTTTGGATGTTTGTTTGATTACTCAATCACGTCGTAACGGGTGAACTGATTTCGAGGAAATTTGATATGTACATAGATTATAAGTTGGATCAACACATGGACTTTTTGTTGACAAACAACGCGTGCGAGTAGATAACTATGACATATTCTTTTTAGGCAAGCGTGCTCCATCTTCGATCGCACCATCACTAAACCGTTTGTGATCAAGCGTTTGACTATCATCATTAAAAAAAAGAAAGATAGATATGTATAGACATTTATTTCGACACAAGTAACAAACACATAGAGACTACATACGGTGGATAACTACAGACATACACTTAAATTCAATCGGAAAACGATTGTACCCTTTCACTATGAGCCCAGTGCCGAAATAGGGGTAGGTACGACTCAAAATTAAGGTTGTATTACATTATAATGGCACGGATCCAGCACGGCTCCAACCCAGCAATTTACTTGTCATTCAAATTAGAGCATTAAAACCAGTGTCGTATAATATATTTCGTAATTTCGCTGTAAGCGAGGAGACCGCACGCTGTAAGCGAGGAGACCGCGCGCTGTAAGCGAGGAGACCGCGTGCGTACAGTGCGCCGACTGCGAGCCGCCAGCTAAACATCGTGGCGTCGCCTCTTCCTTCCTTCTCCTCTTTTTATTTTTCTGTTCTTCATCGAGAGCAATAGCGATTATTACTAGTTCGCGCAATGTAAACTGAGACATTATGAAGTCGTGCGAGTTCTAGGCGTGTTCATTCACGAATACGTGTTCGCGGTGATAGTAAGCTACACACTTTGCGGATGGCTCGCTGCCAGCGAGCTGGCACCTCGCGGACGACGCGCTGCCAACGAGCTGGCTCCTCGCGGGCGGCGAGCGGTAGCCGAAATTTGAGACGGTGCTGTGGTGCAGCTGTGTCGTTGCCGTGCCGCATCCGTACGGCTACAATGTAATACAACCATTATGCTGAACAAATTTATTGCTCAAGTTACGAGTTTTTATAAAAATCATGTCATCAATTTCTTTTCAGGACAATAACTATAAACTTTGTGGCCCACCTTCCAATCATCTGTCTTGGACTTCGGCTCGAGCGAGACATACCTTTTTTAAACGTACAACATGTTGTGACTTTGCACCACAACTTAAAGACATTGTACAGAAAACGTTTGAAATTCCACTTGAATTTTAGAGAATGTGTTTATGTGTCCAATTCCATGACAATCAGCCCCTTACATGTTACCATAAACATACCGTACCGAAGTATATTGCATTATGTTGTCAAGGTCAACTCAGAATACAGAAAAATCCAGAAACCGCGAACGCGCCTAATACTGAAGCATCAAAAAATACTCCGAAATAGAGTTGTTTTACGCCATAAGTTACTCGGTGACCGTCGTCACGCGTGACGACCGACAGTGTTAAATGAAGTAATGCCTTCTTGTGTCGTCGCAAAGTGTAAAAATTTAACTGTGCTAAAAAAAACAATAGTTGTTTATAATGAAGAGTACAATCACCCCCTTCCCACAAAGTACACCCCAAACAACCCTATATATATATAAGTTGTAGTAATTATTAGAATATGTTTCGTGTCAATCCTAATAGTAGTCAGGTATGCAGATATGAAATATACCTGTGATATCTGTATAGTAAGTATTAGATCACTTGTATTTCATTAGTTGTATCTTACCAGGTTCGTAGAAACCGTCCATACGGTGGGGTCCCAGTTCTTTAAGACCCCCCGTACCAATAGACCTCAGAAACTCTCTGATGACACCCTTAACCTCATGGCTGAACGACGTTCTTTGCAACTGCAGTCTCCCGATGATGCTCAGTCACATAGGCAGCTCAATAGAAAGATTTGGAAATCCTTGCGGCACGATATTCGTACCTTTAATACATCTCGTATTAAAGATACGATAGAGCGGAATAAAGGCTCCAAAGTGTTCGCGAGAGATAATTCTATTGGGCAGAGCCGCATGACGAAGCTGAAGAGGGAAGATGGCAGCATAACGTCAAGTAAAGCGGAAGTGTTAAGGGAAGTCGAAAGGTTCTATGGACGGCTCTACGATTCGGTCACTAAACCTGTTTGCAGTGCGGCCAACGACCCAAGAGCCAAACTGACCCGACATTATACCGAAGATATTCCGGACATCAGCCTGTATGAGATCAGGATGGCCTTGAATCAGCTTAAGAACGACAAGGCGCCGGGTGAGGACGGAATCACTTCAGAGCTTCTGAAAGCGGGTGGATCACCGGTACTTAAAGTCCTTCAGAAGCTTTTTAATTCCGCCTTGCTTGAAGGTACGACGCCAAAAGCATGGAACGGGGGCGTGGTGGTTCTGTTCTTCAAGAAAGGCGACAACACCTTGCTTAAGAATTACAGACCCATCTCGCTTTTGAGCCATGTTTATAAGCTGTTTTCGAGGGTCATCGCGAACCGTCTCGAACGCAGGTTTGATGACTTCCAGCCTCCCGAACAAGCCGGGTTCCGTAAAGGCTACAGTACCATAGACCACATACATACGCTGTGGCAAGTCATACAGAAGACCGAAGAGTATAACTTGCCGCTATGTCTCGCGTTTGTGGACTATGAGAAAGCCTTCGATTCGATCGAAACATGGGCAGTGCTTGAGTCTCTCCAACGATGCCGTATTGACTATCGGTACATCGAAGTGTTGAAGTGTTTGTATAAAAACGCCACTATGTCAGTCCGAGTACACGAACAGAGCTCGAAGGCGATTCCCTTAAAAAGAGGCGTAAGACAGGGAGATGTCATCTCTCCGAAACTGTTTACGACCGCATTGGAAGATGCCTTCAAGCTTCTGGAATGGAAAGGACTGGGCATCAATATTAACGGCGAATACATCACTCACCTTCGGTTTGCCGACGATATTGTGGTCATGGCAAAGTCGATGGAAGAGCTCAGCACGATGCTCGAAGGCCTCAATCGAGTCTCCCAACGGGTAGGACTTAAAATGAACATGGACAAGACGAAAATCATGTCGAATGTCCATGTCGTCCCTGCCCCAGTTATGGTTGAGAACTCGACTCTTGAAGTTGTCGACGCGTATGTATACCTAGGACAAAAAGTCCAATTAGGTAGGT
The DNA here is from genome assembly GCA_918857605.2 of Philereme vetulata. Classification (NCBI taxonomy): domain Eukaryota; kingdom Metazoa; phylum Arthropoda; class Insecta; order Lepidoptera; family Geometridae; genus Philereme; species Philereme vetulata. The sequence continues at coordinate 3,292,153 of OU975420.1, forward strand.
CCAACTTCGAGAAAGAGGTCAATCGTCGAATCCAACTCGGATGGGCAGCATTTGGGAAACTTCGCAACGTCTTTTCGTCCAACATACCTCAGTGCCTTACGACGAAAGTCTACAATCAGTGTGTGTTACCAGTGATGACATATGGAACCAAGACGTGGTCCTTCACTATTGGCCTTATGAATAAGCTCAGAGTCGCTCAACGAGCTATGGAGAGGGCTATGCTCGGGGTTTCTCTACGGGATCGAATCAGAAATGAGGAGATACGTAGGAGAACTCAAGTCACCGACATAGCCCGACGGATTAGCACGTTGAAGTGGCAATGGGCAGGCCATATAGCGCGCAGAACAGATGGCCGATGGGGCCGAAAGGTTCTCGAGTGGAGGCCACGGACCGGCAAGCGCAGCGTAGGACGTCCACCCACAAGATGGGCAGACGACTTGGTAAGAACCGCAGGTCGGCGTTGGATGCAGGCCGCTTCCAACCGCAGTTCCTGGAGATCAATGAGGGAGGCCTTTGTCCAGCAGTGGACGTCCTACGGCTGATATGATGATGATGATGATCTTACCTGAATCATTTACCCCAAAACGGGTAATGACTAAGCTAGCAACATTACGCGGGTGGGGGTGAGATGGGTGCGGGGCGCGGATTTTGTTTTATGAACACATCGCACGGCTTGCAATCAGCTGAAGGCGGCTTCTGGTTCTTTCTGTATTCTGAGGTGGTCGCAAAGCTGCCACGATCAACGTAAGATCAAACCAGAATTTGCATATCCTTATTTCGCCGGTCTCGTCACGATTTGCCGAACCCTGATCTGGGACCTTCAATTGTCATGAACCTTACCTTGTGCACATCAAGTTTCTTTACTTTCTCCTCTACAATTTACTACGTCTTTGAACCGTTAATAAGATCCCCATATTTTCGTAATATGAGAGTAGTATGACGACCTCTGTGGCGCAGTGGGCGAAGAGCCGGCTGAGACGCAGGAGGTTGCGGGTTCAATTCCCGTCGCGGAACAAATGTTAATATGATCTACAGATATTTGTTCCGGGTCTGAGTGTTTTTCTATATTAGATAGGTAAAACAAATATCTATTTATGTATTCTATCAGTTATCTGGTTCCCATAGTTCAAGCTTTGAAATCTATGCCAGCTTAGTTTGGGGCAAGATACCACTGTGTGAAATGCCCAGCATTGTTTATTAGTGACTAGCTGATGCCCGCGACTGCGTACGCGTTACACTACTAAATGTGTAGCCATAGAAATAAAGCTAAACTCGCTGTTGCAACTTGACTTCATACCCCATTTTTATCCCATGAGAAATGGGATAAAAGGTATAGGTATTATGGGATAAAGGTAGAATAAAAGTAGTTTATGTGGTAATCCAGGTTATTATCTACGTATATACCAAATTTCACCGAAATCGGTTCAGCCATTACGACGTGATTGAGTAATAAATAAATAAACAAACATCCTAACTTTCGCATTTATAATATTTGTTTTTACTACAGGGCCACCCAGAAAAAACAAACGATTTTTTGTAATCTAAATCACATCTTGTTTAAAATTCAAGCAGGTTTGAACCACACTATGAGAGTTTTGACAGCTAGCAATAGAACGTACCTACCACAGAGCATAATATCACGACCAACAATATTAGTGTGATTTATTTTATTATGTATGTACCAGCATTCATTCATTAATATTTTCCTCTTAATTCTATCATTCTAGAACCGTCGCGTGTCGCTTTCGCTTCTTCGAACTCCCAATTACAATTGATGACAAATAAATTCAAGTGAGCCCAAGAATGTAACCTTATTATGTAGGTAACCTTGGCCACGGCTTCGCTGCAGGATTTCAACGCTAATCAAATTCTGAATATGTTTCGAGGGGAGAATCTTTGAGATCCGTTTAATTTCCATAAAACTAGACAGTTATTTTATATTCTACTCAGCTATTTCTACCTGATCGTTGGTTGCTTAATGAAGATGTCACACGTATATTTTTTTTCTTCCTATTCTGTGCACATTCTGTGGTATGATGACATATAATGGCTCAGTATTTAGGTCGGTTTTCCATCTAGCGGGAACCATTCTAACATTTCTTGTGTAGCAGCCGTCAGTTCTTTAACTAGCAAAGTCAAATTCAAAATCTTTTATTCATTAAAATCACAAGGATCCCTTTGAAACTTCAATTTTACTGCCTGTTCCTTCGCGACCAAGCCAGGAAAGAGAGGCAAGAAACAAGGCTGGTTGTTTTTTTAATGATCATTTTACAATACATAACAATACAAGAAGTAAATTACGTCTAAATTGTAACATTTTGAACGAGTTGGAGCAATTTCAATCCCAAGCTTCTCTATCATCTAACTAAATAATCCGATATTTTATAGTAGGTTTTTTTAGTAGTAGGTTTTGTTTAATTACGTTTTTAAATTTGTTAATTGACAATTTTTGTACATCGCTTGGGAGTTTGTTATAAAAGCGAACACCTTGCCCTTTAAACGATTTACTAACTTTATGGAGTCTACAAGTGGCAACAGCGAGTTTATCTTTATTTCTAGTATTAAAATTATGATTATCGCTATTTTTCATAAACAAATTAATATTTTTGTGAACATTCATCAGATTTTCATAGATGTATTGACAAGGGAATGTCATAATATTCATTTCTTTAAACTTATTGCGTAATGATTCTCTGGGGCCCATATTATAAATTGCACGAACAGCCCTCTTCTGCAGCACAAAAACGGCGTTTATATCTGCAGTAGTATACCGTATGACATAATGCTGTGGAAGTAGCTGAAGTAAACTAGTCTAGCTGTGTCTACGTCTGTAAAAAGACGGATCTTTTTGACTGCGTATGCCGCAGAACTAAGTCTCTTCGACAACTTATCAATGTGACGATGTGGGTGGGTAGCCTGTTATTTTTATTGTACACTTCCTATTTCATTGACAACGAATTTCATTTTTTTTATATATAAAATATGCAATCACAAACCTAGAAAGAAATTCAAGTGGGTAGATGAAATTAAAATACTGCAGGCAGGCAGCCCTATCGCGTGTTTACGTACCACGCGGCTGTAGGTAATTATTTCAAGGACAGGACCGAGTTACAATACCGTTTAAATAACATTACCGTGTTTTAGTATAGCTAAAATGATGATGATTGATTGAAAATAATTTATTGTACTTATAAAAATAGCACAAAGGCGAAGTTAATGCTAAAGAGCATTCTCTCCAGATAACCTTTGTGTATTGCGGATAAAGATGAGTAGGTAGTGCACAGAAAAGAAAACTAATGAAAATTTGCAAAGGACTAATAAAAATAGTATAATATAGGTACATACTACACAAATAAACCAACTAATGACGATGTTGTTGAAGAGTACGATAGACGTCCGTCTTGGGGTTTGATTAAGCTAAGAAGATGGTGAAGATGCTGGGCAAGCTCCATCTTAAAAGTCCTGTTCCAGGCATAGAAATAGACTAACAGTTGACCTGCTCAGGACGCCCGGCAGACGTTAAACATCTTAAAGAATTTATAAACGATTATCTACCTCCAAATTTGATGAATCGATTTAAATTAACTTGATGCTTGTTTGTTGTGACATTGGAGCGTGTAATTATTCGCACACTATGCTAATGAGCCGTAAAAACTGAAGGAAGTAGTCAGTGAAAGTCCATCTTATTCGGCCTTCACAGTGATTGATTGCAACGCGTCAATGATTAGATTGTTCTATTGCCAGAAATAGAAGACTGTACCTTTGACTTGTGATTTAAGCCTAATCATTTCTCATGGCACGGTAAGTAGTAATATCGTATGAGCGAGTAGCCAACTCTTGTTACCAATATGCCTCCGACATGGCTTGACGAGAATAAAGCCGGGACCGACATCTTAAGGCAAATATAGTAGCTGATTGGTCTTATTTGGAGGCTTTCTCCTCAAGGAGGAATCAGTTTTCTGTGCTCAAAAAAATATATGTCATTCATTGACCATCTGAAAAGTGAACATACCAAAAAGTTCCATCTGTTTATTTACTATGAGAAAAAAAAATGTAGCCGTTTTCGACTTTAAATTTGATTCAACCTCTAAACGACGTACAATTTTGTAATTTTTCTTTCACCTAAATGTGCGCAAAGACTATACCTTCAAGTTGAACATATGATGCTGTGTTGCGACGTTCTTTCACGTGGCAATTAATTATTTTCAATTTTCCCGAATAATTAGCGGGCGTATCCTTAGAAGGTGGTTGCGCGGGCGACGGGCGGCAGTGTACCGCTGACTGTCTTACGGGAGGGTTGTGTTCGTCTGCCTCGCGCTTACCTATTTTCTGGTCCTTTAGATGCGTGTGACAGAAGGTGCGGGGCCGAAACAATAGCTACGCACATTGGCTCAAGGTCATCGGCTACGGTTAGCGCCTTAACGTGCCGTCTGAAGCACGGAAGCGCCCAGTTGTAAATGCCACAAGCGGTCACCCAGTGACCGTGCAGAGGTAGCTTACCTTAGCTAATCTGATAAGAACTACTAAGCAAGCTACACTAAGAGTATTTCACTCACGACGTAGAATGAGTAGCTCATATAGTCATTCCAGAAGTCCCGCGCGATCGTAAATTGGATATTGGCTCTGGCTATAAAAAGTCTAGATTCTTTCGGGCAGTGTAGTCGGACTTTCTAGGGCACCAGAGTAGTCCTGATATGAACTACATAGGAGAGGAGATTAAATCAATGTGCCGAATCGGGATTAGGCCGATCTGGCCCGGTGACCTGGCCCTGGTACCGAGCTGGATGGGACAGAAGTACCAAAAAAAAATGGTGAACAGAGCACCGGACCCGATGGCATTTTTTTTTGTCGGGACTTTCAAGAACTCACAAATCACGGTAAAAATTACATTTTCTTCTAAATCATCTAACTAATATATCAAAATTGTAGGAACGTAAAGAGAAGACAATTTGGGCATTTAAGATAATTAGACAGTTTATATTTATATCAATAATTATATCCCATCAGATGGGAATAATAATTACTCATGAGAAAGAGAAAAAGAGAGAAAGAGAGAGAGAGGAGAAGTTTAGAAATCAGACATTTATATATCCATCGAACCACTTGTCGATCGTATCGTGGTAAGTACTTTGATAATATCTTTTTTGTGCTACGATGAAATGATCCTTGTGGTCTAAACAACAAAAACCAGTTTAGATTGATTTTACAGATACCTCGGTTACGATGACGTAAGTAATAAATATAAGTTGTAAAAAGAGTTAAGTTATAACTTACCTACTTCAATACAATACAATAAGGAAAACCGAAGAGCTATTAAAATGATTCTTAACAAATTTTATATCAATCGTAATTACAGACCGCTTTTATAAAATACAATAAACTGTCATAGATAAAATAATAACATGATTTTGTCTTATAATTAATCAATTACTGGTAATAGTAGCCTCGGATAAAGACAGATAGATATACCTACCTAAATACCTACGAGTACCTACTTAGGTAATTTCTAGTTACAGAATTAGCCTACTTAGGCTAATTCTGTAAAATGCTTTCAGCGCCGGCGCTCTTTTCGGTACCTTCGAACAGTATAACACCATTTATTAATTTTGGTCCAGCTTATTAAATAAATAATCTATATATATATATATATATATATATATATATATATATATTTAGATATATATATATATATATATATATATATATATATATATATATATATATATATATATATATATATATATTTAGATTATATATATATACATATATAAAACAAAATCAGGTTAGTTACACCATTCAAAAATTTCCGATTTGTCGTATCTTCTGAGCATTGCAAATGGCACGGTTGACTGCTCCGAGTTACTGGAGCTACTGGGATTATGCACGTATAGAGTCAGAATAAGGAGACCGCACATTTTACATGTTCCGGTAGTTAAAACCAATTACAGGCAAAACGCATTTGTTATTCGAGCAAGCGCCTCGCTTAACACTTTGGCAGATGCAGATATTGATATATTTAATACTTCGACAAGCAAGTTAAAAAGCTTGCTTGCAGATAAGTTCTTCTGTAATAATTAATGTACCTAACTAAAACTCTTAAGAATGAATATTGTGATGTCAAACGGTTTTTGTCCACTGTAACTGTGTTTTTATATAAATCTTTTTTTAAAATTATCTGTGGAAATTTGTAATTGGCTCTAAGAATACATGTATGTTTTGCATGTATTATAATTTATTTAGTTTTCTGTGTACCTAGCTGTAAGTTTCCTTAAAATAAAAAAAATAAAATAAATAAATAAAATAAATAAATATTTATAACTCAAGAACGGCTGGATCGATTTTAATGATCTTTGATTTCTTGGATTTGTATCCGACCTAAATAGAAGAATAACTATTAAAATATCGGATAAAACCATGCAAAAAGAAATTATGAAAAAAATTCATTTTCTCAGTAGATGCAGCTACCGATGGCTGATTGACAATTTTACCTAGGTGAATGTTCGTTACATTGGCAGCCCGCGATATATGCATATCAAGGCGGTACGAAGTTCGGCGGGTCAACTAGTAATAAATAAATATTACTACATGTCACACTGCGCTATCTAGCCCCAAACTAACCAGAGCTTTTACTATGGGAATATAACTGATAGAATACTTACGAGTATATACTAAGTTCTTTGTTACCATATTTAGAAAGATCCAGAACAACTATCTGTAAATCATTGCTACGTGTCTCCTGGTTCCCATCCGGCTATTCGCCCACTGCGCCACGGAGGTGCTCGTAGTATAACTAAATAGTTCCATTTTATATTTCAGTACCGAAAATAGGGCGAGCGCGACGCTGGCGCAGCCTGTGCGGTGCGCTCGGGGCGGAGGCAACAAGCCACAGCCAATCAACCAATTAAAAGTGGTAATAAAATTGTGGTGCCGAAATTGTGTACCGACACTTTAACCCTAAACTTTCTGGCGCTGCAAACGCGAATGTATCTATAAATATTGGTCACTTCAATTCAATCATATTTATTCATTTAAGTACATTTTACAGAATATGTTTGGGTACACATAAGGACGTCAGTTATACAGTTTTTACAGTAATTCAAATTTTATTCATTATTTTTATTATTTAAAGGAAACTTACAGCTAGGTACACAGAAAACTAAATAAATTATAATACATGCAAAACATACATGTATTCTTAGAGCCAATTACAAATTTCCACAGTTAATTTTTAAAAAAGATTTATATAAAAACACAGTTACAGTGGACAAAAACCGTTTGACATTACAATATTCGTTCTTAAGAGTTTTAGGTAGGTACATTAATTATTACAGAAGAACTTATCTGCAAGCAAGCTTTTTAACTTGCTTGTCGAAGTATTGAATATATCAATATCTGCATCTGCCAAAGTGTTAAGCGAGGCGCTTGCTCGAATAACAAATGAGTTTTGCCTGTAATTGGTTTTAACTAACGGAACATGTAAAATGTGCGGTCTCCTTATTCTGACTCTATACGTGCGTAATCCCAGTAGCTCCAGTAAATAAAACGTTATATAATATTTTTTTTGTCAACCTTTATTGTCTCACTGCTGGGCAAAGGTCTCCCCCAAGTCCTTTCATCTATCTCTGTCCTGTGCGACACTCCATCACTCTTGTTCGAAGGCAACAAGATCGTCTCGCCAACGCTTTCTTGGCCGATCCCGATCGCGTCTTCCATCAGGGCTCCAGGTTGTAGCTAGATTAGCCCACCTATCGGGGGTAATATAATAATAGGGTGTTTGATAATATACGGACAAAAATGAATGGGGTTATTTTGTTGAGCATAATAAATAAATATGTGAAATGTTTACCAAAGAAATGTGAAATATATTTTGGCATATAAAAACAAACACTTTATTATACTTATGTCGTGCTGTTGCATAATGCTTGCCATCTAACCACAGATTCTGTATTGGTGACGTCTCGAGATATCTCTTCTTGTCCCCTTGTAACCCAAAACCCGCAACCGTTACCGAAAGAGATATCAAATCGGCCTTTATTTTTGGATGTCGATTGCAAGAGTAGGCAGTAAGTTTTATATCGAATCACCTAAACTTAGTCGTTTTTCTTTAAAGTTTGATAATATAACTAGTAGTTTTTTTTTTCCGAAAAGTCTTTTTTTATTTTTTGAGAAACCGTCACTTGAATATCGTCAGTATATTAACAAACACCCTGTATTCATAATATAAAATAACTTAATTAAAATCAAAGTATTTAATGGTGGCGATTCTGTTGTTTACGCTAACTAAAATTATGTAAAATACGAACGGTCTTATTTCGTTTACAATATAGATCAAATTACCTAAGTTTAGAACGTTTCATAATCATCATCATATCAGCCGTAGGACGTCCACTGCTGGACAAAGGCCTCCCTCATTGATCTCCAGGAACTGCGGTTGGAAGCGGCCTGCATCCAACGCCGACCTGCATTTCTTACCAAGTCGTCTGCCCATCTTGTAGGTGGACGTCCTACGCTGCGCTTGCCGGTCCGTGGCTTCCATTCGATAACTTTCCGGCCCCATCGGCCATCTGTTCTACGCGCTATATGGCCTGCCCATTGCCACTTCAACGTGCTAATCCGTCGGGCTATGTCGGTGACTTGAGTTCTCCTACGTATCTCTTCATTTCTGATTCGATCCCGTAGAGAAACCCCGAGCATAGCCCTTTTCATAGCTCGTTGAGCGACTCTGAGCTTATTCATAAGGCCAATAGTGAACGACCACGTCTCGGTTCCATATGCCATTACTGGTAACACACACTGATTGAAGACTTTCGTCTTAAGGCACTGAGGTATGTTGGACGAAAAGACGTTGCGAAGTTTCCCAAACGGTGCCCATCCGAGTTGGATTCGACGATTGACCTCTTTCTCCAAGTTGGACCTACCTAATTGGACTGTTTGTCCTAGGTATACATACGCGTCGACAACTACGACTTAGAACGTTTAAAGGGACATTTCCAAAATTAAGTAATTTTTACTAAAATGGCGTGTTTGCGGCGGGCTAGTTTTAATCAGCACCAATTTGACTGCTGACTAAAACTAGCCCGCAAAAACGCCATCAAGTAAAAAATACTTAATATTAGAAATGTCACTTTAAACGTCATTCTAATTTGATCTTTAGAAGAAACAAAATGAGACCTTTCGTATTTTACACAATTTTAGTTAGTCAGTGTAAACAACAGAATCGTCACCATTGTATGACGCCATGCCGAAATTTTAGGTTACCCTTATTAAGCGACTAGTTAAGTTGTTTATAACACAAGATAATAAAATAAAATCATTTGTATCATATGTTTGTGTGTTTACATTAGAACATTTTTGTTGTTGTATGTATTTGGAGATATGAGTTATACTCATATTGACACAGAGAAATATTAGTGGTTCGCCCCGAACTGAGATCTCGCGAGTCTCCCAAAACACAAAAAAATATTCTTAGGGCGACTCGCGCAACGATGCCTAAACGTATTTAAGGGCTAAATATGATTTATGGAGTTGTCAAATCATACAAATACGTAAAATTTAAACATGTTTAGTCGCTAAATACGTTTAGGAATGGTTGTGCAAGCCGGCCTTAATCTTTGACTAATAAAATAGTGCAACGAAATAATTAACCAAATTACTTGACCTACAGCTTCATTCAAATTACAGGTAACGGAAATTCATGTTATTTGGTTTTCTTTTTTGGGATAGAAATTGCAGTTATTCTGGATTTCAGACTTTTCTCTATATTTGTATCACTTAAGCTACACACATACCAAATTTCAGCATTGTGGGGTCACAAAGTTCAGCTTTTATTATGGGTAATAACTTAAAAACTAGAAGGTTCAAACTAATAATAAAAACGGCGTCGTGCCATTTGACCGGATAGTTCCTGTTGGGGTTTAATAGTTCCCCTATTGAACCCCAATATCTCAACACCCCCCCCCCCACATTTTTAGCTAATATTCTTACACCAAAATTGTGCCATCACGACCTACCTATACACACAACTAGCTGACCAATCCGCAGCTTCGCACGCGTAGTTTTTTAATAAAAGCATTACCCTCCTTCTCCGCAGTTGGGTAAAAAGTAGCCTGTGTCACCCGGAGATAGTGTAGCTTCACAACAGTAAAAGAATTTTTTAAATCGGTCCAGTAGTTTCGGAGCCTATTCAATACAAACAAACAAATCTTTCCTCTTTATAATATTACGAAGTTTTTTGTAGATATTGATATGTTCTTTAATATTGTTAAATATTTAATTTAATATTGTTTAATATTGTTCTTTTATACTTTTGTTCTATCATCAATAGTTTCCGCAGCGCATGCGACGAAAGACGTTTTAGGGCACTTTTTTACAACTTGGGTTACGTTACTTAAGGTTTAGTAAGGATCCATAATATTTTCTAGCAATAAATATAGCTTAAGTCACTCAAGGTGAATGTAGCTTTCCAATGGTGAAAGAATTTTTGAAATCGGCACAGTTGTTTTTGAGTTTATTCATTACAAACATACACACAAAAATACAAATCTTTCCTCTTTATAATAATAAGTATAGATTTCACGATGATCGGATAAACGCCTCGAAAGTTATCCTCATACAAACAAACATACATACGTACATACATACAACGAAGATTTTTCCAAGTTGATTTAGAGAGACAAATATAGTTCGTACAAATATATATTGGTTTTTATAGATTTCAATAAAATCTATAAATATAGATACTAATTCCAGCGCTAAGGAAACTTAACGGGGTCGGACTAAAGGTAGTAAATTAGCTACTGGTTCTCTTCCGGCTGAGATTCGTGACCGGTACGGCCACAGATTATAAATAGAGCTGGTGACCTACGCATTGTGGAAATATTGCTTATCGTGCTTAGCAAAAACTTTGTTTACCCGCGACTTGCCTAGAAACTAAGGTCAATTTCCGTTATAAGTTTTAGTCTCTAACTGAAGTTTTTAGTCAATTTTAAGTTTCATTCTAAACGTGTGACCTAATTTATTTTTTTATTTTATTTTATTCTTAAGGCACACTTAACAGAATAGAACCAATCAGATACACAATATAGTGATCGACTCTTAGACCTAGGTTGTATCCCAAAGCATGTGTACACAGCATGATAGCTCTAGCGCAGTTCTATGTAGACCAGCTGAATGGAAATATTTACTTACATAGGCAAAACAAAGTAACAACAAAAATAAAATAGCCTACAATGAAATATATAAAAAATTATAATCAATAAAATATAAAAGTTTAGAGAATTAAGGCCGAAGCACTTTTTTTAATAAGAGTGGCCTCGATAATTTTTTTTTTTAATTTTAACTACAAGTAATTCAAACACAAATACTGGCCACTTGGCAATACAAATACTGGCCACTTGGTTAGAAGATTATTAAATTTAGTAAAAATTAGTAATTTTATTGTGATGCTTCCTAGTCACTCAACTTATCACAAGTTCATTTTAAAACGCAAACCAGAGCATTATCGTCATCATACCAGCCCCATAAAACGTCCACTGCTGAATATAGGCCTCCCCATTGGTGTCCAGAGCGACCGATCCAGCCTAACGACTCCTAGTGAACGAGACTAAATAGGTTGCATGGAGCCACTAGAGCTATTTAAAAAAATACTGTGTATATGTATGTAACCTTGATTATATGTAACCTTGGTAGAAAAAGAAAGGAATAGGTGCTGGTAATTCCCCTAGCAAACCCTGAACAAAGCTTTACCTACCATCGAGTGAAGGTTATAGGGTGCATCGTACTCTCCCGACCTTTATCTCAATTTAATCTTTTTACCCACCGGACGCAAAGAGAGGTGTTATAAGTTTCACGCCTATGTCTGGCATGTGTCTGTGTGTCTGTCTGTGGCATCCTAGTTTCCAAGCGGATGAACTTAATCGGAAGCGGTTTTATTCAATAGAAAGCTAGTTTGACTGGTGTGGTTCTTAGCTGTCAGTTATTAATCCCCATAAGGGAGTTGGAGGCAGAGCTGGGCAAAATACATGCTTTGCGTTAATTAAAATACAAATGACAAAATACTATCTCGCACGTAATTAAAATACGAAGTACAAAATAATTACAAGTCGTGTATAAATACAAAATACAGTATTTTAACTATTTTTATTTAAAATACAAATTACAAAATACAGTCAGGTGTTAGGTTCTAGACAATTTGACGCACAGTACAGATGCAGTGTTGTCAACTTTAAAGAGTGACATATTTAGCGGTCGCCATTTTGCTTATGAATAGTTACGAAAACTAACGAGCGCTATTTTATGTTATATGTACACACCAACAATACGATCACTAAATGTTATGTTCAGATGTATTTTGAAGACGTATTTTTTTATATTTTTGACATACTAACAACAAAATATCCCAGCGCACAGTGAATTACCTAGAACTAGCCAGCTGGACAAAAGTCGATTCCTAGAATCGATTAAATCATAATCCTGTCTCATTAACCACACCTTAAAACTCAGAATTCCAGGTATAACACGTGCCTTACCCTTTGTAGCACACCGCCATAGTACTGGAAAGTGAGGTAATAAGGAAAATGCATTTATGCAAATAAATCAGTTGATAGTTTGCAGTGCTTACGACAACATCTTATGACCACTTGTGCTATTTATATTATTGTGAGTGTTATGGATTTTCTACTTGAAGGTATGTACTTTAAATTTCTTCATAAATTGGGATCATTTAACTTGTTGACGTTGATGTTTATAGGCTTTATAGAAATGGACATTTATATCGTGTAAATTTTTCTATTTAGTAACTTTCATCGAGTGTAACTTTTTTTATCCAAATATATCCAGGCCGTTATTTACGTATGTAATAGCCACAATATTTAACTTTAAAATGATATATAGTTTTGCCACCCCAACTCACCCCATTTTTTTAAATTATTTTTTTCAGAAGTTGTGATTTCGATTTCAAAAATCGATTTCTTTGAAGAATGGCGTAAACACAAGAAAGAGGACCGTAATTCAAAGCTCACAGAGTTTGTATTGAACAAAATCAACTGTTCAGATGTTACTCTTGATTCAAAGAAGAATATTTGTACGAAAATTTCAAGTATTTCTTCAAAATTTGCTGAAAAGTGGTCCGCATCGAAAAATACCCTCAATAGGTTTTTGAATAACAATAAGGATTGGTTAGAGGGTAATGAAATACAATTTGAAGTTCAAGTACATCGCCCGTCTGCGTCTTCGTCATCTGGACCAAGTCGGACTACAGGCAGACCCAGAAAAGAATTTGACGAATCGTCATTCAAAACCAAAAAACGGAGGGTTGAAGATTTAGTGCAATCGCGAAGTGCTAGTGAGTTAACCATAGCCGCTGAAGTAGCCAATCGAGTATCTGGTCGAAGAAATGTAGCTAGTTCAATTCATAAAATATCTGACAACTCTCCAAAAGCTAAAACAACCAATGTTGCGTGTGGTGGTCGTCAATTGAGCAGTGATGAAGCTTTAGCTCATTATGTTGATGCTAAGTGTACCAGCCATAGTTACAAACAGACGCGTAAGGTGTCATTGAAGGCGGGACATCAGATATTTCCATCTTATCATAGTGTAGTTAAGTCTAAAAAAATGTGTTATCCTTTAGATGAGTATATTTCTGTGACGGAAACGCGCGCTGAAATTAATCTACAAGGCATTTTAAACAAAACTGCTGATCGTTTAATTGAAGCGCAAAGTGATGTTATAAGAAATGTTGTGTCTTCTAATTCATCCCTTACATTAATTAGCAAATGGGGCTGTGACGGCAGTTCAGGCCACAGTACCTATAAGCAAAGGTTCGAAGATGCTAATGCTACTGATGAATTCCTGTTCATGTTTTCATTAGTTCCTTTGAAATTATGTGACGGCCAACATATTATATGGCAAAATCCACGGCCTTCGTCAACTCTCTATTGCAGACCAATCAAATTTATTTTTTCAAAGGAAACTAATGAATTCACCAAAGCCGAAACCAACAAAGTCTTGGAAGAAATATCTCAGCTTCTTCCAACTATTTGTAATGTTGAAGAATATGAAATTACTATAAAACATGACCTCTTACTGACTATGACAGACGGAAAAGTATGTAACGCTTTGACTGACACACGCTCCCCTCAAAAATGTTATATATGTGGTGCTACCCCGACAATGATGAATGGTGATTTAAAAGACGTAGTCGTTAATAAAGAACATTACGGTTTTGGTTTGTCTACTTTACATGCATGGATACGTTGTTTTGAGTGTTTACTACATATTAGTTATCGTTTGGATATAAAAAAGTGGCAAGCTAGGGGCGCTGACGATAAAATTAGTGTAAAGTTACGTTCAGAGAAAATTAAGTTAGATTTTAAAACTCAGATGGGGCTTATTGTAGACAAACCAAAACCGGGTTATGGTAACACAAATGATGGTAACACTGCACGTAGGTTTTTTATGAATCCGGAACTAAGCGGTGAGATTACAGGATTGGATGTTAATTTAATTAAAAAAATGTGTATTCGGACATTATCTTCTGGGTATGATATTAATTGCATAGAATTTGAAAAAGTTTGCTCTGAGACTCGATCTCTTTACCTTAGTCTGTATCCGTGGTATAATATGCCTGTTACTGTGCATAAAATCTTATTACACAGTACAGAAGTCATCCAAAGCTGTATTGTTCCAATCGGACAGCTATCGGAGGAGGCTCAAGAAGCCCGTAACAAAGACTGTCGTAGATTCCGAGAGCATCATAGCAGAAAACAGTCACGTATTGCCACGAATACAGATTTATTATATATGCTGCTGATAACATCTGATCCTGTAATCAACTCGCTTAGGGAAATTCCTAAGAAAAGACCTGAAAAATTGCCCGCAGAAGTGCTAAGCTTGATAGTTCCGCCTTCCATACCTACTACACATCAAGTACCACGTGAAGTTACTTTATGTGAGGAGAACGATTATGTGGTACCTGATTCGTCTAACTGTGACAGCGATGATGAATCATCTGACGATTTCTATTTGTAATTTATTATAATAGTAGATATTATTATAGTTAAGTAATTTAAAGTGGGTGTAGTAATACACCTCTGCCACCCCTTCGGGGAATAAGGCGTGATGATATGTTATGTTATGTTAAGTAATTTAAGTTAAGTTTTTTAAATTGTGTAGATATATAATTTAAATTATTTCGTTAATATGTATTCTTCTAGACTTCTATTTTCAATAAATTTTTATTTCGTACTAAGTTTTTTTATTTTACCACATAACGCAAAAAAAATGATTCAGTATATGTTATTATGGCTGTAGCGATCATGTGAACCCATAAAATAATTTTGTCCAGCTACCATGTTCTAGACGATTCACTGTGCAGCGTCAGGTATTTAAAATACCAACTACAAATTACATTATTAAGTAATAATTAAATTACAAATACCAAATACCCACGTATTTGTATTTAAACTGTGCATTTTAATTACAAGTTATTCAAATACTGCCCACCCCTGGTTGGAAGTTTATTAAATTTTGTAAAAATCAACTTGTGTTATAGAATGTCTCTCTAGCGACTGGAGTCCAGTTGGAATACTAACTTCAAGACCTACGCTCTCCAAATTCTGGCGAAGTATAAGGATGTAACACTTAATCCAGATTTCAGGCCAGTCGGCATCGTTTACAGGCGCTACAGTAAAGCGACAACGCATCAAAATCCCCCAAATAAATCAATGTGTAGTTTTAAGTTTATTGTTTTATGTGTGTATGTATTTAAGGTATTTATAGATATGGGCGTTGTTATCATATTTATGTGCACATTGTTGTCTGAAATAAACGTTATATTATATATGAATATTTACACGGTTATAGATCTCTCAATCTTTATTTAGGTACATTTTTAAAAAAACCAAGATAGAATCGGCATCGTATGATCTCATGGGAATATGACGAAGTAGGTAGAGATGAAGGTGTGAAACAGGCAGTCACAGACAAAGGTTTTAAACTTATAACGCCCTATTTTTTCCATTCTGGGTTTAAAACTCTGACATCAGAAATGTTTAATAACTGAAACAAGCTCACTTATACCACAGTCTTTAAATCTTTATATACGAACCAATTAACATTATAAACGAAAAACTGTAAAAATCACGTACCTACTTTCCAAATTTATTATTATCTAAAATATAATATTATAAGGAGGAAAGATTCGTATGTTTGTTACGAATAAACTAAAAAACTACTGGTCCGATTTCATAAATTCTTTCATTATTAGAATGCTACACTATCCTTGAGTAACAAAAGATATATTTATTACTAAACAAATTAGGGATCCCTACTAAAACTTCGATAATGTAAGGTTTCGAATACTAATAATGTAAGGTGTATAAAAATTAGCCCTAAAAATGTTTAAAAAATAAATGTCCACCCGTGCGAAGCCGGGACGGGCCGCTAGTGCGAAATAAAATGCTATTTTATTATATAAGCCAATACAAAGAAACAATAAATAAATAAAAATATAAATAAATATTGCTGAACATTTCACACAGCGCTATCTAGCCCTAAACTAAGCAGAGCTTGTACCAGATAACTGATAGAATACTTATATACATTTTTTTTGAAAATACATACTTATAATATATAGATAAACAACCAGACCCGGAACAAATATCTGTAGATCATGCGAACATTTGTTCCGCGGCGGGAATCGATCCCGCACCTCCTGCGTCTCAGCCGGCTATTCGCCCACTGCACCACGGAGGTCGTCAAATAGTTTTGTAAGTATGTATATTCTAGGTATCAAAACTAGGGAATGCAATCCCGATCTCGCGAGATCTCGTGTAATTTTTCGGGATCAATCCCGACGCATCATATGACGAGATCCCGTTCGAGATTGACGGGATTGGGCGGCAGTGGTCAGCGACGCTACACACGTCCACTCGGGGCGCAAGCGGCGCGCTGACTGACGGCCGCGAGCGGTAGGAACGCCAAACAGCGTTAGAAAACTATTCCGACCATTTCCGAATATTAGAGACAGGTGACGCTAATCATTTAGTTGGTAAGATTAAAGAATAAAGATTTTTATTTTCTTACGAGTAATATGTTATTTTAGTTAACCTCACTATCACAAACAAGCAGTTATTAGCTTTTTCAGTCATCCGAATTTAACAATTTTTTTAAACTAGACGGGATCCCGAAAATTCCGGGATCTCGCGGGATTGATATTTCTAATCCCGCGGGATCTCGAATTTGCAATCTCGAGTCGGGATTGCATTCCCTAATCAAAACCCACATGATCAAGACCACGCGGAAGTTTTTAATATACTCAAAATCACTCAAATTTAAATACCTAAGCAATAAAATTTATTATCCATTCAAAGTCATAATCAAAATGCAAATTGGGACCTTCTAGAAATAAGTATATAATTAGTTAAAAATACATTTTTCGAAATCAACTTCTACTGAACCATTCAAAGGCTTGATTTCATCATCAACTTAATTTAAAATACCAGCGCCATTCATAGGAGAAAAACGGACAAGTATGACTACCTTTATAAACACTACATAGGGGTTCTGTGTAGATAACCTATCCGCCAATATACCTAAGCTTTGTAACACGTTACAATTTAATTTTATTTATAAACTTATTATTAACTAACTTTCCTCCTGAGGAAAGACCGAAAGCGAAAGGCAGACATACGGAGCGAGACCAAGGCGACTGACGTGATAACTAAAATAAAAACACTAAAATGGAGATGGCCAGGGCACACACAAAAAGGTGTTGGCTAGTGGAGTAAGAGAGTTACAGTTTGGTACCCAAGAAATGCGAAAAGAAGTAAGGAAGACAATACAAACATTGGAAAGACGACATTGAAAATACGGCAGGCAAACTATGGACAAGAACAACGAATTGTAGAGAGAAATGGAAGGAATTGGAGGAGGCCTATGCCAAAGGGCACACAGATGATAACAATTAATAACCAATGTACCTAAGTTTCAAAATTGTAAAATTTAAATAAACTGCTTTTTATTATTTATTTATTTTATTATTATTAGCTAACATACTTATAATAACAGAAAGAATATACAATTATTTACAATAAAATACAGAAGAAACAGTTGAATCATCTAAAGACCGTTGCATACGATCTATAGATAGCTCAACTGCTCCAGATCACTACCAGGTGGAAGTGTCCCCAAGACACTGGCTGCATTGCCCCGTTGAATTGCAATGCTTTTACTTACATACTTTTCAAGAACCTTTAATAACATTGAAATGGATTAGATTAGATTAGAAAATTCTTTATTGCACTATTAAAATATAACATAGGCGAACTTAATGATAATTAGCATTTTCATCCAGCTAACCTTTGGATCTTGTGACATCTGAAATAAATAACTATTTAATTTAAATTTAATAATGTCATGTCATGGCTTGGTAAGACGTGAAGATGACAGGTGGAGCAGGGTAGCGACTGAAAGGTGGTCGAGGAATGGCTGTAGAAGGGAAGGACGTCCGGCAGCGAGATGGGTGGACGACATCGTTAGAGTCGCGGGCCGTCAATGGATGAGACTAGCGCAGGATCGTGGCGAATGGTACAAACATTGGGAGGCTATACCCAGCAGTGGGTGAAGTCGGGCTGTGGATGATGATGATGATGAATGTCATGGTGACAGTTACGTCATCGTGCACACCTTCCACCCATCTTCATCAGATCAGCTCGCCGTCACATACCTATAAGTACTTATTTTTAACCCCAGACGCACGAAAAGTTAAAAGTTTATATCTGTGTGTTTGTGGCATCGTAGTTTCCAAGCGGACCGATTCGGACGCGATTTTTTAAAACCATATTAAAAGTTTATATCTGTGTGTCTGTGGCATTGTAGTTTCCAAGCGGACCGATTCGGACGCGATTTTTTAAAACCATATTAAAAGTTTATATCTGTGTGTCTGTGGCATTGTAGTTTCCAAACGGACCGATTCGGACGCGATTTATTAAACCATTTTAAAAGTTTATATCTGTGTGTCTGTGGTATTGTAGTTTCCAAGCGGACCGATTCGGACGCGATTTTTTAAACCATATTAAAAGTTTATATCTGTGTGTCTGTGGCATTGTAGTTTCCAAGCGGATCGATTCGGACGCGATTTTTTAAACCATATTAAAAGTTTATATCTGTTTGTCTGTGGCATTGTAGTTTCCAAGCGGACCGATTCGGACGCGATTTTTTAAACCATATTAAAAGTTTATATCTGTGTGTCTGTGGCATTGTAGTTTCCAAGCGGACCGATTCGGACGCGATTTTTTTAAACCATATTAAAAGTTTACATCTGTGTGTCTGTGGCATTCTAGTTTCCAAGCGGACCTATTCTGACGCGATTTTTTTAAACCATATTAAAAGTTTATATCTGTGTGTCTGTGGTATTGTAGTTTCCAAGCGGACCGATTCGGACGCGATTTTTTTAAACCATATTTAACCTTTTTTACTTAGAAAACTTTCGTGATTGATTTCAATCATTATTATAAATACGGGATTTATCACGTACCGTCTTATCGGTGTTTCGACCGACAATGTTTCGGTTCAATTCGTGAACCTTCATCAGGGTGAGTGCGATCCGCTCCGAATAACGTCTCGCCTCGCACTGCGCGCCTCTGCTCTCTGCGCGCGAGTGGACGGGCGGGGTGGTGGGGATTGGGTCAACGAAAGCACAGTGCGTTGACCCGCTGTGTCATCATCATTATCATCACTGCTGCTCTCTTCTGTAGTTCTTGGTACAGGCAAACACACAACACTAACTATGTCTCTACCAGGTTCACTCACTCTTCTGTCACTTGCATCATGAAGACATCGGTCGAAACACCGATAAGACGGTACGTGATAAATCCCGTATTTATAATAATCATATTTAACCTTATGATAATTGGTAACCATCGTATATAACAAGTTATTGCCTTGTAGGTCACGCACCTTAGAAACGAGCCTACTATGCACTGCCCTGCGTCCATTAACTCAAGTCATACATTACATGTGAAAGACTGAAGAAAAAATGAAAGAACATTCTTGAACAAAACACACACAGCACACAAGTACTCTCAAAAAAACATATTTATACATTTAAAAAAACAATACCTAACAATGTGTGATGCCTCATGTGTAATTTTCTGTATTCACCGACGGCGGCAGAAATAGGTATGGTGGTAGTACTGCCCTTGGCGAGTCGTTTCTCAAGGAACTCTAATACTCTTACGTAATGCGTACAGCTAAGCTATGGAACTAACCGTCGTCTGTTTTTCCTAAAGAATACAATCCGAGCCTCTTTATGGTAAGAGTAAATAGATTTCTTCTAGATCTTCGTGCTTCATCTTAGACCACATCATCGCTTATCATCAGGTGAGATTGTGGTCAAAGGAAGATACATCCAGATAAAAAAAAATTAAAAATCCAATTACTTATGACTCATAAATATAATACATATCTAGTTGAATAAACTCTAAAAAAGAAATGAAGTATTACGTAATGAAGTATTATGTATTAGGTCAAATGTAACGGCAAATGAAAGGTCTTAATTAGTACATTTCGATTCCGTTTTTATTTTTAGTAAAGTCTTTGTAGTTTTTGAGTTATTATGTATAATAAAAACTAAACTTTGAAGAAATTCACAGGGTACAGCAGTGACCCCACGTTGCTGTAATTTGGTATGTGTGTAGCATAGTGACACAAATATACGCAAAAGTCAGAAATCCAGATAACTGCAATTTGTACTAAAAAAAAGAACCATATACATGAACTCCAGTTACCTGTAATTTGAATGAAACTGTAGGTCAAGTTAATTGGATATTTATTACGTGACACTATTTTGATATCAAGATCAAAGATTACGAATAATATCTTTTTGTTGTTATGGGAGATTTGTGAGATCTCAGTTCGGGGCGAACCACTAATATAAATCATAATTGGTATAAAATTGGCATTGAAACTGTACAGTCCATATATCTTCAAGATATCAATCCATGTCAATTTAGCTACAATAATAGTTGTGGCTCGCCATATTAGCGTTATTGTAACGTACACCATGTTATGACCAGTTAATAAAAATGATCAAAGTATTTTAATTGTACACCGCTTTAGGCCTACTGTAGATTATCTGTAGATAGAGCAAAAAATCATAGAGACCACTTAAACACACATCAACAATGTCTAGGGATATTGCATTTCGAAATGAGTAGCTTAAAAACTATTTGCTAATTAGAAAAAAGTTTGCATATGGAATTAAACCCCTTTTAATCTATTTTCAAAATTAGTAATTTTAAACAATAAACGGTTTATAACGGGGACTCTGATTTGAATTTTACAATGTTAATATTGCCCTAAACAAATTTACTTTTAATTAATTTTCAACGAGTGTAACCTGTTTTTTTTTAATTTTAACTGGTCTTGTGATCTTTTTAGTGTGAGATTGAAACAGAGAGGAAATCATGAGAGCGCTTGACATGTTAGAAGCCAGTGCTATCCAACGCGTGGTTGCCACCAATCAAAACGGAATTTCTTGATTGTGGTCACGTTATCGTATTACTGGGGATGTAGCAGAGCGCCACACTGGGAAAAAACGAGTTACCGCCCTTAGACAGGATCGTATTCACCAAAATTCCACCAGGAGGGAACCCAATCTCATGGCGATGCAGCTAGTGCAAAGGCTCCAGTTACGCCACCAGCTGTTAACAAGCGATCAAACAGTCAGAAAAACGCTACATGAAGTTGATCTTCATTCTCGTTGACCGCTTCGTGTGCCATCTCTACGAGGCACTCGCGGAAGGCAACATGTTTGGGCTCAAGAACATTTTTATGGAACAATGACCAATGGGCAATGGTTCTCTTTACTTATGAGTCCCGGTTTGGATTCCACCCCGAATCACGAAGAACACATTTTTAGAGAGTTCTAGGAAGACACAGCCGACTCCAGGATCCACAAGAGGTTCATTCGTACCAAGGCGGGACGATTAGGGTTTGGGCAGGGATTTGTATTGGCGCGCGAACCGAGCTCATTTGGATAAGGGGCAACATGATTACACTAAAATACCGAGACGAGGTGGTAGACCCTGTGGTCATCCCTCACCGAGGCAAAATTGGACAGGAATTTTAGCTCATGCATGTTAATGCCCCTCCACAAACGACGCGACTGGTATAGATGCCCTTCATGAACATGATGCCATGGTTTTGGACTGGTCTGCACAGTAACCCGGCTCAAAGAGCAAAGAGCTTTTAGCAATTTCCTGTGGAATTTGACTACAGGAGAACAACTTTTTGCCATTTAAAAAAGAACCGGGGACCGCATACTCCTGCGAGATTTTGAAATTCGTATTTTGAGTATGAATACCCGGTGAAGAGTTATTAACTGTTATTGAGTTATTAACGGTAAAGTTTAAGTTATTAACGCTGGAAGGCGCGAAACCGATTGTAAAATTTTAAAAAAATAATTTTATGAAGTCATGGTAACATAAAAAATAGTTGTAACACATTTTATTAAAACTGGTACATTGTGTGACATTTCAAGTTTTCATTGATTTAATTTTTTTTATTAGAAAACAATATCGTACAGTTGTATTTTATTACTAATAATATGCAGCATAAATTCAGAATTCTTACCATTCCTAATTGTCTAAATAACTTAATGATAGTTTTTTTCTAAAAATCAACGAAACGTTGAATATTGCTTTCAAGATTAAATAAAAGTGGCCAAACGAACCCGAATCTGACCTCGCAATATACATAGGATACCTACGCATCAAATTAGCACATTAGGCTGTAATTGTAGGAAGAATTATCAAAGTTAAGTAGACTTTACTAGTTTAAGAGCAGGAATCGACCAAATTATATCTGTAGTTGAGTTTACAAACAGTTCATTGTGTATATAATGATAATCAACTGCAGAATTAACTTTGTATATTAAAATGACTACTTTTTTTTTTATTCGTGCTGGTGGTAGAACGATAATATGGCCTATCCAATGTTAATTGGTAGCCATCGCCTATAACAAAGTATTGCCTCGTAGGTCACGCACCTTAGAAACCCTACGATGCACTGCTCTGCGTCCATCAACTTGAGGCATACAGATGTAAAGCCTCATGTGCCTGTAACTTCAATGATAACAATACCCTTCAAACCGAAACATAGCAATGCTGCTTGGCGTCAGAAATAGTTAGGGTGGTAGTAATTCTCCGGGCGAGCCCTTTCACAAGGAACACTACTAATCTACAAAATTCAAAGCAACAAACTGAAAACCGATTGAATCGATAAAGACAGATGAGACAGATAAATTAATTGCGCTGTTCAGTTCAAATACAATTTTGTAAATGATATTTTTTTTTTGCAGAGACTACTTTATTTCTAGCATCTGGATCCAAAAATACAGAATAAGTCTTTAAAAAAAAGTTGAACACCTTATTGTAACCCAGATCCACAAACAAACAAACGATAATCATAATTAAGATACTAGAAATAATGATAAACTCGCTGTTGCCACTTGTAGACGCCATAAAGTTAGCAAATCGTTTAAATGGCAAGGTGTACGCTTTTATAACAAACTCCCAAGTGATGTAAAAAAATGACAATTAACAAATTTAAAACGGCAATTAAACAAAATCTTTAAAATAAAGCATACCGGATTATTTAGATGATAGAGAAGCTTGGTATTGAAATTGCTCCAACTCGTTCAAAAATGTTACAATTTAAACGTAATTTATTTTCTTTATTGTTATGTATTTTAAAAGGATCAAACTAGCCTTGTTTCTTGCTTTTCTTTCCTAGCTTATTCGCGAAGGAACAGACAGTAAAATTGACGTTTCAAAGTGATCCTTATAATTTTAATAAATAAAAGATTATGAATTTCAATTTAAACATATACGATTTAAAACTTTTCGTAATTACAAACTTTTCTCTACAAAGTCCACTCTTATCATGTCTGTGTCCACACAGGCGGAGTCCGGCAGTGCAGAGTACGGTAGTTATAAATACGACATGTGTAATTATAATCAAAACTGACACTGAGAATTCCTTTTTAAGCAGCTTTTACAAGTACCAAAGGGCCTCAAATACCTCGTCTTTTATGGAACTAGAGCAAAATTTATGACGGCTTTAGAACTATGCTAATAATTCGGAAATAAATAATGATTACTTAGGGTGACTTGCGCAACGACGCCTAAAAGTATTTAGCGACTAAACATGTTTAATTCTGACGTATTTGTATGATTTGACATCATATTTAGCTGCTGAATACATTTAGGCATGATAGCGCAACTCGCACGTTGCCAAACCTATACAAATTTTAAAACGCCCCGTTTGAAGAACCCATACTTTACTCACTGGGGAAAACTGGGAAAATCTATTCTATATATCAAATTGCATCGAAATCTGTTGTGAAACCATAACAAAGATACAGACAGAGAGAGAGAGAGAGTTAGTACTTATGAATTTATAATAAATAAATATTGCTGGACACTTCACACAGCGCTATCTAGCCCCAAACTAAGCAGAGCTTGTACACACGGCTACACATCAAGCTATACATTTCCAGTATAAGCTGACCTCTCATTCTACGAAAAGCCTACACAATGCGAGGTCAGCTTATACTGGAAATTATAGCTTTCTACTATAGCTTCTAACTGTGCGTGTATTTACTGAATGAGCGGGAAGAAACGACTGGCGTGGACACACTACAATACAACAGCGACCATTTAATTAGATACGACTTACGCGAGTCAGCTATTCTGTATGTAGTGTGTCCCTACACATACATATACTATATATATATATATATATATATACTTTAAGAATATATCATCATCATCATCGACAGCCCACAAGTAACCACTGCTAGGCTGCGCGCATCCAGGAGTTGCAAGAATATCTATAGGAAATACAATGTTTACTGTAAAGAAATTGCTAAGTACAGTTTGTAGACCACATTTTTAAAAGTAGCTAATGATTTAGCATGCATGTTGGAAACGCAAGTCATTCCATAATCGGACAGCTCGTACCGTAAACGAGTTACTAAAGAAGTTGAAATTATGAGCTGGAGTTTTCAATTGGAGAGTAGTGGAAGAAAGCAGATTGCGGAGATTGGATAAACTTAGGATTTCAAAGCATTGTTTGAGATACGGCGAAGAAGAAGAAGTAAAGAGAATTTTAAATAAGAGAGTTAGGAGATTAGCATCCCCACGAGGGCGGATTGGCAACCACTTGAGTTTATCACGAAACTAGAATAGGAATCGAATGCAATTGTTTTGAAGGCGCTCAAGCTTATTAAGTTGCTCTTCTGTAAGATCGGGGAAACTGGCGTCAGCGTCATAGTGAGTAACAGAGACTGAGCGAGCGCAACTTTTGTGGCGGTAGGAAGAAAATTGCGAAGTCTTCTCATTGAGGCAGCCGACGCAAACATTTATCTACTGATTTCGGTAAGATGTTGTTCCCATGACAGCTCACTGTCCGTGATGATGCCCAGGTACTTGACAGTCTTGCTAAATGGAATAATATTATGGGTCAACGCATAAGCATTGCAATTCAGCGGGGCAATGCAGCCAGTGTCTTGGGGACACTTCCGCCTGGTAGTGATCTGGAGCAGTTGAGCTATCTACAGATCGTTTGCAATGGTCTTGTATATTCTTTCTGTTACTAAAGGCATTTTGCCCCTTTGTTATAATATTGTTATTGACGACCTCCATGGCGCAGTGGGCGAACAGCCGGCTGAGACGCAGGAGGTAGCGGGTTCGATTCCCGCCGCAGAACAAATGCTTGCATGAGCTACAGATATTTATTCCGGGTCTGGTTGTTTTTCTATATATTATAAGTATGTATGTACAAAAAAAACTTATATAAGTATTCTATCAGTTATCTGGTACAAGCTCTGCTTAGTTTAGGGCTAGATAGCGCTGTGTGAAATGTCCAGCAATATTTATTTATTTATTATTAACCATATTAAAAAAAATATTGAGGCAAAGAAGATACATACATGGAATTATTCAAACTTTTGCGATCACTGTACATAACAGACCTTAGATAAATGATAAACGGTGCTTAATGATAAAATATCTAATAAGCACTGAGGTATGATAATAGTCAAGGAATAGAAAATGTTAATTGCAATCAGGTGTCATTATTGTGTTCCGTTTAAAACAACTTTGTAAATGAATATGAATATTAATTAATCAATTATTACACTTATGTAATGTAAATGCACTAGAACTTGTCGGAAGTACTCCTTCTAGACTAGGCCTCCAGGAACACGTATTATAATAGGTTGGGGAAAAAGTCTTTTCGCATTATAGTATGTATGAACTTGTAATAAAATCTCTTTGGCTATATTATTTCTATCTGGCTGGTTTTGGTATCATTCAAAGTTTAAATTTTAAAAAAGATAATTCCAAATTCAAATTAGGAAAATGTGTGATTTTTATTTGTTTTTCGTACTGTAAAGATGAGTGAATCTAATGAAGGAATTCGATACATTTTAAAAATTTACTACAAAAAAGGTAAATTGCAACGCAAGACGCGAAAAAAATTTGCGATGTTTATGGGCGTAGTGCAGTGTCTGTGAGAGTAGCACAAATTTGGTTTAAACGTTTTCAATCCGGAAATTTAGATGTCAAAGATGCATGTCGCTCTGGTCGCCCTATTATAGATAAAATTGATGCCATTTTTGAAAAAGTGGAGCAAGATCGGCATGTCAGTAGTTACGACGTTGCTGAAGAACTGGGAATTGACCACAAAACAGTTTTGGCGCATTTGAAAAAAACTGGGTACACAAAAAAACTCGATATTTGGGTACCCCACGAGCTCACTGAAAGAAACCTAATGAACCGTGTACTCATTTGTGATTCTTTATTACGACGTCATGAAACCGAACCATTTTTGAAGAAACTGATAACTGGTGATGAAAAGTGGATCACGTACGACAAGAACGTTCGAAAATGGTCGTAGTCAAAGGCCAGTCAGGCTTCACAGACTGTGGCGAAACCCGGGTTAACTCGCAACAAGGTGATGCTGTGTGTGTGGTGGGATTGGAAGAGCATTATTCATTATGAGCTGTTACCACCAGGCATGACCATCGATTCTGAACTCTACTGCGAACAACTAATGAGATTAAAGCAAGAAGTTGAAAGAAAGCGGCCGGAATTAATCAACAGAAGGGATGTGGTTTTTCATTATGATAACGCTAGACCTCACACATCTTTAGCCACTCAGCAAAAATTAAGAGAGTTTGGCTGGGAGGTGTTAATGTATTTGCCGTATAGTCCTAACCTTGCACCTTCAGATTTCAACCTGTTTCGGTCTCTTCAGAATTCTTTAGGCAGTGTCAGGTTAACATCACGAGAGGACTGCCAAAACTACTTGTCGCGGTATTTTGATCAGAAGCCCCAAAATTTCTATAGCAATGGGATCATGTCCCTACCTAAAAGATGGCAAAAAGTTATCGAACAAAATGGTACCTACATACTTTAGTTAAATGTAAATAAACTATATTAAAAAATGTTATGAATTTTCTTAAAAAATGCGAAGAAACTTTTTTCCCAACCTAATATAATCGTCTACGTCGACGCCTTTGTCTTACTCGTGATCCTCAATGCTGAGGTCCCTGACCTCCTCCATGGGTGATTTTTTCTTTACTTATGCTGCGCAATCGGTGTCTGTTTGCGGCGACATGTATGTCATCATGAAGCATAGATTCGAGAATTGTGCGGATCTGGGGGGTCTAATACGAACTTTATATCCAAGTTCCAGGCAGATCAGTTTACGACCTAATACTACCTTGTTCTATTTGGTAATATGAGGTACTTAACGCTGGCCGGATTCAAGCTGGCTTGTTACGGATACGTTGTCTATGGCCGGTTTTTATGTTTCGTCCGCATCGTTCAGAAACGCCGCTGAAGATTTTTCGGAATGTTACGGTTTTATTTTCTAACACATTTAGTGAGAAAAATAATTCATCATCATCATCATCCACAGCCCGACTTCACCTACTGTTGGGTATAGACCTGCCCAAGTTTGTGCCATCCGCCACGATCCTGCGCTAGTCTGACGACCCTTTGACGGCGCGCGACTCTAACGATGTCGTCTACCCATCTCGCTGCCGGACGTTTAACCGGGATTAATAATTAATTATTTCCGAAAAATAATTTAAGTTAATAAAATGTTGATACAATTTACCAAAGAATGAACGTAGTGTTAGAAATTTCATTACAAGTATGTAATTATGTACTTATTTCTTAGTGTAGTGTAGAGCTTGTGAGTAATAGTATAACTGGTGTTCGGTGTAAAATGGCGTAACTATTTTAGATTTCGTTACTCAGGGTTGTTTTTTTGTTTTAGGTACCTATTTAATTTACTATCTATTTACTATTCTGGCCCGACCAACGTATCGCGCTACGGCCACATATCCAGCTCATTTAGTCTACTTTCACAGTGCTGAAAACTACTCGCATAGTTCTCATCAATAAAGTGTCTTGCAATTTAACTTGCATGGTTTCTACAGAAAAATAAATATATCGTGGTGCAGTGGGCGAATAGCCGGCTGAGACGCAGGAGGTAGCGGGTTCGATTACCGCCGCGGAACAAATGTTTGTATGATCTACAGATATTTGTTCCGGGTCTGGATGTTGTTCTATTTTAAGTATGTATTTACAAAAAAAAGTATCAGTATAGTATTAGTATTCTATTAGTTATCTGGTACCCACCGTACAAGCTCTGCTTCGTTTGGGACTAAATAGCGCTGTGTGAAATGTCCAGAAATATTTATTTAAATCTCTAAAATGTTCTTGTTTTGTTATCAAAACCTCGAGATAAACTATAAAATGCTGCTCGACGAAATGTTAGAGAACTAACGTATTGTGCGATGCCCCCTCGGTCAAGTTAAGTAGAAGTGCTCCCCTGGTTTAGTATTAATCCCTCTGTAAATAGATACCTACCAGATGATTCGCCCGCATAATTTGTCAATAAAAACATTACCTCCTGCTGCGCAGTCTGTTAAAAAGTAACCTATGTCTCAACCCTGGTCATAATCTATCTAATATACCAAATTTCATCGAAATCGGTTTAGCCGTTTAGTCGTGAAAACGTAACAAACAGACACACAGACAAATAGAGTTACTTTCGAATTTCGAGAAAAAATAAGCTATTTTCACATTATTTTATTTTATTCTCTACCTTCAGACATTTACGAGAGTAAGTGGCCCTTTACCATAGAACTTTTGGCACTTTCCTCAAAAGGAACCATTTCCTTCAATTAGTTTGCTCTTCGGGAACTTTCCATGACGATTACCGTCTCAACAATCAGTCACATAAATGATTCATTCAAGGCATCGTTACAATGATCAATGAAATAATCAAACCAAGATTTTCCATGGACTATTGCATTCTCAGAAACGAATTTCACAAACGTTTTTCTCGTGCCTAATAGATATTTTTCTCTAAGTATTCTGTTTGCAAGTGATAGATGAAACACGAAGGTTTGGTGTTGTAGGTATTGCTAAAAGCAAATCGTAAAGGTGGCAATAATTATAGACTGCAAGCTCTTTAACCCTCAACGCGAAAAGGGGTGTTATATTCTTACGGTTTTAAGGTTGCAAAAAGAGATGATATTGCAGCCCTTGTCAGTATATGTGTATAGGTGGCATCGGATTCGGAGCTGCCAAATGGACCAATTTCATTGCGATTTTTGTTTGCAAGAAGGCTCTAAAATAACCTAAGTTTGGAGGTTGACAAAAAAATTCAAGTTTTTTTTTCTAAAATTATGACCTACTTACCAACAACACTTTGATATCTTCTTTTTCGTAGCTTAATGCGGCGTAAAAGACGATTTAAAAAGTTTAATATTAGTTCTCTAGACATATAAGTACATGTTTATGGAACTAAAAAATATATATTAATAACAAATAATGACCAAGGGATGCTCGTAGACCAAGAGGCAGACCACCCGCCCCATGGTCCAATGACTTGAAAGCGTAGCTGGGTGTCAATGGATGAGACTCGCAAGGGACCGGAAAGAATGACGTAAGGAGGCCTTTACCCAACAGTGGGTGCAGACGGACTGAGATGATGATGATGAATAAATAATGCTGGACATTTCACACAGCAACATCTAGCCACTAGCCTGAGCAAAGCTTGTATGGTACCAGATAACTGATAGAATACCATAAATACTTTTTATGTTTTATTTTTAAAATTGAAATTCAATGAAACAACAGCCAAACTTCTTAGTTTTTCGGTATTTATGATGTTCTTAGAAATGTTAAATCATGCCTAAACCTTATGGTTCATTTAAAAAAAATGCCTTTATTAGGGTTCCGTACCGAAAGGGTAAAACGGGACCCTATTACTGAGACTTCGCTGTCTGTCTGTCCGTCTGTCACCAGGCTGTATCTCATGAAACGTGATAATTAGGCAGTTGAATTTTTTTTACAGATTATGTATTTCTGTATATAATGGATTGTTTATATTTATGTATTTGATCGAGCGAAGCGAGATCTCTAAATGAACTTGGGCAAATCGGCGTTGTATGTATATATGTTTGCCCGAGGATAACTTTCAAAGCGATGATCCGATTGTCGTGAAATTTAAACATAGATAGGTAGTAATTGCACAATTTTTGTGTAAATAAATGAGCTAAAAATGTTGGGGGGTTGTTGAGATATTGGGGTTCAAGAGGGGTAAAAAAAATGAGGCTAACTAGTCAAATGGGACGTCACATGAAAGGTATTCATTAGTAAATTTAGACTCTGTTTTTATTTTTCGTAAACTCTTTATAGTTTTTGAGTTATTAGTCATAATAAAAACTGAACTTTGACAAAGTTCACAGGGTACACCAGTGACCCCACAGTGCTGAAATTTGGTATGCGTGTAGTTTAGTAACACAAATATAGGAAAAAGACTAAAATCCAATATTATTGCAATTTTTACCCCAAAAACAAGGAACACATGAACTCCCGGTACCGGAAATTTGAATGAAACTGTAGGTCAAGTAAGTTGGTCATTTATTTCGTGACACTATTTTGATAGTCAAAGATTACAAACAATATTTTTTTTTTTTTTACTCGCGAGATCTCAGTTCGGGGCAAACCACTAGTTTTATATTTTTTTCTACCGTTTCCCAGATTTAAAATCAACTCGAAAAAATAAAATAAGTAATCAGTGCTTGATGCTTGACGTAATCGTGCTTGATTAAAAATCATACTCCGTTTGCCTTTGACCGGGTAATCTACCTTACCTTCAAATTTCAATACACAATACCCGCGTCATTTGTTCTACCGAACTGTTATTAATGGTGTCACTACACAGACCGCGAACTGATCTAATTAAATCGTAAGAATGCCTAGGCGGGGCTTTCAGTAGCTTTCAAGGCTGGTAAGGACAATATGCAAGTTTAGTAGCGACCGCAAGACACAGTGCGGCGCACGCGTTCTACAATTACAACCTATTTTGTTACGCATAGAGGTTGTATTTGTATTGAGTTCGAATTTTAAAATTGACAGATTCGAAGCTACTCGTAAGTTCTAAGGTCCTGCGCGCTTTTGTTTTGGCGGGAATAACTTGTGTTCTTGTTGGTGATTGATAACGAAAGTGTTGAATTTGGTGAGTTTTATTTCAGTTTTAAAATTAGCAGGAGTGTTTTGTGAAAACTTGGTTGAAAAAAGGGTTGCTAACAAATCAAAGAATGACGTACGGCTCTAGGTGTTAGAAAATAAAGAACCTACAGTCGCTGAAAACAAAGTATTGCTTAATTTTATTTACAAAATTGAATTCTTAAAATTAAAAGCGCTGTTAAAACACATTGTTTCAATCGTGTTTCACTTTGGGCAACGGGACCGGTCAGATAAGTTTGTGGATCTGTAATTAATAGGGCTAGTTGCATTAATAGAAAAAAACGAGTGTGTGTAAACCACACGACTGAAGTAAAACTTGTTTAGCTCCATCTAGGCGCATACAGTAAGTACATAAATTATTTTCTGCTGCTGCCTGCCATCTGTTGTGGGATAGCTGAACTTTTTCGTAAATCGAAGCTGGTAGTTTCAAAATACAAAACTTCGTAAATACTGTTTTTTTTATCTATAACAAAATTAACTCTATTATACAGTATGAAGGAGTGTTTTGTTTTTTTCAGTTTGTATAATTTGGGCTAATTTGGGATAGGAGATATGCGACAAATCGATTGGCTATGAGAAAAAGAGAGTAAGAAAATGTGTGCTCGCACCTCTCTCTCTCTTGCCCCTAAAGGAATATACGAAACGTAACTCTCTCTCTTTCTATCTTCACTAACTTACATCTCCCTCTCAACGTAGACGCTTGAAATATTCACAGAATATTTAGTTGTATATTCACTTTAAAAATAAATAATTTAATTAAAATAAAACAAATATTTAAGAGAGGCTCCCATACAACAACGTGATTTTTTTGTCGTTCTTATAAATAATGGTACGGAGCCTTTCGTGCGCGAGTCCGACTCGCACTTGGACGGTTTTTATTTGTAGAGGAGCTGTTGTTTATGAGTTAGTTCTTCTCTATGTTTTGGGGAGAATAAAGCAACCAGTCAAGAGGTTTTTTAAGTTTTGATAATCTCTATTTGTTTTTAATTTCCGACGCCAAAAGAGGGGTGTTTTAAGTTTGACACCTATGTATGTGTGTCTGTGGCATCGTGGGTCTTAAACGGATAGACTGATTTGAACGAGATTTTTATATTAGAAAGATAGTTTAACTTGGATGGCTCTTAGTTGTCTAATAAAGATCAGGTCAGCCGATCCGAAGATCGTCAGCACTTTTCCATTTTGGTCTCAGCTGTAGAATGGAAATTTATTTATGTGTATGGGGTTTTTTTACATTTTTAATCGATACTTTATGTCTAAGGGTAACTGTCTAATCTAATTAAACTGAAGTTAAGACATACGCTTGTTATACAAATTAGGATATTTATCAAAATCTACTAATACTAATAAAATAGCGAGTAGCGAAAATTATACAGTCTGTCACCGCATTCACGACATTAATTTAAAACACATGCAGAGTCGTATTAAACGAGTAGAAAAAACGATTTAGAGATTAGTTTAATACCAACAGCTTGAATATTTATCCAGTAATCGATACATTTCCGATAAACAATTTTTAACGTAAATTGGCGGCGCCTTTGCTCCGATGCCGCTTCTACTTGCATGATGAATGAATATAATTTGGTTACCTATTTTATCGAGGCTGTTTCATTGATATTTTGGGACTTGAAATTAAGGTAGATTTAAAATTAAAAATATTACATGGCAATGAATTTGACCGATAACCGTTGGGGAAGAAAGGTTCTCGAGTGGAGACCACGGACTGGAAGACGCAGCGTAGACCGGCCCCCCACAAGGTGGATCGACGATCTAGTAAGAATCGCGAGGAGCCGTTGGGCGCAAACGGCTACCAACCGCTCGTTATTGCGATCTAAGAGGGAGGCCTATGTTCAGCAGTGGACGTCTGCCGGCTGATGATGATGATTATGAATGAATTTGGGGAGAGAAAAAAAAAATACTAGCCACCAGCCCTACCCGTGATTTAAATTGTCGTAAATACAGTGACACGCAGTATATTTATGCTTGCATAGAGCGGGTCAATATCCGTATCAGTATCAATGATTATGGATGGCATTATGCAAAACACATCAGTAAAAAAATGTTGTCATGTTATAGATATATATCTACCTACTGAAAGTTTGTTAATATTTTTCGATAATGCTAAAACTGTGAAATATTAATTTACATTAATTAAAAATAAGAAGAACATCTCAACTGATTAATTAACAAATAAATAAAGTACCTCCAATATTTTTATACGGATCTAAACAAATTTAAATAAATGTGTCAATAGATAGATTGGATATAACACTTTAACTATTGGCCTCAATGTTAATTAACTAACAAATAACCAAAAGTACTATAACAATGATCGCTGAAATCAATGAATTCCTTGGGATAAACTAGGTTTGACAATGTGTCAAAATTCATTAGAAAAAACAAATCAAAGCATATTCTGAATTTAATTATGATTCAAACTAGCCTGTGTGATCCCTGCAGGGCAAAGGCCTCTCTTCTCTTTTTCCATTTTATGAGATCTTTAGATTCCGCTGGCCAGGATATCGAAAAGGCGTCAAGTACGTCGCGCCATCTCTGCCTGGGCCGACCGGGTCGGGGTCCTTGTGGTGCTAATTATCCGATAGTTAAATAACGATATTTTTTTATTATATCGTAAACTATAGACGACACTCATAACTGCGACGAAAGGTACTTAGGTACTTAAATTCATTAAAAATAATTGAATACAAAAATAAGATCAGAAGATACCGCATACATATAATTACAGACAAAGACGGCAATAGATTTTTGAGTAATTAAAATATAAGTGTATTTAATATAAAATTTACTTAACAGGCTCCATCTTCGATCACACCATCACTTACCATCAGCTGAGGTAGTGGTCAAGCGCTTAGGTACCAATAATAAAACGTGCCACTCCGGGAGTGACGGCAGAAGTGAAAACTTGAACAGTTACGAGATACTTATAAACGTAGGTGTCGGTAACAGTGTCGCGAGTTGAATGATTTTTCCCATCTCAAAAAATGCCCAAGGCGCCTAAAGAAGTTTTCACTTCATACACATAGGTGTCGGTAACGGGAACGGTAACAGTGTCGCCAGTTCAATGGTTTTTTCCCATTTCATAAATGGCGCGTTGGGCATTTTTTGATATGGGAAAAAACCATTGAGCTCGCTACACTGTTACCGTTCCCGTTACCGACACCTCTATATATAAGTATGTCGTAATTGTCCAAGTTTTCACTTCATATACAGAGGTGTCGGTTACCGACCGTACCGTAACAGTGTCGCGAGTTCAATGGTTTTTTTCTCAAAAAATCTCAAAAAATGCCACATAACTAAAGAAGTTTACATATCAAAAAAATTCTTTAGTCCTTCTTTATTTTTGATAATTAATATAAATGAGGTTATTAGTATTTTTCCTGCGTTGTTGTATAACTCTGTAAGACCTTCACTTATTTAACTCGACGCGCGACGGCGCTTGAAGTTCAGGGCTACTGCACATAGTAAAACAGTACAATTAAATACTATTGAATAGGTAACAAATAAATTCGTATTGGTGGACATTTCACATAACGCTATCTAGCCCTAAACTAAGCAGAGCTTGTACTATGTTAATTTAAATTAATTTTAACATATTTTTTTTGTAAATACATACATACTTACTTATCTATACTAATATTAGGTCTTTACCTTTGAAATTGCCATTTTGTATGGAATAAGTGAAAGTACTTATTTTTTTAAACTTTTTTTTCTGTTAAAAGTTAAAAGTAATCACCCATGCAATAGACGCATCTTTGCCAACGCATTGGCAGTTTATTGATGCCCTTCTTGTAAAAATCAGCTGGACGGGAGGCAACAAACTCTTCAAAGGCATTTTGTACTGCCTAAAAGTTGTCTTATTTTGGAAAAAGTAATAGTCAGTAGGTGCAAGGTCTGGTGAGTATGGCGGATGAGGGAGAGCTTCCAACCCCAGCTCTTGCAGCTTGGAGACTGTCTGTTGTGCAGTATGGGGTCGCGCGTTGTCGTAAAGGAGCAGTGGGGACTACCGATTGACCAAAGCTGGTTGCCGATGTGCAAGCTTCTCCATCATTGTCTCCAGTTCTTCACAGTACACATCTGCAGTAATGCTCATGCCGTTTTGTAAAAAGCTGTGGTAAATCACACCCGCACTAGACCACCAAACAGTGACCATCACCTTTTTAGGGGTCATTTTTGGTTTAGGGCATTGCTTTGGTGCTGAACCAGGATCTAACCAATTTGCTGAGTGCTTTCGATTGTCGAACAGAATTAATTTTTCATCGCACGTAACAATTCGGTTCAAAATTCCTTCATTTCTTTGCCTATTGAGCAGCGCGAGGCAGGTCTCGGCGCGTACGTTGCGCTGGCGATCGTTAAGTTCGTGGGGCACCCATCTATCAAGTTTTTTTACCTTGCCTATTTGTCGCAAATGGATCAAAATTGTTTTTATGCTAACATCAAAAGCTGCTGCTAGCTCAGCTGTAGATTGAGTTTCGTCAGCTTCCACAATCGTCTTTAATTCATCATTGTTGACCAAAGTCTCCGGACGACCACGAGCTTCATTTTTCAAGACAAAACTTCCAGAATGGACCCGAGAAAACCAATAACGGGTTGTGCGCTCGTTTGTACAGTTCTCTCCGTAAACGTTTTTGATGTTACGTGCCGTTTGTGTCACATTAGTGCCACGACAGAACTCATATTCCATAATTACACGAATTTTAAAGTATCCATTATGACGAAAAATGTTCAAATGTAATGAAATTAAAACGCTAATCAATAAACAAAAGACTGATTTTGTAAAAAGAATGTTTTTAAAACAAACTTAATTTGAATTTAGAATACAAAGCCTTTCCAAACTTTTTTTTCTATTTGAAATGACCAGTACTGGAGAACCTATTATTATAAAGTGGAAAGATTTGTATTTTTGTGTGTGTGTATGTTTGTAATGGATAAACTCAAAAACTACTGTGCCGATTTCTAAAATTCTTTCACCATTGGAAAGCTACATTCACCCCCTGAGTGACATAGGTTATATTTATTGCTAGAAAGATTAGGGATCCTTACTAAAACTTAAGTAACGTAACCCAAGGTGTAAAATAAGTGCCTTAAAACATCTTTCGTCGCATGCGCTGCGGAAACTATTGATGATAGAACAAAAGTATGTTCTACAATATTAAAGAACATATACTTATATACACTACGCGTGCGAAGCTGTGGATTGGTCGGCTAGTCTTAAATATAAAACAGAATCGGGTTAGTCGGCCATTTATAACTCGAGAACGGCTAGACCGCTTTTGATGATCTTTGATTTGTTGGATTTGTCTCCGTCCCGAATAGCAGAATAACTAATAAAATATCGGAAAACACACGCAAAAAGAAATTATGAAGAAAATGCATTTTCTCATACATAATGATGGCTGATTGACAATTCTACCCGGGTGACGTACATTGGCAGCCCGCGTCATATGCATATCAAGGCGATACTATGTTCGGCGGGTCAGCTAGTAATATATAAAAATATCCAGACCCGGAACAAATATCTGTAGATCAACATTTGTTCCGCGGTGGGAATCGAACCCGCTACCTCCTCCGTCTCAGTCGGCTATGGAGATCCAGCTATGGAGTGCCATGGAGATCGTCAAATTAAGTAAAATTAGGACATAGTAAGCTACGTCTGTGCGTAGCTTACTATGTCCTAATTTTACTTAACTTTACTTTACTCAATATGTTAAAAACGGAACCCTTTTGTTGCGACTTTGTCCGTCTGTCCGTGCTGATTATCTCAGCAACTACTTAAATAGCGATCGACTTGATATTTGGAATAGTTATAACTAACTGGCTGGCCTAACTAAATTGCAAAATAACAAAAATATTATCATTTTGTTTGCCAAAAGGGGCAAAATGACCATAGGCCAAAATTTTAAAGTAAGGTACCTAGTTTAAGGGGGGAGTTTGATTTACACATTATAGAACACACTCTGAAAACATACAATTTTTTTTTGTCTTATTGATCGAATTGGCATTGTATATATATATGTATGTTTGTTTGTCCGAGGATAACTTTCGAAGCGTTGATCCGATCATCGTGGCATTTGATACATACGAGTACATATGTATCAAATGTCACGATGTTCGGATCATGTAGTGATGGCACAATTTTGGTGAGACTAAATGAGCTAAAAATGTTGGGGGGTTGTTGAAATATTGGGGTTCAATAGGGGTAAAAAAAAGTTTATTAAGTCAAATGGGACGTCTAATGAAAGGTCTTCATTAGTACATTTTGATTTCGTTTTTATTTTTAGTAAAGTCCTTGTAGTTTTTGAGTAATTAGCCATAATAAAAACTGAACTTTGACGAAATTCACAGGGTACACCAGTGAGCCCACAATGCTGTAATTTGATATGCGTGTAGCTTAAATGAAACAAATATAGACAAAATAATGAAATCCAGAATAATTGCAATTTGTACCCCAAAAATGAGTAACCATTTTTATTTTTTTAGTCTATTTTTAACTATTTTTAGCACTGTTTTTAAAGTCAAAGATTACGAATAATATATTTATGTTTTATGGGAGATTCGCGAGATCTCAGTTCGGGGCGAACCACTAGTAACTTTAGAGTTATTGTGAAAAATGTAGGAAAAATACCATTAATATAAATAATATGGCTGTAACACTCGCACTGGAGCGGACTGACTTCTTTGTATTTTGTATTCTCATTGACGTACGCAATGTACCTACGCATTACCTTCAAATGACTCATACATAACCTACCTTAATCTGTACAAATACAAGGACTTGAAGCGAAACTACAAGAATTTAGGAAAACTACAGCGGATTTTTTTTTTATTCTTTCTTTTATAGCCTACTAACTTCCGCCAGCGGCTTCGCACGCGTTGTTTTCCAATAAAAAGTAGCCTATGTTTGAATCTAGATCATAGTCTATCAACACACCAAATTTCATCGAAATCGGTTAAGCTGTAACGACGTGATTGAGTTACAAACAAACCAATAAACATACAAACTTTCACATTTATAATATTACTAGCTGACCCGCCAGCGGTTTCGCACGCGCAAAGCACAAAATATTTTTTCTATAGAAACTATGACACCCCATTTTTATCTCGTGGGACTTGATGTATGAGATAAAAAGTAGCTTATGACTTAATCCAGGTATAATCTACGTAAATACTAAATTTCATCGAAATCGGTTCAGCCGTTACGACGTGATTGAGTAACAAACAAATAAATAAACAATCATCCGAACTTTCGCATTTATAATATTAGTAAGTATGATAGTGAGACTAGGTGACACGCCCGCGGCTTCGCACGCGTGGTTTCTCAATAAAAACATTACCCTCCTTCTGCGCAATCGGGTAAAAAGTAGTGTGTCCCAATCCCGGTCTGGCTAGCGTTCCTGATACCACTTCAACGCATTAGTTGGGCTTCGTCGGTTGAGGAAGTGCTTCAATTAAATCTAATTTTTGTGTATTTGACAATACCATTATATGACAAATAAGATGATGCAATGACTGATATAAAAGTCCGACAGATGCAAGAACTATGTTCGAAATTCAAAATTGTTCTGAAATACGAAATGTTTTTGAATTGCTCATGGGAGCATGGAGTTCCTAAACTTCTTAATCGCTACAGTATTAATACTTCTTTAATGTGCAATTAGAATCTAATAAAATGTTTGTTGGAGGAATTTTGCTTTGTCCTGTTGTATGAGAATACATTTTATCAAACTTGACTAACTTCCGCTGCTCAGATTTTTTTTCATCCGATACAATAAAATGATCTTTACATGGGATTGCATCGATCAACATCAAAAAAAAATTTTACCAACTTGATTTATTTTATGGCGCTACTCACGCTTGACCAAAAAAATTGTAATGCCAAAATATTTTTCTTCGAAAACGAGTTGATGTTTTAAAAGAAACTGCACCTGTATCTCCTCTAGTTATGGGTGCTGCCGTACTGTCCCAGTTAAAAAAAAACACTGTATACCAAATTTAATCGAAATCGGTCCAGCCATTTAGTTGTGAAAACGTAATAAACAGACAGACAGAGGGACGTCGGGTAAGAAGTAGCCCAATATATCCCAATCTCGGATATAATCTATGTATGTATCTACCAAATTATATCGAAATTGGTTCAGTCGTGAAATCGTAACAAACATACAGACAGAGAGACGTGTTTTTCGATTTTATAATATCAGTATTGAGTTACAGACAGAGGAAATTTGAAAAGCTTTGATTAATTATTCTAGATATAACTATTTGTTTAAACATTTATAAAGGGAAATATTTAAATATCGGAGCTTATTCGTAGAAGCAGTATATTATATAATACTTACTTCCGCGTGGATACGTGAATGAATAAAATCCCAAATTGCTATATTTTTTATTGGCATAAAATATTATTAAGTCATAAACGATTATTATTTTTCAAAAAGCTAATGTGTCTAAACCAGAAAGTACAGTCAGATGAAGACATAAGTGAACGGGCTCGAAAAATAAAAAATTCATTCGATGTCTATTAATGATGAAGCTATGATCAGGTTGTAAAGTGCTGTTGACTGTTTATTTGTTTGGATAAACTCCAGTCTTGTCACTTATCTCCTCATCTGACTGTACTTTTTGATTTAGACGCTTTAGTTCATTATAAAACTAGTGGTTCGCCCCGAACTGAGATCTCGCGAGTCCCTCATAAAAACAAAAAAAATATTATTCGTAATTTTTGACAATCAAAATAATGCCCCGAAATAAATAACCAACTAACTTCAGTTTCATTCAAATTACACGTAACGGGAGTTCATATAATTTGGTTACTTTTTTTGGGGTACAAATTGCAGTTAGTCTGGATTTCAGATTTCCCTATTTTTGTTACACGCATACCAAATTACAGCACTGTGGAGTCACTGGTGTACGCTGTGAATTTCGTCAAAGTTCAGTTTTTTTTATGCCAATTAAAAAACTAAACAGACATTACTAAAAATAAAACGGAGTCGAAATGTACTAACCCTCACATTTTTAGCTCATTTAGTACCACCAGACTTGTGCCATCCTAACCACCTACCAATATATCAAATTTCACGATTTTCGGATCAACGCTTCAATGTTATCCTCGGACAAACAAACATACATATTACTCGTGCGCGATAACTTGGGACCTGCTAGGAATGCGACTCCCCGACCGCTTCCCCTGCACTTCCCCGATGGCGCCCGTATTGTACCGTTCGCATCACTATTTTTTACTAGGGTTTTTAGTCTCGTACTGTTTTTAGCCTACGTCACGTAACGACGCGCTCTGGAATTCTTTTAGTTTTCGTATGTGTTATTGTTTTGTTGTTGTAGTTTTTGTTGTTATAGTTCTTGTTAAGTGTTTTTGTTATCATTATGAAGGGTAAACCTTTGCATAGCGGAGAAAGAAACCTCGTGCTAAAAGTGTTAGAGTTTTTTGAAAACGAAAATCGGAACAAACAGTTTTGTTTACCTGTCCACTAAGTAGTGACGAAGATGTGATAATGTAAATAATAGATAAAATAAATGTATAAACTTAAACATTGTATTTTAATTTTATTCAAATAGTGTAAAAAAGATTAGATAAAAAGCAGCGTCCTCCCTAAGTAACATAATAAATTAGGTTAAAAAAAAACAAAGACGAAGCCGCGGGCGGCTGCTTGTTATGTTCGCTTTTTTGCGGGCGGTACAAACACGCCAATACGTCACCGCGCTCAGGTCCCAACTTATCGCGCACGGGTAATACATATGTACATACAACGCCAATTTGCCCAAGTTGATTTGGGGATCTCGCTTCGCTTGATCATTAATATTCGTTTACCTATGGCTAAATAATATTTTATGCTAATAAATAAAACAGCAATTTAGATTTAATTTTCAGATGAATTGTATGAAGCGTAACGCGTTGAAACTCTAATCGTACTCGCCAGAACTGTGTGTTCAAGTCTAAATTAATTATCGGTATCAACATACTAGTATATCAATGCCACTGTGTTTCCGTTGTAAATTGACAATGCAGGTACTGACCTTAGTATCCGCGAATTTATGAGCCTAGTGCGAAGGTCCCTAGAACTGGATATTCCTATACTTCGCAAAATTTGATCTACCTATAATGTTTGTGTAAACTAAAAATTAAAAATGATTCAGGGGATTTGTGGACTTTTTGTCCACAAATCCCCTGCCGGCACTCGATGTCAACGCGCAGGGGATTCTCTCTGGGGATTTGTTGAATAAGCCGATAAAATTACCTCCGTGGCGCAGTGAGCGAATAGCCGGCTGAGACACAGGACGTAGCGGGTTCGATTCCCGCCGTGGTTTCAACAACAAATGTTTGCATGATCTACAGATATTTGTTCCGGGTCTGGATTTTTTTCTGTATACTATAAGTATGGTTTTACAAAATATAATATAAATATATATATATAAGTATTGTACCAGCTATTTGGTTCCCATAGTACATACGGCTACACATCAAGCTATACATTCCAGTATAAGCTGGCCTCGCATTGTGTAGGCTTTTCGAAGAATGAGAGGTCAGCTTATACTGGAAATTATAGCTTGATGTGTAACCGTGTGTACAAGCTTTGCTTAGTTTGTGGCTAGTTGGTGCTGTGTGAAATGTCCAGCATTATTAAAAAACACAATAAATTAAAAATTTACATATTTAATCACACCCACCTACTTTTTAAACTAGTTACAGTTAAATATTGATTTCAACGTCTACTATATTCATATACAATTATTTACATGACTATAATATACTTATAAAACATCTAAAGACCGTTGCAAACGATCTACAGTTAGCTCAGCTGCTCTATATATCAGGCGGAAGTGTCCCCAACACACCACTGCCAGCATCATTGATTTACATGGTATTGGACTGGTTCACAAAATAAAGACCGTAATTATGTAATATCTTATTCAGATCCGGGTTCCGGGACTTGGTATTTTTCAATCACACTTATACTCGTAAATGCGAAAGTTTGGATGTTTGTTTATTACTCATTATTATAAATACGGGATTTATCACGTACCGTCTTATCGGTGTTTCGACCGACAATGTTTCGGTTCAATTCGTTAACCTTCATCAGGGTGAGTGCGATCCGCTCCGAATAACGTCTCGCCTCGCACTGAGCGAGACATTTATTTGGAGCGGATCGCACTCACCCTGATAAAGGTTCACGAATTGAACCGAAACATTGTCGGTCGAAACACCGATAAGACGGTACGTGATAAATCCCGTATTTATAATAATGATTGAAATCAATCACGAATGTTTATTACTCAATCACGTCGTAACGGCTGAACGGATTTTGAT
The DNA here is from genome assembly GCA_918857605.2 of Philereme vetulata. Lineage (NCBI taxonomy): Eukaryota > Metazoa > Arthropoda > Insecta > Lepidoptera > Geometridae > Philereme > Philereme vetulata. The sequence continues at coordinate 3,335,107 of OU975420.1, forward strand.
AAAATTTCATTTGTACTTAGATTATAATCTGCATTAACACATAGGCTACTTTATATCCCAAAAATCAGATCCCAAGGGATAAAAATGGGGTGTCAAGGAAAATTACAACAGCGAGTTTAGCTTTAGTTCTAGGTTACCCAGACATTTAGTAGTGTAACGCGTACGAAGTCGCGAGCAACAGCAGGTATATTATAAGTACAAAAGTACAAAAATATACATATATACCTAGTCAGGTCATAAATTCTGTCACATGTTTAATATAAAATAATTGAAACAAGTTTATTCATTATGTAACCATTTATATAACAAAATGAACTTAACAAAACATAGATTCTTATGACACTAAAGTTTATTCAAAATGACCTCCGTGATTTTGAATACAGGCCTTCAATCTGCGCGGCCAGTCGTCTATCGCAGCACGAACGAGGTCCATGTCAATATCGGCGGCTGCCTTAATCAAGGATGTCTTGAGTGACTCCAAATTGGGATGAGGCTTTGAGCACGCCTTTTCCTCCAAGTGTTGCCATATCTTGTAATCTAACGGATTCAAATCTGGACTGGAGGAGGGCCAGTCTTCGTGCCGGATGAAGTCGATTTCACGCGCCGCCAGCCAGTCTTTTGTGCTCTTCGCTCTATGAGCTGGCGCCGAATCTTGTTGGAATACCCAGTGCCTGTTATTGAACATGGTATGACAAACAGGTTCCACAAGGTTCGTCAGGACTGTATTTTGATACACAACTGCATTCGTTTTACACCTTTCTCACAAAAATGTACCTCTGTTAAGCCCCAATAAGAAACTCCCAACCATGAGCGAGGATGGAAAATGACCTCGTTGGATACGCGGAATACGGTTGCTCGCTTCTTCACTACTGTGTTGTTCTTCACACCTTATCATTTTGTTTGTTGTAGCTCTCTTCTACGGTAAAAATTTGTTCATCCGAAAAAAGAATTTCACGATATTTTTTTCCCGCGTACCGCTTCAACAAAGCGCGGCATCTCTTCAGTCTCAGGTCCATTAGACGAGAATTCAAACGATGTCCTGTTTTTCTTCGATATGCCCGAAGCTCTAAGTCTTCATTTAACACCCTTTTCACCGTGGTTCTGCTTAACCCCATCTGAAGGGCCAACAGTTTCTGCTTACGTTTGGGATTTCTTTGAATTCGCGCCTTCACAGATTTTATCACTGCTGGAGTCCTAACAGACCGAGGGCGACCACTTCTTGACCTGTCATCTACACTAGAGTCTTCATTGTATCGTTTGATGGTGCGATAAACGAATCTTTTGGTTATATTCAAATTTTTCAGTATGTCAAAAATTTGAATTGGCGCGTAACCGCAACGATGCACGCAATAACTGCAACACGGTCTTCTTTAAGCGTCCACTCCATATTTAAAAATGAGTAAAATTCTAAAAAGTATACATTTTTATTTTCATGAACAATTTGAAATTCGAATTCTATAAACTTTTTTGTGGCCAGCATTCTAAAAGAAAAGTTTTTACTGTGTGACAATACTTATGACCTGACTAGGTATATATATATAAGTATTGTATCAGTTTTCTAGTTTCCATAATACTAGCTTGACTTAGTTTGGGGCTAGACAGCGCTGTACGAAATGTCTAGCAATATTTATTTATTTATCTACATGTTATAGTGGAAAATAGTATTAAGGCAGTTAACCGCCTCACGTTATACCTCCAAGGACTTATCTGAAACGCACATCTTCATTCCACAGGATTCGGTACCAAAATATCGTAGGCCTTATCATTTAAAACCGAGGACATGAAAGCCATGACATGTCTTAAATTTCACAACTTTAATCATTATTATAAATACGGGATTTATCACGTACCGTTTTATCAGTGCTTCGACCGACAATGCGAGGCGAGACGTGGTTCGTAGGGGATTGCACTCACCCTGATGAAGGTTCACGAATTGAAACGAAAAATTGTCGATCATAACACTGATAAAACGGTACGTGATCTGAAAAAGGATCAAAGAAGGTTTTATCGTTTTTTCGGTTATATTCAGAATCCTTGGAGTAAATCTAAAAGTCAAAGTCAAAATCTTTTATTCATTAAAATCACAAGGATTACTTTGAAACGTCAATTTTACTGCCTGTTCCTTCGCGACCAAGCCAGTAAAGAAAGGCAAGAAACAATCCTGGTTGTTTTTTTTAATGATCCTTTTACAATACATAACAATACAGGAAATAAATTACGTCTAAATTGTAACATTTTGAACGAGTTGGATCAATTTCAATCCCAAGCTATCATCTAAATAATCCGATATTTTATAGTAGGTTTTTTATAAAGATTTTGTTAAATTGCGTTTTTAAATTTGTTAATTGTCAATTTTTGTACATCACTTGGGGAGTTTGTTAGAAATGCGTAGAACACCTTGCCCTTTAAACGATTTACTAACTTTATGAAGTCTACAAGCGGCAACAGCGATCTTTATTTCTGGTACTAGCTGACCAATCCGCAGCTTCTCCCGTTTGTTTTTTAATAAAAACATTACCCTCTTTCTCCGCAGTTGGGTAAAAAGTAGCCTGTGTCACCCAGAGATAGAGTAGCTTTCCAACAGTGAAAGATTTTTTTAAATCGGTCCAGTAGTTTCGGAGCCAATCAATACAAACAAACAAACAAATCTTTCCTCTTTATAATATTACGAAGTTTTGTTGTAGATATTGATATGTTCTTTAATATTTTAGAACATACTTTGGTTCTATCATTAATAGTTTCCGCAGCGCATGCGACGAAAGACGTTTTAGAGGGCACTTTTTTACATATTGAGTTACGTTACTTAAGTTTTAGCAAGGAACCTTAATCTTTTCTAGCAATAAATATAGCCCATGTCACTCAGGGTGAATGTAGCTTTCTAATTGGGAAAGAGTTTTTGAAATCAACACAGTAGTTTTTGAGTTTATTCATTACAAACATACACACAAAAATACAAAACTTTCCTCTTTATAATATTAGTACAGAAGAAGATTAAAATTAAAACATACGAACGTACGGACTGATGGACAAAGTTGCACAAGGGTTCCGTTTTTACTATTTTGGTCCAGAACCCTAAAAAGCTGACGTCGTCCGATCCAGTATTCTTCCTATTACGAAGGCACTTAATTTTTTTTTTTTAGTTGGTCAATCCGAGCCGAGCGGTTGATCAGTGGCGAGGCATAATGCTGAGCTGAAACCCATTTGCTACAGTACCACATACATACATACCTCTTTTAATTTTTCCCTGATTACATTGTATTATTTATTATTTAATTCTATTGTTTTTATGTTTGTTGTATGTAATTTTCTGTTTTCTTTTACTTGTGCTTTCTCTTTGATGTTATACTTTTTGATTGTATTCTGTGAATTTGTGTGTGCTATGGTAGCAAATAAATGTATGTCTATGTCTATACCTATCTGAACGCTATATTTTATCCTTGTAATTTCGGATAGGTCAATTTAAAAATTCTGACACAAGAATGTATAATTGGAACATCATTTGCGTCTGATTAATCAAATTTTTTTTTTATAAATAGATGATTAAAGTTAGATTCTTCCTAGTTAATATGTTCTTAAAATAAATATATGAATAATTATATAGGATGTTTGATAATATACGCACAAAAATGAAAAGGGTTATTTTGATGAGCATAATAAATAAATTTGTAAAATGTTTACCACAGAAAAATGAAATTTATTTTGGCATGTAAAAACAAACACTTTATTACACTTATGTCGTGCTATTGCATAATGCTTGCCATCTAACCACAGATACTGTATTGGTGACGTGTCGAGATATCTCTTGTTGTCCCTTTCTAACCCAAAGCCCGCAGCCATTTCCGAAAGAGATATCAAATCGGCATTTATTTTTGGATGTCGATTGCAAGAGTAGGCAGTAAGTTTTATATCGAATTAATCACCTACTTAGTCGATTTTCTTTAAACTTTGATAATATAACTAGTAGTTTTTTTTATGTTTTAAGAAACCGTCACTTGATTATCGTCAGTATATTACCAAACATTCTGTATATGACGACCCCCGTGGCGCAGTGGGCGAACAGCCGGCTGAGACGCAGGAGGTAGTGGGTTCGATTCCCGCCGCGGAACAAATGTTTGCATGATCTACAGATATTTGTTCCGGGTCTGGTTGTTTTTGTATATATTCATTTATAAGTATGTATTTACAAAAAAAGTATATAAGTATCTCGTATCAAGCTCTGCTTAGTTTGGGGCTAGATAGTGTTGTGTGAAATGTCCAGCAATATTTATTTATTTATTTATATGTGCAAATCAGTAAACTAAGAAAATTATAAGGTTCCAACGGAAGGTTTTACTGTGACACAGCAAAATGCCTTGATAGAACCTTTGCATTGCGGCTACCTAATTAAACTTATAAAACAAATGCACAAACCGTGCGACGCAACAAAAAAAAAAAAAAAAAAAACTTATAAAAGATTATACGAGTAAAAGTTATATATTATTTAAATTGTATTGTTTTTATTATGTTAGTAATTATTAGTTTTTGGCACATCCAAAACATTTTTAATTTATTTATCTAGCTAGATAAATTGTTAATACTGTTTAACACATCGGACAGAACAACGGTTTAATTAATCATTGTAATGTTTGAGGCATGTAGTTTTCCTACATATAATTACTCCATCTGCCTTGTGTCACGAACTTAGGCATCTAGACAGGGTTAGTCCTAGGCAACATGTTGGTTATGGTTGTTATGTAAGTTATACTTATCTTAAGATTTTTTTATATTGTAATTCTTAATTTAAAATCATGGTCCTATTTAGCGCGATAAGTGATTTACGTCGTCAATGTATAAGTATTTCAATTATAAAATGTAAATCCTTTATTGGCTGTAAGTTTTATCATAAGATACACCTGTTATATACTAAGAGCTGTGGATTTTGTTTGAAATAAAATAAAATAAATAAACATTTTTAAGTGAAGTTTTTATGTTTTATTAGCTCCACTCACGGCTTCACATGTAATTTTTGTAAAAAATGTAGCCTATGTCTCAATCCATGTTATAATGTTAAACACAGCGCTATTTAGCCCCAAACTAAGCAAAGCTTGTACCTATACTATGGGAACCAGATAACTGATAGAATACATATATACGTTTTTTTTTGTTGTAAATACACACTTATAATACATAGAGAAATAACCAGACCCGGAACAAATATCTGTAGATCATGCATACATTTGTTCCGCGGCGGGAATCGAACCTCAGGAAGGAACGACGTCTCAGCTGGCTATTCGCCCACTGCGCCACGGAGGTCGCCGATAATCTTAATACCGAATTTCATCGAAATCAGTACAGTCGTTTAGTCGTGTAATTACTTAGCGTGGTTACTACTTCGATGGGTCACTGCTAATAAGATTTTCAAATAAGGACTTACGTGCTTCGTACACTTTAAAGCTCTGGCTATATGGCATCCGGGTCTCCCCGATCCTGCGAATGCGGAGCATGTCCCGGTTGCTTCCAGGTAAAAATCGGTGTCGGATGGCCTCGGATCGTGTGTATTCGATGCAGGAAAAATTCAAATGTTTGGTTGTGCGACGGATTGGTCTGGGGCCGTTAAAAATGATCATTGACAAGCCCGGATGCCGTATAGTCTGAGCCTAAGGTGTCGGTATCGGCTTTAATAGTCTATGGTAGATTTATCCGTGGTGCAGTGGGCGAATAGCCGGCTGAGACGCAGGAGGTAGCGGGTTCGATTCCCGCCGCGGAACAAATGTTTGCATGATCTACAAATATTTGTTCCAGGTCTGGTTGTTTCCCTATGTATTATAAGTATGTATTTACAAAAAAAAAATGTATATAAGTATTCAATCAGTTATCTGGTTCCCATAATACAAGCTCTGCTTAGTTTGGGGCTAGATAACGTTGTGTGAAATGTCCAGCAATATTTATTTATTTATTTATCTAAGATAAGATAAGAAAATGTGTTAAAAAGCTATCACAGTTATAAGAGCACAGGGCACTTGTGCTCGTTAGTTAGATCTTCCACTATGTGATTGTCAGTTAGCTCAGCTGCGGACCTGGTTCCGGCTCTGTCATAATACTAAATCAATTATCTAAACAACAATCATGGCTGTTTCATAACAATATTTGCAACGCCTTGCAAGCTAGTCACGACGCGACGTGGGCCGCTTAGTTCCCTGTCCTATAAATAACAGTTTGCATAGTAATTGTTTAGCCAGAAATTGAGAATTTCATATTTTCTACGAAACCTAAGTATGTTTTTTTGTAACCTATATTTTCCCACTGCTGGGCAAAGGTCTCCCCCCTATTCCTCCACATCTCACGATCACTCGCCACGTCCCACCAGCCATCTTGGAATGCATCGAGGTCGTCACGTCAACGCTTCCTCGGCCTGCCCCGGCTTCGACGCCCATCTTTAGGCACCCATTGTGTGACGACTGTTGCTCATTTGTCTGTGACCTTACGACTGACGTGACCCGCCCAGTCCCACTTCAGCCTGGCAGTCTTGTCACCAACATCTGCGATGCCGGTCTTCGCGCGCAGTGTGGTATTTTACACATTTTAAGTATGTTATAATATGAAATAATACCACGTAATCCGAATTGAGTATATGAAACCCCTTTGTAGTTATTTAAGTGAACCATTTCAATTGATAGGTTTAGGTACTTATCTAAAGTCTTAATAAACGTATGCGCGTTTATCCATTGCAATTCGGTTTTTATTTCTAGAATTTTCACTCCAGCTTTGCATGCACATCAGTGATTTTGTCTGAAAAATAACATGATAAAATTACGCAAAGGTTAACTGGAAGAGAATGCTTGCTAGCAGTAAGTTCGCCTATATCCAGATATATTAATGTATGTAAAGAATTTTCAATCAATCAATAGTAACTTTCGCTCATTACATCTTGTCAGTCACCATCATCGTTCAGATCTTTTAACCGCATATTTTTCTTTGTAAATTCCTTTTCTGATATGTAACATCTTTCATCTCGGTTTATGGCAGTGATTTTGGCAAAAGGTACGGAAATGTGTAACAGGAAACTGGGGATGCGCGCACTATTTGATTTTAATTCAATAAAATTTATTTCAGACGTAATTAATAATATATATCTATACTAATCTATACTAATATTATAAAGAGGAAAGATTTGTATTTTTGTGTGTATATTTGTGTGAATGAATAAACTCAAAAACTACTGGATCGATTTAAAAAAATCTTTCTCTGTTGGGAAGCTACACTATCCCCGGGTAGCATAGGCTACTTTTTACCCAACTGCGCAGAAGGAGGGTAATGTTTTTATTGAAAAACTACGCGTGCAAAGCTTCGGATTGGTCAGCTAGTGAATAATATATGGTTAGTACTTTATTTGTTTATATATATGTGAGTAATACAAATTTAAAATAAATAAGGATAAAGGAAAAATAAATTTAAAAAAAAAATATAATAAATTAAAACACATGTCAAAGAATGATAAAAATATATAAATAAATAAAAACTAAATACTTATTTTCTTTTTTTATGACCAATGACCTGATTTGACCAATGACCGCGCGCGGTGGTCAGATGTTACATATCATTAGCGACTACTGCAAGGCTCGTAGTTTTTTTTATACCACCTGGAGATGAAACAAGCTTATGAAGCACCTGATTTTAAGTGGTAACCATCGCCTATAACAAAGTACCGCCTCGTAGGTCCTCTGTTATTTGTAGAAATGACTAGACAATAGACTAGTTAAAATAATTAGAAGATTATCTAAAGTTGTCCGAGTAGCGCGTAGGCATAGAACTGTGTCAAGGGTGCGGGCCGGCACTGACCTATGAATCGCGTAGCTACCCATCACGCGCTGAAAATAATATCATTACTAACACAGATAATGAGAATTGAAGAAGCAAATATGACATAATAATTAGATATTCAACGAGCTATGGAGAGGGCTATGCTCGAGGTTTCTCTGCGTGACATAATCCGCAAAGAGGAAATCCGCAAAAGAACTAAAGTTGCCGACATAGCTCTCAAAATTAGCAAGTTGAAGTGGCAATGGGCAGGTCACATCGCTCGTAGAACCGATAACCGTTGGGGAAGAAAGGTTATCGTGTGGAGACCACGGACTGGAAGACGCAGCGTAAACCGGCCCCCCACAAGGTGGACCGACGATCTAGTAAGAATCGCGGGGAGCCGTTGGGCGCAAACGGCTACCGCTCGCTGTGGCGATCTAAGGGGGAGGCCTATGTTCAGCAGTGGACGTCTTTCGGCTGATAATGATGATGATTAGATATTCACTACTAGAAACGCATCACGACAATTGATACAAGTCAGCTTTAAAAAAAGTTATTTTTAACTAAAAAAAACAACACGGTTTTATTTCTGTAAAATATAGAACTTTAACAAGGATATTCTTTTATTTTTACCGTATATACTTGCGTCAGAAGACCCCGCTTCAATGCCCTTACAATTCTTTATTTAGGTTACAGATTTATACATAGAATAGATAACCAGCAGTAGCAAGCACATACGCCATAAGTTTAAAGAAAGAAATATTATGGCATTCCCTTGTCAATACATCTATGAAATGCTGAGACAGGGACCATTTTGTCCCCACGCAACACCACCATTGTCTGTGTTATTGTATTATTGTACACTGTCTGTGGGAGCAAATAAATGTGTTTTCTTTCTTTCTTTCTTTCTTAGAAACAAAGATAAACTCTCTGTTGCCACTTGTAGACTCCATAAAGTTAGTAAATCGTTTAAAGGGCAAGGTACAAATTACAAATTTAAAAACGTAATTAAATAAATTCTTTATAAAATAGCCTACTATAAATAAATATCGGATTATTTAGATGATAGAGAAGCTTTGGATTAAAATTGCTCCAACTCGTTCAAAAATGTTAGGTACAATTTAGACGTAATTTATCTTATTAAAGCTGCGTCACAGTATTTTACTAATGCAGTTTCCAGTGTTCACATTGTTTTTAATCACATGTAAAAGAGTTCACTGAAAATAAAAAAAAAAATATTCCATGTATTTTAAAAGTATCATTAAAAAAACAACCAGCTTTGTTTCTTGCCTTTCTTTCCTAGCTTGGTCGCGGAGGAACAGACCGTAAAGTTGACGTTTCAAAGTGATCCTTGTGATTTTAATGAATAAAAAGATTTTGATTTTGATACGGTGTGTGTATATGGGTTAAATGTGTACGTACGTGAGTGTGTGTGTATGTTTGTGGGTGTGTACGTTTGTAGCGGTGTTTGTGTGTGTGTATAATCGATTTTAGATAACTATTGGAATCGATTGACGTGGTTAAGAATTATTCGCGCATTATGTCGATGTCTTTGCAAACAGAAGAGTTTAATTATTTTCTCATGGATTCCATTATCAGATCTTGACTTATATTATATGTGACCACCACTGGCGAAAGCATGTTACGTTATATAAAGGAATCAAAAAACTATATCAATACTCACAGTAATGTAATAAGCTCAAATGGTGACGTATTCTCGAATGCCCCTTATACTTAAGGGGAAAATTTATAAGACGATCACAAGACCTGTCGTAAATAGTCGTAATGTTGTTGACGACCTCCGTGGCGCAGTGGGCGAACAGTCGCCTGAGACGCAGGAGGTAGCGGGTTCGATTCCCGCTGCGGAATTTTTTTTTGCATGATTTACAGATATTTGTTCCGGGTCTGGTTGTTTTTCTATATATTTTAAGTATGTATTTACAAAAAAAAAGTATTTAGGTATTCTATCAGTTATCTGGTTCCCATAGTACAAGCTCTGCTTAGTTTGGGGCTAGATAGCGCTGTGTGAAATGTCCAAAAATAATTATTTATTTAATGTACATATGTTCTGAGTGTTGGACCACGAAAGGGACGGATGAAAGAAGAGTGCACGCGGCGGAAATGCGAATGTTGAGATGGATGTGTGAGGTAACCAGAATGAATAAGATAAGGAATGAGTATATTAGAGGAAGTTTAAAAGTAGCCCCAGTGATAGAAAAATTGAAGAGTGGCTGGCGTGGTATGGGCATGTCATGCGTAGGGATAAAAATCATGAGACTAAAAGAGTGTTAGATATGAGTGTAGATGGATATATAAGAAGAGGGAGGCCGACGAAGGGATGGATTTTGTGAAGAATGATATGGGTAAGAGGGAATTGACAACGGCGATGATGGCTGATAGAGAGATGTAGAGGAGGAATACATGTTGTGCCGACCCCCGCGTAATGTGGGAAAAGGGCAGGAAGAAGTAGGAGACATATTCTAGATAAGTCTACGGTTTTATTCCAAATTAATGGAATATTTCAATGTAAAACATTATTCATTTTCTTACATAAAATTAACCGCAAAAAACGCACTACAATTTTCATGATTAATTTGCGTCGGTGACAATGGGAAATGCCCAGGGACCTAACGATTCGAAATGAGATTGGTGAATTATCCTTAATCAATTCGAAAGGAAACATGCCCAAGGACTCTTTTAGAGGTATTGATAACGTGACCATTCGTCCCTCTTTGGGCGGGACAGTCCCGCTTTCAGACTGTATGTCTCGTTATCCCCAACCAGAGCAAAAATGTCCCGCTTTATATAGGGAACTAACGATAAATTCATTAAACGTACCCTTACCTACGTACGAGTATATTCATTGGATTGTAAATACGCGAGTGACAGCGGCAGCGCAGCCATCACGGAGAAAACAGCGAGTGACATGCAAAAACGAGTCAAAATTACAAAGAATAACATCGGTGAATCATGTGATAGCTCCATTCATACTTAAAAACTAATACCCCACATTTTAAAACTAATTTGCTCCACCGACAAATACAATACAAATGCGTCTTCAACCGCAATGTAATTTTAAAATTGCATTTTAATATTACCTAATATATTGTTTTATCTGTTTTTTTTTAAATAAATAACTAGAAAAATAAGTTTTGTTTGTTTAATTCCGCAAGCGTCCCGCTCTGATAAAAAAATAAATGGTCACTTTAGGTATTGAACTAAGAAGTTGTATGGTAACTTACATATCATTTGGTAACATAATGAAAGTGGCATACCCGCATCTCTTAGCATTTGTGAGTAACATGGAATTCTTTCTCCAAATTGGTCTTTCACCATTCGCGATCTTTCGCCTTCCAGAAGTTACAAGGCTCTTTTAGGTTCACTGACCTAACGCAGCAAGACAAGGGGGCAATCGCGCTAATTATGAACGTGTCTAACGTTGGAACTCACGTTGGTTTGACTGATGTACCTACGCGTGTCAGCGCGATACGGAATATGCATAACGTAACTTTTTTGTTTATATTTGGTATTATCATTCAAAGTTACCTCGTAGTACCTATAATCGTTTCCAATGGTACATGTATTAATTCAAACCCGCCCGTAGCTTTGCACGCGTGGTTTGCCAATAAAAACATTATCTTTCTTCTGTGTAGTCAGGTAAAAAATAATTTATGTTCTAACACCGGTCATGGTCTATCTGTATATAAGGCCGGTTTTCACAACGTTCCCTAAACGTGTTTAGCGGCTAAACACGTTTAACTTTGATACATTTGTATGATTTGATAACTGCTTAAATCATATTAGCTACTAAATAGTCTTTAGTAAGTTTAGACGGCTGAGTACCTATTTAGTTGAAATACCTACTTGTAGATTCCTAGATAATGTTTGCCAGTCACTGTACCAGGAGGCAAACTAACGCACCGAGACGAATGAACCATTTCCATCGTCACCGCCAAGGCCTTTACATAATTTGCTAATGATGACTTTCATTTATTGAATCGGGATACAAAGTTAACTAACAATCTAGACAAAAAGTTGTAGATTAAACTTGTTGACAAGTTTGACGACATTGAATAATTTAAATAGATCCAATCGAAGGTTTTCTGTAGATATTTGTTTTGTTTTCTATTTATATATGAACTGAGGCCAGAATAATGATGATAAAAAGGTCTTGAATTAAATAAAATCACACTTCACATTAACCCTTAATCAAATACGGGGAAATAATTTCCCACTTAGTACGGATGAGTAAAATCAATATATTTTTTGGAATGACATCACGTAGCAATGGCAACCATATTTTGATATTTCGCAATGCCGTTATGAATAAAGGGAAATTATTTCCCATCGCAAAACCCCCCTTTTCCCCACTTTTACAGGTTTTTATCATACAATTTGAAGTCTACTCACTACGAACCGATCTTAGTTTGCATTTTCTCTTAAAAATTTACTATTTGATTAAGGGTTAATATTATAAATGTGAAACCAATTTTGATGAAATTTGGTATGTCGATAGATTATGACCTGGATTGACACATAACCTACTTTTTATTAACAACCCACGCATGGGAACTTGTAAGTATCACTTACTAGCTGACCAATCCGCGGCTTCGCACGCGTAGTTTATTAATAAAAACATTACCCTCCTTCTCCGCAGTTGGGTAAAAAGTAGCCTATGTCACCCAGGGATAGTGTAGCTTCTCAACAGTGAAAGATTTTTTTAAATCGGTCCAGTAGTTTCGGCGCCTATTCAATACAAACAGAAAAAATCTTTCCTCTTTTTAATATTACAAAGTTTTTTATAGATATTGATATGTTCTTTAATATTGTAGAACAAACTTTTGTTCTATCATTAATAGTTTCCGCAGCGCATGCGACGAAAGACGTTAAAGGGCACTTTTTTACACCTTGGGTTACGTTACTTAAGTTTTAGTAAGGATCCCTAATATTTTCTAGCAATAAATATAGCCTGTGTCACATGGATGAGTGTAGCTTTCCAATTGTGAAAGAATTTTTGAAATCGACACAGTAGTTTTTGAGTTTATTCATTACAAACATACACACAAAAATACAAATCTTTCCTCTTTGAAACATTAGTATAGATTTAGCTTGTCGCGCGCAGGGATGTGATATTTGGCGTTGTTAAAGTATATATGGAGAAGGATGGGCTAGTGCTTTGTTTAAGGTTAACATAAAAAAGTATGAATTGCGGTTGAATTTCGACCACTGTGCACTTGGAATGAATGATAGATTTTACGTTCATACGCTTACATATAAATGAAAGAATATTGTAGGAATTTATTTCGAAGAAAGGTTTACATAGTTCACTTATTAATATAAATAGTTCTATTTCTAGGATACCTAGGATGTTGAGTCTTGTGATTATGCACTACAACCTTGTTTGTCGTGGAATCAAATATTTTGATACCTTACTCTAAGTTTAAAAACTTGTGTTTAGACGCATCTCTGCTTCGGCTGGACACAAATAGGATGGGCATGACAATGAAGGTATAATTTACTACAGTATTTTAGGTATAAAATAGCTAGACTAAACTTATATCAATCAAAGGACCTTCCATCTAAGGACAAGTAGGCGCACGGCTCAGTACCATCCGTCTCTAGTTGATATACCACCCATTCGGACACACCGTTTTAGTTCTACGTTCATGATGCGTACAGCTAAGGTGTGGAACACTTTACCGTCGTCTGTTTTTCCTAATAAATACGATCCGGGCCTCTATAAGGTAATAGTGAATAGGTTTCTTCTAGATCTTCGTGCTACATCTTAGACCACACCATCGCTTACCATCAGGTGAGATTGTGGTCAAACGAAGTTCTATCATGGCAATAGTAACTGATGATAAAATAATCGATCGAGGGGATCATGCACGACCATAAACATTGAAGAACTTCTCGAAAAAGATTAAAATACTATCATACAATTATAGGTTAAATTTTAGTCATATCATAGAATACAAGTAACTTTTTAACAAAAATATAAACGACTTCACATAACAGTAAAATCCAAACTACTCAACCGATTTCGTTGAAATTTCTATGGGACCAATTTAAAAGTATAAACGTTCAAATAATAAAAGAATTTTACAAATCGGTTGATAAATGACGGAGTTCTGAGCTAACAAACATAACATAAAAATTAAATAAATTTAAGACTTGAATGGAAATGGGACCACACGGGAAGCAACTGCTTTCAAATAAAAAGCAACCATTAAGATCGGTTCACCTAGTCAAAAGTTCTGAGGTAACAAACATAAAAAAAATACAGACGAATTGAAAACCTCCTCCTTTTTTGAAGTTGGATAAAATACAGTCTACACCTTTTTTTGCCTTAGCAGACCAATTTGGCTTCAAACCGTAACTGCATTCTTAAACCCGGACTGTACTGAAAAGTAATGTGATCATAGACTGAGATGGAGAAAATAAATAACTATAATATGTAAGTAAATATCTAGAATCCTTAATCTGGTAGTATCATTAGAAAATTAAAGATTTTGCCGTCTCTGTAAAGAGCCTCTACGAGGGTGCTACGAAAGTAACGCGTTCAAATCTTTTCTATGGAGAAATCGACACATTACCTATTTCTGTAAATTAACCATGTAATAATAAATAAATAATGCTGGACATTTCACACAGCACTATCTAGCCCCAAACTAAGCAGAGCTGGTACTATGGGAACCAGTTAACTGATAGAATACATATATACGTTTTTTTTTGTTGTAAATACACACTTATAAATCTTATAATACATAGAGAAATAACCAGACCCGGAACAAATATCTGAAGATCATGCATACATTTGTTCCGCGGCGGGAATCGAACCTCCTGCGTCTCAGCTGGCTATTCACCCACTGCGCCACGGAGGTCACCGATAATCTTAATACCGAATTTCATCAAAATCAGTACAGCCGTTTAGTCGTGTAACTACTTAGCGTGGTTACTACTTCGATGGGTCACTGCTAATAAGATTTTCAAATAAGGACTTACGTGCTTCGTACACTTTAAAGCTGTGGCTATATTGCATCCGGGTCTCCCCGATCCTGCGAATGCGGAGCATGTCCCGGTTGCTTCCAATTAAAAATCAGAGTCGGATGGCCTCGGATCGTATTGTAAATACATACTTATTGATCGAGCGAAGCGAGATCTCTAAATCAACTTGGGCAAATCGGCGTTGTATGTATGTTTGTCCGAGGATAGTTTTCGTAACGTTAATCCGATCATCGTGAAATTTAATACATTTGTAGGTAGTGATGGAACAAAACTAAATGAGCAACAAATGCGGGGGTGGGGGTTGAGATATTGGGGTTCAAGAGGGGCAAAAAAATTAAAATGAGTCTATCAGGTCAAGTGTGACGTCAAATGAAAGGTAATCATTAGTACATTTAGACTCCGTTTTTATTTTTCGTAAATTATTTTTAGTTTTTGAGTTATTAGCCATGATAAGAACTAAACTTTGACAAAATTCATAGGGTACAACAGTGACCCCACACTGCTGAAATTTGGTACGCGTGTAACTTTAGTAACACAAATATAGGCAAAAGTCTGAAATCCAAAATAACTGCAATTTGTACCCCAAAAAAAGGAACATGAACTCCAGTTACCTGTTATTTGAATAAAAATTTGGTTGCATTTCGAGGTACTATTTTATTAGTCAAAGATTAAGGCCGACGTGCATAACGATCCCTAAACGTATTTAGCGACTAAACATGTTTAAACGTTACGTATTTGTATGACTTGACAACTCCTTAAATCATATTTAGCCACTAAATACGTTTAGGCATCGCGATGCCTAAACGTATTTAGTATTTACAAAAATGTATTTGTTAAAATGTATGTGTAACAAAATTTTTGTTTTGGGAGACGCGCGAGCTCTCAGTTCGGGGCGATAAAAAAACACCACTAGTAATATAAACAACCAGACCCGGAACAAATATCTTTAAATCATGCAAACATTTGTTCCTCCTGCGTCCCAGCCGGCTATTCGCCCACTGCACCACGGAGGTCGTCGGAAGTATGTTTAACTTATCTATACTAATATTATAAAGAGGAAAGATTGTATTTTTGTGTGTATGTTTGTAATGAATAAACTCAAAAACTACTGTGCCGATTTGAAAAATTCTTTCACGATTGGAAAGCTATATTCACCTTAAGTGACATAAGTTATATTTATTGCTTTAAAAGATGAGGGATCCTTACTAAAGCTTAAGTAACGTAACCCAAGGTGTCCAAAAAGTGCACTAAAACGTCTTTCGTCGCATGCGATGCGGAAACTATCGATGATAGAACAAAAGTATTTTTACAATATTAAAGAACATGTCAATATCTACAAAAATAATATTATAAAGAGTAAAGATTTGTTTGTTTGTTTGTTTGCATTGAATAGGCTCCAAAACTACTGGACCGATTTAAAAAAAATTTCACCGTTGGGAAGCTACACTATCCCCGGGTGACATAGCCTACATTTTACCCAACTGCGCAGAAGGAGGGTAATATTTTTATTGAAAAACTACGCGTGCGAAGCTGCGGATTGGTCAGCTAGTCTCATAATAAAGACAGACTTTGGAATACTTACTATTCAAAAGTCTGTTTTTAGTATGAGATCACATGAGAGAGCAGATTATTTCTCTATTCAAAATTATTTTTGGTGCTTACATGGTGAAAACTCAAAAATAAAATACTAACATAACATACATACAAACGACGATGTCCAAGTTGATTTGGTGATCTCGCTTTCCTTGTTAAATAATAATACTCGTGAAATTAAGCACGCATTTACAAAATATTAAAAGTTATACAAATAATATTTACCTTGAAGACAAAGTATTAAGATTTAAAAAAAATAACAATTATTTGTATAATTAAACAGTCGTTAACATACTTTGTTACAAACTTCCGTCTGTTAATAAAATTGTTAACTGTGGCCCACAGCTTTGTTTGCGTGACTCCCGGAAAATCCTCTAAAAGCCCTTGAAGTAAGATCAAAAGGTTTATTAAACCCTAAATGCACAATGAACAAAGTACTGGAGCGTAAAACTGTAATAAAGAGGATTATTTGCAAACAAATGAAGCACTGAACGGCCTACAAGTAGAGTCAAGGTCTAAAACAATTATAACGAGCCCGTTGACTGGGCAACTACAATAGCCGATGCACTTGGTGGTACAGTTGGAAAAAAGTAACGGAATTAAAAAAACGTCGTTATAGTCACGTTTGTCTTACCAATGGAGGCTTTATAGGTTTCTGAGGACGTTTTGTATTGTTTTTAATAAAAGTAATCGTGAATACATTGTACCAAAAGAAAAGAAAAGTGAATGACTAGACTATGACTATGGCTACTACTTGGGAACCCACTCGAAGGAAAACAGGATCTACAGCACAAGTCTACTCGACTTAGTGTAAGTCCTGCTTGAAATTATGACGTACATACAAGCCATTATTTAAATTATAAATCTTTGTAAATTATATTACAGTGTAAACTCCATGTAACGTCACTCGTTTTAACGACAAACTCTCTAAAGCGTCGAAATCACTCGGCTTTGGTAGGTTTAGCTTGTCTTGCATACAATGGTACACTCTGTATAGCATTACACCCACTCTTAATAACGACAACAATTTGTAATAAAAAGTTCTTTTTAAATTTGCCAAATTAGTAAAACCTGCGCAGCTGTGTATATCCTTGTGTCGTTTTATTATCCTAGACCATAATAAACTCGACTGTCGGCATCATACACACCAAACTTTCTAAGAAATCCGTTCTTTTGTGTACAAAATGGGATTGCTTGCACGTGTAGTTTCAGACTGTTGTTAGTAGAAGTGAATTAGTGAAGTTAGTTTCTTTTTCTAATACAGATTTTACTTCTCTCCATTTAACGACAACTCTCTATAACGTCAAAATATGCTCAGTCCCTTGAGTGTCATTATATAGAGTTTACACTGTATTTAAAATTGTTATTATGTGCTTGAAATGAATAAATGAAATTTACCTTTACCTTTAACCCCCAAAGCAAATTTTTTTTTTACTAAGCAAAGAGAATGGCACTAATTGGTAGTTAGGGGGAAGGGAGACAGGAAATATCACATAGAGGAAATATAAGGTCGGAAAATCACTGTCTCCGACCGATATTCGAACTACATAATACCTATTTTATTATGGCCTAAACAAACGGTTTGAAATGCTCATTGTTATTTCAATAAATAAAATAAAGACTAACTTTAAATCAAATAGGATTACGATCGTAGGTATAACTTGAAGCCACAATTTAATTATCGATGACTGCGTAGGTACAGGTACCTACGCATGAATTAAATCACAATGCGGAAGTATATTTTACTGCTAATAGATGCTTGACCAGTGAGTCTACAAAAAGCGTAGGTCTAATCGTCAAGTTGAAGGCTACGTAGGCCTCTGATGAACCTACTTTCCAAGCTGCATGTTACAAGGACGTCAACTCGCTCTGACACGAACTGTGCGTGGGAAATAGTATAATAGTACCTAATGAATTACTTTTAAAACTATCATGATTAAAAACCTTATTTTAAACTGACTTCAAAAAAAGAAGGAGGTTCTCAATTCGTCGGATTTTTTTTAATGTATGTGCCCCGATTACCTTTTACCAGAAAAGTTAGTGTAAAATGATATTTTGACAAGATTTTTTTCTAAACTAGAACTTGATTTTTTGTTGTTTTATTTATTTTTACTAATGATTTATCGGAACGAATTCATTAGTTATGTAATTGTTTGAAAAGTTATACTTAACTAAAGCAATCAAAATAGGTTGATACAGAAATACGTAAACCTTATTAACTTACTAATTGAAACAAAAGACTTTCAGAGCTTGTTGTTTTTAATGTTTCTTCCGTTCAAGGTTCTTTTATAGTGTTCCGGAAATATTTATTTGTTGTTTCTTGAACTTACCAGATTGTACTGTACTGTACTATACTGTCTCATTTTCAATTTCTACTCTCGGAATAAAGAATTGCCTTATCACAGTTTTCACACTAACGAATAATATACCAAGTCAGGTCATAAATTCTGTCACATGTTTAATATAAAATTATTGAAACAAGTTTATTCATTATGTAACCATTTATATACCAAAATGAACTTAACAAAACATAGATTCTTATGACACTAAAGTTTATTCAAAATGACCTCCGTGATTTTGAATACAGGCTTTCAATCTGCGCGGCTAGTCGTTTATCGCAGCACGAACGAGGTCCGTGTCAGTATCGGCGGCTGCCTTAATCAAAGATGTCTTGAGTGACTCCAAATTGGGATGAGGCTTTGAGCACGCCTTTTCCTCCAAGTGTTGTCATATCTTGTAATCTAACGGATTCAAATCTGGACTGGAGGAGGGCCAGTCTTCGTGCCGGATGAAGTCGATTTCACGCGCCGCCAGCCAGTCTTGTGTGCTCTTCGCTCTATGAGCTGGCGCCGAATCTTGTTGGAATACCCAGTGCCTGTTATTGAACATGGTATGAGAAACAGGTTCCACAAGGTTCGTCAGGACTGTATTTTGATACACAACTGCATTCGTTTTTACACCTTTCTCACAAAAATGTACCTCTGTTAAGCCACAATAAGAAACCCTACCCAACCATACCATGAGCGAGGATGGAAAATGACCTCGTTAGACACGCGGAATACGGTTGCTCGCTTCTTCACTACTGTGTGCGTACACCTTATCATTTTGTTTGTTGTAGCTCTCTTCTACGGTAAAAAAATTTTCATCCGAAAAAATAATTTCCCGATATTTTTTTCCCGCGTACCGCTTCAACAAAGCGCATCATCTCTTCAGTCTCAGGTCCATTAGACGAGCATTCAAACGAAGTCCTGTTTTTCTTCGATATGCCCGAAGCCCTAAGTCTTCATTTAACACCCTTTTCACCGTGGTTCTGCTTAACCCCATCTGAAGGGCCAACAGTTTCTGCTTACGTTTGGGATTTCTTTGAATTCGCGCCTTCACAGCTTTTATCACTGCTGGAGTCCTAACAGACCGAGGGCGACCACTTCTTGAACTGTCATCTACACTAGAGTCTTCATTGTATCGTTTGATGGTGTGATAAACGAATCTTTTGGTTATATTCAAATTTTTCAGTATGTCAAAAATTTGAATTGGCGCGTAACCGCAACGATGCAACGCAATAACTGCAACACTGTCTTCTTTAAGCGTCCACTCCATATTTAAAAATGAGTAATATTCTAAAAAGTATACATTTTTATTTTCATGACCAATTCGAAATTTGAATTCTATAAACTTTTTTGTGGCCAGCATTCTAAAAGAAAAGTTTTTACTGTGTGACAATACTTATGACCTGATTAGGTATAAGTTAATATGCAATTAAACGACCTTCTCAGAGTATCAGACCTAAAACTGATACTGCCAATGTGGCAACAAAGCACAAAGAAAATGTAAAATTGAATCTGTGAGCTACTTATCCCAGCAGCTGAGATGTACCGTGAGAACTGTATCAATCAATTCAGTTTTCTGTATAAGTCAACGGAGATTCTAATTAGTTCTTCATAATGAACAAGGTTGGCTTGGTATTGTTCTAACTATTACTGTCCTTTGGGTTTCCATTCATATTTTACAAAGGTAAAATCATATGAATTCGTTAATTGTTTTTAGTATTTGTTTATTTCAATGCAACATACATCACAGGTTTCTTAAAAGTAATCAAAAGAAGTATGTACCCTGTAAGGGCGTGGCAAGGTAACCAAAAAGCTTAAAGATTGCTCGTAGCTTATAGACTAACAGTATATCTTGAAAAAAAAATTTTTTGCTGCAGGCATAGCATGGTGATTCTGTATTCTCTTCCCTACAACAGACAAAGCCTTCTCTATTACTACTCCTCATCCCGGATAGTAGAAATGTTGCTTTGTCCATGTGTTAGACATTTGGGCTATTGGTCATCGAAACACTGGCCACTAAACCACTAAAAACCAAAGATACAGTCATTCTAATATGCTGAATCAGTATATGTCAATTATCATCAGATTTGAGGTCACAGAAGTCACAATTTGTATTTCTCAAGAAAACATGGTGATATAACCGACATCTTGTTTTGCTTCGGTTTGATCAAGTACAATAAATAATTATGAGTGTCTTAAAACTAAGTACTACTTCTTAAGTAGGTAGTTACGTATTTATCTCTGAAGTCAAATAATTAAGGTTGAATATATTATTCACAGAAAAATAAAAACCGACTTCGTAGTTACCCTGAATATTTACATTTAATTATAAGCACGTATTTTTAGGTACGCACATTATGCACCCGACTTCCGGATCTAAGATGGGTAGTGATTTTAGAGATTAAACGGATATCCGGTAACTATCCGGTATCCGGTCTACCCGGCCTTGTTTTCAATATCCGGCCGGATACCGGATAGTAATTCAGTATCCGGCCGAATTCCGGATAGTAAAATACAAAAACTTTTCATTATTTTACACAAGGCAAATCATACCACAATAAATTATGAACGCCGTTTTTTTTTATAATCGCACGAGAAAAATGTTTTTTTTATTTATTTATTTCCGTAATTGCCCGTGATCTCCAATACAATACTACAATCGCGTTATATATGCTGTTTTTCGTTATGCAGTTATGTAGGGTATCTTTAAAGCCAATAACGAACTGGCAAGTACCTACCTAAAAGCTGTTCCCCGTGTTGTGATGTGATACACGAGCTGTTAGTTTTGTAGGATAGGTCCCTATAGTCCATGATTAGTTCATCATAACCATAATTCTTTTTTTTTAATGCGCTAGGGACCTAACAGAATGGTATCCTATTGAAGAAAAAAGAAAAAGGGGAAGACCATTTCGAAGATGGGAAGACGACTTAAGAGCAGGCGCGATCTGGAGGAGAACAGCTCAAGATCGTGGATTATGGAAAACTCTAGGGGAGGCCTGTGTTGAAAAGCGAAACAATCTTAAATATCAATGTCTAATTTAAATTATTTCATACTAGATGACCAATCCGCAGCTTCGCACGCTTAGTTTTTCAATAAAAACATGACCCTCCTTCTGCGCAGTTGGGTAAAAAGTAGCCTATGTCACCCGGGGATAGTGTAGCTTCCCAACAGTGAAATAATTTTTTAAATCGGACCAGTAGTTTCGGAGCTTATTCGTTACAAACACACAAATCTTTCCTCTTTATAATATTAAGTAATATGGTATCCCGAAGTTTTTTGTAGATATTGATATGTTCTTTAATATTGTAGAATCTACTTTTGTTCTATCATCAACAGTTTCCGCAGCGCATGCGACGAAAGACGTTTTAGGGCACTTTTTTACACCTTGGGTTACGTTACTTAAGTTTTAGTAAGGATCCCTAATTTTTTTCTAGCAATAAATATAGCCTATGTCACTGAGGATGAGTGTAGCTTTCCAATGGTGAAAGAGTTTTTGAAATCGGCACTGTAGTTTTTAAGTTTATTCATTACAAACATACACACACACAAAAATACAAATCTTTCCTCTTTATAATATTAGTATAGATTGAACAATTGTAAAACTAGTAGTAAGTTTGTTAATAAAGACTAATTGAAATTGAAAGTGAACCATAATTCTATTGGGATTTCCAAAATATTTACAAAATCGCGATGCATTGCTGTTTTTCGTTTGGGAGTTCCCAGTTTCTATGTTGTACTCCAAATAGGGCCACTTTGGAGGTGCACACGGCTACACATCAAGCTATACATTTCCAGTATAAGCTGACCTCGCATAGTGTAGGCTTTTCGTAC
Organism: Philereme vetulata; assembly: GCA_918857605.2. NCBI lineage: Eukaryota > Metazoa > Arthropoda > Insecta > Lepidoptera > Geometridae > Philereme > Philereme vetulata. Next base: position 3,357,646 of record OU975420.1, read on the forward strand.
AATGAGAGATCAGCTTATACTGAAAATGTATAGCTTGATGTGTAGCCGTGTGTACATAAAAAGAATTAACAAATTGCTTAACAAATAAACCAACAGCCGAATTGAGAACCTCTGCCTTTCTAAATTCGGTTAAAAAGTAGGCCAACACATTATTTTTTCATTTTATCTGTACATAAAATCTAGGCTCATCTCAGCCCTAGCCTTCCTTCAGACAATAGGCCACGACACGCAACGGCAAATGCATTTCATTCATAATGATGACATCACAGTCACAGTTGACAACTGGGTCATTGTAGTTTTTTGTCACCGAAATGGGTTTGATGGACAAGCAGCTTTATAATAAGCATTGTTCGTGCAAAGATAACAAAAAATACCTAGACATGTTGAGTTAACTTCAACCTTTTTAGGCTTCAGTGGAGCCCGCTCACTCTATCCAGACGATAGTACACACGGCTACACATCAAGCTAGACATTTCCAGTATAAGCTGACCTCTCATTCTACGAAAAGCCTAAACAATACGAGGTCAGCTTATACTGGAAATGTATAGCTTGATGTGTAGCCGTGTGTACCTACGCCTCTACCTTTTTAATTAAATGTTATTCATTAAATTTATTATAATTTATCTGTAACAAGGTTTTCTAACGTGGGTCAAATGCGGATGAGACCTTCAAATTTCCGTAGTATCAAGTACATTTGGAAATTTTTACCTGTTTTATGGTCATGTTTCATGGTGTAACAACTAGCCCTACAATTTATCTACCGGTTACTTAACATTTTAAATTAACTCTTATTGTGACTTGTGAGAAAAATGACAGCAAGTTTTTAGACGAAAATTTTTGACATTGTCTTAGCCCGGCATGCACAACGATCCCTAAACGTATTTAGCAATTAAACATGTTTAAATTTTATGTATTTGTATGATTTGACAACTCATTAAATCTAAATACGTTTACTAATCGTTGCGCAAGTCGCCCTCATTTACCAATTCTGCGCTAAATCAAGTCACTCGCTCCCTTTTGAATTTCTCTAAAGCCTTCGAAGAAATTCACACGCGCGGCCCATCCGGCGGATTGTCGCTGGCGTCAAAACAGCGTGTGAATGCTATGGTTTGGCTTTTAACATTAATTCACACGCAGATTGATCGCCAGCGACAAATCCGGCGGATGGGCTTGTCTATTCAATAGTGACCTTAAGGCCACTATATGAACGTAAACAGACGTCTCTGTTTGTTGTGTTGACAAATAATTATTATGTAACAATCAATTCAATGTATTTTCTCGTTTTTTCCAGAATAATCAAATATGTTTCGCGGCGGGATATTCGCGAAACTGCAAGGCTACTATAAGTGGTACGTGCTGGGACTCGTGTCTGTCGGCTACATCTTAGGAGAACTTGGACATTATCTCATTGGTAAGTGACTTTGATGTTCAACCGCGCGATAAGTCGACGACGGGCAGCATGCGTGCGGTACAGGACGGGATGGCTTGAGATCATAAAAAATATCTGGAGCTTTACGTCCCCTAGTGGATAATAGAGCTGTGGATAATGATAAAGTGACTTTTGCGTTGACGTAATGGTCTATCTTGACAACTTTGAAAATAGATAGAGGAAAGTATTAGGCCAATTAACCTGTCAGTTCTGGCTTTATCAGTCACCATAAATATTTGAGTCCTTTGGGCGTCTAATAAGCTCCTATGGTTGCCAACGAATAGACTGCTTTTTGCAGCTGGAGCACAGGAATATCTACCTTTTCAGAAAGAAACGGGCTAGGTGGTGGAGCCAAAGTTTTTCAAAACGATCTCCATACAATGTCTATATCAATCTTGGCATGGCATTAGGCATGTAAAAAATTATTGTGGTCGATTGAACCCACATTCATCATTGTTCTTGACAGCCCATGGCCATTTGGTTAGCTCAATAATATACCAAGCCGGGAAATAATACTCTTAGAACATACCTACTTAATTTATTATCACTTTGATGACTTTATCGTGTAACTTTTGAAACTATCATGGTTATGAACACTATTTGTACTAAAAACGGGATATTTACCATGATTTGTGAGTATTTGAGTATACCGATATTTCGGCGCAGTTGCATGCGCCATGATCACGGGTAAACTGAAATCTTTGCGAGTAGGTAGTTATTGGCAGATATAACGATCTACCCTCTTTCTTAGTCTCTTGCTAGGAATTAATTCGCTAATTCTATTAATTCCTAATTCCGGAATTAATTCCTAGTAAGAGACTAAGAAAGAGGGTAGATCGTTATATCTGCCAATAACTACCTACTCGCAAAGATTTCAGTTTACCCGTGATCATGGCGCATGCAACTGCGCCGAAATATCGGGATACTCAAATACTCACAAATCATGGTAAATATCCCGTTTTTAGTATAAATAGACTTTATCGTGATTATCATCAATGGAAGCAGTTGTTGCATAAATATTTGTCATCTGAAATTGTAACATCAGTGATTCTGTGAAATTACTAAAGCAATTGCAAAATAAGTGATCGAGTAGATCATAGAAACCCCCATAATGATGAGGCTCGTCTTGCTGATATCCGTATCCAATCGAAAAGTTATCCTTCCAGTTATTCTGCCGGTTTAGCCCAATTTCTCTGATAAAAATACTCAATTGGTGATCGTGAAGTAGCCTTACAACGTCCGAAGATCTACTTCGGGTTAGCTTTATTAGACAGACGAGACGAGGAGAGACGAACATTCGTTCTTTGCCTCTGAAGGGATAATAATTGTCTCGAAGAATGCAGAGATTATTTCTAGGGCATTAGAAAATATTAGTCTTTCCTGGCGTACACTGAATCCTTCACATCTTAGATCACTACAATATAATAGAACAACACTTAATTGTACACCAGGAATATTTATAGAACTAGTTTATGTCAAATATGGTATAATAGACGACCTTCTCGCTGAAAGTGATTTCTTCCAGACAATCTTTAGATGGAAAGTAATTAGCTACTAGCCAATAGCTAGTCACTAACAGATCATGGAGGAGAATAATTGCCTTGAAACAAACGATACAAAAACTTTGGAATCCGTCTAATAGTTAGTGGTCGAGGTTGTTCAAAGTCAGGGTCAACTTGTCCATTACATATATGTTACGTAATTTACTTTAACGTCCCTCTTTCTGCTTTTTCGACGCGAGCACAAGTACCTGCCCAGGAGCCCAACTCTGCTAATTTATCAGAAAAACTATTTATAGACCTATACCATGAGGCAAGCAGTTGTGGCACGGGAAATAAACGCATTATTTAACGGTCATGATTGTTGTTCCTGTTGTAAGTTGACAACTTTTCAATGGTATTTTCGATTTTGCGACGATCCCATTGTCATAGTGAGGCGATTGGTTTAGTAGAATTGAGCCCCCGAATTGTTCTTGCAAATGTAAATACATTTTATTCAGATGCAACATTTACATATTTAAGTGATAAAATCATGAATATGTTTATAATATGTACCTACGTCATTCAATGCATCAACTCTGTTTACTTCATTATACCGCATTTCGCTTTCGTGGAAAATTTATCGTTGGTAAAGTGTGATGTGAAATGACGAGCGAAAATCAACAGACCAGCCAACAACGCTTCAACGAGCGAGTCATTAGAGTCATCCTGACAGCATCTAGTAAACCATCAGATTGATCGCTCGTTAATTATACTGCGCCCCAACGGGGCCCCGTTGAGGTCTTCAAATTAAAAACTTCCTGAAGTATTCCGAGAAACAAGCAGAGTTGATTGCTAACGAAGCATCCTTTGCCGCAATCACTGCTCGATATGGCCTAAGCCTGAAAGCGATTCGCAAAAGACAAACGAAGGTCAGTCATTCTAGAACTAAGCTAAAGTGGTAATCGAGAATATTCGAGAGTAGATTTTGTGATAGTCTTCAATGAAAGAACTGTCAAAAATCTCTACTCGAGTCACAATTTAGTTTGAGTCGAGTCTACGGGCCAAGCATGCTGATCTGTCTGAAATCATTTGTGTTATTTTTGAGGACCTCAAATGAAATAGACCCATAATAATATTGATTCGTCTGTTTGTCCCCAGGAACCACATCAAAAGTGACAGCTGATGATCTCCACTACGGAGACAAGTCATGCATGCTGAACGCAACCCACCTCACCCTTAGTCAACTGCCGGTGGTCTGCGAAAAGGTCAACTCTACTGAAATGTGAGTGTGGAGTACAACTATCATTTTCTGTGCGATTCGATACCTTTTTTTAACAGAAATTCAGTAAGTATATGGAAAATTGGCAGCTTGATAAAAGACTCACCGTTGTATAATTGCCAACTGGATGCGTCCCGGGACACACTCTACTTTCAGGGGTGCACTGAAACTGATGGGCTTGAGATCAGGGAGGTCGCCTCTTGGAAACAAGGAATTTCAATATTTCAGCAGAAAATCAAGAAATTCGTAAACGCGTTCCAAGAGTTTTGATGACAGTGGCGCCCCTCAGTGGATGGTTGCGGGGCGCAGTCGTCATTGGGCGCAGTACTATTTTTTACGACATAGTCGTTTGGCGGCAAAGTAGTTTGTTGTTCAAATATCAAGCAATTTAAACCCAACACTGGGACTGCCATGCTTTCCTAAAAACGTTCCAACCAAGTTCATCTGGATTCAATGATCCGTACCTCCTCGAACCCTCCTCCTACCTTCCTCGGATTAGGTTGAATTTTTTAACGATAGGAATGATTAGGTATACTTATTTTATCTTACAAGCTTTTTAGAACAAACTGAGAAACAAATAAATGTATAATGGGCAATCTTATCGATAAAGCGATTTCATCCACACAATCTTTGGATGCTACGAATTTTTGCTAGGCTGATTAAGTTAGGATTAACCACTTATGCTACTTTCCTATCTAGGTATGTCAGGTGCTCAAAGTGACAGTCATGATAGTCTGTTCTTAGAATCGGCTTCAAAGAAACTATTTGAAACTGCCAGTGGGAGGCTGTTTCACATCCATTCCGCATAAATAGCCCTTTAAATTATATAATTTGGTCGTGTAGATATTAAGTATTATTATTAGATTGGTAGATAATACCACGTTATACTCCGTAAAACAAAATAGTTTACAACCTACTGCTTATGTAGGACCAAAGTGATAAAATCTAAAGCCGACTTGTTCAACGAATCCTAATCGTATGTAGTACCTAAATATCTTTAAGAGAATAGTCAAATCATACAAATACGTCCAATTTAAACATGTTTAGTCGCTAATTAAGTTTAGGGGTCGCTATACAAGCCGGTTATTATAATGTTTTACCTACCGTCTTTAAACTGCGACTAGTTATTTCAGTTTTATGGACTAATCATGGTAATTTTAAATACATACAACAACTGTACCTAGTGTCCGAGTACCTACATAGAGTATGTAGATACAGTCAGTAACATGAGTAAATTACTAAATTAATTTCTTATTTAGAATAGATCATGAATTATTATTTAGTATATGTATAGCAGGAAAACTGTTTCAAAAAAAATCAAAGAACACATTTAGACCCAATTTTTTGCAATATATTGCGATTTATACACGTTATATTGTTTATAAATATATGTAACGATGACTGTACCTGCAAGTGCCTGCAACGGACCGGAATATTAACTAAAAACCCTATTACAAAAATTAAAATCAGGTAGAAATTTAAAATGCTAATTAGATTTTGAACAAAGTAAATTAAATGATAACATTATTATCTTAAATAACCTGTATGTAAACATTTTATAAAGTTGATGTACTGGAAAGGCCACACCGTTTTTTTACAAATCATGTATCGAAACGAAACCTATGGTAAATCATTTTTTGTGATAATTAAGTTCCACTAAGATCTATCCGATATGAATTTGAAAAACCTGTTATACTGCCTACGCATTTTGATAGTAACTACCTTTTTAGTTCCGTACCCAAGGGGTAAAACGGGACACTATTACTAAGACTCCGCTGCTGTCCGTCTGTCACCAGGCTGTATCTCATGAACCGTGATAGTAAGACAGTTGAAATTTTCACAAATGATGTATTTCTGTTGCCGCTATAACAACAATTACTAAAAACAGATTAAAATAGATATTTTTAGTAGGGCTACCATACAAAAAACTTGATTGTTTTCCTCGTTTTTGTTTTTTGATATTATTGATAACGACAACATGTAGACGCTTGAAATATTCACAGAATTTTTAGCTATATATTCACTTTAAAAATAAATAATTAATTAAAATAAAACAAATATTTAAGGGGGGCTCCTATACAACAAACGTAATTTTTTTTGCTCGTTTTTATAGATAATGATACGGAACCCTTCGTGCGCGAGTCCGACTCGCACTGGGCCGTTTTTATTTAAGTATATAAGTTGTTAACCTTGTATTAGTTACCTATCCTTATGTTTTAAAATATAGTTAGTGACATAGTCATTTAATTTTATGGCCTTCGGTCACTTTTCAAATTGAGTAGGTACGTACTATTTCTTAGGTTTGATACGTGCGGAACGATAAATCTAGTTTTTGTACAACCTAGACCAATACCTAGATTTCAAAACGGGTTGAAAAAATAGTATTATTATTGCCTGGGCCTTTTTTGCATTACGAGGAAGTCTAGGTAAAAAGTTACATGGGCGGTTCAGTCAAGCACTGAGCAAAATATAGGTAGGAAGGTCGTTGCAAGATAATGTGTTCGAGAAAGCTATAGGTTTGTAGGCTTTAATAGGTAGGCTATAGATTAGTATAGATTATAGGTAGGCTATAGGGTTGTAGGAGAAAGCTATAAGCTATAGAGTTGTACGTATTACGTCGGTAAGGACCTTACCGACGTAATACCGACCTTACCGTAAGCTAGGATATGGAATGTTGTAAGATTGACTAACCGAATTCATTGAATGAACTCACTGTAGGGCACACTAAACTGAATCCAGGCACCAACTCATTCTTTCACCATCAGGATTTTTCACCACTAACCGAAAACATAATGGTCTTAGAAAACATTCAACGTCGTAGTACCGCTATAGATATGTATGTATGTATGTATGTTTATGTATGTATATATATATATATATTTATTTTTATTTAATTTATTTGTTGTAGGTATATTTGTGTATATTGTTTTATTTTATTGTAAGTGTTCAGCGCTTTCCTTAAATTTAGTTTTTGTTTTGTTAATGTAGGTACACCACTCCTCCATTATTGTAATGTCACAAAAGTCCTATCCATCCAAACGTTGCCTGGAAGAAATCGCTTTTAAACGATAAGACCGCCCATTGTACATGTTGCTTTGTGATGTTTTATTTTTAAGTCTGTTTCTTTTGAAGTGTACAATAAAGTATTTTCATTCATTCATTCATTCAATTTAAAATTTTCAACAGATGCGAATCCCTAAGCCTTAACGGAACGAGATATTGCGAATGGGGCTACAACGGCCTGGGTATCGACTACCAGGTGTTGGCAGGACCTGCCTTCATGGCCGTCTTCACCGTTGTCGGAGTGATTCTAGGTGTCGTGGCTGATAAGTAAGTGTTGCATTGCAAACGGTGACTCTCACACATATATAACAAGACATCGAAATAATTTATCAATTCCTCCACATAGACTTGCAAAAATAGGCAACAGTTTACTTATGCGTAAGCATTAAATTGTTCAACAAACTTACACATGGTGTACGAAACGCTGACACTGCAGACTACAGTAATAAAGTCAGAAGGTTGTTGATGGAAAAGTCCTACTATACCCTTGACGAAGCTCTTGCTGATCACTATAGTACTAATTAATTATGACTGTATTAATTGAACCCTTAATTATTTTGTTATGACATTGTGTTTCTGATTGTACTTATGCACTTGCTAACTTGTCCTTAAATGTTATTACAGTGTAAACTCTATATAACGACACTCAAGGGACTGATCATATTTTGACGTTATAGAGAGTTGTCGTTAAAGGGAGAGAAGTAAAATCTGTGTGTGACACAGTGATTTTCTCTTACTAGCCATGTTTACAATTTGAAAGTTTGTGAGCTACTAAGAATATGACCACGTATAGATAAAATCCATCACTTCTACTAACAACAGTCTGCAGCTACACGTGCAAGCAATCCCATTTTGTAAACAAAAGAACGGATTTCTTAGAAAATTTGGTGTGTATGATGCCGACAGTCGAGTTTATTATGGTCTAGGATAATAAAACGACAAAAGGATATACACAGCTGCGCAGTTTTTACTAATTTGGCAACTTAAAAAGAACTTTTTATTACAAATTGTTGTCGTTATTCTGAGTGGGTGTAATGCTATACAGAGTGTACCATTGTATGCAAGGCAAGCTAAACCAATCAAGGCCGAGTGATTTCGACGCATTAGAGAGTTTGTCGTTAAAACGAGTGACGTTACATGGAGTTTACACTGTATATGAATTTTTGTATGTATGATTATATTCTGTGATATTATAACCTTTACAAGTGTACAAACAATGTATCTTTATGGAATAAAAATATTTTGATTTGATTATTAAAGCCTTCTATGCACTGAATTATCTTACCACCACCACCACCAAGTCACAAGACTCTTTCAGATCCAATTTACCTTAACTTCTTTACCAACATTACGTGCCCAAGTAAATTACTGGTTACTCAACTAACAAACCCCTTAACAAGGGTGTCAACTGAGGCAGATTACCATGAGTAAACTTACTGAGAGCAGAGCCGGATTACCCTATCGGGGCCCCTAGGCAATGCAATTCTCGGGGCCTCTTTCCTTTACTCTTTTCTTACTTTTTAAAATATATTTTTTCTATTACAAAAGTCGAGTCGATCAGATCGACTCCTGCTTTTTGCTTTCATTGAAATGATCGTAATGAATAGATTATAGTTATAGTTAAGTGTTATGATCCAGCTCACATGATGGAAGAGGAAAGATAAATAAGACGTGACGCGGTTATTTTAAATGTAATCTTGTAAAATGCAATAAAATATATACCTACCGAAAGAAAATATTTTTGTGAAGTAGGTGCAATAAGTGTAAATAGCAACTCTTTTTAGATACAAAATCTTTTAAAACATCTTGAAAGTTGACCTTTAAGTAAAATATTCTTTTCTATGGCAACATTACCGAATGTAAATAATGGGGAATGTCACGAATGAAACGTTTTTTATTCTTGGTACGTGGCCCGCATCGACTAGGCCCCCGTGGGCCCATAGTCGGTGCGGGGCCCCTAGGCAGTTGCCTAATCCGCCTTATGGATAATCCGGCCCTGGCTGAGAGTTGTCAAAAGAGAGCGGTATATATTTGAGTTTGGTCATTACGATGCGCTGATAATTTCACCTATTCTGTAAATTTAGTTGAGTTTGAGTTTTTCTTCCCCCTTTCTATCTGCCTTCAAACATTGAGTTATTTTCCTTCTACAACATTGCATCCTGATGTTCTGAACAACATCCTCATAAAATGTGTCCCACCAGGTACAACCGCGCCCGGATCCTATCAATCTGCACAGTAGTCTTCGTAGTCGCAATCCTCCTAATGGGCACCGTCACTGAATACTGGCACCTAGTCATCCTCCGTATGATAATGGCGGCGGGCGAGTCCGGATGCAATCCTCTAGCCACAGGAATCCTGACAGACCTATTTCCGGAAAGCCAGAGAGCGTTGGTCCTGTCGATCTTCAACTGGGGGATCTATGGAGGATATGGTATTGCTTTCCCGGTGGGGAGGTATATACCTGTTCTCAACGCTTGGGGACTGGTGAGTTTTAGCTGAAGTTGTTAAGGTCTTCTAACGCTTTGTTGCGTGGGGATATATTCAACAGTAAGCGAGTCTCTACTCTTTTTGTGAGAGATGAGCTTTTAGGCTTTCTCATTGAAGACATCCTATAATGATTTTGAGAGGTAAAACCTCTGCCAATTCACACACTTTACTAGAAAGTTGATTGAGCCACCCACATAAGCTAGTAAAGGCTAGTGAAGTTAGGTCTGAACTGACTTTGTCTTTCAGAGCTGGCGCGTGTGCTACTATGGAGCTGGTATCGTTGGACTGGTTATCGCTGCACTCACAATGCTAACTCTTCGCGAACCGGAGAGGACTACCATCGGGGAAGAAGGTATGATACCCGACCATGGCGGCCATAGAAACATTTCTCTCTATGGAAGAACAGAGTAAACGACTTTTAGAGTAGAGAGTAGAAACACTACCGTACAAATGTTTCTACTCTCTACGCTAAAATGTCATTTGCTCGATTCTTCCGTAGAGACAGACTTTTCTAGGGCTAAAATTAGTGTCCTTCGCGCCGGATAATGTAGGCCTTAAAAAGATCCGGCTCGAATGATCACTTAGTGATTTTTCTTTGAGTTTTTTAATGTTTTGTTTTATCGACAGGTACCACAAGATCCAACGACGCCTCTTTGGAGTCTGGCAAGAAGGTACCACAAGTGACAATCTGGAATGTGATTGCTCAGCCCAGGATTTTGATGCTGTGCCTCGCTGCCTCTATCAGACATTGTGGTAAGTTTCCATTTATTTGACCTAATTATCATTTGTAATTTTGTCTACTTTATGTCAACCTATTTTTGTGTCCTTTACTTTTGTTGTTGTAATAAATCTTATTCATTCTATAATATAACACCTCTCTTTTTGGGTCGGGATTAAAATGTTAAGCCGTTCCTAGTCAGTGCGGGTACCTTACCTACCGCTATAAAATAACTAGGTAATAACTTGTTAACATCGAGCCTTTGTCATGTCCTTATTTAAATGGCATGATCGTAGACGAAAATGATATAATGACTCACTTCTTGGTTATACCTAACTCTGGTAACATATAAAGTAGGTAACTAGTTACCCAGAGTAATTAAACAAGCTATAGGACATCCTCAGGTGCATTTAGCGTCATTTGTTAAAACTCCAAAATAGTTTTTTTTTTACAAAAAAATACAGGAAGATTTTGTTTTTGACGCGATGAAGGTAAACCAAAGGGTTCTTATCTTTACAATTACCCTCCAACGCAGTCGGGTAATGTTATGTATCTAATAAAATGATTAGTTACAATTTGTGAATTAACTTTTATGAACAATACAATATGACAAGCATATGACGCGGGCTGCCAATGTATTGTCAATCCGCCATCATTAGCTGCATATATGTATGAGAAAATGAATTTCTTCATAATTTCTTTTTGCTTGAATTATTTCCAATGTTTTAAAAGTTATTCTGCTATTCGGGGCGGAGACAAATCCAAAAAATTAAAGATCATCGAAATCGGTCTAGCCGTTCTTGAGTTATAAATGATGTAACTAACCCGACCTTGTTTTATATATATATAGATAGACTAGCTGACCAATCCGCAGCTTCGCACGCGTAGTTTTTTTAATAATAACATTACACTCTTTCTCCGCAGTTGGGTAAAAAGTAGCCTGTGTCTCCCGGAGATAGTGTAGCTTCCCAATAGTGAAAGAATTTTTTTAATGGGCCCAGTAGTTTCGAAGCCTATTTAATACAAACAAACAAACAAATCTTTCCTCTTTATAATATTACAAAGTTTTTTGTAGATATTGATATGTTAATTAATATTGTAGAACATACTTTTGTTCTATCATCAATAGTTTCCGCAGCGCATGCGACGAAAGACATTTTAGGACACTTTTTTTACACCTTGGGTTACGTTACTTAAGTTCTAGCAATAAATATAGCCAATGTCACTCAAGTTGAATGTAGCTTTCCAATGGTGAAAGAATTTTTTAAATCGGCACAGTAGTTTTTGAGTTTATTCATGACAAACATACACACAAAAATACAAATCTTTCCTCTTCATAATATTAGTATAGATAATGTTAATAAATGTTGGCATATGCGCCAAAATAATATCAATATTCAAAAATGTGTAGAAAACGGTCGACAGTGGAATAGTGCTAGATAGAGAAAATCTGCGCGTCTAGCTTTAAAAACTCTCGGCTTTCACTTAGTTGCTTTTTATCGCTCTCGAGTTGATTCAGTTACTCGGCGACAAAAGCTCCAAGGCAACTTAATTGAATCACATTATATTGAGACATTGGACAACAGCTGGTGTGAAAACAGATTTTTTCCTAAATACGTATTACATTTACGTTCCTGTCACAAACCCACGGACTTCACCTAGAAATTGTTGAGCCGTTTTCAAGTGGTTGTGTTCTGACTAACAAAAGAATGAATGAATGAATGAAATACTCTTTATTGCACACCAAATAAAAATACAATAATGGAAATAACCAATAAATAAAGGTACAATGGGCGGTCTTATCGCTAAAAGAATAAGTAAACTTTCATTAAAATTACAATTTTACCGTCAAAAGATAAGGCAAAACACAATGCTGTACGTAGAATCTTCTATTATGCAATGATCCTCTCTATCCAAGGGTTGTCTGGAAGAGGTCGCTTTGTTTAGCGATAAGACAACCAAGACATTATGCTTACATTTACCTATTTGATTAGTTTAATTACTTTTCCGTTGTGTCTAAGGTACAAGTATATTTGAATCGGCGTTGTATGTATGTATGATTGTATGTATGTATGTTTGTTTTTCCGAGGATAACTTTCGAAGCGTTGGTCCGATCATCGTGAAATTTGATACTTAAGTAGTTAGTGATGGCACAATTTCGGTGTGACTAAATGAGCTAAAAATGTTGGGGGGTTTTTGAGATATTGGGGTTAAAGAGGGGTAAAAAAATGAGACTATTAGGTCAAATGGGACGTCAAATGAAAGGTCTTCATTAGTATATTTCAATTCTGTTTTTATTTTTAGTTTAATCGTTGTAATTTTTGAGTTATTGAGTTATTATCCATAATAAAAACAAAACTTTGACAAAATTCACACACAGGGTACACCAGTGACCCCTCAATGCTGAAATTTGGTATTCGTGTACCTTTAGTGACACAAATATAGGCAAAAGTCTGAAATTCAAAATAGCATTTTGTGCCCCAAAAAAATAACCAGATAACATGAACTCCCGTTACCTGTAATTTGAATGAAACTGTAGGTCAAGTAAGGTAGAACCACTATTTTGATAGACAAAGATTACGATTAATATTAGTTTTGTTTTTATGGGAGACTCGCGAGATCTCAGTGCGGGGCGAACCACTAGTAAAGAATTATCATTTATTTATTTCATTCATTCGTTCATTCTTGGCTATCTTCACTTTAATTAAGAGCTAGGTGTGTGTTATATCAGCTTATAGGTAAAGTTGTCCAATATCCTGCTAGTCACGATTTTTTCTATCAACTGTGGCTACGGTACAATGTCACAAAACCCAAGGTTTTAGTTAAGTAGGTAAGTATAAATTAAAATACCTTTGTCGACGCCGGAAATTAATATTATTGTTGTCTTGTGAATTCTTCCGTATATGGCGATTGGCGTGCAGGGCCATGTCATGACTAAGTTAGATGCAGTTTAGTTAACAGGCACACAAATAAGTCATCATCATCATCATCATCAGTCGGCAGACGTCCACTGCTGAACATAGGCCTCCCCCTTAGATCGCCACAACGAGCGGTTGGTAGCCGTTTGCGCCCAACGGCTCCCCGCGATTCTTACTAGATCGTCGGTCCACCTTGTGGGGGGCAGGCCTACGCTGCGTCTTCCAGTCCGTGGTCTCCGCTCGAGAACCTTTCTTCCCCAACGGTTATCGGTTCTACGAGCGATGTGGCCTGCCCATTGCCACTTCAACTTGCTAATTTTGAGAGTTATGTCGGCAACTTTAGTTCTTCTGCGGATTTCCACCAATAAGTATACCAATAAAATTAACTTGAGCCCTAAATTGCGGACTAATGTGTCCGCTACATTTCATGGTATTCGATATTAAGTTAGAAGAGGGCTGTTCGTGTAATTTATATGGGCCCCAGAGAATCATTACGCAATAAGTTTAAAGAAATAAATATTATGACATTCCCTTGTCAATACATCTATGAAAATCTGATGTATGAACACAAAATCATTAATTTGTTTAATAATAATAGCGATAATCATTATTTCAATACTAGAAATAAAGATAAACTCGTTGTTGCCACTTGTAAGCACAAAACACAAAGGTCCATCTAAAGGTTGTCTGGAAGAGATCGCTTTTAGCGATAACGCCGCCCATTGTACCTATTATTTAGAATTGTTTTTTCTGTTATATGTTTTTATTTAATGGTGTGCAATAAAGGAATTATCTATCTATCTAACACAAAAATGTTCTGTGCTTGTAAGACTCCATAAAGTGAGTAAATCGTTTAAACCGCAAGGTGTAGGTACCTACGCTTTTATAACGAACTCCCAAGTGATGTACAAAAATTGACTATAAACGTAATTCTACAAAATCAATTTAAAAAAGCCTACTATAAAATATCGGATTATTACATGATAGAAAAGCTTGAAATTGCTCCAACGCGTTCAAAAATGTTACAATTTAGACGTAATTTATTTTCTTTATTGTTATGTATTTATACAAGGATCATTAAAAAAACAACCAGCCTTGTTTTCTTGCCTTTCTTTCCTGGCTTGGTCGCGAAGGAAAACGCAGTAAAATTGACGTTTCAAAGTGATCCTTGTGATTTTAATGAATAAAAGATTATGACTGAACAATTTAATTCGTACATACTCGTCGTCACTTTCATGTCCAGTATGTTTGAATACTGAACGCGAGACTTCACCACCCTGGTAACTGGTTACTTTACTAAACATTGCACTTTTGAAGATGTTTTGTAGGGTAACCAATACGTAACAACGTTACGAAGTAATTGGTTATCTTATCTACCATGGTTATTTTTCCAGGTGGTATGACCTTCGCGTACAACGCAGATTTGTACTACCGCGACTACTTCCCCGACGTGGATCTGGGATGGTGGCTGTTCGCGGTGACTGTCGGTATCGGCTCCGTGGGCGTTGTCGTTGGAGGAGTCATCTCTGACAAGTAAGTTGCCAGCGAGAAAAATTACGATTTCCGAAAAATAATTAATCAGAATCAAGATAATCGTTTAAAGCTGTTGTAGAGACCGTCTACCGAGTATAGGTACTTGTAGTTGACGTCAATCATTTCAAAATGAGCCTTGTGTTTAGTTAATAAACAACATTTCGTTTTGACGATGTAAAATTCAGTTTTAAACTGTCTCTACATCAAAATCTTTCCTAACTCATTTTTTCTATTAAGAGATGTTTTCAGATCCACTAAAAATATAGTTCTTGTTGCCTAGAGATATGGCTCTGTGTTGCGGTGGTCTTGATTCTGCTTGAGTTTGCTATTAAACCTGAACCTACGAACTACTTACGACAAAATTACTAAGAGAATTAGGAACCCTAAACTTGATTATTAACATCATTATTATTAGGTAGGTACATTATTATAATTCACACAGGGTGTAGTGGCTAAATGGAGCAGTCTCGGAATACCGGCCCATTACGGCGGGCATAATGCTGTGTCGAATCCCATTTACTGTAGTTAGCATTCAGTATCTACCAAGTTTTCTTTTATGTTTTTCATCTCTAGTATTTCATTGTATCCTTTATTTCTGTCTGTTCTGTTTTAAAGTTTAATTGTATAGTGTATTGTGTGTTATTGTCTATACTATAGTATTATAAAGAGGTAAGATTTGTGTTTGTTTGTTTGTATTGAATAGGCTCCGAAACTACTGGACCGATTTAAAAAATTCTTTCACTGTTGGGAAGCTACACTATCCCCGGGTGACATAGGCTACTTTTTACCCAACTGCACAGAAGGAGGGTAATGTTTTTATTGAAAAGCTAGGCGTGCGAAGCTGCGGATTTCTCAGCTAGTAGTAAATAAATGAGTTTCTACTGGATTTTCATAGGATATATGTCACTAAAATTTAAAATGCTCTTGTTGAAACAGGTTCGTCGCTAAAATGGGCATCAGATCTCGAGTGCTAATCCTGGCCCTGTCTCAGCTGATCGCCACGCTGCCCGCTTTCGGTTCGGTCATCTTCGGCCCGCTGTGGGCTATGATCACCCTTGCCATCTCCTACTTCTTTGGTGAGTAAATTGCTTATCATTCGATTATAATGTGATACCTTACCATGTATGAACGTATAATGATGTTTTCCAGCCGAGATGTGGTTCGGCATAGTATTCGCGATCCTGGTAGAGATCGTGCCACTATCCTGCCGCTCCACCACTGTCGGCGTGTTCCTCTTCGTGATGAACAACGTGGGGGGAAACCTGCCGATCCTGGTGGACCCCGTCTCTAAGGCCATCGGCTACCGGGAGGCTATTATGATCTTCTATGCGGGATTTTATGCTCTAAGTAAGCTATTCTATGCTATACGCTACTAGTTATATACATATGGTCGTAGTGTAGTCATCTATTCCTGATGGACGCCGTGGGAGGAAATCTGGGAATCCTGGTGAACCTTGTATCTAAGGACATGGATGGGCTTCAGGGAGGCTATAGGCTATTTTATTCTTCTAGGTGGGAGTCTATGCTATAATTAAGCTATTATTTTCTATAAATAAGCCATTCTCTGCTATAAATAGAAAAACCCTGCCAATTATGTTGGACCCAGCCCCCAATTCGTCTAAGGAGGCTATTATGATTTCATTTTATGAGGAAGCCATATGCCATTTAATGTGATAAACATCCTGCCATCCCTGGTAGACCCTGTCACTAAGGCCGACCACTACAGACGGGACATTATAATCTTCTGGTTCTAACAATGGTGTATGCTCTTTAAACTATTCTTTATTTAATCAAAAGTGTACTGGTCATAGCTGCCCCTAGGGAAGTCAACGGACGCAATGTAGGTTCTCCATGCATGAATGTAACTTTCTGCCATTCCGTGCAGGAGTCGTATCGCCGTATCACCAATAGTGGATGGTTTTTCAGATCGATTATGATGAATTAACGGAAAATCTGCCAATTCTGGTTCCCAGTCACCATTCTTCCATCAGGTGAACTTCCCAACAATCGAAACTCTTTCCACTTTAACTTCACTAATTACTGATTTAAATAGAATATTACAATTTAAATATTATCTCACTAAATTGCTATTTCCCTTCCAGGCAGTATACTCTTTTTCCTGACAATGTTCTTGATGGACGGGCCAATTGAAACCCAACTGAAGGAGACGAGTTCCAGCGGAATGGACAATAAGGCGTTTGAGAACGAAATGCCCGTCAGAAACGCAGGCAGAACCCTACCATCAGCTCCCAGTGATGCCAGCAGACTATAGAATGCAGAATGAACTCCCAGCAGGGAGATTTGACATTTTCTTAGGACTTAGGCCTCTAGCAATGTAAATCGGATTCTACCATCAGCAGACTAGGTATATGGTGGAATGTAGAATGAACTCCCAGCCGGGAGATTTGATATTTTCTTAAAACTTAGGCCTCTAGCAATATAAACCAGATTCTACCATCAGCACATTGTGATTGTGACGTCAGCTGACTAGGAATATAGTGGAATGTAGAATGAACTCCCAGCAGGGAGATTTGACATTTTCTTAGGACTTAGGCCTCTAGCAATGTAAATCAGATTCTACCATCAGCAGACTAGGTATATGGTGGAATGTAGAATGAACTCCCAGCAGGGAGATTTGACATTTTCTTAGGACTTAGGCCTCTAGCAATAGAAACCAGATTCTACCATCAGCAGACTAGGTATATGTTGGAATGTAAAATGAACTCCCAGCTGGGAGATTTGACATTTAATTAGGACTTGGGCCTCTAGCAATATAAACCAGATTCTATCATCAGCACTTTTTGATTGTAACGTCAGCTGACTAGGGATATGGTGGAATGTAGAATGAACTCCCAGCAGGGAGATTTGACATTGTTATTTTCCTAGGAATGAGGAGTATCCTGATGATATAACCATTAACTCGGAAATCAACCGGCTATAGGATGGAATCACTCTACCAAGGATTCAATTTAAAGAAAAACCAGTAAATTATACATTTACCATTAGAACATCAAAGTCTTCCGAGCAATAGAAATCAGAATGCATTCTCAGCGCTAAGTTTCATCCTATATTCATTCAAAAAAGGCATTTCAAGTTTATGTCTAGGCTTTGAGCTATCGCAGTATATTATTAAAATTATCATAGTCGTTTTAGAATTAGAGACAAACAAACAAACATACAGACATAGCATTTGTATTTTATTTTTATAGTGTTATCCAAACACGGAATATTCTAAATTTTTTAAAATCATCTCAAAAACGCTCAAAGCATCAGGGTCGTACTCTGAATCATCTCACTAATTTCAACTCTGACGTAACAGAGCTCGGTAGCACAATTGGCAATGCATACTCGTATCAAGAGGAAGGTTGCGGGTACAAGTCCCGTCTAGGCTTGAAAGTTTTTGAGATGGTTTTAAAAATTTGAAACACAGCATTGCTAGACCTATTGAGGTATACTTAGTACTGCGGCCTACAAACGAATCTCCATACATTATCGATAGCGTATTGCAAAAAACTTTATAGTCAGAAGTGCATTCTCTTTGTAGATATATTACCCATGCGCGATAAGTTGGGACCTGAGCGCGGTGACGTCATATTGGCGTGTTTGTACCGCCCGCAAAAAAGCGAACATAACAAGCAGCCGCCCGCGGCTTCGTCTTTGTTTTTTTTAACCTAATTTATTATGTTACTCAGGGAGGACGCTGCTTTTTATCTAATCTTTTTTACACTATTTGAATAAAATAAAAATACAATGTTTAAGTTTATACATTTATTTTATCTATTATTTACATTATCTCATCTTCGTCACTACTTAGTGGATTTATGCCTTCTAAGAGGTTGTTCTTCGTCCTCAGTCTCAATATAATCACTTGACGAAGAGGTATCCGATAAATTTACAATTAATTGCGATTCATTCGTAAGAGGTCATCGTCCCAATACTTTTGTCGAAACCTGTCCACATGGTTGACTTCTTTTTTCCAGACAACAAAACAATAACACAAACGAAAACTAAACGAATTCCAGAGCGCGTCGTTACGTGACGTAGGCCAGTACGAGACTAAAAACCCTAGTAAAAAATAGTGATGCGAACGGTACAATACGGGCGCCATCGGGGAAGTCCAGGGGAAGCGGTCGGGGAGTCGCATTCCTAGCAGGTCCCAAGTTATCGCGCACGAGTAATACTGCGTGTCACCGCATTTACGACATTAATTTAAATCACGGATGGCTAGTATTGTTGTAAGATAGTATTTTTTAAATTCATTACAATTAAGTTTTTTAGGTGTTCAGAATGCTTTATTATCTCATAAGAATTTACAATTCACTTACTGAGGTAAACTTATACTAAATATACATTTATTAATGCCACAAAGTGTAATGATACATACTAACAATATTAAATTTGGACAAAATAAACAAAAACTTACGAAAATCACAATAAATTATTAAGGAGGTAGTTGCACAGTAAGCGGTGCAGTCGCTTATCGTTAAGCGCGAAACAAAGAATTTTGACTAAGGCCCGGGACACAGTGATAGGCGGAATGTTCAATCTACCTTAATTTCAAGTCCCAATATAACAATGAAACAGCCTGTATAAAATAGGTAAACAAATCATATTCATTCATCATGTAAGTAGGTACCTGTTAAACTGACTAAGCGGCATCGTCGCAAATGCGCCGCCGATTAACGTTTAAACTTGTTTATTGGAAATGTATCGATTACTGGATACATATTCAAGCTACCGGTATTAAACCCAATCTTTAAAATCAGTTAATACGATTTTGCATATGTGTTTTAAATTAATGTCGTGAATGCGGTGACAGACTGTATGTCTCATACATAGTTTATGGTCACTCTGTACTAGTGATTATGGCAATAGGTATTATTAAATAACTTGTGATCTTGCCTTTTATAGCATAAGTAGATTTGTATGTTTTTCATTCTTAGGGTTCCGTACCCAAAAGGTCAAACGTGACCCTATTACTAAGACACCGCTGCCTGTCTGTTTGTCCGTCTGTCACCCGGTTAGACAGTTGAAATTTTCGCAGATAATGTATTTCTGTTGCCGCTATAATAACAAATACTAAAAAAAAAAATATTTAAGGGGGGCTCCCATACAACAAACGTGATTTTTTTGCACGTTTTTGCTAGATATTGATAACGGCAACAGGTAGACGCTTGAAATATTCACATAATGTTTAGTGATATTATTCACTTTAAAAATAAATAATTAAATTAAAATAAAATTAATATTTACGGGGGGACTCCCAAACAACAAACCTGATTTTTTTGCCGTTTAATAGATGATGGTACGGAACCCTTCGTGCGCTAGTCCGACTCGCACTCGGCCGGTTTTTTATTTATACTGTATTTATAACAAATCCATGACACGACGACCTCCGTGGTGCAGTGGGCGAATAGCCGGCTGAGACGCAGGAGGTAGCGGGTTCGATTCCCGCCGCGGAACTAATATTTACATGATCTACAGATAATTGTTCCGGGTCTGGATGTATACCTATCTAAGTATGTATTTACAAAAAAATAGTGTATAAGTATTCTATCAGTTATCTAGTTCCATAGTACAAGCTCTACGTATTTTTACAGCCCGTAGCCGGTCAACAAATCATATTCTTTCAGATAGCGCTGTGTGAATGTCCAGCAATATTTATTTATGAAAAACTGGAGTAAAAAAATACCTTCTTAATAGGGAAGCTACAAAAAGTTACATAAATATTTTGTACATATATATTATTAGTTTTAACTGTGACTTTTGTAAATAAAATGTTTTTCGTTATTAACTGTTCTTTTATTTAAAAAAAAACCCCATGAGGTTTTGTTATCCCATTAGTGATAACAATTCATGATACGAGTAGTTATTTACCAATGGAGTCAAAAACAAAATTTTTCAATTAAACTCCTGGAAAAAATCTATTTTTAAATTACAATGACTTAGGTAACTGACTGTAGAAAAGTCATTTAACAAGTAACTTTTATAACAAAAATATGACCGTCTTCAACTAACAGTAAAAATCAAACTACTCCACCAATTTTTATGAAGTTTCCATGGGATCAATCTAAAAGTATATCCTTTTAAATAAAAAACAAATTTTCCAAATCGGTTGATATATAACGGAGTTCCGAACTAACACACATAACATAAAAATTAAACAAATTTAAGACTTATATGGTTTTCTCATGGATGCCATTGTCAGAACTGGACCAAATGAGAATATGACCACACGGGAAGCACCAGCTTTCAAATAAAAAAATAATTACCAAAATCGGTTCATCCAGTGAAAGTTCTGAGGTAACAAACATAAAAAATATACAGTCGAATTGAGAACCTCCTCCTTTTTTGAAGTCGGTTGAAAAGATGTTTAACCGCTCACATTTTGAATAATTTTAAAACAGAAACAATTCAATTCATTTATTTCTCTGACATGTCATCCATTTTTTTAGTAAACAATAATAAAATCATACAATTATGTTAGTAGACAGGTAAGTGCAATTAAATCCCACTAATATTATAAACGCGAAAGTTTGTATGAATGTATTTGTTACTCTTTCATGTCGTAACGGATGAACCGATTTCGATGAAATTTGGTATGTACGTAGATTATAACGTGGATTAACACATAGGCTACTTTTTGTTAACAAACCACGCGTGCGAAGCCGCTGGCGGAAGCTAGTATAAACTAAAATAACATAAAAATCGGTACATTCATTCCTAGCACTACCCCAAGCTAAGTAACATGTTATTTGATCATTGATGTCTTTAAAGACCTTTAATCAATGGAAACCAATACCTTGCTCTTTCCTTGAGACTTGTATTTGAATAGCTTCTCTTTTCTTCTTGATTTCCACATCTTAGTATCTTCTTTTGACAATATGTGGTCCCCACTGATGACTACAGCATTCACTTTGTCTGAAAATATATACCTAGTCAGGTCATAAATTCTATCACATGTTTAATATAAAATAATTGAAACAAGTTTATTCATTATGTAACCATTTATATACCAAAATGAACTTTACAAAACATAGATTCTTATGACACTAAAGTTTATTCAAAATGACCTCCGTGATTTTGAATACAGGCCTTCAATCTGCGCGGCCAGTCGTCTATCGCAGCACGAACGAGGTCCATGTCAATATCGGCGGCTGCCTAAATCAAGGATGTCTTGAGTGACTCCAAATGAGCACGCCTTTTCCTCCAAGTGTTGCCATATCTTGTAATCTAACGGATTCAAATCTGGACTGGAGGAGGGCCAGTCTTCGTGCCGGATGAAGTCGATTTCACGCGCTGCCAGCCAGTCTTGTGTGCTCTTCGCTCTATGAGCTGGCGCCGAATCTTGTTGGAATACCCAGTGCCTGTTATTGAACATGGTATGAGAAACAGGT
Organism: Philereme vetulata; assembly: GCA_918857605.2. NCBI lineage: Eukaryota > Metazoa > Arthropoda > Insecta > Lepidoptera > Geometridae > Philereme > Philereme vetulata. The sequence continues at coordinate 3,379,951 of OU975420.1, forward strand.
TCCACAAGGTTCGTCAGGACTGTATTTTGATACACAACTGCATTCGTTTTTACACCTTTCTCACAAAAATGTACCTCTGTTAAGCCCCAATAAGAAACTCCCAACCATACCATGAGCGAGGATGGAAAATGACCTCGTTGGACACGCGGAATACCTACGGTTGCTCGCTTCTTCACTACTGTGTGCGTGCACCTTATCATTTTGTTTGTTGTAGCTCTCTTCTACGGTAAAGAAATTTTCATCCGAAAAAAGAATTTCCCGATATTTTTTTCCCTCGTACCGCTTCAACAAAGCGCGGCATCTCTTCAGTCTCAGGTCCATTAGACGAGCATTCAAACGATGTCCTGTTTTTCTTCGATATGCTCGAAGCCCTAAGTCTTCTTTTAACACCCTTTTCACCGTGGTTCTGCTTAACCCCATCTGAAGGGCCAACAGTTTCTGCTTAACTTTGGGATTTCTTTGAATTCGCGCCTTCACAGCTTTTATCACTGCTGGAGTGCTAACAGACCGAGGGCGACCACTTATTGACTTGTCATCTACACTAGAGTCTTCATTGTATCGTTTGATGGTGCGATAAACGAATCTTTTGGTTATATTCAAATTTTTCAGTATGTCAAAAATTTGAATTGGCGCGTAACCGCAACGATGCAACGCAATAACTGCAACACGGTCTTCTTTAAGCGTCCACTCCATATTTAAAAATGAGTAAAACTCTAAAAAGTATACATTTTTATTTTCATGAACAATTCGAAATTCGAATTCAATAAACTTTTTTGTGGCCAGCATTCTAAAAGAAAAGTTTTTTACTGTGTGACAATACTTATGACCTGACTAGGTATTTTTTTATTTTCATAATGCTAAAATATTCAATACATATTGCCTGTCAATTTATATAGTAATAAACTCACCTGAATTTAATAAAAACCCCTAATTTAAAAAGTTGTACAAGGAATACACGAAGGTCAGCTGGGCTCAGGTTGGAAGGGGAGTAATGCACAATACACCCCTACCCCCCACATATTAGAATTAGAAATAGACTACATCACTTATATCGGGTTTTATAATTTGGGGGGGAGTTCATAAAATAAAACAACTTTAAAAATGAAAATGTGAAAAAAAAACAGAAGGTTGATTGCCATTTGTCGGCTTGTCGGTGATAATCGGTAAGCGACAAAAATTATTGCATATAATATTAAATTGGTAATTGGGAGAGGCTCGCATGGCTGTGTTCTGGATTGAAGGGTAAACCCCCCCTGGTTTACCCTTCAATCCAGAACACAACCATGCGAGCATAACTGAGGTGCATTGCGAAACACGACATAATTGCTGCTAGCATAGCTATTTTGCGTACCGATTCAGTTATCGCGCTGATGACAGTTGAGCACTGTCAAAGATTCGGAATGCTCATGAACGCGCTCGCAGTCAGTGTTTCTTGGTGTTTCTATATAATTTTATAACAACAATAAAACCAACATTCACGGGACATCGTTGTCGCGCTCACGGTGACTTGGAACGTTTGGTTAGCGCGATGATACGATTTTAGCGTGATTCGGAATGCACCCCTGATTGGCAGCAGAAATAGTAACAGTACCTAGGTACCTAGCACCTACCATTTTCATTTAAATCTGTTTCCTCGTCTATAAATTTCCTCCTTTTTTTAATTTTTTTGGATTCACTGTTGTGTAATTCTGTATACACATCTTTTACTTCTTCACAAGACAGAAATCCTTCTGAAGTATTGAATAGCTTCACACCACCTTTTATTTTAGGCTTTCTGAAATACAGAAATGCAGCTACACAATACATTGCTTTACAAGTAATCTATTGTAAACCCAAATATAATACAAGAGAGGACGCTAAGGCACTTGTCTCACCGCTGGCGATGAGCGAGAAGCGAGTAGAGCTAGGAACTAGAAACGAGTTGGCGAGCAGCGAGAATCGAGTGTGTAGTTCCTATAATTGTCTCGCTGGGCTATAAAGCGAGTAAGCGAGTACTGCGCGAGATACGCATCATCTCACGGCATGTGTTCTGACCGCCAAGCGAGCATTGCTGAGCGCGTATCGCTGAGACAAAATAGTTGAGAGCGAGTTCTCGCCGACACTATTGTACGGCCAGCGATCAACTATTAGGCTGAAATTTCCTTTAGGAAACTTGTGCTAGGACTTTCATTTTTTTTTTTCATGTGTAGATATACATAAAAAAAGCCTACATGTGAAGTGGCAAATTGCGCAACCTTATAGTTTTTGAGATATTAATTTTTAAAATCCGTGATCGATTGCGAAATTCGCTCGGAAATCAGTGTCCGACCTTACAGTTTGCGTTCTATCGATTATTGCGACACTAAATTGACATGACAGTGACAGATAATACGGGTTTTTTACATTTTTATTGGCGGGAATTTCGACATTCTTTTACAAAGTTTACATTTTTGTTCACTGTTGCATGGATGGTATTATTAATATTTTTTTTATTAATAAGTTATCTTTTGAACTATGAAAAATGGTACACTGAATCGAGACTGGGCACCCCAACTTGAGTAGGTTAGGTTCAAAATGAGTGACAGAATCGACACAGAGCACCCCGATCCCACGTGGTCTGTTGTGCGTGACACCCCTAGAGTATATAAAGAGCGCGGGAGATATTTCGGGGGGAGGTGGCGAGCGAAGCGAGCCGGCGACCTCCGTAGCGGAGCGATGGCCTCGTATGACTTGCTTCATTCAGGTGCGACCTTAAGAGCTTCTGGCGGGAGCCCACCCAGAGTCCGGGGGGTTGGAAGAAAAAGTGGTCTATGAAAACGTGGGGAGAAACCCCTGGACTCTGCCTTTTTTCAATATAAAAAAAATTGTTTTTTTCATACTTAACCTCAAAATATTTTTTTTTAATTATCTCAAAATATTATAGGTTTTCGCACACGGCTTTTCGAGTCCCCCCCCCCCCCCTCCCCCCATCCCTCTATCAAAACGTTCCTAAAGGAAAGCCCTTCCAACTATTAATATATGTTTCTCTTTTACTGGCATGGAATCTGTATCTTTTGTTCGTTTCTTGAGTGAGAAAATAGTTGATAGCTAATCGCTTACTCGCCGGTGATGAGACAAGTACCTTATTCAGGGTGTTACTGATTTTATTAGTATAGGTAGATGTAATGAGATGAAACTTACTTTATTTCAGGTTGATCTATATCAACAAATTCAATGCTTTTGTTTATGATAGAGGATATTTTGGTGCCGACTTGATTCTGCATTTTTTCTGGAACTTTAACATCATTATAGTGTGATGATTCCTCCAAATATCTCTCCGATTTCGATTTCTGCTCCTCTAAAAGACATGATGTGGTAAGTTATTATACCATTGCAATTAACAATATTTATTAACTTTTAATATATATTAACTTGGAAATAACATAACAGTTTACAAAACTAAAACGTTATAGCTAAATCATAAGAAAACGAAAAAAATAACAAGTTCGAAATTATCATTTCGTTTATTTATTCGTTTTTCATTCATTACATACAATATCTGCAAATATATCAGATTCAATAGAGCTTTTTAGGTTCGTTATGCTTATGGTGGGATAGAAGAGTTTTGGCGCCTAAGATACAAGATGTTTATTAAATAAATGTACAATTAGAAGTAATGAACATTATAGCTAGGTAATATAATGGTACAGTTAATTGCCCTTTTCCACTACCTATCAAAGATGTAGGTGCGAATTTACTTATTACTTGCATTTGCAATGTGAAAGTAAGAGTATCAGAAGTAAATACGAGTTTATTTGAATTTAATTCATTTATTCAAAAACAATTTACTAAAATCGTGTTTCATCTGAGAAAACATAAACAGAATGTACTTACTTTTAGGTTTATCCAGTGTTCCATTTAAAAATTTCGTAAAAGAAGGATCTATGACATCCTTGAAACGCGATAGATCTTCATCATCTGAGGAATCCGACATCTTATTTTAGTTTAATTAGATTAAACAAAAAATCTCCTAAAATACGTACGGTTGCTGGACAAATGAAAATAAGTTATATTGATACATTTGATTTTAGGTTAATTCTTGTTTACTTTCGTTTAGGAAGAATGATCAGATTTTGTTTTTGGTTGGACACTACAGGCTCATATTAATAGCATTATTTGTGAATTTTCGTTTAGGAAGCAATATCAGTTTTTTTCCGCCTTGGTCTTGTTTATTTTTAATAAAGTTGACAAAATAAACTAAAATAACATGAACTAACATAACTAAAACAAATAAAATGAAACTCACTTTGTAAACTGCACAATACTAAAAAATTAACTGTCACTGTCATTCGGACGCTTCACTTCTTTTTACGTTCCACTCTGTCGTACTCTGTAGCATAGCATTCTCTATCAATAAAGGAGGCTATGTCTGTAGGAATAAAACGTAGCGTAATAAAATGCTCGCTCTTTCTTTCGAAGAAATATGAATGTCAAAATCAGCTGTTCTGTTTTTAGGTTACAATACGGATGGATGGATTACGAAAAATATTGATTTGATTCAATGAAGAAGCAATAACATAATCAAAATTAGTGCTATAAAATTGTCCTCACGATGGCAGAGTACGCCAAACCGCCTACAGACCCTAATTTAGTGAAGTTTATGGAGAAAAGTGACTACGATTCTTTGGCAAAGTACCTTGTAGGAAACCAGCAGCGATGGCGAGATAATATAATAATTCCGAGGAGTTTGGGACCCGTAGTTATAAAAACGAACGAGGAGAAGATGATCGAGGCTGCTGTGGAAAGCTGCCCATTCAAATCTTTGACTAGCTGTGTTGTAGGTAAGTGCTACTTAGGTACACTAATTATTACCAATGCTAGAATTCGTTTCAAAGTTATTAAATCGAGCGTGAACCTTCCGTTTTCCGTACATCAGTTTTGTTATGGTAACTGTAACAAGGAAGGCTTGTAAATACTTATTCAATCTGTCAATAGGCACTTGCTCATTCTTAAAATAAACAATTAATGTACTTACACACAAATTTTTTTCCAGGTTATGGTCTAGGGGCTGCAGTAGGTCTCTTCACATCCTCCCTCATGCCTAACGTAACAGACACAACTGCCTCTCAAACACAGTCCGCCCGAGAGATCCTAAGAGAAATGAAGGGATCAATGCTGAGCTATGCAAAGAACTTTGCTATCCTCGGAGCAGTTTTCTCAGGCATTGAATGCTGCATAGAATCTGCAAGAGGGAAGTCAGATTGGAAGAATGGTACCTACGCTGGGGGTGTAACTGGAGGGCTTATTGGTTTAAGAGGTGTGTAAAGCTTAAACCACTATTATTTGCTTTATTAAGACTGTAAAGTGTAAACCATTAGGGAGCACAACAATACATTTTAATATGAATGTGGTGTGGTGCCTGGCTGACCACAATCAAGTTTTGTCAACAGCTTACTCTTCAAAAACTAGTTTAATGACTAGATAGATAGACTACCGCCAAAATATACAAATAGACAGTAAAGTAATTTTAAACAGTAGGTGGCCCTATTGCATTGAAAAATACATGTTGTGCTGACCCCGCGTAATGTTGGAAGTATTGCTCAAGTGATGCACAAAAAAGATTGGTACAAAAGTAAAGTTTGGGCAGATTTTGTTATTAATTACATAGGCTTGACACCTACAACATACAACCAATACACAACAATTTTGATAAGAATATCTAATCACTGATTACCTATGTTATTATGATCTATGATGAACATTTATTATGATTTACATCTCGCCAAAGCGCTGCATTCACATATAATAAATGATTATGGATATGGATGAACTTACAGGTTTTAAGTGCTAAGTGGCTTAGGTATATTCCTGTTTCAGGTGGACTACGAGCTGGTGTATTTGGCGCGGCGGGCTTCGCAGCCTTTTCAACCGTCATTGATTATTATATGCATCAACGTGGATAATTTATTAGTAGCATTAATTATACAGTTATTAGATCTTAAAGCTTGCTTTATTTTTCCATCACCTAAGAATTTGATTGTTGGGTAGGATGATGTGTTGTAGTGTGTACGTACGTACACCAACTATGATTGGCCTGAAGAGTTGGTTGAGTAAACAATTCTAGCATCGGCCGTACTTACTGCTACAGCTACAATTGTAGTGTAATGTACAATTGTAATATTATTGGAAATGATTTTCAACCATTCATGGTATAGAAATCGAACGAAACGCACACTAGTGAAAGTTGTGGAATGGTTTGTGTTGTACGGTGTACCATGTTTGTGCTTACAAAAGCTCGCAAATCATTGGCTGAACCTTCATTTCAGTCAGACTGTCAACGTCAAACAAACTTCTTTCCTTCCGTTAAAAAAAAAACAAAAAGCACGCAACGCTGAGTTCAACGGACGTTTACGTCTGCCTGTGGGAAATTGATTTATTATAATTACGAGAAAATGTGTATGAAAGTGTAAGGTAATTCTATAATTTTAACGACTTCTTAGTGTGATTTCTATAAATAACATAGTGCTACGCGAAGAAGTGGCATTAAACATGAAGGATCCTTTCGCGAAAGATTTGGCCATCGATTCGCCTACTCGAGAAAGCTTGAAAAACGTTGATGGCTGTTACAATAAAAACTTATTCAAGTCCAGTTCTTTTGCGAACTCACGGCGTGCCTTACAGTCCGGTGCGGATAAGATATCCAGAACCTTTAGATGTGTCAGGAACACTTTCGGAAATCTGTCTCAGGTATGGTACTTTTCTTAGTAAAATGTACTCGGCCTCACTTTGCCAACGTTTTTTTGGAATATTTGCTTCCTAATCTTTTTTATTCGTATTATTTATCAAATTATTTTATAGACTCCACCTGTATCGCTCTACTCTTAACAAAAATCCATTGAAATCGGATCAGCTAAGCTGTCACGGAGTAATTCATACTAATATTATAAATTCGAAAGTAATTCTGTATGTTTGTTACGTTTTCACGACAAAATGTGGTTTATAAATAGATTATGACCAGGATTGAGACATAGGCTACTTTCTACCCAACTACGCAAAAGGAGGGTAATGTTTTAAATTCAGTTAATGTTTTTTTAAATTTTTTAAATTCAATAATGTTTTCAATACAGCTAGTAACCCAAAGTCCTACTCCGCTACTTCAAGGAGTTAGGATAGCTGGGGTCAGGTTAGAAGGGTCAGGTATGCATAATACATCCATACACTATGCGGGACAAGGCAGATCTTATTCCCCCCACTCTAGAATTAGAAGCCTGCGAGACCACAGGCTAAAGCTACCTGTACATAAATATAACAAAAAATATATAGCACCTAAATTGATAACTTCTTGATTTTGAAGCTGGGGGAAATCTGGCAGTATTATAAATAAATAAATAAATATTGCTGGACATTTCACACAGTGCTATCTAGCCCCAAACTAAGCATAGCTCGTACTATGGGAACCAGATAACTGATAAATTACTTATATACTTTTTTTTGTAAATACATACTTATAATACATAGAGAAACAACCAGACCCGGAACAAATATCTGTAGATCATGCAAACATTTGTTCTGCAGCGAGAATCGAACCCTCTACCTCCTGCGTCTCAGCCGGCTATTCGCCCACTGCGCCACGGAGGTCGTCAATTATTAGTAGTCGTATTATTTTGAATTAACCTTTCAAACCCCTAATCATAGCATTTCAGACTGAGTGGCCGTCGCAGACATCGGCTGACGGAAGCTACGTCTCCATGCCGGGCCCCATCTACTCCGATCACGAAGAAGAAGCAGGTATGAGATCTTTCTAATGGAATATACAAACACAATAACATAAAAAACATAGCAACCAATTTGTAACCTCCTCTTTTTAATTGACTTCAAAAACAGTTGTTTCTGTTTCTTCAATAAACTCATTTAAAAAGAAACTCGATAACTGGCTACAAATTAATAAGACATTACTACAAAAGTAAATAATAAGAGACTTTCAGCACTGTGTGTTGTAGACATCTTCTTCCTGCCCTTTTCCAACATTACGCAGGGTCAGTACAGCATGCATTCCTCCACATATCTCTATCAGCTGTTATTGCTGTTGTCACTTCCTTCCTACCCATATCATTCTTCGCGCAATCCATCCATCTCTTCGTCCTTCCTCTACTTCTATATCCATCCACACTCATATCTAACACTCTTTTAGTCACATGATTGTCTTCCCTCCGCATTACATGCCCATACAACGCTACCCTCTTACTCCTCAATTTTTCTTGTGTGTTGTAGACATATCAGCAATAATGCTGCTCTTTATAAAAAAAAACTAAATTTAAATAAATCTTGGTTTTTTTGGTGTGTATTTTCTCGCATAACTTCTTTGTTTATGAACCGATTTGAATGTTCTTTTTGTATTGGGTTTAAGGTGGTCCCATTTAAATTTCATTGAGGTCAATTCATTTTAAATATACTCTAGAGGCAAAAAAGGATGATTTTTTTTAATTGCATCCCACTGCTGGAAAGCTCTTTAAAAATGAGTTAGAAGTTTCATTAACTGCTTATGGTTTTAGAGTTCAATTTCCGATTTTTATCGCTTTTCTGTTTTCTGAAGTCTGATTGATTTTTAACCGATTCAACAAACAAGTAGTTTTTTAATAAATATTTATTAAAAAACTACTTGTTTGGAATCGGTTAAATCAAGTATTTATTCAATAAACAACAAGTGAATCCTTAAATTGTGTACCATAACGTCCAATTTAAACTGTACAATTCCAGGTTTTGGGTCGCAGCCCAGCTAAACTGTACAGCCCATTTGGCATCGAGACTCCGCACAGCCGTGACTTTAGGATGTCTCCCTATATGCCGGACACACCAGATCATGGGTAAATATTATATTTTTAAGGTTTTGAACCAATGTGGTAAAAACGAAACCTATTATGGTGTGACTTTGTTCATCCATCCATCTGTCATAGCTGATTCTCTCAGCAACTACTGAAGCTTTGAAATTAGAATAGTTATAAATAGGGTTGCCATGCGTCCGGATAAAGTCGGACACAGTCAGGCTTTTTGATTTCGTGTGCGGCCAAATCGGACGGTGTCCGGCCTGTTTGGTTTATGTTAGGCTTTTTTAATTCCGCGTGCGATGGGCATCGCGATGGTAAAATTTTACTTCATTGATGGCATCTTTTCTATTTTAGTTAGAAGGTTTTGTTTTTAAAAAACTATAGGTTATATTTGAAATAAAAAAATACATTCAGCCTAAAAAATAACGTCCGTCAAACAAACAAGTTGGTCTCAATCGACGTTATTTCCCATCAGGAACACTTCTCCCAAAGAAACTTACCAAATGAATTTGCTAAAATAAAAAAGAGGAATTTTCTAAATTACAAAAAAGAGTGCTTTAGACCACACGACTAAAGTAAAACTTCTTACAAAATTGTCCACACGTCTGTAGGTCGATCAGTCTTATGTTCATTCTGGACAGACGCAACTCGCTCTCGCACATTAACGGTTAAAAATATACGAAACGTAACTCTCTCTTTTCTATCTTCACTAACTTATATCTCCCTCTCTACTTCCGTTCGCACTTTTCATAACGCATTCACCAGCTTACTCCCCAAGTCAAGCGTGCGTAAAAAAGTTTTACTTAAAAAAATTTGTTGCCTCGGTACCTCGTGCGAGCGACGGACGAATAACAAGCGCGCATGTCTAATCGATACATTCGACACTCTTAGTAGCGTGCGTGAATCTTTAAACGCAGTATAAGGGCGTCCGCTGCGTTGCAGCGCTGCGGCGCGGAGAAGCAGCTATACGCAGCGGACGCCCTAACTCGCAGGGGTTCATCTTCACTGACCTGTCAGTTACAGGGCCTTTGGGAAAAGAAACAGTAGAATGTTTACGGTAATTACTTAGGTCTAAATAGTTATATTAGGTGAAATACTTTGTGTTAATTTCGGGCAAACCTTCTAAGGTTTTTTGAGTGTATTTATTTTCTAAGTATACGTTACTTAATGATAATGATTATTTAGGTAATACAAAACAATAAAAAACCGGCCAAGTGCGAGTCGGACTCGCGCACGTAGGGTTCCGTACCATTATCTAAAAACGGCAAAAAACTCAAGTTTGTTGTATGGGAGTCCCGCTTAAATATTTGCTTTATATTAATTTAATTATTTATTTATAAAGTTAATATATAACTAAATATTCTGTGAATATTTCAAGACAAAAGTCTACCTGTTGCCGTTATCAATATCGAGCAAAAACGAGCAAATAATCACGATTGTGGTATGGGAGCCCCCATTAAATATTTATTTTATTCTGTTTTTAGTATTTGTTGTTATAGCGGTAACAGAAATACATCATCTGTGAAAATTTCAACTGTCTAACTATCACGGTTCATGAGATACAACCTGGTGACAGACAGACAGCGGAGCCTTAGTAATAGGGTGCCGTTTTACCCTTTGGGTACGGAACCCTAAAAAAACTAGGCTTCTGGCAATTAGTACGGAGCCTTTAAAAACTAAGCTAAAGCCGCGTTGACACGGTCAAAGTGCGCTTTGTCAAAGTAGTTTTGATGACTACTTGGACGCTATTTTGATCGTGGCAACGGCGTCCAATCAAATAAGACTTGGACTTCCACCTTTCATAGCTACTTGGTTATCAATTGATAAAACAAAATGGCGTCAAAGTGCAAAAACTATGTTGACAGTGTTAGACTTACTATGTTAGTGGCAACTTGCATCAAACTGAACATTGACCAAAGCTTTGTCAAATCTACTTTGACAAAGCGTACTTTGACCGTGTCATCGCGGCTTTACCACCAATATTTAAATTTCAGACTGTCACCGAAGCGGCGTAAAGGAGTCTCGTGGCACGTGTTAACCAAGAAACGTCCGAGAGCGCTCTTCCACTGAATCAACATTCAACAACACTTTTACGCACAATGTAATCCCACCGCTTTTAATGCGCCTTGCAGACGGTCATAGTAACTCGTGCAGTTTGATACTAGCTCAATAAAGAGCGACCGATGTCGTGCGACCTGCACCCAACAGCCACCATCAAACTTAACTAGGTCGTCTTTCTATCTGTGGGTGGTAAATTTGCTTCGTTTAAATGCCAAGCAAGCTTTCTTATTTTCGGATGTCAATTTATGCCATAAATAGCCAAGTATCATCTCGCTGACACCAGCTTTCAAACAAAAACCGCATTGATATCGGCCCATTCGTTGTAAAATGTCACGGATAAACATAGACAAAATTTTCAAACGAACACCCCTCCATAAAAGCAAATATTTGCACCAGTTTAAGCAAGAATGTGTTGACAGTAGGACTTGCGCGAGTTACTATCACCGTCTGCAGAGGCCCTAAGTGTAGCTTCATTAGGTATGTGTGATTGTATGCGATTGGTGCTATATTCGTCGTTCGACTGATTTTTTATAGTCCAGAAACTTTGTTACTGAAAATATGAGTGGTTTTATACCATGCTTGGTCCTAATAACTAGCATGGAATGGATAGACTCTTAGGTCGAGATAAGTTTGTTGACTTTGCTCTTGATTAGACATGCCACTATCTCAAATAAAACTAGTAATTACCCCCGAACTGATCGCGATTTTGTGCTAATGTATGTTTGTCCAATGATAACTTTCAGATGGTTGATACAATCTTTATAAAATTCAGAATTGGAACCGCAAGCAGATACAAATGAGCCTAAACACTAGTAGCCTACTATAATCCATTCAGAAGTTATGTTGTCTAGCGTCCGTCTCCATCATGAGACCACCTCCATGGTACCATATTATTTTATTTATTTAGAGAAACCAACGGCGATTCAAATTGTTTGGTTAAATAACTTAGAACTAAACGTAAGGCTAATAACAGGTTTCTACGTTTGAACATTGTAAAGAATAGATGTCGGGAACAAAAACAGCCTATACTAGTTAGCCTATTTTAAAGTTACAATCAAAATAGTATTAGTCAGTTGTACACTGCACTTATAATAAAAAGAATCTAATGTGAATTATTGTGTTAGAAAATAAAGACTGAGCAAAGGAAAAAGAAAAAATTAGTCTCTAAAAGTTGAAATATGTACCTAAAACACGTTTCAATTAACCCAACCAATATTATTGCAATGTCACCGAAGTTACATATGTATTCCAGTTCAATCAGTTGTAGGAATTAGTTTAAAATCAATTGCAAGATTTGTCCTAAACAAACAAACTAACATTGCAAATTAAATAAAAGCTTTTAAAAATCTAAAGAGATAACACAAATAGCATTTGATCGCGTGTTTTGGCTAATTGGGCTAGTTTTTGAGAGAGTGTTTTAAGATATAAGATTGTGTAGGGTGTCATATGAAAGGACTTAGTTGCACATTGCAAGCGGCCGTTAGTCTACCTTCTGTCGATTAGTTACTAGGTTTGGGCATCAAACCCCATACTGCCAACAGCCATTACTATTTTCAGTAAGAAAGCCAAGCAATAAGATTTTCTCTGATATACCTATATGTAGAAGTTTACTAAAACAACATACAAATTAGCTTAGCATTAAATAGGTAATAATACTGGCTTTATAGAACTGATACTCCCATATATGTAGGTACACGTTAATCGTTCAACTTTCTAGGGTTATCTTACTTCGATCGCCGCACCGTAGAGTGCGGGCGCTCGTACCATTTTTCTCGTTCTACAAAACCTAGTTCTTTTAGTTTTGAGCGATAAAAAGTGACCGAGCTACGAAAATATCCGATCGCGTTTGTTCTAATGAGGCCCCTGTCTACCTGTCAGTTCCCGACGCTCGTACGCTAAAGAATTTACAAAGGAGTTTCGATTCTATACGCTAGTATTATTTACTTTCTGATGATACGATTAAGGAGTGATTGGAAAGTATTAGCATGACCAGTATTTTGAGCGCCAAATATATGCTTTAAAGCAATAAATTGTGGCAATTGTACAAATATCTCATTCATCACATTTTAATTCGATATCTAAAAGAACTATCGTAGCCAAATGCTAAGTCTGTTCATAAATATATTGCCAATTATTTTTTACAAAATGAACCCGCCTTTAGACAAATGAAGATGCTTAGGTGGATGTGCGGCGTCACCAGGCTCAATAAAATCCGTAACGAGTACGTGCGAGGAAGCCTGGGGGTGCGCGACATTGCTGACAAGATGCAGGAGAGTCGGCTGCGATGGTACGGTCACGTGAAGAGGAGGCCACCTGACTACGTAGGGAATTTGGCACTACAACTTTCCATCCCCGGTCGAAGATCTAGAGGTAGACCCAAGACAAGGTGGAGAGATGTAATGTCAAAAGACATGAGAGAGTGCTAAGTTTCTGGTGACGACGTCGAGGATAGAGCGAAGTGGAGAAGAACGACCAGGAAAGCTGACCCCACCACCATGTGGTATACATAGCTGGGAAGAAAGAGAGAGAACCCGCCTTTAGACAAAAATGGCAGCACCCAGCACCGAATTTAGCTGTTACCCTTTTACAAAAAACGCTGTTTACGGACTAGGTTCAGGGCTTGTCTAGCCGCTGCAAACAGTCAGATTTAGCTTTTAAAACAGTCTAGATCTGCGGATTTATCTAGAGGCAATCTACGGATTTTTCAACGTTACCAGACAAATTTTTAAAAATCTGATCTGGCAACACAACACTTCTCCCGCGCCTCTCAAGAGACACCATTAAAATTTTATTTTGCGCAGGTTATTATTTTTCGTTTTGCTTTTTGGCGCCCTTGCCATCTGGCGCCTAGAGCGAACGCTCCTCTCGCACCTCAGGGCCGGCGCTGGCAGCACCAATTTGAACCAACTGAGTTGAAATTCAGCTTTCAATCAGAGAAAACCGCATTGAAATCGGTTTATCCGTTGCTATGATGCTAAGTTCTAAACTTTACCAAAGATTAAATACAATAGATTTGCTGTTGTTATTTGCTTCATATAAAGCCAGCGGGATTTAAAAGGTCTCATAAATTAAACACCCCTTTTTTGTGTGGGGGGTTATAAACAAATACAGTAAAAGGCAAACTTAATTATGGTGAATGAGATGTTTGATTTTTTATTTATAGTGCTCGTCAAGTCAGTACTACAGTACGCTGTGTTTGATGTGGCACACGAAGAAGTACGAAATTGTGAATTCCTGTTCTGATTTTTGCGTATTTTTATAGAAAACGCTTACGCCGTGACAATATTCTAGGTTTAAGATATTTCTAAAGTGTTCTATTTATTTTATGATCTGAAGTGTATTTGCACAGACAATTTGTATGAAATATTTGATTTTTCATAAAGTTTGTTTGTTTTCGCTCACTGTGTAGGTTGTTCCTATTCTGTGGTAATATCCCTCATAAGCAGCTTTTATCAAACTGCAAAGAGATTATCAACTTAGTCCCTACTTATTTATTTTAAAACTGCAAAAGTACAAATTACCTGACGGATTTATTTATTTTATTTTTAATTCAAATTGCTATTTTGAAAAATGTTGCATTAATTTATGTTACGACATCATTAAAAGTGTCTAATGGGGCCCATTATAGTCTTTCCATTTTTTAATTTTCTCGATGACAGCTCCTGTGAAAACTTGAACGAGCGTCTTTTTTACATTATGCATGCATTATTTTATAAAAATATGACGCTTACGCACGTACAAGATTATACCAGAGTCGGAGAAACTGATGGGGATGGAACTATCGATAAACGTAACACGTTAACAGACCCGATATTACAAAATGTAAGAAACTAAACTACTGTAGGATACTTTAGTACAAATTTATTAACTAATATTATGTTACACGTATTAATTCTTGATTGATAATGCCAACTTCTTTAAAATATTCGAAGCTGTTGTAAAATAAGTAGGTATAAGTAGGTACTCGACAATGAAACGAAATAATTATAACGACAGGTAATCTTTATTTATTTATTTTAATCAAAATTTGATGAATCGTCACTGTCACTCGATGAGCTCTCCCCCATGAGGTCACAACACTACTACTATCAAATTAGAACTGTCATCGAGAAAATAAAAAAATGGAAAGACTATAACTTCTACGATTTCTTTGAACATGCTTCGAAATTTGAATAAAATCTTCCCACAGAGGATAGCGCAAAGAAATCGTTACGTATGTGCCCTCCATAATCTATGAATCAAAATGTAAACCCCCTATATTTAAACGAGTTGACATGATTATAGTATACTCCGACATATAATTACCTACTGATTTAAACGGGTATTTATCGCGTATGCACCTTTTTAATTTGTTATCCCGACGTTTCGACTGTGTTGCAACAGCCAGTCTGTCGGTCTGCCCGCGACCGCGGCTGTTGCAACACGAAAGGTCGGGATAACAAATAAAAAAGGTACATACGTGATAAATACCCGTTTAAATCAGTAGGTAATTATGTATGATCGCGAAAGTTTGATAAATTCTACTCTGACATTAACAATTATTACGTTCGGATCGATTCCGGACATAATCGTCCATAATATCTTTGCATCCCTCCGAAGCACGAAAGCGCTTAAAATTTTAAAAATCCAAATTCACGCGCAATATTCGATCCGCACTTTGATCATGTCAACCTTAAGAGGGTTAGGTATTATTTAGGAGGCTATGGAAATCTTTTGGTTTCTAATAATATTTTTCAACTTGTACTTTATATGTAACTCGTACCTATGGTATTCTCGTAAAATATATTCCTTCCTTTTTATACGCACTCATTGTTTTATTTCCTTTTCGATAAGTTAAAAATATAAAGGGGTTGTTTGATGGCGTTGGATGCAGGCCGCTTCCAACCAGAGATGCGTAATGGGTAAAAACCCATTCTACCCATTTGGGTTATAACCGGGTGATTTGGGTTTAACCCGATTTTAAACCCATTTTGCTGGGTGAATATGGGTATTTGGCTATTTTAATGCCAAAGTTAAAATAACGTAGGTGCCCACTTTGGTAGGTACCTACTAGGAACGTGATTAAAATATTAAATTAATAGTAGCGTTCTAATAGACACTTAAAGCTGGAAAATTAATAAAAGTCGGAATTCAATTTAGATCGATTTATTACTAAGTAGAACTTCTTTCGCACGCTTGACTTGGCAAATTGCTATCGATAAAAAAAGTATTCACGACGTTTCGTATTTTGAATCTACCATCTTCGATTTACGAAAAAGTTCAGCAATTCCACAACAGATGGCAGGCAGCAGCAGATAATAACTTATGTACTTAGAAAGAAAGAAAGAAAATATATTTATTTGAACCCACTTGACATCACACACAATAAAAACAAAGGCAAAGTCAAGATTCACTCAGACAGACAATACTGGTGTTGCGTGGGGACAAAAAGGTCCCTGTCTCAGCATAAGCTGTTTCGTACCACGGTGGATACGATGCAGCGCTAGTTTTCTGACAGGGACTTACTGTATGCTCCTCAAAATAAGGTTGACATTTCCTTTTTATTTTTCTTTCTTGGCGTCGCACGGTTTTGTGCATTTGCCATTGACAAATAAAAAAATAGGGAAACAGATTAGACATGACATTTCCTTAAAACATTATTTTTACCACTACTCAGCCAGTGCGGTGACACAAAATATTGTCATTATCGATTGGACCCGATTTTGGGTTTGATTATAATGTTATAGGATACAATAGGGTGCTGATATCTATAATCTAAGGATAATCTATTTCAATATTTGACTAAAACTTACTAAGATCATTATTATTTACCTACAGAAGTGGAACTATTTTTTGCGAAGATCATGATGTAAATAATAATGCGCATGAGTAAAAATATGTCGTTATTACCAGTTGAAAACTAAAAGACGTAAGTTTTATTCGTCGTTTTTAACACTTAGGGCCCATTTCACAGGTATCTGATAAAGTTCCACATAGCTATCTGACAAATAACACCATACAAAAGTTGTTACTTTTTGAGGTTACCCGATAACACAAACTCATAAATTACCAGTACAAGTTATAATTTTAACAACCCTTCATTTTGGTAAGGGGTAAAACCATTTGGTGAACGTTTATTAATTTTTGTGAGAATTTTAATATAAATGGCAGAGATCGATAAAACTGCTATCGCATTAGACTACATCACTAACTGAGTAGCGGAGAATATTCCAGAAAGCATATCTCCTATCCCAAATTAGCCTAAGTTACACAAACTGCAAAAAAACTCCTTCATGCTTGTACAATGGAGTTAATTTTGCTATAGATAAAAAAATGTATTTACGACGTTTCTATTTTGAACATACCAGCTTCGATTTACGAAAAAGTTCAGCTATTCCACAACAGATGGCAGGCAGCAGCAGAAGATAACATGTACTTACTGTATACGCCTCGAAATAAGGTTGACATTTCCTTAAAACATTATTTTATACATATTAATATATATAACATGTATAAAATAATGTTTTACATTATTTTATACATATTAATATATATATATATAATATGTATAAAATAATGTTTTAAGGAAATGTCAACCTTATTTATATATATATATACAGAGTATTCTTTTTAACTGTAACAGTACGGCAGCACCCATAACTAGAGGAGTTACAGGTGCAGTTTCTTTTAAAACATCAGCTCGTTTTCGAATAAAAACATTATGGCATTAAATTTTTTTTGGTCAAGTGTGAGTAGCGCCTTAAAATTAATCAAGTTCGTAAATTTTTTTTGATGCCGATCGATGCAGTTCTTTGTAAGGATCAATTTATTGTATTGGGAAAAAAATCTGAACAGCGGAAGTTAGTCAAAGTATTCTCATACAACAGGACAAACAAAATTCCTTCTACAAACATTTCATTAGATTCTAATTGCACATTAAAGAAGTATTAATACTGTAGCGATTAGGAAGTTTAGGAACTCCATGCTCTCATGAGCAATTCAAAAACATTTCGTATTTCAGAACAATTTTAAATTTCGAACATGGTTCTTGCACCTGTTGGACTTTTATATCAGTCATTGCATCATCTTAGTTGTCCTATCATGGCATTGTCAAATACGCAAAAAGTAGAATTAGTTGAAGCATACAAGCGGCAGCACCCATAACCAGAGGAGATACCGGTGCAGTTTCTTTTAAAACATCAGTTCGTTTTCGAAGAAAAACATTTTGGCATTAATTTTTTTTTGGTCAAGCGTGAGTAGCGCCTTAAAATGAATCAAGTTGGTAAATTTTTTTTTGATGCCGATCGATGCAGTTCTATGTAAGGATCATTTTATTGTATGGGATGAAAAAAATCTGAGTAGCGAAAGTTAGTCAAATTTGATAAAATGTATTCTCATACAACAGGACAAAGCAAAATTCCTCCAACAAATATTTTATTAGATTATAATTGCACAATAAAGAAGTATTAATACTGTAGCGATTAAGAAGTTTAGGAACTCCATGCTCTCATGAGCAATTCAAAAACATTTCGTATTTCAGAACAATTTTGAATTTCGAACATTGTTCTTGCATCTGTCGGACCTTTTTATCAGTCATAACATCATCTTATTTGTCCTATCATGGCATTGTCAAATACGCAAAAAGTAGACTTAATTGAAGCATACTTCCTCACATACAACAGATGGCAGGCAGCAGCAGAAGATAACTCATA
Organism: Philereme vetulata; assembly: GCA_918857605.2. Lineage (NCBI taxonomy): Eukaryota > Metazoa > Arthropoda > Insecta > Lepidoptera > Geometridae > Philereme > Philereme vetulata. Next base: position 3,398,486 of record OU975420.1, read on the forward strand.
TCTTCTGCTGCTGCCTGCCTGTCTCTGTTGTTGAATAGCTGAACTTTTTGTAAATCGAAGCTGGTATGTTCAAAATAGAAACGTCGTAAATACATTTTTTATCTATAGCAAAATTAACTCCATTATACAAGCATGAAGGAGTGTTTTTTTGCAGTTTGTGTAACTTAGGCTAATTTGGGATAGGAGATATGCATTCTGGAATATTCTCCGCTACTCAGTTAGTGATGTAGTCTAATGCGATAGCAGTTTTATCGATATCTGCCATTTATATTAAAATTCTCACAAAAATTAATAAACGTTCATCAAATGGTTTTACCCCTTACCAAAATGAAAGGGTTTTTAAAAATATAACTTGTACTGGTAATTTATGAGTCTATGTTTGTGTCATCGGGTAACCTCAAAAAGTAACAACTTTTGTATGGTGTTATTTGTCAGATAGCTATGTGGAACTTTATCAGGAACCTGTGAAATGGGCCCTAAGTGTTAAAAACGACGGATAAAACTTACGTCTTTTAGTTTTCAACTGGTAATAACGACATATATGTATTCATGCGCATTATTATTTACATCATAATCTTCGCAAAAAATAGTTGCATTTTTGTAGGTAAATAATAATGATCTTAGTAAGATTTAGTCAAATATTGAACTAGATTATCCATAGATTATAGATAACAGCACCCTTTTGTATCCTATAATATTTTAATCAAACCCAAAATCGGGTCCAATCGATAATGCCAATATTTTGTGTCACCGCACTGGCTGAGTAGTGGTAAAAATAATGTTTTAATGAAATGTCATGTCTATTCTGTTTCCCTATTTTTTATTTGGCAATGGCAAATGCACAAACCCGTGCGACGCCAAGAAAGAAAAATAAAAAGGAAATGTAACCTTATTTTGAGGAGCATACAGTAAGTACATAAGTTATTTTCTGCTGCTGTCTGCCATCTGTTGTGGAATTGCTGAACTTTTTCGTAAATCGAAGGTGGTAGATTCAAAATACGAAACGTCGTAAATACTTTTTTATCTATAGAAATTTGCAAGGTCAAGCGTGCGTAAATAAGTTTTACTTAGTAATAAATCGATCTAAATTTAATTCCGACTTTTATTAATTTACCAGCTTTAAGTGTCTATTAGAACGCTACTATTAATTTAATATTTTAATTACGTTCCTAGTAGGTACCTGCCAAAGTGGGCACCTACCTTATTTTAACTTTGGCATTAAAATAGCCAAACACCCATTTTCACCCAGCAAAATGGGTTAAAACCCAAATGGGTAGAATGGGTTTTTACCCATTACCCATCTCTGCTTCCAACTGCAGTTCTTGGAGATCAATGAGGGAGGCCTTTGTCCAGCAGTCCTACGGCTGATATGATGATGATGAAGTTAAAAATATTATTAATGTACTAGCTCCCGCCCGCAGCTTTGCACGCGTGGTTTGTCAATAAAGTAGCTTATAGTTTATGTACCTACATACTAAATTTCATTAAAATCCATTCAGTAGTTTTTCGTAAAGACTAACAAACATCCATACTGATACTTACGACTTCCGTGGTGCAGTGGGCGAATAGTCGGCTGAGACGCAGGAGGTAGCGGGTTGGATTCCCGCTGCGGAACAAATGTTTGCATGATCTACATATATTTGTTCCGGGTCTGGTTGTTTCTCTATATATTTTAAGTATTTACAAAAAAAAAGTATAAAGTATTCTATCAATTATCTGGTTCCAAAGCTCTGCTTAGTTTGGGGCTAGATAGCGCTGTGTGAAATGTCCAGAAATATTTATTATACAAACTATCGCGTTTCTATTATTAGCGGGACTACCTTAGGGTTGCCAACCGTCCTGTTTTCCCAGGAAATGTCCTGGATAGTTATTAAGTAGGGTCCTGTGTTTTAAAATTCACGTGCTACTACTGTCTCAAATCGTGTTATCACTGGGCCCAAGAAGCAACGTGGAAAGCTTTCTGTACCTACCTTTTCCAACGAGCTCTCATGAGGATTTCAAACACAAAAGTGCGTCCTGGTTTTAAACCAAAATGTCGTATTACTATGTCCTACCTTCAATTCCTAGATTTCAGAATTTGGTGATGGCAACCCTTAGACTGAGAGGGGGCCTTCTTTTTCGCCGCGATAATGCTCCGCGGACGTACTGAATACCACATATGTTTTTGTATAATTCTGATTTTCTTTTGGTGTTTTAATTGATTCTGTTTTTGATTAACTTATTTTTTTATGGTAATAAAATTGTTTTTTTTTTTACATAAAACCTTTTCTAATTCCTAAAATGCTGGTCACAGGTAGGTAACCTATCTATCAACCTGAAATAGTCATAACCCGACTGCGCAGGAGTGTAATCTTTTAATTGAATAACCACGCGGGTGGATCAGCTGGCTAGGTATGCATATTTTTAGCTAGAGACATATTTAGGTAGGTAAAATCTATTATGTAATTAAAAATCCATTGTTTTCGTAGAGGAACAAAGGATTTTTGTAAGAATTCACAACACAGGGTCAATTTGCGAACATTCGATAAATTTTGAGAAACGGATTTATCCGTAATCGAAAACAGTCCGATTTCAATCATTTGAATTACAGAAATTCCTAGCCAGGTACATACCTACTACCTATACCTACAGATGAACAGTTGAGCTATCTAAACACCGTTTAGTAACTAACAGTAACTTAGAGCAGGTAGCTTATCTAAAGAAAACACAACAGTATGAGAAATTAATCTTTTATTTTTTAGTCTAAATACAAAAACAATGATATTTATTTTTGAACTTAACAAAAGCATAGCTCCCTTTATGGCACAATTAACTCAATCTGTCACAATTTAAAAAAAAACAGACACGTAAAAATTGATGTGCTCCCAAAGTACACCAACACTTAGCGATTGTTTAACGGCTATGTGACAAATTAAATTATTTTAAAAATTGTTGGTGTTCGATGCTTTTATTATAACATTTATAACCTAACGTCATGAAACATTTTCTGTGGTAGGAAGCACTTTCTTTGCATTTTATTTTCTTTATTTTGCGCAAGGTTGATTTCAAACGATCAGTACTCTCAGGGAGCTAATAGGTGTACCCTGAATTCATTTAAAAACAATAACTATTCTGGAAAATCTACTTCGATTTTACATAACGTATGTACACACGGCTACACATCAAGCTATACATTTCCAGTATAAGCTGACCTCTCATTCTACGAAAAGCCTACACAATGCGAGGTCAGCTTATACTGGAAATGTATAGCTTGATGTGTGTACAAAATTAGATAATATTATCGATGCTTTAGCTGGTAGCTAACGATGCTAAGTAATTTTATTTAACCACATTTCTGTTAATCCACTGTTCAACAGTTGATTAAAATGGATATGATATATACAATTATATTTACATGTCAATGCACTTACTAAAGTATTTATCACAATTATATAAAAGCTGTTTACTTACTAGGGTACTCTTATATACTTATAACTTAACTACAAAAACTAGGATACTAACCAAGTTCACCAACATATAGCTACATATACATAATTATAGTATCATAAACACTAACAACTGTTTTATAGTGTTGGTGAACTTAGGCCAACATATTTGAAACAGCTCTATAAAAAAATATCCACCGACTCAGACCGATTACGACTGGTGGAACACATCAATCACTGACTCGTCGTAGGTTCGAGTCCCGGACGGCCGTAAGCACAATTTTGGAAACCAGCATTTGGTTTTACACTGTCATCCCCGATTTCACCAAACAAGTCAACACTTGCGCATCTTGAAAGATTCTCTTCTTGACAACACAAGTTATAGAATGAATGCGTACTACCGTGACCAAGAGAACAGCACCAACCTAAGTTAGGCGCGAGACAAAAACAAGAGGCGAAAGGCGAGGCGCGGGCGAACACAGTGGACGCATTTGGGGCATTCTAGTGTTTGATTTTGTCACGACAAAATGACGTCTTCTCAGTCAGATGAAGAGGATCTGCAAGCTCTGGTGCATTTGGAGAACTTACAAAAGATCAGAAGATATGCGGTTCACCCTCTGTGGCAAGCAGGGCAGGAGCATGCCACTGCTAACTGCGGGTGCGCCGAGGGCGAGGAAGCGGCGCCCGCGCCCCGCCCGCGCTCCGCCGTCTCAGTAAGTCTCGCGCCCCACCTCTTCTATACATTTTGTATGAAATATCAAAGTGACGCCGCGCCCGCGCCTCGCCTCCGCCCGTCGCCTCTTGTATTTATCCCGCGCCTTTGGTTAGGATAACATTTTTTTCTTATGTGGTTACAACAAAGGCCACCGGTAGTACCATTACAAGTAGATTATTTATCTGCGAGGTTCATAATAGTTAAAATATAATACATCTCTAGTTATTTTACTTCTAGAAATAATAAGGAAAAAGTTATCCAGTGATATTTCTTGTTTGAACGAAACGCTAAACTAAAATTAATCAGTACACAAAGTGAATTTGTAAAACAGTCCGCTTGAAGAACGGCTCTGACCGTAATCCATAGAAATTGTGTTTATTACAATCCAATATGGTTCCGGATTACGTTAAGAGCCGTTTTTTAAAACTAAACTAGTCAAATGGTAATAACAATAGACGGCAAATAAGACATCCTAAAGGCTGAGGTCTTTCCTATCTGATATCAATAGAGATGATTTATACAGCCTTTGAGTATCCATAACTTGATGGTTGCATGCAGCACTTCGCTAAGACTCGTGGCAGACGAAGCCATCCAATAAACATATTTGTTTCCTTTTCAATACAATTACTGGTGTGTTATCGATAGGAAATCAGCGCATCACTAGTTGCTCCCGTAAGGGCTGCGAGAGCGAGCGAGATAGCAATATCATCATCGGCAGCTCCCAAAAGGCATTACCAATAATTTTTCTCAACAAAATGTGTCAACCAATATTTAATGATAGTTAATGATTTTTTTTGCTAATTTAAGTCGGGTTATATAAACTGAGGATTCTAAGTCATGTTTCCTTAGTCAATGATTTGAAATATGAAATTGTAATAAAAATAAGTTCATTTAATTAGTAATTATTATGAATGTTGTATCGTTTATCAAATAACATTTTTTAATATAGGTATTCAATATAGATAACATATCAGTGTATAAAAATCTTAAACAAGTTTGACTTCCACGCTATATTCTTTTTTCACTACGATCATTATATTCATAGTATTTATTAAACTTTAATGTTGACAGTTGAGATGAGGAACAAAGAGTGGCTACTTGAACCTTTACAGAAGATAACGTTCCAAAGGCTCAATTTACATTGCCGTGGAGCGTATTGAACGTTACGTCATTTGTGCTACGTACAAACTAGATACGAGCCAAAAGGAATCTTCTAGAACTAGAACGGATATAGTATTTTTCAAACTTTCGCGATCACTACTATTACGATTAAATATCGCTCATCAAATCACTGTACGATATTTATTCTGGGTTCTTATGTTTTTCTATATAATAAGTATTTACAAAAAAAAGTATATAGTTATTCTATCAGTTATCATCTGGTTCCCATAGTATAAGTTCTGCTTAGTTTGGGGCTAGACATCCGGCAATATAATTATTCGTTGTATCCTGCTACCCTAACTATCTGTCTCTCTGCCTACCCTTACAGCAGTATAGAATTGAGTTTACTTACATATTTAAAAAGTACAATGCTGTCAAAAACACAAAACCGCGCAACGCGATAATAAAAGGTACGAAGATACATTAACATCTTAGAAGCCCAATAATTAAGAGTTCGGTCCATTTCTGAAAAGCTGAAACAAAAATATTTACTTGAAATAAATTTAAAACTGGAAAGTTATATCTGTACCTATATCTATCGCCAAGCAGTAATGCTCGGTTCAGGTCTGTATTCAGGTTTGAAGGGTATGGGTAGCGGTTACGTTACAGGCACATGAGACTTTTCATCTGTCTGGGTGCCGGACGCAATGCAAATCTTAGAACGACGTAACAACTAATAAAATACTTTTTTTTTGTCAACCTATATTGTCCCACTGCTGGGCAAAGGTCTCCCCAAAGTCTCTCCATCTATCTCTGTCCTGTGCGACACTCCACCACTCCTGCTCCAAGGCAACAAGATCGTCTCGCCAACGCTTTCTTGGCCGACCCCGACCGCGTCTTCCATCAGGCCTCCAGGTTGTGGCTTGATTAGCCCACCTATCGGGGTGAATTCTACTAATGTGTCCCGCCCAATCCCATTTGAGCCTAGCTGTCTTACAATACTGTCTTAAAATACTTTAATAAAAAAAAACTTAAGATACTAGCCTTTTTACCACAAAAAAGTTAAACAACTGTTTAGCGCGTTAAGGTCGCATTTAGGCAAAGAAGCTCACGCACCAACCAGCCAAGAACTCGTGCCTGCAGCAACTGCCGCAGCCATACCCTGCCGTAACACAGTTTTAACTAGCAAGGGGGGGGGGGGGGGTGTAACAGTCCTGCACTTAGTGCTATTCACTTAGGTATTATAGATTGCGGTATTATCTAAAGTGCTACCAAGAATATAATGTGGCAACATCTTATCTTAGCAGAACAAAATGAAAGTATGTGGCTGCCTTAGTTGTCTGCACACTTATAAATTAGCAGATGTATGTATGTTCCGAATCGGAACGAATGATACTATATATAGTGTACTATGATACTATATACGATAATAGCAGATTCAAGCTAGCTGCTACTTGGCTGCCGCAGCTTAGCTAAGCGATTTAATTTTCACGCTTAAGGTGGTTCGATTCCTATACAAACGAAAAGCAGAAATATCTAACCATAGCAGTGAAGCATTCAAAAAACAAAAAAAAATAGTCTTATTATTGTCGCAAAATCAATATAATTGCACACAACTCTAAAACCAGTGAATTGGGAACCTCTTTTTTTGGAAGCCGGTTAAAAATAATGTAATAATTCAGTCTTAGGCTCAGAAATACAAAACAGTCCAACTCAACGCCCTCGGTACTATACTTTGGTACATACAGTTTGAGTCCTATACACTGTGCGCCCGCCAGACACAATCCGCCCCCTCCCGCGCGCAGGGGCACCGGTGGGGACACTCGCAGGGACACGCAGTGCTCCCCGCTGGTGTTGCAAAGGATACTGTCTGTTCCGCCCAACTTTTTGCCTAGGAATAGTGTAACGTTGCTTTGGGACTGGGTTGGGAGACTTGAAAAGATCTCTGATCGCTTCGGACCCTGATATGGCATCTGTGTTAATGGTGCATTTGAAGACCGTGCGCTGCGCCATCTGGGCTTTTTTCTGGAAAAATAAGAGTTTATTGAGTACTAGCGGTTGCCCGCGACTTCGTACGCGTTACCAGAGACCCAGTAATATAAATAGACTGTCGATGTCCATAGACGAAATCGTAGCCCGCAAAAAGCTCTAAATCCCGTATTATTTCTAGATGGCGCTGTCTCATAGTCTGGAAACTTTCATAGCGGCCATTGCAACCAATAAATTAAAATAAACTTCCCCTAAAACACACCAACATATTTCTAGTTTTTTTTTAGAAAAAAGTAATATTGTCCATAAAAGAAGATTTAACGATTTTATTTTGTATTGATTAGTTACTTTCATATGCGTAATCAATCACAGATGGCGTGGGAAGGTAGCATACAAAGTAACGCATCGTTTTTTACTTAGATAGAAATAGAAAATAGAAATATATTTATTGTGACCACAAAATGTTTCATACATGAGTTGTGTCCCTGTTTCCCAGAAAAGTGTAAGCTGTGGCCTAAGAAACAGTTCTCTCCTGAATGACATGATGGCGCTTATCTCAAAATTAAATAGCGTTTTTTTTTAATTCTAAGGGTATCATCGCCTTAAGTACCTTTTAGTACGCTTTTTGTACCTATACTAGAAAAACATTGCTTGATCTCTGGGACAGCTGTCAGTAAAATCGCGCCTATGAAGTTCGGAATTTAACAGTACGGACAAACCTACCCGTTAATGTCATACTTTATGGACATGCTGAGCTAATTATAGTGACCACAGATTATAAACTATCGATATTTTGTATAAAACTTAATTCAAAATTAATTTATCATTTAATTTAAAAAAATAACATTATTAAATATTTAAAACAATAAACATTTACAATAGTGAGTAAATAAAATCTAAATTCTAACCTACTCGTTACATTCCTTCCGACAACTTTGGGGTTCGAGAGAAGTTTGGCCGCGGCGTGTCTTCTTCCGCAAGATGGCGCCAACGCGCCGCCGTCTTGTTTGACATGACCCATTCTCCTCAGTACGAGTGCTAACGCCTTGTATACACCACGTGTTTTCCGTTCTCATCACTTTGTTTTTGTTACTATTGCTGTTAATTTGTTAAGCTTATTTATTATTGTTAGTTTCTTTGTTGTTATTGTTTGTTTTTATTGTTTGTTTTCATTGTTTGTTGGCATAATGCCAAAGAGAACGAAGAAAACTGTTTTGAACAGTCAAAGTCATGAATTTGTGATTCGCTTGCGTGAATATTTTGAGCGAGAAAACCAAAATGGTGGACCGCTATTACCCATGGCAAAAGTTTGTGACAGAGTTGCAGATGCTCTTGGCATTGGACGTGCGATAGTAATTCGCATCAGTAAAGAAAAATATGGCGAATCTTCAACCGCAGTATTGACTGAAGACGAGGAAAAAAAGCTTTCAACGCCAAATAAAAAAAGAAGAAAGGCTGCTCCTGTCACAAAAATTGACGGCTTTGACGCCGCTGTGATTCGCAACCATGTGTATGGTTATTATACACGGGGCGAATTACCTATATTAAAAAAACCGGCGGCGTCCCTAAAAGACGCAGACTTGTTTAAAGGAAGCTTGCCGTCACTATCGAAGATTTTGTAAAATATTGGATTTTCCTACAAAAAAAGTGACAAAAGAAAAATTATAATGGAACGAACCGACATTGCTCTTGCTCGAGTGAATTTTCTCCGGAAAGTCAAAAAAATTACAAATAGGGACAAAGTTGTCTTTCTAGACGAGACATGGCTAAACGCCAATCATACCGTATCCAAAGCTTGGACCGATGATACGGCACAATCGACCACCAAAGTACCCGAAGGCAAAGGTCAAATATTAATAATAACTCATGCTGGGACGTCATCTGGTGTTGTGGCTTATTGCCTATTGGCATTCAAATCTACGAAGACCAATGAATACCATGAAGAAATAAATTTTGAAATATTTAAAGAGTGGTTTTTAAAATGATTAGATAATTTGAAGGAGCCACATTATATAATTATGGATAACGCCCCATATCACTCGGTCCAAAAGCACAAACCACCAACTTCGGCAAACAGGAAGTTAGAAATAATTGCATGGCTTCAAGAAAAAGGAATAGAGGCCAATGAAACAATGCTTAAAAACGAATTATTGAGACTCGTTGGTCTGCACAAACCCAGCACACCAACAGTCTTAGATGACATAGCCCAAGAAAAGGGTCATAACGTCATAAGACTGCCTCCATATCACTGCCAGTATAATCCGATCGAGCTTATCTGGGCCCAAGTAAAAGGTTTGTTTGCTCGAATTTCAGTTAGACAGATTCTTTATGTATTAACTCCTGTATAATTTATGATATTCAAATATGTTTTTCTTTCAAGGTTACGCTGCTAGACATAACACAACACCGCCTTTCATGGCAAATAAAATGTTGCAGTTACTAAACACTGCGGTTGAAAATGTATCTGTAGAAGATTTGAAAAAGGTAGTTACCAAATGCAGAAAATTAATGGAAGAAGATTGGGATTGGGACGTTCGATTTGATAATATTTGCGAACAAGAGTTCATTATAAATTTACAAGATTGCTCTAGCGATTCTGAAAGTGATTCGTCGGATATTGATTTGCGGTGGATAAATAAATAAATGTATGTATGAAAATATTCGTTTCATTTTATTACCCAAATAATAATATAATCCAATATACATATAATTATGGCAGACAGCCTTCATGGCGAAGCGGTAGTGAACACGACTGGTGCGCAGGAGGTCGCGGGTTCGGTCCTCGCTCAGTGCAAATATTTGTATGCATGAATATGGGTTTTTGCACTGGTCTGGTCGTGCCTCGGAAAGCACGTTAAGCCGTCGGTCCCGGCTGCCATACGAATATCTAATGGCAGTCGTTACGGGTTGTTGGAGCCCTCAAAAGTCCAACAATTGTTCTTACTGCAAAGCTTCTATCGATAATTACTATATTTTTTTCTGTATCATAACAACCCTAGGAATGTCAGTTTTTAACAAATGTCGCAGAGATCAAGCTATGTTTTTTCAAGTATAATTTGTTGCATGCTGTGTTGCCGAACCTCACTTGTCAAAAGTAGCGACTCGCAAGTCATTTTTTTTGTACATAATGTATGTATTGTGTTTATTATTTTAGTAGATACGCTTCCAGTTCAAATTAAAAGAACGTATTATCTTGTAGTATGCATTTGCCGGGTACTTACAAATGAATTTTATTTTGGTTCAAAAACTCTTCTACTTATCTGTACATCACTACGAATACGTATTCTTATATACAATTTATTTACAAATATGTAGGTATTTCCGCATTTAGGTGATAATTGTACGATCATAGACGTATGTATGTAATGAATAAAATATATCTATTTATGCACTAGCAAGGCATTCCTTTCCTAAAAAAATCCCTATTTTGAAGGAAACTTTCATGTTCTGGCAAATTCTAATAAAATGTGAACAAATCTCAAAAAAATACTAGACTAAAGTTTTAACGAAACTGAAGAGCGGCAACATCGCACAACGTACAAGCTAACAACGTCGCATTATGATTATCGCGCACGTGAAATTGGAAATAGAGCCATCTATTTTTTTTCGTACCATTATCAGCGGTAGTAAGCTAGAGGTTGGCTAGAGGTCACATATATATAACGATTTGAAACTCCTAGCGACATTTCGCGTCCTAGCAGGTAATCAAATATCGAGTTACATTATCTTGTTTGAAATTGTCAGTCTAATATATTATACTGGTCTGTGGCGTTACACTACTAAATGTGTAGGTAACCTAGAAATAAAGCTAAACTCGCTGTTGCACCTTGACTTTACACACCATTTTATCTCATGGCACCTGATTTATAGAATAAAAAGTAGCCTATGTTATGTGTTAATCTAGGTTATAATCTACATACCTACATTCTAAATTTCATCAAAATCGGTTCAGCCGTTACGAAGTGATTAAGTAACAAACAAACTAACAAACAAACATCCAAACTTTCGCATTTATAATATTAGTGTGATACCAAACGCCTAGAAAATAAAGACTAGTTTTTAGTGTAAGAAAATAAAACTTAAAATCATTGACTTATTAAAACTATGGATTTCACTTCAACCGCCTGGTAGCGGCTTACTTAAAACTCTCCAAAACGAGTCGGTGCCTCCGTCATTCGATAGCTGTCGAGGTGTCGACCGACATAACAAAGTTGGCATTGAAAAATTATCCTTAACGTTATAGTATAGTTATTTCTTCGAATAGGGATATAGGCGAAAGCACTTATTACTAGTGTTGTAATCTAGCATCATGCCACACACACACACAAGACGATCTCCGTAGCGCAGTGGCCGAACAGCCGTCTGACACGTAGGAGATTGCGGGTTCGATTTCCACCGCGGAACTAATTATGTATGATCTACAGATATTTGTTCCGGGTCTGGTTGTTTCTCTTTATATTAAAAGTATGTATTTACAAAAAAAAACATATATGACTATCAGGGGGCTAGATGGCGCTGTGTGAATAGTAAAAAGAAATGAAGATTGCATAACAGATGAAAAACATTGTCTCTTTGTAGGAAACGCACCATTAGTTTATTAAATTACACTCACCAAGCTGTCCAGCGTAGTAGTATCTGGCGGTATGTGGTGGGGTCCATCGCTGTCCTCCGGAACCATGCAATCCTCCAATTGTGCATAAATGGCCGCCTTCTTAGCCAACAAATACGCATCGAACACATCACTCTCTATATTCGACAGCTGGACCTCAAACGACTTCGCCATATTATTCTCAAAAATGGTCGGGTTGGTATTTTGCATGAGTGTTAGCATCCCTCGCGCGAGATGCTCCTCGCCGGGGAGGATACAAACGCGCTCCAGGATGCTGCTGGCCACTTCGATATCCACCGCCCTTTTTATCTCCCACATAAAGTTCGCCAGTTTCACAAAAACATGCTTGAATTGGGCGAAATTCTGAGAATTCGAGACACGCAACAGAAGAACATCGCACAACATCACCTTATTAAACTCGAATTTAAGCTGATCATCACACGCGTCGAAGCTTATCGTGTTCAAGTGCAGTAGCGTGGCCTCTAACACATCGGTGATGAGGCTTTGGTCCTCTCGCTCTATGATTCCGAGCCCTAGATCGATCGCCATCTCCATCAGTATTCTCGTCGACTTCCTTCTCTTGCATTCTTCTACGAAAAGCAGACAGAATTTCTGCCTCAAAGTTTTAAAATTACGCGCGAGTAAGTACTCTTGGATCAAGACGTCTTCGTGAAGGATCGTCAGTCGGCACTTGAAGATGATTCTATTGATATCGCCGTGCGGAAACCGACATTTTGGGTTTTTGCAAATATATGCGAGGTTAAAGAAACACTGGCCTTGGTAAAGACAACTTTTAACGGGTGACATGGGTTGGTAGAAATTGAACAATCTCTTGGTGCATTGCTGAGGGCTTCTGATCTTGACCGAGTCTGGAGGCAGGCACGCATTACCCTCTAATGATGAATCCATCGCTTTCTTGTTTATGTCTATCGCTGTATCTTTGGAAATTGAGCTGGAATCTGCGTTTTGTTTCTTGATCATGTTAGGTTCGATGGTTTTAAGGGGTATTTCTTCTATTCTGGTTGGTTCGTAGACGTATTTTTCGCGTAGCCAGGGTCGGGTCGGCTTCGGTATGTACAGGTCTGGGTTGCTTACGTTCGAGACGGAGGCAACCGACCCGCGTCTCGAACCTTCCATCCCGGAGATGCTTTCGGCGAAAAGGGACAGAGCGTCTTCATCGTCGTACGTCCGCTCGAACGATGTATAGTTGAAGTTATCAGATGTTTCCGTTCTTCCAGATATGTTTTTGCCTTTTTCTGAGACAGCTGGGACGTTTATAGTATTCTTTGGGATTCTGCCACTATTCTTGGCTATGGATTGGGCAATACTACACGGCCTGGTGTCATTTTCGGAATGTTGATTGGTGGTTTCGCAGTCCATTCGACCGGAAGCCCCAGGGCTACCGCCTTCAGGACTACAATCTTCCCGGTCCACACGGGTACCATTTTGACCAGTAACTTCGGTATCTTTTCGCCTGGTTGTACGCTCACATTGACTGTGATCTTCTGGACTCGCTATATGAATGACAGATTCTATAATGCACTTACCACTTTGAGAACGATGTAGTATATCCCCCTCCAGGTTCATAGTATATAATATTTGTGTAAGAGGCATGGTGTCAATATCTTCCCTTTTTATGCACTCGCCCAATTCAGAGTGGAAATTGTTTAAGGAAGTATTTAGCTCGTCCAGTTGTATACAGAGAAGTTCAATGTAAGATGGTGTAAGTTCTGGCTCTTGTGACTTGAGGGTTAAGGAGGATGTACTAAGGTTGAGCTCGGAATTACTGACCGGGACATCTGTTTCACTGTCCGTAGAACTATGAGAAGAAGAACTTTCCGATGAAGAACTATCAGATGAAGAAGATTCTTCTAGTAATGATGTTTTGACACCCTGTTCAGTAAAATTAGCTGTTTCTGTTATTGCTTTTATTTGTCCTTCTGCTTCAAGGTTTAAAGTATTGTCTACTTGGACAAATGGTAATTTGTTATTGAATCGCACAATATCATTTGATGAGACAGTGATGCAAGTAGTTGTTGTCATGTTAGATTCTGTGGATATATCCCTAGTCCAGGATAGGCTGGATTTGTTACTATTAACAGAGTTAGAACGGGTTACAACATGAACTGCATTTAAAGTATCTTCCAGCTTTGTGGCAGCAGTTTTTATTTCTTGTGTTCTCAAAACTTTACCTTTTGGTCTACTTCTTGTAGCTGGTGAGCTGCTATTTTTATCAACAGCTCGTTCACACACAAATTTTGATCTTGGTTTTACCCTTGTCCTCCTTGTGATTGATTCAACTACTTTTGAATCTGAAATTAAAAAGCCAGGATTAAAAATTCATGACTTGATGGATTGTTACGAATATTTTTTTTTTATTTTTATTTTTTTAGATACAAGATAAGGAAGGGAAGACAATTCAGGAGATGGAAAGATGAAATTAAAGCAACATTAGGGGGAAAATTTTTGTAACGAGATTGGATTATGTATTGAATATTGTTATGTATGAGGACAGAGGGGCGGACAAGTGAAACGATCGCTGGTTAGCTAAACACTGATTTATTGTGTACGTTGAATGAGTGGTGGCACAGACACGCACACATACATAACATCCCTCCCTCTAGTACAATGATTATCTCAGACACTTACAAAAACAGAATCTAGAAATATTTTTAAAACAAATATCAGGACGCTTCTCTTTTTCTTTGGAACTACTGTGGTTCCCTCTGGGCATCGAGTTAGGTTTCAGCTTCGTCAAACTCATCTTCAGAATTGGTTGCTACTTCATCAAGTAAATCATTCGAATCAGCTTGCAGCTCTTCATCCTGCGTCTGCTGAGAATCGTTTTCACGCTCGTCCACACTACTCTCCTCCCTCTGGCCGAGCCACGTGACTTAGGGCAGGGTGACGGAAAATCCGGTTGGCATGCGGGGGCGTATCTGATGCAGCCGGCGTATGTAAAATCGTGGGCAATGCATGCAGCGATAACGGCGGGGGCGACGGCGACAATGGCGGCGATGACGGCGGTGACGACGGCAATAGGTAACAACCCAGATAAGTTTACATTTAAATTTTGTGTATCATTTCCATGATTGTAACTTGTCCCTTTATCAATTGATTTATGTTTCTTTTATGATTTCCTGAACTGTTATTATCTTTTACTAAATACAAAACTTTTCCATCTTTTTAAGTATTTTTTTTACAATAATACAACATCGGTTTTCTTGAAATTATTCCTTTTATTTTTTCCTTGTTGATCAGTTTGCATACACTGTAGGTTTTTTACAAGTTTGGATATGAAGGGTGACACGGGTGCCGATGGCTTAGGATCAATCAAATCCAGTCGCGATCTTAACTTTTTACCGAATACCAATTGAGCAGGGGACAAACCTGTAGTAGTGTGAACAGAAATACGATAATCCATCAAATATTTTAATAATTTTTACGATGCATCTTTCCGACTGTGATTCGACAACAGACAAGACTTTATTCCCTTTTTTACTACTTTTACAAAACTCTCAGCCTGGCCGTTACTAGGCGGGTGATATACCGGTGACGTCATGTGATAAATACCGTTAAGAGGTGCAAAATAACTCCATTGTCTCTAACTATTGTTTTCGGCAAACCTTGACATAAAATCAAATAGCTTCCCTATTGCCGCACCTCTTTAAGAAGCAGTGTTCATGATAGATACTTCTACCCATTTAGTACCTATGTGATATGCTGCTACCTGCTATATATACCTAGTCAGGTCATAAGTAGTGTCACACAGTAAAAACTTTTCTTTTAGAATGCTGGCCACAAAAAAGTTTATAGAATTTTACTCATTTTTAAATATGGAGTGGACGCTTAAAGAAGACCGTGTTGCAGTTATTGCGTTGCATCGTTGCGGTTACGCGCCATATCAAATTTTTGACATACTGAGAAATTTGAATATAACCAAAAGATTCGTTTATCGCACCATCAAACGATACAATGAAGACTCTAGTGTAGATGACAGGTCAAGAAGTGGTCGCCCTCGGTCTGTTAGGACTCCAGCAGTGATAAAAGCTGTGAAGGCGCGAATTCAAAGAAATCCCAAACGTAAGCAGAAACTGTTGGCACTTCAGATGGGGTTAAGCAGAACCACGGTGAAAAGGTTGTTAAATGAAAGTTTTTTTACCGTAGAAGAGAGCTACATCAAACAAAATGATAAGGTGCACGCACACAGTAGTGAAGAAGCGAGCAACCGTATTCCGCGTGTCCAACGAGGTCATTTTCCATCCTCGCTCATGGTATGGTTGGGAGTTTCTTATTGGGGCTTAACAGAGGTACATTTTTGTGAGAAAGGTGTAAAAACGAATGCAGTTGTGTATCAAAATACAGTCCTGACGAACCTTGTGGAACCTGTTTCTCATACCATGTTCAATAACAGGCACTGGGTATTATTCCAACAAGATTCGGCGCCAGCTCATAGAGCGAAGAGCACACAAGACTGGCTGGCGGCGCGTGAAATCGACTTCATCCGGCACGAAGACTGGCCCTCCTCCAGTCCAGATTTGAATCCGTTAGATTACAAGATATGGCAACACTTGGAGGAAAAGGCGTGCTCAAAGCCTCATCCCAATTTGGAGTCACTCAAGACATCCTTGATTAAGGCAGCCGCCGATATTGACATGTACCTCGTTCGTGCTGCGATAGACGACTGGCCGCGCAGATTGAAGGCCTGTATTCAAAATCACGGAGGTCATTTTGAATAAACTTTAGTGTCATAAAAATCTATGTTTTGTAAAGTTCATTTTGGTATATAAATGGTTACATAATGAATAAACTTGTTTCAATTATTTTATATTAAACATGTGACAGAATTTATGACCTGACTAGGTATATATACGAGGGATCAAAAAGTAGTGAGAACGACATACACCTTGGTAAGAAAAAAAAAAATACTGGCAGGCCTAGCTCAGATATCTATTTGTAATATTAATAAAGAAAAAAATCTTAGATTCTCTTTTGTTTTTTCTGAATGTAGTCATTTGTTTGCTTCGTGTCGGAACGTGTTCTCGTTAATGGAGAAAAACGAAGTGCGAGCCGTTATTAAATACTTCTGTTTAAAAAAGTTAACGACGCAAGAGATTCATTGCTATTTGGACGCAACATTAGGAGAGTCTGCTCTGCCGTATTCCACTGTCGCAAGGTGTGTTTCTCAATTTCGAGTAGGGAGAACGAGCACGGAAGACGAACATCGTTGCGGCCGTCCATCGACGTCAGTCACCCAAGAAAATGTTGCGCAAGTCGAGAAAATTGTATTGAGCGATCGAAGAGTTACCATCCGATACTTAATTCAAGAAACGGGCATTTCATATGGAAGTATTCAATCCATATTGAAACAATCTTTGAATATGAGAAGTCTCCGCAAGATGGGTGCCGAGAACGTTAACCGACAGTCAGAAACAAAATCGACTTGACATTTCAAAGATATTGTTGGACAAGTTTCAAGAAGATTCTGAAAACTTTTTGTCTCGTTTCGTAACAATGGACGAAACATGGGTCCATCATTTTGATCCCGAGACAAAACAGCAATCTGCGCAATGGAAACGGCCATCATCACCGACCCCGAAGAAGTTTCGTGCCGTGGCATCGGCTGGCAAGGTTATGGCTTCAATATTTTGGGACTCAGAAGGGATATAGTTGATTGATTACCTGGAGCGTGGAACCACTTATACAGGCCAATATTATGCAGCTTTAACTCCCAAGTTGAGGAATGTCATCAAAGAGAAAAGAAGAGGGAAACTTCGAAGGGGCGAGCTGTTTCATCACAACGCACCCGCGCACAGGTCAGCAGTTGCGATGGCTGCCATTCAGCAAGCTGGCTTCGAATTGGTTGACCGCCCCCCTTATTTACCAGATCTGGCGCCTAGCGATTTTTATCTGTTCCCCAAATTGAAAGAATACTTAAGGGGAAACAGGTACGACGACGATAACGAGGCGATGGATGCCGTGAAGAGCTTTTTGCCGGACTAAGACAAAACTTTTTTTTTGAAAGGGATTGGTCTTGGAAAAGCGCTGGACTCGGTGTGTAGAGAGACTTAGAGACTATGTAGAAAAATAAATTATTAAGTTATCAATAGTCATTATATTCTATCTCATTCTCAGTACTTTTTGATCACTCCTCGTAGATGTACTGCTACCAAATAAACACAACCTTTCATTGGACCCAGAAAGTCAATGTGTATTCGGTGGAAAGGATCAGATGGAAATTCCCAGGGAGAGAGCGGGGCGCGCGGCGGGAAGGGGCGCAGTTGAATACATACATCGCATGAGACTATCATTGTTTCTACTGCGTTATCGATTCCTGGAAACCAAAATCTTGAACAAGCTTCAAACATATGTAGCTCGGTCATAGGCTACCTCGCAGTCACAGCACCTAAGTACACAGGTCAGCAAATGCGCACGCGGCAAGCTCGCGCGAGATAGATAAGCGCTGTATCAGCGCTGCCCACGTATTCTATTTCATAGTTATAGCTACTTAGAAATAAAGCATACCTACCGTTGTAACCTATTTGTTGTTAAATTTTCCTAACTTATCTCAAAATAGCTCTGAATATTGTTGTTGTAAATCTTTCACAATATAAATTCGAATAGACACAATAATTTACAGGGGTTAACTGATGCACTTAATACAGTGAAATAAAGTCCCTGCCTAGAAGCGGCGGCCCACCGTCGCGAACCACGTACAAGACAAAATCGTACCTACACAATTGTATTGAATAGAAATACTTGTTTTTTTTTTATATTTTATTTATTGTAGTAGGATACAGTTAGTTGGCGCGGGGCGCGGTATAGAAGAGATCCACGTCTGAATGTCGCCGTGGCCGGTTGGGGAATGAATCCTGAAGGAAGGGTGGGTACGCGTGCGCGGCGCGGGGCAGGGTCGTCGCTTACTCATTCCTCGCGTCAACACATAATGTGACCAAGTTCTGAGTATTCGTTTATGAACTCTTTGTACATAGTAGATAGTTTTTCGTTTTTTGTAAGCCATTTTTCTAGTTATAAATATTGCGAAACCGCTGCTGGTCTTGATTAGCCGAGTTCAGTTTCGAAGTTTTCCAGCATCGGCATTTTCACAATATATTTTCTGTCCGTATATTGCTTAGTAGTCTTAGTCTCTGTGTAGTATATATGTACATAGGTTTCACAAAGATCATCTTTATTGATATCTTCCGTTTGAGTTATGTATTCGCTCTCCCAGTAATAAAAATCAATGAGGTCAAAATTAAATCAGTGAGGTTGATGATGGTGGCGTGGCAGTGAAAAGTTTTCAGTTTTCCACATAGTATCTACCCTAGTTGAGTTTGTTGGGCGACTGGAGAATGTTGACCTCCTTTCAGAACGCCGTCCATTAAAATTTCAGCATATATGTCAGCTGATAAAATTAAGTCGATGGAGCCGCAAACATTGTAGTCTGGGTCTCCGAGTTTTAAGTTTTGTATATGTGGCCAGTTAGCCTTTTCGAAAGTAGATTCAGGCAAGTCATTTGTTAGCCTTTTCAATATCATGGCTTGAGCGACGAAAGTGTAGTCACTGTGTATGGATTTACAGGTAAGTTGCACCCGTCCTTTACAGTTTTCAGCCACATGCCCTATTCCAGACACCGAGGCGTTCAGTTTTTGACGTGAAAGCTGTAGCATCTGAGCAGCATTGTCCGTTATAAGATTTACTTGCGAGCCTTGGTCAAGTAGTCCCCGCAAAGTTTTGTAGGTACCATCGTTGCTCTTGACCCGTAGTTTGACCGTAGTTAGAAGCACTTCCATGTTTATAGTAGCTGTGCGATGAGAAGCTTGCTGGCCCGAAATAGAAGGTTTTTCTATTTCGTTGCTAGTTTTCTATGTATTAAATGATTCGTGTAACTAATTTGTCGATTTTTGACAAAGTAATGTATGATGTCTCTTGCAGCGGAAGAGCAAAACCACAAACTAGAGCAATGACTAGCGATACAGAAAAAGCGCGGTCTGGTAGCATTATGTACGATCCCAGTATAGCACCGTACAGTAGTAGTTATTAATGTTTAGGAGTGCCACAAGAAAACGGTAATATTTCACGTAAACAGTTTATTCACAATATTAAACACGCTTCGCGCCAGCGTCTTAGTCGCGCGGCAGATTAATGGTCACTAACTGTACAATAAAGAAAATGCTGATGTTAGGGGTTGGCAAATATATCGATGTACATAACCGTACAATTAGTCTTCAGGTAAAACTTGAACCAAAGTGCCAATTCGAGTATAAAGAAAGGTATTTCACATAACTTACCATTCTTTTCTTGTACAGCTTTTTTCCTGGTTTGTTTTCTCTTGTTCACTTTCCCTGCAGAAGTTTTGTGAATTTCTGAAATAAGAGAGGTTATACTGAAATTAATAGAAAAAACAAACAGTAGTTTGTATAGGGCCATAATCATGTACAAATTCTATGAGTGTGACATTCAAGGTCTAGAACATTGGTTGTTTACACAGCAACATCTAAGGCATACTAAATGTTATCTGTAAACATCATAAAACCGAATCTATATATCAGATATTGGAATAATCACAGGAACGTAAATGGAGGCAGATCATCACACTAATATTTTGTATTAAAATAGTACCTAAGTAAGGAACAACAATAAAATTGTACTGGTTTAGGAGACGGGCGCTGACACTGCTACACAGTTTGCATTAACTTTTTGCAGCTGTCAACGTTCACTATTTGTTCTTGATTCCTATGTGTTTTTGATCCAAATAATAATTTTTAATTTTCGAATATTATAAATGTGAAAGTTTGGATGTTTGTTTATTTATTTGTTTGTTTGTTACTCAATCACGGCAATGATGTTAAGCAATGATCCTCTCCATGCAAAGGTTGTCTGGAAGTGATTGCTTTGCGATAAGACCGTCAATTATGCTTACATTTATTTGTTATCTTTTTATTATTCTTTATTGTACACAAGAAAATACATTATAAAGTACAGAAATAGAGGACATGTACAAAGGCGAGCTTAACCCTATGAAGAGTTTTGTTCCAGCAAATCTTTGAGGCTAGAGAGAGAGAGATGATTTTAAAGGTAGGTGCGTGTACAAGAATCATAAATATGTACATAATATATCTTAAACAAATAAAACAAAATATACCAAAAGAAAGTAATAAAATGAATGAATATAATCATCATCATCATCATCATATCAGCCGTAGGACGTCCACTGCTGGACAGGCCTCCCTCATTGATCTCCAGGAACTGCGGTTAGAAGCGGCCTGCATCCAACGCCGACCTGCGGTTCTTACCAAGTCGTCTGCCCATCTTGTGGGTGGACGTCCTACGCTGCGCTTGCCGGTCCGTGGCCTCCACTCGAGAACCTTTCGGCCCCATCGGCCATCTGTTCTGCGCGCTATATGGCCTGCCCATTGCCACTTCAACGTGCTAATCCGTCGGGCTATGTCGGTGACTTGAGTTCTCCTACGTATCTCCTCATTTCTGATTCGATCCCGTAGAGAAACCCCGAGCATAGCCCTCTCCATAGCTCGTTGAGCGACTCTGAGCTTATTCATAAGGCCAATAGTGAAGGACCACGTCTCGGTTCCATATGTCATCACTGGTAACACACACTGATTGTAGACTTTCGTCTTAAGGCACTGAGGCATGTTGGACGAAAAGACG
Source organism: Philereme vetulata (assembly GCA_918857605.2). NCBI lineage: Eukaryota > Metazoa > Arthropoda > Insecta > Lepidoptera > Geometridae > Philereme > Philereme vetulata. The sequence goes on from OU975420.1 coordinate 3,419,994, forward strand.
TTGCGAAGTTTCCCAAACGCTGCCCATCCGAGTTGGATTCGACGATTGACCTCTTTCTCGAAGTTGGACCTACCTAATTGGACTGTTTGTCCTAGGTATACATACGCGTCGACAACTTCAAGAGCCGAGTTCTCAACCATAACTGGGGCAGGGACGACATGGACATTCGACATGATTTTCGTCTTGTCCATGTTCATTTTAAGTCCTACCCGTTGGGAGACTCGATTGAGGCCTTCGAGCATCGTGCTGAGCTCTTCCATCGACTTTGCCATGACCACAATATCGTCGGCAAACCGAAGGTGAGTGATGTATTCGCCGTTAATATTGATGCCCAGTCCTTTCCATTCCAGAAGCTTGAAGGCATCTTCCAATGCGGTCGTAAACAGTTTCGGAGAAATGACATCTCCCTGTCTTACGCCTCTTTTTAAGGGAATCGCCTTCGAGCTCTGTTCATGTACTCGGACTGACATAGTGGCGTTTTTATACAAACACTTCAACACTTCGATGTACCGATAGTCAATACGGCATCGTTGGAGAGACTCAAGCACTGCCCATGTTTCGATCGAATCGAAGGCTTTCTCATAGTCCACAAACGCGAGACATAGCGGCAAGTTATACTCTTCGGTCTTCTGTATGACTTGCCGCAGCGTATGTATGTGGTCTATGGTACTGTAGCCTTTACGGAACCCGGCTTGTTCGGAAGGCTGGAAGTCATCAAACCTGCGTTCGAGACGGTTCGCGATGACCCTCGAAAACAGCTTATAAACATGGCTCAAAAGCGAGATGGGTCTGTAATTCTTAAGCAAGGTGTTGTCACCTTTCTTGAAGAACAGAACCACCACGCCCCCGTTCCATGCTTTTGGCGTCGTACCTTCAAGCAAGGCGGAATTAAAAAGCTTCTGAAGGACTTTAAGTACCGGTGATCCACCCGCTTTCAGAAGCTCTGAAGTGATTCCGTCCTCACCCGGTGCCTTGTCGTTCTTAAGCTGCTTTAAGGCCATCCTGATCTCATACAGGCTGATGTCCGGAATATCTTCGGTATAATGTCGTAATGAATATAATTAATAATAATAATAAATAGACTAGGTAATATGTATATACAAAAATAAATATATACCTACAATAAAATAAAATTACAGAGAAAGATAGTGCTCTTTAACTTTCCGTTTGAAAATGTTAAACGACGGACTAGCGCGAACTTTATGGGGCAGGGCATTCCAAATTTTCACCGCATAAACGGTAAAGGAGCCACCATAGCGGCTTGAAGTGTGTTGAGGTGTTTTGAGGAGAAGAGACTTAGATGACCGGGATGGCACACTGTGAGGGACAAGGAATTCGAAGCGTTCACGGAGGTAGGGAGGAGAGAGTGGACAATATAATACTTTAAATAAGAGTGAAAGAACGTGAAGATCACGACGAAGACGAATAGGGAGCCATTTAAGTTGGGATCTGAATGTGGATACGTGATCGAACTTGCGCAGTCCAAATATAAAACGGATGCACAAGTTCTGTAGACGTTCCAGTTTATTGAGAAGTTCCTCCGTGGCATCAAGAAAGCAGACATCTGAATAGTCGAGAAGGGGCAGCAACAGGGTTTGGGCGAGGGTAATTTTTGTTTCAAAGGGAAGAAATTTCTGAAGACGTTTGAGGGATTGAAAAGAGAAATGCACCCTTTTGTGTATTGCATTGATGTGGCTGCCCATGATAGCTGATTGTCAAAAATGACACCAAGGTTCTTGGCCTTGCTCGAGTAAGGTATAGGCACCTGATCGAACTGGATTTGAGGACGGGTAGACTGGTTATTTTTATATCTGTTGTGTCTAGCTTGTAAGTTATAATAAAGAATTTTCATTCATTCCTTCACGACATAACAGCTCAATCGATTTTGATTAAATTTGATAAGTATGTACGTAGATTGTAACCTGGATTACCACATAGGCAACCTTTTATACCATAAACCAGTACCTATGGGATAAAAATGGGGTCTCAAGTCGCAACAGTGAGTTTAGCTTTATTTCTAGGTTACCTACACATTTAGGAGTGTAACGCGTACGAAGTCGCGGGCAACAGCTAGTACTTTAATATATGGGTATTTGGTAATTCAAGGGGTAATTCACTATACAACCCAATTAGGGACATCAGTGCAGATTTCATTCCTCACCCTAGAATTAGATGCGTGTTTGGTTGCTGTTAACAGCAAACATAAGGATTAGCAAGCTGAAGTGTCACTGAACATGGCACATAGCTTGAAGGACAGCTGTTTGGGCAGAAAGAGTCTCGAGTGAAGGGAAACCACACACTGGAAAGCGCATTTTAGGATGGCCCCTGACTAGACTCAAAGACGACCTGTTAAAGGTTGCTGGGAGCCATTGGGTGCAGGCGGCACAAGATAGGTTACTCCGGAAACCTATGTTCAGCAGTGGAAGTCCTATGGCTGATATGATGATGATTATAAACAACAATACCAACCTTCAGGTTCAAGTATAGTGCCACTAACAGGCCCTTCACAGAAGAAATCAGATACTACATTTGGTTGTCCCTTCTTGCCTCCTTTTTTGGCTTTTGTTATAGGTTCATGCAGATTTCTTATAATAGGCTTTACTGCAAGTTCTATGGTCTCAGGAATTAATTTTGCAACCAGTTTCTTTCTGGATTGCGGTGCAGTTCTGGGTTTTGGACCAGGTCTTTTAATTTTAGGTTCTGATGCCTCTAAATCGCTTGCATCTAAAGCAATATTTTCTGAAAGCAACCTCTTGGCTGGGTTTTCGTGTGTCAAGTCAAAATCTTCATTCTTAGCAACCTCAACTGACAACTTCCGTTTGCGTTTAGGTCTATTTCTTGTGCCAGATTCAACAGTCGCGATAAGTTTCTCTTTAGTAGCTTTATTTGCCAATGGAGTTTCGTCACATTCCGAACTCCCTAAAACTACCTTTGGTGTCATTTTTTTCTTACGATTTAGTGTAGATTTTTTCGAGGGTTCTGGCAAGTTTACCACTGGTGAACAGATGGGCTTTGGAGAGACAATTGTTGATTTGACAAGCTGAGCTTGAGCAACTGTAATATTTACTTCATAAATTAGTTCATACACTAGGTATTTGAAATTAAATTATATAGGAATCAAAATATGCTAACCTGCATTTGCCTGATCAATTTTTTCGACTTTCCGGGTAAATTTTGGCGATTCAGAATCTGAAATTAATTGAAATAGGTTTATTGTCGATACAGATCATGGCATAACTTTTAAAAATTCATAAATTGCAAGGGTTTCACAAGGCAAGTTAAAATCCTTGCAAATTTGTTTATGAAACTAAACAAACCTTGCCTACAAGCTTCTTGTAAACCTTTATGATCACGAATCAGAGTTTATCATTCTAAAACAGCTTCTTAATTTGTTCACATGCTGGGTCAGCAAATTCAAGTTTTTTTTGGTATGATTACCAAAATATCACATTATAAACTTACCCAAGTTTGAAACCTGTAGTCTGATGAGCAAAGGAGTTTTCAGAGGTGGTTTTACAGGCTTTACATTGCGTTTACTCTTTTTTACAACTTTCTGAGCTAAATCAGTATTATTTTTCTTTGGTGGCATTTTTAACAGTCAGATTTTATTGAATCGTGCAATTTGTTCATTGAACAGGAAACATTACAGTTAGAAGTCCGCTGTATTTACGAGAGCATGTGGAATTTATTTTCGTGATAACTTTTTTTTCTAAAACTTTTTTCCAAGCATTACCTAAAAGGCAACAAACAATAAACTCAATTTTCGCTTCCCTCGCGTAAATACAACTGACAGACCAGACGGCTGCCAAATACAGACCAGTGCTGCCAATGTAAATTTCTTGATTGCCCGCAAAAGGGAACTAGATTCCCCGTAATTCACAACGAATAATCGTTTTTCATCTCATAACTCTAGAGTAGGGAAAATAATAACACTCGATATTTGGCAGCACCAGCCAAATGGAGGATCATTATTTACGACAATTACAAACCGAACAATTTATTCAATAAACACGTTGGGACGACACAAGATGGCACAACTTTATTGAATTGAACAGAGTAAAACACGTCACGCGTGACGACGGTCACAGACTGACTAATGGCGGCGTACTCTACTTGGAGTAGATGTTGACGTTTCAGTATTAGGCACATTCACTTCTTTTGGGGTTATTATCTATTCTGAGGTCTCGCGTATTCTTTGACAATAAAAATAGGGCCATGAAATGCATAACCAACTTATGCATGACCTGCAGTTTCATTCAAATTATAGGTAACGCGAGTTCATGTTAATTTTTCTTTTCGTTTCTGGGGTACAAATTGCAGTTCTGTTATACTGGATTTTAGACTTTTCTCTATACTTATTAGGTTGCGGACAAAGTTTCTTCGTATTTTTTAGGAAATTTCAAAATATTTTTTATTAAATTTTATTTACATTTAACTAAAGTATGTAGGTACCATTTTGTTCGATAACTTTTTGCCATCTTGTAGGTAGGGACATGATCCCATTGCTATAGAAATTTTGGGGCTTTTGATCAAAATACCGCGACAAGTAGTTTTGGCAGTCCTCTCGTGATGTTAACCTGACTCTGCCTAAAGAATTCTGAAAAGACCGAAATAGGTGGAAATCTGAAGGTGCAAGGTCAGGACTATGCGGCGGATGCACCTCCTTTAACACTTCCCAGCCAAACTCTCTTAATTTTTGCTGAGTGGCTAAAGATGTGTGAGGTCTAGCGTTATCATGATGAAAAACCACACCCTTTCTGTTGATTAATTCCGGTCGCTTTCTCTCAACTTCTTGCTTTAATCTCATCAGTTGTTCGCAGTAGAGTTCAGAATCAATGGTCCTGCCTGGTGGTAACAGCTCATAATGAATAATGCCCTTCCAATCCCACCACAGACACAGCATCACCTTGTTGCGAGTTAACCCGGGTTTCACCACAGCCTGTGAAGCCTGACCGGCCTTTGACCACGACCTTTTTCGCCCGTTCTTGTCGTACGTGATCCACTTTTCATCACCAGTTATCAGCTTCTTCAAAAATGGTTCGGTTTCATTACGTCGTAATAAAGAATCACAAATGAGTACACGGTTCATTAGGTTTCTTTCAGTGAGCTCGTGAGGTACCCAAATATCGAGCTTTTTTGTGTACCCAGTTTTTTTTTCAAATGCGCCAAAACTGTTTTGTGGTCAATTCCCAGTTCTTCAGCTACGTCGTAACTACTGATATGCCGATCTTGCTCCACTTTTACAAAAATGGCATAATTTTTATCCGTAATAGGCCGACCAGAGCGACGTGCATCTTTGACATCAAAATTTCCGGATTGAAAACGCTTAAACCAAATATGTGCTACTCTCACAGACACTGAACTAGGTCCATAAACATCGCAAGTTTTTTTTCGCGGCATGCATTGCATTTTTACCCTTTTTGTAGTAAAATTTTAAAATGTATCGAATTTCTTCTTAGATTCACTCATCTTTACAGTACGAAAAAAAAATAAAAATCACACATTTTCCTAATTTGAATTTAGAATTATCTTCTTTAAAATTTAAACTTTGAATGATACCAAAACCAGCCAGATACAAATAGTATAGCCAAAGAGATTATAGTACAAGTTCATACATACTATAATGGGAAAAGACTTTTTCCCCAACCTATTATATCTGTCACTAAAGCTACACTAATACCAAATTTCAGCACTGTAGGGTCACTGGTGTACCCTGTGAATGTTGTCAAATTTCAGTTTTTAATATGGCTAATAACTTAAAAACTGCAATGATTGAGCTAAAAATAAAAACAGGATGGAAATATATTAATGAAGACCTTTCGTTTGACATCCCATATGATTTTAATTTTTTTTACCCCTCTTGAACTCCAATATCTCAACAACCCCCCAATTATTTTATGTCAGTTGGTCACACCAAAATTGTGCTATCTCCACCTATCTATGTATCAAATTTCACGATGATTGAATCAACGCTTCGAAAGTTATCCTCAGACAACCAAACAGAAATATATTCAATGCCGATTTGCCCAAGTTGTTTTGGAGATCTCGCTTCGCTCGATCAATAAGCATAGACCGGTTCGGTTCAAATTTTTATCAGTTCATTCAGCTTTGGCTATTCCTTGTTTGGTATGCATTAAAGCTAAAATGGATGGTAACATTATTGAGGCTTCTACGATGCAAAAAGCAGGCGGCCTCGATTCTCCGATTTTAGTCTTTCCCCACGCTCTCCCGTGCAAGCTACCGACCCGGAAATCGGGGAAAGTTCACGCAGTTGGCAGCACTGAAATATCACACACACGCACACTGACTTTCAGTGCTGCGCCATGTTAAAGTTAGCAAACAACAACTGATTTTAACAATCGAAGTTTTAGTCGATTATTTGTCGCAACTCGCAATCGATTGAGCGCAAAGTTAAATAACGTATATCTTTTTTGGGGTTTCGTACCTTAAAAGGTAAAAAAGGAACCTTTATAAGATCACTCTCTTGTCCGTCTGTCCGTGTGTCACCACCTATTTTCTCAGGAACAGGTGGACCTTGCAAGTTGAAATTTATACCAGATGAATTCTAATAGTCCCCCATTAGGTGTATAAAAATCAAGGTCTTGAGTCAATACGATAAAAAGAATTGGGCATATTTATATGTTCGCGAAAACTTGTAAGTGCTAAAATTTACTTAATTTTCTACTTCTTTTTATTTTTCCAAATTTTCCCTTTACTTGTGCTTTAAGACCTTGCTTTTAACCAAAATTGACAATTCTAGGTCAACCGGAAGTACCCTATAGTGACTATATATAGTACCGTTGACCTCTTAAGAGCATTCAGAACTTTTCTAAATGCTCTAAGGTTGACCTAGAATCACGAAATTTGGCAACAAGTAAGGTACAAATAAAGGAAAAATTCTAAACATTAAAAAAAGTTGAAAATTAAAGGGTGTCCCCATACATACATAGTTGTTGACGCCAACTATGATAGTCCTCTGAATTGTATGGGCGCTCATAAAATTTAGAGGACTATTCTAACCTCAAATAAGATAATAAATAAAAATGTGCTATTGAATAAAATAAATATTTAAGGGGGGTTCCCATACAACATACATGATTTTTTTGCCGTTTTTATAGATAATGGTACGGAATCTTTCGTGCGCGAGTCCGATTCGCACTTGGCTGGTTTATTTATCATTGGTACTAGACATCTACATTATTCAAATAAAATTGAGATAGATTAATGTAGAATTCTCTAAAAAATATTATTATAGTTAGTAGATATAGTTAGAAGTTACTTTTTGGAAATATTTTATACATAGGTACTCCTAACGATTTGCTTGCTTTGGAACGTAAATGTCATTTGATGACCTTGATTGAGAAAAGGTCGAATAGGTTATTCACGACAATCCAGCCGATTTACTCAGATTTAGCTTGGTTACGCCGGATTTATTAAAAAATTAAGCAAACTAACAGAAGCCTTAAGATGTCTGCGAAATACAAGATTGTTATGATTCGCCATGGCGAAAGTGAATGGAATCAGAAAAATCTTTTCTGTGGCTGGTTCGATGCTGATCTCAGTGACAAGGGTAAGTAATTTTTTTGAACGTAGTTTATGCATGTCCATAAAGTAGGTACATAGTTGAGTAAACGGCAGATAATTTTTTTTTATCAGGGCGCGGAGAAGCTGTCAGCGCTGGAAAGGCTTTAAAAGCGGAAGGTTATCAATTCGACGTTGCTCACACATCAGTCTTAAAACGCGCGCAGATCACCTTGAACTCCGTGCTTCAAGAAATAGGACAGACTGACATCCCTATTAATAAGACCTGGCGATTGAACGAGAGGCATTATGGTGGTCTCACTGGACTAGACAAAGCCGAAACTGCTGCTAAATATGGCGAAGCTCAGGTAGATTTTTGAAAACGTATTGAAAACTAGCTTCCGCCAGAAGCCACGGGATTTGTCAATACAAAGTATGCCTATGTTTTAGTCCAGGTCATAATATTTCTAAATAGGTAACAAATTTCATCAAATTTGGTTCAACCATTACAACACGATTGAGTTACAAACAAACACACATCCAAACTTTCGCATTTATAATGATGAGATGGCGTGATGAGATTCAATAACATTTGCAGTTCAAAATACAGAAGTTATTTCTGTAGTCTAAGGTTAATAGTATACCTGATCAATTTAATATTTTGTACTTTTAAGGTCCAAATCTGGAGGCGCAGTTTCGACGTACCACCGCCAGCAATGGAGAAAGGCCATCCCTACTATGAAACCATCGTTAATGATGCCCGCTACGCCAGTGATCCAAAACCCGAGGAGTTCCCAATGTTTGAGAGTCTGAAGCTCACTATTGAGAGAACACTTCCTTACTGGAACGAAGTCATTATTCCTCAGGTAATTAATTGATCCTCTATATTTATATGATGACCAATTTATAGGCTTATATTGAAACTTTTTAGTTCTTTATTATATATTAAAAAACAAAGTTGATATTATGTTTGCGAGCTTAGTCCTTCTGATATACACAATGGATTTTATACGGTTTCGTATCATTTAGAGATTTTTTGTCAAAACAATTATATGTATAATGCATGCTTGTTATATGTATTTATAGAAAGTAGAGAAAAGTCGACATTTGTAATCAAATAGATTGATTAAAATTCGACAATGTTTTTTTACAGATCAAGGAAGGCAAAAAGATAATAATTGCGGCTCACGGAAACAGTCTTAGAGGCATCGTCAAGCATTTAGATGGTACGTATAACATCAATTATAATCAAGCAGTTGAATGTCTAAAACTTATAGCACTGTACCTATTAAATAAATATTTCTTGTTTTAAACAGGTCTTAGCGACGCTGCTATAATGGAGCTGAACTTGCCTACTGGTATTCCTTTTGTTTATGAACTGGATGAGGACATGAAGCCAGTTACCTCCATGACTTTCCTTGGAGACGAAGAGACTGTCAAAAAGGCCATGGCAGCTGTCGCAGCCCAAGGCAAAGCCAAGTAAAAAGTTACCTGTATAAACTTATTTATTAAACTTAGAGAATGTTCTATAAGTACCTATGTTAATATTACAAAAGTGTAAATGTTATTATAACTATAGAAAGTAACGTAAGAATGCTTGTATCTGTAATTGTTTGGATCTCGATTTCTTGTTGGAGTGTAATTATTACTTGTGTTTTTGCATGGATACAAGCTATTCACATTGATTCTTACTCAAAATAGTCAATTTAAAACTATCTTGTGAGATATTTAAATAAATTGGCGATCAACATCTTGTTCTTCACTTTGGCAAACTTTCTTTTAAATCATTCACAATCCCGTCCATATCAACATCCTTTGAGGTCGTACTTGCGTTGGTTTTAGTGAATTTTTTTCCAGTGTACTTGGGAAATGCTTTCGATTTACTATTAGAAAGCATAAAAGGTTTAATAACTTCTTTTGTAAGTTCACTATCTAGATCCATCGATTCAGATTCTTTATTTTTATGCGCCTTAGATTTTTTACGACATTTAGTCTTTGTCTTATTATCAAACCTGAAATCTTTCGGTAATTTATGAGTCTTTACACAATGGTCCATTCTGTCGTCTGCAGTCTTGAATTTTTCTTTGCATTCTTCTATATAGCAGGAGTACTGTAAAAATAAAACGGTATTGTTACGTACCTACTCTGTTACGTTATCTCCACCTATTTTAAAATTATAAATTAAATCAATGCTTACTGAATCCTTCTTTTCAGCCATGACCGCAAAGAATGAGTCATGATTTTCCTGAATATGTAAATCTAATAGGTGTGGCGAAGGTAAAACTTTTTTGCATGTCGCACATGCATATCTGTGCGATGAATTATAGTGACTTTCGAAATCCAGTAGCGACTCTGTAGTGAAAATGCAGCCAGGAACTGTACATGTTGTTTTTACGCTGAAACCAGAGAGCACAACTGTACAATAGCATCTTAAAATAAGGTAGCTTTAAAAGCATAATATAATTCATGAGAATTAGTTGAATGACTTATAATCATCATCATCATCATATCAGCCGTAGGACGTCCACTGCTGGACAAAGGCCTCCCTCATTGATCTCCAGGAACTGCGGTTGGAAGCGGCCTGCATCCAACGCCGACCTGCGGTTCTTACCAAGTCGTCTGCCCATCTTGTGGGTGGACGTCCTACGCTGCCGGTCCGTGGCCTCCACTCGAGTACCTTTCGGCCCCATCGGCCATCTGTTCTGCGCGCTATATGGCCTGCCCATTGCCACTTCAACGTGCTAATCCGTCGGGCTATGTCGGTGACTTGAGTTCTACGTATCTTCTCATTTCTGATTCGATCCCGTAGAGAAACCCCGAGCATAGCCCTCTCCATAGCTCGTTGAGCGACTCTGAGCTTATTCATAAGGCCAATAGTGAAGGACCACGTCTCGGTTCCATATGTCATCACTGGTAACACACACTGATTGTAGACTTTCGTCTTAAGGCACTGAGGTATGTTGGACTTATAATAAATAAAATAAATAAAAATATTTTATTTCAGACAAATACAGTCAATATCCTAAGACTAAAAACACACAGAAAATAAAACAACAACACAAACAACTAAATATACAAAACACCCCAACCAAGACAAGATATAATATTTATTTATATAATCTAATCCGTAATCTTGACTTCTGATCTCAATAGATAGGATGAAATCCCAGTGGTGTTGTTAAACATCTAGGAAAATCAAATGTCCTAAAATTAAAAATAAAACATCTGACATCACTGATTAATTTGCAATCGGATTCAAGAATCTTAAGGGAACGTACCCGTATGTACTACGTGCTACATTTTTTTTTAATTTTTCGCCCCCCCCTCGTTGACCATCGTAGTTTAAGCAAAGACCCCCCTCCCCCTCTAGTTTTCACGTAAGTAGTAATTCATATGGTTTAAAATATTTTTTTTGTTAACAGAAAGTTTTAAAAATAATAATTTGGCTCATATTTGCCTCTGCTTTAATACGGCGCTGGCCGCGTGACGCTAGAGTGCGTGCATACAAGTTGTATATGTACATTATTGTTTGTACTTACAAGTTTAAAAAGCGATGAACGCGGCGCGCCATATTTGAATATAGCTCGAAAAGGCGCGTTATTTTCTTAGAGGGTTATTGACTACGTGACGAAACCCTAAGCCCCCTCCCTCACCCCAAGCGTGGTATTTTGAAGACCCCCCCCCCCCCCCCCCCCCCGGGGGAACGGGTCACGTAGTATAGGTACGTTCCATAAAGTGTTTACCGATTTCCATTGAAAAATCCTGAGATTTTTTACAGTTTGAGAATTTTCTCTCAAACGTATCTACTTAACAATTTAAAAAAGTCGTAATATTATCGTTTTTAGACATCTCGCTCACGCGTTGCAATAATTAAAGAAAAACCCTTACTTAAAAAGGTATCTTCACTTATTATTAAGTATGATAAAACTGATTAAGTACCTACTTTGATAAATAAGTATTGATTTTAATTCTGCAATAATTGCACAATTAAAATCAACGCTATATGTTAATATAATTTATAATAATAATTACCAAAGGAAGATTATTTTTAGTTTGTTTAACTTTTAAAGAGATCTTTAAAATGTAACCTGTATTTTAATGAAAATTCTAGAAATCCTGATATTTTATGAGATTTTCAAAATCCAGCCACAATCCTAAGAAGAGTCAAAAAATCCTGAAATCTCAGGACAAATCCTGAGATATCGTAACCCTACTCCAGGACACAAGCACGCGGATAAGTCTAGCAAAAAATCTAAAGCTTTCATTCTATTTCTGATTTTAACATCTCAAAGCTGTTAGTTTTAGCTTTAAAATGAGTGGTCTACGTTGTTATTTAATTTTTTTTTGATAAAGAAAAAATATTGGGCCATGAAAAACATGGTGAACGGTAACCTTCCACTCACACTCAAACGTAAGCTCATGGTCTCATGGACGCGTGCATTCTCCTCATCTTTACCTATGGCGCTGGTCTTTGACGGATCAACAAAAGTCCAAACAAACTCGGGGTTTGTCAGCGAGCCACGGAGCGCAGTATCAAGAGTCAAATAGACAGACCGAATTAGAAACAGTGAACTGCGCTCCCAAATACAAATCGCGGACGTTGGGCACCGTCAAGTAGGCAAGTTAAAGTGGGACTGGGCGGGCCATCTCTGTCGCATGCTGAAGGAGTTATAGGCAAAATCCACCACCGAGTGGATCCCAAAAGACAGAAAATGACCACGACGCCGCCGCCGATGAAAAGATGAACTCGACTCGACGGTATACAGCCGCAACTAAAATATTATTGTATTATTAAAATATTCGTTAGGTAAATGTTTTCCTAACATTTTTTATGTCATGAAGCTGACGTAACTAAGTGTTCTTTATGTCCCTACGGTTTGAAATAAATAAATATGAATAATATAAATAAATATGAAATATACCTATGGAAGACTGGACTACACACGCGCATGATAGAGTGGAGTGAAAGGAAGGGAGGCCTTTGCCCTGCAGTGGGACAGTACAGGCTCCAAATAATAGTAATAAAGAAAAAATATTACCTAAATGAGAAGGAGTCTTTGTTATTAGAAACACACATGCCTAATATAACTATCCAAGTAGCATGATTAGGATTCGTTATCAACTTACACATCGTGACATAGATTTTCATCATCCATATCGTAAACGCCTAGCCTAGGCGGCGGTTTCTCGTCCTTGAATAGAACATCGTCTAGTTTCCGGCGACCAACCGCGTATTCTTTACATTCCTCTAAAATATCTGCAGGAATGTCTAATAGCTCGAACAGTGACATTCTGAAATTTAGAACAGAAATGTTGACGTAAAATATAGAACTAAGAAGATCCCACTAATATTATAAACGCGAAAGTTTGTATGTATGTAAGGATGTTTGTTACTCTGTTATGTCGGAACGGCTGAACCGATTTCGATGAAATTTGGTATGTAGGTACATAGATCATAACCTGGATTAACACACAGGCTACTTTTTATTGGCCAACCACGCGTACGAAGCCGCGGCCGGACGCTTGTATATATAATTACGTGCGCTACTAAACGATATGTACGAATGTTAGATAGGTAGGTACTTTAGATGCATACTAGGTACCTAGTAAACCCCCTAGCCTAGCTGGCACACACATAGTTCTTATTTACACCCAATAAAAGAATATTCACAATTAAATTGTGTACCTAGCCGTGTTATACACCTCTATTTTTAGGCTCAAGGTCACAACCTTGGGGAGGCCTATACCCAGCAGTGGGTGAAGTCGGGCTGTGGATGATGATGATGGTCATTACCATAATATTTTTTTTCCGACAGAGAACCCTAGCTGCTTATGTATCTACTTATATAGGTAAGTACCTACCTACTTGCTATAGCTATAAAACTTCCAAGATCTGGTAGGTATGTAGAGCGACGTTTCCACAACCAAAAAACACTATAAGTACCTAGGTTTAACAATCTTTACAATCATACATGGATGCCTATTTGTGCTCTATCATTATTACTTGCTATATTTGCCTGTCTGGTAGGTACCTAGCATAAGTTCCGTCATATCAGTGCTGTAATATTATCTCTCGGTCAGTAACGTAACTATACGAAAGGCTTTAATAATAATACCACTATTTAATCTATGGAGCAAAGTAGGTATGTATGTACAAAAATTTTTTTAGTATTCTGCGAGGTTTCATAAGGTGTACGCGCGGTGGTGGTGTTTGTTATCTACCAAATTGAATACTTATATTATTTTTATCATCCTCGTGATTCATCAACTGCTAGACAGTTGATGAATTTGACTCGAACGAAGGTTACGAGCAAGCACTGCACACATCTATAGATATATTGCGCAGCGTGTTAATTTTTATAGTGTTTATTAGGTATAACTGTGTTGTTTTATCTTGACGTATAAAGTGTGACATTAAATTAATAATCACAATGAATGTGCGACAAAGAAACGTAACGGTAAGTTTAACCAAGGAAACGTTTTTTCTAGGTTAAGTTCGTAAGTTTAGCTACGTACGTCATAATTTTACAAAAAAAAAATACGAACCGGAACTCATTACATCCAGTTGGTAGGTACATAGATTATTTTGGTGAGTTAGGTAATCATTATTTTTGTGTTTCGATGTAATTTTGAGCATACCATTACGAATTTTGCTTTAGTAGAGCATTAGTTTACCTAAATTAGCTGTGGCGTAAAATTATGCGTGTAAAATTACCTTCCTGAAGATGAAGATCCATGCGAAATAGAAGTTTCCATTTAAACTTTTATCACAAACAATATCAACCAAACCAACAGTTTTAGTTAAAAAAATATAACACCTACGTAATGTTTGTGTGATAGTTAACACAATAAACAATCAGTTTGATAAAATCAAAAATGTTGTCGGTTTTAGTAGGGCCTCACTATTTTTATAATGTCAATGTCTGCTCGAAGATACTGTCATTTATTAGTGCTGCCAACTGCTCGATTTAATACCTAGCTAAGACTAGAACTAGAATAGCCACTTTTATATTTAGCAGAAAACTTTATAAAATATTATAACAAATAAAACTTTCTCGTTAATCACAGGAGTTTTTAGTAAAACTAGAAACGAACGAAAGAAAATGGAAGAAGATTGTGTGTCAGAATATTTGTCCCTATTCCTAGAGTTTTTTCTAATTTATTCAGCAACCAGTTGGCAACTCTCTAAGCTAATTTGTCAATCAATTTTGGCATTTGGCATGGCAATTTTGGCAGCGCAACAGTGTATAAATTTGCGTTATGAAAAATTGTAATTTATTCCAAAAATATGTTAATTTGCAGTATTATTAGTAAATATTTTGCTTGACAGATTATTTACTGGTTGTGATGTATATAGTAAGTCGCTATGGGAAAATTCAGTACTTACAGATATTTAGAGGTAAGATACCTCTTAACTTCTATTTAGAATTTTGCTAAAAGAAAACTCGTAAGTTTGTCTTGATAATGCAGTGCTGACATAAGTAACAGGTCTGTTAGAGTGAGTATAGTGAGGTAGACTTTCTTTGACTAATATAAATTCATAAAAATATAAATAACATTAACTTATTAGTTATTAGGTATCCTGATACTAAAATATAAACACCGATTTAGCCATTCATACTTTAGGGTACCTACTGTCTATAATCGAAATATAATAAACTGTGTTTATGTAATAATTACACTTTTCAGTTAAAAGATGATGCCTCATCCACACATATCAACACCAGAAGTAGGAACAGCTTGAAGCACCCACGGCGATTCAAGAAGGTGTTCATATTTCTCATAATTTTAGCACTATGCGTCACATACCTCTTAGGTAAGTCTAAATTATTATAATATATTTTTAAAACTCTGGCACCACAAACAATAAAGCTTCGAACAAATTAATCTGAGATCCTTATTCGTTATTTTTACTGTACACAAGAAAATATATTAAAACAGTACAGACATAGAGGACATGTACAAAGGCGAGCTTAACCCTAAGAAGAGTTTTCTTCCAGCAAACCTTTGAGACTAGAGAGAGAGATGATTTTAAAGGTAGGTGCGTGTACAAGAATCATAAATATGTAGGTACATAAATCTTAAACAAATAAAACGACATATACCAAAAGTAAGTAATAAAATGAATGAATATAATAAATAAAATAAATAGACTAATATATATAAAAATAAATATGTACTTACAGTAAAATAAAATTACAGAGAAAGATAGTGTATATGATACTTTCCGTTTGAAAATGTTAAACGATGGACTAGCGCGAACTTCATGGGGCAGGGCATTCTAAATGTTCACCGTATCCTTGTACGCGCGCGTCAATGTGTGCGTCAGTTTTCGCTCGTGTAGCTTTAATTTTGATCCTATTTTGTGCCGCAACCATACAAAAATGTATTGACGTGATCCTTACGGGATAAACAACTTTATACGAAATACGTAATGGCATGACTGCATTTCTATTGCATTACTATTTTTGATGATATGACATCTAATGGCTCGTCAGCTCTAGGGCACATTTGTTTCATGACATGACTTCACCGCAATGTAGCAGCATAGAATTATCTGACTTTGTAGGATTTTTTTTATATTTTGTGCTGAAACCATGTTGCGAAACAAATGTGCCCTAGTATGGACGAGTCTGAATAAAACACCTGTTATTTGCACAACATTTGTCCTACCTATCACCTATCCACAGAGGTCGTCAGTAATGCTCTGTATGCACATTGAGTCTTACTCGATCAGGCCTTTAAAAAATAAAAATATTTTATTTCAGACAAATACAGTCCATATCTTAAGACTAAAACACACACAGAAAATAAAACAGCAATGAGAACATCTAAATATACATACAAGAATAAAATAGACACTGGGTGAGAATAGAAAACACCATTTTGTGCCAAGGGTGACTAACTGAGGAAATTATTTCAAGCTTTAAGCTTCGAGTAATAACTATAGTATGGCCATGAATCTCATAGGTCGTCTTGAGTCATTTGGCTTGCTTCAAGTAGCTCGAAAGTATAGGACACTCCTTAAATCTTTCGAGCTGCTGCATGTGTACGAAACGGTAGTTTTGGTCTGGTTTCTTCGAGTTTTTGATCTTTAAAACTGAAGTATGATATACTTAATGTGCGCGGAGCATAAGAGAGTGAAACCATTATGTTATGTTGGTGGACTCCCTTTTCCGCATTTGAACTCTTATGTGGTTCATTATGCGTGAGAGAGTTGACTAGATGGATAGCCAGCCTAACTCCGACCAGAAGCGCAGAAGTTTCCTGGGGCACGCGAAGGCTTCCCGGAGTGACCTTGGATTGTCCAGGATTTCTGCACGTTGTGCTGTTACCCCCACGCATTCCAGGACTATGTGGGCTGCTGATTCTTCTTCGGTGAGACATCCCCTGCAGAGTGGGCTGTCTGTTGCTCCCATGATGTAGAGGTGTTTGTTGAGGGGACAATGTCCTGTAAGAGTGGCCACGATGATTCGAAGGTCCAGTCTCTGGAGGTTGAGCAGTAGACGTGTCAGTCGTGGCTAGACGGCCGGCAGAGCTGCCCTCGACTGTCTGCAGTCCATGGTCTGTGCCCAACGTTTGTTGTGTAGGTTTACAGTACGATGTCGTATCCATGTTCGTAGTTGTGTCAAAGGTAGAGGGAGGATTGGATGTGGGCCTATAGCCGTGGTTTCCGATCCTCTTTTAGCTAGTTCATCTGGAGTGAAACCATTATCAATTAACATAGTTAAAACATATGTCTGTAACCCTGTCAATATTAGTACATTGCTGGGCTCAATTGAGTAGGTACTTGAACTGTAAGCGATCTATTGTACACCCGAGACATTTTGGCATACGAGCGAACGAACGCGAGCGAGGACGCTAATCGAGGGTGTTAGTGATCGCTTACACCCAGGTATAACACATAACTATTCATCATGCGAGGTGTTAGGAAATTAAAAAGTTCCTGTTATAACAGTTACGATGCCGTTATCTAGTTTACAATGACCAACTTTCAGAGCATGAGTGATGAAAAATAACAACTTTCTATCTGTGAAATGTGTGGAATCAGCTGCGTCAGTTATATTTATTACTAGCTATTAGCCGCGGCTTCGCTCCCGTCATGGTTTACACCAGTAAAACCATTTAATCATTGCCTTTTTATCAAGTGGGGGCAATACTATACTAATATATTATTCGAAAGAAAAATGCAGCATGTAGAAAATGTAGAAAAATGTAATTAAGCTTATCAGTTGGTGCGGGGTCACGTGTGGTATGTGTAGTCGTAGTGTATGTACACTCGTATATTCTAGTATTATTTAAGTATTTATTGAGCAATACGAAATTTACTATGATATTTATAGTTAAAATTTTCGAATAATAATATACCTTGTTGCAAATCTACCTTCTCGTACAGAAAGTTAAACCAGGGATTCCCAAAGTGGTCGATATCGGTTTCCTAGGGGTCGACATAAACAAAAACTGATTTTGGGGGTCGACGAGGTCTAAAAATCGACCCCTATTTAATTAACACAAGTTCTTATTTAAATCTTTCAAGATAGGTAGATAGGTACTGTATTGTTTATGTTGTGTTACGTGTACTAAGAATAATTAATATTTTTGTAGGAAATAGCATTGTTGTAGTAATGTAAAATCTCAAGTTCGTACAAGATGAAAAACTCGGCAAGTCAGTGTGGACAAGTTTGTGCAAGATAACGAGTTCGAGCGTACGTCTTTCAGGCGCGTTTTGACTTGCTCTCTATTTGACGCTTACGCGATTAAATACGAACGAATTCATGATCAAGTTGCAAGTCCAAACATGTACCCGATATTTTACTATTTAACGAGCTTGCACTTAGGTTGAAAGTTCATTTGCGTTTTGAAATTCGTTGGAGCTTGAACGATAATAACTCATATAAGTACTCATTTATTTCAAGAGATTACAAAGTTATAACATAGCTAAATTAAGTGAAGTAAAGTGATTGAAAAAGAATTTACAAAATGCTGAGCTCCCTATGCGAGTTAATAGCGTAACCATACAATATCTGCAGTTTATGAAAATTAACAGGGTAAGCACCAAACAGTTTTTATCCGGCACAGCGCATCAGCATTGTCATACAATGGGGCAATGCAGCCAGCGTCTTGGGGACGCTGTCTGCATTGCCCCACTGTGTGATAGTGATCAGTTGAGCTATGTGTAGATTGTTTGCAACAGTTTGCAGTTGCCTCAGTTGTTTCAATTGTAAAAAATTACCAGTAAATTTAACAGTTTATTATTGTTTTTTATTTAGGTAGTTTCTTATTTTTTTACTTGCAGGATTACTGAGAGTTTTATTATGGCGGACACGAAAAAAAATGCAGACAATACAGTTTGGACTACTTGAAGTTCGGATTTATTGCATCTCCATCAAATCAACATTTGCCGATGTGTCTCATATGTGAAAAAGTATTCAGTAACGATGCCATGAAGCCTTCAAAAATGGATGACCACTTATCAAGAGTACATGCTGACAAAAAAAGTAAGCCCTTGTCATTTTTTCAAGAACTTAAAGAAAAACTAGACAAAAGACCATCCATAAGATCGATGTTTGCGTCATCATCTATTAAAGACGATGATGGTTTACGAGCGTCCTATAATATATCTTTACTAATAGCGAAGTCGGGGAAATCCCACACAATTGGAGAGCAGCTTATCTTACCAGCCATTGCGGAGGTCCTTAACAATGTATTGCACAAACCCGCACATGATATTTTAAAGAGAATAACTTTGAGCAATAACACCGCTCAGAGACGCATAGACGAGATGGGACGAGATTTGGAAAACATTTTATGCAAGTTCTTACAGACCAACAGATTCTCTCTCCAGTTGGACGAGTCTACATTACCCGGCAATGAAGCTGTTGTTAGGATATGTTCGATATATCAAAGATGAAAATATGTGCCAAGCTTTTTGCTACATATTTAGAGACTGATACCAGAGGAGAATCGATTTTTCAGGCCGTGGAACATTTTTTTACTGACAAAGCTATTCTTTGGAAAAACATTGTTTCTGTTGCGACTGATGGTGCACCGTCTATGGTTGGTCGTCATCGTGGTTTTATAGCTCACTTAAAGCGACAACTGCCTGATGTACTGGTCATTCACTGCGTGATTCACAGGCAGCATTTAGTAGCAAAAAAGCTGAGTCCTAGATTGCATAAATCTTTACAATATGTAATAAATGCTATCAACAAGATTCGAAGCAATTCTTTGAACTCTCGGTTATTTGCTCAGCTATGTGAGGAAAACGACGAAGTCTTTACTCGATTACTTCTGCACACTGAAGTTCGCTGGCTATCAAGAGGCTCTTGCTTAGAAAGATTTTCAGGCATTTTTGAATCTGTGTTGGAGTTTTTACAAGAAAAAGATCCGAATTTGAAAGAAAATCTGAACAATTGTAAAACAGATATTTATTACTTGACTGATTGATATCTTTGAAATATTCAACAAAGTTAATTTGCAGCTGCAGGGTGACGCTCTTAACTTGATTAAAACAAAATCAATAATATCGGCCTTCGTGGGTAAACTAATCCTTTATAAACAAAATTTATGCAGAAAAGAATATTCGCAGTTTCCGCATTTGTCAAAATTACCAGAAATGCTTCAAGATGATGACATTTTATTATATGTCACTCACTTGGACGCATTACATAAGGATTTTACGGAGAGGTTTGAGGATCTTTTAAATTTACAAATTCCTCAATGGATAATAAATCCGTACAATACCACAGCCATAGAAAAAGCCAATGTGATAATGCAAGAACAGTTGATTACCATCAGCACAGACGAAGAGCTTAAGCAGAAGTTCAACCAAGGCTATCAGAAGTTCTGGTTGCAACGCAACATTGAAACACAGTATCCTACATTGTGGAACATTGCTGAAAAATACCTTATCGCTTTTCCATCATCATACCTAGTTGAACAAAGCTTCAGTGTGGTAACACATATTTTGACGAAACAAAGAAACCGTTTGAAAATCAACGAACGTGGAGATTTAAGGCTACAACTCATCAATATTGAACCGGATGTAGCTAGATTGGTAGATAGTCATCAGGTTCATCCATCACACTGAATGTTTTATTTTCTCTTTGCGAATTAATACTTTTTTAAATATAATTTCCTACCTACTTAAGATTCTTTAAGTACTTAATTTGTAATAATCATTATAAATTAAACTTGATATTTACTGGATTGTATGTCTTTTTATTTTGTTAAATTTTGATGAAGTCAACTTTACTCACTTAACCAAGTGCAAAGTTTTCCAATTGGTACCTTAGTACCTAGGTATTTTGTATCAATAGGAGAAAACGAAAGATAGGCCTCCTTATTCATAATAGGGCTAACTAATTTAAAGCATTGCTAATTCTCACTCTGTCTTCTTCTATGGACCTAAGTCAAAATGAAAAATAACACTCTGTATCAGCTGTTTTAAGTTAGCGGACCATTATGAATAAGGGGGTTGATCTTAAAAGTAGGTAATTTGGCCATGGGGGTCTGAGGTAACAGTTCATTTTGGAAGAGGGGTCACTTGTCCAAAATAGTTTGGGGATCCCTGAGTTAAACGGTCGTTCCACACCTGTTTAAAATAATCCCAAGCAATAATTAGTAAGGAATTTTTTGAACAGGCGTTCAATGGGTGTTTTTCTTTTTTGTGGTAAGACTTGCCTAAACGCATTTAGCGGCTAAATATGATTTCGGGAGTTGTAAAATCATACAAATACGTCAAATTGAAACATGTTTAATAGCTAAATATGTTTAGGGATCATCGTGCAAGCCCGCCTTATTGTTTAGTGTCTTGTTTGGAAAAACTTAACACTATTTACTATGCGTAATAGTGGTTTAAAAAGAGAGTTCTATGGAGCTGATATTGTGGTAAAATGATGGTTAATCTATTATTATTATTATCAACCCACTGTGTCTCCCCCCATTCTTTCCAGACACTTCTTTCAAGCGCTAAGATGGTCCAGTCCGCTCGGAAATTAGTGAGCTCATCCCTCCATCACTTCTTTGGTCTGCCACGACGTCTTCGGGTTGTGTCAGGGTTCCACTCGGTGGTGGGTTAAACTATAAATAAAAAAAAATATGCAATTAATAAGTTACTGATGATATTTATTATTATTGTTGAATTCACTTAAACACGTCACTGCAATCCCTCAACCTTAAGATTCGCAGTCACTCAGTCATAGAAGGAATTCTAGTATCATATAGGTATATCATTGGTATACCTAGGACCTAAGTCCTTTTATAAGAGGATTTATATATTTGTGGAATAATTATTTTGATTACATATAAAAATCTCGTGTTTGTGGTCGCACTCCTCCGAAACCTGTCGACCGATTTTAAAGATTTTTATTTTTTGTATAATTGGTAGGCATGAGAATAGGTCGTAAAGTATTTTTAACCCTCCTACCCCCACCCCACATTTCTTTATCGCGATTTCAGTATTTTTGTATGAACATATCCATATAATTTAACCGTCGTTCATTGACGTGAAGTCATTTACATTAAGTGTCGCGTCACTCGTGACAAGAGTGTTTTATATAGTTTTTATACCGAAGTTCCCACGGGAACAGGAAATTTCAAGCGCGCGAAGCCGCGGACGAGTCAGGTAGTTACTTATATTATACACAAATATTCTAGATATTCACTGCCTTAAGCCTTGGTTGGGATCACAATAAATGTTTTAATTAAAAGCAGTGGTTTAAAAAGTAGTTTTACTTCGCAGTTAATAATACGATAAACTTAGTCTTATTATCCTAAAAAAATATGAGGCATCTTTAAAAGGTAAATTAAATTTAAAGAATTGGAAGATAAATGTACTTAGTCGTTAGACAATTCGTTTCAGTTTGTTATTTATTCGTATCAGCAGATCATTTTTTTGCACACATACACGACCGATGCTTTACGATAAAAAACGAAAGAACTGCTAGAGTCTGTCAAATGAAAGTAGACCTTGAAAAATCGCGGCAAATTCAAAAAATATCAGCGTGGCAACCCAAACATTAGGGAATAATAATGATGCCACACTCCGATTCTCATTTTCCCTAATCTGTTGAAAAAAAGTCAAGAGTCAAGAGAGAGTGACTGAAACGAAAGAAGTAAGTCAGATTCATGGGAAATGGTCATCCGTGGTTCCTGCCTACATCTTCGGGAAAAGGCATTTTTTGCCTGTTTTTCCGGTTCAGAATGACAAAACCTATAAAATAGTCCAATATTATTAATCTGCAGTTGATAGGAGTGGGTTACAATTCGTTATTATTATAGTTATTTAGTTAACATAGCGTCCGTAGGTGGAAACACATTAGTATTGCCATGTAAAAAGTTACGAAAAAATGCGAGTGCCTACTTTCGTTTGACAGACTATCAGCCAATTTAATGAAACCGCTTCAATGATCTCCGATGAATTCCGAATGACCTGTGATTTTTAGTAGAACCGAACGAATACGACCAACATCTTACAATAAACAGTGATTTAATTGGAATTATTTTTTCATCCCCCCATCTCGGAAAGAGTATTTTTGCTCTTCGATATCTGAGTGCAAAAGCCATTTTATTCCGCTAGAGGATAAAGTAAATTGAATTTAGAACATCGTGTGCACTAAGTTTGTGAATTCAAAACATCATTAAACCTATTTACTTCTACCTCCATGATGCCGAATTTATCATACAAGCTTTTTTAATTGGTTAAAAACTCAGACTCGGAACCTTCTTGGTGTATTACTTTTTTTTGCATTTAGTCATTTCCTCGCTGAGCTGGGATGAAAAGTTACGTGTTGCACTCTAAGATGTTTTCAAAATTGGTTGCACTCGAGTTCAAAGATTTTTCACCTCGTGCTCTTTTGATTCCCTCGCTAACGCTCAGGATTCTAATTTTTGAATCCTTCGCTTGCTCGGTCATCAAAATTGAGCACGCGGTTAATAAGCAACTTTGCACTCTTGTTTATCAAATAACTATTAACAGGTTACGCGAACGACAGTAGCAAGTGTGACGTATGATTACATAATCTTCTAATGTATAAAAATATCGTGTTTATAAAATATCACTGTTTTTGTGGTCGCACTCCTCCGAAACGGGTCGACCGATATTAATGATTTTTTGTCGTACATTTGGTAGGTATGAGAATAGGTCGTAAGGTATTTTTCACCTTCCTACCCCCACCCCCCATTTCTTTATAGCGATTTCAGTATTTTTGTATGAACATATCCATATAATTTAACCGTCGTTCATTGACGCGAAGTCATTTACATGAAGTGTCGCGTCACTTTGACAAGAGTGTTTTATATAGTTTTTATCATAAGTTCCCACGGGAACGGGAAATTTAAAGCGCGCGATGCCGCGGGCGTGTCAGGTAGTTACTTATATTATACACAACTTATTTTAGATGTTCACTGCCTTAAGCCTTGCTTGAGATCACAACAAATGTTTTAATTAAAAGAAGTCTGTTAAAAAAATAAATATGTAATACGATAACTTAACGATAAAAAAATATGAGGCAATCTTTAAAAGGCAATTTAAATTTAAAGAATTCAAAGATAAATGTACTTAGCCGTTAGATAATTCGTTTCAGTTTGTTATTTATTCGTATCAGCAGATATTTTTTTTGCACACATACACGACCGATGCTTTACGATGAAAAACGAAAGAACTGCTATCAGCCGATTTAACGAAACCGCTTCAACGATCTCCGATGAATTCCGAATGACCTGTGATTTTTAGTAGAACCGAATGAATACGATCAATATCTTACAATGAACAGTGATTTAATTGTAATTATTTTTAACATGTTACGCGAACGACAGTAGCAAGTGTGACGTATGATTACCTAATCATCTAATGTATAAAAATATCGTGTCACTGTTTTTGTGGTCACATTCCTCCGAAACAGGTCGACCGATTTAAATGATTTTTTTTGTGTATTTGGTAGGTATGAGAATAGGTCGTAAAGTATTTTTCACCCTCCTACCCCCACCCATCCCCCATTTTTTAATCGCGATTTTAGTTTTTTTGTATGAACAATATCCATATAATTTAACCGTCGTTCATTGACGTGAAGTCATATAGTTTTTATCTCAGTTTCATATGATTCACTTAACTTGTGAAATGTTCCATCCCTGCTTCTGTAGGGCTTTGCACACGCGACAAACGGACCAGCAGTTTTTGTACGAGCAGTTGTTTGGCTCGGTTGGTTACAGATGGAAGTGTTTAACGTGAACTCCGGAGTCGGTATGGCGAACGGAACAATGAGCTTAGTGCGTATAATTCTAACAGGTATAGATTAGTTTATTTGGTTTATTTAATACTGTAAACTTAAAACAGTTGTGATAATAAGGTTGACCTGTGCTGTGTCTGTGTGTCGCACAGACAGTGTGTGCAAATAGTCTGTGTGTCGCAAATAGAGTTTTATGAATCAGTTCGCGAAACTCTAATATAAAGTTGTAATGCTTTCCAGTTGAATAAACACATTCTTAAGGTCGTTAAGGCGATATGTAAAAAAAAATTGAGCCGCTAAGTAACTGTCGTATTCAATAACTAAATATAGTACTGATTTCATATTTAAGGAATATTTACTTTAGGATTTAAACTACATAAATGAAAGTCAGAAACGCAATTGGTGAAATCGGTTTGTCAAAATCGGCTCTTCTAAAACACTAATATCGTTCATTCTCCGACTCAAGATAAGATTTAAAGTATTTTTTTACATAGTTATGTAGGTAATTATGGTACCTAAATTAATGGAAAAGCATTTTGTTTTCATTTGTTGGTTCTCTTGCAATTCGAGATTTTATCTTTTGTCACTTACGTCATATACTCCTGCGACAATGCGACGTGGTTATGGTACATGTTTGTCTCGTTCTTCACCTAAGCAATTAAATAGCACTGTCACTTTCTTGCATTTCCGGATGCTCCGCCAAATCGTCACCGAAATTAAATTTGTATATCGTCTTAAAAGCAGTGTCTGGGGCTAAGCCTGTGCCATCTAAAGCTCCGATTTGGAACGCAATAGCAGTCATTAATTAATTATACATTGCAATAGGTTACGTGGCTATATGTTAACACATGGTAGAACTAGAAGATGATACCTACCTGCAATAGGTAAATGATGCTAAGGTAAAATAATCTACGTTGATTGCTTATACGTAATATACCTAGAAGTATTTCGGTAAAATTTAAATTAAGATACCTAGTGGTTCGCCCCGCACTGAAATCACGCGAGTCTCCCATAAAAACAAAAAATATATTATTCCTAATCTTTGACCAATATAATAGTGCCTAAATTACTTGACCTAGTTTCATTCAAATTACAGGTAACGGGAGTTCATGTTAATTGGTCTCTCCTTTTTGGGGTTTAAATTGCAGTTATTCTGGATTTCAGACTTTTGTCTATATTTTGTCACTAAAGCTACACGCATACCAAATTTCTGCACGGTGGGGTCACTGGTGTACCCTGTGAATTTAGTCAAAGTTCAGTTTTTATTATGGCTAATGATTTAACAACTACAAGATTTAAACTGAAAATAAAAACGGGGTCGAAATGTACTGATGAAGACCTTTCATTAGACGTCCCACTTGACCGATTGTCTCATTTTTATTTATTTACCCCTTTTGAATCTCAATATCTCAACAACCCCCACACATTTTTAGCTCATTTATTCACACCAGGATTGTGCCATCACCTATATATCAAATTTCACGATGGTCGGATCGAAGCTTCGAAAGTTATCCTCGTACAAACAAACACACATACATACAACGCCGATTTGCCCAAGTTGATTTGGAGAGCTCGCTTTGCTCCATCAATAATTACACATGACAGCACCGTGTGGGTTGTTATTAAGAATGCTCTACTTACATAAATAGGCTTGTTTATGCGACTCGCTAATGAACAATTTAAATGCATAAGGGCCTGGTTCACGAACAGATTTTTAAATTTTAAACAGTGATGATGCTGCACAGTGTTGATGATGCAGTGATGATGATCACAGGACTGTGATGATTTCTAGCATACTACTCTACCACGTTTGGATGGCGCTCGGTTAAAATCAAATGTATTCAGAAACATTGCCATCTTTTCTACGATAACCTTTCTCTAATATCTACGACTCATTTATTTATGGCGGGTTCCTGTATCCGTCGGTAACAGACTACGCCTTGTATCCTCTTGAAAAAAGTTTGACTAGTGTCAAAATTTTGACACTAGCCGCCGTTTAAAAATGTTATAATTATATAATTTATTTATTTTTATAATTAAATTGTATTTGTGAGTATTATTATATTTATGTAGGCAATTAGGTAGTTAGTAGTTTTTAAAGTAAAACTTCTTTACGCACGCTTGACTTGGGGAGTAAGCTGGTGAATGCGTTACGAAAAGTGCGAACGGAATTTGAGAAGTTAATGAATAAGTTAGTGAAGACAGAAAGAAGGAGAGTTACGTTTTGTATATTTTTAAACGTTAATGTGCGAGTTGCGTCTGTCCAGACTGAACGACCTATAGACGTGTGGACAATTTTGTAATTGAACAATTTTATAAATTAATATTTTGAAAAAGTAGTTTTACTTCAGTCTTTTGGTCTAAAGCACACTCGTTTTTTTATTTCTATATGTATTTTTTGTTAGTATGTATCTTGTTAAGCACGCAAACCTAAGTTTTTTCACCTGTCACTGGTTGACTGGTAGAAAATGCTTATAGCATTAAGTCCTCCATCTGTAAATTTTTCTTTTTGTCCAATAAACAAAAACAAACAAAAATGTTTGATTAGTAAACCGTTAGATAACGAGGCGTGGTGAACATCAGGAAACGCTGTTTGTTTAAACAAGTAAAATTTTAATGAATCTATAACGCAATGAACGATTATGTTGTGTTGTTCGTGAACTTGACCGTTAGCCACGTGCACCAATTCACGTGTCCAATCCGATATATTAAATTTGAAAAATAGAAGATCTTTGACAACATTCAACATGGCGGGGATGTTGGCACGTGCAGTACGTGCCAACATCCCCGCCATGTTAAATGTTAATTTCACTGTCAGATTTTCACTGGCCCTGTTCACAATGAGGCTGTTTTCAGGGCTGTTCGCGGGGCAGTCGATGTGGCTGGATGGATTGGCGTCGAGTCTCGGCTACGAGAGCGTGTACCACCACGCTGTCATCATCGACGCTGGCTCCTCGGGCTCCAGGGTGCTCGCTTATAAGTTCAGGGTACCGTTCACAGGTATGTTTTTTTTTAAATTTTTGTATTGATCATAAGGTTTAAGTGAAAACTTCTTTAGGTGCGTTGGGCATATTTTGAGATGAGAAAAAACCATTGAATTCGCGACAGTGTTACCTGTTACCGTTACCGACACCTCTGTATATAAGTATCTGTAGTGTAGTCTGCTTTTATTCAAGTTTTCACTTCTGACGGCACTCCCGGAGTGCCAATTTATTTGAGATGGGGAAAAAACCATTGAACTCGCGACACTGTTACCGTAACCGACACCTCTGTATATGAAGTGAAAACTTCTTTAGGCGCGTTCGTCATATTTTGAGATGGGGAAAAACCATTGAACTCCCGACACTGTTACCGATACCTCTGTATATAAGTATCTCGTAATTGTTCATGTTTTCACTTCTGTCGGCACTCCCGGAGTGACATTTTTTTTATTGATGACTAGCTGACCAATCCGCAGCTTCGCACGCGTAGTTTTTCAATAAAAACATTACCCTCCTTCTGCGCAGTTGGGTAAAGAGTAGCCTATGTCACCGGAGGATAGTGTAGCTTTCCAACAGTGAAAGAATTTTTTAAATCAGTCCTGTAGCTTCGGAGCCTATTCAATACAAACAAACAAATCTTTCCTCATTATAATATTAGTATAGATAGCCAAGCGCTTGACCACTACCTCACCTGGTGGTAAGTGATGGTGTGATCGAAGATGGAGCACGCTTGCCTGGAAAGAACCTAATCACTCTGGACTTGAAGACTCCTAAATTATACTGGTGCTAAGAATAATCCATACTAATCAGTATAACAAACAACAATAACATTAATTGTAACATTATTCCATGATAGTATTTTTCGAACTTTCGCGATTACTGTACATAATTACTGATTGAAACGGGTATTTATTAGTTTCCACTGTGTTGCAGTAGGTAATTATGAATGAATACAATAAAAGTAACCATCATAATTTTTATTTTATCTTTCAGTATTTGGCCAAGCCAATTTGGGCCTAGTTGAAGAATATTTTGAGCAGTCCAAACCCGGATTGTCATCGTTTGCTGATAACCCTGAGCAGGTAAATATGGGAAAAACACAAGAGACGCATTTAAATGAATAAAAGTATTAAAATACTAAAAATCTAAAAATACTAAAAAACAAGGAAGTAAATAAAACATTAAGAAGGAATTTGAAATCATTTTTAATAAAAAAAATACGATTCAGTTGACGAATTAATGCACTTACTCCCTAAGCTTTTTACTATCTAAGCTGAAAAATGTGTACACACGGCTACACATCAAGCTATACTTTTCCAGTATAAGCTGACCTCGCATTGTGTAGGCTTTTCGTAGAATGAGAGGTCAGCTTATACTAGTAATGTATAGCTTGATGTGTAGCCGTGTGTACATGTAAGCAGAATAAATGAACAAAATAGACAAAACTATAATGTACTCCACACAATTGTGAAAAAGAAACTAGTTGATCCGCCCCGGCTTCGCACGATTTTATCAAAATAAAATATTACACTCGGGGATAATGTAGCTTTTTATCAGTGAAAGAAAATTCAAAATCGGTTCAGTAGATCCGGAGATTACCCATTCAATCCAAACTCACAAATTTTACCTATAATCTTCTAATATATAAAAATCCCGTGTCACGGTGTTTGTGGTCGCACTCCTCCGAAACGGGTAGACCGATTTTAATGAATGTTTTTTTTTGTATATTTGGTAAGTATGAGAATATGTCGTAAAGTATTTTTCACCCTCTTCCCCCCATTTTTTAATAGTGATTTTAGTATTTGTCTATGAACAATATCCATATAATTTAACCGTCGGTCATTGACGTGAACTATATTACACGAAGTGTCGCGTCACTTTGACAAGAGTGTAATAAATAGTTTTATTCCCGAAGTTCGCACGGGAACGGGAAATTTGAAGTGTGCGAAGCTGCGAGCGGGTCAACTGCGCTTGCTAACCCGCATGTCCAGCGTGGTTAGTTTCGGGCAATTCCCCTCTAATGAATTACGGTCGCTTTGTAAAATTGGGGCTATGAGGGAGGCCTGTGTTCAGTAGCGGATGTGTTATGGCTGATATGATGATATTAACTAACTCACATAAACTACATACAAAACTATTATATAATAATAATAATGAATAAAATATAAAGATAAAGAAGTTAACTCAGCAATGTAAAGATAAATATAAAATGCATCCTCGTTATATTACGTATTACAAACGGTGGTCTTGTAATGAGCAATCTTCTTTAGGATATTAAGGATATTTACCACGGTTTTGACTTTGAAATATGTTTAACATCAGGGTGCAGACACTATAGTGCAGTTGATCAAGAAAGCTGAGTTCCTCACGCCTCTTGAGAAGCGCAAATCCACGCCGCTGATCGTACGAGCGACCGCCGGTCTTCGTCTTTTACCCGCGGAGAAGGCCCAGCAACTCATCACATCTGTCTCCCAGGCTATTGCGAAGTAAGAAGATGATATCTTTATTGTACACCATTAAAGCGAAAGCAAAATAATAATCATCTGAAAATAGCGCGAAAACTTTGTTTGACTGTAAACGAGTCATGTCAATGTCACTTTGACGTGACATTGACATCATAGACAACATGAACATTGTGTGAAACACTGTTCGGCTAGGGGATTCTCCAGTTCATCATCACCTATAATAGTTCACTGCTAGACGTAGGTCTCTCCCAGGGTGCGCCATTGAGCCCGATCCTCAGCTCTTCTCATCCAATCCTTGCCAGCTACAGCGCGCAAATCGTCACTCCATTTAGCCGGAGGGCGTACTACACTTCGCTTGCCTAGACGTGGTCTCCACCCCAGAACACGTTTACCCCAACGGTTATCGGTTCTGCAGCAGATATGACCGGCCCACTGCCATTTCAGCAGTTCGCCATTTTAGATTCCCCAGTTAGTGTTTATGAAATACAAAGATGATTGCTTCAACATTCAACCTCTAGGTGAATGCTGAACGATGGATTTTGGGCAACTGTTCACTCCCTGACTATGCGTTTCAGTGTTACTCGCGTAAGGCTGCGGGTGTCCGGCTTTGTAATAGACTCCACCCCCATCTCGTTCCGTGGATATCGTACGAGGCGATTAAGGGGAAAAAGATGGGGGATGGCGTCCCCCATTTTCAAACGAACAGCTCAACTGCGCTCGCTAATGTTCTATGGCTGATATGATGATGATTAACTAACTCACAGAAACTACATACAAAACTATTAGCCTTGTGCCGATAAAGAAGTTGACTCAGCAATGTAAAGATAAAGATAAAATGCGTTTATTTTGTCACTAATACAAAGATTCGTAACTACGCTTAAATTTTTAATAATTGTGACAAAAATGGCCAATACTCAGTATGTGCTATGGTAATGTGCTTATCAAGTTTTGTTCAGCGCTGTTTTTCTGTTAAAACTGTTTTGTACAACTCGAGATAATAAAAGAAACTGACTCAACCTAAGGAAAAAGCAGAAACAATGCAAATCAATTTATAATAAAACTACCGACTGCGCCAAATTTATTGTAACGCGGGTGACAGTCATACTTTTGTTAAAGTAAGTGTGTGAGACATAAGACATACGCAAAAAAACCTGGCCCTGACCATGGGAAAATCAGAAAATACGAGTTCTATACCACCCAGATGAGACCAAATAGTTGACTCGCTATGGACTGAAGTCTTCTGGCATAGAGAAAATATCAGAAGCTTGTATTTGTAAACTCAAATTAGGTTCGATTATTTTCACCATGAAAATATCCTTACCGACTGCGCCAAGTTTTTACTCGAGGTACTCGTAACTGACAATTTTTTTATTTTAGGTTAGGATACGACACTCATACCCACGGCGTGGAAATTATGGATGGATCTGACGAAGGAATCTTCATCTGGTATACCATCAATTTATTGCACAGTAAGTACTTATTTCATTTCGAAATTTTGACTTTGGTAGCTACTTTGTTACGGGCTGACACACTTACTTCAAACTATAATATTCAAAGGATAGCAGGAAGAAAATGCTAATTAGCAAAACGTTCGTCTATGTATTACTATTGCATTATTACTGCATTAAATCATTTACTAATCTAATCTAAAACACCCTATTCGTAGATTGGAAATTAAAAACATCATTTATTTTTTAGTCACGTCATGTGACTTAAAAGATACATGATATTTATTTGCTTAAACAAGCGTACAATAAGGTCTTAAAAACTAGGTTATTCGAGTCAACGATTCACTTTCAATCACAATAAGGATGAATAAAATTAACCACTTGTATTGCGTTGTCAGTGGCGAAGCTTAAGTCGTCCTTGTGCAAGTGGTAGCACAGAGGACATATACGCATGTGGACCATGCTTTGAATGGGTTCCCCGCAGTCGCAACCAGTCAATGTAGGGTAAAAAAAACTAATGGTAATGGCGCCTTAGGCTAAGTTCGGCCCGCGCGGTACCGCGCGATCTACTAGCCACGCAGTACAAGATCAAACAAAACAGTGTTTATGTAGATGACATTACCGCGCGGCACAGCGCGGTGCGCTCCGTCCCGTGTATCGACTCGTTCAGTTGTTCCGCGCGGTTTGTGATGGGCTGACGCACCGATTGAAGAAAAAAGAGCAGCGAAAACGATGTATCTATCGACTTGCTAATCGATGAAATTGAAAAAAGAGATGCCTGAAAGACTCATTTATAATTAGGTTGATTGTTGTTAATTTTTAAAGTAATGAATAAAGAGTTTACTTACCTTAATGTTACTAAGAGTTTTTCTTTTGGTGATTATGCTATATCTTATAGCATCATCACTGGGTTTTAAATAGTTTTCAACGCAATCATATAAAAAATCAAAGATGCAATAGATATCCTGAAAAAATCTTCGTATAGTTCAGGTCGGGATATAAAGTGATAATCACTTTTCACTTAAAATAGGATAAACCCAGTATCGTCTTTGTTTTCTGCGACATCTCAGTTTTCGGTACAGAATCCATAAGCAAATTGCCTCGCATGTCCATTCTCAATCAATGTTGGTGCCAGACTGGCTTGCGTACAATGCTGTCATGTGAACGCTGCCACCGCGTGTCGACGCGCGGTGCCGCGCGGTCATGTGAACTTATCCTTATACTGTTACTGAGTTGTTACTGTTAAAATGTAACTAATATGATTATGGCGCAATAAATTATCACTGCTATTGATCGTGATATTTTTAATCGTTATCTGTACTCGATCAAGTTATCGGTGTAGTAATGTTTTGAGTCTAAAGAGCCCGTCCGCATATCGAATGAGTGTTAAAGATATAATACACCTATTTCGAATCGTATCGATAAGATTTCTATCAGTATTCTATCCATAAGTATTATATCAGTTATCTGGTTCCCATAGTACAAGCTTATTTTAGTTTGGGGCTAGATGGCGTTGTTTGAAATGAACAGCAATATTTATTGACCGATCGAGCGAAGCATCTCAGTTTCGAGATTGGCCGAAAAATGCTTTTGATCGTCTGTCTGTCTGTCTGTTCTCGCCTACAGGTCGCATTTTTCAACCAATTTTTACGAAAATTGGCACACTAAGTTCCTTGATTTATTTAAATTTTTTAGTCGACGCGTTTTTTGTTTGAGGAGGGGAGAGGGGAAGCGGAAAAGTTTGTTGTAGCGTTATTTATCGACGGATTTCAATCAAATTTGAGAGGCACACTAATTTTTTTCATTTTATTCGGATTTTATTCTACACAACATTTTGCAACACAAAATCCAAAAGGGGGAGTGGAGGGGGGATCGCTAAAACTTATACCAATATGTATATGACTCAAAAGTCTACATAGCCTAATGGAAAATTCAAGCATCTGAAATTAGATTTAAAATTGGACTTGGGGTAGATGGAAAGACTATCTAATAAAGGGTAAAGGGAAGGAAGGGGAACCTTGGGTGCAGGCCGCATTAAATTGATTTGCATCGAAAACACCACTGTTCTTTAAGTTATGAGGAATAAAAAATATATTAGAAAAACACTGCCAAATTACAAATATTTGCGACTGCGACAGATATACAGACAAATGCTAGTGTTCTTATAAGGTTTTTATATTTGCGCTAAAATATAACAGTTTCAGTAGAACATCACGTATCTAGCGATACATCAATTTCAGTATATCATCGCGGGTCTAACGATACATCAATTTCGGTTGATCATCAAAGGTCTAACGATACATCAAATTCACTAGACCGTCAAGGGTCTAACGATACATCAAATTCAGTAGATCATCAAGGGTCTAACGATACATCAAATTCAGTAGAACATCAAGGGTCTAACGATGCATAAAATTCAGTAGATCATCAAGGGTCTAACGATGCATAAAATTCAGTAGATCATCAAGGGTCTAACGATGCATAAAATTCAGTAGATCATCAAGGGTCTAACAATACATCAAATTCAGTAGATTGTCATCGGTCTAACGGTATATATATTTCAGATCTAATGGGCGGTGAAACTATGGCAGCCCTCGACCTCGGCGGTGGTTCTACACAAGTTACGTACCAGCTCACTGAGCGCGATGTAGCGCAGTATCCTCTCACCGACCAGTACGTCGTGCCTGCTGGGAAGAACGTCACACTCTACACACACAGGTAACTTATCTTGTGCTTAAGCTGCTGTAGCCCATCTACAGCAGCTACAATCTTAAGTACAAGTACATTGTCAAATAATTTATTATATACTTAATTTAAATTCTAAATTGCTATGTATGTCAATAGGTAACAATTATAAACATTGGATTGAATTAGTCATTTATTACATATTGTTATATTCTTACATAACAAAGTCAAAGTCAAAATCATTTATTCATTAAAATCACAAGGATCACTTTGAAACGTCAATTTTACTGCCTGTTCCTTCGCGACAAAGCCAGGAAAGAAAGGGAAGAAACAAGGCTGATTGTTTTTTTAATGATCCTTTTAGAATACATTACAATACAGAAAATAAATTACGTCTAAATTGTAACATTTTAACGAGTTGGAGCAATTTCAATCCCAAGCTTCTCTATCATCTAAATAAATCCGATATTTTATAGTAGGCTTTTTTATAAAGATTTTGTTTAATTGCGTTTTTAAATTTGTTAATTGTCAATTTTTGTACATCACTTGGGAGTTTGTTATAAAAGATAAAACTGTTGTATAGTATAGATGAGATTCGTGTTTGTAAAGGTTTTGTTTTTGTTATTAAGCTACCTCGGGCTGGGCTTGCTCGCCGCTCGGTACGGCGTGTTCGCGATGGAGGCCGGCGGCAACGACACCCGCGAGCTTACCTCCGTCTGCGTCGAGCCTATCATACAGAGAGAGCCGTGGACTTATGCCAACAAACAATACTACATCAGGTAATTAATACACGCTAAGAGTAGTAGTGTTCCTTGTGAAAGTACTCCCACCAGTATTTTTCAAACTTTCGCGACCACTACATTTCGACCCGACGTTTCGGCTGTGTTGCAACAGTCGTGGTCACGGGTTGACTGGAGTACTTGGAGCTACCGTCGAGAAGTGATGGCAGCTGCAGCAACTACCCTCACTTGCTATTCACAATTAGAAATATCCTCGTTCATATTACGACTCTCTACACGTGATCGGTCGTCTCGGTACGTAGATACGGTTAGTATAGGCTCTGTTATAGGCGATGGTTACCACTTAACATCAGGTGGGCCATAAGCTTGTTCCATTTCCATGTGATATGAAAAAAAACAAAAAATAACGGAACTACGGGACCCATGTAACTGATTGAATACTTATACACTACTTTTTTTGTAAATACATACTCTTATTATATAGAGAAACAACCAGACCCAGCATAAATATCTGTAGATCATACACAAATTTGTTTCACGGCGGTAATCGAACCCGCAACCTCCTGCGTATTAGCCGACAATTCTCCCACTGCGCCACGGAAGTTGTCAAAATACCGGAAGAATAAAACTTTCAGGGGAGAAAGTTCTAGAAAGCGGTTAGATGGCATAATCCCGATCGGCCATTATGTTTTTTTCATAATCGCGTCTCACAACGTAACTTGTGTATTTGAAATGGGGACATATAGACGAACGAAAAATGTCTTCTGGGCTATGTCAGTGACCTTGGTTCGTCTATGCATCTCCTCATTTATGACTTGATCTCGTAGAGAAATTTCAAGCATAACCCTGTCCATAGCACAATAACCAACCATGAACCTTCTTATGACGCCCATAGTAAGAGACCACTTGAGCAAACTTGAGTCTTGTGAGGCCCATTAGAAGATACCTACCACTCGAGCAAACTTGAGTCTTATGAGGCCCATTGTAAGATACCACTCAAGCAAACTTGAACCTTATGAGACCCATTGTAAGATACCACTCGAGCAAACTTGAGTCTTATGAGGCCCATAGTAAGATACCACTCGAGCAAACTTGAGTCTTGTGAGGCCCATTAGAAGATACCTACCACTCGAGCAAACTTGAGTCTTATGAGGACCATTGTAAGATACCACTCGAGCAAACTTGAACCTTATGAGACCCATTGTAAGATACCACTCGAGCAAACTTGAGTCTTATGAGGCCCATAGTAAGATATCACTTGAGCAAACTTGAGTCTTGTGAGGCCCATTAGAAGATACCTACCACTCGAGCAAACTTGAGTCTTCTTATGAGGTAAGAGAGTGAGTTTGAATAATAAATGTGTTGTTATTTCAGTGGCGCCGCCCGCCCTAAAGGCATGAAGCGTAAGGACGCGTTCGCCCTCTGCCACGAGGCGGTTAAACAGTACGTGATGGCGACCCTGGACTGGGAGCCGAGCGTGGCGCCCAAGGGCACCGTGGCCGCTATGAGCTACTTCTACGACGTCGCTGCTGATGCCGGTCTTATTGGTAAGTGTTATGGTTCATTTTACTGCAACCCAATGAGAGCTTTTCCGAAAAAATAGGCGCGTAACTTACTTAACCCCTATGATAATAAATAACCAAACTTAGATTTCAGTACATAAGTACATGATTTTTATATGCTTAATTACCGTTTTAAAGAAAAATACTTATAAATGTTTAGAAATATTATAGCATTTAAAATCTAAGGTTTGAGCCGGTGCTATCGTAAGTTTATATCAATAGGTAAAACAAAATAGTTCAAATTACTTCCGAGCCATTCCGAGCCAAACAAAATTTTACCTACTTATGAACTTTGAAGTAAAAAGTGCTACTTTACAGTAGACAAAAAACTTTTGTAATTTACTATAAACTAGCTTCCGTCAACGGCTTCGCACGCGTGTTTTGTCAATATTAAGTAGCTTATTTTTTAATTTATCTATATACCAAATTTCATTGAAATCGGTTCAGCCGTTACGACGTGATTGAGTAACAAACAAAAAAACATTCAAATTTTCGCATTTATAATATTAACGTGACTTTTGTATATGTATACTTAACTTAGTTTCTAGTTGATCTTTGTGCTTTTAAACTTACATTAGTAAAGCGGGATCCGCTAAGAGATTATTTGTATGATTATGGATATCCTCAGACCCTCTGACTCTGTACGCAGTCCTGTGAAGATATCTCACAAAGGGGTAGTTTGAGGCAAGCCTAGATATTAAGTTTGATACACAATCCCAAACTGAGAATGCTAACGACTATGCAAACGTGGGTGACGTTTGCATAGTCGTTAGCATTCTTAGTTTGGGGATCAGGACTATGTTTTTGTCTTTTGGATGTTAATAAACCTGTTTACTTCCAGATGTAATGAAAGGCGGCACCGTCTCCGTGTCCCAGTACCAGGCGTCCGCTCTGAAGGCGTGCTCCGCGTCCAACGTGGAGCAGCCCTGGGCCTGCATCGACCTGGTGTACGTGATGACCCTGCTGCAGGACGCGTACAAGATACAGCCGAGAGAACCCGTCTCGGTAAGCGCTTCACCGCGAATGCTCTTACAAACGAGCACCACTGCAGCTGTCGATAGAGCCAACCGCAGCCGTCGACAGAGCTAACTGCGGCTGTCGACAGAACCAACTGCGGCTGTTGACAGAGACAACTGCAGCTGTCGACGGAGCTAACTGCAGCTGTCGACAGAGACAACTGCAGTTGTCGATAGAGCCAATTGAAGCTGAGCCAACTGCGGCTGTCGACAAGAGCCAACTGTAGCTGTCGACAGAGTTGACTGCGGCTGTCGAAAGAGCCAACTGCAGGTGTTGACAGAGCCAACTGCGGCTATCGACAAAGACAACTGCAGTTGTCGATAGAGCCAATTGAAGCTGAGCCAACTGCGACAAGTTACTCAGTCAGAAGACGACTGTCGACAAGAGCCAACTGCAGCTGTCGACAGCGAACTGCGGCTGTCGAAAGAGCCAACTGCAGTGTTGACAGAGCCAACTGCGGCTGTCAAAGAGCCAACTGCAGCGGTTGACAGAGCCAACTGCGGCTGTCGACAGAGGCAACTGCAGCTATCGACAGAGCCAACTGCGGCTGTCGACAGAGCCAACTGCGGCTCTTGACAGAGCCAACTGCGGCTGTCGACAGAGCCAACTGCGGCTGTCAACAGAGCCAACTACAGGTAATTTATCAGAAAAAAACTTATTTAAACTATATTTCTTGTTCACAGCTATTCAAGAAAGTGGACGGACACGAAGTATCCTGGGCTCTAGGCTTGGCCTACACTACAGTGATGAATAATATGGCTGCCGCGGCACAATAACAAATATAATATATTCCTAGACTAATTACGGTGATCCATACTTAAAGAGTACATTAAAGCAGACACAGCAACTAGCTCAAGCAACTGGCAGCTCGCAACTAGCTGTTTATGACATATAATTTTTAGCAACTGTGCCGACGTGGCAACTCTAGTTGCAACTTGCGATGATATCAAACAGGAACAAACTTGCAAAAAGTTGACAGTTGCTTCAACTAAAGTTGTTACGTCTGCGCAGCGCCTTAAGAGTTGCGCGGTCAGACTGGAGACTATACAAACAATCAGTTACGTAACTTTTGCCACGATGAGTTTCAATTAGAAACCGGTAAATATTATATACTTTGTAAATTGGTTGAGTTTTCTGTCATAACGTAGTGATTGAAACTGATTGTAACACAGTAAGCAGTACTCCAACTAGCTTAAATAAATTAGGGTCAAATTTGCCGATCGACTTGAAACTTAATCTTTTTGAGTTTAAAGTTGTTTTTTTTTTAATTTTAATACGTACAAACACGAAAAAGATGTTATGTTTTGTCATATTGCACGTACAAACTTTTGAATTTTATACTTCCAGAGTTTTAAGACGCGATTTGGTTTTGCCTACTCTTTCTAATGTTTGAAGCTAGAAAGAGAGGGCTAAATTTTTGTTTTGAGTAAAGCTGTATTTTATTATGATAATGATTTAAGTGATTTGACATGCAACTGTTACCTCTATGGTTCCCCTAATGTGATATAATCTATGATTTAAATTTTATTTAATAAATATTTATTAAATCTTTCTAAAAACGTTAAAAAAGTGCGGTCTCTTTCTGACAAAGCAGTTTCGTATTAGATAGAGAGAGATAAACACTAACGATTTTAGAAGGGGGTTTATTGTATTGACGTTTAGAGATCCGATAATTTTCACGTTATTAATGAATATTCAAATTGCATCACCAAAATATAATTCGGTAAACTCACGACGTTCGAATTGACTGTAGCTGTAAAAGCACATTTGGCCATATTTTCTGGAAAAAAAAAATACCTTTTTCACGCATTTGTATTCAAAAAAGGAAATACTAACAGATCCTTTTTATTACCCGACTACGGCAAAGCTAAAAGGAAAGCTAAAAGGAAGGGTTATGTTTTTGTTATGTATGTATGTTGGTATTTACCTATGTTCTCCTCCTACCGATTTTGATGAATAAGGTGGCAATCGATTCGTTCATAATTGCATTCTTTAAATTAACTCCTACATCAGTACAGTCTCAGCACTTATACACAATGAGCCAATGAGCCGTTATATTTGCCGCCAGCGAGCCAATTTTTCCTCTAAAAGTGGCAATCCACTATACGTCAAAATGATTAATTAAATGATTTTTCAGGGTATAGACTCAAACGCAATAGCTGACGAACAGTGAAGGTTACTGACCAACTGACCGAGCAGCAACTAGTCTTTGAGAACTAGGCTTTTCACAAAATGGCCTGTTTTCAATTCTATACCTATCCTCAATCGTTATTCGAGTTTCAGGCGTATTTTATTTGACAGTTTTCAAGGAACTGTCAAGAATGTCTGCTTGAGTGTCGGTTTAGTCTTGAGTTTATTTCTAGAATACAGATATCTTCACTCTCATTCACCAAGAAGCACAAAAATAATAAGCCCATAAGAAAAAAAGATTTATAATTTGAATTTAAAACGATTAATACATGTTACTCTGACGACCTGCATGGCGCAGTGGGCGAACAGTCGGCTGAGACGCAGGAGGTAGTGGGTTCGATTCCCGCCGCGGAACAGATGTTTGCATGTTTTACATATATTTGTTTCGGGTCTGGTTGTTTTTCTATATATTAAATACGACATACGAAAAAAAGTATATAAGTATTCTATCAGTTATCTGGTACCCATAGTACAAGCTCTAGTTTGGAGCTAGATAGTTCTGTGTGAAATGTCCAGAAATATTTATTTATTTACTAACACAAGTTAGTTATGAAGTCTGCGAGTGAGTTAGCTACGGGGCTGAGAAATATGTTGTGCTGTAATTTGTTAAAATGAGTTCTTAGTTTGTTGCCAAAAGGCTGGTATCAGTCGATTACTATATAGATATTGTACTGGTTTACCGTAATCACGGATGAGCAAGGTATTTGTGAAGGTATGAACTAGGGATGAAAATACGTCAATTCCTCGATACGATACCGATGATATAGGGCAGCGTATATACCGATACGGAAAAAAAGTTTGTTATCTATTGTTAAATATCGAATGAATGAAAACGTTGATTCGTTTTAGAGTTTTTTTCGGTAGTTAGGTTTTTGATTGGGTTGGATTTTTATATAACGAATATTCATTTATATTTTAATTAATTAACATTAAGTAGTATTTTTTTACTCTGACTTTATTTTATTGTACAGTGTTATGACTTGCCTTGAATAGCATTATCATATGAAATTGTCTTTGAAATTTAAATTGTCTGCGTCTGCAAACTTCTAATGTGGACTAAAACTTAATTAAAAATTAGTATTAAGGTAGGTAATTATGAAAAATATGTTTTTCGGGCGCCTGTAAGTGTTTGCTTAAGTAACGTCAAATCCATTTACACAATTACCGTCAATTTTAATTTTTGTCTATCGGTGTCGTACCGGGTACGGTATCGTAGATGAGATACGATATCGGTACCACCCCTAGTTTATAATATTTGAATGGATCGAAATACTATCCGCGTTTTCCAACACAACACGCGCCTTGCTTACGAACGTACACACGGCTACACATCAAGCTATAATTTTCCAGTATAAGCTGACCTCTCATTCTATTAAAAGCCTACACAATGCTAGGCCAGCTTATACTGGAAATGTATAGCTTGATGTGTAGCCGTACTTTAGTTTCTATGAATAGTGTGTTTATCTGTGCATTTTATAGAAGTCGATTTACATATTTGTCTCTTGAAGAAATACTATGCTATTACTGGGGCTACAGTTAAGGTAACGCCACACTATCAATAAAATACATGGTATTGTGGCGTTAAATATGATGTTACTGTACGTGCGATTATTGTTTTGTTATTCTATTAATTTATTGTATTTGATACAAATTGAGTGAGAAATTACTTTGAGGTGTTGGGTTGACGGAAAATATTATTTTCTTTTGTGCATCGTAACGGTTGTATTTATTACTCTCTAAATGATTATATTATTATATGCATTTATATAATAACTCTATGACTAAGGCACATTTTAAATATAGATAATATTGAAATTGCTAAATATTTTTATGAGATATTTAGATTTTCCTTCACTTTGGATGTAATATTGATGGATTTTGTATTGAAGCGGTCCGCGACGATCAATGGTGATTGTCAGTTGCTTATTGTCAATATTAATTGGTCGTCTCATCGCTTTAGCTTTCTGCACTTTAGGTATTTGTGTACCTAGCGAATGTGGTAATATTGGTGTTACGTGTACATTGTACAAATTTAATAAATGTTGGATCTTATTATGCTGTTTCTCTTATTAAGTTGTTGTGAACAATAAAGCCATGTGCAGTTTTGAAGCTTAAAGTGCTTTCTTCTAGACAACCTTAGAATGGAGAGGACTTTATGGAACGAAAGGACAATGGTGTCGTTTTAGAAATATAAGTATAACATGTAATAGATAGTAATATCATCTTTATAATGGACAAGCTTCAGCCGGAGCCGCGGGCGTGGTTTCTCAATAAAATCATTACCCTCTTGCGCAGTTGGGTAAAAAGTAGCCTATGTCTCAATCCCAATCATAATCTATT
Source organism: Philereme vetulata (assembly GCA_918857605.2). Classification (NCBI taxonomy): domain Eukaryota; kingdom Metazoa; phylum Arthropoda; class Insecta; order Lepidoptera; family Geometridae; genus Philereme; species Philereme vetulata. The sequence goes on from OU975420.1 coordinate 3,462,171, forward strand.
GGTATACCAAACTTCAACGAAATCGGTTCAGCCGTTTAGTGGTGAAAACGTAACAAACACAGAGACAGACTTACGAAATTTGTAATATTAGTATGGATGCTGGGCATGCCTACTAAATGTAGGTATATATATTTTGTCCCAGGCACTAGCTGGGGCTGCGTTTTCGCCCATCTAGAGCTGCAGCTTACCACCAGATAATAATCATCACGTCGGTCATAAGACGTCCGCTGCTGAACACAAGCTTCCCCCATATCTCTCCAGAGCGACCGATCTTGTGCGGTCTGTACCCAAAAGCTCCCAGTAACCTTAATCAGGTCGTCTTTCCATCAAGTGCAACTGCGCTTTCCAGTGGTACACTCCTTTTGGCTCAAATTTCCGTCAGTTCTTCGAGCTGTGTGCCTGCACACTGCAACTTCAGCTTGCTAATCCTCTTGGCTGTGTCTGTGACCTTGGTTGTCTACGCCCTCATTGCTGATTCGATACAAGATATTTATTTGCATAAATAATTGTAGGTAGGTACATAAAATTACACAATTAAACCAAATATCAATGAACATTTTAACATTAAAGTAACACGGCTATACATCAAGTTATACGATTCCAGTATAAGCTGACCTCTTATTCTACAAAAAGCCTACTAAATGCGAGGTCAGCTTATACTGGAAATGTATAGCTTGATGTGTAGCCGTGTGCACTTACGTTTACATTTTTACACAAAGTATGTACTTATTATAAGTCAAAGTAATTGTTCATCTCATTATTGTATTTTTAATATACTTTTAATATGTACTTATTGATATATATTATTTCGATCTCGTAGCCCTCTCCATAGCACGTTCATTGACCTTGAACCTTATGAGGCCTATGGTAAGAGACCATATTTCATATACTTCATACAGCTTAAATAAAACACAATTTTTCAAATTTTAGTATTTATTAAGAACCATCCAATAGTAGGTATAATAAAAATTATTTCTAACGCGTACGTTTTCAGATAGCGCTTGAGTCGCTCAGTCTCGTCTAAAATGATTAACTTCTATCCGGTTACAATTATAATTACTATAAAAAAGTTTAAAAATCAATGGTAATAATACCCGCTTAAAAACAGTGACGGTATCAGGCCAGATACGTTTTATTTTCGGCCAAGTGTGGCATGACCTTTATCTTAGAGAAAATACAAAATGATAAATTTTACAATACTATTTTTAAGACCATCTTCTAAAACTATATTCATGCTAAATTCAAGTTTGGGTTATTTGGGAGTTCATAGTGAAAAAACTCGGAAATCAATGCTGTGCATATAAAATCGCAATGAATTTAGGTACCTAGGTATTTTTGGCAGTAAGGAGTATTTTACCATTGACTCAAAGTATAGATAGAACTTACCTATTTAAATTGAAAATGCATATTATTTTATTCATAACACGACGAACAGTCTAACGCTAATTTACACGCTTCACGCAAAAATGCTGATAAAACATTACCTTCCTTTTGGCAGTTGGGTTAAAAAACACTAGCGATTTAGCTAAATTATTTTGTTGTCTGAGGGAATATAATCGACCTCTCTACTTTGCATTTGTCGATTACGAGAAGGCGTTTGACAGCCTAGAGCACTGGGCTGTCTTTCAATCTCTTTGTCGCTGTAATATTGACAAGCGTTATGTAGATTGTGGTAGATATCCTCCGGGAGCTCTACGGCCGCCACGCTGCAAGTGCGCATGCACTCCTTGACTAATGTTGTAGGTACCCATTAAACGAGGTGTACGTCAAGGTGATACCCTCTCCCCCAAACTCTTTACAACATTATTAGAAGACCTCATAAAAGTGACTGGAGCGAGAGAGGTATAAACATATAAGGACAACACTTGTCGCACTTGCGGTTTGCCGACGATCTTATCCTTTTAACTGACAATGCCATCGATCTCCAGCTTATGCTTGAAGGGCTTAACGACGCTTCACTGAAAGTCGGGCTATGTATGAATATGTCAAAGACTAAAATCATGACACACGTCTCCAGGAAAATACCTGTAGGTAGGTAATCAATAACTACAACTGGTAATAGAGTACGTTTATCTTGGACATTGTTTATCATTTGGCCCGGGATCTCAGATGAAAGAAATATCCAGGCGAGTTCAGTTAGGATGGGCTACCTTTGGCAATCTTGATTCCGTATTCAGGTCTAAGATTCCACAATGCCTTAGTACAAGGGTTTTCAATCAATGTGTCCTGCCTATCCTCACATACGGTGCTGAAACATGGCCGCTCACGAACGAACTTGTTCACAAAATTAGAGTTGCTCAGAGAGCAAATAGAGCGAGCCATGTTAGGCATCTAGCTGTTGGACCATATACCCAATATCGAAATACGACGCAGAACCAAAGTCGTGGATGTGGGTAGAAGGATCAACCAGCTGAAGTAGAGATGGGCTGGACACTTGGCAAGGAGGAAAGACGGAAGATGGACGAGGGCAGCAACCGAGTGGTGGCCGCGAGAGGGGGGCAGATCAGTTGGCAGACGACCAGCCAGACGGTCGGACGACATCGCGAGAGTTGCGAGAAGGCAGTGGATGCGCTTGGCACATGACCGGAGAGAATGGCGTGATAACGAGGAGGCCTATACCCAACAGTGGGTGGATGTGGGCTGAGATGATGATGATTTTGTTTTCTAATGAAGATAATTGTTACGTTTCTTGAACTATGCTAACGTATAAATAATAGCGGAATGTTGTTGCAAATTGAGTTATTCTAAAATAACCCGATGTCTTTTAAATGGGCATAATCATAACGGTAGACGCTGATATTCTAGATCCTAAAACTTTATCTAAAAATGCTATGTTAGGGTCAATTCACACGTACCACAACCACACCACGTCGCAGCGACAAAATGTGGTCAAGCTGTGGTTACGTGTGAATAGTGTCGCAGCGGCTTTTTGCAGTTGCGTTGTGGTACCGACAAAATGTCGATGTGGTTGCGTTGTCGTTACGATGTGGTAACCACGTGGTCATGTGCAGTTATACTCCGGCTTTCGTAGAGGAAACACGGCTTGACTGAACGTAGTCATGGAGGAAAGATTGTTGTTGCTATACTTGTTTTCGCACAACCACGCGGCAACTCAGTAACGCAGAATGAAAAGGGGGAGCGCAGGCGCCAGCTAGGCGCACGCTGTTGATGACGTCATGTCGTGGCGATGTGGCCGCGGTGCCGCCGCCGGTGGTGGCGTTGCCGTCGCGATGTGGTTGCGATGTGGTCGTATTACACAGGTGGTCGATAACAACGGCAAAATGTGGTACGTGTAAATTGTAATATTCATTTTCAATACAAAATATACGCCCGACCACATGGCGTCGTTGTGGTGTGGTTGTGGCTGTGGTGTGGTTGTGGTACGTGCGAATTGACCCTTAGCAGAACACAGGCACCAACTTCACTTTGCAACTACAAAACACTAGCATGTTTAGCTAGCTTCAGTTTACTTTAGCTGTTATTGATAACTTAGATCATTATCAATTCCCGACGTGAGGTTTGATGTTGACATTTTTCTGTGGTAGGTAACAGTCCAAATGGTTGCTACGTTCTAAGTATGTTTTCTTGTATGAAAGTTGGTGTTAGCGAGATATTAATTATTTTTTTAGGATAAACAGGTTCTTAATGCTGATCATTTTGAACGATAGAAGAGATGCTATCATTAGGACATCGCCTTAGCACAATTTAAGTAAACACTGAGCTAATAAATATCGTACTTATTATAAATACTTTAAGTTAATAAACCTACATCAGTGTATTCGATACATGAAATGAAGTTCAGAAGTGGGATATGGTTCATCAGAAATGGGATAGTCATACATTTGCTTAACATCGTAGTTTAGATATGATTCTTGCATTGTGGTGACGTTTGAAAAAGATGATTCATTTCATGTTTCGCGCACTCAAAATACCTATTTACATGAAAACTCGAATTAGATCAAAATGTAACAGATCTTTGGTATATTTTAGCTAAAGTAGAAGTAGATACCTAGATAACTAGAGATAACAACTATATGATATTGTATTGAATGCTTTGTGATAAATTCAGCAGTCCTTAATCTACAGTTGAATTCGAGTTTTTGAAACTATTACTTAAACAAGAAGAGTTGCTAGGTTCACAGGGAGTTTAATCCTTAATCTCTCTTATACTGATTTTGACATGAATCTATGGTTGAAAGTTTATGGATTTTGACAATAGGTGCAAGGAGTATTCCCTACTCAAATACAATTAGTTTTTAGAACTATTTCAACTTTAGATATGGACTGCAGCATTTTGTAAAACTGATGGGTTAAATGTAATCACGTTTACAGCTTCTTATACCAAAATAGATAGTGCTCCCCATCCTCAACGAGAAGATCGTCCACTCCTGAAAGCAAAATATGTGTTGTATTCTTAGTCTAGTATAAAGAGGGAGAGATCAACAATCATGAGTGAACAGGATTCTAATATTCTGTAGTTATCTGGACGCAATTTTCAAGATTTTATCCATCCATAACCTAAGATCAGTACCTACCTAGGTAGCTAATTCTAGCAACGGTGACAATTTGTAAGGAAAATACGTTGCCTGTAAAATTAACTTGTTATAAGAAGAAATTTTAATTTCATAAGTAACTGTGTTCGAAGTTTTTCATTGGAATGATCTAAATGAAGACCTTTGAACATTCTAGAATGTTTGAGAAGGTGATTGTGATCTTACCGACTGGTGCGACTAGCTGGTTTCCAGGAGGACTGAGGGGGTCGGGGGTCTCGGGCAGGCGGTACAGCAGCCAGTAGTGGTACCCCATCGGCTCCTCCTTATGCCCTCCCAGGGTATGCACGTAGTGGCCGTTTGGCCATTCGCTAGCCTCGAACTTGAATTTCGGATTTTGCTCCGCGGCCATTTGCATCACGTGGTAGAAAGAGATGTTCCTATAAGAGCAAGTAAAAAATATTATCCTTCGTTAAACTTTGAATTAGTTCTCAGGAGGACTGAGGAAAGCCTTTGCCTTAAAAAGGCGTGCATATGTGACTGACAGTACCTAAAAAGATTGAGTGTATCCGCATGGGCTCAGAGACGCAGGCGTTAGGTAGGAGTGTTCTAGTACATAATATGACTTTCAGACAATATTCTCGTTCAGTGATAAGATAAGATAAAATACTTTTTTTTAGAAATTTTGTCCCCCAAAGATTGTCTGAAAGATATCACATTCTTTAGCGATAAGACCGCCCATTATAAGTGCATATACCGGTTTTTCATTTTGTTGTATTTAAGCTTATAAGGTATAATAAATAATTTTCATTCATTTAAAATAACCGTGACAAAAATGACCACCACTCAGCATGTGTTATGGCAGATTTGTTGTGCCATAAGGCTGGTCTTCTGTGGTCAAGTAACATTGCGCACATACATTTTTTTATGTAACTCCATTTGTGCCTGACCGTCGTAAGTTGATTGGTTTCGTGGACTTATTCGAAACTAATTTAGTTTTCATTTTCGGTTCGTTTTGGCTACATTACCTTGGAGCAACCAAATGCAGAGTGTAGTTCTCAGTGACGTTAGTGCCGAGCCAAAGAGTGTAGGTGAAAGACACGTTGCGGGCATCGGAGTCATTGCTGGTCTGTCCTGACTGGTATGCCAGCTTCACGCTACCGTCGCCGCCGTTGTTGTCTGTAACAGGAATCACAAGAGAATGGTTCGTGAAGCGATTGAAATCAAGAAATTGCCAAATTTCATTAGTGAAGATGGCTATAGACTTTCAACGTCCTGGAATCCGGTGATTACTAGGTGTGCGCGTCGTTATCGCTCATCTCAATGCGTAGATACGGTTGGTGTAGCGTGTCGTAATATGAACGAGGACGTTTCTAATTCTGAAGAGCAAGTGAGGGTAGTTGCTGCAGCTGCCATCGCTTCTCGACGGTAGCTCCAGTCTGCCCGCGACCACAGCTGTTTCAAAACAGTCAAAACGTTGGGATAACAAACAAAAAATTTGTGTACGCAATAAATACAAATTTAAATCAGTAATGATGTAACATCATTACACACACAGTTCTACACTCGTTCTGGCAGATCACCAAAGACTGAGAAATGAGCCTGATATCCTCTAATCAAAGGCAACTATTTGACCGTCGAGACCTTTCTACTTAGAAGGTTACTCGTTTTGCATAAGGTGAATAAAGGATTTGTTAAAGAAACTCTCAAACTGATCAAAATAAGCTTTACTCTATCGAGGAGCTTAGGGTGACTTATTGAGATGCCTAAATAACAGTAGTGCAGTAGTTAACTTACCTAAGGGTTCATGCTTGCTATCCAGCAGCTTGTCACTGCAGTGCGGAGGCCTCACGGCCGCCAGCGAGGCAGGAGTGAGAGCCGCTACCGCAGCAGCGGTGTTGGCAACGTCTCCCCACCCCCCGTCGGCATTCTGTCGCTCCAGCAACCAGCGGCGAGCTGACGGCAGGCTCCAGTGCTGGTGAGCACCGGGACCAGACTCCGAGTCTTCGAGAGCCTGAAACAATTATAAGTTTGTATGATACAGGCAATCTTCGTCAAGCTAGATCTGCAAGAAGTTGGGCTACCTAGAACCACTAATATATTAGGTTGGGGAAAAAGTTTCTTCGCATTTTTTAGGAAAATTCAAAACATTTATTATATAGTTTATTTACATTTACCTAAAGTATGTAGGTACCATTTTGTTCGATAACTTTTTGCCATCTTGTAGGTAGGGACATGATCCCATTGCTATAGAAATGTTGGTGCTTCTGATCAATATACCGCGACAAGTAGTTTTGGCAGTCCTCTCGTGATGTTAACCTGACACTGCCTAAAGAATTCTGAAGAGACCGAAACAGGTAGAAATCTGAAGGTGCAAGGTCAGGACTATACGGCGGATGCATTAACACCTCCCAGCCAACCTCTCTTAATTTTTGCTGAGAGGCTAAAATGTGTGAGGTCTAGCGTTATCATGATGAAAAACCACATCCCTTCTGTTGATTAATTCCGGCCGCTTTCTTTCAACTTCTTGCTTTAATCTCATCAGATGTTCGCAGTATAGTTCAGAATCGATGGTCCTGCCTGGTGGTAACAGCTCATAATGAATAATGCCCTTCCAATCCCACCACACACACAGCATCACCTTATGCGAGTTCAACCGGGTTTCGCCACAGTCTGTGAAGCCTGACCGGCCTTTGACCACGACCTTTTTCGCACGTACTTGTCGTACGTGATCCACTTTTCATCACCAGTTATCAGCTTCTTCAAAAGTGGTTCGGTTTCATTACGTCGTAATAAAGAATCACAAATGAGTACACGGTTCATTAGGTTTCTTTCAGTGAGCTCGTGGGGTACCCAAATATCGAGCTTTTTTGTGTACCCAGTTGTTTTCAAATGCGCCAAAACTGTTTTGTGGTCAATTCCCAGTTCTTCAGCTACATCGTAACTACTGATATGCCGATCTTGCTCCACTTTTTCAAAAATGCCATCAATTTTATCCGTAATAGGGCGACCAGAGCGACGTGCATCTTTGACATCAAAATTTCCGGATTGAAAACGCTTAAACCAAATTTGTGCTACTCTCACAGACACTGCACTATAAACATAAACATCGCAAATTTCTTTCGCGGCTTGCGTTGCATATTTATTTTATTTGTAGTAAAATTTTAAAATGAATCGAATTTCTTCATTAGATTCACTCATCTTTACAGTACGAAAAACAAATAAAAACCACACAGTTTCCTACTTTTAATTTGGAATTATCTTCTTTAAAATTTAAACTTTGAATGATACCAAAACCAGCCAGATACAAATAGTATAGCCAAAGATATTTTATTACAAGTTCATACATACTATAACGCGAAAAGACTTTTTCCCCAACCTATTATTAAAATTCAAATTAGGATCGAAACTTTTAAGATGTGAATTGTGATTTGAAATTATGAGCCTATGCAGTTTCAGTCAACGTCATCACCAACAATCTTTTATCATCCCGGTATCACTAGACAAACTTAACGAACTACCGCGAAATTACTGTGTCAATGAACAAGAAAATCATGTAACTTTTTGGTATGTACTGTAAATTGTATACCTGGATAGCCAAAGCAGTGGTGGTGAGACTACCGAAGCTGCCATCTGGGTGCTGCTGTCGGGCCAGCCCGGCCATTGGGCGGCGGACAAAGTGGATCAAGCTACGGTGGCGATGGTCTTGAACTACGCAGCGTAGCGCCAGGATCACCATTGATATTGTATCTGGAATTTTATGTACAAATAGTTTTACATATCGTAGGAAATCAAAAGCTCTTATCAGCACCAGTAACGTATGTATGTTTATTAAAGTTTTTAACCTAGGAAGTTGATGAACTCTTAATAGGGTTAAACTCGCCTTCGTCTATTTTATAAGCTGGTTTTGTCTGTAATCTATTTATGTACAATAAAGAATGAAAGATTGCTGTTATGGGTTACGTCTCACCCAAGCTATGATCGGCCGCAGCGTTAGCGATATCCAGCAGCCGGCGGATATGCCTGCGTCGAACATGCGCCGCAGACGAGCAGGCTGCTAGCGTCGCGTATGCAAACTCCAAGTCATGAGGAGGCTCGCGGTGGAGCAGAGCTGCCACCAGATCCCGGCCGTGGAACGAACGAGGGTCTTTGCAGAGTGCGCCTAGAGCTAGAGTGTAAGCGGCGAGGCGTCCGAGAGGTGGTGGTGACTCGTGGTGCCTGAAAAGAGTAGTTGCAGTAGTCAGAATATCTAATAAATCTAGACGAAAGCTAGTCATAGGATAGAGGAGTCTGATAAAATATAAAGAAGGCCTCTTAGTTCCAGAACTGGCTGATTGTAACTGGGATTGAACTAAATAAGGTGAACCAAAACAAGTCTTAACTCTTATAGTTAATGTAAATTAAGTGATCGCACTTTACGTGCTTCATCATATAAGTAAATAAAAAAAAACTTACTTGGACATCATCAGCAGTATTTCAATCTCCAACTGCTTGGCAGAAAGTTGCATCTCCAGACCTTGCTGCTCGATCTCCTTTCCAGTGTTATTGGCCAACTGTCACAGAAGAGTAAAGAGGTGAAATTACCTCAAGCAGATCAGTGATTACTGTGTTTTACTTCTGGGTGCGCGCAGCACAGGACCGGGAAGGGTGGCGTTTACAAAGGCAACTCTTTCTCGGCAGTGGGTACTTATGAGCTGTGGATGATGATGATGACTCGAGCAAAGATAATCTTTCTGTGAGTACAAAAGGCTTGATCTTTTTAGGGTTCCGTACCCAAAGGGTCAAACCCGACCCTATTACTAAGACTCCGCTGTATGTCTGTCCGTCTGTCACCAGGCTGTATCTCATGGACCGTGATAGTTAGACAGTTGAAATTTTCACAGATGATGTATTTCTGTTGCCGCTATAACAACACATACTAAAAACAAAATAAAATAAATATTAAAGGGGGGCTCCCATACAACAAACGTGATTTTTTTGCTCGATATTGATAACGACAATAGATAGACGCTTGAAATATTCACAGAATATTTAGTTATATATTCACTTTAAATATACATAATTAAATTAAAGTAAAACAAATATTTAAGGGGGGTTCCCATACAACAAACGTTATTTTTTTGCCGTTTTTACAGATAATCGTACGGAACCCTTCGTGCGCGAGTCCGACTCGCACTTGGCCGGTTTTATTATTTTTTATATTTTATCTTTTCTCGTGAGACTGGACGCAAATTAAAGATTAAGATATGATTAAGATACGTTGGATACATAGGTATTTCCAGCGAAGGCGAAGGTTAAACGCTAGAGTAAAGGCCCTCGAGAAAAAATACCTGAAGAGTTAGCATAACATGATGCGTATCGTTCCCCCAGCCCCAGTCGGGCTGGCGGTGGTTCAGGAGGTACTGCAGTGCCTTTTGTATGGCCTGCCCCTCGTTCAGCGTCTCTGTTTCCCACGCTGTGGTGGTGGTGACCAGGGTTGTCGTTGGTGGCTGCTTCGTGGTTACCGTTGTTGGCGGCTCCGTTTCTGAAATAAATACATGATATAAGTTGTATTTGGGGTTAAGGGCAAGGGTTGCAGAAGATCTGTGAAGTGAAAACAGAAGTATTTATAAAACTTAAATATTTTAATCTACTCATGGATTTTGACGACCTCCGTGGTGCAGCGGGCGAAAGGCTGAGACGCAGGAGGTAGCGGGTTCGATTCCCGCCACGGAACAAATGTTTGCATGATCTACAGATATTTGTTCCCGATCTGGTTGTCTCTCTATATATTATAAGTATATATTTACAAAAAAAAAGTATATAATTATTCTATCAGTTATCTGGTTCCCTAGTACAAGCTCTGCTTAGTTTGGGACTAGATAGCGCTGTGTGAAATGTCCAGCAATATTTATTTATTTATTATTTACTGTTAATTATCATATTATTTGAAATTCTTAAATATTACAATTAATTAAATTAATGTATTTTTACGGTTGTAATCTCTGCATTGATGTTTGTGATCGTGGTGACATTTCGAATCTAATCTAACTAGTGTTAAGAATTTGAATGTATTATTGTTCACCATGCTGATGCAACTTATAAATAAAATTAAAATTATAAAATAACAACGAATGTAAGAAGTCTATTAATATAAAACCTTTGGAAGCACGCTGGGCTGGCTTGTCATTGAGACTATTGACATTTTTTCGTCATCCTTTTGCTTTGTTTTACTTTGGTCATATCATCAGTGTCTGAGAGCTTCTCAACTATATTCAACTCCAAGCTTACAAGACTAAAATGTGTAAGTTCTTACCAGTTTGCCCGTAAGCAGTGGATGCAATCCACAGTAGAACGAAATATAAGTAACGATGCCCCATGGTGGTAAACTGCAACAACAAGAAATCCACATTATTTTTCATCACATTGTAAACCAGATATCGGTACCGTAAATGCGATTTACGGCCCTAGGGGCGTAAGTAAATTTGAACATAAAAAGAGGCTCATTGCATTCATAGTTTATATATATTTTTACAAGCTTTTTATTAACTTGCAATGTAAGTATGTATGTTTGTCCGGATGGAATCTGGCAAATGAATTTTAAACCCGTCCCTCTCAACCGATTGAGCTGAAATTTGGAATGCATAATGTAACTTTGATGACAATGCAATAATATGGTACCATGAAGGTAGGCTCATGAAGGAGACGGATGCTAGACAACGGTACTTCTCTAAATGGATTATAGTAGTGTTTGGGCTCATTTAATCTCCTTGCGGTTCCTATGCATTTTATAAAAGCTTGTTTTGAAAAAGTTATTTTGCAACAAAAAACTTATTATAGTGTGACTAGTGACAGACAGTGCTATGCACTCCCTGAGGTATGCGCGGCGAGGTGGGAGGCAAAGAAAAAACTGCATGAGTTCACATGAGATCAATACATGTCGGACATATCTTACGATATCAGTTTGCATTTCTAAGGCAAGACTTGTGGCGGGACGATAGTCGGAGGCTATCTATCTGTAATATATTATACTTACTTAGTTGATTAAAATGTAACTTAAATATACTCATATTTTATTAAAAATATGCAGGTGATAAATAAGAACTAAACTTATAATTCAAAGGACTTGTTTTATTGAACATTTTTTATATTTACAAACAATTATATATTCTAACGAAAGTTATTTTGACATAGATTCTGTTTCAACTTCATCTTCCATTTCATATCACGAGATAACGCACGACCCATCTTTGAATATTTATCTCATGTGCGTCTGACATAGACAGTCCGATACAAATAACACTACCTGCCGCCACGAGCGTTGACGGCGAACTGACAGAGCGCAGCAGCCGATTCTCCCCCCCGTCACGCCGCGCGCATACCTGAGGGAGTGCACAGCACTAATGGTCACACTATAAGTAAAGTAAGCTAAAATAAAATACAATTTCCTTGACATGTCCTTATTTCTATATAAAAATGAAAGAGGTTACATTCATAAATGCTAAAATTAAATACAGCCTCCATAAAATCCTTATTTCTATTTGAATATGAAAGAGGTCACGTTCTTAATATGCTATAATGAAATGCAACCTCAATCACAAAGCCTTATTTTTATTAAATTAATGAGGCCATTGTCTAGTAGTAAAAAATAATAATGGCTACCGGGAACGCAAATTTTCTTATTAGCGACAAACTATTATAAAAATAGATTTGTAATTTCCTCGCACTCGTGATGAAAAGTTTGACTACCTCCGTGGCGCAGAGGCCGCATAGCTGGCTGAGACGCAGAAGGTTCGATTCCCGCCGCGGAATAAATGTTTGCGTGATCTACAGATATTTGTTTCATGTCTGGGTGTTTTTCTATATATTATATGTATGTATTTACAAATAAAAATATATAATTATTGATTAAAATGGGTATTTATCGCGTATGTACCTTTTTTATTTGTTATCCCGACGTTTCGGCTGTGTTGCAACAGTCATGGTCTCGGGCTGACTCAAGTTTAAAAAATACTAATTAAAAGTATATAAGTATTCTATCAGGTTTCTGGTTCCCATAGTACAAGCTATGTCTTGTAATATTTATTTATTTATATGTGTTATACTTACTCAATATTGCTCTAATACAAACTCTAATACAAAATACAAAATCAATAACACCCTCGATTAGACTTCCTCGCTTGCTGTACAATAGATCGCTTACAACCCTTATATAACAGTGTACATCTATTTCTATCTATATAAAGTGCTCCGGAATCGCAATTCATAGTTCATTCCTCGTTGTTAATCATTGGTCTGTTGTTTGGTTCAAAGGAAGAAAATTAAGCATACCTACCCTAATTAGCACTGAGAACTATGGTGCCGGCACCCGTTTACGTGATGCATTTGATTGCCTGATTGATTTAACTAACCCGCCATCCTATAACTCCTTGTTAACAATATTTTTAGGGGTTTATAGTAAGTTTTGGCATTAAGCGCACTAATTGATTTTAATTAATGTTATTTGTGTATTTTTGTTTTTATGTATTATGCTAGTTGGGTTTTAATATACGTACTTGTTTATTTTTGTATGTGTTAGCAGACTTCCGTGTACTCACAAAAGTTCCAAGGGAAGACCAGCGCTTTGTTAACTTGCTGTGGCATAGCAAAATGCTGAGTTGGAACCTTTTTGTGGCGGCTACTAATAACTAATATCTATGTTATCTTTTGTTGTACTGTATTTTGTTTTTGTGTTGTTAATTATTGCTATTAGTGGTTGGCATAATAAAACATATTTTCTTTCTTTCTTTCTTTATAATTCACTGTTTCTGAACAAGGGAACTTTTTAAAAATATCCACTTATCAAATTCTAACGCTGGGTGATTGGAAAATTAAGCAATCTCTTTCCAGCTTTGCCGGCCAAAACTCATTTCTAGGGTTTCTCTCGTAGTTTTGTTACCTTTATTTTCCAAGTTTTATTACAATAGGTACCTATGTAATTGGAGATTCTATAACCAGCATTTTCAGATTTAATTATCTTTGGATTGGCGTGCAATTAGTAATTCAAATAAATTTTTTTCGAAAGCCGTGTTATTTTTATTTTATATTCAGTTATTTGTTGTCAGATAGTTTTTTGTTTTTGTGAAATTATGATAGTTTTTGGTGTCATGGATAAACTGAAAATTCGTACAATTTTCGAATATGAATTCCTACGTGGTAATACCGCTGCGAAAACAACACGAAACATTAATGACGTGTGCGAGCCTAACTCTGCTTGCATAATCATGGACCATTATGGGTTCAATCGTTTTAAATCTTGAAATTTTGAGTTGAAGAACCAGCCTCGTGGTTGGTTGGTAACCTTTGCCGACAACGACGAATTGAAGGCGATAGTGGAAGCGGATCCAACTCAATCTACGACTGAGCTTGCTGCGAGCGTTGGAGTTAGTGTCAAAACTACATTGAAGCACTTGCGTCAAATCGGAATGATAAAAAAGATAGATAAGTGGGTGCCGCACGAACTAAACGACCAACAGCGAGACTTACGCGTCGGAGCATGTATAGCACTACTGAATAGACATAGAAACGAGGGAATTCTAAATCAAATTATGACCTGCAATGAAAAGTGGATCCTGTACAACACCGTAAGCATTCGTCTCAGTGGGTGGACCCGAGTACAGCACCTAATCAGTGTGTTAAAAAAAGATTACTCATAGGAAGATGATGGTGATTGTTTGGTGGACCAGTTTCGGACTTGTACATCACAGCTTCTTACCGAATGGCACGACAGTGACGGCAGATGTCTGTTTCCAAGAACTGCAAACAATGATGGAGAAGCTCGCAATTTAACAACCAAGACTGGTCATTCGCTATTCCCCATTGCTTCTCCATGACAACGCGCGAGCTCACACTTCACGACAGACCATCGCAAAGCTACAAAAGTTACAGCTGGAAGCTCTCCGTCTCCCACCGTACTTACCGGACCTTGCCCCAACAGATATCTACTTTTTTTCAAAATTTAGACAATTTTTCAAGTGGGAAAATATTCAACACCCGAAAGGCAGTACAAAACGCTTTCGCTGACTTCATCACCTCCCGTCTGGCAGACTTCTACAGTAAAGGGATAAACAAACTGCTATCAAAATGGCAAAACTGTATAGATAAATTGGGCCAGTACTTTGATTAGCTTAAATAAAAAAAAATAACAAAAATTTTCTAAGTTAAGATTTTCATACAAATCTCCAATTTTATAGGTAAAGACCTAATAACATTAAACGCATTATTTATCATGGCTTGTAACAAACTTATCAGCTGTCAAGTCCACAGTGATGACCGGGCATATTCCCTATCAACCGACATCGGCATCTTAACGCATAAACCAGGCTGTCTCCTCCTGCCTGATTGTACCGGTGGGTACAACTATTCAATCGACCTGCTATTAACCTGCACGACATCTCCATCACTTGTTAAATTATTTATTGATACAATTGTATTGATACACACATTCAGGTAGATAATTAATAACTGAATTCTGGAAATGGTTAGAGATATGGACTTTTTTGGACGGATTAGAATTTTTTATTTCTCGTTTTTGTCATACAAATGAGAGGCAAGATTAGTGGCAAGTCGCACGATCCAGTCACGTGTATTTTGTCACCTAGAAAAAAGTATATAATTTGATGAACTATTCCAAAGAAGAAATAGTAGTTAGTCAAGACGTTAGCAAGCGTATAATGGGACTTAAATGGAGTTAGGCAGGACATGTGGCCAGGCGCAGTGATGACAGGTGGAGCAGGGTGCTGCTTTGAGTGGTGGCCCCGAGATGGAACCAGGAACGCAGGTTTCCACCGGCAAGATGGGTCAACGACATTATAAAAATCGCAGGTCGTAAGTTAGAACAACGCAGGTGAGAGGCGAATGGCGACAATGGAAAGAGGCCTATGCCCGGCAGTGGGATGAAAAGCGCAAACGATGATGATGATTCCCAAAAAATTAACGGGCTAGTGAGCGCATAGAGAAGGGCGCCGTTAGCATGTTTTCTACGTAAAGGTTACCTTCGACTAACAAATTGCTTTTGCAGAACGTGATTTATGTTCCATATTTTGTAGCGAGATGTAATCGATACCTTTCTATAAATAAAGAATCATAATACAATAACTCACGTTGTTCACGGACGAAGGAGTTTCTTTTTATTTTTTAAAACAAAAGTATTTGTTCGTAAACAGATGATTGACCAACATACATTTTTTGTAATGAATAAATATTCATAGGTGTTTACGAACCAAGTATTTACACATGCAAATTACATGTTACGCATAAAAAGAACGCGTAAGACGCAATGTAAATAAAAATAACTAGGTGGGAGGCAGGTAGGCTCATCTTATATGATTTTTGTAGGCTGCCGACGTAAGTATGATACCTCTGAATATGTATGAGCACGTACACCATTTGCTCCTTAAAATGTTTGGCGAGAAAATTCGCGTTCAAACATGTTCAGGCGGAAAAGTTAGAAATAGTAGCTAACCCACAAAATGCATACACACACACGCACACACACACACACAAGGATATATGTATTCGATGCTTCTGTTTTATTTGCTAGAATATGGCTCAGGTACAAAAAAAAGTTGAGGATGACAACTGGTTCATAAATTCAAATATTGATATAAAACATCCGTTAGTTCTTATTGGATTATAAATTCAGGACTGTGTTTTCGGAGGCACATATACAAATATACAGATGTGGCACAGTTTAATGAGCTAAGTATTCAGCATTCTGCTTCGAAACTATTATTTAAAGTTTGTATGAGCTATTTGACCAACCCTGGAATCAAAGCTTTAGGTCGCTTTTAGACCTTCGACATAATCTAACGGATTTGATAGGCAGGATATACGTGCCCTCCAACGGACCTCCGTTGGAAACTCAGCTAAAAACGCTAGCCAGCTGAAACTTAATTAGCTGTCATCAAAGGAGTAACGTGATTAAACGTAGAAACTGTTAAGAACGACTATTTAAACAAGTTATCGGTGGTTGGGAACATCCAGTCGGACTTTAAGAATATGTAAATATTTTATCACCATCGCCTATTTCCTGGCCAAAACTTCATGTCATATGTGTTTGTGGAAGTAGACAATTTATCTGGCGCGCCGTGCACTGAGCCGCACGATCTCATGCCTGATTGATAGAGTCTGCGATGACAGGTATAATGGTTTGAATACAATATATTGAGATTTGAATGAGAATGTGTTTTGAGGAAGACGTTTTGGAGATTGTCTGTTATTTATAGAAGAACGATAGGAGGAAGGAATGTTATCAGTACTTAGGCAGTTGAAATGACTCTGGATATGTTAAACACGCAGAAAAAAGTACAAATAATACTAACAATAGAAATGCCTTGAGCATAACAAAATTACTTATGACATATACAAATCAGTCGATCACCATTTCACCATTACGTGAAAAGCTTAGCGTAGCGTGCTTAGCGTTGTTGTAACTCAAAACAGTATATTTTAAGGTTCCTGACCTTACAACTTCAATTCCCTAACCAAAGTAAACACTGGCTTCACATCAAAGGTTCCGCATATAATATGAAAGCGGGTGTACACGAGCTAATTTTCCGTCTACTGCGCTAATTGGCAAGGCGTCAGCGCATCCGCCTGTGAATATACCGCTTTGGGCGACGCACAAGGGTGTTTACACACGTTTATCAGATACTGCCGCTGAGCTGTTTGTATGTAGCCTCAAAGGTTTGCTGTGAGAGATGAGACTTTTACTTATATCGTATGAGACTGTTACTGTGATGATCTGAGTCCATTAAATACGAATGGAAACCCTCAAATCGTTGGACGCCAATTTCCAGCCTGAATTACCTCGATTTCATACTAATTTGAAAGAGGTTACTTACAAAATATTGGTTTTAAACTAATAATACTTCTGGTCTACTAATCTCTTTGTATTATGTAATTTTAGTCAGACAAGCTTTTCTTGCACAGTCGTCTTTGGTTTATAACATTGCCAATTTTTCCTCATGTTGTCCGTACCAGACTTAAAACTAAATACAAGGCATCTCTACAACAGCTGCCCTGCATTCAGGCCCTGTATTCAAACTTAAGCCTGTGAAAACATTGCCTTATCGTACACCGATAGCCTAGATAAGCTGTGTACAACCGCTCTAAGTATTTCGTGGCGTGAAACGATCGTGATTAGGTTGATTGATGTAGCTCTTGAGATGTTCTGCGCTCCTGGTAAGTAAATCTCAAATAAGACCACCAAATATTAGGGTGCGAATGATAGTGTAGCAGAAAAGGTGTTAGGATCATAGAAAGAGTAGATCGTGGTATCTGCCTACGGGAAACAGGCAAGACAACAAAAAAAATTAAAAAAAAATTATGTTTCTAAAAAAAATGTGGCCAGCACGGGAAGCCCCGCATAATACATTGATAGTTATTCAAAGAATTTATAATTAATGAAAACCGTTTTTAATTATCTTATTTTATTTATATTAAATATTTTATTTATTAAGGACAACAAACAATTATACAATTAGGTTACTTAATGCTTATACTAAATAAGGTTCTTTATGTTTAATCAGCCCCGGTGTCCACAGATTGGGTTGACAAATTATAAGGGCATAAAGTGCATGATTATGAAAGAAGACAAACAATATCTGTAGGTCACATTACATACAAGAACAATATTTTACCTTTTACTTTAGGTCTGACAGAAATAGTGTATCCGACATTATGGCATCAGATACACTCTGTCTGAAAGAGCCGGGTGAGGTTGCAAATAGTTCGATACCAGTAAAGAGATCATTATGTTGTTTCACGATTCTGTTTAAGGGTGCGCGCTCACCGGCGTTAGTTTTGCAATCTTATCTTATTTTATTAAATACGCGTCACGGCAAACTATTCCTTATCCGTACTTTTGCCTTTTGACTTTCAACGACTCAACAGCCCAACAACCCAGCGCCACCGGCCCAAATGCCCAACAGACTTGGGACTTGACGGCCCAACGGTCCAACGGCCCGTGGATGTGGGACTTGGGAAAAATAATCAAAAATATCCGACATCTTACCCTCAATGCGCACCAATAGATACAAGTCGGTATACCTCCAAAGCGCGCCAATAGATGTTTAACGAAAGTGCAATAAGTTTTTTACACCACCTGCTCGACAATGTCAAATTATATGTCATATAAACCTTACCGAAAGCAGGCATTTAATCCCTACGGCTGAGCCAGGAGTAAAGTTGAATTTCAATTTACTGAAAAAAAGTTACTGAATTTCATTTTGCCCGCAAAGGCATCTGATTTGTATTTAGTACCTCATCCGTATTAAAATTTGAGCCAGAGACCCACGCAATAAGAACTTATTCGTAAATCGAACTAACCTCTGCACAGAATGCACCAACCTAGATTAGGTTTCTATTGTCTCGCAGAAAGTGTGAAAAATACAGTATTCTCCTCGTGGATAAAGCTATCTGCATCTTGGGCGTGCTTATATCCCTCTATGCACTCAAGAATTTAGTAACTCTCCTGCTCCGCTCGTGAGTTAACTCTAGAATCCTTCGTTACGGTCGGGATTTTTTGCCCATGATGCAAGACACTGTTTTAACCCCTCGTTTAATAATTTACCATTACTTACAATAAAAAAACAGCGCCAAAAAATTACTTCATTCATCATCATCATCATCATATCAGCCGTAGGACGTCCACTGCTGGACAAAGGCCTCCCTCATTGATCTCCAGGAACTGCTGTTGGTTACTTCATTCAATTAAAGTTAAATACAAAAATAATTACATTAACTTTTTACACACACACGCTTCTACAGTCACTTATAAGAAAACATGCCCACGAACCCTTATCTGGTAAGATCTGTGCTAAATAGCATTGTTTTAGGATCCATCCCAATGCTACGCACCACCAATGGTGGATTTGAGAAACTATTGGTTTGCTCCAAACTGTGATCTCGCGAGTCTCAGATTAAAAAAAAAATATTATTTTTAATCTTTGGCTATCAAAATAGTGCCACGAAATAAATAACCAAATAACTTGACTTACAGTTTCATTCAAATTACAAGTAACGGGAGTTCATATGTACTGATTAAGTTTTTTGGGGTACAAATCGCAGTTATTCTGGATTTCAGACTTTTGCCTATATTTGTGTCACTTAAGCTACACGCATACCAAATTTCAGCACTGTGGGGTTACTGGTGTACCCTTTGAGTTTTGTCAAAGTTTAGTTTTTGTTATGGTTAATAACTCAAAAATTATAAAGAATTTATAAAAAATAAAAACGGAGTGTAAATTAACTAATTAATACCTTTCGTTTGACGTCCTAATTGACCCAATAGCTTAATTTTAGTTTTTTTACCCTTTTTGAACCCCAATATCTCAACAACCGCCCAATATTTTTAGCTCAATTAGTCACACAAAAATTATGCCATCACTACCTACCTATGTAATAAATTTCACGATGACCGGATCAACGCTTCGAAATTTATCTTCGGACATACATACATACAACGACGATTTGCCCAAGTTGATTTGGAGAATTCGCTTCGCTCGATCAATAATTCAGCCACAGATATTCTTATTCAATTACTCCAAAAAACCAAATCAATTGGTGTGTGTGGAAAATTAAATACAAAATTAATAACATCACAGATAAATAATATACTACGCACATTTAAAAGTACAAGCATATTTGTAGTTGTTGTCTCTACGAAAGCCTCTACGAAACAGTGCGGACGTACCGGTGGAGATCTCGAGAATATACCCCAATTTTATACAATACTATCTGACCCGCCCGCGGCTTCGCATGCGTGGTTTATCAATAAAAACATTACCCTCCTTCTGCGCAGCCGGGTAAAAAGTAGCCTATGTCCCAATCGCGGTCACAATCTATCTATATACCAACGGTACATAGGGAGTGCATCTAAAGAATACTTTATCATTTTAACTCCTTACTTTCCCCACCCCCATTTTAGGGATGATTTTGCAAAAAATTGGAAATACGTATTTCTTTATTGCTTACCAAAAGCCTGAATATTAATTTTCAGATCCCTAACTTAAGGAATTATGAATTGCCCGTACAATCTTTCCACCCATATTTCACCCCCTACGAGATTATTTTTTGAGAGAAAAAATAATCTATGTCCTTTTCGAGGATATAATCTATCTCCTTGCTAGATTTTATTACGATCCGTTCAGCCGTTTAGTCACGAAAAGGTAACAAACTAACAGAGTTAGTTTCGCATTTATAACTTCGTATTCACGAACTTCGCATTTACGATTACGTAGTACTGTAGCAGCGTAGCAGTGCTACGTCCGTAGCAGCGTAGCATTGCTACCAAATCATTTAGGCACAAAAAAAACCGAAATATCTAAATGAAAAATGATATAAATACCTCAGTGCCTTAAGACGAAAGTCTTCAATCAGTGTGTGTTACCAGTGATGACATATGGAATCGAGACGTGGTCCTTCACTATTGGCCTTATGAATAAGCTCCATAGCTCGCGCAACGAGCTATAGAGAGGGCTATGCTCGGGGTTTCTCTACTGGATCGAATCATAAATGAGGGGATACGTAGGAGAACTCAAGTCACCGACATAGCCCGACGGATTAGCACGTTGAAGTGGCAATGGGCAGGCCATATAGCGCGCAGAACAGATGGCCGATGGGGCCGGAAGGTTCTCGAATGGAGGCCACGGACCGGCAAGCGCAGAGTAGGACGTCCACATACAAGATGGGCAGACGAATTGGCAAGAACCGCAGGTCGGCGTTGGATGCAGGCCGCTTCTAACCGCAGTTCCTGGAGATCAATGAGGGAGGCCTTTATCCAGCAGTGGACGTCCTACGGCTGACATGATGATATGATGATACAATGTCTGCGTAAATTCATAAAAATTACAACTTTTCATGTTAGGCCACAATAAACCTGTAACAACTTCTCACAAAAATAGTTCTGAGAAAAGTATTTCGGGCTAAATTGTCCATTGCGGCTGCCGATCGGTCTCGCGATGGAAATAAATCTCTCGTAGTAGCGTTCACCTCGCATTTTATTAAATTTTCTCCCCGATAGGTTCAGGCAGGTGTTCCAAATGCTGCATTTAGGTGACGAACTAATTTTCCGTCTGGTACCCTAATTGAAGTGGATCGACGCGCCCGACCGTGGAAACACTTAGGTGGGCGAAGTTAGGACTCGGGGCAAGCAAAGTCAGTAGGAAAATAAAAAAAATATTATCATCTTTAGATATTATCACAGCATAGCACGGCTACTTACTCTTGACTCTTACACCACAACCGCTACTCGTCTCTAGAATAATATCCTACTAAACTATTTCGAGGCTACAACAGTGGAAGCATTTAGATTGAGAATCTATAGGCGCCTTCTCGGTCAAACCGACCAAAAATGTGCAACCTAATTTTTCCTTATCACTTCTTCTGATGTTAAGTATGTATTTTTATTTAATATTATTATAGTTCATTCTATCATATGAGGTACTTAAGTAGGTTTATTTATGTATTATGGACCTATATTATGATATTTTTACTAGTCCTGTGCAAATTTTTATTATTTGCCTTTCCTGTGCACTACCTACACATCTTTATCTACAATACACAAAGGTTATCTGGAAAATAATGCTCTTTAGCATTAAGTTCGCTTTTGTACTTATTTTATAAGTGTAATAATGTATTTTAAATCAATTATTCTTTCTGTACTTTTCTCAGATGTACCTACTGGGTTTGGCACATCATGAATTCTTTGAAATCCGTCTATCTTTTTCTATCAGCCATTTTGTCAGTACTCGTTGCATTCTTACCTGTGCTTTCATGGAAGTAAAATAGCAAAATATAAAAATAATAGTGAGATCGGATGGGCAGTCCTAGTGTTGGCATTATTAGGTCGCCAGAAAGCCCACAAACATGACTTCAGTGACTTTCATAGCCGAGATCGTACCTCATCGTGACGTATGCCACCGAAACGCTTTGGCCGGTTTTAGTGCATAACCGATCGTCAGTTTGTAACGTTCAGTGCTCTCCTAACCAACCAAACTGGCCGGACTGGTGCAGTCACAGACACGTACAAGAATTATAGTTACGCTCATCCGTACGGTCGGTCAACCGATCGGTGTAGCACTGAACGCGTTAATATGCTTCCATAGCGCGTCGGTCGACCGACGGCACGCATGCGGACGCGCTTGACCGACGGTTCTCGTACGCAGTGCGTAGCAATATACGCGTGCGTACGGTCGGTGGAGCACTGTCACGACTTGTGAATTTTCATACAAATGACAAGCGCAACCAACATACGCACCGAAAGTCGGTCTAGCACTAAATCCGGCCTTAGCTATAAATGCCACTAATGGTCACCACAGGCACAAGTTTTTTCCAAATAAAATGATTTTAGTCATTCTATCAAGGGCTGGCGTATACTGCATTAATGACATTATTTTAAACGACGGGTAGGCTGGATGGCTGGTATGGTTGTAAAATATTTTCTTTTGAAATTATACCATGAATTTTTTTTTAATTTTCAATTTACCCAATTTACCAAGTCCTAAAATATCAATGAAATAGCCCGTATAAAATAGGTAAACAAATCATATTAATTTATCATATAAGTAGGTACCTGTAAATATTTAAGCTACTGGCATTAAACAGATCTCTAAAATCAGTTAATACGATTCTGCATATGTGTTTTAAATTAATGTGGTTAATGCGGTGACAGACTGTATAAGGAATTGGTTTAGTTATGATGAAACTATTCTGTCGAAGTTTGGTTTATTTTGATTTTTTTATGCGATGTCCTAAACCAAAGTTACATTTAAGATAATATTTTCAAGCAGCACAAACTACTTTCAAATAAAGACGAAATAATAAAGATTGCTAGGTGCAGATCGTACAAGGTTGGCCCGCTTTGAAAATGTATTGAGGAGTCGTATGTTCAGCAGTGGACGTTCCAAGACAGATATGCTGATGATGAGTGCAAACTAGATAGTTATATAACTAGTGGTTCGCCCCGAACTGAGATCTCGCGAGACTCCCATAAAAACAAAAAAATATTATTTGTATCTAATCTTTGACTTATGTTATTTTATTTTTTCGTACAAGTTTGTAACTGTAACAAGAGTTAATCTTCTTCAGTACAATTGTTATTCCGGCGGGAGGCATAGGCATGCCATATCACAGGTCTTCCTAGTTTGGGTGCCTATGTTACTTTTGCAAGTAGGTTTTAATATTTAACTAAAATACTGAATCTGATGTACCTACCCTAGTGTTGTGAAGTTCGTTACTGAAAATAAATTATCTTTATCATTATCTTTATCTTTAATATCTTTGACTATCAAAATAGTGCCACGAAATGCATAACTAACTATCTTGACCTTTTATCCCATTCAAATTACAGGTAACGGGAGTTTATGTATATAAATAAATAAACAAATATTTATGGACTATTCACACAGCGTTATCTATCCCCAAACTAAGCATAGCTTGTACTATGGGAACCAAATAACTGACAGAATACTTATATACATTTTGTTTTGTAAATACATACTTATAATATATAGAGAAACAACCAAACTGGGGACAAATATCTGTAGGTCATGCAAACATCTGTTCCGCGGCGGGAATCGAGCCCGCTACCTCCTCCGTCTCAGCCGGCTATTCGCCCACTGCACCACGGAGGGCGTCAAAATTATTGATTAAAATTATGAATTGGTTAATCTTTTTGGAGGTAGAAATTGCAGTTATTCTGGATTTCAGACTTGCCTATATTTGTGTCACTAAAGCTATACGCATACTAAATATCAGCACCGTGGGGTCACTAGTGTACCATTATAATTAGTTATAATAAAAACTGAATTTTAACAAAATTTTGTATTTATTATGGCTAATAACTTAGATCTTTCATTAAATGTGTCATTTGACCGGATAGTCTCATTTTGTTTTTTCTTACTCCTCTTGAACCCCAATATCTCAACAACCCCCCCCTCCGTATTTTTAGCTCATTTAGTCACACCAAAATTGTGTCATCACTGCCTACCTATCTATCAAATTTCACGATGATCGGTTAATCGCTTTGAAAGTTATTCTCGGACCAACATACATACATACATACAACGCCGCTTTGCCCAAGTCAATTTAGAGATTTCGTTTTGCTCGATCAACTATCACCCTAATTTAAACCTTATTACGCCCACGTGTACTTTACACGCCAGCCTGTATACCTCAGTTTACCTTCTGTTTTATTGCGTTGAATTTTCTCTAGGAAAAAGTGTTTCTGGTATATTTCCCCCCCTTTTTTTTGATGATGCAGAGAAGTAGTGGAAAGCATGTTTTATTCAAAATCTCAGGTGGGATACACGTATTTTTATTTTAGATAGTATGTACTAGAGAATTATATAAGTCTGTTCGTTAGAGTTAATAAAATGAACTAATTAGTGCTAATTTTATTTTCTGACGAATAGATAAACTATGTTGGCCATTAACGAGATTCTGTCTTAAAAATCTGGCGGAAACCAAGGTTTGACAAGGTAAACGCTTATCAACTGCGTAATGTTACTACCAAGAACTGTCACTATCGAGGATTGTCAAACCACTCAATGACAAACACTCACTCGGTTATTTTCAAGATAGAAATAACTCGTATATTTGCGATGCTCGAAAAAGGCAAATAAATAATATGCGCATATCCTAGCTGATAAGACCTATTTGTACACTTATTTTATGAAAATGAACATGTTGTGTCTTGCAAATGGTAGTATGTATTTAATTCTTGTCTTGGACTATTGGTAAAATAACTATTGTGGTGAAAGGAGTGCTCTCGCAGAGGCTCTTCTCATTTGTTTGAATGGTTTAAAACTGGAGGGTGAAACTATTACAGAGGGAGACCAGTAGTGGGGCAATAGAAGCTAAATAAACGAGCGTGCTTTAGACCACACGACTGAAGTAAAACTACTTTTTCATAATATTAATTTATAAAATTGTTCAATTACAAAATTGTCCACACGTCTGTAGGTCAATCAGTCTATGTTCATTCTGGACAGACGCAACTCGCACTCGTACATTAACGTTTACTCTCTCTTTTTCTATTTTCACTAACTTATATCTCGCTCTTAACTTCCGGTCGCACTTTTCGTAACGCATTCACCAGCTTACTCCCCAAGTCAAGCGTGCGTAAAGAAGTTTTATACTTCAATAAATATCAAACAAAAATCAAAAGAGTTTATCCTGTCCATCCAAAGGTTGGAAGAGATCGCTTTTGGCGATAAGACCGCTCATTGTACAGTTATTTATCGTAAATTTCCTTTGAAACTGTATTTTTATTTGGTGTGCAATAAAGGGTATACCAATTAATTTATCAACCCATTTTGATTCGTTCTCCAATTATATATATCAACAGAAACATCTCGCATGCAATAAAAACCTCAGATTTGTTCGTTATTCATTTGATATCCAACTACGATTGGACTCGGATTGTAAGCGGGACACATTCATTAATCTGCAACGATCTGCACCGATCCACATGCGGCATATCGATCATTATTTTAATGGAGCTCAAAGAACCTATCTGTTCGGTGCATGAATGTTTTGATTTGAATAGCTTACGCTGTCGAAATATCCAAAAACGTATTTTGCATTGAAATAACATAGTTTTTGTAACATAATAGTTATTTGTTATACAAGAGTGCTTTTTTAGCAAAGTTTTTTTTACCGCTCAATTTTGATGATTTGAGCGAAGGATTCTAAAATTTATTAGAATCCTGAGCGTTAGCGAGGGAATTAAAAGAGCATGAGCAGAAAAATCTTTGCACTCGAGTGCAACACGTAACTTTTCATTCCACCTCAGCGAGGAAATGACTAAATGCAAAAAGAGTAATACACCAAGAAGGTTCCGAGTCTGAGTTTTTAACAAACTAAAAAGATTGTATGATAAATTCTGCACCATGGAGGTAGAAGTAAATAGGTTTAATGATGTTTTGAATTCACAAAATTAGTGTACACGATGTTCTAAATTCAATTTACTTTATCCTTTCTAGCGGATAAAAACGGCTTTAGCACTCAGATATCGCAGAGCAAAAATACTCTTACCGTGATGGGGGGTTATCTATTTAATAAATAAATATTTTTTGGACATTTCACACAGCGCTATCTAGCCCATAACTAAGCAGAGCTTGTACTATGGGAACCAAATAACCGATAGAATACTTGTATACATTTTTTTAATACATACTTATAATATATAGAGAAACAACCAGACCCGGAACAAATATGTCTAAATCATGCAAACATTTGTTCCGCGGCGGGAATCGAACCCTCTACTTCCTGCGTCTCAGCCGGCTATTCGCCCACTGCGCGACGGAGGTCGTCCGGATGAAAATAAACTGTATTACGCGTAGTTTGACACTCCCGGAAATAGATTTGACTGTTAATAGAATATATAGATAGTTATGATCTGTACTGCACACCAACAAAAATATTAATAAAAAGAACTGAACAAGCTTGGATATTTTGATAATCGCAGGCTTTAAAATACTATAAAATGGATGTGATGGTATTAAAATTGCGGTATTATTCATGTTGATTTTAATATATATATATATAGATATACAATACTATATAATTTGATTATAATGATTTTTTCAACACACTTGCTCGTAAAGTGCGCCATAGTACATCGTTATTAGGGCCTTAAACCGAACTATAACACACGCGTGCGTAATAATATAACACACTAGTGCGTAATAGAATTATCCCTACAAAGTTAAGTTAGTACCTAACTTCAAATTATATGCGAGTAAACAGAGCCTTTTCAATTTAGCCGGGTAATACAGTTTTTGTAACAACAAAGAGGTTTTATACCGCTGAAAATCCTATTACATTTTTGAAATAAATAAATATATCCCTAATTAAGACGAAAAAATATTTATTATTATGAAATTACTTATAATTCACAATAATTTGTTATAAAATATTTGCATTTTATCACTAAAATAATAATTTTGAGGTATGCTATATGGCTATATGTAATCAATCAACTTACATCTGGCGCGTGCATAAAAAAAACTTGCGCGCTATTTCCCATTTTTTGTTGATAACGCATTTGTTGCTGTGGGGGTAAATAATGAAAGTTAAAAATGTCAAGTTTTAGTACAGAAGATTAACAATTGATAGATTTAACCCCGCCAGAAATACTAAATGCAGCACAAAATGCAAATGAAAACCTGCAATATCTAGAGCAAAGTACTTAGCTGCTTACAATAGTTTCAAACAATGGAAAAGCAACAAAAAACCCCAGTCATTTTCTGAAAATGTGTTTTGACGTATTTCTCTGAACTCGCCAATACATACAAACCCAGCTTCCTGTGGTGCATCTATTCCATGTTAAGAAGCATGGTTAAGCTCAAACATTGTGTTGATATCAAAACGTACTGTAACCCACAACCATGTAGGTACATCTCGTAGCATGAGTTATGTGGTGCCTTCTCCTTCCAGTAATTTGTATGATTTAACTTTGTCGCCGACATTTACACAAGAAGTAAATGAAGATACTAAAGCAGTGGCAAGTACCAATGTAAGACAAACTGTGAAATCGCCATCAAAAACAATCCAATATCGTTTTGAAAATTGTACATTCACCAATTGTTTTAATAAATAAACGATTTATGCAATACATGTTTGTTTTTTCCTAGCGTAGTGTGGCTTAAGTGTGTTAAAAAAGTGCGTATGAGCAACTAACTCGTGAGCAACTAGCTCACTAGACACTCGGCTGATTTACGCCCTCGCCTACGGCTCGGGCTGCAAACCACAGCCTCGTGTATAATGAGCAACTTAGCTCACTTGTATCATTATATACATACTATTACGTAACGATTCGACTAAATTCCAATGAAGGCTTTTTTGGAAGATATTGATTGAAAATATCTCAACACAATATATCAAACCTTAAGCTTAACGTAATAAATCGACCAGAATCATAACGGACAGAAATGAATAATTGTTTATTATATGTGCCCGCGACCGACTAATCGAAGCACAAACTAATAAGAGCAATATCTCTTTTAAAGCATCTTCAAGTACAGATTAATCTTACAAGTTACCGGTTCCATCAATCACTGGTATAAAACTATACTTAGTTAAGTAAAGCACGTTCACACGTGGCCACAAGTTGCTATAAAAACAAAAAAAAGTGTGCACAAGTGTGTAAAAAAGTACTTATGTACGCCCGTAAGAAGTAATACTTCTTTGGCGTAACAGAACAAAATAGCTATAGATTTCATCCCGTATGCCACAACTCTTTGTTTGTAGCTAACTTCATCATGTCGTTTTTTGGCTGACGGTGTGCGCTCGCGTCATAAAATTTTACACTCATATTTTTTTCCAAACGCGTGAAACGAAGTATAACTTCAAAAATAAAACGTGTGTTGTTTCGTCCTTTTTTGGCGGGCGACTTAATATGTATGTTAGTCATTAAGGTATAATACATTTATGTATTTTAATTAAGTTTCAACATCTTGTACTTTTCTATTGTTGCCTGATATAAAGATTTATGTACAGTGTATCAAATATAAGTTGGAACATGGTAAAAATTAGAACTAAATCTTACTAATTAACTAAAATGTTTTTATTACTAGTGGTTAGAGTTGATTCAAAGTCGTTATTGATGAGAAAATCGAGATCTTTAATTTAACTTGGGCAAGCCGGCGTTGTAGAGGGGGAGGGGATGGGGGGGGGGGGGGGGGGGGTATTAAGATATTGGGGTTCAAGAGGGATAAAAATAAAATCAAAATAAGACATTTAAGGTCTTTATTCCCGTTTTGATGATTAGTTTAATCTTTGTAGTTTTTGAGTTATTAGCCATAATAAAAACTGAACTTTTCACGAAATTCGCAAGTTACAAAAATTATGAATTATATTTTTTTGAATCAATCACTCACAGCGTGTGGTATTATTCTAAAGGAGAACGGGCATCCTGGTCTACAGTCCAATAAAAATGAGCAGCACATTTTCGAATTGGCATACAATAGTACATCAAAATATACTATTGGAACTTTCCCCAAAAGTCTGTCCGTTTTGAGTTACAGCCATGCAAACACCAGCATTTTTTGTTTTAAAGAACATAAAATAACGGTTTCACGATTACTATATCCATACATAAAGGCTCCTATACAATGCAGTAGCAAGAGCGAGAAGGGAGAAGAGCGATGTAAGGGCCGTGGGGAGAGGGATGCGTACGCGGGGGAGGGGAACGGTTGTGTATGCGCCGCGCCGGACGGCTACAATAATCAGTCGCATCGCATCAAGTGAGTGGCTACGTCTCGTCTTGTTACGATAGTGCTGTGTTTAAACTTCTTTCTCTGTTTTTACTGACCCTGGCTTGCTTTTGGACCCTGTTTCTTTCCCTAATGTGTTAACTTTGGCTCGACTTATTGACTTTTGAACTGCCTACCGATAATGGAAGTTTTTCGAAACTGTGTGATGTGTCGTCGAGGACTTTACCGCGGACGGTACCAGCAGCATATCTTGGCTGATAACCTGCAAAGGGAACGACCAGAATTCGCCGCGTTTATACAACAACATGCTGTGTTGGAGGTTAGTTACCTTTTATTTTTATTATATTGAGTAGTTAGGCATAGGATTTATTTATTTTAAGTATTAATTGTTATTATTTTCAGGTGGTGTTCGACAGTACTCGAAGCTTGTGTCACCGATGTTGGCAGAGGACTGAGCGTGATCATAGACCTGCACAGCAAGCGGCGCGAGCGCCTGGTACATTGCACTCTCAAGAATACACGAGGGCACCGAACACTTCGGTGCATTGTATTTACAACAACTGTGCTAATATTACCCGTAATCATATACCAAACGCGATAAGAATTAATGTATTTTGTGAGAGCAAGCTTTTTATTCCTGATAGCGCTAGGGTGTGTACAGAACACTTACAAAATAATGAATGGAGCAACCTGCCGCAAATGTGTAATGTGACACATGATTTTAATGACGCTCAGTTTACATCGCTCTGTGACTTGATGAGAATGGCTGCTAACAACCAGCCCAGAATCGACTTCGAAAACAGAGGCACCTTGTCTAATGAAGAGATGCACTTATGGACTGGGCGCACTTACGATCAGTTCGAAGCTATATTAGAACAAACTCCGTCACTAAGTGAATGTTGTAACCAGCCTAGAACTGCATTAGGCATCTATTTAACAAAACTTAGAACTGGAGACTCTGATGAGAGACTGGCAACGTTATTTCATATGTCTCGTCGAAAACTAGAACGTTTTTTGCCTATAGTTCGAGAATGTCTGAGCAACGATTACGTTGTGCTGCATCTAGGTGTGGACCACATTACCAGAAATGATATCCTTCAAAGAAACTTAACAATTCCAAGGGCTTTATTTGGAAACGATGAAAACATCAAAGCCATAATTATATGTGAAGGTACATATATATATATTAACAAAAGCTCCAACTTTTTGTTTCAACGGCTGTCATACAGCTTACACAAATATCAAAACTTGTTGAAGCCGTTTTTAATGGTATTCACGGACGGCTATATATTAGATGTCAAAGGGCCATTTGCCGCTACCAGAACCGATGCCCAGATCATGAGTGAAATAATGAATAACGAAGATGAGCCGCTGCATTGGTTACTCGAACGTAATGATGCGTTTATCCTAGACAGAGGATTTAGAGATAGTTTGCAGGATATAGAAGCTTGTGGCTACGAACATCATGTGCCACCAACTAAAGACAGAAGAGAAAATCAACTCACTACAGAACAAGCTAATCAGTCTCGTTTGGTCACCATGTGCCGATGGGTGGTGGAAGTAGTAAATGGGAGATTTAAGCGAGATTTTAAACTTTTGCGTCAAAACTATTTTAATAAAACGTTGCCAAAAATGTTTGTTGACTTCAAAATAGCTGCAGCCATTCTAAACCACTTCCACGCCCCCATCGAAGATAGTTCACACGCAGCAGCCTTTTTGAGTTCAATAAGAGCTAAAATACACATACCAAACACATTGCACAATTATGTGGAAGCAAAGAGATTGAATTATAGGAGAGCAGACTTCATGCGAATCGAAGCAAATGAAATAGAAAACTTCCCAAGGCTTAGTGAAGAACAAGTCATACATTTTGCCTTGGGAACTTACCAGTTAAAGCTCGCTCGATCATATTGTAGCGAGCACTTACAAAATGGTCTTTATATAATCGAGACGTATAGAGATAACGCTCTAGAAGACTTGGCACAATATGATATCAACGAAGAGGCTTGGCTATTACGTGGACGTATACAGTCTCGACATGTCCGAGCCAGGAAATATTTTTGTTATATATTAATCAATAATATTAATAACAATATTACACAATATTATTGTACCTGCTTGACAGGGCGACGTACTATAGGTACTTGTGCCCATGTACTGTCAATTATATGGTACGTAGGTTATGCCCGTCATGAAGGGTTCAATGAACCTGCATTGTTCCTTAACAGTATTCTCATCGATGATGATGATGATGATAATGTTTAATAACATATTGTTTTGATTTTTGTTTGTATTACTACTTACCTAACTTAAATAAAATCATTACATTACACAAAATGTTTTTTTAATTACCACGATATTCAATGTTTGGCGCTAAATATTATCAGATTCAATTTTTAGTAGAACTCAGATCGGACAATACTTAGAGAAATGCGACTTTCTACATATGAAAATACATAGAATTACCTTTATATTGACATATGACTCATTTTTATTGCAAGGTAGACCAGCTTCCATACACTTATGCCCGTTCTCCTTTGTTTTTCAAAGACCAAGTTCAAATCAAATCAAATATTTTATTTGCAACAACACATAATAAAAAACTACAAAAACCAAGAACTACAGAAGAGAGCAGCAGTGATGATAATGATGATGACACAGCGGGTCAACGCACTGTGCTTTTGTTGACCCAATCCCCACCACCCCGCCCGTCCACTCGCGCGCAGAGAGCAGCGGCGCGCAGTGCGAGGCGAGACGTTATTCGGAGCGGATCGCACTCACCCTGATGAAGGTTCACGAATTGAACCGAAACATTGTCGGTCGAAACACCGATAAGACGGTACGTGACAAATCCCGTATTTATAATAATGATTAAGATCAATATTCATAAAATCATAATGTAAACTTTGGTATACCATTTTGTTGTATGTTGTATAGTATCTATGTTGTTCTATGTATGTATAGTTATATTGCACTTGTATCAAGACTGATATGTTCAGCTTTTGCCAGTGTAATATAATTATATATTTTTAGTTTTATAATATAATATTTTTAAAGTTAATTTTAGAGAAGATTTTAATTTTTAATCTTGGCTAGACGTTGTGATGACAGATGGAGCAGGACAGTGACTGAATGGTGGCCGAGGAGCGGGTATACAAGGGTAGGACGACCAGCAGCGAGATGGGTGGTGGACATCGTAAAGGTCGCGGGCCGTCAGTGGGTGAGACTAGCGCAGGATCGTGGTGGACGGCACAAACTTGGGGAGGCCTATACCCAACAATGGGTGAAGTCAGGCTGTGGATGATGATGATGAAGTTAATTTTAAAGAAGTAAATGAAATTTTGTTTGGCACACACAGCCTTTTTACACGTGAAGTTTAGCGGCGATGTTGCCATTGCATTATAAAATTGCGCTTGCATTGCTCGCAATTTTATAATGCAATGGCAACATCGCCGCTAAACTCTTCGTGTGAAAAGGCTGTGTGGACGATCTTTAACCCACTTGCAAAAGATAAATTGTTCCTCGCATTCGTAGGATTGCTCAATTCACCGTAATTGTATTTCGGTTTTTCTGAATACTAACAGTATTACAATTACGGTAGATCTTTTTGTTCAGACGAATCATTGTACGTGCTTGCCATATCAAGTTTTTCCTTTGATAGCATGAAAAAGAAGTCATATTTTGCCTACATTTGGAACGCAGTCATTAAACTTTGGTAGAGATGAAATATTATGCTTTACTTCTATCGTTAGATAGAACTTACTCAAAAAATCACTTTGCTTATCTATATATATATATATATATATATATATATAAAAGAAAGTTGTGTTATAGTTACACTATTTATAACTCGAAAACGGCCGAACCGATTTTGCTGAAAATTGGTGGGGAGGTAGCTTAGAACCAGGAGACGGAGAAAGAATACTTTTTTATCAGGTTCGACTGCATTCCCGTTTAACGTGATATAAAACGTGAAAGAGAATACAAGTCACTATAAAACGTGGTATAACAAAAACGCATCTGACATGGTATTACAAAACGCAAACGACAGCTAAACGTAATTTTGTCTATGGTTAAGTATGGTTGCAAAATGATGGCCGGGGACAATTGACAATTCTACCAGGGTGACGTATATTGACAGCCCGCGTTATATGCATGGCAAGGCGTTACGAAGTTCGGCGGATCAACTAATACTTATTAAACACTAGTACTTATGAGTGGACTATACCTTGTGCAACTGTCTCGGTCACTCCATGAGAAAATTCCCACAGAGAGTGAAGGATCAATTCAAGGCGCGAGAGCACCAAATAAAATTGCATAAAATAAATATAACAAAATTATTGGTTTATACGAAAAATCTAAACACAGGTGCTACATATTTTATTCTATTTATCTAGGTCAACCAACGATAGTTACAACGATACATTCAATTAATATTTTACAATACATATTAGAGCTGATTGAACAATCAATTACAGGTCAACACTGCATGCAAATAAAAACAAACCTAAGAATAACTATACTATAAATAGAACTTAGACATAAACTAGGTAATAAATTAGGTAACGTGCGATGTACATCAGTACATAAACAATTAGACTAAACATTGTAATCTGATTTTAATTGTGTAAGTTCTCATCTAAGTAACGACGGAACTTATTTAAATCTACAGAAAAAACATCAATGTCCTTGCAGTTATTCAAGGCTTTGCAAAGCCTGGGGATGTGCTATAAATATCGATAAGTATGTAAAGAATTACGAACTCATTTAAATTAGTATTTATTTAATACTACGCGTTTATTGTAAGTTTGGATGTTGGAATTATTTTCGAATGTGAAAATTTTCTAAATCGTTTTTTCTACACATAGTCTTAAGTTTATATCCTCAACTTTTACATATATAAATAATAAATAAATAATGCTGAACATTTCACACAGCGCTATCTAGCCCCAAACTAAGCAAAGCTTGTACTATGGGAACCAGATAACTGATAGAATACTTAAATACTTTTTTTTTTGTAAATA
The DNA here is from genome assembly GCA_918857605.2 of Philereme vetulata. Taxonomy (NCBI): domain Eukaryota; kingdom Metazoa; phylum Arthropoda; class Insecta; order Lepidoptera; family Geometridae; genus Philereme; species Philereme vetulata. Next base: position 3,496,926 of record OU975420.1, read on the forward strand.
CATACGTATAATATATAGAGAAACAACCAGACCCGAAACAAATATCTGTAGATCGTGCAAACATTTGTTCCGCGGCGGGAATCGAACCCGGTACCTCCTGCGTCTCAGCCGACTATTCGCCCACTGCACCACGGAGGTCGTCGATATTAATTACAAAGTAAATGATGCAGTATTACTGGTAATATATAGATTTATATGAAGCTATCTTAGGTATAGTGGACTCGTAATAGGCATTGGATATTAAGATATTGAAGTTTAAAATTGCCACTTTGGGCGTCCATATTTCATTTCAGCTCTGACCAAACACATTTTCGTTTGTCCAAGTGTAAAAATTCTCAAATAAATTAAACTATCTACTTGATTGATTGATTGATTGATTGAAAATACTTTATTGCACTTATAAAACTAGTACAAAGGCGAACTTAATGCTAAAGAGCATTCTCTTCCAGATAACCTTTGTGTATTGTAGACAAAGATGTGTAGGTAGTGCACAGAAAAGGTAAAAAAGAAAATTTGCACAGGACTAATAAATATAGCATAATATAGGTACATACTACTTAAATAAACCTACTTAAATACTTTATATGATAGACTAAACTATACCAATATCGAATTAAAATACATACATAACAATAGAAGAGAAGTGTTATGGAAATATTAAGTTGCTCATTTTTGGTCGGTTTGACCGAGAAGGTGCCTATAGATTCTCAATCTGAATGCTTCCACTGAAGTAGCCTCGAAATAGTTTGGTGGCATATTATTCCAGAGACGAGTAGCGGTTATGGTGTAAGAGTCAGAGTAAGTAGCCGTGTTATGCTGTGGAGTAATTAGTTGGAAACTACGAGACGATCGCACAGGTCTGTCCTCAGTTGATACGGATGCAAATCGCTCTCTGAGGTAGCTGGGAGATAGAGGGTTGCGAAGAATATTATATAAGAGGGATAGCATGTGCGCATCTCGACGAGCTCTGATGTCAAGCCATTTTAGCTGCTGACGAAATACCGAGACATGATCATATTTTCGTAGGCCGTAGATATAGCGAATGCAAAGATTCTGCAGACGCTCCAACCTGTTCAGTTGCTCTTCCGTAGCATCGGGATAGCATACATCTGCATAATCTAGGATGGGTAAGAGTAACGCATTAACCAGTGTGGACCTCGTAGATTGGGGCAAGAAATTTTTTAGGCGTTTCAGAGTATGCATGGTACCATACATCCTCCTACTAATCTGGGTAATATTTTTAATTTATTATTAATTTTTAATAAATTTTAATTGAATTCATCTAAAATGTTTATTTAAGGAATAATAGAAGAACATAATATGAAATATTCACGAAGTTGCTAATGAAAATAATGATGATTCACCTGAAGTGGCATCTTTAAACCTCCATATCTTTTTTTCCTAATCTATCTCGTCCCACTGCTAGGCAAAGGTCTCCCCCAAGTCCTTCCAAGCATCCCTATCTGTTACTATTTCCCACCATCCTCTTTGGAAGGTACCGAAATCGTCCCGCCAACGCTTTCTCGGCCCCGACGTCGCCTTCCGTCTTCAGGCGTCCATGGTGTTGCAATATGGGCCCATATCTAGGAGTGCATTCGGGCAACGTGGCCCGCCCATTCCCACTTAAGTCCAGCCGTCTCTCCGTCTCTCCCTGCATCTGCAATGCCGGTAAGTGAGCGCAGCCGAGAATGCTGCGCTCCATTTCTAAAAGTAATATATAAAAATTTTAACGTCTGTAAAAAGAACATATCTCGAATACACAATGTAATATAAATAATTCAAAAAGTACCAGGATTTCATAACAGAATAGGATATTATAAATTCTCGCATGCAAATGTGCTTATCGACACGTGATACGGAATGTAAAATATGCATTAGAATCCCGGCGGCGCAAAATGGCGAATTAACATTTTTACAAGCGATACGATTGTTATGAAAGTCATTATGTTCTCGAATTCCTTTAAATTATTCATGGCGAAGAACTTCATGAATAACGAAGGTAAAAATATTCTTCAAGATTCTAAATTTACAAGACCTTTTGAACGGTTTAGTAATAACAAAATAATTAATTCGCTTAATTACTTTAGATTATCTTTTGCCGATTCTGATACCTTCATTATAAAATAAAACAATAATAAAAAAGCCTTTTATTTCTTGCATTTTTACACTTGTGACTTATTACTATTAGGAATTGTAAATTGTTAAGTTATGGGTTAGTATTTAATTATTCTTATATTTCTTATTTAATTCTTTAGTTTGTAAGAACTCCAGATTGGGCGAAGACCTACTCCAAAGATGCCCATTTGTCTCTATCTTGTGCTATTTTGCCCCAGATTGCGCCGGCTGTTTTTATAATTCGACGACCTCCGTGGCGCAGTGGGCGAACAGCCGGCTGAGACGAAAGAGGTAGTGGTTCCGGAACAAACGTTTGTATGATCTACAGATATTTGTTCCGGGTCTGGTTGTTTTTCTATATATTATGAGTATGTATTTACAAAAAAAAGTACCTATATAAGTATTCTATCAGTTAACTAGTTCCCATAAGCTCCTACAAGCTCTACTTAGTTTAGGGCTGGATAGCGCTGTGTAAAATATCCAGAAATATTTATTTATTTATAATGTCGTCTTCCCATCGCGTCAGAGGTCTTACTCTTTTGCGGTGTGGGCCTCTCCACAGGGTTATTTTTGCAGTCCATCTCTGGTCTGTAATCCTCGCTATGTGACCTTCCCATTTTTATATTAGCTTTAGTGCGTAGCTCAAGGCGTTTGTTGCTTTCATTATCCATACAAAATAACAACATTGGTCACTATCAATGGATACTGATAGTTCAAATATTGAAAACAAGCTTCCGCCAGCGGCTTCGCACGCGTTGTTTGTCAAACAAAAAGTAGCCTATGTGTTAATCCAGGTTATAATCTACGCACATACCAAATTTCATCTAAATCACCTGAGCCGTTACGACGTGATTGTGTAACAAACGAACTAACAAACATCCAAACTTTCGCATTTATAATATTAGTGTAAATGTTATGGTTTTCAAGTTTCCATAGTCTGACTAGGAATCTGTACCTGCCAAAGGTCAATGATGTGCGTCCGAATTTAGCGCCGACAAGATTTTATTTTTTTATAAATTATAGGCTCACGCTTGACCACGATCTCGCCTGATGGTAAGCTATGATGCAGTCACGATGCACACGCTTGTCTAGAAGAAATATGTTCACTCGTGACATGAAGACCCCTAGGTTATAGTTATCAGGAAACACAGACTCAGACAAGGTGTTCCATTCCTTGGTGGTGCGCATAATAAAGGTGGAAGAGTACCACTTTGAGCGTATGGGAGGTATGTCTACCACGTAGCGGTGGTGCATCGCGGAGCATCTGGCGGTCCGCTGATAGAATGGGGATGGTGGGATCAGGTTGAAAACACTCTCCAAAATGTATCCGATAAAAACCTTTCGCCGATGTCCGAGGCTGTGGAGTGCATCTGCTAACTCGTCATTGCAAATTACCTTCTTGGCTCTTCTCTCAATTGATTAAAGATATTGTGGTTTAGAGTTGAAATCTAATACGATGATACATTTTGGTAAGTTTTGTCAGTTATATAATAAAAACAAAAAAAATACTATGCGTTGTCCGTACACATCTGTAAAATTGCGTATACTAGATTATCAACTTTATATAAAGGAATTCATCGGTTTTTAAGTAACAAAAATCTTTTACTTAACTAAGGCTAGCAAAATAAGAAAAACTTATTGGTAAATAGTGTCGATTATGGGCATGATATTGAGCAAGGAGGTCATCGGTCGACCGTCTCGCACATTTCCCCAGGGCGCCGCACACACCATAATATTAGGTACTGTGGGAACACATAAACTGGAATGACATAAAATATAACTAGGTAGTCGGCTTTTGTTCCAAACATGAATGTTAGGTAATTTAAGATATTCATAATCGGAAAAGTGTAGGTGATGAAATAAATATGTTTGCATTTATATCTAAAAAGTATTTTATAGGAAATTTGCAATGAATCATGTTTCTAACGAATTCTTCCAAGGAGTTTAGACGTTATCTTAAAAGTATTTTGTACGAAATTTGCAATGAAACAGTTTTGTCCAAGGAGTTTAGTCGTGGACTTGACGCCATTCGGGTTTTTGGAAGCGTGAGTAGACAAGGGCTAAGACATAAAAAACGGATAGATACTTAGCTCGAGGCTATGATTCTTTGTATTATTATTATTCTTAGTATTATTGGAACTAGATATTGCACAAACTCTAAGTAAATAGGATAATTGTATCTTACTGTTTCATTGGTGTAACACTGTATCATGTATGTATATGTATCTACCTATAACTTTGCAAAGAACTGACCAGAAGAATTCACTACGCGCGAAGTGCATTCATTATATTACTTTTTACTTCTAACATAAACAATATGAACACTGGAAAATGCATTAGTAAAATACTGCGTCGCAGTTTCCAGTGCTCGAACTCAGAACTATGTTAGAACTAAGTAAAGAACTAGGGTTAGGGATATTCCTAAATAATTCCGATAAAATCTTACCATTAACAAAATTCATCGCAATTAAAAATATCACTTTTAAATGTATTAATGTGATTAACTTCAAGTGGAATGTTGTTTTTTCGACAACATGGAGTTGGTTCAAGCATATTACCATCCTGATGGTTACCATCAGTTTTATGTTATTTAACTTTATTCAACTTTAAGTCACATTATTGTCATCACCTTTGAGTTGGGAAATTAGTATACATGGCTAGCATACAAATTAAATTCAGTCACTTACATAGACATATACAAACATTTATTCACTACATTAGCACACAATATACAATAAGGAAATACCAAAAATGTACAGTATAAACGTAAAACATATAAAAAAACAAAAAAGGGAGAACTTGGTAGATACTGTGTGATACAGAAGTAAATGGGACTCGACTCAGCATTATGTCCGCCGTAATGGTAAGCGCTGCTATTCTGTCGAGACCGCTCCATTTAGCCATTAGACCTTGAGAGTAGTGTTGCCGAAATATCGATAGTCTTTTGCACCTAACTTCAGAAAGATATATGTAGATCCGTTGTGACTATTGCACCGTACCTACTTTTTGATTTCAGATATTTTTTCAAATATATTTAGTTTCCCTATCGATAGTTGACGTCTAAATCAGTTACACTATCGATTGTTCTATCGATAGTATCGATAGTATCGATACTATATATATATAGATATCGTATAGATATATATAGATATAGATAGCGTGATATAACTAAACGTAACTTAGCTAAACGTAATTTAACTAAATGTAAATAACAAAACGTAACATAACTAAACGTAGTTTAACTAAATGTAACTTAACTAAACTAACTTAACTAAACTTAACCAAACGTAACTTAACTAAACGTCACTTAACTAAACGTATCTTAATTAACGTAACTTAACTAAACGCAACTTTAACGTAACTTAAAAAGTAACTTAGCTAAACTTAACTAAACGTTACTTAACTAAACGTAACTTAACTAAACGTAACGTAACTAAACGTAACTTAACTAAACGAAACTTAACTAAACGTAACTTAATCAATTGTAGTTTAACTAAACGTAACTTAACTAAACGTAACTTACGTTAAGTTGAACTACATTTGGTTAAGTTGCGTTTAGTTTAGTTACGTTAAGTTAAGTTACTTTTAGTTAACTTAAGATAAGTTACGTTTAGTTAAGTTACGTTTAGTTAAGTAACGTTTAGTTAAGTTTAGCTTAGTAACGTTTAGCTAAGTGACGTTTAGCGAAGTTACGTTTAATTTAATGTTACGTATAGTTAAGTTACGTTATGTTAAACTACGTTTGGTTAAACTACGTTTAGTTAAGTTACGTTTAGTTAAGTAACGTTTAGTTAAGTTTAGCTTAGTAACGTTTAGCTAAGTGACGTTTAGCGAAGTTACGTTTAATTTAATGTTACGTATAGTTAAGTTACGTTATGTTAAACTACGTTTAGTTAAACTACGTTTAGTTAAACTACGTTATGTTAAACTACGTTTGGTTAAACTACGTTTAGTTAAACTACGTTTAGTTAAGTTACGTTTAGTTAAGTAACGTTTAGTTAAGTTTAGCTTAGTAACGTTTAGCTAAGTGACGTTTAGCGAAGTTACGTTTAATTTAATGTTACGTATAGTTAAGTTACGTTATGTTAAACTACGTTTGGTTAAACTACGTTTAGTTAAGTTACGTTATGTTAAACTACGTTTGGTTAAACTACATTTAGTTAAACTACGTTTAGCGAAGTTACGTTTAATTTAATGTTACGTATAGTTAAGTTACGTTTAATTTAATGTTACGTATAGTTAAGTTACGTTATGTTAAACTACGTTTGGTTAAACTACGTTTAGTTAAGTTACGTTATGTTAAACTACGTTTGGTTAAACTACGTTTAGTTAAACTACGTTTAGTTAAACTGCGTTTAGTTAAACTACGTTTAGTTAAGCTACGTTTAGTTAAACTACATTTAGTATACCTACGTTTAGTTAAACTACGTATAGTTAAACTACGTATAGTTAAACTACGTTTAGTTAAACTATGTTTAGTTAACGTAAGTTAAGTTAAACTACGTTTAGTTAAACTACGTTTAGTCAAACTACGTTTAGTCAAACTACGTTTAGTCAAACTACGTTTAGTTAATCTACGTTTAGTCAAACTACGTTTAGTCAAACTACGTTTAGTCAAACTACGTTTAGTCAAACTACGTTTAGTAGAGTTACGTTTAGTTAAGTAACGGTTAGCTAAGTTACGTTTAGATAAATTACGTTTAGTTAAGTTACGTTTAGTTTATTACTTAGTTAAGTTTAGTTAAGCTACGTTTCGTTAAACTACTTTTGGTGAAGTTACGTTTTGTTAAGTTACTTTTAAATATGTTACGTTTAGTTAAGTTTAGGTAAGTTACGTTTCGCTAAGTTACGTTTAGCTAAGTTACGTTTTTAAGTTACGTTAAAGTTACGTTTAGTTAAGTTACGTTTAGTTAAGTTACGTTTAGTTAAGTTTAGCTAAGTTTAGTTAAGTTACGTTTAGTTAAGTTACGTTTAGTTAAACTACAATTGGTTAAGTTACGTTTAGTTAAGTTACGTTTAGTTAAGTTACGTTTAGTTAAGTTACGTTTAGTTAAGTTACGTTTAGTGAAGTAACGTTTAGTTAAGATTAGCTAAATAACGTTTAGCTAAGTGACGTTTAGCGAAGTAACGTTTAATTTAATGTTACGTATAGTTAAGTTACGTTAAACTACGTTTAGTTAAAACTACGTTTAGTTAAATTACGTTTAGTTAAACTACGTTTAGTTAAACTACGTTTAGTTAAACTACATTTAGTTAAATTACGTTTAGTTAAACTAGGTTTAGTTAAACTTCGTTTAGTTAAACTACGTTTAGTAAAACTACGTTTAGTTAAATAAGATTAGTTAAACTACGTTTAGTTAAACTAAGTTTAGTTAAACTAGGTTTAGTTAAACTAAGTTTAGTTAAACTAGGTTTAGGTAAACTAAGTTTAGTTAAACTAGGTTTAGTTAAACTAGGTTTAGTTAAACTGCGTTTAGTTAAACTACGTTTAGTTAAACTACGTTTTGTTAAACTACTTTTAGTTAATCTACGTTTAGTTAAACTACGTTTAGTAGTTACGTTTAGTTAAGTTACGTTTAGTTTAACTACATTTGGTTCAGTTACGTTTAGTTAAACTACATTTGGTTAAGTTACGTTTAGTTAAGTTACTTTTATTTATGTTACTTTTAGTTAAGTTAAGCTAAGTTACGTTTAGGTAAGTTACGTTAAAGTTACGTTTAGTTAAGTTACGTGTAGTTAGGTTTAGTTAAGTTTAGTTATGTAACGTTTAGTTACGTTTAGTTAAGTTACGTTTAGTTAAGTTACGCTTAGTGCAGTTACGTTTTTAAGTTACGTTAAAGTTACGTTTAGTTTAGTTAAGTTTAGTTTAGTTACGTTTAGTTAAGTTTAGTTTAGTTACGGTTAGTTAAGTTACGTTTAATTAAGTTACGTTTAGTTACCTTTAGCTAAGTTACGTAAAATATGTTTAGTTAAGTTACTTCTGGTTAAGTTTAGTTAAGTAAACATAACTTAGCTAAACGTAACTTAGCTAAACAAATTTTAGCTAAACGTAGTTTTACTAAATGTAACTTAACTAAACTAACTTAGCTAATTGTTATTTAACTAAACGTAACTTAACTACACGTAACTTTACCAATTGTAGTTTAACTAAACGTAACCTAACTAAACGTAACTTAACTAAATATAGCTAAACTTAACTAAACGTATCTTTATTAACTTAACTAAACGTAACTTTAACGTAACTTAAAAACGTAACTTAGCTAAACGTAACATAGCTAAACTTAACTAAACGTAACATTACTAAAAGTAACTTAACTAAAAGTAGCTTAATCAAATGTAGTTTAACTTAACGTAACTTATTTAAACGTAACTTAACTAATTTTAACTAAAAGTAAATAAACTAACCGTAACTTAACTAAACGTAACTTAACTAAACGTAACTCTACTAAACGTAGTTTTTTTTAACGTAGTTTACTAAACGTACTTTAACTAAACGTAGTTTAACAAAAGGTAGTTTAACTAAACGTAGTTTATCTAAACGTAGTTTAACTAATCGTAGTTTAACTAAACGTAGTTTAACTAAACGTAGTTTAACTAAACGAAGTTTAACTAAACGTAGTTTAACTAAACGTAGTTTAACTAAACGTAGTTTAACTAAACGTAACTTAGCTAAACGTAACTTACCTAAACATAACTTAGCCAAACGTAACTTAGCTATAGTTAACTAAACGAAACTTAACTAAACGTAACTAAACAAAACTTAACCAAACGTAACTAAACTAAAAAAAACTCTACTAAACGTAGTTTAACTAAACGTTGTCAATGGTGACAAAACTATCGACACTATCGACATAGTATTGTATAAAAACTGTCGACACTATTGATAGTATCGATACTATTGATGGTTGTGTTCTGTCGATAGTAGCATATATTTCGATAGTATTTGTCATTATATACAAGTCGATATCTATCGATAGCACACAACTATCGTTAGTATCGATACTATCGATAGTATGGATAGTTTATATGCAATACAATCGATAGTATCGACACTATCGATAGTTTCGTCACCATTGTCGTTTAAAACTATCGATAGTATTTGACGAAATCGATACTATTGCCTCATATCACGCTATTGATAGTATCGATACTATCGATACACCTATCGATACTATTGAATTTTCGTAAATATCGATAGACTATCGATATACTATCCACTGTCCACTGTCCAGTCCACTGTCGATCGGCAACACTACTTGAGAGTATTATGTTTTCAAGTGAATTACATACATTGAATTTGTCTTTTATGTTTGGCCTCTGCCAAACACACAATAAGACAATAAGACAATTTTTTTTTTTTGCGTTCTACTATGTTGTTCATACGACTGGTTGCAAGACAATTTATGCAATGTTCATTAAACTGTGATTAAACCGTTGGAATATCCATATTACTAATTTATAATTTTGAAAGCAACTCTGTCCCTAGTGAAAGTCAAAATCTTTTATTCATTAAAATCACAAGGATCACTTTGAAACGTCAATTTTACTGCCTGTTCCTTCGCGACCAAGCCAGGAAAGAAAGGCAAGAAAACAGCCAGTCTGTCAATCTGTCTGTTACGTTTTCACGACTAAACGGCGGGGCCGATTTTGATGAAACTTAAGAAGGAAATACTAATAGGAGAAATAATAGAGGTATCATAAGAAAAGAAATAGGATAGTTTTTTTGGAAAATTAACATTATTTGTTAGCTGTTGTCCGTGACTTCATACGTGTTACACTACTAAATGTGTAGGTAACCTAGAAATAAAGCTAAACTCGTTGGTGCAACTTGACTTGACACCCCATTTTTATCCCAATGGGATCTGAATTATAGGGTAAATTAAAATTCGTTTAAATATAACTTTACAGAATGAATCTAATACACTATATCTAAAACTACTACAAGAAAAATACAAATTATAATATACATTCATTTTCAAACTTACATAATTTAGGTTAAATATGGTAAAAAGTAGCCTGTGTTAATCCAGGTTAAAATCTACGTACACACTGAATTTCATCCAAATCAGTTCAGCCGTTAAGACGTGATTGAGTAACCAACAGACAAATAAATGAAAAAATAAATAAACAGACATCCAAACTTTCGCATTTATAATATTAGTGTAATAAAATATTGAAAATTTATTAATAACACTTGAACTGCGTCATTCTAATTGAGATTAGAAGTTGACACGTCCATTAAGTTATAGGTAAAAATCTATACTATTGTTATAAAGAGGAAAGATTTGTATTTTTGTGTGTATGTTTGTAATGAATAAACTCAAAAACTACTGGTCCGATTACAAACATTCTTTCACCATTGAAAATCTACATTCCCCCTGAGTAATAACGGCTACTTTTTAACCAACTGCGCAAAACAGGATAATGTTTTTATTGAAAAACTACGCGTGCGAAGCTGCGGATTGGTCAGCTAGTATTAGGCGCTTGGGCTTAGCCAAAGAGTCCAGAAACTAATAAGATTTTGGTTTGATATGACTACGCTTACCCGAACGGGCAGACGTTTTTGGATGTATGTGGTTTTACATAATTGGCGCTGTTATAAAAATAAAAATAACAAAATAAAATAAAATTAGTTTATTTCAGGCACAAAAATACGACCCATATCACATACAAATGAAAAATACACTTAAAAACAACAAAATTGAGAACCTCCTTATTTTTTTAAGTCAGTTAAAAACACTGAATATGTCACGGAGCAGATGCTCCAGTGTAGTTATTTTTTATTTCCGTCCAGGTGGACGGAAATCCAATACTTATAAATGCCATTTTTATAAATCTGGTCAGAGACAGCCCTCAGTACGCTTTTGTTGGAGCAACTCAGCCTACTCCAAAAGTTATAACTTACTAGCTGACCATTACCCTCCTTCTGCGCAGTTGGGTAAAAAGTAACCTATGCCACCCGGGGATAGTGTAGCTTCTAAACAGTGAAATAATGTTTTAAATCGGTCCAGTAGTTTCGGAGCCTATTCAATACAAACAAACAAATCTTTCCTGTTTATAATATAGATAGTATAGATGACAATGTCCACGAGAACGAAGTTGACACAGCTGCTAAATATATTTAAACATGATAGACTAAGCTGTTTACTCTTGCTGTTTTTGTGTGTATGAATTTGTTCTCTTGTGTGTACCTTACCTTTTTTTATACAACGTATATGGCAAACGAGCATTAAGTCCACCAGATGTTAAGTGGCTACTGCAACCCATGGATGTCCACATAGAATTCAAAACAAGCTATTATGTTGTCTTGATCTCTATGTGGATACGTTGCCATACTATAGGACTTCGCTGGTATGCCTATGTGCCAGTAATTACAGGAACATACCATTACCATCTAACCGGAACACAGCAGCACAAGTACTGCTATTTGGCGGCAGATAAAGGTAAGGCGGTGGAGCCCACTTCCTCGAGCCCGTTCACAAAAGCTCTACCACCAGTAGCAAAAGCTCTACCACCAGTAAAAGTACTTGTGTGCTTTGTACCGTCAAAAATAAATGTTTTTTCTTTCTTTCTTTCTAAGCTAACTATCCTCAATCGGTAAAAACATTACCACAACTTTGTATTGTACAAACGACCGGCCTACATACCAAACCAACCCAACCTGATTGATACTAAAACTACTTTAACTTTCACGTCTGACTTCCATCGAGTGATGTCCATTTCCAATTCCACTGGCCCATCCGTCCGTCCGTCGGGACGGACAGTGTTCAATTAAGATAGATTAGTCACTTGGCCTCGCCGGTTTTAGAGCGAAAAATGAGAAACCTAGGCACCCAATTTGAACCGTTACTAGAGTTTTGTATTTTCAGAGTCAGAGGAAACGAACTGAAAACATTTTGGCGGAAAGTGAATTTTTCTTTTCATTCTCCAAAAAAAAGGATTTTTTCAAGAATGTTTTTGAAATTTTTCCTATGTTTCTCAATCAGCGGTTTCTCAGACTATGTTTCTACCTTTAGACTTACCATAATCGTACAAGATGTTTAACTTGAAGTTGTATTATTTAAAACAGCATACATTACAATCAGCAACTTGTTTTTTCCCCGAAACAGCAGATTTTTACCAATTGCAATGATAAACCATCGAACTTTCTCAACATCCGTGGCGCAATGGGTGAAGAGCCGGCGGAGACGTAACTTGCATTATCTACAGATATTTTTTCCGGGTCTTGTTATTTCTCTATATACACGGTGTCCTTTAAAACACCTTTTTACCAGAACAAACGTTGCTCAGACCATGGTCTAATAACTGTTTATAGCATCAACTAAGAGAATAAAAAACTCTAGACCTTCTCAAATAAGTCTAACTTTGTTCAAAAACGAACCGTGACATAAAGTTCATGGGTACGCTAGCCGTAGCGTATTACCTACTCCTTAGTTAGATAGGTACCTAGTAGCTACCGGTCAGCGCGCTATGTTGTAGGGCATAACGTTAAAATAGACGTTTTAAGTTCGCAACTTTTTATTTTTTTCAAAGACCGATTTTGTTTTGTTTTTTTTTAATATGATATTAAAACTGTTAGTAGACTATGGTCTGAACAACGTTTGTTCTGGGAAAACAGTGATTTAAAGGACACAGTGTATACTAATCTATACTAATACTATAAAGAGGAAAGATTTGTTTGTTTGTATTGAATAGGCTCCGAAACTACTGGACCGATTTAAAACATTATTTCACTGTTGGGAAGCTACACTATCCCGGAGTAACATAGGCTACTATTTACCCAACTGCGCAAAAGGAGGGTAATGTTTTTATTGATAAACTATGCGTGCGAAGCTGCGGATTGGTCGGCTAGTATATTATAAGTACGTACTTACAAAAAAAATAAAAAAGTATTTCAATATTCTATCAGTTATCTGGTTCCCATATTACATTGTTTAGTTAGATGGCTCTATGTGGCATTATTATTTATTTTTATAAATAAATATTGCTGGACATTTCACACAGCGCTATTTAGCCCCAAACTAAGCAGAGCTTGTACTATTGGAATCAGATAACTGATAGAGTACTTATATATTTTTATCTACAGATATTTGTTCCGGGTCTGGTTGTTTCTCTATATATTATAAGTATGTATTTACAAAAAAAAAGTATATAAGTATTCTATCAGTTATCTGGTTCCCATAGTACAAGCTATGCTAAGTTTGGAGCTAGATAGCGCTGTGTGAAATGTCCAGCAATATTTATTTATTTATTTATTTATTGTATGTAAATACTTATATAGAAATACTCCCAGACACTTAACAAATATCTGTAGATCATGCAAACATTTATTTATTAACTTTACACAGTCGCAGAACATGCATTGTTGTCATAAAGACATGCCCTCCTTTCGATTAAAAACCTCATTCAAATTCGGTAGCACCGTACCTACATACCAAATCATCCCGCTAATACTTTAAGTTATTAGAAGCCCGATAGTTAAGTAATTGATCGCGTGAGTATCTAAGTTAGTAGGTAATTCTAAGTATACCTATCTATAATCAATGATATAGCTCACGCATGACTATGCTAATCGCCATTAATCCCATGATGGACATGCTCAAATCTCTCAATCAATACGCAGATCTGTGAAGATATCTCACAAGGTGGTCAGCGACAAGTCAAATTACGTTTGATACATACCTAATTTTTGTATAGCATTCCATTCGGTTGCAAGCAGTACTGATTAGAATACTAATTGTCATATGATTTCGAATTTTCAGTTCTAGTACTGCCACAAATGTTTGTACTTACTCGTTTTGATCACGTGTAATTCACACATAATTTTTTTATGAGAGAAATAGATTGATACACAGCTGGTATTCGAATCCACAACCTCCAAATCGGAGGCCGGACGCACAACGGCAATTTTAAATCATCTAATTGTCTTATTTTGAAAATCTATATAAAAATGGATATTTGTACATTGAGATTGAGCAGGAGGTAACGGGTTCGATTCCCGCTGCGGAACAAATGTTTGCATGATCTACAGATATATTTGTTCCGGGTCTGGTTGTTTCTCTATATATTATAAGTATGTATTTAAAAAAAAGTATTTAAGTATTTTATCAGTTATCTGGTTCCCATAGTACAAGCTATGCTTAGTTTGGGGCTAGATAGTGCTGTGTGAAATGTCCAGAAATATTTTCAATTTTTTTTATTTATAAAATTTTTATCTCCATGAAGAGTCGTGATTCATTGATCTGATGTCTAATATTATTAATGTAAGTATAAGTATGTAAGTACATATTTATTTATTTTATATATGATATTTATTTATTGAAAATTATTTATGTACCTTATATGTATGTATATAATTATATAAGGTTAAGTAAGTTCTTTTTCTATTAATAATTTTTTTCATTCAGCAATGATCCTCTCCATCCAAAGGTTGCCTGGAAGAGATAGCTTTCTGAAGCGATAAGACCACCAATTATGCTTACATTTAAGTGTTTAATTCTTTATATCTATTGTGTCTAGCTTGTAAGGTATAATAAAGAATTTTCATTCATTCATTCATTCATTGATAAACTCCAAAACCATTTGATCACCATACAAATTGGCATTATCTAGTGTTATTTCACGGGGAAGGTTTTTTTCCGTTCAGTCGCGTACTAAACCAGAGGTTTATAACCAGTTACGGTAGAAGCACAATTCATTTTTCTACGATATAGACACGCGATAGCGTGGCAAGCCAAGTTGAAGCTAACAGAACTGGCGAGCAGCAGCGTGTGTAATATTACACGAACCATTTGGAGCCACTTTTGACCACCTCATAACTCAAAAACCTCCTGGTAATATTAATTTTATTTTAACATAAATTTAATTGTAACTTAAATAAATAACGTTAATTTAATTATTAATTTTTAAAGTGAATATAAAACGAAATATTCTGTGAATATTTCAAGCGTCCACCTGTTGCCGTTAACAATATAGAGCAAAAAAATAACGTTTGTTGTTTGGGAGACCCCCATAATAAATAATATATATTTATAATAAATATTTATTTTATTCTGTTTTTATTATTTACTGTTATAGCGGCAACAGAAATACATCATCTGTGTACATTTCAACTGTCACGGTTCATGAGACAGGCTTGGTGTCAGACAGACAGCGGAGTCTTAGTAATAGGTTCCCGTTTTACCCTTTGGGCACGGAACCCTAAAAACCAGCCTTATTCTCAAACGAATTACTGAGTTGCGACTCAGCTGATTGCGTAAACTGATATTAAATTAAGCTGGACTTTCCAGGCTTTTTGCAGACTGCTGGAGAATAATAATCTTGGCTCTGAAGCTTACGCTTACCTTCACGCCCTTCTGAATGAATCATTTGAAACTTGAATTAAAAGCGCTGAGTTAGAAAGTTTTCAACTTCTTAGGGATTACAATTCTAAAACTAGGTTCTATATTTGGTATATTTTACGTCGTCATGTTTTACGAATCACAACCTTTGTGGTGCAGTGAGTAAGTAGTCAACGAGTTTGGTTCGATTCCTGATGCAAGACAAGTGTTTACATAATCTAATTATTTAAAAAAAGGCACTCCGGGAGTGCCGACAGAAGTGAAAAAGGTGTCGGTAACGGTAACAGTGTAACCAGTTCAATGGTTTTTTTCCCATCACAAAAAAATCCCAACGCGCCTAAATAAGTTTTCACTACTTATATACATACAGAGGTGTCGGTAACGGTAACGGTGTCGCGAGTTCAATGTTTTTTTCCCATCTCAAAAAATGCCCAACGCGCCTAAGGAAGTTTTCACTGCAAAAATATTAACAAAAAAATTACACAATTCAAAAACCACATACAGAACGAAAATTATATAAAACATTACCCTCCTTCTGCAGTCGGGCAAAATGTAGCCTATTATGTCTCAATCCCGGTCATAATCTATCTATACCAAATTTTATTGAAGTCGGTCTAACGGCTTATTGCGGGTTCCTATATCCGTCGGTAACCAGCTACGACTCGTTTCTCCTTGAAAACGTGTCAAAAGTTTGACACTAGTTTGACATTTTTTCAAGGAGATACGAGGCGTAGTGGGTTACCGACGGATATAGGAACCCGCCTTTAGTCGTAACAAACAGACAGAGGGACAGAGCTACTTTCGAATTTATAATATTATTAAGGATTTTTGTTATGGTGGGTACGATTTCCCTTTGAAGTGTTTCTTCGTATCATCATTCAGGGATAAAAATATTTTGAGTTAATCTAATAGCAGTATTTTCGAACAAGAAAATGCTACTTACTTTCTACCAAGACACTTTTTAACACTGAACAATGTTTTATAAGAAACTCTTAATAATATATTAAGGATTTTTGTTATGGTGGGTACGATTTCCCTTTGAAGTGTTTCTTCGTATCATCATTCAGGGATAAAAATATTTTGAGTTAATCTAATAGCAGTATTTTCGAACAAGAAAATGCTACTTACTTTCTACCAAGACACTTTGTAACACTGAACAATGTTTTATAAGAAACTGAGGAAATTATATGAGAACTTGAAAGTTCCCTACTTGATCTTAGCAATAACGGGAAAGTTCTAGCTATAACTTGAATTATGTAATATCCTAGCATCGAGTAAACGTATGAAAACAGAAACTCTCCATATTGGCACGGGTCGAGATAAACACGAGACGTCACGATAACACATAACACTCGATGAAGATCAGTTTTAAAAAACGTTGCATTCTTTTTACGCAGTCAGGTAAAAATTGATTTATACCAGTTCTGGTTAGATGGTAATGGTATGTTCCTGTAATTACCTAGTCAGGTCATAAGTATTGTCACCCAGTAAAAACTTTTCTTTTAGAATGCTGGCCACAAAAAAGTTTATAGAATTCGAATTTCGAATTGTTCATGAAAATAAAATCGTATACTTTTTAGAATTTTACTCATTTTTAAATATAGAGTGGACGCTTAAAGAAGACCGTGTTGCAGTTATTGCGTTGCATCGTTGCGGTTACGCGCCAATTCAAATTTTATACATACTGAAAAATTTGAATATAACCAAAAGATTCGTTTATCGCACCATCAAAGGATACAATGAAGACTAGTGTAGATGACAGGTCAAGAAGTGGTCGCCCTCGGTCTATTAGGACTCCAGCAGTGATAAAAGCTGTGAAGGCGCGAATTCAAAGAAATCCCAAACGTAAGCAGAAACTGTTGGCCCTTCAGATGGGGTTAAGCAGAACCACGGTGAAAAGGGTGTTAAATGAAGACTTAGGGCTTCGGGCATATCGAAGAAAAACAGGACATCGTTTGAATGCTCGTCTAATGGACCTGAGACTGAAGAGATGCCGCGCTTTGTTGAAGCGGTACGCGGGAAAAAAATATCGGGAAATTCTTTTTTCAGATGAAAAAATTTTTACCGTAGAAGAGAGCTACAACAAACAAAATAATAAGGTGTACGCACACAGTAGTGAAGAAGCGAACAACCGTATTCCGCGTGTCCAACGAAGTCATTTTCCATCCTCGCTCATGGTATGGTTGGGAGTTTCTTATTGGGGCTTAACAGAGGTAAATTTTTGTGAGAAAGGTGTAAAAACGAATGCAGTTGTGTATCAAAATACAGTCCTGACGAACCTTGTGGAACCTGTTTCTTATACCATGTTCAATAACAGGCACTGGGTATTCCAACAAGATTCGACGCCAGCTCATAGAGCGAAGAGCACACAAGACTGGCTGGCGGCGCGTGAAATCGACTTCATCCGGCACGAAGACTGGCCCTCCTCCAGTCCAGAATTGAATCCGTTAGATTACAAGATATGGCAACACTTGGAGGAAAAGGCGTGCTCAAAGCCTCATCCCAATTTGGAGTCACTCAAGACATCCTTGATTAAGGCAGCCGCCGATATTGACATGGACCTCGTTCGTGCTGCGATAGACGACTGGCCGCGCAGATTGAAGGCCTGTATTCAAAATCACGGAGGTCATTTTGAATAAACTTTAGTGTCATAAGAATCTATGTTTTGTTAAGTTCATTTTGGTATATAAATGGTTACATAATGAATAAACTTGTTTCAATTATTTTATATTAAACATGTGACAGAATTTATGACCTGGTTAGGTACTGGCACATAGGCATAACAGCTAAGTCCTATAGTATTGCAACGTATCTACATAGAGATCAAGACAACACAGTAGCTTGTTTTGAATTCTATGTGGATATCCATGGGCTGCAGTATCCACTTAACATCTGGTGGACTGCATGCTCGTTTGCCATATAAGTACTAAAAAAAATAAAAAAAAAAGTTCTTGGGAGTTACAATACCACAGATACATAAAAACTTTAATGTTATAACCCACCTATTTTTATTTTTCACTTAAGCACCCTGGCAGGGTATAACAACAGGAAGGCAGACCATGTTTTCCTATCTAAATACGTAGGCATGGTTATACTTTACTAATTATTCAATATATTTATACTTTAGGCGTTATTTATTCAAACCGAAGATTATCTATACTTCATACTAATATAATAAACGCGAAAGTTTGTATGTATGGATGTTTGTTACTCTTTCACGCCGGATCGGCTGAACCTAATGCCATGAAATTTGGTATGTACGCAGATCATAACTTGGATTAACACATAGGTTTTTTTTATTGGCAAACCACGCGTGCGAAGCCGCTGGCAACAGCTAGTATATTATAAATGCGAAAGTGATTCTGTTTATCATGACTAGACGGCTGAACGGATCGTAATGCAATTTGGCAAGGAGATAGATTATATCCTCAAGAAGGACATAGGTTATCTTTTGTCTCAAAAATAATTTTGAAGAGGGTGAAATAGGGGTTGAAAGTTTGTATAAGCAATCCATAATTTCTTAAGTTAGGGATCTGAAAATTCATATTTAAGTTTTTCGTAAGAAATGAAGAAATACGTATTTCAACTTTTTTGCTTTTATCCATAAAGGGGATGGGAGAGGGGGGGGGGGATAAAGTAAGAGGTTAAAACGATGAGGTATTCATTAGACGCACTCCTTATGTACCGTTGGTATATGGATAGATTGTGACCGGGATTGAGACATAGGCGACTTTTTACCCGACTGCGCAGACGAAGGGTAATGTTTTTATTGACAAACCACGCGTGCGAAGCCGCCGGCAGGTTTGTTTATAATATATATAGTATAGTATAGTAGCTTATAAGCCACCGTCATAAAACCAGAAGCAATAGTTAATGTTAAGCAATGTTATAATATTGATTGTACTTAATTTATTTATTTTAATTTATTTTAATTATTATGATTATGAATTATAATAATCTGAAATAAAATTAATACAATACAATAGCATAAATCACAGAACATTTTAATTGTCGGTCGACTACCTAAATTTAGAGTTCGCTGAATCTCTTATGAACGGCTCAAAGCTACGCCAAAATTGCTTGTGGAACAATTGCTTGTGGAACAATTGCCTGCGGAACAATTGCCTGTAGAGCAATTGCGCGTGAAGCACTTAAACTTAAACATCTTATTTAGTGTTTACTTTATTGCGTGTTTACATCTTCGTCTAAATGTATCAAGCAGATTGTACTAAAAGTGGCTAAAACAGGAGAAATATTAACATAACATGTTTAAGGTAGCGCAAACACATGGAGAACGCAGCTGTTGCCGCTTTGTTACTAGAATTAGATCAACTGATTGGTGCTCGAAAATTCATCTAGCAAGGAAGAGCAACCAATCTCTACATTTTCGTAACATTTAGGTAGAAACCCAGAAACTAATATACGACGATAAATCGTCGTATCCTACGAATAAGGCAACAGACGCCATTGTCACCTTTTATTTTTATTGCATTTTTGGAATCTTCACTATCATTTACATCTGAACAATTCGAAAAAAGTTCAAAAATAAATTTAAATCAATAAAATATTAAAGTTTTAAAATTCGGTCACAATTACATTACTGAGTTTTGCCCGACGAATACGGTTCCAAACGCTCTGGTAGTAGTGTTCCACGCGCGAAATCGACCGGGTGGGACGGAGCGCGGGTGATAAACGCAAGTGGCGCTTTATTCGTCCAAGATTACCGTGGAGTGCGGACATGCATGTGCTGCGTATCGTCAATTCGTAAATACACAATGAAGCGAGCTCATAAATTAATATCTATGGTTAAGAAAGAAGAACATAAAAGACAGAAAGTAAAATGTAAGTACCTACTTATCTCAATTTTCATGTTAGGTACCTACCTATGTCTGTTTGTAGGTACGTCTATATTATTAACTAGGTGACCCGCGCTAGCTTTGTGCAGATTTTAATATAGGTACATATGTAAAAACCTTCCCCTTGAATCACTCTATCCATTGATGAAAATCGCATTAGAATCCGTTACGTAGTAAGTACCTATAAAAGATCTAAGCGTACCTACAGACAGATAGACAGCGGGAAGCGACATTGTTTTCTATGTATATTAAGTAAGGAAATGCTTATTACGAAGTGTGTGATTATTATTTTTTAATGTTAGTAGGTAGTGTACTATAGGTACAAGATGGTAGGTAGGTACAGCTGTGGTTGAGCTGAATTTAACTTATTTTTATTTGTTTTAGGTATAGCTAGTTTACGTAATGGTAATGAGTCTCCGGTACCACAAGGATGTGAAAAAGCAGTTATATTTCTATCAAACCTAATCGGAAGTTAACTAGATTTTGTAAGTTTTCAATTGATACTCCTTTGCCTATCGTTTAATACTACAAAATATAAGTACAGGTTGTAAAAAGACTACTACCGAAAACATTGTAGGGTGAAAGTACTTATCAATAACAACAACTTTTCATGGAATCAAACCTTTAATCGCCCTGTTCCATACGTCATGACTGTTGGCTTAGTATGTAGGTGCCACCTTTTAATCCTTGTTACTAAGATTTTTTTCCTATCTATTCTATCTTATGATGATGACTAACATAGGTATTATAATGAGTAACTAAGTAACTTACTTTATTTTTAGTGTGATGAAAATGAAAACAATTGCCCGGACCCTAAGGTTTCAATCAGCATAAACAACATACGTCCACCTTTACGAGAAGTACAAAACCTGGAACATCAAGACCAACAAACCTGCCAGCATTCTAACGATGAATCAATACAGCACGAAAATACTAACACCAGTCCATCAGTCTTAGAAGTTATAGATTCCACACAATGGGCTGACAATACTACCAATGTGTCTGATAGCTTGATAACAGCCACTCACGCCGAAATTGAAATTCCATCACCAGATCCATGGTTAGAAGTTCAAAATCTATCAGTTAATTCTGTTAACATAAATTTAGAAAGCCCGGCTTCCAGTTTTACGATTCCAACTCCTCAATGATCAGTAGTGAGTTCGCCTGCATCAACTCATTCAAGAAAGCGTAAATATGTAAAAAAACAAGGACCAGGTAAAGTACGAACTAGAAATATATTACAATGGCAACATTTTAAGAGAAAAGAATTGAAAAATAAAGGAAAACCATTCACTAACAGGTCAGGCAAAACTATACAAGAAAAAGAAATAAAGCCGCCATGCTCGTGGCGGTGTCCAAGAAAATGCAGGGAAAAATTAGATTGTGTTGAAAGAACTGAAATTTTTAAATCCTATTGGGATTTAGGAAGTCATGAGCTGCAGTGGAACTTTATAAGTAAATATGTGTCATCACACGAGCCTAAAAGAATTAAAACGGAAGGACCAAATAAAACTCATATCATGATGTACACATTGCCCAAAAAAATTACGGAATTGTCGCCAACCATGTCGTAGTTTGTCGTACTATGTTTTTAAACACGCTGTCGATTAGTTCTAAAACTGTTGGAACCGTATTTAAAAAACTACAGGAAAACAATCAGAACGTTAATTTGTCTGACATGAGAGGACGACACAATAATCGACCACATAAAATAAAACCCAGTATTGTGGACAGTGTAAGGAATCATATACTTTCTCTGGCTCCGGTCGAATCTCACTACTGCCGAAAATATAGTACAAAATATTACTTAGACGGGCAACTTTCATACACAAGACTGCATAAACTTTATAGCGAATGGTTTAAAACTGAAAAATATGGCACGGTTATGGCGACCGCTCGGCAGTATCAAGATATTGTAAATGATAACTTTAATATAGCGTTTTATGCCCCAAAAAAAGACCAATGCGAAAAGTGCCACGCTTTCCACAACATTAAAGATACAACTGATGAGCAAAAATCTGAGCAAGACAAGCACATGAAATGTAAAGAGGTAGCAAGATCTTTAAAAGAAGCCGACAAAAAAGAAGCTCTAGAATGCTGTAGCATATTAACAGCATGCTTTGACATGCAAAAAATTTTAACTTGTCCTTTCGGGAATGTCGGTGTGTTTTATTATAAAAGAAAACTTAATCTTTACAATTTCACAGTCCTTGCAAAAAAGCAAGGATTCTGTTATATGTGGAACGAAACAATAGGAAAGAAGGGTGCAAATGAAATTAGTAGTGGTCTTGCATCATTTATGACATCGAAAATAGAAGAGGGCGCTAAAGAATTTAGATTTTGGTCAGATAATTGTTCAGGACAAAATCGAAATCGAATAGTCTTTGCTATGTATCAATTCTTCGTCGAAAAATATGACATTGAATCAATAACACATCGGTTTTTAGAAGTGGGACACACGCAAAGTGAAGGTGACAGTGTCCACTCAGTCATTGAAGGAGCGTCTAAAAATAGAACTCTTTACACTCCTGACCAACGGTACAACGTAGTACGATGGGCTAAAGTAAAAGGAGAATCATACAGAGTAAAAGAAATGACGCTTAAGGATATTTACAACTACCGCCCACTACTAAACGGAAAAAACTGGATTGTTAATGACGATGGTGAAAAAGTTTATTGGAATAAAATAAAGGAAGTGCACGTAAATACAAAAAACACAAATGCTATAAAATATAAGTATGAGTTGAATGAAAACTACAAAACTATTACGTCTCTAAAAAAGATAACGACAAGAAAAACAAATAAGAATTTGAACATAGTAACATGTGTAGAAAACGTGAATACTGAACCTATTAAAATAAAAAATGATAAGTACAAAGACCTCTTGTCATTATGCACAGCAAATATAATTCCGGAAGAGTTTCAGCAGTTTTTTAAGTCATTGCCCCATGAATCTGTAGCTTCTACAGCTAATGCCAGTGCAGATGAAGAACAATAAAGCCTAATTAAGATGCTAATGGATTTGCTCGATTAATGAGAATGAGAGGTCTCTCATTATATGATCGAGCAAAATAATAGAAACAATGCTCCGAAAGCTCAAAATCACTCGTCTCACTCAAATCCCACCTAATATAAATGTGATAACATTTTGATCTCTATAATACAATTTGTTTGTAATTTCCTTAAAACTGATTAATGTGCACGTTAACTTTTTATTTAATATTATAAATTGCCAAAAACTTAAACATTTACCAAATAATCAAGTCATCTTAAATATTAATTAATATTCAATACTAATTTCAATGCTAATTTTTATAGAACCAAATATATTGTTACTAAAAAAGTAGATTATTATTGCACCAAACTGAAGAAAATATTATTATTTTAATAAATATTTATAGAAATTGTGATTAAATATAAATATATAAGAGAACATTCTAGTAAGAAAAATTGAGCTAATTATGCTGGTGGTATAATTTGTTATTGATAATTTTAAAGTAAGCACAAATTAGTAAGTAATAAGCTATAATATTATATTGTAATTTAAATACCCTCCGTGTTCCGCAACTCTTAGAATAAGGTTATTAGTTTTTAAAAATAATTTTATAAAATTATGTTCCTGTATGTTGATTAATATATTGTGTTTTAATAAATTACTTAGTTCTTTTTTACATAAGTTTATTTTATAATTGTCTCCACTGGAGAATAAAGGTTCTCGAGTGGCGACTATACTTTCCTCCTGTGCTAGCAAATAATAATGTATTTAGGTAGGTAATAAAATAACGTGTCAGAGCAACAAAACTAATCAAATCTTAGGTGCAGTCATAATACCACAAGACCTTTTTTAAATGCCTACTAAGGTACAACCGTTTATAAAGTATTTAGAAAAAAGATTGAATCTTGTGTGTGTAGTGTTTTTTGACACCCTACATAATTTAAGTATTATTTTATTATATTGTTCCTCAATAAAATTACGAGGAAATATTTTTGATGAGTAGGTACTTTTACCTTTTGAAGTTTTCGAGAGTAGTCTTGGTACAAGGGTATGGTTGCCGGTGAAATTACAGGCGCATGAGGCTTTACACCTGTATGCCTCAAGTTCATGGACGCAGGGCAGTGCATCGTAGAGCACGATTCTATGGTGCGTGACCTATGCGGCATTATTTTGATATAGGCGACGGTTACCACTTAACATCAGGCGGGCCATATGCTTGTTCCATCAACAGGTATTATAAAAAAAAACATCCGGTAGACGGGGATAAAATATTTCCATTCTACCTACGTATTAGTGAGTAGGTAAATAAATACTTAGATACATACTACTTAAAAACTTAAATACTTAATTATATCTTTTTGTACTTAGGTACCTACCTAAGTATCTAGTTGGTACCTACAAAATACTTGGAGTATAACATAATTATCTAAGGCAGTACCATATATTATATGTTATGTTTCGACGTACTTCTGACCCCATATTATTTACATTCATGCCCATATTTATTTTATTGCCATCAGCACCTCGCCAACTCCGGGCGAACAAGGTCACCAAGGCGTTTAGGTAGCGTGGTCAACAAAAATCTCCGTGGAAAAAGGTTACTAAGGCGCTTTGGACCAAGCCAACCAGAAAATAATACACGGAGTAAGGTGCTAAGTGACAAAAGTAAAGAAAAACAAAGTGTTATTTTAATAAAAAGTACTCGTAATGGTAAATAGGACGTATTAAAAACAAATAAAAAAATAATTTAATTAAAAAGTTTTAAACTCATCGAAATAATCAGAAAAAACCGCCTACTGTAAAGTTGGTGTTTTGCAAGTGTGACTCTATTCGTAGGATACGACGAAATAGACGTTTCATGAAAAGCAGTTGTGCTGAGCTTAGTCGCACAAAAGGAAAATGTTCAAAACCACGTGGTAGAATTAAGGAGCTGCGCAGACCGAACGCGGTGCAAGGCGGTGCGCTGCGGTAATATAACGCCCCGCACCGCTACCAGTGTACATTGCTAAGTCGACGCGGTGCGGGGGAGAGTGGCGCGGTGCAGCGGAGAGTGGCACGGTGTGGCGGAGAGTATTGAAAGTAACTCTCTGTCTGTTTGTTATTTACGACTGTTTGTCAGTATGTAATTAGTATTAAAAAAAATTGTATATAGATAGACCTGGATTAAAACATATTTTTTATTGACAAACCACTCGTGTGAAGCTGCGGGTGGAAGCTTGTTGTCTCACACATAGATGCCGTACTGTGCCGCACCGCCCGCACTGCGTTCAGTGTGTAGAGCTCCTAACAAAGACAAAACACAAGATCGTGCTAAGTAATGTGCATTTATCTTAACTTTAGATTAAGTAGAAGGAAAAACCTCGTCTCGTTGTAAGGCAGACCCTTTACCGATACAAAAACAGAGCCTTCCTAAATGGGACGCTTATCGCTTGATCCGCGTAAAAGGGAGCAAAAAACTAAAGTTAGATAAGCTCGGCGGACCTTAGAGATCTTGTTGCGAGTTTTGTCATGAAAAAAAAAGGAATATCGTGTGTGTGTTGTGCTACCACAGTGTGCGTTTCTAACATTATTGATCGAAAACGAAGCGAGATCTCTAAATCAACTTGGGCAAATCAGCGTTGTATGCATGTATGTTTGTCCGAGGATAACTTTCGAAGCGTTGATCCGATCATCGTGAAATTCAATACATATGTAGGTAGTGATGGCACAATTTTGGTGTGACTAAATGAGCTAAATTGGGGGGGGGGGGGATTGTTGAGATATTGGGGTTCAAGAAGGGTTAAAAATAAAGTGAAAATGAGACTAACTGGTCAAATGGGACGTCTAATGAAAGGTATTTATTAGTACGTTTAGAATCCGTTTATATTTTTTGTAAATTCTTTATAGTTTTTGAGTTATTAGCCATATTAAAACTTACCTTTGACAAAATTCACAAGGTACTCCAGTGACCCCAAAGTTCTATTTCTATCTAGTAATTTAGTCAAGTTACTTGGTTATTTATTTCGTGACACTATTTTGATAGTCAAAGATAACAAATAATATTTTTTTGTTTTAAAGGGAGACTCGCGAGATTTTAGTTCAGAGCGAACTACTAGTATTAGGCTATATTTTATTTTGAAATCCGCGCGAAGCTATTTAATAAACTAGTGTTAATTGTATCTCACTCTTCTAGTCGAATTCAGAATCAGAAAACATTCTTTCTTACGTGTCGCACTAACGACGGGTCAAAACTCGCCGTTGTACCGCTTCTTTTTGTACAACGAACACCTTAATCTGTTCGATATCTTTGGATACATCCGTCAACGCTGCCAAAAAACTGCTGCTTACAATACCTCAAAGTCAAAATCTTTTATTCATTAAAATCACAAGGATCACTTTGAAACGTCAATTTTACCGTCTGTTCCTTCGCGACCAAGTCAGGAAAGACATGCAAGAAATAGGGCTAGTTGTTTTTTTAATGATCCTTTTAGAATACATAACGATACAGAAAATGAATTACGTTTAAATTGTAACATTTTGGACGAGTTGGAGCAATTTCAATCCCAAGCTTCTCAATCATCTAAATAATCCGATATTTTATAGTAGGCTTTTTTATAAAGATTTTGTTTAATTACGTTTTTAAATTTATTAATCGTCCATTTTTGTACATCACTTGGGAGTTAGTTATAAAAGTGAACACCTTGCCCTTTAAATGATTTACTAATTTTATGGAGTCTACAAGTGGCAACAGCGAGCTAGAGGTAATCTATATTACTACTATTTTAGTAGCAGGTAAGTGTAGGTATTATAATTTTGATTTGTCTGTTAATTTTATGTAAGTACCTTCCATTTAAAATTAGTTTTGCAGGCTGTGCCTACTTCTAGAAAGACGTACACCGTCTTTAGTAAAATTTTATATTTTTTCTTTCGTGTAAGCGTCCAGTAAATAAAAGCCAGGCCGGGTCAACTAGTAAATTTGTACAAAACATGACATTCGGAGCATCTAAATGCCACGTGAACAAAACCAAGCACAAAAGCTAGTCTAAGCATTGTTTCAGTCGACATGCGGCATACCATAAAAGTTGTGTGTGTTTGGAATTCCATTAAAAGTTGACGGCGTGCGTGAAAAGTTACGCAATATTGGATTGTGACGCGACATAATTATATTTGTATTTTTGCTGAAACGAGTGGCTTTTGTTAGAATTGCTGACAGTTTCGATGTTGTGATTCTTTTTACAGGACCACCTATAAACAAGTGAATATCTTTGTTCCAACATTATTTATTACGGCCTTTACTTTTTACAGATCACTAAAACCAAATACAAAAAGTGTCTCGTTTATTTTATGCTAGACGAACTTTGTTTTAACTTAGGTACATTTTATGTAACTTCTAAGTTTGTACCTAGTCAGGTCATAAGTATTGTCACACAGTAAAAACTTTTCTTTTAGAATGCTGGCCACAAAAAAGTTTATAGAATTCGAATTTCGAATTGTTCATGAAAATAAAAATGTATACTTTTTAGAATTTTACTCATTTTTAAATATGGAGTGGACGCTTAAAGAAGACCGTGTTGCAGTTATTGCGTTGCATCGTTGCGGTTACGCGCCAATTCAAATTTTTGACATACTGAAAAATTTGA
Source organism: Philereme vetulata (assembly GCA_918857605.2). Taxonomy (NCBI): domain Eukaryota; kingdom Metazoa; phylum Arthropoda; class Insecta; order Lepidoptera; family Geometridae; genus Philereme; species Philereme vetulata. The sequence goes on from OU975420.1 coordinate 3,524,851, forward strand.
ATATAACCAAAAGATTCGTTTATCGCACCATCAAACGATACAATGAAGACTCTAGTGTAGATGACAGGTCAAGAAGTGGTCGCCCTCGGTCTGTTAGGACTCCAGCAGTGATAAAAGCTGTGAAGGCGCGAATTCTAAGAAATCCCAAACGTAAGCAGAAACTGTTGGTTCTTCAGATGGGGTTAAGCAGAACCACGATGAAAAGGGTGTTAAATGAAGACTTAGGGCTTCGGGCATATCGAAGAAAAACAGGACATCGTTTGAATGCTCGTCTAATGGACCTGAGACTGAAGAGATACCGCGCTTTGTTGAAGCGGTACGCGGAAAAAAAATATCGGGAAATTCTTTTTTCGGATGAAAAAAATTTTACCGTAGAAGAGAGCTACAACAAACAAAATGATAAGGTGTACGCACACAGTAGTGAAGAAGCGAGCAACCGTATTCCGCGTGTCCAACGAGGTCATTTTTCATCCTCGCTCATGGTATGGTTGGGAGTTTCTTATTGGGGCTTAACAGAGGTACATTTTTGTGAGAAAGGTGTAAAAACGAATGCAGTTGTGTATCAAAATACAGTCCTGACGAACCTTGTGGAACCTGTTTCTCATACCATGTTCAATAACAGGCACTGGGTATTCCAACAAGATTCGGCGCCAGCTGATAGAAAGCAAAGAGCACACAAGACTGGCTGGCGGCGCGTGAAATCGACTTCATCCGGCACGAAGACTGGCCCTCCTCCAGTCAGATTTGAATCCGTTAGATTACAAGATATGGCAACACTTGGAGGAAAAGGCGTGCTCAAAGCCTCATCCCAATTTGGAGTCACTCAAGACATCCTTAATTAAGGCAGCCGCCGATATTGACATGGACCTCGTTCCTGCTGCGATAGACTACTGGCCGCGCAGATTGAAGGCCTGTATTCAAAATCACGGAGGTCATTTTGAATAAACTTTAGTGTCATAAGAATCTATGTTTTGTTAAGTTCATTTTGGTATATAACTGGTTACATAATGAATAAACTTGTTTCAATTATTTTATATTAAACATGTGACAGAATATATGACCTGCCTAGGTTTATTTCATAAACTATAGTAAAAACGTCACCCTCCAGCGCAGTCAGGTTTAAAGTAGCCTGATGTCCTAATCCCGATCATAATCTATCTGTTTACAGTAAGAGAGACAAAATTACTTTCGAATTTGTAATATTAGTATAGATATGAAGTTTTAGGTTATTTTTTATTCACTTTGCAAACAATTTTTGGACCGTTGCAATTTATTAGTGTAGAGAGGGGCAAAACAGCTGATTTCATTAATTAAAGTTAATGTTTTGAAATGACTAAATGCTGGAATATAATTATGCAAAAAAGTTATAAATTAAAAGACAAAAATCCCGATTTTAATTTTATCACATAAGATTCTATTTTTAGTAAATTGCGTTGTATTAAGTATTTTTCTCTTACTTTTTTGTTAAAATGCGTAGCAAGCGCTACGGCGTAGAGAATCTACGCCGTAGCACTTGCTACGCATTTTAGGAAAATAATCGGACAAACAATCATTTTTAGATTAGCTTGTCAATGAAAATCACACAATTCATTCCCCATCGACTGGGTATATCGAGGCTGCATCCATCACTACTGCCGATTGGAGACGTTGCGGAATGATGGAAGAGGTAATAAATAGAAAATTGTGATTGTTTGCAAATAAATACAACGAAATACTTACCACGATCTTTCAAGTCTGACTGTGAAGCATAATGGACTAAAATATGATTATGATGTTTTTTATAAGCATAAAAAGTATAAAGCAGTGAACTTATTACTAACTTATTTTTGATGTTGTGAGAACGCAAAAATAAATAATGAAAAATTGTGAGGACTTTATACAAGAAACGATGTATTGTATCGAAGTTCCTTATCGCACGGTACGGACTTGGCGGAGTGGGGCTAGGCGAAAAAAAGTGTAACAGTTTTCCGTCACGAGTTTCCGTCACAACCCTTTCTTTAGTGTAGACCGTTATCCATATATACTATAAAATAGTAATATAATAATTAGTATAATATTATATATATTTTATTATTTTAAATTAAATATTTTTTTACTAGCCCATACTGTCTCACTGCTGGGCAAAGGCCTCCCCCTCTTCCTTCCACTTATCATGGTCTAGAGCCATATCCCGCCAGTCTCTTTGGAAGACGTCCAAGTCATCGCTCCAGCGCTTTTTAGGCCTTTCTCGCTTTCCGTCATTAGGCGTCCATATATTTGTCTTCTTGGCCCACCTATCGGGTTGCATATGGAAGACATGACCCGCCCAGTCCCATTTCAGCTTTACAGGCTTGATGCCCATGTCAGCGATGCCGGTCTTCGAGCGTAGCCAGGAGTTTGGAATCCGGTCGATCCGCTTTACACCCAAAATGCTGCGCTCCATCGCTCTTTGGCAAACTCCCAGTTTGAACTTTTGAGACTCGGTCAGTGACCATAAATATACTAATATTTTATTATATACCACGAAAGGAAATTCGTTCCAACCGAGTGTTCCACGACACTCACGCATTTTTTTTAAACTTTCAGTTAATTGACCTGGCAATTTTTTTACTGATAATAAGAGCTTACCAATTACTAGTCGCATAGTTTGCAACATAATCAAAAGTATATCTAGGAAGTAGTACCTTCCTACTCACCTACTCTTTTATCCGCATGAATACGAAAGGTTTATAAGAAATCCATAAATATATATCCACTTTTATTATCTTACCGGCTTTGTCACTCGGCTTTACTCGGATGTAGGTTATTGGGACAAGATTTGCTCACGTAAGATTTATATTCAGCTCTCCTCGTAATATGGAGGTAGAATATGTCTGAAATATACTTCGGGACTGAGGTCACGTTTTGTGAAGAGGTAACTGTCATGTCTAGAAGCAAAGTTTCGAAGGAGCCTTTGTATCGATGATTTTGCTTTTCATAGTAAAACAATCTGTATGAAAATAAAATAACAGAAACTTAAAATTTCAGCTACTTTCAAAGTGCAGATAAAAATATTAATATCGAGATAAGCGCTTCAATCTTTCGGTACCGTCAAGTAGTTCATCTTAACCATATTTTTACGAGAAATTATCAATATTGTGTATTTGTTCTACTAGGGGGGTTTAATTTTTGTGTAATTAATATCTTTCCCTTTAATTCTATTCATAATTTGTGTTCCTCAGCCTCATAGTTACGGCACTACTACGAAAAAAAATAATCAGGTAAAGATGACGCAACTTTACCTAATACTATTAGCTCCTTGGATCAAGCTAGAACTAAGCAAATTAGGTAGATAGTATTCGTTGATGTATTACCAACATGGCCTGTTAGTTAAATTACCGTTATTTTTCAAACAATCTTCAAGATTTTGACAACTGTTTATGTTACCAGCTTAAAAAAGTTTTGGGATACCAGTATATAGAAAGTTATTAGAAAGCTACTAAAATATTAATGAAAATTCTACCCTATTACCATTTTGTCTAATTTGAGTTTTTATCATGTAAGGTAATGTTGATCTTTTTCGGTAAAGATGACCCATTTGACGGGTATGAAAATAAAATCGACATAAAAGATAGGTGAAAATGAAAATGTGGTGCTATAAATATAGAAGAAACACTTGATCTTAAAGGCGAAAAATCTATCGATTCTGCTTTATTTCGGGCCAAGGTTTAGCACAGGTGTTCTGAATGTTGATGTTCGATAAGCCCCGGGGAGATATAATAACCCAGATGTTCTAGCTACCTTATAAAACCTTATTACTAGGGAGATTAAACTGTAAGTCTATTTGGGTGAAATTTGAATTCAGGGTCGACGTTGTTTCAGACATCATTCGATGTACATGTGGGTATAAGCTGACGTTTATGATAGTTTGAAGAATATACTGGAAATTCGACAGTTAATGTTTGAAATGTTATTGAGCAAATTGCCTGGTGATTGTTTTTGAATGTCAATTTGTTATTATATATATTTTAACTTGCAGTAATGCTCTGTATAATATTTGTATAGAAGTATAGATCGAAGTGGAAAAAAAAAGTCTAAGTATACATAACATTTTCCACCCAGACACTTTGCTCACACAGATTTTTACAATACAGACCATACTATCCTAATCTATAGTTATATAGGCTTTAATAATAATAATAAATATTGCTGGACATTTCACAAAGCGCTATCCAGCCCCAAACTAAGCAGAGCTTTTACTATGGAAACCAGATAACTGATAGAATACTTAGATACATTTTTTTTTGTAAATACATACTTACAATATATAGAGAAAGAACCAGATCCGGAACAAATATCTGTAGATCATGCAAACAACGAGCTTTAAGAGCTTTATCACACTTCACACTGATATTATAAATGCGAAAGTTTGGATGTTTGTTTATTTATTTATTTGTTTGTTACTAAATCACGTCGTAACAGCTGAACCGATTTCGATGAAATTTGTTATATACATAGATTATAACTTGGATTACCACATAGGCATTTAATCCCATGAACCAGTTCACACGGGATAAAAAGTTAAGTCAAATTGCAACGGCGAGTTTAGCTTTATTTCTAGGTTACCTACGCATTTAGTAGTGTAACGCGTACGAAGTCGCGGGCAACAGCTAGTTTTATAATAAAGTTATATTTTGCAAATGGAGATTAAATAAATCAGCCACAAGTTCTCTCAAATAAAGCACAAACAGGTGTTCTATTCCTTCTAAAGTCTGAACGAGAGCTATTAGTAAGGGCGCATAACTAACACTGAAAGTCGGGCGTCCAATCAGCTGAAACTAATTTGGCGGATTCGTTCGCAATTGGAAGTTCGTCGGTTTCCAAATGAACAGGGAATAAATCTTGTTTGGAGCTGCAGAGGCTGGTTCTCAGGGTACCCTTTGGGACGCTGTTCCACAAGATTGGGTTCTGGAACTGTAAACGTAAAGTCTAGAAAACAGTCGGCTCTGAATACCTAATGATCCGATTATACAAGAAGTATGTTCTTTGAAAAGGTTTAAAAAAAAAAGTTTTATTGAAAATGTAGATCTAATTTACATTCGATAAAAAAATGTTAAAGAAGTTTGGCGAGAATGGACCCAAGGTATATAAAAAAACCGTTGATGATATAATAAACAACAAAGGCACAATACTATTGACCACTATTAATGAATCATCATCATCATATCAGCCGTAGGACGTCCACTGCTAGACAAAGGCCTCCCTCACTATTAATGAACTCTTCACTATTAATGAATGAAAATACTTTATTGTATACCACACATGACACCTAACTAAAAAAATCAATTGCACAAGTACGTTGGACAGTCTTATCTCTTAGAAGCGATTTCTTCCATTTCGGCTATATTCCTCCTTTAGCCATGTCGAAGGTCTTTGGACAGACTATAAGCTTTGTAACCAGGGCTCCACATTAACCTATACGAGTTTAGCTACTTTATGAGTACACGACTAGTTAGGTAACCACATACCTCTTCAGATTCTTGAGGCTGGCTTTTACATTCCTCTCTACATGCTGGTTCGCTAATCCAACCGAAGCAATTTTGTCGCTTAATGAAGTTTCCTAACTAATCTTCTTAAACGGTTCCTTCTATATTGGCTCTCAAATAAACCCAATTAACTGCTAAATGTAGAAAGCTTTTGCTGCTAATATTTCTACCACTAACGGTGAGTGAAGATGGATAGATAATTTTAATTGTGAACACTGAATCGATATTTACCGAGCATGATTTTGAAACGTACTCGGCGGTACAATGTTCGGCTTAATTTACTTTTTCAGGAACATTTTGGATGGACTGGCTTGAAAAATTGCATGAGAAATTGTGTTACAAAAACTATCATCATCGCCAAAGGACGTCGATTGCTGAACTGATCTTGTGCCAAAAGTATAATTAAATAATACTTGTACTTTACAAAATATATGCAATAAAATAATTTGATGTTGCACGTACGTTACCTGGATTTATTTATAAACTTTTTGAACTCATACAAGCCTTCCAGCTCCCCCTAATTACCCTTTCATACTCATGTTAAAGTACCCTGAATAGCAAGCCTTTGTAGCGGCCTACAAAATTGTATTTCAAAGAGAAAAATAAAACGTCTATAGAACAAAGGGCCTCTCTGGTCGTCCATTGGAATAGTATCGCGAGGCTGAGGGCCGACGAGTGCAACTCGACATAGATTCACTTGTCCTACTATGAGAACTCACGGGAAAGTCGATCCAGCTTGTTGAAGCGAGATTGAGGCCCGCATCTAAAACTATTTAATAAAATTTCGAAAACCGCCTTCTTCTTCCTGCCTTTTTCTACATTACGTGGGGTACAGTCGGCACAACATGTATTTTCTTCCATATCTCTCTATCAGCTGTCATATCCGTTGACACTTTTTTCATACCCATATCACTCTTCACACAGCCCATCCATCTCTTCTTCGGTCTTACTCTACTTCTATATCCATCCACCCACACATCAAACACTCATTTTGTCACATTATTTTCTTCCCTTCGCATGACATGCCAATACCACGCTAGTCTCCTACTCATCAATTTTTTTATCACTGGCGCTACTTTCAAATTTCGTCTACTATACTCATTCTTTATCTTATCCATTCTCATTACCCCACACATCCATCTCAACATTCGCATTTCCGTCACGTGCACCTTCTTTCATTCGACCCTTTCGTGGCCAAACCCTCAGAACCATACATTACGACAGGTCTTATGATCGTCTTGTAAACTTTCCCCTTATGTTTAAGGGGCATTCGAGGATTGCAAGTTGTTCCTGTAACCTGTGGCCATTTCACAAAGTTTCATGCTTATCGATATTTTATAGGTTACATTTTGGAGAATGTGCCCAGGAACTTCATGAACTGATCCCGCCATCACCTTTCCATCAAAGGACAAGCAGACGCATGGCTCAGTACCATACATACCTAGTAGATATACCACATGTTCGCACTCACCGTTTTTGTTGAACGTTCTTAATGCGTGTAGCTAAAGGATGGAACACTTTACCGTCGTTATGTCTTTCCTAATGACTACAATCTGGGTTTCTTTAAGGTAAGAGTGAATAGGTGTCTTTTAGGTAAAGTTGTACTGAATTTCATGATGCTCTCGCAAGCATAATGTGATTTGAATTTAGAACCTCATTTGTATTAAAGTTTGAACCAAAGAGACCCATACAATAAGAACTTATTCCTAAATCGAACTAACCACTGCACAGAATGCACCAACCTAGATGTGGTTTTTATTGTCTCGCAGAAAGTGTGATAAGTAGAGTATTCTCCTCGTGGATAAAGCTGTCTGCATCTTAAGCGTGCTTATTGTCCATCTCTGCACTCAAGATTCTAGTAACTCCCTCGCTCCGCTCGTGGGTTAACTCTAGAATCCTCCGTTACGTTCGAGATTTAATATAGCGCCCGTGACGCAAGACACTCCTTTATCCCCTCGTTTAATAATCCACTATTGTTTGATTCTTTATTTAGTTTTGGAATGCGACTTTATATAGTTAAAAATAATGAGGCCTTTACATCTTTCAATTGAAGGTTTAGACAGTGTCTTGTATATAAGTCAAATCGGGCATTTGATTACAGTGGTTTCTTTCATCCAGCAAGTTAGAAACATATGAAAATATGTAACGCGCAACTTAATATAAACTGTATAAATGGGTAGATTTAGCTTAGGAAATATTTGATTTTATTCCCATCTTTAACTGCAAATGCTGCCGATGTAGCAATTTACTAATAGAAAGCTAGGAAGTGCTAGCTAGTGCATAAAGTCGAAGAATCTTGTAGGAAGTTTGAGTAAAAGTGTATTTAACTTTGTGTTATTGCTACTGTAATGTTTAACTTTTTTAAACGTTTGTATTTTTTACGGTATAAAATATTCTATTGTATCAAGGAGAACTAAAGCGTACAATGGTTACATTTGTGTTTACTCCCGTCGAGCCAAACACACAAAATGTATAACAATCACACATAGCGTTTCTCCCATTGTGTCATATTGGTTCACAATAAATATCTCAAATGCCTTGCCGTCATGACTGACAACGCTCTAAATTGGAAAAAGCAGATAGATTCAACAGTATTCCGCATACGAAAGCTGATATTTGTTTTTTAAACTCTAAGAACAGTTATAGATCTAAAAACGCTAAAAGACCTGGCACTAGCTCAATCCATTATATCGTACCGCATCACTTCCTGGGGTGGCTCAGTTAAAACCACGATGCTAAGACTAGGACGGGCTCAGAGAGCTGTTCTTAAAGTGATGACCAAAAAACCTATCTGGTTCCCTACTACTGAGCTTTACTCGATCTGTTCTGTCCCCACAGTTTGGCAAACATTCATTTTGCAAACATTCCAAGCGGAGATCAGATAAAGTTTGCAAAATAGCACAACGTCGTACCACAGTGGCAAGTCATCACTTTTTTTTATAAGCTCTTCCTTGTACAACAGAGTTAACAAGGAAAATAATATTTACCCGCTCCCTCACAACAAATGTAAGATTAAATGTCTAGAGTGGCTTAAATTTTTAAATTACGAAGATACTGAGTGGACCTCCTAAGTATTCTCAAATAGTACCAACACACACAAACACATACTCATGTACTCACATACGTACACACACCCTCAAACAGATACACATACACACACACACACACACCTCCACGCAATCCTTCTGGTCTGTTGGAATATAACTTTAATTTTTAGTTAAGTTTTGTTTATGTACCATTTACCTGATTGGAACTCATTGCTGTAAAGAGGAGGGCGTTGGTATCTGTTACACAGTTTTCATCCTTATACAGGCATCATCGTTTCAAACTGTACACATGATTTTATATTTGTTGTTACTCATTAAATGCTTTTTATTTTTATTTATTTTAATACACCCTTGAGCCATTAAAAAAAACTTTCAAATCGAGTTGGTATCGAGGTCAAAATAGTAGCGTCATCTCGTTAAAGCGGAAAACGGTAGAGTTGCGGCCGCGGACTGCGTTCGCTAAATTTATGTACGATTGTTTTGCATCAAGCAACTGTGTATACGGAATTTCCGAAATACCCGGTAAGTATTCTCTTACTTTATCCGTGTTTGTTGGTAATTGAACAAGTTTTGAACCGGATGTTGCGTTGGTTGGTGAATTACAACTAAAGGATTTCCAGATAACAAACAATGTTGTAGGGAGAGTCAAGTTTTCAAATTCCAGAAGACGACTAATAAATCCTTATTTACTTACCTACTCCATTGGAGCTGGTGTCTAAAGTGAGTATTGGCCTCCGATACGAGGAGTCACTTTCCTCTGTCCATTGCTATCTCTTACCAGTGGTCAGCTTCAAGGTCGCGTAGGTCATCTTCCATCCTATCGTTCCAGCGATACTTGGGACGACTTCGTCGGCAGCCAATCGGTCAGGCTAAGTATGCTCTGTTGACGCTTTGATCTTTCGATCCAGCGGAATCGGTGTGATTTGTATTCTCCTATAATGTTAAACTCAGCCACAAGATCTTCTATATAAAACATTTTTGAGATGATTTTAAAAATCTTGGAATTTACCGCATGTGTTCGGATAACACTATAAATAAAAATACTATTTGAAATAAGCAACGCGACATCTCTTGCCAATGTACTGAGCTGTAGCATTGAGCAGATACAAAGAACTATATAAGTTTTCCTGTAGATGGAGCTAACGGCGCTTCGTAATTCTGAATCATCTCACTAATTTCGACCTAGACGTAAATCGCCTTGTTGCACAGTTGGTAGTGCGTCCTCGTATCAAGAGGAAGGTCGCGGGTTCAAGTCCCGTCTAGGCTTGAAATTTTTGAGATGATTTTAAAAATCTTGGAATTTTCCGCATGTGTTCGGATAACACTATAAATAAAAATACTATCTTCTTTATATTCTTTATATTTCTATTTTTATATATCTGTCTTTATCTTTTCTTTAGTTTATATAATTTTATTTTTAATAAAATTGGACTGTCCTGTACTGAATGTAGGAGCCGGCGGAAGATCAACGCGCTGCGTACTCGTATTTACTAGTGCGTGTCGCATAATGCTGAGCCGGATCCTATTTTGCGGACGCTCATAACCTGGACGTACTAACTGCCTATGTATATATTATGTTTTCTATTTGTGTTTGTTCTATTGCTACTCCTACTGTCGTATTATTTTTGTTACTGTGTATGTCTTTGTTTTGTTATGTCTGCAAATAAAAAATGTATTTTCTTTCTTTCTTCTCTTTTGGCGTTTTTTATGAACCCTCAAGCTACCAGCTTCTCTCCTTACTACAAAACGCTACTATTCGTGAATACGTTGGTTAAGTTATGCTGCTATATCACAGAGAAGGTGATTCTGTAAATTACATCGCATTCGTATTTTGTGCCAAATGCGATGTAAGGGTCGGATCGGCGTATTTAAAAATACATATTTTTTTGGGGTATTCGACCGAGCAACCGCTGGGGAAGAATAAAGCCTATATCACTATATTTTAGCCTTTAATTTTAAATTAACTTTGTGGTTATTTTCTAGATAAAACATAGAAGCTGCTGAAGCATTATTTCAGATTTATCAATTTAAGCCGAACTTCGCGCGAACTTTTAAAATATTGCTTAGCCAAGTTTAGCCACAGTATACTTAGATAATCTCCGTATACGAGGGATGCTATTTATGTATCCGGAATAAAATAAAATAACTATCATTGACTGTTAAATATGGTTTTATTGCTTTTCAAAATATTCGCCATGATGATCAATGCACTTTTGCATTCGGTGAAACCAGTTTTCATAGCACTTTTTCCAATCGGAAGACGGTATCTCCAAAACATGATTTTTGAATGCCTCAACGGCTTCTTCTCGGGTTGAAAATCGTTGACCACGTAATTTATTCTTCACGGTTGGGAATAAAAAGAAGTCGTTGGGTGCCAAATCAGGGCTATATGGCGGATGACCCGTTAATTCCACCGTTTCACCCTCCAAATATCGGGTCGTTTCACCCGAAGTGTGACAGCTTGCATTGTCGTGATTGAGAATGATTCTGCGTTGTGGATTATTCTTCCTGATTTCTGCAAAGACTTCTGGCAAACAAATGGTCGTGTACCGCTCGTGAATTAACAGATTTACAATTTTCTAGGGGTACAGTAGCCACGTGTCCATCTATACCAAAAAAACAGGCGACCATTTGCTTCAAAGTGCTTTTCGCACGAGCAACTTTTGTTGGGTTCGGCTCATGTTGGAAGACCCAAACTGTTGACTGTTGCTTAGTTTCGAGGTCATATGCATAAATCCAGGATTCATCACCTGTGTAGATATTATATACAGCACTTGATGCACCACGATTGTATTTTTTTATCATTTTTTTGCACCAATCGACACGAGCCTGTTTTTGATCTATTGTCAAGTTGTGCGGTATCCAACGCGAACAAACTTTTTTTGCAGCCAAGTGTTCGTGTAATATCTTATGTATACTCGTCATACTAATGCCCAAGATCGCGTCTATCTCTCGATATGTCACATGACGATCTTGCATTATTAGTTTACGCACTGCGTCGATGTTTCGTGGCACAACAACTGATTTAGGCCGACCATCTTTAATTTCGTCCGTGAGCATACGACGTCCACGATTAAACTCACTAAACCAGTGATACACAGTAGTCTTCGATGATGCTTTATCCCCAAAAGTCGAACTGAGTTGATCGATACACTGCTGTTGAGTTAGACCACGTCGAAAATCATAAAAAATCATCGCACAAAAATTTTCTCGAGATAAATCCATTGTGATAATGACACGCAATTTTTGAAATCGCGCCACACAATGAAAACAATTGACAGACGGACGAAATAACCTGCATTCTACAGCCAAAGAGTTCCATTTTCAAACGTGATAATTTCTTTTTAAATATTATTTATGCAGTGGCCAGTTCCGGATTCTTAAATAGCAGCCTATGTAGTTTTGAAGTTGTGATGAAAAATGTAGAAAAAAATACTGTACCCCTATTTTCCGAAGTTTGTAAAGCGAAAAATCTCAAGTTTCTATCTAGAACAGTTTTTAGTAATATGCTTCAAAAATTTTGTTTATTCCTTAAGGGCGCACTATACCTGGGGAGACGATAAATCGCTTATTTTGAAATAATGTTTAGTTCAACAAATTTTGTAATTTAAATTTGTAATTCATATATGTTATAGTTAAGGATACGTGCTAGAGCGACGGTGTTGTGAAAACACGATTCCGTAAAATTTTCTCGATAGAAAAAAAATCCAAAGATGACTCCAAATTTATCTTAAAACCGTTCTTATGCGATGAATACTACAATTTAAATCTTGAAACTTTATACATTAATTCTACACAACATAAATAAGGGCACCTGTGTTTTAAGTTTTCGAAATACATTTTGATTTTACCATAAAATGAAAATATCTAAGTTTTGCACTAATGAAACCATTCGCTCCGGACGCCCGTTTCGCGATTCAGTCTGGCCTCGACTTTCAGACGGGGTACCCGTGACGCTTGTCGCTCCAAACCAACACGTAATTCTTAGGTAAAATTTATATTTAGTTGGTTTTTGTAAAGACGCAGTAATGAGAAATAAACACAACAAGATAATGAAGGGACTGAATGATAAAAAAACCGGCAAACATATGAACCACGGCGAGATAGGACGTGTAGCGGCGCGCGGAGAAGTGGGGGTGAAATTCGAGTTTGGGCTGAGGTATAGTCAACTCTTAACAATGAGTTACATAACTAAATGGTGTTGCTAAATTAATAGGTACAAGTACACGTCTCATTCGCACTTAACCGGTTACATACAGCATATCTGAAACTAAGTTAATCTAATAACGCTGACGTCATTGAAATAAACATATTAGGAAAGTTGTATGTATTTAATATTGCAGTGCACACATACACACACACACACACACATACACACACACACACATTACAGGCAAAGACTTATTAATATATACATACACCTACATATTTTATGTGTAATTGGGACCTACTGTAATATTTCCCGTAGGAGGGCGTTGATGTCTGCGACACAGTTTAATACTTCTGCAGATATCATCGTTTCTCACATCATTTGTACCATTGTTTATGTTCCAAGAAATAATTTTATTTCTTATTTATTTTATTAATATAATTTTTTTATTGATGATAGTCAAGCGCTTGACCACTACCTCACCTGATGGTAAGCGAAGGTGTGACCAAAGATGGAGCACGCTTGCCAAGAAAGAACCTATTCACTCTGGACTTGATGACTCCGAGATTATATTGGTTCGGGAAAACATACGCCTTAAAGTATTCATTTGACTTTTAACATCACTTTCAAAGTGAAAATTGTTGGTAAATTTTACGTTAGAACTATTACACAGGCTAGCTCAGGGGAGGACGATTCCGCCGATTCTATTTCCGGCCGGAGACTTCTCGAGATAACTATGAACTATATCTTTCCGAACGTACATTTTATCTCGATATCAGCAATTGACGGAATATTCTTAAACCACTTCTTGGAAGAAGCCTTGTGACGTGAGCTCAATATTTATGTAGATTTCGTATATTCTTTTCTCTCGGATGAAACATTTTACTGTAGCTTTTAAAACAGTAAATATTGTGCAAGTATGTATAAATAATGAATTAAATTTTATTGCTTTTTATGAATAAACAAGTGCCCGCTAGCGGCTTTGCACGCGTGGTTTGTAAATAAAAATTAGCCTGTTTCAATCAATAATCTATATGCCAAATTTCATTGAAATAGGTTCAGCCGTTACGACGTGATTGAATAACAAACATCTAAACTTAATATTAGTGTGATGTGATTTGTGATATACCTAGTCAGGTCATAAGTATTGTCACACAGTAAAAATTTTTCTTTTAGAATGCTGGCCACAAAAAAGTTTATTGAATTCGAATTTCGAATTGTTCATGAAAATAAAAATGTATACTATTTAGAATTTTACTAATTTTTAAATATGGAGTGGACGCTTAAAGAAGACCGTGTTGCAGTTATTGCGTTGCATCGTTGCGGTTACGCGCCAATTCAAATTTTTGACATACTGAAAAATTTGAATATAACCAAAAGATTCGTTTATCGCACCATCAAACGATACAATGAAGACTCTAGTGTAGATGACAGGTCAAGAAGTGGTCGCCCTCGGTCTGTTAGGACTCCAGCAGTGATAAAAGCTGTGAAGGCGCGAATTCAAAGAAATCCCAAACGTAAGCAGAAACTGTTGGCCTTTCAGATGGGGTTAAGCAGAACCACGGTGAAAAGGGTGTTAAATGAAGACTTAGGGCTAAGGGCATATCGAAGAAAAACAGGACATCGTTTGAATGCTCGTCTAATGGACCTGAGACTGAAGAGATGCCACGCTTTGTTGAAGCGGTACGCGGGAAAAAAACATCGGGAAATTCTTTTTTCGGATGAAAAAAATTTTACTGTAGAAGAGAGCTACAACAAACAAAATGATAAAGTGTACGCACACAGTAGTGAAGAAGCGAGCAACCGTATTCCGCGTGTCCAACGAGGTCATTTTCCATCCTCGCTCATGGTATGGTTGGGAGTTTCTTATTGGGGCTTAACAGAGGTACATTTTTGTGAGAAAGGTGTAAAAACGAATGCAGTTGTGTATCAAAATACAGTCCTGGCGAACCTTGTGGAACCTGTTTCTCATACCATGTTCAATAACAGGCACTGGGTATTCCAACAAGATTCGGCGCCAGCTGATAGAAAGCAAAGAGCACACAAGACTGGCTGGCGGCGCGTGAAATCGACTTCATCCGGCACGAAGACTGGCCCTCCTCCAGTCCAGATTTGAATCCGTTAGATTACAAGATATGGCAACACTTGGAGGAAAAGGCGTGCTCAAAGCCTCATCCGAATTTGGAGTCACTCAAGACATCCTTGATTAAGGCAGCCGCCGATATTGACATGGACCTCGTTCGTGCTGCGATAGACGACTGGCCGCGCAGATTGAAGGCCTGTATTCAAAATCACGGAGGTCATTTTGAATAAACTTTAGTGTCATAAGAATCTATGTTTTGTTAAGTTAATTTTGGTATATAAATGGTTACATAATGAATAAACTTGTTTCAATTATTTTATATTAAACATGTGGCAGAATTTATGACCTGACTAGGTATGTATAACTAGCTGACCCGCTGAACTTCGTACCGCCTTGACATGCATATGACGCGGGCTGCAAATGTACGTCACCCCGGCAGAATTGTCAATAGCTGCATCTATGTATGTGAAAATGAATTTTCTTCATAATTTTTTTTTGCGTGAATTTGTTTTCGATATTTTAATAGTTATTCTCCAATTCGGGGCGGAGACAAATCCAATAAATCAAAGATCTTCAAAATCGGTCCCGCCGTTTTGAATTATAAATGGTGTAACTAACCCGACTTTGTTTAATATAATATTATAGATAGATATGTATAGTGTGAAAGTGTTTTGAAAAGTAAATTTTATATTGAAAATTTGTGAATAAAAAACATTAGAATTAAATAAAGTACTAGATTTACAACGTGAAATAATTATAAATAACAATTTTGTCAAAATAATTTTATAGGCGCTTCAGCCTGTCGAATCATTGGATTGTTAGCTGTATTTAGCGATATTTTCTTACATAATTATTTCTGTTATTTTAGACCTTTGGAACTCCAAACCAAGTAGTATGATGTAGTAGTACATATGATTACGTAATACTTCATAACTTTCTAATTAATTTGTACAATCGTGTTTGTAAGAAGTAATAAGGAATTTTTGTTCATTTATTCAGTCTGTAATTATGATTTTTTTTAACTTTAGTTTCTTGAAACCGTTTGATAAAAAAAATATTCCTACCCATATCGCTGAAAATACTCTGCCAATACTTGGCCGCTGGAATAGCGTTAGGAATAGCGTCTGTGGCGGTACAAGTATCCCCCAGGGTGCAAGAATAAAGGCACAATAGGCAGCCTAGTAAGTGTGCCATAGTCTGAGGGTCTGCATCTCATGGGCAACTAGTCGCCGACTCTCCAATGTAGCCCCATTTACTCATATTTTGCCTGCTGCGACCCAGTAAATTGTTACTGTCGTTTTTATTTTTAGTTTGAACTTTGTAGTGTTTAAGTTATTAGCCATCATAAAAACTGAACTTTGACAAAATTCACAGAGTACACCAGTGACTCCACAGTGCTGAAATTTGGTATGCGTGTAAATTTAGTGACACAAATATGGGCTAAAGACTGAAATCCAGAATAACTGCAATTTCTACCCCAAAAAAGTATATCCAAATTACATGATCTCTCGTAACCTACAATTTGAATGAATCGTGAATGAAAATGAAATGAATGTGGGTCAAGTAAATTGGTTATTTATTTCGTGGCACTATTTTGATAGTCAAAGATTACGAATAATATTTTTTTGTTTTTATGGGAGACTCGCGAGATCTTAGTTCGGGGCGAACCACTAGTTATTTGAAGTTATATGTATTCTATTAGCTAACTAACTAACCCATGTCTCTAAAACCGCATTATTAGCTCCACACACGTATCTCACACAAAAACTTTCGCCCCTAGTTATCAAGTTGGTCCATAAAAATAGTTTACTGACAAGCAACGTGTGGTATGAATAATACCAGTTTTTGTATCACTTCCCTAATTAATCACAAGGAATGTTCCGATGAAGTAGAGTTGTATCGAGTGAGCGATACAAATGATTCATTGAATCAGTTTGAATCAGTTACGAATTACTTTTCAACTCGCCATTTTTGCAGGTGAGGGAATGATGAATCGACTTCATTTGGTATGTATTGAATAAATGCAGGGTATTAAAAACTATAACTTACATAAGATTAATTACTTATCATGTGTCTTTATGTGGCTTGTTACAAAAATAATGCGAAAAACAACGTTTCATCGGGAAATAATCGATGAAACGCTGGTTATCGATTAAAAAAAAGTGTGCTTTAGGCCAGACGACTGAAGCAAAACTTCTTTTTCCAAACATTAATTTATAAAATTGTTCAAGAACGAAATGAAATTACGAAAAATAATCAAATAATCCCCGTTCGCGTAACGCTAGCAAACTCGCAAACAAACTACTGCACTATATTTCATGCACTGACTTTAAGAGGAAGAGAGAAAGAAAATGTGCGTGTGCACTGCTCTCTCCTGCTCCTACAGTGTGATATAGATAATAGGCATTCACTGTGTCTTAGATATACGAAACGTAACTGGCTATGAGAGAAAGAGAGAAAGAAAATTTGTGCTTGCACCTCTCTCTCTTGCTCCTGCAGTAATATACGAACATAACATTCTCTCTTTCTATCTTCACTAACTTATATCTCCCTCTCAACTTCCGTTCGCGTCACCCGATCTCACTTTGCGTAACGCTCTCGTCACGCATTCACCAGCTTACTCCCCAAGTCAAGCGTGCGTTAAGAAGTTTTACTTCAAAAATAATTATTTGATGTACATTTTATTTTAGCTCATGACTTAATGATTTACTCTTAGAGTTATGTGATTTACACTTAACCTACAGTCATCATAATTTACATTTTATTATAACCACTTGTTCCGTTTTAGTGATACGTTTCAGTAATATAAATGTCTTTTTTTTAATAGGGTGTATGTTGTTTTTAGATTCTTTGCAGGGAACATTGTCTTTGTATCAATGCAAAATGAATCGCAAGGATCTAAGGAAGGTGGGAAATCAGCACATGACACTGCGAACTTAACCATCACCTCTTGGAGACCGGGGACACGGCTTTGTCGTGCATGTCTTCAGCAAGAAGAGACAGTGGAGCACGTGATACTTCACTGTACAGCCACAAGCGATATCAGACTCAAGACGGGTCAGCAGGAGCTCATCGAATCCTCATCCGCTAAAACCTTAACAACATCCACGGGGATCTTGGAAAGCTGCATCCATCAATCCAAAACCCTGTTCCGTTACTTCAAGGAGCTAGCATGGCTGGGGTCAGGCTAGAAGGGGGGTAATGCACAATACACCCCAATGCGGGACGTCAGTGCAGATCTTATTCCTCCCACCCTAGAATTAGATATAGATGAATGTCTCTTTTCAGTGATACTATTAGTTTTCCGCCAGTGTAACGTTAGAGCCTCCAACAAATGTGCTCATTACTCTTTGCCCTCGAATGACGTTTTTTCTAGTATTTCTTGCTACGTGTTAATGACCTCGTAAAGTGCCAGCTTTTAACCATGATTAATAAATAGTCGACTCGCTGAATGGCGGTCGTTTGGGACTCATGTGACGAGTAATTACTGAATTACAGAACATCAATATGGCTAGACTATTATAAACTCGTAGATAATGTGAAGTCACCGAATAACCTATTATTATACTATAATAACGCTAGACATTTCACACCCAAACTAAGCAAAGCTTTTGCTGTGGAAACTAGATAACTGATAGAATACTTATTTTTTTTGTAAATACATTCTTACAATATATAGAGAAATCACCAGACCGGCCCCCTTATTACATTGCTGTCGTGTTGCTATCGCTAGTCAGGCCATCCCTTTCACACGTACAGTACGTACCTCACGTGTGAAAGGGATGGCCTGGCTAGCGATAGCGACACGTCAGCAATTTGGCTTAGGTAATAAGGCTACCGGATCATTTTTAAGGTAAAACCTTAAAAACCACAGCTTAAAAATGCGCGCTATACAAAGTGCTCATAGCAAATTTTTAATAAGTACTTCTGTCATATGTCTGCTACATAAAATTAAGAAAATTTATTTACAAAGTGTAATTCTCATAAATACAATTTCTTTCAAAAAACTAATAAAGGTGCTATATCCTGCTGAGTTATTCTAATTTAGGATATTAATACTAATAATATGGAGTTCACATTTATGTTCAATAATGACCTTTTAAAAACAAAACAAGACCCGGATCAAATATCTGTAAGTTCGTGTGAGCCAATTTTGGCTCACACGAACTTAAATTTAGAGTGTAAATTTAGAGATTGCAATATCAGAACAACCTCTGACAACAGCTTATCCAAATGTATTACCTATGTAGATGATTCATTACCGGCCTTGCGGTTTAGAAAGTATTTAGAAAACAATTGAGGATAAATATATAACTGGTTTCTCTCTGGAATGGGAGACTGATGTCACACTAACCTTATTAATTAGATTTTTTTTAAGTATAATATTTTAATAAAACTTTACATAGTATAAAATGAAGTCGCTTCCGCTGTCTGTCTATCTTTTTAACTACTCAACGGATTTTAATGCAATTTTCAGCAATAGATAGAGTATTTCAAGAGAAAGGTTTATATGTATAATACATACATAGTAACTGCGAAAGTAACTGTTTGTTAATTTGTTTGTTACCTTTTCATAACTAAACGGCTGAACAGATCGTAATGAAATTTGGCAAGAAAATGAATTATATCCTGGGGAGAGACATAGGCCACTTTTTATCCAAGTGCGCAAAAGGAGGGTAATTTTTTTATTGAAATACTACGTATGCATAGCCGCGGGTGGGTCATCTTTATATTCTATCTATAGGTATATATTATTTTTATATATGATGCTTCAGCTTAATGATGGAAGAAAATCGTTGCTGATACCTGTAAAATTTCATGAAGTTCCAATTAAGTAGACATATACACATATTTATTAGCCACATAGCACACACTATGATATATTTACAATTTACCTAATTAATAAGAAACAAAAGACATATTGTATTTTTTTTACAAGAACAAAAAAAATTACAAGTTAAACAGTACAAGACCGACAAACATTGAGATTAATTATATTTAAATTTTAGTATGTTGTGTGAGGGCCTCGACTAAGCAGTACCTATCTATGTTAACTGGGCTAGCAGTGGACGCTGTTATTCTACCGAGACCTTTAGAGTGAACCTTAACAAAAAAATAAGTAGATTCGGATCGCTCTCACCCTGATGAAGGTTCACGAATTGAACCGAGACGTTGTCGGTCTAAACACCGATAAAACGGTTAGTGATAAATGCCGTATTTATAATAACTAAGTAAAAACCTTTTAAATATTTATTTTAAACCCATAATAATGACTACAAAAGACTGAGGGACTTCCGCATCGATGCCTAATCCTATTTAGTGTCTAAATATGATTTAATTAAAGAGTTGTCAAATTATACAATACGTCAAAACATGTTTAGTCGCTAATTAATTAAAAATTTAGGGATCTTTGTGCAAGCCGGGCTGAGAGAATAGTTTTAGGAATCAAGTAGGTCCACTGTAGATAAGTGAAACCAATAGATACTCCAAATACATCTCTCAAAAAATATTTCAAATCCAGCTCCAAAAGGTGCTATTACGAGAGAAACCCGAATAGCCACTTGAGCCGTTCGGTAAAATTCGATTTGGCCACATACATGGCTACACATCAAGCTATACATTTCCAGTAAAAGCTGACCTCGCATTGTGGAGGCTTTTCGTAGAACGAGTATAAAGTATGAAAAGTTTATTCATTGCAACAATTATTGGTAATAGTATACATAGATAATAATATATAATAAATATTATACATAGTATAAAGTTACAAATTACAATTTGGTTTTAGAAATATTCTTAATTAGGTACAAGTACATCTTAATCATAACTTATCAGTATAATTTGTAAACGGGCTCGCTATCTCCCACCCTAGGGAAACCTGTGTTGCGGGTAGCTAGCCTCTTTCGAGCGCTGTGGCCGTAAACATTATAAAGAAATATGCTGATATACGTTTGGAGAGAGTGCGACAAAATGTGTTAGACGATTACATTCTATATTTAAATTTTGTATTTTTTTGAATGAGAGGCCAGATTATACTGGAAATGTATAGCTTGATGTGTGGCCGCGTGTACTAGCACTGCAGTTCATTGAGGCCGCTTTTGCGCTCGTTGTGGGCGATCAACTTTGCTGCACCGGGCTTGTTTCGGTCAATTTAGCTACTCGAGCCACGCTTTGTTGAGCACTGGTAAATTTGCATACGACAAACTTTATTTCCCAGAAAGCGCGTTTTAGATGTATTTTACATTTAAAGAAATCGAGGTAAATAATGTTGCGACTCGGTAATTGAATTATAATATTAAACGCGACTACACTTGCGGGCAAATGAAATAACTAGCAAAAGAGATAGGAAAATAAACTGATCTTTGCCTTCTTAGAATGCTGAACTAAACAAGCTACGATCACTTCAATGGACACTTGGTCGTCCGTCCAAGGGTTTGTTCTTCGGTAGGCCTTTCGGAAAGATCCCGAGCTTGATAGCGCTTCTTCTCGGCTGTTCTTTTCTAAAGGCCTACCAAAGAACAAACCCTTGGACGGATGACCCTAGATTTTATGCTTTAAAACTTCTCCCGTGTCATGATGCAAAACTTTTCACTGGACGACTTATTTTTTTTTACCTTTTCGAGCATCTCAATACATATGACCACGCACAAATAACTAGTGTAACTCTTTCCGATGCGGAGTTATGACTGCTTCTTTGGTCTGGCAAAGTGAATTTTGAGGTTTTTTTAAACCCCCTCTCCCCGTTCAATGACGTAGGTCCACGATGGTGTTAGTGCACTAGCAGGCAACGTACATTGGTCTATTTTCAAAATATATACCTACAGCTTGGCATACTCTTGCCGGAACTTAGTATGGAAGCAATTCTAAAAAGATTTTCACGTTAAAAAGTTAAACCTCTTTCACAATGTCAATTGTAGATGTTTTAATTTGTTTGTTTAATGTGTTTGACGACCTCCGTGGTGCAGTGGGCGAATAGCCGGCTGAGACGCAGGAGGTAGCGGGTTCGATTCTCGCTGCGGAACAAATGTTTGCATGATCTACAGATATTTGTTCCGGGTCTGGTTGTTTCTCTACATAATTCTTTATATAGTAAGTATTTACAACAAAAAAATAACTATATAAGTATTCCAACAGTTATCTGGTTCCCATAGTACAAGCTTTGCTTAGTTTGGGGCTAGATAGCGCAGTGTGAAATGTCCAGAAATATTTATTTATTTTATTTAATATACCATCTGAACAAGTTGCAGCATTAGCAAGGACGCAATCACTGCAGTGCCTGGGACAGGATTTTAGCTTGAATAGGCTTGACATAACCATTCAGTATAGCTTAGTCAGGCTTAATCCGAAGGAATGACAGTCAATACACCCTGATAGCTTAGACCCTGAAGGTTAATACCGTGAGTAAACCCGCAGCATATAGTTATGCTGCGGGTTTACTCACGGTATTAACCTTCACTGTATTCAGCTTGTGTAACTGCGCACATCATTTTTTCAAATATAAAAACCAATGATAATGTTACCCCGTCTTTCAATATTTTATAACTTTAATCGCGTCTGTTCGCGTCACAGTTAAAGAACAAGGTACCTTAAACTTGCGTCGCGTTTGTATCGCCACTAAGTTGAGAGGAAACACAAGGGCCATATTTCCATACAAACGTAGTCCCCTGTTTCCTCCCTGGATAATGCCAGTACAGCAATAATTTTTTTCTCAAAAATCTATCGCCACTATTGGCATGTCCCTATGTTTTCCTTTTTTTCATGAATTAATTATTAAAAGAGATATGAACATTCAAAAACGTATAAAATTTGTCAGATTTTCCGCTGTGTTCAAATATCCAGAAAACAAATTTGACAAGATTATATATAAAAAGGAAAACATAGGAACACGGTCAAAGCTTATCTTTAATTTATAATGAAGAAACTAGTTAAATCGGTCAAGTTTTGGAGAAGAAATCAGGGGACTACGAATGATTTTGTGTTATTTTAATAGGTATTTTCGGTCCAAGCTGCAGAATTCTCTATCACGCTTGTTCGGGCACTGCGCCATACTGCGCGACAGCAATAGATTTTACAAATACCTATTTTTCAATTCTCTAGCCCTTGGTGTTTCCTCTTAAACAAGGAATGTGGCGGTTTCCCTTTAAACATGCATATTTTGAACGCTACTTTGAACAGAGCTTTGACAAAGAATGTATGTGTTATGATGTTACGTAGGCATTTTATATGCAGGGCATCAACTTTCACGTATGTATAATGTGTATTTTTTCTCGAGAAAATTGATATTCTACAAAAGCGGATATTTCTTGCCTTTCTGCGCGACGATGGGACAGCTATGACTAATATTAACGTTTGGGTGTGAATTGGGAACGCTTGATAATACGACAGAAAACTAAACCCATGTACTGAAAATGATTTATGAAACAAAACCTTGTTGTTTTGACCCGACTGAAGGTTTTTACCCGATTTTTTAGCGCATACTGTCTTCTCATTACTTCACATATCTTTTTATTAACTCGGAGTACCCAAACTACTGGGTGATTGAACAACTAGGATGTTTAAAGAATTGTTGAGTTGTCTATGTAGACATGGAACACAGCTCTAACAGCTCCTTATTTGTAACAAGTATTTATTTTAATATGTGGGCTACATTACTAATAACTTTTACATTCCCAGAATGTACATGGATATTGTATTTAAACAATATAATGTAGTTGTTTGTTGTTCTTTAATAAATAAAATAAAAACAAACAAACATAAATTTAAAAAAGTGAAATAGCTATCACCAGAGCAATTTATCTCACGTGCTCACATGTTTTATTATTTTTGTGATCTAGCGAAGCGAGATCTCTAAATCAACACCTTTATTATGCGCACCGCCAAAGAGTGGAACGCCTTGCCAGAGTCTGTGTTTCCAGATAGCTACAGCCTGGGTATCTTTAAGTCGCGAGTGAATAGGTTTCTTCTAGGCAAGCGTGTACCATCGTAAACTGCATCATCGCTTACCATCAGGCGAGATCGTGGTCAAACGCAAGCCTATAATGTAAAAAAAAATCAACTTGGGCAAATCGGTGTTGTATGTATGTATGTATGTTTGTCCAAGGATAACTTTCTAAGCGTTGATCCGATCATCGTGAAATTTAATAATTTAGGTAGGTAGTGATGACACAATTTTGGTGTGACTAAATGAGCAAAAAATGTTAGGGGGTTGTTGAAAGTCTTAAATCTAAAATAACTGCAATTTCTACCTCAAAAAAGAGTAACTACATTAAATGAACTCCCGTTACCTGTGATTTGAATGAAACTGTAGGTCAAGTATTCTGGTTATTTATTTCGTGACACTGCTGTTTTGATAGTCAAAGATTACAAATAATATTTTTTTGTTTAATCGGAGACACGAGAGATCTCAGTTCGAGGCGAACCACTAGTATAAATACATTTTAACAAGCAAAGTCAAAAGTCAAAACATTTATTCATTAAAATCACAAGGATCACTTTGCAATGTCAATTTTACGGCCTGTTCCTTCGCGACCAAGCCAGGAAAGAAAGGCAAGAAAACAAGGCTGGTTGTTTTTTATGATCCTTTTAGAATACATAACAATACAGGAAATAAATTACGTCTAAATTGTAACATTTTGAACGAGTTGGAGAAATTTCAATCCCAAGCTTCTCTATCATCTAAATAATCCGATATTTTATAGTAGGTTTTTTTATAAAGATTTTGTATAATTGCGTTTTTAAATTTGTAAATTGTCAATTTTTGTACATCATTTGGGAGTTTGTTATAAACGCGAACACCCTGCCCTTTAAACGATTTACTAACTTTATGGAGTTTACAAGGGGCAACAGCGAGTTCATGTATCTTTATTTCTAGTATTAAAATTATGATTATCGCTATTTTTCTTAAACAAATTAATATTTTTGTGAACATACATCAGATTTTCATAGATGTATTCAATTGACAAGGGAATGTCATAATATTTATTTCTTTAAACTTATTGCGTAATGATTCTCTGGGGCCCATATTATAAATTGCACGAACAGGTCTCTTCTGCAGCACAATAACGGTGTTTATATCTGCAGCTATATGCTTATATCTAAGATTCATGTCAATAAATGTAGCTCATGTCTCAATCCAGGTTATATACATAACTTATCACCATACCTTAATTTTATCGTAATCGGTCCAGCTGTATAATAGTGAATACGTAACATATCAGAGTTAGTAATATTTTTAAAATTATAATATAACAAGGTTACGCATGCGGCTTAGCAAGCGTGGTTTGTTATTAAAAAGTAGCCCATAAGTATAAGAAAAACGCAGTCGTCTTACTCTAGGTCATAATCTATCTATAATTTTTTTTTTCACACCACTTGCTCGACAATGTCATTATATGGCATGTAAACCTCGACGAAAATAGGTGATTAAATCCCTACGGCTGAGTCGGAAGTAAAGTTTTTATTAAATTTCAGTTACTGAAATTTGTACGAATCACATTATGCCCTCGCGGGCATAATGTGATTTTAATTCGGAACCTCATCTGCATTCAAATTTGAACCAAAAAGACTGTATTCGTAAATCGAACTAACCTCTGCACAGAATGCACTAATTTTGATTTGGTTTTTAGTACTCCGTACCCAAAGGGTATAACGGTATCCTATTACTAAGGTTCCGCTGTCTGTCCGTCTGTCTGTCCGTCTTTCACCAGGCTGTATCTCATGAACCGTGATAGTAAGACAGTTGAAACTTTCACAGATGATGTATTTCTGTTGCCGCTATAAAAATACTAAAAACAGATTAAAATAAATATTTAAAGCGGGCTCCCATACAACAAGCGTACTTTTTTCTCGTTTTAGCTCGATATTGATAACGGCATCAGGTAGACGCTTAAAATATTCACAGAATATTTAGTTATATGTTTACTTTAAAAATAAATAACTATTGGAATATTTAAGGGGGGCTCCCATACAACAAAATTGATATTTTTGTTTTTATATATTCGTACGGAACCCTTCGTGCGCGAGTCCGACTCGCACTTGACTGGTTTTTATTATCTCTGGGAAAGTGTGAAAGTAGACTATTATCCTTGTGGATAAAGCCGTCTGAATCTTAGGCGTGCTTATATCCCTCTCTGCACTCAGGATTTCAGGATTCTAGTAACTCTCTCGCTCCACTCGTGAGATAACTGTAGAATCCTTCGTTACGTTCGGGATTTAATATAGCGCCCATGACGCAAGACACTGCTTTATCCCCTCGTTTAATAATCTGATATTTTATCTAAATCGGTCAGGCCGTTTAGTCATGAAATGTATCATATATATTAAAGTTAAATAAATACTGTTGGAACTTGTGAAGAATATTTTATATTTTAAAATAGAATGACAAGAGAGCAAATACCGAAAAAACAGTTGCTATGGAGACTGAAGGTCCTCCTAACAAAATAGACATAGTTACTTTCCAATTTATGATAGTATGGACGTATGGTTACTGATATAAGTATACAAATCAAGATCTTTTTAGTATTTTAAACTTGTTCATCTTTCTGTACAAAACTTAAGTACAGTCTAATTCAGTCTCAGGTGAAGTTCCAGCAGTAGTTCTTGCACCTAGTTTACTTGATCTAAGTTACTAAGTAGCAAGTCGGTAAGTAACCTACCTAAACAGCTACTTATTGACTTAAAGACTTTTCTAACGCGCTAATAGTGGGTGCAGGCGGCACAAGCATTCTGGAAATTTATGGAGAGGGCCTATGTTCACCTATAGCTGATATCATTATGAGGGAAATTGTGTAAACCCTATTCTCTATCTTAAATCCACTATGAGTTCGTCACTGGGTATTCGACAATTCTTGATAGTAACTGATATAATAATAATGATTGTTAGATTAGATTAGAAAATTCTCTATTGCACTAATAAAATTATACATAGGCGAATTAAATGCTAATTAGCATTTTCTTCCAGCTAACCTTTGTGTAGTGTGGAGAAAGTGGTAGTGCCAGAAAAAGGAAATTTAAACAAACTTTAGCTTAGAAATTAACTTGCAAAAATTAAAAATAATAATAATACACATACGTAAACGAAATACACAAATATATCTACATAAAGTGCTCAATTTTGTTGAGTATATTGAAGAGAGATGAAGTATTTAAAGAGTTTGGATTTGAAGATTCCCATAGAGGCGGCCGTGCGGATTTCCACTGGAAGAGAGTTTCACAAGCAGATAGCAGTCACAGTGAAAGAGTTAGTGAAAAAAAAAAGTTTTATGCACAGGCATCTTTAATAAAAGATGTTGAGAAGAACGAGAAGGACGTCCAGGTGGAAAAAGAGGAGAAAAACGTTCTTTAAGATAGCAAGAAGACAGAGGATTTTGAAGGATGTTATAAAGAAGACATAGTGTATGAGTATCCCGACGAAACGTGAGATGTGGTCGTACTTGCGTAGCCCGTATACATACCTGATGCAGAGGTTTAACAACCGCTCCAGTTTATTAAGTTGCTCCTCAGTAGCGTCGGGATAGCACACATCTGAATAATCTAGGATAGGGAGTAGGATAGAATTTACATGAGTAATTTTAGCTGAAAAAGAAAGGAAGTTTTGCATGCGCTTTAGAGCGTGCATTGATCCATACATCTTCCTGCTGAATTCAGTAATGTGCTGCTCCCATGAAAAGTTCTCAGTGATGATTAGGCCAAGATTCTTTACTTCAGAGCAGTAAGGTAAGGGGACATCGTTATACGTAACATAAGGGAGAGAGTTTAGATCAAGCCTAGAAATAAAGACCCGGCTGCCAGTAATCATCACTTGGGTTTTACTAGTGTTGATCTGTAGTCCAAATTTATGTGACCAAGAAGAGACAGCACGTGATTCCTCATTATTGATAGGTATTCATAGATAGTTCATTGTTGAAAGAAGCACAAACGCACTTATACAGTTTTTTGTAACTAATTATACTTTATTGAGAATTATGAAATGCTGTTATAGTAAGAGGTGTAAGAGCGAGACAGCGTGTCGCGGCGCATCCTCGGATACATACTTCGTGCTAACTTACGGAGCGATTTACAACCGTGCCCGCTGGCGTAGAAAAAATTGTGCCCGCCGCGGGTAGAAATTGCGTCCGGAAAAGTCTTTTATCTATATTTCCACATTCTACGCATGTCGGGGGCCCGCAACCGCGTGCACTATTGTCAGCCGGTCCACGCTTGATGCGCGGCCTATGGCGGGCAGTCTGTTAGTGTATTCGCCGCTTATGTTCTTACGGCTCAAATACACCAAATCCATCACCGGCCGTAGTATGCCCGGGCGTCGACGGCCGAACTCGGCCTCACTACTACAAGCGACATCCAGTTCTTGTGTAGGGTAAGGAAAGGAATGTTGGTGATAATGACAAATACTAATTTTATAGGATTTGGCAATTAAGCAAAAAGTCACTTTTGTTTTATTGCATCATTTACTGTTTGAAGTATGTATATACTGAGAATAGTTTAGTTAACAAATAACTAAAAATATTGAGAATAAATGTCAATTGAATACACAAGAAATCCAAGGTAAGTTGGCGACAGGGTCCGGTAGATTGGTGATACTAGGTAGGAAATTTGGTGATAGAATTGCCTATTTAATCAGTTAATTTGAACTTAAATTTAAAAATGTTTGACCTTTTAATAAATATCGTTACATTAAAGGATCAGATCTATAATATTGCTGTGTCACGGGATCAGAATCTTTGATAGATGCTCAGATCTCGTGGTATGGCGTCAAGCAATACGAGCACTGGATCCATTTGGCTCTGGCCTTTTTATAAAATCAGCTAATTAGAAGACCTCATATAATCCACAGTCCCAGTCATCTTCTATCTCTTGAACTATTCTTTGCTTTTTGATCAGATTTGCCCGATGTTGAGGGCAAAGGCTTCAACATGGGCTTCGATGTTAAGGGTTTTCTTGATCTATATTTTCATTTGCATTAGCACTTGTTGGTGTTATGCATTTCGCGCTGTATGGTTTTATCTATATTTCTTACTAACTTGACGGCTTTTTGAAGTTGCTACTTTCTACATTTACTCTCTTTTTCTATTGCCAATCTAGAGCTACCATAAAAGTAGGATATTTGGTGATATCAAAAAAAACTTGTACAACTAATTTGGTGATTAAATAAAAACCAACCCCAAATTCGAAATAAAATACATACACGCATTACCCAAAATAATACCTTTCCAACTCTATATAAGACTTCTCTAGTTAATTTTTAATATAAGCGCAAAATAGGTCTCAAGCTACCCTCTCAAAAACGTATCCAAAACTTTAGAAAAAAACATTAAATTTATACAAATAAATAACTAAATACAAATATTTTTATATTCCAAATCAGAATTAACATGTATGTACATAATGAGCTCCGCACTAGGTGCAACACCTGTATCGCGGATGCCCTATATAGATTTGAAAACAACTAAGAAACAACGGTCAGAATTTAAGGAATAAAAACTTACCTTGGCTGTGTCACGACTTCACTATAGCTTTTTTTTAATGATCATTGGTTTATTGATTGAGTTTAGTAAGTTTTACCACCGAAACACTAATTATATCAATTAATTTTAACAAAATACGCAAACGCAGCTCACATTTACTAAACAATGGCGCCATAAATTATTTCGAGGCTACTTCAGTGGAAGCATTCAGATTGAAAATCTATAGGCACCTTCTCGGTGAAACCGACCAAAAATGAGCAATTTGATCGTTCGTTATCACTTCTTCTATTGTTATGTATTTATGTATTTTTATTTGATAATGGTATAGTTTAGTATATGATATAAAGTATTTAAGTAGTATGTATTTATGCTATTTTTATTAGTCCTGTGCAAATTTTTCTTTAGTTACATTTCCTGTGCACTACCTACACATCTTTATCTACAATACACAAAGGTTATCTGGAAGGGAATGCTTTTTAGCATTAAGTTCACCTTTGTACTAGTTTTGTAAGTGCAATAAAGTATTTTCAATCAATCAATCAACTAATGCACAATTGTCAAAAAAGTTTGTTTACTAAACGCAGAAACGAAACGTAGTCATATATATCTATTTTCCTCTTAATCGTAGCAACTGGCTAGCGCTGTCTATTAAATGTGCTTGCATATGTACTTGTGTGGTAATCTAGTAACAAACAATCACCAAATTACTTATATCACCAATATATCTCCCCTTGCATTACATACGTATGATTTGGTTGGCCGATTTCGGCCGTCGACGCTCGAACATATTACGGCTTGGAGTATAAATAAATATTGCAGAACATTTCAAACAGGGCTATCCAGCTCCAAACTAAGCAGAGCTTGTACTATGGGAACTAGATAACTGATGGAATACTGAAATACATTTTTATTATCAATATATACTTATAATATACAACCTGTTGTGTTATGTACAGCATTAATTTAAAACACACATTCGGTATTGTATTAGCTGTGTATATGTCCGTAGCTTTAATATTTATAAAGTAATAGATATTTACCAATAAACAATTTTAAATGTAAATCGGCGGCGCCTTTGCGACGATGCCGCGCGATAAAGCCTGTTTCATTGATATTTTAGGATTTGGTATAAAGGTTGTTTGGAGAATAAAATTTTTATATGGCAATGAATTTGAAAAAAATATATATTACAACAATACTAGCCATTAGCCCTACACGTGTTTTCAATTAATGTTGTACATAACAAAACACGTAGTATAGAAAAACCTCTAGACCCGGTACAAATATCTGTAGATCATGCAAACATTTGTTCCGAGGCGGGAATCGAATCCGACGTATTAGCCGTAATGGGTTTACTTACCAAATGTTGGTCACGGACTTTAATGACACAGATTATACACTCGTAAGGTTCCTAAAGACTTAATTTAATTGTTTTAGATAACCTAAGCCCGGCCGCTACATCAAGAACACTAATGGTTTATGTTCCCTGATAAGCGTTATTCCGTTTAAAGAGTTTAATAATCTAATTATAACACATTATTATGTTTTTACCAAATTATGAGTAAATTTATTAAACAAGTGAGCGAAGCGAATCATCTCAGTTTCGAGATTGGCCAAAAAATGCTTTTGTCCGGCTGTCTGTCTGTTCTCGCATACGAAAACGACCATACGATTTTTACAAAAATTGGCACACAAGTTTCTTGATTTATTTAATTGTTTTGACGATCGCGATTTTTGAATGGGTGGAAAATAGGGGGGGAAATGGGGAAATTTGCTGTAGCGTTATTTATCGATTCAAATTTAAATCTATAAAAATAATACATAGAATTTTATTTTATATATATCTCTAATATATAAAACAAAGTCGGGTTTGTTCAAACACTTCTAAATCAAGAACGGCTGGACCGATTTACATGGGTTTTGATTTGTTCTATTTGTCTCCGTCCCGAATAGCAGAATAACTATTAAAATATCGGAAAAATTACGCAAAAGAAATTATGAAGGAAAATCATTTTCTCATACATACATGCAGCTAATGGCAAGTTGACAATTCTACCGGTGACGTACATATGTCAAGGTGGTACGAAGTTTGCCGGGTAAACTAGTATAAAATAATAGGTATATCTAAAAGTATATATATTAATATAAAAAAAATTATATGTAATAATAATAATTCATTAATAATATTAATATATAATACATTTAAAAATTTTGGAATTTTCCGTATGTGTTCAGGTTACACTATAAATAAAATACTATTTGAATATAAGCAACGCAACATCTCTTGTCAATGTACTGAACTGCAACGTTTGGCATTGAGCAGGTACAAAAAACTGTATAAGTTTTCCTGTAGATGGAGCTAACGGCGCTCTAGTCGTAATTCTGAATCATCTCACTAATTTCGACCTAGACGTGAAATGGCCTGGTAGCACAGTTGGATTGTGCATCCTCGTATCAAGAAGAAGGTTGCTGGTTCAAGTCCCGTCTAGGCTTGAAAGTTTTGAGATGATTTTAAAAATCTTGGAATTTTCCATATGTGTTCGGATAACACTATAAATAAAACACTATTTGAAAATAATATATATCAAAATAAATCAAATTTGAGAGGCACTCTAAAGACCAGACTAAGAGAAGACAAGATGTTGCGAAAAAGTTCCAAAATGGGGGAGTGGAGGGGAGAAAAGGGGGGAAGTTTGATGTAACGTTATAATATATAGACGGATTCAATTTTTGAATTTTTAATGTAATGTATACTTTACTTACCAGACTACGCAGTCCTCTTCGCCTTCACGAGGCCAACCCGTAGACACCAGATTAGACCTTCTAGGACCAAGGAACGCGATCCCTAAAACGTATACCAATATTTTGCTCAAAAGTAAGCCTATTGGAAAATTCAATCACCTGGAGTTCGATTTAGAATTGAACTTTCTTTGTTAATTTTGTTGCGCAAATTACTTTTTGGATTTGGGTCGCGAGATCTACTGTTCTCACAAAACCGCTAGTTAACAATTAATGCAAAAAACGTTATTGCGTGTTGTTTTCTTATCTTTATAGTGTTAGTCATCTGTGTGATTAATACTTATAATACTTTTCAGAACTCGTTGATTTAAAGAAAGAAGGAAAATATTTTATGTATAACCACACGGTTAAAGAAAAAAAAAATAAAAAAACGAGTGTGCTTTAGACTGAAGTAAAACTTCTGTTTTAAAATATTAATTTGTAAAACTGTTCAATTACAAAAGTGTCCACACGTCTGTAGGTCGATCAGTCTATGTTCATTCTGGACAGACGCAACTCGCACTCGCACAGTACTCTCTCTCTCTTTTTTTCTATCTTCACTAACTTATATCTCCCTCTCAACTTCCGTTCGCACTTTTCGTAACGCATTCACTAGCATACTCCCCAAGTTAAGCGTGCGTAAAGAAGTTTTACTTCAAAAAACAAGAACATCTCACTTAATTACTTATCATCATCATCCACAGCCCGACTACACCCACTGCTGGTTATAGGCCTCCCCAAGTTTGTGCCATCCGCCACGATCCTGTGCTAGTCTCACCCATTGATAGTCCGCGACTCTAACGATGTCGTCCACCTATCTCGCTGCCGGAAGTCCTACCCTTCTACAGCCATTGCTCGGCCACCATTCAGTTGCTATCCTGCTCCACCTGTCATCACCACGTCTTGCCAAGTGTCCCGCCCAAGACCATTTGAGCTCCATAACTCGATTCCCAACGTCATGAACCTTCGTTCTTCTACGAATCTCGACGTTTGGAACTCGATTGAAGAGTTTGATGCCGAGCATTGTACGCTCCATGGCTCTCTGTGCAACTCTTAACCTGTACACAGCCTCCTGCGCGTCATGTCTCGGCACCGTAAGTCATGGTGGGCAGAAGACTTTCCATAAATAAGCGGGTCTTCAGACTCTGTGGAGTTTTAGGCGACTTAAGGATGTCGTCCAGCTTGCCGAACGCGGCCCATCCCAATTGGATCCTTTTAGATATCTCCTTTTGTTGATGTTCTTTACCAAAGGATAGAATATGTCGAAGATAAATATACTGGTCAACCATCGCCAGCTTCTCATTTCCCACTGTTACCGCGGGATTTGTGATGCCAGAGACATTCGACAGCACCTTCGTCTTGAAGATATTTATCCTCAAGCCTACTTTCAAAGAAGCATCATACAGGTGTTTTAGCATTACTTGGAGATCATCACTTAATCACTAATAAACTTAAAAGCTCTGTGTGGGGATGAATTTGTACTCAGCTCAGCATGATGCTACGGCATGTTAATATGCCGCAGCGCTGCTCTAGTTTATATTGCCTCACGTACATTTTGAGCCATAATAAAACAATAATTGTTAAAACCAAACCAAATCATAAAAAATAACATAACAATTTAGTATTACTCTTTTAATCAAATAAATACTGTGACCTTTTCTGTATGAGCGTAAATTCGATTCGACAGCGTTTAAATCTACTAGCGTTTCTAGACTCATTGGTGATAACTCTCTAGTGGAAGCCAATTTACAAAATCTAGAGCACAGACGCCGAGTAGCCAGACTTACAGTTTTTTACAAGATTAATTTTGGTGAATGTGCGCAAGATCTTCATGACCTTATCCCTCCTTCCCTCTTCCATCACCGGACAAGCAGACGTACCAAGAGGTACCACCCGTACCTGGTCGGTATACCACCTTGCCGTACCAAACGATTTGCTTCAACTTTTCTTGTAAGCACAAGTAAAGAACTCACTTCCGACGTATGTTTTTCCGAACCAGTATAATTTCGGAGTCTTCAGGTCCAGAGTGAATAGGTTCTTTCCAGGTAAGCGTGCTCTATCTTCGATCTCACCATAACTCGCCATCAGGTGAGATAGTGGTCAAGCGCTTGGCTATCATCAATAGAAAAAGAGAACTATAAGTAGGCACTCTTTCTTCATTGTATCTGTAATGTGAGATGTCGATTAGTTGTTCACATTTTTTCTGTTTTTATATTGTTGTTTAAACGTGAAAACTTTTATTCTTGACTCGTACCAACAATACTCCAATAATAAAATGACTAAATTTTTGCCTAAATGTACAAACGTAGTTTAAAACCTGTACGAAATTCATTATTAAGTACTAGCTGACCAAACCGCAGCTTCGCACGCGTAGTTGCTCAATAAAATATTACCCTCCTGCGCAGTTGGGTAAAAAGTAGCCTATGTCACCCGGGGATAGTGTTCCTAACAGTGAAAGAATTTTTTAAATCAGTCCAGTAGCTTCGAAGCTTATTCAATACAAACAAACAAATCTTTCCTCTTTATAATATTAGTATAGATATAGGATTTATCACGTACCGTATTGTCGGTGTTTTGACCGACAATGTTTCGGTTCAATTCGTGAATCTTCATCAGGGTGAGTGCGATTCGCTCCGAATAAAGTCTTGCCTCGCAATGATAAATTCCGTATTTATAATAATGATTGTAATCAATCACGAAAGTTTTCTATGTACGAAATATATTTGTAATTTCTTTAAATATAACACATAATTACTTAGATATTCTCGTAGGTTCTTAGAACTACGTATTATATTTGTGTGCACCTATTTTGATTTCCTCTTTTATTATACGTAGGATATGGACTTACTTGGAAGCGGTTCCTACCTACCTTCCTAACTTTATGTTAATGTATTATCCTATCCTTTTTACCTCATGTAAATCTGTATTTAACCTACCTACTAACCTAACGGTGACGTTAGACGACAAAAAATGTTACCTAGTTTATAAATTCTCATAGTAAGTGACTAAGTGTTTTATAAATGAGAAATAAAGATTCTGTTACAGAAACCCTGTTATTGGCAATCTGTTAAACAATCTGTCTTAAGTAGGTATAAGTCATATCATAACAGCTGTTGGTTCTCCTACAAATAAATAAAAAATTGATGATGATATCCTTGCCGATTTGGGCCACGGCGACTGCATTCATCCTGGACAGGCATATTTAACTCTGTTATAGGGGACGACAATACAATTTTCAATGAGGACCTCGCTGATCCGCCCTTCGAGGCGCCTTATCGTGATTATACAGATTGTTTGGTAATATACTGACGATATTCAAGTTACGGTTTTTAAAAACATAAAAAAGACTTCTCAAAAAAAACTACTAGTTATATTATCAAATTTTAAAGAAAATCGACTAAGTTTAGGTGATTAATTCGATACAAAACTTACTATTCTTGCAATCGACATCCAAACATAAAGGCCGATTTGATATCTCTTTCGGAAATGGCTGCGGGTTTTTGGTTAGAAAGGGACAACAAGAGATATCTCGAGACAACACCAATACAGTATTTGTGGTTATACATCTGCAGTATTATGCAAAATCACAACATAAGTTTAATAAAGTGTTTGTTTTTACATGCCAAAATAAATTTCACATTTCTATGGTAAACATTTCACAAAATTTATTGAGTTCATCAAAATAACCCCTTTCATTTTAGTGCGTATATTATCAAACACTCTATATAACCGATTTTGTTTGTAAAGGTCCGACCACATTTTTGGCATGTCAGAACCTCGCTGACGTAGTTATATGAGATGGCCGCTGGTGGTTGGGCCTGATCTTCCCGCTTTTTATCGAGATCGAGACGACGCTCCTCTTCATACTCGTTTACCAGTAGTTGGATTCGCCGTCTCCACTCATTTGGTAATGGACGCGTAATGGTATAATAGTAAGCGGCTAGGGTATATTGAGGTAAACCCACATCGCGTAAAGCGGTGGTAGAGGCCTGGGCACGTGCTCGGTGAAGCGTCCCGCCCCGCTCGCGCTTGGCCAGGTAATCGCGTTTGATCAGCGCTCATGCGTGCTGTGTGAACGCGCATTAACCCCACCTATTTTTGTACCTTCTACCCAAAGGGAATATTCAGGACACGGACTTTGATAAAAGACTTAGAAAATTGTGTATTTTAAATAACTCCAATTCTTTTCCAGACCTAAACACATGATAATTTATCGAGCAAAGCGAGATCTCCAAATCATCATGGGCAAATCGGCATTGTATGAATGTAAGTAAGTATGTATGTGTGTTTGTGCGAGGATAACTTTCGAAGCGTTTATCTGATCATCGTGAAATTTGGTGTATAGGTAGGGAGTGATGTCACAATGTTGGTGTGACTAAATCAACTAAAAATGTGGGGGGTTTGTTGAGATATTGGGGTTCAAGAGGGGTAAAAAAAACAAAATGAGACTATCCGGTCCAATGACATGTTTAATAAAAGGTCTTTGTGGGTACATTTTGAGCCCGTTTTTATTTTAACTTTAAACCATGTAGTTTTAAATTTATTAGCTATAATAAAAACTGAACTTTGACAGAACTCACAGGGTACACCAGTGACCCCACAGTGCTGAAATTTTATATGTGTGTAGCTTTAATGACACAAATGTAGGCAAAAGTCTGAAATCCCGAATAACTGCAATTTCTACCTCAAAACCTAACCAACCTACCTGAACTCCCGTTACCTTTAATTTGAATGAAACTGTAGGTCAAGTTTGTGGTTATGATTTCGTGGCACTATTTTGATAGTCGACGATCACGAATAATATTTTTTTGTTTTTATTGGAGTTAGGACAGGATCTGTGTGAACAAATGAGGACGGCGGCGTAAATCAAACAATAACTAAGGTAAGTCCCAAAGTAGATACAAGGTCGCTACCGGTCGGTACGCTTTGAATGTGTGATACAAAGTTTACGTTTTAGCGAAGAAACATTTTTTTAATTGTTCGTTTTCCTGGGTAGATTTTCCGAAGCTGTACATACTTTCTATTGATATTAAATTGAAATTAATTTCAGGGAACACCTACCCAAACCGGGTACGTACCAATAAGAGTACGATGGGCAATGGGTATAAGTGGCATATAGATTTCTGATGATAATAAATCAGTACCCTAATCCAGGATAACAGCGAACCCAGCTGCCGCGGAGGCCCATTATATGACCTCACCTGTTTGCCCTGAAAAGGGTTTATGGGAAATATTAATTGTTTCATATTTCATTAAGGCATAACACTGTAATTTTCATTATATCTCGGTAGTTAAATTAAAATGTTGTCAGAACAGAAAATTTAATATAAAAAAATATAAAAATTAACAAAAATCTTCGATACTTAAAAACCCGTAGAAAGTTAATAGTAATACAATTCACATTTTAAATCTATTACTACGTAACTAAATATTATAGTGATCTTTATATTTTCAAATGTAGAAAGAATCTAAATAAATATTTTAAAACTATTATAATGGTACAACAAATATATTGATTTCATTGGTATATATAAATATAGTTATTTAATAAAAAATATGTAATGTCCCAAATAACCATTAAAGTTATTAGCGTTAGTATATTGGTTTTAAATATCGCAATTAAAAAATATGTTATTGGCAAAATTATATAAATTTTGCCATATTTCAATACAGTGTACACAACATGTGTACATACATACTCTAGAAGTATAGAACTTTGGTTCAAAGGCGGTGCCATTTCAGCTTACTAGCTCGCTCAAACTTCCTACATTATACATTCTGCGGAGAGATACAGAATCTCAACTAATGTGTATCATACACTCAACTATGGGTCGAATATCATAAATACCATCACGTTAGATTGCGTACAGGCAAGGTACAGGGACAAGGTACGTTTTAAGATCGAGAATTGCTAAAATCATGTTCTTCTTGACTTATAGAAAATACTATAGGAATAGGAGGCCGTTGATCTCTGCAACACAGTTTAATACTTCTGTAGGTATCATCGTTTTTCACATCATTTCTACCATTGTTTATGTTCCAAATAAAGTATTTTATGATTTATCTATACTCTATACTAATATTATCAAGAGGAAAGATTTGTATTTTTGTGTGTATGTTTGTAATGAATAAGCTCAAAACTACTCGTCCGATTTTAATAATTCTTTCACTGTTGGAAAGTTACACTATCTCCGGGTGACATAGGCTATTTTTTACCCAACTGCGCAGAAGGAGGATAATCTTTTTATTGAAAAACTACGCGTGCGAAGCTGCGGATTGGTCAGCTAGTGATTTATAAAGAATTTATGATTTACTAGTTCCCGCCCGCGGCTTAACACGTGTGTTTTGTCTATGAAAAGTAGCCTATATCTAAATCCCGTTCATAATCTTTATACCAATCTGAATAGGTTCAAAATGTAACAATCACACAGGTAGGCAGTTTTACTTTCAGAGTTATGTAACTTCGGTGACAATGCAATAATATGGTACCATGAAAGTGGTCTTGATGGAGACGGCAGCTAGACAACGGAACTTCTGAATGGATTATGTACAAGTGTTTGGGCCCATTTGAATCTGCTAGGGGTTTCGATTTTTGAAACAGTATTTTTTCAAAAAAAAAACTTACCTAAAATATAAAAATCTCGTATCACGGTGTTTGTGGACGCACTCCTCCGAAACGGCTAGACCGATTTTAATGATTTTTTTTAGGTCGTAATCTATTTTTCACCCTCCTACCCCTAACCCCATTTTTTAATCGTGATTTTAGTATTTTTTTATGAACAATATCCATATAATTGAACCGTCGTTCATTGACGTGAAGGCATTTACATGAAGCGTCGCGTCACTTTGACAAGAGTGTTTTATATAGTTTTTATCCCAAAGTTCCCACGGGAACGGGAAATTTCAAGCGTGCGAAGCCGCGGGGGTCAGCTGGTTATTTATATATAGAATAAAGATGTAGAGATATTCCTTTTTAGTACTTATTGCAATAGATTCCTACGTCTCTGTATTTTCTGTTGTTCAGTAAAACCAAGCTAGGTGGTAATATTAAGAGTTTGGCCGTGACCACTTTTTTTGCAACACGGCTTTGCCGTTTGCACATATTAATGAAATTTATAAATACTAAGTAATAATAAAGCTTATTGGACATCTTGTTAAAGTTTTCAACCAGCTTGAAGAGCGAGTTCATTCCATATTTCACAAGAATTTCACCCAATAGAATAAAATCATTGAGCTCGCTTGCGGCATCGGTATTCTAAAGGTTTCAAAGTTTGAGCTTTTGTATTTTCCTTCAGAAGGAATTTATTAATTAAACGAAATTGCTTATTCATCGCAGGGTTTTGGGAAAAAAATTCAAGAGGTTTGATGTTGTTTGCTTGTACGCTACAGTAGCCAGATGGGTCAGAAGTCTGAGGCTACTAAAATAACAAAGATAAATGAGGAAATTCTTCTTGACTTTAAATACCTACATTATTCACAAAAACGGAGAAGTTAATTATTAATGAACCAATAACGTTGCGATATTTTTTGTTTCGATATCAGACACGCAACTCGCTACCAAATTCGTGTACCTAGTCGTGTAATTTGGAATCGTGTAGGTTTCATAAACTCGTGCCGTTAAAGGATCGGCGATCTTTGCTGCAGATGTTGTTTTTAAACGACGCTTGCAGTCATAGAATTGATAGCACCGAATTAGCTTCTCTCGTTCTTCAATTCAAAACTCCTTTTAAACGTACGACACACAAAACCCTCTATCATGTTCCTTTCAGTCGCACCAACTATGCCCATAACTCTGTCATCGGTCGCACGCTAGATAGCTACAAAAAGGTTTTAGTACATCTTCTTTATTAGTAAAGCAAATTTTATAAAACCAATTAGGTATATCTGTTCTTAGTCATAAATATTCTGCGCGTTCCATAAAATATTCAGAAACTCACTCAACACACACTACACTCCCTCCCTCACCCCCTCAATTATACACTTTTACACAGCATCCCTCCCTCTCTTTCGTTCTTCAAATGCGTACCATTTAATTAATAAATAAAATAAAATAAATAAAATAATATATATTTATTTCAAGCAATTATGTAGCTCATATAGGAAAGCGCACAACACAATAAGTAAACTAATGTTTATACAGGGTTTTTGAGAGCATGCCTGTGACAGCAATGTCTGGTGTACGGGCAGTCTACTCTGCCGGCTATCATTGCCAAGACGGTGTTGGCGCTGGCCCGCAGCCTGTGCACCAGGGACGCGGCTCGCTTGCGCATGACGGTATGGAAGCAGCCGACCCGCGCCGCTGCGAACATCCCTGATGCACTGCAGTAGCGGGGCAGCCCCAGCATCGCCCTGAGTGCATTGTTATACTGGACGCGGAGTGCGCTGTACGCCGCCTGCGTATACTTCGCCCACAGGCTGCACGAGTACAGAGAGGTACAGTACGCCCGAAATAAAGTCAGCTTAACCCCCTCTGAAATAATATAATAAAAATAAATAATATACTACGTTTTTTAATCATTTTCTTTAGGAGACTAATTTCTTAAAAATTAAGTCAATAAATTGAGAATCTGGCATTTGCTATAAGAGATAATGAATAAATAAAAAAAATACCTAACAGTCAATATCTCAAAATGCAATGTTGAGTATGACATATTTGGAATATCAATACAACTATAGATTATCGGATTCAAAAACACAAAATATATACGAGCAGTAATAGGCGCACGCACACATAGACGCGCGCGTACGAGGATTTCGAATCATGTCAGTCGAAGCTTCTAACAAATTGATCAGAGTTTATTTGTGCGAGCGACTGTTTCCCCTCGTTGTACTAAACTTAATTTTTATACCTATTCTGTGGCGAAAACAAAGCGATGCCGTGTTATTTGGAAATGGAAAAAATATTTACATTGCTTTCGATAAAGCAAATTGATCTGCGAAGTCATCAATCAATGCTCTTCCATCAATCATTACAACTCACTATGTTGTAACACTGTATGCAGTCAAAGAATGTAGAATAGAATATTTTATAATGCTACTTCTGCCCGCGGTCATAATCTATCTATCTACATGTTATAGTCTAACATCAAAGCTCCGGCGCTCTTAGGTTTGGCTAGTCAAACCTCAGGTCTAGAGTTCAAAGTCTAAAAAAAAAAAACTAACACAAATTTAGGTCTGGTCAAACCCCGATTTCAGCAAATTGAATTTCGGCGTTTGACTATCCAAATTTGTCTCTCATTTAGTAGACAAATATTCGTTGGTCAACGTTAGTAAAATGCTTTAGTTTGGACGTTGACGAAGACTTTATGTCAGATCTGAGGGTTGACTAGCCAATAATAGGAGCGGCGAATATTCGATTTGACTATTGCATATATGTCAAATTTCATTGAAATCGGTTTTGCCGTTATAACGTCAAATCGAAACAAACAAACAAACTCTGTTTCGCATTTATGACATTAGTGCGAATCGAACCAATGAGGAACAATGCAAACAATAATTGTTATTACTGTAAATAAATAACCCTGACTGCTTAGAGGCAATAACGTCATAATAAAATGAATGTGTAAAGCTTTAACATTGCATGCATTAAATGCTGAATATGGCTGCGCCTACACAAAAACTGTACAACACCTTGTCATTACCCATATTACGTAATAAATACAGTTTGATTGATTTGATTTGATAACTATCAGAATAATCAATTTATTGGTGAAATAATTTGCAAGTCAATTTCAATTTCAACAAATTATTAAAAATAAATTTAATAATTTACATTAATTAAAATAATAATCACAATTAATTAAAATAAAATAATAAACAACACACTGACTAATATATATAATAATAATATCGGTAACATAAAATTATAAAAATAAAAATTTGCGGACTTTGCAGACAAAATCCTTAACATTGTCTCGATGAGCCATGGTTTTAATTTGGATTTAAATGATGTAAAGATTGGTGCCTCAATAACATACTCTGGAAGTCGTATATAAGCAGAAGGTCCGAACACGTGTCTAAGCTTCTCCTATTTGGCAAGTCTGTGGTACTAGAATGTTTATCATTTAACACATTCCCAGCGGCACAGATTTATCTATACTTTCCATTACTGCATTACGGGTCGTTTTAAACCTTGTCCTAAACCAGAGATGGTGGTGGCATGAGGCATATTAAGCCCCACCTAGCTAAATCCTAGGCGAGGTAAATGTAGGCGAGCAAAATCCTTTTTTTTTTGGCGCCAAATAAGACAAAATGTACGGTTTTTTTTGTGTGTGGCACGAGGTCTAAGAAACCAGGTATTGAGATTAGTATACCATAGAACTAGGAATCAAGAGCACATCTCAGAGATATATAGTTAACTCTTTCTTACACTGAACCAAAAGGAAGTTATGCCTCACGCACGACAGAGACGTTTAAGTTTTTTCTTACCGCTATAAAGACGAGACACGGGACAGGGTGTTTCAAGCCCTGTTTTGCACTTATCGTGTTAAATGTTTCCAAACATACGTTCTATTTAATATTGTTAGTATTGTTATCGCAATTGTTAGTAGAAAACCATAAATGAGGAGCATTACAAGCCAAGCTGTCCCCGATCCCTCCTCGAGCGTATCTCCCCGTTCAAAAACGGTGCCAAACTAAAACTAAACTAAACAGGAAATGTTCCAACGCAGTGTCGTATAGAAGCAAAACTTGCATAGCAAGTGGCGCAACAAAACCTAACCACGTTATTACAATCTTGTTCAAAGATACGGTACTCGGAGGTAAAATTGAAAATCTCTTTTATAAACGGCTGGAACTCTTGCAAATTGCGAAGCTGCGGGAAATGTCAGCTTTGCCAGTGCGGGATTTTATGTGCCAGGACAATGTAATGATGCTGTTGCACTTCCCCACTCAATGAAATGATCACCATATTTTTTGTGCCTGAAATAAACGAATTATATTCTTATTTTATTTTTTATTTATAATTATAACCATTTATTCGCATGAATGCGTGTACAATAGTTCGTGTAGAACTTTTTAAAATTTCGCGAACTATACTCATGTTTTTAAGACAAAACGGGTCTTTTCGCGCACAGACTTATATCAAAATCATAATTTTGAGTAACCTCAACGTTTCGGCCAAGTTACATCGGCCGTGGTCACGAGAGATTGAAAGCGGGCGGGTGTCATTGCCTGGAAGCGCGAATGTTGCCACCAACTACCCGAACTTGGTTTTCTGAATCGCACGTATCACTGTTTCGACATACAATACTAACAGTATTTGAAGTTACGCGTGGATCTAATGTTTCAGTCTCTCGTGACCACGGCCGATGTAACTTGGCCCATACGACGAGATTTGTCTAAATTATGATTTTGATATAAATCTGTGCGCGAAAAGAACCGTTTTGTCTAAAAACAATAGTTCGTATGTCAATTAAAAACACTAGCTGACCCTCCCGCGGCTTCACACAAATGGTATTTCAATAAAAATGTTACCTTCCTGTTGCTCACTCAGGTAAAAAGTAACCTTTGTCCTTCCCCAGGATATAATCTATCTCTTCGCCAAATTTCATCACGATCCGTTCAGCCGTTTAGTTATGAAAAGGTAACAAACAAACTAACAAACGGACTGTCTGACTGACTGACAGACCGACCTATAAATAAAGACATATATATATAAATAAATATTGCTGGACATTTAACACAGCATTATCTAGCCCCAAACTAAGCAGAGCTTGTACTATGCGAACCAGATAACTGATAGAATACTTACATTTTTTTTTGTAAATACATACTTATAATGCATAGAGAAACAACCAGACCCGGAACAAATATCTGTAGATCATGGGAACATTTGTTCCGCGGTGGGAATTGAACCCGCTACCTCCTGCGTCTCAGCCAGCTATTCGCCCACTGCACCACGGAGGTTGTCAAACTATGTATGTATTATACATTTATTTTGAATCACTCTATCTATTGCTGAACACTGCATTAAAATTCGTTGAGTAGTTGAAAAGATCTAAGCAAACAGACAGCGGAAGCGACTTTAAGGTACTTGTAAAAAAGATTCATTTACATTCTGCCTCGTCAAGTCGTGCGAAATTCTAAGATAAAAATTAATAATATTAAAAATGACAAACTCGCTAAGATAAAATTGAATACGATAAAATCGAATATAAATGATGATAATACAATTATTTTTACTAAGTGATTGATTTCAATCAATATTATAAATACGGGATT
The DNA here is from genome assembly GCA_918857605.2 of Philereme vetulata. Classification (NCBI taxonomy): domain Eukaryota; kingdom Metazoa; phylum Arthropoda; class Insecta; order Lepidoptera; family Geometridae; genus Philereme; species Philereme vetulata. The sequence continues at coordinate 3,569,094 of OU975420.1, forward strand.
TATCACGTACCGTTTTATCGGTGTTCCAACCGATAATGTTTCGGTTCAATTCGTGAATCTTCATCAGGGTGAGTGTGATACGCTCCCAATAAGTCATCAGTAATCAGTGCGAGGCGAGACGTTATTCGGAGCCGATCGAACTTACGAGGTGCACGAATTGAACCAAAACATTGTTGGTCGAAACACCGATAAAACGGTACTTGATAAATCCCGTATTTATAATAATGATTAACAAATCTTCATTATTCATTTTGTTTCTGTGTTTGTTTTTCTATCTTAAAATGTAACTTTATTGTGTGATGAATGATTGTCTAACAAAATACATCAAGATATGCTAAAAATAGTTATATTATAAAAATAGTGAGGACCTCCGTGGTGCAGTGGGCGAATAGCCGCCTGAGACGCAAGAGGTTGCTGGTTCGATTCCTGCCGCGGAACAAATGTTTGCATAATCTATAGATATTTGTTCTGGGTCTGGTTGTTTCTTTAGTAGTAAGTATGTATTTACACAAAAAGATATCTGGTTCTCATAGTACAAGCTTTGCTTAGTTTGGGGCTAGATAGCGCTGTGTGAAATGTCCAGCATTATTATTATTATTTCCGGTCTATGTATTCCATTTATTTCCTCTCCCTTATTACAGCCCTGACTTTAGACAAGAAGCCAGAATAAAAATAGGAGCCGTTATGCGCCCCTATTGTCGACTTGCTGGTAACAAAAGAAGTTTTGGCTTAGTTTCCAAATTCCTAGAATGTTGCCCATAACTTTCTTTCAGAGTTGCCAACATTTTGAATAGAATTTAGGACAACAATTCGAACAAACAAGAGGGATGGAAAGTTCATAAATTTGAATTATATTACCAGAGAAGTGAAGACATTGAAATAACATTAACTGCCCTAGCTCATGCTGAATTCCGTACATCCTGTTGATTTTGTTTTAAAATGGTTTTGTAAAGTTAGTTTCAATCGTAAATCAAAGGTGTTAAAGTTGAGTTTTGATCGTCATATGCGGTAAACCAATATTTGATATTCCATCACTGTCTAATGATTAAGATTACACAAATAAGTATTTTGTTGATAAATAACTTTTCAAAACAAGCTTTTATAAAAATCATAATCGGAACCGCAAACAGATTCAAATGAGCCCAAACACTAGTAGCCTACTATAATCCATTCAGAAGTTCCGTTGTCATCCGTCTCCATCATGAGACCACCTCCATGGTACCATATTATTGCATTGTCACCGAAGTTACTTATGTATTCTAAATTTTATCTCAATCGGTGGAGGGGTTTAAAATTCAGCTGCAAGATTCCACCCGGACAAACATACATACCTACATTGCAAGATAATAATAAAACCGGTCAAGTGCGAGTCGGACTCGCGTATGAAGGGTTCTGTACCATTATCTATAAAAACGGCAAAAAATCACGTTTGTTGTATGGGAGCCCCCTTTAAATATTTGTTTTATTTAATTTAATTATTTATTTTTAAAGTGAATATGTAACTAAATATTCTCTGAATATTTCAAGCGTCTACCTGTTGCCGTTATCAATATTGAACAAAAACGAGCAAAAAATCACGTTTGTTGTATGGGAGCCTCCCTTAAATATTTATTTTATTCTGTTTTAGTATTTTTTGTTATAGCGGCAACAGAAATACATCATCTGTGAAAATTTCAACTATCTATCACGTTTCATGAGATACAGCCTGGTGACAGACAGATAGACAGCAGATCCATAGTAATAGGGTGCCGTTTTACCCTTTGGTTACGGAACCCTAAAAAGCTTTTAAAAATTGACTAATTGTTATAATGCACCCATTTTTACTATGTAAATGCTCCTTTAAAATAAATGTCGTAAAAATGAACAGATGAGACACGCATCGGTAATGTAATTTCCATGTTTATGTGAACAAGGTTTATTACGTACGTCTGTTCTGAGAGAGTTTCAAATGATGTGGGTATTTTTTATACGGTCTAAAAATTTTGATAACCAACAACTTTAGCTATGATTCTGATTAACAATTATAATTTACTAGCTGTTGCCCGCGACTTCATACGCGTAGCACTACTAAATGTGTAGGTTTCCTAGAAATAAAGCTAAACTCGCTGTTGCCACTTCACTTGACATCACATTTTTATCCCATGGAACCTGAGGGCTTAGCCAAGTTACATTCGATTAGCGATGACGCTAGTCGATAAGTCCGAAAATGTATGGGATTGACACATGAGGATATATCACGTGATATATCGACAACGAATCTATGTAGAAAACGTATCGATTCGAAGCGAATGCAATTTGGCTAAGCCCTCAAATTTATGGGATATAAAGTATCCTATGTATTAGTACAGGTCTACGTACATACTAAATTTCATCGAAATCGGCCAAACTTTCGCATTTATAATATTAGTGTGATGAAATAGCTGACTAGCTGACCTGCCCGAGGCTTCACACGGGTGGTTTGTCAATAAAAACATTACCCTCTTTTTGCACAGTTGAATACAAAGTAACAATGCCCCAATCCCGATCATAATCTATCTATATACCAAATTTTATCAAAATCGGTCCAGCCGTTTATTAGTGAAAACGTAACTAATCGACAGAGGGATAGATTTATGCAGCTCAGTAGTTAGGTCTTAGTATCAAGCTAGAGGTCCTGACTGAGAAGCTGACTAAGTTTGTAGACTTTAGCTTAGACTTTACAGTTTTCTAGCTATTTTGCCAGACATGAAGCAGTGTTAGCCAGACACACTAGACATAAAAATAGAATTAATCTACCAAAGCACAACTCGACATTTTTTAACAGTAACAGTCATTTTTTTTATACTACTTATAGGGCAAACGAGCATGCAGTCCACCACAGTTAAGTGGCTACTGCAGCCCATGGATATCCACATAGAATTCAAAACAAGCTATTATGTTGTCTTGATCTCTATATGGATACGTTGCCATACTATAGGACTTAGCTGTTATGCTTATGTGCCAGTAATTACAGGAACATACCATTACCATCTAACCGGAACATAGCAGCACAAGTACTGCTACGAGTATTTGGCGGCAGATAAAGGTAAGGCGGTGGTGCCCACTTCCTCGAGCCCGTTCACAAAAGCTCTACCACCAGTAATTGGTGGCAGTAAAAATATTTAATAAATTACCAGACGAATTAAAAGATTTACCTTTGACTTTATTTAAACGCCGAATTAATAAATGGTTATCATCAAAATGTTTTTACACTATTGCGGAATATTTTAACTAGACATGACATCACGTAATTTTAGTTTTTTATATTGTGTAGGAACAGTAAATTTTAATTTTTAATTATTTTATACAATATTTGCACACCAGGACATTATTTGTTGGAATGTTAATTGAGCTTGAGAAACCTATTGGCCGATAGGTGGTCGCAACTTGGCGAAGAAATGCTTTCGTCAGTGCGTGTGCTGCAGTCGCATGAAAGGTAAAGTTTTCAATCCGTTGATGGGTAATTTACCACAGCAGCGACTTGAACCAGGTGGATACCCATTACAAAGTGTAGGTGTGGACTACGCAGGCCCTGTTGCCGTCGCTAGTCGCACCGGTCGCGGTTCTAGACTTATCAAGTCGTATATGGCTATTTTCGTATGTTTCACAACCAAAGCGGTACATCTGGAGCTAGTGGGTGATCTAACAAGCAACAACTACCAACTAGCCTTACGTAGATTTATTTCACGCAGAGGTAAACCCTCTCATATATATTCAGATAACGGTACCTCGTTTGTTGGCGCATATAATGACATATCAAAGTTTTTAAAGGATAATTGTGACTTTCTGGCTGATGATTTAGCTCAGGATGGCATCAATTTTCATTGCATACCTGCGTATAGTCCTAATTTTGGAGGTCTCTGGGAGGCTGTTGACCAAATATCATTTAAATAGAGTGCTGGGAAATTGTAATCTTACGTTCGAGGAGCTTACTACGACTTTAGTGCAAATCGAGGCGATATTGAACTCTCGGCCACTCTCTCCGTTGTCGTCGGATCCAGAAGACTTGACGCCTCTCACGCCCGGTTATTTTCCCATAGGCCGCCCTCTCACTGCCCTACCGGAACCGAACTTCGAGGACTATCCAGTCAACAGATTAACACGCTTTCAACGCATCGCTCAGATACGTCAGCATTTTTGGACGAGATGGAGTAAAGAGTATGTAGCTGAACTCCAACAGCGAGTAAAATGGCGAACAAGCAAGTACTCTCTTAAGACCGATACCTTAGTCCTGTTGAAGGAAGATGGGATTCCGCCGCTTAAATGGAAGCTTGGACGTGTCGTAGCTGTGATTCCTGGCCCTAGTGATGGCATATGCCGCGTCGCTGACATAAGAACGGCCAATGGTGTCGTACGGCGCAGCTTCAGCAAGATTGCCCCTTTGCTGTCAGAAGATGATGTCTCCCGTTGAAAGACGAGCTTTCAACGCGCGGGGGCATGTTCGAGATTGAAATCTTTGCGCCATTCTTAATTAAAAATTGAAGTGCCTACCCTATAAGTTTTTTCTGAATCATTCGGTCTTAGCATTTAATTAACGTTGTTTGTCGAAATAATCATTTTTAACTACCAAACTATACCTGGCCCCCTACACTCACTTTTTTATATATATTTTGATCGCGATATTCACGTCATCTTATGTAAATACTTAAATGAGGAGAGAGATTATGTATTTTCTTCTAGCATACTAATCATTATTTTGGTCTAAAGAATTGAGAAAAATGAATGGGATTAAACATACATTTTTAAACGTATGCTCAGAGAACACTATCTGAGTATTTGTCGCTAAATATATATGTATTTATTATTAATTATTTGTTTCTTAAATAAGTCTAAGTATGTATCTATAAATTATAATGAGTAGTTATTATTTAGATTCATGTAACTTTCATTTATGTAAGTTTTATTTTTTTTATTTTTTTTATTTTTATATAATTCGTATTAGTATGTATGTACATGTAGTATGTTAGGTACACCATTACACCCCAGGTAATGTCTACACAGTCCATTCCATCCAAAGGTTGTCTGGTAGAGATCGCTAATTAGCGATAAGACCGCCAATTGTATCCATAGATTTACGTAGTTGTTTTTTATATGTATTTGATTCGTGGTGTGCAATAAAGTATTATCTAATCTAATCTAATGGGAGAATGAATAATGAATTTAAGAAAACTCTAAATTAATTCTCAAAACCTTCAAATACCCATTATTACATTTTTATATGGGTGGAAAGATCAGAATTATCTAGTACTAAAAAGTTAAAATAAATTTAGCATCATTTATACTCCTGTGACGGAAAAATTCTGCGCTTTCCACCCATATAACAATGTAATGATGGGTACGTAATGATGAAAATGTTAAAGTTTGATCGAAGGAAGCACATAATCTCTCTCCCCATGTAAGTATTTACATAAGATGACGTCAATAACCCGATTAAAACCAAAATAAAAAAGTGAGTGATTTTACCACATAGTTTTTCGACCCAAAACCTATGGGGTATTTCCGGTTGACCTAGAATTGTCAATTTTGATTAATAGCAAGGAGGCAACACAAGTAAAGCGAACATTCCGAAAAATAAAAAAAAAAGTTGCAAATTAAGGTAAATTATGGTACTCACAAGTTTTCGCAAAAATCTAAATTTGCCCATATCTTTTTATCGTGTTCACTTAGGACCTTGATTTCACTTGTGTTCACTTAGGACAACAAATAGGGACTACAGTCCTCAGTATCTGGTATAAATTTCAACTTGCTAGGTCTATCCGTTCCTGAGAAAATCGGTGGTGACACAGGGACAGACAGATGGACAAGAGAGTGATCTTATAAGGGTTCCTTTTTTACCTATTTAGGTACGGAACCCTATTTATAAGAAATTATTAATCATACGTATCACCTGATGCTACCATTCGAGTTACCTGCTAAAAATGATTTCAATTGACTGTTTATTGCGATTCACCTTAAGTCTTTGGTCATATTGGTTGGGATGTACTAAAAACCACAAGTAATTCGGCATGGTGGTTTCGTTCGATCTGCTAAATATAATTTCGTTCGTTTTTCATCGTAAATCATCGGTAGTCTTCGTTTAAATCTGCCACAGCTTAAATCGCGTCGCTTAGTCGCGTAAATAAATGAAAAGTAGCAATCATTTCCATGCCTAATAAGCCGTGATCGGAGTAGGTAGATCGATTTGGGGTTAATGATCTCAAACGTATATGGACATGCCTCCGAGATTCCGGGATTTTTAAATTATAACGTGGAGCTGGGTGTAAAGTGGGAGTAGCTAGATTGATTGAGGGTCAATGATCTCAAACGTATATGTTTATATGGATATGCCAGTTAGTTAGGATAGTTATTTTTTACCATTAGATGTCGCTATTGAAAGTCTATTGCTTAATACTCCAGTGCATATTACTAGCCTTTACGACAAGTCTTTTACCGTCCGTGCAGTACGTCTCAAAAACGCGTTACCAATAAAAATACGGCAAGCCGTAACCTTAGCTATATTTCAATCTAGGGTTAAAAGTTTGTATTTGTCAGAAACGTCGTAGTATCGTACAATTCATTTATATATGTAATAACATTTATATTACATATTATTAATATATATTACACTTTATATTTTATATGTATCTATATATATTTAATGTAAGTACGTATGTTCTATTTGTATTCATATATATTTATAAATTTTAGTATTTAGTGATATTTTTAATTTGGTATTAGACGCACTCTTTTTATAAATAGTTTAGCCGTAAATGTACACATGTGACCATTATCTTTGTTATAACAAAATTCTATCCATCCAAAAGTTGTATGGAAGAGATCGCTTTTAAGCAATAAGACCACCCATTAAAAAAATAAAAAAATAAATAAATATTGCTGGACATTTCACACTGCGCTATCTAGCCCCAAACTAAGCATAGCTTGTACTATGGGAACCAGATAACTGATAGAATACTTATATACTTTTTTTTTGTAAATACATTGTACTATTTGATTTGTGTTTTCTATTTCGTTTGTTATTTTTTTTGTCTATATTGTGTACAATAAAGTGATTTCATTCAATTAATTCATGTCGCCGTCTCAGTGCCATGTTGACGCTTGCTCTGTAGGTTATTATTATAGCCAAGTATTCTTTTAAGTGGCGATGGATGTGACATATTATGATGTTTTGAGTGCTTCACCAAAATATATTCCCGTTAATAACGGTAATTACCGGGAAAAAAGGTACGTCCATGTTATGTTATCATCAAGATTTATGATGGAAGTACATAAAATCAATCTACCCACTCCGATCACTGCTAATCAGTGTCAACACTGATTCGAGAGTATTTAAAATTCTCAAAGGCTTATGACATAGTTTGAATGAATATGGAAGCTTCTGGGATCGGGTTTATCGTATAGATAGCAAGCCTAACTGGCCTAAGTGGTTACCACACCACAAAGCGGCCACAAAGCATCAATATTGATTGCAGTAAGACGCATATCGCCCAGGGATGATTGGCACAGATTAAAGCCAATCAAGCGGGCAGCTATCGAACGCACATGGTTTCCATATTGCAATAATACATTATCCTATTGCATACACCTTCCTGTACCTAGGTAATAATAATACCTTCATGGCGCAGTGGGCAGCCGGCTGAGATGCAGGAGGTAGCGGGTTCAATTCCCGCCGCTGAACAAATGTTTGCATGATCTTCAGATTTGTTCCGAGTCCCGGTTTATGAGTATGTATTTACAAAAAAAAATAGGATATAAGTCGTTGGCACTAGGCAGCTAAGAATCACACTAATATTATAAATGCGAAAGTTTGGATGTTTGTTTATTTATTTATTTGTTACTCAATCACGTCGTAACGGCTGAACCGATTTCGATGAAATTTAGTGTGTACGTATATTATAATCTGGATTAATGTAATCAGGATTAATAAATCAGGTCTTAAGGGATAAAAATGGGGTGTCAAATTAAGTTGCAACAGCGAGTTTAACTTAATTTTTTTTCTTTTTATTAATTAAGGCTGCTAATAGCCTGCCTAATATATGATTCACGGATGTAGAAGTAAACGTGTTTTTTTTATTTAAATTACATTATATTTGCGCTTAGCACAGTTAGTTTTAAATTATATTTAGTTTAATTCTTTGCCAAACCTCGAACGTTTTTAGAAGACATTTAACGCAAAAAGATTTTCATAACTAGGTGTGTATAATCCAGATATCTATAATAATTTATTTCTACTAAAAAAGAAAACGTCACATTTACGTAACAGTCTGTAAGTACCGGAGATCCTAAAAAATCATTAACAGATTCGAACTCGATGTCTTTATAAGTTGGCAAAATCAATTTATATTCATGCACGAAATTTATTTTCATCTGCCAATATCATTTTAATACTGGCAAGCTATGAATTTACTTTTGACAAATTGAAATGTGTTTCATAAATAAATTAAACTGGATATGACAAGTTTCACCGATACTGGATTGTTTCGTAGTTTGATTTATTTCCATTTTAGGATATTATATTTTTAGACAAAAAAACGAGTGTGCTTTAGACCTCACGACTGAAGTAAAACTTCTTTATCAAAATATTAATTTATTAAATTGTTCAATTACAAAATTGTCCCGACGTCTGTAGGTCGATCAGTCTATGTTCATTCTAGACAGACGCAACTTGCACTCGCATATTAACGTTTAAAAATATACGAAACGTAACTCTCTCTCTTTCTATCTTTACTAACTTATATCTCCCTCTCAAGTTCCGTTCGCACTTTTCGTAACGCATTCACTAGCTTACTCCCCAAATCAAGCATGCGTGAAGAAATTTTACTTCAAAAACAAACTCTGCAATCAAAATTTTATCGTAATTATAGCTATTACTTTTTATAAAGCAGTATTCAAAGTCAGGCTAAACAACCATTGCGGCATTCAACACCTTTTAGGTTTTTAAATCCGATCAGCTTACGAACATCAAATAAAACTACTATACAAAATGTTTTTCACTTCATTAAAGCGTACCGGAACGAGGATAAAATAGCATATTTCGCTCTAGGGGAAAACGTTTTTATTTATTTAATTTTCCACCATGCTGCGCTCACTTACCGGCATTGCAGATGTAGGGAAGACATCGGCTGGGCATAAGTGGGAATGGGCGGGCCACGTTGCCCGAATGCACTCCGAGAAATGGGCCCATTTTGCAACATCATGGACGCCTGAAGACGGAAGGCGATTTCGACAGCTTCCAAAGAGGATGGTGGGAAATGGCGACAGATAGGGATGCTTGGAGGGACTTGGGGGAGACCTTTGCCCAGCAATGGGACGAGATAGGTTAGGAAAAAAACATTTTTGTTTGTTACGTCTTTATTCATATGTAGAATAATCAGGAATAAAGACTCGACTTATAAATATTTCATATAAAAAGAAGTACATTTTATTTTTGAAAATGGAACTAAAAGCGGCGATCTCTTCGGTAGAATGAGAGCATTGCGTTGCGCCTACAGAAGAAATTAAAAAAGGCATTGACGCGAATCTTTAGAATTTTTCTCTAATTACAAATTGTATTGGTGACCGTAATTTATTTTAATATTATAATATTTTATTTTCTCGCAATGGTAGTGAAAAGTAGGATATAACATATGGCGCTAAACCCCATTACAACTAGATTTCTATTGACTCCCTCGCCGAAGCTCGGGAATAAAACTACCTCTTATATAATGGGTCATTTTAGCCCCTTGTACAAACAGTCTACTATTAGCTAAGCCTGTCTCCACCCATGTTTACGAGCCACTTTTGGCAGTTGAGTTTCTGTTTTAATAATAATAATAATATAATATAGCTGGACATTTCACACAGCGCTATTTAGCCCCAAACTAAGCAGTTCTTGTACTATAGGAACCAGATAACTGATAGAATACTTATATTGCTTTTTTTTGTAAATACATGCTTTTAATATATAGAAAACACAAATATATGTAGATCATGCAAACATTTGTTCCGCGGCTGGAGTCGAACCCGTTATCTCCTGCGTCTCAGCCGGCTATACGCCCACTGCGCCACGGAGGTGATACTTCAATCAGTGGTAAAAACAGAAGCTCAGCTATCAATAGCGGCTACATAAGGTACCAGCACTATAGACAGGCGTAGATTCGTTTTGAAATGATTGCGTTGGAACCTGTAGGGAGTCTCCCCTCGCCCGTCACAGACAGCCGAGTGTCACTCCTGTATTTGAGTTGTTCATTTGCTTTTCATTTGTATTAGGCATGCTACGGGTAAATTATTTCGCTTGGAATTTCTGCTATTTTCTAACCATCATTAGAAGGGAGAGATCTTAAGAAGTACATAGTCACTTGGTTGGTGTCTGGACGAAAGAAGATGTAAAAACTATGGAAATAACACATCTCCAGAAACACAATAGATTCAGACAACAAAGGGCTTATTCTCACTATAATAGTTCATCTTTATTCCACTTTTTAAATAATAAATTTTGCTGGACATTTCACACAGCGCTACCTAGCCCCAAATTAAGCAGAGCTTGTACTATGGGAACCAGATAACTGATAGAATGCTTAGGTATATAATTTTTTTTGTAAAAACATAATTATCATATATAGACAAACAACCAGACCCGGAACAAATATATGTAGATCATGCAAACATTTGTTCCGCGATGGGAATCGAACCCGCTACCTCCTGCGTCTCAGCCGGCTATTCGCTCACTGCGCCACAGAGGTCGCCAGAGGAATATTTCTACATTTAGGATGTTTTAAATAAGTAACTAGCTGACTTGACCGCGGCTTCGCACGCGTGTATCAATAAAAACATTACCTGTTTTGCGAGGTGTTACCGAGGTCGTCGAGGTTTTACATACGATTGTTTCATAGCGAATCGTTAAAATCCTTCGACTCATTCGGTATATTCGAGTAATTCATGAAAGTTAACGATTTTGTTGAATTTAAACGTCAATTTCTCTATAGACGAGTTCTATACTTTTCTACTGGATATTTAGTATCTCGACATTCCAGCTTTTAATCTTATGTTGTGCACTACTTGTAAAATAACATCGGTAAGTTTTGCAAAATGCTTTTCATCAATAATTTAACCGCACGTTGGTACCAGGGGGACACTTAGCTAGACGTGGTGATGACAGATGGAGCAGGGCAGCTACTTAATGGTGCCCGAGGAGTAGCTATAGAAAGGTAGGACGTCCGGCAGCGAGATAGGTGAACGAGTCGCGGACCGTCAGTGGGTGAGACTAGCGCAGGATCGTGGTGGATGGCGGTAACTTAGGGATGCCTATACCCAACTATATATGTGAGTGATGTCGGGTTGTGGATGATGATGATGATGATCAGGGGGAAAAAGAAACTAAAAAGTAATACTAAATCCTTTATACCGAACCTTGAAGCGGCCCTGGCAATATTCTGTGACGATACTAATGAGTTTGTACTTTATACCTGTTCCTGGTATTGTACACAAATTTCGCAAAGTTTTTTGAGTAAACAAACCTCTCTTTAAACCTTTAAATGCGGTTTCAGAATAACAATTTAAAAGGAAGCCTAGCAATGGCGTCAGCAAACATTTCTGAAAAAATGCTCGCAATTTTGTACAATTACGCTCTGACGGTAGCCACAGATAAAATCTACAGGAAGTGAAACTCCAGGGCTAGGTAGAAATTAGATAAATACGGGTACAGTGCCACCAACTTATCTAACCTGGTGGAAAAATGGAAGTAATACCTAGTACAAAACTGGATGTAAACGTGGTTTTTTCAGATCACGCCATGTCTATACTTGACGTGATCTGTGACCCGGTGACGATGTCGTAGGCATTTTGTGTGAATCCACCGGCAAAATGTATATTGCCGTGTCATTAAATATTATGCCTAAACATTTGATTTACCATTTAAACGCAATCTACACAATATCACGGCAAATTGAATGAGAAGATTTTTGAGGTTATCCGGCACCTAAAAAATGCTAAGGTATTCATAGAATCTGGTTCTCGGAGGACTATTAATACATATTTTTTTTATTTATTAAAAAAAACCTAACGACCTACTGCCATACGGTGTGTCTGCTGCCGCTACGTTAGAATTATGTATTATTGGTCAATAATACATAATTATTTTGTATTTATTAAAAAAACGACCTACTGAAATACCGTGTGTCTGCTACCGCTACGTTAGAATTATGTATTATTGGTCAATAATACATAATTCTTTTGTATTTATTAAAAAAAAACGACCTACTGTCATCGGTGTGTCTGCTGCCGCTACGTTAGAAGTATGTATTATTGGCCAATAACACATAATTCTTTTGTATTTATTAAAAAAACGACCTTCTGACATACGGTGTGTCTGCTGCCGCTACGTTAAAATATATAAGTAATAATATAATAGGTTGGGGAAAAAGTATTTTCGCATTATATTATGTATGAACTTGTAATAAAATCTCTTTGGCTATACTATTTGTATCTGGTTGGTTTTGATATCATTCAAAGTTTAAATTTTAAAGAAGATAATTCCAAATTAAAATTAGGAAAATGTGTGATTTTTATTTGTTTTTCGTACTGTAAAGATGAGTGAATCTAATGAAGAAATTCGACACATTTTTAAATTTTATGACAAAAAAAATAAATATGCAACGCAAGCCGCGAAAGAAATTTGCGATGTTTATGTTTATAGTGCAGTGTCTGTGAGAGTAGCACAAATTTTGTTTATGCGTTTTCAATCCGGAAATTTTGATGTCAAAGATGCACGTCGCTCTGGTCGCCCTATTACGGATAAAATTGATGGCATTTTTGAAAAAGTGGAGTAAGATCGGCATATCAGTAGTTATGATGTAGCTGAAGAACTGGGAATTGACCACAAAACAGTTTAAGCTCATTTGAAAAAAACTGGGTACACAAAAAAGCTCGATATTTGGGTACACCACGAGCTCATTTAAAGAAACCTAATGAACCGTGTACTCATTTGTGATTCTTTATTACAACGTAATGAAACTGAACTATTTTTGAAAAAGCTGATAACTCGTGATGAAAAGTGGATCACGTACGACAAGAACGTGCGAAAAAAGTCGTGGTCAAAGGCCGGTCAGGCTTCACAGACTGTGGCGAAACCCGGGTTAACTCGCAACAAGGTGATGCTGTGTGTGTGGTGGGATTGGAAAGGCATTATTCATTATGAGGTGTTACCACCAGGCAGGATCATCGATTCTGAACTCTACTACGAACAATTGATGAGGTTAAAGCAAGAAGTTGAGAGAAAGCGGCCGGAATTAATCAACAGAAGGGGTGTGGTTTTTCATTATGATAACGCTAGACCTCACACATCTTTAGCCACTCAGCAAAAATTAAGAGAGTTTGGCTGGGAGGAGTTAATGTATCTGCCGTATAGTCCTAACCTTGCACCTTCAGATTTCAACCTGTTTCGGTCTCTTCAGAATTCTTTTGGCAGTGTCAGGTTAACATCACAAGAGGACTGCCAAAACTACTTGTCGCGGTATTTTGATCAGAAGCCCCAAAATTTCTATAGCAATGGGATCATGTTCCTACTTACAAGATGGCAAAAAGTTATCGAACAAAATGGTACCTACATACTTTAGTTAAATGTAAATAAACTATATTAAAAATGTTTTAAATTTTTTTAAAAAATGTGAAGAAACTTTTTCTCCAACCTAATATATATATTTATTTAAAATAAAGTCTGATTTGTCGAAACTGTGTATTTTTCATGGTCACCCTAAAACTACAAATAACGTTGAAATTATAAAAATTGAACGAGTTGTCATTTTGCCTTCGGCTTAGCAGCGAGCGTGTCTAAACTGACAACGTCCTATGTAAACGGCGGATTCGCACAAAATGCCTGCGAAATGGTGTGATTTGTGACATTACTAGTGCAATAGTAATGTAGTTACCGAGTCAAATAAGTTTTTTCTACTTAAAACATTTTGGACTTTGTCTCATCGTGCAATTAACGAAGAGGTACACACGGCTATACATCAAGCTATACAATTCCAGTATAAGCTGATCTCGCATTGCGTAGGCTTTTCGTGAGTGGTCAGCTTATACTGGAAAAGTATAGCTTATTGTGTAGCTGTGTGTACCTAAGATATAATATTTAACAGGAGAAGAAAGGACATACATGGCTTAAAAGTGTACCTATTATTTACTGAAAAATTAACGTATGATATCATTTGAATCTTTGACTCGCGCAAGTAAATGACTCTAATATATTAAGCTATAAAAACCTTTTTTTTGATCGAGTTAAGCGAGATCTCTACATCAACTTGGGCAAATCGGCGTTGTATGTATGTATGTATGTTTGTTTGTCCAAAGATAACTTTCGAAGCGTAGATCCGATCATCGTGAAATTTGATACATAGCTACGTAGTGATGGCACAATTTTGGTGTCAATACATGAGCTAAAAATATTGGGGGGGTTGTTGAGATATTGGAGTTCAAGAGGGGTAAAATAAAATGAAAATGTGACTATTATGTCAAGTGGGACGTCAAATGAAAGGTCTTTATTAGTTAATTTAGACTCCGTTTTTATTTTTAGTAGTCTTTATAGTTTTTGAGTTATTATATTAGCCATAAAAAAAACTGAACGATGACAAAATTCACAGCGTACACCAGTGACCCCACAGTGCTGTAATTTGGTATGCGTAATATACGCAAAAGTCTGAAATCCGATATAACTGCAATTTGTACCGCAAAAGAGAGTAACAAATTACATGAACCGCCATTATCTATAATTTTAATGAAACTGTAGGCCAAGTAATTTGGTTATACATTTCGTGGCACTATTTTGATAGGCGAAGATTACAAATAATATTTTATTTGTTTTAATCGGAGACTCCCGAGATCTTGTTTTAATCGGAGACTCCCGAGATCTTGTTTTAATCGGAGACTCCCGAGATCTTGTGTTAATCGGTGAGTTCAGGGCGAACCACTAGTGTTAAGAATAAGAACGTAAAATATTGTCAGGTAGAAGCGACGACTTGTGATATTTTTGTTGTTATTGGCAATATTTTTAAGAAAATACACGAGTTAACGCTTCTATAATTCTATTATCTGGTTATATGTACGTAGTTGTTTAATATTGAGTTGTATTTGCCATTCTGCGTACAATTGCGGCCGCATCAGTAATTTCAGTAGCTAATAATTTGTCTGCAAATAAAACTACAAATACCAATTTCAACGATGAAAAATTCATTCGCATTCACCATGTGTCCAGTAGAGAGCTATAAACCAGTACTGTTTTATTTCCGCTATCCGCAGAGAATGAACCAGTAACGTAGCGTAGAAAGAGGCCATTATGTATTTTATTATGCCATAAGTAAGCTAAATATACTATATGCTCCACTACTGTATTTTTTTTAAAGAAAAATGTCTTTTCATATAAATAACAGTAAATACAAAGGTATCACATAAAAAACTACGAGCCGTACAGTAGTCGCATATGATGTGTTACATCTGATCACCGCGCGCACTCATTGGTCAAATCAAATAGCGCGCGCTTCCCCAGTTTCCTGTTACACATTTCCGTCCCTTTTGGCAAAATCACTCCCAGAAACCGAGAGGAAAGATGTTACACATCAATTACCAATTTGTTATTTTACAGTTACAATACAATGGGGTTACAATACAATCAACTTGGGCAAATCGGCGTTGTATGTATGTATGTTTGTTTGTCCGAGGATACCTTTCGAAGCGTTGATCTGATCATCGTGAAATTTGATAGCTAGGTAGGTAGTGATGGCACAATTTTGGTGTGGCTAAATGAGCTAAAAATGGTGGGGGTTTGTTGAGATATTGGGGTTCAAGAGTATTAAAAAAATGAAAATGAGACTATTAGGTCAAATAGGACGTCAAATGGAAGGTCTTCATTAGTAAATTTAGACATGTCCTTATAGTTTTTGAGTTATTAGTCATAATAAAAACTGAACTTTGACAAAATTCACAGGGTACACCAGTAACCCCACAATTCTGTAAATTGGTATGCGTGTAGCTTACATGACGCAAATATAGGCAAAAGTCTGAAATCCAGAATAACTACAATTTATACCCCAAAAGAGAATAACCATAATACATGAACTCCCGTTACCTGTAATTTGAATGAAACTGTAGGTCAAGTAAATTGGATCTTATTTCGTGGCACTATTTTGATAGTCAAAGATTACAAATACATAATACTTTTTTGTTTTAATCGGACACTCGCGAGATCTCAGTTCGGGGCGAATCACTAGTATTAGATATAACAAATCAATCAGGAAATAAGTACCTAAGTAAGTACTATCAGTATAATGGTGCATCAAAACCGGACTAGATTTCCTGTATCCTGGTTTTTGACGTCTTCTATTGGACAAACGAGGCTTATCTTATAGTAATGCAAACAGTATAAATAGTTTTTATTGGACTGTAAGAGGGAGTTAATGTAAGGTTTGATTGTCTAGTGTCCGGGCAAGGACGTTCAATCCGCTCATATATCTTGGACGCTCCGATGCATTTGGCACTAGAGACTTTATAACTTTTAAGTTTGTAAACTGAAGTAAATCACGAGTGTTTTCCCTGAAGCAAGTTGCTTAAACGAAAGTCGCTATAAAAATATAATTTATTCGATGGTAAAGTTTTTCACTTGTTGTCCGAATGCACCCCGAGAGCTCATGGCACATGGTCGCCTGAAGACAAGGTCAAGGTCGCAAGTTGCTCACCTGACTTTAGTCACTGCAACAATATATCTGCGCTATATTTTTGTTGAAGATGCAAAATTAACCTCAATTTTTATAGTATTTTTGCACTCTTAGTGCCTTTTCACACGTCCCGGTTGCCGGGTAGCCGGCGCCGGCTACCCGGCGGCGAAATGTATGACCGTGTACGTTAGCTTTCACACGTATCGGCGTAATTTGGTCGGCAAGCGGTCGCCGGGTGCACGCCGGATCCACCACTGTGTGTCTGGTCGCTGCCTACCGGTTAGCCGGTGGCCGGCCACAGTGGTGTATGGAACACGCTGTAAGCTTTCATACGTACCGGCCGGTCAGTGGCACAGGTACAACCACGGAGAGCGTGACTCTTTTTGTCTGACACCCTTGTGTCGTAAATAGTACCTACTTAATTCTTTGCAAAATAGATACCTATTAAATATTTGTACTTTGCATTTTGTAGTAGGTCTGGAAATAAGGTATAGAATGCTCCACACTGTTCTCGTTTCATGTTAATCGGATGAATCCAATAATTTCTTGACTTCCTTTTCTGGAGGCGGTATCTTCGGTAAAAAATGTACATTGAAATAATTTTTTCTTGTTCCATTTTTAGAGAAGAGAGAAAATTCAATTAATTATGCAGTCACTATGCGACTGTACTCGCGTTGACGGTTTACACGCTCCTGAATAAAAAATCGGATCGTGTGAAAGCTCAATGTAGCCGGGTAGCCGGCGCCGGCTACCCGGCAACACATTTAGCTTTACCGGGACGTGTGAAAAGGCACTTACACGTGTTAAAAATGTTGAAAGAATACACTATGAGGAGTTTCGCGGCTAAGCTAGCTCTGCACGCGTTGGCCACATCTTTCCTGTGGATTAAGACCGAGTAAGCTGATGGCCGAGGATGCTTACCTATAGTACAGTGGCTTCAGTTCCTTACCCAGCGATAATTAAAATTTGTCACCCAAGCGCTTTTTAAATCGCAATAGATATTAAAACCGTGATTGTAAAAAGTATGATATATAAGGATATTAGAAGATACTAGAAATAGACTGATAATAGACTAGAATGGACAAGGAGATAGAGAAATCTCTGAAAGAAAGAGAAACTAAAGAAACCTAACTAAAATAACCCGCGAAGTGCGAGTCGGACTCGCGCACGAAGGTTTCCGTATCATTATCTATAAAAACGGCAAAAAAGTCACGTTTGTTGTATGGGAGCCCCCTTAAATATTTATTTTATTCTGTTTTTAGTATTTCTTGTTATAGAAGCAATAGAAATACATCATCTGTGAAAACTTCAACTGTCTAACTATCACGGTTCATGAGATACAGCCTGGTAACAGACGGACAGACAGACAACGGAGTCTTATTAATAGGGTCCCGCTATTAATAAGACTCCGCTGTCTGTCTGTCCGTCTGTTACCAGGCTGTATCTCATGAACCGTGATAGTTTTGACCCTTTGGGTACGGAACCCTAAAAACAAAACCCAGGGAAAGTGATCTGTAATAGAAATGTGAGGAAAGTCAAAGTAGGTAACCAGTACAGCATAGATATGTGTTTAGCAGATATATCGAATGACTATATATAGCTGTTGCCCGCGAATTCGTACGCGTTACATACACTACTAAATGTGTAGGTAACCTAGAAATAAAGTTAAACTCGCTATTGCAACTTGACTTGACACCCTATTTTTATCCCATGGGACCTGATTTATGGGATAAAAAATTATATGTTAATCCAGGTTATAGTCTACGTACACACGGCCACACATCAAGCTATATTTTTCCAGTATAAGCTGACCTCGCATTGTGTAGGCTTTTCTTACAATGAGAAGTCAGCTTATACTGGAAATGTGTAGCCGTGTGTACAAACTTAACTTCATCGAAATCAAATAAATATATTATATTAGCAATCATCCAAACTTTCGCATTTATATTATTAGTGTGATTTATTAGTAAACGTTGTTGTAAACTATGCTTGTAGAAAACAACAAATATGTCGCATTAAATGAATTATCTTTAATAGTACTGGATCTAATAATTTTTTTTATAAAAAAAAACATTTTTAAATTGACTACCTCCGTGATGCAGTGGGCGAATAGCCGGCTGAGACGCAGGAGGTAGCATTACGATTCCCGTCGCGAAACGAATGTTTGCATGATCTACAGAAATTCGTTCCGGGTCTGGATGTTTTTCTAAATATTATAAATATATATTTACAAAAAATAATGTATATAAGTATCTCAGTTATCTAGTTCCCATAGTACAAGCTCTGCTTAGTTTGGGGCTAGATAGCGCTGTGTAAAATGTCCAGCAATATTTATTTATTTATTTTTATTATTATGATTATTACAATTAAATAAAACCCACAACACTTTTAATAAATCGAATACAGCTAAGATTCCTTCGCCAAAAAGGACAAGTGCTGATAGCCTTCGGAACAGCTGACTATCTTCATCCCATATACCTAAACCCAGCGGCGTAGCGTAGTGCGGGCGGCAGGGGCGGCCCGCCCTGGGCGGCGCCTTTTAGGGGGGTGCCAAAATTTTACAATAAGTTGTGAAAATATTTGAACCATTTCATATTTTATTGCAACTACAAATTCGGACCAATTGAAAAGAGCACATAATTTTTCATTACTTAATAAAGTAATATAATTTCTGTAATAACAAACGTGATTGTGAAACTTAATACACTTTTTATTTAAAATCTAACCTGTATAATGCAAAATAATGATGACTTTTCTTGCTGAAAAGTTATCTAGAATTAATTTGTGTAATGTTATAGTAGACATTAAATTGAAATACCTAAATAAGAGGACGGCAAAATTGTCTTCCGCCCAGGGCGGCCGACACCCACGCTACGTCGCTGCTTAAACCATCTCAATTAAACTAGCTTTCTATTAAAAATAAACCGGCTCAGAATCCGTACATCCATTTGGGAACTACGATGCCACAGATATACAGACAGACATAGATGCCAAACTTATAAAACCCTTTTGCATGAAAGATTATAAATAACAAAAAGCAGTATTTTTAATCATTACTATAAGAAGCAACCCTATATTGCAATCTAAATCCCATTACAAAGTATCCTGTCTAATGTAAAGGAATAAAGAGAAAGAAACGAGGCGAAACGATTCCATATTTCTACCTCGGAACCGCAACTTTAAGCTACCATTACACTATCTCAGCTTAAACTGCAGTAACTTCCCTGTAAAGAACGCAGGAATATTTCAAAAGTCCGCCGACATTGTCATCTGTAACCATTTATCTCGTGTGTTACAGAATACAGGTTGCCTTATCTATCCGTACTAATATTTTAAACTAGCTTCCGCCACCAGCTTCACACGCGTGGTTTATCAATAAAAAGTAGCCTATGTGTCAATCCAGATTATAATCTATCATCATACCAAATTTAATTAAAATTGGTTCAGCCATTACGACGTGATTGAGAAACAAACAAACATCTTAACTTTCGCATTTATAATATTGGTGTGATTCGAATGTAACTCTGTCTTTTATTTTTTTTATATATGTATTATAGGCTTGCGTTTGACCACGATCTCGCCTGATGGTAAGCGATGATGCAGTCTACGATGGTACACGCTTGCCTAGAAGAAACCTATTCACTCGCGACTTAAAGATACCCAGGTTGTAGCTATCAGGAAACACAGACTCTGGCAAGGCGTTCCACTCTTTGGCGGTGCGCATAATAAAGGTCGAAGAGAACCGCTTTGTGCGAATGGGAGGTATTTCTACCATATAGCGGTGGCGCACCGCAGAGCGTCTGATTGTCCGTTGATAGAATGGAGATGGTGGGATCAGGTTGAAAAGTCTCTGTTTGTAACGTTTCATAACTAAACAGCTGGACATATTTCGATAAAATTTGGTAGGTATATAGATAGATTAAAACCGGGATTGAGACATAGGCTCCTTTTACCCAACTACGCAGAACAGGTAATGTTTTTATTGATACACGCGTGCGAAGCCGCGGTCGAGTCAGCTAGTGACTTATTTAAAACATCCTAAATGTAGAAATATTCCTCTGGCGACCTCTGTGGCGCAGTGGGCGAATAGCCGGCTGAGACGCAGGAGGTAGCGGGCTCGATTCCCGCCGCGGAACAAATGTTTGCATGATCTACAGATATTCGTTCCGGGTCTGGATGTTTTTCTAAATATTATAAATATATATTTACAAAAAATAATGTATAAAAGTATCTCAGTTATCTAGTTCCCATAGTTACAAGCTCTGCTTAGTTTAGGGCTAGATAGCACTATGTGAAATGTCCAGTAATATTTGTTATTATTATTCACTAAAAGTAGAACGGGGTTTTACTTTGAAAACTTTCGTAATTTATTTCAATCATTATTATAAATACGGAATTTATCACGATTTATCCGCTCCGAACCACGTCTCGCCTCGCACTGGTTCGGAGCGGATCGCACTCACCCTGATGAAGGACACTCCCGCTCGTCCGATCTTTCGTTCGCTAAGGATCATGACAGTCCCAGCCCTTGTCATCTTTCGTGCCGCTACCTATGCACGAAATCACTCTCGAGACACATCACGAGACTCGGTGATTGTCATAGGTATATGACACGGAATGCCCAAAAGCTGAGGGCCGTGCCGAGGCGCCTTACCAAAACGTCGAAGCTAGTACATGTGTTGGGGCCAGCCGTCTACAATTGCTTACCAATGTACATTATTAATGCACAATCAGCGCAGTCCTTTACGCGTAAATTAAAAAAATGGCTTATTGTACAGTCGTATTATAGAATTGATGACTTTTTTGAGTCTTCAACCCTTTAATACGATACTATTTAATATACTGGTTTTAATATCTTTATTTAATTCTGTATTCCATTGCTAACAATGCAAATGACGTGTAACTTTTGTGTTATCAATAAATGAACTATGAACTATGAAGGTTCACGAACTGAACCGAAACATTGTCAGTCGAAGCACAGATAAAACGGTATGTCATAAATCCCGTATTTATAATAATTGTAAAACGGGTTGCTACAAGGAAAGATTTTCAAAAAGAATCTATTAATATCTTTGGTAAATTGAACTTGGTTTGTTTTTGAGAATTGCAACTCACGCTTCAATATGTTTAGCTTGAAACTATCTGGTACTCAATGTTTTTATATAGTTTTTGTAAACTAAAAAAACGAAATTTTTAGACGCTAATTTAATATTTTTGTTTATAAAATATAGGCCAGCGTTTGACCACGATCTCGACTAATGGTAAGCGATGATGGTACACGCTTGCCTAGAAAAAACCTGTTCACTCGCGTCTTGAAGACCCCTAGGTTGTAGTTATCAGGAAACACAGACTCAGGCAAGGCGTTCCACTCCTTGACGGTGCGCATAATAAAGGTGGAAGAGTACCGTTTTGTGAGTATGGAATGTATGTATACCATGTAGCGGTGGCGCATCCAAGGCGCGGAGAAACATCCTCCTTTTATTGAAGTCGGTTAAAAAGAATAATATCAGTGAGTTTTCTTTTTTTATAGAACGCATCCTTATGTAGGGTTGCCAGGTGTCCAGATAAAGCCGGACACAATCAGGCTTTTTGGTTGCTTGTCCGGCCTGTCCGGCTTTTGTTAGACTTTTTAAATTCCGAGCGAGATGGCAATCGGCGGCTGTGGCGGACGCGGGCGATTTATTGATATTTCATTAAAATTGAAGAAGATTTTAGGGTAAATGATAAAAAAAGCCTAATTTTAATTTTTAAAAAAATTGTCGTGACTAAGACTAGAAAATTCCTTAATTTTCTAGTCTTAGTCACGACAATTTTTTACCCAAAAACTGGCTGGTCTGTCCGGCTTTTCGGTTTTACGACCTGGCAACCCTATTCTTTGGTAATAAGACATCCCATATAATATGTACGTGTGGCACTCATATAAATCTCCATAAGCGCCATCTTGAAAGTGCATTTTCCACGTGCGCTGTAATTTCCCGGCTGCATTTATCATCATTCGCTTGACGTGTTCGGAAACTAGTTACAGATAAGTTTTATGAATATTGAACGTGATTGGGTGTTTGTGTGATACATAAATTATTACTGAAGTTTCAGCATTGTTACAGCTTTTTAATATAACGCCGAGTTGACGTTGCATACACGTATAGGTATAATCTTACGTAGTAGAACCTTATTAAAATTCATTAAAAATAAGCTGTGCTAGCGGCTTCGCACGCGTGGTTTGTCAATAAAAACATTACCCTCCTTCTGCGCAGTCGAGTAAAATGTAGCCATGTCCCAATCCCGGTCACAATCTATCTATATACCAACGGTACATAGGGTGTGTATTTAAATAATACCTCATAATTTTAACCCCTTACTTTATTTGTTTAGGAAAGATGTTGCAAAAAAGTTGTAACACGTTTATACTTCTTACTTACCAAAAGCCTAAATATGAATTTTCAGATCAATTATGGATTGCCCATACAAACTTTCAACCCCTATTTCACCCCCTTCAAGATTATTTTTTGAGACAAAAGATAGGCTATGTCTTTCTCGAGGATATATCTATCTCTTTGCCAAGTTTTATTACGTTCTGTTCAGCCGTTTAGTCGTGAAAAGGTAACAAATAAACAAACAAACAGCTTTCGAATGTATAATATTAGTATGGATATGGATTTATCACTATTATTAATTTTATTAAAAGACAACAGTGAGGTCTATAAGTATTGTACTTAGAAAACTTTCGTGATTGATTTCAATCATTATTATAAATACAGGATTTATCACGTACCTTCTGATCGGTTATCCATAAGTATTAGTAAAAAATGTAATAACTATTTTAAGACGCAGGGGCTAGCGGGTCCGATTCCCGTCGCGGAACAAATGTTTGCATGATCTACAGATATTTGTTCCGGGTCTGGTTGTTTCTCTATATATTATATGTATGTATTTACAAAAAAAAAGTATATAAGTATTCTATCAGTTATCTGGTTCCCATAATACAAGCTCTGCTTAGTTTGGGGCTAGATAGCGCTGTGTGAAATGTCCAGAAATATTTATTATTTATTAATTATTATTAATACATAACTAACAGTGATTTAGACCACTAAATGAGTTTTTCCACCAGGATACAATAGTATTTGGCGCTATTGCGCTTAGACGCTGATGCTATTGTCATGAAGTCTGTTCAGCAATGAGGCCAAACCTTTCGGTTCGAACCAAAATTAAATTAATTAAAATTACAAGTAGCATTTTGAATCGGCAATTTTACTGGCTATTCCTTACCCCACACGGGCTACGAGTACCCGCGTACCTACCACACCACAAATCCCCGGGATAGATACGCAAATCATGCAAATACAAACTCGCAGCGGACTTCAAACCAACCGACTTCAAAAAAAGGAGGAAGTTCTCAATTCGTCGGATTTTTTATGTATGTTCCCTGATTACTTGAACTCGCCGGGGACGATTCGAGAAATTCTTTTTTTGTTTAAAAGGACATACTTTCCAGGTCCATTGGCACCAAATCAGGATCTGATGATGGGACCCCAAAAAAATCGAGGGCAAACCTCATATTTTATAGGGACATACTCGTAAATATCATGGTATGCCGATAACCGTTGGGGAAGAAAGGTTCTCGAGGGGAGACTACGGACTGGAAAACGCAGCGTAGGCTGGCCCCCCACAAGATGGACCGACGATCTAGTAAGAATCGCGGAGAGCCGTTGGGCGCAAACGGCTACCAACCGCTCGTTGTGGCGATCTAAGGGAGAGGCCTATGTTCAGCAGTGGACGTCTTCCGGCTGATGATGATATTATGATTTTATGTTTTTACCTTCGTTAATTAGCAACCGATTTGAAAACTTCTTATTTTATTTTAAAGAATATACTTTCATATTGGTCTCTTAGAAATTTCAACAAAATCAATTCAGTAGTTTGGTTAAGTTGGTTATATTTTTTATTAAAAAAAAAACGAGTGTGCTTTAGACCACACGACTGAAGTAAAACTCCTTTTTTAAAATTGTTTAAGAACGAAATGAAATTACGAAAAATGATTAAGAAATCACCGTTCGCGTAACACTAGCTAACTCGCAAACGAACTAATGACTGAGATATATATAATTATATATTTCATACACTGGCTATGAGAGGAAGAGAGAAAGAAAATGTGCGTGCGCACAGCTCTCTCTTGCCCCTACAGTAATAAATACACGTCATACACTTTTTTTTTAAATAATGAGTAAATTAAATTAAATTAATAATAATATTTAGAATGTACAAAATTGTAAAATATTAAAATTCATATAAAGGGTCCGCCATCTAACGTTTTTTTTTCAACTAGTGCTTATTTCGTGAATGGTAACACTTAGCTCATGTCTGATTTGACAGATATTTAGTTTTATCCTTCCGCTGAACGAATATGGTTGTGTATACGCTTGAACAACGCTGGGAAATATTGCGACATTACTTTGAAAATCATGGTAATGTTGCAGAATGTGTGCGAAAATTGCGTACAGATTTTGGAAGAAGAGAAGCACCGTCAGCTCCGTATGTTCGTTATCTTGTGAAAAAAGTTATTTGGCGGACCCTTTATTATTATTATACTCGTATTGTCGTCATCACAAACTCTTCTATTGAATAGCACGCTTTTTCGAGCAGCCAGCGCTTAAGCCGGTGTTTGAAATTAATGTCATTGTCTATCTACCTATTATTATACGAAACATAACTCTCTCTCTTTCTATCTTCACTTATTTTATGCCATCATTTTACTAGAAGTAATATAATTGCTTTCTTTACCCCGAAACCAAATAGGCGAGCGTTATTAAATACTGCCCTTTGTTTGCAAGTTCAATATATGCAAGGAAGTTGGTTTCGATGTAACGAAATAAGAAAGATCCTTTATGAAAGTGGTTATTTAGATTATATTTAATGAAAAAACTGATCAATAATTTATTAATTTGAGGACATCGAACATATAAGTCAACAGATATAAGTTTTTGAAATGATCATTCGCGTGTTTGAACTTGGGCAAATCGGCGTTGTATGTTTGTTTGTTTGTCCGAGGATAACTTTCGAAGCGTTTATCCGATCATCGTGAAATTTGGTATAAAGGTAGGTAGCGATGGCACAATTTTGGTGTGACTAAATAAGCTAAAAATGTGGGGGGTTGTTGAGATATTGAGGTTCAAAAGGAGTAAAAAAACACAATGGGACATTGTGTGAGTACATTTAGACCCCATTTTTTTTTAGTTTAAACCATGTAGTTTTTAAGGCTATAAAAAACTGAAATTTGACAAAATTCACAGGGTACACCAGTGACCCAACGATGCTGAAATTTGATATGCGTGTACCTTTAGTGATAAAAATATAGGTTTACGACTGAACCAACAACATAAAAACTGCAATTTCTACCCCAAAAGGAAAACCAAAAGTATGAACTCCCGTTACCTGTAATTTCAATGAAACTGTAGGACAAGAATAGAATAGAAAAGAATAATTCTTTATTGTACTCCAGGAATACTAAAAAAACGAATTTATGTTAAATATAGTACAATGGGCGGCCTTATCGCTGAAAGCGATTTGTTCGACGCAACCTTTGGATGGAAAGTAAAGAGCGAAGCAGTAATGGACGGCGGTGTACAAATTCGTTGGTTATGCATTTCGTGGCACTATTTTGATAGTCAAAGATTACAAATAATATTATTTTGTTATGTTTTACTATTAGTTTCTACCACTAGTTTATATACTCTCTGCATCTCCAAAAATGGGCAATAACAATCGTTAGAATTGTACTGCTAAAAGCTGTGGTTAGAAAGAGGTATCTGAAGACTGTTACGTAAGGGTTTAAGTTTAGGTAGGTACGCTAGGTCATTCAGGTCTTCCAATAATGGATAGCTGATGGGAGGAATTAATTCGGTTTATTCCAGTGCACAATTCCCGGAATAAATCCAATTTACGAGGAATAGCGTACGGGCCTTTGCACTTTTTGCGGATGTTGTGTGCATTCATTAAACAGAAGCCTGAAAACAGGAGTAAACACGAGAACAAAGGTTTAATAAAATTCAAGGCATACCAAAATAGTTTTATTTGTTAAATATTTAGCCTTTTTAGGGTTCCGTACCCAAAGGGTCAAACGGGACCCTATTACTAAGACTCCACTGTCTGTCTGTACGTCTGTCAGCAGGCTGAATCTCATAAACCGTGATAGTTAGACAGTTGAAATTTTCACAGATGATGTATTTCTGTATTAAGATGATGCTTGTTTTTGTTAGATATTGATAACGGCAACAGGTAGACGCTTGAAAGATTCACAGAATATTTAGTTATATATTCATTTTAAAAGTGTGGAGGGTGACAAAGACCAAAAATTATTTTATATAGAAACTTTGATACTCTATTATTTATCCCATATACCAAATTTCATTGAAATCAGTTCAGCCGTTACGACTTGATTGAGTAACAAACAAAAAAACATCCACACGTCCACATTTTCACATTATTAGTCTGATATTAGTATGATGTGATGACAGTGTAAGTACTTCTTTGTCTGCCTAAAGTTTAATCATCACAGTTTATTGAGAGAACGTTACTTGAACATTGTTTCGCCGAAACGATAAATAATAATTGAGGATAATGTAGCGTAAGATCGCCTTATCAACTTACTTGTGTGTTTCGAGACGATCTTAGCCTCGGGGAGTGTCGTTACGGAGAACTGTCTTTGAGGAAGGGCGGATGCATGGATGGCTCCATAACTTAGTTAGAAGTATCATTATCTACGGTGGCCCAAAGGGACGATACGCTTAAAACTATACCGGGTGAATATATGTATCTACAGTGGACCAATTTTGAAGGACCGGTCAAACTATAAACGAACACTTTTCAATCCAATGGCCAAAATATACCGTTTTATTCATACTCTACTGTATAAGCACTCTTCGTTTTATATGAGAAGGGCGTTCATATTTTCAGCTTCATTATTAGGATAAAAAAATATTAGTATTACTAGCTGACCCGCCCGCGGCTTCGCACGCGAGGTTTGTCAATAAAAACATTACCCTCCTGCGCAGTCGGGTAAAAAGTAGCCTGTGTCCCAATCCCGGTCACAATCGATCTAGTACATAGGGAGTGCATCTAAGGAATACCTCATAATTTTAACCCCTTACTGTTCCCCCCCCCCCCCCCCCCCACTTTTTAGGGATGATTTTTCAAAAAAGTTGAAACACATGTCATATTTCTTTGTTTCTTACCAAACTCCTAAATTGAATTTTCAGATCCATAACTTAAGGAATTAAGGATTGCCTATATAAACTTTCAACCCCTATTTCACCCCTTTCAATATTATTTTTTGAGACAAAAGGTAACCTATGTCTTTCTCGAGGATATATCTATCTCTTTGCCAAGTTTTATTACGATCTGTTCAGCCGTTTAGCCGTGAAAAGGTAACAAACAAAAACGAAAAGTTATACCTTTCGCATTTTTAATAGATACTAGCTGTTGCCCACGACTTCGTACGCGTTACACTACTAAATGTGTATGTAACCTAGAAATAAAACTAAACTCGCTATTGCAGCTTGACTTGACATTAAATTATTATCCCATGGGAACTGATTTATGGGATTAATGGTAATCTATATGGTGATCCAGATTATAATCTACGTATATACCAAATTTAATCGAAGCTTTCTCATTTCGCATATTAGTTTGAATTTTATTTATTATTATTATTAGACTGTCATTTTCAAAAAAAATATGACACATATTTTTTTTCTATAAACTTTATAAGACATAAACTAATACTGCACAACATTAAGGCTAATTGCATTAATATTTTTGGGGATAAATTACCAAAATATATGCAATATTACAACGATTAGTATGGATTCAGTTATCAACACAAGTCATCAACGTTTAGTTAGACTTAGAATTTAACTTACAACGAAAACATACATAGATATTGAACATATGTACATAAAGTTCAAATAAACACAAAATTTGTATATATCAATATTTATGGACTGTTTATTAAAACACCTCATACTATCTTAAGGGGTTTTTATGTATTATCTATCTGAGAGATTTAAAGATACTATTACTGAATGTCTCATTCTTCGCAACGGAACACTTACAGAATACGCCTTGGAATACATTTACAAATAAGTATAAGGAATAAACTCAAACTTAGTGGTTCGCCCCAAACTGAGATCTCACGAGTAACCATAAAAAATATTTTATTTGTAATATTTGACTATCAAAATAGTGCCATGAAATGTACAACCAAATAACTTGGCTTACAGTTTCATTAAAATTACCAGTAACGGGAGCTCGTGTTATTTGGTTATCCTTTTTTCGGTTAGAAGTTGCCGTTATTCTTGATTTCGGACTTTTTTCTATATTTGTGCTACTAAAGATACACGCATACCAAATTTCAGCACTGTGGGGTCACTGGTATATACTGTGAATTTCGTCAAAGCTCAGTTTTTATTATGGCTAATAACTTAAAAACTACAAGGTTTAACCTAAAAATAATCCGGGGTCGAAATGTACCGATTAATAATTTTATTTAATTTATTTGTAGGAAAACCAACAGCTGATAAACCTATACTTATAACAGAGGGCTTACCAGATAGCCAGTTACAAGTTTCCACGTAATTACAGGTAATTACAGGTTTCTGGTTTCCAATAATTTTCATTAGATGCGCCATTTGACCGCTTAGTCCCATTTTTTTCCTCTTAAATCCCAATATCTCAACAACCCCCCGACATTTTTTGCTCATTTAGTCACAAAAAGATTGTGCCATTACTACCTACCTATATACCAAATTTCACGATGGTCGAATCAACATTTCGAAAGTTATCCTCGAACAAATAAACATACATACAAACAACGCCGATTTACCCAAGTTGATTTGGAGATCTCGCTTCGCTCGATCAATAATTAGTTTTAAACATGATATCCATATTGCAATAAATTCAGTTCCATTTACAAACAATATCGACTTTAATAACCTCAAAAAGTAATAATCTTAATAAGTTATTTTTAATTTAAAGCTGAAAATAGTGCAATTTGAGGGATTATTGAAATGAATTCGCTTCGGACGGTTGATCCGCGACTTGATGCGAATAAATGAAGTGCAAATTGGATATTTCAATTCAAAACATTGCATCCTATGTGCTGAAAACACAGTTTTTACTATTGAAAAGTGTATATCAACGTTGAAGTTGAAAACAACAATTTTAGATTAAAAAAACCAAGATTAACTAAGCGGGATCTTTTCGAGCTGAATTTAAATTTTTACTACGTAATACCTTTGTCGATGTTAGTCTAATAACAAATTGATTGACACCTCAGTCATCAACGTCAGATCAGTAGTTTAGGCGCTACGGTGGAGCATACACCTAGAGACTGCTATACCCGTCCGTTTGACTTTGCCGTAATCGGATAAAAAGCGAGTAGAGCATTTGAACCTCTAAGTAACTCCAAAACGGTCACACAGCCTCCTTCAAACCCATAAAGCAGTCGGTAAACACTAGCAAGTAAAAACTTATTACCCAAAAAGCTTTTGTATAAAACCGAAAACCAATAGGAAAGAGTAAACAATCCGCTTTTAAAATTATTTTCGCAGTGAAACACGGCTTTAAAATACACAATATAACAGCATTGTAGTCCAACGGAGCAGCATTGTCAATATTTATAGCGGGACGGTGACGTCATCAATTGGAAACTATGATACACACGCTCACAAAAAAATTATGAACACTATTTAAATCAGGACCATAAACAGCAAAGGTTTTTGTTAACGTTTAAAAGGAGATTTCGTAGCAGCGTCTACGAATATCGTAGCACATCTACGAAACATATTTTTTGGTGATATTGATAGGTACTCTAGGCCACAATAAAAAGCCTACCATAAAATAACTACTAAAATATATTTAGATGACAGAGACGCTTAGGATTGAAATTGCTCCAAATCGTTTAAAACTTTACTTGTTAAACGTAATTAATTTTCTTTATTGTTATGTATTCTAAGGTCGCTAGGTTTCTAGGTCGCTCAACGAGCTATGGAGAGGGCTATGCGCGGGGTTTCTTTACGTGACAAAATCTGCAATGAGGAAATCCACAGAAGAACTAAAGTTGCCGACATAGCTCTCAAAATTAGCAAGTTGAAGTGGCAATGGGCAGGCCACATCGCTCGTAGAACCGATAACCGTTGGGGAAGAAAGGTTCTCGAGTGGAGACCACGGACTGGAAGACGCAGCGTAGGCCGGCCCCCCACAAGCTGGAGTGACGATCTAGTAAGAATCGCGGGGAGCCTTTGGGCGCAAACGGCTACCAACAGCTCGTTGTGGCGATCTAAGGGGGAGGCCTATGTTCAGCAGTGGACGTCTTCCGGCTGATGATGATGTATTCTAAAAACAACTTTCTTGCCTTTCTTTCCTGGCTTGGTCGCGAAGGAACAAGCTGTAAAATTGACGTTTCAAAGGGATCTTTGTGATTTTAATTAATAAAAGATTTTGACTTTGAGTTTGACTGACTATAAATTAAGTTATAAAAGAACTCAATTTTGTGGCGAGCAAGTGACAACTTCAATAAGCTGTGTAAGTGCACGGACTGTGACCTTTTCTGCATAAGCGTCAGTTCGATTCGACAGCGGTTGAATCGTGAATTCTCTAGTGATTAATAATAGTATATTTAATATAATATTACATATGTAGTAAAGGCAGGCACTCTTTCTTAATTGAATATGTAATGTGAGATGTCGAATCGTCTGTTTCCATATTGTTGCTTAAACGTGAAAACCTGTAATTAGCTATCTGGTAAATAATATGTTATAAGTATAAGTTTTAACAGCAATTGGTTTGCCTACAAATAAATTAAATTAAACTAAGTGAATTTTAATGTAACGAAGAAGTAATATTGCAATCTTTTCTAAAAAAACTCCCTAACTCCATATTAAATACATACATACAAGAGCTTGATTTAGTATCTGACTATCTATGCCATAAATGGCAGTCAAGTTAAACTTTTCAAATGTTACAAAAGCTTTTAACGGTAATGTTCCCTGTTTCTATTTTAAGGAAGAAAAGAGAGAGCGAATATTAAACTTAAGGTATCGATTAACTGGTTTCCGTCCACTGTTTCCCATATAAGCCGTTTGGCACACTGGACATTTCTTCAATGTTCCAATCCCAGGCTTAACTAGACAAACTGTAGCGTACAGCCTGAACAGGCATGCTCGGGCATAAATCATACCAGCAGCCGAACCAGGCTAAGATAAGAGGCTTCGGACCAAGTGTTATGTACTTTGTTTTAGATAGCTTTGGAAAATAGACTGGAAATTACAAAGTGTAATTGAAAAATAAAATAGACTGTTTGGCAAACTTTTTTGGTTGATATGAATTTTATACTTCTTTTGTAGCTTTTTCTCGATTGGTTAATATACCAGTTTTAATTGCGCATAACTTTTGAAATTAGTACAGAATTAGCAATGAAAGAATTCATCAAAATTATTGGTATTGGCTCTTAAAAATACGCTTGTATAACAAACATATTCATTTAAAAATTTAAACCTCATATTAGCATCCCGGGCTTCTTCTTACCCCTTAATGTATGATGACGTTCCCCTACGGATGCGTCAGCATTACCGATAACTGCAAACAAAGGCTATATTTCACAATGGAAAAGCGGAAACGAGTCAAAAATGGTGAAACCTCGAGTTATTATTTAACAAAATCTATAAAACCGGATGATATTGTGAATTTATGGAAAAATCGAGGATGTTTATTTGAGGACGCGTGATTAAAAAATACATTATGAACGCGGTTTATATTTAGCCTCGTTCAAACGTTCAAAGTACTGCGACCACGATCAGTGAAGGAAGAATTTATACCAGAACTTAAGTACCACAACCCTTTGTATACTTTGAAACCTTTTTGCTAATAAATAAATATTTTATTATTTTTTTTTATACCGCAACAGATAGAACAATATATCATCTAAACGAACTAAGCTGTTTTATAGCAAATATCCCATAGGTATACATAGGTACCCTGTATACATAGAAAATAGGTACTACGGCGGTAATGCACTCGTACTAAGCGCTGAATAAATCATCTTCAAGCAGTTTCATAACGCTATGTGGCGGTAAGCTATGTGCTGAAGTGTTATTTATTTTATATGAAAACTAGCTTTCGCCTTCAGCTTTACATGCGTAGTTTGTCAACAAATAAGTAGTCTTTAATCCATATACCAAATTGCATCCAATAGTTACGACGCGACAGCTTAACAAATAAACAACCTACTACCATACCTATTTGTGCCGCCAAGCAGCATTGCTGTGTTTCAGTTTGAAGGGTATTGTTGCCAGTGAAATTACAGGACCATGAGGCTTTACACCTGTATGCGTCAAGTTGATGAACGCAGTGCAGTGCATCGTAGGGTACATTTATAAAGTGCGTGACCTACGAGACAATTCTCTGTTATAGGCGGTGGTTACCACTTAACATCAGGGCGCCGACTACAATCTTTTAGAAAATCATCATGTTTCAGGAGCTTTTTGTTTCAAGCTTTTAGCAACATTACTTTGATTTGAACAACAAAATAAAACATTACTGTTATATTCCTAATAATTTATATATTTAGTATATTTAATGGTTTCTAGTGATTACACCACGTTCAGTATAAAACATTGCGAAAATAAACACGATTTACTTACATTTTAGAATAATTTTACGCATTGTTATGAGCTCTAATGTGGAACGTTTTGAGTGAACGATTTATGGTGACGTCACCAAAACTGCTTCGCTTTTACGATAATAAAGTAAGCTTACTAATTGAGGGTCATGGTAAGAAATGTCAGTGTGATATTATTTTAATATTGCTGTAAGAGATTGAGGTTGGCTCCCGGTTGGCCATAAGCTTGTTCCGTTTTCACGTAGTATAAACTCACTTTCGAATTTATATAAGTACAGTATGAAGTATAATTTGCTTTATGCTATAATAGCAATCGAAAGTTTCTAAGTTTGTTCTAACTATAAGTCAGCTTATTCTCCAACATGAGTTCAACCACTAAGTCTTCAATCAACTGGCTCATGTAAGTTAATTCTACCATAAGTACTATTGGTTTCTAGTTCTTAAAGTATACTTTCTGAAAGCCTGCAGTCGAGCTGAAGGCAAGGCTAATCCTTAGACCTTTGTTGGTTGTTTGAAAGCCACGTACGACTGGCATAAAATAAGGTATTTAGTTTCGTTTAATCTCCTTACAAAAGCTTTGGCTTTTGATGTATTCAGTAACAAAGGGATAGGTAAGTTTGGATTTCACGGGACGTCTAAAATATGCCAGCGAAGTCGGGTTGGTATATGGTTAATAAAATAAACGGTTAAACCTGTTTTGAAGGATAACTTGGTTTATGGTTAAATAACCATCTTTTTAATTTCTGTCTAATAATAAAGTTGAATATTCACCGTCTTTTAAGCTACACGGTTTGCATAGAATGGTAGATTTTTAAAAAGTAAGAATTGTTATGTAATCGCCATTAAAATCTATACTAATATTATTAACAGGAAAGATTTGTATTTTTGTGTAAGTTTGTAATGAATAAACTCAAAAACTACTGGTCTGATTTCAAAAAATATTTTACCTTGGAAAGCTACATTCACCTTGAGTAACATAGGCTACTTTTTACCCAACTGAGCAAACGAGGGTAATGTTTTTATTGAAAAACTACGCATGCGAAGCTGCGGATTGGTCAGCTAGTATTTAATTAAATACCAAGGGACATAAGAGAATTACCTAATAAACATTTCAAGACAAAGCTGTACGGGTGGCTAGTTGACAAATGTTTCCATTAATGATTTCTTTGACATGAAATTCTGACATACTAATTAAAATTTATTAATTTCACGGTCTTTATAATTTTTTTTATAGATTATTGTACGGTTACGATACTTGATGATATTATTGATTGATTTTTATTAAACTGAAGAACTTTTATGTATAACTAAATTAATTTTATGTAACTGTAATTTGCGCGCTGTTAATCGGTGAAGTATTTGAAACCTACCTATATAGATGTAACAAGTTATACACCATGCTTTTGTCTAATAAATTTTATTTACTTTCAAAGTCGATGTTTACAAATTCTTTATACATACTTTCTGTAGTGAAACTTTTATGTTCGCGATTGCGCTAAGCATAACACTCTGTTGTTCTCACTTGATGTATTTCAATCCTACTAATCCATTCAGGTTGCTACTCGTATCACGTGCTTACTATAAAATAAATTTCTATTGGTTGATATAGACTGTGCTCTTCCCCCTCTTCTCAATTTTTGTACGTTTTGATACGCCATTATATGCAAAAGATCTTTTAAATTTAAAATATTCTAAAATATTTACGATAAATACTCGTAAGGGGAAACGGTTCTAGCAAAAAATATTGAAAACCAGCATAAAGATAATATTTTAGGCCTGTTTAAAGCTTGTAGCATACTGCCTGTTCAACAAAAGGTAAAAACACTTCTACTGAGCGATATGA
This sequence comes from Philereme vetulata, assembly GCA_918857605.2. Classification (NCBI taxonomy): domain Eukaryota; kingdom Metazoa; phylum Arthropoda; class Insecta; order Lepidoptera; family Geometridae; genus Philereme; species Philereme vetulata. The sequence continues at coordinate 3,604,306 of OU975420.1, forward strand.
AAATAACGAAATAAAAATACCAATATCACATAAAATAACGCCTAGAAAAATAACACTCCAAAAGCTGCAGATTCCTAGAATGAACTATTATTACGGGAGACGCACCACTGGATACGTAATTCCAACTTTGACCAATGAGATACTAGCTCCAACTGTACATGAAATTGACATAAAAAATCTTAAAATTTAAATTTAAAAAAATCTTCATGAATACTCTTGAGTTTAGCTAACAAATAATTTAATCATTATATGCATGAAATATAAATAATTATTTTTCCTTAATTGTCTTATTTAAGTAATTTAGAAAATCAAGTAGGTGGTTAAGTAGGTACCTATTTAAAAAAAAATGTTGTGCGGCTCGAGTGTCTGTAAGCACCGAGACAAACCTTTAAGGTTTTACGATGCATTATGTATTAATTAATAGTTGTATGTTATTTTGTGAAAGAAATAAAAATAAGGGCCTTTTGTCCAAACTAAGGCCGGCTCGCACAACAATCCCTTTATTTAGCGACTAAACATGTTTAAATTTGACGTATTTGTATGATTTGACAACACCTTTAATCATATTTAGCCATTAAATACGTTGAGGCATCGTTGCGCAAGTATCTGGCATCGCTCGGTAGGTACAATTTTAGATCGTATTCAAGTTTAACAGTACAACTCTTGCAACAACAAAGAGCAGAGACAAGCAGACAGATACAGTCTAGCCACAAAGACAGGGTCCCAAGAGGCATTGCACTGCACACACCAGCTATTTATCTATTAGGGAATCAGAGATACGGGACGTTGGCACAATGCCACCGACTTATGCATTCATGGAGTGACTAAACAGGTACCGTCAGTACTGCAGCTCTGGATTTAAGCCGCACAGAGAAGAATGGAAAGCAAAAACGGTGCTTGCTTCGTTGCTTTGATTTTACTGCTTCACCGGTCAATTATGAACAAAATTTATAAATAACTAGCTGTTGCCCGCGACTTCGTACGCGTTACACTATTAAATATGTAGGTAATTCTACTAATCCTACTAATATTATAAACGCGAAAGTTTGTATTTATGGATGTATGGATGTTTGTTACTCTTTCACGCCGGAACGGCTGAACCGATTGCGATGAAATTTAGTATGTACGTAAATCATAACCTGGATTAACACATAGGCTACTTTTTATTGGCAAACCACGCGTGCGAAGCCGCGGATTGGTTAGCTAGTCTAGAAATAAAGCTGAACTCGCTGTTGCAACTTGATTTGACACACCATTTTTATCCCATGGGAACTGATTTATGGGATAAAAGGTAGCTTATGTGGTAATCCAGGTTTATTACCTACATAAATATACCAAATTTCTTCGAAATCGGATCAGCCGTTACGTGATTGAGTAACAAACAAATATCCAAACAAACATCTAAACTTTCGCATTTATAATATTAGTGTGACTAGTTGACCCGGCGAACTTCGTACCGCCTTGACATGCATATGATGCGGGCTGCCAATGTATTGTCAATCATTATTATAAATACGGGATTTATCACGTACCGACTTATCGGTGTTTCGACCGACACTGTTTCGGTTCAATTCGTGAACCTTCATCAGGGTGAGTGCGATCCGCTCCGAATAACGTCTCGCCTCGCACTCACGTATTGTCAATCGGCCATTATTAGCTACATTTATGTATGAGATTTTTTTTTCCAATATTTGAATAGTTATTCTGTTATTCGGGGCGGAGACAAATCCACCAAATCAAAGATCATCAAAATCGGTGCAGCCGTTCTTGTGTTATAAATGGTGTAACTAACCCGACTTTGTTTTAATATAGATATATAGATAATGAGGTTTATAATTTCTCCTATACATTCGAAAATAGATAAATAAATAAAACAAATAAATATGCTGGACATGTCACACAGCGCTATCCAGCCCCAAACTAAGCAGTGCTTGTACTATGGGAACCAAATAACTGATAGAATACATATATACTTATTATTTGTAAATACATACTTATCATATATATAGAAAAACTTCCAGACCCGGAACCAATATTTGTAGATCATGCAAACATCTGTTCCGCGGAGGGAATTGAACCCGCTACTTCCTGCGTCTCAGCCGGCTATTCGCCCCTTGCGTCACGGAGGTAGATGGTACTTATTAGAGGTTGCTGGGAGCCGTTGGGTACAGGCTGAGGGTGGGTTGCTCTGGAAATGTATAGGGGAGGCCTATTTTCAGTGGTGGATGTCCAATGGCTGTTAGATGTGTAATGGTTTATGTAGCTATTAGTTATTTTGAAAGTAAGTAGGGTCACTATGCCTTGCTGGACACTGACTAGGATGTCATAAGTGACAACTTTAGGTGAATCATCACATGTTTTATTAGCAGTTTTGTAATATCAAATTGTGAATACTCTATTATTCGTATAGTGGGCATACCTTGTCTATACTATCTATACTTAATATTATAAAGAGGAAAGATTTGTATTTTTGTGTGTATGTTTGTAATGAATAAACTCAAAAACTACTAGTCCGTTTTCAAAAATTCTTTCACCATTGGAAAGCTACATTCACTTTGAGTAACATAAGCTACTTTTTACTCAACTGCACAGAAGAAGGATTATGTTTTTATTGAAAAACTACGCGTGCGAAGCTGCGGATTGGTCAGCTAGTAAAAGGAGTCAGTATAACGAGGAAAGATTTGTTTGTTTGTATTGAATAGGCTCCGAAACTACTGGACCGATTTATAAAATTCTTTCACTGTTGGAAAGCTACACTATCTCCTAGTGACATAGGCTACTCTTCACCTAACTGCGCAGAAGGAGAGTAATGTTTTTTTAGAAAAACTACGCGTGCGAAGCTGCGGATTGGTCAGCTAATCGATAAACAAGGAGCTAACACATCTAAATCATTTTAAGAATTCTTAAAGCACAATGTTTAGATGTGCGGAACTGTAAAGCGATTAAATGAATGAAACAGGCAGCGGCGTAGCGTGGGTGTCGGCCGCCCGGGGCGGAAGACAATTTTGCCGCCCTCTTATTTAGGTATTTCAATTTAATGTATACATTACATACATTAATTCTAGAGAACTTTTCGCCACGAAAAGTAATCATTATTTTGCATTATACAGGTTAAATTTTAAATTAAAAGTGTATCTAAGTTTTACAATCACGTTTGTTAAACCATAAATTAATTTACTTTATTAAGTAATGAAACATTCCGTGCTCTTTTCAATCGATCCGAATTTGTAGTTGCGATAAAATATGAAATGGTACAAATATTTTTATTACTTATTGTTAAATTTTGGCGCCCCCTAAAAGGTGCCGCCCGGGGCGGGCCACCCCTGTCGCCCCCATTACGCTACGCCGCTGGAAACAGGTATTGTTCGAAATTTCATTAAAATTGGTTCAGCATTTACGACATTATTGAGTAAAAAACATCTAAACTTTCGCTTTTATTATAGTAGTATGATGGGCGAGTAACGATACAAGTAACGATTCATTATTATTTATGGTAAGGTATTTTAAAACTAGAACACACTTTTAACTAGCGTACTAAATCTAGAGTAGCTTGGAATAAATCGTTAGGTATAAGCTAGAGTTTTTATGTGTTCTTAGTACTTTAGAAATCCCACTTCAACCCAGCGTTGCCAGATTTGTTTTGTCAAGTCGGGATTTTGAATCTTTTTCAGTGCAAAAAGCGGGATTCTTTCGTTGAAAGTGGGACATAGTAAAAAAAACCGCATATAATACGAAGTTTTTAAATTTTTATTTGGGTTTTAAATTACGTTTACGTGACAAAAGATAGCAAAAAGAGCCATAAAAAATCCATTTCAATAAAAATATGATAATATATCAGGTTTATCTTATCGTTAGTTACTTGAGTCTTCTTCGGCTTCTGAATAAAAAAAAATAAAAAACAAAAATCAAATAAAAAAAGTTTTTTTTATTATAAAATTGTGGTGTTTCAAACAATAGTCTGAGAAGTGAGCGTTATAAATTGTAACTTACAATATGAAAATAATTTATTTATAAGAAGTACTTATTCATGATATTTCTGTGTAAATTGAACTTCTTTCAAAGTTGGCAGGCTGCATGCACAGCCGAGTTATCCCCGAAAAGCGTGACTGAGCCGGTCCCGCGCGGGACATTTAACTTTTATTTAAAAATAGAGCCATCCCGCTAAAATCGAGACGTCTGGCAACACTGCTTCAACCCCATTATTTCGAAACACATTTCGGCTAAAAGTGGCTTTTAGTCTGAAACTATAATACAAAGTAAGCGTTTGAAGCACAAATGATTTACCATTTACGTCTACCCTCCCTTGTAGCATTTCTTTTTACCCTATTTGGTCCGCAAAAGTCTTTTGCCTTTACGCTCCTATTATTTTGAATGTTGTGTAACGAACACTTCTGAACAAGTCTGATTTAATTCAGCAATGTAATTTTGTTTAAATTTACAGAACCAGCTCTAAATGTTTGTTTAGCCATCAAAATCGGAATCTTCAGAAGATTGGGAATTGAGGCCTTCTTTTTAAAGTTAAATAATAAGAATTGTGGGTCGTATGTACGAGTATATTATGATAGGTCGAAAGTTCCATAGATATGTATAAAAGTTGAGCAGTAAATATAGTTTGTGTGCATAATATCCCTGAAGGTCCTACCCAAAAACGTATATCCTTAAAGTATGTATCTATTGCAAAATAAAATATTTTGTAAAACATCTTCCTCTTCCTGCCCTTTTCCCACATTACGCGGGGTCAGACCAACATGTATTTCTCCTCGGCAGCCGTATTCTCCGTTGTCACTTCCTTCCTACTCATGTCATCATTTTTCACACAGTCCATCCATCTCTTCTTCGGCCTTCCTCTACTTCTATAGCCACACTCATATCTAACACTATTTTAGTCACACGACTTTTTTCCCTACGCATGACATGCCCATACCTCTTACTCCTCAATTTCAATCACTTACTGGCACACTTTTAAACTGCCTCTAATATAGGTAGGTACTCATTCCTTATCCATTCTCGTTACCTCACACATCCATCTCAACATTCGCATTTCCGCCGCGTGCACTCTTCTTTCATCCGTCCCCGTCCTAGCCCAACACTCAGAACCATACATTACGACAGGTCTTATGATCGTCTTATAAATACGTAGGGCACACTAAAAATTTTGCGTAATTTAGAAAAACAACATGTTATAACCTCTATATAATACTCTCCTTTACATTTTAAAAATTTTTTCATGCGATCGAACCATTTTTTAAAACAGGAGGACCACAGATCTGAAGCCATGTTTTCTACGTGCTGATTGAACGCTATCACCGCCTCTTCGGAGTTGGTAAAAGTGAAACCTCTCAAATCTTTGATTGGGGAAAATACAGAAATCACAGGGAGCACCCTGTAGGTTGGGGCTATGTGCAAGATGCACCCATCTACAAGTTGTACTTTTTTGGAAGTTAAAAATGACTTTGTTTTGTTAGCCGTGTGTGAAGAAACGTTCTCTTGATAGAACGCGGTTTTTTGGTCGTTTTTCGCGAACTTTTTCTAACACCCTGGGTAAACAAATGGTAGAATACCACTCGGCATTAACACTCTTTTGATCTTCAAGTGGAATTGTGTAGATGGGACTCGTAGCTGAGAAAAAAAACGCGATAAGTTTTGTATTAAAGTTTTGTTTCTCGCCTGCCTCACTTTTGTTGGCCTGTTCTCATTTTCAAACATCCATTCACAAGATTGCTGTTTTTTTTTCGGGTTCAAAATAATAAATCCAAGTTTCGTCTCCTGTGACAATGTCATTAACAGCATTAGAATGTCCATGGTCGTACTTCAGTAGCATCTGTGAGCACCATTCCACGCGAGCCCGCTTCTGCTCCGCTGTCAGTTCATGAGGGATCCAACGACAACAAAGTTTCCGAACTTTCAATTCTTCGTGTAAAATTTTCTGAATTTGGCTCATACCAATCCCCAATAGTCCTCGAATTGTCTCATAGGTAATCCGCGGGTTTTCTTCAATTAGCTGCTTAACAGTAGCCACATTATTTTCGTTTTAACGGCAGTTGAAGGCCGCCCTTCACGAAATTCGTTATGTAAAGAAACCTGACCTCTCTCAAATTCAGCAAACCATCGCCTTACGGTGCTCAAACAAGGTGCTTCTCTGGCAAAAGCATTTTGAAGACGAGCGGCACAGTCTTGCGGAGAGAGAGAACTTTTAAAATCATAAAAAATTATCGATCTAAAATCTTTTCGACTTAATTCCATTTTCGTTGCGTACGTAGAACTTTGATGTGTGATAAAAAACCATTGACAAATGATTTCCGCCAACTTTTTTTTTACTAAGAAGGTTGCAACGTTTCAAAAAATATAACATTCGAAATTCAAATAGTTCCGATTAGCTAGAAGTGCAAAACTTTTAGTGCGCCCCATGTATTCCCTTTTAAGGGGCATTCGAGAATTGCACGTTGCTTCTATAACCTGTCGCCATTTCATCCATCCCGCATTTTTTCTATTTTTAACGTTCCGGTCTAATGACGCTCTCGTTTTGGATCAATGACCCATGTACTGAAGTATTTTGTAAAAATAAGTTTGGGAAAATAGAGGACACCCATCTACCACTGGGCTGTATGTTGGCCTGGCAAAAGTGAAGCAGTCGCATAACGCTGCCAGAAGCGGAACGCAAGCGATAGAGAAAAGCAAAACACGAGAGCACCGCGTCCATCGCAAATGACAGAGTTGCCGAAAACATTATAACTATTTACAGGTGATCTCATTGATTGTTTTTTTTTTTAAATCTAAAACAAAGAAAGTTGATTATTTGGATCTAAAATAAATTTATTCTTATAAGACATCTTTTAAAAAATCGCCGATCGAACGTTGTTTACGTTAGTGAGGATGACCCCCTTTAGAGCTAACATATTCGCAAGCACACTGCTTTGGTAAATTCACAGGTATAGCCAATGCTTTTCAAATTGGAGCAACAGTATTGATCAGCAATTATCATAGGCTAAGCAATTAAGCCTGTGTAGGACGCAGGTGGGCCTCGGGTGGGGTGCATTAACCTAAATAATATGACATTCTATTTATTACGTTCTCATAATAGCTACAATGAGTCGTGGATGTTTGAATAGCTGAAAACTACTTGTTCGAAACTTTTATAAGTACAAACACAGAGTAATGTACGTACAAGGAGTTCTTGGTTCACTTGTAATACTAAAACAATGACGTGTGATCCGAGAGCTGGCGCTTATCTGAGTCAACGCAAAATCATTGAAATTCAACGGGGCAATGCAGACAGTATCTTGGATACACTTACTATCACGTCTGGTAGTGTTCTGGTATTAGTTGAGCTATCTATAGATCGTTTGCAACGATCTGTAGGTGATTCAATTGTTTCTCTTGTATTATATAGTTTTGTAAATAATTGTTATTGCTGTTAAAAAAATATTTTTAATACACAATTTTGCCGCCAAGCAGCATTGCTGTGATTTGGTTGCCGGTGAAATTACAGGCACATGAGGCTTTACACCTGTATGACTCAAGTTGATGGACACAAGGCAGTGCATCGTAGGGCATATTTCTAAGGTGCGTAACCTACGAGGCAATTCTTTGTTATAGGCGATGGTTACCACTTATCATCAGGTTAAAAGGTTAAGCTTGTTACATATTCATGTAGCATAAAAAACAATTCAGTTATCATCGTGTATGAAATCTACAAAGCTCATGCAACTTGAACGATTATGCTGCGTATGTTTGTATATATGTCCGAGCATAACTATCGAATCGTTCATTCGATCTGCATGAAGTTCAGTAGGTCCATAGCTTGTGCTATCAGTATAAGATTTAGGGAATAACAATGAAATTATTACAAAACTTTAAAAACATCTGACCATGACTAAGAACTACCACAGATATACCAGCTTTCTTTTTTAAAAAATCGCGTTCGAAGCCGTCTTTATGTTTGGGAGCCACGACGCCACACTAAGAAAGGTCATAGCAGATATATCAACTCGGAAAGGGATCGTCACCGTATCGCCTTTCGCCTCGTCGTCAACCAGGCGTCAATGTAACGTAAGCACGTAATCAAAGCGGATCAGCAGCTCTTTGGCTACAACTAGGAGCGTTTCGCCGCTCGCTGGTTGACGGCTAGGCGGCACCAGTTTCACCGCTCGGGTACGGAGAGACGTAAGCGCGGGTACGGAGAGACGTAAGCGCGGGGACGACGAGCCGTAAGCGCACCGCACCGCGGTTGTGAGCTTGTCCCGAGGCGAGCCGATTAAGTTACGATTCCGATTAGTATGCGTTGCAGTAGGGAGTTTCATGCAAAGAATTATGAACAGCTTGAGCTGATACGGTGTTAGTGTGCGTTGCAGTAGGGAGTTTCATAAAAAGAATAATGAACGGCTCGAGCTGATACGGTGTAAGTATTCGTTGCAGTAGGGAGTTTCATACAAAAAATAATGAACCGCTCGAGCTGATACGGTGTTAGTGCGCGTTACAGTAGGGAGTTTCATACAAAAAATAATGAACGGCTCGAGCTGATACAGTGTTAGTGTGCATTGCAGTAGGGAGTTTCATTCAAATAATAATGAACGGCTCGAGCTGATACAGTGTTAGTGTGCATTGCAGTAGAGAGTTTTATACAAAAAACAATGAATGGCTCGAGCTGATACGGTGAGGATCCTTTTCCGAGTTGATATACTATGACCTTAACATCCCTCTTTTTTACAGTGGTAGGTTTAAAAGAAATATATTGCAGATTTTCAACTCAATCGGATAAAGTTTTAAACAATACTTAGGATTACAAACTAGTTGATCACGCCTATCTATAATTCTTAGTATTGTGATGTACAGCTAATCCCCAACATTCCTAAACACTAAATATTAAAACACTATAATATTCTGACGCTACCCACATCAAAGCATGTCTAAGATACAATACGTCTCTTGAGGCTTAAACAATGGTTTGCTTCGTGATATACCTACGTTAGCATTCAACCGGCAATACTTTATAACAAATTCAATAAACACCAATACTACTGTTCAATAAAACACTGGAAATTGCTAAAGTTTTAATAAATGAGGCAAGTTCAGGTAATGAATCAGCTTCAGCCATTCATTTGTGAAGCTTAAAAAGATAGATAGATAGATATAGACATTTATTTCGACACAAGTAACAAACACATTTCCAGAAACTAAATGCAGTGGTTAAGTAAATACAGACAATTAAAAACACGTTAACATAAACAATAACATTAAAAAAAAACAAAAGATACGTACCCAGTCACTATGAGCTCTGTACCGAAAAACGAGAATGGCTCAGCATTATGCTGAACGATAAACTTATTACTCAACGCTAGTTTTCAGCCATCAAACCTGCATTGCCGTCACGGACGAGTTAAAGTGCCAATAGGCTTACCTATGTAGACTTTTGACCAAAATATTGGTGTAAGTTTTAGCGATTACTCGCATTCCCTTGGTCCTAGGAGGTCTAATCTGGTGTCTACGGGTTCGTCTCGTGAAGGCAGAGAGGACTAATTAGTCTTATTGGTATAAGTAGGTATACATTTTCCACAAAAAATTCATAAATTGCAATCCGTCCATATATTATAACATTACAGCAAACTTCCCCCCCTCCACTCCTCCTTTAGGATTTTTTTTACAACATCTTGTATGGAATGAAGTCCTTAGTGTGCCTCTCTAATTTGATTGAAATCCGTTGATAAATAACGCTACAGCAAACTTCCCTCTTTTGCTACCTATTTTCCATCCTATTTTCCACACAATCAAAACCTTGTGAACTACTAAAAAAAATTATTAAATCAAGGAACTTGTGTGCCAATTTTCGTCAAATCGGCTGAAAAATGCGACTTATAGGAGAGAACAGACAGACAGCCGGACAAAAGCATTTTTTGGCCAATCTAGAAACTGAGACGCTTTGCTCGCTCGGTCTATAAAATTTACAGAAAAAACTAAGTGCCCGGCCGATGAGATCGCATGCCGTCCGCAATGACTTGAAATGTACCCTACGTTTAAGAAAATAATGTTTTTTTGGTTGTATTATAACCAAGTTTTATTATACTCGAAACATGAGCATGGTAGGTTTGTCTACCTAAAAATTACAAAAGTCAAAAGTTATACCTAAAAATATTTATTACTTGTAAACAGGTAGAACTTTTTAATAAGTACTTATATATGTTGCTACATAAAATTAAAAAAAGTGATTTACAAAGTGTAACTCAATTATAAATACTAATTTTATAAATAAAAAACTTATAAAGGTGCCTGCCGAGTTATCTCTAATTTAAGATACTATTATACTAAACTGTGTTTAGTTGTAATACTCTGTTAACTTTTATCTATAGGTACTAATCTATACTACTATATTAATATTATAAAGAGGAAAGATTTGTATTTTTGTGTGTATGTTTGTAATGACGAAACTCAAAAACTACTGTGCCGATTTCATAAATTCTTTCACCATTGGAAATCTATATTCACATTGTACGACATAGGCTTTATTTATTGCTAGAAAAGATTAGGGATCCTTACTAAAACTTAAGTAACGTAACCCAAGGTGTAAAAAAGTGCCCTGAAACGTCTTTCGTCGCATGCGCTGCGGAAACTATTGATGATAGAACAAAAGTATGTGCTTCGTAAAAACTTCGTTATATTATAAAGAGGAAAGATTTGGTTGTTGGTTTGTATTGAATAGGCTCCGAAACTACTGGACCGATTTAAAAAAAAAATTCACTGTTGGGAAGCTACATTATCTCCGGGTGACACACGCTACTTTTTACCCAACTTCAAAGGAGGGTAATATTTTTATTAAAAAACTACGCGTGCAAAGCCGCGGATTGGTAAGCTTGTGTTCAATAAAGACCTTTTGAAACTAAAAACAAACACTAAATAGCTCTAGAATTGTCGTCTATTTGTGCGGCCAATCAGCAATTTGCCGATGACCTATAGCTGAACTGAAGCTCGCCTGAATTCATAATGACTTCAGTGGCTAGGGGCTGCCATTATACCGAGCTAAATATAGGCTGCGATACTTTTACACGGGTTTTCCATTGACGGTAGTTAATGTTTGTGTCGAATTTCGATTGTATCAGTGAACACGCATACGAATCTTATACAGATTTTTACACGCAAAAAGTATGCACTTGTTTCCTACTTAAATAAGTCTAGTGAAAGAGAAGAGTTAGTTTGCATCTTGGAGTAGCTTATAGGCTACTTTTTCTGTGACTCAATTCTGTAATGTTTAGCTTACTCAACTTTTCTGTTATATTTTTTTAGATAAACATTATTTGTTGTGTAAAGACAAACAGATCAGAGCGTAAATACAACGTGTGGTGGAAGTTGCGCGCGCCGATGTAACGCCATAAAGTTAGTTTGTCTTTTTAAAGTTAAGCTAAGTTAGCAAACAAGCATACGGCCCACCTGATGGTAAGCGGTTACCGTAGTCTATGTATATTTGTAACACCAAAGGTATTACTCGCTCGTTGTCGACCCTTTAAAATTTTCAAAACGCCCTTTTTGAAGAACCCCATACTGTAGTCTCTAGGGAAAACCTTCGCAAGGAGACCATTCCACAAGCAAAGTGTTCGAGGGAGGAAATTCATCTGGAACCACACGGTACGCGATCAGATCGTCTGCAAGGTGTGTGGATGGATTCCCTGCCGATGGCGAGCGGTGCGGTGATATAATGAACCTGCAGGCACCATATCGAACAACTCCTCAGAACACAGCCCATTATACAAGCGATAGAACACACACAGGGAGGCAAAATCTCTCCTGAGACTTAAAGGCTCAATACCGCTTGTGAGCATGGGATCGTCAATAATTCTTACAGCTCGTCTTTGTCTGGTCTTAAGTTATTCAAGTGGTGCGCAATTTGCGCAAAGAAGTTGCCCCACTTTGTGCAGCGCTAAGGTTGAATTTGATAAGATTTATATAGTCAAACTCTAACCCAACTTCGACGATTGGGAATGCTACTGGGCCATATGGTAAGGACATAATTATGCGAGCATTGCCGTGGGAAATTAAGTAGATAGATTGATATATCTTTATTGAGTTATCACACAAACAGAAATAATACAAAAATAAATACTAGGCTAGAACAAATTAATCAAAAAATTATCAAAAAATCAAAATGTCTTTATTTGGTATGTAAAATAACGTACAGAAACTAAATGAAAACGGTGATACCTGCAGGAGTAAAAATACTGTGTCGCAGGCATCAACGCCCTCCAATAAGGCAATACAATGGGCGGCCTTATTGCTAAAAGAGATCTCTTCCAGGCAACCTTTGTATGGATCGAAATTTACGAAGATACGGAGCTAAGTACAGCTTAGAATAACGCAATCCTCTCCAAATTGCGAATATGTTTTATCTTGCTTTCAAAAACACTGACATAAAAGTACACAAAGTTTTAAAAAGCTATAAAGTAAAGTTAAGTTATAAGGTACATACAGTTTTCATACGATTAGTATGTATGTACATGTAGTATGTTAGGTACACCGTTACAACCCGGGTAATGTCCACACAGCCCACTCTATCCAAAGGTTGTCTGGTAGAGATCGCTATTTAGCGCTAAGGCCGTCAATTGTATCCATAGATTTACGTTGTTATTTTTTTATTTGTATATGTTTCATGGTGTGCTATAAAGAATTATTTCTAATCTAATCCAATCAATCACAATGTACGAATAGCCTGGATAGATAACGATATCCCGATTTTCTAGCTAAACTCGTGCCAACTCAAGCAGACAGCCTAGCCGTACTTTTAAACTGCATAATAGTCCCGTCTAGAAAGTTGGCAAATATCTCAAAACTGAGTGAGCTAATTGTAGAATTAAGTTAGTCTACGTAACAGCGGAGACTGAATGCTGGATAATTTCGTGGCGCCACCCAGGGCCGGATTAACCATATCGGGGCCCCTAGGCAATGCAATTATTCTTCCTCCTTTTTAAAATATTTTTTTTCTATTACAAAAGTCGAGTCGATCCGATCGACTCCTGCTTTTTGCTTTCATTGAAATGATCATAATGAATAGATTATATTTATAGATAAGTGTTATGATCCAGGTCACATGATGGAGTAGGAAAGATAAATGAGACGTGAAGCGGTTATTTTATATTTAATCTTGTTAAATGCAATAAAATATATTGTATACCGAAAGAAAACATTTTTGTGAAGTAGGTACAATAAGTATATACAGGAACACTTCTAACTTTTTTCTAACTTCCAATATGTTTTAAACGGTTTTGTATCTACAAAACCGTTTAAAACATCTTGGAAGTTGACCTTTATGTAAAATATTATTTTCTATGGCAACATTACCGAATGTAAATAATGGGGAATGTCACGAATAAAGCGTTTTTTTTGGTGCGTGGCCCACATCGACTAGGGTCCCGTGGGCCCCTAGTCGGTGCGGGGCCCCTAGGCTATTGCCTAATCCGCCTTATGGATAATCCGGCCCTCACCGACGGTCGGTATTAAAATTTTCCTGAAGACACGGCACCAGCTCAAAGAACAAGAATTAAATAGTGAGTAGTCAAATAGTTGAGTGCTGAGGGAAATAATGAGAATTATTTAGTAGAGTTACAAATTAGTGGTATTGCTAAAAAAAGGCCACCTAACGATTTCCATTAATTATCTAATTTTGACCTTGACTGGACTGGACTGAAAAATATACAGGGTAGGTAAACAGTGTCAGTTTATGTGAAGATGAATATTACGAATCTATAAAAAAATTTAATAAACATTCTGAAACAAGTTTTAGGAAAAAAATGCGTAATATAAATTGGAATAAACTTTAATTAATGTACTGTTTACCTACTTCCCTAACTACCTACCTAACTTATTCAAAACGTGACTTGAGGACGTACATTCCATTTACAGTGCATTTTATAAAAATAGAAATAGAAAAAATATTTTTTTAATGTCCATTTTTACATTAGTTATACTTATACCAAATACAAGACAACAAAATAGGTCGTCACTCAGCGGTGTATGACTGTGACTTATAGCTACTGTAGCGCTGGTATTATTTGACGCCTTTAGTGCGTGTGAGCACCAGAAAATAGAAATACGCGTTTACATTATTATTTAACATATAAAAGTTTACAAGATTCACAAAAAACAAAATAACAAATTTGAATAAAATATTAATACTTAATAACTGCTAAACATTTCACATACCTAACTTATTAAAGCAAGACTATTTATGAGATCAAAAATTAATAATAAAAATAACAGTAAAATAGACAACAAATTTTTGCAAATTGTTAAATAAATAAAATATTAAATATATAACAATTTTGAGCAATTATTAATTCAAATTATAGAAAAAAATTAACCCTTGCAACTAAATCATACTAAATGTAGGCCCAGACGACTCCCTACTGATGAAGTAATTTGTAAAAGCCATAGAAGTTTCTTAAGTGAAATTTTAAAGGAGTGAATCGATTTGCTCTTAACACGACATTGTGTTCGAATAATGCCACTGTACACGTCACCACCCTGTATATTGAAAAAAATATTCCTTTTTTTAGTCGGTTCAAACACACTAAATGCAGTTAAAAAAAACTCCGGACAAACAAAAACGGCTGCAACAATTACTTGCTTTTAAATAAAAGAAACCCGAATCGAAATAATTTAATTATTTTGGGAGCTTCAACGCCACAGAGAGACACAGATAGATAAAGGCATACTCCTTGAATACCTCTCTTTTGTGTCAGAAGTTAAAAATAGTGGTCGGTCGCTGACGACGCCGCCACCAGTGAGCTGGCACCAGCACGACTGTAGACGAAGCTCACTGGAGATAAACAGCTTATCCAGCTCACGGTCACCCGACGTTTATGCTGAAATATTAACCACTTTTTGTGTCACAAAGCCATGTCAACTAGATGGCCAAATGGATAAAGAGAATAGGTGTCATTTAAACTGATTATTTGATAAAGAGATCATTTTTTGTAGCCAATTTTTAGAGGTTTTGGAGTCTCCGTTGGTTTTTATTGCGGCTTATACAAAGTACTTCAGAATATGTTATCCCAAAAGGGATTGATACTGCCCAGGAAGCTGAACTTGTATAAAGACGAGTTTTCTAAACAAAATATGTACAGCTTGTTATTATAAATACGGGATTTATCATGTACCATTTTATCGGTGTTTCGGTCGACAATGTTTAAGTTCTATTTGTGAACCTTCTCTTCTAAGTAAAATGTATAGCTTGTGTTTAAATCAACTATTTTTCGAATTAAGAGATTATATAAAAATTCACTTCGGCTAATGCATCTAAAACAGCTTATTATAAATTGAAACTATGATGATTATGGTAAATTTCAATAAAAAGGGAATATTTATCATGATTTGTGACTATGAGTCTACCAAAACTTCAGCGCAGTTGCAGGCAGATCACCACGTGTCATCAAATATCAACATGCCGAAATATCTGGATACTCAAAAAAACGAGTGTGTTTTAGACCACACGACTGAAGTAAAACTTCTTTTTCAAATAATTATTTTAAAAAATTGTTCAATTACAAAATTGTCCACACGTCTGTAGGTCGATCAGTCTATGTTCATTCTGGACAGACGCAACTTGCACTCGCACATTAACGTTTAAAATATACGAAACGTAACTCTCTCTCTTTCTATCTTCACTAACATAATCTCCCTCTAAACCTCCGTTCACACTTTTCGTAACGAATTCACCAGCTTACTCCCCAAGTCAAGCGTGCGTAAATAAGTTTTACCTTCTTCAAAAGTCACTTATCAAACATCTCTAAAACTTGGGCAAGCCCAACACCGTCTAAAATCTTGCCCTAAAGCGGTGCGTGCGTCCTTACTCAGCCAGTGATGCCACTGGTGCTGTAAAAATTATCTTCAATTGAGGATGGTTTCAGTTTCTTTACTGCTAAAGCAACGATTGAAATAGCTACTCTACTGCATCCTATTATGTATGTAAATGTCACTAAACAATTCATTCAGTGTGGACGCCTGGATGAAAACAGTTTAATATTTAATTTGGATTAGAATTATGGACGCAAGGGATTAGTTTCCGAAACCATCAACCTACAAAGCCAACCTGAACTTTAACCCTTCATCGTACGTCTGAAATTGCTGTACCTTTATCGTAAATTATTATTGGCGCTCTTTATTTGAGTAGGCAAAATCGGACGCTCCGTCTGGGGTGTAGAGTGTAAATTGGGGTGTGTTGAGGTTAATTTATAATTTGCAATGGCCAACACAGCTGGTTGATCTCATGAATAGTGACTGTTTAGTGTTTACGAGATGCGAGACTAACTGTTTCAGAATTTACAATGAACAACGTAGACTGAGGGCCGATTACTGTTGGATGATTACCGACAGACAGACATGTAGATTGTAGATGTTTATTTACACTATACAGCGTGCTTCGTATTATGTACAATAATGTTAACCCTACAAGAAGTATGTAAGTATCATAATCAAAAAATGTGCGATTTTTTTTATGGAACAACCACTAATTTTAAGTGGTAACCATCTATAGCAAAATATTGCATCGGAGGCCAGAGATCACGCGCCTTAGAAATATGCTGTACAATGCACTGCCCTGTCCATAAACTTGAGGCATACAGGTTTAAAGCTTCATGTGCCTGCAATTTTACCGGAAACCATACCCTTCATAGCGAAAAACATTAATGCTCCTTGGCGGCAGAAATAAGTAGGGTAGTTACCCGGGCGAGCCCTTTCACAAGTAACTCTACCACTCTTACACTTTAATTTCTAGGAATAATATAATTAGGAAAATATCGAAAGCTTTCGTACAAAGCTTTATCTTAGCTTCGTTTTAATGTTGTTGTTGTTCTTCGCTTGTTTTTTTTCATTATATGTGATTACCCTGGTAGAATTGTCAATTGTTGTCCCCGGCCACCATTATGTATGAGAAAATGAATGACTTCCACAAATAATTCAATACTAAAATTAGCCAAATCACTCCACCCGTTCTCGAGTTTTAGCGAGACTAACGAACAGCAATTCATTTTTATATATAGACAATATCTCGGGATAACTCCGACCGAAGCATCTGTTTCAAACGATATTCATTTATTTTACATCCTCTCTGACTATATTTGCAGAACGCATTCTGTCAATTCTATGTCAAACGTCAAATTTTGCACGCATTTTTCTTTCATAAGAACCTTCTCCTGACAATAAGAAATACAACAAAAAAAGAATTAGCGAAATCGGTCCAGCCGTTCACGCGTGATGGCGTGACCAAGGGAAATAGGGATTCATTTGTATATATAGAGATGACAAGAGATTATCTCTCATTTATTTCTTAAGACCAGTAATAAATCTAGAGGCATGCAGTCGCGTGATACTGAGGTTCGTGTAGATCCCAATAACGAGCTCGAAGACAAATGATCCACATCACTTGTAAGCTGCAATCATTGTATCAGATACGGACAGGTATTTTCATTGTTAAGGAAGAAGAGTTTCCTTATTGCTGTTATCTGCTGGCGGACTGTTTGTCTTAGCTTAGGCCGCGGCCGCATTGCAGGATCGCTTAACGACTAGCGTCTAGCGAGACGCCAAGAGAAAACAAACATATGAAAATATATGAGACCGGTCGCACTGCATACTCGGCGCCCTCGCTAGTCGCCTGGCGAAGGCGGTATCTATTTTCTGGTGTTTTCTTTCACGCCAAGTGTGTATGGAAGAATTTTACAGCCGAAATTTTTCATCCTTCAGGCGCCCCCAGTGCAGCTACCATGTACCGCAGCTAGCCAACATGTCGAAGTAGCTAGACTCTAGACGCTGTAGTGCGGATATGGCCTTACAGTCGAAACAATAGAGTCAATGAAGAAATAAAAGTGACTAAAACCCGCGCATTGGTCGACAGTAACTCATTTTTTAAGCCTAATTATAGCCTTCTTCCTTCCTTCTTCATCTAAACTTTAACTATGCCAAAGCTCACATTACACCATCCGCGAAATATGCTTAAAAGCGGTAGGAGTTGTATAGTCCTCAACTTTGCATTGGATAAGAGTGACGGACCTTAAATGGAATTGGGCAGGACACCTGGCCCGACGTGGCAGACATCCTCTTTGGGTAGTCTGCATAGTAAAAGTGATGCTCTTGTTATGATGTGATAGATATAGTGATGCTCTCGGCATCACCAGGATCAGAAAAGTTCCAGATCGAGCATCGGCAGAAGTGAAAGAAGGCGTACGTCAGTGGGTACCTGTGGACTGATGTTGATGATGAAATGCCTCAGTTTAAATAGAGTTAGCTATCTTTAGAAAACCTTTGGTGTAATAAATCTACACGTACATCATTTTATTTATGTTTACCGCGGGAGGAGCGAGACCACGGATTTCCTGCCACGTTCTTGACTTTACTCCTTTTTCGTTTACACTCATCACTTCATATTTACTTGTAGGTTTGGTGTACTTTTATCGGCCTCAATAGGAGGAATATTATACGTTTTCGCGTTTGGCCTGCGTTTGTTTGTTTGCGTGTTTGCACCAGGTATTATGGTCCCGAAGCAGATTTATCAATTTCAACAGTCTTTTTTGTTTAAAGCTAGTTTTGTAACTTTTAGTTATTCCAGCACGTGTCCCGCCACCGACAAAAAACGACTAGCTATCGACTGTTTTCACAGTCAAGAAATGTCAAATTGATGTATAATTCTGTGTCAATAAAAGAGACATTTATTATTAGTTAATCGCTGACTGTCGACAAGAACTCTTTCTCCACTAGTTATTGCAGCGACAAGAGCAATCAAAGAAAAAAACTTGCTCGCTAACTCGTTTCTAGCACAACTCGCTTCTCGCTAATCGTCGGCGGTGGGAAAAGTGCCTTTTAATGTCTGAGGTTGATCCAAATGCTGCCCAGAAATGAAAGTACCCAATGGAAATAGAAAACGAAAACGACAACATCTTTGAACATAGATTAAAACATTATCCTAATGGAAAAGAGTTACCACACACTAGAGGACTTTTTTAACAACAAGACACGTAAATAATATTCTACATGAATGATTTCAGAAACAATAAAATTCAAAACATAAAATTGCTTAACTTCGATTCCACTAGACCTGCCTAGCTCTAGCCTAGCTTTAATATTGCTACACCCTTACATACAGGGTACATATGCTGGACTCTTGACTAGTCAATAAGATCTGACATGTAACACTTTAATCCACTTTGTATGAACGCAATAAAATACTGAATACTGATTCCTTGCACTCTCTTCAAAATCAGTCTAAGGAGTTCCGAAAAAAAGAAAAATAAATACGAGCCATTTTCGCTAAATTAAAAACATCGTTGTGCTTTCAATCTCAATTGACTTATGATTCCATTTGAGAATAATAACAGAACAAGAATAGAAGGTCAATCTTTCCGGACTGAGCTTCCTCAAACAAAGGATAGTGGATCAGCAGTGCTGCAGCCGGTTCCAACCGGATCTGAGCGGTGCAGGGCGCAATATCCGCCGCGGGAAACTGGCTTATAATAAACTCCAGACTTCCTCGTCGAGACGTCGGTCGGGGATGATAATAGGATATGAAGGTAGTTTTGTAATGTCAAACCTAGTCTTTCTGTCAAATAAAAGTATTTGACTTCATGTTCATATTGCTTCTTAATATACATTTATTCACCGACAAGCCAAACTCTACTGTTATTATTTAGGTTTAATAATTATTTATTCTCAAAAAGATAAAAATTATCACTTACACGAGAATCAGTACATACAAAAGTTAATGTAATTCATTCGAGTTATGGTAGGAAGGTACTCGATTGACGCATTCAGGCATCTTAGAAACTATTACTTGGTAATAATGCGCAGCCTAATTGCTATATATGCAATCATTTTTCAGAAAACCTTTTGAAAATATCCTTAAGAACTTTTAATAAAGTTTTGAAAATAGGTTTCACACATTCTCGACCATTAGTATTGAGATATGAGATAACGTAAAAATATAAGGGTTTTAGTCACTTTCCTTGTATATCAAAGTAAAAAAGGGCTCTCAAGAAAGAGTTTAATGACCGAAATAGATGTTCAGCAGAACAAAAACAATTTGCATAAATACACCATTTAAAACATAGTTTTCCTGGCATAATAAGTAAAGAAAAGAAGCAAAGAATTTGCGAAATGGTTTATTGTTATGGTCCATGGTAGTCCGCTTGCTGGCAACGACTACTTTATGACATTACCTTTCTCATTCTTCGTGTGCAATAGCACTGTAGTTGTGATGGTATAATTGTGGCAAAAACTACAGTTGTAGTCGCAGAAGCCTTAAAACCAAAAGTGAATAGTGATATTTATAATTCACCTGTATATTTGTTTAGGGTGAGTTTTGCGAAAAAGACTGTGCGGAAAAACTGTAGCAACTAAGGCCCTGGGAACCAGACGTTGATTCACTGTGTACACATAATATGGATGTTTTATTTCTTTCGTTTCTTTCTGTTATGACAGACAGGCACCATACGAAACAAGATTTTAAAGGACTAGCTGATCCGCCCGCGGCTTCGCACGCGTGGTTTGTCAATAAAAACATTACCCTTCTTCTGCGTAGTTGCCATTGTTACTAGGGATAATGTAGCATTCTAATGGTGATAGAGTTTTTGAAATTGGACTCGTAGTGATTGAGTTTATTCGTTACATACATAAAAAAACAAATCTTTCCTCTTTATAATATTAGTATAGATTAATCACATTTAAAACTAAGTTACTAGACACAAAACATCAGATTTACATTTAAATGACCATTGTGGCGCAGCGGGCGAATATCTGGTTGTGACGCAGGAGATTAAGGGTTCGAGTCCCGCCGCAGAACATGTGTCTACGATTACAGATATTTGCTCCGGGTCTGGGTGTTTCTTTATATGTATACAACCTATCATATTAAGTAAGTGCGACATTAATTTAAAACACACATCCGTAATCTTAGTTACAGATTTTAGAAGTGGGTTTACTACCGGTAGCTTGATGCAGTAATACATTTCTAAACAATTTGTTAATCAGCGGCGTCTATGCGACGATGCCACTAAGCCAGTTTAACATGCTATTTTATACAGGATATTTCATTGATATTTTTAGGACTTGATATTAGATTTTTAGAAACTTTAAAATTTTCTTTTGCAACGATAAAAAAAATCTATTTTACAACAAAAATACCCGTGTTTTCATTTAATGTCATACATAACATAACACGTTGCTTAATAGGTATGTATTTACAACAAAAACAAATATAAATATTCTATCAGTTAACTCGTTCCCATGGCAGCTTTGCTTGGATGGGGCTAGATAGCGCTGTGGTAATGTCCAGAATTATTTATTTAAACGATGTCTTTCGCAAAGAGCCCCGTGTCTTTCCATTAAACTTAAAGCGAGTATAAAATTAATAACATTTAGTGAAGTAAAATAGTAATATCAAACTACTCGCTCGAGTTCTTGCAAACAAGTTGAAACTTTCATAATGAGTTTAGAGCACGGAGAAAAAATATCTTCTTTACTGGAGACGCCATAATAGTTATAAGTTTTCATTTTGTGGCTGCGTACTCGTTTTACACTTTTAAAAGTATTTTAACCGACTTAAAAAAAGGAGGTTGTCAATTCCTCGGATTTTTTTTATGTACGTTCCCCGATTACTCGAAGACGCCTGGACCGATTCGAGAAATTATTTTTTTTGTTTAAAAGGGTATACTTTCCAGGTGGTCCCACTGCCACCAAGTCAAGATCTGATGATGGAATTCCAAATTGAGGGCAACCCTCAAATTATATACGTATATAATGTGTTTTATATATTTTTTATAAATAAAAACCGGCCAAGTGCAAGTCGGATTCTCGCACGACCACTAACTATAAAAACGGCAAAAAAATCACGTTTGTTGTATGGGAGTCCCCCCTTAAATATTTATTTTATTCTGTTTTTAATATTTGTTGATAAAGCAGCAACAGAAATACATAATCTGTGAAAATTTAAACTGTTTAACTATCACGGTTCATGAGGTACAGCCTGGTGACAGACGGACCGACAGACAGGCGGAGTCTTAGTAATAGGGTCCTGTTTAACAGTAAGAATGATAAACAATTATTAACAAGACTATAAAATTCTTATAAGTAAAATCATCTATTTAAAAATGTATTTATGTGTTCTATCCCGTGGTTCTATCATTTCTCTGGTTCCCATAAAACAAGCTCTGCTTAGTTTCGAGCTAGATAGCGCTGCGTCAAATGTCCACCAAAATTTATTTATTTTTTATATATCATCATTCTATATTCTTTATTGTACACAAGAAAATGCATTAAAAGTACAGAAATAGAGGACATGTACAAAGGCAAGCGAAGAGTTTTCTTCCAGCAAACCTTTGAGGCTAGAGAGAGAGATGATTTTAAAGGTAGGTACGTGTACAAGAATCATAAATATATACATATATCTTAAACAAATAAATCAAAATATACCTAAAGTAACTAATAATATAATGAATAAAATAAAATTACAGAGAAAGATAGTGATATTTAACTTTCCGTTTGAAAGTTTTAAACGATAGACTAGCGCGAACTACATGGGGCTGGGCATTATAGGAGTCACCATAGCGGCTTGAAGTGTATTGAGGTGTTTTGAGGAAAAGGGACTTATAGGACCGGCATGTCACATCGCGAGAGACAAGGAATTCTAAGCGTTCACGGAGGTAGGGATCATCATCATCGTCAGGCCATCTCATCGCACTGCTAGGCATAGGCCTCTCTTCGTTGTCGCCATTCACCTCTGTCTTTCACTGTTCTAACCCACATACTAACTGCGATTTTTGTAATGTCGTCGACCCATCTTGCCGGCGGTTGACCTGTGTTCATGATCCCATCTCGGGGCCACCACTCAGTCAGTACCCACTCCACCTGTCATCACCGCGCCTTGCCACATGTCCTGCCCAACACCATTTTTATATATAGAAAAAAAAATCCAAACCCGGAACAAATTTCTGTAGTCCATGCACACATTTCTGCGGGACGCAGAACGCGTCAGAACTGAGACGCAGGAGGTGGTGGGTTCGACTCCTAGTCGAACCCACCACCTCCTGCGTCTCAGCCGGCTATTCGCCGACTCCACCACATAAAACGTTAACGTTGCATGAAACAGACATTGGTGTTAGTAGAAGAACGAAGGTTCATGACGTTGGGAATTGAGTTATGGAGCTCAAATGGTCTTTCTTGGGCGGGACACTTGGCAAGACGTGGTGATGACAGGTGGAGCAGGGTAGCAACTGAATGGTGGCCGAGGAATGTCTGTAGAAGGGTAGGACGTCAGGCAACGAGATGGGTGGACGACATCGTTAGAGTCGCGGGCCGTCAATGGGTGAGACTAGCGTAGGATCGTGGCGGATGGTACAAACTTGGGGAGGCCTATACCCAGCAGTGGGTGAAGTCGGGATGTGGATAATGATGATAATATTGGTTTAAAATTTGAATTTGATCAGATTAAATAAATATTTGAGCGAGATGCAAACTTAGCAATATAAATTAGCTCTCAAAACCAGATCTCTTCTAGCTGAACACCATTAATGCATAGTAAGGGGGTATTATTATGTGAAACAGGTATTGTTGTAATAACTTAATGCTTGGACAAGTTTTCTTTAATGTTTGTGTAACTGAGAATCCATCTAGCTCACTCTTTGGGATAGCCGTATACACGATTTCACGGCAATTCTTTGACTGACAAAGCTATGGCAAATATTTCAAAACTAGCTTCCGTCTACGGCTTCGCACGCGTGTTTTGTCAATAAAAAGTAGCTTGTGTTAATCCAGGTTATTAATCTACGTACACACGGCTACACATCAAGCTATATATTTCCAGTATAAGCTGACCTCACATTGTGTAGGCTTTTCGTAGAATGAGAGGTCAGCTTGTACTGGAAATAATAGCTTGATGTGTAGCCGTGTGTATATACCAAATTTCATTAAAATCAATTCAGTAGTTTTTGCGTGTGAAAGAGGACATACATCTATACAAATATTCACGATTATAATATTAGTGGGTTATTTATTACATATATATATATATATATATATATTAAATTCTTTCATTTCTGCATAAGAAATCAATAATATTCAATGACATTGAATGATTCCCTTTTATTTTTACATGGATCAATTTGATTGCTTCATCCAAATTGAAAGGCAGAGAACCGTGTAATATCGACACGCACTCCAGTCGAATAATCCATTTACTATGATTATTGCAGCCGTAATACCTTATCTGGAATCTACTTTTTCTATTATTAAGTTTTCAGATGTCAAAGCTCCCTAAATGTTTGTAAATACTTAATTAAAACATGTCACATGGGTTAGTTCAAACTATAGACACAATTAAACTAACATTCAAATAACAACAATATAAGTTTAAGTTTAAGTCCCTCACTCAAGTCCTGAGCCAATAGTCTCTCACAAAGACTATTCGATCAGAACCCGATTGAAGGACTTCATAATCGGTGAGTCGGATTTGCCAGCTATGACCTGCAGGATGGTGTTGGTGCTGCCCCGCACTCTACTGAGCAGTGAGGCAGTCTTTTTGCGGATGATGACGTGGAACCCATCGACCCACGCCTCTGCAAACATGTTCGAAGCGCTGCAGAAGCAAGCCAGCCCCACCAACATCCTGAATCCATTATTATATTGGACATGCAGTGCACTGTGTGACTTTTTTATCGTTCAAGCCTACCAACCATATGAAATATATTGGCGTGATCCTAGATGGGTTAAGACATGAAAATAAGTGCTTATTTCTATAACTTCAAAATTATGCATTCGTAATATGAATTTATGTACCCAATAGCTTCTAAGTAGGCGGTATGTTAATCGAGCTACAAGCAAGTCGCTTGCCAAAGCCGGTGACAAAGGAGATTCCAATCAAAGCGCGCCATTATAACCAACGGTCCAAATGCGGTAACACTCATTAGAATGCATTGCAGTAATGAGCGAAGACGTTCTGGACACAGTCTTTCATGCACAGCTTACTCACTACGATATACATAAATAAATCTTATTAAATTATTAGATTTTGTGTACACGATTTATTATATTACGATCCGTTCAGCCGTTTAGTTGTGTAAAGGTGACAGACAAACAAAGTTATGTATGTACTAACATATAAACCTTTCTCTTAAATTACTCTATCTATTGCTGAAAATTACGTTAAAATCCGTTGAGTAGTTTAAAAGATCTAAGGTAACAGACAGCGGAATCAACTTCATTTTACACTATGTAAAGAGTATCTTTACATAGTGTAAAATGAAGTTGCGTATCTTTACATAGTCTTTACATAAAGAGTATCTTTACATAGTGTAAAATGAAGTTGCGTATCTTTACATAGTATGTACATAAAGAGTATCTTTACATAGTGTAAAATGAAGTTGCGTATCTTTACATAGTCTGTACATAAAGAGTATCTTTACATAGTGTAAAATGAAGTTGCGTATCTTTACATAGTCTTTACATAAAGAGTATCTTTACATAGTGTAAAATGAAGTTGCGTATCTTTACATAGTCTGTACATAAAGAGTATCTTTACATAGTGTAAAATGAAGTTGCTTCCGCTGTCTGTTACCTTAAATCTTTTAAACTACTTAACGGATTTTAATGTAGTTTTCAGCAATAGATAGAGTGATTCAAGAGAAAGGTTTATATGTATAGTACATACATAACTTTGTGTGTTTGTCACCTTTACACAACTAAACGGCTGAACGGATCGTAATGAAACTTTGCAAGGAGATAGATTATATCCTGGGAAAGGACATAGGCTACTTTTTAGCCAACTGCGCAAAATGAGGGTAATGTTTTATTGAAAAACCACCCGTACGAAGCCGCAGGCGGTTCAGCTAGTTAATTTATATACCACACCATAACATTTTTATTTTTGATGTGTAACATTTTTCCTCTCGGTTCGAGGGAGTGATTTTGGCAAAAGGAACGGAAATGTGTAACAGGAAACCGGAGAAGCGCGCGCTATTTAATTTGACCAATGAGTGCGCGTGGTGGTCAAATGTTACACATCATATGTGAATACTGTAAGGCTCGTAGTTTTTTTTTTGTATGTTTCAATTTTTTTTCCTTACGACTGGAGATCGATGACTTTATCAAGCTAACATTTTTTTGGCAAACTTATCTGTGTTTTGAATAATTTGGAGTGTATATCACATATTATCATATTGCATAACATTGGCTTTTCAAAAATATATTACAACTAGCTGACCCGGCCACGCGTTGCTGTGGCTAAAGTTTTTGTTATATTACATTATAGTAAACAATCTAAGAGGAACAATAAGAGAACATCAGTCACGGAGTCCACTATGCTTTTTCACACAGATGGTATTTGTAAAAAAATATGGTGATCTCCTTATTTGACTTTCTACTACTATAACCCTTTAGTACAATGAAATTATTTACGAACAAAGACGAAAATGTTGATGTTGGTATACAAATTCACTGGATTGAGATTTGAAGGGGAAGTACGTTGAACACAATTAATTAAAATGTTCTTACACTTGATATTAAGCATAAATCAATAGATACAAAATAAAAATTTATCAGATTTATTATTTCCATTTAATTTTATAACAAATATAAGTATATTACAGTATAATACAGTAAATAACATGTGACGCTTAAACTCATGAATGAGGTAGGCTAGGCAGACAGTCTTAAACTTTTAAACATTAATATCTATTTTTTTGAATTATAAATACTTTCAATTTCAATTTAATTTAACACCAATCGGTGCACAATGTTTTTGGTTAACCTGTCTTTAGCTAACACAAATAGATTCGACGGTTTCCCAACACGTGAACACGCAACATATAGTTGCCCATGAGAAAAACATGGATTTTCCAAATCTAAACCACAAATGGACATTGTTTGACCTTGAGATTTATTTATAGACATGGCGAAAGCTAAACGAATTGGAAACTGTAGCCTTTTGAAGGGTATGGTAGAATCTGATGGTATCATCGGAATACGTGGCAGCAGGACCACTTTTCCTTTAAACTTCCCAGCCAAAATGGTTGCTTCAAGAATTTTTCCGGTGATCTTTTTGATGACCAAACGCGTACCGTTACATAATTGAGGTGGATTCAAATTACGGAGGAGAATAATAGGGGAACCAATCTTTAATCGAAGATTATGTGGTGGCATTCCAGGGATATCTAATGAATTTAAAAATTCAATCGGAAAATTTACACTTTCATTTTCATCAACAACAGTATCGATTGATTTAAAAGACATCAGATCGCCTGGTAACAACTGTTGTATCTGGAAGTTAATTTCGTCAACATCAACGTTTTTGGCTGCCAAAATCGCCCGTTGACTAAGCCATTCATGATTCAAATAATTATTCTGTATATCCGGGAAAATACTCTGAATCAATTCATTTTTATCCTGAACAACAGTGCAAAAATTGTCTGGTAGTTTAATGCATTGCGTATTTGGTTGCAGTTCTATTTTACCGTTCCCAATATCTAGTAGTTGTTCAGAAAATATTTGAGCTGATGGATCATTTTGCAATTGTACTCGCATATTTATGGTCAATCGAAGTGTTTCAACACTTCGCCATAAGAATGATTGTTTCAAACATGCATTAATCTCATCCGCGAAAGTAGAGCGAGGTATAACCGGTAAGGTCTGCCGGAAGTCACCAGACAAAAGTAAGATAGCACCACCGAAAAGTTTATTATTGCTGTTTAAATCTTGCATAGTTCTGTTTAATGCTTCAAGTGAATATTTGTGTGCCATTGTGCACTCATCCCAAATTATTATAGAACTTTTCCGCAACACTGCAGCTATTCCACTATTCTTTTTGATGTTACACATTGCATCTGGTTTATTATGAACGTCCAATGGCAGCTTGAATGTTGAATGTGCTGTTCGCCCACCATCCAGTAAAGTAGCCGCAATGCCTGACGATGCTACTGCTAATGCGATTTTTTGTTGCGACCGTATTTTGGCAAGAATCAACGATATTAAAAATGTCTTACCGGTTCCACCGGGTGCATCCAAGAAAAAAAAACCGCCTTGTTCAGCAGCAACAGCCAGCATAATCCGATCATAAATAATTTTTTGTTCTGCTCTCAGTAATGGTTCACTGTTCATGATAATTGTTGCTAAACTTCCATGGTCATATTGATTTTCTCGTTGTAAATCGGTATTGACTAAGTCGGTGGCTGGACGATTAGGTGATGGCATACCATAATGATTAAGTGGTAAATTTGAAATAAGAACACATAAATCCTCGATCAAGACCAATGCTTCATTGTACATCTCTGGTGTATAATCTATGTTTTGGCATTGATTTGTTTGTCTAATTCGGTGCAAGATGTCTTCTGTCATACAATTTTTATATTTTTCCCACAAAGTTTGTGCTTGCGAGGGATAACATGTCGTCAAAATAATTGCAAACAACTGACGAATGTTATTCGGTGTTGATGTCAACGCAGCATCAGCAAGCGTTAAGTCCCAATGGTTATCGTCTTCTAGCAATTGCAGTTCACGACATGCATCCTGGTATGTATTGAATACTCGATCATTAACTGTTCGTAAAAATTCAAAAGACGTTGGTCCGGGAACATTCACCAATAACAAACGTAAATAGAAGCACTCACGTTGCTTTGGATGTACCGTGTAAAGTCTCCCCAATGTCTTAGCTTTGAATATGCCTGTAATGGAAGGATGTGGTTTTCCTTGTTTCCGTGGCTCCCATTTTTTACTGGATTTGTTCCATGTGAAATAACGTGGAACATCACCATACACCAATGTCTTCGCGAATTGGCCAAAAACATCAGGTTTTTGACACAATGTAAAAAATTCAGTTAGAGTCGTTTTCGGAGCTTCGAACGCTCTTTGGAGAACATTTTCTTCAGTGAAGTATACACGTTGACCATTTTCAAGATGTATTGCCAGATGTTGGACAGCAGGATCTCTTTCGTGGATGGGAAAGCTGAGAATATGCCAAATAGCTTCATTGCTGCTAATGTATCTGCCCATTTGGTATCGTGCTATTTCGTCATTTTTATTTATGTTTTGTACTTCAAATATGGCCAAATCACTGCCTTTATTTACATATTTACAAATATACTTAATTGATTTAACAGAACTGCAAAGCTCAACATTGATATGAGCTTTGTAAGTTTTTGAAAGTAGTGGTGAGTATGGTACCACCCACTGATTATCAAACTCAACTTGATTTGGAAAGTTCGGCAGTCGCATTGTAAATGTGTGGCCACCATTCTCAGTACTTCTGCGGCGATACATTGGATAACCATCAATATCCGTGATCGTGTCATTCGTATGCGGCTTTGGGAAGTTTTTTTTACATTTTCCATTTTCCATGCACGGTGACGTCATGTTGAAAGCACCGCATGGCCCATGGATCATGTGTTTGGTGACAATATCAAATAATTCTTGATCAATTAATGGGTCTGGAATTTCGGCTGAAATTATTTGATCGATTTCTTCAGGACGGATTCTATCTTTAAGCCAAACCAAAATGTGGGCATGAGGCAAACCTCGCTTTTGCCACTCTATCGTATACAGCCAACAACGTGTGATACCAAAAATTGAATATTTAACAATAAAATCAATTAAGGATTTCAATTTTTGTTTAAACACACGTGCAGTTAAATCATGACGATGAATGGCTTGTTGTCCTGGCAATAGTAAAGTTTGTATCTCTTCCCAATTCGGATTACATGTGAATGTAATAAATAAATCCGGTCGGCCGTAATGACGTACGTAAGTCATCGCATCTTGTATGTATTCCTGCATGTTCCGTGGACTGCCGATGTAGCTTGAAGGTAAAATGAAAGCATTACCGATGTCATTGGGATTTAAATTTCCATCGATGTTTCCAGCAACAGCATCTCGTAAGTGAATATATTCTTCCGATCGTAGTTTTGCCTGGTTGAATCGAAGGAATCGCAAGCGTTCGCTTTCGACCTTAGCATACATATCAACAATGTATTGATGGAACAGCTGACGATATCGAAGGATATAATTGTCTTGATGTTGTCTAACCATTATTCGGTGTGCGTAGTAGTTCATTGAGCTAACTTTATTATTTCTGTAATCACCTAAAAAAATAAAAAATAAAATGCAATACGAAATTAAAATCTATACATACAGTAAGAAAGTAAATAGATAATTGTCAAATTTACCGGTATTTGGATCATACTGTTTGATATTAAGGTGATATTCATCTTGTCCGTGCCAAAATATCAATGGATATTGTAGTGCGTCATATGAACGGTGTAGATCCGAAATCGTACTGACAGTGTTGTCTCGCCGTGTAATTTTTATAGATCTTTTGTCAACTGGATCACCAACCATTATAACAGCAACCTCATCAACAGTTGGAGCGTTGAATCTACCAGCATGTTCACCTAATGGTACTTTGTCGGCTTTTATGACGATTTGATAATTGTCATTTTGCAGTCGTGGCGAAACTCTTTTGATCAATTGAATTAGTTGATTGTGATCTTCTAAAAAATTTTCCAATAATATCACAATTGCTCTTTCCTCTGCTTGTTCAATAAAATTATACAGGCAGCGAGTCGTCACGCGCTCTTCACAATCGCCCATAAAATAAATTTGAAGAAATTTCGGATTGTTATCAGGCATTGGCATCAGTGATCCGATTTTATGGTACACCTGGCCTTGAATTTTGAATGTAGTTTCAAAATTACGTCCATCGGATGCACGATCGCAAATTTTAGTTGCCCCAAATGACGTCATTTGGAAGCAAGAATTAAATTTGCGTATCTTACGCAAAAATAATTTGGAATCATCTGAATTGCCAGTAAGAAGGGATAATAAAGGCTCCGGCGGAGCGGGTAGAGGTGACAGCACAACTTTTCCTGATGCGCAGCACATGCCGGCTGCTTCATTCCGAAATTTCAATGCCTGACAATATTGACATACTTTATCCATTCCACCGATAGCAATTTTTGAATGCGCTGAGTAGTTAATATCTGGTGCATATTCAAAGGCAAGCCGAACGAATGATGCACGTGTTAATGAGCGGCTGATCCGTTGCCTTTGTCGATCTAGTACTCGTACTGTAGCTATGTTTCGTTCTCGTGCCGCTCTTGTTCTCGTAATATTCTGTTGCAGACGTTCGTCATGCTGTTCTTGAGATTCTTGTGCACGACTTTCTGCAGTCCTGATTCTTTGAGCTGCATTTCTTGTTTCGATTTGTTCTGGTAATTGCTGAGCTCTTTCAACACGTTTGCGTCGTGACCCTTTGCTGCTCGCGTTGTTGAGGTTAGATTTTTTCGGTGGCATTTGACTGAAAATAATAATTTAATCGTTTAAATATTAGAAAGAGGAACTGAAAAACATGTTATCATAGCACATTGAAATAATAAGTGCAAAATAATTTTCAATGGAGGTTAAATAAAAATAATATAAAAAATTTTGTACAATTATTAAAAAAGTGTGGGGAGCTTTGTGCCATTTTCTCATTGATATATTAATTAACTTTTATAAAACTATGTGATATTACTTACATGTATAAATTGAAATTATTGTTCCTGTGCTCCTACTGTGGCTATGTCTCGTTCTCCTGCTGCTCTTGTTCTTATGATATTCTCTTGAAGACGTTCGTTACACTGTTCTTGAGATTCTTGTGCATGACCTTCTGCTGTCCTGATTCTTTGAGCTGGATTTCTTGATTCAATTTGTTCTGCCAACTGATGGGCTCTTTTAATACGTTTGCGTCGTGCCTCTCTGGTGCTCGCGTTGTTGAGGTTAGATTTTTTCACAACTATTGAAAAAGTGTAGGAAATTGTGTATCATTTTTGCATTGACATTTTAATTAAATTTTATAATTATGAGATAATACTTACATACATATATTCAAATTAAATTGTAAAGTTTTGATCAATGAAGCACAAATAAGTAAAAAACAGGATTAATTTCACTGTATTATCTTCATTATAATATGAATTCAATTTACACTTCAGTCTAAGTAACACGTGGCTGGCTATGCTAACACCAAAAATTTAAAAAGTGGAAATAATTGAATTATACGGTATTTCATTCACTACAAAATAAATTTAATTAATTTTATAGCGTCAACAACACGTGGTAATTATGCTGTTAAAATGTAGCTTATATGACACGTTCGTAGATTTCCCGTAGCAGCGCCATCTATTGATTACTTACTCGACCCAGTCGAAAGGTATCGACATCTCTTAGAATCATTTGGAGTTAACAGATAATTGTGACTGTCAAAATTATAAAGTTTTGATCAATGAAGCACAAATAAGTAAAAAACAGGATTAATTTCACTGTATTATCTTCATTATAATATGAATTCAATTTACACTTCAGTCTAAGTAACACGTGGCTGGCTATGCTAACACCAAAAATTTAAAAAATGGAAATAATTGAATTATACGGTATTTCATTCACTAAAAAATAAATTTAATTAATTTTATAGCGTCAACAACACGTGGTAATTATGCTGTTAAAATGTAGCTTATATGACACGTTCGTAGATTTCCCGTAGCAGCGCCATCTATTGATTACTTACTCGACCCAGTCGAAAGGTATCGACATCTCTTAGAATCATTTGGAGTTAACAGATAATTGTGACTGTCAAATAATAACAGACAAATAATTAGCAATAAATTAAAATTACGACTATAATTTGAGATTTAAACTATCCTATCTCTCAAGTTAGATCGAACTGCACATGATGTGCGAATTTTAATATAATCGGTTAAGTGGTTTAGGAGTCCATTGAGGACAAACATTGTGACACGAGATTTATATATATTAAGAAGAAGATATCAGTTACATTACATAATAATAATAAAAAAGCGACAGAAGTGAAAACTTGAACAATTACGAGATACTTATATACAGAGGTGTCGGTAACGGTAACAGTGTCGCGAGTTCAATGGTTTATTCCCATCTCAAAAATGCCCAACGCGCCTAAAGAAGTTTTCACTTCAATAAAATAAAATATACTTAATATTATGTAGCATTGAAATAATATAATAGTATAATCTATCTCCGTGGTATAGTGGGCGAATAGCCGGCTGAGACGCAGGAGGTAGCGGGTTCGATTCCCGCCGCGGAACAAATGTTTGTATGATCTACAGATATTTGTTCCGTGGCTGGTTGTTTCTCTATATATTATAAGGATGTATTTACAAAAAAAAAAAAGTATATAAGTATTCTATCAGTTATCTGGTACCCATAGTACAAGCTCTGCTTATTTTGGGGCTAGATAGCGCTGTGTGAAATGTCCAGCCATATTTATTTATTTAAATGTTCTACTTCACCAATGACATAAAGTACTGCACTGGTCGCCCGTATTTCAGAGCTCAACTAAGATGAAGAAGGATATCATAGTCTAATTTAGATTTTACTCAGTTTCAACAAGAATAATAGGAAATAAAATTGATTATATAATAACGCACGCGTCAAAAAATAAATAAATAATGCTGGACATTGTCATTTTTTATGGACATTGTAATTTTTATTTCTAATTTATAAGCAGCACACAGAGGAATTAGTAGTAAAAATATCTACCAGCTACGATGGTGCTACGTATTCTACGATCGGTCTATGAAGGCTCAATTTATAGTAAACTGAAGTACATGAGCAAAATCAACAAGCTATCCCACTCGCGCTGTGTTTGGAGAAACGCCAGGAGCATTCTGTGGTCTGTCCTGTGATTTTATTTCCTTAAGTCCCTCGCAAAAACGCAGACACAGCTTTTTGCAGTAAAAACGCAACGTCACTGCAGTGCCTCTTGAGATCTTGACTCCGGATTTTTAATTTGCTTTTTTTATTTTTGTAATTAGATGTAATTTTAAGGCTTTTGTGGACATTCGAGAAACTTCTTGATTATTCTTTCAAGATTGAAACAATTAACACAATTCCTTTTGTAAAGAGAATGTAGGTTTTAAAAGTAATGAAATAGTCTTCGGGCCAGAGCAAGCTTAAATCACAACAGCTTTTATAAATATTCGAAGAAAAGCGATAACTTAAGCCTTGTTCTATCAGAGGGTAACCTACGCTGGGGACCTACGTAGGGTTTGATTCCCGCCGCGGTACAAATGCTTGCATGATCTACAGATATTTGTTCCGGGTCTGGTTGTTTTTGTATATATTATAAGTATGTATTTACAAAAAAAAAAGTATATAAATATTCTATCAGTTATCTGGTTCCCATAGTACAAGCTGTGCTTAGTTTGGGTCTAGATAGCGCTGTGTGAAATGTCCAGCAATATTTTTTTAATATTATTTTTGAGTTTCTAGTTATTTATTTTATTGTACTCGCACAAAGCGGTACTCTTCCACCTTTATTATGCGCACCGCTAAGGAGTGGAACGCCTTGCCTGAGTCTGTGTTTCCTGATAACTACAACCTAGGGGTCTTCAAGTCGCGAGTGAATAGGTTTCTTCGTGTATCATCGTAGACTGCATCATCGCTTACCATCAGGCGAGAGCTTGGTCAAACGCTGGCCTATAATTTATTAAAAAAACCTGTATTTCTAGGTTACCTACACATATGTGAAATGTCCAGTAGTATTTATTTTATTTTATTTAGTATTGTAATGCGTACAAAGTCGCGGGCAACAGCTAGCAAATATATAAATCTCTTGCCTCTTAATAAGACCACCCATTGTACCTTTTTTTTAGTGTATTACATTATAATATAATTTTGTTTAATGTGTCATAAAGAGTAGGTGTATCTATATCTATCTACCTAGTATATCTCTTGCGGTGGGAGACAAGAAGCTATCTGGAAATTGACAATTTCTTTATAACGTCATTTGCTTCTGCCCGCTTCGAACCGAATTTAATTAAAATCTAGAGCTTAATTAAACAGCCACTGTTTTCAATCTAAACTAGTTTCTTGTCTCGTTATCTGACAGGACTTAATTTCTTAACGAAACTACTTTTAAATTTTGCCTTTATTATTGAGGGATTTAAAATAAACTAGGTACGTTCTTTGATCTTCGGTTGATCTCTTTAATTTTAAATTGGAGTTTCTGTAGTTTTATTATTTGAGGGATTTTAAAAGGTTGATAAGTTTTAGGATTTTTAGGGTTCCGTAGTTAAACTGATCTAATCCTGCCATCTCTCTTCCATCAAACGATAAACAGGCGCACAGCACGTTCTTGGTGCGTACCGCTAAGGTATGGAACACTTTACCGTCGTCTGTTTTTCCTAAAGAATACAATCCGGGCCTCTTTAAGGTAAGAGTGAATAGATTTCTTCTAGATCTTCGTGCTTCATCTTAGACCATATCATTACTTACCATCAAGTGAGATTGTGCTCAAACGAAGATCTGTAAAGAATACAAGAATACAAAACCTAAAGAATACAATCCGGGCCTCTTTAAGGTAAGAGTAAATAGATTTCTTCAAGATCTTCGTGCTTCATCTTAGACCATATCATTACTTACCATCAAGTGAGATTGTGCTCAAACGAAGATCTGTCCAGTTAAAAAAAAAACACTAGGCATCCTTATAAGATAAGATAAGATAACTCTTTATTGTACACCAAAGTAAAATACAGAACATAATTCTTACAAATAGATTTAGTACAATGGGCGGTCTTATCGCTAAAAGCGATCTCTTCCAGACAACCTTTGTATGGACCGGATCAAAATGTAACACATGACGGCGGTGCATCTATATAAATTTAAAAACATATCTACATACTATAAACCTAAATTACCAGTAATAACACAAATTTAATTTAAATAAGCAACTCTAATAGTGGTTATGATGAATTAACAAGCAGCTACAACTTCAACACAAGGACAGATAATGGGTGTGCACTTTTGTTTTAAAATTACTAATAGACTTGGATGTTCTTATAGAGAGGGGCAAAGCGTTCCACAATCGTACGGCTGTTACAGTGAAGGATCGACTATAAAACTCTGTCGTATGGACAGGAGTTTTAAGTTGGAGGGAATCTGAAGAACGCAAATTGCGATCATATCTTATAGTTTTGCCATGTCCGTCTGTCTGTTCAGCCGTTTTATTCTAGACTTTTAGTGCTGTAAAGCTGAAATTTGGTATGATGATACATTTGGGTGATATCAAGATGGAAGTTGGGGTGATTTTTTCTCACACCATCTTCTGGGGTATCGTTGAATAGGTCGTCCAAAACCATTATAAGGTATCACCTACAGTTTTTATATACAAAATACTTTGAAGCTAACGTAATATAAAATAGTTAACAAAAGGCGTGTAAAATTGATAGCGAACTGTATTATTAAAATGAATTTATAGTTTTTCTAGAATCATACGTCATTAACAAAGTTCTGTCTCAGTGACTTTTTTCTTTTTTACATTTTCAGTGTTGCCACACAAAAGATTGCCAGTAATTACTTTAGGTTTATTTTCTCAACATAAAGCAAAAATATAACTTTTGAAACTATCATGGTTATGAACACTATTTATACTAAAAACGGGATATTTACCATGATTTGTGAGTGTTTGAGTATCCCGATATTTTGGCGCAGTTGCATGCGCCACGATCACGGGTAAACTCACGGGTTTTCCTGTGATCATGGCGCATGCAACTGCGCCAAAATATCGGGATACTCAAACACTCACAAATCATGGTAAATATCCCGTTTTTAGTATAAATAATAAAGCAAAGATACCATTTTTGAAATAGTCGTCCCGCCTACTAGTCGTCCCGCCTACTAGTCGTCCCGCCTACTAGCCAAACCGCTATTTTTGGGTACCAAAAAGTACTCGCAATAAAAGCATATAACTGTAGATGTAGGAAGTTTTATCAAAGCTGAGAAAACTCTAACAGTTTGCGAGCATTAGTCGACGAACTAATGTCTGTAATTGTGTTTGTAAACAGTTAAAATTTATGAACATTTCATACAAAACTGCCAAGTTAACTTTCATTAATAATTTGTTGTTTTGTAGAAAACAAATATGACCTCTTATATGACCATCACATCCCACAAGGCCACTTTAAAAGTCGTAAGAGCTTTCAATGCTTCACAAGGGCCACGAGCGACGACCCGGCTGCCGCTAGACGTACGCTGTGGATAAAAAGTAACTCCCCACCGCCTGATTTTATCACCTCACAGAAACAGTTACCACCCGGGTACAATCTGCCGTGGCTAGTCTGGAAGTCTTTAAACAGGCTCCACACCCAAGTTGAGCGCTGCAGACTTGATATGTGCAAATGGGGATTCAGGGATCCTAATTTAACACAGAGCGACTGCGGTGATCCCGCGCAGTCAATGCAGCACTTATTAATGAGCCCTTTGTGCCCAAACACCTGCACGATCGAGGACCGCCTCACCTAATGCTATTGTTGTGGCTAAACACCTGTCCAACATAGTAGGTATAAATGAAAACGTAGAACTCTTGACTCGCTAAGAAGAAGAAAAATATTAGTAATTTTCTGTGTTTACTAACATAATTATGGGTTCTTGTCTGGTCTGAAATAAACGTTTCTTATATATTTATTACTAGCTGACCCGACTAACTTCGTACCGCCTTAGAATCAATACATGTTGTGTTAAATACAGGCTGAGTTAAATACAGTTTTTATTTATTACTCCAAAGTCTTTATCTGTGCAAGTACCCACCACTAAAATCAACTATATCTTCAAAACTTTGCTGGAAGAAAACTCTTATTAGAGTGAAGCTCGTTTATGTACATGTTCATTTTGTAAGCTGTTTTTGTCTGTAATCTATTTGTGTACAATAAAGAATAAAGTCATTGCATCTTGCGTATATTCATGCATATGACGCAGGCTGCCAAATTTGCCAATGTACCGTCCGTCGCCGGTAGAATTGTCACTCGGCCATCATTACCTGCCTACTACGAGAAAATGAATTTGAATAATATTTTTTTTTCCTGATATTTTCCGATGTTTTAATAGTTATTCTGCTATTCGGGGCTAAGAAAAATCAAATAAATCTTAGAAACCACAAACTAAGAAAAAACATATGTAAAATAACACGGGCTATTTGATATGACAAACTCAATAAAACTCATTAAAATAACAAGAATTAGCTTAAGGTTTTCCAGCAAATGTACCTAAATGCTATTCTCCAAATATTTACATTGAAACAGCAATAATATTTTATCACATTCGCAAAGTTTTGTTTTTAAGTAATGTAAGTCGGAATCCTCGCTTTAAGTTCTAAACACTGTGTAATGAACTGTATAAGCATACAGGGCCGTAACTAGGTTATAAATTGGTTGATTTAACTCGCTGTATTCCCTTGACTTTGTCCGCGCATATTAAATACTGGCCCGTTTCTACCAAAAGCAGCCAGTAAAAATACATTCCTAATTTTTTTTATAAACGTTAATAAGCAGTTAAAATAGTGCACACATTGAAAATAAGACTTAATTAAATTATTTGTGCAGGAGTTAAGACGTGTGTGAGCGACTAATAATGATAATAGCTTTATGATTTTTGTAATTTCTCTAAAGTGACCTTCAAACAACCCCGTTGATATAGATGCCAAGATGGAGAGGACAAAGCAGAAATAGAAAAATGATGGCCGTATGCCGTTAAAAAAACACCGTCCTCTGGCTGATATGCCAAAGGACATGCTAATCAAGCCTATGCAGCGCCTCACAAAATATAGCCTTCTAGTCAAACGTATCGCTCAACACACTATTGGTAGTAACAAATTAGAAGAATTGGAACAAATAGACACTGTCATTACATCATTCACACAGCGAGTGAAACGAGCCGTTCGTCACCGATAGTTTGTGACGGTTGAAGAACCGAAAATTGAGCCCTACGAGCCAGATTTCGAAGGAGAAGACGATATGGAAAAATCTTACAAGAAGTTTAGCAAGTTCAGTCTTTTTTCACCAATGATAGAATGCGGCCCAAACATGAACATATGTCTGATTCATAAGGAAATTTAGGATATAAGGATTTCCAGAAGGATACCGATGCTCATAATCTGATTTTCAGATATCTGATAAAAACAAAAAGAAATTCATTATAAAATGCAAAAGCCCCGCATCTTCTTGCACCGAACGATCCCTATCTCTAAACCAACAAAGGCCTCCAATGAAAAGCTAGCTCTGACCTACGTGGTATTAGATGAAAAGGGATGATTAAAGACTGTATTTCAACTGTCACAGTCATCTAGAGATCCTAGTCCAGGAACTACCCTAAACCCTAGGAGTTTAAGGTTTTCGAGGTAATGATAACTCGAGGCATGAACTAAATGGTACTATAACTCTTCGCCATAGAAAGAGTTTACCATGACGAAAGTTATAAGAAAGATCATCAAGATATCTGTACTATAGAATAAAGAGCAAGAGACAGGCTCGCTGCCATGTTGCACCCAAACACACATCACCACATCCCTGCCAGAGATGCTGACGTACTGGTGTCTGCAACTGCTCGTGAAAAGGGTTCATCGAATCTGTATACTATTTTCAAATCTGAAAACAAAAAATACAATGCTTGGCAATCACACTTTCTGTCCTTCCATCAATCCACCACGAGCCACAACTCCTACGTTTCAAGCGTTGAATATCATATAAATATGAGTGAAGGATCTCATGAAAAGTTACGTTCAGCGT
Source organism: Philereme vetulata (assembly GCA_918857605.2). NCBI lineage: Eukaryota > Metazoa > Arthropoda > Insecta > Lepidoptera > Geometridae > Philereme > Philereme vetulata. The sequence goes on from OU975420.1 coordinate 3,643,881, forward strand.
CCCTGCAGAGATCAGGCTGCCTATGGAGCAGCCACCATGCTTCGACGATAATTCCCATCGATCCTCATCAATAACATTAAACGCGGCACTGGACTGTGACAACACAGCGCATAGATCGGTGGCGTCCTCACGACTTCCCTCACCGCCAACCCTGGTGCTACAACAGTTATCTCCTCGCCACTAGCTGGGCTCTCAAAGTGCCAGCGCAAGATGCAGTTGCAAAAAACACCCTCAAGGTCACACTCTTGCACACTGTAGTCCACAGCCTGCCGGATATCAACGCTGAATTTCACGAATATCTTCCAGAACCCAAACATGTCACCAAAACGACGTCAGAAAAGCTCTACAGGTCTCACCAGCGAAACTGCCTGGCTGCTGGATACCACTATCTTAATCCTGACCATAAAGGTTCATGTATATAATGAGAACAATTATCTGATGAACACGCGAGCAATATTCATGAGTTCAGGCCTGGACACAGCAAATGGAGAACAAAGGCGGAAAATTTCTAGATCTAACAGAGTAACTTGGCTTGCAAGCGAAGGCCTGACTGATTACTTTCGACGTCTTGTTCAAGATGAAAAAGGGAAAAAAGTTCAAGGGTCCCACTCTAAGCAAGACTTGACTATTCCTGAGAAAAATACGTAAAGTTCAAGGGTAGAAGTTCGTCATACGTACGAGCTGTATCTAGGGAACATCCGGATCTACCAACGATGAACCAGGACGCCAGCTTTAGAAAAAAGAAATTCCTAAAAAATGAGGAACACGAACAACAACTGGACATCGAGTCGGCCCTCGAGAGTTTCACTAGAAATGTCATTTCTACACTAGAAGGCTTCACCCCTTATGAAATCAGCGAGGAATCCAATGCAGTGAATAAACCCTTTGAAGTCTCAGTAACTGTCAAACGATTCTTTATGTGGCTCAAAGACATTAAAGGGCTCACCTCCGCAGAAGAACACCGCCATGAAGTTATAAAAGATTTGGTTTACTCAGAAGCTCAATACTTCCTGTACCTCAGAGAAATCTTCTTGGTATATATTGCTACCACGCATGTCTTGCAGAACCATGGCGTGCTGCTTGACTTTAATACGAACACATTGTTTCCACACATACTTGACATTCTGAATGCAAATACGAAGTTATGGGAGGCGACGTTATACCCATTGATTAAAATATCTAAGGAAGCCAAAAAACCGATCGACTATAAAAGGCTCATTGACGGTTTCAACCAGTTTCCCGAGATCCTTGAAGCGTACGAAGAGTACGTGCAAGATCCACCAACTGCCGTAGATTATCTACGCCTCATGAAGTTCTCTTTCGAGTTCAACGTTTATGTGAGTTGGCGTAATCAGTTTGCCGGTGATCGGCTTATCTTAACGAACATGCTTATCAAACCTATGCAGCGCCTCACAAAATATAGCCTTCTGGTCAAATGTAGCGCTCAATACACTACTGATAGTAACGAATTAAAAGAATTGGAACAAATGGATACTGTCATTACATCATTCACTCAGGGAGTGAACCGGGTCATTCGTCAAAAAGAATAGTTTGTGACGGTCGAAGAACTGATAATCGAGCCCTACGAACCAGACTTCAAAGGAGACGACGATATGGAAAAAGCTTACAAGAAGTTTAGCAAAGTTAATCTTTTTTTGCCAATGATAAAATGCGGCCCAAACTTGAATAGATGTCTCATTCTTCAAGGAAATTTACAATATAAGGATTTCCAGAAAGAGATCGATGCTCATAACCTGCTTTTCTCCGACATGATCCTTATCTGCAAAAAGCAAGGGATAAAGACAAAACAGAAAATCATTATCAATTGCAAATATCCCGCATCTTCTTGCACCGAACGATCCCTATCTCTAAACTAGCAAAGGTTGAACAACAATGAACAACAAGCTCTGATCTACGTGGTACTAGACAAACAGGAATGTTTAAAGACTGTATTTCAATTGTCGCAGTTATCTAGAGATGCTAGTCCAGGAACCACCCTGAAACTCTGAGAGTCTAAGGTTTTCGAGGTATTGATAACTTTCGCATTGACTAAATTGTACTAACACTACCCCGTTGTTAACCTCTTTAGCATAGAAAGAGTTTACCATGACAAAAGTTATAAGAAAGATCATTAAGATATCTGTACTATAGAATAACGAGCAAGAGACAGGCTCGCTGCCATGTTGCACCCAAACATGCGTCATCACATCCCTGCCAGAGATGCTGACGTACTGGTGTCTGCAACTGATCGTGAAAGAGGTCTATCGAATCTGCATACTATTTTCGAACCTTGGTGCTACAACAGTCATCTTCTCGCCACACGCCAGGCCCTCGGAGTGCCAGCGCAGTAGGCAGTAGCGAAAACACTCTCAAGGTCATACTCTCGCACACTGTTATCCACAGCCTGCCGGCTATCAACGCTGACTTTCACGGATATCTTCCAGAACTCAAACATGTAACAGAAATGGCGTCAGAAAAGCTCTTCAGGTCTCACCAGAAGTTGATGCAGCGGAACCGCCTGGCTGCTGGATACCACTATCTTAATTCTGACCATAGAGGTTCAAGTAATCCACCTCCATGTCCTACTAGGGCATCTCTGAAATGGTATATATTGCTACCACGCATGTCTTGCAGAACCATGGCGTGCTGCTAGACTTCAATACGAGCATATTGTTTCCACACATTCTTGATATTCTGAATGTTATGGGAGACGACGTTATACCCATTGATTAAAATATCTAAAGACGCCGAAAAAACGCTCGACTATAAAAGGCTCATTGACGGCTTCAACCAGTTTACGAGATCTTCGAAGCTTACGAAGAGTACGAGCATGATCAACCAGTTGCCGTAGAATATCTACGCCTCATGAAGTCCTCTTTCGAGTTCAACGTTTATGTGAATTTGTGTAATCAGTTCACCGGTGGTCAGCTTATGCCAACGGACATGCTAATCAAACCTATGCAGCGCCTCACTAAATATAGCCTTCTGGTTAAACGTATCGCTCAATAAACTACTGATAGTAATAAATTAGAAGAATTGGAACAAATGGATACTGTCATTACATTATTCACTCATGGAGTGAACCGGGCCATTCGTCAAAAAGAATAGTTCGTGACGGTCGAAGAACTGATAATCGAGCGATACGAACCAGATTTCAAAGGAGACGACGATATGGAAAAAGCTTACAAGAAGTTTAGCAAAGTCAATCTTTTTTTGCCAATGATAAAATGCGGCCTAAACTTAAATAGATGTCTCATTCTTCAAGGAAATTTACAATATAAAGATAGATAGATAAATAATTCTTTATTATTACACCAAATTAAAATAACTTATCCTAGAAAACTTAAAGATTAATACATGGTGGTCCAATGAGCGGCCTCATCGCTCAAAGATTTCCAGAAGGAGATCGATGCTCATAACCTGCTTTTCCCCGACATGATCCTTATATGCAAGAAGCACACAAAATCATACAAGGATAAAGACAAAACAGAAAATCAATATCAATTGAAAATATCCCGCATCTTCTTGCACCGAACGATCCCTATCTCTAAACCAGCGAAGGTTGAACATCAATGAACAGCAAACTCTGATCTACGTGGTACTAGACAAACAGGAATGTTCAAAGACTGTATTTCAATTGTCGCAGTTATCGAGAGATGCTAGTCCAGGAACCACCCTGAAACTCTGAGAGTCTAAGGTTTTCGAGGTATTGATAACTTTCGCATTGACTAAATTGTACTAACACTACCCCGTTGTTAACCTCTTTACCATAGAAAGAGTTTACCATGACAAAAGTTATAAGAAAGATCATCAAGATATAATCTGTACTATAGAATAACCAGCAAAAAAAACAGGCTCGCTGCCATGTTGTACTCAAACACGCATCACCACATCCCTGCCAGAGATGTAACACACTGTTGACATACTGGTGTCTGCAACTGATCGTGAAAGGAGTCCATCGAATCTGCATACTATTTTCGAATCTGGAAACAAAAAATACAATACTTGGCAGTCACGCTCTCTGTCCTTCCAATCAATCTTCCTTTCAATCCATCACGAGCCACAGCTCCCACATTTCAAGTGTTAAATATCATCTATTTATGAGTGGAGGATCTCATGCAAAGTTACGTTCGGCGTCTCTGCAGAGATCAGGCTGCTCTATGTAGCAGCAACCATGCTTCGACGATAATGCCCATCGATCCCCATCAATAACATTGAACGCGGCACTGGTCTGTGATAACGCAGCACATAGATCGGTGGGGTCCTCACGACTTCCCTCACCGCCAACCCTGGTGCTACAACAGTCATCTCTTCGTCACTCGTCGTGCCCTAGGAGTGCCAGCGCAGGAGGCAGTAGCAAAAACACTCTCAAGGTCATATTCTCGCACACTGTTGTCCACAGCCTGCCGGCTATCAACGCTGACTTTCACGGATATCTTCCAGAACTCAAACATGTAACCGTAACGGCGTCAGAAAAGCTCTTCAGGTCTCACCAGGAGTTGATGCAGCGGATCCGCCTGACTGCTGGACATCACTAGCTTAATCCTGACTATCGAGGTTCAAGCTATCCACCTCCGAGTCCTACTAGAGCATCTCTGAAAAGAGGACTGGCGTTCTCCTACTCGTTCAAATCGAACCCACCTCTGATGAGATCAAACAACGTCCACAGTGGCTCAGAAGTGCCATTGAAGTACCAAGATTAGCAGACGTGCTAAGACGGCTCTTAGAAAGGATATCTTCACAAGGAACAGATGAACAGTCGGGCACCAGTAGCCGGCAACGTTCGCCTTCGCCTTATACCAAGCGATCAGGGATGCTTGGTCGACTTTAGGAGAAAAAACACAAAAGTCTCTGTTTCTTAGAAGATTTGAATAAGCTGCTCACGGGTGGAATGGCTTCGAAGATTTATGACGTCTACATACACAATTGCTTGTTGTGTCGTGATTGAATGAAACGCCTCGAGGGCTAAACAACAACATGTTTATTTAAGTACCCACATATTATAATTAAGTGATACCTACAAAAATATACAATTATTTACAAGACTATATGTATATAGAAAAAACAGTTGAATCATCTAAAGATCGATAGATCTATAGATAGCTCGCCTGCTGCAGATCCCTATCCAGCAGAAGTCCCCCCAAGACACTGGCTGCATTGCCCCGCTGAATTGCAATGCTTATGCGTTGATCCAGATAAGCGCCAGTTCTCGGATCACACGTTGCTTTGACCAGATGCCTAGAAAGAAATTTGAAGACGTGAAGGGTCCCGGTACGCCATGATTCCAGGGTCTCCACCCCAAATGGCTTAAATACGTAAGCTCTGGCGAGACTTCCATGATTTCACCATTGCATCAGATCTTGGTCACGCGGAAGAAGCAATTCAATAGATACTGAACACATGGCTACATAAACATCTTTTAAGAAAATAACACCCACCAATCACATACATAGTACTGTCCCCATATTTATATTCTCTGAAGAGGATCATGGTATCACAAGTATCACAAACCCGGCCGGAAACAATTATTTTCATATCATGCAAAAATTTGTGTAGGAAAATTTTATCCGCAATCTTTTGTATCTCAATCAGCCCACGAGACAGACAACTTCAGTTGTAAATATTTAATGATATTATGATAAGGGATGATAAGCGGGCAAATCCCCGTTCTAAGAAGCTACCCTAGTTTCGACCCTGTGTGCAAAGACGCTAATAAATTGTAACGAGCAATATCACGCGCGATTGCCTCGGGCCACACAATGAATTTCTAAATTTTAATGCGCTGGAACACTTTTAGCTTCCAATCGATTTCCTTAACTCATTAAATGGCGCGATTTGCTAGTAAACAATAAACTGCAGCTTTTAAGGCTTCTTACCATTAGTTAGTAAACTCGGAATATCCTTGGAAAAGTTGCTCCATGTTTTGTCTTTATCGAGGATTTGACATTGACACTGCCTGTTAATGCAAAAGATGAAAAACATTGCAACTATTTCAAAGATACTCGTACAGTGAGCTTATTAGTTACGCGGGTAATTATTTGGCCTCTTAAAGCTTAGTTTGAAAAACCTATCCAGAAACAAAACAACAATTTTTATATATATGAAGATGGAACAAGCTTATGGCCCCCTGATGTTAAGTGGTAACCATCGTTTATAACAGAGAATTGCCTCGTATGTCACATCTTCTGTTGCCAGAGAAAAGATTTTTGTATGAGATAGTGCAAAATGGGAATACCCAAGCTGGGTTGGGGAAAATCGCAATTCGTATGTGGGTAAGAACAGCGCAGGACAGAGGAAAAAGGCGACAGCGAAGAGAGGCCTGTGCCCAGAAGTGGGATGAGAAGGGCTGACGACGATGATGATAGTGCAAAATATTTACGTGCGGCTATTAGTAAATTTTTGATCTTCTGATATCTGATACAGATTTGATGTTCTCGCCTGTTAATAAAATTTTCCCGTTACAAAATGGTCCTGAATATAACAAGGTCAAAGCAGGAAAACTTTTGCATTTCGCTCAGCTAAGTTTTTACTCATGCAAGTAACACATTCCTGTAGTTAATTTATTTTGCAACAATAAACCAACCCATGTTTACTCTAAGTTTATGTGTGTAACAAAATATGAATACAAAAAGGCGTAGCAGAAAGTTATACAATTTCCAGCACCCCGCGTGCGTAAGTAAAAAGTTCTGTGTCAATAGACATTACAAAAACGCTGAAGTGGGCCTACCTTTGCGAAATTATATTTGTATTTAGTAGGGTTGTGCTGGATGCTGATATGATATGCAATCTAATACTAGTGTTTTGCCCTGAATCCGATCTCGCAAGTCTCCCATATAAACAAAAAATATTATTTATAATCTTTGACTATCAAAATAGTGCCACGAAATGTATAACCTCTAACTTGGCCTACAGTGTCATTCAAATTACAGGTAACGGCAGTTTACGTTATTGGTTACTTTTTTTTGGGATACAAATGGCAGTTATTCTGGATTTCAGACTTTTGCCTATATTTGTGTCACTTAAGCTACACGCATACCAAATTACAGCACTGTGGGGTTACTGGTGTACCATGTGAATTTTGTCAAAGTTCCGTTTTTATTATGGCTAATAACTCAAAAACTATAAGGACTTTACCAAACATAAAAAGGGAGACTAAATTTACACCTTTTAATGAAGACCTTTCATTTGACGTCCCTTTTGATCTAATAGTCTCAGTTTCATTTTTTTATCCTTTTTGAACCCCAATACCTCAACAACCCCCCCAACATGTTTAGCTCATTTAGTCACACCAAAATTGTGCCATCATTACCTACCTATGTATCAAATTTCACGATGATCGGATCAAGGCTTTGAAAGTTATCCTCGGACAAACAAACAAACATACATACAATGCCGATTTGTCCAATTGATTTAGAGATCTCGCTTCGCTCGATCAATTATAAATTTAAAATAAGTACTTTGTTATGTTTTTACAACTAAACGGTCAGATTTCGAAATTTGGTATATAGATAGAGCATTTATGAACAGAAAGATTATTGACAAGACTTATATACCTATAGAAGAAACAGCTGAAATAAGTAAAGACCGTGGCAAACGATCTATAGATAGCTTAACTGCCTCCGATCACTTCCAAGTGGAAGTGTCCTCAAGACACTGGCTGCATTGCATTGCATTATTACATTGATATATACATTATACATTGATTGAGTATAATTTGGTATATTATGACCTGCAATGAAATATAGGCTATTTACTATTGACAAACCACGCGTACCAAGCCTTTACAAGTGATACCTGCAAAGAGACCAGAAGAGAGTTAACAACAAAAAGAAACAAAAGAGAGTTATTTTTGAATTTTTAATAACAGTATGAACATACAATTTTGCTTAAGTTATTTCCATAGTTTCAACAATTATTTGGGCAACGTTACATCACTTATATTCAAATAAAAAATCCTTTCACCCAACCTTTTCAGTACACGCCCTGTTCAAGTTTTATCTGTTTGCACTATTGTCCCGGACGTATAAAAAGCACCAGGACCGCATGAAATATGGCTAACTTTATACTGCTTCTCGTTATAACATGAAAAATAATCTTTTCGAAAATATATTCGCCTGTTACCAGCAGTGCGTCAAACGAAACATTTAGCGCAGATATACTTCAGAGCTTTTTGAAAACGATGGCTTTTTTTTCTTCTTTTTGCGGACTTCTTTTAGACGGTTTATTTATAGGTTCATGTATATTTACATCGGGGACGGTGTAACCTGACCAAGGAAGTGTTCTGTGCGAAGCCGAAGAAGAAGTTTATTATAAAGTACCCTGAATCGAATGAATGAATGAATGAAAATACTTTATTGTACACAAAAAAATATAAACAAAATAGAAAACACAAAGCAAATAGTACAATGGGCGGTCTTATCGCTTAGAACAAAGATAATGGTCGGGGGTCGAATAACAGGAATAAATAATTTATGAAAAGGGAAATACTGAAAATAAAGAAATACTAAGGTTTATCAGGACAGAGTGTTTGAGAACGTAGACGTATAGATGTTTCATTGCTCATAGCGTACTTCAAACATAGTGTTATATAGTACATAAGTGTTTTTTCCGCCACTTAATTTATTAACAGAAATATTATACTAGTAGATTATTAAACAAGGGGATAAAGCAGTGTTTTGCGTCGCGGGAGCTATACTGAATCCCGAAAGTAACGAAGGATTCTAGAGTTAACTCACGAGTGGAGCGAGGGTGCTACTAAAATCCTGAGTGCAGAGAGGGATATAAGCACGCTCAAGACGCAGACAACTATATCCACGAGGAAAAGAATCTACTTTTCACACTTTCTAGGAAATAAATTTTGTCATTTTAACAGCGTTTCGCGGCATTTGCTTTATAAGATACGTAAGACATCAGAAGAAATAAACGGGCAAGGAAACACAAGAAGTCCTAAAAAGACACAAGAACACATAATAGATATTTTGCGTTTTGTGCAGAGAGGCTAATTCGATTTATGAGTAAGTTCATAATGTGTGGGTCTCTTCGGTTAAAATTTGAATACATATGAGAATCCAAATTCAAATCACATTATATCCGCGCGGGTATAATGAAATTCGGTACAACTTTACTCCTGGCTCAGCCGTTACGTAGGTCTTTAATCGCTTGATTTGGGTGAGGTTTACATGACATGTAATTAACATTGTCGAGCAGGTGTAAATAGATTATTAAACGAGAGGGGCTAAAACAGTGTTTTGCGTCACGGGCGCTATATTGAATCCCGAACGTAACAAAGGATTCTAGAGTTAACTCACGAGCGGAGCGAGGCTTTACTAGAATCCTGAGTGCAGAGAGGGGTATAAGCACGCCTAAGATGCAAAACAGCTTTATCCAGGAGGAGAATATTCTACCTTTCACACTTTCTGCGAGACAATAAAAACCAAATCTAGGTTGGCGCATTCTGTGCAGTAGTTAGTTCGATTTACGAATAAGTTCTTATTGTGTGGGTCTCTTTGGTTAAAATTTGAATACAAATGAGGTTCCAAATTCAAAACGCATACAATTCAGTACAACTTTACTCTCGGCTCAGTCGTAGGGATTTAATCACCTGCTTTCGGTGAGGTTTACATGACATATAATTTGACATTGTCGGGCAGTTGGTGTAAAAAATTATTTACATCTCTCTACAGTTGACTCACCTAAAGAATGTTGCAAACGATATAATTATATGTATGCAAACTATAGATAGCTCAACTGATTTAAATAATTACCAGGCGGAAGTGTCCCTAATAAGTCATATACTAAGTGTATGTCAAATCGTAGAGTAAATCAATCTCGCAGACGAGAGTCTGATGTACTCGTATATATGTAACCAGCTGTATCACCCGCGGTTACGAGTGGTTTGTCCATAAAAACCTTACATTCCTTCTACGTAGTCAGGTAAAAAGCAGTATATATTCTGATCCCAGTCATATTCTATCTATATACCAAATTTCATTGAAATCGGTCCAGCCGTTAAGTCGTGAAAATGTAACAAACAGGCAGAAAGACAGAGTTACTTTCGAATTATTAATATTAGTAAAGATATAAAGCCTAACATAATCAGAATAAATCCGTAATTCGTTTTGTTCTCTTCGCGTTTTAATTAATTAGTGAAAATATTTTTTCTCAGGCTTCTAGATGAAACAAAAAGTCAATAAGGGTAATATAATTGGCTTATTCTTTACTGAGGTATGTTTTTCTGGTACTTATGGGGATACTATAATCAACTTTATTTGCTATCCGATTATATATGGCATGACTATTTAGACCAATGTAAAGAAACTGTTTTCTCATGGCTTTCAGGGTGAATAAAATTCGAAACACGATCTACAGATTACGGAAAACACTATGTTCGGAATTATACGGCAAACAATGAGTAAAACAATAAAATACCATCCACGTCGGCGCGTGCGTCACGACCGGTGAAAATGGCTTGGGCTGTCATGCCTTCTAGCCAGACAGTTTTTTGTGGAGGAGCTCAGAAGGCCAAGTTACATTCGCTTCGAATCGATTCGTTTTCTACATAGGTTTGTTGTCGATATATCACGTGATATTTCCATAGCATGTGTCAATCCCATACATTTTCGAACTTATCGACTAGCGTCATCGCCTAATCGAATGTAACTTGGCTAAGCCCTCAGGCATCTCAGCGCTAAAAGACGCGTTCGAACACATACCCTTGATGCATTAAGCCCACGTTACACCAATTATTATTCCTACAGTTTGTTTCTCAAACGCAGATTAAACATGGGTTAAATAGCGTTTTAAGTCAAATCATAACTTAAATAAAAAATGAAAACATTTATTTAACTCGACGTAAACAAATGAAACGCAATAGAAGAAGAATAAAATGCCTTCTGGCTCCAATAATAAGATTAATTAGTCAAATTACCTCATGAATATCATCTAATCAACTGTTCGCCCAATTGACCATAACTGATATAAAATGTTAGTTAGTAATAATACTTTTCAGTTTGATAGAGACTTGTACCTTTATTTCTTTTGAAATAACACTTGTTTCTTTCAAATAAAAACATTACAATGCCATAATCATATTGTTACATTGTATGTATGTATGTTTGTCCGAGGATAACTTTCGAATCGTTAATCCGATCATCGTGAAATTTAATACATAGGTGATGACCTGATGACACAATTTTGGTGTGACTAAATGAGCTAAAAATGTTGGGGGGTTGCTGAGATATTGGGGTTCAAGAGGGGTAAAACAATGAAAAAGAGGCTAACTGGTCAACTGAGACGTCAACTGAAAGGTATTTATTAGTGCATTTATACATAGTTTTTATTTTTCGTGAACTCTTTATAGTTTTTGAGTTATTAGCCATAACAAAAACTGAACTTTGACAAAATTCACAGAGTACACCAGTGCTGAAATTTGGTATGCGTGTAGCTTTAGTAACACAAATATAGACAAAAGTCTGAAATCCAGAATACCTGCAATTTGTACCCCAAAAAGAGTAACCACAATACATGAACTCCCGTTACCTGTAACTTGAATGAAACTGTAGGTCAAGTTTTTGGTTTTTCATTTCGTGGCACTATTTTATTAGTTAAGGCCGGCTTGCACGATCCCTAAAGGCACTTAGCGACTAAACATTTTTAAATTGTACGCATTCGTATGATTTGACAAGTCCTTAAATCTTAATTAGCCACTAAATACGTTTAGGCATCGTTGCGAGTCGCCCTAAGAATATTTTTTTTTGTTTAGGGAGACTCGCGAGATCTTAGTTCAGGGCGAACCACTAGTATATAAAAATAATTATATAAATGAAACCGTATAAAAACGCGTACATAAGTTTAAATATCTCGGGAACTACATTACTGACGACCTTGACGACCATGATGACATAAATAAATAAGTATTGCTGGACATTTCATACAGCGCTATCTAGCCCCAAATTAAGCAGAGCTTGTACTATGGGAACCAGATACCTGATAGAATACTTATATACAATAATTATTTTTTGTAAACACATACTTATAATATATAGAAAAACACCCAGACCCAGAACAAATATCTGCAGATCCTGCAAACATTTGTTCCGCGGCGGGAATCGAACCCGCTACCTCCTAAGTCTAAGCCGGCTATTCGCCCACTGTACTACGGAGGTCGTCAAAACGTAGAAAGGGGACGCAGGGCACTGGCGGCTAGAAGTAATATACTGGCGCGCAGGTTTGCCCGTTACAGTGGGCAAGTAAAAACCACAGTTGTCAAAGCCTACTGCCAATCATTCTACACGAGCAGCCTGTGGGTCAGCTGTTCTAAAAAGTCACTCAGTGCACTGCATGTGTAATATAATAATGGATTCAGGATGTTGGTGGAACTGCCTCGCTTCTGCAGCGCTTCGAACATGTTTGCCGAGGCGTGGGTCGATGGGTTCCACTTCCACTCCATCATCCGCAAAAATACTGCCTCACTGCTCAGTAGAGTGCGGGGCAGTACCAACACCATCCTGCAGGTCATAACTGGCAAATACGACTCACCGATTATGAAGTCTTTCAATCGAGTTCTGATCGAATAGTCTTTGTGAGAGACTATTGGCTCGGGACTTGAGTGAGGGACTATAACTTAAACTTGTATTGTTATTATTTGAATTTTGTTCGTTTAATTGTGCCTATACTTTGTACTAATCCATGTGACATGTTTTAATTAAGTTTTTTTAATAACTAATATGGATCTTCGACATCTGACAATTTTATAAATGAATCGGAATACTTTATATTATAATTGAAATATCTCAACCAATACCTACATAGTAAAAATATAATATAAATAAATAGTTATTTAAACGAATGTATAAAATTAATTATACTTATCGACGGGTGTATTCTGCCTGTCCTAACCTACAGTGCCCAGTCTCGGTCACTGACCGAGTCTCAGAAGTTCAAACTAGGAGTTTGCCAAACAGCGATGGAGCGCAACATTTTGGGTGTAAAGCGGATCGACCGAATTCCAAACTCCTGGCTTCGCTCGAAGACCGGCATCGCTGACGTGGCCATCAAGGCTGCAAAACTGAAATGGGACTGGGCGGGCCATGTCTCCCGTATGCAACCCGATCGGTGGGCCAAGGACACAAGCATATGGATTCCAAAAACGGAAAGCGAAGCCGAGGAAGGCCTAAAAAGCGCTGGAACGATGACTTGGACGTCTTCCAAAGAGACTGGCGGGATCTGGCTCTAGACCAATGGTTCCCAACCAGTAGTCCGTGGACCACCAGTGGTCTGTAGAAGCCTAAATATGGTCCGCGAATGATTTTAAATTTAGCGGTGAGCCGTTGGTCGCCGTGCCGTTGATTCGTTTTGGTGTAAGAAAGCAATTTCTTATACTAAACTTCAAGAAATCGCCTTGCACTATTTTATGGTTCAACAATTTTCAACAATTTATATATGTGAACCAGGATTTTCTGCTTTGTTGGTAATTAAAAACAATGCGAGGAATCGTTTGAAAGTAAGTGATGATTTGCGTGCAGCTTTGAGTAACAATATTAGTCCTAGGATAGCCGAACTCGTGAAGAAGATGCAAGCTCAGAAATCACATTAATGCTAAATTAAGTTTATCCTAAACATATTATTATTTATTGTTATGTAATTCCCTATTGAGTTTTTAATTAAAGTTTCAGTTTGATTATTACAGTTTATTTTTATTATACCTACATAGTGGTCCCTGCTAACAAGAATAATATAAAAGTGGTCCCTGACCAAGAAAAGGTTAGGAAACCCTGTTCTAGACCGTGATAGGAAGAAGGGGAGGTCTTGGCCCAGCAGTGGGATAGTACGGGCTAGTAAAAAAAACCAATTACTTTGTCTTATAATACATACTCTGTGTAAACATGTTAACGTAGGTGCATAAATGTTGAAATGTTCATTGATTGTTTTGTTGAGATTTTTATTTGTATTATAAAAAGGCGCCTTCAGTAATGAGTAGTTTGCGATGCTAAAAAACAAACAAAAATAAAGTGCAATTACCTATCTCTTACCCCAAAAAAAATTAAACATTGTTTAGTGCGTGTTTAAAAAAATGCAGTAGGTACATAAATTGGAAAGGTTTTTTTTAATTACGTGCTAAACAATTGTTAAACTTTTTTGTAGTAACAAAGTCTGTTTTTAAGACCTTAAACAACCTTTTTAATACAAATATTCACTTTTTATCTTGTATAATACTACTTCACACCGGGAAAGTTGCTCAACTTGTACCAAGCACAAGTCCGATCGTGTTTGGAGTACTGTTCTCACCTCTGGGACGGATCAGCGAAGTACCAACTTGAAGCTCTGGAATCAATTGAGAGAAGAGCCAAGAAGCTTATAGACAACGATGAGCTAGTTGATGCAAGGCTCCTCAGACTGGAGCATCGACGAAAGGTTGGTTTTTTATCGAGTACATTTTGGGGAGTGTGCGGCGGAACTTTTCAACCTAATCCCACCATTTCCATTCTATCATCGGACAACCAGACGCTCTGAGGTGCGCCACCGCTGTATGGTAGAAATACCTCCCATTCGCACAAAGCGGTTCTCTTCGACCTTTATTAAGCGCACCGCCAAAGAGTGGAATGCCTTGCTAGAGTCTGTGTTTTCTGATAGCTACAACCTGGGTATCATTAAGTCGCGAGTGAATAGGTTTCTTCTAGGCAAGCGTGTATCATCGTTTACCATCAGGCGAGATCGTGGTCAAACGCAAGCCTTTAATGTATAAAAAAAGTATGTATCAACTGTAATAAGATAAGCTTAGATATAAGAAAATAATCAATACTGCAACACTACATTCCAACTAGATTTCACTCGTGTTGAAAGGCCCATTCTCTCTCTCTCTGGTTAACTGCGCCCATGCAAAGGAACTTGGAAATCATATTTTCTCTATAAACACAATGAACTATACGAAGCCTTTATGTATGTACGGACTGTAGTGTTGTGTATTTCTTTTGTGTATCTAGAGTACCTATAGTTTCTGTTTTCTTACGTCATTATTCAAGTTTTTAGAGTAACTGTTAGTAAATAAGAAGAGACCATGTAAATGGTACAAATGTTATATTTTTTACAATTCTCAAGCTAACCTCGTTTTATGATGGGATTCGGGTAACTTTTATAATGCGGATGCAACTCAAATTCAGAAAAAAGTATGTAAAAATCAGTACCTATATATCTAAGTTTTTGAGAAATCGTTCATTTTGAATCAAGCCAGATAAAAAGTCAGTACGAGTCAAGTCAGTAAGAGTACCAGTCAAGCACGAGTAGGACTCGCGCATCGAAGGTAGGTAGGTTTATTTTTGTTAATTAAGCAGCGCCATCTAGTTATGCGACCGGTAAACCAAGAAAACTTTTAAAATCGATGTCTATAAAACTTTGCTTGATAGAGACTTCGTTATAATATTTCTGTAATCTTTACATATACAAACGGAGATAAGAGGGAAGCGCCGGTGTTATTTTGACATCACCATCATCATAACTCATTCATCATAACTCAAAAACTGTACAAAACAAAACTAAAAAATGGTTTTGGAATGTGTAAATTAATTCCTTTGGTTTGGTTCCTACCTCACCTTTGGTCCATTTTGACCTCGTAACCCTATTTTTAAATTTTCACAATTTTCGCTTGTTTGTCCAACAAAATGATTTTTTTATTTGAATTTGTTTACTTGCAATATTGGAAAGTTTGTAGTATTTGTAACTATTCCAAATTTAAAGCCGATAGGTTCAGTAGTTGCTGAGATAGTCAGCTGTGACAGACAGACGAACGAACAGTCAAAGTCGTTGCGACTTTGACTGTTCGTTCGTCTGTCTGTCAAGGGTTCCGTTATTACTATTTTGGTGCGGAACCCTAAAAACCTGGTAGATACCAATAACGTTGCAGTATTCAGTTTATAATGAAAACCTGTGGAAATAAGCTGAATAAGCGGGTAAATGTGTGGTAGAATGCAAAATTAATGCATTATTTATATAGCGGTTACCGCGTTATAAATAGACTGCGTACACACGGCTACACATCAAGCTATAATTTCCAGTATAAGCTGACCTCTCATTCTACGAAAAGCCTACACAATGCGAGGTCAGCTTATTCTGGAAATGTATAGCTTGATGTGTAGCCGTGCGTACATTCGGGAATTTTATTTGCCGAGTAGTGTCAACCTTTTATTAATGTGACAAAATATACAGAAAATTACAAACAACCTTACAAGGCCTAACTTTTTTTATGTTTTATGAAACACTAGCTGTTACCCGCGACTTCGTACGCGTTACACTACATAATGTGTAGGTAACCAAGAACTAAAGCTATACTCGCCGTTGCAACTTGACTTGACACCCCATTTTTAACCCATGGGGCTTGATTTATGGGCTAAAAAGTAGCCTATGTGGTAATCCAGGTTATAATCTGCGTACATACTAAATTTCATCAAAATCAATTCAGCCGGTAACAAACAAACATTCAAACTTTCGCATTTATAGTATAAGTGTGATAAATTAATAAGTATTAGTTTTCCGTCTAGTCTAATTTTAGTCTAGTCTAATCTCTCAAATCAGTTAATACGGTTCTGCACATGTTGTTTAAATTAATGTCGTGATTGCGGTGACAGACTGTATACTAATATAAATATAACTTTACTGTGCCAAATTACACACTCCTCCGTGCGCGCAAAGTTGCAAAGGGTCACAAAGATTTATCTTCAAGTAATTATACTAACTGGCGTCCGCCCGTAACTTCGCACGCGTGGTTTGTCAATAAAAAGTAGGTAGACTATGTTTTAATCCGGGTCTTAATCAATCTATTTAAATACCAAATTTAATCTAAATCGATTCAGCCGTAATGACGTGATTGAGTAACAAAGAAACATTCAAACCTTATTCATAAATTAGCGTGATATTAAAAAAATTGCCATTATTTGCCAGGGATAATGAAATAGTTTTCCCCTATTTATCATTTATATTCTGAGTATTTTTTTAACCTATGTCATCCCACTGCTGGGCAAAGGTCTCCCCCACTGTCTTCCAGAAGTTTCGCTCGCGGGCCAAATCCCACCAATCTGTCTCGAAGGATCGAGATCGTCACGACAGCGTCTACCAGGCCTTTCTCGGCACCGTCGCCCGTCTTCAGGGACCCACTGCGTGACGATCGTTGCCCATCTGTCTGGGTGCATTCGTCTTACGTGGCCCGTCCAATCCCAGTTTAGCCTGGCAGTCTTATTTCCTGCATCAGCAATGCCGGTCTTTAAGCGCAGCGTGGTGTTACGGATTCTGTCAATCCTCTTTACTCCAAGAACGCTGCGCTCCATTGCTCTTTGGCAAACCTTGACTTTGGATTTTTGAGCCTTGGTTAAAGACGACGTTTAGGAACCATAGGTAAGGACGGGTAGTATACACATGTCGATGAGTTTGCGCTTTAGTGACATAGGAAGGTTTCCCTTCATCAGCTCTTTCATGGACCTGTAGTTCTTCCAGGCGTTCTCGATGCGGCGATCGATCTCCTTATCTTGCCTGTTTTTGAAATAAACTAACTGGCCCAAGTAGATATACTCATCGACGTAGTGTATAGCTTGCCCGTCAACCTCGATCATGCGTTAGGTGGAGTTCGTCATAATTTGAGTCTATAACCGATTCATCGTTAATCCAACCTCCAGGCTTACGATGCTCAGTTTTTGGAGCATGCTTTGCAACTCAGGTGCAGTTGGGGTGAAGAGTACAATGTCATCCGCAAAGCGTAGATTTTTTAGTCTCTTTTCTTATATCCCCCTTTGAGCCCAAGGTTCTGCCAGTTTTTCAAATACTTCCTCGAGTGTGCTGGTGAATAATTTGGGAGAGAGCGGGTCACCCTGTTTAACGCCTTTATCTATAGAGAAATGTGGTCCTGAGGTTATTAATTTGATGTCGGCTGTACTAACTTTTCCACTATTCCACACTTCTGAGTATTTATTCTCGAATAAATATTGTCTTTGTCTATGATAAAAAAAATAAAATTAGATGTGGTTGCCTTCATAGAGTGAGCACAGAGAGAGCGTTTTTTAATGGTATTTATGGGGAAACAGGCTTACGGCCCACCTGATGGTAAGCGGTCACCGTCGCCTATTGACACCGGCAATACCCGTGGTATTGTCGATGCGTTCCCGACACTGTTAAAACCTCTTTACACTTCTCTTGAAGCGTGCCATGTCGTAGCCTAATGGGAAAAGCTCAGATGGTCTATTGTATTTTATTTAATTTAAAGCTACGTTAATCATTGGAAATTAATAATTAATTAAATTAAATTAAAACATTTTGCATGACATCTTTAAAAGTGTATTCATACGACATTAGATGGTGTTATCATGCACGAGTTTATCCGAGAATCATTCCTCAATCTGTGCCGCAACTGGTAGTAAAGTTATGATGACAGCTTAAGATATTCTGTTAGTTCGCACACATCTTAATAAACAGTGCAAAAATCAGACTTATAGAGGTCAAGCGACGCGGCTAATGGACAAATGACCAGCGCAATGGGATAACGACCGGGACGTTACTACGTCACAATAACTAGATACTTACATGAACAATACCTACATTTTATGTGAAAATTGACGTAATATACAATATTTTTTTTGTATATATTAATTTCTGGATTGGTAATGGATTGTTATCCATTGATAGTACATTTCGATCTATTCAATTGTCTTTTTTTTAAAGAGTTCTATTTTATTTACTCGGTCCTGAAGTAACTTACGAGTATAGCAAGTGATCATCTGTGGCGTTGGAGTTTAGTTGGGCAAGTATTAAGCGATGCGATATTCATGAATATCGATCCTAAGGGCGCCGATCGCCAATATCTCTCGAAATTTGTTTCAAAGATTTGACCCAAACCGACAAACATTATAAATTCTAACAGACTTTGCCTGTCCCATGTTTATTGTCCAATAAATCTATCATGAGGGTTAGCAGGCAGGTTTTATCGCAGCCATTCTAGATTTTTAAGGAAAAATGGAGGCGAAGGACAGAGTTTATGATCCCTAACATCCGTTTCATGGGTTCATAAAACTAGTTACGTCCTACTAATATTACAAACGCGAAAGTTTGGATGTATGGATGTTTGTTACTCTTTCACGCCGGAAAAGCTGAAACGATTGCGATGAAATTTGGTATGTACGTAGATCATAACTTGGAATAAAACATAAAATACTTTTTATTGGCAAACCACGCGTGCGAAGCCGCTGGCAACAGCTAGTACTAAATATATCTATTTTTATTTTTAAATTCCGTAATCAAACTCTGAATTCTTATAGTTTCACCATGTCCATCTTATTGATGTACATATTCATAATAGTATAAGGCTCAGTTTGGCTATATTATACCTATAGTATCTGTAGTCAGTCATACCTACCTACATTGTCATGCCCATCCTATGTCTATCGAGCCAAAGCAGAGATCCTTTGCATCTAAACACAAGTTTTTAAATTTAGAGCAAGGTACTAAAGCATTTGATATAGATAATAAGGTTGTAGTGCAGACCCACAAGATACAACACCCTAGGTATCCTAGAATTATAACTAGTTATATAAGTGCACTTTGTAAAACCATTTTTTTTAAATAAATACATATTCATTCATTCGTTCATTCATCTGTCGTCTGTCAGAGTAGTTGCAACCTTTTAGTCGTTGACTTTTAGTGCTGTGAAGCTGAAATTTGACATGATTGAATTGAGTAATAATGCCTGGAAATGAAGTAATGAAATACAAATTACAAAAAAATGTTTTTCGGGGTACCTCTTCTTTTTTCTCCTCTCTTTTCGGGGTATTGAACACTTTTTTGATAGAAAAATCCGTTTAATAAATATAAAGCTTTACAGTGGCTTTTTTCGTAATAGTCGCACTTGACACACTTACCTGATGGTATGTGATGGTGTGCTCCGAGATGGCGCGCGCTTGCCTAGAAGGAACTTGTTCCCTCTTGGCTTGAAAATAATGTTTAATGGCTTACCAATAATAAATGTTGAAAGATTGTTCAATCATGAATTTACATATCTCAAAGAAACTGTTCAATCAACTATATACCATTGCGAACGATGTATAGATAATTCAACTGGTCCAGGCCACTAATAGGCGGAAGCATCTGACAGACGAAGTATCAGTTAAACTCATCAGTTAGATCTTTTTACAAAAAAGTGGCACTCCGGGAGTGCCGACAGAAATGAAAACTTAAATAAAAGCAGACTACACTACGGATACTTATATACAGAGGTGTTAGTAACAGTCAGTGGCAGGTGTCGGTAACAATGTCGCGAGTTCAATGGTTTTTTCCCATCTCAAAAAATTTATATATATATATAAATAAATATAAATAATAATCGCCTTTACATGGGTAAAATGTAAATTTTTATTAGTTTAATATCTTAGCTTATTATACGGAGGATGGTTATTGATTTTCGAAAATGCGTAAGTACCTAATTAAAAGATTGCCAATATTGAAAACTCGAGTGTTTTGCAAGATAATATAACAGTTGTAAAAAGAAAACACAAACGATAAACCACACCTTTACCGAAGCGTAATAAGGCTTGACTGGACTAGTCAATAAGTTTAAATTTTTCCTAAAAAAAGATGCTGGAAGTGTTTCTTGAACTTAAAATTACTGTTAATTGCCTGAACAATGTATCTAAAAACCTTGCCAAACGGTTCACAAATCACTCGAGGCCGAAGTGTAGGCATAAATAACGTTATAATTACCTCAAATTAATAATATCTATTAATTTAAACTAATTTACAATCTTGGGAAGATGCATCGTATTCCACGGAACATAGCTCAGGTTTAAGGGTGCTCAGGAAGATGAAATCTCCATTATTCAACGTCCACGATATAATACCTACCAGTTATGATAAATAACTTGTACCAAATAATCCTGTTAGTTCCTTGAGGATCAACCAGATAAAAATCATGTTTGCGTGATATAACAGTAAATTGACATCTTATTTTAACAATTTTTATATACTTAGGAATAGTATTAGTAGTTTTGAAATTGCATTCACACGGACATTTTACCTGAATGTTCATCCCCTCGGGTTCATTTAGAGTTTTTTACTAAAGACAAAATGACATGATTCACTGCAGAATCTACATCTTATATCTAGTGTAGATAATAGGTGGAAACCCACAAATCCAGTTTTAAATACAACGCAAATTTTTTACAGAGCTCTGACCGCAGACTAATGGGTTCTAGAAAACTACCGCAGAAGTTCCCAGTTATGACTTCAGAGCCGGGAGGCAAAACCATTTTAAATACCCAAATGGCTCTTTAAGCATCACTCTCACCCGTAACTTTTTTAATAATTCCTCTCGCCGGGCTAGCCGGTGGATTAACTACCAAAATTTATCCGTAAAACAGTGAAAGAATCCAAAATGTCCGCATTCAAATAAGTAACGAGCGTCTGAAAAGAGAATGAATATTTAAACGCACTCACCTGATGGCTGTAACCTCCTTTGTCTCGGTTGAAGGAACTTAAAAAATAAAGCACTGAATTTAAAATTAGAATGGAACTTCTAGAAAATTGTGGCGTAGGCACGTCTATTCGTGTCGACCGCCCGACGGAGACTGAAATGTGGAGGTATTCCGAAATCTGAGGGAGGATTCAACCCTGCATGGACTCATTGCATTTATTCTTTATAGAGTTGTAATAAAGTCTGATTCCTCTAATTTCCGTCGCATTTGACCTTCTTTTTGGCAATTTAAATATCTCAAACGGTATTGAACTGACTTAGTGGTACATAAGGTCGCATTAAGTTTGTGTAGTTGAGACGTTAGGAATGACTGAGGTATAATCGACTCAATCATACTGGCTGCATCTTGTGATTTGAGTGAGGTTTAGTGTGAATGAATGTTTAATGTAAGTACGTATACTTTATATTTCTTAACTAGTTGACCCGCCGAACTTCGTACCGCCTTGACATGCATATAACGCGGGCTGTCAATATACGTCACCCTGGTAGAATTGTCAATTGTCGTCCCCGGCCATCCCGGTATTTTTGCGTGAATAACCATACTTATTCATAGACAATTACGTTTAGCTGTCATTTGCGTTTTGTTATTCCATGTCAGATGCGTTTTTGAACCACGTTTTATAGTGACGTGTACTCTCTTTGACGTTTTATGTCACTTCACACAGGAACGTGGTCAAAAGGGTTAAAACGTATCCTATGTCCGTCTCCTGGTTCTAAAAACGGGATAAAAAGTATCCTATGTCCGTCTCCTGGTTCTAAGTTACCTCCCCACCAATTTTCAGCCAAATCGGTTCAGCCGTACTTGAGTTATATATGTATAGTGTAACTAACACGACTTTCTTTTAAGTATATAGATATTTTTGTCCGCGACGACCGGAAGTCGGTAGATAGGTATGTGTTTGTCGTACATGAAGATTTTTTCTTATTTTGTCAAGTAGGTACCTCTCTTACCGGTTATCTGAAACAGCTTGATTCGTTTATTTTGTTATTATAAATAACAATTTGTAAAGGCGAAAACAAAATCCAATTAAATAGTAAATGGATTACTATATGCACAAACATTGCAACCAAGGATCAGTCCGTATTTCTGTCACTTAGCACAAAGTAAAGCTATTTATACCCGTCTACTGGAAAGATGGTTATCTTTTCAGCAGTCAATTTAGGTATATTTTTAGTAAAGACTATTTAATTATTACGTACTAGCTTCCTCCAGCGACTTTGCACGTGTTGTTTGCCTATGTGTTAATCTAGGTTATAATAAAAAATTAAAAATAAACATTGCTGAACATTTCACACAGAGCTATCTAGCCCCAAACTAAGCAGAGCTTGTACTATGGGAACCAGACAACTGATAGAATATTTATATACTTTTTTTGTAAATACATACTTATAATATATAGAAACACATCCAGACCCGGAACAAATATAATCTACGTTGAATTCATCGAATTTCATCGAAAACAGTTCAGTCGTATCGACTTGATTGAGTAACAAACATCCAAAAAATTTGTATTTATAATATAAGTGTGATAGTGTGATTTTGATATAATTTTTCTCGAGTAATATTCAAATCAAAGAATTTCCAATATTTCTCGTTAAAGAAGTTGGAGAGACGACCTGATAAAGCCTAGGAGCCGATGGGTGCAGGGCGTACAAGATTGGTCGCTCTGGAAATCTATGGCTGATATGATAGTGAAGATGAAAGAAGTTTTATCGCTGACTGTACTTCGTTAACCCGTCCAATTAAAAGTTTATTGTGTACTTTTTTGTATCCCGTTATTAGATTTGTTCAAATGTTTTTGGGACAAGATATTCCCCTACCAGGAGTTCAGAGGGGCCTTCACTCGTCTCGTAGAAAATCGTACAAATCGTCTTTTAAAGAAAGTGTCTAATCTATAGAATTGCACACTATAAAATAAATGATTAGCCATAAATAACAACCGACCGACCTAAATCCCATAAAGCAATATTAAAATTATATTACACTGACATTTCATATCATTACCCTCAATTAGTGAGCTTACTTTATTTTTGTAAAGGCGAAGCAGTTTTGGTGACGTCACCATAAATCGTTCGCTCAAAACGTTTCATATTAGAGCTCAAATAAAGCATAAAATTATCCTAAAAATTAAGTAAATCGTGTTTATTTTCGCAATGTTTTATACTGAACGTGGTGTAATCACTAGAAACCACTAAATATACAACATTAATAGGATTATAACAGTAATGTTTAAAAGTTTATGGGTGCAAATCGAAGTAATGTTGCTACAAGCTTGAAGCAAAACGCTTCTGAAACATGATGGTTTTGTAATAGATTGTGGCACCCTGCTCTCTCTTTGGAAGCCCGCAAGCATCTAGAAGGATTCGTATTTTATACAATTTGCAGTATTTTTTTGTGATCTTATCAGAACATTATACTTTGGTGATGACTTAAAAAATTTGATGCACTATCTATTGGTATTGTACGAGCACGTACACTGACCCGCATAATCTTTACGACAGCCATCATCAAAATCATCAGTTCTCCAGTTTGCGTTTGGCCATCAATCAAAGCACGCGTCTCATTATCATATCATTTAATTATCAATCAATACATCAGTTAAAATTTATATCTAGTTTTGGTGATATAACTATTATCTCTTACCAGGGTGTGCGGACCGTACAGGTATACATTTTATATCACTTAGGCCGGGTTGCACAGCTAAACGTAATATAGGAGTCCACCGAATATTAATTAAGTGTTATTTAAAAATGAAGGGATGTTATACAACAGTAAATTGTTAATGTAGATGCAGCATTTAAATGCCATGGACAGAGACAGAGACAGGCCGACAAAGCTTATATATACTTATAGCACTCTCCTATTTACGAACAGGATTCAAAAATATCTAGCGAGCGTGAAACTCATGGTAAGCATATGCCTCTTGTGTTTTACTAAAATACTTGTATTCTAAGACTATGTGAGATGCCTCCGACATTGTTGCTCCCAAGCTGTTTTGAATGAAGCCCAAAATTCCGAAACTTTAAATTTTATTCCTGTAAACTTTTGGGATGTTTTGAAATTATACAAATACTCGGAGACGCAGAGGCCGTCACAACAAAAGCAATAACATTTTAATTCAATTTGTTATAATGTTGCAATATCTTTTAGACAGTTTGATGCTTGAAATTTCTGGAGGGATTGATGTTTATTTTATGTTATTTATGTGTACCTATTTACAATATTTTATTGTATATTGTTATGTTGTACTAATGACTGATTATTTAATATTTTTTTATGTATGGAGAGTAGGACGTCGATGGAATGGTTGCCTAAGGAGAGCGCAGTACTGGCCGATCTCCTGCGAGATAAGCTTACCACATCAATAGAAACGCAGCAACCTACAGACCTGTAGGTGATCAGCGCAAGACAGGAGAAGCACGTGGTACAAAATACATGACTTTTATGTCCAACATTAGGTGGAATATCAACAATCTGCCAATAGTTTAAGAACATTTCAATAACTCATTTTGATCTTAACAGAAAAATATCGTAGGGCATACATAAAAGGTGATCAAATTGGAACAAAATACTCTTTATCTCAAAAACTTCAATTAACGATACTAATAAAGTTTTAAAAAAGTATTTTCTAGTCAGTACTTCTTATAAAATTAATTACGCCTTCTTCTAAGACAAAGAAACTCGAAGCACTAAATTTAAACTTTATTAATCAAACTTAACTAATACAAAATTAATGTAATTGCGACAGTGTGTACCCAGCCCGCTTGTATTTACAGATTTGAACAGAGTTTAAATTCGTCGACGGTATTGTCAATTTGCGGTAAGACACAGTGCGTTCATAAGAAACAGCTCCTCACTTACTCTAAAGTTTTGCTTTAATTTATATAAATAAGTTGTAATTATTTCCTACATTTCAAATATTTCATAAAACGAGGGAATACTACGAAGACCTCTAGTCTCTTAAATAGACGCAGATTGAAATAGTTAGGTGCTGTTTCCTTTTGAAGCTGTGAAAAGGGAATTTGTAGATTTTGTATTGACATTCATGGTAGCTTTGATCTCTTCTTGATTCTTGATAATTAATGTTCACCGGAGATGATCAACACAAACTAAAGTAAATCTCTGCTAATGAGCCGAGATTAGTGTAAAGAATAGTTAGAAGAGTGTCAGACTGTGCGTTTTACTATTAGTCACAAGGCTCTTTTCATGTCCACAACTACACAAGCTGACCACCTCTTGGACAACGTATGGGCTACAGTCAGCGATATGAGTTGATTAAAATAAATAATGTTGCTGGACATTTCACACAGCGCTATCTAGCCCCAAACTAAGCAGAGCTTGTACTATGGGAACCAGTTAACTGATAAAACACTTATATAATTTTTTTTGTAAATACATACTTATAATATATAGATAAACAACCAGACCCGGAACAAATATCTGTAGATCATGCAAACATTTGTTCCGCGGCGGGAATCGAACCTCCTGTATCTCAGTCGGCTATTCGCTCACTGTGCCACGGAGGTCGTCAATTTAACACATATAATATTTCACAGATTAACATATATAATCTTTAGTCCCCATTAAATCTAGTATCATCATCATCCACAGCCCGACTTCACCCACTGCTGGGTATAGGCCTCCCTAAGTTTGTGCCATCCGCCACGATCCTGCGCTAGTCTCACCCATTGACGGCCCGCGACTCTAACGATGTCGTCCACCCATCTCGCTGCCGGACGTCCTACCCTTCTACAGCCATTCCTCGGCTACCATTCATTTGCTACCTTGCTCCACCTGTCATCATCACGTCTTGTCAAGTGTCCTGCCTAAGATCATTTGAGCTCTATAACTCGATTCCCAACGTCATGAACCAAGTATGTTAATACTATACCTATATAACAGAGACTCAGTGGTCGCCGCCGTCACTTGGGCCCCCACTACGCATACCTTCAACATTTGCTCCATAAGTATACTTCGCCGCTTTGTGTACAAATTAAAGCCCGAGTTTATTTACCTTGGAACTTAATACTCGTATGTGAAGCTGTAGAACAAAATGGTAATTAACGAGATCATTGTTTATTAAAATGATGAGGAAACTGCGTAGTTTGTAGGATTTCTTTTTTTATTATTATTTTAATTCTATATTGATTTCTATATTATTGTTGATGATAGTCAATCGCTTAACCTCACCTGGTGGTAAGTGATGGTGTAATCGAAGATGGAGCACGCTTGCCTAGAAAGAATCTATTCACATTGGACTTGAAGACTCCGAGATAATACTGGTTCGGATAAACATACGCCGGAAGTGACTTCCTTACTTGTGCTAATAAGAAAAGTTGAAGCAAATCGTTTGGTACGGCAAGGTGGTATGCCGACCATGCGGGTGGTACTTCTCGTTACGTCTACTTGTCCAGTGGTGGAAAAGGGAAAGAGGGATAAGGTAAAAGAAGGTAAACGGATAAGGAGGAACATCTTGCGCATATTCACCAAAATGAATCTTGTAAAAAACTGAATATTGAATTCTATATTTGAAGTTATAATCAGCAAGGCGTAATCTGGAAGAAATGTCTGTATATATATACGCAAAACAAATATCCTACATTATTTCCGCTTTTCTCTGAATGCAATGTTGGATTTCTTATAACTACGTTTCTTTTAATAAGAAATTTTATTCGTTTCCTTTTCTTCTCACTTGACTATTCCTTTCTATTCCTATAAATGCGTGTTTGTGTGTTGGAATATATAAAAATGTGTTTGTAACCTGAAGACCAATTACGGTAATTATCCAGTCAAATTCAGGTAACGATAAATACCTTTCATTGCAGGTGATATTATCTCTCAATACGTTTAACCGAAAGTTGATTCAAGTTTAAATTGCGCGAATAACATTTTGCCACGCAGATAAAGTTCTGTAAAAGCAAGTAGAAAATACAAACGAATGAATACAACTGCAATAAGTCCGAGTGTAATGGAGACTGGCAATAATATAAAAACATTATTATTATTTATCTTCGCTACGCAGCTTAAATAGTCACTTAGAGACAGGACAATATAACGAAGAGTTTTGTATGTTGGATTCTAGTGCAGTGAGTTTATTCACGGTATTCTCTAAAGAATGGTAAGTTTAAAGTTGTCGCGTGACTTGAGATGGTAAGCAAATTGAATAGTTATTCTTATCTGCACCACAGCTCAGGCGTGACCAGTAAGCGTGTGATGTGAATATGTTAGATATGGACCTCATGAAACATAATGCTTTTGTCGCAGTTAGACGCAGTTGTTAATATGTTTGGTTTAAAGGCCAACCTGGGTTTCGTCCGTTAATTTTGTAAATAATTTTAATTTATTTATTTCAGTGAACTTTTTACATGTACCTAACTAAAACAATATGAGCACTATAAATGCAAAGAGCAATGAAAAATGCATCAGTAAAATGACGCAATGACGTAATGACAATGACGTATGATAATGGTAATAGACCAACTCACAATGGTAACATTTTTGTGAGGTTATTTTGCGTATCATCCAGTCCATATTTATGTCCATATCGCGATTGATCGGTCTATTCTTCACTCAATACAGAATAAAACTTATTGCAATTTTGATACGTAGTGAAAGAGATTTGATCACTTATAATTGTTTGTAAAATTATTTATATTTAGCAACCGAATATGCACTTGACAAGAGATTTGCCCAATGGTCAACTGATTTGCGACATGATCTTCGTACGAACAACCGGCTGATAAACAATTTAAAATTTGACATCAGCGTGTATCCAATTGTATCCACAGATTCACGTTGTTATTTTTAAAGCAAAACTTCTTTACGCACGCTTGACTTGGGGAGTAAGCTGGTGAATGCGTTACGAAAAGTGTGAAAGAAAGTTGAGAGGGAGATATAAGTTAGTGAAGATAGAAAAAGAGAGAGTTACGTTTCGTTTATTTTTAAACGTTAATGTGTGAGTGCGACGTGCGTCTGTCCAGAATGAACATAGACTGATCGACCAACAAACGTGTGGACGATTTTGTAATTGAACAATTTTATAAATTAATATTTTGAAAAAAATGTTTTACTTCAGTGGTCTAAAACATACTCGTTTTTTTTATTTGTATTTGTATTATGATGTGCAATAAAAAATAATCTAATCTAATCTATATCTATCTAGCTAGTAGATATTTTAGAAATTGGTGAGTTTGACCACGTATTAGAAAAGTGTTGGGTGTGTTTTATAAGATCACTTGATCGACAACTATGACACTTTGAGTATAAAATTACAAGATTTGGGGTGTTTGTGAATGCAATGAGTCGTTTTACTGGATTTTCCAAACTATGTTACAAGAAACCGCGAGGGACCGAGTGAGCTATGAATACTAAAGCGAAAATATAAACAATGTCTTTATAGCGAGTTCCCCCGCGACCACGCTTATCCATCTATAGAAACAAAGTCTCGTTTTCACCTTGTTTCTCAAAAGCTATTGATGTTTATCGCTATTGTACGTAGCTGTTACTATAGACGAATTTCCATATTTTATCTGTAAAATGTTTACTCCGACTTTGTTAAGTTATTTTGAGAACGACTTTTTGTCTTCGTCCATTGATTTGCTAATATCAAATCGTCAGAAACCAAAATCATTTGTGTAAACTTTTGTAAAAGCGTTTAAAATTAAATCTAGGGTTCAAAATAAAACATCATATGACATCTACTTCATGAAACAGCTATATTGGTATCCCCCAAGTACCAAGTTTTCATTGTACCGGTCAAATGGGTCATCTTTACGCAAAATGATCAACTTTTGTCCTTACCTTCCAACCTTAGTCTCCCTTGCATGATAAAAACTCAAATTAGACAAAATAGTAATGAGGTAGAACTTTTATTACTATTTTAGTGGCTTTCTAATGAATAACTGGTATCCTAAAACTTTTTCAAGCTGGTAACATAGACAGTTGTCAAAATCTTGAATATTGTTTGAAAAATAACGGTAATTTAACTAACATGCCATGTTGGCAACACATCAACGAATACTATCTTTACTTAATTTGTTTAGTTCTAGCTGGATTCAAGGAGAAAATAGCAGTAGGTAATGTTGCCAAAATTGTGTCATCTTTACCTGATTATTATTTTTCGTGGTAGTGCCGTAACTATGAGGCTGAGGAACACAAATTATGAATAGAACTATAGGGAAACACTGCTTAATACATAAAAACTGAATATTAAACTCCCCTAATATAACAAATACGCAATATAGGTATTTTTTCATAAAAATATGGTAAAGATGGCCTACATGACGGTAGTATCGAAAAGGTCCAACGAGTTCACAGAATTTTAAGCAGTAACATTTCTGAAAACTTTATGGCCGTATACATCAGGCGACGTCGTCTACCTACATATTTCGTAATTTATAACTGGGAGCACCAACAAGCCGCCATTTTGTAAATACGAACGTTCAAGCTTATAGTGTTGAGACACATGTGCATGCCTGGAAATGAAAATAAATGGCCAAGTACGATGTATTCTAAGATTTTGCATAATGTAAGTAACACTTGCAGGTACTCTAAAGCATCTTTAAACTTTTTTAATATGTGTATAATAATGTTAAGCGTTTATTAGCGTTCTGTATTATAAACCAAATTGAACGAGGTATTGAGAATTATATTCTACGTATTCATGTATCGTTTAGTTATGTGATTTTTGCAACAAATTTGTGTGCATTACCATTACCTAGCTTTAAGTTTTAATGTTTGTTTTTATTGATATACCTACTGTATTATTTCTTGTAGTCAGTTTTGTAGTGTTGTTGCAAATAAAATATTTGATTTGATTTAATTTTGATTATGTTCAATTATTATTACCAATAATCTATATCGTTCACTTTATCGAATAAAAACCGACCACGTGCGAGTCGGACTCGCGCACGAAGGGTTCCGTACCATTATCTATAAAAACGGCAAAAAAATCATGACTGTTGTATGGGAGCCCCACTTAAATATTTATTTTATTCAATAGCACAATTTTATTTATTTACCTTATTTGAGATTGGTGCCGATTAAGCTAGTCCTCTAAATTGTCAACTATGTATGTATGAGGACACCCTTTAATTTTCAACTTTTTTATTTTTTTGGATGCTGCTAGATCATACGATTGGTGGTTCGGTTCCTATACAAACAGTCAGTGAACATTTACTCGAAGTAACTCTAAGTATGTAACTAATTCCATATATGTTTAGAAACGTTAACTGTACAATTTTCTAGTGAATATGCACTGATGGTTTGTACATGAATCGAACCACCTTAAAAAGCAACCACCACCAAAGCTTTGTACATCCCTAGTATCGGAATGCAATGTTTTACGAGGTCTGTGAGTGGCCGGGGTGGCTCGTCTCAGTGTCTGCATGCGATTTACAAGCCAAGCCGCATGTCACGGATTACCAGGTAAAATGGTGCCGGCATAACATTTGCCATTTACATTTCGCGATAAGACCGCCCATTATGCTTACATTTATTAGTTTAATTCTTTATATCTGTTGTGTCTAGCTTGTAAGGTATAATAAAGAATTTTCATTCATTCATTCGTTCGTATTAAATATGGAGGACTAGCTGTTTTATAACAAACTCCCAAGTGATGTACAAAAATTGACAATTAACAGATTTACAACGTAATAAAACATTTTTTTTATAAAATACCGATACAGTATGTAAATGTTAGAGAAGCTTGGGATTGAAATTGCTCCAACTCGTTCAAAAATGTTATAGTTTAGACGTAATTTATTTGCTTTAATGTTATGTATTCTAAAAGGATCATTAAAAAAAACAACCAGCCTTGTTTTCTTGTCTTTCTTTCCTAGTTTGAACGCGAAAGAACAGGCAGTAAAATTGACGTGTCAAAGTGATCCTTGTGATTATAATAAATAAAAGATTTTGACTTTCACTACTAAATGTGTCGGTAACCTAGATATAAAGCTAAACTCGCTGTTGCGACTTGATCTGACACCCCATATTTATCCCATAGGATCTGATTTATTGAATAATAAGTAGCATTTGTGTTGATCCAGGTTATAATCTACGTATATACTAAACTTCATCGAAATCGGTGCAGCCGTTACGACGCGATTGAGTAACAAACAAACAAATAAATACAATAATACAAAAACAAACATCAAAACTTTCGCATTTACATATTAGTGGGAAACATATTGCAGGATTACAATATTGCAAATGTTTATTAATAAAACTATAATATAAATCTAAACTATTAAAACTGTAAATAACTATCTATTTACTATTTATTTCTACGTTATTAATAGAGCGAAGCGAGATCTCCAAATCATGTATATACTCGTATATAGGCATGTATGTTTGTTTATCCAAGGATAACTTTCGAAGCGTTGATTCGATCATCCTGAAATTTGGTATATAGATAGGTAGTGATGGCACAATCCTGGTGTGACTAAATGAGCCACAAATGGGGGGGAGGATTGTTGAGGTATTGGGGTTCAAGAGGGGTAAAAAAAACAAAATGGGACTATTCGATCAAATGGTCGATTCGAGTTAATGAATGGTCGTCATAAGTACATGTTGACCCCGTTTTTTTTCGGAAGATTCGCGAGATCTCAGTTTGGGGCGAACCAATTGTATACTTTTCGTTTTACTAAAAGACTAGGTCAAACTCAAATTACTCATTAGCCTATATTATATTGTAATTGTATTACTAGGGTATTTATAGTATTGTACACACGGCTACACATCAAGCTATACATTTCCAGTATAAGCTACGAAAAGCCTACACAATGCGAGGTCAGCTTATACTGAAAATGTATAGCTTGATAAGTAGCTGTGTATACACTAGGAATAAATAATATAAAAATATTTTTTTGCGAATAACATCTGTGACAGACTGAGAGACGGACGGACAATACCCTGAGCGTTGCCGGTGTCAATAGACGACGGTGATCACAAAAAAAAGTTATTTTACAAGGGCTTAGTTTTTTCCTTTTAGGGCGACTTGCGCAACGATGCCACGTATGTAGTGCCTGCATTTATGTAGTGCGTAAATATGATTTAGAGAGTTGTCAAATTTAAACATGTTTTGTCGCTAAATACATATAGAGATCGTTGTGCAAGTCGGACTAATGGCCAGTTGTTGGAAGGATGATTAACTCGAAAATCAGTTGACCATTGGTCAAACCTCTTGTCAAGTGCAAATTGGGTTGCTGGAACGTATTTTACCTCATTTGATTTTAATCAGAGATTATTTAATCAGGTTGTTGGGTACAAAATCCTAAATAGTTCAATTATATTATATATTACCTGTATTTTGATATCAAGACCACATTTAAACAGTCAATTTATCGTGGCTATCTTTGCTGAGTCTCTATTTCGACGCCAAGCGAGTGTTAGTTTACACTATAATGGGAATTCTGTCCTCGTTGAAAGTCGATGAGGTGAGCTTGCTATTCCCAGCTCATCTCTTGGTTAAGTTAAATCTAAACTGGCGCAACACCCATTTACACATAATTGGCGGTTTACACAAGTATTATAGTGTAGCCCTATCTACATACATTAACATTGGTTTACAAGTCGGTTAGAAGTGTACTATATACCGTCAAATATTGCAACGTTCAGTTTTAGATATACTAGTGGTTCGCCCCAAACTGATATCACGCGAGTCTCTCATAAAAACAAAAAAATATTATATGTAATCTTTGACTATCATAATAGTGCCGCGAAATAAAGAACCAAATTACTTGACCTACAGTTTCATCCAAATTACAGGTAGCGGAAGTTCGTGTAAATTGGTAACTAATTTTTGGTGTAGAAATTGCACTTATTCAGAATTTCAGACTTTTTCCTATATTTGTGTCACTAAAGCTACACGCATACAAAATTTCAGCACTGTGAGGTCACTGGTGTACCCTGTGAATTTTGTCAAAGTTCAGTTTATATTATGACTAATAACTTAAAAACTACACGGTTTAAACTAAAAATAAAAACGGGGTCGAAATGTACTCACAAAAACCTTTTATTAGACGTAACATTTGACCAGATAGTTCCATTTTGGTTTTTTTACCCCTCTTGAACAACAATACCTCGAAAACCCCCAAACATTTTAAGCTCGTAGAGTACGTTTCAAAGTGTCCCGCAACAAGTTCCGCAACATTCTACGTAACGCGGGACATGTTGCTTGCTCCCGCTCCGAAAGCGAGCGCACGCGTCCTGCGTCAGTGTCGCGCCATTTGTTACCGAGTGTGGTCGTGTGCGCAACTCACCCCTCAACATGTCTGCAGTGTGGGGAACGAAAACCGTGTTTTGGCTTACGTTTCGCTTTTGAAATAAGTATGCACGCAGCACTAATCGCCTTAACCTCCACAGACAACATTTCTATAGACACTGACTAGTGTGGCCTGCAAAATGTTCCACGGCATTCACGTACCTGTCGAGCAACATGTTCCGCAACGTGTCGCTCCGTTTGTCCCCTAGTGTATCCGAGACTTAATGCGCTTCCTTCAAAGATCAGGCAGTGATTTATAATACTTATGAAAATAGTGTCTACATAAGATTGGCGTAGCATCTGTCTACGCAAAATTAACGTGGTAGCAGTCTACTCAAGATTGGCGTATTAACTATCTACGCAAGATTGGCGCAGCAACAACGTGCCACACAATATTAGCATGAACAGAATTGGCAGAACAGGCATTGACATAATAACCACATTTCACTCCAATTAAATCCATCTACATTATGGCTTTGCTTGACCCTAATAGGAATATTGATACATTATGAGTTATGTGCAGCCGTGCCTCATATCAGACCGTGCATTATGATAATAGGCTACTGAGAAACTGTGCGAGTTCAGGAGCAATACCAGGCAGTTATGTTATACAAATTACTACTATAATATATATTAATATAACTCCAATCTTTTATGAAAATATTTTGCTAATTGACATTAGAAATACAAATTATTTATCAAGTAAATAATTATATAAACATTAAAAACCTTGGTCTCCTGCATCAGTTTTCGTCAACAGATCTCAACCTTTTGAAATTGGTCTATGTTTTTTTATTGATGATAGTTTTCCACTGGTGGTAGAGCTTTTGTGAACGGGCTCGAGGAAGTGGGCACCACCGCCTTACCTTTATCTGCCGCCAAATAACAGAACTTGTGCTGCTGTGTTCCGGTCAGATGGTAATGGTATGTTCCTGTAATTACTGGCACATAGGCATACCAGCTAAGTCCTATAGTATGGCAACGTATCCACATAGAGATCAAAACAACATAACATAATAGCTTGTTTTGAATTCTATGTAGATATCCATGGGCTGCAGTAGCCACTTAACATCTGGTGGACTGCATGCTCATTTGCCATATAAGTAGTATAAAAAAAAGTCAAGCGTTTGACCACTACCTCACCTGATGGTAAGTGAAAATATTATCACAACAAATATATTAACCGTAATTTCGCTATTTATACTTAATTCCTTGATAGTAATACATTTAATTAAAGACCAACTACCTATGACAATGCACATACATAATTATGATACTAGAAACAGAGAAAAATTATACATACCAAGAACCAGACTTGTCAAAACCTATAAACAAGGTACCTGTATAAAGCTCGCTTTGTACAATAAGCTTCCGTTAGAAATAACACGACTTCCTTTGAAAGGGTTTAAACTTAAACTAAAAACTTTCTTAGAAAACCTGCCATTTTATAATTTAAACGAATATATGAGCTGTTCATTTTCTCATCTGCATGAGTAGTATCTGCTGTAACCTGTTAGTTTAGTTGTAATTATTTTGTATTGATTTTATTTATTCTATAGTTACTAACATAACTGACTTAATTTGTAATATATTTTTAACATACCAATGTTATGAAATGTAATGAAATGGTGAATAAATGAATACTGAAATACTGAAGGTGTGCTCGAAGATGGAGCACGGTTGCCTAGAAAGAACCTATTCACTCTGGACTTAAACACTCCAAGATTATACTGGTTTGGAAAAACATACGCCGGAAGTGAGATCCACTCCTTACTTGTGCTAACAAGAAAAGTTGAAACAAATCGTTTGATACGGCGGCAAGGTGGTATGCCGACCATGAGTGGTACTTCTCGGTACGGATGCTTGTTCGGTGGTGGAAGGGAGAAGCAGGGATAAAGGTCATAAAGATCTTGCGCACATTCAGCAAAATGAATCTTGTAAAAAACTGAAAGTCTTGCTACTCGGCGTCTGTGCTCTAGACTTTGTAAATTAGCTTCCACTTAGTCATCACTTAGTCTAGCAGCACGTCGCTCAATTAAATCAAGGGATTCAAGCTGATACTTGGCCGAGCCATCCCAGAGATGTCAGTATTTGAGAGCTACTGATGAGATATAACAAACACACCCTTAAGTAGGGGCTAAAATAAAGAAGAATTAACTAGGTATTATATACCTTTTATGCGTGCTTATAAGTTCTTCATTAGTTCCCACACATTTGAATTTTTATTAAACAACTACATAAATGTTAAAAGAAACGAAACTAAGCAACGCGAACCCACTATTTATAAAAAGGCAGTATAGGTTTGAAAGCACAATGTAGCTGTTTCATACCGGATGTATAAGGAGGTAGCAGAATCAGACCGGATGCATAAGAACAGAGCACTCAGAACCTCGGGAATCTATTACATCCACCACTCTGCGCCGCAAATGCACCCCCATTTTATCACACACACGGACTTTTAAACAACGGGTTTTGCTTACTTAAGAGAAGCAGATATCACCGGCTTAGCACAAAGGATTAGGAAGCTTAAGTGGCAGTGGGAAAGCGCACTGGAGAGCGCTGCAAAGTCAAAGTCAAAATCTTTTATTCATTAAAATCACAAGGATTACTTTGAAACGTCAATTTTACTGCCTGTTCCTTCGCGACGAAGCCAGGAAAGAAAGGCAAGAAACGAGGCTGGTTGTTTTTTTAATGATCATTTTACAATACAGGAAATAAATTACGTCAAAATTGTAACATTTTGAACGATTTGGAGCAATTTCAATCCCAAGCTTCTTTTCATCTAAATAATCCGATATTTTATAGTAGGCTTTTTTATAAAGATTTTGTTTAATTGCGTTTTTAACTTTGTTATTTGTCAATTTTTGTACATCATTTGGGAATTTGTTACAAAAGCGAACACCTTGCCCTTTAAACGATTTATTACCTTTATGGAGTCTACAAGTGGCAAGTGGCGCAGGACGGTCTCTTCCACTAAGTGGAAAGATGACCTGTCGAAGGTTGCTGGGAGCCGTTGGGTGTAGGCCGCAGAAGAACGGTATCTACCCTCTGGAAATCTATGGGGGAGGCCTATGTTCAGCAGTGGACGTTGTGTGGTTAAAATGATGATGATGATCTAGACACGCGGTAACGTGTCGGCCAAATTCAAGCTAACAGAACTGGCGAGCAGCACCGTGTGTAATATTACACGAACCATTTAGAGGTACTTTTGACCACCTCATAACTCAAATATTATTTCACATAAACATGTCAAATTTGGCTCATATATTGAGAATTACGAGATACATATGTGCACTAATTTTCATAAAAACACCGCAAACGGTTATTGATATTAACGTCTAAAAATCGTCGTTTTTATCACTGACTGACTGACTGACTGACTGATCTATAGATCAAAACTCTAACCCATTTCCAGATGATCTAGAAAGTTAAAATTTGGCATCCAGATAGGTAGTTGGGTGAATGCAAAGGAATAAATCAGAAACTAGTAAAGTTTTATCATTTTATTAAATTAATTGATTCTATTGAATTTATTGAATTTGACGACCTCCGTGGCGCAGTGGGCGAATAGCCGGCTGAGACGCAGGAGGTAGCGGGTTCGATTCCCGCTGCGGAACAAATGTTTGCATGATCTACAGATATTTGTTCCGGGTCTGGTTGTTTCTCTATGTATTATAAGTATGTATTTACAAAAAAAAAGTATATAAGTATTCTATCAGTTATCTGGTTCCCATAGTACAAGCTATGCTTAGTTTGGGGCTAGATAGCGCTGTGTGAAATGTACAGCAATTTTTTTTATTAGGAATACATACTTATAGTGCCTGTAATATAAGAATTAGCAATCAAAATTGATTGCTGATAGAAAATAACACTAAATAGACAATTATTCCCTTAAACGTAAGACAATACAGTATATTAACTAAAACCGTTTGGTATTAATTTTATTATGGATGAATGTACCTACTAATAATTTCTGTACAAAAAGTAATGATATCCCATCATAAACATAACGCTGCCATGAACGTGGTGGCGTACTGGTCAAAATGGCTATAGTCTTGAGATATCGACACGAAAGAAGATAACTAAAACATAAATGTGAAATGAGAGTCAAGTTCAATATTATGATATATGCCTTGGTTGTTGACTCCAACGACAAAAATGTGAGATCTAAATGGGTGCCAAGTTCAATGGCCAGTCCTGAAATTTATTTATAACAACATAAAATATTTTATAACAACTTAAAATGTCATTTCTTCTTACAACTTAGGTTAATATATTGAAGCCTAAGGTCTGACTTGGCTAGTTTTCACATACGAATTATTATTACCTACGAAACAGTCATGGAAGAGCCCTATGTTCGATGGCTAGTTTCTACCCGCCAGCCTATTATAATATTGAACCGATTGAGATTCAAATGAGCCTAAACACTAGTTGCCTACTATAATCTATTCAGAAGTTCCGTTCTCTAGCATCCGTCTCCATCATGAGACCACCTCCATGGTACCATATTATTGCATTGTCACCGAAGTTACATATGCATTCCAAATTTCAGCTCAATCGGTTGAGGGGAACGGTTTTAAAATTCAGTTGCAAGATTCCACCCGGACAAACATACATATATTGCAAGCTAATAAAAAAGCTTGTAAAAAATTAAAAGTATGTTTCTAAAAACATAAACAACTTACTCCATAACAAGACAGAATCGGGTTATCGGAGCTGATTTTCAGCTTGATCTAACTAACAATCTCTGCACTAGGCAAAGCCTGTATTGCGGGGACTCGAGTACGAATAACAAAACAAAATTTTTATTAAGAGGTAATATAAATTTCGGTTTGTCAACGACTATATTAAACATATATAATTATAAACTAACAAAATAAATAAGACAAAATATTATTTCTAGTTGACGACCTCCGTGGCGCAGTGGGCGAACAGTCGGCGGAGACGCAGGAGGTAGCGGGCTCGATTCCCGCCGCAAAACAAATGTTTGCATGATTTACAGATATTTGTTCCGGGTCTGGTTGTTTTTTATATATTATAAGTAAGTATTTGCAAAAAAAAGTATATAAGTATTCTATCAGTTATCTGGTTCCCATAGTACAAGCTCTGCTTAGTTTGGGGCTAGATAGCGCTGTGTGAAATGTCCAGCATTTTTTTTTAGTAACTCCAGTAATTAGTAACTGCTCGGTTTGACTGTTTGCGAGCGTCGATAGCCGTTATCGGACAACGGATTCCGCTTGATTTTCAGAAAATAGTATATTATGTCTCATTGTGTCATTATGTTGTATTAGTAATATGTAATGTGGATGGATAAAGAAGTAGAGGAAGGCCGAAGAAGAAATGGATGGACTGTGTGAAGAATTATATGAGCAGGAAGGAAGTGAGAACGGAGATGACAGCTGATAGAGAGGTATGGAAGAAAAATACATATTATGCCGACCCCACGTAATGTGTGAAAAGGGCAGGAAGAAAAGTATATTATGTATCAGTGATCATGTATCAGTGTTTGGTATCGGCCGTGTGTCTCCTGAATTAAACTTGCATCGACCTCGCTCTAAGTTTCGTTCACGCCCGCAGCTTCGCTTTGCTTCGAGTAGCGCCTAATTTATATCCATTACTGATTGTGAGCTAACGCCAGCCGATCTCTTAGCGGCTTAGAACTTCATATAAGAACTTGAGGTAATTTAAGCGAATTGCTTTTGAAGTTATGTCAAGTATGTAAAATTAGAATTAATGTTTTCAATTTTGACACATTTCACCTTAGGTGGATAATTGGTTTCGCAAAAGCGAACTTTTGAATGAAAGAGAACACTGTCTTTTATAATTCTTTGGTAAACTTTTGCGATCTCAGTGTACGAGTAAATTACAGTGTATATAGCTACACTAATGTTCTAAAGAGGTAATTTAGAGGTAATCTTAAAAACGACTGAACCAATTTTGAAAATACTATATCTGAGTGCTTAATGCTAGGAGTATATGAATTGAAATTGTTTTTTTAATACAAACTATCAAAATTTGTAAATCAAGTCGAAGAAATTGCTTCTCGAAAAGCGAGTGGATCAGCTGGTTTAACGTCAAGTTTTAAATCCTCCAATCTGAAAAAATACAGCTCCGATTCCTGAAAAATAATTTTTAGAATAGCCATAAAACAATGAAAATTTATTCCATTTATCCACTGACCTCCATTTTCCAATTTCGATGGCGAATGGAACGAAAACCTGCAGGTATGCAACCTGCATTTATTTCTCA
The DNA here is from genome assembly GCA_918857605.2 of Philereme vetulata. NCBI lineage: Eukaryota > Metazoa > Arthropoda > Insecta > Lepidoptera > Geometridae > Philereme > Philereme vetulata. Next base: position 3,683,892 of record OU975420.1, read on the forward strand.
CAAAAACAGCTTTTTCTCATATCCGTGTGATATTGAAATGGACCTAAAAAAATGAAATACAAAACTCGTGCTTATAACGGAATTGTGGGTGCAGATGCAGTGATTCGGTTTTTACCCGACTGCGCAGTAGTGTAATGGTTTTAGGGTGTATGTATGTAAATGTGTGATTACTTAAATTTGCAAGCTTGTTTTCATACGTAATAGGGTAGCTTGAATTTCCAGACTCTACTCTTCTCTCTTTCTTGGCCTACTATCAGATGAACGGTAGGTAGAAGAAAAAAACCGGCAAATTCGAGTCGAACTCGTTCACGAAGGGTTCCGTACCATTATCTATAAAAACGGCAAAAAAAACATTTCTGCTGTATGGTAGCCCCATTTAAATATTTATTTTATTCAATAGCATAATTTTATATACCTTATAATTTTAATTATATACCTATACTATATACTATTTAAAATACCTATAATATTTACCTTATTTGAGGTTGGTGCCGATTAAGCTAGTCCACTAAATTATATGATTGCCCATACAACTCAGAGGACTATCTTAATTGGTGTAAACTATGTACCTATATGTATGTACCTATACCCTTTAATTTTCCTTTTTATTGTTTTCATTGGAATTTTTCCTATATTTGTCCTGTAAAACGCGTAAGAAGCTTTTTGCCAAATTTCATGATTCTAGATCAACGGGAACTACTATATAGATTTTCGACCCAAAACCTATACCGGGTACTTCCGGTTTACCTACAATTGTCAATTTTGGTTAAAAGCAAGGTCTTACAGCACAAGTAAAGGGAAAATTACGAAAAATGAAAGAAGTTGAAAATTAAGCTAAATGTTGGTACTTACAAGTTTTCGCGAAAATCTAAATTTGCCCATATCTTTTTATCGTGTTGACTCAGGACCTTGATTTTTATACACCTACTAGGGACTATAGACTTCGGTATTTGGTATACATTTCAACTTGCTAAGTCCGCCCGTTCCTGAGAAAATCGGTGATGACAGACGGACAGACAGACGGACAGACGGACAAGAAAGTGATCTTATAAGGGTTCCTTTTTTACCTTTTGAGGTACGGAATCCTATAAATTACTTTGATAATATAATTACCCACCTTTAAATAGTTCCATAAGCTCAAAACAACACTGTAAAGGTTACTAAGCATATTTTATAGTAAAGTATCTTACGTTATTTTACATCTGTGTGCTTCATATTTTGAAATAGCAAAATGTACTTTCATCATCATCATCAACCTATAACTGCTAGACGTAGGTTTCTCCCAGGGTGCGCCATTGAGCCCGTTCCTCAGCTCTTCTCATCCAATCCTTGCCAGTCACAGCGCGCAAAGGTGATCGACATAGCTCAGAGGGTCAGCAAGCTGAAGTGGCAGTGGGCCGGTCATATCTGCCGCAGAACCGATAACCGTTGCCGTTGGGGTAAACGTGCTCTGGAGTGGATACCACGTCTAAGCGATTTGCGCGCTGTGGCTGGCAATGATTGGTTGGAATAACTCTATTTTGACCAAAACCTATAATGTACATAATCTTTTAATAAATGCCTTTAAAATTCAGTGCCACAACCTGAAACACGATTGAAAAGACGGACGTTAAAGTTCAGGTGAATTGTTGAAGTGCTCTGTTCAGTTCAAGGGTATAGGTACAGTTTTGTAAATGAAATACTTTTTTTCAGCGACTGAACTTTATTTTCTGGCCCTTGGCGCCAGAAATACGTTATTTCTTTTAAAAAAGTTAGCAACTCTAGTAACAAGATGTAAGAAAACTTCAGAATGTAAGTTACTTATCAATAAGTATATTGTCATCAATATATCAAATGAACAACTTTCACTACGAATAAAAAAATTATAACATGAAAAAATAATGAGATGTTACACCTTGTTGTTAGGGATGGGCAGTATTTGAATTATTTATAATTAAAATACCTAATTGAAATACAAATTAAATATTTGGTATTTGTAATTCAATTACATAGTAAAAATGTAATTCGTAATTGGTATTTCATATACTTAACGCTGAGGTGTTTTGTAGTTACTCGTAGTATTTAAAACACTTATGGCTACAAAATACACCTGAACATAAAACATTTAGTGATATTATTAATGGCGCGTGCTACAGAAAATAGCGCTTGATAGTTTTCGTAACTATTGGTAAGCAAAATGGCGACCGCTAAATATGTCAATCTTTAAAGTTGGTAACACTGCACCTGTGCTGTATGTCAAATTGTCAAGTACGTAACAGGTGACTTTATTTTGTAATTTGTATCATTTATTTTTATTAAAAATAGTTAAGATACTGTATTTTGTATTTGAAATACACGACTTAAAAATATTACGAGATAGTGTTTTGTAATTTATATTTTATTTATTTTATATCAATCATCCTTATCATTTTCAGCCCATTTCAACCCACTGCTGGACAAAGGCCGCTTTTAATTTATAACACTCGTCCCGATCCTGTGCCATTCTGAATCACGTATGACCCACGGTCTTATTGATGTCGTCGGACCCAACTTGTTTAAAGACATCCCTTTTTTCTGAGCCTAGTTTTCGACCTCTACTCCACTCTATAAGGTGTTGCAAACTACAAAGAATGACGGAGTATATTTTTGAAACCAAAAGTAATATTTTTTTTTTCAAGTCTAATAACATTATTTTGGCTTTAAGTGCCTAAAATACTTACCTCCCTGCCATACGCATTATACGCGCTCTGTTGACTGTTTGGGTTATTTACCGGGTCATTGATTGGGCGAGGTCATTAAACTAGCGGGTTCGTTGAACGGCTCGAAGTAACTTTTTAGTGATCTGTGGCATCGTACAATTTGCTGATTCTCTAACATGTCATTGAGCAGAATTTTATCGATTTTCTCGTAATTTTGATGTTAAAACAATAACATTTTATGGATACATTTATTTTTTATTTTTGTGTATAGACCCGTCCCTTCAATATAATTAGTTTAATTTGCTACACCTTGTATACATCTCCTTTTATTTCACCAAAGTGTTACCTTTCTAGTGCTCCATACCTACTTCAGCGAATTCCGTAAATCAGCAACTATCTCACAAAATCAAGTCCCATATCTAATTACCAAAGCTCAGCGTCTCTGCGACTATCGGTGAATCTCGATACCACAATAGAGAAAAGCACAGTAGCACAACAATATCAGAGTTCAAAAAAATATCTAGTATCAATTTTAAAATCTTCGAATTTCGCTTCTTTTCATGCAAAAGTTTTAAATCTCTATTAACTACCTATCACACTAATAATAGGGGTTATAGTATGAAATTCCTGTTTTGTACTGAAAAATACAAACAATTTTTTTTCTAAGGTAAAATATATTTATTTAATCAGAGTATTTATCCTCACTGTCTATATATTTTTGTCATTGTCATTTATGCTGTTACAGTAGAACTCTGGGGACCTGGTTTCAACGAACTGTGTGAAGGCATTTTGTACTGCTTCCTGAGAATATTTTTTTACTATGTTAAAAATTGTCCAAATCACGGAAAAAGTGGTAGTATGTTGGGATCAGGTTCGGCGAGTACGGAGGATGACGGTTGGTTTCTAACTGCAGGCCCTGTAGTAATAAAACGATTTCTCGAGCAGTGTGAGGTCTTGCGTGATGATCATGCAGCAACAGTGGTGAAGATCGGTTGACGAGTCGGGGCTGTCTCACTGCGACGACCTCCGTGGCGCAGTGGGCGAATAGCCGGCTGAGACGCAGGAGGTAGCGGGTTCGATACCCACCGCGGAACAAATGTTTGCATGATCTACAAACATTTGTTCCGGGTCTGGTTGTTTCTCTATATACCTATATTATAAGTAGGTATTTATAAAAAAATGTATATAAGTATTCTATTTATCAGTTATCTGGTTCCCATAGTACAAGCTCTGATTAGTTTGGGGCTAGATAAATCTGTGTGAAATGTCCAGCAATATTTATTTATTATGTTTATTTATTTTCACCATCATTGTTCGAAGTTCTGCACAGTAGACATCTATTGTTATTGATTGACCGGATCTTAGATGTTGTAGTGGATTACACCATGAAGTGACCACCAAACAGTTACCATCATTTTTCTATGCGTAGGTAATCTTCGCTTTAGGGCATCGTTACGGCGTATGACCTGGAGTTAGCCATTCCGTTCTTCGCTTACGGATATCGTAAAGAATCCACTTTTCATCACACGTCAAAATTCGGTCCAAAATCCCTTCATTTCTGTACTGGTTCAACATAGTATGGAAAGCTTCAACTTGTGCCTCTTTCTGCAGATCAGTTAAATCATGTGTGCCGGTTGCCCTATGGATACCTACCTAGGTCAGTAGGGAGAAATAAAAACCATACGTAACGGTAAAATAAAATTCTAATATGTTATAGGCCACGACAGCTCAGTTAGTAGGCACATAAAATTTATAGGGCCCCGGGCAATAATCCGTTTCCACCTTCAGCACACTTCTGCGTAAAGTACTCTCCTGGTATGAACAGGGGGGCCAAATGTGGTGGGTGGCCCCAGGGTTATGCGCAGGGGACGCAGCTAGGGGTCGCCCGGAGTCTGGCAGCAGTGATGATCCGACGGGGAGGAGGTTGTTCCCAAGGGTTCAACTTTAAATCAGTTTCCCTATAGCGGGAACACACACTTAAACAGTATTTTCTAACACTTGCGTAATGTATTAATTACACACGTTACAATAACTTCAGCTATGTAGATATTAATTATTTAAAAAAATGTGATGTGCGGCCGGCTAGATCGATCGGTTACGCAAAGTCGTACGGGAGTACCCACAACAGTGTCGACTGGCTCGCGGCGACGCCCGCGCAGGCCAAACCGGTTTTACCGCCGCCTTCCCCCCTTGGCTACCCCGCGGAAACAACTAGAAGTACTCATACTGCGTTGAATTTAAGATTTAAATATTATTGTGAAGTAATGAAATTAGGTATTAAACTGTATATATTTTTATTAAATTTACTTGAGTTTGTTAGTATTTTTCAAACTTTCGCGATCACTGTACATAATTATTGATTAAAACGGGTATTTATCGCGTATGTATCTTTTTTATTACCAGTTTTTGTTTTACCAGTCAGCCCGAGACCATGACTGTTGCAACACAGCCGAAACGTCGGGATAACAAATAAAAAAATTACACACGCGATAAATACCCATTTTAATCAATAATTATGAGTTTGTTAGGTTTTTTAATATTGTAATTTAATTGCTGTATTAATATGTAGATTAAGTAACGTTCCGTTACACATGGGGCACCCATTTTTCAAGTTTTTGAAGTAAAACTTCTTTACGCACGCTTGACTTGGGGAGTAAGCTGGTGAATGCGTTACGAAAAGTGCGAACGGAAGTTGAGAGGGGGATTATCTGCATCGTGGAACGCAGTTATAGTTAGGTGTTTACGTCGCGATTTAGATCCACATGTAACTTCAGATACTGCTAGTATTGTATGTTGAAACAGTGATACGTGCGATTCAAAAAACCAAGTGCGGGTAGTTGGTGACAACATTCGCTCTTGCTGGCAATGACACCCGCCCGCTCCAGTCTCTCATGACCACGGCAGATGTAACTTGGCTGAAACGTCGAGGTTAGTCAAAATTATGATTTTGATATAAATCTGTGCGCGAAAAGACCCGTTTTATCTTAAAAACAGGGAGATATAAGTTAGTGAAGATAGAAAGAGAGAGAGTTACGTTTCGTATATTTTTAAACGTTAATGTGAGAGTGCTAGTTGCGTCTATCCAGAATGAACATAGACTGATCGACCTACAGACGCGTGGACAATTTTGTAATTGAACATTTTTATAAATTAATATTTAAAAAAAGAAGTTTTACTTCAGTCGTGTGGTCTAAAGCTCACTCGTTTTTTTTCTTACCGATTTGACGCGAATGGGTCAATATTGTGGGTATACTTACATCAAACCATGCCACTAATTCCTTGATAGTTTGATACAGATCGGCTTCCACCATCACTTTCACTTCATCGTTGTTTACCTTAGTGACTGGTCTTCCTCGGGGTTCGTTTTTCAAGTCAAAGTTTCCACTACGAAAGCGATTAAACCAAAAACGCGCAGTGCGTTCATTTGCCGTATCCTCTCCAAATACAGCATTGATATTGTGAGCTGTTTCTAGTGCGTTGGTTCCATGTCTGAACTTGTATTAAAAATTACTCTAATTTACGATGTATCTTTTTTAAATCTGAATAAAAAAACAATTAAAAGCCTAACTATCAAAATTTGTCCGTGTTTTTAAATTTAGAATATATAGTTAGCGTGTGAAAAAAGTTTCAGTTTGGAATTTCGCACCATGCAGGTTTAATTTTAATTCAAAATGGCATCTATGTTAAAACGGCAATTTCATATTTAAACCCATAATTTTACTTAGAAAACTTTCGTGATTGTATTCAATCATTATTATAAATACGGGATTTATCACGACAATGTTTCGGTTCAATTCGTGAACCTTCATCAGGGTGAGTGCGATCCGCTCCGAATAACGTCTCGCCTCGCACATAGAGTGCGAACGTACGAAGACGGTACGTGATAAATCCCGTATTTATAATAATGATTAAACCCATAATATTATATAAGTGATAATTTGGATGATTGTTTATTTATTCGTTTGTTATTCAATCACGTCGTAATTGCTGAACTGATTTCCATGAAATTTAATGTGTTATTAGATAGTAAAAGTAAGTACAGTAAAGTAAAAAAGTTTTTATTTCTCGCAGAAAATATACACTTGCAATCAACTCGAGCATTACTCGATACATTTAAGAAAAATTTAGGAACAAGAATAATTTATTAAACAGAACATACTTGAACAGTTGTAATAAATTTTTTTTATAATTCTTATTTTAAATTTCTGTATTTATCAGATTAGTTACATGTGTGATGTGACAAGCTCGATAAGACCCAGCCCTTCAAACTAGTTTGAGACTATCTCGTCGGACAGAAGATTATGATTACCTGGATTCAAACAGAAGCTATTTTGGTTGCCAATTAATACGTGTGAAGCCGCTGGCGGAAGCTATTAACTTATAAGATATTAACTTTTAAGTTTAAGTTGTCTTCTGCTACTTTTGCCTTACAAAAAAAGTTGTTTGACAGCAATGATCGTAAGATAATAAGAGTACGGACACTTATAACTTACTAGCTTCCGCCCGCGGTTTTAAACGTATGGTTTTTCAATAATAAGTTACCTATGTTTTAATACAGGTCAAAATCCACCTGTATATTCAATTTTATCGAAATCGGTTAAGTCGTCACGACGTGATTGAGTAACAAATAAACAAACATCCAAACTTTCGCATTTCTAATATTAGTGTCATAAGTGTCCGGTCCTATTTAAAAAAATAAGTAGGTACGTACTCCAATTCTAGTAATTATGTAATTGTAGTCAAACGAAGATTTACTCAGTTAAAAAAAATAACTTCAGTCAACTTTCGCTTGGACGCGGAGAATTTTCAGATATGGATATTATCACATTTTTGGCGTGGTTTGGCAAATATTAATATTGCTCTCTTGCGAAGTCGAATAAAAAGTACCCTAGTCTCAATCCCTGTCATAATAAGATAAGATAAGATAACTCTTTATTGTACACCAAAGTAAAATACATAACAAAATTCTTACAAATAGATTTAGTACAATGGGCGGATTTAGTACAAAATCTATCTATATACCAAATTTCATCGAAATAAGTCCAGCCGTTCAGTCGTAAAAGAGTAACAAACAGTCAGACAGAAAGAGTTTCGAATGTCTGTCTAAGTCAGTTAAGATTTATCGTGACTGTTGCATTTGTACATTGTGCCTCAGTTCTCGGAAGCCAGATTAGATTAGAGAACGTCGAACAGGAGATAACTTTGATCGGACACTATCGGGAATCCGCTAGACCTAGTTTACTTTGTGCCGGATGGATTTAGTTTAGAACATACGCTAGGAACAAGGGAGAAACAGTCAACATCATACGTAAATGAAGCCAACACTCTCAGCAACACTTTTCAAGGAAACTAATATGTATTATTACTATTATGAGCGTTGGAATATTTATCTTGATCATTTATTTACAAGCTTTTTATTAATTTGCAATGTATGTATGTTTGTCCGGGTGGAATCTTGCAACTGAACTTTAAACCCGTTCCCCTCAACCGATTGAGCTGAAATTTGGAATAGATACATATAGAACTTCATGAAAACTACGGTAGTACCTATAGTTAAAAACAGGACAGGAGATATCTCGGACAAGGGGAACTACCGCCCGATCTCTCTTGCCACCATTATTGCCAAGATCTTGGACAGTATGCTTGATTCTTGTCTACAAAATTGTTTAACATGACGCTCAGTTCGGGTTTCGACTCGGACTATCAATGGAAAGCGCAATTCTAGGGCTCAAACATACTGTCCAGTACTATACTGAACGTAAAACGCCGGTTTACGCCTGTTTTCTCGACCTATCCAAGGCATTTGATCTTGTATCATATGACCTATTCTGGAGAAAGTTAAGGGGCAGGGGTGTACCGGCGGGAATACTGAAACAATTTCAGTATTGGTATGCGAACCAATGGAACTGCATAAAGTGGTCTAACATATTCTCGGAGACGTACAGATTGGAGTGTGGGGTGAGGCAGGGGGAGTTAACCTCTCCCAAGCTCTTCAATCTGTACGTCAACGACCTCATAGTCGAGCTCAGCAGCATGCGTGTCCAGTGCCGCGTGGATGGTGTTAGTGTAAACAATATCAGCTACGCGGATGACATGGTGCTGCTGGGCCCGACTGCGGGATTTATCGAGGAGATGTTGAAGGTTTGCGGACCCTACGCAGTATCGCACGGCCTCAGTAATATTGTAAAAAAAATGTGAATACATTATCTTTGGGATTGCCGTTAAGATCCCAGCTAACACTCGCGACTTGACCCTAAATTGTGTTCAAATCAAGCATGTCAAGCAGTTCAAGTACCTGAGGCACTACCTTACCGACGATCTTAGGGATGATAATGTAGCTATAGAAAGGGAGCGTAGGGCTCTGGTTGTTATGGGGTAACATGCTGACTCGTAAATTCGCCCGGTGCTTTGACGAAGTTAAAGTCACACTTTTTAAGGAATAGTGTCATAGCCCGTAAACGAGTAATCTATGGGTAAACTACACCAAAAAATCGCTGGATGCCCTACGAGTCCAGTATAACAATACCTTTAGGATGATGTTGAGGCTTCCCCGTTTTTGTAGTGCCTCAGACATGTTTGCTCAGTATCAAACTGATGGCTTTTAAGCCATCATTAGGATGAAAACAACAACTCTGATGAGCAGGACGCGAGCTAGCCTCAACACCATCCTACAAACTATGGCAGGGCGTTGTGTGTCCCTTATATGGACACACTTCGTCCGTTGTGTTGCTCCAGACTCTAGCATGTAAGTATACCGATGCATAATTTTACATAATTTTTATTTATAATTTTTTAATAATAATTTAATATTGATTAAATTTGTTTGATTGTACATAATTAAATTTAATTTGTTTTGGTTTAATTAAATTAAGTTTGATTTGATCTAATTAGATATAATTTATTGCGAATAGCCCCGCGGGTAGTCCACATGATGGGAGCTTGGAAAGGAGCGCTTTATGCCAGACCCGGTCAAATGGTTTGGCAATGTCGAGACTTACCGCCAATGCTTCGCCGCGACTTTCGAAGGTTTCTGCCCATCGGTGTGTAAGGTAAACCAGCTGATAGGAGGTCACCAGCCGATCTGCCATGGCGAAAACCGTATTGACGGTCACTGATCAGCTGATGGTCACTGTTGCTCTTCCAGGTGCCTGAGAAATTGAATGTTAAAACACTCGTTCCATTACCTTAGACAGAAGCGAAGTGATAGCGATAGGTTGATAATTTGCCGGATCCATCCGGTCGCCCTTTATTGGGATGGGGTGAACCAAGGCTACCTTCCAAGATGAAGGCACTATGCCGGTGGTGAGAGAGAGAGAGAATAAATCTGTGAGCACTGGGGTCAGTTCCGGAGCACAAGTCTTGAGAACCACTGCAGGGATACCATCTGGCCCGCTCGACTTTCGTGTGTCCAATGTTATAAGAGTCCTACGTACCGCTTTCTGTGATATGTGTACATCTGACATGGGACTTTCACACGATGGCAGTGTAGGCGGTAAGGCACTTTTATTATCTAGAGTAGAGTTTGATGCGAAAAAAGAAACAATAAGGTCGGCTTTCTCCTTTGCGGTGTGAGCCAGGAAATCGTCCGGCTTACGTAAGGCAGGCATTGTGGATCGACAGAAGTTGCCCTCAGCAGCTTTTTCAAGCGACCAAGAAGCACGACTTCCCGAGGAATATCGAGCTAATTAGTCCCCTATCTGCGTAATGTGCTGATTTTTGACAGTGACAATGGCTCTGGACAATGGACAATGGATCTGGAGGCTGCGTTCAGGATTCTTTTAAATTCAGCTGTTTTTGGATCCTTGCGACTTCGCGCTTCCGACCATGATTCGAATACCGCCGTCTTAACTTTATTCGCTACGGCGCAGGACCTATTAAACCACGGTCAACTGGCGCCGCCGACCCGAACTATTGAGGATGGAATGAAGCATTCCATTCCCTGCAGTATAACGTCGAGTAAGACGAATTATTTTTGATATGCTTGTAACTTTGTTCAATTAGAACTAAAGTTACTTTGTGTGGTATTATTAGAAAGGTATTTATGTGTAGATTAATAGATATTAAATAGAAATTAAGTCAAACAGATTTTGAAACCAAAATTTTTCAGAAACCGTAATGTAAACAAAGATACTTACCTTGGTGTTTACTTTTCCATATTTTGATAGTATTCGTTTGTTTTAAGATTATCACGCTTATAGCTTGGTTTAAGGGCTGAATTAAGTTTTTTTTTATACTAATATCTCTGTACATGTTGGATTTACATATAAATTCAATAATTTGCGCGACCGGGAAAAACCCGCGATACAAAAAAATATTGCATTGGTTTTCAAAGCTTGTAAAACAATATTTTTTCACTATGGTTTTTTTTTTGTTCTTTCTCCTTTAGATTGAATGTAATAACAGTTAAACAACATATAAAACTTAATTCATCGGTTCATTTTTAAATAAACATCATTTCAAAAAATTGATGTCATAGATTATTTCGTAGTGGCACGTTCGATAGTGTTTAGGGTTGCCACCCGCACTTTATAATAAAATATTGGACTCTATTTTGGCCAATCGTACTTTATAATTTATGAGGACAGTAAAGAACGTAAAAATACATTTATAACGTGGTAACGGAACAAACTGCTTTTGAACGTAACCTAAAACGTCAATGTCAATATCATGTAGGTAATGTTGCGAATTGTGTCGTTTCTGCTATCCATTCCCGGCACTTTAGCATTCACAGAGAGAGTTTTTTATCTGATGAATGGTAAGTGGCGGGATGAACGCGATAGAGCGTCCCGTGATCGAAAAAAAAACGAATTATGTAATGTATATTTAAAATGTAATACATTATGTAAAATGTATATTTAAATTTAGGGATTGATTGTAGAGATGCCGTTAATTTAAATAAGAGTAACAAATATTTGTTGAATGCTGCTAGAAGCAACAAAAATATATATGAAAGAGAAATAGTCTGATAAATAAGTAGTCTGGTACTTTATTTTCAGATGTTGTACTTATTTTTAGCCTAAAAAATTAAATTTACTCTATTTGCTTAAAAAAGGTGGAACCCTAGTAGTTTTTCATGTTTTATTGTGCTATCTCACTGAAACAAACTGTAAATGCCATTCAAAGCGTTTGCTCAGCCCGAATAGAACAAATAAACACGTGTACAGCGTCGAATTCTGAGAAGTGACAGTTTGAGCAATATTGTTACGAGCTGAGGGTTCGGGATAAAATAATTAAAATTAATGTAACCAAAATAACACTTTTATTCAGCACTAAAATGATAAATACACGAACTTAATCACAAGTAATCACAACACACTAATTCACAACACTATCTTTTATTTTATTTATTTATTCTTTATTGTACACAAATAGATTAACAGACAAAAAAAGCTTACAAACTGGACATGTACAAAGGCGAGCTTAACCCTAATAAGAGTTTTCTTCCAGCAAACCTTTGAAGATACTATCGCACAATAAACTACTAAAAGTCACTGAAATGTTCGCACGATTCGCCAAATCAAGACCGACTTCTCGAGCGTCTCTACGCACTATTTATACCGCGCATTATTTCTAGAACCTCGATGTTTCTACTAGTTACTAGAAAAGTGTAGGTATTTCGACAGACTACTATTTCTTAATCTATGCAACTGTAGGTAAAAACGTGGTATGTAGGTCTGTTCCGCACCAAGTATTACCTATTCTGTGACACAGTAGGTATAACTTTGAGAAGCCACTTTTACTATTACTTATTCTGTAACAGTCTCGGCGTAACAATACGATGCCAAATGTTCGACCCGCGCAGTTTTGCCGGCGTACGCGTCGCTAGCGGCCTTTGAATAAGGGTTATTTTTCTCTAAGCGCGGTGACGCAACATTTGCGCCGGTGACGCAAGCGGGTAGTAGAAGTTTATATTTTTTAATAACCTGTACTTTCCAACTGCTTGGCAAAGTGTTCCTCATATCTCTCCATTATCAAAGGTCCATCTCTCACCAGCCATCCTAAAAGGTATCAAGCTATCACGGCCTGCCCTGGCTTCGCCCATCTGCAGTTTAAAAAGTATTTTCATGTGACCTATCCATCCTTCACCGATCCACGATATGACTAATAGGCATACAACTGAATTAAGGCAATTAAACGTTAACAAACAGATTTTTATTATTCGTATCGATTCAAAGTAAGTGTACGTGCATTTTCTTCCATTGTAATTCTCGAAAGGGTATGGATGAAAGTAGTGCTTTTGTATCAGGAGCATTGGCTCTTGTGCTCCAAGTGTCTCGGGTGGCGGGTGTAGCCCCCCTGCGGTTTGTAAAACAACGTGGTGGATGGCGCATCAGCGTGTCGACTTGTTTTAGTGTGTACGGATGTCTCTTAGTAGCAAGTACCAGTAAGTACCTATAAAGACTACAATAATAAACAGCTTTTTAACTAAAACAGAGACCGCTCTACAAATGTTATTGTTTAACCCGTCAAGGATCACGCCAATACATTTTTGTATGGTTTAGCGATCAAAATAAATTATTTGAGTTGTGTTTTTTTACTTTTGGTATATCATCATGTCCCTCTTCCTCATAGACATAAATAAATAAAGTAACAACAAAAGCTTTTAGAATAACGCAGCTTGCATGAAATGATGATCTCCAAGTAATGCTAAAACACCTTTATGATGCTTCTTTGAAAGTAGGCTTGAGGATGAATATGTCCAAGACGAAGGTACTGTCGAATGTCTCTGGCATCACAAATCCTGCGGTAACAGTGGGAAATGAAAAGCTGGAGATGATTGATCAGTATATTTATCTTGGGCATATTCTATCATTTGGTAAAGAGCATCAACAAAAGAAGATATCTAAAAGGATCCAATTGGGATGGGCCGCGTTCGGCAAGCTAGACGACATCCTTAAGTCGCCTAAAACTCCACAGAGTCTGAAGACCCGCTTACTTATGCAATGTGTTCTGCCCACCATGACTTACGGTGCCGAGACATGGACGCTCACGCAGGAGGCTGTGTACAGGTTAAGAGTTGCACAGAGAGCCATGGAGCGTACCATGCTCGGCATCAAATTCTTAGATCGAGTTCCAAACGTCGAGATCCGTAGAAGAACGAAGGTTCATGATGTTGGGAATCGAGTTATAGAGCTCAAATGGTCTTGGGCGGAACACTTGGCAAGACGTGGTGATGACAGGTGGAGCAGGGTTGCAACTGAATGGTGGCCGAGGAATGGCTGTAGAAGAGTTGGACATCCGGCATCGTTAGAGTCGCAGGCCGTCAATGGGTGAGACTAGCGCAGGATCGTGGCGGATGGTACCAACTTGGGGAGGCCTATACCCAGCAGTGGGTAAAGTCGGGCTGTGGATAATGATGATGAGCTGACCAATCCGCAGCTTCGCACGCGTAGTTTTTCAATGAAAACATTAACCTCCTTTTGCGCAATTGGATAAAAAGTAGCTTTCCAACAATGAAAGATTTTTTTAAATCGGTCCAGTAGTTTCGGAGCCTATCCAATACAAATAAACAAACAAATCTTTCCTCTTTATAATATTAGTATAGATAAATGACAAGGCCAAACAGCACACAGAGTAAACACTATTTAAGAACATAAAATGTAATTATTATTCGTTTTTGTATTTCACACTTGTTTTAAAAACTCATACTCGCATACTTACCGTGCATCAGGTTACTGTTAGGTATAGTTTGGAGGTATAATAGTAGTACTGAATAGAGCCTGATAAGGTAAAAGAGTAAAAGAAGCTGACAATCACGATAGTGCAATACTTACATAATTTCCCGTAGTCCCTGCGTCCGAAGACTATACATTATCATAGTCGATGATGCAAAGAGTTTGAGCGTCGCCCGAACCACACGCTACATCAGATCAACGAAATATGAATCGGGTTGTGAGTTAAATGAAGCTGGTATTGATGACTACCCAGCAAATAATTTTACTTTGCTTCCATTCCAGACTTGGTAACCATTGCTACTATGGTAGGTGAACTTCTAAATAAGACAATCCGCATGCAAACTCCAATCCGGCGTATAGTATGGCTTATTGATGCGTCTCTCATGATGACTCTTGCATTCCTCGGAGCAGCGACAGCCCCGAGCGGCATGAGATCCATGATTAATTGCTTAAATCATCTGCAGAAGGTAATTTGAAATAGGTGGTTACAAATTCCAAGCGTATATGTTGGGTTCTGTTCTGTATGCAATGAATTTCTTTGTAAATTAATTGTCTATCGCGGCACGTATGGCCTAAATTAAGGGCAGCTAAGTTATACCATAATAATTTAGTACGGTATACCTTCTTTAGAGACGAGATGTGTCAACGACAACGCAACGTAGGCAACATCCAGCCAGACGAAAGAATAGAGATTCACAGGATACTTAAAACCCGTGCACCTCTATCTCCCTTCCTTACAGATGAGACTGGCTGAAAATAGAGGAAGCCTATAAACTTAGCTACTGTTGAGTCAGATAAAAGTACAAATAAAATTTACAGATAAACAATGAACTGAACATCACCCCCTGGCAGAGAAGAAGTGAGATGAAGAAAAGCATCCTAATTGTTCTATTTTGCCTCATAACGGTAGCGTTGACTATCGTAGACCACAGGCTGCTTGCAACAATCATATACCAACAATATGGCGACTATGGGCTACGTAATGTTACACTTAATGAGTTGCCTGATGCGATCACCGTCACTAATAATAACCTGCTTTATATAGGTGAATGGAGTAAAGCTTATGGATTAAGAGTTAATCCTAATAAAACACAGAACATCATACTGGGAAGTTCACGCACCTTATCGAAAATCAACTACACAACACTCCCTCAAATTAAGTTAAATAATGTAACTGTTCCCTACTCAAAGGTTGTGAAAAATTTCGGCATCTTTATATCCATAAAGATATGATATGCATAAGCTGTATGTCGTGGGGTCCTCAGCTCGAATCTGTGAGCTGGAAGCTATTTGCCTCTGCTGGTTCTTTCGGGAGACTGCGAAACTTTCTTCCGATAGTTACTAAAATTGCGCTTGCACAATCTCTTCTTCTCCCAATTTTAGATTATGCTGATTCCTGCTATCTTGACCTCACGGAGGAGCAGCTCAATAAGCTTGAGCGTCTTCAAAGTTTTTGCATAAGGTTTATTTTCGGACTCCGGAAATACGACCACATCTCCGAATTTCATAATAAACTCAATTGGCTCCCCATTCGACTTCACCGGAATACTCACATCATATCCCTCCTATTCAACATCTTTCGTATTCCTTTCACCCATTGTTATCATTGTTAGGGTTTCGTAGTCGAACTGATAACTAATATGGAGTTTTTTCACGCATCCAATTGTGTTGGGAATCGTTGAATACTTCTTTTAGAAACACTATGTGGGTTCCTCGACACTTCCACAACACTAGTTTACGCATAAATTCCCGAAAACTCCGATCCTCTGAAAACCTCATTCTCAAATCCTCGATATACCAGTTTCTATGCAAACTCCTTTTCCGTCCAAGCTGTCCGATTATGGAACGCCTTGCCGGCCTCCATTAGGAAATACCCCTTACTTTTCATATTTAAAGCTAGACTCAAAAACTTTTATCTTCATGATGAGTTGTGATTCATCTGATATCTAATATTAATAATATAAGTATAAGAACGTATGTAAGTAAATGTTTATTTATTTTATGTATGATATTTATTTATTTAAAATTATTTATGTACCTAATATGTATATATATAACTATATAGGGTAAAGTAATTTTAATTTTTCTATTATTAAGTTTATTTGTTTTACACCTCGGCCAATCTTCCATTAAGCAATGATCCTCTCCATCCAAAGGTGGAGAGACCGCTTTGTTAAGCGATAAGACCGCCCATTATGCTTACTTTTATTTGTTTACTTCTTTATATCTGTTGTGTCTAGCTTGTAAGGTATAATAAAGAATTTTCATTCATTCATTCACTTATATTTTACCATAACACTAAGTTTTTAAAAAAAATTAAGAAATGTGAGCGAGCACACGACTTCCGGCTAGAAGCGATTTATAACGATAATACATTGATTAAGCGCGTCTCAGACCACGCATAAGAGAGGCGTTTTTTTATTTTTTA
Source organism: Philereme vetulata (assembly GCA_918857605.2). Taxonomy (NCBI): domain Eukaryota; kingdom Metazoa; phylum Arthropoda; class Insecta; order Lepidoptera; family Geometridae; genus Philereme; species Philereme vetulata. The sequence continues at coordinate 3,700,673 of OU975420.1, forward strand.
TTTATTAGGTCTACCAACAATTGTTACAATATTTCATGCTTAACTTGAGATTAATATAAGTACTGGTAATTACACAACCATTACACACGCCGTAGTCATAGTCAGAATCTTAGGGCGACGACGCCTAATCGTATTTAGTGCCTAAAATATGTATATAACATGTTTAAATTTGACATATTTGTATGATAACATACAAATATGTCAAATTTAAACATGTTTAGTCGCTATTTACGTTTAGGGATCGTTATGCAAGGCGAGATTAGTCATTTAAAAATATGCTTAAAGCTAATATTGCAATTGTGTTTGGTCATTTTGTATAAACATAAGAACTGTTTAGAAATCCATCTACAGACGTAAGTTGCTCGACTACTGCTCGTAAACTTGTGTTGTAGAAGTGTCGAGGTACCCTCATAGTGTTTCTAAAAGAAGTATTCAACGTTTCCCAACACAATTGGATGCGTGAATAAAAACTCCATAAGAGTTACCAGTTCAACTACGAAACCCTAAAAATGATAAGGCATGAAATAAACTTGACAAAGTTATTACCAATTTTATCTTGTCATTGATCAAAACTGTCCAGCGTTTTTCAAATGGTCAACAATTTGTCTGTTTTAGCAATCTGCATCATGTACATGTTCTACTATGGCTGCTTCTGGATAACACAGCTACAAATCTTTCAGTTCATGTTGATTACACTGCACATTCGTCAGAGCTTCAAAGCGCTCAATGACAAGTTGAGAAACATATCGCAAGGTAAATCTTGATTTAGTAAAAGTTAAGACGCCAGAAATTCACAATAGTCGGTATATACTAGTATTTTGCCCCGAACTGAGATCACGTGAGTGTTAATAAAAATCACAATGAATAAGCAGTTTATTTCGCCAATTATCCTACAGAAGGAGGATTTTAATGTGCAAGTTCTATTGGCGCCAGCCTTGGGGGTGAGACCAACTGGTATTTCGTCATGCTCTCATGGCGTCATGGCGTCAGAGCGATGCATGACATATGATAATATTATCATCTATCAATCAAATATCAATAAATATCAAAGTCGTTGGGCGACACTCGCCACTCGCCACTCGCCAATGGTTTTTTTAATTATAATTTATTTCAATAACCTTCAATTTAGATGTTTCACATCTGCCGGGCGTCCCGAGGCGGTAACTTTTTTTTATAATTTACAAAATTTAGAGGTATTCCGATTTCGAGCAATCTTGCGTTGGATCGAACCGATTGTTGGATAATACTTCAATAAAATAACTATTAGGAGGTTGATAGGGTATATTTTAACAATTGACTTTTTTTTAATATAAACATCCGTGCACCTTTCCTTTATCTACCTACTTTCAATTTAGAAGTACGTAGAAGGTGCATGCACCTTGTAAGAGCGTTGCAACTGCGTTTGATCCCTACTATCTTTGATAATATCTTAATTTAGAAACCCAGAAGATGGAAGGGGGAGTGATATTTTCATGTAAATTTTGAGCTCACACTTTTTGAGCTATTGCCCAAAAAGTCAGCTCTTTCAAATCTTACCAAACACGAATAAAAAATCATGTTCATGTTACATTGGGTATCGTTTTTTGGGTTGCAGTTACATGTCCCTATATTTTATACATTTTTGTTATTTAGGTGCAGCGATGACCTATCCTAAGAAAATTCTATTAAAATCTCCAATGGATAAGCGAATGCTGAACAAAAAGCGGAAATCAGTGAACTCAGTTATAGATAATTTAGCATTCGTTGGAAAAGTCAAACCAGGTACCTGTTTTATACCTTAGTTTTCTTGCTCTTTATGACACTAACCACATTTTGGGGGTTCTATTTAAAAGGAATCCTTAAATAATCAGCCTTAAAAATTATAAGCAATCGATGAAAAAGATTCCGCAAGAGAATACCCAGAAACTTCCAAATATTTGTGTATGTAATTGATCGATCGAAGCGAGATCTCCAAATCAACTTGGGCAAATTGACGTTGAATGTATCTAAGTTTGTTTGTCCGAGGATAACTTTCAAAGGGTTGATCCGATTATCGTGAAATTTGATATGTAGTGGTGGCACAAATTTGGTGTTATTAAATAAGCTAAAAATGTGGCGAGTTTGTTAACCTATATTGGGGTTCAAGAGGGATAAAAAAAATGAAAATGAGATTATTATGCCAAATGAAAGGATATTTCAACCCCGTTTTTATTTTTATTTTAATCCGTGTAGTTTTTGAGTTATTAGCCATAATATAACAAAACTTTGACATAATTCACAGGGTACAACAGTGACCCCACAATGCTGTAATTTGTTATTCTTGTAGCTTTAGTGACACAAATATAGGGAAAAGTGAAATCCAGAAAAACTGCAGTTTCAACTCCTAAAAAATTAACCAATTAACATGAAACCCCATATACCTCTAATTTGAATGAAACACCGAACTGAGATCTCGTGAATCTCCCAAAAAACAAAATAAATATTATTCTTAGGGCGACTTCCACAATCGATGCCTAAACGTATTTATTGGCTAAATATGATTTAAGAAGTTGTCAATCATACATATAAGTAAAATTTAAACATGTTTAGTCTCTAAATACGTTTAGTGATCTTTGTGCAAGGCGGCCTTAATATTTCACTAATAAATTAATGCCACGAAATGCATAACCAAATTACTTGACTCGAAATGCATAACCAAATTACTTGACTCGAAATGCATAACCAAATTACTTAACTCGAAATGCATAACCAAATTACTTGACTCGAAATGCATAACCAAATTACTTGACTCGAAATGCATAACTAAATTACTTGATTGTAGGTCAAGTAATTTGGGCATTTCGTGGCATTAATTTATAAGTGAAATATTAAGGCCGCCTTGCACAAAGATCACTAAACGTATTTAGCGACTAAACATGTTTTAATTTGACGTATATGTATGATTGACCACTTCTTAAATCATATTTAGCCAAAAATACGTTTAGGCATCGATTGTGGAAGTCGCCCTAAGAATAATATTTATTTTGTTTTTTGGGAAATTCACGAGATCTCAGTTCGGTGTTAATTTCAATAAACATTTTACGCACACATAACCCCGCTACTAAGAAATTTCAGTTTTGTTCTTCCACTCTGCCGCAGTTGACGACCTGAAGACTCGGCCAGCACACGAGAAAGTCCGTCGTCTCGCTCTAACATACGTGTCAATATGCGACGTTGTGAGAGAGGTGGATCACCAACATGGTCTAGTGTTGCTGCTGCTGCTCAGTTCCATTCTGCTACATCTGATCATTACACCCTATTATTTGTTCAACAATATAAGTACGTTTTTTTATAAATAGGCTAGAGTTTGACCACGATTTTGCCTGATAGTAAGCGATGATGCACGTACTAGCTTTTCATATGACTTTACTCCCAAATAACCAGTAGTCATGGTAAATGTAAACATATAAGAGAGTAAACATATATAATTTTAGGTTAAAAACTATGTAAGTACTGTTTAAATGTTATCGACCAAACCAGATTTCAGAACTGACTAGTTTGTCCTGAAATTTGCTTTGACCGGCAATATATACAGTTCCAATTTCAACCAAATCGGCTTTATGTCATGATTGAAAGCATAAACTTTCCATATAACATCAATCACAGAAGATATTACGTTGATACTTATACTAACAGATGTGTTTTTTTGTGTATGTTTGTATGTATATGGGTGTATTTGCATAATGGCACCGAGTAACGTAATCGTAAATTTAGGCAATATGTATTTTGTAAGGTGTGTTTGTTTATTAGGATTGGTGTATTTTATTTTGTGTTTCAGTAAGTAAAACTATCAACGATAATACACAGCACATAGTGGTTCAGATAATGTGGTTTATGTTGCACGGCACGAACATATTCATGGTGATCGAGCCATGCCACTTGACTATTGAAGAGGTGACTAAATAATATTCAATACGAATAATTGTTTTTCTTTATAATAGGTTGGGGAAAAAGTCTTGTCGCATTATAGTATGTATGAACTTTTATTAAAATCTCTTTAGCTATACTATTTGTATCTGGCTGGTTTTGATATTATTCAAAGTTTAAATTTTCAAAAAGATAATTCCAAATTCAAATTAGGAAAATGTGTGATTTTTATTTGTATTTCGTACAGTAAAGGTGAGTGAATCTAATGAAGAAATTCGATACATTTTAAAATTTTACTACAAAAAAAGGTAAAAATGCAACGCAAGCCGCAAAAAAAATTTGCGATGTTTATGGACCTAGTGCAGTGTCTGTGAGAATAGCACAAATTTGATTTAAGCGTTTTCAATCCGGAAATTTTGATTTCAAAGGTGCACGTCGCTCTGGTCGCCCTAATACGGATAAAATAGATGCCATTTTCGAAAAAGTGGAGCAAGATCGGCATATCAGTAGTTACGACGTCGCTGAAGAACTGGGAATTGACCACAAAACAGTTTTGGCGCATTTGAACAAAAACTGGGTACACAAAAAAGCTGTATTTGGGTACCCCACGAGCTCACTGAAAGAAACCTAATGAACCGTCTACTCATATGTGATTCTTTATTACGACGTAATGAAACCGAACCATTTTTGAAGAAGCTGATAACTGGTGATGAAAAGTGGATCACGTACGACAAGAACGTGCGAAAAAGGTCGTGGTCACCGGTCAGGCTTCACATACTGTGGCGAAATCCGGGTTAACTCGCAACAAGGTGATGCTGTGTGTGTGGTGGGATTGGAAGGGCATTATTTATTATGAGCTATTACCACCAGGCAGGACCATCGATTCTGAACTCTACTGCAAACAACTGATGAGATTTAAGCAAGCAGTTGAGAGAAAGCGGCTGGAATTGATCAACAGAGGGTGTGGTTTTTCATCATGATAACGCTAGACCTGACACATCTTTAGCCACTAAGAAATAATTAAGAGTGTTTGGCTGGGAGGTCTTAATGCATCTGTCGTATAGTCCTGACCTTGCATCTTCAGATTTCTACCTATTTCGGTCTCTTCCGAATTCTTTATGCAGTGTCAGGTTAACATCACGAGAGGACTGCCAAAACTATTTGTCGAGGTATTTTGATCAGAAGCCCAAAAATTTCTATAGCAATGGGATCATATCCCTACCTACAAGATGGCAAAAAGTTATCAAACAAAATGGTACCTACATACTTTAGATAAATGTAAATAAACTATATTAAAACTGTTTTGAATTTTCTTAAAAAATGCGAAGACACTTTTTCCCCAACCTAATATCTGGTGGTAATCAGGTAGCTGCAAAGTACAAACTTCTCATATCAGTTACACCATCGTGTGCGGTATCGTTTAAAAGGTCTTTTAATGGGTTTTATAATTCTTTGGTTCATTCCTTTTACAAAATAAGAAGATTAAAAATGCCCATATTTATTATAGTCAAGTGCCCCCAAAACAAACCATTCGGGCCTAAACCTTTGTTACTTACAGTTAACACTTTAAGCAGGTAATAGTTAGCTTTTACCTGACCTGACTTTTACCACAGAAGGAGGGTAATGTTTTTAAAGCACGTGGTATGTAACTATGTACGTATGTACGTGTGTTCATTTGGCCCAAATTGTAGATTAAACGCCTTGACAGATTTTGACAAATGATATATTATTGGAATCAAATTAATCACGAGAGTGAGATAGGATATGGCAAAAATGTAACAAAACCTCACGAGTTAGGTATCATCTAAAAGATATTTCCAAAATATATAATTCCCATAGATGAAAAGTCTCAATTTTTTATTTTATATAAATTGCGCGTTGTATTTGAATGAGAATAATAAGAATCGAAGAACAGGCTCAATGAAGCACCTTGGGAGAGACGTTCAGCAGTCGACTTTTTGAAGAATATGAACCTAAATCAAAATATCGCTGTCATGTACTAACATTCAGTTGGTGCTGCACCAAATGCTTATAGTTCATAAATATTGGTTAAAATCTATCATTCTTTCAGATACAAGTAACTCAAGAACAGATCAGCCACCTCACGCGCTACACCAGTTCCTTATACGAGCCGCTCTCCGCCGAACTAGATCTGTTCTTCAGACATATCCTCTTGAACCAGGTGTCCTTTTCACCACTTAAGGTCGCCACTCTTACTAGGGGTCTCGTGCCTACAGTAAGTAAAGATAAACACGCTTTTTCCTATCGAGAACTGTTCTTATATACAGCCACATACACAATGTCTTGATTCTATGCCAGGCTTCCCTGAGTCACTGAAATCGTTATCTGATCTAAATGAAACTGAAAACTCACTACAGTCTAATGCAATGCACAATACACCTAGATGCGGGACGTCAGTGCTGGTTTTACAATACAATACTTTATTAATAACTTCATTGTTGCAAGTTGATATGTCATACATAACATCGATCCACATAGATCACAATCAACTTTAAGAATATTTTTAGTTGATTTCATTTAATTTTCTTCTTCATAGTGCAATTTTCTATAATGTAGTTCATTAAACTCATCTTACACTCTAGAATATCTTACTTAATAACCATTTTTGGAGCCTACTTTTAAATATAGGTTCAATGCTTTAGACTAACTCTAATTATAGTGATTTTAATTCTAATTGGACGGGCATCACGGACAAATTTACCTAAATCGAGTACCTATACATGACTACATCTAGGAATGACCATGGGCCATGAGTAGTTTCAAGCTCGTTTATTTGTTTATTAGGTAGTTTATTTGCACGGCAGTTTACCTACGTAGAGGTTTAAAATTTCCTAAATTCCAAAACAATTTTCTTTTGAGATGTTTTGATAAAATCACTTAGAATTGAGTAAAATTTGTTCGATAAGTTGTATATGATTTATTTTAGTTATAACTCATCATCCCACTCGAATCATCAGGAGTCATTTTATTATATCAACACCTACCATTCGGCAACATCAGAAAGTACCTAAGTATTAGAACAACAAGTTAACGTATAAAGATCTCACACAGAAATCAAAATAGATCGTAACTAATCGTATTTATAAATGGTTATTTCTCCAGGGTTTACTTATTTTCATTTCAACCATAACCACCACAAGATCTCAGTTTCATTAAAACCTTGCCATCTACCACAAGATGGTAATAACCATATACTCGTACTTAATGTTACCGTGGATGTCCTATGGCAAAGATAACTAATATTATAGTGATATAACTTAATTGGATGTTTTTTTTTCAGCTTCTGGCCGGTATAGCTACATACTTGGTTATAATCATACAAATGTAATCTATATGAATGTAACACTTGAATAAAAATCAACATATAACTTGTATCAATTTATTAAATAAACCGCCTCTCCTTCCTGTTATGTCCAATCTACTGATTTTAGGAAACTATCTTCTACAATAACAACATTTCTTTTATGTTTCATCTTCGTTGTCTCAACTTTATTATAGTTTCCTTCATTTATTTTTGAGTTTACGTTTCTTTCAGCTTTTCTATTACGTCGATTATCTCTTGGTTTAATTTTTCCGTTAATATTAGTTCTGTCTTCAAATATTCTAGTTATCATTTCAGTGTCTATAGTGACATGTAAATATGTAGTAAATGGTAAATCAATAAGAAAAGCTCTATCATTACCATTATTTTTATGTCCTGTTTTGGCTAAATAATATGTATCAATGTTTCTTTTAAATGCTTTAAAATGATCCTTAGCAAAATTATCACACTTGCCTTCTTCTATAATTTCTCTTTTCATTTTGAGTTCTTAAGATACCTGAGGTATTTCTTGAAAGAATATAACATCATTTAATCGAGGATTTCCGGGCTATCTTCAAGCATTTCTAAAAGATATTCAAAAAGTGTCGGTATGTTGTGAAATATCCGTTTGTATGCATCGCCTAAAATTTCTTTCTGGTCTGTTTCTTCATCATATTCTAATAAAAATAATTTATTGTTGAATAATTATTGTTATGCTCCATACATTTGTATTGTTAAATAGATGCTAGTTCGATTAAATAATTTGTTTACTAGATATTATTTTAAAGCTGGCAACTATTTTTAAAAGGTTGTCTGCAATATTTTCTGATTGTTAGGTTGGCAGAAATGCTTTCCAGTTAGTGCTAGGCGATTGGTCAACACAAAATGGCGTGAGACAATCGGTGAGGCTCTCCGCGTCGGGAGATTTTATACTGAAAGCTTTGGTCGGTTACTCATTCTCTTGGGGGCCACCACATACCACTTAGATGTACTACGTACAGACGGTCATATGTCTAACATTGGAGTTGGAGCGTAAATGACTGAAAAAACAAGCAAAGTCAGTTAAACTATTTTATTCAATGTTAACATAACAATTGCATTGGTACATTTTTTTATGAATAGAGTAGATACGTAATCTTTTATTACTTAGATATAGAAAACGAGTCCACTAACACTCACTCATCACGATATCTGCGAAACTAAAAAGAGTACGCGTTTGAAATTTGGCATGTACATATGTTTGTTTTAGTACGTGGGTGTATTTATCCTTTTGGTCTTGAATTCAACATTCCTTTGACTTTGACGTTTTATTCTTCTAAACTTCATTTCGGAGTCAAAGAGTTTAAATCTCTGATCAACCACTTTTTTTCTGTTTCTTGGAGTTGAACAGTCTGAAAATAAAGAATTAACAATTTTCTTTAAGCTACACTTTGTGACCAGAATCTTTATATTGACACTAAAACCAAGAACCTAAATTAGTGACCACTAAATTTGACACAAATGTGACACAAAAAAAACCACTAAATTTTGTCCACGAACATACAATAATTTTTTAATTAACAGTTTTATCCTATTGAAGCTCATAATAATAATACATGGATAAGACGAAAATCATGTCAAATATCCATGTTGCGCCCGTACCGGTAGTTGTTGGGGGCGATACTCTCGAAGTTGTCGACGAATATGTATACCTAGGACAAACTGTCCAATTAGGTAAGTCCAACTTCGACAAAGAGGTCGCACGAAGAATCCAACTCGGCTGGGCAGCGTTCGGGAAACTTCGCGATATCTTCTCGTCCAAAATTCCCCAGAGCCTGAAGACTAAAGTCTTCAACCAGTGTGTGTTGCCAGTGATGACCTATGGCACTGAAACGTGGTCCTTTACTCATTGCCTCATGACCAAGCTCAAGGTCGCTCAACGAGCTATGGAGAGGGCTTTGCTCGGGGTTTTTTTGCGTGACAAAATCCGCAATGAGGAAATCCGCAGAAGAACTAAAGTTGCCGACATAGCTCTCAAAATTAACAAGTTGAAGTGGCAATGGGCAGGCCACATCGCTCGTAGAACCGATAACCGTTGGGGAAGAAAGGTTCTCGAGTGGAGACCACTGACTGGAAGACGCAGCGTAGGCCGGCCCCCCACAAGGTGGACCGACGATCTAGTAAGAATCGCGGGGAGCCGTTGGGCGCAAACGGCTACCAATCGCTCGTTGTGGCGATCTAAGGGGGAGGCCTATGTTCAGCAGTGGACGTCTTCCGGCTGATGATGATGATGATGATGAAGCTCATAAAATAACCTTGTATATTTTGGGTCTCAGTTCCATGTTCCAGCTGGTCAGGTATGGTGCTCTCTGTTAAATTTATGGTGTCCATGACTGCATCTATAAGAAAAATTATAACGTTTGTAAATAATGGGAATAATATTGAATTTATCAAGATATACATTTGTCGGAATTGACTGATACAGATCTCAATTGAAAACGCTAAAAGGGGACTTCACCAAGAGGCACACTGAACTGAGTGGTAAACTTAATGTGTGGAACAACAGGTAGGAATAAATACTTCAAGATGCCATGATTCATCAAACTAACATATTTATGTTTTACTTAATTCAATGCAAATAGAAGCTTCATGAGCTGAACTGTTGAACAGTGATGTCTCGCTTTGAGTGCTGTTTGATGCACAATAAGTGTGATCACAGTAAGGCTGCCTGTGGTTAGTCTAGATTTGCGGCACTGAAAATTAGAATTAATTTAATTATTTCACGCTGCGCTACCGAATAACAATAACTTCAGAGGCCAAGATTCACCAAACAAACTGTACATATGTTTTACCTGTTTCAATGCAAATAGAAGCTTCATGAGCTGAACTGTTGATCAATGACGTCTCACTTTGAGTTCTGTTTGATGCACAATATGTGTGATCATAGTGAGGCTGCCTGTGGATTGTGTGGATTTGCGAAACTGAAAATTACAATGAAATTTATTATTTCATGCTGCGCCGCTGTGGACACAGCTTAACGTCGGATTAGATAGTATAGTACATAAGTCTGGTTTTACCGGTCTTATTGTAGGAATCACTTGATGGTAATTCAGATGAAATTTTGCTCATAGAAAATAAAGTTGGATAGGCTCCAAATTTTAAGCGATTAGCATTTGTAGAAACCTGTTTTCAAAGGACCCAGAAGTTTTTTCTTATAGAAAAATTGTGTAATTTAAGGTCCTGTCGTTGGCTGTCGCATTTAGGTACACAGCACTTTCGGAACATTTTAATTGTGTCACACAGACCACTTAGATGCATTACGTACGCGATAATACTGAATATTGTTGTGGATTATAGATGTGCAGAAATTAATCAACACAACACCTCATTCATCAACACGAACAAACAGTAATGTAAAAACTACAAAACGTCTCCGGATCCAGCGAATGGATTGAGTGAATGAATGGAAAAATATCGCACAGGTCACAGATTAGGACATATAGCGAAAACCTGTCATTCGGACTATTGCATCGGTCTTTCATTAATTTCTTACGATCGTCGATCTTGTAGGGGACATCACCAGGCATGGGGGTCACAGACCACTTAGATGTACTACATACATGTCATGATATGGTCATGTGGCGTACATTGGAATCGGAGCGTCAAAGACCAAATGGACCGATGCCACATTGGATTTTGACAAGTGTTTTTAAATCTCATGTTCATTCCGTTTACTCTTTTGTGATCCAGGTTAAAATAGGTCTTACTTATGTAATTGGAGATTCTATAACCAGCATTTTCAGATTTAATTATCTGTGGATTGGCACGCAATTCGAAATTTTAATAAATTTTATTCTAAAGCCGTGTTATTTTAATTTCAAATTCAGTCATTTGTTTTTAGATAGTTTTTTGTTTTTGTGAAATTGTGGTAGTTTTTGGCGTCATGTATAAACTGAAAATTCGTACAATTTTCGAATACGAGTTCCTACGTGGAAATCCCAATGCGCAAACAACACGAAACAATAACGACGTATACGGGCCTAACACTGCTTGCTTAAACACGGTCCGTTATTGGTTCATGGCGGGTTCCTATATCCGTCGGTAACCAACTACGCCTCGTATCTCCTTGAAAAAGTGTCAAACTAGTGTCAAACTTTTGACAGGTTTTCAACGTTTTTGTGACAATGCAATAATATGGTACCATGGGTTTCATGATGAAGACAAAGTCACAGTCAAATTCTTTAAAATCACAAGGATCACTTTAAAGCGTCAATTTTACTGCCTGTTTCTTCGCGACTAAGCCAGAAAAGAAAGGCAAGAAACAAGGCTGGTTATTTTTAATGGTCCTTTTAGAATACATAACAATAAAGAAAATAAATGACGTCTAAATTGTAATTTTTTTTTAACGAGTTGGAGCAATTTTAATCCCAAACTTCTCTATCATCTAAATAATCCGATATTTTATAGTATGCTTTTATAAAGATGTTTTATAAAGATTTTGTTTAATTACGTTTTTAAATTTGTTAATTGTCAATTTTGACCTTGACCTTTAAACGATTTACTAACTTTATGGAGTCTACAAGTGCCAACAGCGAGTTTATCTTTATTTCTAGTATTTAAATTATCGCTATTTTTCTTAAACAAATTGATATTTTTGTGAACATACATCAGATTTTCATAGATCTATTGACAAGGGAATGTCATAATATTTATTTCTTTAAACTTATTGCGTAATAATTCTCTGGTGCCCATATTATAAATTGCACGAACAGCTCTCTTCTCCAGCACAAAAATGGTATTTCCAGCACTACCCCACACCAGTATACCGTATGACATAATGCTGTGGAAGTAACTGAAGTAAACTAGTCTAGACTGTGTCTACGTCTGTAAAAAGACGGATCTTTTCGACTGCGTATGCTGCAGAACTAAGTCTCTTCGACAACCCATCAGTGTGTGGGTCCCATTGAAGCTTATTATCTAGGGTTATACCTAAAAAATAGAAAAGATAAAGAATAAATAAAGAAGCGACCAACAGCGAGACCTACGCGTCGAAGCATGTATAGCACTACTGAATCGGCATAAAAACGAGGGAATTCTAAGTCGAATTGTTAACTGTGATGAAAACTGGATCCTGTACGACAACTGTAAGCAATCGTCTCAGTGGGTGGAGCCGAGTACAGAACCTAAACAGTGCGCTAAAAAAACATATTACTCATAGGAATATGATGGTGACTGTCTGGTGGACCAGTGTCGGATATGTACATCACAGCTTTTTACCGAATGGCACAACAGTGACGGCAGATGTATATTGCCAAGAATTGCAAACAATGATGGAGAAGCTCGCAATTCAACAACCAATACTGGTCAATCGCTCTTCCCCATTGCTTCTCCAAGTCAACGCGTGAGCTCACACTTCACGACAGACCATGGCAAAGTTAAAAGAGTTACAGCTGGAAGCTCTCCGTCCCCCACCGTACTTACCGGACCTTGCCCGAATAGATTTCTACTTTTTTACAAAATTTAGACAATTATTTAAGTGGTAAAAAATTCAACACCCGAAAGGCAGTACAAAACGCTTTCGCTGACTTCATCGCCTCCCGTCCGGCAGACTTCTACAGTAAAGGGATAAACAACCTGCCATCAAAATGATAAAACTGTATAGTTAATTTGTGCCAGTACTTTGATTGGCTAAATTAAATAAATACCAAATTTTTTATGTTACAATTTTCATCCAAATCTCCAAATTCATAGGTATTAATTATTAAACCTAATATTATTATTCTTTATTAAACCTTGATAAATAAAAGTATATTTTTTAAAACCCCCTCGGACCTTTTTCTTAAACCATTTGTATATCTTTGGTAGCAGCGGTGGGATACCGAATTCCCCAGTGTCCTTGATTATTACGGAAGATCGTCTAAATTAAATATCCTAAATAACCGGGCTCAAATAAAATTCCTAAGTATCCTGGAATAAAATACAAGTTAAAGTGAAAGGTAAAGCTATACGCTACTTATCTTCGGCTTCATGCTCCAGCTGCAAGAGGCAGCTCTTGAAATTACTCACTCGTCTGTTCTCATCCTGTATCCTGTATCTTCAATGTTGTGAGTTACGCCGTGGTTTCCTGCGACAGTATCCTGCAAGAGAATCCTGCATTGACGTCCCGTATCCTGAATCCTCGGTGATATCGTGCATCGTGTCGTTATATTCCCAAGAAGAATCTTACACTTTATTCTGGTGTCCAGTTTGCATTAAGAATTCAAGAATCAATTGCCATCTCGCCAGACTTCAACGAATCCTCAGGACACCTGTACACTCCTCCTCCTACTTTGATAAGTCTTTTACAGTGCAGGCTGTCCGGTTATGGAACGCGCTGCCGGTGGCTATCAGATGTGCCAAGTCACTTGCCATTTTTAAACGTATGCTCAGAGAACACTATCTGAGTATTTGTCGCTAAATATATATGTATTTATTATTAATTATTTGTTTCTTAAATAAGTCTAAGTATGTATCTATAAATTATTATGAGTAGTTATTATTTAGATTCATGTAACTTTCATTTATGTAAGTTTTATATTTTTTTTTTTAATTTTTATATAATTAGTATTAGTATGTATGTACATGTAGTATGTTAGGTACACCATTACACCCCGCGTCGCGTTCTCATCCCTGAAGAAACTATTCCGTAAATAGACAAGTTTAACCCAATTTTGTAACTGCCGTGCTACGAGGCGTTCTCGCAAAGTGCTGTACAATTTCAATTGTGCCTCAGAATAAAAATCCATCATCAGGGCACCTGTTCTGAACAAGTCCACGCCTAGAAACATGCGGTTTGAAGTAATTATGGTTGGTGACATGCTTTGTTTGTCTACTTTATATAATTGAGCAAAAATTCCTCTTCTGAGAGAATACCTACTTATATTTTATACTCATTATTTCAATTTAAACGGTCATTCGAAGTTATTTAATCTCACTTACCAGCGCCTTACATTCACCCCCAACAATGTGAAAGCATTAAATGTATTGAAATAAAATATATTTCTTTCAGACATTTTTTTAGTAACAATTTTTTCCTAAAGCGAAGTTAGTGACGCAAACTAACACAAAAACACACACAATAAAATAAAACAAAGCAAAACACGGAAAAACAAGACAGATTAACATAGAGAGTAACAAAAGCAATCACAGGACATCATCACAACAAATGCAGCCCCTTGAATCGCAGTAATGCGGACTCAGGTCTCTCCGCAATCGACTTCAGGGTTCCGTTGGTGCTTCGTCAAACTCGGCGTAATAGAGAGACTGGCTTGATTATAAAAGATGATTAAATGATTACAAAAAAGCAATTGCAAGTAAAATATACAGCAATATATTTATTTAAAACCAAAGACCAAAGGGGCGAAATGTTTTTCTTTCCAGTTTACGATGGGACGTAGCTGATTAGGGTTAATTTATAGAATAACAGTTATATAAGGTTACTTACGGCCGGTGCCTACATAATCAATTAATCAGTGGGACTTCAACAGATACCGATCTAAGTTAAACATCGTCAGACCAAAACAAGCCCAACAATTTTCAATAAAAATCTGTTTACACAAACACCATAGACATTTATCAATTAGTTTCATAGAATGATAGCCTCTGGATATTCCTTAGCGAATTTATTCGATAGATATTAGGATGATTGTGAAAGACACAAAGATTAATTGATTTCTTAACAAATATTTATTTTCGTTTGACCGCAATCTCACTTTAAGAAGCGATGATGTGGTCTAAACAGATTACGAATATCGGAGCTCCATTTCACTGTTACCATCAGAGATCCAGATTGCAGTTTTCAAGGAAGTTAAATTATGACGGTAGATTGTTGATATACCTACCTAGAAGGCACTTCTTTGCACACCATAAAAACAAATCAAAATTAAGTTAAGACAAAGTAGAAGAAGTTTATTTTTAACTTGTACTTTCCAACTGCTTTGCAAAGTGTCCCTCATATCTCTCTATTATCTAAGGTCCACGTCTCACCAGCCATCCTAAAAGGTGTCAAGCTTTTACGGCCTGCCCTGGTTTCGCCCATCTACAACTTAAAAAGTATTTTCATATGACCTATCCATCCTTCACCGATCCACGATATGACTAATAGGCATACAACTGAATTCAGGCAAATAAGCGTTAACAAACAGATTTTTATTATTCCGTATCGTTTCAAAGTAAGTGTACGTACATTTTCTTCCATTGTAGTTCTCAAAAGGGTATGGATGAATGTAGTGCTTTTGTATCAGGAGCATTGGCTCTTGTACTCCAAGTGTCTCGGGTGGCGGGTGTAGCCCCCCTGCGGTTTGTAAAACAACGTGGTGGATGGCGCATCAGCGTGTCGACTTATTTTAGTGTGTACGGATGTCTCCTAGTAGCAGGTATCAGTAAGTACCTATAAAGACTACATTTACTTATAAAAAAGTATAAGATAAACAGCTTTTTAACTTAAACAGAGACCGCTCTACAAATAAAACCCGTCAAGGATCACGCCAATACATTTTTGTATTGTTGAGCGATTAAAATAAATTATTTGAGTTGTGTTTTTTTTTACCTTTTGTATCCCATCATGTCCTTCTTCCTCACATACATAAATAAATAAAGTAACAACAAAAGCTTTTAGAATAACGCAGCTTAAGTTTAAATTATTTATGATAAATGACAAGGTCAAACAGCAGTGTGTGTGTGGACTGAGTGACCACATGGATTTTTGTAGTTTTTTTTTAAGTAAAAGATTGAATAAATGTTATAAAACATTTGTAAAACGAATATTGGAGTTTGTAAAGAATTTAATAAAAAGATATACTACCTAATGTGCGGTTTCTCAGTTCACACACTTGCCTTTCCAAATCTGGGTAAATATATCAGTAACAGGCACGTTTTGTTCCTAAATATTTAGTAAAACGTGTATAAACGTATTTACAAGATAATAAAACATGATGAGGCTATGATATATGGAATTACAAATTAATTTATTTGGTCACTCAGAGACCACATATAGTATAGCTTGTAAAACTGTAGTGTTTCTCTGCTAATATTTAGTAAAATGCGTAACGGTATTTGTAAAAGTTAAAAACGGGCTATTTTCGTAATATTCATATTTAATTGTGGTCTCTCAGACCACACAAAGAAAAAACCTTAATTAGGTAAAATATCATAAATTATAAGAAATACAGAAGCAATGGGCCCTTATAACGTTTAGTAAAAATGTTTTACTATACAATTGTATGTTTTTATCTCTAATGAAAAAATGTTATTTGTTTTTTAATATTTTCTATGCAATGTATGAAGTAGGGTGTCCACACTATGAAAACATCACTGTTAATATGAACCATTATCAGTATCCCATATATGGTGTTGTGATTTAAAATAACTATATTGAAGGGACGTCTTCTACACATAAAATAAAAATTAATGTATCCATACATTTTTCTTGTTTTATAATTTAAATCTCGAGAAAGTTGAGAAAATGCTGCTCGACCAAATGAAAGTAGACAATAGCTTAATGTATGGTACAAAAACTCATATTATAAAGTTTTTGGGTCAAAAAAAAAACATTATTTATTTATGAACATACCAATTTAGATTAGAGTAGAATACAACGTACTCCCCTAGTCACAGTAGCCACTAACAAGAAGTGAAGTTAATACAACCTATTTTGATCAATAAACGGCACTGATAAATATTTTCTAAGTAATTTACCTCGATCAATTATGATTAATAACAAAATATATGTGTAGGGGCAATTTAATTTATTCCTTCCCTAATTCATGATGGTATTGAGCATTACAAGTATCACTCTTTATTATATGAAAAAAGTGTATCTTCTTCTTCCTGCCCTTTTCCCACATTATGCGGGGTTGGCACTACATGTATTCCTCCTCCACATCTCTCTATCAGCCGTCATCTCCGTTGTCACTTCCTTCCTACCCATATAGTTCTTCACACAGTCCATCCATCTCTTCTTCGACCTTCCTCTACTTCTATATCCATCAAAACTCATATAAAAAAAAGGAAGGAAGAAAATACATTTATTTGACACACACACACATGACATTCCATTCAAAACAGAACAAATATACCTACTTACACAAAGATTATAATGATAAAATAGAAAAATTATTTACAGAAATACAGAAACAACACAAGATAAAAATTTAGTACTTAAACATATGTAAGTACAGATTATATGGTATTTCGTGCTGTGTGGGCCAAACAGGTCCCGTCTCAGCGTATTGCTGCCAAACATCCGAGAAAGGTAAGCGTCGCTGATTTTCAGATGGGTGGGACCCATGGGTTGCTGAAGCTACCGAACGCTGAACGAACGCAGAAAAATAAATGAGTAAACAGATACATAGACATACATAGATACATACATATACGTAAATAATAAAATATACTTGAAAGAAAGAGAGAAATACATAATTAGTATATTTAACATTCTTTTAGTCACATGATTTTCTTCTTTACGCATGACATACAAATACCACGCTAGCTTCTTATTCCTCAATTTTTCTATCACTGGCACTACTTTTAAACTTCTTCTAATATACTCATTCCTTATTTTATCCATTTTCGTTACCCCACAAATCCATCATTCGCATGCACTCCTCTTTCATCCATACATTCTGCAAATGAGAGAAGCGTATGTTACGACGATAGTCATTTAAAATTACTGAAAGTAGTACAAAAAAATGTATTTACATATATTACGATCTTTGTTGTTACTAATTAATAAATTATCTTAAGAATCCAATATACCTACCTGAGATGATCCTATATTTTACCTGTTATACTGCTTCATTTACTTTCAAATCAATATATGTAAAAGTTGATAATATATACTAGTGACTATTTGTAGCAAAAACACTTTTCATTAAAATTTTATAGAATTACTTCAAAAAAAAATACTAAAATAATATCTAAAACTTACAATAAACTCGTAGTATGCAATAAATACTACAAATGAGTTCGTGAAACTTTACATACTTATCGATATTAATATGATACATAGCACCTGTGTTTCGATTTTTCACATTAACCAATAGATTTATTGTACTTAAATCATTGTTTTATGCTATTTCATTTGGTTTTCACTCTCGCGCATCGAATTAGTCCTCGCACTGCGGATATTTTCGCATGGGGTGATTGAGGCAATTGCACAAGGTGATCTAAAGGTTTATCGAAATTATATTATTTTTCATTCAATAAGAAATTGTTTTATTTTGAAATTTATAACCTTAACTTACTCAATAAAAAAACATAATGATTCAAATTAACAATGACTGTTTATTATGTAGACACTTTTCTTTTTAAACATCTCCTGTATTGTTAATCGATGAAAAGTCAAAGACTTTATTTTCAGGTAGCACAAATAGAGAAGTTTAAAAAAAAACTTAAATTGTGACTTCAAACGTCTACCCGTAAATTTACGAGTAAGTAAATTCGTAACTCTATGACTTAAATATGTTATTATTACTTTCTTTTAAATCTCAAATTATGATTAAATGCATTACATTTCGTTTAACATTTAATAAATACTTGCATTTTATTAAATTTTCTTGGAAATCGCAGCTGACAAATAAGTAAATTTTCAGAAATCTGTGTAAGATCTACTCACATTATGAGGAAATATGGTAACATATTAGTATCGCATTCTATTTACATCTGTCATCTTTTGATTGATTTGGGGAAAACAATTACGTTTGAGAAAAAAAATAGTAGTCTTAAAAAAATTTTTGATTTTCCATTTACTCTGGTTTTTTGTATTGTCATTGTTTTACTAAAAAAAACATCTCAATCAACCTTTACAATAGTTTGTGTGCGTATTACATATAAATAAATTACCACTTCTTGCCATTTATTTGTAAGCCTCGTTACTATGACAACAGGCCCTAATAGTTTTTAGACAGCATAGAAAAAGGCTTGACATGGACACCCTACTAAATACATTGCATAGAAAATATTAAAAAGCAAATAAGTTTTTTTAATTAGCAATGAATAAGGGATAAAAACATACAATTTTATAGTAAAACATTTTTACTAAACGATATAAGGCCCATTATTTCTGTATATCTTATAATTGATGATATTTTACCTTATTAAAGTTTTTCCTTTGTGTGGACTGAGAGACTACAATTAAATATGAATTTTGCGAAAATAGCCCGTTCTTATGCCTTTTTTAACTTGTACAAATACCATTGTGACTTTTACTAAATATTAGCAAAGAAACACCACAGTTTTTATGATATAATTAATAAGTTATACGTGATTTATATTAGGTCCTTACATAGGAAATTGGCGTTTTGTACGAGAAGTAAAGTTTTTAATGTATAAAAAGTTTTAAGTTTTTTAAGTTTTTACCTTTTTTAAGGTCATTTTTTTTTGTAAAATATATATTTAATTAATCAAAGTATGCACCGTTGTTATCTATGCACTTTTACCATTTTATAGGTAGTTCATTGAGCTCTTTACTAAAAAAACCATGGGGGCGAGAATCAATAAACTCTTTGAAGGCGGTTTGGACTGCCGCATCGGAGTTAATTTTTTAAGAAGTTGTCCAAATTCCGGACAAAATGGTAATCTGTTGCAGCAAGGTCCGGGGAGTATGGTGGATGTCGCAGATATTCCAATTGTAGCTCATCTAACTTAGTGGTTGTTTGTTGTGCAGTCTGTAGTCTTACGTTGTCGTGAAGCAGCAGTGGCCTAGAGCGATTGACCAATCTCGATTGTTTAGTAGCTAGTACTTCCTTCATGGTTTTCAGTTGCTGACAATAGATGTCTGCCGTAATCGTTTGGCTAGATTTTAGAAAGCTGTAGTGAACGACACCGGCGCTAGTCCATCAAACACTCACAAGTAACTTTTTCTGAGTCAATTTTCGTTTATGGCAGGATTTGGCTGGGTCTCCAGGGTTCAGTCACTGAGCGACGAGCACTTCCAATTATCGCACAGTATCCACTTTTCATTACAAGTAATGATTCGATGTAAAATCCCTTCATTATTGTGTCAGTTGAGCAAAGTAACACAGCAGTCGACGCGTGTTTGCAAGTTCGATTCACTCAATTCATGAGGCACCCATCGTTCAAGTTTTTTACTTCAAGTTACTTTCCCGATTTGCTTCAAGTGGATTAATACAGTTTTATCACTTACCCATGGGCGCCGGCAGAAATAATTTCCAGGTGGTGCAGATTTTAGTTTTCTTACAATCTTTGCCGTATATGATTGTTAATAAAAAGATGAAATTTTAGACATTTACAAATTTCTGACTATCCATTATGAATTTATTATATAGGTACCCAGTCGTCACGGCTCACACCTATTTGTTCACGACGATCGAAATTTAAAAATTCTAAGTTGGTGGGCCAGCAGTACCGGGATCGATATTAATCGATTTCCATTACTTCTCCGAACGCACCCTTTAAAGTACCGCTACTCCACACCTACCCCGAAGCCTGCAGCTATCTCTGAAGTGCTTTGTGATGGATCCGTTTCCACAATAGCCTATAATTCTTCATTTTCCATTTTGGTCTCCGGCCGTCTACGGGTTG
The DNA here is from genome assembly GCA_918857605.2 of Philereme vetulata. Classification (NCBI taxonomy): domain Eukaryota; kingdom Metazoa; phylum Arthropoda; class Insecta; order Lepidoptera; family Geometridae; genus Philereme; species Philereme vetulata. The sequence goes on from OU975420.1 coordinate 3,721,440, forward strand.
GTTCTGAAGGTCGAAATTTCCAGAACGAAAACGTTGAAACTAAAAACTTACCGTGCTTTCTTTTGTGACACCAGCGCCGTACACATCATTAATCCTTCGAGCTGTTTCTGCAGCATTAGTGCCACGGTAGAACTTGTACTTGTAAATATACCGATATTTCATGTTTTCCATTGTACGGTAATAAGCGACGCCAAATAAAAAAAAAGAGAAAAAATGCATGACTATTTTCAAAACTCAAATGTACCAGCTAAATGAGTTTATAAATTTGAATTTGGAATTCTTAACCAAAGAGGAGATATTTCAGATCAAAGTGGTCAGTACGACAAAACGCTAATTTCATATGTAAGGACCTAATATGTGGTCTCTGAGTGACCACATAAATTAATTTGTAACTCCATATATCATAGCCTCATCTTGTAAATACGTTTATATATGTTTAACTAAATATTTAGGTACAAAACATGCCTGTAACCGATACACTTACCCAGATTTGGAAAGGCAAGTGTGTGAACTGAGAGACCACACATTAGGTAGTATATCTTTTTATTAAATTCTTTACAAACATCAATATTCGTTGTACAAATGTTTTAAAACTTCTACTAAACCTTTTACTTAAAAAAAACTACAAAAAACAATGTGGCCACTCAGTACACACACACATCAAACAGCACACACAGTAACACTATTTACCTTCTATAAAATGGAATTATTATTAGTTTTTGTATTTTAATCTTGTTTTAAAAACTCGCATACTTACCTTGCATCAGGTTACTGTTAGGTATAGTTTGGAGGTATAATAGTAGTACTGAATAGAGCCTGATAAGGTAAAAGAGTGAAAGAAGCTGACAATCACGATAGTGCAATACTTACATAATTTCTCGTAGTCCCCGCGCCCGAAGACCACACATTATCATAGTCGGTGATGCAAAGAGTATGAGCGTTGCGTCGCCCGAACCACAAGCTACATCAGATCAACGAAATATAAATCGGGTTATGAGTAAGATGAAGCTAATATTGATAACTAACCAGCAAATTGTTTTAATTTGTTTCTATTCCAGACTTGGTAACCATTGCTACTATGGTAGGTGAATTCCTAAATAAGACAATCCGCATGAGAACTCCAATCCGGCGTATAGTATGGCTTCTTGATGCCTTTCTCATGATGACTCTTGCATTCCTCGGAGCAGCAACAGCCCCGAGCGGCATGAGATCCATGATTAATTGCTTAAATCATCTGCAGAAGGTAATTTGAAATAGGTGGTTACAAATTCCAAACGCATATATTGGGTTCTGTACTGTATGCAATGAATTTCTTAGTAAATTAATTGTCTATCGCGGCACTTTAGGCCTAAATTAAGGTACGGTATACCTTTTTTAGAGACGTAATGTGTCAACGACAGCACAACGAACGCAACACCCAGAAGAAAGAAGTGAGATTTACAGTATACTTAAAACCCATGCATCTCTATCTCCCTTCCTTACGGATAAAAATATAGGAAGTCTATAAACTCAGCTACTGCTGAGTCAGATAATAATGTAAATAAAATTTACAGATAAACAACGAACTGAACATCACCCCCTGGCAGAGAAGAAGTGAGATGAAGAAAAACATCCTGTTTGTTATATGGTGCCTCATAACGATAGCGTTGACTATCGCAGACCACAAGCTGATTGCATTAATCATATACCAACAATATGGCGACTATGCGCTACGTAATATTACACTTATATTTTACCATCACACTAAGTTTTTCAAAAAAATTAAGAAATGTGAGCGAGCACACGACTTCCGGCTAGAGGCGATTTATAACGAGTTTTTTTTCTATTTGTCTACCAACAATTGTTACAATATTTCATGCTTAACATAAGATTAATGTAAGTACAGGTAATTGCACAACCATTAATAATACAATAATAATAAAGCCTTTATTAAACAATCTTATAAAACACATCATCATCATCATCATATCAGCAGTAGGACGTCCACTGCTGGACAAAGGCCTCCCTCATTGATCTCCAGGAACTGCGGTTGGAAGCGGCCTGCATCCAAGGCCGACCTGCGATTCTTACCAAGTCGTCTGCCCATCTTGTGGGTGGACGTCCTACGCTGCGCTTGCCGGTCCGTGGCCTCCACTCGAGAACCTTTCGGCCCCATCGGCCATCTGTTTTGCGCGCTATATGGCCTGCCCATTGCCACTTCAACACACATATTTCTTACTAAAATAAAATATTTAACCTAGACACTAGTTTCGCGAATATTGTCTTGCTACTCAGCATAAGCCTCCCCTAAAGCTTGCCATAAAGTGCGGTCTTGTGTCTTCCTTCTCCATGTTATTCATTTTATGTCGTCTTTCCATCTCCGACGTTGTCTCCCTCTCTTTCTTTTGTGTTGTCTTGGACACCATTCGGTCATATCCTTTGTCCACTTGTCCTTTTTGTTCCTCATCATGTGGCCTGTCCACCTCCACTTTAGTTTCTTGACACAATATGTCACATCCGTAAATCTAGTTTGCGTCAGGATTGCTTCAAGTTTTATTTTGTTTTTTAGTATAATATTGAGCATACTTCTTTCCATTCTATGTTGGCAGGTCTCTAATGCGCATACATTTTGTTTACATTTTGCTAGACTCCATGTTTGATACCCATACGTCTTAATGGGCAGAATACATGAATCGAATACTTTTTTTCTTATATTTCAGTAGTATGTCTGGGTTTTTTACGATTTCTTTCAAAGACCAATATCTTTTCCAGGATAGATTGGTTCTGTTGTTTATTTATTTCTTTGTCAGGTCTTTTGGAGATATAATTTGTCCAAGATACGTGTATTCACATATTCAATCTCCGTGCTATCAAGTTTAATAGGAACTTTATCTACATTTGTCATTAATTTAGTTTTTAAGGTGTTCATTGACAGACCAACATTTCTACTTTCGAATGTAAGTTGTTCGAGCATTTCTTGTAGGCTTCTGGCGTCACCTGTAATAAGTATTAGATTGTCTGCGAATCTTAGGTGATTCAAATGTATTCGGTTAACAGTTAGTCCATCGTTGTCTCATTCGAGGTGTCTAAATATGAATTCCAGAACTGCTGAGAAAAGTTTGGGTGACAGCGGGTCGCCTTGTCTAACTCCTCTTTGTATAGGAAAAGCTTCGCCTATTCTTTCTGTTCGTACTTTAGCTGTCATGTTCGGATAGGTATTGTTAATAAGCCGTATATATATTTTTGTCTACTCCCTGTGTTTCTAAAGCCTCTAATATTTTTGCGTGAAATCGAACGCTTTATTGTAATCTACGAAAGCGATATTTGTTACTTTTTTGGATGACCTGTTTTATGGTGTAAATATAATCAAGCGTTGAGAAGTCACTCCGAAATCCCGCCTGTTCCCTTGGTACAACCATTACATTTAAGTACACATCGCGTACTGTAATCATAGTCACATCTTAGGGCGACATGCGCAACGATACCCAATCGTATTTAGTGCCTAAAATATGTTTATGAGCGTTATCATACAAATATGTCAAATTTAAACATGTTTAGTCGCTATTTACATTTTGGGATCGTTATGCAAGCCGAGCTTAGTCATTTTGGAATATAAAGTTAATATTGCAATTGATTTTGGTCATTTTGTATAAACATTATATGAACTGTTTAGAAATCCATCTACAGACGTAAGTTGCTCGACTACTGCTCGTAAACTAATGTTGTGGAAGTGTCGAGGACCCCTCATAGTGTTTCTAAAAGAAGTATTCAACGTTTCCCAACACAATTAGATGCATGAATAAAAACTCCATAAGGGTACCAGTTCGACTACGGAAACCTTAAAACGATAAGGCATAAAATAAACTTCACAAAGTTATGTATGACCAATTTTATCTTGTCATTGATCAAAACTGTCCAGCGTTTTTCAAAAGGTCAACGATTTGTCTGTTTCAGCAATCTGCATCATGTACATACTCTACTATGGCTGCGTCTGCATAACACAGCTGCAAATCTTTCAGTTCATGTTGATTACACTGCACATTCGTCAGAGCTTCAAAGCGCTCAATGATAAGTTGAGAAATATTTCGCAAGGTAAATCTTGATTTAGTAAAAGTTAAGACGCCAGATATCCACAGTAGTAGGTATATACTAGTATTTTGCCCCGAACTGAGATCACGTGAGTGTTAATAAAAATCTCAATTAATTAGCAGTTTATTTCGCTATTTACCCTACAGAAGGAGGATTTTAATGTGCAACTTCTATTGGCACCAGCCTTGGGGGTGAGACCAACTGGGATTTCGTCACGCTCTCATGGCGTCATGGCGTCAGAGCGATGCATGCCATAAGATATTATTATCATCTATCAATCAAATATGAAAGTCGTTGGGTCGTTGGGTCGTTGGGTGACACTCGCCACTCGCCACTCGCCACTCGCCACTCGTCAACGGTTTTCTTTAATTATAATTTCTAATAATCAGTGGATTTCTTTAACTATAATTTTTCAATAACTAATTCCGAGTTCCTATATCCGTCGGTAACCGACTACGACTCGTATCTCCTTGAAAAAATGACAAACTTTTGACACGTTTTTAAGGAGAAACGAGTCGTAGATGGTTACCGACGGATATAGGAACCCGCCATAAGACTATTATTATACCTAGAAGTAAGTGTACCATTAAGCCTTGGATCACACAGTGTATCCTACGTTGCCTCCAAAATATAAATAATATGCAAAGAAAATTACGGTTGGACCCTAAAATTGATACACTTAAAATAACATATAGAAGATACTGGAACTTAATCAATAAGCTAAAATGAAAATATGATCAAGATCAACTAACCAAATCCTCAACAAATAGCTAAGCCCTCTGAAAAAGAATTAATTGTATAACAAATTACAAAACTGATAAAACACCAAATATCCAATTTCTCAATATAAAAGTCTCATCCGTAGAATCAGTTAATTTTATTAAAACTTACTTTGCTAGTATAGGGAACGCTCTAAAGTTAATTCCGATCACTATGTTCGTTTGAAAAAAATCTAGTAAATATTTAACATTACATAAAATTCAATAAGTGGGTATTTCTACTGTATAATGTAAAATATTTACGTACCTTTGAATCCTCAAAGTCATCCTCAGTGTTCAACTAAAAGCTTATTTCAGTAACCCAAATACAATTTCGTATTAACATTATGTTCTCAGTATAGGCATATCTGGACTACAGCAACAATCTATCCAGACACGACTTCTCGAGCCCAGCGCCGTATCAGTAATGCACCTTTTTCCACATGTTCCCTTTCAACCCGTTTTATAACCTTTCGCCACCTGCGCAGGCGGCTCACTGGCGTTACTGGTGGCGCGCTGCCGCCGGCAATGCAATCCAAAGCTGTTTACCGTCTCGTTTTTATCAAAACCTTTACATTTCCCTATACAACGACCTTCGTGGTGCAGTGGGCGAATAGTCAGTTGAGACGCAGGAGGTAGTGGGTTCGATTCCCGCCGTGGAAGAAATGTTTGCATGATCTTCAGATATTTGTTCCGGGTCTGGTTATTTCGCTATACATTATAAATATGTATATTTACAAAAAAAGTATATTCTATGAGTTATCTGGTTCCCATAGTACAAGCTCTGCTTAGTTCTGTTTTGATTTTTTTTTATTTATTTATTTCACCTTAATTATAACATTGGTTGTTACAGGCATGTCAATTTTTACATTTTAAAACTTATAATAATTAAATTAAAATAATATAATTAAATATCATGTCAACAAAAAAATTATAATGATAATACCTATAATTATAAATAAAGTCATAACAAAATACTAAGAACAAAACAGATAGAGGTTTGGGGCTAGATAGCGCTGTGTGAAATGTCCAGCAATATTTATTTATTTATATTTTATACATTTTTGTAATTTAGGTGCAGCGATGTCCGATCCCAAGAAAATACTATTAAAATCTCCAATGGATAAGCGAATGCTGAACAAAAAGCGGAAATCAGTGAACTCTGTTATAGATAATTTAGCATTCGTTGGAAAAGTCAAACCAGGTACCTGTTTTATACCTTAGTATTCTTGCTCTTTACGACACTAACCACATTTTGAGGTTTCTACTTAAAAGTTATCCTTATATGATTAGCCTTAAATTATTCTTTATTCTTTATACGGCCCACCTGATGGTAAGTAGTCACCGTCGCCTATTGACACCGGCAACACCCGGGGTATTGCCGATGCGTTCCCTACACTGTAGAAACCTCTTTACATTTCTCTTGAAGCGTGCCATTTCGAAGTCTAATAGGAAAACCTCAGATGGTAGCTCATTCCACATCTTGCAAGTATGGGATAGAAAAGATCGCGTGAAGCGTGTGGTGCGCGATACCCAATTGTCGATTATATGTGGATGAGCTTTATTGCGTTGTCGAGAAGTGCGGTGGTAAAATCTCGACGACGGGATGAGATCAAATAGCTCCTCAGAACATTCCCCATTATACAGGCGGTAGAATACACTGAGCCATCCTATGTCACGGCGTTGACTCAGCGGTTCCAGCCTGTCGGCGAGTTTGGGATCACCGATGATTCTAATGGCTCTTCTCTGAAGGGAGTCAAAACGAAGCAATTGATATTTCGGAGCTCCGTGCCAAAGATGGGAACAGTATTCTACGTGCAGCCGAACTTGAGCTTTGCACAGCAATAGCCGTTGTTGTGCCGTAAAATACTGTTTGGCACGGTTAAGGACTCTCAAGTTTTTGTAGGTGAGCACAGCTTTTGCTTCTAAGTGACTCCTATACTGGACCTCATTAGAAATTTCGACTCCCAGAATCCCTATACTTGCCGAGACGGGGAGAGGAATGCCCTGGAACCGTGGAGCTATTGTGAAAGGGGCATTATTTGTGGTGAACGCACAGACTTGCGTCTTGGTTGGGTTAAAGGTGACCAGATTAAGGTTACCTCAATCTGACACACGCTCCAATGAGCTTTCAACCTCAAACACAAGTCTTTGTCTGTTGTCTTCCACTTCCAACCGAGAGACATTAGGGCGGCCAGTGTAGAAAGTATCACCCGTACTGTCATCCGCATAATAATGAAGGCCGCTTATGTGCAGCATAACATTGATGTGAAGAATAAACAGCGTGGGCGATAGCACTGACCCAGAGTAATGGGCATTGAGTCCGAGCAAGAACCATCTACAACGGCTCTTATGCTCCGCCCGGATAAGAAACTGGCGACCCAACTGCAAAGTCCCCCAGGGAGGCCGTATGAGGGAAGCTTCGAGAGAAGTGCCTTGTGCCACACCCGATCGAACGCCTTCGCGATGTCTAAACTAACAGCTAGAGCTTCCCTCCTACTCTCAACGGCTTCCGCCCAGCGGTGAGTGAGGTAAACTAGAAGATCACCAGCTGATCGCCCATGACGAAAGCCGTATTGGCGGTCACTGATCAGCTGGTGTTCCTCAAGATACCTAAGAAAGCTGAGTATTAAGTATTGTCAATATTATAAAATATTGCCATTTATTTTTATGTGTTTATTTCAATAAAATATAATACCCAAACATAACCCTATTACTAAGAAATTTCAGTTTTGTTCTTCCACTCTGCCGCAGTTGACGACCTGAAGACTCGGCCAGCACACGAGAAAGTCCGTCGTCTCGCTCTAACATACGTGTCTATATGCGACGTTGTGAGAGAGGTGGATCACCGACATGGTCTAGTGTTGCTGCTGCTGCTCAGTTCCTTTCTGCTACATCTGATCATTTCACCCTATTATTTGATCAACACTACATGTACGTACTAGCTTTTCTCATCACTTTACTCCCAAATAACCAGTAACCACTCGTGGTAAATGTTTATATAGTATCCAATATGTAATATTAAGTTACAAACTATGTACTGTTGTAATGTTACCTGCCAAACCCGATCTCAGGACAAACTAGTTTGGCCTAGTTGACAGGTTTAGGATAAACCGGTTTGGCCTATGACAAACTAGCCAGATAGATAACACAGTCAAAATTTTAACCAAATCGGTTATGTACCTAGTTATAACTTATTCTTTTCATAAAATATCAATCACAGAAGAATATTACGTTGATCCTTATATTATTAGGTGTGTTTGTTTGTGTATGTTTGTATGTATATGGGTGTGTTTGCATAATGTCACAGAGTAACGTAATACTGAATTATGGCAATATGTATTTTGTAAATTGTGTTTGTGTATTAGTGTGTTTAATTATGTGTTTCAGTTACTAAAACCAAGGATAATACATATTTCATAGTGGTTCAGATAGTATGGTGTATAATCCACGCCACGAATCTAATGATGGTGATCGAGCCATGCCACTTGACTAATGAAGAGGTGACTAAATAATATTCAATTCTCAACGATTACTGTTTTTCTTTATGCTAATTATCTGATGGTAATCAGGTCGCTGCAAAGTACATACTTCTCATATCAGTTACCCCATCATGTGGGGTATCGTTTAATAGGTCTTTTAATGGGTTTCATAATTCTTCGGTTTATTCCGTTTACAAAATAAGAAGATTAAAAATGGCCATATTTGTTGCCCCCAAAAATTACGAACCATCCGGAACTTAAACCTTCGTAACTTTCATTTAACACTTTATGCAGGTAATAGTTAGCTTTTACCTGACTGCACAAAAGGAGGGTAATTTTATTAGGGCACGTGGTATGTAACTATGAATGTGTGTTCATTTGGCGCATCTTGTAGGGTAAACAACTAAACAGATTTTGACAAATGATATATTATTGGAATCGTATGAATCACGAGAGTGAGATTGGATATGTCAAAAATGTATCAAAACTTCGAAAAATCGAGTTAGGTAGCATCTAAAAGATATTTCCAAAATACATAATTCCCATATCTATGGAAGTTCAATAAAATACTGCTGGACAATTAAAAAAACTTAAATTAAAAACTTGCTTCTTTTCATCTGAAAAGTAGCAAGTTTTTAATTTTAGATTTCTGCTTTCACTACCCTAAGTTATTGACAAACATATTAGTTAGTACACTAGTTATTAATTTTGCGTAGGTATTAAAAAAATTTAAATTAAATAGTTATTTAAACAGAAACCGACTTCGAAACAAACTAAAATTAGGAAAATAATTGTCATTGTTATTACCCATAATATTCATAAAACAAGCTTGCACATTTTGATAATCGCAGGCGGAAACCTGTGTTTGTTTTTCTGTTTGCAATTGTGTTTTTGGTTTTTCCTTTTTATTTATAACTAGCGACCCGCCCCGGGTGCAATGCTGATACTAAATATGCTACAAAATGTCTTTATATATTAATTGTACTTATATGTATATGCATATTAAATGTACAATGTATTTAAGGTACTTAATTGGTTAAGGATTAATGCTGTATTGCTTAAAATCGCTTCGTAAATAAGCCATTATTTCTCGTAAAAAGTAATGGATAAAAAATGGATATTGTGGGTTATCTCTAAGAGATAGACATATATTATTGTAGACCTCTTTAAGGTGTAAATTACTGTAGTATATTATTATGATTTATCTCGTAGGGTTCAGCCAGCGTATGCAATGTAAGCGCAAAAAATGTGTTTATTTATGACATCACATTAGAAACCTCTTAAATTATCAGTGTTTCTCTACTATATTATGCATGTATTATGTATGCATCTTGAATTGTTCTATCTATTAAAAAAACTACATTAAAATCCGTTGTGTAGTTTTAAAGATCTAAACATATATAGGGACAGACAGCGGGAAGGGATTTTGTTTTATACTATATATGTAGTGATTTTTAATAAGTAGCTAGGTATACGAATAGATAAAGCGATCGGCGCGTTGTATCTGAATGAGAATGAGAAGAGTCGAAGAACAGGCTCAATGACACACCTTGGGAGAGACGCTCAGCAGTGGAATGCTATTTCTTGAATAGCATAATCAAAATATCGTTGTTATGTACAAACATTCATCTGGTGATGCACCGCACGCTTAAAATTCATAAATATTGATTAAAATCTATCATTCTTTCAGATGCAAGTAACTCAAGAACAGATCAGCCACCTGACGCACTACACTAGTTCCTTATACGAGCCGCTCTCCGCCGAACTAGATCTGTTCTTCAGACAGATCCTCTTGAACCAGGTGTCCTTTTCACCACTCAAGGTCACCACTATTAATAGGGGTCTCGTGGCTACAGTAAGTACAAATAACCATGCTATTTTTCCTATAGAGAACTGTTCTTAAACTGCATTTCTCTGCATTAACGACATTAATTTAAATCATGGGTAGGGCTTGTGGCTAGTATTGTTTTAAAATAGTTTATTTTTTACATATATTACCCAGTTTTTTTAATATTAATCTACTTTAATTTCAAGTCCTAAAATATCAAACGCAAGTCAATTTATGAGGCGAAACGTATGATTTTTAAATGGCTTGCATCACTAAGCTACGACCAAACTGAGGCAAAACTAAAAATAATTCATTAAATAAACCCCTAATTTTATCATATTTTTAAAATTGTTACATTAACTTATTTATACTTAATTTTATCTTATTTATACTTATTGTTATCTTATTTATACTTAATATTATTTTATTTTTACCTCTAACTAATTGTAATATTTATCACCTAATATATAATAAATAACCTAATTGAATCTGTCAGTCGACCAACTTCTACGCTTTAAGTTCCGACTTTCCGAGCTTTGGTTTCCTCGATACAGGCTACGCCTAGTGAGGAAACCGATAGATAATACTATAAATAGATATAAATGTTGTCTGCAAAATTCATGCATCTATAACTTGTATATACCTAGTTATAATTTAGCTTGTTAATCATATTTTAAATTGTTTAGATACTGTGTTTTTTGTAATAATAATAAAATATTTTCATTTTCATTTCATTTCATCAATGATACAGCCTATATAAATTAGGTAAACAAATCATATTCATTCATCATGTAAGTAGGTACCCATTATGGGGAGATTCCCAAAATCGTATTTATTTTTGTCGAAACTTTCTGAAGTTTAGTGCATTTTTTATTATCAATATACACTTTCAGTATGTATTTTTCAGAGTTTATTCTTTCGAATAACACAAGAGTTTTTTTAAATAAATACTTTTGCACTATAATTTTCTCTAGAATTTTTCAAGTTTTTTGTCGAAACCAAATACTCAAAGCAAGAAAATATAGTTTTTTAGCAACTCACATCTCTAAATTTTGATAGATGGAATAATAATCCTATCTATACCATCGAGTTAGTTACACCATTTATAACTCAAGAACGTCTGCACCGATTTTAATGATCCTTAATTAGTTGGATTTGTCTCTGCCCCGAATAGCAAAATAACTATAAAAATATCGGAATAATTAACGCAAAAGAAAATTCATTTTCTCATACATAGATGCAGCTAATGATGACCGATTGACGTATATTAGCAGCCCGCGTCATATGCATGTCATGGCGGTACGGTCAACTAGTAATAGATAAAAATTTCATTTGAGACGTACGTCTTACGTCATAAATATGGTCTAACTAAGGATACATGCGATATTGAACCTTTTTACGCTTTATTGCTAATAATAGCAAGCGATTCTTAAGTCCGCCGTCTGGTGCCGTCAGCGGAGGAGCTACGACGATTTTTTTTTCAAAGCCGGTTGTCACCTTCTATCGATTTATTGATCGAGCGAAGCGAGATCTCCAAAACAACTTGAACAAATCGGCGTTGTAAGGATGTATGTAAGTATGTATTAATGTATGAGTATGCATGTTTGTCCGAGGATAAATTTCGAAGTGGTTTTCCGATCATCGTGAAATTTGGTTTATAGGTAGTTAGTGAGAGCACAATTTCGGTGTGACTAAATGAGCTAAAAATGTGAGGGGTTTGTTGAGATATTGGGATTCAAGAGGGGTAAAAAAACCAGAATGGAACTATCCAGTCAAGTGGCACGTCAAATAAATGTCTTTATGAGTAAATTTCGATCCCGTTTTTATTTCTAGTTTAAACTTTGTAGTTTTTAAGTTATTAGCCTTAATAAAAACTGAACTTTGACAAAATTCACAGGGTACACCAGTGACACCACAGTGCTGAAATGTGGTATGCATGTAGCTTTAGTGGCAGAAATATAGGTAAAAGTCTGAAATCCAGAATAACTGCAAATTCTACCCCAAAAAGCAATAACCAGCTCATGAACTCCCGTTCCTGTAACTTAAATGAAACTGTAGGTCAAGTAAAGTGGTTATTATTTCCCTATTTTGATAGTCAAAGATTACGAATAATATTTTTTTTTTTGTTATGTGAGACATACGAGATCTCAGTTCGGGGCGAAACACTGGTAAACAAAACCAGTTTAATTTATTACATTATTATTTGTTTGAATTATTACATATATTTTACAAACTTCGATGAATTTTCCGAAAATGTCTCATTGTTTTACCAAAAAAAAAAAATCAACTCTATACGATGACATTTTGACAGTTCATTGCATACAAACCATTTGTCTGGATTTTTAGTAGCCTCTGCCCGTATGTCACAACAAAAAGTATTTACTGTTTCTAACAGTAATACTGTTTTTATACACCATGGTGATGGATGGAACAATAGTACTGACAAGTCTGTAAAGTAAGAAGAATTTTAAAGAAAGAAAGGGATTTAAATACTCTTGCTATAAATAATCCCTGACCCGCCATTTTTTTAATAATCGCGTTGCACAATGGTGCATATCTAAGTTGTCCATTTCGATTGGGGACATAAAGACAAAAACTTAACAAAGGTCAATCGGGAAAAAATGCAACTAAAAGAAGGAAAGGTCAAGTACGAGTAAGACCCGAGCACCGAGGGTTCCGAACCTATCTGGATTCATTAAGAAAAATAGAAGCTCTCTCCTCAGTTGAGCTATTTAGTTAGCCTGTGGAAAAACAGTTAATTTATGCATACATAGGTAATTTATTTCGAATTTTGAAATGATTATATTAATTATTATAAATTGATTCTAAGGAAACCACAATAAAGTTCAAATTACATTGTTTGTCTATTTGGTAATTCACGAAAAATCCATTTTGATACAGAATCTACTAATTTTACTAATGTTACCACGATGTAATCTGTGTCACGAATACACCCGTTTAGTGTAGTAAATAGTAGTTGAAATGCAATTCTGTCAAAAACCACAGCCCAGCCAAAAAATGTTTTCTTTGTTTAAAACGCTGTAATAGCGGATTTCCGTCAAGTCGCTTCACACACGCTCCACGCGATCTTTTCTACCCCATACTTGCAAGATGTGGAATGAGCTACCATCTGAGGTTTTCCCATTAAGCACACACAGGTTTTCACATGGAACGCTGCAAGACAAATTTAAAGAGGTTTCTACAGTGTAAGGAACGCGTCGACAATACCCCGGGTGTTATCGGTGTCAATAGGCGACAGTGACCGCTTACCATGAGGTGGGCCGTAAGCCTGTTTCCCCACAAATAACATAAAAAAGGTCGAATTCCCTATTATGTCTACCATAGGGCCTTAAACTGACTAAGCGGTATCGGCTCAAAGGCGCCGCCGATTTACGTTAAAAATTGTTTATTGGAAATGTATCGATTATTAGATAAATATTCAAGCTACCGGTATTAAACCCACCTCTAAAATCAGGTAATATGATTCTGTATATGTGTCTTAAATTAATGTCTTGAATGCGGTGACAGACTGTATACAGTCACATACATAATGTCTTGATCTTATGTTAGAATTCCCTTAGTCACTGAAATCGTTATCTATAGATCTATCTGAAACTGAAAACCCACTACATTCTTATGCAATGCACACTTTTTACAAAACAATATTTTATTAATAACTCCATCCGTAGTTACTCGTTCAAAATGTTACAATTTAGACGTAATTTATTACCTGTATTGCTATGTAAGTATTCTAAAAGGATCATTAAAAAAACAACCAGCCTTGTTTTCTTGCCTTTCTTTCCTGGCTTGGTCGCGAAGGAACAGGCAGTAAAATTGACGATTCAAAGTGATCCTTTTGATTTTTAATGAATAAAATATTTTTACTTTGACTTTGACTAGTCGATATATTATGTCATACATATATTAGATCACAATCACTCAAACAAAGAATATCAATATCTTCTTTGTGCAATATTCTATAGTGTAGTGCATAAAACTATAGAATATATGTATAAACATAATAACCATATTTTCAAGCCTAGTTTTAAATATAGGTCCAATGTATTAGACTAATTCTACTTCTAGGGGTATATTTAGAATTAGTCTAATACATTGGACGGGCATCATCGGCAACTTTACCTAAATCGAGTATACATGACTACATTTAGGAATAACTATAGAACTATGAGTAGTTTTAAGCTCGTTTAGTAGTTTATTCGCACCTCACGGCAGTTTATTCTGCCACACACGTAGCAGCATTATCGCACTGCTAGTGGTTAAAAATTGTCTAACTTCCAAAACAATTTTGGTTTGAAAAGTTGTGATACAAGTAACTTTTTAATAAAATTATAACCGACTTAAATAAACGTATAAACTACTGAACCGTTTTCGATTAAATTTCTATGGGATCATCTCGAAAGTGCACTCGTTCGAAAAATAAAGAATTTTGAAAATCGGTCCACAATTGACGGAGAAATCGGTGATATAAAAAAATATACAGTCGAACATAGAACCACCTCTTTTTTTAAGTCGGTTTAAAATAACCATATCCTTGATGTTACCGTGCACGTTCTAATATGGCAAAGATAATTCATATTATAGCGATGTAACATAATTGAAGTGAAAACTTCTTTAGGCGCGTTGGGCATTATTTGAGATGGGAAAAAACCATTGAACTCGCGACACTGTTACCGTTACCGACACCTCTGTATATAATATGAAATGGGAAAAAACCATTGAACTCGCAACATTGTTACCGTTACCGACACCTCTGTATATAATATAAGACGGAAAAAAACCATTGCACTCGCGACACTGTTACCTTTATCGATACCTCTGTATATAATATGAGATGGGAAAAAACCATTGAACTCGCGACACTGTTACCGTTATCGATACCTCTGTATATAATATGAGATGGGAAAAAACCATTGAACTCGCGACACTATTACCGTTACCGACACCTCTGTATATAATATGAGATGGGAAAAAAACCATTGAACTCGCGACACTGTTACCGTTATCGATACCTCTGTATATAATATGAGATGGGAAAAAACCATTGAACTCGCGACACTGTTACCGTTATCGATACTTACCTCTGTATTTAAGTATACATATGTAGTGTAGTCTGCTTTTATTCAAGTTTTCACTTCTGTCGGCACTCCACGGAGTGCCAAATTTTTCTTTTCAGATTCTGGGCAGTATAACTACTTACTTGGCTATAATCATACAAATTTAATCTGGAGTTAAGTTAGTTCTATTTATTAGTTAAGTTCATTTTTTTATCTTTTGTCTGTTTCGTGCTTTCTTTTTATATGTATAAATTGTTTGTTAATAAATATTTTTGTAAGTAGTGTGTATGACTGTGTTTGATGTTGCAAATAAACGCTATATCTATCTATCAACATATAACTTGTACCAATTTATTCCCTTCTCCTTCCTGTTATGATATTCTATCGCTTGCTCAGTATTTATCGTTTGTTCTTCCACTTCTTCAGGTGATAAATAAAACTGAGTCCAATCTATTGGTGTTAGGAAACTATCTCCTACATTAACAACATTTACTTTATGATTTATCTTCTATGTCTTAACTTGATTTTAGTTTTAATTATTTATCTTTAGTGTTCGTTTCTTCCAGGTTTTCTATTACGTCGGTTACCCTTTGTTTTAATTTTTACGTTGTTATGACTTGTACCTTCATATATTCCAGTTGCCATTTCTGTGTCTATAGTGACAGGTAAATCTGTAGTAATTGGTTAATCAACAAGATAGCTCTATCATTACTGTTGATATTTCCATTACTCTGATGTTCTGTGTTGGTTAAAGAATATTTATCAATATGTATCGAAATTAGACACATATTGATAAATATTGCTTTAAAATGATCCTTAGCTAAATTATCACACTTGTCTTCTCCTATGATTTCTCATTTCACTTCGCGCTCGCAAGATACCTGAGGTAATTCTAGAAAAAACATAACATCAGTTTTTTTGAAGATTTCGGGCTATCTTCAAGCATTTCTAAAAGATTTTCAAAAGTGTCGATATGTTGTGAAATATCTGTTCGTATTCATCGCCCAAAACCTCTTTCTGGTCTATCGTCTTATTCTTCACCATATTCTAATTAAACTAAATTCTTGTTGAATAATTATTGTTCTGGTCCATACATTTGTAACGTTAAATAGATGCTATTTCGATAAAATAATTTGTTTACTCGATATTATTTTAAAGCTGGCAACTATTTTTATAAGGTTGTCAGCAATGTTTTCTGATTATTAGATTGGCAGAAATTCTTTCCAGTTGGTGCTAGGCGATGGGTCAACGCAAAATAGTATGTGCTAATCGGTGAGCTCTCCGTGTCGGTAGATTTTATACTGAAAGCTGTGGTTGGTTACTCATTCTCTTGGGGGCCACAGACTATCTCAAAGCTACAAGAGTTACAGCTGGAAACTCTTCAGCACTCACCGTACTTACCGGACCTTGCCCCAACAGATTTCTAGTTTCAAAATTTAGACATTTTTTTATGTGGGAAAAAATTCAACACCCGAGAGGCAGTACAAAACGCTTTCGCTGATTTCATCGCCTCCCATTAATTCAGATTGATGAGGCAGATTTCTATAGTAAAGGGATGAACAAACTGCCATCAAAATGGCAAAATTGTTTAGATAATTGGGGCTAGTGCGTTGATTAGCTAAAATAAAAATTACCAAAATTTGTATATAGTAAAATTTTCATACAAATCTCCAATTTCATAGGTAAATAGGTACCTAATATATAGATAGGTATACTAGTAGTTATACCTATATATATATATATATATATATTATATGTATCAGTTTCCTACTTATTAATATACATTATTTTACTTAATCAAATAAATAACATAACAAGCAAAGTTAGCGCACAATTTTAAGTTATAATTGAAAGTTGTAGTTGTCCCATAAGTAGGTACATCTTTTAAGTATGGTATGTGTAGTCTCACTACTGCACTGTACGACGGGGTTTGATTTTCACTGAAAATTACAATCAAATATTAATCGATGCTGCGCCGTGGACAAGGTTTAGTGTCGGATTAATAATGCTTAAGTTTTGTATATAACTATTTTACCTAACTGCATGTAATGTTGGTCCTTAGGTCACTGACTGTCCCGATGCGCTATAACATCTATTTCAGTATAATAAAAGCGCAATTTTCTGCAGTACCAGGAGAGCATAAAACACAAGTACTTCCACTAGACAGCAAACAAATGTTTAGTCCCCGCTGAAGAGTAATACTTACCACAATAAGGGTAGGTATCTAAATGATAATGAAAACATTTATTTGACACGACACAAGTACAAAATAAAACCACAAAAGAAGAAGGTGACATAGTAGTGATGTTTAATCTTGTCTTCTGGCTCTAAGACGTACATAGGTTGGTGTAAAAGGAATGACAATGAGACATAGAAGGACAAGAATGCCAAAAGTCGAAGATTACAGGTTAATCAAAAAATACAGGAATATCTCACGCAACTACCATCATAAATTACAAGGTCGAGTCATGCCAAAATGGCGTCAGCTCAGCATGTGCCAAGTAGGTAGGCTAGAACCTAGCTACTTAACGCGTCAAGTTAGGTTCTATCTCATCTATCTCATGATTATCATTTATTTGTGACAGCAACAACAGAATACAAAATTATAATACAGTAATAATTAGCAAGAACGATCTTCGTTTGAGCACAATCTCACCTGATGTTAAGCGATGATGTGGTCTAAGAAGCACGATGATCTAGAAGACACCTATTCACTCTTACCTTAAAGAAGCCTGGATTGTTCTCTTTAGGAAAAACAGACGTCTGTTCCATACGCATTAAAAACGGTGAGTGCGAATGAAGTGGTTTTCTCATCATCATCATTTATTAGTACCAACAACAACACAATACAAAAGCAGCCAAGTGCGAGTCGGACCCGCCCATGAAGGGTTTCGTAGCAACAAGTAACATAATATAAAAGTTCTTGTAGTTCGTTGTAACTTTTTTAATATTTGAGTTGATTGAATGAAAGGTAAATTGCGGTTTACGATTTATGACGTATTAAAAAAAACTACTTACTTGATCTCGTTCAAATAATTTTCGGTGGAAGTTTGCATGGTAATGTACATCATATATTTTTTTTAGTTTTATCATTCTCTTATTTTAGAAGTTACAGGGGGGAGGGGGGGCACATTTTACCACTTTGGAAGTGTCTCTCGCGCAAACTATTCGGTTTAAAAAAAAAAGATTAGAAACCTCATTATCATTTTTGAAAACCTATGCATAAATATTCCACACGTATGGGTTTGATGAAAAAAAAGTTTTGAGTTTTAGTTGTAAGTATGGGGAACCCCCAAAATTTATTAATTTTTTTTCTATTTTTGTGTGAAAATCTTAATGCGGTTCACAGAATACATCTACTTACCAAGTTTCAACAATATAGTTCTTATCGTTACGGAAAAAAGTGGCTGTTACTTATGGACGGATAGACAGACTGACATGATGAATCCATAAGGGTTCCATTTTTTGCCATTTGGCTACGGAACCCTAAAAACAAACACGCACCGGAAAAACATTCGCACTGATTACCCAGCGCTGGTCTTCCGTCTGAACCTGTTTGAGTGATCCACAGTTAACCATTCCAATTACCAAGACAATTTAGAGTTGGACTGACGCGTACCTACCTTATATTAAATATGTAGAAAACACAAAATAAACAGTTGAATTGAGACCATTGCAATCGACATAATTACTACCAAGCGGAAGTGTCACCAATACTGGATCCATTGCCCCGCTGAATTCCAATACTAATGCGTTGATCCACATAAGCATGTCTTGGATCACTTCAACGGGCTATAAATATGGTTTCATGTACTGTTTTATTGGCCTTTGTGTAACACATTTACATTGCAGGTAAGCGAGAAAGCGCAGCATTTTACTTTATGTACGTATATGTCATACTGTTCAACCCTAATCTTTACAGATCCCGTTGAAATTTACCAAAGTATGTTTTGAAGTTATTACTAACGATCTTTACGGTGTAGTTATCGTGAGTTTGTTCATACCCATGACATCCGTTAGTCAAGCATACTCTATTTTATTGTTACTCTAAATTCCCAGAAGTACTGCGAGCGAGGATGAAATCTAACAGTAAAGTTCAAAGCAGAGGAGTTCGTTTCACAGTGCGAGTCCGCGCAAGTTTTAATATATGATCATTTGTAGCTCAAGTGTGTTACTTACAATACTTCATTTGCATCTAGTTTACTGTTTAATGAGCTGTATGTGTTACTGTTTTTTACTTTTCGCGCTTTTTTTTTACTTTCCATCCCCTGTCAAAGATTTAGAAGTAGACCCAAGACAAGGTGGAGAGATGTAGTGTCAAATGACATGAGAGAGTGCCAAGTTTCTGATGACGACGTCAAGGATAGAACGAATTGGAGAACAATGACCAGGAAAGCGGACCCCACCACCATGTGGGATACAAAGCTGGGAAGAGAGAGAGACTTTTCGCGCTTTTTCTGTGCATCACTATGTCTTTCTAGTGGATCAGGTGTAACTAAGCTGAGAGGGTGGTATAGTAAAGGCACTGGGTAAGCTTATTTATACTAATTGATCGAGCGAAGCAAGATCTCTAAATCAACTTGGGCAAATCGGCGTTGTATGTATGGATGTATGTATGTTTGTTTGTCCGAGGATAACTTTCGAAGCGGTTTTCCGATCTTCGTGAAATTTGGTATATAGGTAGTTAGTAATGGCACAATTTTGGTGTGACTAAATGAGCTAAGAATATGGAAGGCTAGTTGAGATATTGGGGTTCAAGAGGGGTAAAAAATCAAAATAGGACTATCCGGTCAAGTGGCATGTTTAAAAAAAGTCTTTGCGAGTACAATTCGACCCCATTTTTATTTATAGTTTAAACTTTGTTGTTTGAAGTTATTAGCCATACTAAAAACTTTGACACAATTCACAGGGTACACAAGTGACCACACAGTGCTGAAATTTGGTATGCGTGTAGCTTTAGTAACACAAATATAGGCAAAAGTCTGAAATCCAAAATAACTGCACTATCTACCTGTGTATTAAATTTCATGACGATCGGATCAACGCTTCGAAAGTTATCCTCGGACAAACATACATACATACAACGCCGAGTTGCCCAAGTTGATTTAGAGATCTCGCTTCGCTCGATCAATTAAAACAGATATTTATCGCGTATACCTTTTTTATTTGCTATCCCGGCGTTTTGACTGTTGTTGCAACAGCCGTGGTCGCGAGTGGCGTTGAGTACATAGAGCTACCGTCGAGAAGTAATGGCAGCTGCAGCAACTACTCTCACTTGGTCTTCAGAATTAGAAATATCCTTGTTCATATTACGACACACTACACTAACCGTATCTACGCACTAAGACGACCGATTACGACGCGCACACCTAGTAATTACCGGGTTCCAGGAATCTAAGAGTCTATTCTGCTATGGACTCTCAGCGTCCTGGTTCCCAAACTTTTTTTTTATAAACCACCTTCAAAGCTGGTTCCGGTGGACCCCTTGCGGCTACATTTCTACCATATTCCCAGTAAACAAAAAATGTGAAGATTAGATCTAAATATGGAAATTTGCATTGCGGCTGAGTTCCAACCACGAGCTTCTTATAATATTATCTACCTACATTGATAGGTGAAGTCAAGCCAACATTTTAGTTGTTCACTATCGAAATCAGATAAATTTTCGTGGACTTACGAATTATTAACCCCCATTTTTTTATCAAGCCAATGAAAACCCTTGTCGAGTCTCCCATGGACCCCTGGGGGTCCACCTGGACCATTTTGGGAATCAATGGTCTTTAGCCATCTTCCCGATTGAAATTTAGAAATTTCTTGATTTCAATTGCTTCACGAACTATTTTCTAGAGATAACCATAGGAATAACGAATAAAAAAGGTCTTAATGATAAATAGGTCGATAGTCTTAATAAAGTATCCCATCTAATTTTACTCAGTAACTTTCATGATTTATTTCAATCCTTATTATAAATACGGGATTTGTAATACTAATCCATCTAATACTTCGCCGCTTATTGGATACATAGTATAAAAACATGGCATTCGTCAACTTTATACATAGCGTACGAAACGCTTTTAAAAATACTTATACGTTTAGACTTTTCCTATAACTAACAATCTCTTCTGTTATTATTTGACTAGAAATTATATTTCTAGGTTATTGGTAAAACGATTCATAAGTCAGTTGTCGTATCGTTGAAACTGTATTAGAATCACTAGGTATGTAGTCACTGCGCCAATTACCTGTAGAACAAAAACTTAGATTACCACACATTCTTCAATACCCGAGTATACCGCGTACTTGTCTAAACATAAAGATGTTCCACGTGTTTCCAAATCTAAATAATATTCAATTTCCAAATTTTATTTTATTGAGACTAAACAGAATAAGGCTTGCAAAAACTATAAGTAGCTGTTGTACTGCAGCTATCTAGGCACCTCAAAGTATGTTGTAGTTAGTTTTATTTAAGATATTCATTAAAATATAATGAGAGGTCATGTTTAAGATAAGATAAGATAATTATTTTTTGTAATCACCACACAGAAATATTCTATCTTCTAATATATAAAAATCTCGTGACACGGTTTTAGTGGTCGCACTACTCTACGGGTCGACCGATTTTAATTTTTTTTGGTAGATTTGGTAGGTATTTTTCTACATAATATAAGTATGTACCTAGTCAGGTCATAAGTATTGTCACACAGTAAAAACTTTTCTTTTAGAATGCTGGCCACAAAAAAGTTTATAGAATTCGAATTTCGAATTGTTCATGAAAATAAAACTTTTTAGAATTTTACTCATTTTTAAATATGGAGTGGACGCTTAAAGAAGACCGTGTTGCAGTTATTGCGTTGCATCGTTGCGGTTACGCGCCAATTCAAATTTTTGACATACTGAAAATTTTTAATATAACCAAAAGATTCGTTTATCTCACCATCAAACGATACAATGAAGACTCTAGTGTAGATGACAGGTCAAGAAGTGGTCGCCCTCGGTCTGTTAAGACTCCAGCAGTGATAAAATCTGTGAAGGCGTGAATTCAAAGAAATCCCAAACGTAAGCAGAAACTGTTGGCCCTTCAGATGGGGTTAAGCAGAACCACGGTGAAAAGGGTGTTAACTGAAGACTTAGGGCTTCGGGCATATCGAAGAAAAACAGGACATCGTTTGAATGCTCGTCTAATGGACCTGAGACTGAATAGATGCCGCGCTTTGTTGAAGCGGTACGCGGGAAAAAAATATCAGGAAGTTCATTTTTCGGATGAAAAAAATTTTACCGTAGAAGAGAGCTACAACAAACAAAATGATAAGGTGTACGCACACAGTAGTGAAGAAGCGAGCAACCGTATTCCGCGTGTCCAACGAGGTCATTTTCCATCCTCGCTCATGGTATGGTTGGGAGTTTCTTATTGGGGCTTAACAGAGGTACATTTTTGTGAGAAAGGTGTAAAAACGAATGCAGTTGTGTATCAAAATACAGTCTTGACGAACCTTGTGGAACCTGTTTCTCATACCATGTTCAATAACAGTCACTGGGTATTCCAACAAGATTCAGCGCCAGCTCATAGAGCGAAGAGCACACAAGACTGGCTGGTGGCGCGTGAAATCGACTTCATCCGGCACGAAGACCCTGGCCCTCCTCCAGTCCAGATTTGAATCCGTTAGATTACAAGATATGGCAACACTTGGAGGAAAAGGCGTGCTCAAAGCCTCATCCCAATTTGGAGTCACTCAAGACATCCTTGATTAAGGCAGCCGCCGATATTGACATGGACCTCGTTCGTGCTGCGATAGACGACTGGCCGCGCAGATTGAAGGCCTGTATTCAAAATCACGGAGGTCATTATGAATAAACTTCAGTGTCATAAGAATCTATGTTTTGTCAAGTTCATTTTGGTATATAAATGGTTACATAATGAATAAACTTGTTTCAATTATTTTATATTAAACATGTGACAGAATTTATGACCTGACTAGATATTTACAAAAAAAAAGTATATAAGTATTCTATCAGTTATCTGGTTCCCATAATACAAGCTCTGCTTAGTTTGGGGCTAGATAGCGTTGTGTGAATTGTCCAGCAATATTTATTATTTATTATTTTTCACCCTCTTACCCCACATTTATTAATCGCAATTCTAGTATTTTTCTACGAACAATATCCATATAATTTAACCGACGTTCATTGACGTGAATTCATTTACATGAAGTGTCGCGTCACATTGACAAAAGTGTTTTATATAGTTGTTATCCCGAAATTCCCACGGTAACCGGAAATTTCAAGGATGCGAAGTTGCGGGTGGATCAGCTAGTATAACAATAAAATAATGTTTAGTTTAGTTGCAGAAAAACAGCAAATTAAAATAAAATTAATGAAAATTTAAATAATTAATAATATAAATAATAATTTAAAATTAAAAAATAAAATTTAATTTATGTTTGCAAGGTGTATTCTTTAATATCTTGTAGCTATAGTAGGGCTCAAAAGCTATAATGAAACCAGTTTTAATAATAAAAAACCGGCGAAGTGCGAGTCGGACTCGCGCACGAAGGGTTCCGTACCATTATCTATAAAAACGGCAAAAAATCACATTTGTTGTCATCACAATATGTGTTTTATTTTATTTTAATTATTTTTTTTAATGTGAATATATAACTAACTATTCTGTGAATATTTCTAGCAAAAAATCACGTTTGTTGTATTAATATATTTGCCCACTTTAATATTTATTTTGTTCTGTTTTTAGTATTTGTTGTTATAGCGGCAACAGAAATACATCATCTGTGAAAATTTCAACAGTCTAACTATCACGGTTAATGAGATACAGCCTGGTGATAGACGGGCAGACAGACAGATAGACGGCGGAGCCTTAGTAATAGGGTGCCGTTTTACCCTTTGGGTACGGAACCCTAAAAAAGTGACCGTTACGTGACGCCCGGCAGATACGAAACCTCTATATTGATGGTTGTTATTATAATTTATAATGAAAGGAACCCGTTTATCTTATCTTATCTTATCATACGCAATATAAATACGCGTAACGGTAAACAACTGTTCTTTATCCGTAGGTACTTTTGACTTTTGACAATTATTGATACACGACATCTAAAAAATGAAAATATATTAATAATAAATCTTACCCTAATTTTATTGGACGTCGGTCCAATAAAATAATATAAAATAAGTCGGTCTTACCCCCAAAGTGCGCCAATAGATGTTTGTTTCACATCAAAAACAACTATGGCTGTTGGACAATGAACTATGCTCTACGATGGAGCGTAGCACTTACGAACCTCTACGAAGCCGCTACGGCTCGTAGCTGTAGAGGGTTCGTAGAGGGCGGAAGTAAATACGAAGGTTGATCGTAGGATTTTCACAATATTGTTTATAAATGCGAGCCAGCAAGACATTATGCATTATTAGCACATAGTTATACCATGAACCAACAGATGGCGTTGTTATCAATCTTATCTTGTTTCACTTACCGAAGCAACTAGCGGCCGGTCAAGTGTACACATGCCCATGGGAGAGTAGCTCACAGACTGAAGCAGTAACTGCCGCGAAAATAACTCTAGCCTTGAGGGTAAAATGCCGGTAGATGGCGCTGAATTCATCAGTTTGCATATTAAACTCTCTGTTCTTCTGCCCTGAAATTATATTTACAATATGGATAAAACTGCATTTTTATTTGTCTTTAATAACAGAAAGAATATACACTAATTTACAATAAAATACCGAAGAAACAGTTGAATCATCCAAAGACCGTTGCAAATTATCTATAGATAGCTCAACTGCTCCAGATCACTACCAGGTCGAAGTGTCTCCAAGACACTGGCTGCATGGCCCCGCTGAATTGCAATGCTTATGCGTTGATCCAGATAAGCGTCATCTCTCGGAACACACGTCGTTTCGACCAGACGCCCAGAAAGAATATTGAAAATGCGATATGCCCCGGTACCCCATGGATCTAGGGTCTCGACCGCAAATGGCTGAAGTACGTAAGCTCTGTTGAGACCTCCATATTTTGATAAACAGCATTTTTGTAGACAGAACTAAAACTTATGTCTGTGTAAATAGCCTCTAAACTATTTGGAGACAATATCGGAACTTTACTATAGAGATAAACAGTCATTTATAGAACGCCTATCTGGCCTTCCTGGCGCCCTCTAATAGGTACACTTATCTCACGACAGATTTGCTCTCAAACGTCGAACTGTGCGTGTCTATTCTTAGCATAACCTGTCATAAATAAAATAAAACATAGTTGTAGTTATATGTACCTCAGCTATGGTGTAGTGACAAGGTTCAACGATAACAAGCATTCGTAGCATGTGGGTCAAGCACCAGAGAAACTGAAGGACCAGGAAGTGCACCCGGTTTGTAGACACAACTGAAACACACATGTAACTGGTTATCTAATGCATTCAATATTGTTTCTTGGAAAAGTTTAGTAGTTAGAACTTTAGTGAAATGGTATTTTATTAGAGGCATCAACTGTACTAACCAGCATCAAAACTTGAATTATCATGTCAAAACCCAGAATTAAAACACAATAGATCTCGATATTGAGTCAGTTATGAGTCCTAAGGTTAAATTACGCACCTCTCAATTTTCGGAGTTGTGTTTATAAACTGTCCTAAAACGTTAAAGTGTTGTAACAAAATTTTTAAATTGTTAAAAATTGATATAGCTAAGAACAACCTCAGTAAAATTAGCTAACTATTAAAGAAAACACGTCCGTATCGGTCCATCCGTTTGGAATGGCACAAACAAACAGACACACAGACAGACGCCAAATATAACACCCCTCTATATGCGCCAGGATTTATAAAGCACTTACTCAGTTCCATAATCAAGAAGTAAGGAGTAACGATGAGGTGCAGTAGCGTGGATATAAGTATAACAACTAGCGGCAGGCCGTAGCTACTGTCGATCCGACGCACCACTTCGCACAGGGAGCCGTGGAGTGACGCCAGGCGACGGACTGCTTCGCACGGTGACACGGCGAGCCGAGCACTACCTTTTCCTGAGAAGAACAGTTGTTTGAACAGCTTGGTCGAAACTAATATCATTGTTCGTACTTATTTTGATCGGCTAGAACTTTTATCACAACTGGGCAAAGATCCACTACCAATCTTTCCACCGGTGTGTAAATGGTAATTCCTTCTCGGCATATAGATCGTTTCGCTTGTAGTGACGGAAACTAGTTTCGTTAGAACGCTTGTTTCATGCTCTAAATATGTTCGCTTACTCTTCTTGGTGGCCAGTCACAATATTCTAATAATGCAGTCCAGCGATCATTTCTACTGATACAGATCGGACTGCTACATATAAAAACGTGAACAGTTTTATTCTCGTATTGACATTTAACTTTATTTAACTGTTTAACTTATTGCATATAACTTTTGAATTTTATCGTCGTAAGTGTTATTATTTTGTATTATTATTTCCCTCAATGCCTCAAGACCAGGGTATATTTTAACCAATGTGTCCTGCCTATTCTTACTTACGGTTCCGAGACATGGCCGCTAACAAAGGAATACATGCATAAGATTAGAGTAGCTCAACGGGCAATGGAGCGTGCTCTGCTCGGTATATCACTCTTGGACAACATAACCAATATCGAAATCCGACGTTGCACAAAGGTTGTGGACGTGGGTATGAGTGGAGATAGGCTGGACACTTGGCTAGAAGCGATGACGGGTGATGGACGAAGGTTATTACAGAGTGGTGGCCAAGGGCTGCTCGTAGACCAAGAGGCAGACCACCCGCCCGATGGTCGAATGACATTGAAAGCGTAGCTGGGTGTCAATGGATGAGACTCGCAAGGGACCGAATAGAATGGCGTAATAAAGAGGAGGCCTATACCCAACAGTGGGTGCAGACAGGCTGAGATGATGATGATGAATGAAAATCAAATTAATACTAATAATGACATTATTTTGATGAACAATAATTTAGATATAGTCAAATCCACCAAGTTTCTAGGTATAATAATAGATAGTAAGTTGCAATGGGGACCGCATATTACAAAACTAGGGAATAAGCTTAGCTCAGCTGTATATGCTATTAGAGTGGTAAGGAAGCTGACAGACGTGGAAACTGCTAGGCTTGTTTACTTCGCCTATTTCCACAGTATACTGAGTTATGGAATTCTGTTGTGGGGGAAAAGAGCAGATGCAAAGACTATTTTTATTCTTCAGAAAAGAGCTATCAGAGCAATTTATAACCTAAACACACGAGCTTCTTTCAGAGACGTGTTTAATAAAATTAGAATATTAACCGCTCCTTCTTTGTATATATACGAAAATATCATGTATGTACGTAAAAACATACATAACTTTGAAAAGCGTTCTGATGTTCATAATATGAACACTAGAAATAAGGACAAATTAGTTAATTCGGCATTTAGACTACAAAACACAAATAAAAGCTTTGTGGGTAAGTCAGTGCGTTTCTACAATAAAATTCCGAAAGACATTTTAGCTCTAAACGAAAACAAATTTAAAAGATGTATTAAAAATAATTTAACCCAAAAATCATACTACTCTACAGATGAGTTTTTAAATGATAAAAAAGCATGGTATCTGCCGATTCCTACGCATAAATCTGTGACCTCCTTTATTGACAAAGCCCCTGTACAGCTGCAACCACTTGACATGTTATAGTTTAGATTTATTTATTGACAATGTCTCTTTACAGCCTCTTTAATGAACTTATTTTATTTTAGTATTTAATGTTCTTTTGACAAAGCCAGTATACAGTCGCAACTAAAATATTATTGTATTATTAAAATATTAGTTAGGTAAATATTTTCCTAACATTTTTTATGTAATGAAGCTGACGTAACTAAGTGTTCTTTATGTCCCTATGGTTTGAAATAAATAAATATGAATATGAAATATGATGATTATTATTTGGTATATTTTTAATTTGGCATATGCTTAATTTGTAATTATTGCTTTTATGTTTTGTATATATTAAGGGCATTGTCTGAAACAAATTGTTGTATTCTATTCTATTGTATACTTTAGTATCCGATTTAGCCACTGGATAATAATAACTAAGACAACCCGGCGTCATCCATTCCAGTACAGCACTGACACGACTAACCGGATTCTGAATAACTGGAATAATGTGGACCGGCCATTGAAATCCCTTGAAGAATTTTACCTGTTTTTCTTATAATAATAGGCTGGTCGCGCGCCATCATGGTGTCTACCAGCAAGCTAACATTAGCAGCCCCCTGCGAGTCGGTGGGTGCCACACTGATGGCGTAAATGTTCAGCGGGGAAGAGTTTTTCGGCTTTTCCACTGAAAGAGAAAATAAACTGTGAAAAGTATGAAAGACCTATTATGTGAGTTTTAGGCTGGTATATATAGTCCTCCTCATCGGTTTTGATGACGGCGACCCTAACTATAAATGTTTTTAAATTAATTTAACAGAACTAAACCAAATAAATGAAACAAAAATAAAATCTTAACTAATTTGATTAACCTAAATTATTATTACTATTTACATTCTAGCGTGAGCCCTAATATGGCTCGCTAACCCGAACTTTGTTTTAAATATCCTGTCACAAGTATGGCAACAGAGTTGACCTGCAGCGTTATATGTGTATGTATACGAGGGCTTAGGTTTCTCTTTACGTGTCCGATGTTTTACGTCGAGTGTGTCAAGATGACTTTCCTCAAATGCTTTGATGTTGTTATAAATGGTTGAGCGCCAGGACGACCTTTGTAAAGCAAGCTCCTCCCAAGCTGCAGGGTCAATAGCACAGGCATTCAAATGTCTCTTGAACACATCCTTATAGCGCAGATGCTGACCACCGTGCTTCCGCTTACCTTCTGCCATCTCAGAGTAAAATACAGCTTTGGGTAAACGGTGGTCATCCATGCGAAGGACATGTCCACACCATCTGAGCTGTTGCTGCATAAGAAGAGCCTCCATGCCGTGCATTCTGGAACGACGCAGAACTTCCGTATTTGGTACGCGGTCCTCCTACTTGATCTTCAGGATGGATCTTAGACACCCTAGGTGGTTGGTGTCAAGTTTCTTGATGTCTGTTTTGTAGAGGCACCATGTCTCTGCGCCGTATAATAATATAGGAATGATTAGCGCCTTATAGACACTCATCTTTGTCTCCAGCTTCAAATCATGGGATTTCCAGACATGATCAGTGAGTCGTCCAAAATTGGCAGCGGCGTTTACGATTCGCGACGATATCTCCGAAGCCAAAGTTTTATCATGCCGGATTTTGCTTCCAAGATATTTAAAGTGCAAAACCTCCTCTAGTGGTTTCCCATCTAGATTTAATGTTGCTTTATCAGCTTCGCTGCCCCTAGGTGGTTGTTTAAGAATTTGTGTCTTGGAAGCACTGATAACCAATCCAAATCGTTGACATGATTGGTGTAGAGCATCAATATAGATTTGGAGATGTATCATACTGTCGTACATGAGGCATACGTCGTCAGCGTACAGAATCTCTAAAAGAGATATCTTTTGCACTTTGGATTTCGCCCTAAACTTTGATATGTCAAACACACCCTTCTCAGTTCGAACATTTAGCTGAATTCGGTCGCTACAACTGTGCAGCGCATCTCTCATGACGACTGCGAAGTAAATGGCAAAGAGAGTGGGTGCCATGACGCAACCTTCTTTCACTCTACTTGTAATTTGGATCACCTCAGAAAGTTCGTTTTCATGCTGAACCTGTGCTTTCATGCCAACATGAAATTGACGTATGAGGTTAACGAACTTCTTTGGATAACCTGACTTATGGAGAACAAGCCAGAGGGCCTCACGTGGAACTCTATCAAACGCTTTCTCCAAGTCGACAAAGCACATGTAGAGATGCCGTTAGTGTTCAAAGCTCTTCTTTTGGAGTTGCCTTACGACTAAAATTGCATCGATAGTACTTCTACTGGGACAGAAGCCACATTGACTTTCAGGAAGGTGCTTCTCTGCTAGTTTGCTAAGGCGGATTTTAATAATATGCGCAAGGATTTTTCCAGCACTGGAAAGTAGTGATATACCTCGGTACGAGCTGCAATCGGAGACATCTCCTTTCCCTTTGTACAGCTTGCAAATCACCGCATCTCTCCAGTCTTGTGGGACTTTTTCGGTATCCCACACTCTTTTGGCAAGATGATAGAGCCTATTTAAGATGTTTGTGCCACTGTATTTGTATACCTCAGCTGGAAGGTCCATGCCAGGTATCTTGGAGTTTTTGAGACGCTGAACAGCTTTTACAAACTCTTCGAAAGTCGGCGGGGCTTCTAGGTATTGGCAAACTGGCAGTTCCTTAAGCGAGTTGATATGAGACAGGTCAACGCTGAGCGCATTGGGATTCATAACATCGTTAAAATGCCCATCGCATTAGTACGTCACTTTTGTGTGTAACTCGGAATTGCCTGTCTTTAGAGTACATTGGTGCTGTCTTTCTTACTCGTGGGCCAAAGATCGCCTGAATTCCTTCAAAGAATTTGCCAGTTTGATGAGTATCGGCGCAGTGCTGCAGTCCAGCAGCTTTTTCTTTCCACCACTTATCTTTCAGTTCTCGAACCTAAAATCGTAGTTTTTGTTGAGCTTCTTTTTTACTGTGTGCATTAGCAGATTTCGAGTTCAGTTTATATCTATGTCTTTCAACCAGCCTCTTAACCATCGGATGCGTCGAACCAATCTTGATTCTTTTTTTGTGGTTTGCCTATTAATATCCAGAGCAGTTATGTTTTGAAAAGGATCTCCATTCATTATCTACTATGGAAAACTCAGTTTGCAAAGCACTAACAGCAAATTTTATATCCAGCGTGTTACCCAGCTCTGGTGATGTAATACGTCTCGAGAAAGCCAATCTAGGTAGAATTTTGTGGGGTGCTCCTCGTGAAGCCTTAAGCTCTAGGTGCATCTTTGATCTAATAAGACGGTGGTCAGTCCAGCCCAGCGCCCCACGCATCGCTCTCGTTATGACAACGTCACGTAGGTCTTTTCGGCGGACAATGACGTAGTCCAAAAGATGCCAGTGCTTAGATCTAGGGTGCATCCACGAAGTTTTGTATTTATCAGCAAGCCGAAAGAATGTATTGGTTATGGCAAGGTCAAATTCAGCGCACAATGATAAAGGCGTAGCCCATTGTCGTTGCATTTTCCAACTCCATGTTTACCAAGGACTCCGCTCCAGTGGTCATGTTCAGTTCTGACGCGAGCGTTAAAATCTCCCAGCAAAATTACTTTATCATGTTTTGAAATATTTTTAAGTGTTTGGCGTAGATGTAACAATGTAAATTAAATAAAAAAATATAAGTAAAACGAGATATGTGTTTTAATACATATAATTTTGGATATAAGAAAGTCGGTAGAGCGGGTAGGATCGTTACATTAATTACTCATACTTGCGGCAAGTCAACAGAGGTTGACGATAAACTACTTGGTCTACCGATGGTATACACTTAGATTATAGATTACAATATGATATGTTACAATGAGGTTGGTACGAACAGGCGTTGGCTAGAAGAGCACAGAAAACTTGGGGCTTATGGCCTATAGCGCAGGAATTACAATGTGTTGAGCACACCTCGTACAATAGATATAATTTAGTGAAATAAAGTGGGCGCCATCTGACGATAGAGCGTCAGAAAAAAGAGAAATGTTTATGGGGTTCAACCCGGATAAAAATATGGATTAGATACACCTCGTGTTATTTTTCGTCGACCGTTCCTGGCGTCTGCTTGGATTGAAGAAGCGGGCTTGAGCTGTGGCGGTAGGCTTCGTGGGAAGGCGTGGTCCCGGTGTGCGTCAAGGCAGCTAGCAGGATGGCTGACGACCAAGCTTGTGGCGGTAGGCTTCGTGGGAAGGCGTGGTCCCGGGGTGCGTCAAAGCAGCCAGCAGGGTGGCTGACGACTAACCACGTTTCTCGACAGCTCAGATGATAGATTTAACGGTTGTCAGGTGTAGATACGGAAAAGTAGGAAGAAAACCAGGAGCGAAGACCGAAAGCGACTTCAGACTCACGAGTACTGTAGCACCGAATTTACAATAAAAGTATCAGGGATAGACTGTCCAGCAAACTTAGAGATTAATTCTGTAGGACGTTGGTTAGAAGTTCTTCTGATGTGTCTAGGCGTGGAAAAGAGGCTCGAGAAAGATCGACACTGCTTTTTGTAGGTGAGCACTTCAATCCTCTTTTAATAATTAGTAAAAACGCCTTTCTTCTGAGACATTCTAGAACTTGGTGATGCAATAAATTTTTGGTGATGCCATAAAAGAAAATTTGACGTATCCAGCGTCACTCAAGACAAAATATTGTTTGTTTATTTTGTATCAGTCAAAGACAATAATTGAATGAGGTATTACTATTATTTAAGATTTGTATTTTGTTATAATGATTCTAAGAAGCAAGGGATTATTTAACTTAAGTTTACAAGAATGTTTAATTACTGATAATTATAATCGATTATCGATAAAAAAAATATAGTATGTTTCTTTGAGATCACGTACAACGCCATCTGCCGTAAACATGGCGAACTATGATGCGAACACGCTTGGAATTCAGTGTATTGGAAAATGAGGTTATCAAGTGTTTGTGCAGTTAGTACGCCGCCATGTCGCTAGATGTCGTGGCATGTAGTGTTTTATAAGTACAGCGTTATGTTAAATCGAAGATGTAACGTGTCGTGAAATCGTACACGTTACATAGATGTTGGTAAAATACCTTCTTATCCTCATCTGGTGAAGGTAGAGTAGGAGCATAGGCGTTTATCAGGTGTACAAATTTATTATAGTAATAGGAAGACGCAGAGTCATGAGACGGCCATTGACCCCCGTTGGTAATTCACTCAGATCTCTGCCAAGTCATTTCGAATAGCAAATCCTACTCCGTTACCCGCCCTTACATCGGCAGGCCGTCCACTCCAGTAGTACGAGTAAGTGTAGCCGCCAAGTTGTTCACGGAACTCTCCGCTACCACTCAAGTGGGTTTCACTTATTGCAGCTATATCTATCTTGTAGAGTGTCAACTCTCTTGCTATAAGTGCAGGTTTTCTCTCTGGACATAAATTTCGGTCATTGTCCAATAGGGTTCGTACATTCCAGGTGGCTATGCAAAGTCGTTGGGGTTTTATCTTAAAGTGTTTTTTTTTCTGCGTTTTTCGACCGCGTTAAGAGATTTCTAAGCGCCCGCGGTTTGGCACCAAGATAATGGGTGAGACAGACTATGTTTGGGCCACCTTTTCTAGACCCCTCCTGTGTACAGAGGAAAGCAGAGTGATCCTAAATATTGATGATTTGTCGCCAGTCGTGCTGCCGAACCCCGAGCCCTGCCTCAATCGACTCCGGGAGCGACCACTCTCTCCTGGCCGCCTACGTGCAGGATGTTAATTAAAGCCTCGGTGCATCGACACCTTAGCCCCCCCACCGACATTCCATCGCCGCAGGACTTTTTAAGTATTCAAATCCAGGAAGAAATACCTAGGGTCATCTGCGCGTGAAATTATTTATAGTGGACTAGCGGTTGCGCGGGTGCAAGTCCACTCTCTCGTCCCGCCCTCTGGGTTAATTATATACGGAACACTCCACTACACCCCAGGCTGGTATACAAACAGCTTGTAGCGCGGAAGAAAAGCAGCCTTTAATATTAATTTATTTATTTCTGAACAAGTCCCTAAGTACATTAGATTAAAAAACACATTTTAAACTAGCTGCCACCCGCGGCTTTTCACGCATGGTTTGTAAATAAAAAGTAGCTAATGTTTTAATTCGAGTCATAATCTATCTATATACCAAATTTCAATGCAAACGGTTCAGCAGTTACGACGTGATTGATTAACATACAAACAAATAAACAAGCATCAAAACTTTCGCATTTATAATATTAGTGTGATTGTACCCAGCGTTGGGCTTATCGGCCTAGTATGAAAATTAACGTAACATAGGCATAGTCGCTTAGTGAAATATCTGCCCTTTCACTAATGGAATTTTCCTACGTATCGTCTGCCAAAAAAAACAAAATTTGGAGTTTTATCAACTTACACGGTACAGTGACATGCCTAGCTGTCAGCGCAAGCGCATCGTTCACAGCGTGAAACCGCGCGCGCACGGACAGCGCTGTGAACGCGAACTGTAGCTCCAGAATCACCACCACGTACCACAGCAGGTAGAAGCCGATGTAGTTCGTCACTATATCCCCTGGAAAGAAAAGGTAAAGGTTGGGGGACAAATGTTTGCAAGATAGTCCAATATTTGTTTTGGATTGTTCCTGATATACACGATATTAGGAAGCCCAATGTAAGGAAGGACAGAGTGTATGTGACTATTGCAGTTATTATTTGAGCATCCGATCAACAAGTTTCACTAATAGGAAACGGCAGTAAAATTGACGTTTCAAAGTGATCTAGGTAATTTTAATGAGTAAAAGATTTTGACTTTGACTTTATTTTTGTTTTAGCGACCTCCGTGGCGCAGTGGGCGAATAGCCGATTGAGACAACAATCTAAATAATAGCGTAATTTATTTAATTTTTAAAGATTTGTCTGATATTTTTTTGACATTACATTTATTTGTATAGACATTCTTTTTTTTATATATTTTCATGATCTTCATTATTATTATTATTTTTAAACTTTGATCTTAATAAAATTGAATTCTAGAAATGTTTCTAATAGACTAAGCAGATATATTAAGAAGCCGGCGAACCCCGAGCGCAACTTCAATTCGGCCGCGTCAAAAACTTCGGCCTCAATATCGCTATCCCTGTTTAGTGACGAAGTTTAGCCACGCAGAGCGACAGTGATAGCAATAGAACGATTCTAAATTCGATTAGATTTTGACCGTGTTCCGTAATACCAAAAATTATGACTGAAAACTTGTAGTATTTTTCTCATTGTGTTGTTATTCTGTAACAAGATGATATAATCTATGTTCCCATGACTAGGATACGTAAGATGTTGTTGTTTTTAATACGAAACAATTAGGTTGAAAACAGGTCTTTTATGACGTAAAAACATGCAGAATGCGATACGCTTCTATTTCATTTTAGGTAAGTATTTTGATCTAATATATGGTTGGGAGCCTAGATAAATAGTATTTAAATTAAAATAATACCTTATTAAGCTAGAAATATGCTCAAATTAGAAATGATCTTGGTAGTACGTGTTGTATGGGCGATTCCCCTCCGGTCTCCCCTTAACTGCATTTGCATGTCGACTAATATGGTAAAACATGCCTGGAACCTATGTTGTAATATTTGTCATCTGTTTTTATACAAGTTTTCACCCATGTTTGCGAATGAATAAATGAATTATAAAAATTAGTATTCGTAAAGATTGTGATTTTGAATCCAAACTATTTTAGCGTTTATCAACGATTGCTTGTTGATTTCTCTCTAAAAACGTTATTATCTAGTCACTGTAAGCAAATCATATGTTGCTGTTTATAAAATACCTGAATCTGAATCATCATATGATGATATGTTTGAGCCAGATTTTGGGATTACTGCCTTTTTGTGATAGATGGAACGCTGTCGCGAACCTTGGGAGTAAAGCCGTTTCTAACCGGCCTTCATGCAGGCGCCATGAAGCCTCCTTGGTGCACGCAGTGCGGCAAGAAAAAGAAAAATAGATTTTTAAAAAATGGAATGACGTTTGGTGTGAAGAATTATTGGTTCGGTTGGTCTGGTGTGAAGATTTTATGGTGAACGATTATGTTTTGGAAAATTTTGATTAATAAAGAAGTTGTTTGGCGAACACTCTAAAACTGCGACGAGACAATACAAACTCAGTTGGCGTCTGCGGCCAATTTATTTTCTCTAGAGCGGCGAAGCGACTAAGGTGAGTAGTGGAATTCTCTCCTTTACAATTTTGTAGTTATCTTGAAGTCTGGTGGATAGCCCTTGGCCGAAACAGAATACGTTTTATTTGAAATACATTATAAGCTCGCGTTTAACAGCGATCTCGCCTGATGGTAAGCGATGATGCAGCTTACGATGGATCAAGCTTGCCTAGAAGAAACCTGTTCAGTCGCGGTTTGAAGACACCTGTCTTGTAATTATTAGGAAAACAGACTCGAGCAAGGCGTTCCACTCTTTGACAGTGCGCATAATAAAGGTGGAAGAGAACCACTTTGTACGTATTTCAACCATAAAGCTGAGCGTCTGGTCTATGATTCAAGTAACAGCACTAAATGTAATATTATTTGGATACTCACACTGCCTCTCCAGCTTTTGCGCTTGCATTGCGTAGAAGCAGAAGTCATCGGCCAGCAGCACTGAGAAGAAGATGAGGATCGCGAGAAGCAGCGCGCACAGCTTGCGCTCCGTCATTATCGAATATTGCCCGCCTATGCTGTTGTCTACCTAAAAAATAAAACTTTATGATGTTAACAGTAGTGGTGGCCTTAGGCCGGTAGCAAATTGCTGTTCCTGTCACTGATTAGGTTTTTTGTTACCACCTGTAGATGAAACAAACCTATGACCCATCTGATGTTAAGTGGCCCACCTACAAAGTAATACCTCATAAGTCACGCACCATAGAAACGTGCCCTGCAACTTTCTGCGTCTATCAACTTGAAGCATACAGGTGTAAGCCCCATGAGTCTGTAAATTCACCGGCAACTATATCCTTCAAACTGAAACATAGCAATGCTGGTTGGTGGCAGAAATAGGTATGGTGGTAGTACTTCCCCGGACGAGCCCTTTCACAAGAAACTCTGCTACTCTCCTTCTAGGCTGTCCCTTTCATACTTACAGTGATAATGTCTGGTAATAATATAATGTAATGTTCTGTATGTAATGGTAGTATAGTTAATTTGTTTAGATTAAGACTCAAAGCTAATTGTTAATATGTTGATATTCTGTCAACACAGCTAAACCAACCGTAGTGGCAGTAGCTGAGGCTCTCTCTCTCTCTCTTTCCCTGGTCTCCATGTCTAGTCTAAAATATACCAGTGAAATTTTCTTGATAGTTTTATTGGATTACAATAGTAGGTATTTAATGGTTTTAGGTGTGTATTAAATATGGTTTGCTTTTAATTTAAAAATAGTTGTTTTTTTTGTATGAATTACCAATTTACCCCCACACAGAGCTTTTAAGTTTGTTAGTATGTTAGTGCCTAGGTTAGATTTGATAGGTAAATATTGTTGCTGTGTTTTATTTTTCTTTAAAACACAACAACAATATCTACCTAACTGTGTGGTTTTTGAATAAAAAGTTGTTTTCTTTCTTTCTAATAATGTTTTTTTTATAAATTATAGGCTAGCGTATGACCACAATTTCGCCTGATGGTAAGCGATGATGCAGTCTACGATGGTAGACACTTGCTTAGAAGAAACCTATTCACTCGCGACTTGAAGATCCATAATGTATGCGTATCGTATACATTATTTATTAATATTATTTATTATTTTTATTATACCTAAAGTTTATTAACAATTTATGTCCTATTCTTATCTAACTTCACTAATTTATTTCCATCCAAAGGTTGCCTGAAAGAGATCGCTCTCAGTGATAAGGTCATTTATTGTTTGACCTTTGTGTTTGTGTGTGGTACTTGCAATAAACAGTTATTTTATATTATCTTATCTCACGTGTGTAAGGGATGACCTGACCAGCGACCAACATTGCGCCTCTCAGCTCACTCTTCGTTGTTGTTGACATATAAGCTCAAAACTAAAGACATAGAGTAAAAATTACTACACATCCTAAGACGACGTAATTGCGAGGAAAGAGAGAGAATACAGAAATATTGCTAATTGTTTTACTCAGTGTGAGTCCTGAGTGACGGCGGACCGCGTATGGCGGATTGCGGAGCGGATTTGCACGTCGAGACCTATCCTTAGTGCACGAGAGCAAATTGATGCGTGCGCGCGTCTCCAAGATACAACTCCAATGTGTACCAGGTGGTAATAGATCATACACCTCGAGACGTAATCATACTTCCAGTGGCCAGTGTTAGCAAGTAGATACATACGAGAGCAATTTGTACGTTATTTTTCTGAAAATCCTCTGTAATAGGTATGAAAATAAAATCACCATTTTGATTCGGAAACTTTTCTGTTATTTCTTTCCATGCCAGCTTTACGAGCCTGTTGTTTTTAAGGTAAGGGTGCCTGGACAACCAAATGAAAGGCTTTTCCATCACTGCTGTGATAAAAATTTTAGCAGGAAAGTCTTCAATCTAATTAATTTTCGACATTTCACTCCGTGAGTAAAAATCAAAATACGCTTATTGATAAGCGCATCCGCCAGTAGAAATCGCCTTGAAATACATATGTGCGCCCCCGCTCGCACTCCGGACAAGTTTAAACGTGTCAAACATTTGTTTAGTGCGCCGTTTATTCTGCCTGATCGGTGCGCCGTCACTCAGGACTCACACTTACCTAGACAGAGTTTGCCACTAATACCTGGTTTACGCGATTTAAGCTGGAAGTTGATAAATACCTAACAAGTAGGTTAGTAGCTAAGTAGAACGTAGCAGTTGGTAAGTGCAACGACTTACCTGGCTAACGTTTGAGTTTACTAGAATCTAGAACCAGGCAGAGTTATATGAAATACCTACGTCATCATTTAAAGAACTATTTACTTCTTTTAATTATTTTAACGTTGTTAGCTAGTGTGCATGCCATTTTATTTTACTGTTATTATCGAATTAATGTACTCGCTCGGCATAAACTTAATGCATGCAGTCTGTCATTTTTAGTTATAGCAACACTAAGATTTACAATTTGTACATGTAGCCGCTAAATATTGTCAGTGATATGTTGATGACTCCTATTAATAAAAAAAAGAATCTGTGTGTGATTAATTAACTATTGGAATGTATGCTCACCGAAGCGACATTGTCCATAAACTTGAGCATATTCCTCATCCGCCTGGGCGCCCCGTACACCCCAGCCCCTGCCGTGGCCACCACCACCAGCACGTCACACGTGGACACCACCTGAGACATCCGCGACGACATGCGCACAGACATCTCCACACCCACGTTGATCTCCGCGACGAGACCGAATATTGTGCATATCACTGAAATATAAGGTTTTAAGTAGAGAGCTGCTTATCCTGCGTCAATGCAGCATTTGTTACTGTGCCCTTTGTGCCCAAACACCTGCATGATAGAGGACCTAATAACCGCCTCACCTACTGCTATTGTTGTGGCCAAACACCTGTCCAAAATGGTATAAAATAAAACTTAGAACTCATGACACACTAATGACGGGTCCCTATATCCGCCGGTAACCAGTTACGACTCGTATCTCCTTGAAAACGTGTCGAAAAGTTTGACACTTTTTCAAGGAGATACGAACCGTAGTCGGTTACCGACGGCCTACTACCGACGAAGGAACCGGCCTTAAGAAGAAGAAGAAGACAACGTAAGCCCGAACACAATGGATTAAACAGTTTTCCAACTGAATGTCTTTTGACCTGATCCAAATAAGACGAACAATGGCCAAAAAGTGAGTTGTTTCGTCGTTTTCGCGAGCGACTACACGACACAGCAGTAAGTGCATCACACGTCGCAGACTTTACGTGTCAGCAAATGAACTTGTATTTTAACAGACAAACACAAACTTTACCTCTTTGTAACATTAGTATGGACAGCATAAATTATATATTTTTGATTCGTCTAAAAAACCAATTAGGGGGTTCGATTCCCGCCGTGGAACAAATGTTTGCATGACATACAGATATTATTCCGGGTCTTGGATGTTTTTCTATATACTATAAGAATGTATTTACAAAAAAAAGTATATAAGTATTTTATCAGTTATCTGGTTCCCATAATACAAACTCTGCTTAGTTTGGGACTAGATAGCGCTGTGTGAAATGTTCAGCAATATTTATTTATTATTATTTATTTAATTAGGTATATTCTTAACTTTGGAGCAGCCATGCTGATATTTTTTAAAGATGCGGTTTTTCTGCCTCTACTTTCATTAGATAACATAAAGATAATTAATGAAATCGTGAATTACAATTGGCGGTCTTATCGCTGTGTATTTAAATATGCACTGGTAGTTAGGTATAGAAATATAATATGCACGGGAATTACATACGTAGTTAAACTACTTACCTAAAATTGTGACTAGGATATAGCTGTAAACGCACATAGCGCCCGATATGGTAACAGTGAAGCCATTGGCACTGGATTTGAATTTCAGCGGGGCCAATCCGACGAAACTGGATATCTGAACATAAAAACAATACTTAGTCCTGATTATAAATACGGGATTTATCACGTACCGTTTAATCGATGTTACGCCCGACAATGTTTCACAAATTACGAAAGTTTTCTAATTAAAACTACTCCTTCGTTCATGGGATAAGTCAATATTTGGTCTTAACAGGTTAGCTGTCCCGAAGCAAGTTTCGATCTTCTTTGTACACGTCCTCGTAGTAAATAATGACAGCTAACGCTCATGAAGTTTCGTATTAAGTTACGTCATTCTCTTCAAGTATTTTATGATACTTTATGTATCCTAGTGA
Source organism: Philereme vetulata (assembly GCA_918857605.2). NCBI lineage: Eukaryota > Metazoa > Arthropoda > Insecta > Lepidoptera > Geometridae > Philereme > Philereme vetulata. Next base: position 3,762,124 of record OU975420.1, read on the forward strand.
TAATTAATTATATCGATAATTGCTAATGTTAGATGAGTATGATAAGAAATTAATTAATTACGTTTAATGATAAAATGTACGTTTATGTTCGTAACACTTTAGACATCTGAAAAATATCTTTTTGAAAACAATCTTCTGTTATTGAATTGCACCATTCAATTAGGTACCCTTTCGGCCACCAGTTTCCAAACAAGAAAAAAATTTAAAGAAATCAAATCTATGACGGTTCCTCACTTGAGAAAGGTCCTACGATTAGGCTAGTTTCCTAATTTTTGTTGGCAACCCTTGTTCAAAGGGTCTCACAATAATAGTAACATCGGTGAAAGAATAATTTTGTGTTTGAATAAGGTTAATGTTAATTTTTAAGTGAAATTTATTTATTGTTTAAGTTCAATAATAAATTGATTGGTAGAATTTGGTTGTAGTATAATTTACTAATGCTACAAATAATATAATTATTAAAAAAAATTATCGATAGATCGATTGCATTATCTACATCATTGGCCATGAGGCACATATGCCTCATGGACGTACCAGTGCAATCACCCATGAGGCACATGTGCCTCATCGGACAGCTAACCTGTTAAGCAAGCAACTCCTACTAGTATTATAAATTCGAAATTAACTCTCGCTTTCTCTCTTTCTGACTATCAGTCTGTTCTCGACGAAACGGCTAAAACAAAATTTGGTTTTTTCTCAGTTAAGGTTATGGTACCTACCTATTATAACATCCCTTTTATCTAGTATATTATTTCTTTGTGCTAATATTTGTGCATAAATAAATAAAATAAAATTAGTTTATTACAGGCACAAAAAATACGACCCATACAAATATAAACAATCCATAATAAAAGTGGTAATAATAAGTCTGTACAGCGGTCGAAATCCGAACGTCATAAATTTTTTAACTTAATTTTAGCATTCGTCTTTTCGTCCATATAAGACTTAAAAAGGGGATACATAGTTTTCTCTTCACGTATGAAAGACCGACAATAGATTGATTTGATGAATATATTAAAACCGTCAAATTCTTTCAAATTTCAAAATTTCAATTTCAACTTCCAAATTATGTTTGAAACTGTCAAATTTCAAATCTAAATGATTTTTTAAAAGGAAATACGTTACACACCCTTAGTATGAATGCATGCGCTCCGCTGACCACACAGTTAATCCTGTGGTCAGACTCACGCTCCGACTCGGTCGGAGCTGTCTCTGTGGGAATGTCCTCCACTTTAGCAGACTCCAAACCTGGAAACAACATGTATATGATAGTCAAAGGACTCCTCAAGCAGTCTTTCTAGGAAACAACATACAGTCCCGTCTGTTTAGACTCCGGAACAAGTTAAAAACAAATCCCTTAAATCCCAAATAACCATAATTTGCTTCCCTGATAGTGGACACCTTGGAACTTCAGTTTCATGGTCATATTGAGATTCTTCAAAGCACGAAATTATAATATTTGTGATGTCATCGTGGCGTCAGGTTAATCAAACCTTTAAATTGAAAAAACGTCTATTCAGAGAAGGCTCACACAAAATAAAATGACCTTTACAAAAATGTATGTATACTTCGAGAGCAATAACAAATTCTGCTTTGTTGATTTAGCTAGACATACCTAGTGTTGCTAACTTATTTCACACAAATAACTGTTTAACAAAAATATAATCGACTTCAGATAACAGAAAAAACAAATTACTGAACTGATTTCGATAAAATTTCTATGGATTCAATAGCAAAATATATCCTTTTAAATAATAAAAAAAAATCTAAATCGGTTGATAAATGACGGAGCTATGAGGTAACAAACAAACAAAAACGAGTGTGCTTTAGACAACACGATTGAAGTAAAACTTCTTTAGCTCCATCTATATGTATATAATATATATATACATATATGTGTATAAAATAATGTTTTATGGAAATGTCAACATTATTTCGAGGTACATACAGTAAGTACATAAATTATTTTCTGCTGCTGCCCGCCATCTGTTGTGCCTGCCAACATTTTCGTAAATCGAAGTTGGTAGATTCACAATACGAAACGTCATAAATACTTTTTTTTATCTATAGCAAAATTAACTCTATTAAACAGCATGACGTGTTTTGTTTTTGCATTTTGTATAATTTAGGCTAATTTGGGATAGGAGATATGCGACAAATCCTATGAGAGAAAGAGATATAAAAAAATGTATGCTTGCACCTCTCTCTCTCTTGCCCCTACAGTAATATACGAAACGTAACTCTCTCTCTTTCTATCTCCACTAACTTTTCGTAATGCATTCACCAGCTACTCCCCAAGACAAGCGTGCGTAAAGACGATTTACTTCAAAATACAGTTGAATTGAGAACCTTCTCCATATTTTAAGTCTGTTATAGATACATACAATGTTGCGTAATACTCAAACAATTAGTTCGTAGTAACGATCAGTCAGCGTGCTACATGAGAAACTCCTGCAGTTGAGGGCACTCTAATAACTTGTCATATCTATCACTTCACGAGTGGCTGTAAACTTTTTAATTAACTGCTCCGTTAGAACGAGCACTTTACTGTAATAATAAAAAATAATATTTACAGAGAAGACTATCGCCGTAAATATTTTCTACAACAAAAACATTTTCTAAACTAGATGAATATACTCGTATCTACTAGATATATTGGCAGACTATATCTAGGTCTGCTAAGAGTGTTTAACAGATGTGTAATTTAAACTTATCTTAATAGTGGTTCGCCCTGAACTGATATCTCGCGACTCTCCCATATAAACAAAAATAATATTATTCGTAATTTTTGACTATCAAAATAGTGGCACGATATAAATATCCAACATACTTGACCTACAGTTTCAGTCAAATTACAGGTAACAGGAGTCTATGGTTATTGGTACCCTTTTATGAGGTACAAAATGCAGTTATTCTGGATTTCAGACTTTTGCCTATATTTGTGTCACTAAAGCTACACGAATACCAAATTTCGGTATTGTGGGGTCACTGGTGTAACCTGTGAATTTCGTCAATGTTTTGTTTTTATTATGGGGAATAACTCAAAAACTACAACGATTAAACAAAAAATAAAAACAGGGTTACAATGTACCTATCAATCAATACCTTTCATTTGAACACTTGACCTAATAGTCTCATTTTCATTTTATTTACCCCTCTGGACCCCGAATATCTCAAAAACCTCCGCACATTTTTAGCACATTTAGTTACACCAAAATTGTGCCATCACTACCTACTTAAGTATCAAATTTCACGATGATCGGATCAACGCTTCGAAAGTTATCCTCGGACAAACAAAATACATACATACATATATACATACAACGCCGATTTGCCCAAGTTGATTTGGCGATCTCACTTCGCTGGATCAATTAAGAAAAAAAACAATTATTATCGTTGACGTTGTATAATTTTAGGAGTAGTAGAGTTTCTTGTGAAAAGGCACGCCCAGGGAAGTACTACCACCATACCTATTTCTGCCGCCAAGCCATTTAAGGCAATTAAAAAATAAATGAAGCCATGCCATTTTATATCCGTATGGTTCTTGTTGTTTCATAACTAATCACAGCTTTGTTTATAGATAGATAGTTAGATATACTCTTTATTGAAATGTGTGAAATGTCCAAAAATATTTATTTATTTATTTATTGCACACCAAACAAAATTAAATATACAATAAAAAGGGAAGTACAATGGGCGGCCTTATGGTTAGTATAGGTACTGTGCGTGCCACTGAGTATGCAGAGCTTTACTGAGCATTACCACTCAGTGCAATATCATAGTAAAAATATCGCGCGTGCCTATAAGAAACTCTTTACCTTATTACCTGTCTATTCGAGGACAACACAAGAACACATTTATGGCACACTTATCCGGTAAATATATATTTCTTAGTCGGTTTTCTTTTTTAATAAAAGTAACATTTTAAAGCTTTGTATTTCACGATAGATTGAGTCATTTAGTGTGATGACTTTTTAGTAATTTACATAATAACAAAAAGTTGATATTGTGATGCTACGGCAATGTTTGCTGTCTACGAATAGTTATATTTAGGTCTACGACAGTCATACTTCCCGTTAATATTACAAACGCTAAAGTTGTTATGGATGTATGAGTGGATGTTTGTCTTTCACGCAAAAACTACTGAATGGATTTTAATGAAATCTGGTATGTACGTAGATTTCAAGTTTTCAACACATATGTAACTTTTATTGAAAAACCACGCATGCGAAGCCGCGGGCTGAAACTAGTTTATACTATAAACGTTATGGATGAAACTAGCGCAGGATCGTGGTGGATCACACAAACTTAAGCCCTCTCCAACAGTGGGTGAAGTCGGGCTGTGGATGATGATGATGATAATATATATACATAGGCACTGTTTAAAAATGTTTTGGAATAGTATAAAATGTTATATTTCACGATAAATGTATGAAACGTATTTGTTTGCATCATCATGAACTTGATAGCTGAGTAGGTTATTATTTGTTGTTGTTACAATCACGAGAGTTATTGCCATGTGTTATTCGCTGGCGGTTATTAACTACAGTTATCTGAAACACGATACCGGCATTACGATATTGACAGATATATGCCGACGAAAACACTCAATTTACTTGTGGTTGATAGTTTGATAAAATTCAGGAATTTTCGATAAAACGAAAAGAAATGCAGACTATAATTTCCTTATGCTTCGATACAAGACTTTTGGATAATTACTTACGTAATTTTACGTAGATTAATTAATTTTCTTATATATTTTGAATTTGTTAAAAATCGAGTTTAAGGTACTGCCGTACCCATAATCCAGTGCTACATCGTTACCCCTGGATACAAGATTTTTATCTGCTTAAACAAGTGGACAATAATGTTTTAAAAACTAGGTAATGGTACTATAAACTTCTTTGCCCTTTAGCATCGCAAACTACTGATTACTGTGATTACTGAGCATCATTTTATTGACAAACTACCTGACACGCCCGCGGCATCGCGCGCTCGAAATTTCCCATTCCCGTGGGAACTTCGGGATAAAAACTATATAAAATACTCTTGTCAAAGGGCTCTGCCGATCGTGTCGCCACGACTGACACGTCGACTATTCAACCTTCAGAGACTGGACCTACGAATCATCGTGGGGACTCTTACAGGACATTATCCCCTGAACAAACACCTCTACATCATCGGAGTAACAGACAGACCACTGCAGGGGATGTCTCAAAGAAAAAGAATCACCTGCCCACGTTGTCATGGAATGCGTAGGGGTAACAGCACAGCGTTCATCCTGGACAATCCAAGGTCACTCCGTCAAGCCTGCGAAGACCCCAGGAAACTTCTGCGCTTCTGGTCGGAGTTAGGCTGGCTATCCATATAGTCAACTCTCTCACGCATAATGGACCACGTAAGAGTTCAAATACGGAAAAGGGAGTCCACCAACATATACTCGTGTCAAAGTGACGCGACACTACATGTAAATGACGTCAATGAACGACGATTAAATTATATAGATACTAGCTGTTGCCAGCGGTTTCGCACGCGTAGTTTGCCAATAAAAAGTAGCCATGTGTTAATCCAGGTTATGATCTACGTCCATACAAAATTTCATCGCAATCAGTTCAGCCGTTCCGGCGTGATAGAGTAACAAACATCCATACATCCATCCATACAAACTTTCGCGTTTATAATATTAGTAGGATTGTTCATATAAAAATATTAAAATCGCGATTAAAAATGGGGGGGTGGGAGGGTGAAAAATACTTTACATACTTTATTCTCATACCTACCAAGTATACAGAAAAAACATTAAAATCGATCTACCCGTCTTACCACAAACACCGTGACACGAAATTTTTATATATTAGATAATGCATGCGAAGCCACGGGTGGAAGCTAATATACATATTATTATCTCGTGTATGCCAATGCATCTTTCAACTATTCTAAATGTAACAATTATTTGGTAAACTTTCACAGTTTACTTACCATTTCTTACAAACTTATTTATGTACGACGGTCCAGTATTTAAATACATTTTGTTCAAAGTGTAGATCATTTTCGATTATTGACTTTTTTATTACTCACTCCAAACGAAATCATATTTTTAGGAACGTAAGCCATCACTTCCGCTCAAATCCAAAACTGCTAACTGAGTAGTAATTTGTCTTCAGAAGAAGTACTGTTTTCAATCAGTGAAAGATTCACAACTAATTAATTACGCGTTGTAAATTAGTACACTAGTTCACAATATAGCTATATCAACACAGAAATAATTTGTATAGTTTTTTAGCTCAACAATAATTGACTGGTTTCCAGCTAAGGCTACGCGGATTGACTGAAGGTTGTTGTGACGTTTATTCAGTTTAAATTATTACAACATTGCATTCATGCGACTACCCCCATGCTTAACCCCCGGCGCAAAAACAGAAGGGATCACCAGATTATAAAACCAGAAAGTCTTAATGTTATATTTGCTTAGAAGACGATTTTCGCCTGTTAGAAATGATTTTCCTGTTTTGTAGGCTGCGCAGAGTTTTGTGAATTTTCATCTAACAATGACGACCTCCGTGGTACAGTGGGCGAATAGCCGGCTGAGACGTAGGAGGTAGCGGGTTCGATCCCGCTGCGGAACAAATGTTTGCATGATCTACAGATATTTGTTCCAGGTCTGGTTGTTTCTCTATATTATAAGTATTTATATACAAAAAAAACGTATATAAGTATTCTATGAGTTATCTGGTTCCCATAGTACAAGCTCAGCTTAGTTTGGGGCTAGATAGCGCTATACATATATAACCGATTTAGATGACATTTCTATGGAACCAAACTGAAGGTTTCTGAAAAGTTCCTTTCAACTAAAAAAATAACGAATAAAAAAATCAGTTGACAAATTATGCGTCCCTATAAAATTTGAGGGTTGCCCTCGATTTTTTGGGACCCCATCATCAGTCATCAGTCATCTGACTTGGTGCCAATGAGGCCACCTGGCCCCCTAATAAACAAAAAATAATCTCTCGGATCGGTCTAGGCGTCTTCGAGTAACAGGAAACATACATAAAAAAATATAACCGACCAAGTGCTCGGCGAACTCGCGCACTAAGGGTTCCGTACCATTATCTATAAAAACGGCAAAAAATCATGTCTGTTGTAGGGGAGCCCCACTTAATAATTTCTTTTATTCAGTAGCACAATTTTATTTATTTACCTTATTTGAGGTTGGTGCCGATTAAGCTAGTCCTCTAAATTGTATGAGCGCCCAGCCCATACAACTCAGAGGACTATCTTAATTGGCGTCAACTATGTATGTATGGGGACACCCTTTCATTTTCTACTTTTTTTTATTTTTTGGAATTTCAACCTTCATGTTCGTAAGACCGTGCTTTTTGGCAAATTTCGTGATTCTAGGTCAACGGAACTACCATATAGGTTTTCGACCCAAAACCTGTAGGGTACTTCCGATTGACAGACTTGACAATTTTGATTATAAGCAAGGTCTTACAGCACAAGAAAAGGGAAAATTCCGAAAAATAAAAACGTTGAAAATTAAGATAAATTTTAATACAGCAAGTTTTCGCGAATATCTAAATTTGACCATATCTTTTTACTACCATATAGGTTTTCGACCCAAAACCTGTAGGGTACTTCCGATTGACAGACTTGACAATTTTGATTATAAGCAAGGTCTTACAGCACAAGAAAAGGGAAAATTCCGAAAAATAAGGAGATATTGGAGTTCAAGAGGGGTAAAAAAAATCAAAATGAGACTACTAAGTCAACTGGGGCGTCTAATGAAAGGGTCTTCATAAGTACATTTTCACCCCATTTTTTTAGTTTAATCCTGTTAGTTTTTGAGTTATTATTCATAATAAAACTGTAACAGCCGTACGATTGTGGAACGCTTTGCCCTTCTCTATAAGAACATCCAAGTCTATTAGTAATTTTAAAACAAAAGTGCACACCCATTATCTATCCTTGTGTTGAAGTTGTAGCTGCTTGTTAATTCATCATAACCACTTTTAAAGTTGCTTATTTAAATTAAATTTGTGTTATTACTGGTAATTTAGGTATTGTATTTATAGTATGTAGATGTTTTTAAATTTATATAGTTGCACCGCCGTCATGTGTTACATTTTGATCCTGCCCATACAATAAAGAGTTATCTTATCTTATAAAAACTGAATTGACGAAATTCAGAGTACACTAGTCACCCAACGGTGCTGATATTTGGTTTACTAAAATACCAAATTTCAGCACCATGGTGAGTCACTGGTGAGATAAATGTAGGGAAAAGACCAACCTTTTTACCCAACTGCGCAGAATGAGGGCAATGTTTTTATTGAAAAACTACGCGTACGAAGCTGCGGATTGGTCAGCTAGTGAATAATATTTTATTTCTTTGTTGGGAGACTCGCAAGATGCATCCGGGGCGAACCACTAGATGTAGTAGCATAGGATGAACAAGTAATAATTGTGCCTTTTCAATGGTTAATATTATTTGTATTTTTATAGTACTGGGTACCCATAAGCTCTGGCGTCGACACTCACATTTTTTTAAAAACACATATCTAAAAAACAATGCGCTTAAAAAACGTTAAAAGTGTCCTTAACGTAACTCATTACTTTCTCCTGTAGTAACTATTTGTATACAGGTAGATGACGTCGTACAGTGACAAAGTTGAATAACATTTTGAGATCTTCAAACCCTATAATAATTCTGAAGTAAAGGATAAAAATATTCTTGCGATTGATTGACTCATATCAACCGGTAATTTGCCTCTTACTTAAAAATAAAACAACTTTCCCATTGCATAATATGTACTTAATGTAATTTAATGGGGAATAATATGTGCTTGTTTATTAAGAAAATTTGAATAAACAAGCAAAATGTACAGACCACGTCCCTAACTGGTGCCTCCTGCATGTTTTAAGATCTAAATAAAAACTTGTTAAAACATGATTTCCATAAAGTTTGTTTATAAAGATGTTATCTAAACAAATTACTTGTAATATAAACTTTTTGGAAACCATTGTACTAGTTTTTATTAGGGTTCCGCACCCAAAGGGTAAAACGGGACCCTATTACTAAGACTCCGCTTTCTGTCTGTCTGCCTCATGAACCATGATAGTTACAGAGTTGAAATTTTACTACCTACGAGCGAGCGAGCGGAAGTGAGGTCATGACTGCGACTGAACCGAAAGATTTTGAAATATCTTTAACTTTCGTGTGCTCGTTTTCTTTTCTCGGTCGTCTCTGGTGCCCCCTAGACGGGATGCTCTAAGTATTTACATAACTAGCTTATAGGCTAATCCAGGACTGACCATCAGGTGAGGTAGTGGTCAAGTGCTTGGTAATCACTTGTTATCAATAAAAATAAAACAAAAAATAGGTATTTAGTTAATACCGCGTGTACTCAACTGAGGCAAGTGTATGATTTAAAGGGCCAAACCATTTGCAATCTTAGGGAATATAATCGGTCAGGCTACTACACAGAATAACCTACTACTACAGAACACATTTATTCTAGGCACCAGAACAATACAAAAATATATGGCGTGATCCCTATCGGGTTAGGTGAATCATTTACTTTTTATCCCCCCATCTCGTAAAGAGCATTTTTGCTCTTCGATATCTGAGTGCAAAAGCCGTTTTTATCCGCTAGAGGAAGCACTTGCCCGGTCATCAAAATTGAGCACGCGGTTAAAAAGCAACTTTGCACTCTTGTATTATAAATAACTATTAGGTTGGGGAAAAAGTTTCTACGCATTTTTTAAGAAAATTCAAAACATTTTTTAAAATAGTTTATTTACATTTAACTAAAGCATGTAGGTACCATTTTGTTCGATAACTTTTTGCCATCTTGTAGGTAGGGACATGATCCCATTTCTATAGAAATTTTGGGGCTTCTGATCAAAATACCGCGACAAGTAAGTAGTTTTGGCAGTCCTCTCGTGATGTTATCCTGACACTGCCTAAAGAATTCTGAAGAGACCGAAACAGGTGGAAATCTGAAGGTGCAAGGGTCAGGACTATACGGCGGATGCATTAACATCTCCCAGCCAAACTCTCTTAATTTTTGCTGAGTGGCTAAAGAAGTGTGAGGTCTAGCGTTATCATGATGAAAAACCACACCCCTTCTATTGATTAATTCCGGTCGCTTTCTCTCAACTTCTTTCTTTAATCTCATCAGTTGTTCGAAGTAGAGTTCAGAATCGATGGTCCTACCTGGTAGTAACAGCTCATAATGAATAATGCCCTTCCAATCCCACCACACACACAGCATCACCTTGTTGCGAGTTAACCCGGATTTCACCACAGCCTGTGAAGCCTGACCGGCCTTTGACCACGACCTTTTTCACTCGTTCTTGTCGTACGTGATCCACTTTTCATCACCAGTTTTCAGCTTCTTCAAAAATGGTTCGGTTTCATTACGTCGTAATAAAGAATCACAAATGAGTACACGGTTCATTAGGTTTCTTTCAGTGAGCTCGTGGGGTACCCAAATATCGAGCATTTTTGTGTACCCAGTTTTTTTCAAATGCGCCAAAACTGTTTTGTGGTCAATTCCCAGTTCTTCAGCTACGTCGTAACTACTGATATGCCGATTTTGCTCCACTTTTTCAAAAATGGCATCAATTTTATCCGTAATAGGGCGACCAGAGCGACGTGCATCTTTGACATCAAAATTTCCGGATTGAAAACGCTTAAAACAAATTTGTGCTACTCTTACACCACTGCACTAGGTCCATAAACATCGCAATTATTTTTCGCGGCTTGCATTGCATTTTTACCTTTTTAGTAGTAAAATTTTAAAATATATCGAATTTCTTCATTAGATTCGCTCATCTTTACAGTACGAAAAACAAATAAAAATCACACATTTTCCTAATTTATAAAACTTTGAATGATACCAAAACCAGCCAGATACAAATAGTATAGCCAAAGAGATTTTATTACATGTTCATACATACTATAATGCGAAAATACTTTTTCCCCAACCTATTATTAAGGCCACGGAGCGTTTTTACCCCCATCACAAATAAGTTCGTAAGAAAACTCAAGAAGTAGTGACTCGGCGATTAAACACTTTTCAACATTTATTCCAATAATATTTATTTCCATCATCCATAAATTCATGAGTGATTTTTATGACCGACCAAAGGTGTGTTTATGACATCATATATTGATACAACTACACCCATGTCATTGACTAGTCGTGAATACAAATACCGTAAGGTTTTTTCTAGTCCTACGCTTTTATTTACAAAGGTATTACGTTCGTTATTTCTTGTTTATCGTTTTGAGTTGTGTCGTTTTGAAGTAAATGAACGTTTTTATAAAACTAGCTGACCAATCCGCAGCTTCGTACGCGTAGTTTTTTTAATAAAATCATTACTCTCTTTCTGCTTAGTTGGGTAAAAAGTAACATATGTCTCAACTCCGGTTATAATCTACATACATACCAAATTTCATTGAAATCGGTTCAGCCGTTTAGTCGTGAAAACGTAACAAACGGACAGAGAAACAAAGATACAGAGTTACTTTCGAATCACACTAATATTATAAATGCGAAAGTTGGATGTTTGTTTGTTTGTTAGTCAATCACGTCGTAACGGCTAAACTGATTTCAATGAAATTTAGTATATATGTAGATTATAACCTGGATTACCCCATATACTATCATTTATCCCATAAATCAGTTCCTATAGGATAAAAATGGGATGTCAAGTCAAGTTGCAACAGCGAGTTTAGCTTTATTTCTAGGTTACCTACACATTTTGTAGTGTAACGCGTTCAAAGTCGCGGGCAACAGCTAGTTTATAATATTATTACTTATGTGTAACATCTTTCCTCTCTGTTTGTGGGAGTGATTTTAGCAAAAGGGACGGAAATGTGTAACATGAAACTGGGGAAGCGCGCGCTATTTGATTTGACCGATGAGCGCGCGCGGTGGTTAACACATCAAATGCGACTACTTTTTTTTTTCGAATGGACTTATCTCGTTGTTGGCCTCTGAGGCCATTGCAGCTTAACCGAGCTTTTGGCGAGCGCAGAAGGCGCTCAGCCCTATAATTTTATTTTTGATGAGGCAACTAGCGCAAGGGCACCACTTAGGTACGAACCTCGGCTTGGGATGTTGCCGGGACGGGGATAGGAGAGAAACGCCCGGGTGCGTGCTTGTACCTCGTGTAGGCGGCGACTAATGGGACTCGTCGACCTCGCCGGTGAGGTCGGTGTATTTGTGGAGTGTTTGCTCTGTCTAATGTGGATGACTCACCCGCATTAGCGGAAGTGATTTCGTCATCCGGGTCTCCGAGAACGTGTCTCGGACGACGGAGGGTTTATATGCGACTACTGTAAGGCTCGTAGTTATTTTATAGTTTCCGCAGCGCATGCGAAATACATTTTATGACATTTTTTTTACACCTTGGGTTACATTATTGAAGTTTTAGTAAGGATCCCTAATTTTTTCTAGTAATAAATATAGCCTTTGTTACTCAGGGATAATGTGGCATTCTAATGGTGAAAGAGTTTTTGAAATCGGACTAGTAGTTTTTGAGTTAATTCGTTACAAACATACTAAAATACAAATCTTTCCTCTTTATAATATTAGTGTAGATAAGATTTCACGTAAAGGCTACGGACAGTGATTGAAAAGAAAATATTACGATAAGGTATATTTTCATAATATTGATAAACAGAATGTCAAGGCATGTCTTGCTTCGAGTTTTATCGATGGTGCATACTTAAAATCTTTTATTTATTTTAGGGTTAGGTCAGGTTTAAAGCACAAATTCTTTAGTAAAACAAATTCTAACTCCTGCTTCGGTTTTATTTGGCAATACTTTCACAACACGAGGCCAGTGGCAAATAAATAAATGACTTGGCAAAGTGCTTGTCCAAACACTGATCCCCCAATCGTCTTTCGTCTCAACGGCAATGGGACGCCTCTATGCGAGTTGACACGAATGTGCCTGTTAGAAACGTGTTCAAGCTTCACAGATCGTGCGCGTCTCCTTGCTGTGGCCAAATGGGAGTCAGGACTTTGGCTGCAAGTTCTTCCTTCTCTCAATACTGGTATTTTAATGGATCTGACTTTCCTGATTGCAACTTGTTTACGGTTCGGTGTGCGGTGCTGCGCCCCTCATCAGTGCCAGTGCGATACGGTTGTCGAACAGTTTGGTCAACAAGGATTATCATATTCCAGGGCCGCCGGTAGGATTTCCCGACACGCTAGCCTTAATGATATCATCCGCCGGGCTTTTTTCAGCGTCAACGTTCCAGCCCTTCTCGAATCGAACGGTCTGATACGTGACGATGGTAAGAGGCCTGACGGTATGACTCTTATATTTTGGGAGAAGGGTAGGCCTTTGGTGTGGAACACCACGTGCGTCGATTCCCTTGCGCCATCTCATCTGTCGGGTACAGCAGTTGGGGCCGGTGCAGCGGCAAATTCAGCCGAAGATCTAAAGCGGCGCAAAATTGAAGTCTCGACAGAGCTACGTATTTGAGCCATTTGGGGTCGAGACCCTGGGTCCATATGGTACCGGGGTCCATCGCGTTTTCAAAAATTTTTCTGGGCGTCTGGTCGAAGCGACGTGTGATCCGAGAGCTGGCTCTTATCTGGGTCAACGCATAAGCATTGCAATTCAGCGGGGCAACGCAGCTAGTGTCTTGGGGACACTTCCGCCTGGTAGCATCTGGAGCAGTTGAGCTATCTATAGATCGTTTGCAACGGTCTCTAGATGATTCAACTGTTTCTTATGTATTTTATTGTATATAATTGTATATATTAAAAAAACTTAACCTCTTAAGTCAACTAAGTACCTACTAATTATTTAATTACTGATTAAAACGGGTATTTGTCCTGTATGTACCTTTTTATTTGTTATCCCGACGGTTCGACTGTGTTGCAACGGCCGTGGTCACGGGCGGACTAGAGTACTAGGCGCTACTGTCAAGAAGTGATGGCAGCTGCAGCAACTACCCTCACTTGCTCTTCAGAATTAGAAATGTCCTCATTCATATCATGACACACTATTCTAATACTAAGGCCGTATGTCCACCGCCACCGTCACCGGGACGTTATCGTCACCGAGAACGAGACGACAGCTCACCGTCATCTCGCTTTCAGTGACGTCCCGGTGACGGTGACGGTGGACAAACGGTCTATGGTAAATATATGTATCGCTAAATCGGCACCGTCATCTCGTTCTCGGTGACGTTCCGGTGACGGTGGCGGTGGACAAACGGTCTATAGTAAATATATGTATCGCTAAATCGGCACCGTCATCTCGTTCTCGGTGACGTTCCGGTGACGGTGGCGGTGGACAAACGGCCTAATATGAACTAGTTTAGAAAGATACTTTAATACACAAAAATGAAACCTCTATTTTATAGATAATGGTACAATTAGTAAACCAACAGCGATCAGTATTTTGCATTATAAATAACACAATTACCTAACTATGTAATTAAACTTTTAATATACCGAGGAAAATCACGCGATATCCATTGATTTCTCATTGTGCATTGGTGAGGTAAATGGATCTGAATGCAGTGTTAATTAAACAATCTACAATTAGAAATTTAGTGTTACTCTGTTGTTGTAAGGTACCTATTACGATTTCGACGAGAATAGCTCGGAGTATCGCAACTGTACAGGCACTGGTGAATTAAACATATGAATAGAGGACTACTAGGTAAATAGGCATTCAATATGCCGTGCCGATCCCACAATTAATCGCCGCATGGCCGATGCGTTGTGACTATTATTTTCATTGGCACAATGTACACACATCGTTGTTGTTATTGTACGACGAAGCGGCATCCATCTTTTTATGGTTTATGCAGGCATCGCACCACCAAGCGTTCGCCGTGAGGTTGCTTGCAGTATTAAAAAAAAGGAAGCAGAAAACTGACCTGTATGGCCATCAGCCACCATCGGCCTGACTGAAAAGCCGTAAGAGCTTCCTCCGATCCACCAATCAGGAATACCACGGAATAAAGCCCGGCAGTAGCGAGGCTTGAACTATGGTCCTCCCAGCACACTGCCTCTCCCGATTAGATTCCACCAGCGGAGCATCTTCCTTCCGGCTACAAGCTGCAGTGGCCAATTTGGAAGTCCCTAAACCGGTTGCGCACTCAAATTGACCGTTACTGAGACAATCTAGCCAAGTGGGGCTACAGCGACTCATTCCGGAGCCAGTGCCACTGAGGGTTCATCACACAAACAATGGCCCACCTGCTCTCATGTCCTCTATGCCTAACCAGCTGCACACGAAATGACTTGTACCAGGCAACAGAGAAAGGTGTGGAAGTGGCTCTCTATCGTCGTTCCCTGGTGCCTGGAAGATAGCTACTGTCTGCCCTCTGCCCAAAGTGCCTAATCCCGTTGCAATGAAAGATCTTAGACCTATTAGTATTTTACCCTGCATATCAAAAATACTCGAAAAAACCGTTTGTAGTCAGTTAACCGAGTTTCTAGAAGTTAACGACATACTACCTGCAGTGCAATCAGGGTTCAGAAAAGGTCGTAGTACTGCCACTGCTTTGTTGGATGTCACCGACAACCTTCTCAGTGCACAAGACAAAGGTATGCTCTCGCTTTTAGTGCTGCTTGATTTCTCCCGTGCATTTGATGCCATAAATACCACCTTGATGTTATCAAAATTAAGCTACTATGGCTTTGATGATCGCGCCGTAAAGTGGTTTGATAGCTACCTTAGTGGGCGTCGCCTGCACGTAAAATTGGTTAAGTCAGATGGTTCTAGTAAATTTTCCGATGAAGTTTTTGTTAATAGAGGAGTACCTTAAGGGTCTATCCTTGGCCCGATATTATTTATTATTTACACTGCTGACATTGTCAACTGCATTAAAAACTGTAAATTTCATATGTATGCGGATGACGTGCAATTGTACATCTTGTTTAAGCGTGAGGACACAATACCTGCTATTCAGAAAATTAATGAGGACCTGCAGAGAATTTCTAACTGGTCGCGTGACAATGGTTTGGTGCTCAATTCTCTTAAAACAAAATTTATGTTATTTGGCACTAAACAGCGGCTTGATAGATTTAACCTCCCGCTAAACGTATCCCTTGATGGTGATCGCATTGAGCGTGTGTACGAAGCACGCAACTTGGGACTCACTATGGATGCTAATCTTAGGTTTGAAAAACATGTTACCTCATCTGTAAAAACGTCTTTTTATAAATTGAAAGTCTTGTACCAAATTAGGCAATATCTAAGTGAAGAGTTACGTGTGCAACTGGTCGAGTCCTTGGTACTTTCGAGATTTAATTATCTAGATACCGTGGTTGGCCCTCGGCTGCTTGCCCGGACAACACGTTTAATTCAACGGGTCCAGAACGCTTGCGCGCTTTTTTATTTTAAAATACAACCAAGGACTCATGTCACACCTTATTTAAATCAACATTCCATTTCGAAAATGAAGTCGAGGCAGAAGTTACATCTGGCATGTCTGCTTTTTAGTGTACAGAAATACCAAACGCCGAAATACCTGTACGATAGACTAAGTTGGGTTTCTCAGACTAGGACGCTACGAAAGTGCTCGAAACAGCTAGCCATCCAGCGGCATCACACAGCAGCATTCAGAGGCAGTTTCTGCTATGCTGCAACTAAATGCTGGAACAATATTCCACCGCCGATTCGGAAGTTACGTAGCGTCCATGGTTTCAGAGCTAAACTGAGATTTTTCCTATTTGATTTCCAAAGGTCTCACGAACTCCATAGAAACGATATTTCCATATTGTAGTTTTCCCATTTTATCCACTCCTTTATAATATTCTTCCTCTCTTCTGGCAGCCTGATTACTTAGCAGATTGACCTTTGCTTAGCAGTGGGACGGATTAATGCACATTCTCGCCTAGTTCTCCCCAATCCTCTCAATTTTTGTTCTTTTACTTTTTATAACTTAATATCCTTTCTATCTATATCTTCTTGACCTGACATTAGTCTCATCTCCTAATAATGTATCTAAACACGGCCAAACTTCGGCGGCAGCTTTTTCCTATCATGATTTAATCTTTTTGTCCTACAAAGTTCGTCCGCCGAAAGCTAAGCCACAAATTCTTATGCAGCGTAATTTTGGTGGAATGAATTTGGAAAGCCTCCGTGGGGATGGTCAGCAGATCGACTGGACCGACGTCTTAGGTGCGTGCTGCGTTGATGATATGGTGGGTTCTTTCAATAGACAATTGATTAAGTTGTATGACACACATGCCCCCGTACGTGCCATTAAAATCAAACACTTTCCAGCACCATGGCTTACTGATGAAATCCGCTTGGCGATGCACAAAAAGGCTATGGCGAAGGTTAGGATGAGGTGTAGACCTTCTGACAACAATAAGGCCAAATACTTCGATCGCCGAAATCACTGCAACAGGTTGTGTAGGGACGCGCAGCGCCGATACATTCATGACTCCGTAGATAATAATGATCCATCTAAAGTGTGGAAATTTCTTAAAACACTGGGGTTTGGTAAATCTAAACCAGAAAATATATCAAAAATCATTAACATTGATCATCTTAATCAGCACTTCACGAGTTCTTCCAATATTGACGGAATTATTAAATCAAATACATTATTTAATCTTTCTTCACAGCCAACCCCAGACTTTCCTTCTTTTCAGTTTAGTCAATTTGCCGATTGTGATGTTAAGAAAAGTATTACATCTATTAATTCAAATGCTGTTGGCAGTGACAGTGTTAGTCGGAATATGATTATGCCAATACTTGACGAAATCGTTCCTATCATCACCTACATCCTGAATGCCTCAATCGATTCCGGCTCTTTTCCTGACGTCTGGAAAGAAGCACAGATAATTCCTTTACCTAAGAAACCCAATCCATCTTCTTTTTCTGAATACCGTCCCATATCCATACTTCCCTTTCTATCAAAAGTCCTTGAACGCCTTGTCCATAAACAACTCAGTACCTACCTATCCAATAATATCCTGTTAAATCCTCTCCAATCTGGTTTTCGCCCCGGACATAGCACAGTCACAGCACTCGTCAAGATAACCGATGACATTCGGTTTGGAATGGAAAGTGGGAAGGTGACAGTGCTGTCATTACTTGATTTCAGCAATGCCTTCAACAACGTCGATTTCGATATACTTCTGGGTGTATTAAGCTCTCTTAACATATCTCCAACGGCTATTGACTGGTTTCGTAGTTATTTGTTTGGACGCCGGCAGCGCATCCGTATTGAAGATAATTACTCTTCATGGTGTAGCCTTCTTGCTGGTGTCCCCCAAGGCGGCGTCTTATCTCCTCTCCTCTTCAGTGTTTTTATTCATTCAATATCTCAAAATCTTTCTTCTTCCTACCACTTGTATGCAGATGATTTACAAATTTACACACAAGCCCCGATTGACAACATTAACGGAGCTATCAGTTTAATAAACTCAGATTTGGACCGAATTTGTGACTGGAGCAAATCCTTTGGTCTTACCGTAAACCCTAAAAAGACACAAGTGATCATAATCGGTAGTCACAAAATGATTCCTAGGCTAGATTTTGCACAACTCCCACCTGTACTTTTTAATGGAACACAAATAGCTATCAGTCAGACGGTGAAAAACTTGGGAATTATCATGGACACCAAACTATCATGGGTGCCGTGTATTGCTGAGATCAGCCGCAAAGTGTTTGCTTCTTCAGCTTCGTTGCGTAGACTTCGTAACTTTTTACCGACCGCCACCAAAATTACGCTTGCACAATCCCTTCTACTCCCTATCTTAGATTACGCCGACGCCAGCTACCTCGACATTTCCGAAGTCCAAATGAGTAAACTTGAGCGCCTTCAAAACCTTTGTATTCGGTTCATATTCGGCTTGCGCAAGTATGACCATGTCTCAGAATTCCGCGCAAAACTCAAGTGGCTCCCTATACGTCTTCGCCGGAATGCACATATTGTATCACTTCTTTATAACATTCTCTATAATCCCACTTCACCTTCTTATCTAAAGGAGCGTTTCGAGTTTCTGTATCAGGGACACTCTCAAACCCTTCGTTCTTCCGAAGCTCTACAGCTTCGAACTCCCATCCATAGTTCACAATTTTATGGTGACTCCTTTACAGTACAAGCTGTGCGACTGTGGAACGCCTTACCTTTGTCTGTAAGGTCGTCCCAATCTCTTCCTATTTTCAAAGTCAAGGTATACAACCATTTCCTTTCGTTGTCTCGTAACTGCTAGTTAGTGTTTATGTTATTTATCCTCTTTATGTAGTGTAGTTTATTTATTCTTATATTATTTGTATGTATTTAAGTTTATGTTTATTAGTATAATTAATAGGTATATTTTATTTTGTGGGTTCTGTTTATGTCTGTAGGTACTCTTACACCGCCGTCTTTTGATTTTGTTTATCCTGTCCATCCAAAGGTTGTCTGGAAGAGATCGCTTTTAGCGATAAGACCGCCCATTGTACCTTTATTTATTGTTTATTTCCATTATTGTATTTTTATTTGGTGTGCAATAAAGAGTATTTCATTCATTCATCCTTTAGCCACTTTTTTATACAATTTATTTATTTATTTTTTGTAATTGTGGTACTGTGCGGTAAGTCATCGGTGACATCCTACTTTTAAATGGTTCCAACGGAAGATCAGCGTTGTGCCAAAAGCACAACAAATGCTGAGTTGGACGCCTTTTTGTGACGTCGGTCATTTATATATAGGTAATTGTGAGACACACATTTGTTGTGTATTGATGTTTTTGTGTGTATTATATTGTTATATTGCGTGTATCTTACTTGTGTATGTTTTGTACCGTCACAAATAAATGTTTTTCTTTCTTTCTTTCTTTTCTTTCTTTCTATTGGGCTTATAAAATTTAGAAGTCAAACAGCCATTGACACGAAAGAAGAAGATGGTTTATGCAAAAAGCATATAAAAACAAGGATGCCATTCGATTTTATCTGATCTGGGGAAAATTGAAGAGAATAAAACCCCTGATCTTTAGACTGACTTTGATCCTGATCTTGGATTTTTGGAGCACGATTTGTCAACAATCGAGCAACGATTTCCATAAATTAGGCACCGTTCTGAAAAAAAGTGCACTTTTATTCTACAGTTTCACACTATGTAAAACTGAAAAAAAATGTGCATAGGTAAATAAACAAATTAATAGCACCTAACAGTTATACACACAAGTCCCCGCCGCAGGCTAGGTTCCAACTTTTACAGTATCAGGTATAATGCTTTATACTTTGGATTATTTACTTAAGGATCATTGTTTAAATGATTCTACTAAGAACTATTTAAATTGTAAAACCTACAGTTGATTTTACACAGGATTTAATATTGTGTAGATTGTTTTCAGATATTGTTTTTGAATTAAATTCATATAATTTTTTTTTATTATTTATTTTAAATTATTAATATGATTTTCGTAACAGTTATTATTAAATTAGGCAATCTATACTAATATTATAAAGAGGAAAGGTTTGTTTGTTTGTATTGAATAGGCTCCGAAACTACTGGACCGATTTAAAAAATTCTTTCACTGTTGGGAAGCTACACTATCCCCGGGTGACATAGGTTACTTTTTACCCAACTGTACAGAAGGAGGGTAATGCTTTTATTGAAAATCTACGCGTGCGGAGCTGCGGATTGGTCTGCTAGTCCTTTAAATAAAGATATTTTTATAACTCTAATATTATTTGTAAATTCGGTTGTAAAATCATGAATTAATTAAGTATGTATAACTAATTAATTACTTTTTCATTATGTGTATTACTTTAAACATTAAATGATTTTTAAAGTATGTTTTTAGGAATTAAGAAGTTCAGCTGATTTATCGGAAGTTTAGTCTGACGGAACTTAGTAAAATGATAGATAGATTTTTTGATGTTCTAAAATCCATACTAATATATAAAAATATATTTTGATTAGTGTTTTATATTATAGAAATAATTGTATTTTTATATGTTAATTATTATTTAAAGCGATAAATGGATTATACATGGAGTAGTACATCTAAAAGGTCTATGCGTAGAATGGAAGTGGTTTTTGGATAGACGGCACGTGGTACCGAAGTGTTTTGATGAACAACGGCAGTGGGGTGCTCGGTGAAGGTGAAACCGTGGAACAGGGAAGTAGTTCTGGAGGAAATACTGCGAGTTATTTAAAATGAAATATGATATTCTAATCTCATTTAGTTTTTGTGCTGTTATCTGGTTTTTTAATTCTAATGGGCTTATATCTGGATTACTTCTAGGAATACTTACTAAAATATTGGCTAATATTTTAGTGGTTATGTTAGTATAGCTGGGTATTATTAAGCTGTAGTGAAGTCGGTAGATTATAATGTGAATAAAGTATTGCAAATTATTTGGCGTATATTCGTATTGGAATTAAAAATATCTAAGTTATCTGGGATTTTATTTCCTTATGTCGGCAGGTACATTAATAAAATTTCCAGTAATAAATCGAACATAGACAGCTTATATAGAAGAACATACCTAAGTATTAACATCGTATTTTATACATACACGTACGATATTATTATTTTTATTAATATATGTTTTATCAATACAGAACTACAAGTAATATGTACCAGTACCACAACATCCAGACCAAAAAAATATTTGCAGATCATCCGAACATTTTATCCGCAGCGGGAATTGAATCTTAATAGTCATAATAGTAATTTATTGTTAACTAGCTGACGCGCCGAACTACGTACCGCCCCTGGACATGCATATGACGCGGGCTGCCAATGTACGTAGCCGGTACATTTCATTTTAAACATCGCCGTCGTTCATTTTAAACTATTCTTTCAATTTGATTTCTGAACGACGGGGGACACATCAAAGGAAAACCCAATTTTTTTTTTTATTTAATTCTGAGCATTTTCATATTTATTCACCTTTTAAACCTTCTCTGGACTTCCACAAATAATTCAATACCAAAATTAGCCAAATCGGTCCAGCCGTTCTCGAGTTTTAGCGAGACTAACGAACAGCAATTCATTTTTATATATATAGTTGAACATTATATCTTATTTTGTACGTCAGTACATACAATTGTAAATAAAATTCAAATGAAATATAATTAGTCCATTGATAAATAAAAACAAAATAAATAATCCTTCATTTAAGAGCTATAAGCTCGTCGTGGTCATAAAAATTTTGCTCAATAAGCCAACGTTTTATTTTTTATTTGAAAATAAATAAGCTAGGGGCGTGCGTGAGTGTGTCGGGAAGCTTGTTGTAGACGGCGGGATCCATGAGATGCGTCAGCTTCGACGATTTAGTAAGTGTTCTCGATATCGACTAGAGCCTGTCCCGATTGCGGGTGCCATACGTATGGAAGTGGCCAAGTTTTTCATAAGAGTCCAGGTTGATTCTAACATAGATTGCCACTTTATAGATAACTATACAGGGCAACGTTAGAATTACTACACTCCTAAAGTGTGGAATCCGTAACCTTTCGCGTTTTTATCCGCTACTCGCCCTCTATCACAGAGGCCGTCAAATCAATTCAGAATAAATTAATGTACCTATGAAATATGAATACGCAGTAATGGCTGTTCACACAGTATTTCATGTTTCACAATAGTTGTTTATGCAGTGTCAATTATTATAATATCTATTATACCTTGTTTCATCGTTCATTGTTTTGATTCAATCTGGTTTGAGATTCAGAAATTGATCATTCATCAAAATTTACCACCGACACGAAAAGAGGGGTGTTATAAGTTTATCACCAATCCAAATAAAAAATCTTTAAATTCATTAATATCACACGGATCACTTTGAAACGCTTGCATGTCTGCAACGATCACTGTCTGCATGACGTGTGTCTGTCTGTCTGTCTGTGGCATCGTATTTCCCAAACGGAAGGACCTATTCGGACGAGGTATTATTAACAGGTTAGCTGTCCCGAAGCAAGTTTCGATCTTCTTTGTACACGTCCTCGTAGTAAATAATGACAGCTAACGCTCATGAAGTTTCGTATTAAGTTACGTCATTCTCTTCAAGTATTTTATGATACTTTATGTGTCCTAGTGATTGAAATTAATTATATCGATAATTGCTAATGTTAGAGGAGTATGATAAGAAATTAATTATTTACGTTTAATGATAAAATGTACGTATGTATATATATATATATATATAAGTCTACAATATGTAACATTTCATATTGTATGCTATGTTTTAAAGAAAAACATACATGAGGGAATATAATCGCAGGTCTACAATCGCCATTTCGGTTTTGATGATAATAGGCTAGTTTCCTAATTTTTGTTGGCAACCCTTGTTCAAAGGGTCTCACAATAATAGTAACATCGGTGAAAGAATAATTTTGTGTTTGAATAAGGTTAATGTTAATTTTTAAGTGAAATTTATTTTTTGTTTAAGGTCAATAATAAATTGATTGGTAGAATTTGGTTGTAGTATAATTTACTAATGCTACAAATAATATAATTATTAAAAAAAATTATCGATAGATCGATTGCATTATCTACATCATTGGCCATGAGGCACATATGCCTCATGGACGTACCAGTGCAATCACCCATGAGGCACATGTGCCTCATCGGACAGCTAACCTGTTAAATATAAGGCTAGTTTAACTAGGGTGGTTCTTACCTATATCAGTTTTACGGGTTTTTATGTGTCAGGTGGTTTTAAATAGTAAATTTTACTTGTTTTACCTTAAAAAAATAATGGTAAAAATACAAAATTTCCTATTTAATATATAAACAAACTACGTTAATCTACAAGAGTTAAGAATAAATATATAAACAACGAAAGAGGGGCATTATCTGCACTTGATCTATGTTACATTCGATGTATTTTAGGCAACACCTGGTAAAAATCTGCTGTTTTCTTGTAGGTATTTCCTTTTTTATTTAAATAGAAAGTTATACTTTAAAAAAATGTGTTCTGAAGCAACTTGTACTAAATAAATTGCCAGGAAAATCACATCACACTAATATGATAAATGGGAAAGTTTGGATGTTTGTTTATATATCTGTGTGTTTGTTACTCAATTACGTCGTAACGGCTGCACCGATCTCGATGAAATTTAGTATATACGTAGATTATAGCCTGGATTAACATATATGCTACTTTATATCCCATAAATCAGGTCCCATGGGATAAAAATGGGGTGCCAAGTCAAGTTGCAACAGTAAGTTTAGCTTTATTTCTAGGTTACCTAGACGTTTAGTAAAAAAAAGTATTACTAGGCATTTCACACAGAGCCATCTACCCCAAACTAAGCAGAGCTTGTACTACGGGAACCAGATAACTGATAGAATACGTACATACCTACTTTTTATTTTGTAAATACATACATAGAAAAAACATCCCGACCCGGGACAAATATCTGTAGATCATGCAAACATTTGTTCCGCAGCGGTAGTCGAACCCGCTACCTCCTGCGTCTCAGCCGGCTATTCGTCCACTACGCTACGGAGGTCGTCAAAAGTAGTGTAACGCGTACGAAGTCGCGGGCAACAGCTAGTTATAAAAAAATTAATATAATAAAGTCTAATCAAACACTCACCCATTAGTACTAAACTCAAAGTAGAGAGAAGGGAACAAAAACTTAGGATGAAATGAATGATGAAAAGGTTCGCAATACCTTTACATTGTGTCAATTAAATTGTATTTTTCATGAAACAACTTCACCAAGCATGAATAAAATAAAAACTTGCAAACAATAAAATTGTTTTTGACGAAACTGATTCTCTAACACCCGGCGGCCGAATGCGTGAAGATGTTGGGCGGGCGGAAATCACACTGACGACGGGCGTAAACAAAAGTTCTCCGGCCGGCTCATATCACATCGTTATGTATTTTAAAAATAAAGGCATAAGTACGATAAATGTTATTCTATCGAACTAAAACCTTGGTGTGTTTTAAAATTGATGATGAATGATGCTTTGCGAGATTCAGTTTGATTAAAGGCATAATGATAAATTTAAAAAATTTCATAACTGCATAGCGCAGCGTAAGACGACGCCTCAATAGATGTAAAGATGATCTAACTAGGTTGCTGGGAGATGTTGGGTGCATTCCGCAGAAGATCCATTTCTCTGAAAACCTAAGAGAGAAGCCATGTACCAGCCAGTGGAGGATATGATGTTTTTTTTTTATACTACTTATTTGGCAAACGAGCATGCAGTCCACCAGATGTTAAGTGGATACTGCAGCCCATGGATATCCACATAGAATTCAAAACAAGGTATTATGTTGTCTTGATCTCTATGTGGATACGTTGCTATACTATAGGACTTAGCTGTTATGCCTATGTGTCAGTAATTACAGGAACATACCATTACCATCTAACCAGAACACAGCACCACAAGTACTGCTATTTGGCGGCAGATAAAGGTAAGGCGGTGGTGCCTATTTCCTCGAGCCCGTTCACCACCAGTAAATGGTGTAATTTAAAATGCGAAGACTTTAGTGCTACTTTGCAGTAACGCTCCATATGCTATGAATAGATAAACCATAAAGTAGTGATGTAAAACATTGCACTAACTTATCAAACGGCATGTCAGTATTAAGTTATTCACACACTGAACTAGCTAGCAATATTTACAAAGCATAACGCGCTGCGTACCGACGACACAAAGATGTCGATAAAAATATTGCTGCTACTTACTTCAACCATCTACGCAAATCCTATTTCAAACTTTGTACAAGTGAACGATTTCGGTGTTTTTCCACAGCAGACCGACAGACACGAAATGGAGCTCTACAAAAATATTCTCAATAAGAATTTCCTCGTATCAAGTGACAATCTAAAATTATTTTTGAACATGGAGCGCTCGGAATTAACTGAAACTAATGAAATGAAACCGAAAAGTTTGTACATTCCTGATTATGATTACACAGGTACAGGTGAAACCTTATTTAACGAACAAAATTCGAGGATGGACATGCAATCAATAGATGGTTTTCAACCGATCAAGAAAAAAAGGCAAATCGGTGGGTTGGGAGGCGCTGGAAGTGATACCCAGGTAGTGTTGGGAACGTTCCAAGCAATGATGAGGCCCATGTCCGCGAGTGATATACCTGGGCTGGGGCAGAACTCGGGAACCCAGAACAGCGAAGTGAAAGAAAATCCACCAACACAAAGCGAAGTGAAAGCAGAAAAAATTGAAGGCTAGATTTATGGGTAGTACAACTAGTGCACGAATAAAAAAATATAATGTCAAATAATGGTTCTTTAATTTACGGAATTTTATAAATACTGATACGTCCTTACTTATGGTATCGTCGTCGTGCTGGCGCGGTCGATTATGAAACATTATGTTTTATGTGTGTAAAAAAACACACAGCATTGATTGAAGAAACATCCATAAATTTTACCTTTTTGATCGAGCGAGGCGAGATCTATAAATCAACTTGGGAAAATCGGCGTTGTATGTATGTATGTATGTATGTTTGTCCGACGATAACTTTCGAAGCGTATATCCGATCATCGTGAAATTTGGTATATAGGTAGGTAGTGATGGCACAATTTTTGTGTGACTAAATGATTTAAATATGTGCGGGGGTTGTTGAGATATTGGGGTTCAAAAGGGGTAAAAACCAAAATGAGAATATCCAGTCAAGTGGCACGTCTAATAAAAGGCATTTGTGATTAAATATCGTCCCCCTTTTTATTTTAGTTTGAACCTTGTAGTTTTTAAGTTATAAGCCATGATAAAAACTGAACTTTGACAATATTCACAGGGTATACCTACCAGTGAACCCACAGTGCTGAAATTTGCTATGCGTGTTGCTTTAGTGACACAAATATAAGGAGAAGTCAGAAATCTAGAATAACTGAAATTTCTGTCCCAAAATAGGATAACCACAATACATGAACACCAGTTACCTGTAATTTGAATGAAACTGTAGGTCAAATTAGTTGGAATTCTTTTCGTAGCATGTTATGTATGTTTGTTTCATCTCCAAGTCCATCATCATTCACAGTGTAAATAGGTAGGTAGGTTTATTTTTTATTCAACGTATGTACCTACTGTGTTTTATTAATAAAATGATTAATCCGCCCCGAATTGAAATCTAATGAGTGTATAGTCCCAATTATAAATATAATTATATATATCCCATTTGCTATTAATAATTGATATTTCATATGATATTAGAAAATTGTTCTTTTATTTTAGGGTTCCTGGCCAAGTTGTAAAAAAGGTGGTGTGACTTTGTCGACGGTCACAGCAGATTATCTCAGCAACTACTGGAACTATGGACTTGAAATTAGCAAAAGCTGTAAATAACACTGACTTACTTCTATTAAAATAATATATTACCTAAAAAATTACGAAAACATGTTGCTGTACTCTTCCAAGGTTGACATGTGAAACTATCTGTAACACCATGTGAAAGCCGTAAATGTATTGAAAAAAATATATTTCTTTCCGACAATTTTATTGATCCATATTTTATTAGTAACAATTATTTCTTAAAGCGAAGTTAGTGACACAAACTAGAACAAAACAACACACACAATAAAATAAAACAAAGCAAAACACGGAAATGAAGACAGGGTAACAAAGAGACACAAAAGCAATCACAGGACGGACAGCATCACAACACATGCAGCTCCGTGAATCTCGCCAGTAATGCGGACTCAGGTCTCTCCGCAATCGACTTCAGGCTCGGCGTAATAGAGCGACTGACTTTTGTTTATAAAAAAGCAATTGCAATTAAAAAAATATAGAAATATAGATATTCATTTTAAAAAAAGTCAAAAGCCAAAGGGGCAATATGTTATTTCAAGTTTACAATGAGAAGTAACCGATTATAATGGTTAATTTATAGAATAACAGCTATGTAGGTAATGCTACTTACAGCCGGTGCCGACAGAATCGATTTATCAGTGGGACTTTACTTCAACAGATACCGATCTAAGTTATACATCGTTAGACCAAAACAAGCCAATTTTCAAGAAAAAATCTGTTTACACAAACACCCTAGACGTTTATAAATTAGTTTCATAGAATGATAGCCTCTGGATATTCCTTAGCGAATTTATTCGATAGGTTAAAAATGATAAAAAAAGACGCAAAGATTAATTAACTTTTTCATCATCATCATCATATCAGCAGTAGGACGTCCACTGCTGGACAAAGGCCTCCCTCATTGATCTCCAGGAACTGCGGTTGGAAGCGGCCTGCATGCAACGCCGACCTGCGGTTCTTACCAAGTCGTCTGCCCATCTTGTGGGTGGACGTCCTTCGCTGCGCTTTTTAATAATTATTTATTTTGGTTTGACCGCAATCTCACTTGATAAGAAGCGATGATGTCGTCTAAACTTTTCTTGAGAGCGCGGGAGATCGGTGCACGTCTGAAGTGGAGGTTCGTCTGGTCGAAGGACGGCCGCGTATCTGCCCGCAAACACCAGGGCGAGGACTCCCCTCGTCACCGGCTTCGCTCAGAGGCTGATCTCGTGGGGGTTTTTGGTACCGACGCGGTTGGCTCAAGTGATGGGAAAGCTGTGCTTATAGACGATCTGTTCAATTACATTCTTTTTTCTTGGTCAATGATACTTTACATAATAATATCTTGTTTAGGCGCGCTTTGTTAATATTGGCTTATTTTTTGTGTATTTTTGCTTTTAATTTCATGTATTGTGTCTGTTTCTGTGATGCGACTGCAGCAAATGATAAGTCTGTTATATATTTTGTACACCCGCAATTTATATATATGTTTCGGCTACCGTACGTCCAAAGTGAACTCTCAATATTTAGTTTATACACAATAAAACTATTGTCTAACCGCTATTTTGTGATACATTTTTTATTTAATAATATAGTAAGTTTTGTTATGCAACTTTACTTCCACAATAACTTTTTTCTCGTAATACTATGTCAAAGTACTATATTAATAAAATTACTTTTTGTAATTACGTCCATACTAAAGTATTACACAAAAATTCAACATAATCTATTGCAGTTTATTTATTCATTTTACATTTATTTCAATTATTATTATTTAAAATCCAATGAAATTATGACTGATATTTTGAAAGAAATGTACCTAAAAGCTAGTCACATCACCTTGTCTTCAACAGTCACTGCCAACTCAAAATGCTGTTGCCCTGTGCTCTTAATTGTTCAATTCACGGATTTAATTATATGGTCTGTTGGTCGAGATTATTTACGTTAAGTCTTTATAATGCACGTTCATTATGCACGGAACAAAAAGATTTCATTATCGCGATGGATAATTTTAAAAGTGACTTGGTGGGTATTAACGAAACCTGGATCAAAATGGGTGAGGAGGCGCGCGCGCCAAAGATATCGGGCTATAAATTACGCTGCACTCCACGGCCACTGCACACGCACCGCAAGCGGGGAGGAGGTGTAGGGTTCTACATTAAGCGCGGAATCAATGCTCGTGTTGTTGCTCACCCTCACGCAGAAATTGGGCAAATGTGGCTGTTGGTTAAAATCAATGGCTCTTGCATAGCAATAGGTACTGCCTACCGTCCAGACTGGGTCAACATTGATATTTTTATTGATGCGCTGACGGAGTCAGTTGCTCATTTTTCTGGTTGTGATGGTATTGTTGTTCTTGGAGATTTTAACGTCGATCTCTTGCTTCCTAGTAAAGGTATGACAAGCAAGATTAACCAATTCTTGAATTATACTAGATTGTCGCAGGTCGTAACAGTGCCCACTCATTTTGCGGAAAACAAGGCGACTCTTCGTGACCTTTTATGCACGGATTGTCACATTCATGGCGTCAGAGTCACTAATATCACGGGTTCATTGGGGCATGTTTTTGTTTCTGCAACATTAAATATAAAACGCGAGAGTATACCTCCAAAGTCTATAACATTTAGGCCTCTCAAAAACGTATGCGAAGAACTGTTTGATAATGATCTGTTAGCTATCGACTGGAAACCTATTACTAATGCCAATACTGTTGACGTAATGGTGGATGCTTTTACGACTATTATTACAATTTTACTAGATAAATATGCACCTCTGAAAACAATAAAATTAAAAAATAAGCCTGCACCATGAATCACGGATGTTATAAAAATAATGATGAACAGTCGAAACGAAGCACACGACAGATACCGTAAAGCTAAATCTGATAACGATAAAAAACGATATAAAGAACTTAAGTCACTTGTTATTGAAAGTATTCGAAGTAAGACAAAAGCGTACTATGATTACAGTATAAATTCTGAGCTTAAAAATGAGAAAAAACTCTGGAAGAACTTAAAAAAAATGTTCTCCCTAGTTCCAATGATAGTAACTCTCTACCTGATAATTTAAATTGTCCCGATGACATAAACATTCACTTAAATGTTCCAGGTACGAATACGGTTCCAATATCCGCAATGACGTTTTTTGAATTTAATAAATTTGATAATAGCATATTATTTTCTTTCCGGTCAGTATCTGAAGAGGAAGTTGCTAAAGTTTTGCTGTCTATTAAAATAAATGCGCGAGGAATAGATGGGCTCTCCATGGATATGGTCTTGCTTACTTTACCTACTACATTACCGTTGATTATCAACAAGTCTATTCTAACTTATACCTTCCGCAGTCAATGGAAAATTGCCAAAATGAACCCCATACCCAAAGTATCTAGTCCAACTGATATCAAAAACTTAAGACCAATCAGTATACTACCAGTTCTCTCGAAGATTATTGAAATATAGTATACAACCAACTAAGTAAATTTGTCGAGCTCAACAATATCCTGCCTGATATTCAGTCTGGTTTCCATAAGGGTAGAAGCACTACAACAGCTTTGCTGGATGTTGTTGACAACATACTTGCGGATCAGAATCAGGGTATGGACACGTTATTGGTACTACTAGATTTTTCTCGTGCCTTCGACTCGATATACATCCCATTGCTGCTGTCATATTATGGTATGGATGCCTCCTCGGTCAAGTGATTTGATAGTTATCAATCTCAACAGATCTCAATTTGTTCAAATAGACAGAGAAGATGGACCGCAACTTTTGTCATCCCAGAGGATGGTTAGCAGAGGAGTACCACATGGGTCAATTTTTGGACCCTTACTTTTCATCATTTACAGCGCCGATATATGTTGGCATATCAAACATTGCAAATTTCACCTGTATGCTGATGACGTACAATTGTATTTGCCCATATGCCCGCGAAACGTATCCTCTGAAATGGCAAAAATTAATGATGATCTAGGCCATATAGTGCTATGGTCTTAAGCCCCAGAAAGTCGAAATTTATGGTGTTTGGCTCAAAAAGATTTATTAATTGCACAGCGGGTAATAGTTTTAATGTGAGCATTCTCGGACAAAATGTCGTACAGGTTTATGACGCTCGAAATCTCGGTATCACTCTTGATAGTTCTCTTCGCTTTGAGGGTCACATTTTAAATATGTTGATGACTTGTTTCTTTAGATTGAAACTGCTTTATAAGATCAAGGCATATCTGAGGGAGGAAATCCGAATTAAAGTATGTGAAGCTTTAATATTGTCAAAATTAAATTACGGAGATCTTGTGTACGGTCCGCGCTTAACTGCGAAGACTGCTTGTCTGAGATCTTGTGTACGGTCCGCGCTTAACTGCGAAGACTGCTTGTCTTGTACAGAGAATACAGAATGCTTGCTGCCGGTTCTGCTACAATATCCCGCCGCGAACGCATATAACACCATATTTAAATAACTCTTCTACTCTTAACATGGCTTCGCGGCGAGATTTACATTTAGGAGTATAATAGTACATAGTGTCATGGTATCTGAGATGCCAGAGTATCTGTACGCCAAGCTTAACCGATCAAAGACTAAGTACAGTTCGAGACCAACTAGTGACTTGCTACATTATAGTAAGCATAAAACTGTAGCGTTTAGGGGCAGTTTTCGGTACCAGGCAAGGTGTTGGTACCGAAAACTGTAAGGTAAAGTACAGGTAAGGTGTTAGAATAACATACCACCACCTTTACGGCTACTAAAATCAAAATTTACATTTAAAAAGCATTATAAGAAACATATAATAGAAAAACAAAAAACTGGGTTGCCTGGACAACCTGTTACAGTCCGCCGTTCACTTGCTGACGCGTGGGGAAAACTCCTAGCATATTTATATTTATTCGTATTATTATTTATAATTTACACTCTAACATTTCTTACCATTATTATTATTTCTTACATAATATTTTTATTTCTTCTATCTACTTATCATAATTATCTAATTAAGCCTATCATAATTGTATGCAAACACATTCGTTCTTACGAGTTCTAATGACTTGCCTAAAAAAGGTTTCTGCAGAATAACAGCGCCGAGCTGTCGATCAGTGGCGAGGCATATTGCTGAGCTGGAATTCATTTGCTACAGTAGCACATACACACCTACTTGCCTCTTTTTAATTTTTCCCTGACTACATTGTAAATGTATTACTTCATTCTATTGTTCCTATGTTTGTTGAATGTAAAAAAAAATGTTTCTGTTTTCTCTTACTTGTGCTTTCTCTTTGATGTTATACCTTTTGATTGTATTGTGTGTGCTATGGTAGCAAATAAATGTCTGTCTATGTCTATGTCTAAACAGGTCACAAATACCGGAGCTCTATTTCACTATTACCATCGAGATCCAGATTGCAGTTTTGAAGGAAGTCAAATGACGGTAGATTGTTGATTTACCTACCTAGAAGACACTTCATTGCACACCATAAAAACAAATCAAATTTAAGTTGGGACAAAGTAGTAGAAGTTTATTTTTAACCTGTATTTTCCAAATGCTTGGCAAAGTGTCTCTCATATCTCTCCATTATCTAAGGTCCACGTCTCACCAGCCATTCTAAAAGGTGTCAAGCTTCCAAGGCCTGCCATGAATTTGCAAATCTGCTGTTTAAAAAGTATTTTCATATGACCTATCCATCCTTCACCGATCCACGATATGACTAATAGGCATACAACTGAATTCAGGCAAACAAGCGTTAACAAACAGATTTTTATTATTCCGTATCCTTTCAAAGTAAGTGTACGTGCATTTTCTTCCATTGTAATTCTCGAAAGGTTATGGATGAAAGTAGTGCTTTTGTATCAGGAGCATTAGCTCTTGTGCTCCAAGTGTCTCGGGTGGCGGGTGTAGCCCCCCTGCGGTTTGTAAAGCAACGTGGTGGATGGCGCATCAGCGTGTCGACTTGTTTTAGTGTGTACGGATGTCTCCTAGTAGCAGTTACCAGTAAGTATAAAGACTACAATTATAAAGAAGTATAAGATAAACAGCTTTTTAACTAAAACAGAGACCGCTCTACAAATGTTATTGTTTAACCCGTCAAGGATCACGCCAATACTTTTTTGTATGGTTGAGCGATTAAAATAAATTATTTGAGTTGTGTTTATTTTACCTTTGGTTAATCATCATGTCCCTCTTCCTCACATACATAAATAAATAAAGTAACAACAAAAGGTTTTATAATAACGCAGCTCGAGTTTAAATTGTTTATGATAAATGACAAGGCCAAACAGCACACACAGTAAACACTAATTAAGGACAATATCTTCTATAAAATTTAATTATTATTCATTTTATCTATTTCAATCTTATTCTAAAAACTCATACTCGCATACTTACCTTGCATCAGGTTACTTTTTTTTAACATAATAGAATTTTGTTTGACCACAATCTCACCTGATGGTAAACGATGATGTGGTCTAAGATGTAGCACGAAGATCTAGAAGAAAGTTATTCACTCTTACCTTAAAGAGGCCCGGATTGTATTTATCAGGAAAAACAGACGACGGTAAAGTGTTCCATACCTTAGTTTTACGCATCAAGAACGTAGAACCAAACGGTGTGTGCGAATGGGTACGAACTATCAACTATCAATGGGTGGTATCAACTAGGTATGGATGGTACTGATCCGTGCGCCTGCTTGTCCTTTGATGGAAGGAGGATGGCGGGATCAGATCGTATAGTTGCTGGGCACATTCCCCAAAATTTATTCTGTATAAGATCGATAGGCTTGCAACTTTACGGCGGTGTTCGAGACTTTGGGTCTTAGTTTCTGCCATATGTTGCTCACCTATAAGCCTAAAAGCCCTACGTTCTATCAAGTCTAAAGTAGCGAGCTGGTAATTGACCGAACCATCCCAGAGGTGGCAGCAGTACTTCATACCAGACCGGACTTGAGCTTTGTAAAGACTAAGAAGCTGTCCTGGTGTGAAGTATCTCCTGACCTTGTTGAGGATGCCCAGCTTCATGACAGTTGTTTTAGACTTAGACTCGTTGTATGAGCTAAAGTTGAGAGTGAGCGTGAGCGAAACCCCTACGAGCTCGAGGTGACCTTTTACAGATACCAGTACATCTCGGAAAATGGGAATTTGGGAAAACTGACACTTTTTCGCCGAGAAGAGACATCTTGCGTTTTTAAAGCGTTGAATTTGATGAGATTGGCATCACCCCAGTCAGAGACGGCCTTGAGTGTCAAATTCAAACGCTGCAGCATCTCGTCTCTCTGCTTCCGAATTTCAGCTCTGCTGGCTCGAGCATTAGAAGTATACCTCTCCACAACTGTACTGTCGTCTGCGTACCCAATGATACCGGGCATAAGCAGATCATTGATATACAGCAGAAACAGAGTGGCAGAGAGTACTGACCCCTGAGGTACCCCGGCGTTAATAGCCAATTAATAAGACGAGCGGCCATCAATGACTACCCGAATGGATCGTTCCCTCAGAAAGTCTGCAAGCCAAGAGCAGAACAGTGCTGGAGGTCCGTATGCAGGAAGCTGCCAATAAGGCTGACATGCCAAACCCTGTCAAAAGCCTTCGAGATATCTAGTGAAACAGCCAGTGCTTCACCATACTTCTCGATGGCTTCACTACAGATGTGTGTAGCAAACGCAAGAAGATCCCCAGTAGACAGTTTCTGGCAAAACTCATATTGTCGGTCATTAAGGAGGTCATTGTCTTCAATGTATGCGAGGAGTTTCCAATTCAGCACACGTTCCATACATTTACACAGTAAGGATGTGACAAAAATGGGGTGGTAGTGACGGGTTGGCACGACTACCTTTATTGGGCACAGGCTGCACGTTAGCTAGCTTCCAAGACTTGGGGACTAAACCAGTTTCCAGAGACAGGCGGAAAAGTCTTGTCAGTATTGGAGACAACTCAGGGGAACAATTTTTTAAGACTATGGCTGATATTCCGTCCAGACCTTAGCTTTATTCACGTCAAGACTACGCAGCGTTTTGATCACTTCATTTTGCTGGATGCGAATTTCGTGAATAGACACTTCGCATCGAGGAAGGCTAGGTGGTGTTTTGCCAGAAATGTCAAGACGTGAAGCGTCCTCAGGTTACTGTTAGTTATATTTTAGAGTTCTAATAGTAGTACTGAATAGAGCCTGATAAGGTAAAGGAGTGAAAGAGGTTGAAAATCACGATATTGCAATACTTACATAATTTCCCGTATTTCCCGCGTCCAAAAACCATACATTATCATAGTCGGTGATGCAAAGAGTTCGAGCGTCGCCCGAACCAAACGCTACATCAGATCAACGAAATATGAATCGGGATATGCGTTAGATGAAGCTGATATTAATAACTAACCAGCAAATTATTATACTTTATTTCTATTCCAGATTTGGTAACAATTGCTACTATGGTAGGTGAACTCCTAGAGATAAGTAAGTCAATCCGTATGAAAACTCCAATCCGGCGCATAGTATGGCTTCTAGATGCATTTATCATGATGACCTTGACATTCCTCGGAGCAGCGGCAGCCCAGAACGGCATGAGATCCATGATCAATTGCTTAAATAATCTGCAGAAGGTAATTTGAACAAGGTGGTTACAAATTCCAAACGCATATATTGGGTTCTGTTTGTTTAGCGGCCCTGAAGTGAGCAATTTAGCTATGCATTAAATTTCTTAGGAAATTAATTGTCTATCGCGGCGCTCAAGGCCTAACTAAAGGGCAGCTAAGTTATGCCATAATAACTTAGTACTGTATACCTTCTTTAGAGAAGAGATGTGTCAACAACAACGCAACGTAGGCAACATCTAGACGAAAGAAGAGAGATTCACAGGATACTAAAACCCATGCATCTCCCTTCCTTACGGATGAGACTGGCTGAAAATAGAGGAAGCCTATAAACTCAGTTACTGCTGAGTAGATAATAAAGAAAATAAAATTTACAGATAAACGACGAACTGAACATCACCCCGTGGCCGAGAAGAAGTGAGATGAAGAAAAGCATCCTGTTTGTTCTATGGTGCCTCATAACGATAGCGTTGACTATCGCAGACCACAGGCTGCTTGCAATAATCATATACCAACAATATGGCGACTATGCGCTACGTAATATCACACTCATATTTTACCATAACACTAAGTATTTGAAAAGAAATTTAAGAAATGCAAAATTAAACCACCTCATAAATACATGACAAAATAATTAGAAGATTTAATCCTAGTTAAAAATTCAGTTCCGCCTCGTCGGCGATTTTTATTGTTAATAAATTAATTAAGCGCGCGTCAGACCACGCATAGGAAGAGGCTTTTTAGGGTTCCGTACCCAAAGGGTAAAACGCGACCCTTTTATTAAGACTCCGCTGTCTATCTGTCTGTCTGTCCGTCTGTCACCAGGCTGTTACTCATGAACCGTGATAGTTAGATAGTTGAAACTTTCACAGATGATGTGTTTCTGTTGCCGCTATAACAACAAATACTAAAAACAGAATAAAATAAATATTTAAGGGGGCTCCCATACAACAAATGTGTTTTTTTTTTGCCGTTTTTATAGATAATGGTACGGAACCTTGCGTGCGCGAATCCGACTCACACTTGGCCGGTTTTTTTTATTTTTATGTATTAGGTCTAAGAACGATTGTTACATTATTTCATGCTTAACTTAAGATTAATGTAAGTACTGCTAATTGCACAACCATTACATATTATATATAAGTAAACTTCATGTCATAGTCAGTATCTTAGGGTGACATGCGCAACGATACCTAATCGTATTTAGTGCCTAACATATTTTTATTTGAGTTATCATACAAATATGTCAAATTTAAACATGTTTAGTCGCTATTTACGTTGAGGGATCGTTACGCAAGCCGAGTTTAGTCATTTTAGAATATAAAGTTAATATTGCAATTGATTTTGGTCATTTTGTATAAACAATAAATGAACTGTTTAGAAATCCAACTACAGACGTAAGTTGCTCGACTACTGCTCGTAAACTAATGGCATGGAAGTGTCGAGGAACCCTCATAGGGTTTCTAAAAGAAGTATTCAACGATTCTCAACACAATTGGATGCATGAATAAAAACTCCATATGAGTTACCAGTTCAACTACGAAACCCTAAAAATGATTAGGCATGAAATAAACTTGAAAAGTGGTGACCAATCTTACCTTCTCATTGATCAAAACTGTCCAGCGTTTTTCAAAAGGTCAACGATTTGTCTGTTTTAGCAATCTGCATCATGTACATGTTCTACTATGGCTGCTTCTGGATAACACAGCTACAAATCTTCCAGTTCATGCTGATTACACTGCACATTCGTCAGAGCTTAAAAGCGCTCAATGACAAGTTGAGAAACATATCGCAAGGTAAATCTTGATTTAGTTTAACACGCCAGAAATCCACAATCATAAAAATAAAAAAATAAAAAGGTCTCTCATACCAGTATTTTGCCCAGAACTGAGATCACTTGAGTGTTAATAAAATCACAATTAATAAGCAGTTTATTTCGCTATTTACCCTACAGAAGGAGGATTTTAATGTGCAACTTCTATTGACGTCAGCCTTAGGGGTGAGACCAACTGGTATTTTGTCACGCTCTCATGGCGTCATGGCGTCAGAGCGATGCATGCCATCATCATCTATCATTCAAATATCAATAAATATCAAAGTCGTCGGGTTATTGGGCGACACTTGCCACTCTCCAATGGTTTTTTTAATTATAATTTCTTTCAATAACCTTCAATTTAGATGTTTCACATCTGCCGGGCGTCCCGAGGTGGTAACTTTTTTTTATAATTTACAAAATTTAGAGGTATTTCATTTTCAAGCAATCTTGCGTTAAATCGAATCGAGTGTTGAATAACTATTAGGATGGGGGTATATTTGTAAAAATTGACTTTTCGTTTAATATTAGCACCCGTGTACATATCCTATAAACACCTACTTTCCATTTAGAATTAAGTAGAAGGTACATGCACCTTGTAAGAGCACTGCAACTGCGTTCGATCCCTACTATCTTTGTATAATATCTTAATTGAAGAAACCCAGAAGATGGAAGGGGGAGTGATATTTTTATGCAAGTTTTGAGCTCACACTTTTTGAGCTATTGCCCAAAAAGTCAGCTCTTTCAAATCTTACCAAACACGAAAAAAAATCATGTTACATGTTACAACAGACATTTCCCTATATTTTATACATGTTTGTTATTTAGGTGCAGCGATGTCCGATCCCAAGAAAGTGCTATTAAAATCTCCAATGGATAAGCGAATGCTGAACAAAAAGCGGAAATCAGTGAACTCTGTTATAGATAATTTAGCATTCGTTGGAAAAGTCAAACCAGGTACCTGTTTTATACCTTAGTTTTATTGATCCTTACGGCACTAACCACATTTTGGGGGTTCTACTTAAAAGAAATCCTTAAATTAAAATTATTAGTAATCGATAAGAAAGATTCCGTAAGAAAACCTCACAGAAACTTCCAAATATTTGTTTATGTACCATAATTGATCGATCGAAGCGAGATTTCCAAATCAACTTGGGCAAATCGACGCTGTATGTACGAGTATTTATGTATGTTTGTTTGTCCGAGGGCAACTTTCGAACCGTTGGTCCGATTATCGTGAAATTTGGTATATAGGTAGGTAGTGATGGCACAATTTTGGTGTGTTTAAATTAGCTAAAAATGTGGGGGTTTGTTGAAATATTGGGGTTCAAGAGGGGTAAAAAAAATGAAAATAATATTATTAGGTCAAATGGGATGTCAAATGAAAGGTCTTCATTAGTACATTTCAACCCCGTTTTTATTTTTAGTTTAGTTATCTTTGTAGTTTTTTGAGTTATTAGCCCTATTAAAAACAAAACTTTGGCAAAGTTCACAGGGTATACCAGTGACCCCACAATGCTGAAATTTTGTATTCGTGTAGATTTAATGACACAAAAAAGGGAAAAGTCTGAAATCCAGATAACTACAATTTCTATCTCTGAAAAGTAACCAATTTACATGAACCCCTGTTACCTGTAGTTTGAATGAAACTGTTGGTCAAGTTTTGGTCCTCTTTTCGTGGCATTCATTTATTAGTCAAAGATTAAGGCCGGCATGCACAAAGATCACTAAAAGTATTTAGCGACTAAACATGTTTAATTTTGACGTATTTGTATGACTGACAACTTCTTAAATCATATTTAGCCACTAAATACGTTTAGGCATCGTTGTGCAAGTCGCCCTAAAAATAATATTTATTTTGTTTTTGGGAGATTCGCGAGACCTCAGTTCGGTGTTGATTTCAATATAACATAATACCCACATATAACCCTACTACTAAGAAATTTCAGTTTGATTCTTCCACTCTGCCGCAGTTGACGACCTGAAGACTCGGCCAGCACACGAGAAAGTCCGTCGTCTCGCTCTAACATACGTGTCTATATGCGACGTTGTGAGAGAGGTGGATCACCAACATGGTATAGTGTTGCTGTTGCTGCTCAGTTCCTTTCTGCTACATCTGATCATTTCACCCTATTATTTGATCAACAATATAAGTACGTTTTTTTTTATAAATAGGCTAGAGTTTGACCACGATCTTGCCTGATGGTAAGCGATGATGCACGTACTAACTTTTCATATGACTTCACTCCCAGATAACCAGTGCTCATGGTAAATGTATACAAAGTAAACATATATAATTTTAGGTTACAAACTATTTAAGTACTGTTTTAATGTTAGCGACCAAACCGGATTTCAGGACTGACTAGTTTGTCCTGAAATTTGCTTTGACCTTTGGCTTTGATATATACAGTTCAAATTTCAACCAAATCGGCTTTATATCATGATTGAAAGCATAAACTTTCCATATAACATCAATCACAGAAGATATTACGTTGATCCTTATACTAACAGATGTGTTTGTTTGTGTATGTTTGTATGTATATGGGTGTGTTTGCATAATCGCACAGAGTAACGTAATCGTAAATTTAGGCAATATGTATTTTGTAAGGTATGTTTGTTTATTAGGATTAGTGTGTTTTATTTTGTGTTTCAGTTAGTAAAACAATCAACGATACCACACAGCACATAGTGGTTCAGATAATGTGGTTTATGTTGCACGGCACGAACTTATTGATGGTGATCGAGCCATGCCACTTGACTATTGAAGAGGTGACTAAATACCTAATATTCAATAAGAATTATTGTTTTTCTTTATACTAATTACCTGATGGTAATCAGGTAGCTGCTAAGTACAAACTTCTCATATCAGTTACCCCATCGTGTCGGGTATCGTTCAAAAGGTATTTTAAGGAGTTTCATAATTCTTCGGTTTATTCCTTTTAAAAAATAAGAAGATTAAAAATGGTCAAGTCCCCCAAAACGAACCATTCAGGGCTAAACCTTCGTAACTTTCAGTTAACACTTTAAGCAGGTAACAGTTAGCTTTTATTATTGGAATAATTTTATTATCGAATCCA
The DNA here is from genome assembly GCA_918857605.2 of Philereme vetulata. Taxonomy (NCBI): domain Eukaryota; kingdom Metazoa; phylum Arthropoda; class Insecta; order Lepidoptera; family Geometridae; genus Philereme; species Philereme vetulata. The sequence goes on from OU975420.1 coordinate 3,802,779, forward strand.
ATATATTATTGGAATCGAATTAATCACGAGAGTGAGATAGGATATGGCAAAAATGTAACAAAACCTCACGAGTTAGGTAGCATTTAAAAAAAAGATTTGGGAAAAAGTCTTTTCGCATTATACGAGTTATATGTAGTATGTATGAACTTGTAATAAAATCTCTTTGGCTATACTATTTGTATCTGGCTGGTGTTGGTATCATTCAAAACTTAAATTTTAAAGAAGATAATTCCAAATGCAAATTAGGAAAATGTGTGATTTATATTTGTTTTTCGTACTGTAAAAATGAGTGAATCTAATGAAGAAATTCGATACATTTTAAAATTTTACTACAAAAAAGGTAAAAATGCAACGCAAGCCGCGAAAAAAATTTGCGATGTTTATGGACCTAGTGCAGTGTCTGTGAGAGTAGCACAAATTCCGTTTAAGCGTTTTCAATCCGGAAATTTTGATGTCAAAGATGCACGTCGCTCTGGTCGCCCTATTACGGATAAAATTGATGCCATTTTTGAAAAAGTGGAGCAAGATCGGCATATCAGTAGTTACGACGTAGCTGAAGAACTGGGAATTAACCATAAAATAGTTTTGCGCATTTAAAAAAAACTGGGTACATAAAAAAGCTCGATATTTGGGTACCCCACGAGCTCACTGAAAGAAACCTAATGAACCGTGTACTCATTTGTGATTCTTTATTACGACGTAATGAAACCGAACCATTTTTGAAGAAGCTGATAACTGGTGATGAAAAGTGGATCACGTACGACAAGAACGTGCGAAAAAGGTCGTGGTCAAATGACGGTCAGGCTTCACAGACTGTGGCGAAACCCGGGTTAACTCGCAACAAGGTGATGCTGTGTGTGTGGTGGGATTGGAAGGGCATTATTCATTATGAGCTTTTACCACCAGGCAGGACCATCGATTCTGAACTCTACTGCGAACAACTGATGAGATTAAAGCAAGAAGTTGAGATAAAGCGACCGGAATTAACCAACAGAAAGGGTGTGGTTTTTCGTCATGATAACGCTAGACCTCACACATCTTTAGCCACTCAGCAAAAATTAAGAAAAATTGGCTGGGAGATGTTAATGCATCCGCCGTATAGTCCTGACCTTGCACCTTCAGATTTCCACCTGTTTCGGTCTCTTCAGAATTCTTTAGGCAGTGTCAGGTTAACATCACGAGAGGACTGCCAAAACTACTAGTCGCGGTATTTTGATCAGAAGCCCCAAAATTTCTATAACAATGGGATCATGTCCCTACCTACAAGATGGCAAAAAGTTATCGAACAAAATGGTACCTACATACTTTAGTTAAATGTAAATAAACTATATAAAAAATTATTTGAAATTTCTTAAAAAATGCGAAGAAACTTTTCCCCAATATTTCCAAAATATCTAATTCACATATCTATGGAAAGGAGCAATTGTTAATTAAATACATTCCGCTCCCACGACCCAAAGTTATTGACCCAAAGTATACTAGTTATTCATTTAACGCATTAAAAATTTTCAATAAAACTAATTATTTAAAAAAAACAACTTTCAAAACAAACAGAAATTAGGAGAATAATTGTCAGTGTTATTACTCATAATAATAAATAAATAAAATACAACAAGCTTGCACATTTTACAGGCAGAAACTACAACCTGTGTTTGTTTTTCTTTTTGTAATTGTTTATTTAGATTTTTCTTTTTATTTATAATTTTTATGATCTAGCTAGGTAAATAGAATACGAATAGATAAAGCGATCGGAGCGTTGTATCTGAATGAGAATGAGAAGAGTTGAAGAACAGGCTCAGTGAGGCACCTTGAGAGAGACGTTCAGCAGTAGACTTTTTGAAGAATATGAACCTAAATCAAAATATAGCTGTCATGTACTAACATTCAGTTGGTGCTGCACCACACGCTTATAGTTCATAAATATTGGTAAAACCTATCATTCTTTCAGATACAAGTAACTCAAGAACAGATCAGCCACCTGACGCGCTACACCAGTTCCTTATACGAGCCGCTCTCCGCCGAACTAGATCTGTTCTTCAGACATATCCTCTTGAACCAGGTGTCCTTTTCACCACTCAAGGTCACCACCCTTACTAGGGGTCTCGTGGCTACAGTGAGTAAAGATAAACACGCAATTTCCTATCGACAACTGTTCTTATATACAGTCACATACACAATGTCTTGATTCTATGCTAGGATTCCCTGAGGCGCTGAAATCATTTTCTGATCTAACTGAAATTGAAAACTCACTACAGTCTAATGCAATGCACAATACACCCTGATGCGGGACGTCAGTGCTGGTTTTACAATACAATACTTTATTAATAACTCCATAGTTGCAAGTTGATCTATGTCATACATATCACAATCAATTTTAAGAATATTTTTAAATGATTTCATTTAAGTTTCTTCTTCATAGCGCAATTTTCTATATTGTAGTTCATAAAACTCATCTTACACTATAGACTATCTTACATAATAACCATTTTTGGAGCCTACTTTTAAATTTAGGTTCTATGCATTAGACTAACTCTAATTATAAGGATTCTAAAACTAATTGGACGAGCATCACGGACAACTTTACCTAAATCGAGTACTTATACATGACTACATTTAGGAAAGACCATGGGCCATGAGTAGTTTCAAGCTCGTTTATTCGTTTAATAGGTAGTTTATTCGCACGGCAGTACCTACGTAAAGGTTAAAAATTGCCTAAATTCCAAAACAATTTTCGTTTGAGAAGTTTTGATAAAATCACTTAAAATCGAGTAAAATTTGTTCGATAAGTTGTATATCATTTATTTCAGTTAGTTATAACTCATCATCCCACTCGAATAAATCTTTAGTCATTTTAATAGATCAACACCTACCATTTGGCAACATCAGAAAGTACCTAAGTATTAGAACAATAAGTTAACGTATAAATAACTCACACAGAAATCAAAATAGATCGTAACTAATCGTATTTACAAATGGTTATTTCTCCGGGGTTTACATAACTTTCGTTTCAACCATAACCACCACAAGATCTCAGTTTCATTAAAAACCTTGCCATCCACCACAGGATGGTAATAACCATATCCTTGATGTTACCGTGGACGTCCAAAGATAAATAATATTATAACGATGTAACTTAATTGGATGTTATTTTTTTCAGCTTCTGGGCAGTATAGCTACATACTTGGTTATAATCATACAAATGTAATTTTTATGAATGTAACACTTGAATAAAAATCAACATATAACTTGTATCAATTTATTAAATAAATCACCTCTCTTTCCTGTTATGATCTTCTATCGCTTGCTCAGTCTTTATCGCTTGTTCCTCCACTTCTTCAGGTGATAAATAAAACTGAGCCCAATCAACTGATTTTAGGAAACTATTTCCTACATTAACAACATTTCTTTTATGTTTCATCTTCGTTGTCTCAGCTTTATTATAGTTCCCTTTATTTATTTTTGAGTTCCCGTTTCTTCCAGCTTTTCTATTACGGCGATTATCTCTTGGTTTAATTTTTCCGTTAATATTAGTTGTGTCTTCAAATATTCCAGTTGTCATATCAGTGTCTATAGTGACAGGTAAATCTGTAGTAATTGGTAGATCAATAAGAAAAGCTCTATCATTACCATTATTTGCATGTTCTGTTTTGGCTAAATAATGTGTATCAATGTTTCTTTTGAATGTTTTAAAATTATTCTCATCTAAATTATCATCACACTTGTCTTCTCTTATGATTTCTCTTTTTACTTCGCCCTCACAAAATTCCTGGGGTACTTCTTGAAAGAACATAACATCATTTTTTTCGAGGATTTCCGGGTTATCTTCAAGCATTTCTAAAAGATATTCAAAAAGTGTCGGTATGTTGTGAAATATCTGTTGATATTCGTCTCCTAAAACCTCTTTCGGGTCTGTTTCTTCATCATATTCTAATAAAAATAAATTCCTTTTGAATAATTATATTAAATTATAATTTGTGTTTTCAATATTAATAGTTATTGAGAATTAATTTTAAATGGTAAAATAATTAATTATGCAAACACTAAGTTTAAGACTCGCAGTTAACCCGCCTACATAATTACTCACCTTTGCACTCTCCCAGCATTGGTTTTAGTAAAAATACTAATAAAAAACCATAACATAGTCTTGCCATTTCTGTGTTATGTCACTGTATGTTCCAACTTTTTCAACACAGAATAATAAATACGCTGTAAATATTCATACAACATAATTTTCTAGGAGATTAGATTGTAGGTGCATAGACATTCATAATTGTACCCCTTCAATGTGGATAAGAATTAATGAGCTCGCTTTTGGTTGTACCTATGTACTTTGGGGTAAGGTTAGTATTTTAAGTACCTACTTACTGACATTTGAAGCCTTTTTTAATCGCATTTAACGGATTTTATTTTACTTTCATGGTTTAAGGTATACTTTTAAAAACTCGGAAAGGAAAGTATTGGCAACTTAGTTTACATAAAGTAAAAAAATGTCCTGGGTGAATACATTTGTACACATGTACATGTACCTACATGTATTTACGCAGGTTTGCGTGTCTCATATCAAACGAACAATGGAGAATGTCTGCAATTAGGTTTGAAAAGATGCACCCTATAATAATAAACAGTATAAAACATGCCCTACGAGCTGAAGACTTGAACACTGCATCATGATTGCTGTCAAGGCTTGCTTGATCTTTATCGGTAAGTAAAATGATCTTATTTAAAGTACTAAGTCCGCTGAAACCAAACCTATTAGAAGTTATCTACTTATTTTAAGCTAAACTAACTATATTAGTAATTTGGTCTAGAAGCCAATACTAAATAGTAAGAAATATACTAGAGATACATTATATTTTATCTTTTAACTCTTCTTTTTTTTTGTTTATTTTTAAATTGTAATTTAAACTCATTCTTTAATATCTAACTTACGCCGCCGCCGCCGTCTTTATTTGTTCACATAGATCCTGTCCATCTAAAGGTTGCCAGGAAGAGATCGCTTTTAGCGATAAGGTCACCCATTGTACCTATGATTTAAAGTGTGTTTTCTGTTATATGTTTATATTTAATGGTGTTCAATAAAGGAATTATCTAATCTAATGATATACTTAAAAAAAATCGAACAACCGTATTTCCGTATATTTTTTCGTATATAAAATTCTTGCAGTTCTAAAAACAGCCCATGGGCACCGCGGCATCAGATCTCCTGATAAAATGGAGATAGATATCCCTCATCATGAGCGGGAGAGTGAGGAGTACCAGGATGACATGAGCAAGGAGGCGGAGTACTGGCACGGACAGGGAGACAAGTTTGAGGATAAAGGAGAGACGGGGTATGACCAAATGCATGACGATAGGTGAGTAAAAGCAAAGTTGGTTCCATGTGAGTAGGTAAGGTGGAGCATAGAATACGAAATAAAAATATGATATGATAGGCGTCACTAAAACCTCCTGAAATAACCTTTATCATCCAGTTTCGCAAATTCGACGCTAATTGGTTAGGAATTTATTAAAAACTGAGTTATTTCATACTTTGGAAGACAAAGGCTCCCCTGAAGGCCTCCCTTCATCTAGCTTTTAAATGTATACGTCAGGATTGGTTACTGCATACTATGCCAATAAATTCATGGCTACTAAATTAGATGGTAGAATGATTAAATTAAGCTAAGCTCCAAATATATTTCAGAGACAAGAATGAAGAAACTTACCACCACGAAAAAGAGCATCACCAGGATAACCAAGAAACATACAACAAAGATATGGACGATGCCTACCAATCCGACAAAGACAAGCTAGAATCACATCACGAGAACAACCAGGACCACTACCAAGAACACGATATTGACGTCACAACGACGGTGCCTGATATGAACTCGGAGACAGGGGATCGGTATGAGGGTAAGGGTGAGGACTATAGAGAAGAAGGAGAGGATACGATGCAGAACCATGAGTCAGGACAGAACAATCCGACGATCACATATACGAGGGACTAATAAAACTGGATAAAAAGTTCATGGACAATATTTTAATAGCAAACATTAATACACACAATAATATTTTAGTAAATATGTTAATCCTTGAATATCTGAAGGTTTTATTCATACCTTAACCCTAAATTAGGTTATGATAAGCCATGCGGCTCGTACAGGATCGATCGTCATAGCATGTAAGTAGTGGACTTCCGTTTAATTTTTCACGATACGCTGCGAGTGATTTTGCGAAGGCTTGATTAAATTGCGTTAGCGACCTTTACGCAATTATCGACCTATTTGACGAGCAAATTACTGAAATCACTTAAAAGTTTCCGGGTACTTAGCGAATTAAAAAGAAATTAATTAAAGTAGATGGGTTTGCTACCGTAATAACATACAATCGACAACCATTTTCTAACATGAATGCAGGTGTGACCAACATTCTACATCCACAAAAGGTAATCCTGTTTTCAATAAATATAATGTAACTTTACTAACATTTTATCACTACAAAATGAGAATTAATATGTGGTAATTATTTCGGTGTTTATTTTCCTGTGTAGGACATTTCTACACTTTCTAAGTTGTAAAAAATTGTTGATGACATCTACCCAATTCAAATCAGAGCATACTTATACCATCCTAGTTGCACTAACCCTTACTTTATTGAGAAGTTCGTGGGAAAAGTCCTAAAAATGACGAGAATAATAGTTTACTCTATCTTGGCCACATGTGCCCTTGTAACTTTTATCAATTGTGCCACAACAAACGTAGAGTCTAAAAAGGATGATAAGACGACTGAAGCCCCAGCTCCTAAGATGGACAAGGATATGAGGGACCTAGAGGAAGGGTCCGGGGAGTCAAAGGCTGACTATGATCTGATGGGAGCGATGAGCGATTGTAACGAAACCTTCAGAGTGGAAATGTGTAAGTTATCTTACAATAAGTTTTGTTGTGATGTACCTGTTAAGAACTGTTTGCAAACGAACTCTATAATCCCTTTAAACACAACTGGCTCTATATTCATTAATATAAATTCAGGATTTATAACGTACCGTTATATCGTATTTAATGATTGAAATCAATCACGAAAGTTTTCTAAGTAAAATGGTTCTATATTGAGCAAATCTGATTAAATGAGACAATATGCGGCGTAATCCAAGGAAATTGATAATTGATTTGGTGGATTGTGTTTAAAATCTGGGTTAACACGGTAGTAGAATTATGTTTCGGTTTGAACGTTTTAATTAGATGGTTTGAAATAAAATGATTGATTGTTTAAAAAATTTCAGCATATTTGGAAGCCCTTAACCTGAGCGGCAGTTTCCCGGATGAAACTGATAAAACACCAAAGGTAGGTTTTAAGTACCTTTCCTGCCCTTAATTACTGAGAATCTATATATTCAAATGTGAAACAAAACTTTGTATCTCTTTTTAAGCCTATTGCTCGCACGGAGGAGTGAGAGATTTGGCATAATTAAATTTTATATGGAAGTATAAGTTTCGATGGGAATAGTTAATCACATTAAAAATTTATTAGCTCAGAACCGAACATTTTGAAGGATGATAGAAGTGTAGAGAGGGCTCATTTCAGAAAATTCATTTATTTCCAGTGTTTCACGAGATGCGTTTTAGAGATGTTAGAGATCGCATCCCCTGATGGAGCTTTCGACCCGGAGCGAACGGCAATGATTTTCGCGGGCGAGAGGAATGGAACCCCAATGGATGGCATCGAAGAGATCGCTACTTTGTGCGCTGAACGAAGTAAAATCATTTCACCAGGTTTAAATGAGTACCATTGTCATGTGTAATCTATTAGGTACTTTTCTGGGTTTGTATCCAGAACCGACTATGGAATCAGTTTTTGGTATTCAGAACAGACTGGTAAAGGTATAGACATTTCTGTCCAAGTTTTTCGACGGCAACGAAGTAATCCATCTATATGGCAGTCTACCTAACGACTAACTTAGGTATTAAATTATTCTGGATGTCACTGACATCATCTTCAGAAGTTAATCTTCACAAAATTAAAAAGTTCCTTCTTTTTGCGTCTGAGGTTAAAACTGACATAGATAAGAACAACCCCAGTTAAACTAGACATCTATTAAAATACCACTTCCATATCGGTCCATCCACAGACAGACAGACACACAGCCACACATAGGCGTCAAACTTATAACACCCCTCTTTTTGCGTCATTAAAAATGAGCATTGCTTACCATTCAATTTTGTTCATATCAATTTAATTGGTCATTCATTCAAGGCCAGAAGGCAATATGATGATTTTGAACACATACAAGGACATATTAAGAGTGGTGGCCAAGAAATGGACGTCGGCGGCAGTGCAGACCACCGGCTCGATGGTCCAACGATCTCGTAGGGGAAATTGGACAGCAGTGAATCAGACTTGCTCAAGACCGATTGTACTGGCGACATAGAGAGGAGGACTATACCCAACAGTGGGTGCTGGAGGCTGGATTGATAGATATATTAACTTGACTTTGATATTTTACATTTGAAAATTTCAGGTGAAACTAACTACTGTGAGCGGGCATACAACTACCTGAAGTGCGTATTCTCAACCGAGATAGAAAGATATGAGAAGAAATCCTAACTAGGTACACATTATCCGAAGAATTTCTAAGCTACATTACCAACGGCAGACTCTGATGGTGTTTTGAAAAAGTGTCGACAATTTAGTTACAGTAGACTTGAGCAAATAAAACTTACACATGTGTAAAACGTAGCGGAATTTTCTTGTCAGTTTTTAGCACTAATTACGAAGGTTTTAAATTCAAAAACAGAAAGTTCGTATACTTCAATATATTTATTAAAATTATATAGAAATTTCGTACAAAATCAAAGGACTAGTCACACTTATAATATAGCAGATCTTTTCGTAATTTTAAACCAAAGATTTACACAGAAACATACATGTACTATCTTAACTTATTGTTCCACTTCAGAGGCTCTGTGACCGTAATATGTTTGATAGACACCCCCGACCCATCCTGATTGTGGCTCCCTGCAATCCAAATTAACATTTTTTTTTTGCTATATTGAGATGGAACTAATTTATGGCCCACCTGATGTTAAGTGGTAACCATCGTCTATAATATTTGATTTACTATTCTTTGAGTAAATTATAAGTAGGTGCCAAATTCACAACAATACTAAAATTGTCGGGTGTTGCCGGTGTCAATAGGCGACATTGACCGCTTACCATCAGGTGGGTCGTTAGCGTGTTTCCCCACAAATTTCATTAAAAGAAAATTGCAATACCTAAATGCTAAAGTTTAAGATGTTAAGATGATTTCAATAATATCTCTATAATAGACAACGTTTTATTGTACATCACACTTAAATTTACATAAGGCTTGTTACATAGTTTACCTAACAACATACTCGGAGAGGTTGCCAATATTGGTGATCGATATTAATATACAAGTTTAATCTTATTAACCTAATACCTTATTAATTTTATCAGCCGTGGAAGAATTTGATGTTAATGTGATGAATACCAATCAATCATGAGTCTTTGTACTTTGAAGGGTGCCCTTTCAAACTATTATGCTAAATACAAAGCATGTATTAAAATACGTTGGTTATCTTATCTAGAACTGGATGTTAGTGAGTGATATTTAGAATAATACTCACTCCTTCTTGCAGTTGTACATATTGTTGACTTTCCTTACATCACCACGGCTCAGTCCTTGCCGCTGTCCCAATTTGACTCCGCTCACCTAAAAAAAAAGGCCTGCTGTTTATGTTGGTGTTTGACCATCAGTTAGGGCTCTGATTTGATTTAACAACCGATAATTACCTGCCCTTCTATTTCTATTCTAATTAATCGTAAATTAAGCACCCACTCAATGAATTTCACAAATTGTACAAAGCCCTACGTCTACTCTGTCCAATCTATCTTACGAGGAAACTGAGGAGTATAAACAACTTGTATATCATTATTACTGCTAGTAAGTAATAATGATATACAAGTTGTTTATTACGTAAACTTATACCTTCCTAATTTAGCGCTTAGTCCGTTTTTTTCAGTTGTTAGATTCCAAGTTTATTAATTTGACTATTCATAAGTTACCTGGTCTAGGCTTATTCGCCTGAGACACATTTTTTCCTAGTTCAGGCATATGTGAAAAGTGTTACCTATAGTCAGCTATTTATCCGTAATATTAATCTTAGCACTACGACAAGCTAAGTATGATTGTAACAAACAATATTTTAGGAACTCTGCTCTACATTATTGTGGAGGACGCAGGCAATGCAAGGTTCTATACAACTTTTGAATCATGTGTTTGATTGTTATTATTAAGTTCCAGTTAAATTTTTTTGAAATACTTATAACAGAAAAAAATATGAACTCGCTACGCTTGTCTACAGTATTCAGCCATTTTTTTACCCCTTTTGAACCCCAATATTTAAACAACCCCACAACATTCTTAGCTCATTTAGTCACACCAGGATTGTGCCAACACTATCTAATCAAATATCAAATGTCACGCTGATCGGATAAACGCTACAAAAGTTATCCTCGGACAAACAAGCATACATACAATGCCGATTTACCCAAGTTGATTTGGAGATATCGCTTCGCTCGATCAATTAAAGACATTGCTACACTCAACACGAACTACAAGAGGCCATCAGCCTGGTAGGTGGACGATAAAGAGGCCCATCATCATTATCATTGTCATCTTATTAGAAGACTTACAAATCAAACGCCACTCTAACCGATCCAGTGCTATTCGATGATGACATTTACTTACCTTAGGTTCAATAGTTTTCTGTGAGTTTTTAGAGAAGGCATATTCGGAGTAGTGCATAACGCTGTTGTAGTCGTATGCTACGCCGTACCCGTCTGAGTTCCTCGAATCTGCCTTTTTGAAGTTGTTTTCCGCTCCTGAAACAACTCAATACATGTATTCATATTCTTTGCTATGTTTGTAATAGTAGGCTCTATGGGTAGAGGATGTCGATAGTTCTTTTTTAGTTAGTATATCAGGAAGTTTTTTTTTCAACCTATGTCATCCCACTGCTGGGGAAAGGTCTCCCCCACTATCATCTAGGACTTTCACTCGCGTGCCAATCTGTCTCGAAGGCATCGAGATCGTCACGCCAGCGTCTATTAGGCCTTCCTCGGCGCCGGCGCCCGTCTTCAGGCACCCACTGCGTGACGATCGTTGCACATCTGTCCGGGTGCTTTCGTCTTACATGGCCCGCCCAATCCCATTTAAATTCCAATCAGAAAGTTTAAGTTTTTAAAAAGGTACCATCATATCAGTGCGATTAAAGGATTCAGACTAGGGTCCTAGTTTGCCTAGTTAGTATTGCGAGGAAGGCACGGCACACGGCCACGGTTGAAATAAGCATATGTACTGGCGCAATTTATACGTTTCTCTATAACTTTAGATGCAAGTTTATAAAACTACGGGCTTTCGTCTCACAATATTCAACTATAGCATAACTATACGTCATACCTACGCTGGTATGTTGATGTTTAACCGGTAGATAGGAATGAGAGAACTGTCAAAAATCTATAGGTCTATAAATCTATATAGGTATAGTATGGAATAGAGGCACTCAATTTATTTTAAGTGAGGTGCCTCATATTCCATAGGCCATACTCCAGCGGCATCTCCTTTTTTGTATTGAATTGTGCAAAACGTTAAGTGGTGTTAAGTGATTGATTTAGACTAAGTACCTACGAGTCGTCGAGTCGTCGCCTAGTATCGTCGATTCTTGGAAAATGCGGACGTATTCGAATGTGATTCCACTGACTAGGCAGTTTTTGCCATCCGTTTTTGGCTTAGAAGTGGTGTAAATCCTACCTGATTTGATGTTTTGGTAACGCACGTACACGAAGTCATCCCTCTCCGGGCGGCTCTGCTCGTGCATGAAGCCGATCGCGTGCAGCAGCTCGTGGAGTACTGTTCCCTTCATTGACACGCAGCCTGGGATCTGCAAGTTCACTTCTTGGCGACCACCTGGAAAACAGCGTTACATAAGAAATATCATGAGAATAAGATTTGAAAAGAATTGCCAAAATAGGCAACAGTTACCTATGCATCAGCATTAAACTGTTTAATAAACTAACACACTGCAGACTGCAATAAAGTCAAAAAAAGAGTGCAATAAAGAAGGTTGTTGATAATAAGGTATCTTTGGTATATAGGTATCTTTGACGAAGCTCTTGCTGATGATGACTATTTAATTAAAAATGTATTAATCAAACCTGTATTATTTTGTTATGAAATGTGTTTCTGATTGTATTTATATATGCATTTGCCAATTGGTGATTAACGATCGGTACTCTCTGCAACTCTCTTCCTGTTGCTTATCAACGATCTGCTATAGCCCGAAACCTTTGGGTATGCAAACGACAGCACAGTTGTGGAGAGTTACACATCTACTGCACGAGCCAGAGGGGCTCAATTTCAATCACTCAGGGAGGCCGCGGTTGAACGCTTAAACTTATCCTTGAAGGCGATCTCCGACTGGGACTGGACTGGGGCAATGCCAACTTTGTTAAGTTTAATGCAAATAAAGCCCAGACGTGTCTGTTTTCCACGAAACGGAGTCAATTTCATCTGGCTCCTATTTTCCGTAATGTATCCGTGCCGATTTCTGAACACCTCGAGCTTCTTGGTATCTCATTAGCACCGACTCTCAATATTGGCTCCTACATTGAATCGAAAGCCCAGCTGTCCGCTACAAAAGCTTGGTAAACTTGCAAAGGTGAGGTAATACTTCACACCGGGACAATTTCTCAATTTATACCAAGCACACGTCCGATTATGTCTGGAGTAAGTACGGTTCTCACCTCTGGGATGGATCAGCGAAATACCAGCTAGAGGCCCTAGATTTAATTGAGTTAAGCTCCAAAAAGCTCATTTGCAATGACGAGTTAGCAGATGCAAGGCTCCACAGTCTTGAGCATCGTCGAAACGTAGCAAGCCTCTCGGTTTTTTATCGACATTTCGGAAAGTGTGTGCAGCTCAGAATGACTTGACCTTGGTAAATAAATGGTTCAACAGAATTAACTAACAGTCAATGCTTCTAAGACATCATATATAATATTTAGTGCTATAAATAAATTAATAGATAACTACATCCCGCTAACACTAAATGGTGAAACTCTTAAGATATGTGATAAAGAAAAATATCTTGGTCTAATATTAGATGAGCACTTGACTTGGAGACCACATATAGAACGACTTCGTTCCATAATATCATCACTTATGGGTCTTCTTCGGCCAACACTTAAATGTTTTCCAAAAAATGTCAGGCAACTTATCTAGAATTTATTGGTGAAATCAAATCTAGAATACCTGATTGAGTTATGGGGAACCGCAGCCAAATCAAATTTAAAGGAACTCTACAAACAGCACAGAACAAAGTAATCAAAATCTTGTTTAACTGCAACTTCTTTACACGGACAGAAACACTTTACAAAGAAACCCAACTGATGAGTATAAAACAACTCTACACCTTTAATACGTGCTGCCTTATTAGAAAAATAATAAAAAATGACATACATACAGACATAAATTTCATGAGGAAAGATCAAGTCCACCAATATAATACACGAAGCTCTAAAAATAAACACTTTATATTAACGAGACCTAGAACTAATTACGGAAAGAAAAATATAACATTTGAAGGAGCACAGCTATATAATAAGTTGCCCAATATAGTTAAAGAAGCCCCTAGTATGTCTGTATTTAAAAAGAGATTGAGAAACTATATACTAAGGAATATTAAGTTATTGTAATATATATTAAGTTAAGCAATTTTACTGTTAAATCATTGGACATAATCCAGTACAATAATGTAATTAGATGTTCTCTGTAAGTAAACCCCGTTCTTTGAGAATCTTAATCTTTAACCACAAAGTGTGCTGCGGAGCTTTTCAATCTGATCCCACCCTCCCTATTCTATCATCGGACAACCAGACGCACCGCAGTGCGCCACCGCTACATACTTACCTCAAATACGCACAAAGCTGTACTCTTCCACCTTCATTATGCGCACCGCCAAGGAGTGGAACGCCTTGCCTGAGTCTGTGTTTCCCGAAATCAACAACCTAGGGGTCTTCAAGTCGCGAGTGAATAGGTTTCTTCTAGGCTAAGCGTTCTAAGCGTGTACCAACGTAGACTGCATTATCGCTTACCATCAGGCGAGATCGTGGTAAAACGCTAGCCTTTAATTAATAAAAAAAATCTCAAGTCAAAGTTTGGATAGATAGAGTTCGTGAGCTGACACGATATTACGGGCTACTTTTTATTCGGATACTACGCGAGCGAAGCCATGGGCAGCCCCCAGTATGTTTACCTAAACGTCCAACACTAGACCAGCAGCCCGTACTCTTGCCCTGGATAGTGATATAATCCTGTTGTCCATTGTAAGGCACGAAGCGGAGGCAGGTGAGGCGATGGTAGTCAGCGATCGCTTTCATTATGGTGTCTTTTTGCTCTTGATCTGAAAGGAGAAAGAACTATTCAGCTAATTACGTGGCAACATTCGGATCGTAGCTTCGGATACTCGTATCCTCTTAGTATTAAGACTTCAGCCCTTGTTTCTTTCACACTCTCACAGATGTTGAAAGTTAAGATTCCAAACTTCTCACTACTTTTATTACAAGTTAGCTTCGTAATTACAGATTTAAATTTAATTTATCGCGTATATATACGCGATAAATTAAATTTAGGTATATATATATATACCTTTTTTATATAGTAAAAATGTTCAGGGATCGCGAAAGTTTGAAAACGTTAGCTTCATTCGTCTTGGAGAATAAAATTTACCGAGTACCGTGAGGCTTGGCGTGTTTTAAGAGTAATGTGCTATAAAAAAGATATGTCCCGGTGGTAGAGAACGAGTTTACCCAATATCCCCCGTGAAAAATAATCTGCCTTTATTCGCTAATGCTGTCTTAACTTTATAAGCATATGCTAGAACATACTGAAACGTCCTTCGATGACATAAGGTATATGCCCGTTGGTCCACAGCTGTGACTTCTCGCGAATCCCGTTTCTGGCCTGGTAAGGTCCTCGCGGGATTAGGATATCTCCCTCGCCGTACTCGCCCATCTCCTCAGGGTTCATGAGGGAGGTCTCGTTCCAGGTTGATAGACTGTCTCCTAAAATTGAGCGAACACAAGTGTTGATGTCGAATTGTAAAAGTTTTTTCGTAATAACCATGAAAGTTTCATAGGTAAGACCAAAAACTAACATTTGTACCTACATATATTTATTTATTTCGTGGTCACAGTAGAGTCAAAGGTAAAATTAATGGGGACTCCAAAAACCTATTGGCCTTTTACAAGGTCCTTTTATAAAATACCCATAAATACCTACAAACCACCAACATTTCTCGTGTTTTCCTCAAAAAATGCAAGGCAGTTGTTAATCGAAATGTAAGGCATAGTCACCTTAATTTAAAATTACTAAAATGGAAATAAGCACAACCATATTGAAAAGAAAATAAGCGATTATGATATCTTAACGCGCGGAAGCAGCCGTCAGGACGGGATCGCATGTCGTTTCACACCAGCTATCGGAACTGGTGACAGCTCCGCTCTGCGACATGACAGCTGACATGGTAGCTAATTGATATATTAACCCAATTTTACAATTAAAATGTATAAATAAAACTTGCTTGATGTAATCAGCAAACTAATTTGACTGCAGAGATAAGAACGAATGTAGGTTTATCTTAAACACACAAGACGATCCTGTATAGGTTGCTACTCGTAAGAGCGGTTGGGAGCAGACCCCAAAAGATCGATTGTTGCGGAAATTGATGTAGTAGGCTTATGTTTAGCAGTAGGTAGACATGGCTGATTTGATGATGATCCACGAAAGGGTAAATTAAAGATCATGGACCATTAGTTTGTCAGGTGGACATTTAGACTGCCCAGCTTTTAATACAAACATAAGGCAACAAACATGCGACAATATTTTTTTCTACTGTTTTATAGGCTATTAAAAGTTGCTATGAAATTACATAAACTTTAAGCCCGGCTTGCACAACAATCCCTAAACGTATTGAGCTACTAAAAATGTTTAAATTTGACGTATTGGTATGATTTGACCACTCTCGAACTAAATTTGATTTGATTTGACCTCCGTGGCGCAGTGGGCGTAACAAATGCTTGCATGATCTACAGATATTTGTTCCGGGTCTGGATGTTTTTCTATATATTATAAGTATTTATTTACAAAAAATAAAGTATATATGTATTCTATCAGTTATCTGGTTCTCATAATACAAGCTCTGCTTAGTTTGGGGCTAGATAGCGCTGTGTGAAATTTCCAGCAATATTTATTTATTTATTTAAATCCTATTTAGCCATTAAATACATTTAGGTATCGTTGTGCAAGTCGCCCTTAATATTTGCTGAAAAAAATGGTAGGGCTTACCACTCTCGTTCGTTGGCACTCCAAAAGCTTCCGGTCCCAATCCACTCAGATCTATAACCGATTCTCCGTCAATGCTGTTATCGTCTATATCATTGGCTGTGATCTCCACCGCATCATCTTCTATCGGCAGCGCGTGGTAGCAGGAGATTAGGAATATTAAATGGATAAGTTTTATAGAAAACATCTTGAGAAAACTGAACACTTGTAAAAATTTATGAAATAAAACTGTTCGATTTATATGATATATTTTGGGAGATGGTCTTCCTTTGATAACTAGTCCTTTTCCGTCTTAATGAGACATAAATATTTTTTAAAATCCGACCTAATAAAAAGAAAGGATTCGTTTCGATACGTGTTTTTATGTTAGTACCAAGCTTACAGAAAGCGCAAGAGAGTATGATAAAATTTCGCGGGTGTTGCGTATTTATATCGAAAAATTTGCAAGGATCAGTCATAGTACACACTTGTATAGAATACTCAATAGTATTTAGTAAGTTCGTTACACTTCCTGATAATGTTTCGGCGAAAATGTATACCGATCGATAAGAGCAACCTTGTTAGTCTTGTATTTAAATTGTTTAAACTCAACTTGTTTTCGAGAAGATTTTAAGAACGATGTACCTAACCAGGTTTAGATAAAGCAGAGGTCCCAAACTATACCCTTGTGTTACCCATTTGCTTTAAAAAAATACTTTTTCATTACGAAGGTGCAGTTGGTAGGTGAAGGTACCTATCAGGTAGTGCTCGTAGAATCCTCCCTGGTATTATTATCCTCCTTGGTATTCTTTCTTTACATTATCATCATCAAAATCCGCAGCCTTTCTTCCTGAATAGGCCTTAGTTTCATCTTCAGTTTTTTCTATCCCTTGACTAAGTACAAAACTAGACAGAGTTGTCTAGTAGATAAATGGATAGTTTTTCCCTTCCAAGGAAGAAGTCTAGTGTATTTAATCGAATCGATTTAACTAGAGTGACGTACCTACAGTGGACTGCACCTACATTTAGCCACTTGCACGCGTAAGAAATGGTCAATCATCCGCAGACAAATTTCATCCTAGGACCATTTCTTAGTAGTATCAAAGTAGGTACTTTGGCATACATAAATTTCGGTACCACCAATGCGTACGCATTCCAAAAGTGTTTCACAATTAGGTTTAATAATCATTTATTCTCAAAAAGATAACAATCATCACTTACATGAGAATCAGAGACATAGAAAAGTTAATGTAATTCGTTCCGAGTTATGTAGGTAGATAGGTACTCAATTAACGCATTCAGGTAAATCGTTCGCTAGTTATTAACTTCATATATTATTATTTATCTATAAATTATTATCCGCACTTCCGTACTATTAATAGTATAAATGCGAAATTAACTCTTGTTTGTTTGTTAGTTTGTTTATTACCTTTCACAACTAAACGGCTGAACGGACCGTAATTAAATTTGGCAAGGAGATAGATTATATACTGGGGAAGGACATAGGCTATCTTTTGTCTCCAAAAATAATCTTGAGGAGGGTGAAATAGAAGCGTAAATAGGGGGTGAAAGTTTGCATGGGCAACCCATAATTCTTCAAGTTAGGGATCTGAAAATTCATAATTAGGTTTTTGGTAAGAACTAAAGAACGTATTGTGTTTCAACTTTTTTGCAAAAATATCCCTAAAGGAGCGAGTAAAGTAACGAGTAAAGAAGCCGGCGAACCCCGAGCGCTACTTCAATTCGGCCGCGTCAAAAACTTCGGCCTGAATATCGCTATCCCTGTTTTACGAAGTTTAGCCACGCAGAGCGACAGTGATAGCAAATGACCGATTTTAAATTTGATTAGATTTTGACCGTGTTCCGTAATACCAAAAATGATGACTAAAAACTTGTTGTATTTTTCTCATTGTGTTGTTATTCTGTAACTTGACGATATGCTCTATGTTCCCATGACAAGGATACGTAAGATGTTGTTGTTTTTAATATGAAACAATTAGGTTGAAAACAGATCTTTTATGACGTAAAAACATGCAGAATGCGATACGCTTCTATTTCATTTTAGGTAAGTATTTTGATCTAATATAGGGTTGGGAACCTAGATAAATACTATTCAAATTAAAATAATACCTTATTAAGGTAGAAATATGCTCCAATTAGAAATGATATTGGTAGTACGTGTTGTATGGGCGATTCCCCTCCGGTCTCCCCTTAAGATTATAAGGTAGGTATTCTTTAGATGCACTCCCTCCCTATGTAAAGTTGGCAGGTATTATGGTATATTGTGACCGGGATTGGGGCATGACCACTTTTTACCGGTAATGTTTTTTATTGACAAACCACGCAGCCCCGGATCTACATTTTTTTCTAACCGGGGCAGAAACTAGATGTGGCGCCCACTCTCTTCCAGCGTTTGAGAAGGGGGGGGGGGGGGGGAGTTTGAAAGTATTCCAAATCAAATGAACAGTCAGGTGAACTATGCAAGTGGACCACGGACGTGGAATAATCGAAAGACGTGCGGCTAGATAGATGCCCGCGAAACAAGTTTTTTTTCAAACATATTTTTTATCAAACAATTTGGTATACCCTGAAATTGCCGCCCCGGGCAACTGCCCTGGTTTAGACCCGGGACTGAAACTACGCTTGCGAAGCCGCGGGCGGGTCAGCTAGCTACTAGCGCTATTAGTTATTAGGTACTAGTGGTTCGCCCCGAACTGAGATTTCGCGAATCTCCCATAAAAACAAAAATATATTATTCGTACTCTTTGACTATCAAAATAGTGCCACGAAATTAAGAACCAACTCACTTGACCTACAGTTTCATTCATATTACAGGTAACAGGAGTTCATGTAATTTGGTATATTTATTGGGGTACAAATTACAGTCATTCTGGACTTCAGACTTTTGCCTATATTTGTGTCACTTAAGCTGCACGCATACCAAATTACAGCACTGTGGGGTCACTGTCGAAATATACATAGGCTGCTATTTAAGAATCCGGAACTGGCCACTGCATAAATAATATTTTAAAAAAAATTATCACGTTTGAAAATGGAACTCTTTGGCTGTAGAATGCAGGTTATTTCGTCCGTCTGTCAATTGTTTTCATTGTGTGGCGCGATTTCAAAAATTGCGTGTCATTATCACAATGGATTTATCTCGAGAAAATTTTCGTGCGATGATTTTTTATGATTTTCGACGTGGTCTAACTCAACAGCAGTGTATCGATCAACTCAGTTCGACTTTTGGGGATAAAGCACCATCGAAGACTACTGTGTATCACTGGTTTAGTGAGTTTAATCGTGGACGTCGTATGCTCACGGACGAAATTAAAGATGGTCGGCCTAAATTAGTTGTTGTGCCACGAAACATCGACGCAGTGCGTAAACTAATAATGCAAGATCGTCATGTGACATATCGAGAGATAGAGGCGATCTTGGGCATTAGTATGACGAGTATACATAAGATATTACACGAACACTTGGCTGCAAAAAAAGTTTGTTCGCGTTGGATACCGCACAACTTGACAATAGATCAAAAACAGGCTCGTGTCGATTGGTGCAAAAAAATGATAAAAAAATACAATCGTGGTGCATCAAAAGCTGTATATAATATCTACACAGGTGATGAATCCTGGATTTATGCATATGACCCCGAAACTAAGCAACAGTCAACAGTTTGGGTCTTCCAACATGAGCCGAACCCAACAAAAGTTGCTCGTGCGAAAAGCACTTTGAAGCAAATGGTCGCCTGTTTTTTTGGTATAGATGGACACGTGGCTACTGTACCCCTAGAAAATTGTAAATCTGTTAATTCAGAGTGGTACACGACCATTTGTTTGCCAGAAGTCTTTGCAGAAATCAGGAAGAATAATCCACAACGCAGAATCATTCTCCATCACGACAATGCAGCTTGCATACACTTCGGGTGAAACGACCCGATATTTGGAGGGTGAAACGGTGGAATTAACGGGTCATCCGCCATATAGCCCTGATTTGGCACCCAACGACTTCTTTTTATTCCCAACCGTGAAGAATAAATTACGTGGTCAACGATTTTCAATCCGAGAAGAAGCCGTTGAGGCATTCAAAAATCATGTTTTGGAGATACCGTCTTCCGATTGGAAAAAGTGCTATGAAAACTGGTTTCACCGAATGCAAAAGTACATTGATCATCATGGCGAATATTTTGAAAAGCAATAAAACCATATTTAACAGTCAATGATAGTTATTTTATTTTATTCCGGATACATAAATAGCAGCCCTCGTACTAATCAGGACCTTTCATTTGACGTCCCATTTGACTTATTTATTAGTCTCATTTTCATTTTTATTTATTCTTTACTAGCTGACCCGCCCGCGGCTTCGCATGCGTGGTATTTAAATAAAAACATTACCCTCCTTTTGCGCACTTGGATAAAAAGTAGCCTATCTCCTTCCCCAGGACATAATACATAATCTCCTTGCCAAATTTCATTACGATCCGTTCAGCCGTTTAGTTATGAAAAGGTAACTAACAAACAGTTATTTTCGCAGTTACTATTTATGTATTATACATATAAACCTTCCTCTTGAATCACTTTATTTGTTGCTGAAAACTGCATTAAAATCCGTTGAGTAGTTTAAAAGATCTAAGCGAACAGACAGCGGAAGCGACTTCATTGTATAGATACCTACTAAGTAAAGATTGCACAAAAGAAAACACATTTTGCAACACACTTTCTCGTAAAGTGAGCCTAATAGGTACATCATTATTAAGGCCATAAACCGAACTATAACACACGCGTGCGTAATAATATTACACACTAGTGCATAATAGAATTATCCCTACAAAGTTAAGTTAGTACCTAACTGCAAATTATATGCGAGTAAACAGAGCATTTTCAATAAAATTTAACCGGGTATTACAGTTTGTTTTGTAACAGCAAAGAGGTTTTATGCCGCTTAAAATCCATTTACATTTTTTGAATAAATCAATATATCCCTATTTAAGACTAAAAAACATTTAGGTATTATTATCTAATTATTTATAATTCACAATAAATATTTGCATTTTATTACTAAAATTATAATTTTGAAGTAGGCTGTATGGCTATATGTAATCAATCACATACATTTCACGCGTGCAAAAAAAAATTGTGCGCCATTTCCCATTTTTTTTTGTTTGTATCGCATTTATTGCTATGTGGTCAATAATTGTAATCATATCCAGTTTTAGTACAGTAGATGAACAATTGATAGATTTAACCCCGCCAGAAATACTAAATGCAGCACAAAATGCAAATGAAAGCCATATCGTTTTGGAAATTGTACATTCACCAATTGTTTTATTAAATATACGATTAAATTTTATGCAATGCATGTTTGTTTTTTCCTCGCAAGTGTGTTGAACAAGTGCGTATGAAACTCGTGAGCAACTAGCTCACTAGACACTCGACTGATTTACGCCCTCGCCTACGGCTCGGGCTGCAACCCACAGCCTCGTGTATAATGAGCAACTTAGCTCACTTGTATCATAATATACTATAAAAAATACAGAAATAGAAGTCATGTACAAAGGCGAGCTTAACCCTAAGAAGAGTTTTCTTCCAGCAAACCTTTTAGGCTAGAGAGAGAGCTGATTTTAAAGGTGGAGTGTACAAAAACATAAATAAATATTTTTACCCCTCTTGAACCCCTATATCTCAACAACCTTCGCAACATTTTTGGATCATCTAGTCACACCAAAATTGTGCCATCACTACCTAGGTACTTAAGTATAAAATTTCACGATGATTGGATCAACTCTTCGAAAGTTATCTTCGGACAAACAAACATACATACATAAATACAACGCCGATTTGCCCAAGTTGATTTGGAGTTGATTGATTATATTAAATCACGAATGTTTTCCAAGTAAAATATTTAACAATTATTACTTAGTAGGTAATACCTACTTGTAGTTCGTTGACATAGCGAAGGCTATCAGTGCGGAAGGATTTGCAGTGCAAATGCAGTCGCTGTAACTTCCGATAAAATATGAAGGAAAACTGCCAAAACAATCATCACAGAAAAATATATATATAAGGTTGAACGATTTTCATTAGGTATAACAATAACCATGAACTAGTTCACTTAATGGTAGAAAGGCCGAAATATACCTATGCATGGCGAGTTACGAGTAGTTATTTACACAAAATAAAAAAACTCTATTATTTATTTATGTTTTTTTTACATTTGCATAGCAATTACAAATGATTATTGACTTTTTTTTTTGGAATTTACCCGATTACCTACTCGAAGACGCCTGAATCGATCGAGAAATTATTATTTTATTAGGGTTATACTTCCGCTCTTGCCCGTTGATGCAGTAGGATGCTAAGGGATACCTCCGAAAGATGGGCAGCATCATTTTTTCGTGTTTTCAATACCCTATACTGCGCTCGCCAACCCCAGGCGGGTTGGCGAGCGCAGTATAGGGTATTGAAAACAAACGTGGCGAGTATAATCATTATTATAAATACGACTCGCACTGAGTGCGAGGCGAGACGTTATTCGGAGCGGATCGCACTCACCCTGATGAAGGTTCACGAATTGAACCGAAACATTGTCGGTCGAAACACCGATAAGACGGTACGTGATAAATCCCGTATTTATAATAATGATTGAAATCAATCACGAAAGTTTTCTAAGTAAAAGTGGCGAGTATAGCAACAACCCCCTTATGATAGTTCCTGGAGATCAATGGGGGAGGCCTTTGTCCAGCAGTGGACGTCCGACGGCTGATATGATGATGATGATGATACTTCCCGGGTGTTCCCATTGGCACCAAATCAGAATCTGATAATGGGATCCCAAAAAAATCGAGGGTAACCCTCAAATTTTTTCTAATATCTGATGGTTATATTTTGTTAAAAAAGTTACCTACTTGTCAAATTTAAAACTAATGTAATAATAGGTCAATCAACTTGCCACAGATAACATTTTAGTGCCCATAAAATAGTTTAAAATATGGTCCGTAAATTCAAATAGACGACTAAAGAAATAGGGGTCCCCTATTAAGTAATTAAAACTATTGAAGCAAGAAGGTAAACTTATGTGCAAGATGATTCAAATATTTAGTACTTATATAGTGTGTTGTAGAAGATATAATGCCGGCTGCTTCGCAATTTTGTAATAAAAACTGGCCAAGTGCGCGAGTCCGACCCGCATTATCTATACCTAAAACTGGAAAAAAAATCACGTTTGTTGTATGGGAGCCCCCTTAAATATTAATTTTATTCTGTTTTTAGTATTTGTTGTTATAGCGGCAACAGAAATACCTACATCTTCTGTTAAAATTTCAACTGTCTAACTATCACAGTTCATGAGAAACAGCCTGGTGACAGACGGACAGACAGACAGACAGCGGAGCCTTAGTAATAGGGTGTCGTTTAACCCTTTGGCTGCAAACCCCAATAAATGATAAATTTGGATTTAAGAGCCAATGTTTCCATGATTTGCTAATTTTAATTTATTAGGATTCCGTACCTCAAAAGGAAAAAAACGGAACCCTTATAGGATCACTTTGCTGTCCGTCTGTCTGTCTGTCAAGACCCTTTATCTCGGGTATACAGTCCCTAAAAGCTGTGAAAAAATCAAACTTCTAAGTTAACGTACAAAAAAAAGATACGACCGTTTATGCCGCAAAAAACGTATATTTCGACACTCTCAAGGGAAACAAAATTCTTAGGGTAGTTTCCTTTGACCTAGAACTATGAAATTTTGCAAGTAATATCGGCTTAAACTACAAGTACAGGGAAAATCTATAAACTGTTCATTTGTAATTAAATCACAAAAAATATATCTAGTCTTTATGTAACGTACATAATCAATCAACGAAACTACCGGTACTTTGTACAACAAACATTTGTAAGAAAAGAAAGAACAATATTTATTCAGACCACCACAAATGGACATATACTGCAGCGCTGGTATTCTGCGAGGCCAGTGTTGACCTCACGGACACCCAGACATTTATACAACTATAATATTTAAAACATTTGCATTTGCATTTGTAATATTAGAGTAGGTAATACCATCCCGTTTTATAATAAAAATAAGCTTCCGAGACACCCACGCCTATAGTGTCCCTGAAGTAGTATTTCAGGCATTCCGACCATGAACTTTAACAAATTTTCTACAAATCAAAAATAAAATAATTAAAATAAAACGAGTGTGCGACCACACGACTGAAGTAAAACTTCTTTTTCAATATATTATTTTATAAAATTGTTTAATTACAAAATTGTCCACACGTCTGTAGGTCGATCAGTCCATGTTCATTCTGGACAGACGCAACACGCACTCGGACATTAACGTTTAAAAATATACGAAACGTACATAACTCTCCCTCTTTCTATCTTCACTAACTTATATCTCCCTCTCAACTTCCGTTCGCACTTTTCGTAACGCATTCTCCAGCTTACTCCCCAAATCAAGCGTGCGTAAACAAGTTTTATTTCAGAAAATTAGGATATTTTTTATTTAGCTTTTTAGACTTTACGGGCCTTTCCTAGAACTTACATTATTCAAACTGTATTTTACCTAATACAGCTGGTACAACTGAATTTTAACCGAAAAGAGATGATTTTTACAAAGTAGGTAATTTCCAATCTAATCTTACCTTTACCTTACCAAATTTCATCGAGATAGGGCCAGCCGTTAGTTGTGAAAATGTAACGAACACTGATATTAATAAAAAAAATATTGCTGGACATTTCACACAGCGCTATCTAGCCCCAAACTAAGCAGAGCTTGTACTATGGGGACCAGATAACTAATAGAATGCTTATACACATTTTTTTTGTAAATACATACTTATAATATACAAGTATAGAGAAACAACCAGACCCGGAACAAGTATCTGTAGAGCATGCAAACATTTGGTCCGCGGCGGGAATCGAACCCGCTACCTCCTGCGTCTCAGCCGGCTACACAGCGAGACAGTTACTTTCGAACCACTAGTGGGATGGAATGAAAAGGTCCAAACAAAAACACATAATAAATATATTTTCATCTTGTATTTGTCACGTTATTAAGACTTTTATACACTAGGTACTATATTTATTTACATGAGCATTTTCAGCTTCATAATATTATTATCTTTAAAATATTTTTCTCTCTTTTATTTATATATTTTTTACATATCATCTCGCCTATTTTAGGCAAAGTGACAAAATATCTTTAACAATTTTGAAAAATACTGTTTCGCACACTTGGCGGAGCGGGCCTATTTTTTTCTATTTTTTAAATAAAAAATTATATTCAAATGGAAGATAACTGTGGTATTTTAATAATAAAAACATACTTGTTAGTATAGATTACTACAACAAATTCTGTTTTAAGTTATTTACCCAAATTGTATTGATTGCAATCATTCCACACTATTTCGTACATATCAATCGAATTTAAAATAATGCAAAAACATTAACTGCCTGTAAAATTTTAGCAATTTTATGCTAGCAAGCTAATTGTTGACTAAAAAACTGTGATTCTTTTAAAATATTCACACAAAAATATGTGTTGTATTTGAATCAAATTACTATCAGAATAAGACTCATTATACACTGCAAGTAGTTTTCGTTGAATAAAATAGTTTTAATGAAAACCTTATTTATAAATGTTTTGTACAAAGTTTACTTTAGACAGGCTTTAGTTAAAGCTCTCGAAATTATTTTAAAACTAATCCAGAACTAAACTCAAACGTTAGTATTTAAGCGTAGATTTATCGACAGATTTGATGAAGGCACTGTCAAAAACTCGATTATTCGAGTCCGATTTCATTTTGAGTTTAATTCTAGAATGCGGGCCGAACGAGTCTCTTGCTCAGCAGATGGTCTAGATTTCGATAGCTTTATTTAAAAAGTTAATTCCAGTCTGTTAGCTTATGCGACATCAATATAGGAAATATCCTGTCAAGAGGTTTCTGTATCTGTCGACAGTGGAAGAAACTTTTAAGTTATTTATTTCTAAATCCACAATGATGCCAGAATAGGCCAGACAGTGACCACAAAGTGGCAAAACAATGGCCTTTTTTAACTGTTTTATTAACTGGATAGATCTTTGACCGCACTCTCTGCTGATGGTAAGCGATGGTGTGGTGAAGATGAAGCACGGAGAAACCTATTAGTATTTTAGCCTATCATTAAATAAGCACTATTTAACTGCAGTTGGCACAGTTCGTAATTAATTCCATCAAGATACACAAACCAGTCTAGAAGAGCTGCGTAACAATAACGCGCGCAACAACTAAAACTTGTCAATATGTTTAAGAGCTACAGAACCTTGTCACGTTCGTACATAGGATGGTTGATAATATACGCACAAAAATAAAAGGGGTTATTTTGATGGGCATAATAAATAAATTTGTAAAGTGTTTACTATAGAAATGTAAAATTTTGGCATGTACAAACAAACACTTTTAAACTTATGTTGTAGTATTGCATAATGCTTGCCATCTAACCACAGATACTGTATTAGTGACGTCTCGAGATATCTCTTGTTGTCCCTTTCTAACCCAAAACCCGCAGCCATTTCCGAAAGAGATATCAAAGCGGCCTTTATTTTTGGTTGTCGATTGCAAGAGTAGGCAGTTAGTTTTACATGGAATTAATCACCTAAACTTTACTAGTAGTTTTTTTTTAAGTCTTTTTTTATGTTTTATGAAACCGTCACTTGAATATCGTCAGTATATTACCAAACGCCCTGTATACCAGATTTTTTATTAGAATTTTACTCCATTTTACATTTAGAATTTAAAATTTTCATTTAACTCCATTACTTAAATCAAAGGGCGTAATGCTACTTCCTCGTTTAAAAGAGGCACAATCTATTTAGACAGGTACTATTAGATAAACATAAATACCCTACAAAAGTATTTACAAAAATCTTTCCCTTTTCACTTTCACGCATAATATTAATTTAGTACCCTTAAGCGTTACATGTGAGTGAAGATAGAGATAAGATACCCTTAATACTGTCAGTGGTAATCAAACCACTGATATATATACCAACTAGCTTCCGCCAGCGGCTTCGCACACGTTGCTTGTCAACAATAAGTAGCCTATGTGTTAATCGAAATCGACCGTTACGACGTGATTAAGTAACAAACAAACATCCAAACTTTCACATTTATAATAGTGTGATATTGCTTACAGCAGTGCCGTAGCACTCAATCAATCGTGAGCAATCAAGAATCAAGAAATGAATTATAATTGCCTTTGAGAGGCATTCAACATTTACCTTCCACCATCTCTCACAAGACTATCGCTCACTCACTTAATGTACCTAAGAGTAAAGCTAGTTTAAGCCTTATTAACTTAATTTAAAGTCTTTTGGAGGCACGTTAGGACAAAAAGGTTAAGGCCTGACCAAGGCAGAGAAAGAACCCGTTACAAGACAAATCTATATTACAAAAGTCCTCCCTATCCAAAGGTTGTCTGGAAGAAATCGCTTCTAAGCGATAAAACCGCCCATAGTACTTGTTGCATTGTGAATTTTTGTGTTTGTTTCTTTTGTAGTGCACAATAAAGTGTTTTTATTCATTCATTCGTTCAAGACAAACTTAGTTTAACATAGTGGATTTGCAATGTATTTTTCTTTTCTGTGTATTTTATAGTGTTTAGTTTTGTTATGGTTGTGGTACTAACTTAGCTGTAAGAGATAGCTACATATATAGATAACTCTTTATTGAATTACCACACAAACAGAAATAATACAAAAATAAGTACTAGGCTAGAATAAATAAGGCAATACAATGGGCGGCCTATCGCTGAAAGCGATCTCTTCCAGGCAACCTGCCAACCAGGCAGGAAATAATTGTTCTAACAAATTATGGAGCTTGTTTGTCTCTAATAAATGTATTTTATTATTATTTATGGTTGGGACTATCAAGTTTTGTTCTAATAGACGACCTTCTGTGAGACGTAGCATCAGGGTGAAGTGGGCCTGCGCCACGAGGGACCATTACAATGATTCACTTTGACTTTAGAAACGTTCTATATTTACAATTGTACATAAAAACATCTCGCCCTTCAATTAAAAGTAAGTTTACATTTTAAAAAGATTTTCTCTTTTCAATCTTTCGATAACTCACACATTCAAATAAGGCTTCAACAATGTAATCCGCAAACCTACAAACTACATCTGTCTCAGTCAAATAAATGCACTAGAGCGGGACAAGTAGCCCATTCGAATCATGGTCACCTAGTGCCTATCACAAATTAGTTTAAAATATTGCAATTTTTCGACACGAATAAGCCACATTTGTATAACCTAGTTTTTACATCGACACGAGTTAGAATTGACAACACCTAAAGACGATTTTGTACATCACTATAGTACCTACCCAGCATCACAGATTTACGAATAATAACTATCTCGGTACATTCTATACGTAACAAGTACACTTTATTTATAATCTTACTAATCATTCATTTAAAACGTTCATGTTATATGAGAGTTGCTTGCAGAAGTGCATTCTAAAGTCAGTAAAGTGTCACACCGCATCAGGGTACATCACGATACATCATGCTTTCTTAATGTAATGCTCGATGCGGTGTGCACTGACTTTTAAATTAAGTTTAAACCTCTATATACAAAAGACGGCTGTCGTAATCTCTACGCTAATCCAAGGCATCCGCTCCGAACTTTAAATAAATAATTAAATTATTGTATTGCAATCACAATATGGAATAGTTGTATAAAAATAATATTATTATACATATATATAACATTATATGTATAACATTATATATAAATAATAAATAATATAATTTGGCCGGTAGACGCTCGCACATCACAATTTGTCACTTCGCTATCACCATCTTACAAGTAGGTATTGCATAAATATATAAGACGCGATCTTAACATAAGACGCGTGGCCGCGTTCAACCCATCTATGCTGTGTCAAAATGGATGTTCCCCGTTCGTCCGACACCTAGTCCGATCAATTCTTTTTTGCTGGATATTTCACACAGCGCTATCTAGCCCCAAACTAAGCAAAGCTTGTACTATGGGAATCATATAACTAAATAAATAATAAATAAATATTGCTGGACATTTTATACAGCGCTATATAGCCCCAAACACAGCAAAGCTTGTACTATGGGAACCAGTAACTCATAGAATACTTAAATACTTATTTTTTTGTAAATACATTTAATATATAGAAAAACATCCAGACCCGGAACAAATATCTGTAGATCATGCAAACATTTGTTCCGCGACGGGAATTGAACCCGCGACCTCCGGCATCGTAGCCGGCTATTCGCCCACTAGCCACGGAGGTCGACCAATGAATGTTTGTATGTTCTCCTGGCCTCACACCATGTACAGTTACTTAGAGAAATGTGTTACGACGGACTGATCGGGCAACTAATCGGTCGATCGAGGAACACCCGTGAAAACCACGGATCTCAGAATCATACAGAATCTCTAAACTATCAAGAATCCATTCATCTCGTGACGAAAAACAAAGTCTCCTTTTTTGACACACTGCTGGATAACCTCTTAATTAGCGGCATATAATTTTTACAATCACACTAAATATTCTAACAGATTGTTTAACAGATTTTAATGACATAAAAATGTTCTCATGACGAAATCTGAATGGACCTTCATTAGATGACTTAATTTTCTAGTTGTATTTCAATTCTTGATGATTCCCAGACAGCAGACATCACAGGAATGGTACAGAACGTCACAGGAATGGTGTATTGCTTTCCTTTGGCAGTGAGAGTCACACACAGTCACGGCACGGCACTACGCGTAACGCGAGAGAATCCTCCACACCTATAGTCGACCAAAACTATGAGGCTCTAACAGACAGCTTTATTCCTCCGCATGTCCAACTGACCTGAGTAACCGTTACTTACGGCCATCTTTGTAGACTCTTCCCCTCTCCTCTCTTTAGTTATAGTTTACTCCATACGAAGCATTTCTTTTCATGCTTTTATTTTTACATCTGCCTTCAATCTGCCACATTCAGATTGTCTTTGTTTATTGAAATGGTCGAACCCAGGTCGGTTCCTGTGAAGTGCAATTGGCTTCAGTGTCGTCAGCACGACGCGCTCAGGGCGCGTGCGCGTGCGCGTGCGCGTGCGCGCTGGAGAGCACGACGACCGGCTTCACGATGGTGGTCGCGCTTAGGTACTGCGCGCTCACTGACCCCTTCACCATCTGAGTCTCCATCATCTGGAAATAGAGGATATTGTACAATAATAACAGTATGATAAGAGAGATAAATTTCAATTTAACTTAAAAGTTAATAATAAATCACACTAATCCCAGTAATATTATAAACGCGATAGTTTGTATGGATGTTTGTTACTCTTCCACGCAAAAATTACTGAATGGATTTTCAATGAAATTTGGTGTGTACGTAGATTATAAGCTGGATTAATACATATGCTACTTTTTATTGACATACCACGCGTGCGATGCCGCGGACGGAAGCTAGTACGGAAGAATATACGAAAGTTTGGATGTTTGTTTATTTATTTGATTCTATATTGCACACAAGAAAATATATTTATAAATATGTACATAGAGGTCATGTACTAAGGCGAGCTTAACCATAAGAAGAGTTTTCTTCCAGCAAACTTTTGAGGCTAGAGAGAGAGAGAGAGATGATTTCAAAGGTAGGTGAGTGAACAAGAACATAAATAAATATATATACCCAAAAAGTAATATGACATATATACCTAAAGTATGTTATAATAATACTATAATAAATAAATTACATATAATAATAATACATATATACCTCATATAAATATATTACCCGTGCGCGATAAGTTGGGACCTGAGCGCGATGACGTCATATTGGCGTGTTTGTACCGCCCGCAAAAAAAGCGAACATAACAAGCAGCCGCCCGCGGCTTCGACTTTGTTTTTTTTAACCTAATTTATTATGTTACTCAGGGAGGACGCTGCTTTTTATCTAATCTCTTTTACACTATTTGAATAAAATAAAAATACAATGTTTAAGTTTATACATTTATTTTATCTATTATTTACATTATCTCATCTTCGTCACTACTTAGTAGATTTATGCCTTCTAGAGGTTGTTCTTCGTCCTCAGTCTCACTATAATCACTTGACGAAGAGGTATCCGATAAATTTACAATTAATTGCGATTCATTCGTCTCTTGTAAGAGGTCATCGTCCCAATACTTTTGTCGAAGCCTGTCCACATGGTTGACTTCTTTTTTCCAGACAACAAAACAATAACACAAACGAAAACTAAAAGAATTCCAGAGCGCGTCGTTACGTGACGTAGGCCAGTACGAGACTAAAAACCCTAGTAAAAAATAGTGATGCGAACGGTACAATACGGGCGCCATCGGGGAAGTGCAGGGGAAGCGGTCGGGGAGTCGCATTCCTGGCAGGTCCCAAGTTATCGCGCACGAGTAATATACCTATAGTAATATAAAATTACAGAGAAAGATAGTGCTCTTTAACTTTCAATTGTTTTTTTTTTGTCAATCACGTCGTAATGACTGAATCAATTTCGTTGAAATTTGGTATGTTGATATATGTATTATGATCCGGATTCAAACATAGGCTTACTTTATATTGACAAAGAACGCGTACGAAGCCGCTGGCTTTTGATCCAGTTCAGGTTAATAATGTACTGTTACTGTGTATAGCGACAGATTATACAAACCTTATGCGTAAGTGTATGCGTTTGCAAGAGGTGCGTGCCGGGCTGAGACACAACTATCGGAGTCAGTCCACTCACGACCATGCTTCCATCTGTAACTAACAACGTATACTTTAATCATCTTGCACCCAGGTTCGCAGCTGCAGACTTAATATGTGCAAATGAGGATTCAGGGACCCTATTTGACGCAGTGCGACTGCGGTGATCCCGCGCAGTCAATGCAGCACTTGCTAATGTGCCCTTTGTGTCTGAACACCTCTGCACGATGGAGGACCTAATAACCGCCTCACCTAATGCTATTGTTGTTGCCGTTACACCTTGTCAACTTGGTATAAATGAAAACGTAGAACTCTTGATACGCTAAGAAGATCTTCTTAGCGTATCAATGGTTCATAAAACTGAATCGCACTGTGGCACCGTTTAGGCACAAAATAGTACAGAAGTTAAGTTTAGTACATCGAGCGATAACAGGCAGACGCAAGCGTACATGGATCTATGGATCAAGTCGGTCGAAGCCAGTTGCAAGTATTTATTAGTTAAATCATAATATTGTTTAGTTATGCTCTTTTTGCATGCCGTGGGGTGCCGGTAGTAGAATGTTACCCCTCCTCTCATGCCCGTGGATGCAGTAAGAGCCTGCTAAGGGTAACCTCCGGAAGATGGGCAGCAGCGTCTTTCCGTGTATCAACATCCCGTACTGCGCTCGCCAACCCGCCTGCCAAGCGTGGTGAGTATGGCAACTACCCATCATGGAGATCCATGGAGGCCTGTGTTCAGTAGTGGACGTTTTACGGCTGAAATGATGTTGATGATGCTCTTTTTAGGGTTCCGGACCAAAATGTTAAAAACGGAACCCTTGCGGTTCGACTTTGTCCATCCGTTCGTCCGTCCGTCTCATCTGATAATCTCAGCAATTACTGAACCTATCGGCTTGAACATTTTTCAAACTTTCGCGATCACTGTACATCATTATTGATTACCCGTTGTATTTATCGCGTATGTACCTTTTTATTGGTTATCCCGACTTTTCGTCAGTCAACCCGTGACCACGACTGTTGTACCCGTTTTAATCAATAATTAGGTATTTATTTTAACACCGCCTCCGTACACGTTTTGTCAATCCAGTCCATCCAAAGGTTGCCTGGAAGAGATTGCTTTGAGTGATAAGGTCGCCCCTTGTACCAGCACGTATTAGTCTTTAAGTTTTCTAGGTTAAGTTATTGTAATTTGGTGTAACAATAAAGAATTATCTATTTATCTTTATTCTGGGAGTCAGACTGACAGACCGCGTTCGTAACAGTATACTGCGCTCTAAAATGCAAACCGCGGATGTCGGAAACCAAGCGGGTAAACTGAAAAGGGATTAGGCGGGCCACGTCTGCCGCATGTCAGACGCGTTATGGGCTAAAGCCACCACAGAGTGGACGCCTTTAAGCGGGAAACGATCTCATGGCAAACCGCGGCGAAGATGGAGGGACGAAATTGATGCCCAAAATAGAGAAGACTGGAGAAAAGGAACGGGAGGCCTTTGCCCTGCAGTGGGACACTACAGGCTCTTAATAATAATAATATATATCTTTGTTTGTTTCTATCACTATCACATAATATGTATTGTATTTGTTTATTACCTGTGGTTACGGGTGTTGATGAGATGATTCCATTTTCAGATTTAGGTATCCTATGATTGTCCCCAGTGGTTATACCTGCGGGAACAAAAATAATACTGGTTATCAATTATTCACTGTGTCTAACGCGGGGGGGTTTCCGTGTCACCACGTGAAGTACTGAGCTAGCGAATTAATGTCTAAAAAGCAATATCACAACAATATTTAGCGTTCATCAGACGCGTCACGCGTGACCTTGTGCGGTTTCAGAATCTGAATTTATAAGAATTTTTCATTAAAACAGATTCTCCGATATCATTATATTATATATATAGCTTCTTAAATCCACCCCCTTATTATCTAAGCCAAATTGTTCTCGCGTCGCTATCGCTACTCAGGTCATCCCTTTCACACGTACAGTACATACCTCACGTGGGAAAGGGATGGCCTGACTAGCGATAGCGACGCGACAGCAATTTGGCTTAGGTAAGAAGGAAGCGGGTTAGTTACATCATTTATAACCCAAGAACGGCTGAACCGATTTTGATGATCTTTGATTTGTTGGATTTGTCTCCGCCCCGAATAGTAGAATAACTATTAAAATAGATATATAAAAAAAACAAAAAAGAAATTATGAATAAAATTCATTTTCTAATACATAGATGCAGCTAATGATAGCCGATTGACAACTGTATCGGCGACGTACATTGGCAGCCCGCGTCATATGCATGTCAAGGCGGTGCGAAGTTCGGTGGGTCAGCTAGTTTAATAATAAAATGCACGTGATGTTGGCTGGGATAGTCTAAGCGTCACGAACTATCACCATGAGGGGGTAAAAAAGTGGCTGAAAAAACCTCACTCGATTAAAGGATGACCCCTATAACGTAGTCAGGATTAAGTTTTAGAGTTATATATCTTGTGAAATTGCTTGTGCGATGCAGCGGGCAGTAGGTTGGTCGGTGGCAGGCAACATAGTAAGGAGTGGTCACCATTGGTGTGAACAGACGGCGGCGGCGCCTGAAGGACGCGCAGGCCGGCGCTGGTGGACAGCAGCTGCAGCGCCGCCGGACCCACCACGAGCCCGCCGGTACTCACCACCTGCAAAACAATATACATCTTCTTTACATAACATAAATTGAAGTCGCTTCCGCTGTCTGTTCGCTTAGATCTTTTAAACTACTCAACAGGTTTTAATGTAGTTTTCAGGAATAGATGTGAGTGATTCAAGACGAAGGTTTATATGTATAACACATACATAGTAACTGCGAAAGTAACTGTTTGTCGTAATTAAATTTAACAAGGAGATAGATTATATCCTGGGGAAGAGCATAGGCTACTTTTTTCACGAGTGCGCAAAAGGAGGGTAATGTTTTTATTGAAATACCACTCGTGCGAAGCCGCGGGCGGGTCAGCCAGTACTAAATAAAGTAGTAAATAAAATTCTAAAGTAACCCTGTTCCTCTGTCTCTCAGTCTGTTTGTTGCGTTTTTACGACTAAAACGGTATGTTTGCTAAGAATAATCCATAATAATATTATAAACTAGCTTCCGCCACTGGCTTCGCACGCGTGGTTTGTCAACAAAAAGTAGCCTATGTGTCCAGGTTATAATCTACATACATAACATACCAAATTTCATCGAAATCGGTACATCCATACAAACTTTCGCGTTTATAATATTAGTGTGATTTGAATAAACTCTGGCCCTCTGTCTCTCTGCTGGCTAGGCCGATTTCGATGAAATTTGGTGTATAAAAAGATTAGGACCGGGATTGAAAGATAGGCTACTTGTTGCCCGACTGCGTATGAGGTTAATGCTTTTATTGACAAACCACGCGTGCGAAGCCGCGGGAGGGTCAGCTAGTACAAAACCATATTATAAATTCGAAAGTAACACTGTAGAGACAGTGTTACTTTCGAATTTATAATATGGTGTTACAATTTCAAGACTCCAATTTCAATCCAGTACTCCAGTCTGCCCGCAACCACGGCAGTTGTAACACACTCGAAACGTCGGGATAACAAACAAAAAAGGTACATACGCGATAAATACACGTTTAACCTTTGGAATGCGGATGTAAGGATCCTTACTAAAACTGTCATCTGCGTTGATATGGATCAGTAGCATTGCTACTCTTGTCTACTTTACGCTATTTTAAGTCGTATTTTTATGTTATCAAGGTGTTTATTTCTGTATAAATAAAGTTGGTTGGTTGATACACATTCCATACAATTTATTGAAAATATTTATCATATTTTGAACTCTGCCTACTGCGCTCTATCATGCGCGTCATCTTACGCAGACAGTGAATACACCGTTTTAGGAAATTACGCACACTAAAGGTTAAGTACAAAAGAGAACTGCATCTCATCTAGTGGTTTAATGAAGATTTGTATCCAATAACCTACCTACAATAACTAATATAATAATAGAACAGAAACCGGTAAAGTGGATGTATCTGTCACTTACCTGTGAAATGGGCAAATGTATTTGAGCTGGATGCACCAACGTGCTAAGCGCGTTAGTTACGCCATTTTCTAACGTATGCCCGTTCTGAAATTAATTAAAAACAGATGAGACATATACTTTTGTTTTTCCTGTCTCACTGATTATAAGACACAGATTATAAACATTTTTAAAACACAGATTTGAACATGCCGTTGCAATTAAATTAAAAATGCTGGACATTTCACACAGCGCTATCTAGCCCCAAACTTAGGTTTGTACAATGGGAACCAGATAACTGATAGAATACTTACATTTTTTTGTAAATATATTAAAATTATTGACGAAGCGAGCGAAGCGTCTCTGCTTCAAGTCTGGCAGAATTTTCTTTCCACTGTCAGTTTATTGGTACTCATCTACGGGTCGTATTTTACAACAAATCTGGAGGAAACTTCGTATATAGGTTTTACGATTTTTATTGCAGTCGTGGATTTTTGTTTGGTAGGGTACTTCCTCCAAGAAGGGGCAAAAAGGAGGCTACTGGATGGCTCTCCGATTTCGATGGTCTTTTTTTTATTTGGAGAGTAGTAACTTTAAGTTGGTCTCATAAACATTTGGTAAAGATCTGATGAGGATGAGGCAAACAGTTTCGTGCTCGCGAAGTCTACTGTTCGCAGAACTACTAGTAATACTACTAATATATAGAGAAACAACCAGACCCGCAACAAATATCTGGAGACCATAGAAACATTTGTTCCGCGGTGGGAATCGAACCCGCAACCCCCTGCGTCTCAGACGGCTGTTCGCCCTCTACGCCACGGAGGTCGTTCCACAATCTTTCCGTCAATTACAGACACATTACACATTCACGTGTATGTCTTAGGGTAACGAGCGCAATGGAGTACCATATCGGTCAAGTCTTGTAATAGGCAGTGGTAACCACTTAACATTAGGTGAGGCATGGAATTGTGACGTCACTCCATCTTATGAAATAAAATTCCTAATAAATGGGCCGACATCAACCACACCATGGACACGTGACAGATGTGAGGGACAGTGGTGGGGAACCGCCAATTTCAAAGACAAGAGGGATTTTGTTTTTATTTCTGAAGTGAAAACTTCTTTAGGCGCGTTGAGTATTTTTGAGATGGTAAAAACCATTGAAATCGCGATACTGTTACCGTTACCAACACTTCTGTATATAAGTATCTCGTAATTGTTCTAGTTTTTACTTCTGTCGGCACTCCCAGAGTGGCGACTTTTTTTTTGCTTTTGTGGCTTTAATATTAATGCGACCACGAGGCCTATTGTGATCGCCAGTGAGAAGTTGGATATAACAATATGAGTGTAATATTTTACCTGTTGAGAAGTCACATCTGCAGGAGCTAACGTGGTTAGAGTGAGGGTGTTATGTCGCCCGTACGAAGTCCGGACAACTTGCTGAAAATAACACAACAACTGTTTAGTTATTATTATAAATACGGGATTTATCACGTACCACGAAAGTTTTCTAAGTAAAACTGTTTAGTTTTGAAATTATTAAAATTCAAAATGTTTTTATTCATCAAAAACACAAGGATCACTTTTAAATGTCAATTTTACTGGCTGTTCATTCGCGACCAAGCCAGGAAAGAAAGGCAAGAAACAACAAAGGTTGGTTATTCTTTTTAATTATTTTTTTAGAATACATAACTTCAAATAAAATACATTACGTCTAAATTCTAACACATATGTATATAATAATTCAGAAAATAATCCACAAGACAAGACAGCGCCCTCTAAAGAACAGGTAAACTAAAGGTTTCATATTACCCAACCAAAACCTACAATTACCCAGAACCATTTCTAAAACATTACTTGCAAAAACGGCAGACTAAAATACCAACAGATGGCGCTGTCGTACGGTGAACTCCTAAATCCTAATCTTGGATTAGGAAGGTTCTAAATTGTATCAAAGTACCAGGAGCGCATACCTGCGAGGTGGTGGGTGTGATCTGTATGGGCAGCGTACGCAGCTTCGTGCTCAAGTTCAACGTGTGCGGGGGCGAGTCCATCGGCCGCGGGGGTGAGGTGGCCATCTGAAACAGGCAAAGCTATTAGAAAAGATAGCTCTTGTCATTTGTTTCATAATTTCTTCGATTGCATCACAAGTCAGTTTTTAGTCGCGAGCATATTTAGATCGGCCATAAAGATTGGCACTGCTACACGTTAATTAGCAATAGTACTTACACTTATTCCTAAAACTTGTCCGTTAACTTGCTCTTCTCTAATCTTATCATCCGAAATCGGATCTGAAAATAAAATATGCATGTTTAGTAACAGTTATTGTAGCAACTTCACAAACATAACGAAACAAACTTCATATGCCACGCGCGGCCAACAGGTGGCACCACGCGTTCGATACTTATTTGTTTACCGCAAAACAACTTTTCGTCGATTACCATTTATACCCGTCGCATAATTATTATTTCCGTTCAATTATTAAAATTATTAATTATTACTATTGGAATTAGTACGCAACAGTGCCAAATATTAAATAATCTCGGCGGAAAGTACCAGGCGAGCAGAAGTGCGCAGGAGGTCAACGTACCGATAGTCCGCGGGTGTACGGTCGCTCGCACCGAGACCTCTCTCTTGAGCGCCGCCAGTCGCTGTTGGGCCGCGATCTTCTCGCGGGCGAGTCGCTCCATCTCGTGCTCGCATTCCCGCTCCTTACGGCGAAGCACCTGCAGACAAAGTACCAGGGCGCTATAATGCACGAGAAGGTCGCGAATTTTGGAAACAAGTTACGCTTCTCAAGGGTTGGGTACGCATATTTCATCGTTTATATAACTTTTACGCCCCGTCTGCATAGATTTATGGTATCATTTTTATCATGGAACCTTGTTTTGAACTTATAAAAACCCTGACAAAGTGAAAGAAATAAAACAAAATTGTATTTTTACTTTACTTTAAGTTGGTAAAAATGACTCAATCTTATAATGGGAACTAGGTGCTCCACGGAAACAAAGATTAATACAGGAAAAATTTGATAATGGTTGTAAAAAGGTTAAAAGTTCAACCGCGCGATGAATCTTTTAAAATCGTTGAAATTTATCAATGAAGCGAAGACAGACGTACCTCGCGTCATTGGCATGACGAATTCTCAACTAGAAAGTTGAACGTCCGTAGTTATAACAAACTATGGGGCATTGTACGCAAAACCTTTACGAAATTACTTTTCATTTGAAGTCACTATTATTATTTATTAGTTCTAAGAATATTAAAACAATAAAAACACATCTCAAAGCAAGTAGTTAACTTGTTATAATTATAATTTTGAATAGGTCTTTAGATCAGAAGGTCACTTGGCTATGTAAGCAGTTTGAACTTTGCGTGGAGGTGAAGTTCTTAAACGAGGCTACAGATGTCGCTGAATTGGTCGAAAGCCTCTCTACCAGAATAGGGGTCAGGGGCAGTGATTCGCCACGTGGACCCAGCTCGAAACAAAGAAGGTCGCACAAGTCTTCGCAGAAATTTCATTCACAGTTTAATCAAATTGTAAGGTTGCCAATATTGTGCCCTCTACTTGTGATAACAAGTCTGTTGCTTAAAAGGCAATGTGCAAATCTGTTCATAATAATATAGATTTGAACTTGATGATAAAACTAAGAGATTTGATGATCGCATTTAGCGAACCCTAACATTGTCTGACACGTCTTGGCTGTTAGATAACGTGGTCTCGAACGTCCAGGTCATTTTTTAATCTCCAACGTAATTAGAGGGGTTCCCAAACGGATGGACCGATTCGGACGCGGTTAGAAAGCTAGTTTAACTGAGGCTTAGCTATTTCAGTTCTACGGGTAAATTTAAAATGTCACTTGTTGTGGTGTGCAATAAAGAGAATTTCATTAACTCATAATAATGGAAATCAGAAGAGAGACACCAACGTCTTAAATAGGTTATGACAATAAAATATAGGACTTAGAGTAAACAAATGTAAATGAAACATGTATTTACGTAAATGTCTGTCCTTCTTTGGCATCACAGGTGTAGGCATAAAGATTAGTCCAAGGGAGGCATGTGTTGCATAAATATGAGGAGACGCGGCGGAAAGTTAACATCAAATAAATTCAATATTATGTTAATTTGATTACATTTATATTGCTGATTGGATAACGGGATATATATTGTAGCTTGGATGTGAAATAAGATCAGTGTAAATTTGATAATTTATTAACTATCTGTAGTTATCTTATCAAATGTATCGAATGGCTGATTTTTGACGTAAATACTTTCACCCCATTAAGATCTAAGGGCTAGTCTAATTACACTCTGTACACTTTTATAGTTTGTACCTTGTCTTATTTTTTGTCTGGACAAAGCTACGGATGGTATGGAAATACTTTATTGTAAACTACAAAAGAAACTAAAATATCAGAACCACAAAACTACTATTCTTATCACTTAGAAGCGACTTCTTCCAGATGTACAGGTAACATCGAAATGTACACAACCATTACGTGAATACCTGATATAAAAACACTAATAAAGAGACTGGACTGACAAACCACGCACAGCCTAAAGTGATGTGTAAAGGTAAATCGTATGACGACTAATTATGACAGTTTGGTTGACTCACCTGTATGTACCTAATGGCGGAACCCAGTATGGAGAGATTCGAGCACTTCTTATCATCCGGCGTGGCCGGCAGCTGTCGCTTGAGTAGTTCGAAGCACTCCTTGAGGTGCGCGCGACGGTTCTTCTCCAGCTTGTTGTGGACTTCGCGCGTGCCGGCGCGCGGAGCGCTGCTGCTGCTGCCGCTGCTGCTGCTGACCGACGGTGGGGAGGGGATCTGGGTTGGCCTGCGGGAAAACACCTCCTAAGTTGTTGCATTTAGAATACAAGTTGCAAATAGCTGTTGAGGATTATCCAAGATTGGACTAGAACTGCTCCTGACCGACGAGGCGACGCGACGGTGAAGGGATTTGGGTTGGCCTGCAAGAAAGCAGCTCCTAAGTTTTTAGTCGTAGTGGTGCAAATAGCCGATGGAAAGGGAAATTAAGTGGTCGTATAGTTCTCGAGGGATTGTTCAAGACTGGATTGGCAAAGCTCCTGTTCGACGACGAGGAGATCTTGGTTGGCCTAGACTAAAAGTCGTCATACATTGATGGTTGTAAAGTAGCAAATAGCTGATGTGACTTGATGGCAGTACGAAAACGAAAAGTGGTTGTAGTTGAGTTTAGGTTCTAGAAAGATAATTCAAGACTAGGCGTGGTATTACGAGGGGAGTTCAATGTATTCTCGGTGTCGGGGTAATATACCACAGAACATAAAAAACATTGTTTTTTGTGTACTAATGATGAGGGTAACTAAATTATCTCATTAGTTTATGACACTCATTGAGGGTATAAATAAAAACTTTTATATGAATGTCGCCATTAGTATTCAAATTATCATTTCGGAAAGGCAACTACGATGACTGATACGACAATGTTGAAAAAAGTCGAGCATCGCGCTGTGATAAAATTCCTCACAAAACAAGGAAAGACTCAAAAAGTAATTCACGAAGAAATGTTGGCTGTTTACCAAGATTATGCTCCTTCATTATCTACAATTCAGAAGTGGTCAAGTGAATTTACACGGGGTAGAGCGAGTATTGAAGACGACCCTCGTGCCGGTGGGCCGGTTAGTGCCGCTACTGAAGAAAACGTAAAAATTGTTGAGAAACTTGTACTCGAAGATGCCCGTGTGTGAGTGAAAATATTAGCAGAAAGAACCAAGCTATCCGTGGGTACCATTCACACTATCCTTCATGGCCATCTGAATTTGACAAAGGTCAGTGCAAGATGGGTGCCGTTAATGCTCACAGCGCTTCGAAACAAGTGCGAGTTGATTGTTGCAAGGAGTTTTTGGAGCTCTGTGGTGAAAATCCGTAAAGTATTTACATCGGATTGTTACTGGTGATGAAACGTGGGTTCATCACTATGATCCTGAGAGCAAGCAGGAGTCGATGCAGTGGTATAAAAAAGGAACAGCCCCACCGAAGAAGTTCAAAGTCAGCCCATCCGCCGGAAAGCTCATGGCCACAGTGTTTTAGGATTCCAAGGGAATATTATTAATTGAGTACACAACAAAAGGTGAGAGTATTACTGGCGCAACTTACGCTAACACCCTGCGCAATTTAAAGGAGACTAAGAGAATAAACGAAAATAGACGGGGAAAATTGACCGCAGGCGTATTGCTACTGCACGACAACGCGCCTGTTCACAAGGCGCGCATTGCCAATGCTGCTGTGCGGGATTGCGGATTTGAAGAAATGAATCATCCACCCTACAGCCCGGACCAAGCCCCTAGTGATTACTTTCTGTTCCCAAATCTCAAAAACGAACTTTGAGGCAATCATTTTTTCGACGATCAAGAGTTAAAGGCATCATTTTTCAGACCAGGAAGAAAAATATTTGTTGGAGGGAATTGAAAAGTTATTTTCCAGGAAAAATAAGTGTTTTCAGATCCTAGGGGACTACATTGAAAAAAAAATTATTCAGAATTTTCTGCTTATTCTTTCATGCCTATACCGAGAATACATTGAACGCTCCTCGTAACTAGTGGTTCGCCCCGACATAAAATATCGCGATTGTGAAAACTTTTTTCCAAAAGTTGAAATCCTAAACAAATGATACAGTAAACAATTAATTGTTCTTATTACTCCCATAAATACTCTAAAAATCTTCATGTTTTGATATATTGTGCCCCAGTTACAAGTAATTCGTAATAGAATAACATTGTGCAGTACAAGTGTCCGTATTTCAAAAGGCCTGCGCCACCTGCTATGAATGATGCATACGCGGCAAGGATACGATATATTATTCAATCCACGATTATCCAAACCTTGACACAACACTAATCAGAATAAGGATTCTTGCGCACAACAGGAGCAGAAAGGCAAGGATAAAATTACAATTTTCATTACGACCTGCTTACATTTTTATGGGGCAAAGTAACCTTATCAATATGTATAATATGTGATATTGATCAAGATGTACGTGAGGTAATCTAAACTGGACTCAGCGG
The DNA here is from genome assembly GCA_918857605.2 of Philereme vetulata. NCBI lineage: Eukaryota > Metazoa > Arthropoda > Insecta > Lepidoptera > Geometridae > Philereme > Philereme vetulata. The sequence continues at coordinate 3,845,946 of OU975420.1, forward strand.
AAGAGCAGCGCTGAGGCACACAGAGACGCTGAGGCCGAACACAAGAGCTTTTAAGTTTGTTAGTGTTTATTCTTGATTGCACACAAATATATTACAAGCAAAAACAACTTACAAAATGGGCATGTACAAAGGCGAGCTTAACCCTAATAAGAGTTTTCATCCAGCAAACCTTTGAAGATAGAGCTAGTTGATTATAGTAGTGGGTATAGTGCACAGAAAAGGACATTTAAGTTAGATTCTGTTATTGATGTGTTTTATTTTTGTTTTTTACTGTGTGGTTTTGAATAAAATGTTTTTTTTAATTTCTTTATCCAAGCGCAATTAAGTATAACTTATTACATTTTTTATAAAATTGTATGTTTATATTTTTATTCTATTGGTACAGTGGCTGATGTCATCATTAGAACAATTGTTTTGTTTAACACATTTTAGTGTTATCGTAATTTATGATTCTGACAAAAGTGTGCAGTTTTTGCAAACTATTAAGTTTTTTACAGAGTTCCTTGTTCGAGTTGCGTAATAATAGTCTGCTAATTGCATATTGCAGACTATTATTACGTTGTAATTAGCAACACGACTTTGTGACAAGAATTTGTGTCTGAGCTAAGCTATTTTAGCATACTTATTCAATTCACCTACCTAGAATGTATATCATAATTTATTTTCCATTATTGTTTTATTATTATATCTACTTTTTATTTGAGAATATAAAACATGTCATAATAACATTTTGCACGTAGTATTCATATAAAAGTGTCGAGTATTTATCAGTCCAAAATTATACAAGTATCACTGATAAAAAACCTATCAACTCGTCCCTTACTAAAACAATGCGCGCGAGGCGCGATTACTAATTCTTGTTTTGGTTGAGTGGAACAGCTGTTTTTGACATCTCAACTACCAGGGGAACATACCCATGACTGCTGCTTGTAGTACGCGGCCTGGAATGTTCTTGTGCGAAGTCGTGGTGCGGCGCGGGGGGTGGTTCGGTGACGGCGGGTGCAGGGGCGGTTGCAGGGGCGGGGGGGACGAGCGCGACCGCCGCCGGGACCGGCACTGTCAGCGCCACTGGTACCGGCAGGCAGGGGGTCACCGCCAGCGGCGACGACGGCCGCACCACACCATTGACGCCGTTGCTGCGCGCTGACACCGCCGTCACTACACGAATCGACACCGGCGCCTTTGGCTCCTCTTCTGCAAACAAAAAAACACAAATGCTTATTATCTACATAATTACGTCAATAATCATCACGTAAAAATGAACGTTTTGTACGCGTTAGCAGGCGGACCGATCGACGCTTGTCAAACCCGTGTCAACCGCTCGTCCGCGGCTGCAATCCGTGGCGGCAAAACACCAGGCGACCAGAAACCGGTAGGAGTTCTACGAACCGCAACGAAAAGCAAACGCGTGTCGAGCGAGCGAGATAGCGCCGGGACCGCGATGCCGTCTCGCACTACCGTTTAACGACAATGAACGTTAACACGTAACGTATTAAGATTGTAATAGTTTGTAGAGTTGTACGATCAGTCACGCTGCACTGGCGAGCGAGACAGGCGATGAGATCAGCTGGTTGGAGCGGGACGGAAGAGGAGGCGTGGCCTGACCGGTAAATTACGTCAGTACATGTGGTTACGCGCGTGCCGAGTTTGTTTGACATTTGTAGTAGTTGCCACGCCGAAAATCAGCTGCTAGCTGCCAGAAAAACAAGCAACGCGTAGCTGTAAAAAATTGATGGTGGCGCTACTAAAGAATTCCCGTTCGCCGGGTAACAGATACTCGCAGTTAATTGTTTGTGCGGTTCTATGTTTTGCTGTTTCTAACCAATAAAATGTTAATTAAATACTTTTTCTGCTATTCAGTAAATTCTCGGAACTACAGACGGATATTCAAGCAAATTATACCTACATATTTAATGATGCTTAAGTCAATAACAAGTTCTTTTGTCTCGTTTTTGTAACTGTTCAAGTTTTTAGTAACAAAACGATACTTAGATAGACTAAATACAAACACATTCAAAATGAACTCAAACCTACACTGCTAATAATAATTATAATCTGGTATTAGGGTACACACGGCTACACATCAAGCTATCAATTTCCAGTATAAGCTGACCTCGCATTGTGTGGGCTTTTCGTACAATGAGATGTCAGCTTATACTGGAAAATTATAGCTTGATATGTAGCCGTGTGTACACGTGTATTATTTTTGTACGGTCTTTATTTAAGTTAAACAAATAAACTGAATGCGAACAAATGTTAGTGCTTGTTTTGAACAATGTTCATTTTACAAGACGTCCAATAGTATATTAATACGTATGATAGTACAAGTCATAAATAATGTGTGGAATGACCGATATAAACAATTCACTGAGTCTGACAAAGGTGGCCGGGTCTCTGTCCGCTTGACTTTGATATAGGTATCCTGACTTTGTAGTTATGCCATAAGGGATAAACTTTACCTCATATTCATTGCTCTAAAAATACGAGTTAGTTCAAACTAGTTCTCATATGGAAGGAGGAGGGAATCGTAAGTTAAAGGGAAAACTTTCGAACATCTGTAAACTTTTGGACGACCGACGACGCCGACGCGACCGACCGACGACAACCTATAGAATATAGACTTCGCCTATTACATAGAGAAAATACCTACAATAATTATGTATTCAATACTATGAGAGCTAAGCGTCGAGGTTTAACCATTTAGGTAACTGATTGAATATTGATGTCGAATAAATGCTTTCATACTGTTTATTTTCAATAGTTTAACTTCAAATGATATAATATGTGGCCAAGCCGTATCTGAAACCATTTTGTAGTAAATCTTATCATTTAATAAATATTCTTTTCAATTTAGTTCACATGGCGTCAATATTTTAATTAAACTATCATCATTTTTCAGTAACTCTCAAATCTGATCAAATCAAATCTGATTATAAATTAAAAAGTAAGACTATTTTGAATATCGAGGAATATACATTTAAATTATTTGTATGTTAATAGGTTTTGTGAATATACATGTATTTGTACATTGTATACCTTTTGGTTTTAGGAGCACTCAGTAGTTTTATTTCGTTACGTTAGACAAGTAATGTATTGTAATGTTGATTTTGATGTGCGCTGAAGATTCCATAAAGATAATTATTATTCTTTCCTTAGTTCACAAATACATGTTTATAGATAGGTATGTCAGTATAATAATAATAATCAAATAAGGAGAAATAATTAATATCCTACGTCCAAAGAATAAAATATCGACGACCTCCGTGGTGCAGTGGGCGAATAGTCGGCTGAGACGCAGGAGGTAGCGGGTTCGATTCCCGACGCGGAACAAATGTTTGCATGATCTACAGATATTTGTTTCGGGTCTGGTTGTTTCTCTATATACTATAAGTAATTTACAAAAAAAAAGTATGTAAGTATTCTATCAGTTATCTGGTTCCCATAGTACAAGCTTTGCTTAGTTTGGGGCTAGTTAGCGCTGTGTGAAATGTTCATCATTATTATTTATTTATTTATTAAAATATCGAATAAATTATAAACAGCATGGCAACCTGTTTAGGTACGAAAACATGGTGTGCCTTCCTGTTGCAATACCCCGCCAGGGTTCATATGTGAAACAATTAACCCACTACTTGTGACACCTTGGTCACCATGTGAAAGCAACAAATGAATTGAGTACTGAACGCTGTACAGCTAGCAATACAAATAAATGAAATTTGCAAAGATCAAAAGCAATTTCTGAAACCAAAATATAGTTTGCGAATCCATGTTTGTACCACAGTCCACAGATAACACTGAATCGTGTTTAACCCTTAGTTACGCAATTCGGACTACCTATTTTGTATTTGTATCTGACATTAAAAAATAAAATTATGTTAACAAGGCTTATTAGCTGTCGAAGGCAGGTACCAGGACGGCATAACCCGAGGGTGGGAAGTTATGCAACTGGTAGAGTAGGGTATCGTACGTCACAGACCTTGTAGAAACTCTGGAATACCAATAATCTGTGGCCCTGATAGGAGGCAAGGCGGACCTTCGCACCGACCTTGGAATAAGATGAAGGTACATAGCATGTACCAACTACTTCGTGACCTAGTTTTCAAATAGATAGTGGATTGGTTTAATCCTCAGGTCAATTAATATTACCGTACATATAATGAACTATTTTGAGATTAAAACATTATATCTAGATATAGGTACAATGTAAAAGCAGTTCCGGTATTAAACAAGTTACGTTGTTGAGGAGTTAAAGGATCAAACTTAATGGTGATTTCAATTAAAATAATGAATCGTTACACTCGCCCGACATAAACTCTTTAGCGAGACCATTACAATAAATGATATCATTAGCTTTAATTAAAACGATGAGCATTGTGCAACTGTGTCGATTTGCCGTGCATTTAAATCCACGAGTTTAATAGGATATTTTCCCGTATTAACGTTACTTAATTGGAAGTCATTGGTGCAACAAAAACCGATTGGCCGTGTTTCTATATTACAGTTTTTTTTTTATGGACAAAGCACCAGTGTACACGTGATCTCAAAGACTTAACGTGCTTAGAAAATCGCAAACCACCGGTTTCACGCGGTGACACAAGAAATAAATTATGCTCCTGATGTGCTATGTTCGCCTGGTAGGAGGCGCATGGAAGCGCGCCTACGATCGCGAAATAAAACTGGTAGCAACCATCACAAAAGTATAGGCCGTAAGCCTTAGCGATAAGGTCTGTTTTCAAGATATTATGTATGACACTTGTGTGGTTCTGTCTGTCTCCCGCAGTGGAACGCACATGTGCGAGTGAAACCGCGGTGCGGAGTGGTGGGCTGGTATCAATGACTTTCCACTGGACGGTCGGCATCGGCATAGCGACTGCGATCGTCTGGTTTGTGTTTCTTTATCAAGACAAATATTGGCGATTTTCATCAGATGTTTCAAATTGCATTATATTTGGCTGTTGCTCTCTTCCTCACTTATTAAGTGTTCGTTGAGAAAATTCGATAGCTAGCGATCTAAATACAGTTGTATTCGTTTATTTGGAATTGCAATGTTAAACAAATAAAATTGACTGTTGTAAGAACAATATAAATTAAGTGTGGATAAATATAAAAGTCTGTAATTAATTACACGGACTTATATTTACGGCGTATAATCCGTTAAATAACTCTAATGCCCATCAAGTATGATGATTAGATCGAGACAGAGCTTATAATTACAAGGTTTTCAGTGATTTTTTCCACAAAAGTCTACGTTTTAGTCTCAAAATACAGAAAGAACGTATTCTGAGGGTTTAGTCTCGGTGCAACTTTGCATTTAGGTTATTAAATAAGGACCGTCAACTAATGGTAACCTGATGTATTTATAAATTAGGCACCCTTTACACTAGATAGTAAAATTATACAAGAGGCGCTTTATTTTAAACTTCTCTTTTAATAGCTTTTATCAGCAGATATGGTAAAAAAGCCAGGATGTCACATAGGGTAACAATCGACCGCAAACACGTGTAGACATTTTCCCGTTTATTGTCATAATAACATTACCACAAAGATAACCATATTAAATGGAATATAATATACCTAACGCGTATGTAATATCGCGTCCCCAGCAATTATAATAAGTAATTCAACGACTAATACTGAAGGCAGTTTTCCGGCTGCGTGCGAGCCAGCGTTTCTACGTGCATTCCAAAGGTATCAGAACAAAGGCGCAAATCGGCGCAACACGTAATTGAGTTGCAGTATGCGAGCGTGATGGCCTCTGCGATGTAGGGGGGTAGGGAGCCTTCGGGTCTGGAAGTGATAAGCGGTGCGGCGAGTGGGGCACTGGCACGTGACTGGCCGTCACGCGGTGCGCGCTCGCCGAACGCACTCGGTGCACCCGGGGGAAAGGGAAGCGAGACGCGTAATGCCGCTCGCATAGTCACCTCACTTTTCCCCTACTTCTACGACTCTCACCCGCGCTCTGCCGCCCTGGTTGTTGGAAGTCGTCAGATGGTATGGATTTCATAGAATCCAGAAAATTAGGGTCGACAAGATTATCAATTTGCAAGCAAAATAAAATTGTATCGCTCGGTCGGCTCAGTTGCGCAGACGAGGATTAGAAAACTAATAACGGGTTAAGGGCAAGGGATCCGATAGCAACGTTGATGTAGGTCGGTAGGTAGCTAGCGACAATGCCGACAAACCCATTAGCAGGTAAAATAGCAGTGACTACCTTTAGATACGATTAAACAAACATTTTTTTCGCAATGTCATCAACCTCGCGAAAACGTCCTCGGCTTTCGCTCCACATTTTTTTACGGCGCTCGTTCGTTACGTGACAAAAGTATGACACGTGTAAATTATTTGATGGATAAATTGCTTCTTGGCTATGCAGCGACGGCAGACATCATTCAATGAGACAGGGCTGGGAAATAATGCTTTGTTAAACCATAACCATAGATAAAACTGTTTAACTGTGTGCGAAGGAAACAAGGGCATTAAAAGGTGTTGGGTTTAAGAAATGTCACTGTGATTGGGCATTATGCAACATGTTGAAGCACGTTTCCAATTAGTTCTTGGAGGTCGTAGTATTCCTAGAACTCTACACGATAAGTGTATATCGAAATAATAAAAATCATGGTAAATAGTGACGCTATTACAACGGCAGAAAGCTCAGAATGTCTCGAAAACGTCTCATTACGCTGCCTGTAATGTAATGACGTACTCGGGAGCTAATCGCTTAGTAGAGCGAAACAAAAGAAAACACGATAAGATAACCGCATGAAAACAAATGTGGTTCAGATGTTTACGAAACAAATGTGGCTTCTACATCTGTACAGTAAACTTTGCACTCGAGTTGTACTAACCGAAAAAGGCTAAACGTGATATCGCCTTTAGACCTTAATACCTACGTTGCAAACTTGCAACAGAAAAAACTGAAATTACATCACTAAGTAAGCAATTGATATCACAATGTAAAACACTCTTGACTACATCAGTAGATTATATTTATTTCCTTCTACGGGCCACTTAACATAAAATATAATCTTCCTTACATAAATTATGAAATACTGATTGTTCATCACCTTGATGCGCAATGATTTAGCCGGTACTAGACTACCTATTAAAACTCATAAAAACTATAGCATCACCGGTTACGCAATAATATGGCAAGCAAACGTCCATCTTTATTGGATTACGAGATTATGTCAATGTGTGCGACACCGACATCCATTACGTAAAGACACCATATATAAATCGCCGTTTCTTTCTATTAATTTGTTGCTCATACTAGTCACAACTAATTGTTTTGTTATGGTCGAAATGTATGAGCTTAGCATAAATTCGTTGTATCTGAGGGAGATAACGAACACGATAGATGTGATAAAACAAACGTTCGAAACTAGCACGGAGAGCAAGGCCACAATATGTTTGCTGTAAAAAATCTCTGAAAGAAGTTTCTTAGAAGTTCTAGATATTACAAAAAAGATTATGACAGTTTTATTAAAACGTGAAAGACTTTGTAAACTATTGCCTGAGCCTCCAATGAATTACACAGGTACAATATAGAAATAATATCTTGGATACCTATCGACCGTGTTTCACGAGGGAAAAAATATATGGAAATCCGTGAGCGTGACGGCCTATTTACGGCAAGTGGATGCCAAAGTAAACAAACTTGTGGAACCCTCGTCACTGGGCGGAATATCCCAATTTTACGATTCCTTTCACCTTTTTAGATGCTCTTCCGGACAAGACAGTGCGAAGAATTTATAAAACAAACGAAATTTTGTTTTGAGCTGCTTCAAAATGTTACCTGCTACCTAAAATTTTTGACGATATGGCAACCGGGGAGATCCAAACTTGGAGAGACCTATACAGCATTTATAGCTAAAAGCTCTAGATTCAATTGAGAGAAGAGCCAAGAAGCTCATTTGCAATGACGAGTTAGCAGATGCAAGGCTCCACAGCCTCGAGAATCGTCGTCGAAAGGTTGCATGCCTCTCGATTTTTATCGGATACATTTCTGAGTGTGCTGCGGAGCTTTCCAAGCGGATCCCACCATCCCCATTCTATCATGGACAACGAGACGCTCCGCGATGCGCTACCGCTACATGGTAAACATACCTCCCATACGCACAAAGCGGTACTTTTCCACCTTTATTATGCGCACCGCCAAGGAATGGAACGCCTTGCCTGAGTCTTATGTTTCCTGATAACTACAACCTAGGGGTCTTCAAGTCACGATTGAATAGCTTTCTTCCAGGCAAGCGTGTACCATCATAGATTGCATCATCGCTTACCATCAGGCAAGATCGTGGTCAAACGCTAGCCTATAATTTATAAAAAAACAACAGTGGGTAAAGTCGGGCTGTGGATGACGATGATGACTCAGTAATCAGTATCCAGGCACTAGGTTCGTTCATATCCAATCCACGAGATGACATCATAAGCCCACGATTGTGCATATAGCAACACTACGCACAGGATATCACGTATGTGACCTGGTAATGGTAACAGAGATTCAATACTTAATTTAGGAGGAAAGTCCATATGACATCATACTAGGATACACCCGAAGGTCGTGAAAAGAGAGATTGCGTGTCCATACGTGATCAGAAAATGTGTGTACACGCGTGATGTTTACGAGGCGACCTTCAGACGCCTTGGTGTGCGGGCTTGCAATATAATATAATATTTGAATACATGTTTTAATTCCTTTGTAATGTTAATAATATATGAATGCAAAATTTACAAAAATTCATTCAAAACAATGATTAATCTTGCTATTGCATCGGAATCCTTGACCCCAGTTTTGTTCACAATATGCAGATCAGTATGAGACCAGTCTTCAGATACTTACACTAACTAATAGGTTAACCAATATTTCCCTGTACATCAGAGTACCATAATAGGTGCATGAAATGAAGCTGTGTGAGGCTTCACAGAGCAAATTTCATCGTTTCATGCACAATGTTTTTTAATTGGACTTGCTTGATACAGCACTTTCTACAAAAGACTAATTGTAACTCTACACTCTCCATCATTTAATGCTGACAATTTGAAAAAGAGTTGTTTAGCACGAGCAAACTACTTTCCTTTCATAATACTTCTTTTGTCAAAAATATAGATTTCATTAATATATTACCGTCCAGTCGGCGACGGACTGCGGATATGAAATAACGCAAAAAATGTTAGACAATCATAAACCTGACAGGCGAATGTATAATAAATAATATCTTGACACGATCCACGCTCAATAAATTGTTTCGTGGATGGGCGTGTGAGGCGTGCTCTTGGATTTGTCGTGCAAAAACGACACGAGGCCAACGGCAAGGTCGTAGTGCAGTTGCATTCACAAATCGACACCTAATGTATTAATAACGTTTATTTGTTTGTTACAAGGGATCCGTCATTAATTCTATTAACTTACCTAAATACTCTTTGATCCATTTCTTCTTTGGTGGGGCTTTGATGAGCTCTGACTTAGTAACGGTAGTTTTGACTGGCTCCTTAACAGGACTTATAGCTTGCGAAGTAGAGGGTTTTTCGTACTCCAAATGAGGAACAGTCATATAGGAACTCATAGTCTGCTGTGGTGCAAGCCCGTATCCATTCAAGGGCATGCCGTTTAGCGGAATCTGATGCACGTGGAACGGCTTATAAGCTTTCAGTGTAATCGGTATCGGTTCTACGATCTTCCCGTATTCAGTCTCCCTTGTATTTATGGCTATGGTGTGGACTGTGTCCGTGTAATATTCACCAGGAGTACCCATCGCACCGAAATATTGAGGCTCCCTTCGCCCACTACGATAGCTGGCAGTATCCAGTGTTACGTCGGTGGTTTCCATAAGTATACCCATCCTATGATGGGCCGCAGTATTCATCAACTACCCCTGTGGGTTAATGTCATAGTCTCACTACGTCCTCATTTTCATTATCAGTTCACTAAATATCACCTTTTAAACTCACTCGCGTGTCATTGTGTTTTATAGATCGTCGATGAAACTGTAAAACAATTAATTATTCACAGTAACTTTTACGAACGTTTCATTTGATTATGAAACTTGAATGACATCAAATTTTATTAAGTTATCAAAATGTTAGGCGAAGAAATCCATCGACAACATAGAAAAAGTTCAGGCCTGAAGCCGTATAAGTTGTGACACAAGAGCAGTTTTACGCAACGATTATTCTACTATAACGTAGCTTTTCAAACTAAACAAAGTTTGATGCATTTAATGTTCAGACTTGGTTTTATAAATGCCTATAGAAGAAAGTTTTAAACAAAACTTAACAATATTGGACAAGAATCTACTATCTGCCGATTATAAAGAAAGTAGCAGCATACTTACAAAGTAAAGTTATTCACACAAATTAAAGCTTGTTAGCTTGTAAGTTTCGGCAAACAGATATTCCACGATCCTCTGAACTCCGGAACTAAAGAAGCCATAAGATGGACTAACCAAGTTAAATCAATACTACGACTACATTATTTGCAAGAATGAGAAGCGGCATGTGTGAATAAGGTTGTCTGTCGGTAACGGCAAGAATGGCCGTTTTGTAGCGCTGGCAAAGTTGGCACGGTGGGTACCCGTCGCTCAACAAGTGCGGGGGGCGAGCGCATGGCGCGACGGCACGTGCACTCACCCCCTCCCGCACCTGCCACTGACAGTTCGCTACCTCTACCCACATCATGCGGTCCTGGTAGCGCGGACGATTCAATTGGCAGACATAGTAGATTCCAACTCAAACGAAACAATTACTAGGGGCGTTTAAATACCAGCGCATTTCTCGCAAAGTTTCTGAATTATCATCATTTATGCAATCAGTCAAAGTCAGAATAAGTACTTATTCATCATCATCATATCAGCCACAGGAAGTCCACTGTTTAACATAGGATGCGCAACATAAGTAATTATTACTTATAAGCAATCAAATCTGACGATTAAAAAAAATAAACTGATTGCAAATTGTTGAAGCTTTACAAGAGGCAAATATTTAAATTTTTATTTTTGACGTAAGAACTAACACATTAAATTGGTGTGATCGCTTAGTTCACGTGACGCACCGGGTAAGTTGCTAATTTCCAACTGGGCGTGTCAAAATAAAAAATGTGAAACAAGGAACAGGTGTTGGCGTTAGCGAATCGTACGTTATCAGTTACTCAGCGATTACTACACGTGCCCGCGACTTGCTGACATCACACATGCAAACATGGAACTCTTTACATTACAACATATATATGGACACCGAAAAAGAAGGGCTGTAGATACAAATGTGAGAGAGATAAACCGAAGCTAATATTTTCTGCCGTTATTTAGAACCCGACAAGTTGTTGAAATACCTACAGCTCCGAACATATTGGACACAACCCTTTATTAGCCGAAGTGTCTTTGATATAAAGTTGCAGTTAAAACATCCAACACGACAGAAGAATAATTAGCAACAGTTGAATTATCAACTTCATCAAAGATGAAAGCATTGTTGACGAGTCAATGAACAATAAGGTCTAAGAATATTGAAACGCGGGGAATAATAAACAGTTGAAAGAAGGCGACAATGCAGGATATTAAAGAGGAGTAGGTCAACCATGATAGGTTCTGAGTAAAGTCTGAGCGTAGAGCTGACGCGAGTGCGCACACAAGCACACATGCACACCTCATAAAGCAATATAAACTGCGACACGTGTCTATGTTTATATTATGTAACAGCTAGTTCCCTACTGGTGCAAAGCTGCTACCTACGTACGTTTCAATGCTAGTATTCCCATAGATAGACCAAGATGTGTCATTACGAAGACCGTATGCAATAGAAACGGATATTAGATCAGTCTAGAACCTATACTATACACTTTGTATGGCACACGTTTAGATTCAAAGGAGTGTAATCAAGTTATAGCTGTTTGTATATTTATTTAATTGTGATGTATAAATCTAAAAACCAGGACCGACAGAAAATGCCGTTACGTAGAGACAAGTAAATAACCTAGACTTGAGAAGCACAGACAGGCAATCAAAATATATTCAAATTGATGCATTGAGTCATTTTTCCGACTCGAGTATTAAATGCTTTATCAAACAATGCCGCATGTGGAAGTTAAGTACGGCTATGTAGGGCAGCGACGTTTGCATTTACAAACAAATATATTGCGCAAAATCGTAACAAATAATCAGTTGCGCAATTATGGAATTCAAATTGCCATTATCACATTCTTGATCGATTAATGTTTGAATAAGGATATCGAGAAACTTTTTGTAGCCTTCGATGAGATGCTGCGCAATGGAAACGAATACAATTAAAATTTGTACACCTTCAAATATATCGTCATGTACTGCAGCGCTCCGTAGTATAGTTTGGCAAATTCAAGCTGTAATAATAATGATGAAGGAAGTTTTACATATTAGTCGCTCGCTACACTACTAGTTTATTTTTGAACCCGAACTAAAATGAGGGATTTTATAAATCTGAAGCAATTGTCTGATTGTCTGTCCGTGGCATCGCAGCTCCTACACAAATGGACCAATTTCAATGATAATTGAAAGGTGATGTTTGCGAAATGTTTCTTAGCTACGTTTGACGGAAATCGGTGCAGCTCAAAGATCAAGGGATTGAATTTTTATAAAGATTTACATTTAGAGTGTTTCGAATGCACATTCACTAGATAACTGAACGATAAAAATGTATTTTATGAATGAAAATGTGCAATTTTATTGATTCTCCGACAATAATAAGTTTAGATATGTGGTATCTCGGGGTCTCTTTGCGTGACAAAATCCGCAATGAGGAAATCCGCAGACGAACTAAAGTTGCCGACATACCTCTCAAAACTAGCAAGCTGAAGTGGCAATGGGCAGGCCACATCGCTCGTAGAACCGATAACCGTTGGGGAAGAAAGGTTCTCGAGTGGAGACCACGGACTGCAAGACGCAGCGTAGGCCGGCCCCCCACAAGGTGGACCGACGATCTAGTAGGAATCGCGGGGAGCCGTTGGGCGCAAACGGCTACCAACCGCTCGTTGTGGCGATCTAAGTCCAGCAGTGGACGTCCTCCGGCTGATGGTGATGATGATGATGTTTAGATATTTCTGTTGCTCAGTTATCTATTGAACGTGCACTGATTGTTTGTATAGACATCGAACCACCATAAGATTATTATGTAGTCAACTCTGGATTTTATGTATACCTATATGCTCTGTACATAGGTACGTACGACACTGTCCTTATTAACTACGACTGCTTTTGCCTTGATTATTCTTTCTTTTGTTTGTTTGTTTTAAACTTTCGCGGATATTAATCGCTTTTTATGCAGAACACAATTATTGCTGTTGCAACTAAGTCGAGACATCGGGAAAATAATTAAAAGGTAAATACGCGATAGATACCCGTATAATATTAGTAAATAAGTTTGTTTATTATATTGCAATTTTGTTCCATTAATATAGGTTTAATGAATAATTGTTTCAAAATATGACTATTTCATTTTTATATAATCATTACACTAAAGCAATATGATGTGGTGACAGACCGTTGTTGCTAGTTACAAATTACACAATAACAAAACTACTTGTAACTTCTCGACATAAAAAAATGTTTATCTTTTATCTGTAATACGAAACCCTCCACATTACAAAGGCGATTGCACTTGACCCGTTTAATTCTTACATCGAAACACCAACCAAGTAGCAAGTAGGCAGTTATCGAAACAAATAACTGAGCAGCTTGTAAGCTTAACGTAACTCCTTTGTTTTTAACAGTCTATTTAACGGGTTATCAAAACATAACTCTTACAAAATATGTAATATTGATCGAGCGAAGCGAAATCTCCAAATCAATTTGGACGAATCAGCGTTAGTATGAACCTATGTAGGTATGTATTTTTAAAGAGTAGTACATTATCTGACCCTGATGAAGTTGGTCAAGTTATAATTGGCCAAAATAAGCGATATTCAAAATGATACAGGTAGTTTTATTTTGTTTTTGGCGAGACTGCTCTGAGCTCTGGGATAGGAGTAGGGTCATTACGCTGGATCGCGGCCGTGCGTTGTTTCGCGGCCTCTTAGAGGACCAACAGTATAAATATTGCAATAATAAGAATTCTATCTCACTGTTACCAACGCGTTGTGGCACTTTAAAAAGTAGGATAGTTGCAGAATGTAATGCCTATTCAAATTAATCGGTTAACCTAATCCGTGTGCCGGAAATAAATCGTCAATTTTGCCAGCCGCGCTGACAGCGTACACACGTACGTAAAGCTGCGCAAAAAATAGCGAACAGGTCCCGCTTTCAACGTAAGTATTTCAAGTTTACGATTACTTATTACTAGTGGGATTGTTTTTTGAGTGATCATAGTTGATTGTTTCATGTAATTCTGCATTTATTATGGGAGTAAATTACATTAATACCAGCTTTATTTGGTGGCCGCCAACCAACACAATATTTTTTTAGTAAAGTGGGTATACGGCCGGGTGGCCGTGGCACTAGCTCATTGAATGCAATAAGTTTGCTTTCTTTTCTATTATTAATGTAAATAAAGCTTCTCTTTGTGCAACATTTATTTATTGTTGGGGTTGGTTTAAATGATATGGTTAGTTCACGGCCACCAAAATATAATTTTATACGGATTTTATCTATAATGTGGCCGCAAACTAAAACATGCTAACAAAACAAATCGGGTTCGCGGCCGTCCGAAAATCATATGAAAAATAGACGGCCGTTATCTGACTATTTGCAAATAGAGGTGTAAGTTTACGGCCACTTCTTTCAAACATACGGTTTTGTTTGGTTTTTCGATAAGTTTTGTTATTAAAGATGTATACGAACAAACCCAAAGAAAACTGACTTACACTCCTGAAACTCTGCAGTAGATTTTGCATTAAAAGAAATTCGCGAAGACCAAGTCCCAATCAGGAAAGCATCACGTAAATTCGGTATTCCGAGACGTATAATTCAAGATCGGTTATGTGGCAGAAGAACTGACGAACTAAAAAAACTGGGCCCTGAGCCAGTGCTGGGAGAAGAAGGCGAAAAAAAGTTATAGAGTGGCTTATAAATATAGCCAAATGTGGTTTTTCCAGTGAAGAAACAAGAGCTATTAGATACCGTGCAAAAAATTTCAAAGATTTAAAAAAGCCGAATCCTTTTAAGGATGATCGTCCTGGACAGACATTGTATCTAAACTTTTTAAAACGACAGAGATGTCAGTAAGATCTGCAGAAGGAATCAACAAAGCTCGCGCTAGGGTGACCGAAGAATCGTTTCGACTGTGGTTGAAGACCTAACAGAACAGAATATAACCTAACAGTACTCTCAACATTTAACGTTAATGGTGAGATGTGCCCGCCATTGGTAGTTTTTCCATATAGAAAAACTTAGACTTAACACAAACTTTTTGGTGGTCTAATACATATTAGACCACCAAAAAGTTTATCAGACGGCATGCCACAACACTGGAGTCCAGGAAGAAGCGAATCCGGGTGGATAAATGGATGACAGAATTCATCAATTGGATAACAGAAAATAATATCAAGAAGCCCGTTCTTCTGCTAGTCGATGGACATAAGTCGCTCAATATTAAAGACATAGGTAATGTCTTTAATGTTGAGCTCTATCTGTGAAGAGCTTGGTATTATTTTATATGCTCTTCCCCCGAACACTACGCATATGCTGCAGCCTGCCGATGTCAGCGTGTTTGCTCCGTTAAAAGCCCAGTGGAAGAGTCACGTCAGAAAATTCCTTGGAAAGCCAGAAAATTTGAACAAAGCTGTAACAAAAACAACCTAGTGGTTAGGAGTTTCAAGTAAGGAAAAAACGGAGGAAAAATAGAGAAAGGAAAGAAGAAAGGACAGAGGGAAGAATTGTTGCAGAAATTATGAAGGTGAGTTGGGAGTAGAAGGTAAAATGCTGTAGAGATTAGAATGCCTGAATGACGAGATTGTAGTGCGTGACCCCAGGTTAGATGAACAAATCCTGTGTAAATAAGAGATGTTAGAATAGTGTAAGGTAAGGTTAAGTTAGAGCACAAGAAAGGAAAGAATACTGAAGAGAACGTGCTTTTTAAGAGTATAGGCATTTGAGTGAAAATTGCAATCATTATGCCCTATGTGGAAATTTATGATAGAACCATTATATGGTGAAAAGTGTACAAAAACGCAAAAAAGTATGAAATACTCGTAAGTCATTATTGTATGTAAAACTGGCGGCCGCGAATTAACTTTAGGATGGCCGCGAACTGAAAAAAGTGGCCGTCAACCAGCATTTTGAGCAAATTTTAGGTAATTATTTATTTAAAAAAAAACTGTTACAGTAGTCCTCCAATACTAATTTCGAAAAATAACTTGATGATATCTGCTACGCCTAAAGAAACAATCAGAACCTGAATAATGGACATATCATACTCATTTCAAGGAGCAAAGGTGGGAAGGCGACTAAAAGGCCGCCAACCGGCGCAACGACCCTATACGGATCCCGATTGTACGGCCCGCTTTAGCTGTTCATCGATATACCTATTATCCTGGAAGATGATGTAGTTTATACTGGCAAACTTAGATTGGAAATAACTGCGAGTTGATGCACTTAGATGCAAATATAGTATATGCACGACCGGGGGTTAGTAGCGGATTTAGTAGAATCAGTGGTTGAAACAAAAGGCACAGAAAATCAACCTTCAACGGCTGTTACAAAGTTTAGCAGTTTTTTTTACAACTGTAAAGTCGAGACTCATTCGGACTAATTTCCAAACTAAGAAATCCCACACACATTATTAGCTTTCAAAATTAGTTCGTTTGTTACCAGAATTGACAAACACAATACTTTTCACCCTTTTAGCAAAAACTAGAGGAGTATTTTTAAAGGACAAGCAATTTTACCTTTTTGTTTCAAATTCAAATGTGTATATCGAATACCTTTTGGGTTGTCTTGTAGGTTTTACACGACCCTGAGCGCCCGAAAAAAAGAAGTAATGTTTTATACATACTGATGAGATAAGTAGCATTGATCCTCGGGCTTGCATCCTGTGCATTCACCTATAGGACGTCATTATAGCCTGCTTTAGATGATGCGGTTCAACATGTTGCACGCTTTAATATTTGTATAACAGATTCTTTTAAACTGGTCAGGAAGTTTGTGGTACGGCTGTTGGCCTATCTAACCGACGACATTGAAGACAAGATTAAATTATTACACAAAATTAAATAAACAATACATAATATCACTGTCTATCATATATAATATCACACAATTTAGTCTCAAAGCGTGCCATATTCCTACTATACATTACTAGGTTAGGCATGCTAGCCAGAAATTAGATCTGATAACATACCTACGAGCTGTCGGAATTCGCAAGGTATGTAATTTCTTTTGCATGTTGTGTGATTCGTAGTATCTGCAGCAAGCTGTCCGCTAACACATTAAAGAAGCATCGCCTACACCCCGCCCTGAGATTGTGGTGCTCGCTCGGTTAGAACAAAAACTGGACAACAAATCGACTATCGAAGCGATTAAGACAACAGTATAAGACAGAGTTTATACGTGGAAAATATTATGTAATGTTTCGTTACTACAGGAGTGTGAGACAGTTTTTCCTATTTGCTGAGATGATCACCAATGATAAGACATATGCCAGCTGGACGAAGACAAAAGATAAACCTGTCCAATGATGTCGGTGGATTACGGAACGCGATTTAATTGTAACTGATCTAAGAGTCGAGATAGTGCGAAAAGCTACTGCTAGAGCGGTCCAGGGCTGACCGTCCAGCGGCCCTGGAGGTCGCTGCAGCCGCAGCAGCGCACGTGGGGCCAGGTGCCGCCGACCTCGCGCTATCTCGTCTCGACGCTCGAGGTCGCGATGATAACGCACGCTATTTTCGACAGACGCCGTCAGCTCGACGCGTTCGTGACCGTCGCAAACGCAGCCGAACAGAGAACTCCCGAAACGGAAGCGCGGACGATATCGCGGTTTAAAACGCACTTGACGACCACCGCCGCCGACGCGATACGCTCGACGACTGAGCGGGTCTGTCTGAGTGAGCGCCGCGGACGGACGGCCGTCTCTCGGAGGAGGGCGAGAGGCGGGAGGTGCGCGACCTCCGGAGCCCGCGCGAGTGAAACGGCCGTCCAAATCGCGAGGGGAGGCGGCGCGGCGCGGCGGAGACGGACGGGGCGCGCACGCGGTCGAGCGCAACGCTCGCTGCACCGCTCTCGGCTTTACATAACGCCGCTGCACGCGCACTCCGCTCGCCGAAACGAGGTCGCCTCGCCGCAGGACACCCACAGAATTTAAAGAGCCTCTCGCCCGCCATCGCCATCGCCATTAGCACGCAGATGACGCGTTCAGGAGTCGGCCGCGCCGGAGTCAGTGAACCTCGTCGGATAAGGTGAATGGAACGGTGCAGCCGATGCGAGAGCGATCTATCCGCGAACGTAGGAGTCGAGTAGGTAGCGCTAGCAACGCACTATTCCATAAGCACGACGCCGACGTCTAGCTTTCTAATGAAACAACAAGACAACGCAAACGGCGCTGCGGTTGTACTTGCCGTGCCTATGCAAATACATAATCAATAGCCACTATTACTCTGCTCGAAGAAAGCGGTCAGAGCACAATAGTTAACACAGAACTTGAACGTAAACCTGTGGATTGGACGACGAAACTCTGGTTCGACATGACATCATCCGCTGAATCACCGGACTGGATACAACTCAGAAGCTGCGATTGTTTATCCATTGGAACATGCTGCAAAACATTACGCAAAAGACTACGGTTTACGTCAGGGGCTTTTAATATTTCTAATATGATTTTGCCATGTTGGTACTAATGTTTTGCGAGCTACGAGTAAGTACTGAGCCTCCTACGCCGTAACCAGTGGCACGTGTTATCTCATATACCTAGGTACCTAAGCAATACGTTTATCTCAGAGTAGTTTACGAGATAGATGGGCGACTATTAATAGAGAAGGACAGGACAGACATAATTGCAGTTTTAACTGTGAATTACGAATATGTACGGTGGAAGCGGAAGGATGAAATCTTTATTTTTATTGCAGACATGTTAAAAGTAGGTACGCTTCTTAGCAAATAAGGTGAAATTTTAGCACTCATATCAATGCAAGAATCGAACAGCATCCTTTTTGAAAAAAACATAACAAGAACCCACTACGGCTCAAGGACAAAAAAGTTGCAAACATATATATAATTTAAACTCTAACGCATCTTTTCGATTGACCTAATGATCTAAATAGGTTTGACATTGGCCTACCTAACTAGGGTGGCAATATCAAGGGGGAGGTCGTGTAACTCACAGGAGCGCAAATCCGCTGGTTCCGAGGGGATAGAGGGGACGCGACGCATGCGTGTTGCGGCTGACCTTGGCTCGGTGCAGCATGCATACCCAGGGGGGAGGGGAGGGCAGAAGGGGGGTAAAGTCCCCTCTTTCACCCGCTCCGGGGAACACCAGCTCCCCTCACCTGCCGGTTTAGCAGGTTGTTGCGATGCGACCTAGCGTGCCTAGATTCTATTTGCGGAATTCAGGATCCGATCAGAGGCCAAAAACATTGATTTTGCGTAACGAATATGTATCAAGACAAAGGAAACAGTATAAGCATCGACATCTGTGTGTGATAGTAATATTTAAGGGGAAGGGTTCGTAGGTAGCTGATTTTGAGATGAATTTGAGAATTACCTGGCAATTTTGTTGATGCTCATCTAACATGGGATAATTCAGAGCTTTTTCTGGTTTTAAATATGTATGTCGGTCGTAAATACTAAATCAAATAATCTAGTAGCCACAGGCGAAAGTATTTGGAACGTTGTAATTAGTTAATATTTTAAGTAAATAGATACAGATACATGCAGAGACTGAAATGTTAGGGATATGGCTATTTACATTTGATTTTTAAGCTACTGGTGGGTGTACACGATGACAGCCACCAGTACGCACGATGGTGGTACACGATGCTTGTTAAATTTCGTAACGTTAGTTACTTTACCAATGACGCATTATTTTCGGTTTCAATAAATCCTAATTTCAACAGGGTTTAAGGACAATTCTGCTCCAATTGCAGGTAAACATGCCACAAATTAGCACTTCAAGGAAAATTACGATTCTCTACCCATTTCTGTGTAAATTTTATTGTTTAGGTACTTTTAGAGACAGCAAATATTCAAGACATTTAAGGATAATACAACACATCTATTAATTTGTTATATTCGGTAAATTTCAGTAAATTCTTTTTTTGAATTGCATTGGTTACCATTACATTTTTCCCAGCCTTTCGATTCTTGAGACCTTTTGATAGTTCATTGCATGTCTGACGCCTATTTGTAAAGCGGTAATTAGTTGGAATCCGTCCGAATAGGCGCGGCGATGCGAACAATCATCAAGGCTCGTGTAAGGTCGTCGGTACTCGGCGGACAGAATGGTGAAAGGAGCGACCTCGGCATCTGCTACTTACTGGCCACAGAACATGCATTTGTAATGACTGAACAAGTTTCACTCACACACTCGAGACAAACACTCGAGTCTTGCATGCGAGCGATACCGAACTTGAAATGAAAGCGCAAAGGTCTTCTTCGCGAAATGAGACGATTAGCATCCGTTTTGAATTAAGAAATAGCTCGATTCATAAGCGTTATTAAACTGGTCGCTATTGTACTAAATGATATTGCTATCTAAAATGAGTGATATGGAGCAATATGTTTAGCTCACGAGCCATATATACTAATAACAGAAGTATAAAATGCTCGATAAATACACGACTTGCAGCAAAAAGTAGATGCTTGTTCAGAAGAACGAGTCTTCTTTTTCTTCTATTTATCAAAGTTTCACGATCACTGTACATAATTACTGATTGAAACGGGTATTTATCGCGTATGTAACTTTTTTATTTGTTATCCCTGTTGATAACATGATGTTTCGACTGTTGCAACAGCCGTGGTCGCGGGCAGATGGATTCTTCTTTTTGTCCTTTTTTAGCAAACTAAGGGGCACACATTTTATAACAAACTCCCAAGTGATGTACAAAAATTGACAATTAACAAATTAAAAACCCTAATAAAAGCAAGTCTTTGAAAAAAGCCTACTATAACGTATCGGATTATTTAAATTACAGAGAAGCTTGGGATTGAAATTGCTCCAACTCGTTCAAAAATGTTACAATTTAGACGTATATTATTTTCTTTATTGTTATGTATTCATAAAGGATCATTCAAAAAAACAACCAGCCTTGTTTCTCGCCTTTCTTTCCTGGCTTGATTGCGAAGGAAGAGGCAGTAAAGTCGACGTTACAAAGTGATTCTTATGATTGTAACGAATAAAAAAATATTAATTTTGTAATATGTCAAGTTAATTTCCTATCGTCTACGCGCTGTATAACTATTTAATGTCACGATAAAGAAAATTATACGAATAATGCTACTACTTCATCTTCGCTTACCCGACTGGTTTGAGGACGCGTAGTATATTGAACTGTACGCAGTGTTGTGTATTCTGTGCCGCGCTAAAGCCTTGCGAGCCTACTCGCATTGTGCGTTGCGATTCCTATGCGTCTGGGCGCCTGGTACTTGCGCCAGGTTAGCCACTTTCAAACAGCGGTGGCGTGCTATAAAAATACATAGCACGCACACAATGTCAATAAAAAAAATACCGAGACCAATAATATACTAATAAAAGAACGATTTTTGTTTTTGTTCGAGTAAAAGTTAAGATTTTGTATAATCTGATTCAGACATCAATGGTAAATGGTAATCCTCCAACTCTGAATGAGGATATTGTATTATTATTGCCTATGGTTGGTATCAGTTTTCGATTTCTATCCTACACTGTTATTTAAAAATAACAATATGAAATTAAACTTACACTATGGTTACTGTTAGAACAGCTTTGATGTTTGGAAATTAATTAACTGTAAACCACTGAATGAAAGTTAGCTTGAGTAGTCAATCGGGATGGCCTGGATAACTGAAGAGTCGGAATCCTGATGTTTACATGGAATGGATCAAAGAACCCCAAACTTCAGAGCTCTTGGTAAAGTACCTAACCGGAGGAATCGCATTGATGACATGTGTAACAAGATACGTGTTTTGTGTTGACTATTTAGTATTTCACGCTTTCTTTACACCTCTCTCTTTAGGACGACTAACGCGGTCGGCCGTTTATTCTCTGTCATTATAAGCATACAAGTATTGATATACCTATATCAATCTATGTATATACATTTCATGGGTTTAGGACCTTAAGTATCTTATTATATAAGTATATTAAATATATATAAGTTATCTTTTAAGTATAAAAACATGTGTTAGTGTTAAGTACAGTAAAAGCTGCTTATTCGCGCTTCTTTCATTCGCGTTTTCACTATTCGCGGGTTAAAAAATGCCACCCAATTCCTATATTCGTGGCGAAAGATTTCTTTATTCGCTTATCTATACGGCATATCGGTACATACATATTAATAAAAACCGGCCAAGTGCGAGTCGGACTCGCGCCCGAAGGGTTCCTTACCATTATGTATAAAAACGGCAAAAAAATCATGCCTGTTGTATGGGAGCCCCACTTAAATATTTATTTTATTTTAATTTAATTATTTATTTTTAAAGTGAATTAAATATATATTTATATATTTCAAGCGTCTATCTGTTGCCGTTATCAAGTTTTAAGAAATCAGAAAGTTTACATAACTAGATAAAACTCTTCTTAGGGTTAAGCTCGCCTTTGTATTTGTCCTCTATTTCTGTACATTTTCATGTATTTTTTTGTGTAGATTAACGAATGGCGCTGCAAAATTATTATAAATAAGGTAGGCACGGAACCCTAGACGCGCGAGTCTCACCTGCACTTGACCGGTCTTGTCTTTTTACCCGACTACCGGCAAAGCCAAAAGGGTTATGTTTTTAGAAATCTATGTATGTATGTCAGTATGTATGCATATATTTACCTATGTTCTACCGTAGAGCACAAACTACTCGTCCGATTTTGATGAATAAGGTGTCAACCGATTCGTTATTATGACTGGGTGACATATATATTACGTAGTCTGATTTCAGTTTTTAAACTTATATAGCTTGATTTATGTGTAGATTATAAAAAGGTAAGATTCTATAACGCATATATAAGTAGCAATCTATGCACGATTTGGTACAGAACTGCCAAAGAATATATGATTACGACAACATCAATATATCGACATATAATTATCGATAGCCCGTAAGGCACTGCCCACGAAGGCTTGCATAACCCGCCACGTGCCTAGTACAAGTACGTGCAAGTACACATCAGGAATGACTATTATATAATTATACGGATGCAGTCCTATCTGTACGTGTACGTGAGTTATCAGTTATCGCATATCAATTTCACTGGTAATATTATAAATGCCTAGATTCAGTATTTCTCAAACTTTCGCGATCACTGTACATAATCACTGATTTAAACGGGTATTTATCGCGTACCTTTTTTATTTTTACCCTGACGTTAATAAGAAGGTACATACGCGATAAATGCCCATTTAAATCAGTAAGTGCAAGATTTATGTAGATGTTTGTTGCTTAAAAATTTTAAGGTCGCCTGGAAGAGATGGATCTTAGCGATAAGGCCACGCTTTGTTTGTTTTTATTTTTTTTTATTATAAAAAAAACATATACATACTTATAAAATTATTACACCTAAAAAACCTTAGTAGGTTTGTCCTGAGTGAAAATTCGATATTCCTCTTTAGTATATTTATAACTATAAGTAACTATAGGTAGTTCCGTACCTCAAAGGAAAAAAGGAATCCTTATAGGATCACACTTTGTCGGTCCTACTGTTTGTCTGTTAAGAACCTTTTTCTCAGGAACACGTGGAGGTATAAAGTTGAAATTAATATCAAATACTTAGGTCTACGGTTCCTAGGAGCTGTAAAAATATCATGTGTCTAAGTTAACGCAATCAAAAAATACGGCCATATATACCGCATATTTTGACACACGCAAATAAATCAAAACCTATAGGGTACTTCCCGTTCGCCGTTCTTGAAATTTGGCAAAAAACAAGGTTTCACTGCACAAGTAAAAGGAAAAAACAGAAAACCGTTAATTTGTACTTATATCAAATAAAAAAAATTGTTTACGGAACTCTCGGGGCGCGAGTCAAATCGCATTTATTGGGTTTTTTAATTATTTCTGAGTGGATTTTCAATAAAAAGTTATCTCTCCATCGGCAGTGTCGATTTGTATCACATTTATTAGAATAAGATTTGGAACAGATATAGTTAGTGACCTAAAAAATAGATACCTTAAATGTGTGTACATTTAATCGGGGTGCTACATAAGCAAAGCCGTTACAAGATGCTAGTAGAAAATAATTTATGGATTACAATACATAACAAAATAGGATTGTTTATAAAGAGGAAAACCACAACTTGCGTAAAGAAATATTGAATAGAAGAAAAACAATTCACAAAACAAATGTAAATGGAGCTAGGTTTTAGCACTTCAAAATCCGTTTCTGATTGAGATGAAGACCACAATATTGGACAAGCAAGAAATAAGTTTTTTTGCTAAAAAAATAGTAAAAAAACATTTATTATCGGAAGCGGAATCTTCTAAGCAAGTTAAATAAAAGTCCGGTCAAGTACGAGTAGGACTCTCACGCCGCGCCGAGGATTCCGAACCTAGCTATCTAGGTTTATTTATTTATCTTATTTATGCAGCGTCATCTAGTTGTGACCGGTAAACCAAAAAAACTTTTAAAACAGATATCTCAAAAACTGTTCTATATAGAGACTTGGTTATAATTTTCCTATACTTTGCATATATATCTATCAACCATATTAATTTCAGATTTGAAGATTTTTCTTCGCAAACTTCGGAGATAAGGAAGGGAACGGTATCGCACTTGACCGATCTTGTTTATTGACGACGAGCTAAAACGTAGCCGGTCTCAGTTTAGTTAAGAAATCGTAACAAACAGACAGAGAGACAGAGTTATTACTCGTGCGCGATAACTTGGGACCTGCTAGGAATGCGACTCCCCGACCGCTTCCCCTGCACTTCCCCGATGGCGCACGTATTGTACCGTTCGCATCACTAGGGTTTTTAGTCTCGTACTGGCCTACGTCACGTAACGACGCGCTCTGGAATTCTTTTAGTTTTCGTTTGTGTTATCGTTTTGTTGTTGTAGTTTTTGTTGTTATAGTTTGTAAAAAGTTTGTCGACAAAAGTATTGGGACGATGACCTCTTACAAGAGACGAATGAATCGCAATTAATTGTAAATTTATCGGATACCTCTTCGTCAAGTGATTATAGTGAGACTGAGGACGAAGAACAACCTCTAGAAGGCATAAATCCACTAAGTAGTGACGAAGATGAGATAATGTAAATAATAAGAGATAAAACAAATGTATAAACTTAAACATTGTACATATTTTTATTTTATTCAAATAGTATAAAAAAGAATAGATAAAAAGCAGCGTCCCCCTGAGTAACATAATAAATTAGGTTAAAAAAAACAAAGACGAAGCCGCGGGCGGCTGCTTGTTATGTTCGCTTTTTTGCGGGCGGTACAAACACGCCAATATGACGTCACCGCGCTCAGGTCCCAACTTATCGCGCACGGGTAATACCTTCCAATTTATAATATCATTGTGGATTATATTTTTTTATTTTAGGAACGACAAACAGGATTGGATTAGTCAATCTATACTAATATTAAAAAGAGGAAATTTGTATTGAATAGGCTCCGAAACAACGGGACCGATAGAAAAAAATATTTCACTGTTGGGAAGCTACACTATCCTCGGGTGACATAGGCTACTTTTTACCCAACTGCGCAGAAGGAGGGTAATGTTTTTATTGAAAAACTACGCGTGCGAAGCTGCGGTTTGGTCAGCTAGTTACTTATAAAAACCCTGTTTATTCACCATTTTCAGAAACACTGAAGACTGTGTGAAGTACCTAACGGCTCTTAATTGTTAAAAAAATATCAAAATATCTTCGAAAACAAAATACCCGAGTCTTAAGAAATATTTAGAAATTCGAACAAGGGCTTCCTGCCACGTGATCTGAAAGTGTAACAAATAAGATGTAGATTCGTTACATAGTGCATCTCATTCATAAATACCTTGCTAAGAACCACAGAAATAAGTTCAGGACAGTTCATTAGCCCGGCATATCATTCGGTATATAGTTTTCGAATTGCTTATTTCATTAATGTGAATTTAAGATTGTATTCTGAAGGAAATGCTAGTTCTACGATTTGCAACCAGGCGTTATAATATTATAAATTCTAAAGTAACTGTTGTTATACGTTTGTTTGTTATACGAGGGGCTACACCGATATTTCGGCGCAGTTGCATGCGCCATGATCACGGGTAAACTCAGTGAGTTTACCCGTAATCATGGCGCATGCGCCAATGCGCCGAAATATCGGTATACTCAAATACTCACAAATCATGGTATTTATCCCGTTTTTAGTATAAATAAAAAAAAAATATTAATGGTCAAAAATGAATTTATGTTTCTCAAAATATTCTCCCTTTGCGTCAATGCACTTTTTCATACGATTGAACCAATTTTGAAAACATTTGTGCCACTCCTCCGTGGTGACGTCACATACATGTTTTTCATACTCTTCGACAGCCTCTTCTGGTGATGAAAACCGTTGATCGTGTAATTGGTTCTTGATTTTTGGGAACAGAAAAAAGTCACACGGTGCCAGTTCAGTTGTACGTTTTTCGCTTGCAAAAAAACATTTGTCTGTCTGGCCGTGTGGGAACATGCATTGTCGTGGTGCAAGATGATGACGGCGTTTACCGTTATTTTCACGGAGTTGGTCAATAATTTCCGGTAAACATATGGTCGTGTACCAGTCACTATTCACGGTACAACGATTTTCTAAAGCAACAGTAGCCACGTGTCCAGTTTTATAAAAAAAAAAGCAATCATCCGCTTCGAGGCACTTTTCACGCGCGCCAATTTGGTTGGTTTCGGTTCATCTCGAAAGACCCATACGCTCGATTGCTGTTTCGTTTTGGGATTATAGCTATAAATCCATGTTTCGTCACTTGTTACTATGTCCCACACCAAATTGGAAACCCCTTCGTTGTATCTGGCAAGCATAGCACGGCACCAAGCGATGCGGTCAGAATTTTTGAGCATCAGTCAAATTGTGTGGGATCCATCGAGAACAGAGCTTTCACACACCCAAATATTATTGTAGGACCTACCATGAGATCCGGACATCTTTGGACATAGGCATGATTCAAATACAGTCATATTTGAATAATGCTATGTCCAAAGATGTCCGGATCTCAGGGTAGGTCACATGCCTGTGTTTCGATCATACGGCGCACAGCATCAATGTTTTTGTTGTTCACAGCGGTGCACGGGCGACCTTCACGAATTTCATCATGGAGATTGACACGACCGCGTTTGAATTCTGCAAACCAGCTATAAATAGTCATCTTGCATGGTGCTCCTTCGCCAAACACAGATTGAAACCGAACAACGCTCTGCTAAGCTGTCAAATTACACTTAAAATCGTAAAAAATCATGCAACGAAAATTGTCCCGAGTTAAATCCATTTTATTGTAATCAGTAATCAATCACGCAATTTTTAAAATGACGCCATAATGTGAAAACAATTGACAATCGGATGAAACAAATTTTATTCTACGGCTAAAGAGTTCCATTTTCAAATGTAGTAATAACTTTTTAAATATTGTTTGTGTAAATGACCAATTCCGGAAACTTTTAGTGTCACCTATGTATCTTCACGACTAAACGGCTGGACCGATTTCAATGAAATTTAGTAATAAAAAGATTATGACTCGGATTGAGACACAGTTAATATACCTTTTCACTTGTCAACCAACCACCGCTTTCGTTGGAAGCTGTCAAAAAATCAACACTTGTGTCTCGTTCACGCTTGAGCACGGGTTCTAGAATACGAGACTCGAGTTTTTTCACCGACTTCAAAAAAAGAAGGAGGTTCTCAATTCTGTTGTATTTTTTTTGTGTGTCCTCAGAACACCATCATTGATCAATCGATTTGTTTTTTTTATATAAGAGAATATGATATAGGTACTTTCAGGTTGGTCCCATAGAAATTTCATCAAAATCGTTTCAGTAGTTTTTATTCTGTTATCTGAAGTAGCATATAATTTTGATAAAAAGTTAATTGTTTTATCTTATTTGAATTGAACGCAACTCCTCCATGGATAATTAGACCGGGTTAGATCCATTTAGCACTTGCTTGTATTGAATTATTTAATCATCTGCTTGAAGGAGACAACGGATACTAGATAGGGGTATCGCAAGCTGACATCGAATCACGATCGAATAACGGTGAAGCAGACAAACCTACCAGTGACTGCACAGTGCTCTGACAAACAGTGATTCATGTCCATTCTACGGGACTTCCACTTACACACACAAACGCATGCAGTCACACGGACGTTAGGATAATCAGGATACATTGTGAGAACGAGACAACAGTTAAATCTCACAGCACAAAATAATCACAGTTATGTTAAGTCAGATCAACTAATCAGTTCAGTTGTTGGCACGCATCCGAATGTGTATATTCTGCATGCTTGGAAAAACTTACTTGAAAATACAAGCGATAAAGCAATAAATTCGGTAAAACCAACGTATTTTTTTTTTGTTTTATAAAACCAGTAATGTAGTCAGCCAAACAAAGTTATACTATTATTTATCCAGAAGTTCCGGTGTCTACAATCCGTCTACCAGCTCTTAAGGAACAAATATTAGTGAATGAATAATTACACTTTCACCTAGGCTAGGATTGATACAAATCTGGAGGCAAGATCTAGATAAGTGTTTTTAACCGACTTAAAAAAAGAAGGAGGTTCTCAATTCATCGGAATTTAATTTAGGGCTCCGTACCCAAAGGGTAAAACGGGACCCTATTACTAAGACTCCGATGTCTGTCTGTCTGTCTGTCTGTCCGCCTGTCACCAGGCGTCTCTCTCGTCGACTGTATCTCGTGTGAATGAACCGTGATAGTTAGACAGTTGAAATTTTCACAGATGATGTATTTCTGTTGCCGCTATAACAACATATACTAAAAACTAAATAAAATAAAAATTTAATTTACTACAAACATGATTTTTAGGGTTCCGTACCCAAAGGGTCAAACGGGACCCTATTACTAAGACTCCGCTGTCTGTCTGTTTGTCACCAGGCTGTATATCATGAACTTGGATAGTTAGACAGTTGGAATTTTCACAGATATTGTTTTTCTGTTGCCGCTATTACAACAAATACTAAAAACAGAATAAAATAAATATTTAAGGGGGGCTCCCATACCATAATATTTATTTGCTCGATATTGATAACGGCAACAGGATTATTACAGATATTGATAACGCTTTAAATATTCACAGAATATTTAGATATAATATATTCACTTTAAAAATAAATAATTAAATTAAAATAAAACAAATATTTAAGTGGGGCTCCAACACAACAGACATGATATTTTTGCCGTTTTTATAGTTAATGGTACGGAACCCTACGTGCGCGAGTCCGACTCGCACTTGGCCGGGTTTTTTTATGTATGTTCCCAAATTACTGTAGCCTGGAGCGATTTAAGACATTCTTTTATTGTTTAAAAGGGTATACTCCCCAGGTGGTCCCATTGGCACCAAGTCAGGATCTGATGATGTGATCCCAAAAAAATCGAGGACAACCCTCAAATTTTATAGGGACGCAATTCGGTTTTATGTTTGTTATTAGCTCAGAACTCCGTCATTTATAAACGGATTTGGAAAGTTATTTATTTATTTGAATGGATATACTTTCAAATGGGTCTCATAGAAATTTCATCAAAATCAGTTCAGTATTTTGGTTAAGTCGGTTACGTTTTTGCTAAAAAGTTACTGTTTTAGCGCATAACTTCGAGCAGGGCCTCTGTTTACTTATTTACTGTGCAGGCCATATTGGCCAATGATAAGTGTTGAGCAAACACGATAAGGTGGTATCGCCGGCCTTGTGGAACTACCACTGCTTTCCAACAGGCATTTATATGTAAAGTGTAGCGATAGGCGACCATTTCTACGGACATTTATGTGTCCCTTTTGGTAAATAACAAAAGTAATGTCAGAGACAGAAGGCTTTAGATAAAGATGAGAACATGATCTTGTTTGAATAAAGGATTTCTGAGTAAGCGGTTCCGTCATACTATGATGACCGGTTGTGAAGTTCGTCATTTCACTGCGATAGTATTGCACCAAATAACTTTCTATCAAGTTAAAGATTTTATAAAACCCATATGCCAACTTGATTGCAAATAATGCAAGCTGTCTCAGTTTGTTATAGTCTAGAGTGATGCAAGGAAAAAGGCTAAAGTAAACCAACACAATTTTCCCGGTTAGGATCTCAAGCCCGTCACTATTTGATGACGGAAAAATGTATAAATCATTGTTGGTCAACACTAACCATTTTAAAACACAACACACTGAGTAAGTTATTGCTTAGTTGTCACGGCGGCAGTAAATTGGCTTTAACGTGCCGTTTATCGGCGGTTTCGATAATACAGGAGACAGTGAGTTCATCGACTAGCGCAGGGCTGCGTACTATCCGGGCAAGTTCTGGACCCAGCGAGAGTTGGTCACCGAGTGATTTGACAATTCATGAGGGCGATTGACTATTCATGCATGTAGCTTTGTGCAGTTGATAAACGTTTTACTTGTCACCGGGTGATTTACAAGCTAAATAATGAAGAGGGGGGGGGGGGCTGTAGTTTCAATTACAAGAGCGTAACAAGCAATATCAGTTTATAAACTGAAACTAGTCCTATAACGTTCTCGTGAAATCCAGTCCATCCAAAGGTTGTCCGGAAGAGATCACTTTTATAGATATGACCGTCACTTATATTTCGACGTGTCTTGTTGTTTGATTTTTATATTGTTTGATCTGACCCGACTATGCAATACCATGTCGATGGTAGCCTATGTCACCCGCGCCATAATAAAGAATCTATTGACACCTCATTCATCAAAATCTGATGTGTAGTTTAGGCGCTACGGTGGAACTTAGGCAAATACAAACATACGTAGACTGCTAAAAACATAACCCTTGCTTTTGGTTTTACTGTAGTGGGGTAAAAAATAACGAGATAAAAAAGGTGTAGGGCCGCAGTTTGGCAGCCCTGTAGCCTGCACTGCGTACGAACAATGGCCGAGAGGCACCGGGCTCACGCACCGTTACGCAACCATGCCTTGTGCCAGTTTTTACAAGTAAACAGCGTTTAAATACCTCTCAAACCCTTACCTAGAGAATAGCTCAGCCAGAAATCTGCAAAACAAAGCTAAAAGAACCACATTCAAAGTTCATTCACCTTACGCTGATTATTTGCCCATGCATTTCAGCCACATAAGGTCAACTAACTAGTATTTGAATAACCTGAACTTATTGGGTATGTAACTTGTGCAATTATAGTTAATATAGTTTATGAAAAACTATCTTTCTAGTGACTTTTCCATACACGTTATTTCGCTTTTATTTTAATGATCTGTGTGTCTATCGAAGGTACTCCAGTGAATAGTGAGTCATGCATATAACAAACGCTGAAGAACGTGTCAGATAAGCGGATTGTAAAGCTCGACTCGATTGTAAGACTCGAAACTAAAAGTGCATCAAACCAATTCCTTGTACAGTAAGGAAAGTGCAAGTTTTGAGAATATTACGTTAGTACTAGCTTCTTTTTACTAATGGCCTAGCAAGTATTTACCCTGCCTATTGTGTTATTTTCAGGGGACAAATTGCATCTGTTTTCAGTTCAGTTCAGTCGCACGGGTTATTTAGCAATAAACGTAACATATTATGATTCTTATGAATTATGTAGCATGTAATAATGTCGTATGCATGCAGTCCTGCACTATTTCGGTGTTTCGTAGGAGTTTGAACAATAACTAAAAGCCGACGCGTGAATGCTTTTGGCATCAACTCGGGTTTTCGGATCAAAACAAATTCGCTACGATAGCAGTTTAATTCGGTAAAACTATATCG
The DNA here is from genome assembly GCA_918857605.2 of Philereme vetulata. Taxonomy (NCBI): domain Eukaryota; kingdom Metazoa; phylum Arthropoda; class Insecta; order Lepidoptera; family Geometridae; genus Philereme; species Philereme vetulata. The sequence continues at coordinate 3,877,929 of OU975420.1, forward strand.
GGGATCGAATCAGTCCTTAAATTAAGGATACATTGTGCAGTTCGCTGCGTGTGCGCCGCCCCTCCACGCGTCGATCAGCTGACCGGCTGGAGCGCCCCCTGCCACCGCGGATGCGTCATGCGTTCACCACGTACACAGCTCACCTGACGCCCACCAACTATTTATTATTATACGTTTTCGCAGATTTTCCTATCTATAGTATGGATGGGCGCAACGTGCGCAGTAGATCTGACGGAGCGGTCGGCGGGTGTGGACGTGCTGGCAAGTGAATTTCAGGCGTTCCTTTGTTTACGGTCGCACCGCTCCGGGAGCGAGGGGCGGGGGCGGCCGCGTTCAAGGTCAAGAGCGTCGGGCGTCGGCTCGCGGCCGGCGCGCCGCACGGGAACGGCGGACCGGTTCTCAGGCGGGGGCTGTCAGCTACTCACCGGTCTGGAGGCGCCGCTCCTGCAGCTCGATGTACCGGGCCGCCTCAAGTAGCGTGTCGAGCGAGCTCATGTCGCGGCCGCGCGCGGTACGAGCGCGCCCGCTGTCACGCCGCGACTGGGCCACGCGCCACTAGAGCCGCTCACGTGGCCGTCGGCGCCACCGTCCAATGGCGGCGAGTCGCGCGCGTCACGTGACCACCGGCACCCGCCAATGGCGGCCAGCGCCGGTCACGTGACGCGCACATGGCACCACTAGAAAGTTACGCCGCGCCGCGGCCGGGATCGATGCCATTGCAGCGGTCGCATGCATGCCCCCGCCCGGTGCCAGGTGCCCGGCCGGTGACGCGGTACGCTCAACCTTTGTTTATCTATTGCAAAAATGTTGCTTTATTAGTTTTGCTGGCAGGTATAACATAACAAAATACGCAACTATAAGTACAATTATGTTAAGTAAGTGACAAGTGAATCACGTGCGATACTTTAACGGCGGACTTTCACTTCCTTTCGCCGCCGCGTAGGCACTCCGATAGTTGCGGGCCTTCCTTATAATTGGGCCATTACATATAATTACGAGTCCGTGGCTACCTAAAGTGAAGTGTCTACGTGGAGAGGCATGGCACTGCAATTAAATGGGATGTGTTCGCCAGCTTAAACCTGATTTAATATAGAAGCACATACTAATTGAGAGCCAAAATAGCGTTTCGTGTTGGCACACTATGTGGCAATGGCAATAAAGCGCGCATGAACGTAATTGCGTCTTCGCGACGAGATTAGAGTTTTACGGGCGTGTTTACTACGCTCACCATTTATTTACGGATATTTTCACTCAACTTTCAACTTAATTTTGAACGTGGTCTTTTCTAAGAACCATGACTTTTCTAGTTAGATTTTACAACACAAATAGACATTTACAAATTATACAAAACAATCATCCATGATATGATTGATATAATCCATATTTATATTCGAAAAGCAACTCTATCTCTCCGTTTGTTATGTGTTCACAACGGCTGAACCGATTTCGATTAAATTCGTTTATGGCCGGGATTAGGATGTAGGCTACGATTTACCCGACTGTTGCAGGAGGGTTATGTTTTCATTGACAAACCACGCCAGTGGAAGTTTGTATACCATAATAAAGTATCGCTTGGAAAATACCTACAGCCTAGGATTTTTGTTTCTTCAGGTAGAATAGAATAACGCTTTATTGTACACCAGGAGTACATAAAGAACTAGTTTATGGAAAATATAGTTCAATGGGTGGCCTTATCGCTGGAGGCGATTTTTTCCAAGCAACCTTTAGATGGAAAGTAATTGATACAAAAGAACAATAGAATTATTTTGGCTAGTTCCTATTTATTACTAAAAAATATTCTGATATAAAAATATACACTAAATATAAGCGATTCCACCCTATTGAAGTAGTTGGCCCCTTGGCTTAAGTAGTTTAGTGGGATACCAAAGAAAATAAGAAACAACAAATATTCCAGTACTTTATTTACAGAATGATTAGCAAACACATGACAAGCTCAGCTGCAAGGGCTCACAATACAAACTTTCAGATAACAGACCATCCAAATATTTGAATAAATAGTATTACTCATCAAAATACATTTATTTGTGTTCTCTATAATCTCATCTACTCAATAATTTTGGTCTAAAGTGAAAATCGTTTTCTAAAGGTTGTATCAGAATTAACACACACGCCAAAAAGTTACAAGACAAAATGACTGCTCCCTTGAAATATTGCTTCAACAAGACTAAGTTTAAATAAATATGCACCATACTAGAAGGCACCTAAGGACAATAATAAATTTCACCGTTCAAAACACGCTTATGATTACCAAATGTAAAATATTGCTTACAGTATGTTTGTAAATCACGCTTCATCAACTCTACGTTCATACTAAAACAGAAATACCCTATTTGGTACTACATAATACTAAATTAACTAAATGTGAACCTTATCGTAACGAGAGAATATTCATCACTATGAAACAAACCCATTATTTCTCGTACCCACTCAAAGTGGGTTTCACAATAATCTCCAACACGTAACTAATGCAAAATTATTGCTCTTAGCAAAACAATTTGATTTATCCTAAAATTATACATCACAATATATATTTTAGACAATCAAAAATTCAGAAAAATCACTCAAAAACAACAACAGGGTGTCTTTAGACCAGTCACTTTTAGAACTACTGAAAACATTTATTTTTTATATTTATTCTACCTAAATAAATTACTAATATATACGATCTCCTATAGTGAGGATCATCTACTTGTATTTAGATTTGTCTTGCGTTGTATCCTTCTTCATAAAATACAATGTTAGGAACTCTTTTTTTAGAAGTTTTTATTTAACTTGCAATGTTTGTTAGTTTATTTAGATCAAAACTTGCAACTGAATTTTAAACCCCCAACCGATTGAGCTGAAATTTGAAATACATATGTAACTTCGGTGACAATGCATAAATAAGGTACCATGGATGTGGTCTCATGATAGAGACGGATGCTAGACAACGGAACTTCTGAATGGATTATAGTAAGCTTCTAGCGTTTGGGCTAATTTTAATCTGCTTGCGGTTCCAATTATGAATTTTTTAAGAGCTTCTTTTGAAAAAGTAAATTTTCAAAAAAAAAAACTTATTGTTTTCTAGCTAAATGAAGACTTTTCTACTTTCAAGTAGAATTATAATTAATCTACTCCTCAAAACCGTATCAAACTAATCAAAATCACACATCCAAATGGTTAATACATGTAATTTGTCCTAGCGTGCGCAATGCGGTACAGTGTCTACGCACTACAAACTCGACAGCAGCTTCCTTCAGCTCTTCTCCGGTCCTGCTAACCTGGTACTTGCTCCTACAACAAAAATCAGATCACTCCTGAAATATATAGCTTTTTAATAGTAGTTTTCAGCCTGAGACGATCAAAGTGAACCTAAATACGTCCAGTATTATGTTAGGGCCTGACCGAACCCTTAATAATTTGGCGTCGTATGCTAGAACTAAAAATATTAGGTACTATATACTAGACGCCAAAGCTCCTAACAGACGGGGTAATAAAACGTTGGATAAGCGACGATGATATTGCTAACTCACTTGCACTTGCAGCCCTTACGGGAGTCGTTAGTGATGCGCCGAGTACCCATCGATAACACTCATTACCAGTAATTGTAAACAAACATGGTTATTGGTTGGCCCCGTCTGCCACGAGTCTTGGCGTATACTATAGCGCCCAATTTCTTCGGCATGCTGCTTGAGGACGATGTAGTTCAAACCTTATACATCCGAATTCATTATCAGATCATCTCGCTATCATTATAATACTGACAGAACTTTGGAACGTGACGGGTATGCAAAATTTTATCTGATAATGGAAACTGAATTAGATTATGATGATTACGATGAGATGAGATACGCTAACAATGATGAAAATATTCATGCAAATTAAGGTTTTATATGCATGCACAAAATCACACATTTCACAAGATCAGTTAGCATGCATTATACCAAAAGAAAATTATGAAAAACCAAGCCACACTTACCAGTATTTGTCAGTTCTTCTGAGGATATGCCAGATTAATATTCATGTTAACACAACGTGATACACACTGACCAAGCGGTGCACAAAAAGCATGCCAAACATAACCCTCATTTGCAATAACTAATATTGACACGGGACAATATAACCAGCGTTGCCAGAACGTACCAAAAGGTACGGTTTTCTGTACTATTTGATATCCGACCGTACTTTTTCCGTACTAATCATTCAATCTTGTAACTTGCAGAGCAAACAAAGCCCAGACAAATTTTTGCAATCAATAAAAATGCCAAACAAACTTTCCTTTGTTTTAATATGTATAAAAAGCTACGTAACATCAACTTATTTATTTCTGTCATTATATCAATTACCTTTTTTTGTGTCATTCAAGTTAGCAAGCCACTGTTTACTGCAGTTTTCGAAAACCGTACCTTCAAGATCAAACCCGTACTTTTTTGGGAATCCTATCGTACTTTATCAGAGTCTCAAGCTAGCAACGCTGAATATAACATTAAAGTTTATGTCATCCCGTTTTTAGTTCTTGACGTAGCAGACAAAATTTATTAGACGTGATTCACTTGCACTATTTGAGGTAAATAATTATGTTAGGGCAACACAACACAAAATGATCATGTAATAACTACCGCCATATAGGCATAGTCATGTTTAAGGCACTAATGGTTCAAGCCGAAGTGCAAAAAGCTACGATAGTTCCTCGATTCTATTTTTGGGATCAATAATTATAGTAGTAATACTAAATAGTCAACTGCCGTGTGCGAGTAAATGTAAAAAAATCATGCACAGGAAAAACGGACACACGTCACACAGTCATGTCAATTTGACAGTTATTTATAAAGGCCTATAGTCATGTTTAAGTCACTAATGGTTCAAGCCGAAGTGCAAAAAGCTACGATAGTTGCCCGATTCTATTTTTGGGATCAATAATTATAGGAATACTAAATAGGCAACTGCCGTGTGGGAGTAAATGTAAAAAAATCATGCACAGGAAAAACGGACACAAGTCACACAGTCATGTCAATTTGACAGTTATTTATAAAGGCCTATAGTCATGTTTAAGTCACTAATGGTTCAAGCCGAAGTGCAAAAAGCTACGATAGTTGCCCGATTCTATTTTTGGGATCAATAATTATAGGAATACTAAATAGGCAACTGCCGTGTGCGAGTAAATGTAAAAAAATCATGCACAGGAAAAACGGACACACGTCACACAGTCATGTCAATTTGACAGTTATTTATAAAAGCCTGTCAATTTAACACAAGTCATAAACAATCGAGATGAAAAATGCAGTTAACATTAGCAGCCGTGAAGTTAGCTCAGATAACTGTACAAGTGTACAGAAACCGGTATGTGAATTTTAATCTATACTACTTTATCCTAGCGAATATTAAATGGGTTTAGCACTTATGTGAGTTGAAGGCATGAAGAGGCATTTTTTTAATGCCACCCAGAGATGGAATAAGCTTATGGCCCACCTGATGTTAAGTGGTAACCATTGTCCACAACAAAGTATTGCTTCGTAGTTTACAACATCTTAGAAACGTGCCCTACGATGCACTGCCCTGCGTCCATCAACTTGAGGCATACAGGTATAAAGCCTCATGTGCCTGTAATTTATCCGACAACCATACCCTTTAACCCGAAACACAGCAATGCTGCTTGGCGGCAGAAATAGGTATAGTGGTAGCAATTCCCCGGGCGAGCCTTTTCACAAGAAACTCTACGACTCTTGGTTGAACTAACCTTGGTCTCCCTTATTTGAGGTTCGTCCGTCGCGTGCTATCGACTGAGATTGCTGACGTACAGACTCTTCAGCTCAGTTTTGGGCGTGTTCTCGAAAAGCGCTGCACGGTTCTGCCCCTCGCCCTTCTTCACCCAGTGCCCGTACACGCGGAACGCGCAGCCGTCTATCACCTGGAAAATGCAAGATGAATATAAAAAAATATTTTATATACAGCAGAAACAGACATACATCCTTAACTCTAATCTTATTGTCTAGGTAACTTGCGCAGTGCACAACGCTGACAACTTATTTACTACTATTATTATGTTGGATCAGTGATCCTCTCACTAGCGTGAGACAGGAGCATCGACGAAAGGTTGCAAGCCTCTCGGTTTTTTTATAGAGTACATTTCGGAGATCGTGCGGCGGAACTTTTCAAACTATTCCCACCATCTCTATTCTATCATCGGACAACCAGACGCTCTGCGGTGCGTCACCACTATATGGTAGAAATACCTCCCATTCGCACAAAGCGGTTCTCTTCCACGTTTATTATGCGAACGGCCAAAGAGTGGAACTTCTTGCCTGAGTCTGTGTTTTCTGATAACTACAACCTAGGGGGTCTTCAAATCGCGAGTGAATAGGTTTCTCCTAGGCAAGCGTGATCCATCGAAGATTGCATCATCGCTTACCATCAGGCGTGATCGTGGTCTAACGCAAGTCTATAATGTATATAAAAAAAGGCCAAACCGTGAGGACTAAGCTAAATGATTTCCAAGAATATTGTTGCAAATAACTTGTGCCACTTCTTCTTCTTGTGTGTCAATGGCTGTTTGATTTCTAAATTATATCAGCCCAATAGAGAGCAACTTCCTCACCCCTCTCTATAGTCTGGTACAAGTTTACAAGTTTTTTTTTATGTGTCACTATCAATCAATCTCACTATACAATGAAACTCAAAGACGTCGAACATTTGCTGTTCTCGTAATCGTGCCCCCCCCTGTTTTTGACCAACCAAGTGTCTGAAAACTAAACTTTTGTATAACTTCGATCCTTTATAAAAACGAATTCTCTAAAGCCTTACCTTTCTCAGTACCCTCATAGTGTAGGGATCGCGCATCGCATCGTGCAGTGGAAGGGCGCGCGCCGCCGTCTTCGGCAAATGCCGCAGTCGCACCGCAGCGCGCACCGTCAGCAACGCGAGACGAAGTTTCGCGCGAGCGTTGAAACCGCCGGTTTTTATTTGCTGAAATCACCGGTTTCACAAGATAATACAACCTGTTTTATTATGTACGACATTAATTTAAAACAGACATCCGGAATCGTATTAACTGATTTTAGAGGTGGGTTTAATACCGGAAGCTTTAATATTTATCCAAGAATCGCTACATTTCCAATAAACAATGTTTAACGTAAATTGGCGGCGCCTTTGATTCTTAATGAATATGATTTGTTTACCTATTTTATACAGGCTGTTTTATTGATAATTAAGGACTTTATATTATGGTTGACTGAAAATTAAAAAATTCTATGGTATTGAATTTGAAAAACCTATATTAACAATATTAGCCATTAGCCCTACCCGTGTTTTCATTTTAATGTCGCACATAACAAAACACGTAGTGTAACAAGTCAATGAAGCCCGCATGGAATATGAATGCTAAATGTTATCTATTGTTTCCCAAGGATTGTTTGATAACAAAGGATGTAAAAAGTAATGAGACTTTTGTAGAAGTCAAAGTCAAAATCTTTTATTCATTAAAATCACAAGGATCACTTTGAAACGTCAATTTTACTGCCTGTTCCTTCGCGACCATGCCAGGAAAGAAAGGCAAGAAACAAGGCTGGTTGTTTTTTTAATGATCCTTTTAGAATACATAACAATACAGAAAATCAATTACGTCTAAATTGTAACAACTTGAACGAGTTGGAGCAATATCAATTTCAATCCCAAGCTTCTCTATCATCTAAATAATCCGATATTTTATAGTAGTCTTTTTTATAAAGATTTTGGTAATCACGTTTTTAAATTTGTTAATTGTCAATTTTCGTTCATCCCTTGAGAGTTTGTTATAAAAGCGAACACCTAGGAACATACAACTTACCTACCCGGGAAAAGATTAATACATGAAAGATGATCTTTTTATATATAGCTTAGATCGACACTAACAAGGGAGATGAAATCAACAGTCTATGGGTAGACAATAAAATATCTGGACATCAGAGGGATAATTTTGGATGTGGTGAATTCGTGTGAGATTCGTTTTTTTACCGAGAGAGCGACAAATAACCGCTTAGGCCCGAGAGAAACGAGAGTAAAGTGTAGATTTTTTATAGCTTCCTTATGAATAAAACTCAAAAATCAATGTTTGTTCCCCGATTCAGTTTCGAGTTTATTTCTAGGTACGGGGCTTAGCTTAACATGCACATTTCACACACCAATAGCCTAGCATTAACTTCACCAATATTATATTGTGCTACCTTCTTAAAAGGACCATATACGTCACGACAGTCGCACGGCCCGCTCCACGGACTTGGGTCGTAAGCGACAGGTGCGATCGTAGATGAGGTGGTCGTAAAGCGTACCTGTATGGTGGTGACCGAACTGTCGTTGCGGCAGTTCGACGAACAGTCCGTGGGACCGTCGCAACGTGTATGGTCGTTCTTACCCGTCGCCGACGTCCGCATTGTGCCAATGCAAGCACACAAATGGATTAGGCCGATCTGACGAAGCAGCTGACGAATCAAAGCAAAGTAAAGCATGCAGGTAAATTATACGAAGCGATAAGCTAATTGTAGGAAATTGTGTATGTGTACAATGTTTTTGTGTATTTTTAATTTGAAAATTGTCCAATGTTTATCATTGGGTATACTGAGTGTGAAAAACCTGCTAATACTAAATCTAATAGTAACTAATTTATTAGTTTGTAAAAACAATACAGTCAGAAGAATGAATTGACTAAGATATAAACATTTTACATATATGTTATGTCAGATAATTGGTTTATTTTAGTTCTGGCTCCTGACTGTCTGTTTGATCATTAGTTTTGCCAAAGTATGAGTCAATCAAACTGTGAAATTGTTTTTAAAAGTAACTATGAACAATGTATTTCGGGACAAAAATACAAGTATCCCTTATTCGAAAACAAACTCAATTTGTGTTAGTAAAACCCCATTACGAAACATCAACATAAAAGACGGTTTCTGATAAAACCAATGATATGCGCACCATGTGTATCCCCATAAAAATAGGTCGATACATGCAACGATGTCATCAAATTGGTGTGCAGCCGTCAGTAAGTTATTTCTGTCAAAATATAATTTAACCGTCAGCGTCACAATGTCAATGGCAGGCGTTACAATGTTAACTGGTATTCCTATAGTCAAGTACGCCAATAGCGGAGGATCCACTAACGTTCATTCCTGCCAAAATCTACAATCGCTATGGAATGAAGCAGAAATCCTACAATGCCTTACGAATCCAATACAATAACGGCTTCAGGATGTTGTTGGGGCTGCCAAGGTTCTGTAGCGCATCAGGGATGTTTGCAGACGCGCGTACCGATAATTTCTACGCGATCGATCATACGAAAAAGAACTGCATCCCTGGTGAGCCGCATGCGTGGAAGCACCAGCGTGGTAGTCTACGTCATCAACCATGCAAGACAGCTCTGTTACGTCTTGGTGTGTTCGGTATGGCGCCTATCATATGTCCCTTTGTCAATTCAATATGGACGATATTTTGAATGCATTTAAAAATTCGCTGACCAAATTATTAGAGGACTAAGCATACTATTCTATTGACGAATTTCTAAATGGCAAATTTTAATGCCTGTTTAATTTTAGTGTAAGATTTGGAATGTTTTCGAGTTTAAGTTTCCATTACAATTTTTTTTTTAGTTTTATTGTACTCGATGACATTTTTTTTGTATTTGCTGACATTTATTGTATTTTCGGAGACATTTTATTTTTTTCTTATCCATTGTCATTTTCTATTTTTTATTTAATAATTGTGTTTTTTATCATTGTCATTGTCTAATATTGCACGATTATAAGCTGATTAAGGAGATTCTAATTTATGTATATTTATCATCTGTTTCTATATAACTGTACGCATTTTCACAAGGAATTTTCGAGGTAAGACTTTCTGTGTTTACTACCAAAAATTATGGATCCCTGTCTGGTCTGAAATAATAGTTTGTTCTTCATTTATTTAATAAACACTAGCAGTGAATATGCAAGAGCGAGAAAAAGTAACAGTATTACTCATAACAATTGTTCTGAGTTTATTTCCGTCGCATTTTTGTACAGTTTTAAAGAGAGGACAAGTCAGGAGGAACGAACGTTAGTGGATAGGCCGCAATACTTTCAAGTGCAGTCATCATAACGGCAACTGCTGGTCTCATATATGGTCAATTTCAGTTGTCATAGCATGAGATGTTGCCATAATATCTAGTGCAGTCGTCGTAATGTCATTTGAAATTGTCAAATGACAAATGCAGTCGTTATAATGTCATGTGATCTTGTCATAATGCTAATTTCAGTCGTCATAGCATACTATGAGTTCGTAAGTCGTGACGTAGACAACATCACACGATAAAAGACAGGAATATTTCATGGCTCCCCAAAAACCCGGTCACTCCCTCGGACCATGCGCAAACATTGGTTCTATAACCATACCATAGTGAGTTGTTCGATCCGAGACATCTTCCTGCCGGCGGTGGATAGCGACTGCTTCAGCGGCTTCATATCTTGGTCCCATAGCTAGTGGAACAATGTATGTGTGTATTGCTTTACAGTTGAAAGAAGATTTAATATTCATGCGAGAAAATTGTCGTCGAAACTATTAAGACTTCACGCACAGGACGGTTAATACGATGAAGGATTTGGTGTGCCCATACATTTGGCGGTATAGGTAAGAAGTTGTCTACCAAGGAATACGAAAGATCCTTCACTGAGCGACTTTTGATCTCAAGAACTCTGGAACAATAGTCACTCAATGGAAGATCTTCAGTTTTCTATGGTGGACGACCAACTATCAAAGTACACCTAATCCCGCATAGTGCTTCTGATAGGCATATAATATCCAATTAGATACCTGATTTGTACACAGTCATTATGATTTTCCTAGAGGCATCAATATAAATTAACATTTTACAAACGCCTACGCATACATAACCAACTGTAAATTTGGACAAATGAATTAGATGTGTTCAATAGGCCATCCTTATAAACTCTCATACAAAAACAATATGCAATTTTGTATGTTATTATGCAAACAATGGTCCGATGCCAAATTACAATCGAAATTACCCGACATTAAGAATTTGTTTTGGCGTGACATCGTGTTTACGACTATTTTCTCGGCATGAGTGTATTAGAGGCAAGATCTTAGTAACACTCATTGCAAAATACTAACTATTCTCTCAATAGTTTTAAAGAAAATAATCCAATCAGGTATTTTTTATGATGGACGTAGATTTAAGAGTACAAAATTTAAAAATATTAACTTAACGGTGTTAGTGTATCAAAACTCCAATTAAAACAAATTCGGAAAAAACAATCAATTAATAAAGCTGTTGTTGAAAAACTACAAACCAATAAGCATTACTAGGAATACAGAGTAATATATAAGTGCTATTTGCAAGCTCTATCTAAGTGCAACATACACTGATGTTAAGTGCATGTAAAAGTCAGTACATTCTTTAAAGAAAGGTATACATTTGCAGTACATTAAATTAATTACAAAGCTTTTGATAACAGATATTGAAATATTTTTTTACAAAATATTATTAAGAATTTGAAAAAAAAATACTAGTTTAGGAGTACTGGGAAAGCATAATATGTAAGGAGACTTACCACAGTATTGAAGAAGGGATGTTCTAAAGATTCTCTAATGCCAATCCTTTCGCTCGGTTCCACGACTAGGAACCGCCGTATGAGATCTTTGGGGTCATCTGAAACCATCATCATTATATCAGCCAAAGGACGTCCACTGTTGAACATCCCCCCAGGCCTCCCTCTTAGATTTCCAGAGCGACCGATCTTGTGCGGCCCGCATCCAACGGCTCCCAGCAACCATTATCACGGCCCTCCACTTGATGGAAAAGTGGGGGTCGTCCTACGCTTTCCAGTCCAGTGCGTGGTCTCCACTCGAGAACCTTTCAGCCCCAACGGCCGTGAGCTTTTCGAGCTATGTGCCCTGCCCACTGACACTTCAGCTTGCAATTCCTGGTATGCAGGAAACATGTGTCTGTTTGTTACTTTGTTACGACTGGACCGATCTTGATAAAACTTAACAACGAAATAATGTGTATCATGGATAAAGGACAAAGGATAGTTTCTGTGGGAAAAATAAGATTTTATATTTTGAAAATCAATCAATTTCTACAGCTTGGACTACACCACAGATAACAAAATATTAGTTGAGAGCCCGACAAGAAGAGAACAATGAGTTCGGAATAAACAAAGCTTCGGACTGTTATAATTATGACAATCTAAGTGCACGCGAACACGCGAGTAAACAGGTTTCACTTAGAAATGTTTCTTTATTCTACTCAGATAAACTTTTCCAGGGTAGAGCGTCGCAAGATGCCAGAGCCTACTTGCTTCTTTTCATATTAATAATTACATTATGTTTATTTAAAAAAGGTTTACATAGTTCACTTTTCAGTATAAATAACAAGCTGACCGGCCCGCGGCTTCGCACGCGTGGTTTTTAAATAAAAACATCAACCAACGCTGGTCATTCCTATCTGTATACCAAATTTCATTAAAATCTGTCCAGCCGTTTAACCATGAAAACAAAACAACCAGACAGAGAGACAAAATTACTTTCGAATTTATATTTCTAGGACATGGGTGTTGAGTATTGTGATTAACTCTGCATGATAATGCACTACAACCTTGAACAACGTACAGTCAAATACTTTGATACCTTGCTCTAACTAAGCATAACAACTTGCGCAAGGGAGGATATTAAAGGCACATTGAAAGTGTTTTTACCTGATATATCAGCCCACTCCGGGCTGGTGAACGAGTATTTCCCCTCCATGATATTCCGTAACATCACCATCTGTTTCCGATGCCAGAAGGGAGGACAGCCGACCAGTCTGAAAACACATAGATAGATAGATAACGCTTTATTAACAAAAACAAATAACAAGACACGCTGAAATACAAGTGGCGGTCTTATCGCTATAAGCGATCTCTTCCAGACAACCTTTGGGTGGACTTGATTTCGCACAAGGGAACCTACACATACTACGTGACCCGTTCAGGGGTGAGGGGGGGGGGGGGGGGGGGGGTCTTCAAAATATCATCTTGGCATATACTACAGGTGGTCACCGAGGGAGGGGAGGGGGGTAAAAATTATAAAAAATGGTGACACGTAGTATGGGTACGTTCCCTAATATTCCTACAGTATTTTAAAAATATATTTAGAGGAATCTACGAATAATTAGGCGGTTGGCTTTGGTCTACAACCAAAGACAGATGTTGAATATAAAGAAAAAAATTGTTTATTTCGGTAACTTATAAATAGTACATTCAGGGATAGGTATCTCCTTTTATGCAAATATATTATAGTAATAACAGTGCTTGATTATTTTAATGTAAGTAAATAAATCAAGTATTTTCTGTCTAATATCTGTATCTTTTTCACCGTTTGTGTTTCCTATAGTAATCGTGTCAAATGTTTTTCTTTTCTATTCATTTCATATGAAGGAAATTATAGATTCCTCTTGTTTAGAAGACGGGGATGTTTATTTTTAAGGCTCCAAGATCAGGTACAAAAAAAACTCCCTACACAGTTTGTAACCTCACAATAATGTGAAAGTGTTCAATAGATAATGTGTGGCCCATCGCGTTTTCAAAATTCTTTTTGGACGTCTGGTCGAAGCGACGTGTGATCCGAGAGCTGGCCGCTTATCTGGGTTAACGCATTGCAATTCAGCGGTACAATGCAGCCAGTGTCTTGGGGACACTTCCGCCAAGATCACTACCGATCTTGAGCAGTTGAGCTATCTATAGATCACTTCAATGGTCTTTAGATGTTTCAACTGTTTCATCTGTATTTTATTGTAAATAATTGTAAATAGTTTCTGATAATAAATAATTGCATTAATATAACTTACAGCCAGCTGGCTTAGTGATGTCGGCTGATAGAGAGATGTGGAGGAGGAATACATGTTGTACCGAATTTGGGAAAAGGGCAGGAAGAAAAAGATTAATATAACTTACAGTGTGAACATGATAACGCCACAAGCCCATCTGAAAACCAACACAAAAAATTTTACTTCTTAAATCCATATCCATACCAATATTATAAATGCGAAAGTAACTCTTTGTTTTTCTGTCTGTTTTTTACGTTTTCACGACTATACGGTTGGACTGATTTCGATAAAATTTGGTTTACAGGTAGATTATGACCAGGATTGGAACACTGGCTAATTTTTACCCGACTGCGCAGATGGAGGGTAACGGTTTCATTGACAAACTACGCGTGCGAAGCCGCGGGCAGGTAGGCTAGTCTCTATATATAAAAATGAATCCCTATTTCCCTTGGTCACGCCATCACGCGTGAACGGCTGGACCGATTTCGCTAATTCTTTTTTTGTTGTATTTCTTATTGTCAGGAGAAGGTTCTTATGAAAGAAAAAAATTAAGAAAATTGCGCGCAAAATTAGAAAATTTAAGAATACTAAACCACCATATAAAATTATTTATAATCTAACCTTAGCGCATTTATAATGTAACCTTATGACGACATAGAATTGACAGAATGCGTGCTGCAAATATCGTCAAAGAGGATGTAAAAAAATGAATATCGTTTGAAACAGATGCTTCGGTAGGAGTTATCCCGAGATATATTGTCTATACGAGGGTGATTCAATAAATACTAAGCCTACAAAAAGTAAACGAAAAGTTTGGAAAAGTGGCAATTTATTTTTCAACATAGTCTCCTTTTAGTTCGATACACTTAGCCCAGCGATGCTCCAACTTTTTTAACCCGTCCGAAAAATAGTTTTTGTCAAACTCTGCAAAATAGGCCTCCGTGGCGGCGATGACCTCCTCATTTGATCCATATCTATTCCCAGCGAGAGATTTTTTCAGATTAGGAAACAGAAAGAAGTCACAAGGGGCCAAATCTGGAGAATACGGATGAGGCAGCAATTCGTAGCGTAATTCGACCAATTTGGCCATGGCAACGGCAGACGTGTGAACCGGTGCATTGTCGTGGTGAAACAGCACTTTTTTCTTCGCCAGATGGGGTCGTTTTTTCTTTAATTCGGCGTCGAATCGGCCCAATAAATCGGCATAGTAAAGCCCTGTAATTGTTTTACCCTTCTCAAGGTAATCGATGTAGATCACACCTTGTGAATCCCAGAAAACGGTGGCCATAACTTTTCCGGCCAATTTTACAGTTTTCGCCTTCTTTGGAGCACGTTCCCCGGTCTGGATTCATTGTTTTGATTGCTCCTTGCTCTCTGGTGTGTACCAGTGGATCCAGGTTTCATCGACGGTCACAAAACGACGCAAAAACTCCGCTGGATTCCGCTTAAACAGCGCCAAACACGTCTCCGATGTGGTCTCACGGTTGCAATTGTTTTCCGGTGTGAGTAAACGCGGCACCCATCGCGCCGACAGCTTTCTCATGCCGAGTTCCTCGTGAAGAATATGATGCACTGTTCCTTCTGAAATGCCTACAGTCTCAGCCAGCTCCCGAACCTTCAATCGGCGATCTGCCAATACGAGATCATGGATTTTTTTAATATTTTCCTCCGTAGCAGCTGTTTTCGGTGCACCTGGACGTGGTTCATCAAAAACCGACGTACGGCCACGTGCAAACTCGTTGAACCAATTATTGACGGTGGCCATCGATGGAGAAGAGTCACCGTACACAGCATCCAAGCGCTCTTGGATTTCGATGCGCGTTTTCCCTTCCAAAAATAGGAATCGAATCACCGAACGATATTGCTCTTTTTCCATTTTTGTAAAACCGATCGATATGTTCGCTTCCATAAGTTGTCAAATTAAAACAAATGAAGGGATTGGAATGAAAAATTGAAAAATAGAATTAAAAAAGAATGTGCTACACTGTGGTACAACTCTTTTGAAACTACAGCGCCCTCTGGCGATGAGGCTAGGTACTTATTGAATGCACCTCGTATATATAAAAATTAATTGCTGTTCGTTAGTCTCGCTAAAACTCGAGAACGGGTGGAGCGATTTGGCTAATTTTGGTATTGAATTATTTGTGGAAGTCATTCATTTTCTCATACATAATGATGACCGGGGACAATAATTGACAATTCTACCAGGGTGACTTATATTGACAGCCCGCGTTATACCTATGCATGTCAAGCCGATACGAAGTTCGGCGGGACCACTAGTTAACTAATAGGTTGGGGAAAAAGTCTTTTCGCATTATAGTATGTATGAACTTGTAATAAAATCTCTTTGGCTATACTATTTGTATCTGACTGGTTTTGGTATCATTCAAAGTTTAAATTTTAAAGAAGATAATTCCAAATTCAAATTAGGAAAATGTGTGATTTTTATTTGTTTTTCGTGCTGTAAAGATGAGTGAATCTAATGAAGAAATTCGATACATTTTAAAATTTTACTACAAAAAAGGTAAAAATGCAACGCAAGCCGCGAATAAAAATTGTGATGTTTATGGACCTAGTGCAGTGTCTGTGAGAGTAGCACAAATTTGGTTTAAGCGTTTTCAATCCGGAAATTTTGATGTCAAAGATGCACGTCGCTCTGGTCGCCCTATTATGGATAAAATTGATGCCATTTTTGAAAAAGTGGAGCAAGATCGGCATATCAGTAGTTACGACGTAGCTGAAGAACTGTGAATTGACCACAAAACTGTTTTGGAGCATTTGAAAAAAACTGGGTACACAAAAAAGCTCGATATTTGGGTACCCCACGAGTTCACTGAAAGAAACCTAATGAACCGTGTACTCATTTGTGATTCTTTATCACGACGTAATGAAACCGAACCATTTATGAAAAAGCTTATAACTGGTGATGAAAAGTGGATCATGTACGACAAGAACGTGCGAAAAAGGTCGTGGTCAAAGGCCGGTCTGGCTTCACAGACTGTGGCGAAACCTGGGTTAACTCGCAACAAGGTGATGCTGTGTGTGGTGGGATTGGAAGGGCATTATTCATTATGAGCTGTTACCACCAGGCAGGACCATCGATTCTGAATTCTACTGCGAACAACTGATGAGATTAAAGCAAGATGTTGAGAGAAAGCGGCCGGAATTAATCAACAGAAGGGGTGTGGTTTTTCATCATGATAACGCTAGACCTCACACATCTTTAGCCGCTCAGCAAAAATTAAGAGAGTTTGGCTGGGAGGTGTTAATGCATCCGCCGTATAGTTCTGACCTTGCACCTTCAGATTTCTACCTGTTTCGGTCTCTTCAAAATTCTTTAGGCAGTGTCAGGTTAACATCACGAGAGGACTGCCAAAACTACTTGTCGCGGTATTTTGATCAGAAGCCCCAAAATTTCTATAGCAATGAGATCATGTCCCTACCTACAAGATGGCAAAAAGTTATCGAACAAAATGGTACCTACATATACTGTAGTTAAATGTAAATAAACTATTTTAAAAGATGTTTTGAATTTTTTTTTAAAAATGCGAAGAAACTTTTTCCCCAATCTAATATATTTATTGTAGTACATTTATGAGTCTGTGGGAAATTGTATACTGACTGAATTTGCTAAGAGTCGACACATTTTGAGGAACTGATCTACCTGTGATAAGTATAGAAGTTAAAAATCCATTCCTTAGCAGCTCAGTATGAAAATGCCACAATGCATTAGGAGGAATTCCCACTTTATTATTGAATTAAAATAAACAGATATTATTGTTCTGTATTGCGGACAAGAATATCAAACGAATATTATAAATACGCAAGTTTGGATGTTTGTTTGTTACTCAATCACGTCGTGACAGCTGAACCGATTTCGATAAAATTTGGTATATAGACAGAATGTGATGTGGATTAAAACATATGCTACTTTTGACTGAAAATGCGGGCGGAAGCTAATATGTAAGGATCAAAGTCCTGACTGACTGACATAAACCTGTGGTCCTACAGATTTGTTTTTTTTTATTCTTGATAGCCAAGCGCTTGACCACTACCTCACCTGATGGTAAGTAATGGTGTGATCAAAGATGGAGCATGCTTGCCTAGAAAGAACCTATTCACACTGGACTTGAAGATTCTGAGATTATACTGGTTCGGAAAAACATACCACTCCTTAGATGTGCTAACAAAACAAGAAAAGTTGAAGCAAATCGTATGGTACGGCAAGGTGGTATGCCGACCCGGTTTGGGTGGTACTTCTCGGTACGTCTGCTTGTCTGGTGATGGAAAGGGGAAGGAGGGATAAGGTCAGGAGGTTAATATGGAGGTTACGTTCTTTCTACAGACTCACACTGTACCAGTTAAATAGTTCTACGCGTACGCGTAGTCACGGAGGATACATCAATAATAAAAAAACCCTCAAAAATATCTCATAATTTACCAACCTGATCACATAATTGTTACAAATTCACCTATACTACTTTTTTGATGTATTAAAAAGTTGCACTATCTTTTGTAAAATATACAATGTTAAATTTGGAATGATTGGCACTAAACAACCGTGTCAAAGTTCAGCTGCCATTAATTTAAATCCGTTATGCAAGGTTGGCATTGCGTCAATACATTATCTTAATCTGTGTCATAGTATTGTATACTGTTTCCACGCGTGATAGATAAAGGCAGTAAAGCAGGCTACTGATATACTAAGAGAGTTTTCAGTAATTAAATGATACGGATTCTGCCACATTAAAAGGTCATGACTTGAAATAAACTTGAGAGCAAAAAAATCGCACATTCATGATTTTTTGACATAACTAAAAAAAAAACAAAAAATATTATGTTTCTGTAATGCAGATTCATAGTCTATTTTAATACCTATCCAGTGGTATCTGATTTGTCTTTCAATCATTACATAAAAATGCTTTTGTGGATCAATAACAAAAATGCATGTTTAGTAAAAAATTCTTTATTCAAGTATTGGTGTCAAAGTTATGAAATTAAAAGATAAAATTAATTAAAAGTTTGTTATTAATACCGAGTGTTCCCTCCCCTAGCCTGAATCACTGACTCCATCCGTGTTTTCATTGATGTTACTAGACTTTTGATAAAGTCTTGAGGAATAGCCTCCCATTCCTCTGCGATCGCCTGTTGCAGCTCCTGTAGAGTCGATGGAGGAGCATCTCGGCCTCGAACTCTTCTTTTCAGCTCGTCCCATAGATGTTCGATGGGATTGAGGTCTGGGCTTCGAGCTGGCCACTCCATAACGGTCACATCCACCTCTTGAAGGTACTCGATCACTATGCCAGCAGTATGCGGTCTTGCATTATCTTGCATAAACAGAAAGTTTTCGCCGATAAACCCAGCATAAGGTACGACGTGGCTCTCGAGTACTTCCTCAATGTATCGTATGGAAGTCAATCCTCTTGATTGGCGACCAGTATTCGGTCCGGTGATGAAGGCAAGCTCGGTTTTTGCTTCCATAGACATGCCTCCCCAAAACATGATTGATCCACTGCCATAGGCGACACGTTCTGTTATGCAGCATTGGGCAAATCGCTCTCCCGATCTTCTATACACCTTCCCCCGTCCGTCGTTGCCATGCAAGCACATCCTGCACTCATCAGAGAACAGGACTGCACTCCACTGCTCTTCGGTCCAATTCAAATGGTCTCGAGCGAACTGAAGGCGGGCTTCTCGGTGGGCTGGGGTCAATTTCGGCCCGTTTGCTGGCCTGTGTGCAGTCAGGCCACCTTCTCTCAATCGTCTTCTGACTGTCCACCGGCTAACTTCTACTTCACGAACTTCTTGAAGTCGTTGGCCCAGTTGAACTGCGTTCAAACGACGATTTTTTAAAGATGTCGTTATAAGAAAGCGGTTATCACGCTCTGTTGTAGCACGGGGACGGCCCGATCCTTGTCGCCGTTGGTAGCCACCAGTCTCTTGATACCTCTGGTATACACGCCGAACGGTAAATCGGCTCAAACTCAATTGTCGAGCCACTTGACTTTGCTTAAGCCCCGATTCAACAAGGGCAACCACTTGAGCGGCTACTTCTGGTGTAGTATCCATTTTCGTGTTCCGTTTGAAGCCAATATCAATAGAGAACCTTTCACACTGTACGTTGGTATGCAAATGATGACCATTCCCTCAATATGCACTCTTTTATACCTGCGATAAATCCCGCCGCCGGCCTTACCTGGATCGAGCGACATAAGGGGGTCTATTGTTTTGTTGCTAATGAGTTGTTTTTAAAGGTAAATGTCAACCCTTTATCAGTTCTGCGAATGCCTAGATTATGCACTTTAATTTAATTTGATTTTAATTTGCTTTAAGCTCCAAATAAAAAAAAATTTAACTTTTAAGTAAAAATGTGCGGATGTGCGATTTTATTGCTCTCAAGTGTATAACCGATTTGAGTAGAACTAATACACTGTATTGCACTTAAAAGAGTTAATTGTCTACTATCCACTCGTATTATCATATCATCATCATCATATCAGCCACACACAGCACGTCCACAGCTGAACATAGGCCTTCCCCATATTTCCAGAGCGACCGATTGTGCGACCTGCACCCAACGGCTCCCAACAACCATTATCAGGTCGTCTTTCCATCTAGTGGGGTCGTCCTACGTTGCACCTACGTTGTTGCTAGACTCATTAGTTATGACTCCCTAGTGGAAGCCAATTTACAAAGTCTATAGCACAGGCGCCGGCTAGCCAGACTTACAGTTTTTTACAAGATTCATTTTGGTGAATGTGCGCAAGATCTTCATGACCTTATCCCTTCTTCCCCCTTCCACCACTGGACAAGCAGACGTACCGAAAAGTACCACCCATACCTGGTCGGCATACCACCTTGCCGTACCAAACGACTTGCTTCAACTTTTCTTGTTTGCACAAATAAGGAATGGAACTCACTTCCGGCGTATGTTTTTCCGGACCAGTATAATCTCGGCGTGTTAGCGGAGTGCACTAGCTTTCGCCCGTGGCTTCTCACGAGTGGTTTGTCATCTACGAGATGTACCAAATTTCATGAAGTCGATTTTAGTTGGGAAAACTTAATATCAGAGTTACTTTGGAATTTATAATATAAGTGTGAATGCTTCGGAATTTCTATGTTAACCTTAAAAGGGAGTGTTTCTATAACAGTGAATACAAAAAGAAAAAATAATCCTTCATAACCATCATTTGCAAGTCAGCTGGTTTTGGATCGTGGGCCTGACGGTCTACATTCTTACAAAGACTTGGTCTACTTGGTATAGTATGTCGCATTGTTTTGTCGCCCATCCCTCATTTGCCTGTTATTATACATACATGACATAGTATTTCGCCGTCTCTCATGTGCTTGTCAGTACACCCGGCATTCTAGCCTGTTCAGAATTATTTTTAGTTTTTCTTATACCCGATAGGAAATGTTCCTTTGCTTAGTACGGTTAAATGACTATATTGACTATCTGGGTTTAGTTGATTTGTGGAAAGACTTACATATCGACTTCCATGCTATATCCAGGTGCGTCTTCGAACATGTTGGCTTTCAGTGTCTCCGGAGCCAGGTATCCTGGCGTACCACAAAGTTCTGAAATAATAGAAATGGCGCTTTAAGCACTAGCTTTTGGCTTCTACCCACGGATAATGTACCACATGGATAAAAGTTGTAAGTTATATTGTGTTTATATACGGATACAAGCTACCAGTTATTTTATTTTTATACAATAATTAGCGATGACCTTTTATTTCAGTTGCTAAGTTCTAATTGAGATGCTATTATTAGTGTTGGCATTAACATGAAAAACTAACGAATACTATATACAACATGTGTGTTTTAAATTAATGTCGTACATAACATGTACGACATTAATTTAAAACACACATCCGGAATCGTATTAACTGATTTTAGAGGTGGGCGTAATACCGGTAGCTTGAATATTTATTGAGTGATCGATACATTTCCAATAAACAATTTTTAACGTAAACCGGCCGTGGCATTGGTACGATGCCGCTTAATCAGTTTAACAGGCTACCCTACTTACGCCATATTTTGTTTACCTATTTAATACAGCTGTTTCATTGATATTTTAGGGCTTAATATTTAAGTTATTTAAAAATTTAATGTTTTCTATGGTATTGAAATTGACAAAAAAAATTAAAACAATACTAGGCAATAGCCCTACCAGTGTTTTAATTTAAAGTCATATATAACAAAACACGTAGTATATAGAAATCAATTGCTGTTCGTTAGTCTCGCTAAAACTAAAAAACGGCTAGACCGATTTTGATGTATTTTTGTGTATTTTGAGAGGGTGGGTGTCTGGGTGGTTTAAATGCATAATTGGGCCGGTAGGTGGCGCTGTTGTCGAGATCCAAAAAAATTGCAGACGAAGTCGCGAGCATACTAACTACTACTTACATTTCTTATTGCCATCAATTGAGATTCATCCACCAAAACTGAGCGAAGGTGAAATGTAAAAATCAACCAACAGAATCACGTCAAAATAGTATAACGTTATATGCGTTACTATTGGTTGAATAAGACTGTATTGATTAGTTAAATGAAAACAGCTTTGTTTATCCATGAACAAAGAAACAAATAATCGCCATACTTAACCTATAAACTCTGACACCAAGGTTAGCCACTAGCTCATTACTTTTTAACCAAGCCCAGCCCTCCCTCTTATCTTAAGGGCAAGGGTTAACAACTTAATAGAAGAGGGCGTGTATCAATAAGTCCTTATGACGTCCACTCACGTTTATATTACAGCTCATTTGAAATCTATGCTATTAATCCCATCGTTAAATGAACATAACCTATTTTCTAGATACTACTTACAACCCTCGCTAATATGAATCTGTGGAATTTATTCTGATTATTCTGTTACCTACACTTTTTTTGGAGTAGAAATTTCAGTTATTCTGTATTTCAGACTTTGCCTTATATATGTGTCACTAAAGCAACACGCATACCAAATTTCAGCATTGTGGGGTCACTGGTGTACCCTGTAAATTTTGTCAAAGTTCCGTTTTTATTATGGCCGATAACTTGAAAACTACAAGGTTAAAACTAAAAATAAAAATGGAGTCGAAATGTGCCGATGAAAACCTTTAATTAGAAGTACTACTTGACCAGATAGTCCCATTTTGTTTTTTTTTTGCCCCGGTTTAACCTCAATATGTCAACAATCCCTCCATATTTTTAGCTCAATTAGTCACACCAGGATTATGCCACCTCTACGTACCTACATACCAAATTTCACGATGATCGGACCAACGCTTCGAAAGTTATCCTCGAACAAACAAACATACATACATACAACGCCAATTTGTCCAAGTTGATTTGGAGATCTCGTTTCGCTCGATAAATTAAGCAAAATTGAAAAAGGGGCGTGGGGGTCTAATATGATGTACCCCGACTTTCAATTTGAAGGTGGTGGGTTTGAATCAAAGCCGGGCTTTGCACCAATGGATTTTTCTACACGATACGGATTTTTCTTTCTACTTCCCATTTCCACGTGCTCTTAGCTAACGGTGAATAAAAGCATCGTGAGGTAACCATCAATTCGAAGGCGTATGTTATATAATGTTGGTTAGTATTCTAATAAGAGGCGAGAGACTTGCAACCTGTCTCGGGAAAGCTTATGTGAATGCTTGCATAATAGATGCAAAAATTAATAGTATTTTTTATTTTATAATATCTACTTATTGAACTGAAATCACAATTGTAGTTTAGTTAGGTACACAATTTTAATTATTAAAATTCCATTCTTCGGACTTTCTGTCCGTGTCAAAGCAAAAGTGTTAATGACATCATCATAGCAGGCCATAGAATTTTCAATGGTAAGAATAGCCAAGTTGCTTTACCTTCTTGTCCCATAGAATTTCTTAACTAAGTTTTTATCAATTTCAGTATACCCGTACGATATCGACTCCGAGAGAAATCCGACATCGGATAATAAATCGGACTGGTCTAAAATTTCCACATGGGAATAAATGTTGTGAGTAGGGATTCTCCTCTGACCGGGGGCCACTTCCGGCTGGGGGCCCGTGGCATTTTGCCGACTTGCCACCCTGTAGTTACGCCACTGACCCTTACTGCCTTTCTCTTATTACACCATCCCGATTTAGGATTACAGTTCCTGAATAACACATCGTGTAACACCCCTTTTAGGTAATCGAGGATGACAATCATGGGGATTAATATAGTCGTGAGCCATCTTTAATTATAAACCTTGGTTGCTATTATGCCGCAGATTCAACACTTATAACACCCCTCGTTTTATGTCGGGGTTCAATATAAAGGTTCTTTGTGTTGTATCAAATGACTATGCAACAAACTTATTGTTTGAGAACTGGCTGTAATATTAGACTTAGTGTCGGAAATGCTTCGAACCATGACCGCGAGGGCACGTGAAACGAAAGTTTGCAAGTTCTATTCCGTAGAGAGCAGAACTTTTCTTCATCCGCAAAGTTAAGAGTTCACTAAACTACAGATAGCAGGCGCTATCTAGCTCTAAACTAAGCAAAGCTTGTACTATGGAAACCAGAATATATATTTTTTAGTAAATACATACATAATTATAATGTATAGAAAAATACGCCAACACTTAACAAATATCTGTAAACCATGCAAACATTTGTCCCACAGCGGGTATCGAACCCGCCACCTCCTGCGTCTCATCCGGCTATTCGCCCACTGCGCCAAAGAGGTCGTTATTGTAACTCACTAAGACCTAAAATGGTTTCTCTACCCTAGTTAAAGCTATAAAATAAAACTTCTTCTCATATGCTTACCAAACAGCTTCTCCCCTTCCTTAAGCACCTTAGCGAAGCCGAAGTCGGTGATCTTCACGTTCAGCTGGTCGTCCAACAGGATGTTCTCCGGTTTCAGGTCGCGGTGGACTATGCACTTGCTGTGCACGTAGCGCACGCCTTCAAGGACTTGTCTGGTGGATAAAAACATCATTTTTATTCATACTTGACAAGTTGCGAGTATGCAAATTGAAGAGTTTGATGATTGTCTCATGGATCCCATCATCAGATCTTGACCATATTTATATGGGACAAGAAATCCTTTCAAACAAAATCATTGAAATCGGATATTTAACATAGGCTCTTATGCGGATGGCCTTTATTACTTTTTTGGATGGCATTATTTTTGTGTCAAATATTTTTGGCAGGTGGCTCGTAGTAGAAAAGTGTAGCCACTCCCAAAAAATACATGTTATAAAATTTTGTAATAATTAACTTTTGCTTCAATCACATAGCTTACCCACGGTCGGATAACAACAATCTAAGCAAATCTTATTTATATTCCACCTGATTAGAATTATTATTTTCTAAATACTTTATAGAAAAACACAACACACACGATAACAGCCACCGGATACAAAGTCTCTTGATAATCTTGTCGGGAATGTAAACTCATTGCCATTTTGTAAACAAAACTATTTGTACAGTTCAAAATAAGTTGGGTACTAGGGGATTATAACAACGCAAGAGTTCGCTCACAACTGGTTCAAACGAGAAGATTATACGCGAATACGTATGTTTAATTTGAATGCATCATACACGCACACATATGTACCCATTTACAGACTGGCCCACACAGATGTGACGCGATTCATTAAGATAATTTGCGTAAACTAATGGCGGGTTCCTATATCCGTCGGTAACCGACTACGACTCGTATCTCTTTGAAAAAGTGTCAAACTTTTGACACGTTTTCAAGGAGAACCGAGACGTAGCTGGTTACCGACAGATATAGGAACCCGCCATAAGAGATATTTACACAAGTTAGTTAGTAGACAACGTTTTGTATTTATATCCACAACCATACAAAAATGTATAGGCGGTATCATTGACGGATTAAAAATTAATTTTTGCTGAGACGGAGCAAACCTGAGCTTAAAAAAATGCATTACTTATCTCATGTGCTTGTTATTGAGTCTTAGTTGTCGTTTAGAAAATTATCCAAACTATAACTAGGTTTTAAGTTTAGGGTAGGTTAGGTTTTAGGTTTAGGGTAGTTAAGAGCGCCACAACCCTGACATGACGACCACGACCACTCTGCCAAGAGTGCTACGACTAAAAAGAAGAACTAGGTTTTACTTAGAAAACGTTCGTGATTGATTTCAATCATTATTATAAATACGGGATTTATCACGTACCTACCGTCTTATTGGTGTTTCGACCGACAATGTTTCTGTTCATTTCGTGAACCTTCAGTGCGAGGCGAGACGTTATTTAGAGCGGATCACTCACCGTGATGAAGGTTCACGAATTGAACGGAAACATTGTCGGTCGAAACACCGATAAGACGGTACGTGATAAATCCCGTGTTTATAATAATGATTATAACTAGATTGTTTTGAAAACTAGCTTAGGAAAAGATGCTTTATATTAAGACATTACATTATGTCAATGGCCTTCGATTTCGTGGTCATGGCAGAATCGCAGGAAGACCTATCGATGATCTCAATAGAGTTTCATAACAGGAGTGCTTTTAAATGAACATGGACAGGATGCAAATTATGTCGAATGTCCATGTGGCGCCCATCCCGGTCTCAGTTGGGAACTCTTTTATCTCGATGTTATCAAAATCTCTGGTTGACTTAAAAATGGCTTCTCCTGACGCCATCAATGTAGCCTAAGTACCTATCTAACACAATATAAGTAGAGCTATTGACACGCTAAGAAGATGTTATAGACGAGTACATCTACCTAGGACAAACAGTCCAGTTAAATCTGGTCCAACTTCGAGAAAGAGGTCAGTCAACAGACGGCTGGGCAGCCTCCGGGAACTTCGAGACGTCTTTGGAAAGCCCAGCTTAGGACACCCTCAACTTGATGGAAAGAAGGTTGCTGGGAACCGTTGAGTTCAGGCCGCACAAGATTGGTCGCTCTGGATATCTATGAAGAAGGCCTATGTTGTGGAGATGCTGTGGCTGTTATGATGATGACTATTATTATTCTACTCCCAAGAATAATGGAAGATTTTTCTTTGTCTCTTTGTAATTTAAAATCAAGTGAAGTGGTATTATCAGCAATTTCTATTTTAGCGCTAAGTGGGCCAGCATAGCCAATGTCTAAAAATATCTCAAGCATATTACGTGGTTTCTTATCAATTATTCATACTCGCATGCATACGGGCGATAGCATGGTCAAAGTTAAGGATACACAAGTTTTCTCGAAATCTGTTTCAGTTTATAAAAATGTCATGAATTATCACACCCAAAAGTCAACACCCGTACATATGTATTTCTCGAGAAACGAGTGGCATGGTACCTAACCTACTCAATGACCCGAAATAAATATGTACAATTCAATTTGCGGCGGGAATAGAACTGCGCCTTGTGACACAATTTACCGCGTTACCGGAAGTGCCAAGTATCCCATAATTGAGTTTGTCGAACTAAATTGCCGGAAGTGCAAGATTATTATCATACATATAATTATCAACCCACATTAGTCTACTGCCGGATAACGGACATATGCCTTTCTCAAAATGAGCCACTGAGCCCAGTCTTCGGCTCTTTTCATACGTTATCGCTCAACCGCCGAGGGGGGTTCCCCATATAATTACAATAGGTACCCAGAAGTAACTCCATACTGAGATCATGATAATAATCGTTTCTTACGGATCCACTACATTTAAATATAAATGTCTCACAGAAAAAGCGCAATCCAGTCATTTAAACTAACATTTTTTTTTATAGATTAGCTTGCGTTTGACCACGATCTCGCCTGATGGTAAGCAATGATGCAGTCACCGATGGTACTCGCTTGCCTAGAAGAAACCTATTCACTCACGACTTAAAGACACCCAGGTTTTAGCTATCAGAAAATAGACTCTGGCAAGGCGTTGCACTATTTGCACTCTTTGGCGGTGCGCATAATAAAGGTCGAAGAGAACCGCTTTGAGCAAACGGGAGGTATTTCTACCACATAGCGTTGGCGCACCGCAGAGCGTCTAGTTGTCCGATGAAAGAATGGAGATGGCGGGATTAGGTTGAAAAGTTCCACCGCACACTCCCCGAAATGAACTCGATAAAAAACCGAGATTCTAGCAACCTTTCGTCGATGCTCCAGGCTGTTGGAGCCTTGCCTCAACTATCTCATCGTTGCCTATGAGCTTCTTGGCTCTTCTCTCAATTGATTCCAGAGCCTCAAGTTGGTAATTCGCTGATCCGTCCCAGAGGTGAGAACAGTACCTACTCCAAACACGATCTGACTTATGCTTGGTACAAGTTGAGCAACTGTCCCGGTGTGAAGTAGTGCCTCACCTTTGCGATGGCTTTCGACTCAATGTAGAAGCCGAAATTGAGAGTCGGAGTTAATGAGATACCAAGAACCTCGAGGTGGTCAGATATCGGCACGGATACATTTCACTACATTAACACTTTCATCTCATGATGATGAATAATGTTTGTTTCTACAAATAGAATAGTGACAAACTGGCAGAAGGCCCGCAGATCAGTGCATAGGAATTTTCAGACTACATTGCGGTTTCTTTTGTTGTTGTTGTCTGTATATCGTGTTTTTCTTACACATCTATCCAAAGTCAGAGCCGCCCACTGTTGCTCAAATGGATCCATAATAATGCAGATCATCTCGTGGGCCTGCCGCGGTGTTCATGTCCGTTTTCGGGTAACAAATAGGTAACAATGTTTGCCAAACATTCAGGATGCTGGTTGCATGCCCAGCATCCAGAATGTTATGTGTGAGTAAGATAGAACTGCGAGGTGGTGTACATAGTATAAAACTACTTTAACCTCTGCTCATTACAATAGCACTAAGCTAGAAACTTACTACCGGACACGACTTATAATCTGCACGCCATGTCGGACATCGTGTCGCTACTTATCAAAACATCCGAGGAGCCAGATTCTCGCCGGACGACCGAGCGCTTGTAGTCACGTCCGCGACCTATTGCTGACAGTTTGCACATGTCTACGTAATGTTATTGGCCAGACACATCCGTCCGTCAGTGATATGTTTCTTAGGGCCGAATTCACCATTTTCTTTGAAAACTAAGTTTAATAAAACCACGTTTTGTTTAACTGAGTTCAAATGTGTGATCTCGGTTTTCGTGAAACCAAATTCACCTGCTCCGTTTTGATCGCGTTTACTAAAACGAAGTTTAATTAGAATCATAGACAAAAAAGCGATACGTTTTGTATTTGCAACATCAAACATTGCCTTGCTGCAACTAAACTTAACAAAACTTTTCAGTATCTAAAAGATCGAAACGCAATTGTCAAATAAAACTGTCACGTTTTGTACTTTCTTCAATCAAAACCGCCGTAGTATCTCTCTACTTGGTCTGTGTTCAACGTGTTTTGTGGTGTTTTTCATGACGTCGGTTCTGGTTAGCTCACCAACCCCTGATGTGGTACCACAACATCAGCTGGTTACTCAAGACATTACGAATATTACTCAATCAAGGGTACCATAATCGTGTGCCAGAAGTTGCTTCAGCAACCACATCAACAAGTCGTAGAAGGCCAATTTTGAGGCGTGAGAAGGAGACCTAAAGTCTGACTACCTTAATAAGAGCCAACATGCATGCTAAGGAGAAGCATGATATCCAGATACAGATTTTACAGCTCAAAGATAATCTGAGAGTTCGACAAGAATGTATAAAATTATAAATTTAAGAATTACAATTTAATAAATTGAAAGATTATTATTAAAGTATTCAATTATTATTTTAATTTAAACATTATTATGTCAATGGTGAAAGATAGACCAGTCCTAGTATAAAATTTTATTATGAGGTTAATCCACACCATCCAACCCGTTCCAACAAACCAGGTGCTTATCTTGCTAATGCAAAATAGTGCAGAATAGTTAGTCACAAATTCACGAAGTCTTCTATGATTTGGATTGGTTGTTTGAGTTCTACCGGCATGTATTTCCATTACAAATATTACCCAGAGCTAATATAGTAT
This sequence comes from Philereme vetulata, assembly GCA_918857605.2. Classification (NCBI taxonomy): domain Eukaryota; kingdom Metazoa; phylum Arthropoda; class Insecta; order Lepidoptera; family Geometridae; genus Philereme; species Philereme vetulata. The sequence continues at coordinate 3,907,706 of OU975420.1, forward strand.
CCCAATCAGCTGGGTTTATTACTTGGTTAACATCAGGTGGTGTAGCTTCACCACTTCTTCTTGATATATTGTATAATACGGCTGTGTCGATAATTATGACGTTAGGCAAAGCATCTGATTAACAGGAGATACACTGTGAATTCTGCAATAAAAACAACCCAACTGGTGGTTTCGTGAGACGAAATCTAGTCACAAAATCTTTATCATCAAGGGTGTCGAAGTGTTTTTCTTTTTCGCGTATCCATCTTGGACAACGAACAATATCTTCATAATCACTTTCCTTAAAAACGAGTGCCACCACTCTTTTCAGTCTTGATATAAATTATAAAAATAAATCTGAAATACATACGTAACAAATATTTCGCAAAATAAAGCCAATGACGCTTCTTGACTTTTGTTTGACAACTCTTTAAACTCGTTTAGATGAGCTAAACGGCCAAAATTGGACGTTCAGATATTGAACCGCGTTTAGCTTTAACTGCGTTCAGTTGATATTGGTGAAATGCTTACTGTAAGCCTTGAAGTTAAACGCTTAATCTGAGGTTAGCTTGAACTGATTGCGTTTAGTTTCAACGGTGAATTCGGCCCTTAGACATACATGAAAAGACTAACGGGCTCGACTAGTTCTTTTAATTTGGGCTTGGCAACAATCCATATTTAATTTGATTGTATTTCCTGTATGCCTTAAGACAAATTCTATTTAGTAGGTCATGGTGATCTCCATCTAATTTTGGCTCGGAATAGAACGACTGACCTACATTTCGCAAAGTGTATTTACTTCGGTCTGCTTTTCAAGGTACAGAGAGTTTCTAAGAAATATGCCTATAATGTGATAAAACATTTACAATCGTTATAAATACGCATGATATTATTGAGTGAGGAATGACGTCACCAGTCTTCCTCAAATGATAAGCACGGATTTAAGTACTTGTAAAAAACGTTTCAAAGTTTATTGATTATTGTGGTGGCATTACTAGGTAATGCCACTTATCCGATTTATAGGAATTTACTCATTTATCTTCTAATAGAATAGAATAGAAATACTCTTTATTACACACCAACAAAATTAAATGTACAAAGAAATACAAAACAATAAAGGTAAGTACAATGGGCGGTCTTATCGCTAAAAGCGATCTCTTCCAGACAATCTTTGGATGGACAGGACAAAACAAAATAAAAAAGACAGCGGTGTATCTATGTTCATAAACCTACATAAACTACCTATAACCTACCCTAACCTACTAATAAACTAAATATATATACAAACACTATATAATATACAGTGTGTTTTTTTTCAACTGGAACAGTACGGCAGCACCCATAACCAGAGGAGATACAGGTGCAGTTTCTTTTAAAACATCAGCTCGTTTTCGAAGAAAAACATTTTGGCATGAATTTTTTTTTGGTCAAGCGTGAGTAACGCCTTAAAATGATTCAAGTTGGTAATTTTTTTTTGATGCCGATCGATTCAGTCACTGAATCAATCGGCATCAAAAAAAATTATAAAATAAAATGATCCTTACATAGGACTGAAATTCAGTCCTATGTAAGGATCATTTTATTGTATCACATGAAAAAAATCTAAGCAGCGGAAGTTAGTAGAATTTGATAAAAGTATTATCATACTCGGGGTTTCTATACATATACCTAGTCAGGTCATAAATTCTGTCACATGTTTAATATAAAATAATTGAAACAAGTTTATTCATTATGTAACCATTTATATACCAAAATGAACTTCACAAAACATAGATTCTTATGACACTAAAGTTTATCCAAAATGACCTCCGTGATTTTGAATACAGGCCTTCAATCTGCGCTGCCAGTCGTCTATCGCAGCACGAACGAGGTCCATGTCAATATCGGCGGCTGCCTTAATCAAGGATGTCTTGAGTGACTCCAAATTGGGATGAGGCTTTGAGCACGCCTTTTCCTCCAAGTTTTGCCATATCTTGTAATCTAACGGATTCAAATCTGGACTGGAGGAGGGCCAGTCTTCGTGCCGGATGAAGTCGATTTCACGCGCCGCCAGCCAGTCTTCTGTGCTCTTCGCTCTATGAGCTGGCGCCGAATCTTGTTGGAATACCCAGTGCCTGTTATTGAACATGGTATGAAAAACAGGTTCCACAAAGTTCGTCAGGACTGTATTTTGATACACAACTGCATTCGTTTTTACACCTTTCTCACAAAAATGTACCTCTGTTAAGCCCCAATAAGAAACTCCCAACCATACCATGAGCGAGGATGGAAAATGACTTCGTTGGACACGCGGAATACGGTTGCTCGCTTCTTCACTACTGTGTGCGTACACCTTATCATTTTGTTTGTTGTAGCTCTCTTCTACGGTAAAAATTTTTTCATCCGAAAAAAGAATTTCCCGATATTTTTTTCCCTCGTACCGCTTCAACAAAGCGCGGCATCTCTTCAGTCTCAGGTCCATTAGACGAGCATTCAAACGATGTCCTGTTTTTCTTCGATATGCCCGAAGCCCTAAGTCTTCATTTAACACCCTTTTCACCGTGGTTCTGCTTAACCCCATCTGAAGGGCCAACAGTTTCTGCTTACGTTTGGGATTTCTTTGAATTCGCGCCTTCACAGCTTTTATCACTGCTGGAGTCCTAACAGACCGAGGGCGACCACTTCTTGAACTGTCATCTACACTAGAGTCTTCATTGTATCGTTTGATGGTGTGATAAACGAATCTTTTGGTTATATTCAAATTTTTCAGTATGTCAAAAATTTGAATTGGCGCGTAACCGCAACGATGCAACGCAATAACTGCAACACGGTCTTCTTTAAGCGTCCACTCCATATTTAAAAATGAGTAAAATTCTAAAAAGTATACATTTTTATTTTCATGAACAATTCGAAATTCGAATTCTATAAACTTTTTTGTGGCCAGCATTCTAAAAGAAAAATTTTTACTGTGTGACAATACTTATGACCTGACTAGGTATATCGTATATGCTCGGGGTTTCTCTACGGGATCGAATCAGAAATGAGGAGATACGTAGGAGAACTCAAGTCACCGACATAGCCCGACGGATTAGCACGTTGAAGTGGCAATGGGCAGGCCATATAGCGCGCAGAACAGATGGCCGATGGGGCCGAAAGGTTCTCGAGTGGAGGCCACGGACCTGAATTTCTTGAAAATCCTTTTCAATGTTATCCTTGATTACTTACCGACTGCATGGACGTTTAAAAGGCCTGTGCACGCTCATGCTTATATGTAGCGTATGGCATTATTGTAATTTTAACGAGGTTTTGGGGTGGCTAAAGTAGGGGTGAATTTAATCGAAATCGGATGGCATTGATAAACATCATTATTTGTACTAATAACAGTTTAAATTTCGAATGCCATCCGATTTAAAATACTTTTACTGTGTTTTTTTTTTATTAATATTACAAATCGAATAAAAGGGTTTTTCGGCGACTTTGAAGGGTTGTTTCTCCGAAAGTGTCTATTAGGGTCGGATGGCAATTTTATTTGAATATTTGGTGGTGTCAATAAGTATGCTACCAATTTTGAAGCGGTTGCCTCACAACTTTTTTCTTTTTTTTTCATTCGCTAAAGCGAAAACGGCCCACGTGTTTCGGCTGGCAAATAAATAAATATTATACAACTATCTTTCAAGCAACCGCATTTTTATCCGGTTGCTTAATTAAAAAAAAATCCTCCACCCTCATATCACCGCCCAAAGGCCCAGATTACCACTCGTTATCCGGTTGCCTCTCCGACATACATTTGACGTGCCATTGCCTTGAATATAAAACGAAAAAGCCTCTCGGCGTAGACCCGCTTCATTCACAGGAACTAATAGAATAATATTTAGAATAACACCAATACATAAGTTACCAAAAAATACACAAAAACAAATCTAAATATAAGACAAGGTATTAGTAGTCTACTTTAAGTTCACCTTATTCTTTCAAATTCAAATTAAAAAAATATATTTATTTGGAACTATGAACACAATATATACAAGCATGTCAAAAAACGTTGGCAAATGTTATATAAAACTGAGTAGCAGTACCAGCAAAGCTCCTCCTTAACATACAGATAAGTTCCTAAAAGTATTGCGGTACAAGAATAAACAAAAAGAATTTTAAAAAAGGAATAATCATAACAAAATAAAGTCTTAAAACTAAATAAAATAAAATATTACCCTTTTGCGCGAAAACAACAGCGGTATGGGAGATAGGGTTGGGGGAGGGATGGGTGAGATGTTGGACGGAGAGGAGTAGTTAGGTACATACATATATAATATATACTTGTAAATACATATATAATATCTTTATTGTAGACAAATACACCTCAGACAAAACCTTACAAAGAGGAATTATATAAAGGCGGGCTTACCAAGAAATTTCTTCCAGCAAACCTTTGATTATGATTATGGTGGTGGATAAATGCACCACTTTAATTAGATATCCTCAAAGGCCGGTATTAGAAAAAAAAAACAAATTACCATGTTTCAAAATGATTGTCATGATTGCAACGAATAAACTAGGCTAACTGGCTTTGGCGTAATAAACTAGTAGGGTAGCAATTTAAGACTGGAAAGACCATGTGTGCACATGATCTGAATATATCTGTACAAACTCACCTCATAATATACCGCGTCTTCTTCTCCGACAGAGTGACCACAGACGTGAGGTAGTCAAACAGCTCTCCATTCTTGCACAGCTCAAATACTAAGAATATGAAGGTTTCTGATTCAAACACGTCTTGTAGTTCAACTGGAACAAACAAATAAGTCGGGGGTGCTATTGATCGCTTACACCGAAGTTTTTGACCGCCTGAAGACCTTCAACATGGTTTAAAAACTTTCATAGCTGAGACCATATCATCATTATCATCTTTGAAGTATGAAGCCTTAAATTGCCTCGGTATGGATATACCTTAATGATTTTAATTCTAGTTTGCATTAATAAAATGATGACATTCCAATTACTGATCTACTAATGAAAAAAAAATTCAAATTATTTTATTTACAGCAGTCACACATCTTGAACATTTAATCTTATTAGTTAGTTAATTAGTGTAGTGCACAATGCTAACAAGTTATTTACAATTTGTAATAAGTTGGATTAGTGATCCTCACACTAGGCCAAGCCTGAATCGTGAGAACCGACCTAAACGATTTATAAGATTTTACTTAGTTGCAAAAACGGACTGAAGTTTTTATGGTTTCAATAAGGAATTACAAAACAGCCTGATGAAGTCCCTACTTATATTTTAAATTATATATATGGTGTACATAAAAATTATTTTAGGATAATAATATGTATTCATTTAAAATAGAACAATATTTTTTTTTTATACTGATGGATAAAAATGAAAAGGTAAACTAAAATATAGTACTTATAAATATATATAAATATAGGTAGTATATAATGTTAGTTAATGTGTTTGAGGATTTCTTCTGAAACTATGTATGTTTGCATTAAGTAACTTTAATTGTTAAAGAAAAAAGAATTATCAGAACAAACTACCCGCAACCGAGTTATTAATATAAAAAAACATGTCCAAATGTATTGCCAGCCCAGTTTCAATTGCAAATATTTTAAATGTTATATATTTATAATAAAATTCCCTTTATACTCAGAAAAGGCGATTGCCCTACAGTGAACTCACTTCCATAATTTAAACTAACTCGTAATTTAAATTAAGCCTCTCCCTCTGCCAAATATGAACTACCTGGACTGGAAGAGAATGCTAGCTAGCATTAAGTTCGCCTATGTACAGATTATTTTTATTTTGTGCAATAAATAATTTTTCATTCTTTCATCATTCCCAGACTGTGAATCTGTCAGATACCTAAGCATGCACCTGGACCACCGCCTAACATGGAAGAAACACCTTCAAATGAAAAGGGATCAATTCAATCTGAGAATCAAAGGTCTCTACTGGCTACTTGGTAGAAACTAAAAACTATCAGTCAATAATAAATTACTCATATACAGGACCGTACTGAAGCCATTTTAGACTTGTGGGCTCCAACTGTGGGGATCGGCCTGTACCTAATGTGAACTGCATCCAGCGCTTCCAGAATGACCTCATGAAAAATATTTAAAATTCACCCTGCTTCATCAGAAATACTGAGCTGCATGACATACTTCGAATCAACACGGTCTCTGATGAGATCAAAGCTAATGATCAAGCCTACCAGAAAAAGCTGAAAATACACCCTTATTTAGGTGTATTTTAGTACTAGCTAGTACAACAACTCACAAAGCCTTTGTATAAGAAGCGACTGAAAAGATAAGATGTCATGCTGCTTGTTGACTGAAAAGAATGGAGAGTGGAGATATAGTAGTGCACTCTGCCTGACACAAAACCCAAAAACAATTTGCTCATAGTTGTAAAACTGATCGCAGATAAAAAAACGTTTATAAACTGATTTTCCTTGTAATTTGTAAATGGAAGAAAATAATACACACCTATCTAAATTCTATTAGGGTCTTCCAAACAATGTATGTGCACAATTTTACATCACACTCCAGACACCAAAGCGGCTGCACTGTTTATATATATAGGTAGTGCTGTAACTCACCACCAGGCACTTTATAAACCGTTTTTTCGTTTCTAGCTTTCAAGTTACTTTAGAATTTATAATATTTATTTAAAATTATCATAATGTTAGTTTTCAGGGTATGAACATTTCCACTTGCAATATTAGTAGGATTGAATCTTAGAGTGCATTACGATATTATGATATACTCAACTGTTTTATTGTCTAAAATCCAAATTTTTCTAAATCAGGGGCTTAAAACAACTCACTCACTAATATAAGGATGTCCAGCAACCAGCCGGAGTATCTGGATCTCCTGTCTAGTTGCATCCCTCATGGTGTGAGTGTCCACTCCATCTTGAGACTCCTGACTGAGATCTATGATCTTGGCTGCATATTCCCGACCTGTCTCTTTCTCTATGCATCTTCTGACCGTTGAACTAATTCCTCTAAAATAAAATATAATTGTTAAAATATTAATGTATGAGAGATGTATTGTGGGGTTCAATAAATAGTTTGATTACAGCTTAAAATTGGGTCTTACCTCAAATAAAATTAAACCATTGTTTAACTTTCTTATGGAAACAGGGTCAATGGTGAGGTTTACGGTTTAGTGCTTTTGTGATAATATTATAGTCATATATAAAAAATGCCAAGCATAGTTTGTCTGTAATGTGGATAGAAACTGCTTTTGGCCAATAATTGATCGAGTGAAGCGAGATCTCTAAATCATCTTGGGCAAATCGACGTTGTATGTATGTGAGTAGGTATGTATGTTTGTGTGTCCGAGGATAACTTTCGAAGCAATAACTTAGGTAGTGATGGCACAATTTTGGTGTGATTAGATGAGATAAAAATGTTGGGGGGTTTTTGAGATATTGGGATTCAAGAGCGGAAAAAATAATTAAATTGAGACTATTAGGTCACGTGGGACATCAAATTGAAGGTCTTCATTAGTACATTTCAATCCTGGTTTTATTTTTAGTATAATCATAGTAGTTTTTGACTTATTAGCCATAATAAAAACAAAACTTTGACAGAATTCACAGGGTACACCAGTGACCCCACAAAATAACATGAACTCCCGTTACCTGCAATTTGAATTAAACTGTAGGTCAAGTAAGATAGTTGTTTATTTCGTGGCACTATTTTGACAGTCAAAGATTACGAATAATATTATTTTCGCGAGATCTCAGTTCGAGGCGAACCACTAGTATAACATAAGTTTTGTATTCAATGAGTTAGTGGATTAGTATTTATCTATGGTTAGTGGCCAACTCTGCATCACAGTGCCTGTGTGCCATCCAAAGGCCTCTTACATGGCATCGTCAAATTTTTATATCTAAATAGGTACTCTGTGCTAAACCCACATCCTGCAATTTTATTATATTCGCGCAATCAAGAGCAGAGGAAGTCAATGGTTTCCCCCTCAAGGTCAAAGAAGACTTACAAACACCGACACATAAGAGCTTAGTGGCAACTCTACATAATTCCCTAGTTCCTTTAAAAATTGGCACCAACACAATCACGAAGGAGGCTAGTGATCGCTAAATTAGATTCAAAGCGCTTACCTTCCAATTATTTCCTTTGGTTCATAGCGAGCGTAAAATTCCTTCGCCGCACTCTTATCTGGCAATTTGTCATCGTCTTCCTCCTTCGCCATGGTGCTCACTTTCGGAGTTTGTGTTCTTTTCGGCAACTAGTTAGACGTAATTAACTGTTTTACAATGACGAAAGGTTACTGTTGTGGACATTTGACATAATCAATCAATTCCTTGAGCTACTCATGTAGTGCTTGAGTATTTTAGCAAAAAACTATTGCAATAAGAATGGAGCAAGTTAAATCGAGGTTAGGGACGATAATTCTTTTGATTTCAAGTAAAAATAAACCAAATTTTACTGAAAAATGCGAAAAAGAAACACGACGAACAAACTGAACGAATGAAGTGTATTGTTGAGTGAAGTGAATGTAAAATCTTGACTGGCAAATCTCAAATGAATGAGTTGATGAATGAATAAGTCGTCGACAAACCACAGGTAATAAATACAAACAGCTGTGAACATTATGAACAGCTGTTTTTCTCTATGGTATTGTAAAATGTTTTTGGCATCTCTTTCATTTCGAGATGGATGTCAAAATGTCTTTGTATTACTGTCTTGTTCTAACGCACATAAATTCCAAAAGCAAATCGCAATAGCGATATAAAATTAGTATTCCTTTAAAAAAAAATCAGTTATTGTGCGTCTCTGTCGGTTGCCCCATTTTTTTTCTTTGGATTCTGTTGTTTTCGCTTGACGTTGACGCTATTTTCTGATGGTTGTCTTGCGTTTTTCAGTGTTTAGCAGATTATTCTTATCAGTTTTACTTTGTGATTATTTGCGAGGAGCCTGTTTTGTTATCTAGGTTTTGATTCTGGTGTTACATCTTCCGGTTGAATCCCGATTACCTAAAAACAGGTAAGCGATTATTGCGCATTTTCTATAGGTACAAAGTGACATGATCAAATGCCCACTTGGAACATCTTTTTGTCAACCTTGAGCCATCGAATAAAATACCAGCTTGTCCTCTGATTTCTTTGTTCATAAGTGTTAAAGAATCCTGATCAGAAAACAACTCGTTTGGACCGACATGATACACGTCGCGTCGGTAGTAAAGTACCTACACTTTCACTGGTGAAGACAATGAATGACCATAGTATTGTTCTATTTTTTACCTTGTTAGTTCAAGGCATACTAAGTACATACTAATTCAATTGCGGAATAAAATATGCAATTCGATACATTGAGTACCTACAACTAAACAAGTTTTTTGGAGCCATATTAAAATATTTAATACCAAAGGAATTTACTTGGAGAAACTGTTTATTTATTGATTTAAGCTAATTACAAGGAACAGAAGTAACTCAACTCAGTCCCTGCTAATTGCAACATGTAAAAAAACTACTTACCCAAAGTCAAAACCTAGGTCTAAGTTCATCTGTACAATCTTGTTATTGCTGTTGATTACTTTTATTTATTTCGCATAAAAAGTATTTGTAGTCTGCAAGTTTTCCTGCATTATTTTGTCAATTTATAAATAGAACAATTAGGATGAGCAATTTTCAGTATAAGCGTGTCTGATATTTTCTATAGTATTACAATAATTAAGCTCATCTTTCCACCCGAGTTGCTGTTGGTTCCAGCTGTTTAGTCTGTATTTAGTATTTTTAGTATTTACTTATTTCAATGCAACGTATATCACAGGTTTCTTAAAAGTAATCTAACGAAGTATGTACCCTGTACGGGCGTGGCAAGGTAAACAAACAGCTTATAATATTGCTCGTTACTTATAGACTAACAGTATACCTATCTTAAAATAAAATCATCATCATATCAGCCGTAGGACGTCCACTGCTGGACAAAGGCCGCCCTCATTGATCTCCAGGAACTGCGGTTGGAAGCGGCCTGCATCCAACGCCGACCTGCGGTTCTTACCAAGTCCTCTGCCCATCTTGTAGGTGGACGTCCTACGCTGCGCTTGCCGGTCCGTGGCCTCCATTCGATAACTTTCCGGCCCCATCGGCCATCTGTTCTGCGCGCCATATGGCCTGCCCATTGCCACTTCACCGTGCTAATCCGTCGGGCTATGTCGGTGACTTGAGTTCTCCTACGTATCTCCTCATTTCTGATCTTACTTAATAAAAAAATCTTACTTAATATAATTTATTACACACTAAAATTATCATAGATAAATGCTAATCGTAACTTTGTTATTTTACTAAGTATATGTCTGTTACATAATTATTAATGGTTAGTGGCCAACTTTGCATCAGAGTGCCTGTGTGCCATCCAAAGGCCTCATTATGTGGGTATAGGAACATTTCTATTAGAGGTAATTATAATATAGGCTACCCATCTAATATGTCTGTCAATGTGTAAGCCTTGACTTTGAAGACCTCCAACCTGTTTTCATGATTTACTAGCTTCCACCCGCAGCTTTGCATGTGTAGTTTGTCAATCAGTTGAAGCCTATCTCAATCTCTCAATCCAGGTCATAATCTATCTATATACAAAATTTCATCACGATTGGTGTCTATAGGCTGTTTATAGATAGATAGAACGCCAACTTAAAGGTCGGACACTAATTTCCGATCGAATTTCGCAATCGATTACGGATTTTCAAAAATTAATATCTCAAAAACTATATGGTTGCGCAAGTTGCCACTTCACATGTAGGCTTTCTTTATGTATATCCAGACATGAAAAAAATTAAAGTCCTAGCACAACTTTCCTAAAGGAAATTTCAGCCAATTGCAGCACTAGTAGACACTATATTGCCGTAGACAAGAATTTAGACAGAGTGGCGTTGCCCAGCACTTGTGCCATTATCTCAACTTAGTCAACCTTATGCTAGATAGATTTGGTCAACATATGGAGAAATTACTGACTACTTAATACAAAATTATTTTAAGAGAAGTCGAGTTCCTTGCGAATGGACTTGGAATGGTGGACCAACGATCTAGTAAGAATCGCGGGGAGCCGTTGGGCGCAAACGGCTACCAACCGCTCGTTGTGGCGATCTAAGGGGGAGGCCTATGTTCAGCAGTGGACGTCTGCCGGCTAATGATGATGATGATGGGCTCGCCCGAGGAAGAATTCCCACCACACCTATTTCTGCCGCGAAGCATCATTGCTGTTTCGGTTTGAATGGTATGGTTGCCGGTGAAATTACAGGCACATGAGGCTTTATACGCCTGTATGAGGCATGAGGCTGTATGCCTCAAGTTGATTGACGCAGGGCAGTGCATCGTAGGGCACGTATTTAAGGTGCGTGACCTACAAGGCAATACTTTGTTATAGGCGATGGACTTCACATCAGGTGGGCCATAAGTTAGTTCCATCCATCTCCAAGTCTTATAAAAAAACATATTAATCAAATATGTACCTATACCTTCCTACAAGTAAACACTGCCCTTTTGGTCACATGATTATAATGTTTTGCCTTTACATTATCATTAATACAGCATGAAACAAACTGATAAAAGGGGAAAAAATGTCAAGGAGTCATCTGGTTTGTTTAGCTTCACCTGACCACATTGACCTTACGATAAAATCCGCATCACTTAGTTATGTGGCTTTGTAACAGATGGCGCTGTACATCTCATTTGAATTATTTTTATCTTATCAGTAAAATTGTTTGATGATAGTAGACTCTTTTGAGGTTCGCTTTTTTGTTTAAATGCTGTTTTACTTCAGTTTTTATATTTTTAAAGATTTTTTTGTTATTCGACTGCCTGAAATAAATAGTTTTGTGTTCAGGGTTCATGTGAATGTGTGCTTGTTTGTATGGGTGTGAGTTTAATTAATCTTAGGTTAGCGCTTACGCGATGACTTCGTCCTCTTCCAAAGATATTCTTGTCACGCACTTGATCGAGACAAGTGGAAGGGAAAGAGAGAGAGGCCTTTGCCCAGCAGTGAGACAGTGTTGGATAAAAAAAAGCTGGTAATTTTCTTGTAAGGGGAGATCGGAGGGGAATCGCCCATACAACACGTACTACCAAAATCATTTCTAATTGAAGCATATTTATACCTTAATAATGTATTATTTTAATAGTATTTATCTAGGTTCCCAACCCATATATTAGATCAAAATATTTACCTAAAATGAAATAGAAGCGTATCGCATTCTGCATGTTTTTTACGTTATAAAAGACCTGTTTTCAACTTAATTGTTTCGTATTAAAAACAACATCTTACGTATCCTAGTCATAGGAACATAGATTATATCGTCTAGTTACAGAATAACAACACAATGAGAAAAATACAACAAGTTTTCAGTCATCATTTTTGGTATTACGGAACACGGTCAAAATCTAATCAAAAGTAAATAATAATGTATTTTTTTAGAAAGGCAATTATTGCCTTTATTTATTGTGCAGAATAATGAATGAGATAAAATCAATGGCATTCCTTCTTCACACATTGTTCAAAGGTATTTGAAACCTCATGACAATGCAACAACATAATTGTTTGGCATTTGCAGTGTTGAATTATGATAATTAGCATTCCTAAGAATTTTATAATATCCAGAAGTACCTACCTATTTAAAATTGCAGCTTAGTACATACAATAGAATTATGTTTTTGACTGGAAGCGACTACGATTTTTTCTATTTTCTGAAATCTGTTATACTTTTGTAAAAATTTAATACATGTTCAACCCTGTCATTTTCGAGGACTCAAGAGTGTTTTTAACAGACTTCAAAAAAAGGAGGATGTTCTCAATTTGTAGTTTTTTAGGGTTCCGAACCAAAATGGTAAAAACGGAACACTTAGGTCAAATAATTCTGAAGGTACTTTCCATCGAGGTAAAGAAAGGATGTAAAATTTTTTTAAAAATTGTGTGTGTGTGTTGTTAGAAAGACCTTTAAAAATAAAGTAGACATTTTATTAACCTCTTTTCATTTTAGAGTTCCGTTTCCGATTTGTTTTCGTTATATTTTAGTTTCAAAGTATATCCTAGCATCCCATTAAACAATGTGTCATTTCCAATATCATCGACTCCTTTCACACTCACCAATTAGCCCGCTCGTCTTCTGGAAAGATAGATCAGACTTAGAATGAAATTATAGACTTAGCTGTTTCCTATGCTATAATTGCTCGACTGCCGAAGGAGGGTATATTTATCGCATGTAAATATGTGCCATTATTACTTCGCAGCATTCAAACAGCTTGATGGAATTTAATTATAGGTGTCAGATTCAGCAGTTCTGCTAGTTCAAAACAAATAGATTACAGACAAAAAAAATCTACTAAAAAGACGTACAATTAGGGTTGCCACCCGTACTTTATAATAAAGTATTGTACTCTATTTTGGCCAATCGTACTTTATACTTTATAAAGCACGTGAAATTACTTTATTTTTCTTGTTAAGATTTTTTAAATGGACTGCTATTTTTTACGTGTAACGGAATGTACTGCTTTGGAACGTAACATAAAACGTCAATGTCAATATCATGTAATGTTGCGAATTGTGAAAAAAATGTGTCGTTTCTGCTATCCATTCCCGGCACTTCAGCATTCACAGAGAGAGTTTTTTCTATGATGATTTGATGAATGCTAAGTGGCGGGATGAACGCAATAGAGCGTCTCTTAACCTAATAAAAAAACGAATTATTTATATATTTAAATTTGAGGATTGATTGAAAGATCGGAAGATGCCGTTAGTATATTTACGAATAGGTAACAAATATTTGTTGGATGTTGCTAGAAGCAACAAATAAAAAAACGAGTGTGCTTTAGACTTTAGACCACACGACTGAAGTAAAACTTCTTGAAAATTGTTCAATTACAAAATTGTCCACACCTCTGTAGGTTGATCAGTCTATGTTCATTCTGGACAGACGCAACTCGCACTCGCACATTAACGTTTAAAAATATACAAAACGTAACTCTCTCTCTTTCTATCTTCACTAACTTATATCTCCCTCTCAACTTCCGTTCGCACTTTTCGTAACGCATTCACCAGCTTACTCCCCAAGTCAAGCGTGCGTAAAAAAGTTTTACTTCAAAAAAATTTATGGAAGAGAAAAAGTCTGGTAAATAAATAGTACTTTATTTTCAGATGATGAACTTTTTTTAGCGTAATAAATTAAATTTATTATATTTGCTTGAAAAAAAGGTGGCAATCCTATGTACAATACACAAAAAGACCCAGAAAACCGTAGTTCAATGAATGCTTTTTGGATATAGTTTCCTAAAAGCATAATAAATGGTAGAAATTACAGGAGAGAAGGCACTTCATTTTACTAAAGAGAGAATGGCTTTAAAAAAAAAGACTGGATAAAACAACCTATGTTTGTGCTTTTCTATACAAAATATATCGTAGAAAATACTTATTCAAAGGGGTGATCCGGATGCGTCTAAAAATATTCTTTCGAATGTTCCGTTTGCACTACTTTCTGGGCCATTCTGTAATATGTATATATACAACATCAATCTCACCGTCACATTAACTAGCCACTATTTCTCTCACGAACGCCCAACCAAAATCTATTTATAAAATAAATTACCATTTAAAATCTATTCACCACTTTATCAAACGCCATATCGTGAACGCCGAGATATGAAACCACATTTCCTGGGAGTTTATTGACCTCCCCCCACCCTTGGTTCTATTTTCTATACCATAAACAAGTTCTTCGTTTAATGGTGTGTCTATATCTACCATTGAAGTGTAGACTTGTAAGAAGTGTAGGCCGTAATTTGTGTAAACATTTTCGTTGGGCTAAGAATTTATGAAATACGACGTGAGCTTAAAATAGAACAAATATTTAAAAGCTAAGCTACACATAGTATACAATGGTCGTCAAATTAGCATTAGGTACACATTTTAATCAATGTAGAGGCAACGTCCACAAGCACTGTTTTACAAAATTTAAGAAACCCTGACCTTTGGACGGACACGCGTGGCACAGATACTTGGGGTCTCTGTGGGCCATGCTAGAGGTAGAACGTCGCATAACTGTGGTCAAAATTATGTTGATCTTTGATCTGGAAGCACCAAATAACCGACTCACAATTTATGGCCGCCATAGACGTTCAACTTATTTGATCAAAGAGGATGCTTCAAACAACACAACAACAACAAACACCGATAAGACGGTACGTGATAAATCCCGTATTTATAATAATAATGCTTCAAACAGTTTGATCTTTTTTTATATATATATGCTAGCCAAGCGCTTGACCACTACCTCACCTGATGGTAAGTGAAGGTGTGATCGAAGATGGAGCACGCTTGCCTAGAAAGAACTAATTCACTCTGAACTTGAAGACTCCAAGATTATAGTGGTTTGGAAAAACATACGCCGGAAGTGAGTTCCACTCCTTACTTGTGCTAACAAGAAAAGTTGAAGCAAATCGTTTGGTACGGCAAGGTGGTATGCCGACCAGGTATGGGTGGTATTTCTCGATACGTCTGCTTGTCTGGTGGTGGAAGGGGGAAGGAGGGACAAGGTCATGAAGATCTTGCGCACAATCACCAAAATGTATCTTGTAAAAAACTGAAAGTCTGGCTACTCGGCTTCTGTGCTCTAGAAGTCTAGACTTTGTAAAATAACTTTACAACTTGTATCAACTTGTACTTTTGTAACTTTGATCAAATTGACATGAATGTCTATGGCGAAATTTGATCGAATTTCATGAGTAATCAAATGGCTTAAAGAACCCTGGCCAGCAACTCGACTTAGTTGCAACTTGCAAGCATACAATACCCGATCATTGCAACCACGGCTGATCGCGTTGGCTGATTGCAGTAATCACCATAGAAATACGGATCACCGCTTCTGAATTACCTATTTCATGCATCACTTGGAATCCTTATTTTATTATTTTCAATTTGTTGCTATAAAATCTGTAGCAATTTATAAATAATTCTGTATTTTATTTATAATCAAATAATTAAAAATTATTGTGGTCTGTAGTTATTATTACTCAATTCTCATAATACGGTCCATGGAAGATGCTCTCAGCATTCGGCAATTGGCCTTGTATTGCATTGATAGGAATCAAGATTAGATCTAAACTTGCATTGGATTCGATTTTATTACGGGAATTGACCTTCTAGTATATCGTTTAACTATTCTAAGGCACTCAAGTGGCTTGATACCAGATTATTTTTACTGTAAATTAGCAACGTTATGGGTAGCACTCCCTTGATTGCTCAAGGTTTGTTAAAATGTTCTTGTTTACTCTATGTATGGATTTATGCTTGGTAAATCTCCTGACTCCTGGTTGATAAGGGAATTGCTATACTAATACATAAACGTCTACGTCTGTAAATTCATTACTTACTGATATATCCTAAAAGGCTTTATAAAATTAGATTACCTGCTGAAATCGAAGGTCCTATGAAAATTTTCGCGCGCACGCAGAGTTAAATATATGCACGTGCTAATCTTCAAATTTTCAATTTTTCTTTAAAAAAGGTGATAAAAAATTAAAGAACTACAGGCCCATCTCGCTCTTGAGCCACGTTTACAAGCTGTTTTCGAGAGTGATTACGAACCGTCTCGCACGCAGGTTCGATGACTTCCAGCCTCACGAACAAGCCGGTTTCCGAAAAGGCTTTAGTACCATAGACCACATCCACACGCTACGCCAGATTATACAGAAGACCGAGGAGTATAATCGGCCATTATGTCTAGCGTTTGTGGACTATGAAAAAGTCTTCGATTCAATCGAGACCTGGGCGGTACTGCAGTCTCTTCAGCGATGCCAAATCGACTATAGGTATATCGAAGTGTTGAAGTGTTTGTATAGTAACGCCACTATGTCAATCCATCTACAGGACCAGAGTACGGAACCAATCCAATTGCAGAGAGGCGTGAGACAGGGAGACGTAATTTCTCCGAAACTGTTCACGAACGCATTGGAGGACGTTTTCAAACTCTTGGTCTGGGACAGACTTGGCATCAATATCAATGGCGAATACATCACTCACCTTCGTTTTGCCGATGATATAGTCATTATGGCCGAATCGCTCGAGGAACTCGGTACCATGCTCAACGACCTCAGTAGGGTCTCCCAACAGGTGGGTCTTAAAATGAACATGGATAAGACGAAAATCATGTCAAATATCCATTTTGCGCCCGTACCGGTAGTTGTTGGGGGCGATACTCTCGAAGTTGTCGACGAATATGTATACCTAGGACAAACTGTCCAATTAGGTAAGTCCAACTTCGACAAAGAGGTCGCACGAAGAATCCAACTCGGCTGGGCAGCGTTCGGGAAACTTCGCGATATCTTCTCGTCCAAAATTCCCCAGAGCCTGAAGACTCAAGTCTTCAACCAGTGTGTGTTGCCAGTGATGACCTATGGCACTGAAACGTGGTCCTTTACTCATGGCCTCATGACCAAGCTTAAGGTCGCTCAACGAGCTATGGAGAGGGCTATGCTCGGGGTTTCTTTGCGTGACAAAATCCGCAGAAGAACTAAAGTTGCAGACATAGCTCTCAAAATTAGCAAGTTGAAGTGGCAATGGGCAGGCCACATCGCTCGTAGAACCGATAACCGTTGGGGAAGAAAGGTTCTCGAGTGGAGACCACGGACTGGAAGACGCAGCGTAGGCCGGCCCCCCACAAGGTGGACCGACGATCTAGTAAGAATTGCGGGGAGCCGTTGGGCGCAAACGGCTACCAACCGCTCGTTGTGGCGATCTAAAGGGGAGGCCTATGTTCAGCAGTGGACGTCTTCCGGCTGACGATGAATCTTCAAATAAGCAATTCTTCCTCGCCTGGACTTATAATCCTTTCTGCATTTTTACTCTACTTTTTATCAATGGACGATATTTCAAATTGATGAGATGACATGAGATATTTCGTGGACTCATCGACACAGTTACAAAAATAGCGCATTGTTTTCTAGTTTCTCTGGCAACTACCTACTATCCAAAACTAAGAATAGACAGTTTATCTCATAGCAACATAGATACTTATTTGCATTCTCGCGTTTACAATTAACACAAACTTTTGCGTAATGATTGTAGGGGTATACTACTATAGTGTGACCATTAGTGCTGTGCACTCCCTGAGGTATGCGCGGCGAGGTGGGAGGCAAAGAAAAAACTGCATGAGTTCACATGAGATCAATACATGTCGGACATATCTTACGATATCAGTTTGCATTTCTAAGGCAAGACTTGTGGCGGGACGATGGTCGGAGGCTATCTATCTGTAATATATTATACTTACTTATTTGATTAAAATGTAACTTAAATATACTCATATTTTATTAAAAATATGCAGGTGATAAATAAGAACTAAACTTATAATTCAAAGGACTTGTTTTATTCAACATTTTTTATATTTACAAACAATTATATATTCTAACGAAAGTTATTCTGACATAGATTCTGTTTCAACTTCATCTTCCATTTCATATCACGAGATAACGCACGACCCATCTTTGAATATTTATCTCATGTGCGTCTGACATAGACAGTCCGATACAAATAACACTACCTGCCGCCACGAGCGTTGACGGCGAACTGACAGAGCGCAGCAGCCGATTCCCCCCCCCCCCCCCCGTCTCGCCGCGCGCATACCTCAGGGAGTGCACAGCACTAATGGTCACACTATACTAAGTACTCGTAACAATAAACCAGTGTTTAGAGAAACTTTTCACTATTTTTCTTTTACGACTACCTGGTTTTACTGAAATATTTTTGTATATGCTGTATAAACACTTTTGTTATTCAAAGTTACGGCTCAAAAACAAAAGTCTATGTTACGGGCCATTCTTGGATAAGACTGTTCAGGAATTAGGATCGTGACATGATGCTAAAGGAGCATGCTGCATGTTAAGGGTAATACACTGCAGTGACAGATGTGGGTGGATGAGTAAGTCCGTATGAGGTCCGCTATCCCTGGTGTCGAGAGTTTTTGGTCACTGGAGACATCTGACATGGCTTGACGACTTGTATAACCAGAACAGACATCCTAACGCTGTAAGTACATAATCCAAGTAGTGAATACGAGGAACGTCGCTTAACTTTAGTGTGGTTTACGATAAAATTTTTGTTGAAATTGACAAATTAGATTCCCAACACATTGTGTATAGTATGGTAACCCTTAAACTATGCAATAATTACTATTTATCTGGTATCGTCCATTCCATATCATTCGTGGAATCACGTCGCCTTGTCACGATCTCTTTACCAGTATTTACACGCTTATGCTAATAATCTCGTAAGCATTGCATTGTACATAAATACGAGTATATCTGATGCATCGTAAACAAACTTTACTCAGATACTAGGTACATATAGGATTCGTTGAATATATTTTAAAAACCGCTTCAAGGGTAAAGGGTCTTTGATTAAACCGATAAGTAATAAAAAAGATTACGGCTTTATCCGATCAGCAACGGAATAAATAAGTACCAGACAGATCGCTAGACCGTTCCTATCGCTGGTTCTTTGTTGATAGTTTTACATTGCGTGCTACTCTGTTTCGACAAAGCCAAATAATATTTTATCATTATAATCATAAGATTCATTTTGGAGTGTTTTGCTAAAACTAAACTTCAAATAGACGCGCGCAAAATTTGGGTAACGTGGTGTACCTGAATCAAATGCAAATTGTGAGATAGGTACTCAAAGAGTTCAGTTGGCTTCGTAGAGCCTTCTTTCAAGCGCAACACAGCAATAGTAATACACGGCAGAAAAGAAAGAGCTCATAGCGTAGCTTGTTACTAGTTCACATTAGATCAGCCTCGCCCTCGACACAAGAGTTGGAACTTTCTTTAGCTTTGGAAAGGCCAAGATATTACAATTACCAACAACACTTCCCCACTTTTATGTCCTCTTTAAACGGGCCTATTAATTCGTATTCAGCGCAATGAAACATCAAAGGCACGGCACTTTTAAAACAGCGCTTTGGTCTTCGAGTAATAATGTTTTAAAATAAAGTATTGGGGTGGCCTCTGTGCGTGCTCGCGGCAGATGCACCGCTGACCTTGACTGGGCTTGGCTGCACACAAGCCATAAGCTTATTGAGAGTTTTAAACTCTTCTTATTATGGTGGTAGTTAGTTACCTTCGTATAATAATATCTTTGACATGAAAGACATGAACCTCTGGGAAACTTTTTGAGCTATAATTTATATTGTGTAAAGGTATTACACATTCACAGATAAAATACAAGTTTCCTTTAAGAAAAGAGAGTGTATAGTACACGTATTCGTAGCTAACTCATAACTAAGACTTAGGAACCGCTGAGACGGGGAAAAAAGCTAGCACGCTCTACATAAACTGGAAACCTTAAGTAAGCGGTTCATGCTCCTAGATGAAAAAGAAATAAATAGAAATAGAAACATTTATTTGACACGTTTATTTATTTTATAGATGCCGACATAATCTCAGAACTCAAATTCAACATTTCCTTGGAACTAAATCATTTGGAATCGGCGATTTAAGTTCCCCGCAACCAATAATCGGCCAACAAACCCGGCTCGTTTACAGTGTATTAAGTAGTCCAACATTGTTGACACCTGATTTCTATATGTTAGTCTTATAACTGTGATGTGACCTTCAAAACGACTCACCACATGCGAACTGCAGACCTTTAATTAGGATATCCTTGACCAATTGGTTTTCAATCTTCTATCCTCAGCCAACTCTCGGTCAAGGTTCCACTTGGCATCCAACGACGCCACGTCTTGTCAAGTGTTTTGACTTTCAGAAGTTCCTATACGTTGTATTTACCATTGACTACAACCTAAGTCTACACTTATACTTTTGTAAACTTATGATAAATAAATATATTTATATTGAAATGTCAGATTTTTTGTATTTTTATTACCCTTTTGGAAT
This sequence comes from Philereme vetulata, assembly GCA_918857605.2. Taxonomy (NCBI): domain Eukaryota; kingdom Metazoa; phylum Arthropoda; class Insecta; order Lepidoptera; family Geometridae; genus Philereme; species Philereme vetulata. The sequence continues at coordinate 3,928,572 of OU975420.1, forward strand.
CGTCGCTTTCATTTGCACCTCAGAAAAAAACACTCGCCGACGCCATATCAAAATGCCGTATCGTACACCATTCCATGCTATTTATATCCAGTTCTGTGTCCATTTCAGAGTTGTTTTTCTCACAGAAAATTATATATGCAATACTATTCGTAAATGCGAAACCGTTATACGTGCGGCAAGTTACTGCAAGGGAAAAATATTACAATACCTATATCTTTTTCCGAGGGTGTATCCTAAGCTATGGGTCACTTATCTAATTCCTCGCCACTCATTAACTCCAACATAACACTTGTAGAGCTCTTCGAAAGAAAAAGCCATAGAAATATCGATTTTCCTTAATCAAAAATATTTTATGTGATCGTCAAACTGTCAAACGGGCGTTGGACAAAGGCGATTACAGAGTGATGACCAAGGGATGATCGTAGACCAAGAGGCAGACCACTCGCCCGATGTTCGAATGACATTGAAAGCGTAGTTGGGTGTCAATGGATGAGAAGATGATGATCGTCTAATAGGATTTTAATACTTAAATCGGAGCCAAGTTTAAAGAACTTTCTACATGTAGTATTTATCTACATCTATTCAGAACAAAGACCTTTATGTTATCGATCCATAACCTTGGAAGTTTTAAGCGAACTGATTTGAAAAGTTTTACAATTTTCTACAAATCGACGAGAATAAAATCGATTGATAATATAAAGATGAGTTTACATAAGGTACTTAAGTACGTATAATTGAGTTTGTGTCTAATGAATAAATCAACCATAAAAAATTGATTGAAGTTAGTACATTAAGATTAGATCTATTGATAGCAACCATTGTGAATTCTAACGCCATCTTGGCCAACTCTGGTCGTGGGATTGTAGTCCTTTTCGCCATCGAGTCCAAGTTATATTTAGACCTAGAACCGGTCTATTACCGTAATATGCAACTGCGTCTTGGACTAGCAGGGCTTTTATACTATGTTACTGCATAATTCACTCACTTAAAACATTTCAATTTGTTTCAAACTTCAGATTATAATTTCTAATCCCGGTTCCGTCCAGTATAATATCTTGATTATCTTCCGACTGAGCGTCTCTGAGTGGTTTGATTCGTTTCAATAAGATCCTAATTGAAGGAAAATTTTACTTGAAGTTTGTGCCAATTTCTGCAATTCATCTTTCTATTTATGTCTCGTAAATTAATTAATCTATTATATATAACTGTTATCAATTCCCAAATCGTATTTTGTTAATTGAATTGATTGTTGTATCGTGTGAATATCATCTTTCAAATGTCTACTTATCTTATCTTGATTTAGACTCTACTATTATGATAAAATGTGTCGTTCCGTTTCCAAACTTAGGTTTTCCAATCCATATTGTTTTTACGACTTCTATTTATGTTTATAGCTTGTAGCTGTTAAATTGTCTTAATGCTGCTGATAAACGGTATCAGATATTTTCATTTGTGCATTAACAACACATACGACCTTCACAGTTTCAAGGGTGATACCAGTCATTTGTTTTGCAGTGCTGCGATAGTATTACTATCATTGCATAATTACTTGTAAATTCTATTTTTACTCGCTATAGATCACTTGTTGTTTTGTACGACCTGCTTATCTAAATGCAAATATTATTACTGGTCTAAAATAGCTGTGATTGGATTTGTTGGAGAAAAACAATTTTGAAAAGTAGCTTGTGTCCTTGATTATACTCGTAAAAGGTTTCTTTAGCTTGCTAGGAAGCACACTTTGTTAAAGAAACAGTAAAAATTAATTCATTTGAGTTCTGGACTTTTAAAAGAAAGTTTGTGTCACCTTTCAAATAAACTTTCTGTTTCAGGAACTTTTGTTCACATGGACAGTGGATTTGATCTGCATTCTGCTGAACCTGTGTGCTTTTTACGTATAGGGCTTAAGTTCCTCCTCTTAGATACCTAATGATATTCTCTTCTATAATATAGTACACCTGTTCTGTATAGTCTAAATTCTAAAATGAACACCCAATTTTAAATCTCTGGTTTAATCAATTTGGGTAGTGCGTTGTATACATATCAGTCTTACGTACCGGACCGGACTTTGAGCATTGAATTTCAGTCATAAAGTTTGCATATATTTTTCGTCATACTAAATTATGAATAATGTCATTTAGCCTATGACACACGGAACATCAAGCACCATTTGACACATTATTTGTCAAAACCTGACTAGTAGTTTAGAAGCTACGAGAAAAGAGATGAACACATCCTTACAAACATTGCTAAATACAATCCTCCTTTTGCTTCGCCGTAGTCGGGTGAAAAGTAGTGACTAATTTGAATGGGAATCAAGGCTGAACTGTTCGTTTTAGCGCATTGTATGAGACCTTGGTACCTAGCTCATTCTGTTTATAACGCGAAGGGCATTCACCTTTTAGGATATTTATACTGGCAAGGATAATAATAATTTTAATATGTCGTACTACTACTGTACTACATGACGTCGCCGTCGTGATCATAACATCAAACATTACTTCAGTTTTCAGATTATGTATTTTTAAGCTGTAATCGCAAAACCAGGCTGTGATTATGTAAACGGGTTATGCGGGCCTGAAACTAAGCCTTTTCAGATATACGATAATGTAAAGTGTACTTGGAAAATAATTATATTAAACACTAGCTTCCGCCAGCGGCTTCGCACGCAATGTTTGTCAACAAAAAGTATCCAGGTTATAAACTGCGTACATACCAAATTTCATCGAAATCGGTTCAGCAGCCGTTACGACGTGAACAAACAAACAAACAAATAAATAAACAAACATCCAAGCTTTCGCATTTATAATATTAGTATGACTAGGTGGCTCGCCCCGGCTTCGCACGTATTTTAATAAAATATAACTTACTAGCTCCGCACGTGTAATATATACTAATATTATAAAGAGGAAAGATTTGTATTTTTTTGTGTATGTTTGTAATGAATAAACTCAAAAACTATTGGTCCGATTTCAAAAATTCTTTCACCATTGAAAAGGTACATTCACCCTGAGTAACATAGGCTACTTTTTACCCAACTGCAGAAAGGAGGGTAATGTTTTTATTGAAAAACTACACGTGCGAAACTGCGGATTGGTCAGCTAGTTTATCAATAAAGACATACCCTACTTCTGCACAGTAATGAATGAAATGAAATGAAAATATTTATTTACTACAAAAATGCACGTAGGTACATAGCTTAACTTAGGTTACAGTTTTAGTAAGTACAATTCGTAGAGCAGGGTAAACATTTAGAGGTACCTGTCGTCTCCTCACTAGGCTAAGCCTGTATCGAGGAAACATTATAAACAACTTTTCACAAACGAATTCTCGCACAGTAGACAGTAATAATAGTTGTAAAAGCTAATTATGCACCGATTTACTTGATAGATAGGGGAGTTCAAGATAAATAAATATTGTATAATAATTATGTATGTATATAGTACTTATAACAAAAATATATATTCTAAAACTTAAAAATTCCAATGAAGTTAACTTTCGAATATTAAAATGTCCTCGGTTTCTTGGTAAGTTATTGTAGCTAGCCAAATATTAATCATACGTTTTGCTTCACTAACTGATTTATTTTTGATGTCACAGTATTTTGCGACATTGTTGTAGACGTGTAACTTCATAAAACAACCTAAACGTTGTGCAAATTTTGTATTAACGGGAGGGGTTGGTAATTTAAAGACTCTGCGGTTTAATAAGTAGTCGTACTCTGGGGATGTTATGACAGATTTATGCGTTATCAGAGATGTTTTTAGCACAAAGAGTTTGCGCACACTTAGAACACCAGCATCTATGTAAAGAGACGTCGTGGGATATCTATAGGGCTTGCGTAACATCACCTTAAGAACAGATCTCTGAGCTCTTTCCGCCTGTATGATAATGGATTTAGCGGCACTGCCCCAGCACGTAATGCAGTAAACTATCAGGGATTGGCATAAAGCATAGTAGACCGACGTAAGTGTGTCGACGCTTGCAACATACCGCAGATTTCTCATTATACTGATAATTTTTCTAATACGAGCCGAAAGAAACGCAATATGAGATTTAAAGGAGAGTTTTTCATCAATTTGCACACCAAGATATTTTAAAGCCTGTGTTCGTATAAGTGGTTCACAATTGCATGAGTTTGCAATGCAACAGTTGTTGTGGATTCTGAGACATGCGTTTTCTACAGGGGCTGAGGCCTTGGTTTTATGAAAGCACAAGTACACAGTTTTTTTTGTATTTAGTGTGAGGAGATTTTGTTCTAGCCACTGTGAGATTAGCACCATACCACGTTCTGCAGTGGCATATACCGCAGGCCAAGTCAGACCATGAAATATTATAGCGGTATCGTCTGCATAGCACAAAATGTCTGCGTTTTCTAGAGGCGTATCGTGTATATCATTGATATACAACAGAAATAATGTAGGCCCCATAGTAAAAAGTAGCGTATGTCGCAATCCCGGTCATAGTCTATTTGTATACCAAATTTCGTCGAAATTTGTTAAGCCGTTTAGTCGTGAAAACGTAACAAGCAGGCAGATAGAGAGACAGAGTTACTTTCGAATTTATAATATTAGTAGGTATGGATAGCACTCAGAGATAATGTAGCTTCCTATTAGTGAATTAATTTTCAGAATCTGATTATTACCCCCTATATCCAAACAAACAAACTCACAAAATTTACCACTTGATAATATTAGTTAGTATAGATACCCTAACAAAAAACTTGAAAAGGTACATCGAGTTGATAAAGACCTAATTACTCATTTAAAAAAGCTGAAATCTATGAATAATCTATGCATATAAAAACCAATTGCCGTGCGTTAGTCTCGCCAAAACTCGACAATGGTGACGATGCCTAAGCTTATTCAATGGACAAAATTAAAGTAGGTATTACACACGGCTACACATCAAGCTATATTTTTCCAGTATAATCTGACCTTGCATTGTGTAGGATTTTCGTAGGATGAGAGGTCTGCTTATACTGGAAATGTATAGCTTGATGTGTAGCCGTGTGTACTATAATGAAATTGTAAAGTGCTATTTATATTTACTGTTTGTTTGATAGGATAGCGCCTCCGACTCAAATTATCATTTCAACTGACTGTACTATCTACAGTTAACTATTATACAACTTATTGCTGTCATTAATCTTGCATCCCGAATTCGTAAGTATAAACATACCTATATCAAAACTGATTATTTTATCGCTTTCATATCATTCTTATCGGCGTCACTATCAGTTAAAAATATAATCTTATCGTGGCGCCCCACCGCTATATGTCATTTATTTACGTCGCAGTCAATGTTTGCTACATGTAAATTTTTAACCCTCATAGCAAATAGAGAGGTGTTATAAGTTTAGAGATTTTTTTATGTCGTGTGTGTCTGTCTGTGGCATCGTAGTTCCTAAACGGATGAAACGATTCGGACGCGGTTTTTTTTAAAAGAAACTTTTTACTTAGCTATGTCAGTTTTTAACACCCAGCGCAAAAGAGTGGTTCGGGGGATTTTAGATAAAAATTAACTTGTTAGTTGTATGACTAAACATGATCTATTTTTCTATTCGTTATTATTACGATGACCTCTGTCTGTAGCGAGGTGGGCGGGTAGAAATAATTGCAGGTTAGACTCCCGTTGCAGGACAAACGTTTGCTTGATCTGCAATTATTTGTTCAGGGCATGGTAAGAAAAAAAGAAAGAAAATACATTTATTGGACACACACACAGGACAGACCATTCAAAACAGAACAAACATACCTACTTAGGTACATAAAGATTATAATGATAAAAAAAATTAGTTACAGAAATACAGGAAAAACACAAGATGATGGTACTTTTGTTCCTAATAATAACAATGTAACGTTTATTTCAGCCAACAATGTGCACGTACAAAAAATGATAACACGGCCCATATCTATAAATACCTTAAAGACTAACATAACATAATAAAACAATAAACTTAAAAACTAACACTTTTATTTATTTGGGGGATTGTGTACCGTAGCCGCTTCCCTGTAGCGCTTGTAAACGACGCCGAATGCCCAGGAATCAGGATCAAGTAGGACATCCTTATACTTCGCCAGAATCTGGAGAGCGTAGGTCTTGAAGTTAGTAGTCCTACTGAACTCCAGTCGCAGGAGATACATTTGGAGCATGCCTGTAATCCGGCCCTGGATCCTCTCCCTCACGAATCGGAGTACATCACCTTCTGAAGTACTCTCATCTATTCGCGAGAGGTAGATCTCGATGGCCGGCTCCACTGCATGCAGTGTTCACAATTCAGTCGGTATCGTACCGGTGCCGCGTTGAAGATGAAGCCATCCACGGCGACCTTCTGCGGTTTTGTATCGGGGTTATTTACTTGTGCCACTATCCTCCGAGCTGACTCGACGTTAATACTCACCATTCTGGGAATCCTAGCTTCGTGTTTTTTTAGGATTATGTATGTGTTTCTAATTTATAATTCTCCTTTCCAGGTAAGATATTGAGAGACGAGAAAATAGCAAGTTCTCTTCATTTTAATGGGTAGACAATTGACGCCGCTTACTAATGTGAGTCATTTACTTTGCTATTTGTATTGATTAGTATTAGGGTTGCCAACCTTACTATATTAAGGGATCAAATACTATATTTCTAAAAAAATATATATAGTAGGCGAAACTACTATATTTTGCGTAAAGCGGAACGCAGCCTTAATCGTTTTTTAAAGCCCGCTCCGCTCTAAAATTAGAAATTATTGAGAAACTAAAAATTAATTTTTAACCATTTGTACTCAGTTTATTGTACAGTAATTTGTAATCAATCAAAAATGTTCCACTAAATCAACTGTTGAAAATTCTAATATTATAAAGAGGAAAGATTTTTTTGTTTGTATTGAATAGGCTCCGAAACTTCTGGGCCGATTTAAAAAAATCTTTCACTGTTGGGAAGCTACACTATCCCCAGGTGACATAGGCTATTTTTACCCAATTGCGCAGAAGGAGAGTAATGTTTTTATTGAAAAACTACGCGTGCGAAGCTGCGGATTGGTCAGCTCGTGTTTTAAAAGTTGTATCATTTCTTCTTTCAATTCCATTCAGCATTCACAGAGCGTTTATCATGAAGACAAAATGGAGAAATGAGCGTAACAGGGCCAGTTTGAATTTAATAAAAGCAGAATTAATGGTGTTTTTCAACTTAAATTTGAACTGCCATCAAGCATATGAATGCTTTCTTAAAAATAAAAACTGAATTATTAAAGAGCATAGCAGCAAAAAATATTAATTTAAAAAATAAATATTTTAACCACATAGGTACTATATTATTTTATATTATTTTGCCATCTACTATATTTTTAACTGCTTTGGAAATAATATATATTTGTGTAGAAAAAAAAATTGGTAACCCTAATTAGTATAGTATCAGAGTTTTGGCTACCAGTCTACTAAATTGTTATATTTCGTTACAAATAACGTTTAACACAACGCTCTGAAACAGCTTAAAAACAACAAGGCACCAGGTGAGGATGGAGTTATGACAGAACTTCTGAGAGCGGGTGGAAAACTGGTACTTCAAGTCCTCCAGAAGTTATTTAACTCCGTCGTCCTTGAAGGAACCACGCCAAAAGCGCGGGATAAGAGCGTGGTGGTGCTTTTCTTTAAAAAAGGTGACAAAACCTTATTAAAGAATTACAGGCCCATCTCGCTCTTGAGCCACGTTTACAAGATGTTTTCGAGAGTGATTACGAACCGTCTCGCACGCAGGTTCGATGACTTCCAGCCTCCTGAACAAGCCGGTTTCCGAAAAGGCTTTAGTACCATAGACCACATCCACACGCTACGCCAGATTATACAGAAGACCGAGGAGTATAATCGGCCGTTATGTCTAGCGTTTGTGGATTATGAAAAAGCATTCGATTCAATCGAGACCTGGGCGGTACTGCAGTCTCTTCAGCGATGGCAAATCGACTATAGCTATATCGAAGTGTTGAAGTGTTTGTATAGTAACGCCACTATGTCAGGACCAGAGTACGGAACCAATCCAATTGCAGAGAGGCGTGAGACAGCGAGACGTAATTTCTCCGAAACTGTTCACGAACGCATTGGAGGACGTTTTCAAACTCTTGACCTGGGACAGACTTGGCATCAATATCAATGGCGAATACATCACTCACCTTCGTTTTGCCGATGATATAGTCATTATGGCCGAATCGCTCGAGGAACTCAGTACCATGCTCAGCGACCTCAGTAGAATCTCCCAACAGTTGGGTCTTAAAATGAACATGGATAAGACGAAAATCATGTCAAATATTCATGTTCCACCCGTACCGGTAGTTGTTGGGGGCGATACTCTCGAAGTTGTCGACGAATATGTATACCTAGGACAAACTGTCCAATTAGGTAAGTCTAACTTCGACAAATAGGCCGCACGAAGAATCCAACTCGGCTGGGCAGCGTTCGGGAAACTTAGCGATATCTTCTAGTCCAAAATTCCCCAGAGCCTGAAGACTAAAGTCTTCAACCAGTGTGTGTTGCCAGTGATGACCTATGGCACTGAAACGTGGTCCTTTACTCATGACCAAGCTCAAAGTCGCTCAACGAGCTATGGAGAGGGTTTTTTTGCGTGACAAAATCCGCAATGAGGAAATCCGCAGAAGAACTAAAGTTGCCGACATAGCTCTCAAAATTAGCAAGTTGAAGTGGCAATGGGCAGGCCACATCGCTCGTAGAACGGATAACCGTTGGGGAAGAAAGGTTCTCGAGTGGAGACCACGGACTGGAAGACGCAGCGTAGGCCGGCCCCCCACAAGGTGGACCGACAATCTACTAAGGATCGCGGGGAGCCGTTGGGCGCCAACGGCTACCAACCGCTCGTTTTGGCGATCTAAGGGGGCGGCCTATGTTCAGCAGTGGACGTCTTCCGGCTGATTATGATGATGATGATGATGAACTTTTACCAATAATATAACCGACTTCAGAAAATGGAGAAAATGTGCAGATGATTTTCTAATGGATCCCGTCATCTGATCTTTACTAATTTAACCACCCCTAAGGTGCCCCCATTCTAACGAAAAATAATAATACTGAAATCAGACGGGGTAAAAAATTATCACTGAACATAAACAAAAAAATATTACGGCGAATTGAGAAACTCCTCCTTTTTTAAGTAGGTTAAAAATACTACGCATCACAATATGATAACAGCCTATCAAACTACAAATAGTAAAACCATAGGTCCTTCCTAACCATTCCTAATCAGATATCGTGATAAGAGGGTTGATGAATGACCCGGAATCAAATTAAGGTAGGTAAGTGATTTAAATGATATAGATTAGAAAATTCTTTATTGCACTAATAAAATAATACATAGACGAACTTAATGTTAATTAGCATTTTCTTCCAGCTAACCTTTGTGTAGTGTAGATTAAGTGGTAGTGCCAGAAAATAAGATAAGATAACTCTTTATTGTACACCAAAGTAAAATATAGAACATGATTCTTACAAATAGATTTAGTACAATGGGCGGTCTTATCGCTAAAAGCGATCTCTTCCAGGCAACCTTTGTATGGACAGGATCAAAATGTAACACACGGCGGCGGTGCATCTGTATAAATTTAAAAACATATCTACATACTATAAACCAAAAATAGATAAACAAACTTTAACTTAGGTACCTTCCTTCTCTCCAGTCTTCTCTATTTTGGGCTATTGTGGACCAATCCTGTAAATGGGCATCAATTTCGTCCCTCCATCTTCGCCGAGGTCGTTTCCCGTTTAGAGGCGTCCACTCTGTGGTGGCTTTAGCCCATAACGCAACCGACATGCGGCAGACGTGGCCCGCCCAATCCCACTTCAGTTTACCCGCTTGCTGTACCATAAACGATATACATAAAAATACCTACAAGAAGTGCTCAATTTTGTTGGCTATTTTGAAGAGAGATTAAGTGTTCATAGAGTTTGGATTTGAATTGAAATAAACTTTATTTGATGACACCTAGAAGATCCTAGAGGATATGAGAAGTTTTGAATTGAAATAAACTTTATTTGATGACTCCTAGAAGATCCTAGAGGATATGAGAAGTTTAAACCTACTTCTCATATCCTCTAGGATCTTCTAGGAGTCATCAAATAAAGTTTATTTCAATTCAAGTTCATAGAGTTTGGATTTGAATTGAAATAAACTTTATTTGATGACACCTAGAAGATCCTAGAGGATATGAGAAGTTTTGAATTGAAATAAACTTTATTTGATGACTCCTAGAAGATCCTAGAGGATATGAGAAGTAGGTTTAAACTTCTCATATCCTCTAGGATCTTCTAAAAATACCTACAAGAAGTGCTCAATTTTGTTGGTTATTTTGAAGAGAGATTAAGTGTTCATAGAGTTTGGATTTGAATTGAAATAAACTTTATTTGATGACTCCTAGAAGATCCTAGAGGATCTTAGAGGATATGAGAAGTTTAAACCTACTTCTCATATCCTCTAGGATCTTCTGTTTTGTGAATAAATTCTTTAGTTGCTAAGGAAAGCAGACAAAAGTGCGGCCTCACACAAAAGTTCAAGAAGTTACTGCACACTAAGTATTATCGGGTTTCGGCGAGTATGAACAATTGATAAAAACATTAATTATATTTAATTACTAATTTAAACGGACTCTGATCGCGACCACGGCTGTTGCAACACAGTCGAAACTTCGGAATAACAAATAAAAAAAGTACATACGCGATAAATACCCGTTTAAACCAGTAATTATGTACAGTGATCGGGAAAGTTTGAAAAACACTACTCATTATACCCAGAAAGACAGTAAGAATGAATATTTGTTATCTCTGATTACATAGATGAATTAATCTGATCCTAAACACACCACGCATTGCGCCATCCGCGTCCAGTATAATAATGCACACAGGGCGGTGTTAGGGCTGCCCTGCTACTGCAGCGCATCGAGGATGTTCGCGGAGGTGCAGTTCGACTGCTTCCACACAGTCATGGCGCAGGTTGCGGACCGGCTCCAACACCGTCCTGGCAATGGTAGCCGCCAGGGCAGGCTGCCCATACACAAGGCGCTCTTGTCACCGAAGCCTGCCCACCAACCCTAGTAGTTTTTTTGCTATTTTTATTTCCTGTAAAGTCTAGTTACTTGGAATAAATGTTTTTTAAGACGTAATTTATTATAGGTTGTATACATATAAAGTGTTATTCGATGATTGTCATTTACGGAAATCACAGTTTTTGTGTCGTCTTTAACTGTAGCATAATATTTTTTATAAAATTACCTTAAAATACATCCAGTCATGTTGGAAAACTAATGCATAAAAATTTAAAAATCTAATCGTTTTGCTTAGACATCATTGAAGGTAATCTAACTGGATGTTTACATACACCAACACAATTTTCACCACACCTCACACGTCCCCCACCCAATCGATATTATTGACAACCTGGTCCAGACAGTCCCCCGGTTCAAGGTTAAACGACGGCCATTTTACCCGCCAGACACAGTATACAAGCACAATTTGTACCTTATTGCGTCGTATTCACCCTACAGTACTGACATAACGGTAAAACGATCCCTTCGAAAAGAACCCCATGACACCCATTCGTGTAATAGGCAGGTGCTACAAAATGTCCGTTTACAAATTTCTCTTTTGAATAAGGTGTACAAAAAAATTAGCTCCATATATTATTGTTCTTGGAGCGCAATTTAAAAAAAAAATGTTATTATGCTCTATATCCATGTTCCTGCTAATTCAACATGATGAAGACTGAAGTTCACTTATAATATCTTTTTAATGGATCTAAATTATTTTTAGTTATTTCTGTTTAGATCTATATTCCTATATACAATGTAGGTTAGTATATTGATGGTACATTCTTACCAATTTATTGCATAGATTTTCTGCTACTATATTATGTACCTACTACAAGTTCTAGTTTACAGAACCGGTAGAGTCAATATACTCATGTTTTACTGCTCATGTAGTTCGTAGAACCTCGATTACCATATTTATTCGAAGACCGCGTTATAAGTCTATCCAGAGCCTGAGGCTTGCTTTGCATTTTATCTCTACTGCACCATCAAATTGCAATCTTCTACTTTATATCATTTGAATTTTAGTGTAAATCTGATGCATTCTGAAATCACACTGTAAGAATCACATTCAAAATCGACTCGACCTGTTTAGTCTATCTCTTCTTGTGGGACCTACACAGTACACACGTCAACGATTTCTCTTCGGAAGCCGCTGTGGGAAGAATTTGTTCAAATTTCTAGGCTTGCCCAAAGAAGTTGTTGACGAGTGTGGCTCTCCTTATGAAGAGATAGACTAAACAGGTAGAAACGCTTTTGAATGTGATGTCTGGGTTCACACATTTCTATTCAACCCTTTGTATTATGTAGAATGGTAGAGTATTTCAAAATTTCAAAAGAGAAGGAAGATCAGATTACTTCAAGATATCTGACGCCCACTAATCCTTATTGACTCCCGACGCAAAAGAGAGGTGTAAATAAGGCATTATGTTTTAGGCAACGCAACTGCAGTACCTCGAGTCCTGCAGGAGTTTATAGGCGACGGTAACCACTTAACATAAGGAGGTCCGTCAGCTTGTGTTCGTTTCGTTCGATCATTTTTTAATAGAAAGCTAGTATACCTTGAGTGGTTTTTAGCTATGTCAGTTTTTAACCCCCAACGCAAAAAGCAGTAGTCGGGTGTATATGAAATTTCGTAAACATTAACTAGTAAAAGATACAAAGTTTACTGATCGGTCATTCTTTGAGGTCAAAACACAATAGGCTGCTAATACTAACGTCAACAAAGTTCTGCACAAGACACAAGTGCGAAAATATGCAAAGAACTGACAGGCCAAGTGTTTTTATGGACGTAACACATAAATAGCCTAAGGCAAGTGCTTATTGTGAAGCGTGGTGTAAATCAACGCATGAATAGGCCGAGCCACGCGACGAAGCCGCATAAGGGTAATACCTCGGAACTGTCACATAAAAATACACAGACATGATGGTTTACTGGCCTTATGGAAGTAAGCTATTGATACGTAATCAATAAGGCTTTAAAAAGTCTATGAGTCATGTCTGAGGCTTTTAGGTGGCCTAAAAACTCTGACACCAAAAGTTGCAACTTGCAACTTATACGAATAGTGATTAAGATAGGATATGAAAGAAGATTTTAACTAGTGGTTCGCCGCGAACTGAGGTCTCGCGAGTCCTACATAAAAACTAAAAACAATATTATATGTAATCTTTGACTATTAACGAAAAACACAACCAACTACAATGACCTACAGTTTCATTCAAATTACAAGTACCTAACGAGGGATCATGTTAATTGATTACTCTTTTGTAGGGGTACAAATTGCAGTTATTCTGCATTTCAGACTTTTCCTTATATATTTTGTTTCACTAAAGCTACACGAATACCAAATTTCAGCACTGTGGGATCACTGGTATACCTTGTGAATTTTTTGTTAAATGACAATGACGATTATGGCTAATAACTCAAACACGACAAGTATTTGCCTAAAAATAAAAACACATACACATCCTAGGACAAACAAATATACATACATCGCTGATTTGCCCAAGTTAATTTGGATATCTCGCTTCGCTCTATCAATTAATATGGAAAATAGTTGAAATAAATATAAATGAAGTGTACAGCGCATTTTATTGGTTATTTGATTGATTATAGACAGACTTTTGACCACTACCTCACCTGATGATGGTCTAAGATTTATTGCTTGCCTGATAAAAAAATTAAATACCCATTCACTGTAGATTTGAAGATAATGCAAAATACAGGTGGAGTAGTGTTGAAGCATCAATAAAAAGTCTTCGACACCTAATAAACCAGTAATATATTTCAATTTTACAGTTGAGATCCCTTCACCATAAAGGAAAAATGCTGATATCTTCGAATGGGCTGGCCTGATTCTCATCACACATAGCTAAGAACCACACCAGTTAAACTAGCTTTCTATTAAATAAAACCTTGTCTGAATTTTCCATCCGTTTGGGACTATGATGCCACAGACAGACATGGGCGACAAACACCCTTCGGTTTGCGCCGGAGCTGGAGGTTAAAAATTATACCCTTCACTGAGCTAGTAAGGTAGTAGGTATAGATAGTAGCATTATAGCTTATGCATAGTAAACATAGTAATCTATCACCATTTATTGAAGGTACAGGTACAACCTGTAACTACAGTTAAGTATATGATTGTTTGTTCCATTTTACGACCTTCGTGTTTCTAAACTACATCATCAAAGTTTCTCTTGTATTTTAATAGACATGATTTCTCCTACTTCTATTATAGGCAGCAGTATTAAATTGATATTATTAGAAAACTGATGAATAACAAGGAATAATGTCTTAGCTAGATTCTAAAAGCCAAAATTTGTTCTGTTTAAATTTATCATCATCATCTCAGGCCACATCCACCCACTGCTGGGTATAGGCCTCCTCGTTCTCACGCCATTCTCTCCGGTCCTGTCCTGTCTGTTTAAGTTATATTATTTTTTATATCACAGGGTTTTTTTCTGTTATAGTTTTTTTGATGACTTCAAGGTGTTTATTAGACAGCAAGCATTTCGAGTTTAGAATTCATGAACTAAAAGTTACGGAAATTTATTTTAAATGCAACTCCGCAGTTAGTTGTTAGTTAAGTAAGTAGAAAGTAGAAGGCATTGCATTCTAGTGGGTAATGTGAATGGGTATTCTCCTAAAACATAACGTTTAAATGCAACTCCGCAGTTAGTTGTTAGTTAAGTAAGTAGAAAGTAGAAGGCATTGCATTCTAGTGGGTAATGTGAATGGGTATTCTCCTAAAACTTATCGTGTAAATGCAACTCCGCAGTTAGTTGTTAGTTAAGTAAGTAGAAAGTAGAATGCATTGCATTCTAGTGGGTAATGTGACCAGGTTCTCCTAAAACATAACGTTTAAGTAAATTGGCTCCAAATGTAAAAACAAAATACTAGAACAATGAAAATAAGTTTTATCTTATTTTGTGTTAATTGTTTAGTAATTATGGATTTTAATCAGAAATAAATGAGTTAATAATAAAAAATATTGTAATGTAATTGTAATGAGTTACCTTAAACTGACATGGTGTTTATCGTTTCACGACAACGTTTAATAAATTCTATAGCCGACATTGCCCTACTGAAAGCTGTAGTAGACACCGTTGTGTTATGCCTACGTGACGTCCTGCACGCATTTTTCTATTCCTCTTTTATCCCTTTCTTAATCACCATTTCCGCATGGACCGTCCTTTTTCGCGTCTTATGTTTTTTCATATCCCCCGACAAAAAGAGATAATTGTGTGTAGTATCTTTTTTTCAGGTTCTTACAATAGTTACTGATAAGCTGTAAGTTTCGGAGCATTTACTTTGAACGGAAGCTGGCGCTTGCGAGATATATAGTGTGTATAAATGTTGTAGCCGTTTCCAGAAGAAGACATTAGTGTTAAGTTATGTCTTACGTGTTTCATGCAAATTCTTCTGAACAATGACTATGCTAAGTGCTGCGTGAGACTGGGAATCAACAGAAAAACACTGCTGATATCTCAATAAAAATACTAAGATACACACCCTATTGCTTCTGATATAGGATAAAAAATTCAATGCCATAATACGGTTTAAAAGAAGATCCACGAATTTATGTAAACTTGACATCCGTTATGACGTAAGACCATGGGAAAATAGAAAGTTTATGGCCATGTGCTTGCACGTAAGTGAAAGAAGTTTCTTTACAAATAACCTGCTTGTTATTGATAGAACAAACAATGACATCGGTTTTAAATTGAATTTAAAAATACTCTTCAAATTATAGTTAAAGTTTTCATGGAGAAGGAAGGTCGAATTAAGCTAAAAAATATAATGTTTTTAACAATTATTATGGTGGAAATTCGACACCTGTGCATTTGCAAATAGTTTTTGATAAAAACGGCATTATGCCATGTCAATGTGAAGCCGATATTTCGGGATGCATACGAACAGGATAAACTTTATGTTTACTGACGGGGAGTTTATCGTTTACATATCTCGTTTTCAGTGATGTTAGATTAGATAACACTTTATTGCTCACCATAAACAACAAAACAATTAAAATAACAGTATTCAAATGAATGTGTACAATTGGCGGTCTTATCGCTAAGGAGCTATCTCTACCAGACAACCTTTGGATGGAATGGATCATGTAAATTTTGACAACATCCGTGGCGCAGTGGGCTTATAGCCGGCTGAGACGCAGGAGGTAGCGGGTTCGATTCTCGCCGTGGAACAAATGTTTGTTCCGGGTCTGGATGTTTATGAAAGAGATGAGCAATAGTAGCGACAAGTAGTCGATAATGTTCCCTGACCGTCTGAAAATAGCGAGTGATTTAGCACGTCTGTTCATAATCACATGAGTTTTAAACTAGGTATACAGTGTGTTTTTTTTAACTGGGACAGTACGGCAGCACCCATAACCAGAAGAGATACAGGTGCAGTTTCTTTAAAAACATCAGCTCGTTTTCGAAGAAAAACATTTTGGCATTAAAATTTTTTTGGTCAAGCGTGAGTAGCGCCTTAGACATTACTTTTGACATCATCTGCTGACCTGTCATTTAAATTCCGTTCATATTGCATTGATGGTTGAATTCAAAGTACCTATACTTATGTCGTTAGTTTTTTCCGAGCCGTGAGCTTGTTTACGGAAGTGCGGCCGGAAATGATGCTGTGTTAGGACCAAATGCAGATTTATATGACCTCTAAGATCCGCACCTGCAGCTTAGTGCTCAAACAATTAATCAGTGGTACTCAATTACCTATCATATGTGAGCATATTGGAAGTAGGCTAGAATGATGTAGGTAATGTTTTAGAAAATTATTTTTCATCATTAGTGCTTTCAAAGATGGCTCGATACCTGATGCGTAAATGTGACTTACGCCCCTCGTATAACAATGTACTAGAAATTGCTTTCAATAATTTACAGTAATGTTTCTATGTCTACTGCTTCTCGTGTAAGTGATAATTATATATTTTTGAGAGTATTAAACTTATTGTTTACAGAAATTTTCCTACATTAATTGGAAAGTGCGAGACGTCAGACACTAGAGTAGGTACATTTTGTTGGCGCCCGACAGTGCGGTGAAATACATGGGCGTACAATTTGCTTGCTTCCGCCCACTAGTATCTCACCAGACCCGCCGAACGATGTCCAGCTCGTCGGTTTTTCACAATGCAATGCACCTACTACTCCTTTTGCCTCACTGTCTTGAATCATTCATCTTTCACTAGGAGCAGTGTATGCAAAAGTCAGCCTGTGAGAATCGCATAGTGAAAACTCGATGTGTATTTTGCTGAAAATATCGCTGTTCCATTATCGCGCTGACCTTTGAGACTGTATTTTATTTGTGCCCATTTACCGGTATATCCGCTTGATTTTTATTATCTCACTGAGTCAGGATTGATCTTGCCATTGCAGAAGGAACTTGTTTATCCACTTTTGCAAGGATTTCTATGAATATAGTAATAGTTTGAACAAAGGCTTGTCATTTTTGGTATGTGCCACGCTTAATTTAGTAACCGATTCATCGATTATTTGCCACGATAGATATGGTGGCTGTTGGAATGCGTTTGTCATAAACTGAACTGTTATCGCGTTGGTTATATAAAATCTAAGCAAGCGTACCTACAAATATTTTCGCAATCGGCTTCATTGTGCATTCCATTTTATGTTTTTGTCGCCATGCCATAGTTACAAAATCGACTTCAGGGCGCGTTAATTTACATTCAGAAAATTTCATTTTTCCTAAAGTGAATAAAAACGATTGCAAAATAGTTTTTTTTTCAAATACAGTGAATATTATAAAATGAAAAAGGTTTTTAAACTAGTAGTTAAAAACAAAAAAAAATGTTATTTGTAATCTTTGAATAGTGCCACGAAATGCATAACCAACTTACTTGACCTACAGTTTCATTCAAATTACAAGTAAAAGTAATGGGAGTTCATGTTAAATCGTTACTCTTTCTAGGGGTGGTAATTGCAGTTATTCTGGATTTCAGACTTTTCTCTACATATGTGTCACTAAAACTACACGAATATGTACCAAATTTCTTCCACAACGATCACTAAACGTATTTAGCGACTAAACATGTTTGAATTTGACGTATTTTATGTATGATTCGTCAACTCCTTAAATCATATTTTTGTCACTAAATACATCGTTGCGCAAATCGCCCTAAGAATAATATTTTTTTATGTTATTTTTTGGTGGATTTGCGATACCTCCGTTCGGGGCGAACCACTAGTAATTATAAGGTTAATACCAAGTGAAAATACAAGTTTGAGCTTATTAAAACTCAAATCGTTTCAAAAATAAAATAATGGATTGTAGTCGCAAAAGTTATTATTAATATCATGAAATAATCATTAAATAAAGGCGCATTTATTTTTATTAAAAGCACTATAAGTACATGTTAAACAGTAAATAACATTTTGCAGCTGTTTATATCAACTCAAGCTACGAATATCTGATCACTATAAAATTACTCGCCATAAAATTTCACCTTTTAAATAATTAATTAATTGATAATAACTACATACACAATTATAGTACATAGTTGTTAGAATAGATGATACTTGTTAGTAGGTTGACACCTTTAACATAAAAGCATTGGATTTCACATCAGCACTCAACAGCAACATAAGGACGGCAACACGATGAGTGACAAAATGGCGAACCGTTCACAATTCACTCGTTCAAATAGTGCCTGGCAATACAACCCTTGCCCGTGGATGCAGTAGGAGTCTGCTAAGGGATACCTCCGAAAGATGGGCAGCAGCGTCTTTTCGTGTTTTCAAAACCTATACTGCGCTCGCCAACCCGCCTGCCAAGCGTGGCGAGTATGGCAACAACCCCCTAATGATAAATTTACAACATAAAACCAGGCCCCGAGTCCCCGGCGGCCCCGCTAATCCTGGCTATGGTAGCAGTCACGGTAACGGCGGGGCCAGGGGTGCTAAGAATCCCCGGGCGACGATCGGCTACCAAACCCTACGACGACCACTGGCCCTGGTAACACACAACATCCGCACTTTGAGGACAGACGAAAAGATTGTTGAGCTGGAAGAAGAAATTAGTAGATTACACTGGGACATTTTGGGGTTATCAGAAGTCCGTAGAGAGGGTGAGGACATGATATCCCTTAAGTCTGGTAACCTACTATATTACCGGGAGGGCGACCAACAGTCCCAAGGTGGTGTTGGGTTTCTCGTTCACAAGTCACTCATCAACAACATTATCACCATCGACAGTGTGTCGAGCAGGGTCGCGTACCTGACACTCAGAATATCTAAGCGATATTCGCTGAAGGTCGTTCAGGTATATGCGCCGACCTCTTTACACCCAGATGAAGAAGTAGAGTCTATGTATGAGGACATCAGTAGAGCCATACATACGAACAAAACTCACTTTATTGTTGTTATGGGGGACTTCAATGCAAAGCTAGGCATGAGAAGCGATGATGAGTTGAGAGTGGGGCAATTTGGATATGGGCAATGGAACCCCAGGGGACAGAGGCTGGTCGATTTTCTGGAGAAAGAAGGACTCTTTATGATGAATTCTTTTTTCCAGAAGCCGCCTCACAGGAAATGGACCTGGATGAGTCCCAACGGTTCCACGAGAAATGAGATTGATTTCATCTTGACCAACAAGAAACGGATATTCAATGATGTCTCTGTGATTCACAGGGTGAAAACCGGCAGTGATCACCGAATTGTAAGAGCCACATTGAATATGAACGTTAAACTTGAAAGGTCCCGTTTGATGAAATCTACGCTCCGACCCACTCGCGCTCATATCCAAAACCTCGAGAGCTTTCAACTCGAACTTGCAAATCGCTTTGACTGTCTAGAAGTAGATGCATCAGTGGACGAGATCAATAACAGGTTCGTAGAAATCGTCCATACGGTGGGGTCCCAGTTCTTTAAGACCGTGCCAATAGTACCAATAGTACCAATAGACCTCAGAAACTCTCTGATGACACCCTTAACCTCATGGCTGAACGACGTTCTTTGCGACTGCAGTCTCCCGATGATGCTCAGTCACATAGGCAGCTCAATAGAAAGATTTGGAAATCCTTGCGGCACGATATTCGTACCTTTAATACATCTCGTATTAAAGATACGATAGAGCGGAATAAAGGCTCCAAAGTGTTCGCGAGAGATAATTCTATTGGGCAGAGCCGCATGACGAAGCTGAAGAGGGAAGATGGCAGCATAACGTCAAGTAAAGCGGAAGTGTTAAGGGAAGTCGAAAGGTTCTATGGACGGCGCTACGATTCGGTCACTAAACCTGTTTGCAGTGCGGCCAACGACCCAAGAGCCAAACTCACCCGTCATTATACCGAAGATATTCCGGACATCAGCCTGTATGAGATCAGGATGGCCTTGAAGCAGCTTAAGAACGACAAGGCGCCGGGCGAGGACGGAATCACTTCAGAGCTTCTGAAAGCGGGTGGATCACCGGTACTTAAAGTCCTTCAGAAGCTCTTTAATTCCGCCTTGCTTGAAGGTACGACGCCAAAAGCATGGAACGGGGGCGTGGTGGTTCTGTTCTTCAAGAAAGGTGACAACACCTTGCTTAAGAATTACAGACCCATCTCGCTTTTGAGCCATGTTTATAAGCTGTTTTCGAGGGTCATCGCGAACCGTCTTGAACGCAGGTTTGATGACTTCCAGCCTCCCGAACAAGCCGGGTTCCGTAAAGGCTACAGTACCATAGACCACATACATACGCTGCGGCAAGTCATACAGAAGACCGAAGAGTATAACTTGCCGCTATGTCTCGCGTTTGTGGACTATGAGAAAGCCTTCGATTCGATCGAAACATGGGCAGTGCTTGAGTCTCTCCAACGATGCCGTATAGACTATCGGTACATCGAAGTGTTGAAGTGTTTGTATAAAAACGCCACTATGTCAGTCCGAGTACACGAACAGAGCTCGAAGGCGATTCCCTTAAAAAGAGGCGTAAGACAGGGAGATGTAATCTCTCCGAAACTGTTTACGACCGCATTGGAAGATGCCTTCAAGCTTCTGGAATGGAAAGGACTGGGCATCAATATTAACGGCGAATACATCACTCACCTTCGGTTTGCCGACGATATTGTGGCCATGGCAAAGTCGATGGAAGAGCTCAGCACGATGCTCGAAGGCCTCAATCGAGTCTCCCAACGGGTAGGACTTAAAATGAACATGGACAAGACGAAAATCATGTCGAATGTCCATGTCGTCCCTGCCCCAGTTATGGTTGAGAACTCGGCTCTTGAAGTTGTCGACGCGTATGTATACCTAGGACAAACAGTCCAATTAGGTAGGTCCAACTTCGAGAAAGAGGTCAATCGTCGAATCCAACTCGGATGGGCAGCGTTTGGGAAACTTCGCAACGTCTTTTCGTCCAACATACCTCAGTGCCTTAAGACGAAAGTCTTCAATCAGTGTGTGTTACCAGTGATGACATATGGAACCGAGACGTGGTCCTTCACTATTGGCCTTATGAATAAGCTCAGAGTCGCTCAACGAGCTATGGAGAGGGCTATGCTCGGGGTTTCTCTACGGGATCGAATGAGAAATGAGGAGATACGTAGGAGAACTCAAGTCACCGACATAGCCCGACGGATTAGCACGTTGAAGTGGCAATGGGCAGGCCATATATCGCGCAGAACAGATGGCCGATGGGGCCGAAAGGTTCTCGAGTGGAGGCCACGGACCGGCAAGCGCAGCGTAGGACGTCCACCCACAAGATGGGCAGACGACTTGGTAAGAACCGCAGGTCGGCGTTGGATGCAGGCCGCTTCCAACCGCAGTTCCTGGAGATCAATGAGGGAGGCCTTTGTCCAGCAGTGGACGTCCTACGGCTGATATGATGATGATGATGAATACAAACCTTGTGCAGCTTCCACCAGCAATTTTCTCCTAATAAGACCACTGTAAAGCAGTTCCAATTGATCTCAAGGCTGGTTAACAGGCGCTTCTTTAGCGGTAGAGGAGATGCCTACGTATTACAGGATATGTAACTTTCACTAAACTCCATTAGTTATAATCAGATTGGCTCTAAAGCTCTTTAAGTAGCTGGTTTTTGCTGGTTGGGTACCTACCTATGTATCAAATTTCACGATGATCAGACCAACGCTTCGAAAGTTATCCCCGGATAAACAAAAATGCATACATACAATACCGATTTGCCCAAGTTGTTTGGAGATCTCGCTATTCTCGATCAATAAAAGCGAAAAACAATTCATGTAATATAACACGTACCACCGAACATAAAAAAAATTATATATATAATCTTTCTGTATTACAAGCATGTCCGTCACAACGTGTTAGGCACAAAATCACAAAAATAAAGAATTTTGGATTAAAAAACATTATTTATTTATTACTTACCTACTAGCTGACCCGCCGAACTTCGTACCGCCTTGACATGCATATGACGCAGGCTGCCAACGTAAGTCACCCCGGTAGAATTGTCAATCGCTGCGTCTATGTATTAGGTTGGGGAAAAAGTTTCTTCGCATTTTTTAAGAAAATTCTTCATATTTTTTAATATAGTTTATTTACATTTAACTAAAGTATGTAGGTACCATTTTGTTCGATAACTTTGCCATCTTGTAGGTAGGGACATGATCCCATTGCTATAGAAATTTTGGGGCTTCTGATCAAAATACCGCGACAAGTAGTTTTGGCAGTCATCTCGTGATGTTAACCTGACACTGCCTAATGAATTCTGAAGAGACCGAAACAGGTGGAAATCTGAAGGTGCATGGTCAGGACTATACGGCGGATGCATTAAAACCTCCCAGCCAAGCTCTTAATTTTTGCTGAGTGGCTAAAGATGTGTGAGGTCTAGCGTTATCATGATGAAAAACCACACCCCTTCTGTTGATTAATTCCGGCCGCTTTCTCTCAACTTCTTGCTGTTGTTCGCAGTAGAGTTCAGAATCGATGGTCCTGCCTGGTGGTAACAGCTCACAATGAATAATGCCCTTCCAATCCCACCACACACACAGCATCACCTTGTTGCGAGTTAACCCGGGTTTCGCCACAGTCTGTGAAGCCTGGCCGGCCTTTGACCACGACTTCTTTCGCACGTTCTTGTCGTACGTGATCCACTTTTCATCACCAGTTATCAGCTTCTTCAAAAATGGTTCGGTTTCATTACGTCGCACAGTGAATCGTCTAGAACATGGTAGCTGGACAAAATTATTTTATGGGTTCACATGATCGCTACAGCCATAATAACATATACTGAATCATTTTTTTTGCGTTATGTGGTAAAATAAAAAAACTTAGTACGAAATAAAAATTTATTGAAAATAGAAGTCTAGAAGAATACATATTAACGAAATAATTTAAATTATATATCTACACAATTTAAAAAACTTAACTTAAATTACTTAACATAACATAACATATCATCACGCCTTATTCCCCGAAGGGGTGGCAGAGGTGTATTACTACACCCACTTTAAATTACTTAACTATAATAATATCTACTATTATAATAAATTACAAATAGAAATCGTCAGATGATTCATCATCGCTGTCACAGTTAGACGAATCAGGTACCACATAATCGTTCTCCTCACATAAAGTAACTTCACGTGGTACTTGATGTGTAGTAGGTATGGAAGGCGGAACTATCAAGCTTAGCACTTCTGCGGGCAATTTTTCAGGTCTTTTCTTAGGAATTTCCCTAAGCGAGTTGATTACAGGATCAGATGTTATCAGCAGCATATATAATAAATCTGTATTCGTGGCAATACGTGACTGTTTTCTGCTATGATGCTCTCGGAATCTACGACAGTCTTTGTTACGGGCTTCTTGAGCCTCCTCCGATAGCTGTCCGATTGGAACAATACAGCTTTGGATGACTTCTGTACTGTGTAATAAGATTTTATGCACAGTAACAGGCATATTATACCACGGATACAGACTAAGGTAAAGAGATCGAGTCTCAGAGCAAACTTTTTCAAATTCTATGCAATTAATATCATACCCAGAAGATAATGTTCGAAGTAATATACACATTTTTTTAATTAAATTAACATCCAATCCTGTAATCTCACCGCTTAGTTCCGGATTCATAAAAAACCTACGTGCAGTGTTACCATCATTTGTGTTACCATAACCCGGTTTTGGTTTGTCTACAATAAGCCCCATCTGAGTTTTAAAATCTAACTTAATTTTCTCTGAACGTAACTTTACACTAATTTTATCGTCAGCGCCCCTAGCTTGCCACTTTTTTATATCCAAACGATAACTAATATGTAGTAAACACTCAAAACAACGTATCCATGCATGTAAAGTAGACAAACCAAAACCGTAATGTTCTTTATTAACGACTACGTCTTTTAAATCACCATTCCTCATTGTCGGGGTAGCACCACATATATAACATTTTTGAGGGGAGCGTGTGTCAGTCAAAGCGTTACATACTTTTCCGTCTGTCATAGTCAGTAAGAGGTCATGTTTTATAGTAATTTCATATTCTTCAACATTACAAATAGTTGGAAGAAGCTGAGATATTTCTTCCAAGACTTTGTTGGTTTCGGCTTTGGTGAATTCATTAGTTTCCTTTGAAAAAATAAATTTGATTGGTCGGCAATAGAGAGTTGACGAAGGCCGTGGATTTTGCCATATAATATGTTGGCCGTCACATAATTTCAAAGGAACTAATGAAAACATGAACAGGAATTCATCAGTAGCATTAGCATCTTCGAACCTTTGCTTATAGGTACTGTGGCCTGAACTGCCGTCACAGCCCCATTTGCTAATTAATGTAAGGGATGAATTAGAAGACACAACATTTCTTATAACATCACTTTGCGCTTCAATTAAACGATCAGCAGTTTTGTTTAAAATGCCTTGTAGATTAATTTCAGCGCGCGTTTCCGTCACAGAAATATACTCATCTAAAGGATAACACATTTTTTTAGACTTAACTACACTATGATAAGATGGAAATATCTGATGTCCCGCCTTCAATGACACCTTACGCGTCTGTTTGTAACTATGGCTGGTACACTTAGCATCAACATAATGAGCTAAAGCTTCATCACTGCTCAATTGACGACCACCACACGCAACATTGGTTGTTTTAGCTTTTGGAGAGTTGTCAGATATTTTATGAATTGAACTAGCTACATTTCTTCGACCAGATACTCGATTGGCTACTTCAGCGGCTATGGTTAACTCACTAGCACTTCGCGATTGCACTAAATCTTCAACCCTCCGTTTTTTGGTTTTGAATGACGATTCGTCAAATTCTTTTCTGGGTCTGCCTGTAGTCCGACTTGGTCCAGATGACGAAGACGCAGACGGGCGATGTACTTGAACTTCAAATTGTATTTCATTACCCTCTAACCAATCCTTATTGTTATTCAAAAACCTATTGAGGGTATTTTTCGATGCGGACCACTTTTCAGCAAATTTTGAAGAAATACTTGAAATTTTCGTACAAATATTCTTCTTTGAATCAAGAGTGACATCTGAACAGTTGATTTTGTTCAATACAAACTCTGTGAGCTTTGAATTACGGTCCTCTTTCTTGTGTTTACGCCATTCTTCAAAGAAATCGATTTTTGAAATCGAAATCACAACTTCTGAAAAAAATAATTAAAAAAAATGGGGTGAGTTGGGGTGGCAAAACTATATATCATTTTAAAGTTAAATATTGTGGCTATTACATACGTAAATAACGGCCTGGATATATTTGGATAAAAAAAGTTACACTCGATGAAAGTTACTAAATAGAAAAATTTACACGATATAAATGTCCATTTCTATAAAGCCTATAAACATCAACGTCAACAAGTTAAATGATCCCAATTTATGAAGAAATTTAAAGTACATACCTTCAAGTAGAAAATCCATAACACTCACAATAATATAAATAGCACAAGTGGTCATAAGATGTTGTCGTAAGCACTGCAAACTATCAACTGATTTATTTGCATAAATGCATTTTCCTTATTACCTCACTTTCCAGTACTATGGCGGTGTGCTACAAAGGGTAAGGCACGTGTTATACCTGGAATTCTGAGTTTTGAGGTGTGGTTAATGAGACAGGATTATGATTTAATCGATTCTAGGAATCGACTTTTGTCCAGCTGGCTAGTTCTAGGTAATTCACTGTGCGTCGTAATAAAGAATCACAAATGAGTACACGGTTCATTAGGTTTATTTCGGTGAGCTCGTGGGGTACCCAAATATCGAGCTTTTTGTGTACGCAGTTTTTTTTAAATTGCGTCAAAACTGTTTTGTGGTCAATTCCCAGTTCTTCAGCTACGTCGTAACTACTGGTATGCCGATCTCGCTCCACTTTTTCAAAAATGGCATCCATTTTATCCGTAATAGGGCGACCAGAGCGACGTGCATCTTTGACATCAAAATTTCCGGATTGAAAACGCTTAAACCAAATTTGTGCTACTCTAACAGACACTGCACTAGGTCCATAAACATCGCAAATTTTATTCGCGGCTTGCGTTGTATTTTTACCTTTATTGTAGTAAAATTTTAAAATGTATCGAATTTCTTCATTAGATTCACTCATCTTTACAGTACGAAAAACAAATAAAAATCACACGTTTTCCTAATTTGAATTTGGAATTATCGTCTTTAAAATTTAAACTTTGAATGATACCAAAACCAGTCAGATATAAATAGTATAGCCAAAGAGATTTTATTACAAGTTCATACATAATATAATGCGAAAAGACTTTTTCCCCAACCTATTATGAGAAAATGAATTT
The DNA here is from genome assembly GCA_918857605.2 of Philereme vetulata. NCBI lineage: Eukaryota > Metazoa > Arthropoda > Insecta > Lepidoptera > Geometridae > Philereme > Philereme vetulata. The sequence continues at coordinate 3,955,359 of OU975420.1, forward strand.
TCTTCATATTTTTTTTTGTGTGAATTTTTCCGATATAAGAATAGTTATTCTGCTATTCGGGGCGGAAACAAATCCAATAAATCAAATATCATCAAAATCGGTTCTTGAGTTATAAATGGTGTAACTAACTAACCCGACTTGGTTTTATATTATAATGTAGATAGATGGTCGCAAAAATATATTCCGTCATTAAGTGGGTATTTGTAGTTTAAATTGTAACACCTTATATTTTTTGTTTATCTTTAAAAGAATGTCAAATGAACACAATTGACACAAATTCCAGTAAAGACGTTACAATTGCTTGATGAGCTAACCGTTCAATAATATTTAGTTTCGGCATTGGCATGTTCAGTTCATTCATGACATTTAAAAGTTACACCGCGCCTTGGTGTGATATTACTATAATCCTCGATACTTTTGGCTGTAACTTATGTTCTAGAATTTTCAATATCATATCACAAAAGCAACTGCAATACCTAACCTACTTACTTTTCGATTGTATTCTTCTAGTTCACGGTTTTCATTTGCTCCTGAATAAAGCTGAAAACATGCAAATCTTTTAGCAAGTCATTGAAGCGTGTACAAACAATACGTTGGAATCAGAAACGGGTTAATAAATCCAACTTTGACTGCTGAAGTGAAATCGTGTGCCTAAAAACAATGGAAACTGCACACGTTTAAATGAATAGCCATGGGGAATTATAAATTCTCAGAGCGAGCCTACATAACTAGTAGTGTGGAAACATTGCAGGTTTACGCGAGAGCGTGTAGAAGTTTTTTGTTGCGAAGTCTGGAGGCAATAGTCGGTACGCACGCGCCCGCTGACGTTGCACAATTGGCGGGCCTCTGGGCGCCGTACTCTGTACTCTGCCTCTAGTGGCGATACCGATGTAGAGACGTGGTTCAGACTAGACGCCGAGTTCCCCGCCCTCCCTGCATGCTGGCACCCGGCCCGCCGCCTCCGCCGCCGCTCCGCCGCCTCCGCGCACGCCTTTAGTTGCCCCGCAGCTACCGCGCGCGTCCGTCGCATGATCCATGCGACCCCGCTGCTCTTCTACCATAATATGGATACACACCACATCCGCGCTCTTATCAACATCCAGTTCGCGTATTTGTGGTTTCGTGAAGTCTCCGATAAATACAAATGGATTATATTGTAAAGTGCTCCGGGATACGATTAGTTTTAAAAGGTCCGCATTGGAATTTCTAATATGGCAAACCGTGCGCGCCGACGTGTTCGGCACATGGCTTCATAATAATATGGCGTTTGTGAATTGTTATGTCATTATTTGTAGCGAATGTGTTTAGTAATGAGAGAATGTAAATATAGCGTTTACTTCTATATTTATGTGATTACTATATGGATACTTCGTAGTCTACAACGTACTCGTGGCATCCACGTTACGTTACGGCGGGTTTCGCTTTCCGTATCTTCTACCATCTACTAAAATTTAATAGCAGTTAAATTGTAATAAAAATAAACACAGTGAAGGTGCAATTTAACCAGTTGAATGAAAATATTTTGATAACATTCATTGTATGTTTACAAAAACTTGAATGATGTTGATGTGTGATAATGTTTTGAATTCCTCAAGCGTAGAGTTCGCTTTGTTCAAAGTACGATTTAACCGAGGTCACTTGTTCAAGAAAACATTGGCTAATCAATTCAGCATCATTCAATGAATTGCTGTTATTACAATACAATACACGTCATTCAAAGTTTTCATATTGAATCGTTTTCCCGGTTAGTGCTAAAACAAGTAACATGGCGGCAGAATTCCCTACCCATTCTGCAGTGTGTCCTGTACTGTACCTACCTGTGTGGGCCTGAGACTCTCAATGTGTGCGTGCCGTCATAATGCAATGTGCCACAGCGTTCCATAGTACTACCAGGTACCAGTACCAGTGTACTGGTGTAGGGCTCTGTAGGCGTAGCCGGAGACCTTCTCTTAACGCTCACTTCCTGGTAGTTTACTATACCAGCTGTACTTACTATAAAATCATAGCCAGGCGTTAAAACCCAAACTTTAATCTCGGCGCTCAAACATATTTCAAAACTTGCCAACTGGTGGAGGTGTGAAAATCTCTATGTTCATATTGTCTATGTCTAGTGGTCTTAAGCTAAACATTGCGGTTCGTTTACCCTGTATGTCGATGATATATGCTAATTATGCAGACCCGCGAAGAATTCTAATTAACTTGATTAGAATACATACGTCGCAGGCAGGACGATGTTTCGTATTTGTTACATCTACTAAATTACTTGTATAGGTTAGGTAATAGGTATAGGTCATCTTTAACATAGAGGTACGCCGAATGTAAAGCTTCTTTTAAATATATTCTTTCTGATCTGTATCTGGATGTTTCTATGTACGAGGAGGGATCAAAAAGTAGTGAGAACGACATACCATACTCCTTGGTAAAAAAAAAAAAAATAATGGCAGACATAGCTCAGATACATATTTGTAATATTAATAAAGAAAAAAATCTTCGATTCTCTTTTGTTCTTTTCTGAATGTAGTCATTTATTTGCTTCGTGTCGGAACGTGTTCTCGAAAATGGAGAAAAACGAAGTGCGAGCCGTTATTAAATACCTTTGTTTAAAAAAGTTAACGGCGCAAGAGATTCATTGCGATTTGGAGGCAACATTAGGAGAGTCTGCTCCGCCGTATTCCACTGTCGCAAGGTGGGCTTCTCAATTTCGAGTAGGGAGGGAGAACGAGCACTGAAGACGAACATCGTTGCGGCCGTCCATCGACGTCATTCTCCCAAGAAAATGTTGCGAAAGTCGAGAAAATTGTATTGAGCGATCGAAGAGTTACCATCCGATACTTAATTCAAGAAACGGGCATTTCATATGGAAGTATTCAATCCATATTGAAACAATCTTTGAATATGAGAAAAGTCTCCGCAAGATGGGTGCCGAGAATGTATACCGACAGTCAGAAACAAAATCGACTTGACATTTCGAAGATATTGTTGGACAAGTTTCAAGAAGATTTTGAAAACTTTTTGTCTCGTTTCGTAACAATGGACGAAACATGGGTCCATCATTTTGATCCCGAGACAAAACAGCAATCTTCGCAATGGAAACGGCCATCATCACCGACCTCGAAGAAGTTTCGTGCCGTGGCATCGGCTGGCAAGGTTATGGCCTCAATATTTTGAGACTCAGAAGGGATATTGTTGATTGATTACCTGGAACGTGGAACCACTACTACAGGCCAATATTATGCAGCTTTAATTCCCAAGTTGAGGAATGCCATCAAAGAGAAAAGGAGAGGGAAACTTCGAAGGGGCGTGCTGTTTCATCACGACAACGCATCCGCGCACAGGTCGGCAGTTGCGATGGCTGCCATTCAGCAAGCTGGCTTCGAATTGGTTGACCCTTATTCACCAGATCTGGCGCCTAGCGATTTTTATCTGTTCCCCAAATTGAAAGAATACTTAAGGGGAAACAGGTACGAAGACAATAACGAGGTGATGGATGCCGTGGAGAGCTTTTTGCAGGACCAAGACAAAACTTTTTTTTTAAAGGGATTGAAGCCTTGGAAAAGCGCTGGACTCGGTGTGTAGAGAGACTCGGAGACTATGTAGAAAAATAAATTATTAAGTTATCAATAGTCATTATATTCTATCTAACTCTCACTACTTTTTGATCTCTCCTCGTATTATAAGTACATATGTATTTATAAGAAAAAATGTAGGTATATAAGTATTTTATCAATTATCTGGTTCCCATAGTACAAGCTCTGCTTAGTTTGGGGCTGGATAGTGCTGTGTGAAATGTCTAGCAATATTATTTATTTATATTCGAGGATTCGCTAAAAATTCTGCCCGGAGATATCTATCACTTCCCCATTGCGTACACCGATAGTAATCATAAAAATCTTGGTATTTTATACTTCTTCTAGCTTCTAGATATAGATAGAGATAGAGACAATAAAATTAGCATAAATATGATTTTCTGTAAATATACAGAAAAATATATTTATGCTAGTTTTAATAAAGTTGTACAATATTCCATCTTCTTCACCACTTTATAAAAAAATACTTTGAAATGGGAGTCGTCTTAAAATTCTGCAGTATCATAACGAGGACAGAATGAGGTTATGCAACGAGGAACCGCCACGTGGCCCCAGGGACTCCATTGCGCATGCCCGAGGGAGCATCCATGACATTGCACCGGGATTGTGGGAATACCTATTGACTTAACACGCGAACCAGTCAATGAGTTTTGTCATGCTTCTCAATATCCTAAATGAAAACACCAACTTTGTTTTCAAAATCATTATAATAATTAAGAATTTCGATACGTTACATTACATTACAAGGGAATTCCTATTACACGTTTATTCGCCATGCTAGAAATGAAAACCGTAAAACACAATTATGTAACGTTGACAAAATTGAAGGACGATTCAAAATTTCGCTTTCACTCGTGCATTCCACACATTCAATAAATTAAATTATATGTTGTCTGTTCACCACGTGGCTTCTGTGGCTTCTGCGCATGTCTACACGTTGACTTCGTCTCAGCTGGCTCTCAGAAAATCGTTACTAAGGTCCGTCGCACCCACTTTTCTATCGCGTGGTTAGCCTAAAAACCACCCCGGTGTCTGCCACCCAATCCATTTGTTATTTATTATTTTGATTCAGTATTATCTTGTATATTGCCCAAATAAAGTCTAAAAGTATAATAGCGATAAAACGATTAGATTACGACATTTTACAAATGATTAATGTATCTATTTGTGGCCTAATTAAAGAATTGATAAACCACCGATAGTTACTTTAGATGTTGTCAATTTCTCGGAAAATTGATCAGGTACTTAACGATTTTGAGACTTGTATGACTGAATTCGACAATAAAGTAAAGGATGTTTAATGTTTATGAAGCAAGTACTGACCTCATCTGGTGTTAAATCAGTCTGAATCGTAGTCCATCGTTTTATCGTTATGTATTTGGGTCGCAGTTGCCTCGAACGGTTTGCGTGCTTGATTACTGGGATTTCATTAGGCGTTTTTTCTTTGTCCTCTAAAACTTCATTAACTTCTTCCATGAAAATAAACTTCGGTTTTTAAAATTACAAAGGTTTTATCAAGTTTGATTTGATTTGTATCCATATAAGTTACTAGCTGACTTGCCACGGCTTCGTACGGTATTTATCAAAATAAAATATAGCCTATACTACTCAGGTATATTTAGCTTCATATTAGTGAATGAGTTTTCAGAACCAGATCAGTAGTTTCGGAGATTTCCCCGCTACATCCATCCAAACAAACAAATCTACCTCATTATATAGATTAGTATAGATAACAAAATTAAACATTCTCGATTGCCAAGACATGTTCGTCGCGACCTTTATCTCATGATTCACGTGACTTGTACAAGTTTATATGCATCTTCTAAATGCTTTTAACTTGTGATCGCGGTGTATGCCAAGTTTACTTTCACTCCCGATCCACTCGTTCCAATAATTCTCTCCCGTACTCGATATAAATCAAATCCAGTCACGAGCGTAAAGCAACGGGACGCGGCATGGCTGGCTGCGGAAGCTTACAAATTTCAAGATTTATGCTTATAGAAAACTGAATCTTCGAGGCTATTGATAAATCTATTCTGTCGCCTCAAGATTCGGTGCTTAAGCTGGTATAGACTTCTAACCAACTACATTGAACTATCTTATTGCTCTAAAGTACAGCGTCCACACGCTTAACTAGGTCAATTTTAAATGCGAGACAACGAACTTGATCCAACACTATATTTTAGAAATAATCTTATGTGCAAACGACCTTCATCGGTCCACATCTAGACGACCTTGATCATAGAGAATGTCACTACAACATCCGCTTTAATTAGTGCAGCTGATATTATGTTTAGTGACATTTAAGGATCAATCGTAGGACTACTTAAATTTTCTCAATCATTCTCTATCGGACCATGATCGGATCTTTACTAACTCTTAGGATATGAATCGGATTGAAAATGTAATAGAACTTATTTCAAAAGGATTCAGTGCACTTCGCAGGAAAGCTTACAGACTTTAGGAAAAAGCACCTACTCTTATTCGTTACATTTCTTTGTAGATCCCCTATTCCTTGTTTTACCCTCTCAGTACTGTCAAGTCCAGAGCTTTGCATATCTATCCGTAATGACGTAATTAGTTTCCATCGAAAATCAGCATGTTCTCTAGTAAAGTTGTAGTGCAAATTCAATGATCCAGCAATCTTTCTGCATCACGGAAGCGTTTATTGGCTTCTACAAAACGCGGAAGAACTCTAGAGCCTTCTCATATCTCCGTCGCCGGTACATAAATAACTCATGCATCCAACATTAGCATAATTACAATCATGAGCACACGACTGATGTTCATCTTTATCACGCACGAGTAAATGGAACCACAGCCTTCACTTTTCAGAAAACATTCGGCAAATTTGTTGCAAAAACTGATTTGAATACTGAAACTTACGTTATCTCTGTCATTGTGCTTGCTTCATTGCATTGTATTTTATACAATGTGCTGTTGAAACCAGATTTTTTTTCACATTCCTTGTTGATAAAATTAAATGTGCACATTATAAATCCCATTGTAAAAAGCTTCCAATCGCAACTTTGTAATTCATAACAGTTGAAGGTTTTCTCTAGATTTTTTGTCCGGGTTATTTATAGCCCTTTGTTGGTGCACTTCATGCCTTACTAGTGCATTGTGCACCATGAATATGTTTTGCGACTAACGCACGTGAAGGTCATGGTCGGTGTCGGCGCCTCGCTCACATGACTTGTTTGTATTTGTACGTGGGCGCTCACCATTGGTTGGTTTTCTTTTCACGCGGGCGCCCGGTTCGTTGCATAAACGCTTTCGTCTGCATTCCCATACGTACTAACTATGACTCTTTCTGTTCCTTTCTTACTATCTAATACATGTTCTATGCCCAGGTAACGTAATGTTAATCCATCTGTGCTTAGCTCTTTGACTTCCACGTTCGTAAGTAAACTAAATACAGACTTACTTAATGCAACCATAACCATAAGTGGTTGGAATTGCATTTCCTTATTTCTTTCTTCAGTTATTTTAGTAATCTGTCGAGTTACAACTGTTCGCACGATAGTATTCATATCCTATTTATTATTTTAGTTCATTATCATTTAGCAAATAATCATTAATAATCTTAATACAGGTGATTTTGTCAACAAGGTCGGTACGGGTTTATATTAAACCACAAGGAAAATGGTGTCTACTCTAAATTTTTGTTAATTGAGTCATCATCATCATCATATCAGTCGTAGGACGTCCACTGCTGGACAAAGGCCTCCCTCATTGATCTCCAGGAACTGCGGTTGGAAGCGGCCTGCATCCAACGCCGACCTGCGGTTCTTACCAAGTCGTCTGCCCATCTTGTGGGTGGACGTCCTACGCTGCGCTTGCCGGTCCGTGGCCTCCACTCGAGAACCTTTCGGCCCCATCGGCCATCTGTTCTGCGCGCTATATGGCCTGCCCATTGCCACGTTAATTGAGTAGACAAAAATAATTTAACTACTTTTGCCTTGGCGTTTTATCTTCTCCTGTACGTCTACGATAATGTAGCAAGACTTCACTGGTCTCGGAGGGGTATCGGCTAGGGAATGCAATCCCGACTCGAGGTTGCAAATTCGAGATCCCGTGGGATTAGAAATATCAATCCCGCGCGATCCCGGAATTTTCGGGATCCCGTCTAGTTTAAAAAAAATGTTAAATTCGGATGACTGAAAAAGCTAATAACTGCTTGTTTGTAATAGTGAGGTTAACTAAAATAACATATTACTCGAAAGAAAATAAAAATCTTTATTCTTTAATCTTACCAACTAAATAATTATCGTCACCTGTCGCTAATATTCGGAAATAGTCGGAATAGTTTTCTAACGCTGTTTGGCGTTCCTGCCGCTCGCGGCCATCAGTCAGCGCGCCGCTTGCGCCCCGAGTGGACGTGTGTAGTGTCGCTGACCACTACCGCCCAATCCCGTCAATCTCGAACGGGATCTCGTCATATGATACGTCGGGATTGATCCCGAAAAATTACACGAGATCTCGCGAGATCGGGATCCCGCGGGATCGGGATTGCATTCCCTAGTATCGGCTGTGTGATTACGTCTCACACTACATGCCACACGCACGATAGGTTTGCAAGTTCTTGCAAAATAACGTAAGATAACGTATCTTACGCATATTGCGAGACGTATTAATGTACGTGAGTATTAATAGACATGCATGTAAAGACAGCTGCTATCTTATTAATATAGTTCTCTCACCTCATTATGGTGACGATCTTTTGTTTTCCATGCTCTTCATTCAGCACTCTCTTAAATCACGACAAGTAGTCTGTTATAATTCCTGCGTCCTCTTTGACTAGCTCTTGTCGTACCAATATCGAAGATTTGCATTCGCTTCCCTATATTTATTTATTGTATTGACGAAATCCTATCTTATTACCGTGGCGTATACTCTTGTTCGGAGACTCAACAGCTAGTTAAAAAAAAAATTGTAGAATTTAAAGATGTTTTTATCAGTCCAATTACGATCATGCAACGCTAAGGTTGGCTTCAGCTTAATTGATGCGATAATGATGGAAAGCTCGGCTTGAAGTCATGTCCATAGCTTAAGAACCGGATTTATATATGCCCATGAACACATCTGTTATACTAGTAATATCTATATTTTTTTATGTTTTCTATCTCTTAATCATAATTCTGCTTGCGTGTAATTTCTAGGAATTGTTTTATGATGTAGCTTCATTTGTCAACATTGGTCCCATTCGTGATGTAACCAATTATAAATAACATATTTGGGAATTCTAGAACCTCCATAAAGTTATACTTATTTTCACTTCAATTAGGTAAAAATGGTTAACCTAAATTTGGTTATTCCACGCTTATGACTTCACGTTATGTCCATGAACCAATGGGTCAATTAAATGTATTGCAATAACAATTATAAAGTTATGTAAAGAAACTTAATTATGTACATTTCAGTAAAGATAAGTAAATTAGTTATGCGTCAAACTGAATTGCATAAAGGCATGAGTTAATGCTTAATTCAATTGCATAAAGGATACAAAAGCTCATTATATTTATCAATGAACACTTATGATTACACATAAATAAGTGAAATAATAGAAAGGATATTGACTCGCAATTGATGACCTAACTAATTACCACTCCATCAAAATTGTGTTATAAATTCATTACTAATGCAATTACTTTGAAAAATCAAAAAGTTTTATGATAATTTTTCTAATGTTATATCTTTTGTTCCTTGAGTATTTTTATATAGTGTTATCCGAACACTTAGGTACGGAAAATTCCAAGATTTTTAAAATCATCTCAACAATGTTGTATTCCTTTATAAAATAGTCCAGTTCAGACTAATCTTAACCTATGTTGTCCCACTTCTGGACGAAGGTCTCACCATTAGCCTTACTGATTTTCTTGTGATTTCATCGAGACTATGTATATGAAAAGTATTAGGATTGGCTGTCATATACGTACGATAAACATAACGTTCTGCATTCTAACAATTAGTGAAAGTCATTTCATCTACTTACTTCACAGGTTTTTTCTTACAAGCGGTGAGTTTATGAATCCGAAATCATATAATCGTGACTAAAGGTTGGCTGGAACCATGGCCCGGAAAATCTTATGAGTATATCGTCATAGTAAATTATTTACTATGACACATGTCACCATTATTTATGACGGCAGAACGGGAGCAATACACAATAAGGTGTCCTCAATTTTTCGGTTGAATCTTTGGCATTGATCGAATGACAAGTTTGTAATCTGGAACGAAGTTTTTCAAAAATAATTTTAGTTCCTAACTGTAGAATGGGTTTCTAAAAGTTAGACCACGCACTGTTTTGTAGTCTAGCGGTCGCGTTACTTGCAACCATAACACAAACCGCAGCAGCATATCATGTTCCAAAGTCTTAAGAGCTGATTTTGCGTGAATTTCGTTACATTAGATGTAGAAACATTCTGACCGTATGAAACTTGAGAATGTTGGCTAACGAGCGTTAGATTGTGGTCCGGCTATACGCGCCGAGCGGGTTACTCGACATATCTTTAAAACTACTATTATTTTGAAATGGGCAGTACACAAAAACACCCGCCATTAAAAACTTATACCACCCGGATGTTGTTGTTCCAATTACCACTCAATTGCCGCGGAATTTATCCATTATACTTTTTACACCTTTAAAACAAGTTTAGCAATCACAAATCGAGCGGTTAGTATCTTCAATCGATTTTATGCGTGTATTTTGTTTATAATAGTTTCAAGAGTTTTTTTGATTGAAAACTAATTTCCTTTAAATCGTAGTAACAATCGTAATTTACATTAAGACTGACCTTGTCGAAAGCAGATATTACCTGTTTCAGTGTTTGAATTATCTTCGATTCGCCTCGATCGAACATTTGCGCGGTTTTTGTTGAGAAACAATGGGGTTTTGTGATTTTTGCTTAGCGATTGTGATTGCGCCGTGATGCGTTTTAAGCGCAGTTACTGGTGAAACATGAACCAGCAGTAGTAGGCGCCGGTGACCGCATTCCTGGCTCCGTCGCGGAGCGCTGAAAGTAGGGCAGCCATCCGTTCGACGTTTACGAGATTCGCAACACGATATTTCTTGATTTCCTATCACACCTTAGCACAACATTTCCTCTTTGCCTTCGTGATTATGTTCTAGAATACTGCTTTATTGAGCACCAGTCGTAATGGGGATCAGGTTGAAAAACATGATATTATTGTCAATCAATAAGCATTATTTATAAAGAAACGTATTTAAAATGCATATGATTCTGAATTACAATGGTTGAATGGTTTTGCATATAGACAGCCAGTAGGCCTAAATACGTAAATACATAAGAGGCAGGTAAGATTTTATAATCGAATGCCAATAAATAAATAAAAATAAAACATGTTTATTTCAAGGCATTGACTCATATAATATGTCATAGGTTACAAATAGAAATATACATAGAAATAAATAAAACCGGCCAAGTGCGAGTCGGACTCGTGCGCGAAGGGTTCCGTACCATTATCTATAAAAACGGCAAAAAAATCACGTTTGTTAACAAACCCCTTAGGTATAAATAAATAAATATTGCTGGACATTTCACACAGCGCTGTCTAGCCCCAAACTAAGCAGAGCTTGTACTATGGGAACCAGATAACTGATGGAATACTTATATAAATTTATTTTTGTAAAAACATACATATAGTAGATAAACAACCAGACCCGGAACAAATATCTGTAGATCATGCAAACATTTGTTCCGCGGCGGGAATCGAACCCGCTAGCTCCTGCGTCTCAGCCGGCTATTCGCCCACTGCGCCTCGGAGGTCGTCAAAATCATATCATATCAAATATCAATCAATATCATATAATGCAAGCTAGAACGCTAATCGAAGGTATTATTGATCGCTCACACCCGAGTAAAACACAACTCTTCATCACGAATGCGAGGAAATTAAAAAAGTATTTATATAACAATTTTTTGCTAAAAAAAATTGCGTTCACGGTATCCATTGGTTTTTTTTTTCACTACTAGACTATGGACTCTTTCATTTAATATAAATAAGTATTTATCATGGAGGTTGTATTTCATTAAAGCATATTAAGAATGTGACCTCTCACATTTTTAAATAGAAATAAGGATGTTTCATGAAGGTTATATTCAATTTCAGTTTTTTACATTATTAGGTTATTTTACTTTTATGATGATTAATTTATGAACATAACCTGTTTTAATTTTACTTAGACATAAGGATTTATTATGGAGATTGTATTTCATTTTAGTTTTTAGGGTTCCGTACCCAAAGGGTAAAACGGGACCCTATCACTGAGACTCCGATGTCTGACTGTCTGTCCGTCTGTCACCACCAGGCTGTATCTCATGAGCCGTGATAGTTAGACGGTTGAAATTTTCACAGATGATGTATTTCTGTTGCCGCTATAACAACAAATACTAAAAACAGAATAAAATAAATATTTAAGGGGGCTCCCATACAACAAATGTGTTTTTTTTTGCCGTTTTTATAGATAATGGTACGGAACCTTGCGTGCGCGAATCCGACTCGCACTGGGCCGATTTTATTTATGAATGCAATGAGCCTCATTCTATTTTCTAATTTAGTTACGGCCCTAGGGCCGCTTCGTTATCGCTTTTACGGGGCCGATATCGAGTTTACAATGACTAACATTCAGAGCATGAGTGATGGAAAAACATTTTCTTAGCATTTTAAATCTGGCATTTTCAAGGATAACAAGTAACTTTTTTAACAAAAATAGAACCATCTTAACCAAACTACTTAACTGATTTTGATGAAATTTCTATGAGACCAATATGAAAGTATACCTTTCCAAATCGGTTGATAAATGACAGAGTTCTGAGGTAAAAACATAAAAGCGAATTGCGTTCCTATAAAATTTTAGGGTTGCCCTCAATTTTTATGGCATCCCATCATCAGATCCTGGCTTGGTGTCATGGGACCGCCTGGGAAGTATACCCTGTTAAACAAAACAAGAATTTCTCGAATCGCTCCAGTCCAGACGAATTCGAGTAATCGGGGAACATACATATAAAAAGATTCCAACTAATTAAAAACCTCCTCGTTTTGTTTTATGTCGGTTAAAAATACTCTAACAATACATGACATGTGTGCCACCCTCACATGTGTCAGTTCCATATCCGCTCCGTCCGCCTGGAAGTTCTTTCACTCGAGATGAATTCATAATGTCGTATTTGTTTACGATAACACTTTGCATGAATGACAATAAACAAAAGCCGTTTACAACAACAATGGTAATTGGTGCTTCATCATCTTGATCAGAATTAAAGCAGTTAGTGTTAGTAGCTTTCTTGTTTTTCAAGTGTATCCGTTGGAAGTAAGGTTATGTTATCGTATATTAGTCTGGACTGTGATTTTGCATCGTATTCATTGCCATTTCAAGATTCCGTCTGTGAGCAAACCTTCACAAACCATAAAGCATCTTTAAATTGTTTATTATCACCATCAGTATAGTTTTAGAACTGTACAAAACTGGCGTTCTTTCTCATTCTCTCATTATTAAAGTTTGGTTCTACAGGGTTACAGGAAAAATCGTGCTAGATCCGTTAAGGGCGTGGAGTACCCATCATTTCTGACTTACTTCACTATGAAACACCCTATCCTAAACTTAACCCTTTTCGAGATATTCTACTTTTAGTTTTTTTTATTGAAAATTGTCGATTTTTTGGCTACTAAATTTATTTGTTTATTTTTTTTTTAAACAAATTACACAAAAATAAATTTAGTAGCCTAAAAATCGGCAATTTTCAATAAATAGGCTACCTAATTTTTTTTTTACACAAAATAAACAAAAATAAATTTAGTAGCCTAAAAATCGGTAATTTTCAATAAAAAAATTAAAAGTCGAATATCTCGAAAAGGGTTAAGTTTAGGGTAGGGTATTTCATAGTGAAATAAGTCAGAAATGATGGGTACTCCTCGCCCTTAACGGATCTAGCACGATTTTTCCTGTAACCCTGTATATGTCCACTGGTCACACTGTAAAAACAGACGTATCGTTCAAACAAATGCCATATTTTTATGACGTTCATTGTGACCTCTGTATAATGAAGTGAAGTGTTTATCATCAAGTCCTTGAAGCGCATCCCTTCCCTTGTGATTTGATCGTTATAAGGACAAGTTATTGTTGAAGCGTTGTCTTCCATTCATTACATTATCAGCTCTGTTTCCTGTAATATCTTAGGGAACAATGTTTGATACAGTTTGTTGGATTCTATTGAATGTTAACAACTGCTGGACTGGAACATTTATTTGCAATTACTGTAAATTTAGAATGATTAAGTACTATCCTGATATGACATTAAAATAATGTACCACTAAAGATCTAATTTTATGTGCTAAACAATTCTTCTTCATTCACAACTACGAGTAAATTACCAAACAAACACAAAGCATAGAATTTTGTCTATGAATCCTTGAAATAATTAGTATCAAAATTGGTGTAAATTTGGTGACAAAAACGACTACACCGATGACCTTCAAACAGCTGTTTGATGGCGTAACTGATAATGGGAGCCCTCGCTTCAATACACGATAACAATGTCAGTAATATTTTCCCCCAGATAAATGTACGATTGGTGCAAATGTGATTTTATACATGTGTAGTGAATATTAACTTATTTATATATAATTATAAAATACTTACATAGATTTATGATTATGACAACCACTATGAGGACTTTTATGATAATGGAACGTTATAAAACATTTCGATGGCGTGTTTCCAGCGTCCCGTGATTGTAGACTAGTGCTCATAAAGTCTGATCTTAGACTGCGTTAAGTTATTTATTAGTTAGTTTTGTATGTGAGTGTGTATTATGCTGATCAATACGTTCCTGGACACGGAGGATTTCGTGCATCTTTATTATACGGAGGATGAGCCGGCTGCGGCGCAGGGCTGTGCTGCCGGCGCTCGCATGGCCTCCAAGTACCCTCCGAGGCCACCCTCGCCTGATTACTCACAGGTTTGTATTACTTGCATTTTCGGTAGGCACCTAAACTTACTTCAGTCAGATAGATGTAGCTCAAACGCTGAAAATGTGCATCGCATATCTGATTTTGTTCCAAAGTATGTTATTGTTCTTTAAGTGTCTTTGTAAAGATTGTTGTAATGTAAATTGTAATGTGACTTAATAGAGCAGGAAATGTTGGCAAACCAGCATGTGCGATAGATTTTATCATCGATTGAATACATTATAGCATTGGTTTTACCGACTCACTCGGTGAGGTAAACATACATCTTCAAAACAAAGAACTATACAAGACAAAAGCAGAACTGAAAATGTTAAGAACGCTGTAAACGACCCTATAAAATACAAAAAGGCCAAGGCATTGCGATGTTCACTTAAATAATAAAGATTTCATCCAACCTAAACTTTTTGTGACATACAAAAATCCGCGAAATGGTAGTTTCCAGTTGAAACCATAATATCCCATCTAAACCAGAACAAAATAACAATATAGTGAATAATACTGTCAGTCATAAAGTTACTAAATAAGGCTGCAGCCGAGTAAACTAACGGGGCAAGATCCCTGACCTTGAAACTGAATAATTGTGTAGACGGTCTGAGATCCGCCCCCCATTCATTTGAACTATTTTGAACTTTAGGAAAAAGAACAAACTCTATATAAATGCAATCAGAACATATAACCCATTTTCAGAACACTGTACGCGAATGAAACAAGGAGAGTGGAGCAAATACAAACAATACAATAAAAATCTTATGTCCGAAAATATTTCGTTCGTAACAATTTGCCATAACCGACATCTGTGATTGTTGCAAAAATTAGGAATGGGTACCGTGATGTTAGATTACTCGACCAATAGTATCGAAATTGACCGGAATTTCCGATATAGATTAATATCTGAATTCTAAGAACTGTCTAAGAGTACAGAGTTATGCAAACTAAAGAGATCATTGAACAATGCAGACAATACTGTCAATATCTCGCTTCAACAAGAACAGTCTCAAGTGGCTTTTCTTTGTCTCTTCAAAAGTTTGATTACTATCTTCAATTGCATCAGCTCCCTTGTTGATGAAATCATTGCAATTGCAAGTCCTGTTTTTATTGTCAGCCAATCATTGTCACTTGGTAATCTCATCATTACATCCATTAGTCTGTCTGTGCAATTGAGACTTATAGTAGGGGTTGTTGCATTAAAGATAATATCCAACTCAAAGTCCGATCCGTGCGTGGGACTTGTGTGTGACTCATTACCAAAGCATGTCTACTCATTGTTACACTTTTTTTTATATTTTTTAACAATTTATTATTATTCTTTGTCGCTTTGGCTAAATCATCGTAAACATTTGGGTTTTATTCTAATATTCTCAACATCTCAACAAGAGGATGGTGGGAGCTATCGACGGATAGGGATGCCTGGAGGGACTTAGGGGAGACCTTTGCCCAGGAGTGGGACGAGATAGGTTAGTTAAAAAAAATATGAACATGATTTTCATGAATATTCCTGGAGCTAACGATAATTTCCGCAATAGATGAACTGCATTTTGCAGTCTTCTACAATTCATCCGAAATGTTTGACATCACCCCGGAAGACACTCAACAACGGCCTAGACGAAACAACTTCATATGGATTCTTTTAATCAAATTACTATTACCTGCTAATTATATGTACCAAAAATTGGCATTTTTGGTAAGAGGTTAAATAAGTTTGTTATGGCTTCTGTTGAATAGTTTAACGTCATACGATAACTATTATCCCACAGTCGTATGCACCGGATGTTTTGCATCTATTGTCGTCCCAAACGAAGATTGACACACAAAAGTGTGACGGCTCCACAATACAAGACGTTCCATCTCTTTCTAATACTCCGAAGTTGATACCAGGGCCTCATAGACAAGTAAAGGTATTCGTATAAGAGCCTTGAATGAGCCTTTGAATGTAACGTGCGGCCCCCCGCTCGGGTGAATGACTCGGCTGACGTGTAGTTTATCATTCAGCTAGTCTGAAACATATCCTCTGGCAGTAAATTCCGATTACCATGATTAAAACGTGTCTGAGCAAATTGAAGTTAAATTAAATTACCTCATGTCTCTTGACTGCTACAGATGGGCAGTCGTAAAATTGTAAAAGGGTTAAGTCCGATACCAATCGATAACGCTACACACAATAACAGAAATTGAAATTCTACGTGTTTGTAACCCGCATGTCTTGATCAATAGTCGAAATTTAGCAACACACGGATGGCATATGCTCGACCCGCATTCACGACCTTAAACGGCCTCTACTCTCCATCTCCTACGCACACCATTCGGATTAGTCACGCGTGAGGTTACGCAAGTGAGGGCTTGCCCCTACCACGTATCCGCCAACGTTGCTTAACGTAGTCAATTCCACGGTAGTATTCTGTGGTTCGTCCTTGTTAACTTTTTTTACCTATAGGCCTTGTCAGCTGTCGGTAAATGCAGAAGATTGTCGGTTCAATTGTTTTTTTTGCGTTCTTGGTAACATACCCTCAAATCTTCGTAGTTTTTATTATTGGATTGTTTCAGTACAATGGATGTTTATACTGTTATGTATATACTGTTTCAAATGCAGTTGTTTAATTCATGAAATAATATACCTTCAAAATGATATCCTTTGTGATTTACTCATCAGTATTCTAATTTTGATCCTGAGTATAAATGAGAACCTCTAAATAAATTGCTTTATCCTAAAATTAAAATGTCTTCATTGTACACGCACACGGTTCGATAGGTGCAATGACCTAACCTTACTACTACCCAATTCAAAATTCGTATTCGTGACAAAGCTCAGATTTGTGAGACAATGGTGTTGCGTCACCGAGGATTATGAATTATTTAAGGACGGGATTAAGATGGTGCACAACAGAAACTACGCGTCTTCGCCAGCTGCAGACTAATCATGCCATGATTCAATATTTAAGTACCCTTTTATAGCCTATTGAAGGTCACTCAACTTTTGGGATGTGCGTGAGTTCCATTGGAAACATAAAATGTCTTAGAACCGCTTCAAAATTTATAAACAATTTACTCGTTGTACACGTTCAGGAAGGATCCAATTCAGATCGTCGGATAAATCTATTTCTAGGTACAGAACAGACACTATCAGGTTATTCCTAGAATACTATCATCTGGTTCTCGTACATAACCAGTGTGTGTTCATTCTTACTTGTGTATGAAAACTACAGCGACTTTTTGTTGAATTATGATGTTACAATCACTGAAACAGTTGACTTTTATAATAACACCAACTGACACTGACTAAACTCCCCCCCCCCCCCCCTGAATTTTAGAGATTCTATCCAAATCTTATTTTCCCTTATCATGGACTCTCCTCAGTAAACCATCATTCTTCACACGCAAATTCTTATTTAAATCATTTATACGTAGACGTTCTCAAAAATACTTGTTTTATGTTTTACTATAAAAAAAGGTCAACGAACTCCACTCGAAAACCAGCTATTTTCTCGATCAAATCAATAGCTCCTTGTTCTACGGAATGTGTTGAACGTTTCATAGTTGGTCGGTTGGTCAGTTCGGACGCCCACCCGTACTTTGATGACCGCGCTCCTGACTTACTATAGACCTATAGACACATGATCTGTTCGAACTAAAACTGTTTTGTTTATTTTAATACTTTTAAGTGTACCATTATTTCGACGTCGTGAACCCATCATTGTATGTGAAATACAAGCAGGTACGTGGATTTCAACTATCTTACGTTACATTTCACAAAAACAGTATCGAGCTCCGATTTCAATCTAGTTTTTGTTAGGTGCCGTGATTATGTCATCTCTATTTTCTTTATTATTCAACGTTGGTCGTATTTCAGAGTAAAAAAAGTGCATAACAAAAAGGATTCCAGTTTTTATTGTGTCCTTTTTTGGGTGTGCAAAATGTCGTGTTCGTTGAACCTGGGTGAATGTACCGAGAGATCTGTGGGCAGAACGTTTGTGTTAGTTTTATAATTGCTGATATTCATGATAAATTGATATTTCATTATCATTACAGAAGTACCTTTTGTTTTGCATTTTCAACGGGCAAAAACAACGTAATATATGCGTAACGAATATAAGTCCTATAATCGAGTGGTCCTTCGAACCGGATTGAAACCGGACTTTGTTTTGGTGGTCGAAAAATATTTTACTTATTTATCTCTACACATAACCAATCAACTTGCAGGGTATACTTACACTTGACTGGTTTTGCAACTTGAATACAAAGGCTGTATAATATAAAGACCAAAATGTACTAGGCAGTGCATGGCATCATCAAACCAAATTATCACAGAACTCCATAAAAAAACATCTCAATCAAGCCGGCCTAGATGCATGATTCACAAGCATGACATACTAAGTATAAGTAGAGTCAGTACATGAAAACCGCCTCAGGGGGGCGGGGGCAGTAACGTCATTAGACTGGAATGTTAGACCAATTAGGCTACGAGAATATTTGTTGCTCGGCCACTTGGAATCTAAATTATCATTATTATGATTGAAGTTAGATAACGATATCGTAAAGTATACGAATACTAACTTGTGTTCATTCAAGATCTAAAAATAGAAATCTGATTACCATGGTCATGTAGACTTCAATTGCATTCATATAAAAGCATATAGTTCATTACATAACGCTACTGTGTTGCGTTCTTTCTGCGAACTGTACTGCCGGTAAGTTCAGGAATTTCATAAGCCACTAAAATAATATAGGCTTCACATTTTAAATTTAAAAAAAAATTAGTTTCTACGAGCGTAATAGAAGGCGCTGTCTGAAGATAAGCCGGCAAAAATAGGGTTTATATGCTAAAATCTTAAAGACACTATATCAAAATTTATCTAAAACAATCTCACTTCGTTAGATAAACAAACACAAATGTTTTTTTTAATCTAAGTTCCGCGGAAAATAATGTTGACACGTCAATTGACATTGACAATTCACTTTCCTTTGATAATCGGCTTATGACAGAGCAAATCCATCTGTTAGCAGTTCTTAAAAACATGGACGTGTAAACCTCTCATCGAGATTGATTATTCTATATTCAGCCGTCCGTTTTTATCAACCTTACTGGTAAAGCGTTCTTACCATTGAAACAACCAACAACAATACAATACCGTTACAGATTTCACACAAATGCTATTATAATAACGCTCTGTCCTACGTTTTTTGCCTCCATCAACCATTCTTACCTCACCCTGACCGACCACCTGTTGTCGCTTTCACTTTACTTCCTTTTATTAGGAGTAATTTACGACAAATGGGTTACCGACAGTTGGGGAATGTCTTTTGTTAGGGAAATCTTTATTCGTAATCGTAGCATCACAGTAACATTTTATAATAGCTCATTATGGCAGTTGATGAGACTGTAGAGGTGGCCACTGCTCCAATTTTTTTAATTTTGTCATTTACAAGAGAAGTAAAATGTAATACTTATTTAACTATTTTTTTCAACCTATGTCATCCCACTGCTGGGCAAAGGTCTCCCCCGCTGTATTCCAGGATTTTCGTTCGCGTGCCAAATATACTTTATTTTTAATTAGAACGGTACAATAACTAATTACACTAATTATTCAAGGAATTATAACAATAATTAACAACAAAACCATTATAAGAACAAAAATAAACAAATGTATGCATAAACATATATCTGGAATAAATTGTCATTAAAAACCAATGTCAGTGAGAAAATAACTAAAATCAATAAAAATTAAGTTAATGCATAAAAGGTACATAGCTAGATCAATATAATCAAATAACAACGATAATATAAAGTTACATCTATTTAAAATTAGAAAATTATTAGTTATCCAAAATTTACATCTACCGAGGAACATTTTGTGTCACCCTCTCACCCTACAGTTAGTTAACTGCTTCCTTACCACACCACACCACACCCTAACTGGTGTAACATTATCATAGCATGTCTTGATAAAAACTCGTAACGAACGACACATTCCAAAGAGTAAGGTAAACGTTGTGCGACTCGAGTGCGTTTGAAATTTGAAGAACAATGCTAAGCATTCGTGTCAGATACATTGTTTACATTGCAATCGCTGTCTTGTGAAGTTGTTTACGAATTGCAACTTGTTAAACAAACTTTATACACTAGTGTTTCCAGCTACAGCTGAGCCGTGACACTTATTTCACAACTTTTCTGTGAGGTATTCTGCGTACATTTTAGAATTCAAAAATTGACTTTAGGTCCCAAGAGCGCTACTTCGTTTTCTCCTTTGTAAAGCAAATTCTAACGCAGGCTTTTAACCCCTGTTTATCACAAAGTTGTTTTTTCCTCTAAGCTGCAAACTTGTGTTGTAAGAAGAAACATTTCTTCTTACAAAACCTTGTTGCAGCAACTCTTGGATTGTCACTTGTTATTGGTACTTAAAGGCGAGCTAATGAGCACTCGTATAGCAATAAAAATATTTGCTTTCCTAAGTACTTATTTCTGTTTGATTACATCAATGCTGATTCAAGTGTTTGACAATTCTTATTTGGACTGTAGAATGGTTGATGTTTTAGCAATTGTAAGATTTTTTTTGAAATATGTGTTTTTCTTTGTCATTTTAAGTAGATTTTTCTGAGAATGCATTCATTTACATCACGTAAAACATGTATAGTGCTTGTAAAACTGGTGAGCATTATATATGTATGTTTGTTATTGTGCGAACGTGCGTCCAAACCTTGGGTAATCCCTAGTCAAAACTATTTGTAGCATTGCATCATCAGGCAGTTTTACAAACATAATAGGTACTTACTGTTTTCCTGTTATCTGCTAGAAACCACAAAGAATTTGAAATATGAATCTTCTTTGACAGTATCACATACTTATGCAAAGTTATGTGGTGTACTGTTTTCTAAATTCCTCTTCTTCAGATGGTTCTTAAGGTACTGCATTCGTAATAGTCTCACGTTCGCAAAGGTATTCGCTTAGGTAACGCAAGGTCGCTTTCTAACGATTCCAGTAATCAGACAGTTGTTTATGCCAGTAGTTACAAGTTGTAAGTGCCAGCGAACGGGACGCATAAGGTATGCGCTCGAGTAGAGCCGGTCTGATTGGAATATGTGAACGCTGATTATACATATTTGGTTGTTTGTGTGTACTCATTGCATGGGAGTTGCGAACGTGATTGCTGTTTACCGTACATTCCATTTTCCGTACAAGTAACGTCGAGGTTGGACCACCTGTCAATTGTTATCGCAACAAATAGGAGAAGGTATAATTAAGATTAACTAACTCTTTTAACTAAGTAACTCTTTATTGACACCACACAGAAACAATATAACACTAAAATAAAACTAAAAAGGCAATACAATGGGCGACTTTATCGCTAATATATTGCGATATCATACAGTTGTATTCTCAGTATTCAGTATTTTATTGCGTTCATACAAAGTGGATTAAAGTGTTACATGTCAGATCTTATTGACTAGTCAAGAGTCCAGCATATGTACCCTGTATGTAAGGGTGTAGCAATATTAAAGCTAGGCTAGAGCTAGGCAGGTCTAGTGGAATCGAAGTTAAGCAATTTTATGTTTTGAATTTCATTGGTTAGTGATATCATTATTGTAGAAAACAATTTACGTGTCTTGTCGTTAAAAAAGTCGTCTAGTGTGTAGTAACTCTTTTCCATTAGTATATGTTTTAATCTATGTTCAAAGATGTTGTCGTTTTCTTGTGCTTTAATTTGTTTTGATATTTTGTTATATATTTTTACTGCCATTACATTCGGACCCGAGCTGTGCATTTTAATGTTGATGTAGGTAGTTCTATCTAGGTTGTACTTGTACTTACCTACATTGGAAGCGACGTGGTAGGTCTTTTTTGAGAAAATGCGGGTACTTTTTGACGAATTTACACATTTCTAGTACATATATTGAGGTTAAGTACTTTAAGTTTAAAAAAGTATGGCTTACCGCTTTCTATTACCTTTATATTGGCCAAGATGCGAACACATTTTTTCTGGGATATGAACAGTTCCTCCGCGTCGACACGGTTTCCCCAAAGTATAATACCGTAGCTAATCCAAGCGTTGGCATATGCGTAATATGCTGACAAGGACGTTTTTAAATTCTGACTTTGGCTTTGACCCCAACAAGTTTAGATACATGGAATGAAACTCCAGGTTTGCGTTAGTCTAAGGTTAGATCACGTGATCAGGATTTTTAAATAGACGGGCTCAAGTTAGTCCACATGACTAAGATCACAGAAAAGGGAAATCAGTCCCTTTCTCCCTCGCTCTTACAAGGACAATAAGGAACTTTACCCCTAGGACTGTTATCATGTTTTGAATTATCAATTAAGGTCAGTTAGTCACTTGACAGCCCTTTATTAGTAAGGACGGTTCTGTTTGAACTAATTAGAATTTAGTGTAATGCATGTGTCGGTATCTGATGCCGCTTGTGTTAAACTATCTATCTGCACTTCTTCAGGTACTTTGCGGATGGAGAGTAAATACATTTATTTTGTTTTTTACTGCTATTATGTTTGTTTGTCTTACAACTTTTTAAAACTCATTAAGAGAATGGTCTATGAAGACCAATAATACCTACAAATATCATGCTATTTTTAAATTGGTCACAGAATAATGCGTTGAGTGCGATATTATGCTAGGTCATAGTCATCGTTCTTTGTCTTTACCAGGAAATGTTAATTGTCGATCTTTCTCGTCTATGCCCTAGTCACGACTGAAGACAGTTTAAAGTTTCATAGAAATAACCATTGTTTTTCTTGTTGCAGGTGGCAACGCCATCCTCAAGCGAGATGAGTGATCGCGAGCGGTTCCGCGCGCCGCCTCAGCCCGAACCGCCACCACACCGGGTTCGGGCCGCAGATTTGTACCCTCGGCTGAGGACGCACTATGATGAGTCGGGGCTTGATGTGCCCTTCACGCCGATATGCGGCGAGTTTGTGCAGGTGAGATACCAGCTGATAAACCTTTACAAAAAATTGACACGAAACTTAACTTTTGAGTAGGCTTGCTGCCTCCACAACTGCGACATGGTCATTCATTTCTTAACATTTATAGTGGCCCATTTATAATTTGTCTAGTTTAGGACGTTTCGAATGCAGAGTTGGTTCGTGAATTGCTGGTTTTGTAGACTGATGTTAAACTTTTCTGCGGTTCGCAACTTTTCACGATTAAAGTTTTAATTTGAAAGAAATACTGGGGGTACCAATAAGTTTTTAGATTACTGTCATCAAGTTTACGTAATCATTTGGATTTTTTTCTGAGTTAGACGCCACAGTTATCTGTTTAGCTCTAAAATTACTACCATATAAATTATATCACAGACCAGCAAAATAATAATTAATCGTATGACGTACATTTCAACTAATGACTGTATTAGATAAAGTTACATACGCATCGATACGGCAGTTGGACTAAAGGTCACCAGGTCGGATGCACTGGGTTGAACGACCACTATACGCGACGAACTATTTAGCATCGCTTTATTTGCATTCCTTGCAGTTCGACGACTGACCCTTATCAGCTAGGAATACGCAATATTACATTAAAACGGTCACTATTCCTTCTGTTGTATGTAACTTGTTTAAAATTTTGTATTTCGAACAGACTTAAATGTAGGTCATAAGCTTATCCATTGCTCTTCGCTGATTTCTTCATGCGTTTCAATTTGTTGAACATGTATGGCGTCAGTAGATAGGACGTGTCAAACCCATATCATTGTATGGTGTGCGGCTTCAAACCACTTATCAAGTCTTAACATAAGGGCCAATAGGGCAAGGAATTGGAGACTTTGCTATGTTATTTGGACAGGACATTACGGGCCAGGTATTTGGAATTGTTTGCACTAAAATCATTATCGCTTTCACTATCTATAAAAATAATCAGAGTGAACTCGTATCAGCCCGTGTGTGGTCTCTATCTGGTGTTACACATGTCTAGATCAACAAATACTCAGATAACCTTGTTACTCGCGCCAAAATATTTTTTTGACATCATCTATAACTTAAACAGTACCTATGTTTTCACAGCTGGGACCTACTCTCAACTAGCGATAATTGAACTCTGGCCAGCTCGTGTAGGCCAGCGTTTCTAGTACATTAGGATACAATGGTGAAATTTAGGTGATTGGCGCTTCATCAGATTTGTCTTTCGGTTGTTTCAATATAAATTATTGGCTTCTGTACTTTCTAGAGTCACTTCTTTTTTGCTTAGTAATATTCACAAAAATTTATTGGTACCGCCGCTATTGGTATAAAATAAAACCTTGAATATGGAGATGGGATCATGACACCATAACCAGAGAGATCTGTAAAAAAATTGATGAAAAATCATCATCATCTGTAGTTCATATTTACTAACGGCCGATTGACGTATACTATGCATACATTTACTTATAAAAAAACGGCCAATTGCGAGTTGGACTCGCCCATGAAGGGTTCCGTAGCAGCAAGTAACATAATATAAAAGTTCTTGTAGTTCGTTGTAACTTTTTTATATGTGGTATGACGTATTAAAAAAAACTACTTACTAGATCTCGTTTAAACCAATTTTCGGTGGAACTTTGCATAATAATGTAGGTACCTACATCATATTATATTGTTTTACTTTTATCATTCTCTTATTTTAGAAGTTACAGGGGGGGGGGGGGGGGGGGCATTTTACCACTTTGGAAGTGTCTCACGCAAACCATTCGGTTTAGAAATCAATGATATTAGAAACCTCAATATCATTTTTTCCTAGTTTCGGAAAAATGTGGCTGTGACATACGGACGGACAGACATACAGACAGACATGACGAATCCATAAAGGTTCCGTTTTTTGCCATTTGGCTACGGAACCCTAAAAAGAATATTAATTGAACCAGTAATCTGCATAGGTTGTTCACTGTGCATTCACTTTTGCCTGTCGCGAGTCGTCCCTTTGACTATTAATTAGTTCCAGGTCAACGGGAACGTTACCAACATTTAAATACACGCCATTGTACTGCACAATTTAAACAGCAGCTACGATCTGATATTTAATTTATTCATCTAAAGTTCCTATTTCTTGACATTCCTCAATATGTATTGACGTATTCAATTCAGTTTGACACGTAGCAATTTATAATCTAAATTAGGTTATATAATATAATAAACTATTTGGCAATGCCCATCTACAGCAGCTGTAATCTTATGAACTTATCAATCACTGTTTAGATGTCTATTAAGAAATGCTTGTCTGTTTCTAGCACCTCCAAAGTTATAGTGAAATGAGCTACTAGGTAGACAAAACCTATGTAATTATTTAAGTATTATTGACGTTGTTCTATTATGTCCCTACGGTTTAAATAAATGAGTATGAGTCCGCATCTCACACTAAGATTCCTGCATCGTATCGATCAAGCACTGCGTGCACGATGGTATTCAGCACCGTAACCGACATTTGCAGATCATGCAATCAATGGACTCAAACCTTTGCGTCCCAGAGGTCGTCAAATATACCAGGAGAACATAATTCAATAGGAGTTTTTTTCGCAGTGGGTCGGCCGGATGGCAGACAGCGGGATCATAGCCATGTCCAACTATCGTCTGCACGCGCAGCCTCGCCGTCGCAACGGCCCCGGAGTCTCCATACCTATTCGCCTTATAGACGCATTGGAGATTCGAGATCTGTTGCATTTGGTTGTGCTGTGCAAAAATGGACGTCAACTCAAGTAAGTATTTTGTTGAAGCAGCAAAGACTATTTTTTTTACTTTAAGTAACCTTAACATCAGGTGGAACAATGCTTGCTCCATCTCCAGGTAGTAAAAAAAGGAAATACATTAAAGATTTTACTTTCACCTCTATACAACTCTCTAACATTAAAGGGACGCCTCGTCCTCAGCCTACGTATCTTGTGCAAGACCTGCTCCTAAGGGGGCGTCCGTTAATTACGTGAGGTGTTCAGGGGGGAGGGGGTCCAGCCGAATCTCGCCCAATCTCTCGTGGGGGCTAATATCACGTATTTTTTTATAGAGAAGCAATCTTGATTAATGAAGCCAATTATGTTTGTTTAAACAAGTACAATTCATTTACCATTTGATTACAACTTCAAAAGAATCTCACGTGAGATAAAGTGAGAGGGGAGAGGGTCGAAACAAATCTCGCGACATCTCACGGGGGGGTAAAAAATCGTCCAAGAACTTCTTACGTAAATTAATGGACGCCCCTAAGATATCAATGACTTTATTTAGATGTACACAAATTCTGCCAAAGTAAATGTCGAAGAAATCTGTCAATAAGACTTATTTTATAAAACACCTTGAATGATTTTGTAACTTTTAATTTTGTTATTAACTACTAACTTCAAATACTAATTATATGATTAGGTTACGTGTTACGATTTATGATAATACAGCAGGATAATGAGCTACTATATGACTGTGTCAACACGTTGTATTCTCGTAGCAACGGTGAATTGGGGGCGAACGACTGATAATACGCATAGTAACTGTATTTGGAAAGTGTTCTAGTACATTTCCATTCAATAATAAGATAGCTTTTAATACTGTGATATCGTTTTGACCCTGTTTTGTGCGTAATGTTCCCAATCTGGGAACAAAGCAATCGTAATATGTATTATCTTTTGAGTCATAACATTTTTATTACTGTACTACCTTACATAATACAATGTACGTTACTTATCGATGAACAGTAATTGAATTGCCGGCTATAAAGTTCCTGGGAAAAGTAGGATAATGTTTTATTTCTGTAATTTTAATTAACAACATTGTTGCACGCGTATCTTTCAAATACTAGGTTTAATTAAAAACAAAGTTTTATAATGACATAATTGCCTTCGTAATAGTTTCGTATACTCAGTATTGCTGTGCCTGTTATAACAATGACCACGCAGACTTTGACCAACTGCAATTAACAGATTTAAGATCTTTTAATGTAATTTTTGTGTATTCTATCAAAATAAACGATAGATTGGTTGATTTTATATAGAAAACTTTCGTGATTGATCTCAATCATTGTTATAAATACGGGAAGGTTCACGAATTGAACCGAAACATTGTCGGTCGAAATACCGATAAAACGGTACGTGATAAATCCCGTATTTATAATAATGTTGATGTAAGTAAGTGAAGTAAAAAACGTTTATTTTGCATCACAAGGGTACATTGTGTTTTTCCGTAGCGGTTATCTCTTAAGACTTGTTTTTTTTTTTTTTGCTTCGCTTTAGTACCAATTGGTCAGATTTATTATAAACAAACTGACGCTACAAAAACCCCAAACCTTGATTTGATGACAAATCTCGGTCACTATCATAGATTGCACAATTAATTAGTTCTAGTAGCCCAGCACAGCGGTCGAACCCGTATTTTTTTTTTAAATCTTATTATTACCTTTCTCTATATAAACTTTAGCTATGCCAAATCTCACACACCTCCGTGCGCGCAATAAGCTTAAAAAGGGATACAAAGTTTTCTCTTCACGTATTAATGTATAGAGAGTCGATAGTATTAGTCCAATCAAGGATCATGCCACAAACTGCTGTCAATATTTTAGTATTCAATAAATCAAATCAAATACTGTTTGTTGGGATCATATAGGTAGGTACACAGGTGCAGGACATGCACAATTAACGTTAGGCGTACACGTGCATGCACTTGCATCTTAATATAATATTACATTATAAATTATAAAAGAATTGTTGTACTCGTTATATTTTGGGGGTTCGTTGAAGTCTGGACTAGAAATATCTGTTTCCCGAACTTCAGCGCTCTCCATCGAATCATTAGGTGTTCGGTTGTAGTTACATTTCATTTAATCTTATTTTAATAAATCCAATTCAGACAAAGGTATCGTCTCTGACTGACCACTGACTCACTTGTACAGATGCTCATTTACAACGGGCGAGCAGTGCGTGGAATGGTGGAGGAGACTGAACGCTGCTATGGCGCCCATGAGCTCCATCCAGGAGACCTTTGCGGCGGCATACGCGGCCTGGGCGAAGGAACAGCCACCTTCCTCTGTCCACCGCGCACTTCTGAAGGCGTCTAACTCCGCGCATAGACACTGGTTTGGTCCTGAAGTAAGTTAACTAATCTACTTAGAGCCATTCATTGATATCGCTATAGGTATCATCCACAGTTCATTCACTGGAAGTCCCCCCATAGATTTCCAGAGCGACCGATCTTGTGCGGCTTGCACCCAACGGTTCCCAGCAACCTTGATGAATAAAAAAAATTGGTTGTCTCTAAAGTCGGTTTACGGACGATAATTTTACGTGATAACGAGTGGAAGAGAAGATAGATGCGTCACAAGCCAAACGCTGAGACCGATCGTGCCTCTCTATCGCTTGATCCGCGCTCTCGCTTGCACGCTCAGGCTCAGGCGGAACGTAACACTTGTTCGTGGCTGCAGCCGGCGTTCATCGATTTATGTCAAAAAATATAAAATAACTAATAAACACCGAAAGTTGGGCACCGCTATAAATAAATAAATAAATTGCCGTTTGTTTGTCATTTACTGTGCGAATATCGTAGGAATTTGCCTCAATCTCTGCCTATTGCAACACCACACCTCGTAGGTCAACAGAAGCTATGAGTAAAGGCGTTTCATTGCGCCCGTCGAAGACAATAACTTGCGTGAATGTCATTAAATTAGCTTTAATCTGAAACATTGCCACTATGACAATGATATTTTTTATTATTATAAATTATAATAACAATATATCAACTTGGGCCAGTTAGCAAGCTTCGAAAACAGGCAGGACAGGGAGATCGATCGCCGCATCGAAAACGCCTGTAAAAGCTACAGGTCTATGAAGGAGCACATGAAGGGTGACCACAGAAGTCCAAACTCAAGATTTGCTAGAGGGCAATGGAACGCAGCGTTCTCTGATTCAAACGGATTGATCGAGTGAGAAACACCACACTGCGTTCGTTGACAGGCATTACCGATGTTGGAGAAAAGACAGCTAGGCTCAAATGGGATTGGGCGGGACACATTAGCAGATTGCGCCCCGATAGGTGGGCTAATCTAGCCACAACCTGGAGCCCTGATGGAAGACGCGGTTGGGGTAGGCCAAGAAAGCGTTGGCGAGACGATCTTGTTGCCTTCGAGCAGGAGTGGTGGAGTGTCGCACCGCACAGGACAGAGATATATGGAGATACTTGGGGGAGTCCTTTGCCCAACAGTGGGACAATATAGGTTGACAAAAAACTAATAATACGGAATTTATCACGTACCGTTTTACGGTTACGACCGACAATGTTTCGATTCAATTCCTGAACCATTATCAGGGTGAGTGCGATCCGCTGCGCACTGCGTCGCGCCTCGCACTAAGACTTTATGTTTCATCCCCATTGGCCAGAAGAGTATAACCAGCTTTGTTTCTTGCCTAATTCTTTCCTCTATTGGTCGCGGAGGAACATACAGTACAATTGATGTTTTAAAGTCATCCTTGTGATTTTAATCAATAAATGAATATTGATTTTAAACCAGTGTACCGTCCAAATCCATGATAATATGTTTGTTTCAGCTGGAACGGCTAGGTTTCACGTCTAAAGGCGCCTGGCGAGTGACGGCCGCTAACGCAGAGTTCAAGCTCTGCCCTTCCTACCCACCGCTACTCGTCGTACCAGCTGCCATCTGTGACGAGGATCTCGATTCCGTCGCTAGGTACGCTCTTTGTTAATTAGCTTACGGCTTTCTGCTGTTAAACTCCGCTTCTTAATAAGAGCACCTAGTCTCAAAGATTAAAGATAAAATGATTTATTTATTTGCCAGATCATGGGTAGAATTATACAGATGTTACAAAAATAAATGGTTTCACCACATTCAGCCATAGTGGCGTGCAAATTAAATGTCATAAAAAGAAATTAAATTATGTATGGATTACTAAGAAATAATAATATAGGCCGGCTTGCATAACGATCCCTAAAGGTACATATTTAGCGACTCAATATGTTTAAATTTGACGTATTTGTATGAATTGACAACTGTCTGAATCATATTTAGGCACTAAACACAATTAGGGATCGTTGCGCAAGTGGCCTTAATGTCATTAATAGATAATTAGATTAAAATTTAAACAAATCTCAAATGTCATTGTGTATCATTTAAATATTCATTAATTAAATAGTATGCGTACTCCATTTTCGATCACACCATCACTTACCACCAGGTGAGGTAGGGGTCAAGCGCTTGGCTATCATTAATAAAAAAATGGTTTTTGGGTCGAAACTGGGACTAACATAGCTTTTTGGTAATTTAATTTGTAATTATGTTGTCGTCATAATATTTGACATGTCATGTCGTGTCCAATCAAAATTTTACAGAGACAGCTGGCTAATATTATAAATTCGAAAATAACTCTGTTTCGTTTTTAAGACGACCGATTTCGATGAAATTTGGACAGATTGAGATATTAAAAAACTACGCATTCGAAGCCGCGGGCGCAAGCTTGTAATCATTTAAAACGTCCCATACGAGTATGCTAATTAAAAGCAATTCAAAGTATCGATTATTTTTGTTTCCATAGCAGTTCACTAAAACAAAGCATTTGGCTAGCGCAATTACAAAGACTATCTGTCTGGCATGTATCTAGATAATATATCTGGCAGCTACACAATAGCAGCTCATCCACTAACGTTAGGTCTTCGTCCTATCTTTCAAACTATACAGAAACGCGACGGGATAAAACTCGGAACAATTGTTTTTAGTAATACCGTTCATCCCATAGCAATTTAGTATAGAGTACATTTCGGGGAGTGTGCGGCTGAACTTTTCAACCTGATCCCACCATCTCCATTCTATCAACGGACAACCAGACGCTCTGCGGTGCGCCACCGCTATATGGTAGAAATACCTCCCTTTCGCACAAAGCGGTTCTCTTCGACCTTTATTATGCGCACCGCCAGAGAGTGGAACGCCTTGCCAGAATCTGTGTTTCCAGATAGCTACAGCCTGGGTATCTTTAAGTCGCGAGTGAATAGGTTTCTTCTAGGCAAGCGTGTACCATCGTAAACTGCATCATCGCTTACCATCAGGCGAGATTGTGGTTAAACGCAAGCCTATAAAGTATTAAAAAAAATTGTAGATTCCGGCAGAAATTAACGTTACTGGATACTCCGCTATTGTGATAACCCCTTTAGATTTCACTTGCATTGCATGAATTCACAACAGGGTTACTTAAACCGTTACCATTTAGCACTGCACTGTGACTTGTGAGACATCTAAACGACAGCCAAATTAGACCAGCTTAGCTAAACTGGCTTACCTCGAATAACTGACCTCAGTTGCCATGGTAGGGCAAGAAACTAAACAACTGCTAATAAAGCAAACTAGATCTCAGTTCGTAGCATATTAGGGAGCTTTTTAACTGACTTCAAAAAAGGAAGAGGGTCTCAATTCGTCGGTTTTTTTATGTATGTTCGATAATTTTATAAATTCTATAATTTGACGACCTAAGCTGAGACGCAGGAAGTAGCGGGTTCGATTCCCGCCGCGGCACAAATATTTGTATGGTCTACAGATATTTGTTCCTGGTCTGGATGTTTTTCTATATATTATATGTATGTATTTACAAAAAAAAGTATATAAGTATTCTATCAGTTATCTGGTACCCCATAGTACAAACTCTGCTTAGTTTGGGGCTAGATAGCGCTGTGTGAAATGTCCAGCCATATTTATTTATTTATATTTATTTCATTCTTTACCGCGTTCTCCGTTTTCGTTAATTTTTTTTGTTAGAATATAAGGGGTGGTCCCATATAAATTTGGCCTAGAGCTGATGATTGCGATCCATGAGAAAATCATCAAACTCTTTCATTTTTCAAAGGCTTCTGCACGACATAATATGGATGAAAACAACCGGTTTAGTCCGTTATATTTTTTTTAAGTTACTTTTACATAATATTCAATTTTAATACGATTCATACATGTATCGCGATACTGTATATCAATGCACTTCTAAGAATTGATATCTTCCCTTTATTAACGCGCCGGCGACACTGAGCGCAACTTCAATTCGGCCACGTCAAAAACTTCGGCCTGAATATCGCTATCCCTGTTTAGTGACGAAGTTTAGCCACGCAGAGCGACAGTGATAGCAATAGAACGATTCTAAATTTGATTATATTTTGACCGTGTTCCGTAATACCAAAAATGATGACTGAAAACTTGTTGTATTTTTCTCATTGTGTTGTTATTCTGTAACTAGACAATATAATCTATGTTCCCATGGCTAGGATACGTAAGATGTTGTTTTTAATACGAAACAATTAGGTTGAAAATAGGTCTTTTAAGACGTAAAAACATGCAGAATGCGATACGCTTCTATTTCATTTTAGGTAAGTATTTTGATATAATATACGGTTGGGAACCTAGATAAATACTATTAAAATTAAAATAATGCCTTATTAAGGTAGAAATATGCTCCAATTAGAAATGATCTTGGTAGTAAGTGTTGTATGGGCGATTGTCCCTCCGGTGCCCCCTTAAGGGAAGATTATTGTTATAGATCATTCCTAATATCAAATTTGTGTTGTAGGCAAATTGTATCACTGGCTGAGTAAAGTACACAGTATAATATTATAGGTATTTATAAAGAAAACAGTACATTATGCATTGATTTATAATTAACACTAATGTTTGTTTATCGATGCTAAATGTTCACTTCCTGCATAAACATCAGTACCGGTATCGTAACGAGTATTCATGTTTTTGATACGATTTCAAAATCAATCGATAACATCATGATTGATTTTGGCAGCTACTATGCAAATAATTGTTTTGTATTTAACTGTTGTCATAGTCTCAGAGCACACCCTCTTTTCTAGTATTTTATTAACTCCGATCCAAAAAGAGGGGTGCGATAAGTTTAACGCTGTCTGTCTGTCCGTGGCATTGTGGTTCCCAAACGGATGGACCGATTCGGACGCAGTTTTTAGGATTCCGTACCCAAGGGGTAAAACGGGACCCTATTACTAAGACTCCGTTGTAGTACGAGGGGTGATCCAAAAGTAATGATAATCAATAATAAACACAATGAATAAAATAAAAAAATAAATTTATTTCTCAACATAGTCTCCTAGCAAGTCTATACATTTAGTCCATCTCTTTTCTAAACCTAAAATTCCCTTAGAAAAAAAATCTTTATCTTGACTCTCAAAAAAGTCCTCAACCGCGGCCATCACGTCGCTATCATTTTCGTCAAATTTCTTGCCTCGGAGGTGTTCCTTGAGTCGTGGAAAGAGATAGAAGTCACTGGGGGCTAGATCTGGTGAATAGGGGGGGTGTTCCACCAGCTCGAAGCCCGCTTCCTGAATGGCAGCCATGGCAATTGCAGCTTTGTGAACCGGTGCGTTGTCTTGATGGAACAGCACTCCAGCCCGTAGTTTGCCTCGCCTTTTCTCCTTAATAGCCTCCCGCAATCTTCTTATTTGTTCTGCATAGTAGGAGCCTGTAATAGTGGCCCTCTTTTCCAAGTATTCCACCATGATTATTCCTTTAGCGTCCCAAAAAAAGACGCCATAACCTTCCCTGCTGAGCTTGACACTTTGAATTTCTTCGGCGTCGGTTCATCGGATCGTTTCCATGTCATCGATTGTTGTTTTGTTTCAGGATCAAAATGGTGGATCCAGGTCTCGTCCATGGTCACAAAACGTGACAAAAAATTATCTTTGTCTGCCTGAAACTTTTCGAGATTTGCTCTTGACATGTCGACTCGTTTCTTCTTTTGCTCGTCGTTTAACATTTTCGGTACCCAACGCGCGGAGACCTTTCTCATATGCAATTCGTTCGCAAGGATTCTTTGAATGCTGCCATATGAGATCCCTGTGACCTCAGCTACATGCCTGATAGTCACTCTTCGATCTTCCAATACAACTTCTTCAACTTTTTTCACATTTTCTTCAGTGAGGGACGTCGATGGGCGTCCTTCGCGGTGTTTGTCTTCTGTCGATGTTCTTCCCAGCTTAAACTCCTTAGCCCAGCGTACAACTGTGGAATATGGAGGAGAAGAGTCCCTTAATGTTTCCACCAAGTCGCTGTGTATGTCTTTGGTACACATTTTTTTCAAGCAGAGGTATTTAATGACAGGTCTGATTTCGTGTTTTTCCATTTTTATGTTCACTCCTTGACAGTCCGTATTCAAATGAATGTAGCTCCCGGGAATCGTGGCCTATTTATATGATTTTTTTTTTCCTGAACTAGTGGGTAACTGAGCAAGTGACTGATATTTTTTTGTATTTTTGTGTGCACTAGAAATAACTGATTATCACTACTTTTGGATCACCCCTAGTATGTCTGTCTGTCCGTCTGTCACCAGGCTGTATCTCATGAACGTGACAGACAGTTGAAATTTTTACAGATGATGCATTTCTGTTGCCGCTATAACAACAAATACAAAAAAAAAATACATAAACAGAATAAAATAAATATGAGAGGGGGCTACAACAAACTTTTTTTTTGCTCGTTCTTGCTCGATATTGATAACGACTACATATAGACGCTTGAAACATTCACAGAATATTGAGTTATATTATTCACTTTAAAAATAAATAATTAAATTAATATTTAAGGGGGGCTCCCGTACAACAGACATGATTTTTTTGCCGTTTTTATAGATAATGGTACGGAACCCTTAGTTTGCGAGTCTGACTCGCACTTGGCCAGTCTTTTTTTTTTTAATAGAAGGCTAGTTTAACGGGGGTGGTTCTTAGCTATGTCAGATTAGCTGCTAGCAGATTTAACCCCGAAGCAAAAAGTCGAGGTGTTTAAAATGTTGTATAAATTCACTTGTGTATTTTTGACGTGTTAGAACAGACGAATCGTCTATTTTGACACTGACAGTTCAAAATAATCTTCATCATCGTCATATCAGCTATAAGACATCTACTGCTGAACGGACACATAGATTTGACCATCATATCAACTAATGTTAAGCATCTTTCCATCTAGAGGGGTGCTGTCGTACGTTGAACACGAGAACTTCTCTGCCCGACATAATACTAGTATGATTATTAAATGATTTAGTTCTAACTTTGTCTATGTTGTAATCTATTTCCAGGTTTAGAGCGATGCGTCGGATACCGGCTGTCGTGTGGCGTCACCGTGGCAATGGCGCCGTCATCGCCCGTTCCTCCCAGCCTGAAGTAGGCTGGCTTGGCTGGCGGTCTAGCGAAGATGAACGATTACTAGCCGCTCTAGGCTCCGCATGTGGGACTGACCCTGGCTTAGCACCGCCTACTAATAAGGTGAGGTCTTAAAATAGTTGACGCAGCCAGGATTTTTTTATCCCTTGGCAGTGCAATATAGTTCAATGCGCCAAGAAATTTAGAGTTTTTGGGGGCTTATTAGATAAATAAACGTTAGTAAGTACACAGTGAAAACACTGTCCCTATAATTTTTTCTATATGTTTTAATAGTTAAGTTAGTTAGTTATTAAAACAAGCGTGGTTAAGAGTTATAGGTATAATGGTTAACTAAGCGACTAGATTGAGAGCTGACTCTTGTAAAGGCCAGGTCATTAATTTTCATAAATCTTTAATGTTTGTGGATCTGGGACACATTGTAGGTACAAGATGTTTGTGTTTATATTAAGAGAGCGCTAGATGCTGCCAGCAAACAAACAGATCACAATATAAACATATTATTAGGCACTCACTAAACCTCAATTGCAATTCAACGCTTTTAACTACGGAGTAAATTTACATTTTGATATTTTACCCTATAAAAATTAATCTATTCTTCTTCTTCGTGTCGATATGGTATGGTTCATATTATTGTTAAAACATTAAATCTTGTTTTGGCAACAAGTACAAGTGGTACAAGTATAACTACTGTAAACACTAAGTAAAATTACTGTGGCGGTACAAGTATCCCTCAGGGTGCAAGAAAAGGAGCACATTAGGCAGCTTAGTAAGTGTGTCAAATACAAAATATACATACATTAGCTGACCCGCCCGCGGCTTTGCACGCTTGAAATATCCCGATCCCGTGGGAACTTTGAGATAAAAACTATATAGAACACTCATGTCAAAGTCACGTGAATGAACGACGGTTAAATTATATGGATATTGTTCATACAAAAATAAAAATTTTAAAAATAGGGTGGGGTGGGGGTGGGGTAGAAGGGTGAAAAATACTTTACGTCTTATTCTCATACCTACCAAATATACAAAGAACAAATTCATTAAAATCGGTCGACCCGTTTTGTAGGAGTGTGACCACAAAAACTGCGACACGAGATTTTTATATATTAGATAGATAGATATAGCAAACAATGACAAAATGTAACGTCATTAACCAATTATTTTGTTATGTGACAGCAAATCAAACTCCTAATCGTGGACGCCCGTTCGTACGCGTCCGCTGTGACCAACCGGGCGAGGGGAGGCGGGTGCGAGTGCGCGCAGTACTATCCCAACGCGGACATACAGTTCATGTCCATGCCGAACATACACCACGTGCGGAGGAGTTTCCAGCAGATGCGCGCGCTGGCGGCCGAGCCCAGCGACCAGGCCAAGTGAGCGACTACACAAGAGCTTATATTCACTAGCTGACCCGCCCGCGGCTTCGCACGCGAACATTGCCCTCCTTCGCACTCGCGCACTCGGGTAAAAGTAGCCTATGTCTCAATCTCGGTCATAATCTATATACCAAATCTGTATATATTAATTTACAAATACCTTGAGAAATTTTGGATTGCCCATACAAATTTTCAACCTCTATTTCACCCTCTTCAATAATATTTTTTGAGGCAAAAGGCTATGTTCTTTTCCAGGGTAATCTATATCCTTGCCAAATTTCATCACGATCCGTTCAGCCGTTTAGTCGTGAAAAGGAAACAAACAAACAGAGTCACTTTCGCATTTTTAATAATATTAGTATGGATGTGATCGTCACGGGACACTCGGCAGATGTCAAACAACTAAAATTGTTTCGTAAACTTAGCAATTTCGGAACGAAACTCCTTTCCTCATTATCTATGTACTTTATTACCCAGAGTACCCTCATTTTTCTACCTGTCACTTTTCCTTAATACCTGGGGGTAGCGAGGACTTTTTTCTCCTCCGTCGTCCGAGACACGTTCTCGGAGACCCGGATGACGAAATCACTTCCGCTAATGCGGGTGAGTCATCCACATTAGACAGAGCAAACACTCCACAAATACACCGACCTCGCCGGCGAGGTCGACGAGTCCCATTAGTCGCCGCCTACACGAGGAGGTACAAGCACGTACCCGGGCGTTTCTCTCCTATCCCCGTCCCGGCAACAGCCCAAGCCGAGGTTCGTACCTAAGTGGTGCCCTTGCGCTAGTTGCCTCATCAAAAATAAAATTATAGGGCTGAGCGCCTTCTGCGCTCGCCAAAAGCTCGGTTAAGCTGCAACGGCCTCAGAGGCCAACAGCGAGATAAGTCCATTCGAAAAAAAAAAAAAAAAAACTTTTTTCTCTTCTGACGTTTGCCTTTGAGTCGAGCGGACGCGTCGCTGCTCAAGACTTATAATCATCCGGCAACTTTAGCAAAATCAGCATCACTCAATTTTAAAGTGATCAGAAGTGCATCATCATCATCAACTATTAATAAGCGCCCTCCGCCGAAATCATCACATCAACTGGCTGGGAATCAGAGGAAACATTTCGACACGTGCATAACCGTCACGCACATAAACCCCGAGATCCAGGTATTCCTTTTTCTCTCTTTTTCTTAACCAAAATTAAAGGTTATTGAAAAAAAAATATTATTAAAAAACCGGCAAACAATTCTTTATCCGTACTTTGACCTTTACAGTTATTGATACACAACATCTGACCTTATCTTATCTGATATATTTTCTTATAATAATAATAATAAATTTATTTATTTTCTCTCGACAAAAGGTTTACAAATATCAGTTATATCTTAGGGTTCTTATGCTGAAGTACACCTGTTTTGCGAGAGACTGGTGCCTGCGATAGGTTACACTTACATCATACCTCTTATGACCATACCTTACGATCATACCTTGGACGTATGCTGTCAGAGCGTGACGGCATACGAGTTGGTCTTGCCTCCAAGGCACGCCAATAAAGGTTTCACATCAAAAATCTTATTTGTAACACTGATATACATCAGCTTTACTCCTAGCTTATAGAAAGACAAAAAATTTACTTATTTATCTATGACCAAGAGTGGTATGGATTTATTATTAGAATTGAGGTAATATGTGTTTAGTAAATAAAAGTCGGAATATTTGACTTACGGATCTAATAATACTCATTTGCAACGAGAGTTTTAAGCAAAAATGAGTTGAAAAGTCTAGGTAAACAAGCTCTCTATTTACTTATCTATAGCTACAAGACATTTGGCAAATTTCCAAAACAAAGCAAAAGCACAAAGGAATTCCAACACGTGCATTTTGTCCTACAGTATTTATGAGAAATTTAAATTTTAGACAATATTGCAAGTCATAGATTCCCTTTCACGTTTTTGATGCGAGCATAGCGAACGTGTTTTGTTTACGTATCGCCAATTTGTTCCATAAAGACTGTACCTGTTAGAGACCATTAAATGATACTAGCTGACCCGCCTGCGACTTTGCACGCATGGTTTGTCAATAAAACATTTTATCTCCGCAGTCGAGCTAAAAGTAGCCTATGTCTCAATCCCGGTCATAATCTATTTATATGCCAAATTTCATTTAAATCGGTTCAGCCGTTCAGTCGCGAAAACGTAACAAACAATAAAAAAGACAGAATTAATTTCGAATTTATAATATTAAAGAAAGGCCATTTTAATTGGTAACATTTGACAATTCATCAAAATTCAACAACGTAACCTTTTAACGGCGGCGGGCATAAAATAATATATTTTTTCGTTTTGTTAGAACTGCACAATTGCATAACATTTTTCAATTACGATTACATATTTATTGTAATAATGACCGATACGAGTACGAGTTCGGTACGAGTTGTACCGAACTGACAGACGTCAACAGACGTCAAATGTTACCTATTAAAACGGTCTGACTTTAGTATGGATGACCCTTTGGTACCCGGATCCTTTAAGAATGCGTTTATAAACCACGTTTTTATTTTAATTTGGATTTTAATGAGGCTGACGGTACGATAGTCCACCTTTTCGGTGCATACTGAGTGAATCTGTAAACAGTCGTCAAAATCTGAGAATCGGCTCTGTCGTGACCCGCATTGAAATGGGTTCTTCGTGTAATGCGGGTCACGGGCAGAGCCGATTCTCAGAATTTTTCAGAAAATATCTCGTCTAACAGTATAGTAATGTAAAATTATTTTACCACATTCTGCTCGTAATTGTAATTTGTATCGACAAAACCGGTATTAATGTTCTTTTCTGAAGAGATGTAAAAAATTACCAATATTTTCACGGATATTTTTCATCAGGTGCAAAAGAACGTGCTCATTGCAATGTTATATAACTTACCTACTACTATTGCACTTGCATGTAGCAAGTCACATGTTTATTCATGTGCGCTGTCTTACTTTTAACAGAACTAACCTATGTATTAGTAGATTATTAAACGAGGGGATAAAGCAGTGTATTGCGTCACGGCCGCTATATTGAATCCCGAACGTAACGAAGGATTCTAGAGTTAACTCACGAGCGGAGCTAGGAATTTACTAGAATCCTGAGTGCAGAGAGGGATATAACCACGCTCAAAATGCAGACAGCTTCATCTACTAGGAGAATACTCTACTTTTCACACTTTCTGCGAGACAATAAAAACTAGATCTAGGTTGGTGCATTCTGTGCAGAGGTTAGTTCGATTAACGAATAAGTTCTTAGTGGAAGAAAAAAAAACATTTTAATCAAAACCCACACAGTAAAAAAGAAAAATAAAACGCAACAACAACAAAATCTAACCTCAGCACTAACAAACTTCGGCTCAACTCTCGGCTATTCGGCCACTGCGTCTCGGAGGTCGTAAAAAAATAAACATTTGGTCCGGATCTGGTTCTTTCTCTATACATGCTAGTCCATACTAATATTATAAATGCGAAAGTAACTCTGCTGTTGCCTATTCACGGCTAAACGGATTGTAATGAAATTTGGCAAGGAGATACATTATGACTTAGGGAAGGACATAGGCTACTTTTTACCCGACTGCGAAAAAGGAGGGTAATGTTTTTTTATTGAAAACCACGCCTGCGAAGGCGCGGGCGGGTCAGCTAGTGCATTATAAGTAAGTATTTACAAAAAAGTACGTATATACCTAATCAGGTCATAAATTCTCTCACATGTTTAATATAAAATAATTGAAACAAGTTAATTCATTATGTAACCATTTATATACCAAAATGAACTTAACAAAACATAGATTCTTATGACACTAAAGTTTATTCAAAATGACCTCCGTGATTTTGAATACAGGCCTTCAATCTGCGCGGCCAGTCGTCTATCGCAGCACGAACGAGGTCCATGTCAATATCGGCGGCTGCCTTAATCAAGGATGTCTTGAGTGACTTCAAATTGGGATGAGGCTTTGAGCACGCCTTTGTCTCCAAGTGTTGCCATATCTTGTAATCTAACGGATTCAAATCTGGACTGGAGGAGGGCCAGTCTTCGTGCCGGATGAAGTCGATTTCACGCGCCGCCAGCCAGTCTTGTGTGCTCTTCGCTCTATGAGCTGGCGCCGAATCTTGTTCGAATACCCAGTGCCTGTTATTGAACATGGTATGAGAAACAGGTTCCACAAGGTTCGTCAGGACTGTATTTTGATATACAACTGCATTCGTTTTTACACCTTTCTCACAAAAATGTACCTCTGTTAAGCCCCAATAAGAAACTCCCAACCATACCATGAGCGAGGATGGAAAATGACCTCGTTGGACACGCGTAATACTGTTGCTCGCTTCTTCACTACTGTGTGCGTACACCTTATCATTTTGTTTGTTGTAGCTCTCTTCTACCGTAAAAATTTTTTCATCCGAAAAAAGAATTTCCCGATATTTTTTTCCCGCGTACCGCTTCAACAAAGCGCGGCATCTCTTCAGTCTCAGGTCCATTCGACGAGCATTCAAACGATGTCCTGTTTTTCTTCGATACGCCCGAAGCTCTTAAGTCTTCATTTAACACCCTTTTCACCGTGGTTCTGCTTAACCCCATCTGAAGGGCCAACAGTTTCTGCTTACGTTTGGGATTTCTTTGAATTCGCGCCTTCACAGCTTTTATCACTGCTGGAGTCCTAACAGACCGAGGGCGACCACTTCTTGACCTGTCATCTACACTAGAGTCTTCATTGTATCGTTTGATGGTGCGATAAACGAATCTTTTGGTTATATTCAAATTTTTCAGTATGTCAAAAATTTGAATTGGCGCGTAACCGCAACGATGCAACGCAATAACTGCAACACTCTTCTTTAAGCGTCCACTCCATATTTAAAAATGAGTAAAATTCAAAAAGTATACATTTTTATTTTCATGAACAATTCGAAATTCGAATTCTATAAACTTTTTTGTGGCCATCATTCTAAAAGAAAAGTTTTTACTGTGTGACAATACTTATGACCTGACTAGGTAAGTATTCTATAAGTTATCTGTTTTCCATAGTAGAAGCTTTGCTTAGTTTGGGGCTAGATGGCGCTGTGTGAAATGTCCAGCATTACTATTATTAGTGTTGTCCACAGCTGGCACAGTAACCTGGAACGCACGCTGTGGCTGCAGTACGTGTCGGGCATAGCGCGCGCGGCCGGCGTGGTGTGTCGCGCCATACTGGCGGGCCGGCCCGTGCTGGTGCATTGCTCCGACGGCTGGGACAGGACGCCGCAGATAGTGGCGGCCGCGCAACTGCTGCTGGACCCTCATTATAGAACGCTAGAGGTATGTTATACACAACTGTTTCCGAATGTAAAACTAGATGGCACCACCATATTACAAAGATCATGGCGGCCGCAAGCTGCTACTAGACCCTCAATATAGAACGCTAACGGTATGTTATTCACAACTAGTTTTGAAATACAAAACTAGATGGCGCTTCCATATTACAAAGATCATGGGGGCCGCGCAACTGCTGCTATACCCTCATTATAGAACGAAATTAGAAAGAAGGAAGAAATAAAAAAAAATGGCCGTCATATGACACCCAGTAGATGTAAGTTGGATGGGAGAATTTAATTAAAAAAAATAATTAGGAGTAAAATAAATAAAACAGCGGCCCAACGGCCTTGGGACTTTACTTTCTCATCTTATCATAAAGATAAAGATCATTTATTCGCAGACAGTAAGTTCAATTTTACATTGGTCTTAATGTATACACATGAAGCTCAATTAACATTCTACCAAATAATGCCCTGGTGTCCAAAAATTACATAAATTCGCAATATAAATACGCTCAGGGCGCGTGAATGGATGTTCCACATCAATAAAAGTTATTTTTTTGTCACATACACACACCATAAAATACAAAGAACACTAAGAAGGCCAAAATAATAGTATAAATTGTATTTGCTTTTTGTCGCAGGGTTTCCGCATACTTATCGAGCGGGAATGGCTGGACTTTGGACATAAGTTCGCGGACCGATGCGGCCACCAGTT
Organism: Philereme vetulata; assembly: GCA_918857605.2. Taxonomy (NCBI): domain Eukaryota; kingdom Metazoa; phylum Arthropoda; class Insecta; order Lepidoptera; family Geometridae; genus Philereme; species Philereme vetulata. The sequence continues at coordinate 3,998,442 of OU975420.1, forward strand.
CGGCCCTGAAGAACCCAACGAGCGCTCGCCTATATTCCTACAGTGGCTGGACTGGGTCCATCAGATGGCTTTGCAGTACCCATGCAGCTTTGAATTCAATGAGGCTTACTTGGTAAGGATTTCTTTAATGTGGGTAGTTTTAGGCCGTATCGAATTAAATTTTCATTGTTACTAATGAATAATGTTATTTATGATATAATTTGTCATAATTAATAACACTTTAAATAAAGTAAAAATGACGATAAAATGGTATAAACTAAGTAATTGATTAATCAATATTAACATGGTATTGGCGGCCGGTTTTTCATAATCTGGAAACTCATAACCGAGGATAGTTCAAAAATTATTTGTATTAATATAAAACAAGAGCATAAAAGAATTCAAACTTTTTCGAGCATTTTGTTTTTACTTCATCTAAAATTTTAATGAGTTATGTGTAGAAGGAAAGTAATGCATATCTAGTAGAAGTGTGTGTGTTGTGTTGTAAGCAGTGTGTTACGTGCAGATAAAGCTGGGTACGCACGTGCACTCGTGCATGTTCGGCACGTTCTTGTGCAACACGGCGCGCGAGCGCGGCGAGGCGCGGCTGGGCGAGGCGGCGGCGCACGTCTGGCATCTGCTTCGCGCGCCGCCCTACAGGAACCATCTCTACCAACCGCACCAGCTGGACCAGGTTACCTATACAACTAACTACTTTATAAATCAATCAATCAACATTGGTGGACAGGTCACACAGTGCTATCTAGCCCCAAACTAAGCAAAGCTTGTACCATGGGAACCAGATAACTGATAGAATACTTATATACTTTTTTTTTCGTAAATACATACTTATAATTTATAGAAAAACAACCAGACCCGGAACAAATATCTGTAGATCATGCAAACACTTGTTCCGCGGTGGGAATCGTGCCCGCTATCTCCTTCGTCTCAGCCGGCTATTTGCCCAATGCGCCACGATGGTCGTCTTTGAAGCTTTTTTTCGTAAACGAACTCCTGTATCATCTTTCAATACAACGATATGCCACATGATGGTATGCGAGATCATCAGGTCAAATTTTAGCTTTATAACACCAAGGGCGCCTTGCGCAACGATGCCTAATCGAATTTAGTTCCTAACTGAGTCGTATAGAATCAAAAGTGGCGATCTGTCACTATAAAATTTGAGGGTTGCCCTCGAAAAAATCCCATCATCATATCCTGACTTGATGCTAATGGGACCACCTGGGACCGTTTTAAACAAAAAAAATATTTTATCGAATCGGTCCAGACGTCTTTGAGTAAACATACATGAAACATTCCGACGAATTGAGAACCTCCTCCTGTATTGAAGTTGGTTAAAATAGGATGTTCTGCGTTTAGCACTGACAAAATAACTTTAATGCAAGCACAATTTATATGGTGGTATCTGTCCGCAGGTATTATGGCCGGATTACAGCGTCCGTTCTATTCAAGTGTGGACGAGCATGTTCGGCGGCGAGCGCGGCGAGACGAGCGACGAGATCGACGAGCCGCGGCTGCAGCAGGATCTACCTAGAACACAACATACTAACGGTACAATAACCATTGCAATTACGAACTGCACACACTTTTTATGTACTTACTTCTTTATTAATTTAGTTATTTTATTGCGTCGCTGCTCCACTACTTGTTTCAGCTGAAAATTAGCGTTGGGTGCTTAACATCCAACAGCAAAATAATTCTGAGCTGAACGCCATTTTGGTACGCAGACGCATGAGTCGAACTGTCTTATTGGATTCAATTGTACCTAATGTTCTTTATAATTGTCTCATGTGTCATTTTATGTGTACCAAATAAATAAATGTTCTATTCTGTTCTTTACGATAACGCATACGTCTCAAACAAGGTCGGTCAAGTACGAGTAGGACTCTCACGCCGAGGGTTCCGAACCTAGATATGTTAATTAAACTGCACCATCTAGTTATGTGACCGGTAAACCAAGAAACCTTTTGAAAGAGATATCTAAATAAGATTTTTTTTGAAAGATTACTTTTTCAAAGCAAGGTTTTATAAAATTCATAATCGGAACCGTAAGCAGACTCAAATGAGCCCCTCAAACACTAGTAGCCTATTATAATCCATTTAGAAGTTCCGTTGTCTAGCATTCATCATGAGACCACCTCCATGATTCCATATTATTGCATTGTCACCGAAGTTACATATGTACTCGAAATTTCAGCTCGATCGGTTGAGGGGAACGGGTTTCAAATTCAGTTGCAAGATTCAACCCAGACAAACATACGTTGCAAGTTAATAAAAAGCTTGTAAAACTATTCTAGATAAAGAATTCGTTATTATTTTCCTGTTATCTTTACATATAAATTTACCAATCATACTAATATCAGATTAGGGGTTTGGGGGGCTCTGTATGTGGCATCGTAATTTTTACTATTTGCTTTGTGTTTTCTATATTGTTTGTAATTTTAGTGTTTTCATTGATTTGTTTGTTTCCTCAGGATTAATGACAAAAACGAGATCGTGCGATAACTTAGTAAACGAAGGCGAGAAGCGCACTACTCAGAGACGGTGCAGTGACCCCAGCATTGCTCCTGATGTTATGTAAGTACCTATTGATAGCGAGATTTTTGTCAACTTTAAATAATAAAATCGCTCAAAAATGTATGCTTAAATCTCGATTCAGTGTTGCCTACCTAAGTTATCTGACCTAAATACAAGTGATGACTAAATTCATACCGGTTAGACGTATGCTGTCTGTATAATACAATAAGAATTTATTTACGTTTTTCAATGTAAAGTTTTTATTCCCGTTTTTTTATGTATTAGTGATGACGATTTGGTTAATAAATAAATTGAAATTTAAGAATTCTGAGTTATTGACTAGGACATTAAAATACTTTGGTTTTTACCTTTTTTTTAACACTCTGCTTTGATCAGACTCCCTTCTGTGGTGTGTTACGAAGCTTCAGAAGATATACTCAATAGTCATTTATTGAAACCGTAGGGACACAATAGAACACTTAGTTACGTCAATAATATGTACTTAAATAATGACAGGCTTTATCTACCTAGTAGCTTATTGCACCATCATTTTTGAGGTACTAGATTTTAGGCATAGGCCTCTCTTTGTTGTCACCATTCGCCTCTGTCTTACGTTGTTCCGATCCACGTACCTACTTGATTAATTAGTATTTATAACTTTCAGGAAGTTATCAATGGTTATGAACGAGTGCGAGGCCAGAAGAGAATGCAGGACTGCGCTCACCGACAGCTGCGTGGACGAGCTGCCGCTCATGCCGCGGCAGAGCGAGCCCGGCGACGCTACTCGCGATCAGGTAACTTATTCATATTATTACTTATTTAAACGTATTTATCGCGTATGTACCTTTTTTATTTATTATTCCGACGTTTCGACTGTGTTGCACCAGCCGTGGTTTTGAGCAGACAACACAGTCGAAACGACGGAATAACAAATAAAAAAGGTACATACGCGATAAATATCCGTTTAAATCAGTAATTATGTAAAGTGATCGCGAAAGTTTGAAAAATATTATTGATGTTAAAAATTTATTGGCGAGCCTATCTATTACTACTACTAACTAGAATGTCATCACGCTCTGACGACATGCCATCACGGCGTCACGTCTGAGCGATGCCATAAGATAATTTATCATCAAATCAAATATCAATTTCAGTAGTTGGAACGTTGGGGCATTAGGCTGCTGTGCCGTCACCCGTATTTGTATTGCATAATAAACGGTCTTCTTTATTTTAAATTCTTTAAATAAACATCATATTAGATGTTCCACATCTGCCGGACATCCCGTGACGGCAACATTTTTTTTTCTTGTGATATCAATAGTAAATAAGGTAGGTTATGGCGATGGCAGGTGGTGTATGACCCTGACCGAATAGACAACATTTCTATCATCATCACCTCAGCCATAAGACGTCCACCCCTGAGCGTAGATCTCCTCCATAGATTTCCATAGCAACCGAACTTTTGCCGCCTGCACCTAACGGCTCCCAGTAACCAACGAGGCAAGAACCTCAGCTCGGAGAACTGATGGCCGTTGGGGCAGAAAGATTCTAGAATGGAGACCACGCGCCGGAAAGCGCAGCGTAAGACGCACACCCCACTGTATGGAGTTTAAATAAATAATTATTGCTGGACATTTCATACAGCTCTAGCTAGCCCCAAACTAAGCAGAGCTTGTACTAGATAACTGATATAATATTTATATACTTTTCTTTTGTAAATACATACTTATTATACATAGAAAAACATCTAGACCCGGAACAAATATCTATAACATTCATACAATTATAATAAAGTAACTTTTTGTATAAGGATTGCATTGTGTACAGGTGGACGGCCTACACCCAGACCACTTCGAAAACTCGCGCCCACCCCGCGACCTAACCAGCGGATCAAGCTCTTTAGAACGTGAACTATGCCCCCCCACCATCACCGCCGACGTCACAGACATCACTGACGCCGTCACCGCCGCGAGTGACGCCATCGCGCCGCTCATTGACGTTAACGGCGTCAGAGGACGGACGGTGTCCATTGACGTGGAGTCGCCGGAGGAGCAGCCGGTTTTTGTGTGTGACCCGTATACTGATGTTATTAGTATAGCTGAGGTGAGTTTTATACCAGACTGCGGCAAACTTAAAAGGTAGGATCAATAGTTGAACGGATGACTGTTCCACTGTAGCATCTAAAGTGTTCATCCGATTTTGATAAATCGATTCGTTATGATGGTCCGGGTGACGAGTCCGGTGACGGCAACGTCTTTGCGAAGATGCCGCTTACTCAGTTTAACAGGTACCTACTTACATGATGAATGAATATCAATTTATTTACTTATAAAACAGTAGTATACATATTAAAGTTAGTGTAACAATCGTAAGTAAATCTGGGAAACAATGAGGGTAGGTAAGTAAGTATACAGTTGAAGAACTTTACCTTCCGTGCTAGTTTACAACTGTGTTACGGCAATATGATTTGTTTGCCTTTTTTATACAGGCTGTTTCATTAACATTTTAGAACTTGATATTTAAGTTGTTTGAAAATTTAAAATTATCTATGGTAATGAATTTGAACAAAACCTTTTTCACAACTAAACTAGCCATTAGCCCTACCCGTGTTTTCATTTAATGTCATACATAACCAACCACGTAGTATTAACGCTAACTTCACGTCTTCATTAGATATTTTTGACATTTTTAAAGTGTCCTTGCTTACGTGTTTGAATTCCGCGAGCGCGTGTTATGCTTTCGGAGCTCGCTGGTGACTGATGAGCCGTCACGAGCCGCAGGACACAGACGGACATTGGTTGCATAATCGTACACACGGCTACACATCAAGCTATACATTTCCATTATAAGCTGACCTCGCATTGTGTAGGATTTTCGTAGAATGAGAGGTCAGCTTATACTGGAAAGGAAAACTGTGAATAGCTTGATGTGTAGCCGTGTGTACTAATTTGGAAACACGACCGTTGCCGAGGCGTCTCAACTTATATCGTAGTACCTGAACATATAAATAATGCTGGACATTTTACACAGCGCTATCTAGCCCCAATTTAAGCAAAGCTTGACTATGGGAATCAGATAACTGATAGAATACTTAGAAAAACATCCAGACCCGGAACAAATATCTGTAGATCATGCACACATTTGTTCCGCGGCGGGAATCTAACCCGCGACCACCGGCTTCGTAGCCGGCTATTCACCCACTGCGCCACGGAGGTCGTCATATTTGTCTGTTATTTCCAGGCGGCCCGAGAATCCGGTCGTACCCGAAACATCAGTATCACATGGCGCTCCATATCAGAATCAAGCAACCAGTCGTCCACCTTCGACATTGGCGACACCCAGCACGCGTCACTACCCTCCCTACCACCCTCGTTACCGCCCTCTCTACCCGCCTCACTACCTAACTCCAGAGGAAATTCCCACGAGGCCTCGCCTCAAGACAACCACAATAGTACTGAAGGGGATCTGTTGAACCATAATGTGGAGACAACCGAAAGCAGAACAGTTAACGGAGTGAACGGCTTGAACGGTTTCAATGGCATATTGAATGGAATTGAGGAGGTGACTACTAAGTTCCTAGATGTTGAACTTAATGGTGAGTAAGAATTACATTTTTAATTTAATTATAACTAGGTACTGTCTTTGGGAAATAACAAGCTGATCTAGATTTTCAATTATAATGTAGAGACCGAGACCGTCAAAGCGAAATGTTCTATAATCACTGTAATCACAAGGCTCATTTTGAATTGTCTTGCTGTGGTGTTGGTGCACAGTAATGGAAGTGGAGGGGCGTTCATTTTTAGATTAGACCGCACTCGGCTTCGTACGCGTGGTTTGGTCAATAAAACAATACATATTGTAAACCGCATAAACCAGTCGCGCAACAATAGAAGTAATACTTAATTACAAAGTTTAAGAGATCTCTTTCAGACCACATTGGAATCGACTGGATTTCCCACTTATTCATTAAGTTTGTATTTTTTGGGATGAGTATAAATATACATAGTGATGTCTTGTGTCAGGCGTTGGCACGTCGAGCAGCCTCAGCTCGGAGAGCGAGGGCGAGGCGGCGGCTGCGCCGCGGCGGAGCGCGCACGCGCGCGCGCGCGGCTCGCAGCTCACGCTGTGCCCCACCTCGCCGCGCCGCTTCGCGTGCTGCCACTGCTCGAGGCGACCGAACACTACTAGTAAGTACATAGATTTCTATTCAGTTAGCTGCGCCATCTAATTACGTGAGCGGTAAACATATTAAGTTTAGGACATTTTTTGAACAGAACACATAATACAATTAGTGTTTGATTAGCTATGTGAAATGTCCAGCATTATTTATAAGGGCGCGATAGATGTCGCTACACCTTTACTAACATAATAAATATTTTTGTTAGGTGGTATAGAAACATCTGGGGAGGCGGGCGACGGCTGCGCGTGCTGGTGCGGCGTGTGCGGGTGCGCAGTGAACGGCGCGCGCGTCCGCTGCGTGTGTGGCGCGGCGGGCGCGGGGCCGGGCGTGGGCGGCGCGGGGGGCGCGGCGCCCGCCCTCGCCGCTCCGGTGCCAACCCGCCCCGACGCCATCGACGGCCTGCCGCCCGCGCCTGACCCGCTGCAAGCCAGGCTCCATCAGATCATACTATACCAGCGAGTAAGTGTACAATAATTTTTGAACAAGTATCTATATACTCATCGAAATCGCTTTCAGCGATAAGGCCGCCCATTCTACTATATTTAGATTAACTTGTTATTTAAGTATTCCTGGTGTACAATAAGCATTGTTTATTCTGTATATTAACTATCTGACTCGTAACTAAATATAATATTTATTTATTTATTTATGTTATGGAAAACCAACAGCTATATTAACTTAACAATTAACTAATACAAAACAGAAAGTCAATTATAGGTTTTCACGTATAGAAACTTTTTAGCAACACATCTAGGTAAGAACATCATTTGTACCAACACTCAGTGAAACTGTTGACTAATATATTAATACGTTATTAATTTACTAATTAGTACGTTAAACCATACTAACGTTACCGCCCACAAAAAAGTCTTTGCTCAATCGCGGTCTAGCTGATTTGACACTCGTGCTGAATAAATCGAAATCATTGCTTATGCACAATTTATTAAAATTGGCGCTTGCACGCCACAGAAATGAAATGAAATAGCTGACTGAATAGCTGACTAGTAATTAGTTTGTCAATAAAACATTACCCTCCTTCTGCGCAGTCCGGTAAAAAGTAGCCTATGTCTCGGTTTCGGTCATTATCTATTCGCGATATTTATCTATAGGCGGATGGGATGATTTATTTGTGGCGTTCGGGATCAAGACACATTAGTCCTTCTTCCCTTCTTTTGAAGCAGCAAGCAGGTTGTCTAAGAGATGAACTCTTTCAGCTGCTTTGTTTCAAAATGATTTTCCACCAGCGCTCTTGCCAGCAGATTTTCATGGCTTTTTGAGCGATCCGGGTATCTTTTCCCTTTGAAGCCCATTTCTTGGTCAATTGTGGTAAATTCTAGGTACTCATGGATCTCCTTGTTGGTTGCGAACCATGAGGCATTTGAATTGGGATGCAAGATTTTGTTCTGACAGTGTTGGATAATAGCACGATTTTAGATTGGATTGGTCGTACTCCAAATTTGCAGCCTATACGTCCACACTGGTTTAAGGATACTGTTGTAAACCAGGCGTTAGTTAAGCAGAGACGTGGTCCTTCCATGTCAAGCGTCTTAACCAGTGTGAATCCGAGATATTTAACAGAATCCTTATGTGGGAAGATTAGGCGGCACTTGTACGAATCCTCCATTTCCTGAATGAGTTTACCGTTTGTTTGTACCAAATACCAATTGGTCTTAAATAAATAAATAAATCTTTATACATTTTTCATATTGCTAAGAGTAATATTAGGGATTAATATCTACTTATAGGTTAGATTTTATACATTGCCTGAACTAGGAAAACCTGTATCTCAGGCGAAAAAGGTTGGACTGGCGTAACTTATGAATACTCAAATTAACAAAACTTAGAATGTATTTACATAGTCTTGCGGGTCTCTATTTACATCTTAGATGCTTGGTCTGGAGACTTATCGCAGGACAAGATTGCGGTGTCATCAGCGAACGTATAGTACGTATGTAGTATGAATACGTGATGAGAAAACTTGGTACCCCTTTTAAAGTTTCTTGCACGCACTGAGGAGTGTAAAATTTGGCATAGTTAGTTTATATAGAAAAAGAGGGGCGACAGATAAAATTATGTCAAAAAAAAGTTTTTTTATATAAGTTTGACCACAGGGATGAAATTTAGCCCCCTGCTCTATAGATTTTAAAAATATGATGGAAATTTTGTCAAAGATTGTATTTTCTATTACAGAAAGTAGTAGAAGAACTGAGTGGTCAGTTAAGGGAAGCGCGCGAAGCGTTACGATTGTCATCGCCCGCGCCCGCGCCCACATCGCCTTTGACATCACCCCATAACAACACCTCGACTGCGCCTGCACACACCAAGGTAAGAATTACCCTCTTCAGTAGTCAACCAAAAATAAATTAGGGTCTGTGAGCAAGGCCCTCAACAATACCGATTTCAGAACTTCAGGAAAAAGGGATAAAAAAATCTTTATGTTCTTTATTCTAAATCTTCATTGTGTTTAAAAATTTGTGCTGTGTTTTTTTGTTTTTCATTAGCTTTTGCGGCTTTAGTATCACTGCGGCCATGAGGCCTATTGTAATCGCCACTCGTTTTTATGTCGCCTCTATTTCTTGGGGGCGTTAATACTTTCTTCAGCTGTTAGAAACTGAAGGATATTCTTAGGGGTGATAACTGTTAGCTCCTCCAGGCTAAAGATGTGTTTGCCCTGATGAATGCTACGTTTGCGCATTAGTGGACCACACTCGCCTAACAGATGTAGGGGCGATTCTTCCGCTTTATTACCGAGTCTGCAGGTTTATGTTTTGTATCGCCCTAACTTTAACATGTTCTTATTAATTAAGCTGACAGTGTCCAGTTAGGGCTCTGACTATAATGAGAAGGTTCTGTTTAACGCTAAGATTCGGTTTGTATACCGTTTATCGAAGGCTTTGATCAGTGATTTGGAATGGTTCATGCCTGAAGAGTTGATCCAAAGCTACGATTCTTTGAAGCAGGAGTTCATAAGGTTTCTTTATGCCAGGCTTTTTGGTATACCATAGAATGGCTCAGGACCCAGCTGTGTTGCATTTGCACCACCTTGCCTAAGCTCGTCAGCACGACGGCAACGAATGTATCACATTCGATGCCGTGGATTCCTGCGTGTCCCGGAACCCGTCTTAAGATTACTCTGTTCTATACGCCCAGAGCGTGTAAACGTGACAGACAGTCCTTGGCGAGCCTGGATGAGTTGACCTTCTAATCCAGAGCCATTAGGGCTGCCTGGCTGTCAGAATTATTGTAGATTGTATGGTAGGCGTATCGCTTTTGCAGATTGGGTTTTCGCACATTCTTGAATGGTGTATAACTCTGTTTGGAGTATGGAGTCGTATTTTACCAAATTAATAAATCTCTTCAACTTGGGTCACTCTTACAACAGCCTACATCCGGTCCATTTTGTAACCATCCGTGCACCAGTTTAGGCACTCACAGTGTTACTCACAGTATAACTAGTTGTTCAACCAGCTCTAGAGAGCATTTCCATGATATATAGTGCCTTTCAAGCGCATGTCGTGGAATCATGTTCAGTACATTTCAAGTCCAATCCAAACCGATTTCAAACAATTCCTTCTGCCTTGGAAGTTGGCTCTGTACATGCTAGCTTTCGCCTCTTTGTGTATGTCCACGTGAAGGGGCGGTAGACCAAGCAATGCTTGTAGTTTTTAAAACCAATAGTTCCATCACAATGATGTTGAAGAATATTTATTTTTGTAGAAGAACAGCATTGGCAGCGTGGGCAGCGCGTGCAGTGGCAGCGGTAGCGTGTCCAGCAGCAGCGGCTCCGCGTCCGAGGTGGAGGTGGGCGAGGAGGCGCGCGGCGTGGTGTGGCTGCCCGACAGCGCCGCGCCGCGCTGCCAGCACTGCCACCATCACTTCTGGCTAGCGAGGCGCAGGCATCACTGCAGGTACACCATCCTACGATATAACAACTCAAACCGCAAACGTTTATGCTGCTATACATATATTAAAAGTATGTATTTACAAAAAAGTATATAAGTATCAGTTCCCATAGTACAAGTTCTGCTTAGTTTGGGGCTAGATAGCACTGTGTGAAATGTCCAGCAATATTTATTGTTTATAAGCTCTGATATCTAAAATTTAAAATGCATCCCAAATATTCAATCATTGAACTGGATCGAGGTTGTTTTTGGTATTCATTGTCAAAACATCAAAATAAATAGAATTTCACTGATTGCAATCATTATTATAAAAACGGGACTTATCACGTACCTTTTTATCGGTGTTTCGACCGAAAATGTTTAGGTTCAATTCGTGAACCTTCATCAGGGTGAGTGCGATCCGCTCCGAATAACGTCTCGCCTCGCACTGCGTGCCGCTGCCCTCTGCGCGCGAGTAGACGGGCGGGGTGGTGGGGATTGAGCCAACGAAGGCCCAGCGTGTTGACAGGCTGTGTCATCATCATTATCATCACTGCTGCTCTCTTCGGTCTCTCTTCTTGGTACAGGCAAACACTCAACACTAACTATGTCACTTTCACTGATTTATTCAACATCATCCGACCCTCATCACTATCGCAACGCACACTGACCAAAATAATAATGGTACCCTTAATATTTTCGCCGTCAAAATGCAGTCTGCATTTTGAGATTTTGTGGACATTTTTTCCCTTTAACCAATCAAAAAGAGAAAATAATCGATATTGATTGCGACTTCGTTCGACAGACGCTGCGGAGGCATATTCTGTAGTTCCTGCTCCGAGATGAGTCCGTGGGGAGAATGCGGCGCCGTGCGCGTATGCCGGCGGTGCCGCGCGCTGCGGTGACGTCACAGCCCCGCGCCCGGCCCACGCCCCACCAAACCACACCTACCCTCACTCGGACACAAGATACCGGACTCAGTGTCAGACATTCTCAAGGTACCCGAGCTGTCAGTATTGATACACAAGAGGCTGGTACCGTCGGTTCCAGTCGGACACAAAATACCAGAGTCAGTGTCAGGCATACACAAGATACCAGAGCCGTTTGTGTTAGACTTACATATGATAACAGAGCTTTCAGTATTGATACACAAGAAACCGGCACTGTTAGTGTCAGACATACACAAGATACCGGAACTGTCAGTGTTAGACATACACGAGATACCGGAATTAACAGTGTCAGTCACACACTGCACGGACAATGAAACTTCTGCCTTTGTAAATCTGAAACATTTGTGTATTTTGGATTTGTTAAATGGACTCTTCACATATTCAAGTATGAAACCAGAACTATTGCTATCTCCATTCAAGATGAAAGAACCCACAGTGTTAGTTACACAATGTAGGAACAGGAAACTAGAGCTGTTAGTGTCAGACAAGATTGAACGTTCAGTGATTTGCAAACTAACACTAAACCTATTCCTGACTTATCAACTAAAGACATTAGATTTGAAGGAAAGATTAGTGGTCGTTCAAGCAATTAAACACTTGTGTACGCACTTTTCACTGACTGTACGTAACTTTACATTCGCTAAGGTACTAAGAGGGGTCCAACAACTTCAGTACACAGAAAGCTTCGAGAGTGGAAATAATCCGTGTCGCGATATTAACATCGTATTAGTTCAATTACTGTGACCTTGCTGATTAGTTCTTATAGCAAAATACATATTACTATTTATTTTTAAATGTATATATAGCGCTTAAGTAGCGCTTTCATATTAGCAATATACATAGCACAAAATAAGTAATTGTGATATAACTATCCTATGACAAGCAATAAACGATAAAACATAGTTGTTTAGCCTTATAAACATTATATATTCAAAATATATACGTTTATAGTACAAAATATGTTTAACGGAATATATTAGCTTATAACAGAATGAATAGTGGCCAAATAATTATATATATTAGCTGCTAATACGTCGTATACATTTTTATATCAGAATACTATTAATCGAAAGCCTTCGTTTAAATAATTACTGTACTATAGAAGTGAAACATCTCGATTCTTGTGAAACCTATGTCAGCTGTTAATGTGGGAATTTCACTTCTTAGCTAACCTACATAATGGCCTTACCGGTAGTGCTAATATACAATAGTTTTAAATAAATCGGCAGTGTCACGGCAAATTGGACTTTAAGCGTTTATGTTATGGTTTCATATCGAATTGTCATCAATGTTTTAGGTGAAACTGTTTAGACTACACTTTGAAATAAACAATAACAGATTAACAAAACGATGAATATTTCAGAATTTAAAGTTGAAATAATGATCTTTTGACTTGTTTAAAGGTACGTACTCGCAATGTTACATTTCTAAGTATGGTCCTTTAATTGTGTATCGCATTTTTAGATTGAATAGAGTCGAAACAGTTTAACCTATAATACTAGTCATACCGCTTCAACTAACTCGTTTTAATTTCAACTAATTTTATGTTTGTTGTATGAACTTCATCACTTGTCAGCATTATTTCAATTGATTTTGAACTCTATGTCGTTGCTTTAAAGATTGTGAAAATCGAATGTGTAAATGCGAATGCGAAGTTGACTAAGATGTCTCTGTCTTATTGCCAAAGTGGAAAGGACATGGTGTTATTGTGAAACATCAGAGTTAACATAAATATACATGGCGTGAGACGAGTATAGTCTTTTTCAAATAGCTAGACACTTATGACAGGACACACCAAAAGTTGATTAAATTGAATATGTATTTCTATTTAGCAGTGAAAACATTAAGCAAACTTACAAGAAAAACGTCCAAAATAAACGTGTCTCAATAATAAAAATAAAATAAACTGTGCCACAGGTGAGTAGCTATTTGAAAAAGAGTGTAGTGAGTGCACAGTGGGTGTTCATACATTCCTACGCTCTGGTTCATACTTGCTGGTCAGGTCAATACTACAGTTGCTCTGAATGTGGAACTTTGTGTGTTGGTTTGTGGAGAGTGGGCCGGTTTTAGCAAGGTAGTTAGGCAAATCTAGTAAATATTATAAAGGCTGATTTTATCGTAATATTTAGTTGTTTTACAATACATTTTGTTTGTGTGAATATTAAGATTTATTAAAGATTGTTTCACTATAGCATGTCTATGGAACGTTAATAAGTAATGTTGCAGTTCTGAAGTAAATGTGATTTGTAATTATTGTCTCTGGTGGGTTTTTTTTCGCAAGATGAATCTGTAAAATCAAGTAAAAGTAAATATTTTCAAGAGAATGGTTGTAAAAACTGGCCCCTTAGTAAAGCGGTAAACAGACAACGCGAGACTATTTGTATAAAAACTTGTTAATATTATTTTTCTTCCTTTATTTTGTATTATAGTGTTTTTCATTTTTTTTTGTACAGTGAAGTTTTGTTTCACACTCGGTCCTACTGACGCTGTGAGTGAACGAGATAGAATGTCTGGCTGTCAGTGGAATTTCGAATCTGTGAGTGTTGTAATAAGACTTAATTTTGTATATTCGATATATTTCCAATAATTTAAAATGTATGAAATACATTTTTGTTCACTATTAAATGTATGGATGTACGACTGAATTTGCTTAAGGGTGAAATGTCTTCAACTAAAGAGCCGTAGCTTTATTTGCGTTGATACATTGATACAACTAAATTATATGCATTTGGACTATTCCTTTAAGTAGATTATAGCATTGTCAATGATGCACATATCCTGAGAATGAGTTCATAATTATGCTACTGGAACATTAGCGACCCATCCGCTAACGTTCATTCTTTCTGACTGGTCCTGTCGTTCAATCTGTACGTCGTTCTCGCTCTTGCAAAACCGCTGGCGTTCCATAGCAATTGTAGATTCCGGCTGGAATTAACGTTAGTGGATACAACACTGTTCTCGTTGTTTCGAAATCTAGAATATTCTCATTTGGGATAAATGTGGTGTGGTCAGCATTATAAATTGGTTAACAAATTGAGTTTTTAATATCTAAAAAAACGAGTGTGCTTTAGACTGAAATAAAACTTCTTTTTCAAAATATTAGTTTATAAAATGGTTCAAGAACAAAATGAAATTACGAAAAATAATCAAACGAACTACTGACTGAGATATTTATATATTTCATGCACTGGCTATGAGAGGAAGAGAGAAAGAAAATTTGCGCGGGCACCTCTCTCTTGCTCCTGCAGTAATATAAGATACAGAACTCTCTCTCTTTCTATCTTCACTAACTTATATCTCTCTCTCTCAACTTCGTAATGCATTCACCAGCTTACTCCCCAAGTCAAGCATGCGTAAAGAAGTTTTACTTCAATAAATTGTTCAAATAATTGTAACTAGGCATTTTTTTTCAACTGTATTGAAGACATCAGCTCATTACTAACGTGGTGGAAAAACAAAAAAATGGTTTATTCATTTGTAAAAAAATAATATGAAATCTGAAATTGTTAATCAACTTATGTCGCTAACTGTACTAGTATGTTGGTTGTTATGAGAGCATGGTCCTCAGTGTGTTGTCGAGCCACGGTATCGCGGTACAGGGAACCCTAGCGTGTATCATTTAGACTTGAGGATAGTCCTTATGCACGAGAAGCGTCGAGTTTGTATTTTATTTGTGATATTGATGATAATTTTGTAATTAAGAGTTTAACGTTGTTAGAAGTTAAATTTTACGGCTCGGTTCGGTTTATTTTTCAAAACTAATATTGCCTATATTATATAACCTCTGTATAGTTAACCGCTTTCGATACAACAGACCTAATAACAGTCTCTATTTATGTTAAGCAGGTTGGTGGCTTTCAGATAATTTATTGTATCCTCCTATTGAAATTGTACTATTCCTCTAAATTGTACTGTACAGACCAATGATGTTTTATTTTATGAGATGCCTTACTTTAACCTGTCTGGCCGATAAACTCTCCGTGATTATAAAACAGATCGGACATTTAATGAAGATAATTCAAATAAAAATTCGTATAGAAAGCTGAATTCCTATGAAATTGTTTATAGGAATTATGTATACAGAAATAATATACATATTTTTGAGTTTAAATTATTGCAACTGCAAACAATAAATTATTCATATTTCCAATGTTATACTTTATAAGATGCCTTGCCTAATACCTGGATATTTTATGAAAACAAATGGCGCCTTAAATCATTGCCTCTCGCTCGCACCCTATTGCATTCAATGATGTGCAAGTGAGAGGTAACTAGTTTCGGCGCCATTTTAGATTCGTTTCTTTAATTAAACAGGTTATACAGGTGTAGATCAGAATTTTTGTAGTTGAGACATTTGTTGTTGTTTTTGTTTGAAAATACTCAATTTTAATCATTTTTGGAATCTGCAAGTGCACTTTACAGTTCACTTATCCAACATTGTTATTTTTTTTAAAACATGAGATAAAGCATCATTGGTACAGATTGGTGAGTAAATGAGATTTGGAGGTCAGCTTACGAATGTACAGATGATGTAAGTATTTGTAATCGAGGGATTGTTGTTATCTGCATATATTTTATAGCTGAATGTTTGGTACCTACGCGTGTTCCATTGTCGAGTGCAAACGTTGTGACCAATTGACACGATGTGAAATAAAGCATTATTTAGTTTTATGAAACTTGTATTTTATTTGCTTCACACTTAATAGCCGTCGATGGATCGTACACATATACTTTTTAACGAGTAAGTATTCACTTATTAAAAATAGAATAGAAACAATTGAACCACTTTGCAAACCATCTATAGATAGCTCAATTGCTCCAAATAATACAAAGTGGAAGTGTCCACTTGACGTGACACGTGACACTGACAATGCATATTTTTGTATTAAGATGCGTCCACACCGATGTTACTTATGTGGAGCTACACGATAAAACTAACATTTTATTTCACTTTCATTTATATTTTGCTTCTATTTATACTTTTTGTTATCACATTGTTGGTCGCATTTTGTAAACGTTGCCCCTAAAAAGTAATTTCGGTGTGGACGCACCATTATGTAGTCACAGATATAGATGTAAGGCTGGTTTAAAACCAATTAAACAAATCCGTTTAAAATGAAAATAAATCATTTTTTTTCGATTTAAAGCGGTTGGTGTTGATGACTATGTTTTTCTGATTTTACCGAGGTAGGGATATAACAGAGTACCTATAAACTGAGTAAAGATTTTTAAATGTGTGATATACTGATATTGATAATAATATACTTAGCGATATACCTACATACTTAAGTTTTCGTGTACTAGGTAATGTAGGTAGGTACTTTCTATTGATTTCTCCCACTGCTACAAACCAAGGTCATGTTACAGCTAATCAAGTAGCTCACCAGCTTTTACTCAATAGTAAACCACCTAAACGGCTACCCAGACTACAAAAAATTAAAGCCTCAGTTAAAACAACTCAAATGAAATTAGCAAACCTTTCACACTAACCGAAATTATACTTGCAATAAGAGCTCTAAAGAACGGAAAAGCTGCCGGGGTAGACGACTTATTAGTCGATCAAATTAAACATCTTGGACCAATTGGTGTATCGTGGCTTCTGATGTGCTTTAACAACTGCCTGGAAATAAAAAAAATCCCTAAAATGTGGAGATGCGCCAAAGTTATAGCACTTCTGAACCCTGGAAAACCCCCTATAGACCCTGCTATGCCACCTATACAAACTATTCGAAAGACTTCTCCTCAACCGTCTTACCCCGATTATAGAGCCTCAGCTAATCCCTGAACAAGCAGGATTCAGACCCGGGAAAGCTTACCCAGCATATTGAAGATGATTTCGAGGCAAACAGTATCACTGGTTTGGTTATTGTTGACATATCTGCCGCATACGATACTGTCAATGTTAAAAGACTTCTTCGCAAGTCGAAAACCTGACTTGTGATCTTGGGTTCGTTCAAATACTGGGTGAACACTTCTTCATAACCGTCGCTTCCGAGTACATCTTCTATCAGAAAAAAGTAGATAGCGCTGCCTTAAAAACGGTCTTCCTCAAGGAAGCGTCCTTGCACCATCTCTTTTTAACATTTATACGAATGACCAACCCAACAGCCCATCTACTACACGTTTTCTATATGCGGACGACCCAAACATCAACCTTTGAAGATGCCGAAGACAAACTAACACTAGCCTTGACTGAACTAGGGAGCTTTTACGAAGAGAATGGCTCGAGGCCAAATCCATCTAAAACCTGTGCCTTTCATCTGCGTAACCAACAAGCAAGCCGGACACTAAATATAACCTGGCAAGGAGTTCCTATCCAACACGAAAACCTGCCAAAATACCGGGGGGTAACTCTGGATAGGTCACTGAACTATAAAGCACAGTGCTATAAAACTAAGATGAAAGTCGGTACCCGAAACAACCTTCTCCGTCGACTCATAACTACCAAATGGGGTGTAGCTCCAGACGTTCTCCGCACTACATGCCTGGCACTGTGCTTTTCAGCCGGCGAATATGCTTGCCCAGTCTGGAACCGGTCCGCACATGCAAAGGTCGTCATGTCGCGTTTAAATGATACATGCCGGATAATAACGGGATGTCTGAAGCCAACCGCTCTAAACCTGGTATACCCTTTGGCAGGCATATCACCCCCTGGAGTGCGACGAGATGTGGCTTGCTCTATTGAAAAGCACAAACAAGAGCATGATTGTCGACACCCCTTATATGACCATCACATTCCACAAGGCCGCCTTAAAAGTCGTAAGAGCTTTCAACGCTTCACAAGGGCCACGAGCGATGACCCGACTGCCGCTAGACGCACACTGTGGATAAAAAGTAACTCCCCACCGCCTGATTTTATCATCCCACAGGAACAGTTACCACCCGGGCACGATCTGCCGTGGCCAGTCTGGAAGTCCTTAAACAGGCTCCGCACCCAGGTTGGCCGCTGCAGACTGAATATGTGCAAATAGGGATTCAGGGACTCTTAATTTAACGCAGTGCGACTGCGGTGATTCCCGCAGTCAATGCAGCACTTGCTAATGTGCCCTTTGTGTCCGAACACCTGCACGATAGAGGACCTTTATTAGGTCCTCCCACCTCACCTAATGCTATTGTTGTGGCCAAACACCTGTCCAACATAGTATTAATGAAAACGTAGAACTATTGACACGCTAAGATGGATTTTCTATTAACTAATTAAAACGAAACATGATGTCAGGTGACCAAAAATTGTCCATAGTGAAGTGTAAAACAGTTCTTTTATTTTTGTAGGCGAGTTTTAAATCGTATAAAACTATTTATTTGGGGTTTAAATCGTTTGAAATCGGTTGTTTTACATCTATAGTCACAGATATTGTGGTCCGTGCTTGCACTAAGTACTTGTATACAT
This sequence comes from Philereme vetulata, assembly GCA_918857605.2. NCBI lineage: Eukaryota > Metazoa > Arthropoda > Insecta > Lepidoptera > Geometridae > Philereme > Philereme vetulata. Next base: position 4,017,360 of record OU975420.1, read on the forward strand.
TCATTTGGATAAAGTTGGGCTGGATCTTAATCATGACTCAAACTATGATGTAGGTACAGTAATAGATGTCCAAAGGTTATCTGGAAGAGATCGCTTCTAAGCGATAAGACCACCCATTGTACTATTTGTATTTTTTTTTTGTTTATATTGTGTACAATAAAGTGTTTTCATTAATTCATTCATTCAATGAAAAATACAGCAATATCTTAGGACTTTTTATTTTTAGATTGCTTCACATAATTTATATAATTTTAATAGAATTTTACAGAAAAATTAAATAATAAATAACGTAGCATTTTCTAAAAAATAAAAACAGTTTTAAAAACTTGAACTTAAAAATAATTAACAATACATATATGCATTTGTTTTTATATGTAAATATAACTAATTGTTTTAGGAATGTCAGAATGTAATTGCTAGTACAGTAAAATGATGTAGGTGCAACAATAACCAAGTGCAGTACCTATAGGCCGTAATTTCAACTCTAAGGTTTCGTTGCTTTACAATTCAAAACAGAAGGTCTATCATGACCTACTTATTGTGAAACAGTTTATAAACTGTTCAGTGCACGCATATTCCCCAAAAACGGGATATTATGTGAGTTTTTGAGTGTCCCGATATATTAAGACGCACATTTATTCAATGCATACCCTTTATATTTACCACTTTTCATTATATATTTATATTTAAATCATATTTAAATACTCACATCATAAAATTAATTAGGGTATAAACTACACTAAATACTCATCTTCATTCAAAGGTTGTCTGGAAGAGATCGCTTAAATTAGCGTTAAAAAATAACATTTTTATTTGTTCTCATAATTAGTTACAGCAACAAAAAATAAGATTACATTGTGTAAGAAGGAATACTCGAAAATGCTGACAAAAACCATCTTTATTATGCACTAAATATTCCTTGAACTGCATCGCAATAGGCCACTCATAATAGTCTAGTCAAATAAGTCTCTTCGACCTTTATTATGCGCACCGCCAGAGAGTAGAACGCCTTGCCAGAGTCTGTGTTTCCTGATAGCTACAACCTGGGTATCTTTAAGTCGCGAGTGAATAGGTTTCTTCTAGGTAAGCGTGTACCATCGTAGACTGCATCATCGCTTACCATCAGGCGAGATCGTGTCGTGGTAATCATCATTAATATTCATTAATTATTATAATATGAATTTTTTAAAATCACATATAAAATGATGAAACGTAACGCGGCCACTGGCAGTCTGCGCCGAGCGCTTTTGGAGGGAGGACGTGTCGCTCTTTGTCACGAACACTATACATAGTTACGTATATATAGTACTATAGGCAACAGCATACAATTATAGCGCGACCGCGTGATTTGATCTGTACGGATACTTACAGATCTATAAAATTCATTGACATCATTGTTCACCCAGATGCCCCCTCGTAGGGTAGAAATGTTTGGTATGATCGTATAGAGGGAGTTTCGGTGAGTTGGGAATAAATCCTAAAATCCCCCTTTTGTCCCCCATTTGCTCCCATCCACCTTGTATCTCGGTAAGTATAAGACTTAGAGCATTAGCGCCAAAACTAATGTTGCTCAGAACATTTTATTATATACGAATCCAAATAAAAATTCATAGTTCATGCAAAAAAAAATTGTCCCATACAAAATATTTTTGTGCAAATACCGTACACCGTATATTGAATGAATGATAGTAATTAATGGATCGTGTCGTCATACGCAAGCCTATAACGTATATAAAAAAAGTTGACCTTAAATAACTAACGACGCAGACGCAAGAGTTTATGAGACTTAAGTATTTGACTGGACTATTATGAGTGGTACTCTACCAAGACCGATTGCGATGCAGTTCAAGAAATATTTAGTGCATAATAGAACGCCGAAATGAAGGTATACCACGAGTATCCTCATTAGCTTATTATCTCTCATTCCGAGGTGAAACTGGACAATAAATAATGTAGCTTAACTAAATTAGAAATAGTTAAACTTATATACATATATACAAAATGACTAGGAAATTAAACTTATTATTACTAACCGGAAGACGCAGTAGGTATTTATTTGACAAATCGGTCGCAAGAACTCTGTAAATTTATTATATTTATCAACAAAATCCACAGCTCATAAGAATTAACTACTACTAGAATATGCTACATGTATTTGGAATCCGTTATACAATAAAAACAGTGAATTACTGGAAAGAGTACAGAAACAATACCTTCGCGCTGTTAATTATACAGTATACAGTAAAAGCTCCTTATTAGCGCTTCCTTCATTCGCGTTTTCACTATTCGCGAGTTAAAAAATGCCACCCAAATCCTATATTCGCGGCGAAAGATTTCTTCATTTGCGGATCTAAACGGTATATCGGTACATACATATTAATAAAAAAAACGGCTAAGTGTGAGTCGGTCTCGCACACGAAAGGTTCCTACCATTGTCTATAAAAACGAGCAAGCAAGCAAGCCCCCCTTAAAGATTTGTTTTCATCATCATCATATCAGCCGTAGGGCGTCCACTGCTGGACAAAGGCCTCCCTCATTGATCTCCAGGAACTGCGGTTGGAAGCGGCCTGCATCCAACGCCGACCTGCGGTTCGGGATTTGTTTTATTTTAATTTCATTATTATTTTTAAAGTGAAATAGATCTAAATATTCTATGAATATTTCAAGCATCTACTTGTTGCCGTTATCAATATCGAGCAAAAAAAAAATCACTTTTGGTTTATGAGAGTCCCCCTTAAATATTTATTTTATTCTGTTTTTAGTATTTGTTGTAATAGCGGCAACAGAAATACATCATCTGTAAAAATTTCACCTGTCTAATTATCACGGTTCATGAGATACAGCCTGGTGACAGACGGACAGACATCGAAGTCTTAGTAATAGGGTCCCGTTTTACCCTTTGGGTACGGAACCCTAAAAAGCATTAGGTATCCTTTGTAAATGCGTCGGCTAATGGACATTGCCGAAATTGCGAATGTATTAGGACGAGATGGGTTCGAACAGATAGTATCGAGCGACATTCAAGAGTTGCTTAGATCACAAGATGAATATTTGACTGAAACAGACTTTGAGGAAATGTTAAATTCACAGCCCATTGAAGAAGAGGCTTCAACAAGCACTGGAAACGTGACATTTAATTTGAAAAATCTTAGTGAAGGTTTAAGAATGGCAAATGAGCTTTGTGATTTCTTTATGAAAATTGATCCGTCTATGGAACGACGTCTTATTTTGAAGGAGATTTTAAAAACTGCCAAGCTAGAAAAAAATACAATTTTTTTTAAACCATTGCCTTAACCTGAAGATGTTGCCAAAAACAATATGGTCAAAAACTTCTATTAAATTGATTTTATTATATATTTACCTACTTGTTTTGTCGCCTAGAAACGCCTCCCATATAAATTACCATTCCGTATTCACGGTTTCTGTATTCGCGGCATATTTACGGAACATATACCCCCGCGAATAAAGAGCTTTTACTGTAGTGACCTCCTAGAACGATACAACCTTTTAACACTAGAAAACAGGAGAATCTACTTGGAAGCTATGACATTACATGGAATTTGCCACAAGTTTGACTGCATCGACATTAGCAATAGTTATGATACTTGCGGCTCCCACTCACCGAACCAATGCCGGTGAACGTTCTCCCATACAACGCATGCTGCAAACGTACAGCGAACGATACATTCACATCGACATCTTTTTTTTACTTTTAAGATAATGATAACAAGTTCTCTTTCTCTTACTGGTTGAGCAGTAAATTTTTTTTTTACTAGCCTGTACTGTGCCACTGGGCAAAGGCCTTCCCCTCTTCCTTCCACTTATCACGGTCTAGAGCCATATCCCGCCAGTCTCTTTGGAAGACGTCCAAGTCATCACTCCAGCGCTTTTTAGGCCTTCCTCGGCGTCGCTTTCCGTCTTTAGGAGTCCATATGCTTGTCTTCTTGGCCCATCTATCGGGTTGCATACGGGAGACATGACCCGCCCAGTCCCATTTCAGCTTTCCAGCCTGACGTGGGAACAAAGTTGAAATCTTAAAAATAATTTTCAAAATCAAATATGTTTTTTTTCTGTTTAGGTTTGTTAGTATTATTTTGTTTGTAAATTTTTCTTTTGTGATGATTGTCATATTATAATGTCTGCTTAATCAGAATCGCCCACAATGTATACTCTATGCTAAGCACTTATACACGTAAATTTGCAACATACACTTGAGCGAATTATTCATTTCTTTAAGTAATCTGTGGATGACGCCGTGGGTTGTACATTAACTACATATTTATATACCATATAACTTACTACACAATGTATAACTGTTTGTCGCTCCTTAAATAATAAAATAAATAAACAGTCTAACATTAGTTAAAACGGATTTTCATTTTAAATTTTCTCCTTGAAAGTGTCAAACTTTTGACACGTTTTCAAGGAGAAACGAGGCGTAGCTGGTTACCGACGGATATAGGAATCCGCCACTAATCGACGACAGATGAGATAGATAGACTTTTCCTAGCTTAGGGCTCGTCTTCACTACGGCGTATTTGTTTCGCAACATGGTGATGTAGCGGCATGGCCTTGTCTGTATCTGTGGTAAACATTTTTGCAATTTACTATTTGCACTAAAAACGACAATAGTGTACATAACCATGACAGGTTCAAAAGTTATTTTTGCAATCTGTGCCGAACCCACGTTGCGAAAGAATGTACCCTAGTGCGGACGTGCTTTTAGAGTCAATCCTAGCTTACTTTAATTACTGTAGTCTACCAGTAGACGTCTTCCGATTGAGTATGATGATTTAAACAAATACTGAAGAGATTCTTTATAGTTAAACAAATCATTAAAATAAATGTTTAACTTTGGCATTTGAGCGCCTTGAATCCATAGGTTTTTAGAGCAAAATTTATAATATTTTCTCGATTTTCCAATGTGTACCATTATTATGTGGTCTGAGGCTAAGACCCAGGCCACTATTGACTAACTTTTGACAAATTAAACGCTGAACCTGCACTGCAACTGCAGTTGCCGACTGCAAGTGCCGCGGCTGCACGCAGTCCGCCGCAGCGGCACTACTGATTTCTATGAAAGTGGTTCCGAGCGCCGCGGCAACTGCACTGTTCGGTCGGCAGTTGCAGTCGACAGCGTCGCTCGGAATAGTACCTTTACTTGCAATAATTGTCACATCACTCAGTTACCAACCATGACTAACTTTCGCTGGCTGACTTTTAGGATTGAAACACTAGGACGCAGAATATGTCATGTCCTGGGCTACACTTTAATCACAATCAAGAAATTATTTCAAATTTAAGTTTTTTTCTTATTAATATTTTCAAGCAAATTGGACGGGCTTTAGTGTCTAGATTAGACATCGTTTTCTAGAATTTTGGGGCGTTTACATAGCTTCCTCCTCGTCTAACTGGTTGGTTCAAAAGAAATAATTTTCCTTGTGTTTTTCAAAATTTCGCGATCACTGTACATAATTAATGATTAAAACGGGTATTTATCGCGTATGTACCTTTTTTATTTGTTATCCCGACGAAAAAGGTACATACGCGATAAATACCCGTTTTAATCAATAATTAAATTTTCCTTGTGGTCAAACTTATTTTATAGAAAAAAAACCGAATGACCTGCTGCCATCTGCCACGGCAATAGGTCGACAAATCAGTTAGACTAAGTTTGACCACGAGGATCCGTTTTTGTGACCACAATGGCTGACACATGTCTTTGGTAAATCTCATCTTAAACACCTTTTTATCACCTTTTGATAACTTTTGCAGCTTGTTTCTGTTGAAAAGTTGTTTAAAGCGCGAAAATAGACGTACTAAAGTAAGGGCGACTTGCGCAACGATACCTAAACATATTTAGTGGCTAAATATGTTTCGGTATTAGTAGGTAGGTATTTGTATGATTTGACAACTCCTTAAATCATATTTAGCCACTAAATATGATTTAAGGAGTTGTCAAATCATACAAATACCTACGTCAAATTTAAACATGTTTAGTCGCTAAATAGGTACGTTTAGAGATCGTTGTGCGAGCCAGGTTTAGTATGTAATATTCTTAACTACCTCGTAGTATCCAAACTACAGAAATTTAGATAAATGCGTTGGGGTGAACTTAAGCTGCAAGAAGTATCAAAAAATGAAAATGGCGGCCGACAGGTACGATCTTTTCTTGCTTATGAACCATCAATTAATACTGCTATCAAAAACAAGATATCAAATCTGAAAAAGTTAAATTTGAAGCAATTCAACTGCAGTCGGTCCTTTTAGTTTTTTAACTGATTGCTTGTTTCTCTAACTACCCTCAATACTATAGTATACGCCAAGACTCGTGGGAGACGGGGTTAACCAATAACCATGTTTGTTTCCGTTTTAATACAATTACTGGTAATTAGTGTTGTCGATAGGTACTCGGCGCATCAATAGGCTCCCGTAAGAGCTGCAAGAGCGAGATAGGAATATCATCGTCGCTTGCCCTACATAACCCCATCTGGCAGTAGCGTTGGCCAGCCCCAGATCTAGAACTTTTCCTAACCGGAGCAGAAACTTGATTTGCCCCCCTCCCTTCCCCCTATACCAGGGGCCCGGCGTTGACGTCTAGTATAGTTACTCATAATATCCGTCCTTATTCGACCTATTAATATAAGATTCGTCCTCGTTCCTCCTGCGGTAGATTGCGACCGTCTTCAGGACCCTGTTCTTGGCTGCGTCGAGCGCGCGGTACATCTCCAATGTGAATGGATCAAAGTCTTTATGCTTCTTCTTGCGTCTGTAGATGCCTTCTTTGTTTGCGAGAGCGCATTTCATATCCGCCTGGAAATAAACAAGAACGGTCAAGTATAAGTAGCACTCGCGCCCCTAGGGTTCCGTATTACTAAATTGTATGTAGGTATGTATTGTATGTACTAAATTGTATAAAGGACAAGGTGTTCGCTTTTATAACAAACTCCCAAGTGATGTACAAAAATTGACAATCAACAAATTTAATAACGGAATTAAACAAAATCTTTTTTTTTAAATAAGAAAGCCTACTATAAATTATCGGATTATTTAGATGATAGAGAAGCTTGGGATTGAAATTGCTCCAACTCGTTCAAAATGTTACAATTTAGACGTAATTTATTACCTGTATTGTTATGTATTCTAAAAGGATCATTAAAAAAAACAACCAGCCTTGTTTTCTTGTCTTTCTTTCCTGGCTTGGTCGCGAAGGAACAGGCAGTAAAATTGACGTTTCAAAGTGATCCTTGTGATTTATGTGAATAAAAGATTTTGACTTTGACTTATGTATAACCCCCGGTGTGCAAACTAACAAAAGTAAAATTTCATCAAAATCAAAAAAACTTTTATGGGTTTTTTTTTGGAGCTTATGTCCCACCTGATGTCAAGGTGGTAACCATCGCCTATCTATACCAATATTATAAAGAGGAAAGATTTGTACTTTTGTGTGTATGTTTGTAATGAATAAACTCAAAAACTACTGTGCCGATTTCAAAAATTCTTTTACCAATGGATAGCTACATTCACCCTGAGTGACATAGCCTATATTTATTGCTAAAAAAGATTAGGGATCCTTACTAAAACTTAAGTAACGTAACCCAAGGTGTAAAAAAGTGCCCTAAAACGTCTTTCGTCGCATGCGCTGCGGAAACTATTGATGATAGAACAAAAGTATGTTCTACAATATTAAAGAACATATAAATATCTACAAATAGTTTGTTTGTTTGTATTGAATAGGCTCCGAAACTACTGGACCGATTTAAAAAATTCTTTCACTGTTGGGAAGCTACACGATCTCCGGGTGACATAAGCTACTTTTTACCCAACTGCGGAGAAGGAGGGTAATGTTTTTATTAAAAAACTACGCGTGCGAAGCTGCGGATTGGTCAGCTAGTAACAAATAATTGCATAGTAGGTCAAGCACGTTAGTAATATGCTCTGCGATGCACTGCCCTGCGTCCATCAACTTGAGGCATACAGGCCTCATGTGCCTGTAATTTCACCGGCAACCATACCCTTCAAACCGAAACACAGCAATGCTGCTCGGCGGCAGAAATATGTGATACTGGTATGGTGATACTTCTCCGGGCGAGCCCTTTCACAAGGCTACACTACTGCTACTCAGGGTTGTCTCAGTTATCCAACCTTACATCAGTAACGGTATGATTGAGAAACATCAGAATAGCTTTGAGAGTCCGCTTGGGGTCGCGGACCAGCACCTCGTAGAAGACGACATGCACCGCGCCGGGGAACCGCGTCAGCCACAGCTTGTGCAGGCTCTCCCATACTGTCAGCTGTGTTGACACGTACTTCGCCCAATCTGTAAACGAATTCATTAATTAAAACACTTTTACTTTGTAAACTTTCGTGATTTATTTCAATGTCAAGACGGTACCAAGTTCACTGGTCAGCAAGTTATTTATAAATACGGGATTTATCATATACATTAGATTAGATTAAATAATACTTTATTGCACACCATAAACAATAAAACAATTCAAAGTAACAGTATTCAAATGAAAGTATTTTATTTATTTATCAACAAAATCCACAGCTAAAGCCAGCATAAAGGTAGGTATCGATGACACAATTTTGGCGTGACTAAATTACCTAAAAATGTGTGAGGGTTGTTGAGATATTGGGGTTCAAGAGGTTTTTAGTTTAAACTTTGTAGTTATTAAGTTATTAGCCATAATAAAAACTGAACTTTGAGAAAATTCGCAGGGTACACCAGTGACCCCACAGTGCTGAAATTTGGTATGCTTGTAGCATTAGTGACACAAATATAGGGAAAAGTCTGAAATCCAGAACTGCAATTACTACCCCAAAAAATGTAACCAATAAACATGAACTCCTGTTACCTGTAATTTAAATGACACAGTGGGTCATGTTATTTGGTTGTCCATTTCATGGCACTATTTCGATAGCCAAAGATTACAAATAATATTATTTTTTGTTTTTATGGCGAACCACTAGTATAAATCTTTATTTCAGACAACAATAGAAAATTACAAGAGATTAAAACCTTTTTACTGCCCATATAAATATATAACTTTGTGACTAACACACATAATACTTAAAACTATTTTAATGTGTAATACACACAACACAATTTAGGAATCGCTTGGACAACTGCAGTCCCGGATCTAGGGGGGAGCCAAATTCATGGTCATGTTTGAATTGAAACATTTGTTTCACAAAGCGCTTAGCTAGCACGCAGCGCACGTTGTACCATCTATAGCTCATTTGATTTGAGGCCCCAAAACCCCCCTTCGGCTACACCCAATATCAGTGTAAATATACATATAGTCCAGTCAATTAGCCCCAAAACGACATAAAATGTATCCAAGAAAATGAAACTTAAAATGCGTGACCCCCCCCCCCTGCCCCCCACAAACGCTGGCGGAGAGGGGGCGCCACATCTAGTGCTGCCTCGGTTCGGACATATCGTTGATACGGGGCTGCTCAGCTGACTCAGGCTCATGCATTCACCTTGTCGCGTTCTATTGCACTAGGCAGCTATTTTAGCTGCTTAATGCAAGAGTATCAATGCCGGATTAGCGGGCCCAGCAAGGCTACCTACTAAAAGTTAGGAGTACTGACGATTAATAGACTAATTCAATCGAATAAAAATTGTTTATTACCTGATTGTTTGTGTTCATGGGACTTCTTCTCGAAAGCAGATTTTGGGGCAGAACCGATATGCCCTTTGTGCAGCCTGTTGAAATCTGCCTGAAAGTGACAAGTTGCAATCATGGCACACATAAAATTAAAGAAACATTGTCCAAATATTTTATTTATACAATAACCAAACACCAACTTCGCGGAGATGTTTATCATTAAATTTGTTCGACCATATAGATGTTGCCTGTGATATCCAATACAATAGGTACCGTTATATACTGAGCTGAGGAGTTCTGTGGGATATCTTAGAAGTTCATGATCAGGCCAGTTGACCACAAATATGTCTGTCTCCAAATAGACATTTCCTTGCGGTTTGCAAGACCATAACTAAATCAATGCGTTTGTTGTCATCCGTTGAGAAGTTTCCGGTTTCTATCAGATCCTCAATAAACTAATTATGATACTACCATGGTGATACTCTGTTATTATTATTTGGAGCCTGTACTGTCCCACTGCAGGGCAAAGGCCTCCCTTCCTTCCACTCCACTCTATCATGCGCGTGTGTAGTCCAGTCTTCCATACCCTATACTATAGAACAAAAAAATAATGACGGAGATAGAGTAACAAACAAACAAACATACAGCCGAATTGAGAACCTCCTCTTATTATGAAGTGGTTTGATATAAATATATTTACAACATGTTATGTATGTACACACGGCTACACATCAAGCTATACAATTTCCAGTATAAGCTGACCTCGCATTGTGTAGGCTTTTCGTAAAATGAGAGGTCAGCTTATACTGGAAGTGTATAGCTTGATTTGTAGTCGTGTGTAAGACATTGAATGAAAATTGTATTTTTTTTATAAACTGAAAGTGCTTTTTTCTACGAAATTTTTGTATGAACTCAATACCATTAGGCTATATTTTATTTTAAAATCCGTGCGAAGCCAGGGCGGCTGAACTAGTAAATAATAAAAGTAATATACCGGCTACGTGTATTGTTATGTACGACATTAAATGAAAGCACGGGTAGAGCTAATGGCTACTAATTGCTGCAAATAGGCTTTTAAAATTCTTTATTTAGAAAATTTTAAAACAATCTTAATATCAAGCCCTAAAATATCAATGAAACAGTCTGTATAAAATAGGTAAACAAATCATGCATCAAATCAGGTTACCAGACTCTGGAATGCCCTACCTGTCTCAATTCGTCATGCAAAATCTCTCCCTATCTTTAAAAACATGGTCAGACAACACTTTCTGTCATCCATCGCTCACTAGGCCATTTATTTATTTATACATTTTTATAATTTATGTATGTAGATATGAAAATATATATTTTATGTATTTTAATATTAATATTTATGTAATTTTATGATTATATTATATAATATAATTATGCATTTTATTTTATATTATCTATATTTTTTATAAATTTAAAAATATGCTTGTTCTAGGGATTCTAATAATATCTTATGCCGCCGTCCTTATTTGTTCATATAAATCCTGCCCATCCAAAGGTTGCCTGGAAGAGATCGCTTTTAGCGATAAGGCCGCCCATTGTACCTATTTTTTGTGTGTTTTCTTTTATATGTTTGTATTTATTGGTGTGCAATAAAGATCTATCTATCATATTCATTCATCATGTAAGTTAAACTGACTAAGCGGCATCGTTGCAGAGGCGCCGCCGATTTACGTTAAAAATTGTTTATTGAAAATCTATCGATTACTGGATAAATATTCAAGCTACCGGTATTAAACCCACCTCTTAAATCAATTAATACTATTCCGGATGTGTGTTTTAAATTATTGTCGTACATAACAAAACAGGTTGTACCTATATATTTAAGGAACCGTGCACATTATATTATCTATCTATGATATCCCACTAAAACAAACTTTCAAGATTGAATATTTACAAGTATTTCGACAATTCTATGGGTACAATTATTTAAAATATTTCAACATAAGCATGAAAAACAAATAATATACAAAATATTATAACAAATTATATTTACCAGATAAAAGGCATCTGAACATGCTTCAAGCTCCTAAAGGATAATGATGTGAAGATGTGTGAGTTGCACAACATAAACTTAATGACGTCATTCACGGCATAACTGAAACTATACACACAACATAGAAAGCTTAAATTAACAGTAGCAGAAAGGAGCCCAAAAGAGTATTAACATAAAGATGATCAAAATAAAAAATTATCATCATCATAGAATAACTACACATCGAAATAAAGTACATACACGCGCTGTGAATTATATTAGCCAGGTGGCGAGTGAGGCTCTTTAAAAACAAAAAAATAGGGTGTGGCTGTGTCATGGACACGTCCGTGTGTTGTACGTGAATACATGTCGTAACAGGTAATATTTTCTATATACGCAATCGATAAATTTTGACGAGAGCTGACCGGTTGAAACCTAAACGAACGTCACAGCTTCTCCGAGTCAAGAGTAAATGAAATAATCTCGAATAGCAGCAAAGTGACCTCAAAATGGCGGCGCTTCCCCCTCCACGGTGCGCGATGCGTCACAATCCTCACTTAGCGTTATGAATTATTTGATCCTTTAGCTATCCAGTGGTGTAATAAAATTTTGGATGGAGATGATAGATATGTAGCTGTACCAAATTGTATCCCTCTGATCATTCGTTTTTTGAATTTCCTCCCACTACGGAAGCAATTTTAATGACGTATTCACGTTAAAATATGACGGTTAGTGAGGTGAAAATATCCATCCATTTACAGCATTACTTGTGCGCGTACAGTGTGCTTGTCGGCGAATATAAAACACGGCACTCACGCCGTTGTTTTGTATCCTACGTTTCAAACGGAAATTTGTTAGAAACTTCGGTTCTATGTGTAGTTATTGGCTAGTCATAAGAGATCCACTGCGGAGCATAGACCTCGCGATATATTTCCATAGCAACCTTGTATTAGCAGTTGCATTCATAAAATCTTTCTGTAAAAATAACTCGATTAATATTAGCGGCCATCTAGGCATGGGAGTAGCCACAGTGGGTCAAGTTGGAGTTACCCCCTGCCTGGCTCAGTAAATGAACCAAAAAAAATGTGGCACTCCGGAAGTGCTGAAGCAGACTACACTACAGATACTTATATACAGAGGTGTCAGTGACAGGTGTCAACAGTCAGTGTCTGTAGTCAGTTACAGGTGTCGGTGACAGTGTCGCGAGTTCAATGGTTTTTTTCCAATCTCAAAAAATGCTCAACGCGCCTGCAAAAAATGCGCAACTAAAGAAGTTTACACTTCAAAAATACTTTAACATACTTATCAATTTAATAAAAAAATATTATTATTTAAAATTATCGCACGTCACGTCATTTTCGGCACCAAAAAGAACTTTTATTTACAGTTTAAAATGAAATTGAGTAATGCTTAGAGCGCTCAATATGGCTGCCTATAAGTATTTTTTGTGGACAGCACAACTGTACTGTAGAAGGCGCCCCTCTAAACGAGGGGCATGTTTATCTTCATCTGATCCATCTTTTCTGAGAAGAGCAAGAAGTTACGAAAAAATTATTTTACATTACACTTTTACAAAACAAAATTTTTGTACACACTTTGTCGAAACCATTCTCTTGAAACGCATCTGCATACTTTTTGTGATGCTTTGGACACCAGATCATCGACTTGCTATGGTCATCAACCTCCGTGGCGCAGTGGCCGAATAGCTGGCTGAGACGCAGTAGGTAGCAAGTTCTATTCCCACCACGGAACAAATGTTTGGATGATCTACAGATATTTGTTCTGGATCTGGGTGTTTTTCTATTATTATCAATATTAAATTATTATGTATTTACAAAAAAAAGTTTATATCATTAAGTTTATAGTATTCTATCAGTTAACTAGTTCCCATAGTACAAGCTCTGCTTAGTTTGAGCCTTAATAGCACTGTGTGAAATGTCCAACAATATTTATTTATTTATAAATGAGCTAGGGAGCTTGTTTGCAAATTAAACTGTGTACCTAATTAAGAATCATTTTTAAATCTAATTGTAATTGCTCACTTTACACTAAGACACCAGCATTTGTTACTACGAATAAACTTTTAATACTCACCAATATAGCATCTCTAGGGTTCCTGATTAGCAGCACCGCTGACTTGAACTTCTTCAAGTCCAATGGGGGAGCTTCATGGGTCTTCACGACCAGCACTGAGCCATCAGTCACATTCTCAGCTGGGAAGCCGTGCACTCTGAGACCGTAGTCCATGTATATTGAACCTGTTAGTATTCCTGCAACATAACAATAGTTTATGATATCTTAAAAAGTAAAGTAAGTATATTAGAATAAGTACTTTAATTACGTTTTTATGTATTTAATTAGGTACCTAATGTAAATGAAAAACAAAAAATAAATGAATACTGAGTAAATGTTATATAAAGTTCATTCTTTTGTTTTATGTTACTTGTGTTTATTGTTTTGTTCATTGTTTGTTGGTGTTCTGATTTTAATTCTAAGGTGGAGGAATAAGAACTGAACTGAAGTCCTGCACTGGGGTATGATGTCCCATACCAGAGTGTGATGCTCCACATTGGTATATTGTCAAAAATAAATATTTTTTTCTAATTCCATTAGTACAGTCTATCTATACAAATATTATGGAGGTAAAATTTGTGAGTTTGCTTGTTTGAATGTAATGGGTAATCTCGTATCTTCTAAACTAATTTTGAAAATTCTTTCACTTTAAAAGAATATCACTTTCACTGATAGAACGCTACACTGTCCCTGAGTGCTATAGGCTATATCTTATTTTGATAAAAATGCTTGAAAAGCTAGGGCAGGTTATCTAGTAATTTAGACAGACATTGGGATTCAAATATTTATAAAAATCTTTGAATATGGTAACTGTCTTATAACAGTTGTAACAAGTTAGGATTCTTCGAATTTATATGTTGGTTACACAGTAGGTATGATAGTATAAGTTAGTAGCCATCTATGCAGTTTAGATGATGGCAAAGATCGAAGTAACATAAAGTAACGTTGATCATTGCGGGGTAGGGTTCTCATTCGCTCGTACTTTCGTTGTGGAAGAGAGAGATGTTCAGTGGGGAGTTTTAGGCCCAGTCTCTCTGTGATAAATGAGATAAACATTTTTATCCCAAAAATAACCCGAAGATTGGTATTTCTATACTTACCAGCAGAAGTAAACTATTTTTTATAATTCGAGGAACGTAGACAAACGTGTCAATAACTTACCAGTGACTTGCTGCAATAAATATCTAAGCCAAGTATTTCCACTCCCAGGGTAAGACACTAAGGCGGTTACGTTGGTGGTGTGCGGCGATCGCCACTGCAGCTCCTTACACCAGTTCACGACGGGCACTTGCCGCAACGACAGGTGGTTCATATAATTACTGCCATAATAGCTCCCCCGAGACCCATGCAGAGGGCTCAACATAAACAGGATTATCGAGAAGTACAGCAACACAACAGCAGCAGCGAGAAAGAATATGGATCTTCGAGACATGGCACACATATACGTTACTCTCGAGAGCTATTGTGGTGGTTTTTATTCATCATTTTAGTAGAATAATTACGCCTGACCATTTCAATCGCAAAGGTAAACATCACGAATTCACGAATCTCGATTTTTTTATTAGAAAACAGTGTCTCCAACTCTATTTGTCAAAATTACGGTGTTGCTAGTTTAAAAATACGGTAAATAGCGGAAAATTACGGGAGATCAAAAATTAAAAATACTTCTTTTTTTTAATAAACAATGCTTGAATATGCGATGGTTTGCATGAAAAGTTGTGTAGAAGCAGTATATCTGGTCTGTGTCCTGCGAATAGTAATATGTACTAAACAGATCATCTTTGCAAAGTGAATGTTTTTGTAGAAGCAGTATATCTGTTTTGTGTCCTGTGAAAAGTAATATGTACTAAACAGATCATCTTTGCAAAGTGAATGTTTTTGTATGTCCTTCAGATTATGAAAGGAGATTATTTATTTTTTGTAAGATTAAAATCTAAACTTTAATAAATAATAGATTGAGCTCTTTTCATAACCGTCATATACAAAAATATTAATTCTGAAAAGATGACCTGTTTTGAGATGTATTACTTTTCACAGCGACTACAGCTTTGTTATGTAATGTTAGTAAAAGTACTCGATGTTTACAAAACATCGATGTTTTCATCCGATACATCGAAAGCCATACTGTACAGTACAGTTCCGATTTATTGAATCAAAAAAACATCGATGTTTTTTTCAAAGTGGACACCCCTAGAATGAAATGAACGAACAAAACCGAGCGGCAGGGTTGCCAAGCGTAGAACTTTATTCCTCGTACAAAAGCACAAAAATTTCATTTGTTTGATCTCAAACCTATAAACTCCCATACAAACTCACTAAACTCTAAAAAAAACTCGTACACAATAAATTGGTGTTTTTTCGGAAAACAAGACGCCTTAAAGAATGAGTTTAAAAAAAGGCATTTTTTTCTACACAAAGCACTACAAAAATCTACAGTAGGTTATTTTATTGATAATTATTTTATTAGGCAGTGACTAAAGTAAAGACTATTATTTTGCATGTGCAGTGAGTGGCAACGCTTTAGGCGAAAGTAAAGCAGCACTATCTCGCAAAAATCGGCCGAAAAAACGGTCGGTGAATTCGGTGATTTCCAGTGATTTAATTTGTTTTTCGACCGTTTCGTGTCCCGCCCAAGTGTTGTCCATGTTGCTGACTCTCAGGGCTGCCAGATGTACGATTTAAATCGTATTCCTAGCGATCGTACATGAGTAAAAATAACAAAAATGTTATTTTTACTCATGTACGATCGCTAGATCATTTTTATACACCTGGCAACATTTCATAATGAAACGAATGTGCTCCATCGGCAAATATGAATTTTGGGGAATTACTCAACAACCTACCGCGTGCCCAGATCTTTTACTTGAATGAAGACCCTTTGTGCAATCATATAAAGGCTGTAGGTATTTGTTTGCATTTTTACGAAACTTGATTTTATTATTTTTCTCTTTCAGTAATAATTGCAACTTCTCATAAACTTGTTTTTCTCATCAGTCTCGCTCGATCTGACCGTAGATCTCTAGTGATTAAATCCTCTTTGGATCTGTCTAATGTCTTGAGTGCTTTTTCGTGCTAATTCATTACGTTCAAGCAAGAATGAGTAATGAAAGTGAACAAGAGCTACCTGCGAAAATTGTACAATGTATGAATATGACCGCAGAAAATTTTAATAAGTCTAATAAATAGTTTTATTGCATTTCCTGTCTAAAGCTAAAAGAGTTTTAGTTATTTAAAAAAAAACTTTCTTATTTTAGGTTGTACGATCTTTTCATTTCAAAATTTCCTTGGAATACGATTTTTTTGTAGTTGGCGTACGATCACACCTTTTTTGTCATCTGGCAGCCCTACTGGCCCTCCTTGTGAATGTGAAGTTGTGTGTTTGTTTATATGTGCTTAATGTTCGTTCGTTCGTGGTTCGTCCTCTGCTGCTGGCGCGTCAAAAATACTCTCTCTTGTAATTTGCAGTAGTCTACCAAAGAGAATTTTATTAACTACGGAGATATACCTGTAGTTTACTTACGTTACGTAACTGCGGTTATCTGCTGCGTGCGCTGCTAACACTGTCGAACAATGTCCACAAAAGATCGCGAAGAACCCGCCGTGCTGGCCCATCAATGTTTTCTTAAAAAAGATTATGCATCAGCCCTACACCATTTAAAGGAGTTGGAAGGTCTAGTCGGAACCAACAATAAACGGATACAGCATAACAAAGCAGTCGTGGAATTCTTCCTGGACGATATGAAGAACGTCAGCAAATTCAAGAAAGCCATCGCTCAGCAAACGGGGCAAAGCTTCCCTGATATTGAACTTAAGGATTCACTATCACCATTCGTGGTGTACAATTACGCGGTGGTACTGTACCATTCGCGGTACTATTATCAATGTGTGGTCATTCTGGAGAAGCTGCTCACTAGCAAAAACATTAAAGACCCAAGATTGTTCCAACAAGTCATACTACTCCTATTAGAAGCCACTCTATGCAGACGGACATTTGAAAAGTCCTTAGAGATATCTAAAACTCACGGCGATAAAGTCAAGACCAATCCTGAAATCAGTGAATTATACGAAAGACTTGTTTGTAGAGCTCAGTTGATGGTTGGACAGAAAAATAAATTGAATTTGAAACCGGACTCAATTGAAAATGTTTTTGTACTGGCTCAACAGATCTATTTAAGCGATGATGTTAGAGAAGCAGCCAATATGTTAGGAAAGTATAGAACAATGAAATACAACTATGATTTGAAGACTCAGGGTGAAGATATCTGGGCAGCTCTCAATAACAACCTTGGTGTGATCTATCTTTCAATAAAAAAACCATTTCTTGCATCAAAATACTTTCAGCATGCAGTAAAAGAACACTTCAGAGCTATGGACAGTGAAGACAGTGACCGACTCATAGTATGTAGAGACAGGCCTGTGTATATTTACAATCTGGGCCTAGCATTACTTCCAGCTAACAATTGTGAAGGTGCATTTGAGTGCTTTGTTGAAGCGGCTCGCCACTACCCTAACAACCCACAAATTTGGATACACCTGGCCGAGTGTTGCATCAAAAAATGCTGCAGTGATGAAGCTACACAGTACACAATGAAGAAATTGGGCAGCGGAGCTCACACTAGGGTTCTACTATCAAAAGAATCAAAAGAACAGTATTCCCATTCTCCAGTTGAGTCCTTCGCAATGCCATCATTGTCTCTAGAATTTGCAGTTCTATGTCTAAGAAATGCAGAGTGCCTTTTGACTTATCAAGACCCTCCAGCTGATGTCAATGCACCTATCATTCAAGCACCCCCAGGCCCTCCGATCACATGGAAACAGAGATGTGACCTAAAGAACTCCACATACGTGTTACAGAGCTATGTCTTACTACATTTACAGGATCCCTTACAAGCTATGATAAGTGCAAATGAACTGTTGAATCAAACTGATGCTTCTAATGCTCACAAAGCTTGGGCACATATTTATGCTGCTGAGGCTCTGATCAATCTAGACAGGATAACTGATGCAGTTGAACACCTGCACCCACCAATGATACATGACCTAGTTTCAGTTCTTCCATATCAAACAAGAGACATGATAGCTGTATCAGTGTGGGCAAAAGCAGCGGTTTGCCATATTCTTAGAGGAGACTTGGTAACAGCAAGAAAAATCCTTCTACAAATAAATTCTCCAAAGGTCTTGCCTCTACAGATGTATTTAGAAATCTGTACAGGGAATATAGAAAACTGTCAGACTATCCTACGGAAGCTTAGAATGAGCAATCAATCCCAATAAAACATTTAAATGTTGTTCATATTTTTTATTACAAATCTGGATGCAGATGTCCCTTAACTTTCTTTGTGGTTCTCTCCGCTGGTCTCACACCTAAATGTTTGCCAAATATTTGTATTTTCATATCTTTTAACGTTATTTGAAACACACACTCCTTTTTAGGTATAGTGGTAACAACATTATTTTCTGATAGTAATTTGAAGGTGTTTTTGGTATCCATTATACATATTCCAGTTTTACCAACATAGCTTGGACATTTAGAACGGACTACAGTTAGTATACTCCCATGGAAGTCTGCTCTGTAAATGCTTTGTGTGAATGATTCCCATGTTTTGTCAGATGGCACTGGTACTGTCTTATTTTGGATATCTATGACACTGTTCATGTACATCAGCCAGACAGCGTTCATGGGCAGAAATTCTTTGTAGATCAAACTTTTAGATATTGCGTTCTCATAAAATCCTAATACCTTCTTTTCTTTTCTGGTTAGCACTTGCTTTTTCTTTTTCCTAGCGTTGTTCTTAGGTATTTTACTTTTCTTCTTTGCAAGGAGGAATTCAGTTTTCAGTTCAGATTTGATGTTTGCAACATCCGATTTCGGCACATTAGAACTTAGGAGAGTCACGACTGTTTGTACAGCTTCTTTGCCAAATGCATCTTCAGTAAATCCTGACATAATGGTGCTTATGCCAGTTTCATACAAGCTCAAACTCTCTCCACCCAATCTTCCTATGGCTAATAGGGTTATAGTCAACAACTTCAGTACTCTGATGCAGAGCTAAATTGAATTTTCAGCTCACTCAACAAATTATTTCAATTACACATTCATAGAATAGAAATCAGAAATAAAGAAACAGCTGATAGTAGGGGTGCTCGATATAAATCGATATGTGATAAAATATCGATACATTCATTTGATATATCGGATCAATTCGATATTATCGAACCATTTGAAGTCGATATATAATATCGGTATATTTTATCCGATATATGAAATATCGTAATAAGTTAAAACTACGTCTGTTGTTGTTGAATGTATTATTCTCTACAGATAATAAGAAATAGATTTACTAAATTTATTTATTAATTTATTTAATCATCTGTCTCATGTCGATGTTCACTAGGCTTACTTTATTTTAATTGATATCACAATTTCCATTTGTATTCGTTGTGATATAAAAAACGCTTTAGAATATTCAGGACAAATCATTATCAATCTATTTACGACGAATAAAATCTTTTCCTTCCTACGATACGATATATCGAAAGTATCGATGTTTTTGACTGATATATCGATACAAATTTCGATATATTATATCGGAAAAAAATATCGATATTTTTTGTACATGAACATCACTAGCTGATAGATAGATGCACGAGTATGTGTATGGTATGAGTGAGACAGAGAGATAATGAATGAAAAAACCGACCAAGTGCGAGTCGGACTCGCGCACGAAGGGTTCCGTAGCATTATTTATAAAAACGACAAAAAAATCATGTCTGTTGTATGGGAGCCCCACTTAAATATTTTTGAAGTAAAACATCTTCACGCACGCTTGACTTGGGAAGTAAGCTGGTGAATGCGTTACGAAAAATGCGAAAGTGCGTACAAAAGTTGAGAGGGAGATATAAGTTACCTAGTGAAGATAGAGAGAGTTACGTTTCGTTTATTACTGTAGCGGCAAGAGAAGGAGGTGCGTGCACACATTTTATTTATCTCTTTCTCTCATAGCCAGTTGATTTGTCGCATATTTCCTATGGCAGGCAGCAGCAGAAAATAACTTATGTACTTACTCTATGCTCCTCGAAATAAGGTTGACATTTCCATAAAACATTAATTTTACCGTTACTCCATCAATGCGGTGACACAAAATATTGTCATTAACGATAGATTGGACTCGATTTTAGGTTTGATTAAAATGTTATAGGATACAAAAGGGTGTTGTTATCTATAATCTAAGGATAATCTAGTTCAATATTTGACTAAAACTTATTATGATCATTATTATTTACCTACAGAACTGGAACTATTTTTTACGAAGATCATGATGTAAATAATAATGCGCATGGATAAATATATGTGTCGTTATTACCAGTTGAAAATTACAATATGTAAATTTTATTTCGTCGTTTTAAACACTTAGGGTCCGTTTCACAGGTTCCTAATAAAGTTCCAGGTAGCTATCGAACAAATAACGCCATACAAAAGATATAGATTGAGCTAAAGAAGTTTTACTTCAGTCGGGTAGTCTAAAGAACACTCGTTTTTTTATTTTATTTTTTATTCAACCTATGTCATCCCACTGTTGGGCAAAGGTCTCCCCCACTGTCTTCCAGGACTTTCGCTCGCGGGCAAAACACCAATCTGCCTCGAAGGCATCGAGATAGTCACGCCAGCGTTTACTAGGCCTTCCTCAGCGCCGTCGCCTGTCTTCAGGCACCCACTGCGTGACGATCGTTGGCCATCTATCCGGGTGCATTCATCTTAGAAAGAAAGAAAGAAGAATGGAGAAGAATCTTAGGTGGTCCATTTTACCCTGGCAGCCTTATTTCCTGTATCAGCAATGCCAGTCTTTAAACGCAGCGTGGTGTTATGGATTCTGTCAATCCTCTTTACTCCAAGCACGCTGCGTTTCATTGCTTTTTGGCAAATCGTGAGTTTGGATTTTTGAGCCTCGGTTATAGACCACGTTTGGGAACCATAGGTAAAGACAAGGCAGTATACACTTAAATAATGTCGGCAGTATACACATAAATAACACATAAACATGTCGATGAGTTTGCGCTTTAGTGACATAGGAAGGTTTCCTAGCTTCTTAGGAAGGTTCATCAGCTCTTTCATGTACCTGTAGTTCTTCCAGGCGTTCTCGATGCGGCGATCGATCTCCTCATCTTGCCAGTTTTTGATATACTCATCAACATATTGTACAGGTTGCCCGTCAACCTCGATCTTGCGTTTGGTGGAGTTCGTCATAATTCGTGTCTTTAACTGATTCATTGTTAATCCAACCTTCAGGCTTACGATGCTCTGTTTTTGGAGCATGCTTTGCAACTCAGGTGCAGTTGTGGCGAAGAGGCAATGTCATCCGCAAAGTGTAGATTTAATTGCCTTTTTTCTCCCAACGAAAAGTGAATATATAACTAGATATTGTGTGAAAATTTCAAGCGTCTACTTGTTGTCGTTATCAATATCGAGCAAAAACGAGAAAAAAAATTACGTTTGTTGTATGGGAGCCTCCCTTAAATATTTATTTTATTCTGGTTTTAGTATTTGTTGACATAACGGCAATATAAATACATCATTTGTAAAAAAATCAATTGTCTAACTATCACGGTTCATGAGATACAGCCTGTTGACAGACGGACAGACAGCGGAGTCTTAGTAAAAGGGTCCCGTTTTACCCTTTGGATACAGAAACCTAAAAAATGGTATGTCTGTCTAAATTTTATCATGCTAAAAGTATAGAGATGTTTCTTGGTATTATTTGGACTAGTGTTATCTAACAATCGACTATTTCTTGAATGCTTGGTTGCACGATGCCAATCAAGCAATGCTATTCTGACTCCCTAGAACCTCTATCCGCGTAAACTGTTCTCTCTCAGTCTACTTCCAACCGTGACTGCACTGAAATAACATGACATGATAAGTTGACAACCAATGAGCGAACAGCAAACCGTAGACTGAGATTATTCTCAATCTACGGTACTCGTAGATGGAGGATACCTGGAAAGTGTCAAAGTGCAAACCAAAGACAATATAAACCATAGAGAAAATCTAATAGACTGTACGATAGGATAGACTATAAACTTGCTTGCATGAGTTGCAAGCAAAGCAAACAAAACAAACAAATCACAGTACGTAGTACATCTAATCTAAGTGGTTTGTGAAACAAATTGAATCACTTACCGGCGGGTCAAAGTTTTAACAAAAGTTTTGAATTTCCTGAAAAGTAAATCTATAAATAGTGTAGTGCGACTAGTGCGTTATCTAATGGCTCCAAAATCTCTAACAATCAAACTCTCCGATGGAAAAGAAATGCCGATGTTAGGCCTAGGAACCTATGCTGTAAGTTGAGTGTCTTGTCTTCTATTCGACCTTCGGAATCTTTGGCTAATAGTAGGTAATTTTACCTACTGTTAGCCAAAGATTCCGTAGTAGTGACTAAAAAATATGACCAATAAACTTTAAGATTATGTATGTAACTGTGAAGTAATTTACCAAACTACCAGTTTTAAACTTATTAGAATGATCAAATTAAAATAGAAGTTTATATTATAGTTACTAAAACTTATTTTCAGAGAAAAGCTGAACCTGGTCAGTTCAGGCAAGCTGTGGAAGATGCAATAGACATAGGGTACCGGCACATTGATACAGCTTCATGTTACAAGAATGAGGAGGAAGTTGGACAAGGCATCTTGAATAAAATCAAACAGGGAGTTGTGAAGCGAGAAGACCTGTTTGTCACCACTAAGGTTCCTCTTATATTATCTATAATTATAATAATAAAAAATAACTACATTTTCAAGTTCCCTACAAAGATGTGGTTGTTAAGTTTCTTTTGAAAACCTTAGGTTAGAACCAGTAGTTAAGTACCTACTGGATTGAAACATAGGTTACATTTTATGGACTCACCACATGTGCCCTGGGCGGAAGCTAGTAAATTATAACACTGAGAACCTTACCCTAAAAACAATATTGTGTTCATGAATTTTGGTTTCATTATTTCAGCTGTGGAATGATTTCCATGCAGAAAAAGATGTGTTACCAGCACTGAAGGCATCAATGTCGAGACTCCAGCTGGATTATGTGGACTTGTATCTCATACATTGGCCAGTCTCGATTAGTGTAAGTATTAATAGTATAATTATTTTTATCTGATAGACGCAGTGGGTCCCACAAGGACTGCAACCACATGGCCGACCTAGGTGGAGATGGCGCGATGAACTAGACACCTTTTCGGTATCCTGGCCAGCGGAATCTCAATATCGCATAGAATGGAAAAAGGGAAAAGAGGCCTTTACCCTGCAGTGGCATCACAGGGGCTAGTTAGATTAGTTAAATAAAGGTATTTTTTGTGCTGTTGGGTGATAAATGATAATGACAACAGGTTGCTGGGTCCAATCAAACTGGGTCATCTTTTAATGCTCTTACTCTGTAGAAGAAAGGAAAAAATATGTGTGATGCAATGAGAGCAGTTATTGTTCTGCAATTAATCAATTTCAATAGAAATCTTAAATTTTAGTACCAGTTGAGATTAACCTGTTTTGTACGGTTGTGATGTCATAATCATATTCAGTGTTTGTGAAACTAGGCTAATTAAATTTGCTGTTCATAAAACAATGACAGCACATTTTTGTCATTCTAGGTAGTATAGTGTACAAACTTATTAAATTGTATTGTTGAAGTTGTTGTACTAACAATTAAGATGCACCTCAATTGAATTTATAATAACATTAAAAGATACATGGTTAAAATAGCAAAATTATAACTAAATTTAGGTAAGTATGTCAAATGTCATTATGTTAAAATGTCTAACCGATTTTATTGAATAATCTGCACTGACATCCCTTAGTGGGGTGTATTGCCTCTATGGCTGATCTATGTTTTAAGCTTATGGTACCTTCATAAATATAGATTTGATATTATTTCAGGCTGATGGAAAGGATACTGGTGTAGACTACGTAGAGACATGGAAGGGTATGGAAGGGGTCCTCAAGGCAGGTCTGACCAGGTCTATAGGAGTCTCCAACTTTAATGAGGAACAACTGGAAAGGCTGCTTCAAAATGCTACTCTTAAACCAGTCTGCAATCAGTTTGAGGTAACTATTAAGGCTTGTACGGACTATGCATACCCTGGAACGCACAGACCGTACCTCATCATCATCGTATCAGCTATAGGACGACCACAGCTGAACATGGCCTCCCCCATAATTTCCAGATTAACCAATCTTGTTCGGCCTGCATCCAACAGCTCGTTAACCATTTTTCTCATCACAGATAAACCCTACATTAACTCAGCACAAACTAGTGAACTACTGCAAGCAGCAATCGGTACTACCTGTTGCATACACTCCCCTTGGCCTGATATCTGAAGCAAGGCCCGAGTTCATCGGGCTGGATGTCATCAAAACTGACCCCAAGCTCACCGAGCTGACCCTCAAGCACGACAAAACGCGCGCACAGATCGCTTTGAGATATTTGGTAAGGATTGCTAATTTTACTACATATTTATTCACCAATTATTAAGCCCTGATGCAGCTTAACGCCTATGTCTGTATAGCATCCTAGTTCACAAATGGCTGGACCGGAAAAAGATGTTATACTGAAATGATACTAATTGTTATACTTGTATATATTGGAGGATGTATACCACCTTTTAACGGAGTGTGTTCGGAGTCAATCTATGACAGAGGAGTTGTATAGAGTGATGAAAGTGAACCAGATCGATGTGGGCCTGTTTCAGAGTGTTAGCTGAACAAACCTCTGACTCTGCTAACATGCTCTACCGGTCCACATACGACCTGCTGCAGGAAAATGCTTTGTAGTTGTTTATTATTGTAGACAATTATGGAACTGACATCGTCGTAAAGAACGACGTAAGTTCCGTAAAAAATAGATTAAAAAAAAAATGGCTGGACCGGTTCGGACGCGGTTTTTATAAAGAAAGCTAGTTTAACAGGTGGTTCTTAGCTGTGATGAAGATCTGGGGGTCAATTCACCTAATACAATTTTAAAAACATAACGACCGTTGCCTCATACGAAATTGGATTATGAATATATTGTGGCAGTTGGCTCCCTTAATATTACAATATTAGCTTGATATAATTAAAGTACATAATCGCATGCCAGTCAACTCCATTGTATACCATTGTATTGGTCATTAATACTGTTTAAGACATTTAATATACCGAGACTACGGGTGCATTCCGAATCACGCTAAAATCGATATCATCGCGCTAACAAGCGTTCCGTCCGAGTCACCGTGAGCTCGACAACGATGTCGTGTGAATCATCATAGATGACGTCATTACGTCCGCTATTTCGCGCTAACAACGTCTATGCTCCAAACCGAAATCACCGTGAGCCTCGCTGTCCAATGTGACATGGCAGCTGGTTGGTTGGTTTTATTGTTGTTATGAAATTAAGGGTGCATTCCGAAACACGACATAATCGCTGCTAGCGTTGACGCAGCTATTTTGCGTACCGATTCAGTTATCGCGCTAATGACTGTTGAGTGCTTTCAAGGATTCGGAACGCTCATGAATGCGCTCGCAGTCAATGTTCCTAGATCGAAGTTTGAATTTTACTATTTTAAGTTAGGTGTGTGGTTTGGCCCCCAGGTCAGACGATCCGAAGACTATCAGCACTTTTCCTTTACGGCTTTCAGATCCAACGTGGAATTCCAGCTCTCCCGAAATCGTTCACGAAATCACGTTTAGAAGAGAACCTCAACATTTTCGATTTTGTTTTGAACAAGGCTGAAATGGACATTCTAGAGAGCTGTAACATGGACCACAGGTGTGTGCCAGGAACAAGCCTGATTGGCTATAAGTACTACCCATATGCGTAGATATGCAAATTATACAGTAGCGGATCCAGGAAGGGGGGCTAGGGAGCTCAAGCCCCCACCCCAAAGTCATAGGGCTATAGTCAATAAAAATATTACCCTCCTTGTGCGCAGTCGTATAAAAAACGTGTGTGCTTTAGACCACACGACTGAAGTAAAACTTCTTTTTCAAAATATTAATTTATAAAATTGTTCAATAACAAAATTGTCCACATGTCTGTAGGTTGATCAGTCTATGTTCATTCTGGACAGACGCAACTCGCACTTGCACATTAACGTTTAAAAATATAATATGAACCCTAACTCTCTCTCTTTCTATCTTCACTAACTTATATCTCCTTCTCAACTTCAGTTCGCACTTTTCGTAACGCATGCACCAGCATACTCCTCAATTCAAGCGTGCGTAAAGAAGTTTTACTTCAAAAAGTAGCCTGTCTCAATCCCGGTCATAATCTATCTGTATACCAAATTTCATCGATTTCGGTCCGGTCGTTTAGTGGTGAAAACGCAACAATTAGTTACTTTCGAATTTATAATATGAGTTTGGATGTAAAGGTTATTCCAATATGTAGGTAGTTAAGTATCCAATGTTGTGTTTTAAAATGTTAATTAAATAATTGTATGTATAGTAGTGTTAGTTTACTCACTTTTACAAAGTTTTGGAAATATACTATTTTGTTACTCAAAATTTTGTTTGGTTTTCCCCATATTTTGCAAAGTTCTTGTATACAGAGGTGTATAGTCTGTACCCGACCGTGGGTAATGGGGCCCTTACTGATAATTTTTTAAGAAAAACGATTATCGAGCCATACCATTATGATTGTTGTTCGTGTCTTATTTTCAATGGTGTTGTCATAGCCAGAGAGTACTTTTGTTACTAGCGGCGGTAATTGAGTGTTAAGGTGAGTATAGACTACAACATTTTCTCGAGCATTTCTGTGTAATGTAACGTTCTTACGAATGGTACAATATATGCAAAAGCTCAGTTTCCAAAGCATTTCCATGTAATGTAACGTTCCTGCGAATGCTCGGCGTTGTTATGTTACGGGTAAATGCTCACAGCGAGTGTGCATTTACCAACATTTCGTTGTACCTTGCTTTCATTCTTCTTTGAAATGTCGGACCTACAAGTTGCGTGTGCTGCGTTTATCTTGATGAATTATATTAAAAGAAAAATAGAAATAGATTGTGGCAAATGAACATTTACAATAGAAGACAAACTCTTGGAGGTGTGTAATTAATGTTAGACTTAAAATCGCAGGAATTAAGTGGTCAATATAAGAACTTTATTGCACTATCTTCAAGTGATTTTGAAAGTTTATTGAATTCAATTGGTGCTAAAATATCAAAGCAAAATACACGATTCAGAGTTTCAATTACGGCGAAGGAGAGATTAGCATTAACTTTACGTTATTTAGCTACAGGTGATTCCTTCGTTAGTTAATAGTATCTTTTTAGAATATCAAGACAAGTAAAATCACCTTGTGAACTTGAACGCGCGGACCGCGTGCGTCGTTCGTCCTTCTTCCTCCGCGTCACCCAGCACCCGCGCATCGCCCGCACTCGTGCAAAGGTTCGACGAAATCTTACACCAATACGCTCGACGAAATGCTCACAAATAAGCTCATTGGTTTGTACAATAGGCTGTAACAAATAGGCGAGCGTGCTTGACGTTTAGGATGATACACTAGAACATATCACAGAGCGGCTCGTTGTTCTGTTACAAGTAAATGTTGTAGTCTATACTCACCATTAGCATACCAAAAGGTATATGCGGCGATTTTGCGTCAATACCATTGTCATGTCATAGAGAAGCGATTGTTTTAGTAGAATTGGGCCCCAGAACAACATCTCGATTATCAATTGTAGATTAGCAACTGTCTTTAGTTGGATCAACTGTTACTTCTGTATTTTAAAGAAAGATTTGAATACTTGTTTATTCTTTCTGTTAAAGGTATAGTATGGTGCATCTACACCGAAGTTGATTTTTATCGAGAAACAGTTTGCAACACTAATTTCTAAAACATTACAAATTGCAAATAATAGAATGTTTACTTAAATGTTACAAAATGTTACTCTACAAAGAGTAATTTCGATGTGAATTACATTTTATGGTTTGGTTTATTTTGAACTAGCTTCCGCTAGCGGCTTCGCACGCGATGTTTTTCAACAAAAAGTAGCCTATGTCAAATTTCATCGAAATCGGCTCAGCCATTACGACGTGATTGAGTAACAAACAAACATCAAAACTTTCACATTTATAACATTAGTGTAATATTGAAGCTGGAATTTTAGTCATTGTGGATTTAAAATTTGGTGTGACGAGACTGCTTACAAATTGAACCTACAACGTGGTCACATGTGGCAAATAAAAAGTCGAGAATTGTTCACATAATTGTATTTATTTAAAAACAAATCGTAAATAAACACGAGTCAAATAAATTAAAATTGAATCCATAACAAAATATAAAATTCTAACTATTTCTGTGTCATTGAATAAAACATTGGAATGCAATAATTACAAAAATGCTATGGTAAAATAGTCTGTAAGTAATATGTGCGGAAATATAATTTAAAATATTGATAACAAAATAGTACAAAAAAATGCAAAAATTCATTAATAAAGATAGAGAAAATCTATTGGTAAAAAATGTAACAAGTCACATCTTAAATTCGCTTACATCAGACCGGCAAAGTTTAGAACAGTTCTTTTGGCAAAAGCATCTCCATATGAAAAAGCAGAAGCGTAAATATAAAACCCTTTAGAAAAATAATTAAATAAACATATCTATACAGATAAAGAAACGATTTAGTACTTATTAACTTGGAATTATAAGATAAAACAGAAAAAAATATAAAAAATACATCCACATTGAATACTCGTAACAAACAAATCACAATAAATCACCAGATAACAAAAATAAATACATAATCCCTCGAATGGCAAACAAAACGCACTACAATAAAAATATTCATACAAATGCTTACGGATATACAGTTCGATGCTGGTTTACACTTAAAAACAAAATAGTTATCACTTGCCTGCACTTAGTACAGCTATAGTATTTGTACATCCACAATAACATGAATAAAGAACGATTGGTATCGTATAACTTCAAAAACATGGGACAATAACATTTAACGTTTGAATTTTTAAGAAAATCCACCAAAGAAAAGCAGGTCGCATACATCTTTCAAAAACTACACACATTTGAGTTGAATCCAGTATCAGTTTAAAAACGTTATAAATATCCACTTCGATTTAGCGGATAAGTATCAGAAATAACACCTAAAACCCTAACTCTACGTCGTCCGCTATAGTTTTCATCAATAACTTTCCTATTTCTACAATCTAATATTTTTGGCGATGTCAAAAATAAGACTCAATTAATCTTACTTCCATACGAAGTTGAAGACATCCATGATGCTGTCGTAGATTGTGAATGTGATGGCCACGTCGAACACGACTCTGCTGAGTCTGGGCACGGTGCCCTTGTAGAAGCCTCGAGGGCCATCCGCCTTCCACGTTTTGATGAAACAGTCCCAAGTACTCTTGTACTTGGCCGCTTCGAGACCTTGCATTCGAGTTTTGACGACGTCGATTGGAGTGTTGCCGAACACTGACGCCGCACCTGGTAAAGAGAGTAGGTAAGATTAGTTTTTTGAAGGTTATAATTGTATGCGACAAGATGACAGCGCCAACTCCTGTATAGGGAAATTCTTTTCACAAGCATTTAGTACCCATTCAGTATCTGTAGTAAATCATTTGGTACCTAAATAATATTTAGAAACTTAGTCGCACCGCCAGAGTACACCGTCAAGATGGCGGCGCCACGCTGATATTCAGAAATTACAACACATGGCTTTACACTAAGATTTAGTAATAATTGGTACCTTCCGGATTCAACATAGTTTTTAAGAAATCACCTTTTCTGAACTAAATACTTAAAACGCCTGATATTTTGAGTATCAGCGCCGCCATCTTGACAGTAGATACTTGGCGGCACCACAAACATTTTAAATATTTTATAATCTTTTGAAGTAAAACTCTTTTACGCACGCTTGACTTGGAGAGTAAGCTGGTTGAGAGTTGAGTTAGAGGGTTGAGAGGGAGATATAAGTTAGTCAAGATAGAAAGAGAGAGTTACGTTTCGTATATTTTTAAACGCTAATGTGCGAATTGTTTCTGTCCAGAATGAACATAGACTGATCGACCTACAAACGTGTGGACAATTTTGTAATTGAACAATTTTATAAATTAATATTTCGTAAAAGAAGTTTTACTTCAGTCGTGTGGCACACTCGTTTTTATTACAGGGACCCAATGGGTACAGGTGCAAAGAATTTTCCTGTACAAAAGTTGGTGGTGCCACCTTGTCGCACACTTAAAATGTTTATTACACTTAAAATTAAAAATGTTTTATACAACTTACCAGCAATACCACCGAACAGCCCCACCATATATTTAGGCACTGGCTTATCTCTATCACCTCCCTTGTACCAGTCTCTGAGAGATTCCATCACGAAGAACCGGATGGCCTGGTTGCTGCCCTGCTTCATCACAGTGGCTGACACTCCTTTGTATACTCCGCCAATACCTAGAATTATATTTTTAAAATTAGGACTTTATGAAATGAGAGGTTTTCTCGGCCATGTTTTTATAACTGCTAAGAGATGGCGTTGCTCTGTCATACGCTGATTATCTAAGGAAAGTGAAATTGCCGCGTAAACATTTTCCGTGAAAAAAAAAACATTTATGTTTAACTGACGAAGTGAGATTGTTTTAGGCAAATTTTGATATTGTAAATATCTTTGAGATTTGGGTATATAGGTAGGTAAACCACATTTTTTGGTGGCGTATCTTCAGACAGCGCTATCGATTACTTTTTCGTAACAATATGTTTGTAGTTGGATTTGTAAACAGTTCATTTATGGCGGGTTCCTATATCCGTCGGTAACCAGCTACGACTCGTTTCTCCTTGAAAACCTGTCAAAAGTTTGACACTACTTTGACATTTTTTCAAGGAGATACGAGTCGTAGTCGGTTACCGACAGATATAGGAACCCGTCATTATTGTTTCATGCAAAATTACCAAAATCGACTACATAATCAACTTCGTATTTTAGATAACTAAGATACATCCGTACTGATTACGGAACCCTTCACTGTGCTTGGTCCGACACGCTTGACCAACTATCTTCCTTACCAATAACTTCCACACAAGATGGTAAAGTATGTTGACATTGAATCAACCTTGGTTTCGAGATTATACATACGTTACGTTACGTCTGGTTGAAGTATGTATATTGATAAAATACCAAATCAGTTACATACTTCATACATTATTTTATCATCATTAACGTAGAAAAATCTTACCATAATGAGGTACTTTTCCTAAATAAGGTACTATATTTACGAGTACCTTCCTAAATAAGGTACTACATTTAGAAGTACCTTCCTAAATAAGGTACTACTTTTATTAGGAGTACCTTACTAAATACGGTACTACTTGTAGGAGTAGATAAGTTACTATAAATGGGAATAGGAAATTGTTGTGGATCGCAGATGTTTTCAAAAGATAGAGACGATGGAATACATGATACGCACTGCCACAAACATACCCGACGGAAAACGGATCTACTCTCATTGAGTCATCTACCACCGCGTCAACAACATCCTCGGAGATCTTGGAATATGCTGCCATCAACCTCAAGTCCTGCTCTGTTACTTCAAGGAGTTAGGATGGTTGGGTGGGGCCAGGTTAGCAGGTAGGTAATTGATGATTTGAAATATATATTTGATTTGATTTGATGCATGAGAGCGTTTATGTAAAAGCTTTGCTCCCGGCGGAGCAACGCGTGACGCGACGCGCATCGTCTCCATAATCGTGCCCTTAGCATGTCTTATAGATGTAGGGTCCGTGTTCTCACCTTCTTCCCTCACAATAGTCCTGACTCCGTGAAAGAATCCTTTAAACCTCGGCTTTTCCATCCTCATATCGTTGATGAACTTGACTTTGACCGTCTCCATGGGCGTGACGGCGAAGATGGCTTCGGCCACACCAGCGGACAGACCACACGCGAGCTTCCCCGTTGTCGAGAGGGTGCCATCATCTTTCACCATGTACAGCTTAGCTTGCTCAAATACACCGAATCTGGAAGATAATTAGATGTTGTGTTCAAAGCAAACGTTTATTATGATTAGTGTGTTCAACACAAAAAACTTCACAAAATAGAAAATCAAAAAATGTGCAAATTGAAGAGTTTGACGATTTTCTCATGGATCCATCATCAGATATTAACCGAATTTTTATAGAACCACACCTCTGAGGTACCCGCTTTCTAACAAAAAGAACCAGCGAATTGACAACCTCCTTCTTTTCTTGAAGTCTGTTAAAAATAGGTGTTTTGTTGTTTACCTTCATTCAACATTCGTAGGTTTTTTTATACATTGTACAGGTATTGGGTTAAATTAGCATTTATTAAGAACAAGTAATTACAAGGTATCAAGTGGGTCAAATGCTTAATAAAAAGTATTAAAAAAACCGGCCAAGTGCGAGTCTGACTCGCACATGAAGGGTTCCGTGCAATTATTTATATAAACTAAAAAAATCATGTCTGTTGTATAAGAGCCCCACTTAAATATTTATTTTATTATGTTTTTAGTATTTGTTGTTATAGCGGCAACAGAAATATATCATCTGTGAAAATTTGAACAGTCTAACTATCACGGTTCATGAGATACAGACTGGTGACAGACAGACGAACAGCGGAGTCTTAGTAATAGGGTCTTGTTTTACTCTTTGGGTACGGAATCCTATAAAACTATTACCTGTTAGTAATATAGTAGGTAAAGTAGATATACACTATTAACTAAAACCGGTCAGTCAACTAATTAGTAAACTGAAACTGCGTTTACGATTTACGAATGATATTAAATGTTGGTGTAGTTCAATGGTTTCTTACGTCTTACACAATCAGTCCAATCAAAACGTGTATCGAGGTCGCGACGAATTCGTTAGCATCGCTTGTTGTCAAGATTATTTTATTAGGACTATTATGGTATACGTGTGTATGTTAAGGTATCGTCATGTCACATTTACTAGCAACAGGGCAGGTAGGTACACACGGCTACACATCAAGCTATACATTTCCAGTATAAGCTGACCTCTCATTCTACGAAAAGCCTACTAGGCACATATGGATCAAACCAGGGATTAAAATTAATGTACCCGATATACTACTTTTTATCTGGGTACCTACCTACTTTTTATATAAGCCATAACATAACACAGCTTAACACAAGATACTAGCTTCTAGTCTCTAGCTAATAGCAGGTTCACAAACTACAAGCTATACCTACATATTCCAATTTATATCTAAATCGGTCCAGCCGTCACGTGACAGAATGTATCGACCAAAACATCCCCACAAACTTTCTCATAACATTCAATCAGAGGACGCAAAACCCATACCTATGGACTGATAATATCTGATATTGTGGAACTTAGGTGGATAAATGTGGATAATGGTGGTGATTCTGTTGATAGCTAACTAACATTTTGTAAAATACGACTAAATATTTCACTCACGCTAAAGACCGAATAAGCATGCCATTCAAAGTGACTTTTCCAAATTTAAGTTAATGAGTAATGAAGATAATTTCGTTTAATTGGCGTTTTTTCAGGTAAAGTCAGCAAGAAAATTGATGTTGACAACCTACCCGCAACACGCTAATTTAAATCAAATAATTTCATTTTGTCATGCTAATTCGGTCTCTAGTGTTACAGGATTAAGAATGATCGTATTTTAAGTAATTTTAGTTAGTAAGGGAGAATCGCCACCGATGTAGATCAGTAACTTTATCATGATGAAAACGACCTGAATGTCATTGAGTATAATTTGTATCACGAATCGCGATCCTGCAGCGGTCGGCTGACATAATGAACCTTTGTTATCAGCTGCTCCATTTAACAGAAACGTGAGACCGCTTAACTACTGATATTATATAATTAGAGAGAGACAGGTTTTAATGGATCTGTTGGCTGGTTTTAATGGAATGTAGGCCCTAGAATCAGAGGCTGGTGGGCTGCTTATGTGGAGTCGCAGTTTGCACTCAAAAACGGTGTGCGATAGTTATCAACTTACCACGCACGACTTATGAAAATAGCTATCTAAAAGCTTCATATTTCGTTACCTAAAACAAAAACACCCCTCACTTCTAACATAGATGAGGTGGTACACAACGGCTACACATCAAGCTACACATTTCCAGTATAAGCTGACCTCGCATGGCTTTTCGTAGAATGAGAGGTCAGCTTATACTGGAATAAGTACAGTATACAGTATAAGCTGACCTCGCATGGCTTTTCGTAGAATGAGAGGTCAGCTTATACTGGAATGAATAGCTTGATGTGTAGCCGTGTGTACCTTAAAAACAAGATTATTTAGTTTTTATTTCATAATTTACTAGGCGCCTGTAAAACGAACCATCATGTTTAGTTTCAGATCTACAGCACTTAGCCTTTAGTAAAACGTCTATAACGAGCGAACAGACGGACGGACATGGCGAAACTTTATCGGCCTTATTCCAAAACGCAGTCTAAAAATAAATACTGGGTTTAAACCAGGTTTATACCAGAGACTAAAATAAACTTTATTACAAAAGAAGTTTAGCATTAAATAAAACCATACATCATCTATGGTCTAAAGATAAACTCCCGAGACCTCTAGTTTCTCTCTGGTTTTTGTTGCTTTGAGGTTAACTTTGATTTTATTTTTGTGTTACGTTTTGATAATAATTTACCGAAATGGGTATTAACATGATTGACTTGATAGATTTAGAGGATACATATGAGCTGGAGACGTTCCGGTGATCTGATAGACATTGTCATCGAGTGAATCCTTCCTAATTAAGTGATGAAGATTTTAGTGTATACAGGGTCTAGAATCTACTATATTGTCGTACGTATGGAATTACGAGTGCCATGGTAGGTACCAACGGTACCAATATCTTCAAATAACAGAGCATTTGGTTATGAAAATAAAACCCGCCTGTTTATTACAACATTAGCAACTTACCTACCCTATCTGTTATCGTACAAATGACTACCTAAATAAATACTTATCACCCAAGATTATTTAGGCGTCTTATCAGCTTTTATTTAAAATAGCTGATAACATATTTATAGAAGTGCTGACAATGTTTTGATGTTCTGTGTAGGTAAGTATAGTCTGTTGCACATTTCTTGAATGAAAACCGTCGAATTTCGAAAAGTCGTATATTTTTCTTGTGAGGTGAATTTGTATCGGCCAACCCTTTTGGAATAATAAATCTTTTTCTGATGCATCCTGCTTAGTATGTAGGTAAACCTTTAGTTAAGTGATATTTTGGTGAAGTACCAATATTTTTGACGAGCTCCGTGGTGCAGTGGGCGAATAGCCGGCTGAGACGCATGAGGTAGCGGATTAGATTCCCGCCGCGGAACAAATGTTTGCGTGATCTACAGATATTTGTTCCGGGTCTGGTTGTTTCTCTATACATATATTATAAGTAGAGATGCGCCGAGAAGCACTTTTGCCGAGTAACGAGTACCGAGTTTTACTCGGTTAATTTTTTTTCCTACCGAGTACTCGGCCGAGTAACTCGGTTCAATCAAATTCCTGTTTCGGGCGCGTTAACAAGTACAAACTGGTTCACGCGTCGCGAGCGGCCGGCTCGCGTTGATACACCCCTCACCCCGCCCGCCCGCACCTTTCGTCTATCAGTCGCTTGCTAGTTTACTAACAAATACGTCACGCTGCGCGTTATAGTAGATAAATAATTGAAAAAGTTTGTTATTATTAACGATTGACTGTGTGTAGGAGGTGTGTAGTACCTGATCAGTGATTGTTGAAATTGGCATAATGAGTTCACGTAAAAGATCCCGAATTTGGGCGTTTTACTACGAGATTGAAGAAGATAAAACCAAAGTGAAATGTACCTTATGCAATTCTCTGATTTCCCGTAGTGGTGTTGGACGAAAGGCTTCTACGACGGCAATGTTAAACCATGTTAAAATAAAACACGCAAAAGAGTCGAAATATTTGGAAAACGAAACTTTGCGGGAAATATCTCAAAATGGTGAGCCAGCAGCGTCAACTTCGTCGTCACAATCGAATGCAACAAAAATACAACAGACCCTTTTCGAGTCATTTACTACAAAATGGGACACAACTGATTCGCGCGCCAAAGAAATTCACAAAGTTGTGGCGGAGATGATCGCGGTAGTTAACCAACCGATATCTATGTTGGAAAATAATGGGTTCCAAAGATTAATGAATAACTTAAAACCCAAATACCCGGTAAAATTCCCGGTAGAAAGTACATGAGCGAGGTTGTCATACCAGAAGTTTACACCAAAGTGAAAAACGTAATAAGAGCGGAAATTGCAAAAGCTAAAGCTATATCAATAACTACTGATATTTGGACCTGCATGAATAACTTATTCGGATTCTTAAGCTACACCGCTCACTGGCTAGACGAGGAGTTTGAGCTTCAGCACAGAGTGTTGCAGATGCAACATTTTAGAGGATCCCACACGGCAGACAATATTCGATCAGTGCTTTCTGATTTATCCGTGAGCTGGGATATTGATACTCTCATTCATCTTGTTTTGAGAGACAATGGACCCAATGTGGTGAAAGCTGTAAATTATAGTCAATATGTTGGCAAAGGATGCTACATACATACGCTGCAATTAGCCGTAAAAGCTTCGTTGAAAGAACAAAATGTAATCGACGTTATTGCTAACCATTCTGCAGCGGCACAAGAAAAACTGACCCTGATACAAAAAGAACTTAAACTGCCAGAGCACAAACTCGTGCAAGATGTTACCACAAGGTGGAATAGTACTTTTTATATGATAAACAGATTGTTAGAGCAAAAAAGGGCAATATCTCTCTACATATCGGGCAACCCAAATACAGCCAATCTACAACAATTAACTGAACGTCAATGGGAGATCCTACGAGAGTGCATAACATTACTCGAACCATTCGAAGAAATTATTAAAATTACCAGCTCCACATTAGCATCAATTTCTGAAGTGATACCCCACACCAATGCCCTATTAAAATCTTTATTAAAACCTGAAGTCTGCCAGACTTGCCCAAATATAGCAGATATGAAACAAAAGCTTGAAGGTGAAGTTCAGGGCCGCTTTCAAGGGTTAGAAAATGACAAATATTATAGTTTGGCAATTTTGCTAGACCCCAGATTCAGGATGCGATTTTTTCATCCAGAGAACTATGAACTGATAAGGAATATGCTATTTTTAGAATCAGTAAAAAGAAGTGACATTTCAGAGAGTACTAGCAGCAGTGCAAGAAAACTAATCTGAACGATTACGACAGTCACAAGATTCTCATGCATCTTTCTGGAATTGCTTTGAAGAATTAGCTTCCACCTAGCCTTTAGAGCGCGATGATCCTAAAAGCCCCATTGCTTTAGAATTAGATCGCTATTTAAAAGAAAATTTGTTGGCAAAAGACAAGAGTCCATTCGAGTGGTGGGCAGGGCACCAAACAAGGTATCCAGAGCTGGCACGTTTAGCGCGAGTTTTTCTACGTGCACCTGCAAGCACCGTGTATAGCGAGCGATTATTTTCGGAGGCTGGTAACATCTACGAAGAAAAAACGAATAGGCTGTTACCAGAACGTGCAGAGAGCCTTGTGTTCCTGCATCATAATTTACCTTTGTTAAATTTCAAATATTGA
This sequence comes from Philereme vetulata, assembly GCA_918857605.2. Taxonomy (NCBI): domain Eukaryota; kingdom Metazoa; phylum Arthropoda; class Insecta; order Lepidoptera; family Geometridae; genus Philereme; species Philereme vetulata. The sequence continues at coordinate 4,055,654 of OU975420.1, forward strand.
TTTTTTCATTAACGTTCTCCTAATTTTGTCTCATTACTACTCATTCATTATCATAATTGAGATTGTCAAAGATTTCCAAATTAGTAATAAATACTTTTTGATTAACACTGTTGTTCTACCTAAATATATTGCTTTACTTAAACCCAGTATACTCGGCATTAAAACCGAGTTATTCGGCCGAGTACGAGTAACAAAAAACCCGCCGAGTACGCCGAGTACCGAGTATTAACCGAGTACTCGGCCCAACTCTAATTATAAGTATGTATTTGCAAAAAAAATGTATATAAATCTGGTTCGCATACTACAAGCTCTGCTTAGTTTGGTGCTAGATAGCGCTGTGTGAAATGTCCAGCAATATTTATTATTATTATTATATGTATATTTCTAACACTTAGCCCAACTTGCGCAAGTCACCCTGCCTAAACTTATTTAGTGGCTAAATATTCATATTTATTTATTCTGCTTACATGTACATATACATTTTTTAGCTAAGATAGTATGTAGCTTACGAGTAAGTACATATACCCTGATATATAAATATGATTGACAGAGTTGTCAAATCATACAAATACGTCAAATTTTAATGTTTAGTCGCTAAATACGTTTAGGGTTCATTGTGCAAGCCGGCCTTAGAGTTTTATTTTATCAGGGAAATTGTTTAATCTTACAGACTTTGAGCATTGGATTATATGCCATTGCGTAAAAAGATAGGGTCATAAGATGGCTCAAGGTCGCTCAGCGTGCTATGGAGAGGGCTATGCTTGGTTCTACGAGATCGAAACAAAAAGGAGGAGATTCCATGCCAAACCAAAGTCACTGACTTGGCCCAGAGGATCAGCGAGCTGAAGTGGCAGTGGGCGGAGCTCATAGTTCGAAGAACTGACGGACGTTGTGGCATAAATGTTCTCGAATAAAGCACTGTAAAGCGCAGTGTAGCGTCCCCACTTTCTTTATTGTTATGTATTCTGAAAGGATCATTAAAAACAATAACCAGACTTATTTCTTGCCTTCTTTCAAGGCTTGGTCGCGATGGAACAGGCAGTAAAATTGACCATTCAAAGTGATACTTGTGATTTTAATGAATAAAAAGATTTTGATTTTTTGTTTGACTAGATTCAAATTCGACCTGGTGAAGGTTGCTGGAAGTCGTTGGGTGCAGACCGCACAAAATCGGTTCCGGCTATCGGATCTCCAGATCGGTTGCTCTAGAGATCTGAGTAGCCTATGTACAGCAGTGGTATGATGATGATGTGTAAAATTATAAGTGGTTATTAATATTTAGAAGCTAGTTGAGACATGTATATCATAAATAGGTATACAGGATGATTTTTAGAGTTAGATTAGATTAGAAAATTCTTTATTGCACTAATAAAAAGATACATAGGCGAACTTAATGCTAATTAGCATTTTCTTCCAGCTAACCTTTGTGTAGTGTGGAGAAAGTGGTAGTGCCAGAAAAAGGAAATTTAATCAAGCTTTAGCTTAGAAATAAACTTACAAAAATTAAAAATAATAATAATACACATACATAAACGAAATACACAAATATATCTACATAAAGTGCTAAATTTTGTTGGGTATCTTGAAGAGAGATGAAGTATTTAAAGAGTTTGGATTTGAAGATTCCCATAGAGGCGGCCTTGCGGATTTCCACTGGAAGAGAGTTCCACAAGCAGATAGCAGTCACAGTGAAAGAGTAAGTGAAGAAAGAAGTTTTATGCTCAGGCGTCTTGAATAACAGATGTTGAGAAGAACGAGAAGGGCGATCAGGTGGAAAAAGAGGAGAAAAACGTTCTTTAAGATAGCAAGGGGACAGAGGATTTTGAAGGATGTTATAAAGAAGACAGAGTATATGAGTATCCCGACGAAACCGGATTTTGAGCTACTTTAACTGTGAGCGGTACTGTGAGATGTGGTCGTACTTTCGTAACCCGTATATATATCTGATGCAGAGGTTTAACAACCGCTCCAGTTTATTAAGTTGCTCCTCAGTAGCGTCGGGATAACACACATCTGCATAATCTAGGATAGGGAGTAGGATAGAATTTACAAGAGTAATTTTAGCTGCAAAAGGAAGGAAATTATGCATGCGCTTTAGAGCGTGCATTGATCCATACATCTTCCTGCTGACTTCAGTAATGTGCTGTTCCCATGATAAGTTCTCAGTGATGATTAGGCCAAGATTCTTTACTTCAGAGCAGTAAGCTAAGGGGACATCGTTATACGTAACATAAGGGAGATAGTTTAGATCAAGCCTAGAAATAAAGCCCCGGCTGCCAGTAATCATCACTTGGGTTTTACTAGTGTTGATCTGTAGTCCAAATTTATGTGACCAAGAAGAGACAGTACGTAAATCCTCAGTTAGGAGGTGTATGGCATCATGAATGTCCTCGGGATTGAACGAAAGGTAGAACTGTACGTCATCAGCATATAGGTGAAATGAAGAAGAACGGAGACCAGAGACCAAAGTATTTATGAAGACCGAAAAGAGAAGAGGGGACATGACTCCACCCTGCGGAACGCCGGCAACAACATCGCACCAGCCAGAGTACGTATCGTCAACTTGAACACGCTGCTGGCGTCCACTAAGGTAGGACCGAAACGAGTCACAAGCAGATAGAGAAAAGTTTAGGGAGCGCAAAATCGCAAGAAGTATGGAATGATCCACACAGTTAAAAGCGTTGCTGAAATCAAGTAGAGTTAGAAGGGTGAGCTGCATGTTGTCCATAGCAAATCTAATATCATCAGTAATTTTAAGTAGAGCTGTGCTAGTGCTATGAGCGGAGCGAAAACCTGACTGAAAAGGGTTCAAGAGCGAGTGTGATTGGAGATAAACAGACAGTTGACAATATACAGCACGTTCCAGAACTTTAGACAGAAAGGGAAGGATGGAAATAGGACGAAAGTCTTTAAATTCTGCGGTAGCTGACTTTTTAGGAATTGGGATGATCTGAGCTTTATCCTGAGAGAGTTCCATACCCAAAGGGTCAAACGGGGACCCTATTACTAAGACTCCGCTGTTTGCATGTCTGTCCGTCTGTCACCAGGCTGTATCTCATGAACCGTGGTAGTTCGACAGTTGAAATTTTCACAGATGATGTATTTCTTTTGCCGCTACACAACAAATACTAAAACCGGAATAAAATAAATATTTAAGGGGGATCCCATAAAATAAACGTGATTTTTTGCTCGATATTGCTAACGACAACAGGTAGACGCTTGAAATATTCACAGAATATTTAGTTATTATTTCACTATAAAAAGAAATAATTAAATTAAAAAAAAAAAACAAATCATTAAAGGGGCCTTCAATACAACAAACCTGAGTTTTTTGCCGTTTTTTATAGATAATAGGACGGAACCCTTCGTGCGCGATTCCGACTCGCACTTGGCCGGTTTTAAATAGTCGACAAAATTTGAAGAGGAGAAATCCAAACAATAATCTGTGTTTATTTTTCAATGTACCTACTATTAAAGTTGTAAATCCATCGTTCTATAGAAACAGCACTGTCAAAAGACATTACATGAAATTAAAACCTTCATGAGTGGATTGTAATAAATTCTGAAGATTGAAATAAATTTATACAATTCAGTATTTTTCTGGATTATAGATAAAGATGCTTCTCAAAATTGATCAACTGTTAACAAATTCACCCACAAAAAATATAAACTAACAAATCAAACACCGACATCGTACCGTACCTATGCGCGGTCAGCGTCTATTTCCGTATAGATTTGAGCGATATTTTTAGTAGAATGTTGCAGAAAAACTTTCTGATCAGAACTGACTGCTGCCCACGGCTTCGCACTCGAGATTTGTCAAGAAAGATCTATTATTATGTACTATGACGTATTATCTATGTATTTACCTGACAGCAGATTTGGGGATGGATCCGTATAGTAGCACACTGAGACCTCTGTAGAGGCCGAGGAAGCCATGGCCTTGTACAGTTTTCTTGACGCAGTCTCCAATGCCAGTGTATTTTCTGGTGCCTCCTGTAAAATTAAAATGTACGTTCTGAAAATTCTGTTCTGGGTCTGAGTGTTGGGTCACTTAAACATTTGTTTATTTTATTTACAAAATTTTTGGAAACCTTACCAGCTAGGTCTTAAAAATAGTTATTTAAATAATACATGCCGGTATATACCAGCGCTGATGGCCAATTAAAGTTTCCGCAGATATGTAAATAGATAAATAGAATCAAAAACACAGTGAATGACAGGAAATATAAAATATAAAGCGACATTACATAAAAGTAATAGTTGAATTGAACAGAAATCCTTAGCGAGCGTTTAACGCGCCGCCGTCGGCGAACACTGAGCGCAACTTCAATTCGGCCACGTCAAAAACTTCGGCCTGAATATCGCTATCCCTGTTTAGTGACGAAGTTTAGCCACGCAGAGCGACAGTGATAGCAATAGAACGATTCTAAATTTGATTAGATTTTGACCGTGTTCCGTAATACCAAAAAATGATGACTGAAAACTTGTTGTATTTTTCTCATTGTGTTGTTATTCTGTAACTAGACGATATAATCTATGTTTCCATGACTAGGATACGTAAGATGTTGTTGTTTTTAATACGAAACAATTAGGTTGAAAACAGGTCTTTTATGACGTAAAAACATGCAGAATGCGATACGCTTCTATTTTATTTTAGGTAAGTATTTTGATCTAATATATGGTTGGGAACCTAGATAAATACTATTCAAATTAAAATAATACCTTATTAAGGTAGAAATATGCTCCAATTAGAAATGATCTTGGTAGTACGTGTTGTATGGACGATTGTCCCTCCGGTGCCCCCTTAAGCTTACTTGCAGATGTGTTAAATAAATTGACATCAATATTTTTTTGACCAATGAGTTGAACGATTTGCTAGCTCGTATTAAGAATGCGTTTTGTCTATAATTAGTTTTGAACGTGAAGATTACTCGGTTTTCTCAATGCAGCAGTATTTGTACGTAACCCTACTTGCTCGAGTAGCTCAGGACAGTCTACGTTACCATTGCAGATATTTATGGGGTATGCTAGGTCAGCAACTTGCCTGCAATTAGAGAGTGGAAGGAAATGAAACGTGCGACACCTTGTAAGATAATCGGGTAAGTATAGTTTAGATCTGTATTGCAGGTATCGCAGAAATCTTTTTTGTATTGACTCAAGACGCGATGAATAAATCGCATAGTTTGGGTTCCACACCGGCGATGCGTACTCGAGGTGAGTACGAACGTAAGCACAATACAGAATTTTAAAAGTTTTAATGCTAACGAATTCCGATGACATTCTCAGAACAAACCCCAGGGCGCGTGATGCCTTCTTTGTTATTTTATTAAATGTTCGTCAAACAACAACTTGGAGTCAAATGTTACGCCTAGGTCTCTAATTGAATTTACTCTTGTTATAGGCAAGTTAAAAAATGTGTAGGTCGAGGTTAATTTACTAGGTTAACGGGTGAAAGAACATATGACATTTAGAGACATTTAAATCTAGTTTATTTAAAATACAATAATTTTGAAATCTATTTAGGTAAGATTGTAGGTATTGAGCGTCATTAAAATTTTTGAGTACATATAATTTAAGCGACGTCGTTCAAAAATATGTTGCAAAGCAGTGGTCCTAGTAAGGACCCCTGGGGGACACCTGAAGGAACATTAAGGGGTAGCGAAGAGTAGCCACCTAGTACAACGGTCTGGCAGCGGTTGCGGATGTACGAAGTGAACCATCTAAATAAGTTACCTCTGATACCTATATGTTTAGAAGCTTGTCAAGAAGGGTAGAATGATCGAGACGGTCAAAGCATTTAGAATAGTCGGTATAAATAACGTCTACTTGTGAAGGTTTAGAATCATAAATCGTGTTAGAAAATCTGTGCAGAGTAGTAAATTTGATGTAGTGGACCTGCCTCTTAAAAAGCCATGCTGATGTAACAATATACTGTGCTTGATGGCTGAATAAAGCTGGGTGTACACAATTTTTTCGAGAGCAAACAAGCACAATTTTGAGATAGGTCTGTAGTTTTCAACATGATTTTTAGGTCATTTTTTGTGTATGAGAATTATGAAGGCAGCCTTCCAAATAATGGGTACTATACCCGGGTGAATTTCATTTTATGAATTATTTTAACTGATTTTGTGTTATTCTTTATTTTATTAATAAAATCAAGTAAAAACATCTAAATAACGATGCTTGTTTAAGGACTACTACTGTGATATATTGAAACTAAAATTGAATTGGTAAGTAAATGATTTATTCTATAATATAAAATATTTGTGTTGAAGCGAATGATAATATGTAGAGATAAATGATAAGGAGTAACAGAAAATGATGTAGGAGTAAAAATACATTCTGGCAGTCAATACTTTTTATTTTAAATCAATTTGTACTAACAAATAGTACTAACAGCATCATCGTTATAAAAATTTTCAATAGATTCTATCACTTTTTGGCGAATCAAGCGGAACTTCGTGTCTGTACTTGATTTCAAATTGCGCAAAGCATTGTATTTATTGATTGGTATTTATCCCTTTTTTCGGTAGTTTTTTTAAGGTTTTGGCATCTTTTTGGCTTTCGGTTTGTTCATTAGGTACACTAATCTTGTTAAGAAGTGATTTTAATCTTAGTATAGTCTTTTTCTGTTTGTTAATTGTCTTTTGTTGGTTTTTTACAATGTCTATTAATTTTACCCTTTTCTTCAATTCCCTATATCGTATTCTTCTTTCTACTTTCTGTAAATCTTCTTTTGTAAATAGACCAATTGGATCTTCAGTAGAGTTGTTCGATTCCTGGGGAAATTCGTCTTCATCTTGAACATTTACTACATTTGGGACTACTGATGTCTGTGCCTTCTGACGCTGCCTATATTTCTTTCAATTTTCCTTCTATTGTTTACGCACTTTTCTCTGTTCACGAGGGTTTTTTTCCTGAGATAGGTGTCTGTTTCTTTTCTCTTTTAAGTTTTGCTTATTTTGCACGTGGCTTTTCTTTTTCTAACGCATACAATTGGGGATCGTTTTTTTATTTCTAAATACTTGCGTCTTTTGCATAGCCGTTGTTGGGCTAAACGCTTTGCTTTTGTTTTAGCCATATCACCACCTGCGTAACAAAACAAAATACGAACTCTCGTAATATGGTGTTAAGGAAAAAAAAACATGAATTAGGAGTGCGATTAGGCAAGTTGTCAATGCAGAAAAATATGGTTTTAAATAGGTAAGTTACAAATAATTAAATATAAATATAATAAATATTGAACAACATCACATACATTGCTCTGGTTATGTGGTAAGTAGCTAAACCAATAATTGTGTTACTAAAATCAGAAACAATGACGGTACCATAACACCCAGACCCGAGACAATATATAAAAGTTTGTTTTCCACATTGGCCCGACTGGGAATCAAACCCGGGAACACAGAAATGGCGCGACGCCAATGTCCGGCCCGCTCGACTCTCGGCTACGGAGGTCGTCAAATCAAATTGGTACTGAAATTATGCGCTTGAAATCTGGTTTGAAAAAACAATTATCACTAACTTATACTCATATTAAATTGCATAAATCTACTACAGGCACCAGTCTCTCATAGGGTTACGAAAAGTCTAAAGTTTTAAGTAGGTATAGGATGTACTTATGTCTTAATAACATCTTATTTCCATTGGCAGATATGCATAAAGGATAATATTCAAATAAATAACTTATATTATACCTATTATAGAATAGAAATAATCAATTTTTAACACCGAAATCATTAGCTTCAACCACGCATCGTTAATCACAACAGAAATATCATTTACCTCAGAAAAAATCATTCACCTCATCTAGGATTATGCGGGGAATGATGTTGAGATAGATGACGAAATAATTAGAAACCTGTCGTAACCTGTTCAAATTGAGCGAAAAAAACATGGATATAAATTATTCATATAATACTATCTAAATAATATGCAACTTTCATATCGCGTAATTAATAAAAAATACTTATCAAAAATATGTCTAGTCGATTAATGACGTGATTTGATGACAAAATTACACAATTTTGCTTAAAAGCAGACTTTCACTACGAACACGTGCAAACTCGTTGGTATCTTGTTCACAACTGAGAAAGGCGCGGGGTGGGTTGCAAGGAAGCCGCTATAAATGCGGTGATCTAGCATTTTTATCAACAAAATTTTTATAAACAGATTCATGGAAGTCAATGACGAAAATCTTGTGACAAAGTTTCAAATGGCCAAATAATATTGTATGAGTGAACGTATGGTCAAAAATAACTTGATTTTACTTAATTTAGACAGTAATTATAGTATAACGGAAATTATAAATCAAAATTTAGGAACACATTTTAAGTATCGCGTAAGTATGTTGATGAATCTGTAAAGTAACATCGAGGGAAATTACTTTTAGAACATTGTTTTTGTACTTATCAATATTAAAACATCATTTTTCTGTTATTTTATGCCAACAAGTTATAGGTTCTGACTGCTTTTCACGTAAGGCACGAGGGTTATTTTTAATTGAACTTTCGATATTAGCTATGTAATTTATTACTGTACATTTCTTATCAACGTACGAGTATATTGTCCCACTGCTGGGCAAAGGTCTCCCCCAAGTCTTTCCATTCTAAGTCTCTATCTATCCTGTGCGATACTCCACCGCTCCTGCTCGAAGGCAACAAGATCGTAAAGCCAATGGTTTCTTGGGCTACCCCGATAGGTGTGATGCTGATGACCTAACTACAACCTGGAGGCCTGATGGAAGACTTACACATTATTCAAATAAAAATTAATTCGTAATCAAAGTTCCTAATGATGATGCATTTAAATGACGCAATGACATAATGTTATCTAACAGTATTTTGACTCAGCCCCGTCCTTGAAATAATTACCTACCCGTAAACACTCGATAGGGCTGCCCCGCTTGCAGTATTTTTATTTCATCTACCTACTTGAACTTCTTTCTTGTTTTGTGATTGTATATTTTATATATATGTGCACCTACTTCGTAGTAGTAAAGGTAAGGTAAGGTAAATTTCATTTATTCATTTCAAGCACATAATAACAATTTTAAATACTATAATTTACAAAGATATATAATTTAAATAATGGCTTGTATGTAGGTACATAATGTACCTAAGTTTTAAAATAAATATTTTAGTTTTTCTTAACTATCCTTATTTACTCTTCTTATCTATCCTATCACATTATTATTAGAGAAAGAGATGACCATCGTCTCATCACACCATTCGTCACTGCGGCAACGACTTTACCGTGGTGCGGCGCACTCGCGACTGGTTGTGTACCGAGTGGGTATCGAAAACGCGGCCCGTAGGTATTACTCACTTTCCGGCCGTTTGTATGAAGACAGCATACTGTACATATCATTACCGTGGCAATGAGGTATACTACAGCTTAGTATACCTCATCGCGTCATTTAAATGCATCATCATTAGGAACTTTGAACCCGCCCGCACGCGGCTTCGTACGCGTGGTTTGTCAATAAAATCATTACCCTCCTGCGCAGTCGGGTGAATAATAGCATATGTCTCAATCCCGGTCATATCTATCTAGAAGTTTAGATTCACACTTCCACACTAATATTATAAATTCTAAAGTAACTGTCTCTCTATCTGTATGTAACGTTTTCACGACTAAACAGCTAAACAGATTTCGATGAAGTTTGGTTTATAAATAGACTTAGACATAGGCTTTTTATTGACAAACTACGGGCGAGGCCGCGCCGCGGGCGGAAGTTAGTGTAGATATAAATAACAACTCTTTGTAAACCAACCGAGAGTTTATTACCTGATTCTTTCCAATGGAACTGGTATAATTAGACGCTTCAAAATAATGTTAAAGATTTTTCAAATACTTGCGGCCGAGCTAGACTTCCCACAGACTGTTCTCCAAATAAAATATAGCTTTTTATTTAGTGTTATCTGAACACATGCGGAAAAATCTTAAAATATAGCTTATCACTCAGGCATAGTGTCGGTTTCTACCAGCGCAAGAATACAAAATAGATTCAGTAGTTCCGGAGAAATATCATTACATCAAACTTACAAACAAATACCTCTTTTAATATATTTCTTTATATTAATATAGAAAAAAAAATCAGTTTGTTTCAATACCCAGACAGTGAAAAATATTATAACAGAAATGTATCAAAAGTTAACATACCATAGTACCAAAATACCAAAACCATAGTACCTACCATTAGTACCAAAAGTTTTATTCAATGAATGGTTTTGTATTTGGCCATGAATTTGTAGGTCAGGCCCAACGTAAGGTGAACGGCCTTAGTGATTGATCAGGCCTCTGATAACACAGTTTTAGATACAAAATTACCTAATAGTTTTTTATCTTATTGAGTAATGATAAAAATGATAATATATAGGGAAAAATGACCCAAAGGTTTTGATTAGCCATTAAATGCAGGCAGCACAAGATCGGTTGCTCTGGAAATCTATGGGGGAGGCCTATGTTCGGCATTTCCTATAACTGATATATTAACACTAGCCGAACCGAACCGTGGGTTTTTAAGAAAAACATTACCCTCCTAGGCAGTCAGGTAAAAAGTATTTGAGGAATCCAGGTCACAAACTATCTATTTTTCAAATGAAAATGTTACAAATACGCAGATAGACATAGTTACTTTTGAATTCACAGTATTAGTATGGATCTGTTTAATTTAATTTAGTGAATTTTTTAAATCAAAAAATATGAATACTGGAAAATCCATTAGTAAAATACTGTGTAGCAGTTTCCAGTGCCCGCTCTTAGAACGAATAGTTTGACATTCCTGATTGTTAGTATACAATTATTACAAATTAAATAGGTACCTACAGAAATATATTAGAAAAATAATGACAAGTGAAGGATGTGTCAATATTGGCAGTCGAGCAAAACCAGAATTAGGTATCCTGTATGTGTAATTTATGAGCATACATTACGGGGTCATCATTAGACATGTGTTTTTATGGAAAGGTATATTTTCATTTTATTATTTATACAATTTCATAATTCATATATGTAGGTATGAAATTTATATACTGCATGTATCATAATAATTTATGTAATTTTATGACGATATTTTCATTTTATTTTTATTTTATTTGTAAATTGTAATATACATACTTGTTCTAATAATATTTGATTTACACCACCGTCCTTATTTGTTCACATAAATCCTGTCCATACAAAGGTTGCTTTTTAGAAGAGAAGAGATTGCTTTTAGCGATAAGGCCACCATTGTACCTATGATTTAAAAGTGTATTTTATTTTATATGTTTATATTTAATGGTGTGCAATAAAGACATTACCTAATCTAATCATTTTCAATATAGTTATTGGATTGAAATAAATTCATATTATATTTAAATTACAGGGAGGGACATGAGGCTTTACACCTGTTGTTATGCCTCAATTTGATGAAACAGGGCAATGTATCAGAAGCCTGACCTACTAGGCAATGGTTTGGTAGATGATGGCTACCACATAACATCAGGTGGACCATTTGCTTGTACCATCTCAAAGTAGTATAAAAACAATGGGATTTGGACAGTGCCATTCCTCAAAATACCAGTGGCGATGGTCTAATTCTAACAGGTGAATTTGTCAACTGTGTACAATAACTGTTGTTCCAGGTTCAGTAAATGTATAAAGCAAGCGAACGCTGTGGAGGTTTAGCCAGTAGGAGTCCGATATACCGCTCCCTGGTTTCAGAGCAGTATTCATGCATGAGTATTCATCCACGTAAAAAATGTTATTTGATTTGGTTTAAAAGGCATACATTAGCAACTTGCTATTTATCTTCAATCAATAGATAACCTTGGTATTTACTTGTTTGTTCTGATATAACAGCTACACTCTAAAGACCAAAGTCCACAAATCGCGCTAAATATTCCGCCAACTTTTTAATAATAAATGAACTGAATATAGAATTCTCAAGGACAATCTTCTAACCTGAAAAAATAGGTATATGCAGTTTGCTCTATTATGAATCTGATTAGAACTTAGCGGTAACAGGTACGGTATAATTTGAGGACTAATTAAGAGTGGAAAGTTTATTGAATACCTAACAAGTCATTCAATAGGTACCATTTCTTATAGCAATAAATGTGATTACCTCAAAAATATATTTAACTAATATTATATCTATCTGTGGATGTTTTCAACAAAAACTATTGAAAGCGCATCAATTTGTCAATAAAAGTGCGTAGATTAGAAACTTCACTGTACACTGACCTTTTTCGTCCAGCTGTAGCTGAGTTTTAACATACTCAGTAGGGAATGTAATACAAATTTCAATGCCTCCAGTTATACCGCCGGCCACAACACCTTTCATGCCGATTGACCCACCGCCTCCAGCCGCAGCCGCTGCACCCGTCTCTGACATCCATGGTCTAGAGAACGGATTCTTGAATGTTCCTGTCCTTGAAGTCATTACTTTGGAAATATGCTAGGCGCTAATCGTGCGAGCAACGGCTGCGACAACCTCCCCCCTACGCAATACAATCAAAACTGATTTTTTTAGGTAGTTTTTTTTTATTTCTTTGGTGGATGGATGTCAAATAAATATGTCTTCTTCCAAATATGTCAATGCCAAGTGTCAATTTCGATTATTTTTCAGTTATCATAGGTCTTCCACACTTCGACCATTGTTGTTTGGAAAGTGTGGTTTTTTATTTTTTACTATTTACTCTTACCTTAAGAGGCCCGGATTGTAAAAAGGAAAAAGGAAGAGTCGGAATTCAAAACTGAACCCTGGACGAAGCGGGACACGGGGACACGCACGCACACGTACCAATACACACGAATTTACGATAATAGCCACTTTGAAACTATAATTATTTTGTAAATGGATAATTGTATCAAAAAAATATTTAGGAAACCTTAAAATGGTTTTGGAAGACCTACTATACGTTAAAACACAGGATGCCGTGAGTAAGAAAAATGTACCTGATGTATGTAACATTAGCAAGAAGTTATTTTGTTTTTAATTCATATCTTAAGTAGGTACACAAGGCATCAAGTATCATCATGCCTTTCAGCTTTATAACAGTAAATAGGAGTAAAACGACTGTAACTGGTCGGACGCGCCCCATGCACAGACATATAAACAGACGGTTATAGTTAAACTATAAGGGTTCCGATTTCCACTTCGAAACCCTAAAACGAAATGCAATCGAATCAAGCAGAGCGAACATAATGAATGACCAACTTCTAGTAGTACCTACATCTAATGGCGGGTTTCTATATCTGTCAATAAACGACTGCGACTCATAGAGACACATAGTGGTATGTGAAGTCAACTAATAGTTTACTCTTAGAGCATTTAGTGCTCTAAGAGTTTACGCTATTATTGAAGTAAAACTTCTTTACGCACGCTTGACTTGGGGAGTAAGGTGATGAATGCGTTACGAAAAGTGCGAACGGAAGATGAGAGGGAGATAGGTATAAGTTAGTGAAGATAGAAAGAGAGAGAGTTACGTTCTATATCTATTATAGAATAGAGAGATCTATATCTATATCATTTTCTTTCTCTGTTCCTCTCATAGCCAGTGCATGAAATATATATATATATATATATATATATATATATCTCAGTCAGTAGTTCGTTTGATTATTTTTCGTAATTTCGTTCTTATACAATTTTATCAATTAATATTTTAAAAAGAAGTTTTACTTCAGTCGTGTCGTCTAAAGCACACTCGTTTTTTAAACTCTGTGGTTTTCCTTTGGTTCGTTTCGTTTTTTTTTGGCGTCGCACGTTAAATAATGCTTTACGCCGCCGTTCTTATTTGTTCACATAGATCCTGTCCATCCAAAGGTTGCTTGGAAGAGATCGCTTTTATCGATAAGGCCGCCCATTGTACCCTTGTATCGCGAATAGAGACGCTAAAGTTACGAGATTTCTCGTACAGTGGTCAGCACTGGAATACGACGAGAGAAGAACGTAACGTAATAAAATAAAATGCATAATTATAATATATAATATAATCATAAAATTACATAAGTATTAATATTCAGATACATAAAATATATATTGTCATACCTACTAAAATAAATAAATTATAAAAATGTATAAATTAGAAATGGCTGCGCGATGCATGACAGACAGTGTTGTCTGTCCATGTATTTAACGATAGGGAGGGACTTAGCGTGGCGAATTGAAACAGATAGGGCATTCCAGAGCCTGGTAGCCTGCAGGATAAAAGAGGTACTGTTGTGTATAGATTGCCGAGGGTTAGTGGCTACGTAGTCCCGTATTTGCGAAGGAGAGAATAAAAAACACCAGTCTTGATCAAATAGGCAGCGAGGCGGCGAGGCAGATTTTCTTCCTATTTTTCTTCTTTCTTCCTGTTGCTTCCTTTTCCGATGTTGCCCGAGCACTGAATGCTGACGGCCAATAGGCGCCGTCTTTTATACTATTCCTCGTAATTTTCTAGAACATTCACTGCCTCACCCCCTCTAGCCTTTATTTATTACTTTTTTATATTTTACATATTGTTTGTTGTATATTACTATATTTATCTTATAGACTATGATTACTACTTATGAATAATACATGCGTCTTCACCCGGCGCCGCTCGGTTTAGAATTGGCGGCGCGCCGTGTCTTCTTTCGCTCTCACACACCGGCGCAGCCGGTGTGGGGCAGCAGTACCGGGCTTTTTTTGCCCTTTCCTGCGGAGTTCTTTCCGCCCCCCGTTTCTACGGGGGGGTCATCGGGTCGGCTCGCGGAGCCTCAGGTGATTTACTCACGCGTTGCTGGCCGCCCGATGGTCTCTCCGCAGGACGGAGTGACTTGCGGTCGGCTGCTTGGCGCGGATCTAGGTTGGATGGTAAGAGGGGTGGGGGTGGGGAGGGATGAAGGGATGTCGACGTCTGAGTCCGTCGACGTATTCTGGTCGTTTTCTGTGACCAGTTCCCGCGGATATGGCTTACTCTTTGGGGGTCTATCTGTGAGAGGAGCTAGTTCTCGTAGGTGAGAGTAAGCGGAGTTGCCCAGGCGCGCAAACATCCTGGTTGCTAGGCGGCCTATAAATTTGTCTAAGCTCTCAATTTCTAGGTCACGCTGGATAGTGCTGTTCCGGACGTACCGTGGCGCGTCTACGATGGTCCTGAGGCAGAGGCTTTGCTGACTTCGCAGTATCTTTCTGTGGCCATTGGCTAACAAAGCATACCATGCGGGGGTCGCGTATGTAAGGCGCGGACGGACATAGGTCTTGTATAGTCCAACCTTCATTCGGAGCGGTAGGTTGGACTGCAGGACGGGCTTGAGTAGAGCTCGGGTTATACTCGCCAGGCCACGGACGTTCCTTGCGTGTTTCCTCATCGTTAAGTTGCGGTCTAATGTTACCCCCAGGTATTTGGCCGTGTGTGACCAGGCCACCGGCTGTTCCTCCAGGGTGAGTTTGGGTGGTAGGGTGAGCTTCCTCGAAAATGCGACGGCCTGTGTCTTACTCACATTGACACTCAGTCTCCATTTTGTCAGCCAGGCGGGGAGCTCTGTTAGTACCCTTTGCATCTTGGTGGCGGCGTGGTTCAAGTTCATTGATTTGGTAATGTATGCGGCGTCGTCCGCGTATAGGGCTAACAGAGCTTCTTCTGTTTTGGGTATGTCGTCGGTGTAATGTGAGTAACACACTGGGGAGAGGCAGCTGCCTTGGGGGACTCCGGCCCCGATTGGTCTTCTGGAGGAGGTCGCTTGCTCCACGCGCACTGAGAAGCTGCGTCCTTGGAGGAACGAAGCTATTACCTTCACAACCTTCTGTGGTATTGGTGAGGTAGCCATCTTGTAGAGGAGTCCCGCGTGCCAGACTCGGTCGAACGCTTTTTCCATATCAAGAAATACTGCGACAGAGTGTTCTCGCCTGTTGTGGGCGGTGGTGAGGTGATGCAGTACTCTACACAGTTGGAGCGTCGTGCTGTGTTCAGACCGGAATCCGTACTGTTCTGGACGCGGGGGGATGTGAGGATTGATGTGGGTGAGGAGGAGCTTTTCTAATAATTTTGATAGGCTAGGAAGAAGGGTAATAGGGCGATAACTCTCCGGGAGAAGGATGTTTTTGCCGGGTTTCGGGATCATGATAACCCGGCCGGATTTCCAGGGAGTAGGGAAGTGACCGCTTCGTATAATTCCGTTGAAGAGCCGAGTTACAGAAGCGATCATTTTGTAGGGGAAGTGACGGATGGCAGCGTTCGTGATATTGTCCTCGCTGGGTGCCTTCCTTGGCTTTGTCCGACGTATGGCCCGTTGGACTTGCCCGGGAGAGAAGAAAATACCTTCTGCGGTGTCTGCCTCCTGGGTGTCGGCCTTGAGGTAGTTTTGGACAAAGGTTTCCACTTCTACTGTGTGTGCCGGGTCTTTGTCTGGGTTGGGCTTGAACTGATCCTCAAGGCTGTCTGCGAAGATCTCCGCTCTGTCTTCAGCTCGGTATCTAGGGTTACCATCTTGGTGTCTTAGAGGTCGAATGGGTGTTGCGGTGCTCCTCAGCTGTCGACAGAGTTTGTGGAGTGACGCCCAGTCTTCTGTGACGTCTTCAATCCTTCTCTCCCATTGTCGGGCGTTGTCAGCCTGTAGCTCTGCCTTCACCTCATCGCAGAGAGCGTTCAGCTTGGTCTTCAGACGTGGGTCCCGTGTTCTCTGCCATTGTTTCCTCAGCCTACGCTTCTCTGAGAGGAGTCTGGTCAGGTGTGCTGGGGCTCTGGTCAGTCTGGTTTGCCGTGGTAGTTTTGAGGCTTCAGAGAGTGCCCCTTGTATTGCGCTCGTGATCTCCCCGGCCAGTTGGTCCACATCTGCGGGGTTTTCCACTGGTCTCGTGGGGGCTGTGTTCTGCAGGGCCTCCGAGAATAGGGCCCAGTCGATTCCAGGTCTAGGTGGCGGTGGTTTGAGGACGGCCGGGCTGGTTTCCAGTAACAACAGAACTGGTTGGTGGTCGGACTGTACTTCGTCGAGTAGTACCTCCAGCTTGGAATAATTCGGTAGGTGTGTGTGGACTGCGAGGTCGATGACATCTGGTGCGTGGTTCTCATTGTCAGGATAGTGTGTAGGTGTCTCAGTGCCTGCGACCTCGTAGTCGTGGGTTTCTGCGTACCGCTGGAGGATACCACCGTCTCTGTTCTTCCTGAGCGAGTTCCAGTTCTTGTGTTTGCAATTCCAGTCACCGGCCGCTATCATCGGGCCTATCGGAGGGGTAGGGAGCAGTTTTCGGATGTCCGCTGGTGCCAGTGGCGTACTTCCTGGGGGATGGTAAATGGCGTGTATTTGGATGGGGTTGCCGTCAATGCAGATCTCAACCCCCAGTGCCTTCATGGACACCAAGTCCAGGTCTGGTAGAGGTTGGTGGACCAGTCTTCTCTTCACCAGGACCATTAGACCCCTGATGCACCTTCCGTCCGCGCTCTGGTCGTCCCTACGGTAGATGTGGTAGCCTGGGAACTTGGGCTTGTCGGAACTTTTAAGTAGGGTCTCGTTAATGAGAGTCACGTCTATGTTCTGCTCTTTCAGGAGGGGCCCCAGAAGCAAAACTTTGTTCCCTCTATCTTTACTTGTGAGGCCCCGAGCGTTCCAGAACATAACTCTCAATTCCCTACCTTGAAGAGCTTCCCGATCCCGCTGAGCACAATTGGGATCCGGTCTCCCCCCGTTCGCAGGGTTTGGAGGACCTCCTGCAAGATTTGGAGCGCCGTGTCCAGCAACTCCAGTCGGTCGCTGTCGTAGCGGTGAGTGGTGGTCTTCTTGGGCGGTGGGGGTGCGGTTCTGTGCGTTTTCCCCCCCTTGTGCTTGGGTTGAGGTGGTGGCACTACTTGCGGTTGTTGGTGGTGGTCCTCCTCCTGGGGGGCGGGGGCCGGGGCAGCTCCTGGGCGGGGATTGGCGGCGCGTTTTCGGTGCGGCGCTTTAAATACTACCCTGTCCCTCGCTTCACTACTATATAAACTCGCCCTAAGTGGCGGCCGCGCGTCATTTCCAATTCGAGCGTCGGAGCGGGTGTATGCGCACTCATTTCTACTCTTATTAAATAGAAATGTGTTACCTCCTACCTACATTTACCCATTTTATAGTAAAACAACAAATAATCGTAACTTTATTTGCATCATAACTGAAGAATATTATTCTTATAGTATATTGATTAATATGTAAACGAGGTAAAATAATATAATTTTCATACTATGGTCATGGGTTGCGACGGTCACTACTTGTACCCCTCTCGCTGCATGTAGTCCTTATGATGCTGTCGTGCACAGGTACTATATAAGGTTTTTGGCTGTAGGTTAGACACATAAGCATTGTAAACTTTTATTTTTAAGAGCTGTGGATTTTGTTGATAAATAAATAAAATAAAACGAAATACTGAGGTATGATGGGGAGTTTTTAATTGAAGGTTTTCAGAGGAACGGAAGGATTTAGAGTTGGAAAGGTGAAGAAAGTCAAACTGTTTTTGAGGTAGGGGATGAAAAGGATGCTGTAAAGGAGTTTTACACATAGTTTTGGTTAAAGTCGTGGTCACTGTCTAACATTCACATTGAGAAATTTACCTGGTTCGAGATCCAGCCCAGCCCGCTGCTGCTCCGCCGCAAGACTTATCTGATTCTATGCCATTATACTTTTACGAGATAATGTTCCAAAAATACGAGATTATGGGCACCACTGGTACGACAAAAAGAAATCGGAACCTGGCAACCCTGTCATATTCAATTATTTATTTAATTCATTCACTCACTCCACTCAGCTCACTATTTTATTTTCGTGATTGTTTGTTCGTGGCGTCTGTTTTGTTTTTGAGAAAATATTAATAAAAGCTGAAAGAAAATCCACCAAGATGGCATTACGGACGTACGGCGATAAGCCGATAAGTTTCCAAATAGAAGAGGGCGGAGATTTTTACTGTGTTGGTTCGGAGGTAAATCTATAAATTAGTATTTAGTTTAAATTTATTTCAATGCAACATACATTACAGGTTTCATAAAAGTAATCTAGAAGTATTTAGTTTATTTAACTATGCTTGTGCTTTACTATCCCGGCTATTTTGCCAATTTTCTGCTAGCAATAAACAACCGTAATTGTTCTTTGCTTTGGCCATAATTTTATCAAAAGCCTAAGCAGCACATTCCAACAGGTACATTTTGAACCTTGACTATTTTTAGGTCGGCAACTACCTCCGTCTATTCCGCGGGTCCCTATATAAGAAGTACCCTGGCATGGTCAGAAGGACCCTGACTAATGAAGAGAGGAAACGCCTGGTTGATAATGGTCTCGGTCCTCACGTTCTGTCCAGTTCTGTATCGCTGTTGAAAGCTGCTGAAGTAGAAGATATTATAGATGGGAATGATGATAAGTACGTTTTTATTGTTTATAGTGTACACAAATAGATTACAAACAAAAACAGCTTACAAAATAGACATGTACAAAGGCAAGCTTAACCATAATAAGAGTTTTCTTACAGCAAACCTTTGAAGTTAGAGGTAGTTGATTATTATAAAAAATTAAAATTATAAATATATATATATAAATAATTTATAAATGCTATTATAAATTATAAATGCTATTATAAATGCGAAAGTTTGGATGTTTGTTTATTTATATGTTTGTTACTCAATCACGTCGTAACGGCGGAACTGATTTCGATTAAATTTGGTATGTACGTAGATTATGACCTGGATTAACACATAGGCACAAGGTATCTGGTATAGGAGGATCCAGTGCGAGCCCCCTCATATACCGTGGTTTGCTAACACTTCACTAACTAGGAAATATATTGTAATCTCTCATAGACTGCGCTCTGGACACATCCCGCTAAATAGCTTCAAATTCTTAATGAAGAAGGTGGATAGCCCTGATTGTGATACGTGTGGAGTAAGAGATGATCTATACCACCTTTTGGTGCAATGTGCCGGGAGTACATCTATGAGAGAGGAACTATTTGGAGTGTACAAAGCCAACCGGCTCGATGTGGGCCTATTTCAGAGCGTGTTAGCTGAACGATCATCAGATGCAGCTAGCATGCTCTACTGGTTCACATACGAGCTGGTAAATGAAAGTGCTTAAGTAATTGTAGTTGTAGTGTATTTATTAGAAAGTACATACTATGGAGCTGACATCATCGTTAAACAACGCAAAGCTCCTTATAAAAAAATAGATTAAAAAAAACACATACTTAGGCTACTATGAATTGGCAAACCATTGGAAGCTAGTTATAGATAAACATAATACATTATCCAAAATACTTATATTTTACATATAATATTTTTACATCTATTAAAGTTGTTGCTTTCAGCTGCGGATTCACAGGCATGGTTTGTCAATAAAAGTAGCCTGTTTCAATCCAGGTTATTATTTGTCTATACACCATATTGTATGGATATTCGTTCAGCCATTACGATGTAATTGTGTAAACAAACAAACATCCAAACTTTTGCATTTATAATATTAGTGTGATTGCATTAAATAAGTTACAAGCTTGGAAGAAACAATTAACACACTAGTTAGTAGTTTTCTCTAATATTTACGAAAATGACAAGATCAAAGATATAAACCCTACAATGAGCCCTTGGTTCAAATCAACAAAGCAACCAAACATTTAATTAGGTACCCCCTTGAATCTTTGAATAGGCTCAACTAACAGGTAATCTATACTAAAGAAGAACTCAAATATTTCAGGTACAAAGCGGTATCAGTCAGCCAGGAGCTGGCAACTCCTCGAGAGAGCAAGAGCAAGAAGTCACAGAATCCATCATGGCTGCCTGTCATGCCCAACTCCTCTCATCTTGATGCAGTGCCACAAGCCACTCCGATCAACAGGACTAGGGTGCACAATAAGAAGGTATACCTCCTTCCATTCCACATGTAAAGTTTGTTGTACTTTCATGATTCTAATTCTCAACTAATCTTTATGGAATTTTGTAAAATTTGTTTGTTATTTAAATTTTTTTTATAGTTTGTCATTAAAAAGTAGGGTATGTCTCAATCCAGGTCATAATCTAACTTTATTATACCAATTTTATCGTAAAAACAATAGAGTTACTTTCGAATTTATAGTGTTCGTATGGATTTTAGTGGTTGTCCAGATGACAGCCCACTACACGGTGGGAGGAGTGAAGAGAGGGGTGCAGATCTAAGGATGATGGTGGGAATCCCCATGGGACCCTGCAATCTTAACCATTACCTCCTGAAGATAGGTCACGGACAGCGGGCTTTGACGCTGATGCCTTCAAGGGGAAGAGACATGGAGCACGTGATACTTCATAAATGATGCCAGACTGAGAACGGTTCTTCAATGGGTCATCAAATCTTTATCCTCCACCAACACCGCTACTACATCAACATCCACGTGGATCCTGAACATCCACGTGGAAAACTGCTGCCACCAACTAGCTGGGGTTAGATTAGAAGCGGGGTAATGCACAATAAACCCCAATGCGGGACATCAGTGCAGATCTCTTATTCCTCCTACCCTAGAATTAGAATTAGAGATGGAAGCAGGCATCCCCCTCCCTCTCACACCACCCTAGTTATGGGTGGCTGTGAGGCTCAAAGGACCATGTCAGCTGAGTCCTAACAAGGGCCTTTGAGTCTTCTATTTATAATACTAGTATGGATAGAGTCAGCGGAAGAGGCTAAACATGCCTGAATATCCTTTTCTCCTTGACATCTTTTCTTTTTTTCAGATAAGAACGTTCCCTCTGTGCTTTGATGACACAGACATGACAGCGATGCTAGAAAACTCATCGCAGAAACAAGTTTTGGTGCCGATCCGACTTGACATGGAGATTGAGGGACAAAAACTGAGGGACACATTTACTTGGAATAAGAATGGTATGCTTACTTGCATGACTATTATATCTTTTCGCGACAATGTTAGCTCCATAGTCCATCACAATTTTACGGCAGACCTTCTCTCGTACCTAGTTCTCATTATCCAGTAAATAATAAACAGAATTTTACGATTTACGACAGCAAATCAGAGGATATATGTAGCTTGTTATTTTGGAAGTAAGATATACTTATCACACTAACACTTTATCCACACTACACAAAGGTTAGCTGGAAGAAAATGCTAATTAGCATTAAATTCGCCTGTGTATTATTTTATTATAGCGAGAATGAATCTTCTAATCTAATGTACTTATTATGTATCACAAACATTTCAGAATCGATTATAACCCCGGAGCAGTTCGCCGAGGTGTTATGCGATGATCTAGAGCTGAACACCAATACCTTCATCCCGGCGATAGCCATGTCCATCCGCCAGCAGATTGATGGCTATCCCAGCGAGCCGCCAGCTATCATAGGTAATAAATAAATAAATCATTAACACATTATTATATACTAGCTGACCAATCCGCAGTTTCGCACGCGTAGTTTTTCAATAAAAATATTACCTTCTGCGCAGTTGGGTAAAAAGTAGCCTATATAGTCACCCGGGGATAGTGTAGCTTCCCAACAGTGAAATAATTTTTTAAATCGGTCCAGTAGCTTCGGAGTCTATTCAATACAAATAAACAAACAAACAAATCTTTCCTCTTTATAATATAAGTTATATATATTTTTATTGACAGAACACACGTGTGAAGCCGCGGGCGGGTCAGCTAGTAATAATAATAATATAACATTTATTTTAGGTAACAATATGCACATACAAAATATGATAACAAGGCCCATATCTACAAATACCTTATAGACTAACATAATAGGTTGGGGAAAAAGTCTTTTCGCATTATAGTATGTATGAACTTGTAATAAAATCTCTTTGGCTATACTATTTGTATCTGGCTGGTTTTGATGTCATTCAAAGTTTAAATTTTAAAGAAGATAATTCCAAATTCAAATTAGGAAAATGTGTGATTATTATTTGTTTTTCGTACTGTAAAGATGAGTGAATCTAATGAAGAAATTCGATACATTTAAAAATTTTACTACAAAAAAGATAAAATGTAATGCAAGCCGCGAAAAAAAATTTGCAATGTTTATGGACCTAGTGCAGTGTCTGTGAGAGTAGCACCAATTTGGTTTAAGCGTTTTCAATCCGGAAATTTTGATGTCAAAGATGCACGTCGCTCTGGTCGGCCTATTACGGATAAAATTGATGCCATTTTTTAAAAAGTGGAGCAAGATCGGCATATCAGTAGTTACGACGTAGCTGAAGAACTGGGAATTGACCACAAAACAGTTTTGGCGCATTTTAAAATAACTAGATACACAAAAAAGCTCGATATTTGTGTACCCCACGAGTTCACTGAAAGAAACCTAATGAACCGTGTACTCATTTGTGATTCTTTATTACGACGTAATGAAACCGAATCATTTTTGAAGAAGCTGATAACTGGTGATAAAAAGTGGATCACGTACGACAAGAACGTGCGGAAAAGGTCGTGGTCAAAGGCCGGCCAGGCTTCTCAGACTGTGGCGAAACCCGGGTTAAATCGCAACAAGGTGATGCTGTGTGTGTGGTGGGATTGGAAGGACATTATTCATTATGAGGTGTTACCATCAGGCAGGACCATCGATTCTGAACTCTACTGCGAACAACTGATGAGATTAAAGCAATAAGTTGAGAGAAAGCGGCCGGAATTAATCAACAGAAGGGGTGTGGTTTTTCATCATGATAACGCTAGACCTCACACATCTTTAGCCACTCAGCAAAAATTAAGAGAGTTTGGCTGGAAAGTGTTAATGCATCCGCCGTATAGTCCTGACCTTGCATCTTCAGATTTCCACCTGTTTCGGTCTCTTCAGAATTCTTTAGGCAGTGTCAGGTTAACATCACGAGAAGACTGCCAAAACTACTTGTCGCGGTATTTTGATCAGAAGCCCCAAAATTTCTATAGCAATGAGATCATATCCCTACCTACAAGATGGCAAAAAGTTATTGAACAAAATGATACCTACATTACATACTTTAGTTAAATCTAAATAAACTATATTACAAAATGTTTTGAATTTTATTAAAAAATGCGAAGAAACTTTTTCCCCAACCTAATACATAAAACAAAAAACTTAAAAACTAACACTTTTATTTATTACTAGCTTCCGCCCGCGGCTTCGCACGCGTGTTCTGTCAATAAAAAGTAGCCTATGTGTTAATCCAGGTTATAATCTACGTACATACTAAATTAATATAATAGTGAATAGGTTTCTTCTAGGCAAGCGTGTACCATCGTAGACTGCATCATCGCTTACCATCAGGCGAGATCGTGGTCAAACGCAAGCCTATAATATAAAAAAAAATTCATTACAATCAATTTAGTAGTTTTTACGTGAAAGAGTAACAAACATCCACACATACATCTCACTAATATTATAAACGCGAAAGTTTGTATGTATGGATGTTTGTTACTCTTTGACGTCGGAACGGCTGAACTGATTTCGATGAAATTTGGTATGTACGTAGATTATAATCTGGATTAACACATAGGTTACTTTTTATCCCATAAATCAGTTCCCATGCGATAAAAATGGGATGTCAAAGTTTTATATGTATTTTTGCACCGCAGAAAAACGCGGGCGAAGCCGCTGGCGAAAGCTACTCATACATAATATAATATTAGTGAAATATGTTATGCTTTTCAGAGGAGAATCCAGATCAGAGAGTGATTATCAAGCTGAATGTACACGTGGGGAACACATCGCTCGTTGACCAGGTATGGAACAGGGCTTGTTAAAATCACCCTTTGAATGTAAGATCAGCATTGACCTAATCACCTATAAGGATAAGGACCACCAGTAAGGATTTTAATGGATACGAATAGTCGGCCGAATATTCGGTTAAAGGAAATGTCCGCTTTTTGTATGGACGTTGGTTTTTTATTCCGAAAAAAATTTAACCAGCTTCTAAATACATTTATTTAAAAATGGTGAAAATACTGGACTTGTAACCATTAAAATTATATTTTTAAACACCGCCATTTTCGAGAAAAATAATAAAATATATACCTAATGTTAGTACATTTAAAGTATTTGTAGGTGGCAACCTCAAAGAAAAAAACTATCAATCAAAGTGACATGTTACGCATATATAGAGACGCATGTATAGACTGGCATTACGAACCTAGTAAACCGTTCAAGAACGCGAGGGTAGAGTTACGACCCCGATGCGCTATCCGAATTATATATAAAATTGAACGCAGGGCAGGAGTTGCAACTCTACCCTACTCGGTTCTTACTTGAACGCAGGGTACAAGTTGAACTCATTTTTTGTGGTGCGTTCCCCTTGTCAAATGTAAAGGTGCGTTCATATTAAAGGTAAATTCACACAAATTTTTTTTTCAATAATGGAGGTGTTTATAATAGTTAATTTAAAAATGACGGTTTTTAAGATATCTATCCATATTTAAATTATCTTGGTTAAAAAATATGAATAAGACCCAGTCTTGGACATCTCCTTTACCTATCTTTGCCTACTGAACATTCCGAATAGCCATTATGAAACGAATATTCGGCCGATCTCTAGTTGTTGCATGTAATGATATCGCGATCAACGTACAACGCGGTTACATTAACTAGACGCTTGACCATGTGACGTCAGTTTGACGACCTCCGTGGTGCAGTGGGCGAATAGCCGGCTGAGACGCAGGAGGTAGCGGGTTCGATTCCCGCTGGGGAACAAATGTTTTCATGATCTACAGATATTTGTTCCGGGTCTGGTTGTTTCTCTATGTATTATAAGTATGTATTTACAAAAAAAAAAGTATATAAGTATTCTATCAGTTATCTGGTTCCCATAGTACAAGCTCTGCTTAGTTTGGGAGTTTGGGGCTAGATAGCGCTGTGTGAAATGTTCAGAAATATTTATATTATTTATTTATTTGGGCGCTCAAGTACGGTGTGGAAAAAAACCTGCTCTTTTCGGCTGCTTTGCCTTTTTTATTATTGGATACAATTCCCTTTTTCTCATATTTGCTGACGGTACTGACATTTGCCGGGCGAGAAAAGGGAATGCGGGGAGAAGCGGGCGGGGACCCGCATTCCAGCGATGCGTCGAGTTAATGTGACCGCGTTGTAAATGCACAATATTTGTAACTTGGTGTTATTTACAAAGTTATTTATTTTGTCCTATAATGATTGATGGCGGTTCGATAGCTCGTGGGAGCTTATAAGGTAACCCTAGAGGAAATTGAGGATAAAGGAATTTGCGCACTGACCTCTTGAATCCTGGAACAGCTTTGATGATGGTCCTTTTCGTGCACACTTTGCGAGATCACCAGGGTCGCGGTATTTTATAGAACGGCACCAGATAAAGGGTAAAATAATTATTAGTATAAAAAAAGCGGAATTTAGCGGTTTGCGGTGTAACGGCGGTTTTAGCGGGTTTTTCAGCGATCGCGAACGAAGATAAATAATTCTGACCAGCCCGCGCGGTGGTGCGTAGGCTTCGGCACACGGTAAAAGGAAACGGTTTTATGGATAGAATATAGGTCAAGGGAAAGAGTTACCTTATACAGCAAATAGATGGCGTTACCAATGATTTTTCTTTTAATTGATCGAGCGAATTGAGATCTAAAAATCAACTTGGGCGATCCGCCTTGTATGTATGTATGTTTGTTTGTTTGTCCGAGAATAACTTTCAAAGCGTTAATTCGATCATCAGTGCAATTTGGTATGTAGTAGGAAGGTAGTGATGGCACAATCCTGGTGAGACTAAATGAGCTAAATGGGAGCGTTGTTGAGATATTGGGGTTAAAGAAAAGGAAAAAAAAAATAGACAATCAGGTCAAGTGAGAAATGTAATGAAAGGTCTTCAGTACATTTAGTTGTACATTTTAATTCTTATTTATGCTGCTGTGGCTTATAATTTTTATGTTATTAGCTGTAATAAAAAACTGAACATTGATAAAACTCACAGGATACACCAGTGACACCACAGTGATGTAATTTGGTATGCGTGTAGCTCTAGTGACACAAATACAGGGAAAAGTCTGAAAATCCAGAATAACTGCAATTCATACTCCAAAAAAGACTAACCACTTAACAGTAACTCCCGTTACTTGTAATTTGAATGGAAACTGTAGGTTTATTTCGTCGATAATTTACACTTTAGTTTACATTTTAACAGCCAAAATACATGATTTTTTTCTGTTATTATAGGAGTCTCGTGCGATCCCAGGTCGGGACGAATCATTAATCTATTTAAATTTGGTGGCATTTGAAGTAGCCGTTTTGAATTGTTGCTGGCTTAACATTAATATTCAAAACTATAAACAATTTATTTACACAACTACAAACTATCTCTTTCTTCCCAGCTATGTATCCCACAAGGTGGTGGGGCCAGCTTTCCTGAACGTTCTTCTCCACTTCGCTCTATCCTCGACGTCATCGTCGTCATCAGAAACTTGGCACTCTCTCATGTCTTTTGACACTTCATCTCTCCACCTTGTCTTGGGTCGGCCTCTAGATCTTCGACCAGGGATGGAAAGTTGTAGAGCCAAATTCCCTACGTAGTGAGGTGGCCTCTTCACGTGAGCGTGCCATCGCTCCCCCATACATGTTGGCGATGATGTTGACATTGTTCGGGGACACGACTACAAACAATAAACTACTAAAACAATTGACGAATATTTTAAGGACAAATTTTAGATACTTGACTACTACCTACTTTGACATTAGATTGGAATGTTTTCGTTTTAAAATAAATGTAACCTAATGCTGGGTACTCACATGCGGTCTTACTCTAACGAGCAAACACGTCGAGTAATAACAACGGTTTCAACATCCACGGGGACCCTGGAAAGCTGCTGCCACCAATCCAAAGTCCTACTCCGTTACTTCAAGGAGTTACGATGGCTGGGGTCAGGTTAGAAGGGGGGTAATGCACAATACACCCCAATGCGGGACGTCAGTGCAGATCTTTTATTCCCCCCACCCTAGAATTAGAACTACGGTTTCAGCATTAATCTTATCGAGCGGCGCGATGTTCAGTATTCACCGAACTGTTCGAGCCAAAAGATGTCTGTTCAACAAAGGAGACAGTGGCTGCATTTAGCAACGTCTCGCAATTCTTAATTCATTATCTTTTGACGTTCCATAAACAATCGAGTAATATCGAACGTGGGTATGGAGCTTAACAAAAACAATGATGTCCTCCTCCCTCCAAAATATTGTTGTTCCCAACAGGGTCCATAATAAACGTACCTATCAATTACCACCTATTCGACCTCCGTGGCGCAGTGGGCGAATAGCTGGCTGAGACGCAGGAGGTAGCGGGTTCGATTCCCGCCGCGGAACAAATGTTTGCATGATCTACAGATATTTGTTTCGGGTCTGGTTGTTTTTCTGTATAAGTACGTATTAACAAAAAAAGTATATAAGTATTCTATCAGTTATCTGGTTCCCATAATACAAGCTCTGCTTAGTTTGGGGCTAGATAGCGTTGTGTGAATTGTCCAGCAATGTTTATTATTATTATTACATTGTGGAATACAATAAACGATTGAGTATTATTTTAGGTGGAATGGGATATGGCCGAGAAAGAAAATAATCCTGAACAGTTTGCGATGAAACTCTGCTCGGAGCTGGGTCTAGGAGGGGAGTTTGTGACCGGCATCGCTTACAGCATCCGTGGACAACTGAGCTGGCATCAGCGGACGTATGCCTTCAGCGAGGCGCCTTTACCGATTGTAGAGGTATGTTCAAATAATAATGCTTTATTGTACACCAGGAACACTTACAAATCTAGTTAATGCTAAATACAATACTGCCGTCATATGAAGAAAAGCCGAAACTTACAACTTTGTCAAAAATGAGTTAGTTAAAGATTCAAAATCAGCAATCATAAAGCTCATTCATAAAGCTGTAACTCTAATGAATAGAAAGATACCATAACCATTTTCGTCATAACTGCGTCAAAATTTGAGGTTTTTTAGTCTGAAAAGCCATAATTTCAAAACTACGGCCGTTTATTTAAGTATTTATACTACACTACATTACTATATTTATACATCTTGCTAGTCATCTTGTACGGCGGCCGTAATTCCCATTTAAGGCCTTTTATGTTAGAACAACATAATATAATTTTAGATTCGCTTTAAACAAAAAGCCGCAATTAGCAAAGTTTTCTTTCTGACGACACTTGGCTACATTAAAACCAACGATAAGGCTGTAAGAAATGCTTTGAACATCTATAACATGGTACATAATGACAGAAGAAACAACAA
This sequence comes from Philereme vetulata, assembly GCA_918857605.2. NCBI lineage: Eukaryota > Metazoa > Arthropoda > Insecta > Lepidoptera > Geometridae > Philereme > Philereme vetulata. The sequence goes on from OU975420.1 coordinate 4,084,795, forward strand.
CAAACATCAAGAAAGTTATAAACCGTGACGTAATCAGAACCCATATTGAGACTTTTAAATCGTTTCATTTCACACATGCCAGGCGTATGCTCTGCGCCTAGCAGAAGATGTCTGTCTTCTGAATTATCGTTTAAATTGATGTTTTTTTTTTATTTTTTTTATTTTATTTTATTCAAAAGACCAAGAGCTACAAAAATATAACAGTTTTAAAATTATATATTTACGATAATACAGCCAATTAAAGGTCTCTCTAAGTAATACAGTGATAGTTCCTACAATTAACGTATCACAGTGACAATTTAAAATATAGTGATTGTGAATTAAGTAAAGTCAATGAGTACATAAAGATATATTTCAATTAAACAAAAATAACTAAGTACTATGTATACATATTATATTATGTTATATATTTGTGTAAATTAAATAAATATTATGTATTTAGTATATATTAGTATTTATTAGTATGTAATGTGTCTATGTGTATAAATATTACAAATTATAATAATTATATCTATCATAAGTTAGCAAACGGAATAAAGCAACTCATTCATTTTACCATTGATACACCAAATACCTATCGTTTATTGTATCTAAGTAAATACATATTACAATACAAGCATGCATGCATTTAGTGCATCAAGATAAACTAAAAAACCTGTGTAAGTAACGTTTAATTGCCATAAGAATTATTGGTCAACATTAAGCAGTTGACCAATTATTTTGGTGCGAAATAAAGATTTGCTAATATATTATTCATAATATCCACGCTCGAAAAACGTTTATTGTAAGTCGAACAAATTCGATTAATAGGGGCATTTTTAGCGTAGTTTGTGCTTTGAAGAGAGGGAGAAAAGAGTAAGCCACGAGTATGACGTGTGCGCTTATAGGGTGCGTTTATGTTAATAGCAGCTAAGAGGGCCGGGGAATCAATACCACCATTTATAATATTATATAGAAGCATCATGTCCAATAATGTGCGCATATCTTCCAATGACAACATTTTATGATAAATGCAGCCAGATTCATAGTCTCGATAGATTTTACTTCGGTAATTAAGGTGTCTTAAGAATTTACGTTGAATATTTTCTACTTTATCATTGTATATAATATAGTTTGGAAACCAAACACAACTTGCGTACTCCAATACGCTTCGGACATATGCATAATAAACAAATTTTAAACAAGCCAGATCAGTTTTGCAAGTTCGGATAACAGATCCAAGATTCTTGAATGCTTTATTTGTAATAATATTAATGTGTTCTGTCATAGTTAGCTTATTATCAAAGTTAACACCGAGGTCTCTGATCATATTAACTCTCTCTATAGGTATTCCGTTTAAAGTATACACGAATTTTATTGGATTTTGTCTCCGGGTAAAGGAGATTTGCTGGCATTTAGGGACATTAACCGTAATTTTATTACTATTATAATATTTAGAATGCTGGTTCAGAGTGTTTTGGAGAATAGAGCAATCGTGCAGGTTAGCAACTTTAATAAATATTTTTTTGTCATCAGCATATAGTAAGTGGTTGCAAGAATCAAAACACTTATATATGTCAAAAATGTAGGCATTATAAAATAAAGGCCCTAAGTGGGATCCTTGAGGGATTCCTGAAGGAATATTGATAAAATCTGATTTGAAACCCCCAACCATGAGGTAATCCAGCGCAAGAGATCGCCATGTATCCCTAATTTCTCTAACTTCGCCAGTAGGATGATGTGGTCCACACGGTCGAAGGCTTTTTCGAAGTCCGTGTAGACCACATCTACCTGCCCGCTTCCCTCCATGTTTTTAAGAACAAATTGTGTGAACTCTGCTAGGTTTGAGATGGTGGATCGACATTTAAGGAAGCCGTGTTGCGATTGACTAACCCTAATGGGGTTATTGTAGTACCCTATTGTAGTATAAATTTGGTAATATACTATTTTTTCAAAAATTTTGCTGAATGTATTTAAAATTAAGATGGGACGATAATTTTTTATTTTTGATATAGAAGACTTTTTGTGTACCGGGACAACGTTTGCCTCTTTCCATTTAAGTGGGTATGTTCCATCCAATAACGATCTTTCAAAAAGCATTTTAAGAGGTTTTACTTAGTATTCGGCGCAATTGCGAATGAATAGAGGCGATATATTGTCTGTACCGGGTGATTTATTAGAATCTACGGACTGAAATAACCTAAGTAGCTTATCTTCAGGTACTAAAACTTTACTTATCCCATGTGTATCATTGCAGATAGGTATATCAAGGGTAGATAGATTATATACGTTTGAAGGCTTAACAAAGACACTTTCGAAAAATTTATTGAATCCGTTACAAATATCCGGACCATTCGAGTAGTTAACATTGATTAGTGAAAGCGACTTAGGATAGTTAGATTTACCCCTCATCAGCTTGACATATTTCCACATTTTTTTAGGACTAACTTTGATTTCGTCCTGCATATTTGCAATAAACCTGGCATATAATTCCCTTTCTAATGTTTTTGCTCGTGATCTAAGTGTACAGAATTCTCGATAGTCCAAATCGTTCTTGAAATGTTTCCATTTAGCATGCATCTTAGCTTTTTCAGATAATATATTAGTTAAAGTTTTATTATACCAGATTGGATGGTTGTTATTTTTATATTTACATTTGGGACCATACAAATCAATACATTTCTCTATTTCATTATTAAAACAATCAACAGCCTGGTCAATGTCATTACAGGAGGAAAATAAGGTAGGCCAATCCAGTTGTGCGATATGTTTACGAATTATGTTAAAGTTGCATTTACGAAAGTTATATCGGATGAGAGGACTCTCTTTGAGGGGAACTAAACTTAAATTTGATACATCAATAATAAGAAGGGGTGGGCCAGGTCCTCATATACCAATGACACTTGCGACCTGTTCGTGGAAGCACAAAAGTTACTAAAAATTAGTTCAAGAGTATTACCGTAGGCATTTTTAGTGAAATTACTTTGTTCCAACCCCACAAGACTAAGATGATCCAATAGGTGTTGGCCAGCATTTTGAATCTCAACTGAACCCCGTTTTAAGTGTAATGGCCCCATACGCGGATTCCATTGTATATTAGGTAAGTTAGTCACCAACTATCAAAAAATTGTCGTCTGAGTATTTATTAAAAACATGCAAAATACTGTTAACTACATTATCTATCGATTCAGGTAAATTATTATTAGGTGCTATGTAAGTCAGAGCTATGTGTAAGCTTTTGGATGAACGATTGAATGCCTTCCCCGGTATAGTAACCCAGAGAATTTCAGCACGGGGAGTGACGTTATTGTTAATAAGCAAGGTAGGTTCAAATTCATTTCTCACTAATATCATAACTCCTCCTCCTCTAGTTGTATTCATAAGGATCAAGTCACGGTCCAGTCGAAAGACATCATATCGGGAGCTACAAATTTCACTGTCTAGAATGCCGCTATGTAACCAGCTTTCCGTTACCAAAACTATTTCAAAAGCATTTCTATGAAGTTCCCTATAAAATTCCAGTGTTTTATTACGAAGACTTCTTACATTTTGGTAAAAAATCTTTAACTTTATTGAAGCCATGAGGAATTGGTGACAATAATTACGATATATTTACTTGATAAATGACATGGTAAGAAGATCTTGCAACAATGTTTCCAAATCGAGATCAATTGATGTGAACCAAAAGCACAACAATAAAACATATCTTTTTTAGAGGGTAGTTTTGCAGCGTTTCGAGCGTAGATATGTATAATGAATAGTGGTTGTATCACAATTATGGTAAAATTTGCAAATATATAAGAGAGGCAATAAATCTGATAATATACTATGATTAGGTTTACTCAATTCACCAATAGACTTCACTGATAGATTATGAATGTGAAATGTGTGATCGACATGCAGTGTGCGCACAAAATATACAAACTGAAGTAATAAGAGAATGTAGAAAAAGAATAATAACGAAGTATAAAGTGTCATGCCAGTTGAATAACATAACAAACTTACCGCAAATGGACGACAAATCACTTTATTTTTTTGAGACCTTCGTCTTTGTTTATCGCGATTTTCGGTGACTTGTCGTCCCTTCGCACAAAAATCGAACAATTTCTAATCCACACATATTTGTACGAGTTAGTGGCAGCTCGACTTCGACATTTACTATGTAGGTTTTTGTTTTCTAAAGTTAAATGTTCATTAACAAATATTTTCTCCGAGCCTTGCAGGCCGATATCGTTTCGGGTGATACCGCGAAAGCGCCGGACGCCAGCTAGTATGTTGTCTTTTGTTGTTCGGTTTTTCAACTTCGCAATAATAGTACGAGGTATTCCTGGCTTGGGCCGTTTGGCTTGGATCCTAGTGGCGAATTCAATATCAGCCGCGTACACAGTGTCATCAACATGCTTCGCTATCTGTGTAACGACTTTGATAAGGTCTTCATTATGCGATTCAGGGACGCCAACAATTTCAAAATTCAATAGTTGATCCCATTGCTGTCTCAATCGCAATTCTACGCTTATATCAGAGCATTTATTTTTTAACTCGGCAATTTCAATCTCATATTGTTCCACTTTTTTACAATATTGTTCTGTGGAGGCTAGGCGCGTATCGAAGTTGTCCTGGCGGCTGCTAGAAAAGCCAGCTGAAGCTTCAATTTCACACAGACGATTCTTGATTTCGCCTAATGAATCGGTGATTTCAATTTTATCCGCAGAGATTTTCTTTAATTCAGACTTCATATTGTCTAAGTCAGTTGAAAATTTAACGAACTTCGCTGAAATAGCAGTGTCCACACTGTTTTTAATAGTTTCAGACAAAGTAGTCATCATTTCTTGCTGCTACTTTTTAAAAGTTGATTCACAAGTTGATAGATTGTCTACACAACTACAGGATTCCATCTCATGCGGCTTCCGTTTACGACCTTTGGTAATATATCTGGATAGATCAGGATCTGAACCGTAGCTCGTAGGAAGAGTGCGTTCCATGTTTTGACTTGCGCGAAAGCGATAAGCAAGCGATACGAAAGTTTTCTCGGTAGGACCCCTTCTTGCAGTGTTGTCGTCTCGATGCACGGTACGCCAGGTGTAGTATAGCGTCTCGCTCACTCACCACTAGGGAATGCAATCCCGATCCCGATCTCGTGTAATTTTTCGGGATCAATCCCGACGCATCATATGACGAGATCCCGTTCGAGATTGGACAGTGGTCAGCGACGCTACGCACGTCCACTCGGGGCGCAAGCGGCGCGTTGACTGACGGCCGCGAGGTGGCAGGAACGCTAAACAGCGTTAGAAAACTATTCCGACTATTTCCGAATATTAGCGACAGTTGACGATAATTATTTAGTTGGTAAGATTAAAGAATAAAGATTTTTATTTTCTTTCGAGTAATATGTTATTTTAGTTAACCTCACTATCACAAACAAGCAGTTATTAGCTTTTTCAGTCATCCGAATTTAACATTTTTTTTAAACTAGACGGGATCCCGAAAATTCCGGGATCCCGCGGGATTGATATTTCTAATCCCGCGGGATCTCGAATTTGCAATCTCGAGTCGGGATTGCATTCCCTACTCACCACTGAATGCTCCGCGAGTGACTGTGATGGGTAGTCCTTGCGTTAAAGCACACAGAATTAGCCGCTACTTGTGTGAAGATAGAGGTAGGAATTCCACGAACTAGTGTTAGATTTTATATGACTTATGCAATGTAGGAGCGAGGAACTGGAGGCGTCCGTTCGACTCGCCGACCAAACGCGTACCCGTACCGTGTACGACGACTATTTGAGAAATATCCTATCAGTTCACCGATTTCTTATGAACTGTACAGAAAAGAAATAAAGGAATTCTTTTGCCAAGCTCGGTCATGAGGAGTGTGAAATTTGCGAGCAGTTCGAAAATCATAATCAAAACTTTAAACAATTGCGTCACAGAAACTGTGACATCTGCAAAAACTGCAACAAACATCATGAACGTTACATCTTGGCAAGACAAGCATATGGCTTTTATCGTCAAACTGCTAAATCTGGTGCAGCAGCTGATGTAGGCTAGGTAGAGAACCCACAGAAGGTAATAAATGTTACCTAGGATTTATATGTTTAAAATAATCAAGTTTTGCCCTTGCCTCGTAGCTGTCAATTCAATGAAAGTTTTATGCCGTTAGGCTACAAAACGACAGATATTATGACTTTTGCTGCAATATGGCATGAAGCATTTTCTGTCAGGAAGAAATATGACATTATTTGTGAATTTAAAACCTTTTTGGAGCACTTCAGAGACCTTGCAAAGATAACTTTGTGACTCGATAACTGTGTGCAGCACAATAATAAAGTTGGGCATTACTTTCTTTCATGATTTACTTCATAAACTCTCACGAGACTACCATCAGCACCATCGTGTTCAAATATTTCGAAACTGATTTATGAAATTAGGTCTTTTTAGTTTGCTTATAAAATATGATTTTTATGCTTAAATAAAAGGGATAAAATAAGATTAAGAAGTGAACGGATCTAAAAATCAAAACCAAATAGGATTCAAATGAAAGCAATTTTTTTTTATTATTATAAACTAAGTTTCAGTAACACAAAGCATTTAGTAAAACGCTGGACTTCATTTTAGACAAAACTCCTACTTCTTATAAAACGTTACGATGCGTTACAGGGGTTAGAATCAACGTTTTACGTAACATTGTTTTTTTTAAATTTAAATAAAAAACTAGGGAATTAAAATCTCCCAAGTTAGCAACCCTTTCCGTTTATGTTTTACGGGGAATCACGATTGTATTGTACGTCATTTTTATTTTTTATTCTCAGAACTTGCGACATAATACAATCCGGGCCTCTTTAAGGTAAGAGTAAATAGGTTTCTTCCAGATCTTCGTGCTTCATCTTAGACCACGTCGCTTAGTGACCACATCGAGAATGTGGTCAAACGAAGAACTATCCAGTTAAAAAAAAAACGAGTGTGCTTTAGACACGACTGAAGCAAAACTTCTTTTGTTTCATCTATATGTATGGATATTTCTATCTTCATTAACTTATATCTCCTCAAATTCCGTTCGTCACGCCCGATCACACTTTTCGTAACGCTCTCGTCACGCATTCACCAGCTTACTCCCTAAGTCAAGCATGCGTAAAGAAGTTTTACTTCAAAAAACAAGTTATTATGTATTTCAATCTTTAAACAAACAGGGGTCTGTACGTTTTTCTGTAAAAGGAGTGGTAATGTTTGTTGTTTGGCACAGACGCCGTACCGGCAGCCGTCTGAAGCGGAGCAGTGGGCGCCGCACCTGGAGACCCTCACCAACGCGGAGATGGAGAAGAAGATCCGCGACCAGGACCGCAACACGCGCCGCATGCGACGCCTCGCCAACACCACGCCCGGTTGGTAGCCCCACATCACCACTACACACACTACACACTCTACATACATACATACAGTGAACGAAAACAACATATAAACTAAGCAAAACTGAAAATCATTGATAATACACTTTTTATTTTTAAAATTGATGGACGCAGGGCTGTGCATCGTAGGGCACATATCTAAGGTGTGTAACCTACGAGGCAACACTTTGTTATAGGCGATGGTCACCACTTAACATCAGGTGGGCCATCTCCAGGTGGTATAAAAGCTATATAAGTTAAATTAACAAATGATTGAACCTAAATAATAACTACTTATATAAGAAACATATTAATTAATAATAAATACATAGATATTTAGCGACAAATACTCAAATAGTGTTCTCTGACCCTACGTTTAAAAATGGCAAGTGACTACATACATACATACATAGACTAAAGTAAAAACGCTTTGAAATTCTGACGCTGATTCTAAAGTAGCAAAAACGCTTTGAAATTCATTTCTGATATTACAATTACGTTTTATTAAAAATCCTCCTTGTTACATAAAGTTAGAGTTTCGTTAGTTCCTATCCTGGCGCCAATAATGCTTCTTTTTTTTGCCGTTGCGTTTGGTGCTATTTGGCAGGTAATTTTCAGCAGTGGACGTCCTATGGCTGATTTGATGATAATTATCTTTTAAGATAACAGTTATCCAAAAAAACAGCGCCCGTATATCCGGATCACACCATGCACAAATTCACAAACTGCAACAATTTTGTCCCGATAACGCAAACTGAAACAGAACTCAGATCTAAACTGAATCGAGACTAGTAAAGATTATTTAATTGAAAATTGCACTCAAGTCCGCAAATTTTATAAAAATATTAACACACTAGCTGACCAATCCGCAGCTTCGCACGCGAAGTTTTTCAATAAAAACATTACCCTCCTTCTGCGCAGTTGGGTAAAAAATAGCCTATCTCACCTGGGGATAGTGCAGCTTCCCAACAGCGAAAGAATTTGTTAAATCGGTTCAGTAGTTTCGGAGCCTATTCAATAAAAACAAATAAACAAGTCATTCCTCTTTATAATATTAGTATAGATTAAGGGTAGGTACCTGATAACATCCGTATTTGCAAAATGTTTGCTGGAATACATAAAAACTAAACTAGCCAATCTGCGTTAAAGCATGTTTTTTTCGTTCACTGTAAAGATCGTACCACACTGACATTGGTCCTGAGACGTCGACTAGGCTTCTGTAGAACATATTAGCACCCCGAGTCGATTCCACTTTTTGGTGACAAATTCCTTTAAGAGGAACTGGTTGCATAAGGAAAGTGGCCAAGAGGTGGTGCCGAGGAATAGCCCGTTTTAAACCGATAATTAAAGAAAGATAGATTTAAAAACCTAGTTTATAAAGGGCCTCTCCATGAAGGACAACCACTAATTAACTGACCGGTCAGGCTTTTAAGTACAGAAGTATATATATAAATATTATTTAAATAAGGTTTAAATTCGGTAAATTAAAGCGGTTTCGAATCGGGGGGTTAACCGTGCAGCTGGACCAAAACAATATCTGAATACTTATTAGAACAGTATTTATAATGCACTTCCCTAAAATGAGCCTTTATCCCCTATGTTAAGTAAAACACATTTGAAATGAGCCTCAGTCCTCCTGTGTTTGGTAAAACACATTTGAAATGAGTCTCATTCTTTCTGTGCTTGAGAAAACACATTTGAATAGGCCTCATTCGGCGGTGTTTGGTAAAATATATTTGGAATGAGCCTCATTCTTCCTGTGTTTGGTATAATACATTCAAAATTAGCCTTTGTCTCACATTTGGAATGAACCTTAATCATTCTGTGATTAATAATAAAACACATTTGAAATGAGTCTCTTTCTTGTGTTTGGTAAAACACATTTTTATGGTGGAACCATTTTTTCTAGCATAATATACTATTATATTCTAGCTGGGATTGCTCGTAAGATTGCATGTATTCACGTATTAGTTGTAATATTTAATTATTTATTATCATTTTAATATTTTATATTGTTTCGTTTTTTAGTTTATAAGAGTTAAATTTATACATACATTTGTACTTAACTTTTTACAATATTTATACTTTCAAAGTATTATTTATTACTAAAATAAGTCAAAACTAGTTTAAAATGTTATTTTGGATACTAAATACGGTGGAAAGTTGAGATTGGACTTAATGTGCAGCCACTAGAACCGATACAGCTACAAGAAAACTTTCCTAGGATACTAACCTTAACTTTTAAAGTACGAGTTAGTCTCTAAAAAACAGTTAGTTCTCCTTAAGGTTGTATGATTACTAACTAGATAATTAGTGAATTGCCACTGAAAGTTTGTATAGGAATCCAACCACCTTATAGACTTTTTCTTATAGCTATAATCGTTCTAGCTATCACTTTTGCCCCATCTTCAGGAAGATTTTTAAATTTACTTCGATGGTTTGGGTATGACTTTAATAGTAGGTTTCAAACTGCGGGGTTAAAGTATTTAATTATTGACTGAGACTGTTTCTAGATTCAAGTTTATTCGCAATTTTTATTGTTAGCTCAATTTTTTGATAGTCAGTGGTCGAGTCATTGGTCGGAAAAATTACATTGAAAGTACATTAAAGGGGCGCCACGTCTTTGCCTCGTCCTCGCCTCACGTCTCTCATGTCTGGCCTGCGCCTTAAATTGCGCGCCCCAATACCACATTACGTCAATGTTAAATAATCTTTATTCATTGCAAGATTAATAACTCTATTCATTGCAAGATTATGAACTTTATTCATTGCAAGATTAATAACTTTATTAATTGCAAGATTAGGAACTTTATTCATTGCAAGATTAGGAACTTTATTTATTCATTGCAAGATTATGAACTTTATTCATTGCAAGATTAATAACTTTATTCATTGCAAGATTAGGAAGTTTATTCATTGCAAGATAAAGATATTATTCATAGCAATATTGCAAGAGAAGGATCTTTTATAAACGTACTGTTAGTTAATTTAAATTAGACGTGGTTTTTAGACTTCAAGATCTCTGCCATGGTAATCGTAGTTTCTGATACCTACAATGCAGCCAGACCAGAATAAATACCATATAAATGTTTATGTCTACGGAACAATACAGTACAACAGTAACATTGACATTGTAGCCTTGTTGGCTACAATGTTTCTACATTTTACGCTAAATATAATACTCTTATTTCGTAGGAGATACAAGTGAGTCTAGGAATATAAGTGTGAGGTCAAGACTAACTACGTATGTGCCTTTTGGATGTTATTATTAGTTAGGAGTGAAGTGTAGCTATGCTAGTCCCATCACAAATAGTGAATCTTCACTTCTGTCACTTATATGTAAGGTCGTTTAAGCTACACTAAGGGAAATCTAATAGGTCCGATTTGAAGTCTATCGTTTTGCATGCCGTGATAACTTTGTACGAACGTGTACACAATAAATCAAAAATCAACCACATAATGCCAAATATTATGTTATCCATGCGCTACACTATAACAATGAGTATAATTAATTAGCACCACGTTTCAACTTTATATTATAAAAATAAAAACCGGCCAAGTGCGAGTCGGACTCGCGCACGAAGGGTTCCGTACCACTATCTATAAAAACGATCAAAATAAAAATCACGTTTGTTGTATGGCCGGCCCCCTTAAATATTTGTTTTATTTTAATGTAATTATTTATTTTTAAAATGAATATATAACCAAATATTCTGTGTATATTTCAAGCGTCTACCTGTTGCCGTTATCGATATCGAGCAAAAACGAGCAAAAAATCACTGTTGTATGGGAGCCCCCCTTAAATATTTATTTTATTCTGTTTTTAGTATTTGTTGTTATAGCGGCAACAGAAATACATCATCTGTGAAAATTTCAACTCTCTATCACGGTTCATGAGATACAGCCTGGTGACAGACGGACAGACAGTGGAGTCTTAGTAGATACAGTGTAAACTCTATATAACGACACTCAAGGGACTGAGCATATTTTGACGTTATAGAGAGTTGTTGTTAAATGGAGAGAAGTAAAATCTGTATTAGAAAAAGAAAACGTTTATTTCTGATTTGTCTTGTTAAATTGTTTTTGTTGATTTGTGTTGTCTTGATTTGCGTATCATTAAAACTTTTTCGTCAATACACAGTGATTTTCTCTTACTGACCATGTTCACAATTTGAAAGTTTGTGAGCTACTAAGAATATGACAACGTATAGATAAAATCAATCACTTCTACTAACTACAATCTGCAGCTACACGTGCAAGAAATCCCATTTTGTAAACAAAAGAACGGATTTCTTAGAAAGTTTGGTGTGTATGATGCCGACAGTCGAGTTTATTATGGTCTAGGATAATAAAACGACAAAAGGATATACACAGCTGCGCAGAGTGTAGCATTGTATGCAAGACAAGCTAAACCAACCAAATCCGAGTGATTTCGACGCTTTAAAGAGTTTGTCGTTAAAACGAGTGACGTTACATGGAGTTTACACTGTATAATATAGAAAACGCTTTATTGTATACCACACTTAAATTAACAAATAATTTAAAACACTTAAAACTAGACAGGCGATAGTACAATTGGCGGTCTTATCGCTAAAAGCGATCTCTTCCAGACAACCTTTCAAAAAGTATAGGGTCCCGTTTTACCCTTTGGGTACGGAACCCCAAAAACTAGCTGACCCGTCCGCGGCTTCGCACGCTTGAAACTTCCCGTTCCCGTGGGAACTTCGGGATAAAATGTACAAAACTCTTGTCATAGTCATTGTTCTTTGGTAAGTATTTTGATACCAAATCCGACCTTTTAGAATGCAATGATTTTAGTGATGTATTATCTATGGGGGAGGCCTATGTTCAGCAGTGAATCTGCTAATCTGTTACTTTTATGTATTTTTTGTTATGATGCCGACCAATGATTCTAGCGCTGACTGTCATATGTTTATTATATTACATAAGATAAATTATTGTTAAAACTATATCAATGTTGCCTTTTCAAGTACAATTTCAAAAACTAAAGTACACATTATTCATTAATATTATATTATTGAATGAAAAATAAACAACACAAAAGTATACGAATTAGCCTGAAGTTTTGTGCATTTGTTTGATTTTTCATGCAATTTTTAAGGAACTTTTTAACTGTAAGAAAGTAAGTGGACTGTTAAAATTATATCACATTAAAGTTTTTGAAAATTTTATGTTTTTCGTTTCATTTTTAACCTTCATTTTCATAATCATAAAACATTATTTGGCTTGCGTGATTCAATTGACACAATCTGCTTACCCGAAAACATTGTAGTATTTACAATAGCGTAGAGATATAATATCTTAGATAGACGATTAGAAGTTAAGATTTGCACTAATTAGACATAAATAATTCATTGAACCTTCGTGGCGCAGTGGGCGAATAGTCAGCTGAGACGCAGGAGGTTCGATTCCCACCGCGGAACAAATGTTTGCATGATCGACAGATATTTGTTCCGGGTCTGGATGTTTTTCTATAAGTATGTATTTACAAAAAAAAAGTATATAAGTATTCTATCAGTTATCTGGTGCCCATAGTACAGGCTCTGCTTAGTTTAGGGCTAGAAAGCGCTGTGTAAAATGTGCAGCATTAAAAAAAATGTGTTTGCGTTTAGGATAGTCAACACAAATTTATCTTGCCTTGTTACCACAAAAAAGTTAAATAACTGTTTAACGAGTGTTTAAAAATTTCCTTAGTAATATTTGTATAGGATATTTTTAAACACACACTAAATTGTGTTTAATTTTCATTGTGGTAAGAAGACCCTTGTTGTATAAAACTAGAAAGCAAAGACGCGACTTTAACCAAAATAACATTATTTTAGAAATGTCTCTTTAAATTTCATGCTAACTTGGTATTTAGCGTGAACGAAATAACATTCATACTTTATGAAATTTTAAGTTATTAAATAACAGAATAGCGGTCCACCGTCCTGTCGATCAATCTGTACAGAAACGCGACGGAATGAACCTCAGAATAGGGCTATGTACGGGCTAAGAAACAGCGCCTGTTATATGCGTGGCTTTTCAAGTTATTTGTCAGAATTCTTACGTTAGGTCTTAGCTAATTATAACGCGTGCTTTAGTGACTGTTATCCATACTCAAGTCATTATGAAAATACTTTGTCGCACCACCTGCTCGACAATGTCAAATTATATGTCATGTAAACCTCACCGAAAGCAGGTGGTCAAATCCCTACGGCTGAGCCGGGAGTAAAGTTGTACTGAATTTCATTATGCCCTCGCGGCCATAATGTGATTTGAATTTGGAACCTCATCTGTATTAAAATTTGAACCAAAGATACCCACACAATAAGAATTTAATCGTCAATCGATCTAACCTCTGTACAGATTGCACCAACCTAGATTTGGTTTTTATTGTCTCGCAGAAAGTGTGAGAGAGTATTCTCGTCGTTGATAGCTATCTGCATCTGGGGCGTGCTTATATCCCTGTCTGCACTCAGGATTCTAATAACTCTCCCGCTCCGCTCGCGAGTTAACTCTAGAATCCTTCGTTACGTTCGGGATTCAATATAGCGCCCGTGACGTAAGACACTGCTTTATCCCCTCGTTTAATAATCTACTATAAAGCGTCTATGAAGAGATAGAGGGCGCTTGCCTTCTTTATCGTTAAACTCCGACGCAAAAAGAGTGGTATTATAAGTTTGACGCCTATATGTATGTCTGCGGCATCGTAGCTCCCAAAAAGATGCACCGATTTCGACACAGTTCTCGTTTAACTAGGATGTTTCGGAGTTATGTTAGTTATACGGGTCTTTTTTGAATTCTAGGTTTTTTAAATGTTAAATTTGACTTATTTTAAAAGAGTTTGGAATATGTACTGTTTACACTACATAACATGTATGTTTTTTGGCAACAGATGTGTCGTTGAATCGCGCAGTGAACCGGCTGATCCGCGCTGACGACGCGATGTTCCCGTCTACACCCGAAAAGAGGAGGAAAAAGATATAAGAAGTTCAAAGACTCGTCAAGCAATAATTACATGAAAAAAAGTATTTCAAACAGCTTTTTTAACTAGACTTGTCTTGATTGTTACTAATCATGGACATTAACAAAGGGAGATAGATAACAATAGCATAAAGTAACAATAAACCAATTAGCATAAAAAACTACATTCCAGTTCTTCAAATACTGTTAGCAGGTAAATATCGTGTGTAGTAAATATGCATTTTCATAATATGGCCTAGTTACAAAAATTATAATTTTGAACGAAGTTATGTTTTACAGCTATCTATGTAAAGATTATTTTACTTTGAGATAATAAAGCGCACAATCGAAGTTATGGTACTATCATTTATAAAAACTATTTCTTATGTATTACTCTTCCTTTAGCGAAATAAGTCAATCAATCACATCATTTCTTTCAGGAAGATTTCGAAGCCTACAATGCTATTTGATCGAGCGAAATCTCTAAATCAACTTCGGCAAATCGGCGTTGTTTGTATTACCCGTGCGCGATAAGTTGGGACCTGAGCGCGGTGACGTCATATTGGCGTGTTTGTATCGCCCGCAAAAAAGCGAACATAACAAGCAGCCGCCCGCGGCTTCGTCTTTGTTTTTTTAACCTAATTTATTATGTTACTCAGGGAGGACGCTGCTTTTTATCTAATCTTTTTTACACTATTTGAATAAAATAAAAATACAATGTTTAAGTTTATACATTTATTTTATCTATTATTTACATTATCTCATCTTCGTCACTACTTAGTGGATTTATGCCTTCTAGAGGTTGTTCTTCGCCCTCAGTCTCACTATAATCACTTGACGAAGAGGTATCCGATAAATTTACAATTAATTGCGATTATTCGTCTCTTGTAAGAGGTCATCATGTCACAACAAAAACTACAACAACAAAACAATGACACAAACTATAACAACAAAAACTACAACAACAAAACAATAACACAAACGAAAACTAAAAGCATTCCAGAGCGCGTCGTTACGTGACGTAGGCCAGTACGAGACTAAAAACCCTAGTAAAAAATAGTGATGCGAACGGTACAATACGGGCGCCATCGGGGAAGTGCAGGGGAAGCGGTCGGGAAGCATTCCTAGCAGGTCCCAAGTTATCGCGCACGAGTAATATTTATGTTTGTTTGTCCGAGGATAACTTTCGAAGCATTGATCCGATCATCGTGAAATTTAATACAGGTAGGTAGTGATAGCACAATTTTGGTGTGACTAAATGAACTAAAAGTGGTGGGGGGTTGTTGAGATATCGGGGTTCAAAAGGGGTAAAAAAATTTGAAAATAAGGCTATTAGATCAAATAGGACGTCAAATGAAAGGTATTCATTAGTACATTTAGACTCCGTTTTTATTTTTCATAAATTCTTTATAGTTTTTGAGATAATAGCCATAATAAAAACTAAACTTTGACAAAATTCATAGGTTACACCAGTGACATACAGTGCTGTAATTTGGTAAGCGTGTAGCTTAAGTGACACAAATATAGGCAAAAGTCTGAAATCCAGAATAGCTGCAATTTAAACCCCAAAAAATAGTATCCATAAATGTGAACTCCCGTTACCTCTAATTTGAAGCAAACTGTAGGTCAAGTTATGTGGTTATTTATTTCGTGGCACTATTTTGATAGTCAAAGATTACAAATAATATTTTTTTGTTTTAATCGGAGACTCGCGAGATCTCAGTTTGGGGTGAACAACTAGTTAACATAGTCGTTTAAGAACAAAGGTGGCAATCTAATTTCTCAGAATGTTGATAAATCGAAAAAAACGACTCCATTGAAATGTCCAACTGGAATCTGTTGTAGGTCATGATGGATTAAACGCTTAAGATTGGTCGAGCAAGATAGATTGTCGCCTTTGATTTTGACATTAGGCACATTTGATGCCAATCTCTGCGGTCAGTTTTTCGAGGTAGTTTGCTATGTTTGATCCTGATTAAATTATAATGTAGTGTCTTTTAAAATTTCCCGTGTTGCAGTCATAACAAATTTTTACTCAAAATGCCAGATTACAAACTATGATTCTATACGACTCATATATTGCTAATAAACTAATTTGGTGGTTAAATATATTGCTTAAAGAGAGCTTCAAGCTAAGCTCATAAAATAAGCTTCTGTTTTGGGGCTCAGAGTACAAACTACAGTAGCACAAATTACAGAATTGCACGATTTTTAAAAGCAATATTATTGATAATATACTTACCTTTTAATAAAATTATCAATTTACTTACCTATTATTCAATTTTATTTTATTAGTTACAACGTAATGCATGCTGCATTACGTTGTAACTAATAAAATAAAATCAATAAATAATATTCCTAAGTATAATATAATCAGAGATTTTGGAAAGAAAGGTACCCACTAAGAAAAATCCTAGGCCCAAGTGCGATCAAAAGATCGATGATAGGAAGAATCGGGAGGTAGCGGAACTGAACTAAGTGGCGCTGAACGGACCGGGCGGCTGTAGTGTTGATAGCCAAGACCCCCCCGAAGCGTCGGCGCTGATACGCCAGGGTAGTAAGTATAAACAAGGGCAGGGTAGTAAATTTAAACAATTAAAGGTAGGGTAATATGAGCAGAGACGGGTTAGTAAGTATAAACAAAGCCAGGGTAGTAAGTTTAAACAATTAAAGGTAGGGTAATATGAGAAGAGACGGGTTAATAAGTATAAACAAATCCAGGGTAGTAAGTTTATACAATTAAAGGTAGGGTAATATGAGAAGAGACGGGTTAGTAAGTATAAACAAGGGCAGGGTAGTAAGTTTAAACAATTAAAGGTAGGGTAATATGAGAAGAGACGGGTTAGTAAGTATAAACAAGGGCAGGGTAGTAAGTTTAAACAATTAAAGGTAGGGTAATATGAGCAGAGACGGGTTAGTAAGTATAAACAAAGGCAGGGTAGTAAGTTTAAACAATTAAAGGTAGGGTAATATGAGAAGAGACGGATTAGTAAGTATAAACAAGGGCAGGGTAGTAAGTTTAAACAATTAAAGGTAGGGTAATATGAGCAGAGACGGGTTAGTAAGTATAAACAAAGGCAGGGTAGTAAGTTTAAACAATTAAAGGTAGGGTAATATGAGAAGAGACGGGTTAGTAAGTATAAACAAGGGCAGGGTAGTAAGTTTAAACAATTAAAGGTAGGGTAATATGAGCAGAGACAGGTTAGTAAGTATAAACAAAGGCAGGGTAGTAAGTTCAAACAATTAAAGGTAGGGTAATATGAGAAGAGACGGGTTAGTAAGTATAAACAAGGGCGGGTTAGTAAGTTTAAACAATTAAAGGTAGGGTAATATGAGCAGAGACGGGTTAGTAAGTATAAACATAGGTAGGGTAGTAAGTTTAAACAATTAAAGGTAGGGTAATATGAGCAGAGACGGGTTAGTAAGTATAAACAAAGGCAGGGTAGTAAGTTTAAACAATTAAAGGTAGGGTAATATGAGCAGAGACGGGTTAGTAAGTGTAAACAAAGGCAGGGTAGTAAGTTTAAACAATTAAAGGTAGGGTAATATGAGCAGAGACGGGTTAGTAAGTGTAAACAAAGGCAGGGTAGTAAGTTTATACAATTAAAGGTAGGGTAATATGAGCAGAGACGGGTTAGTAAGTATAAAAAAGGGCAGGGTAGTAAGTTTAAACAATTAAAGGTAGGGTAATATGAGCAGAGACGGGTTAGTAAGTATAAACATAGGCAGGGTAGTAAGTTTAAACAATTAAAGGTAGGGTTATATGAGCAGAGACAGGTTAGTAAGTATAAACAAAGGCAGGGTAGTAAGTTCAAACAATTAAAGGTAGGGTAATATAAGAAGAGACGGGTTAGTAAGTATAAACAAGGGCGGGTTAGTAAGTTTAAACAATTAAAGGTAGGGTAATATGAGCAGAGACGGGTTAGTAAGTATAAACATAGGCAGGGTAGTAAGTTTAAACAATTAAAGGTAGGGTAATATGAGCAGAGACGGGTTAGTAAGTATAAACAAAGGCAGGGTAGTAAGTTTAAACAATTAAAGGTAGGGTAATATGAGCAGAGACGGGTTAGTAAGTGTAAACAAAGACAGGGTAGTAAGTTTAAACAATTAAAGGTAGGGTAATATGAGCAGAGACGGGTTAGTAAGTGTAAACAAAGGCAGGGTAGTAAGTTTATACAATTAAAGGTAGGGTAATATGAGTAGAGACGGGTTAGTAAGTATAAACAAGGGCAGGGTAGTAAGTTTAAACAATTAAAGGTAGGGTAATATGAGCAGAGACGGGTTAGTAAGTATAAACATAGGCAGGGTAGTAAGTTTAAACAATTAAAGGCAGGGTAATATGAGAAGAGACGGGTTAGTAAGTGTAAACAAAGGCAGGGTAGTAAGTTTAAACAATTAAAGGTAGGGTAATATGAGCAGAGACGGGTTAGTAAGTGTAAACAAGGGCAGGGTAGTAAGTTTAAACAATTAAAGGTAGGGTAATATGAGCAGAGACGGGTTAGTAAGTGTAAACAAAGGCAGGGTAGTAAGTTTAAACAATTAAATGTAGGGTAATATGAGCAGAGACGGGTTAGTAAGTGTAAACAAAGGCAGGGTAGTAAGTTTAAACAAAGGCAGGGTAGTAATGTAATAAACAAACAGTTGTCATCAAATCTCCAGCATTCTCTACATATTAGCCATCGGCCGGGTACTCCAGTGTTGAAGTTTTAAGGCCACCCAAAAGCGACCGCCATCGCGATAACTTTTATAGCCCCGGCTGACATGTAGACCATGCCTCTGAAAATGATATGGGCGGTCACCCAAGGGCTGATGGAACGTGAACAGTTTGGATAATCACCGTCATCGTAATGCGCAAGTTTAATGACAAAGCATCGACTTCTTTATTTTAATTTTTAACCCCGACACAAAAAGTGGTGTTATTCGTTTGTCGTCTATATGTGTCTGTGTTTCTGTATGCCTGTAAGGTATCGTAGTTCCCAATCGGATGGACCGATTCGGACGCGGTTTTTTAAAATAGAAAGCTAGTTTAACAAATTTAAAAACGCAATTAAACAAAATCTTTATAAAAAAGCCTACTATAAAATATCGGATTATTTAGATGTTATAGAAGCTTGGGATTGAAATTACTCCAACTTGTTCAAAATGTTACAATTTAAACGTAATTTATTTCCTGTATTGTTATGTATTGTAAAAGGATCATTAAAAAAAACAACCAGCCTTGTTTCCTGCCTTTATTTCCTGGCTTGGTCGCGAAGGAACAGGCAGTAAAATTGACGTTTCAAAGTGATCCTTCTGATTTTAATGAATAAAAGATTTTGACTTTGACTTTGAACTGGGATGGTTCTTAGCTTCAGTTTCTAACTCCCGATGCAAAGCTGGGGGTGGGAATTTTCGATTTTGTAGATATTAACTTGTGTAACACGGGCTTAAATTAACGAGTGTAAGTGTTCGAACGCGTCCTTTAGCGCGCTTCCCGCGCGCCTCCGCCAAACTGAGAGGACAGATGGCGCGAGAGTCCGCCTAAGCCCAAGGCCTCGACGTACGTGCCGACGTTTATTGCATTTTTATTATTGTTTTACTCATTATTTGCCGGTATTGTATTGCATAATTCCGAATATAGTTTTTCCTGCCTCTGTAGATCCTGTTTCGAACTTTATTCCTCCAAAATCCCCTGAGAAAACAGTTTCTTCACACTTGTCCTAATCCTAATCCACCCCATTCATGGACACATCTTGATACCTACTCTGTATGGCTAGTTAACTTACGGTAAATGTATTTCTTTTCTTTTTTCCAATACTCTTAAAAAATAAATGTTTATAGACGAAAACCCGGCTACGTGAAAGCTGGAAAGAAGTTTCACAGTTCGGAGGCTAATTATAAAGTTTTCATTCAAAATAGCCTCCGACCACAGCAGTAAACACTAACCCCTCACCGTAGACGGGAAAAAGTTACTTAATATCATGAATAGAATCACCCGTTTCCGGTAAACATACCTACGTACGAACGAACACACACTGTCGCAGCCGCGACTCACAAACCTATAGCCATTCATACGCACATCACTACAAAAATTGTTGTTTTGTTTGTTTTTTTAAGCTTGCGGCTTGCGTTTAACCACGATCTCGCCTGGTCGTAAGAGATGATGCAGTCTACCATGTGATGCATCACGCTTACTTATAAGAAACATATTCACTCACGACTTGAAGACATCCAGCGTAATGTAAATTTTAAGTTACTCAGCGCAGTGGGTTCTCCAAACCTATATTATAATATATTGTAATACAAGGGCTGAAAGCGATCATTTACTCCCGAGATATTATGGCGCACTTACTTACTATCCTGGCGCATCAACCCCGAAGCGGGTCTTGACCTCCGACACTAAAAGACGCCACTGGTCCCTATTTTGCGCCACTTCTTGCCAGTCTAACACTTGAAGAGCGCGACGGTCTCTCCACCTCATCCTTCCAGCGATATCTGGGTCGGCCGACTGGCATTCCTAGATGGGCACGTTTGGCAGCACGATCGTCCCCCATTCGCTCAACGTGGCCGAGCCAGCGTAACCGATGAGATTTAATTTCGCCTATGATGTTGGGCTCGGCCACCAGTTCCGCTACCTCCCGATTCTGTAACTGTACTGTTACGGATATTATGGCGTACGAGCGAGCAAAATGATGAAGTTCGCAAAGCGTAAAATCTGAAATTAATTGATAGATTAAGGTTGCTGGGAGCCGTTGGGTGCAAACCGCACCAGATCGGTCGCTTCGGAAATCTATGGGGGAGACTTATGTTCAGCAGTGGACGTGATTTGGTTGATATGATCATGATGATATATATATGCAATGATTACGGGAAAATGAAGCAAATTCTCAATCTAGATTTATTTGAAATTTCTTGATTTGTTGGTCACATAACTAGATGGAGCTGCTAAATTACCATACATTAAGGAAGATTTGGAAGATGATACGCGAGACTTACGTACTTGAATGGTCTTAGGTATTTTAAACATATCACAGGCATCTCACAAAATAGGTTTAGGTACCTCGGCATTATCACAATTCATTGTAGTGATATTTGTTACTTTTTATCGATAGAAAATAAATCATTATAATTGCATTTTATTTATTCGATAAAAAGTTACATACAGTTTTACATAAAGGAGTGTTTATTATTATATAAATATTAGCATCCATTTCATGCGAACACACTCGCTGTCTCGCTCTCTCTCAATCGGCCGTTAACACGGCACAATAGTGTCTCCTTAAAGTTCATCATCATCATATCAGCCGTAGGACGTCCACTGCTGGACAAAGGCCTCCCTCATTGATCTCCAGGAACTGCGGTTAGAAGCGGCCTGCATCCAACATCGACCTGCGGTTCTTACCAAGTCGTCTGCCCATCTTGTGGGTGGACGTCCTACGCTGCGCTTGCCGGTCCGTGGCCTCCACTCGAGAACCTTTCGGCCCCATCGGCCCCATCGGCCATCTGTTCTGCGCGCTATATGGCCTGCCCATTGCCACTTCAACGTGCTAATCCGTCGGGCTATATCGGTGACTTGAGTTCTCCTACGTATCTCCTCATTTCTGATTCGATCCCGTAGAGAAACCCCGAGCATAGCCCTCTCCATAGCTCGTTGAGCGACTCTGAGCTTATTCATAAGGCCAATAGTGAAGGACCACGTCTCGGTTCCATATGTCATCACTGGTAACACACACTGATTGTAGACTTTCGTCCTTAAAGTTAATTATTAAGCTTTAAAAACAGTGTAAAACAATAAGCAGTGAGTGTGCTACCTGAATACATATATAAATACATAAAGGGACTTTCAATCAACGAGATTCCCTAACAAGAAGTATTACACAAGAGGTGTCTCGGTGCTTAGAGACATTCGAGCCGCTTTAAATTATTTAGATACTTAAAGACCCGTCGCTTTTACCTTAACATAATTTATTATAAATTAAAATTGTGTAATGGCCGAGGTCACGAAATAAAATTGCTAATTCTATCTGACTGGTCTTCACGATACAGGCTTGCCTAGTGTGAAAGGGTAGTGCCATCTGCCTCAAACTGTATAAAATGTATATCGCTATTATACCAGACATCTTAGGTAATTTACAAAAATTATCTTCATGTTACTCTTATTGATAAGTTTTTGGCTGCAAATAAATATTTTTCCATTTTCATTTTTTAGTATAAACACGGGATTTATCACGTACCGTTTTATCGGTGCTTCGACCGACAATTTTCGGTTCAGTTCGTGAACCTTCATCAGGGTGAGTGCGATCCACTCCAAACCACGTCTCGCCTCACACCCCGAAAATTCCTTGTTCATAATAATCACACTAATATTAAATTCGAAAGTTTGGATGTTTGTTTATTTATTTGTTTGTTACCCAATCACGTCGTAACGCCTCAACCGATTTCGATGAAATTTAGTATGTACGTAGATTATAATCTGGACTACCACATATGCTACTTTTTATCCCATAAATCCCATGAGATAAAAATTGGGTGTCAAGTTGCAACAGCGAGTCGCGGACAACAGCTAGTGTTTGAAAGGAGTCACTAAAGTTTTCCAACTATGAAACAATATTTTATAGTTATACTAACACAATTACACCCTAATTACCGTATTTTTACAACCTAGTATATTAATTAAAGGCTGTTTCACGTATTGTTGTTAAAATCAAACTACCTTGCAAGTCTAGCAACAAATTGCTGCCTCATTGAGATTCCAAGCGCATTCGTCAAGTCGTCGGTTCCAATGCCATATATGGAGACGTTACTCTTTTGGCTTTTTTCGTTCTTACTTCCGGCTTTTTACCCAGCTATTTTAATATAGTTTTCATCAATAAATAGAGTGATTCAAGAGAAAGGTTTATAATGTATGTATAATACATACATAGTAACTGCGAAAGTAACTGTTTGTTTGTTGGTTTGTTTGTTATCTTTTCATAACTTAACGGCTGAACGGATCGTAATTAAATTTCGCAAGGAGATGGATTATATCCTGGGGAAGGACATATGCTACTTTTTATCCGATTGCGCAAAGAGGGTAATGTTTTTATTGAAATACCATGCATGCGAAGCCGCGGGCGAGTCAGCTAAATTATAATAAAACTATGTATTGCATATGTATAAGAATTTATAATAAGTTACGAGTACCAAATGACGTAATGGAGTTACCATTCCATCAATTTCAATATAAACTATTCACGTGGCTTTATTATTTTGTAATTAATAAGAATTGAAAAGAACTTTGCAAGGCCTAACCGGCTGATAATATTTTTAAGCGCTATCATATTTAATTTTTAGACCTCATTTTGTAACTTATTATCTGCAAAGAATAACTGACTTATGATTATGACAGACGGACAAAGTACACAACGTACATAACGGCTCGAATACTTATATCAGACCCGTCAACGGCCGCAGTAGGCCCCTCTCTTTTTTTAAATACAATTAATTTGGTCGGCCGAGTTCGGCCGTCAACGTCCGAGCAAACCGCGACCGATGACGGTGTATTTTTGAGTCGTTCCGTTTTTACCATTTAGGCCTGGAACACTAAAAAGTTGTCTCTCATATCCCTCTACTCAGTTTAGTCAGTATAATTAGTTTTTGTATGGTTTAGCGGAACTCGAATTCGTCGTAAACACGGTTCGTAGAGCAAGCGTAGCAGCGCTACGCTAAGTGCTACGGTCCGTAGCGCGCCGTGTGAGCGTAGCAATTAGGAGATCCTACTACTAACAGACGTTCCGGCCTACCGACCGACCGACGCGACGCGGCGCCCGTAGGATTCCGACCAAATTATTATATTATACAACTCCGAATATTCGTGGGATGTCCGTATACAAGGTGCCCCGAAATACATGTTTCGAAAAAGATTCTGCCCATGAAATTTATAAACTTTTCATCAACCAGTTTTTTTTAGACTATTGCGCCTTGCCTACTTACCTTAAACGTATGAAATAATAGCTGATACACTGTTATTTTCAGGAGAAAACAGTCGATTTTTACCAAGTAGATTGTTACCTGTAGATAATGGAAAAAAAATTAAATTAAAAGACATTATTAAAAAAATGCACAAATGGATTTGTTGCCTTAATCTTACCGGTCTTTCTTCAGCGATAAGACCGTCTATTATCCTTACGTTTAATTGTTTATATTATTTTTGTTTTCTGTAATTTTATTTTCATTTATTTCTAATAGTACATAACTAACATTTGTAATATGTTTTTGACATACCAATATAATGCAAAAAATTAATACTGAATACTGTTTTTGTGTTTATGCTAGACACAAAAAATAAGTAGGTATAATGGATAATTTTTATTCATTCATTAATTAATTCTGCCCGGTGATTGATCACGAGGAACATGAGTAAATATAAGGTTCAAAAAGATTTAATTAAATAAAGACATTTTACGAAATTAATTAATCAAAAGCAGAAACACAAAATTTATTTTATTGTAAATACTAAATGAAACCTTTACGGGTTCCAGTAATAAAAGTGAGATAAAGAATGGCAAAGTAGAATGCCTAAGAATACTCATATATTTTAATGAAAAAGCTCTCAAGTGCGTTATTGAAAAACTTAAAATTATCGTGTTGTACGCAACCAAGCTTGAAAAATATGAAACGACTTGAAACTTCGGGCATTACAAGTCAAATAATAAAATAGTTTTTGTAACTTTAAATTGCTCCCCAGATCGAGCTGGTGAAGGGGCATTCAACTTTTACTGACTTATGTGTATGTTTTCGTTTACAAACCTTTGATTCCCACGCAAATGGGTCTCGTGTCTCTCGTCTTGGTGTGAAGATTTATAGGATTCACCATAGAAGAACAAAATTCAAGTTTGTTGAGAAAAACAGCTAGGGCGCATGCGCGTAGCGTACCAATCTGCTGGCCTGTCAGAGACGATGGCAAGATGTGTAGACAAGAGAAGTTATCGATAGAATATTTTCGATACTTTGATGATTACGCAATACTTATAACGCGTACGTTAAATACGTCTTGCTAAACGTTATTTAGGTATAACTTATGCCTTATGTTATTTCTTCCTTTTTTTGCAAATGACAGATAGAGAAAAATTAGTTAAAGTCAGACCATTTTAATAGGTAACATTTCACGTCTGTTGACGTCTGACAGTTTGGTACAACTCGTACCGAACTCGTACTCGTATCGGTCATTATTACAATAGATATGTAATCGTAATTGAAGAAAGTTAAGCAATTCTCAAGAAAATAAGTTCTAACAAAACGAAAAAATATATTATGTTATGCCCGCCGTTACAAGGATACGTTGTTGAATTTTGATGAATTGTCAAATGTTACCTATTAAAATGGCCTGACTTTAGTAATTCCGAAGTTGTAGTTCGGCTCCCCGTTTATGTAATGGAGATACAGTAATGTTGGCGCGATTGACGCTCTTAGTGAAAACCTGTCGCGAGATGCATAATCAAGATGTTTTTTTATACATTATAGGCTTGCGTTTGATCACGATCTCGCCTGATGGTAAGCGATGATGCAGTCTACAATGGATCGCGCTTGCCTAAAAGAAACCTATTCACTTCTGATTAAGCTTCTGCCCGCGGCTTCGCACACATGGTTTGTCAATAAAAAGTAGCATATGTCCCAATCCTGATAATAATCTAATATACTTTCTTTGGCATTTATAATATAATTTGTATAAATTCTCAATTCAAATTCTATTCTCAATTTTAAAAGTCACCCACCGAGATTTGGTTTCTGAGTGATTTGAAAACACTTGAGAGGATGATAGTTTTTGAAAATAATTTAGCATTTGCATTAAGCAATTGATAAGCGTTTCAGGTACCTACTTATTAAATGTCGGGTGGTTTTCAAGATACATAATAGGGGGTAGATATATCAATAAAATTATCTAAGACAACCAAACAAAATTTGTTTGGTTGTTTTTTTTTTTTTTTTTTTTTTAATTTTTTTCTCAAAACTAAAGTTTAAACGGTTATAATTATTATTAATTAGTTAATATTAATATAAGCAAAAGTCGATGTAAGCTTAATATAACCTTTTACGGCTTTGCGTAAAACAGTTTGTTTTATTACAGCTATAAAGCACAACATTTCAAAAGCTACTGCTCGCCGTTTCAAACTTGCACTTGCACATGTTAGCTAATATTATATGAAATACCAATTAATAATGAGCGAATTGATCTCCTTCTTCTTTTTCTTCGAGTCAACGATTCACTTCTCAATCACAATAAGGATGAGTAAAAATAAACCACTTCTAATGCGTTGTCAGTGGCTAAGCTTAAGTCGTCGTTTGTGCATGGATTCCCCGCAGTCTTAGCCAGTTAGTTAATGTAGAGTCCCCCATCTACACAGATTCTTCATGCACCGACCGACTTAAGTTTGGAGTCGGTTCATGGACTGCCAAACTGGCCACGGAAGGTCGTGTCCTGAGGGAAGATGTTCCTTTGGCGCAATAAAGTCATGTGGAGGTGGGTATTTTTCCTTCCATAGGTTAAGCTTTGCGGTGGCCGGGTGGTTACCAACAGCGTGTGTTTTACGTAAAAAACTTTTACGACTGATAACCGCAGAGGGGTCGGCCGCGAAAGCGTTGGCGCGACGACATCAGCGGATTCGAGAAGGAATGGTGGGAATCTGCCAAGGATCGCGATAGGTGGAAAGAGTTAGGGGAGGCCTTTGCCCAGCAGTGGGAAAATGTAGGCTAGAAAAAAAAAACCGTAGAGGAGATGTCGGTTATCATTTTCTTGTTTCAGCTTTTCAATTGTACAGGCGACATACCATCTTACGGAAGGTGGAGCAATGCCTGCTAGCAGGTAGACCATATTGAAAGAAGTAGATTTCAGGCAGCCAATTATTGTACGACAGGTGTCGTTTAGAGAAACATAGACATTTTTAGAGTAATGTGACAGGTGCCACATCTGACAGGCAAACTCACCAGCGGAATAAGAAAGTTTCGGGGCGGACCACCAGTAGTTGTTAGGATAATTATGACAATAATATACCGAAGCGAGGTAGTTTCAATAAAAACAGCTACCTATAGTGATATTCTAAGATTTTAAAAACATCTCAAAAATTGTCCCGTCTAGGCTTGAACATTTTTGAGTGTCCGTTTTCCGTAAGAATTTGGATAACACTGTAAAAATAAAAATACTATTATAGTGATATTTAAAGATCTGTTATAAAGATTGTTTTAATTTACTCGCATTTGAAACGTGTTGTGTTATGTGTCAAGTAAGTTATATGTGTTACGTGTTGAAGTAACCGTTATACTCGGGTGTAAATGATCAATTGTATAACAATGTACTATTGTTGCAGCTAAATGTACAAAAATGCAATGTCATTCACTACTAGTGATGTGACATGTCGATAAAATGATCATTGCAAACAACTATGGCACGTCCCTAATAGCAGATTTCAGCGACGTTCAGACTTCAGTGTGATAAAATGTTCGAGGCGGGCGGGATCCGTCCGGACTCAAACCATCCCGCCATCGCGGTTTATTTAAAAAATATAACTGTCAAACTAAATATTTAAAATAATAATTAGTAATTTACCTGGAATAAAACTTTCAGTTAGTTTCGTTTGTTTTCGACTGTGCAAACTGTTAATTGTGTGTTTTAGGAATAGTTCAGCATTGAGAATGGTTATGGAACTTTTGATTAAGGTAAAGTAGTAGAAACTATTTATTTTTCAGATTATAATATTTACAATTTATTTGAGAAGATTATGTGTCTGCAACTAGATATTTACAATATTCTATGAAATGGCGGCTTATTGATATTAATGTTTGCACAGACATAAAAATTGACGATGGTGTTCGTTTTCAGCTAGTTTAGGTTGTTATCGTCGATAAACTGTTTTAGGCGTGTTCTTAAAACGTAAATATCAGTTACTGATACGTCCAAAGCAATGAAATTGTGATTAAATGGTACTTACCAGAGGTTTATAATAGGGAGACGTTTAATGGGCCGTTAACTGACTGCTCGGTAGTTATTAGATGTACTAATAAAATACTCAAATCTAAGAGAGAGTTAAATTGGTTACTCGATCCTACTAATAAGCAAAATCATAACATTCTTAACGCCTTTGGTTTGGACCTGGGTCTTCTTTCGCTACAATTCATTTATTCCTTACTTACCTTCTCAAGCGTAATTTATTCTGTACGTGATAAGATTATTTTTCAGAAAGTCAAAAAAAGGCCATCATCGGTAGCCCTTTACATTCCACAGCTGGGGATATGCCTCTCTTCGTTGTTACCATTTGCTCCTGTCTTGCGTTTATTTGACCCATGTACGACCTACGGTTTTTGCTGTCGTCCAATCTTGCCAACATGAACTTAGAAGGCCATTTCCGTGAAATTAAGTAATCCAGTCAAATTCAACTTTCGATTTAATCTCGATGCCTGTTAACGCAGCGTTTGACGTAAGGAGAAGCTATGCTCTAAGCTGTAAAACGACAGAAAGTTCACTAAATTTAAAATAACGAGAAATGGGTTACGGTTACGTAACATAATCTAATCATTATTGTATCACGTCGCGCAAACAATGTTAATCGGAGTAGTCTAATTTCCTATTGGCGACGAGTTCGGCTGTTAGTATGCTGGCTATACTTATAGCCTAGTTACCTTTATCGTATACTAGCTGACCAATCAGCAGCAAACGCTCGCGTGGTTTTTCTATAAAAACACTACCCTCCTTCTGCGCAGTTGGGTAAAAAGTAGCCTATGTCACCCGGATATAGTGTAGCTTCCCAACAGTGAAAATTTTTTTAAATCGATCCAGTAGTTTCGGAGCCTATTCAATACAAAAAAACAAATCTTCTCTCTTTATAATATTAGTTTTTTTTCTTTATTTTTAATGAGGGGTTTTGTCACACAGTCACCTCCGTACAAAAATGATACATTTATAACAATAAATTAAATCTGACACCAGAATGAACATGTTTCGCTATTTAGATGCTAGTGAAACTATATCTGCAGACAGTGTAGATACAGTTTGATCAGCATTTCTGCTTCCTCGGAAAGCGGGACCACTAAAATGCTATTGCACATACCTACTCCATAACTAAACCTAAGCCTAACATCTTGTCTTTGTGACTCATTCCGAACACACTCCGTCAGCACATGATGAACGTCTTCTTCAAATATTAGTATAGATATACATTCTATGAAGCAGGGAAAGAAGGTAAATCCATATTTTCATAAATTCACCTTTCCATCTAGTTGTCAGCTTCAATATTGAAATAAAATTATTCACAAATTATGAGTAGTAGAGTTTCTTGTGTAAATGCTGTGTTTGTTTGAAGGTTATGGTTGTCGGTGAAATTACAGGCACATGAGGCTTAATGTATGGCTCAAGTTGATGGACAATGCCTCGTAGTACACACTGCTAAGGTGCGTGACTTACGAGTCAATTCCGTTACAGGCGATGGTTACCAATTAACATCAGGTGGGCCATAAGCTTGGCCATTTTGGTGCAGTATAAAAAATATATGATTGCCACCAGGCGCTATTTGTCAGTCTATTGTTATGAATCACATGAATTCCATCACGTTTTTTCGTAAGAATTAAGAACTATTTCAATTCCTTAGTAATAAAGGTATCTGTAATTTTGATAGAAGTACAGCTAATGTCAAAAGTAGGTTTTAGTTGCAGGTTTACGTACAGTTTTAGCTCAAAAAAAGTTCATTTTACTCTCTCTAATCGCACAAAATCTTACACTCATCATCATCAGCCCACATTAATCTACTGCTGGACATAGGCCTCTCCCAATACGCGCCACTGAGCCCGGTCTTCGGCTCTTCTCATCCAATTTCTGTCCGCCACCTTTCTTATGTCATCGCTCCATCTTGCCAGAGGGCGGCCCACACTACGTTTGCCAAGACGAACTTTCCACTCAAGAACTCGTTTACCCCAATGGTTGTCAGTTCTCCGGTATATATAGATAGATAATTTCTTTATTGCACACCATTAAAAATAAAACAAACAAAAGAGAATACAAAATTAAATCAAAGGTACAATGGGCGGCCTTATCGCTAAAAGCGATCTCTTCCAGGCAACCTTTGGATATATAGCTTTATATATAGCCAGTCCACTACCACTTCAGTTTGCTAATCTTCTGGGATATGTCGGTGACCTTGGTTCTCTGTCGGATAATCTCCTTACAGATTTTTTCTTCAGAGAAACTCCAAGCATAGCCCGTTCCATAGCTCGCTGCGCAACCTTATGGCTCCTCTACATGATGGCCCAGGGCTGGACCAGCGAGATGGGCATGCGATGGTTAAAACGCGACTATATGATGGCGACATTCAGTTGTGATAAAGTCGTTTTCCAAGATGGACGTGGAGGCATTAGCCGCTGCGACAATCTATCTAGACACCACTAACCAATATTTTCTTAATATTGGTACTAGATAACTGATATACTTAATATTACATAGATAGATATTTTTCATTATACATAGAAAATACCCAGTACACCCTGAACAAATATCTGCAGATCGAGCACGCACTGAGGAATGGGCCACGTGAAGACGCGTACTGCCATCGCTGGCCCACTACCTTTGATGTGCGGACAAAAAACCGACACCGTGGCCGTTCCATCGCCATCCCGCCGCGCTATAAGCCATCTGATACAACTGCGCCCTCCACACGCTGGCCCATCTTAGTGGACTAGTTCTAGCATGAGCGTCCACGTCTCAGCACTGTAGGTCATTATGGGTAGGACGCACTGATGATCTTACACTCAATCGGTATTAACCTTCGTCTGCTATAGGGTAACTTTTCACCAAAGTTGAGTAAGTAGAAGGTAAAGTAAGAGTAAGAGGAAAAAATCACAATATATTGTTACATGTTCTTAGCCTCCATTAGGGTGACCTTTCGCTAGAAATGTGCGAGGAAACTGAACTGTGAGTGGGGTAAAAATCCAGTAACTATATTTTCCTATACTTGCACAGCCCAGCATCCCTATTTGGTTTTTTTTCTCGCTTAGCTTCCTCACACAGCTTTGTCCCCCCCTTTCCTACTATAAAGGTCTCCTTGTGTAAGTTGGTCACTGAGTGATTTGACAGTTCTTGAAACCAGTACTAACAGCAGTGCTCTGCATAAATGTAATTTATCTAGGTTTATTTATTTCTATATCTGACATTTGTAATATATTTTTGACATACCAATATTATGCCTATATGTCATGAAATGGTGATTACTGCAGTTCATTAGCGTTATACTTGTCAAACATTAGTCACCACATTTTCAAGATACAGAATAGAGAGAGGGGTGGGGGTGATCGAAAGCCACTCTAAGTCCTTTCAATCTGTGTCTAATAGTAGTGATGGGATTTGGCAAGCGTTTATGGTAAGGTTCGAAACCATTTACGGACTTTAGAACGATTGACAGCGGTTAAATGGAACTTTATCTTATGGGTTCGGCTAAGTATTATTTTGAAAATCTAATTGGTGCCCCTTGACTGTCTTTGCATTTCATCTATATGTTGTAGTATTAAGCGAACCTAGTTTAAAATTAAGTCTATTGACTTCGTAGAACCGGTAGTTACGTATCTACTCTCTGATTGGTGTTTGTTTTTTTGTAAAAGTTACTGTGAACGCAGAGTGGTGGCGCTGGGATCGCTTCCTGGCCACCTCTTGAGGACAGAGTCGATTGCTGATCACTTCACTTTCCTTTGGAGCGCCGGTACGAAAACACCTTTAGAGAGCATCGAAACTGTCACGTTTAACGTATCTACCTAGATATCATATTGTACCTGCCAAGCTGAAACCCTAATAAAAGTTAGCTTACTGAATTTTATTGGTTTGCCTGAGCACCCTGCACCATGGACTTCATACCCCAGGACTACGATGAGCCACCTTCCAACACCACGCCCACGTTCCAGCCGTCATATATATTAATATGCGAAGAGAAAACTTTGTAATCCTTTAATGCAAATTGCGCGGACCCAGAGATTAGGCATTGCTAAAGTTTATATGGAAAAAGAGTGCAGAAAGATATAGCAGAAAGCTAAATAAAACTGGCCAAATGCGAGTAGGTCTCGCGCACGAAGGGTTCCGTACCATTATCTATAAAAACGGCAAAAAAACACGTTTGTTGTATGGGAGCCCCCCTAAATATTTGTTTTATTTTAATTTAGTTATTTATTTTTAAAGTGAATATATAACTAAATATTCTGTGAATATTTCAAGTGTCTACCTGTTGCCGTTATCAATATCGAGCTAAAACGAGCAAAAAAATCACGTTTGTTGTATGGGAAATATTTATTTTATTTTATTCTGTTTTTAGTATTTGTGGATATAGCGGCAACAGAAATACATCATCTGTGAAAATTTCAACTGTCTAACTATCACGGTTCAAGAGACACATTATCTTGACAGACAGACGTACAGACATCGGAGCCTTAGTAATAGGGTGCCGTTTTATCCTTTGGGTACGAAACCTTAAAAGGGCAAAAGCTTGTTCGGTCTATTAATACGACTGACCACCTTTTTGAGTAGGACCTATAATAATTAGTATTTCAAATGTGCTAGGATGCAAATGGAACTTAATTAATAAAGGCAATTATATCTATCATTTTAATGGTCTATGGCTTGAAACTGAATGCAGTGGTTGCTAATTATACAAAGACTGATACGCGTATCAAAATAGCATTTTCCTACATCATCATCATCATCATCCACAGCTCGACTTCACCCACTGCTGGGTATAGGCCTCCCCAAGTTTGTGCGATACGCCACGATCCTGCGCTAGTCTCACCCATTGACGGCCCGCGACTCTAACGATGTCGTCCACCCATCTCGCTGCCGGAGGTCCTACCCTTCTACAGCCATTCCTCGGCCAACCTTCAGTTGCTACCCTGCTCCACCTGTCATCACCACGTCTTGCCAAGTGTCCCGCCCAAGACCATTTGAGCTCCATAACTCGATTCCCAACGTCATGAACCTTCGTTTTTCTACGAATCTCGACGTTTGGAGCTCGATCGAAGAGTTTGATGCCGAGCATTTTCCTTAACATGATTTTATTAAAAATTTCTAGGTATTTTGCAGTAGTTACTTTTTGTATGTTACATTTCTTTCTACCTATTTCATGGGAAGCGCAGCGTAGGACGGAACTAGATAGAAAGCGGCCGTTGGGCGCCACAAGATCGGTCGCTCTGAAAATCTGTGGGGGAGACCTACTCGTATGTAAGCAGTAGACGTCTTATGACTTATGAAACTACTGATGTTCAATTAAATGTGTGAATTTAGACACTTTTTTAGGCCAGACATTTTGTTCTTGTACTAGAATCGATTTTGAGTTAGTTGAATTGTTTAATTAAAAGTTTCTATTTTTTTATTTTTGTCGGTTGGTGTCGGGAAGTGCAACGTAGGGCACATTTCTAAGGTGCATGACCTACGAGGCAGTTCTCTGTTATAGGCGATGGTTACCACTTAACATCAGGTGGGCCATAAGATGGTTCCATCTCTATGTGTAATAAAAAAAAGGTAAAACAAGCATATGGCCCACTTGATGTTAAGTGGTAACCATCGCCTATGACAAAGTATTACCTCGTAGTTCACGCTCCTTTGGAACACGCCCGGAAGTAAAAATTTTAAACAGGCTTGATTATAAGGATAAACTAGAGTCTAAGATTGACACTTCATTACGACAGTGCCAAGACTGCTAGACTTTCCCTACATGGGCCGAGAGCTGTGGCGTGATCCGAGTTTTCTCAGTTTCTTCTAAACTGTTATGGACTGTATTACTAGATAAGTAATATTTTTTTCCAAGTCTGCCTACAGTTAAATAGATTTTTTTTTACGATTTTAAGACAGGAAACTTTTTGATATTGACAAAATGATAATACAATTGTTGAGACTAAAGATTATCATTAATCCATTTTTTTATTATTTGGCCCACTAAACTGGACGTTACACGAAACAATACAAAAAACATTCAATTTTACCAAAGACGGTGTCAAGACGGGTCAAGACGACGTCCTAGAAGTAGGCACTGAATGCAAAAATAGTTTGAAATGGAAGATACTTAACTTAAACAGACAAAAAAATAAAACAAAATTATCCAATAAAAGTTGAACAGGTCATCCCATCCTTAATGCTTAGGCATTTAATTAACCAATGTTGGAGAAATACTAATGGAGTAATCAATTAATTTGCTGATAAATACGACGCCCTCTGATCAAATATTAGGAAAGCATTGAGTGAACGTTTAACGAATTTTAGTAGATAATAGTGGTGGAATAAATTATGTCAGTTACATAATGAGACTTAAATAAATAGAAGTGTTATTTAATTATACTGTTAATAGTTAAATACGTTTATACGACAAACGAGGAGGTTTATACGTTTATACGGCTGAGACGCAGGCGGTAGCGCGTTCGATTCCCACCGCAGAACAAATGTTTGCATGATGCACCTCTCACGTGCTAGCCGATTGGGGTATTATTTTAACCAATTTATCAATTCGATTTACATACTTATGTTCTGACTTGATTTATTTATAATACTATTTTGACATTTTCTACTATGACTATATTATTATATTTTGACACAACATGACATATCTACCATGACACATAATATTCTCACTTGACAACACAATACTAGTGGCTAAATGGAACGGTCTCGACAGAATATCAGCGCTTACCATTACGGCGGGCATAATGCTGAGTCGAGTCCCATTTACTGCTGTAGCACACAGTATCTACCAAGTTCTCCCTTTTTTTATTTGTTTATTCTTCTCTTTTATACTATGAAATGGTTTATTTTTTTTTGTATTTTCTGTCTTAAAATGTAACTGTATTGTATATTTTGTGCTAATGTAGTGAATAAATGATTGTCTAGGTCTATCTAGAGATATTTGTTCCGAGTCTGGATGTTTTTATATGTATTATAAGTATGTATTTACAAAATAAAAAAGTATATAAGTAATCTACCAGTTATCTGGTTTCCATAGTACAAGCTTTGTTTAGTTTGAGGCTAGATATCGCTGTGTGAAATGTCCAGCAATATTTTTTATTTACCTTTTTATACATGTTTTTCTAAATATTCGGGTACAAAACATGCCTGTAAAGGATATACTTACCCAGATTTAGAAAGTCAGGTGTGTGAACTGAGATACCACTCATTAGATAGTATATCGTTTTATTAAATTCTTTACCAATTCCAATATTCGTTTTACAAATGTTTTATAACTTTAACTGAACCTTTTAGTTATAAAAACTATGAAAAACCATGTGTTCAGTCAGTCCACACACACTTAAAATATTCGCTTCAGTATTAATATTATCATCATCATCATCATATCAGCCGTAGGACGTCCACTGCTGGACAAAGGCCTCCCTCATTGATCTCCAGGAACTGCGGTTGGAAGCGGCCTGCATCCAACGCCGACCTGCGGTTCTTACCAAGTCGTCTGCCCATCTTGTAGGTGGACGTCCTACGCTGCGCTTGCCGATCCGTGGCCTCCACTCGAGAACCTTTCGGCCCCATCGGCCATCTGTTCTGCGCGCTATATGGCCTGCCCATTGCCACTTCAACATGCACTTCAAATTAATATTATTAGTATATATCAGGCTCCGCACCCGGGTTGGCCGCTGTCGACTGAATATGTTCAAATGGGGATTCAGGGACTCTAACTTAACGCAGTGCGACTGCGGTGATCCCGCGCAGTCAATGCAGCACTTGCTAATGTGCCCTTTGTGTCCGAACACCTGCACGATGGAGGACCTAATAACTGCCTCGCCTAATGCTATTGTTATGGCCAATTACCTGTCCAACATAGTAGGTATAAATGAAAACGTAGAACCCTTGACACGCTAAGAAGAAGAAGAATTAATATTCAGTTTTCCGTTAGTACACGTGTTGCCCTTTATTATCGGATATATAGCATTTCTGCTATATAGCAGGCTAGATGACCAATCCGCAGCTTCGCACGCGTAGGTTTTCAATAAAAATCATTACCCTCCTTCTGCGCAGTTGGATAAAAAGTAGCTTATGTCACCCGGAGATAGTGTAGCTTCCCAACAGTGAAATAATTTTTTGAATCGGTCCAGTAGTTTTGGAGCCTATACAATACAAACAAACAATTTTTTCCTCTTTATAATATTAGTATAGATAACATATAGCTATATAATATATGTTTTGTAAAACATTATAAGGTTTACTTTCTGAAAGAATAAATTTGTGGAAACTTTCAAAAAAACACGAAATACTTCTTAATTGTGTATTTTTAGAGGTTTAGATATTGTTCACTATTATTTTAATATCCGATACTCACTTCCCTATTATAAAGCCGTATTAATCTATAGTTATATTTTTAATTAAATTGCATGCAGTGTTAACCTTTAATTGATTGCGCAATTAGCTTTCATACGTACTCTTGTATAATTTTATGTGAATGTATCATAGCATACGTTGGTTGACCTGGATAAATAAAATAACAAATATACGACAGGTGCATGATCCGATACGCTCTTAGTCAGTTTATTTATATAGAAACGGATCGGACAATGCAATTATATACCAACCATTAATATAGCTAAATAATTAATACCCACCGTAATTTATTTAAAAAGTTATTAAGAAAACCAATCCACAAAGTGATTATAAGACGGAGTTGAATACAAAAGTAAATTAAACTTGTCCTATTTAAATAAATAACTAGGGGCGATCCAATTTGTTGTCGCAAAGGTACCTAATTGTTGCTGATTCTTTGTCTGAGAAAACAACTTTACCTAAACCTCACTGAGTCTAAACGTCACCAACCCGCTATTTTAAGGCGAATATAGTAGCTGATTGGTCTTATTTGGAGGATTTCTCCTCAGGGAGGAATCAGTTTTATGTGCTCAAAAAAATATATGTCATTTATTGATCTTTTATCTGCAAAGTGAACATACAAGCAACTTCTACCTGTTTATTTATGAGGAAACAAAACAAAATGTAGCGGTTTTCGACTTTCAATTTGATTTAACCTCTAAACGACGTAAAATTTTTAATTTTTCTTTCACTTAAATGTGGGTAAAGACTATATCTTCAAGTTGAACAAATGATGCTGTGCTGCGACGCTCTTTCACGTGGCAATTAATTATTTTAAATTTTTCCGAATAATTAGCGGGCGTACCCTTAGAAAGTGGTAGCGCGGGTGACGGGCGGCAGTGTACCACTGACTGTCGTACGGGAGGGTCGTGCTCGTTTGCCTCGCGCTCAGCTATTTGCTAGTCGGTTAATGCGTGTGGTGGAAGGTGCGGTGCCGAAACAATAGCTACGCCCATTTGCTCAAGGTCATCGGCTACGGTTAGCGCCTTAAGGAGTTGGGATGGCTGGGGTGGGAATTAATGCAAAATATACCCCTATGCGGGACGTCAGTGCAGATCTTATTCTCTTACCCTAGAATTAGAACATTACTGATTAGGCTGACGGTGTAGGCTTATTTTTCTAATAGAATTTTACTGCTCAAGTGTATATTCGGGTATAGATCTGTATGAATTACTTCTAAAGATCTTATTTCTCAATCTTGAGTTATTTAATTTTATGTATTTTTTTATTCCTTTATGAGTTTAGTTCTAGAAGATAAGAGCCCCCACATACTAGGCTATTAGGCTTCAACCAATATCTCTGCAATGTCCACAAACTGTGGTCAAGATTGCATATATTCTGTTGAAAATCTACACTTACGAGTCGCCGCGACCACGTTACGTCGGCAACATTGGTTGAGTATGCAAAATAAATAAATATTGCTGGACATTTTTCACAGTGCTATCTAGAATTGCTATCCCAATCTAAACAGAGCTCGTACTATGGGAACCAGATAACTGATAGAATACTTATATATATATATATTTTTTTTGAAAATACATACTTATAATTATATAGAAAAACACCCAGACCTGGAACAAAAATATGTAGATCATGCAAACATTTGTTCTGCGGCGGAAATCGAACCCGCCCCTTTATCACCTAAGCCAAATTGCTGTCGTGACGCTATCGCTAGTCAGGCCATCCCTCTCACACGTGAGGTTCGTACTGTACGTGTGAAAGGAATGGCCTGATTAGCGATAGCGACACGACAGCAATTTGGCTTAGGTAATAAGGCGCCCGCTACCTCTTGCGTCTCAGCCGGCTATACGCCCACTGCGCCACGGAGCTCGCCGTCAAATGCAGCCACTTAGTGACTAAAATTGCGAGGGTTCTCAGTACCTACATTCTTACTTGAGGTTTGAAGGGCTTGATTGACGGTGAAATTACAGGCACATGATGCTTTGCATGCCTCAAGTTGATAGACGCAGAGCAGTGCATTGTAGGGCAAGTTTCTAAGGTGCGTGACCTACGAGGCATTACTTTGTAATAGGCGATGCTTACCACTTAACATCAGGTAGGCCATATGCTTGTTCCACCTCCAGATCGCATAAAAAAATAAAAAACAATACTTACATGTATTGTCATGTTTATTAAGACCCGTAATTACTTTTGGCAACAACCAAAACTTACAGTGCGGATCTAGAAAATGCTTTAGAATATTACATATTGAGTAGAAAATTGTGAATTAAATACTGAATTGAAGAAAGTTTCAATTTATGCCGGTAAAAGTAGAATGTGAGGCCGCAAATAAGGGTTTAGGCGACGAATACTAAGAAGCTTTTTATTCTCAACTTGCGCCAACAAAAGAAGGAAGCTTCAAGGCGAGTGGTTGGTACTTTACAAGTTTTATTTAATAGACATGCCGGTATATTGCAAAGTAGTCGATAAAATACTCAAGAGACTAGAAGGACTTTTCATTGCGGCTTTGGATTTATTATTACTCTTTAGTGAAACAGATTTTCTTTCGTATGATTATGTATTTTCAATTTGTGCGTGGTATTGTTATTGTCTAGTTACAAAGCCTCTACGCACCGATAGAATTTCGAGAAGAAACCTTTAAAAGGAATGTATATTAATAACTGGTTCGATGCAATGTAAACGTAAAAGACTGAGTATTTATAAGTCAAAAACGATGTATCAGAGCCATATGCAAGCTCAAGAAAACTGATAGCTGCAGACCTTACTTCACTGAACTTAAGATACTCACGCTTCCCTGCCTTTCTATTTATGAAACAATGACATTTGTCAAATATAATATGGATCATTTTCAACCCGTATAAGTAAAAGACACAACAATAAAATTTGTTTCCTCCGAAACAAGACGGCTTTATACAATAAAAGTGTAATCTGCATGGTTGTGCGTTTGTACAATCTCCCAAATACTGTGCTAGAGGCTCCTAGTTTAAATTTATTTAAATTTAAATTAAAAAAGCTATTAATAAATAAAGTATACTATAGTGTTAATGATTACCTAGAGCCGGTGACAATTTTGATTGACCAAATACAATTTTATTTTTTATTTTAAGTTTGACTAATATTAAATACTTTTTAATTGTTTTAAATTTTATATGAGGTAAGAGCTGCAAAAAAAAAAATAACCCTGACATTGTGCTTAGAGGCAACAACGTCATAATAAATAACCCTGACATTGTGCTTAGAGGCAACAACGTCATAATAAATAACCCTGACATTGTGCTTAGAGGCAACAACGTCATAATAAATAACCCTGACATTGTGCTTAGAGGCAACAACGTCATAATAAATAACCCTGACATTGTGCTTAGAGGCAACAACGTCATAATAAATAACCCTGACATTGTGCTTAGAGGCAACAACGTCATAATAAATAACCCTGACATTGTGCTTAGAGGCAACAACGTCATAATAAATAACCCTGACATTGTGCTTAGAGGCAACAACGTCATAATAAATAACCCTGACATTGTGCTTAGAGGCAACAACGTCATAATAAATAACCCTGACATTGTGCTTAGAGGCAACAACGTCATAATAAATAACCCTGACATTGTGCTTAGAGGCAACAACGTCATAATAAATAACCCTGACATTGTGCTTAGAGGCAACAACGTCATAATAAATAACCCTGACATTGTGCTTAGAGGCAACAACGTCATAATAAATAACCCTGACATTGTGCTTAGAGGCAACAACGTCATAATAAATAACCCTGACATTGTGCTTAGAGGCAACAACGTCATAATAAATAACCCTGACATTGTGCTTAGAGGCAACAACGTCATAATAAATAACCCTGACATTGTGCTTAGAGGCAACAACGTCATAATAAATAACCCTGACATTGTGCTTAGAGGCAACAACGTCATAATAAATAACCCTGACATTGTGCTTAGAGGCAACAACGTCATAATAAATAACCCTGACATTGTGCTTAGAGGCAACAACGTCATAATAAATAACCCTGACATTGTGCTTAGAGGCAACAACGTCATAATAAATAACCCTGACATTGTGCTTAGAGGCAACAACGTCATAATAAATAACCCTGACATTGTGCTTAGAGGCAACAACGTCATAATAAATAACCCTGACATTGTGCTTAGAGGCAACAACGTCATAATAAAATGAATGTGTAAAGCTTTAACATTGCATGCGTTAAATGCTGAATATGGCTGTGCCTACACAAAAACTGTACAACACCTTGTTATTACCCATATTACGTAATAAATACAATTTGATTTGATTTGAAAATATTCCGCGCAATTTGTATGTAGGTATGTTATAAAATCATTGAATCAATTAAATTATTTGGTAAACAGATTGCTTCCGAGTGCGTATGTTAACAGGTTAACAGACAGGGGGCCATTGACCCAATTTTCAAGAACAATGCTTGTTCTACGACTATTTGGAATTTTTGACGTAACTTCTAAATTTCCAATACTGGTAAATCTTAAATTACAGAATTCAAGAAAAAGGCGAATTATTATTTGAAGATAATAAGCCGAAGATCTCAAGCGGCGCAAATATAGAAGTCTCGACAGAGCTTACGTGTTGTAGACCCTGGGTCCATGGGGCACCGAGGCCCATAGCGTTTTCAAAATTCTTTCTGGGCTTCGGGTCGAAACGACGTGTGATCCGAGAGCTGGCGCTTATCTGGATCAACGCATAAGCATTGCAATTCAGCGGGGCAATGCAGCCAGTGTCTTGGGGACACTTCCGCCTGGTAGTGATCTGGAGCAGTTGAGCTATCTATAAACCGTTTGCGTCTTCCGTCTATAAACCGTCTTTAGATGATTAAACTGTATTTTAGTCATGTAAATATTTATTGTTATTAAAGGCCCATTAAACACAAGTTATTATTTTATTTCATTTATTATTTATTTAAAGATACACCAACAGTACACATATTTTATCAGTTTATAGCTAGTTACAAGATTTATGACGATAGTCATAAACACATTTCTGATACGTGCACCAATTACAGGTGTATACAACATTCGCCAATGACGGTGAAAATATAATTCATTTTTTACATATATTACTCGTGCGCGATAACTTATAACTTGGGACCTGCTAGGAATGCGACTCCGAGACCGCTTCCCCTGCACTTCCCCGATGGCGCCCGTATTGTACCGTTTGCATCACTATTTTTTACTAGGGTTTTTAGTCTCGTACTGGCCTACGTCACGTAACGACGCGCTCTGGAATTCTTTTAGTTTTCATTTGTGTCATTGTTTTGTTGTTGTAGTTTTTGTTGTTATAGTTCTTGTTAAGTGTTTTTGTTATCATTATGAAGGGTAAACCTTTGCATAGCGGAGAAAGAAACCTCGAGAAGACCGAGAGACTGAGGACGAAGAACAACCTCTAGAAGGCATAAATCCACTAAGTAGTGACGAAGATGAGATATTGTAAATAATAGATAAAATAAATGTATAAACTTAAACATTGTATTTTTATTTTATTCAAATAGTGTAAAAAAGATTAGATAAAAAGCAGCGTTCTCCCTGAGTAACATAATAAATAAGGTTAAAAAAAAACAAAGACGAAGCCGCGGGCGGCTGCTTGTTATGTTCGCTTTTTTGCGGGCGGTACAAACACGCTAATATGACGTCACCGCGCATAGGTCCCAACTTATCGCGCACGGGTAATACTTATCTAAATTAATAAACTAATACTAACTAATAAGTATTCCGATGTTGTTTCGGAGCACGAGTGCTTCATTGCTTAATGAAATGTCACAGAGATTCTGGAAGAGATTATTTATTCTATTTTGCACAATATTATTATTTTTATATTACGAAAAAGCTCAATAGCCTATACCATTCAGCTTAGATAGCGTTTATCTATTGACTACGTTTAGAAAAATTCTGTGTTATCGCCTTATAATGACATCGCATCCCGTCGCTCTTGTGTCTCAGCAAGACACGTAATATGAGCGCGTGTCATCCCGTAAACATTGAGACGTTCTTTTTATTACATGCCATAAAGTCACGGCTAATTGCATCGCCGCCAATTCTATTACGTGTATGCTAGGGCTTAGCGTAGCCAAACGATAAAAATCGGGCAGCGATTTGTGCCCAACTACGTCGATTAGAGTTGCAGAAAGTCGGTGGATGATTTTCGTCGATTAAGCAAACGTCTTAAGTCCGACGTTTATCTAGCACGTGATCAGTCGTATTTTATATCCTTGATGCTTATCAACGCGGATCAGTGGAACTCTATCCGGCTTCTGTTCGATTTTTGCGGGATATAAGAAGTATTGAAAGTCTTGTGTTTGGCTGACTATCTTTAGAACGATTATTGTCGGCGATCTGCAATCGACCTAAGAGACTAGGTACACATTTTATGGTGACTTTAAGTGGCACTAGAGCAAAGAAAGAGTTTTTGAAGTAAAACTTCTTTAAGCACGCTTGACTTGGAGAGTAAGCTGGTGAATGCGTTACGAAAAGTGCGAATGGAAGTTGAGAGGGAGATATAAGGTAGTGAAGACAGAAAGAGAGAGAGTTACGTTCCGTATATTTTTAAACTTTAATGAGCGAGTGCGAGTTGCGTCTGTCCAGAATGAACATAGACTGTGGACCTACAGACGTGTGGACAATTTTGTAATTGAACAATTTTAAAAATTAATATTTTGAAATAGAAGTTTTACTTCAGTCGTGTGGTCTAAAGCACACTCGTTTTTAGGGTTCCGTACCCAAAGGGTAAAACGGCACCCTATTACTGAGGCTCCGCTGTCTGTCTGTCCGTCTGTCACCTTCTGTCACTGTGATAGTTAGACAGTTGAAAGTTTCACAGATGATGTATTTCTGTTGCCGCTATAACAACAAATACTAAAAACAGAATAAAATAAATAATTAAGGGGGGCTCCCATACAACAAACGTGATTTTTTTGCTCGTGTTAGCTCAATATTGATAACAGCAATAGGTAGACGCTTGAAATATTCACAGAATATTTAGTTATATATTAACTTTAAAAATAAATAATTAAATTAAAATAAAACAAATATTTAAGGGGCCTCTCCCATATAACAAACGTGATTTTATTGCCGTTTTTATAGATAATGGTACGGAACCCTTCGTGCGCGAGTCCGACTTGCACTTGGACGGTTTTTTATAGAAATTTTAATTTATTTATTATATTACGTGACACCAAATATATTTCAGGTATAAATACATAAACACTTATTTAATTTCATTATAAAAACAACTTTATGAACCAAAAAAACACCAATGTTCTTTTTATTTCTAGTCTTTGTTCTAGTAGTTATTAGAAAGAACGGAAAGAAAGAAAGAAAACACATTTATTTGCTCCCACATACAGTGTACAATAATACAATAACACAGACAATGGTGGTGTTGCGTGGGGACAAAACGGTTTCTGTCTCAGCATGGGCTGCTTCGAACCTTGTTGGGTACGATGCAGCGCTGGTTTTCTGACAGGGCCTAAGGAGGACACGAACACTGGTAAACGAGTACCTATATAATACTAAATAAATATTACTAGTCATTATTACATACATAAAACTAAATTATTTATGACTTTGCTAATAAGATAACAATACATGTTCCGATTTAAAAATAATATAACTACATAAACATACACAGCATAAACTACATCCATGATAATCCATACGAAATTAGCGTTATAAACATGGGATAAGCGTTCAGAATGATTAATATATTTGTGATGAGACTGCTGGAAATTGTGTAACATTGATTTATCGAGGGTTTTTGATAAGTAAAAGCCAGTAATTATTAAAGCACACTCGGTTTTTTGGTGCTCTCTCTCTAGACCTTACAATGGCTTACATTGATATGGGAAGTGTTATTACGTGGAAGTTAGTACTTATGTGCACAACACAAAGGCGCACACAATCTTGGCGCTAGTTAAACTTGAATACCTCTTTTTTGAGCGATT
The DNA here is from genome assembly GCA_918857605.2 of Philereme vetulata. Lineage (NCBI taxonomy): Eukaryota > Metazoa > Arthropoda > Insecta > Lepidoptera > Geometridae > Philereme > Philereme vetulata. The sequence continues at coordinate 4,129,385 of OU975420.1, forward strand.
TTCCAAGAGTGTGGTTGGCTTGCACATTTATGTGACTGTATGAGTTCACTCATAATGTTTGCCTCGAATGAGTGAGGTTAGGATTTTACTAGGTGATAAAGAGTATTCTTAAAATAGTCTCGAGATGGAACACTCTGTATAACAGGTTGAAACAGGTCTAATAGGTACTCGTTGGCTTCGGTCCCGCAATGCTTATGTAAACGTTCTGGTCAAAGTCCCGAGTTATAAAATAAATATGTGCAATATATGTTCTGTTGGTTTGGCAGAACAATACCGGTTGGGCACACGCCAAATACAATGTTTGGATTTGCCTCTAACTACGCCCAAATATATACCTATTGAAGATAACCCGCATGTGGACTTCGACAGCTCATCTCTGTTTCTTTCACAAATCCCAAAATATTAGATGATGGTTGCGAAGGGATCAATACACCGACCTCCGATTTATTTGAACCAGAGAACACATCAATCCACAAGACTGAGTAGACTATCTATCACGTAAATATACAGAGTGAGTCATCAAACCTATACCTACCCCCATTCTCGTATGAATGAATAAACATTATTTATTGTACACCTTAAATTACAAGTATGCAGACATAATTGATCGAGCGAAGCCAGATCTCCAAACCAACTTGGACAAATCGGTGTTGTATGTATGTGTGTTTGTTTGTCCGAAGATAACTTTTGAATCGTTTATCCGATCATCATGAAATTTGGTATATAGGTAGGTAGTGATGGCACTATTTTGGTGTGACGTTGTTGAGATATTGGGGTTCAAGAGGGGTAAAAAAAACCAAAATGAGTCTATCTGGTCAAATGACACGTTTAATAAAAGGTCTTTGTAAGTATATTTCAACCCCGTTTTTATTTATAGTTTAAACCTTGTAGTTTAACGTTATTAGCCATAATAAAAACTGAACTTTGACAAAATTCACAGGGCACACCAGTGACCCCACAGTGCTGAAATTTGGTATGCGCGTGGCTTTAGTGACAAAAATATAGGTAAAAGTCTGAAATCCAGAATAGCTGTAATTTATACCCCAAAAAATATTCAAATACAAAAACTCCCGTTACTTGTAATTTGAATGAAACTTTAGGTCAATTTATTTGGTTATGTATTTCGTGGCACTATTTTATAGTCATCGATAACAAATAACTTTTTTTTGTTTTTATGGGAGATTCGCAAGATCTCAGTTCGGGGCAAACCACTAGTATACAATAGAATACACTTTTAGCTAAAAAGCTCTTTCAGCCAACATTTGGGTATGAGGATCACATAGAATGAACGATTGGTCGAGGTGTACTTAGAGGAATGTTTGTAACGTACTTTACTAACACTGAAAATCAAAATTTAGTAGTTGTCTCTTTCTTTGTTAATAATTAGTAAGAACATGCTGTGTTTACTTATAATTGGTTGTGCAATTAGCAGTAGGTACTTACTACTTACCTACATTAATAAAGATTAACGTAGGTAAGTAGTAAGTACCTTATGTTTTACTAAAGAGTGAAACATGAAATATTATAACAATCGTTGGTATCAATCAATCAAATAAATGTATATGTCAACTTCAACAACAACTATCAACTTTCGGTCGGTTACGAACTATATCGCGCATCTGTTCTATTATATCGACAGGAGTCGAGATTACATCAAACTTTGAAATTACACAAGTTTTATTACCGAATTTTGCCTTTTCGATTTAACGAAACTGCAGTGCAAAGACTATACGATACTTGTCAATCGATATTGACGTTTAGTTTCGTCAAAATCATTAAAATCCCTTGACATAATGGGGAAATTTGATGGATAGACATTAATCTATCTATTTTTCTGCATTCGGTCGAGGGATTTTAATGGTTTGCATGAATTCTAAATTTGCGAAGTTTAAACGATTTTGTCCAATTTAAACTTAGTTTTTTTTCCGCTTTTGAGCTTAGTTCCATACGCAGTGGCGTAGCGTGGGTGTCTGCCGCCCGGGGCGGAAGAAAATTTTGCCGCCCTCTTAATTAGGTATTTCAATTTAATAGACTATAATATACAGTAATTCTAAAGAACTTTTCGACAAGAACAGGCATCATTATTGTGTATTGTACAGGTTACAAATAAAACGGTCGTATATGTGTTTTACAATATAATAATCACATTTATTAGAACAATTCTTACACGTGTGCCACTAACATTGATATACTCGTAACAGGCTAGAACACTTATGATTATAGGTACCTTGACGATCATCAAGATTAACTTATTACCGAATTGAATATATAACGCAAATTGACTTTCAATTAGTACTACGACGATACTGTTAATATTTATATTTTTATGTTTATTATATGTCTGTTATTAATCATATAGTCTCGAACACCACCGTAAAGTTGCAAGTATATCGATCGAATACATTTTTGGGGAACTATACGATCTGATCCCGCCATCTCCCTTCCAACAAAGGACAAGCAGGCGCACAGCTCAGTACCATCCTTACCTACGAGTACTCGTAGTTGATATACCATCCATTCGCGCACACAGTTTTGGTTCTACGTTCTTGATGCGTACAGGTATGGAACACTTTACCGTCGTCTGTTTTTTCCTAAAGAATACAATCCGCCTCTTTAAGGTAAGAGTAAATAGGTTTCTTCTAGATCTTCGTGCTTCATCTTAGACAACATCATCGCTTACTATCAGGTGAGGTTGTGAACAAAGGAAAATCTATCCAGTTAAAAAAAAATATACTTTAGGGCTAGGGTCGCTAGGCAGCCTGGTTGTGCCAATCAAAAATAATTATCACGGCGTAGCACTGAAGTCCGCACAATAAATGATTTATACGGAGTGAGGTGGCATTAACTGTGTGAACTACGCACCATCTATACCATATATATTAAACAATAATGATTTAACTTTAATTGTAGTAATTTAAATCTGTGTTAGTATATAAGAAATAATTATTTTAACTATTCAATAAACTCTCTGACATATCTAAGTGCATGTAAAATGTGTAAAGAGGAAACTTGGATGGTGGATGACTATTATGACTATTAATATACGAGTAACAGTAGTATGACTATTATGACTATTATATATAAGAGTAGTAGAGTTCCTCGTGAAAGGGCTCGCCCGGGGGAAGTATCCACCATTCCTATTTCTGCCGTCAAGCAGCTTGCTCTGTTTCAGTATGAAAGGTATGGTTGCCGGTGAAATTAAATAAATAAATAAATATAAATATTGCTAAACATTTTACACAGTGCTATCTAGCCCCAAACTTAGCAGAGCTTGTACTATGGGAACCAGATAACTAATATAATACTTATATACTTTTTTTGCTGCTGGCAGCATTTTGGGTGTCAAGAGAATAGACAGGAGTCGGAACACCACGCTGCGCTCAAGGACCGGCATCGCTGACGTCGGTATCAAAGCTGCCAAGTCGAAGTGGGATGGGGCGGGTCATGTCTCCCGCATGCAACCAAATAGGTGGGCTAAGGTCGTAACTGGATGGAACCCTGTGGATGAAAAGCGACACCGTGGAAGGCCTAAGAAGCGGTGGCGCGATGATTTGGACGCTTTTTATAGGGACTGGCGGGATTTGGATCGAGAAAAGTGGAGAGATGAGTGGGAGGCCTTTGCCCAGCAGTGGAACAGCATAGGCTAGATAAAAAAATACTATTTTTATAAATGCATACTTATAATATATAGAAAAACATTCAAACCCGGAACAAATATCTGTAGATCATGCAAACATTTGTTCCGCAGTGGGAATCGAACCTGCTACCTCCTGCATCTCAGCCGGCTATTCGCCCACTGCACCACGGAGTTCGTCTGCACATGTTTACACAATTTCAGGTACATGAGGCTTTACAGATATATGCTTCAAGTTGATGGACACAGGGCAGTGCATCGTAGGGCACGTTTCTAAGGTGCGTGACCTACGAGGCAATACTTTGTTATAATTTGTTTCATCTCCAAATGTTATAAAAAAAATAATACCCAGCCTCTATCCTCAGGACAGACTCAATACTTGCATGTTTATCTTAGCGACGGGTTTTCTTACGTTTTTTTCCTTGGAAGTTTAGAGATTATAGGCTTAAATTACCTACTTTTGAGGTTCTCAATTCGTCGGGTATTTTTAATGGATATTCAGTAATTCTTTCAATGATTCTTTTATTGTTAGAAAGGGAGTAACTCCGGGGTTCCATACAAATTTATTCAAGATCTGGTGGGATCCATGAGAAAATTATCAAACTCATCAACTTGCAAAGGCATCTATTTGGTTATATTTTAATTAAAACGTTACTTGTTGTAAATCTTAGTAAGGTCCTTCGTGAGTTACAATCTAGCTTGTAACTACATTTAATTAAATATTAATCCTTTATCTGCCGCCAAATAGCAGTACTTGTGCTGCTGTTCCGGTTAGATGGTAATGGTATGTTCCTGTAATTACTGGCACATAGGCATAACAGCTAAGTCCTATAGTATGGCAACGTATCCACATAGAAATCAAGACAACATAATAGCTTGTTTTGAATTCTATGTGGATATCCATGGGCTGCAGTAGCCTCTTAACATCTGGTGGACTGCATGCTACGTTGCCATATAGTTTGTATAAAAAAAAACTGCGCTTGTAATTATTATCCAGAATTACTGCAACATTAACATTTCAATTTAACATGTACAGAATAATAGTATAGCAGAATAGATCAGCTGTGGTTAAGCTGTAACTACACGCGTTCCAATTTCTGATTGAAGCGGCCGACATCGGCTTGGCGATGTGATTATTGCTTCGATTCCGGTCGTGTCTCGCCCCCGGCAGAGAAACGACCTCTCACGATAGAGTTACAATACTACATGTCACCTAAAACTAGAGGAAAGTAAGCTTTAATACTTCAGCTATAGTGTGACCATTAGTGCTGTGCACTCCCTGAGGTATGCGCGCGGCGAGACGGGGGGGAGAATCGGCTGCTGCGCTCTGTCAGTTCGCCGTCAACGCTCGTGGCGGCAGGTAGTGTTATTTGTATCGAACTGTCTATGTCATGTGCGTCTGACATAGACAGTCCGATACAAATAACACTACCTGCCGCCACGAGTGTTATTTGTATCGGACTGTCTATGTCATGTGCGTCTGACATAGACAGTCCGATACAAATAACACTACCTGCCGCCACGAGCGTTGACGGCGAACTGACAGAGCGCAGCAGCCGATTCTCCCCCCCCCCCCGTCTCGCCGCGCGCATACCTCAGGGAGTGCACAGCACTAATGGTCACACTATACAAGATACCGTAAAGCGCGTCACAGACGATGAAGATACACATATTTTATGTATCGGCTCGCAATACAATCCAATGTATTTTTTTTTACCTAGTGTACAATTCGACTTATACCCTAGTTTTATTATTATTATCAAGCCAATGAGTAAGTTCATTTTGATGTAGTGTTTCAGTATAAATATAAACTAAGAATGTATCCAATAGCACTTTTGTTACTGTCTCTAGTTAATGGGAAGACACTTTGTTCATGTGTTCTCTATAGATATAGCACTTACACTTTCACTATTGGTGTGGCGTATTTTAAAGTGGACTGTATTTTTTAATTATTAGTTAGCCTAAGGGTCAGCAGGGAAGGATTCTACCAAATCAAAAACAGATATAAAGGGATGAGGTAGGTGGCACTCCACTGACCTGTATATTCCTGGATAGGTACTCCGTCACTGCAATCCAGAGCCACTAAAGATTGTTTTGTTTCACAGTTCGATTTCACGTATTATTATTATTACTGTGGCCACGTTCACTTTATTTTGCGTAAAGGGTCATAATACCGCTGATATGGAATGTTTTGCGTGTGTTGCGAGATGCATATTAGCGATGACTGTCCTAATCTTCTTTCTTCGTCGTGAGTGCAATTTAATGTGGGTAGGAAATGGATTTTGATAGGTAAAAAAATATATTTAAAAGTCATTGGCTAATTTAAATACGGTTGGCGCCACCAACTACGTTACACTATTATTAATTTACACTACACTAATTAAAAACGTTTAGTTCTCTTGAATATTCTCACTATGTCCGTGTTGTCGAGGAGCTCGATAGCCTTAACCTTTACATGGCGATGAAGTCTATGATCATGAACTTCTGCATATTTTTTGATGGTTTGGTTGACGACCTCTATGTTAAGGTCCAAGGTTTTCAATGTAGGATGAAAATATAATTGATTATCTTCGCCGTGTGTGATGGTCCATTAGATTGTATGGCGAGCGATATATTATTTAAACATTATAGCGTCTTCATCGTGTGACGTGCTTTACCCTTTCGTGTAGTTGAAGTTCCGCACGTCTCTTTGCACGCGTGGTTTGTCAGTTAAAACATTTGTAATTTACTTATTTCAGTGAACTTTTTTACATGTGACTAAAACAATGTGAACACTGGAAAATGCATTAGTAAAATACTGTGTCGCAGTCTCCAGTGCCCGTACATACAATTAAATGAGTTTGACGTTCCTGATTGTAGGTAGGTATACAATTTACCCATTTACATAAATTTGATTTAAATAAGAAAACTTAAATAAACTTACATGCTATGCCATGGTAACTCGGCTTTTTGTAAGAATGACTGTGTGTGTGAATGTGTTTTAGAATGTTTTAGGGGAGTGGATGTGTGTAGTTGTGTGTATGCGGGGGTCTGCGTGCGCGAGGGTTCGATGGTGTGTGAGTTTGTGGTAGTGTGTAAACGAGTGTGTGGTAGTGTGTGTATGTGTAAGGGTGGGTTTTTGTGAGGGTCATGTTTGTCAGGTGGGTAAGGGTGTACTTGCGAGCTTATAACAGTGATCTAATGATATATTTAAAACATTACCTTCCTTCTGCGCAGTCAGGTAAAAATTAGCCATGTCTCAATCTCGATCATCTATAAACCAAATTTCGTCCAATTGGTCCAGCTGTTATGTCGCCAAAACGTGACAAACAGACAGTTTTTATTAAATTAATTAAAGGTTAGTGTTTGGCCACTATCTCGCCTGATGGTAAGCGATGATGCAGTCTACGATGGTACACGCTTGCCTATTCACTCACGACTTGAATACCCCTAGGTTGTAGTTTTCAGGAAACACAGACTCAGGCAAGGCATTCCACTCCTTGACGGTGCGCATAATAAAGGTGGAAGAGTACCTACCGCTTTGTGCGTATGGAAGGTATGTCTACAAATGTAGCGGTGGCGTACCGCGGAGCGTCTGGTTGTCCGATGATAGAATGGGGGTGGTGGGATCAGGTTGAAAAGCTCCGCAGCACACTCCCTGAAATGTATCCGATAAAAAACCGAGAGGCTTGCAATCTTTCGGCGATGCTCGAGGCTTCTTGGCTCTTCTCTCAATTAAATCTAGAGCTTCTAGCTGGTATTTCGCTGATCCGTCTTGACTTGTGCTTGGTATAAGTTAAGAAACCGACCCAGTATTAAATATTGCCAGATTCAAAGGATCCAATTCCTATTTGCACTACCATTTTCTCTCAAAAGAGGTGTTTTTTTACGGATTATTGCTAACACACAGGCAATAAAAAAAACTCAAAGGAAACTGGAACTAAGTTCATAACTGAGTGCATTCAATAAGGACTTCTTTTTCGAGTTGCTTGTGAGAGAATTACGAGGCAAATTGAAAACGCTTGCTCTAGTGTCGAGTTTTCATAAATCTTAATAATTAACGTCTTTACGTGATTTAGCCTCGCTATTCAAACTATACTTTCGCTATACTTTGACATTCATTCTCTCTGTCTCACATTTGCAGAAGAAAAGGAAGAAATAACGTTGAACCGAAGGTATAGTTAACAAATTTAGAGTAACGTTGCAGAAGTTTAACATTTCTGTCAACTGCAAAACGTAATAAGTTAGGTTTATAACAAGATGCCTACTGAAATTATTTCAGTAAAAAGAAAAGTTAAGTACCTACGTAAGCTTCAGCTTAAGCGGTGAAACTTGAAGTTTAAGGTGTGACTTTCTTTATTAAAATCTTATTTATTTATTGAGACCTGTACGTTGATGTCCTCAGTAGCTCATTGCAGTGGATCATCGTGAAATTTGATATATAGGTAGCGATGACACTATCCTGGTGTGACTTGTGTAAGTGAGCTAAAAATGTGGGGCGGTTGTTGAGATATTGGGGTTCAAGAGGGGTAAAAATAATAATATATGAGACTATCAGGTTAAGTAGGACGTTTAATAAAATATCTTCATCAGTACAGTTTGACCCTGGTTTTATTTTTGTTTAAGCATTGTAGTTTTTGAGTTAGTAGCCATAATAAAAACTGAACTTCGACGCAATTCTCAGGGTACACCAGTGACCACAAAGTGGTGTGATTTGGTATTCGTGTAACTTTAGTAACACAAAAATAGGGAAAAGTCTCAAATCCAGAATAATTGCAATTTCTAGCCCAAAAACGATTACCAATTAACATGAAATCTGGTTACTTGTAATTTGAATTACAGTTTAATTCATAATTCATTTACTCATTCCCAAACACAGGTGAATATGTATAACAACAAGTGACAAATACTACTAACTAGCAGTTGCCCGCGACTTCGTACGCGTTACACTACTAAATGTGTAGGTAACCTAGAAATAAAGCTAAACTCGCTGTTGCAACTTGACTTAACACCCCATTTTTATCCTATGGGAACTGGTTTATGGGATAATAGATCGCCTATGCGGCTATCCAAGTTATAATCTATGTATATACAAAATTTCATCGAAAATTACGACGTGATTGAGTAACAAACAACTAAACTTTCATATTTATAATATTAGTGTGATGTAGGTTCCAGCAATACATGTTTTACCATATTAGTTGGCATGCAAATGTAAGTATTTAGGTATTAGGTATATACGTCGAGTTATTTGGTTGTGCATTTCGTGGCACTACTTTAAGGGTCAAACATTACAATTTTTTATGGGAAACTCACGAGATCTCAGTAAGACTCTGATTTGACAATAAAGTGTAGGTATTTATTTTTAAACTCAAATTGCATATTATAAGAGTACACTACTGCTAGAGTTACTAAGCTCTGTACCCTTCACGTGACCACCACTCGGTTGCTGCCTTCATTCATCTTCAGTCATTTAACTTTAAGGGCCGAAACACATAACCGCGTTGCGGCGCCGCGCCGCTGAAATCGGCAGTTTGCGTTGCGGCGTCACGAAAAAAAGCGTTTTACTATCGTATGGTAGGGTAATCAGTTCCTCGTGATTTTTTATTGTGAATGGACGTGTCTCTGGCATGGATCGTCGTAAGAAACTTATTGCTTATTTGTTATTAAGAAGACATTACTCTGTTTTAAATATACGACACAGAAGATACTGGATACATCCATTTGATAAGGCTATGAATCCCGATGGCGAGTACTTTTCTCGAAAATGCAAAGCATCACTTGTAATAACGCTATCATTAGAAGTCTGGCAGAAAGGCTTATACATTCTAAGATGTATAGACGTTGGGTGGGCATTGCCACCTAAACTACTTAAGGTGATTTATTGTGAATTATGTGTATTGTATTGTATTGTGTGTAGTAAATGTGTATGGACCTCATGAGTCTGAAATAAAGATTATTATTATGATTAAAAATAGACGACAAAAAATTTTCGCCTACTTTAGAAGGAGTCTATCATTATTTGAAGAGCTACTAAGCGGGTTATCAAAATATATACAGAAAAATAATATGAAAGGAAGTAAACCTGTTACTGCTTTGGAAATGCTGGGCTTGTCTATAAGGTGAAGTAAAACAAATACTTTTTATTGATATGTATTGCACTAGGAATCGAAAGAGTGATAGAAACCAACCGGATCATTGACAACAAGTATGACGTCATAATGCTGGAATTTGAGCCGCGTTGCGGCGCCGCGCCGCTAAAATCGGCAAATGGCTGCCGATTTCAGCGGCGCGGTGCCGCAACGCGGTTATGTGTTTCGGCCCTAATGTATCTGATAGAGCCCATATCATCTACTTTAACCGTCTATCATTCTGTGCGAAAATATGCGCAGCGCTAATTCCAGACTAAACAGTGATTATTATTAGCACCTATATAGGATAAACATTATAAGTATGTATTTACAAAAAAAATGTATATAAGTATTCTATCCGTTATCTGGTTCCCATAGTACAAGGTCTGCTTAGTTTGGGGCTAGATATCACTGTGTGAAATGTCCAACATTATTTTTATTTATTTATAATGTTTATTTATCTTTTGACATTTACATGTACTTAGATACGTCAAAACAATAATATATAATATAGAACAACTTATCACAACAAATCACACTATCACTAATAATAATACATTTTTTACAAAACTAGCGCCAAAAATTACAATAGTACCTAATTAATACATAGCAGTATTTATTAAATTCACGTTAATTAAAGGTAAAAATAAACGTAAGTATAACCTGTTTTTACCCAGGATTAGTATGACTACAGAATATACGACGTTTCGGCTGTGTTGCAACAGTCATGGTCTCGGGCTGACTGTTGCAACACAGACGAAACGTCGGGATAACAAATAAAAAAGGTACATACGCGATAAATACCCGTTTTAATAAATAATTAACTACAGAATATGTTTTTATCCGTCAAAGCTTCGCCAATTATATAGGTCAGTTATATCATATAGGATATCAGTGCGAGGCGAGACGTTATTCGGAGCATATCGCACTCACTTTGATGAAGGTTCACGAATTGAACCGAAACATTGTCGGTCGAAATACCGATAAGGGCGTGATAAATCCCGTACGTAATAATGATTGAAATTAATCACGAAATTTTTCTATATAGGATAATATTGTTAAATATTGTTTTGTGAAAATAAATAATATGGATGGTTTTATATCACCGCAGAAATTGATTTAAGAAAAACTAATAACACAGTTACCTTAGCAACTGTAAACAAAGAAACTTGATCCTCGTGTATTTAATTATATCCAGAAGAACAAATACACACCAATGCCCAAGGCCGATATAGTCAGCAGTTAGGTAATGTCTTGCTCCGTATTGGTCCCAATCGATTGCTGCTGTCGTCAGCGTGATCTCGGACGTAGGGTTGACATACATAAAGTTTTGTAACGTAAAAATTGTATAAAGGCTTGAAAAAGTGGTGGAAAAGTTATAGGTCAAACCAATATTCAGTTATGGCAGGTTTCTATAAGCTGCGGTAACCGATAACGACTCACTTTACTTTTAAAAACTGTCCAACTTTATCAAAAATAAAGAGCACGCTTGTAATTTCCCGTTCCCGTGGGAACTTTGGGATAAAAACTATATGAAACACTGTTGTTTCAGTGTCGCGACACTTCATGTAAATGACTTCGCGTCAATGAACGATGGTTAAATTATATACATATTGTTTATACAAAAATACTAAAATCGCGATTGAAAAATGGAGGGTGGGGATAGGAGAGTGTAAAATTATTTACGACATATTCTCTTCACTACCAAATATACAAAAAAAAATCATTAAAATCGGTCTACCCGTTTCGGAGGAGTGCGACCACAAACACCGTGACAATTTTTATGTATATATAATAGAAGATTGATTACATTCGATAATACATTCGAAAGTAAGTCTGTTTCTCTGTCTGTTTGTTACATTTTCACGACTAAAACGGCTTGACCGATTTCGATAAAATTTGGTAAACAGTTAGTGTTCAATCTTTGCTCTTTATAAATATAGGGTAGATGAATTTGGTATGTAATTTTTCTACGACTACCGTCGTTTTGAAATCTTTAGATGAGAGGCTTGGTCGTAACTGGCGCACCGCACCCCGCGCGCCTCCGCGCCGCTCCCTCGCAGCGCAGATGAGTTGGCTTGTGCGACTGCAGCTTTTTGGTCGCGTTCTCATCCTTGAAGATACTATTCCGTGAATAGCCAAGTTTAACCCTGGTTTGATACTGCCGTGCCGAGACGTTCTCGCGAAGTACTGTGCAATATATATTGTGCCTTAGAAGACTCTTCGAACGATTCCATCATCAGGACGCCTGTGCTGAACAAGTCCACGTCTATAAACGATATAAGATCGAAACAGAACTAGATTTAACAATGGACATTATTGAGAGTAGGACTTCTGCTGTTTCATGGTTGAATCTAAAATGTTGGTACTCTGTAATAAATAAGTTTAAATCAGATCAAATGATCAAAAGCTTATTCCAATTTTTGAAGTAAAACTTCTTTACGCACGCTTGACTTGGGGAGTAAGCTGGTGAATGCATGACGAGAGCGTTAATGATGATCGGGCAAGGCGAACGGAAGTTCAGAGGGAGATATAAGTTAGTGAAGAAAGAGAGAGAGAGTTACGTTTCGTATATTACTGTAGGGCCAAGAGAAAGACAAGTGCGAGCACACATTAAGACACAGTGCAGGCCTATTGTCTGTATCACACTGTAGGAGCAAGAGAGAGCAGTGCGCGCGCAAATTTTCTTTCTCTCTTAATCTCATAGCCAGTGCATGATATATATATATATATATATCATACACTGGGTATATATGCTATATATATATATCTCATGAGAAGAAGTTTTACTTCAAAAATTGGAATCATTTAATCTGATTTACACTTATTTATTACAAAGTACCAACATTTTAGATTCAACAATGAAACAGCAGAAGTCCTATATATATATATATATATATATATATATATATATATATATATATATCTCAGTCAGAAGTTCGTTTGCGAGTTTGCTAGCGTTACGCGAACGGTTTTTTCTTGATTATTTTTCGTAATTTCATTTCGTTCTTGAACAATTTTGTAAATTAATATTTTGAAAAAGAAGTTTTACTTCAGTCGTGTGGTTTAAAGCACACTCGCTTTTTTTTTCAAATAGCAACCCTATTTTCCGATCAGGGTTTAACGTCCGTTAAAAATACAGGATAACATATTGCGATTGAGAGACGATGTCGAGAGGTGGTCGCTGGCTGAAATCAGATTTAAAAGGAATTTACATCACACCCCGGGTTTGAATTGATTTAGGTAGCTTTTGAGAAAAGTAAATATGAAAAAATTAATACATTATTGAAATTTGGTTCACATCACACTAATATTATAAATGTGAAGGTTTGGCTGTTTATTTATTTATTTGTTTGTTTGTTACTCAATCACGTCGTAACGGCTGAACCGATTTCGATGAAATTTGGTATATACGTAGATTATAGATTATAATCTGGATTACCTCATAGGATTTATCTCATAAATCAGTTCTCATGGGATAAAAATGGGGTGTCAAGTCAAGCAACAGCGAGTTTAGCTGCTATGTTCCGGTTAGATGGTAATGGTATGTTCCTGTAATTACTGGCACATAGGCATAACAGCTAAGTCCTATACTATGGCAACGTATCGACATAGAGATCAAGACAACATAATAGCTTGTTTTGAATTCTATGTGGATATCCATGGGCTGCAGTAGCCACTTAACATCTGGTGGACTGCATGCTCGTTTGTCATATAAGTAGTATAAAAAAAAATCTTTATTTCTAGGTTACCTACATATTTAGTAGTATAACGCGTACAAAGCTACGGGCAACAGCTAGTTAATTTATAATTTATCCTAGCAGTTGAAGTACTACCTCGCTATGAGTTTTTTTATTTAGTACTTAATTCTCTTGTGTTTTTGTTTTTTATGTTTCTTTGCTGTTTAATTGTATCTTTGCTCTGTATGTTCCAAAGATAATTGTTTTGTGTTTATGTACAATTTACTACATAAATTATTCTTTATGGTACATAAGAAAATATATTCAAACATACTGACATAGAAAACATGTAAAATAGCGAGCGTACCCTAAGAAGAGTTTAGTTCAGAAAACCTGTGAGGCTAGATAATGGCTAATTAATAACTGTCTGTTATTTACATTGCTACTATTTATTTATACGTCCAGTATTCATGAGATACAGCCTGGTGACAAACGGACAGACGGACAGACAGCGGAGTCTTAGTAATAGAGTCCCGTTTGACCCTTTGGGTACGGAACCCTAAAAAGATAAAAAAACAGTTACTAAGATAAACTAATACATGGCACGCTTCAAGAGAAATGTAAAGAGGTTTCTAGAGTGTAGGGAACGCATCGACAATACCCCGGGTGTTGCAGGTGTCAATAGGCGACGGTGACCGCTTACCATCAGGTGGGCAGTAAGCCTGTTTCCCCACAAATAACACAAAAAATAATAATAACGAAACTATTAGAGCGCGAGTCTCCCTCGTATTTGACAGGTCTTGTTTTTACTAACAGAGTTGTTTATGAATAGGGTTTAATTTAGTTCTGTGTGAGCTTTTGTTGGGGCTGAAAATGACCGGCGCATTCCGCTCTTATGAAATACCGACTTCTATAGTCCACGGATTCAGTTCAGTCTTAAGGTGAATATTCTTCGGCGTATTCAGTGGAATCCCATCTATTGTTTTATGACCTAGCATTGTATTGATAGATATTCCGTACTGCGAAGGGTTCTTGCTTATTAGATAGATAACTCTTTATTGAATTACCACACAAACAAAAATAATACATAAATAAGTACTACGCTAGAATAAACAAGGCAATACAATGGGCGGCCTTATTGCTGAAAGCGATCTCTTCCAGGCAACCTTTGGATGGAGCGAAATTTACATAGATACGGAGTGCGGTGTATTTTAGAGGATACATTTACACATATATTCTTAGATATAATAAAAAAAAATATGATGAAGTTTTAATCCTTATACTTAATACACTTATACAATAGACTAATATATAGGTAACTATACATATAGCAAACTATACTAACAGATAAAATAAGTACTTAAATAGTAAATAAATAACGCTAGGAAGATGACATCGTCAGGTAATGGTGTTTCACCTTCAACTTGAACGTGTGTAAAGAGGATGACCGTCTTATTTCTTCGGGCAGAGCATTCCACAGCAGAACAGCCTGGACAGTAAAAGAAGCGCTGTAAAAGGAAGTGCTGTGCGAAGGAGTTCTGAGTATAAAGTTTTCTGATGACCTAAGAGTATAGTTATTTAAAGAATGAATTAAGAAAAATTATAACGAATAACGATTAATTATAAGAAGAGTTATAACTTATTTTACAGCCTTAGTTGATTTTTATTTGTCAATAGCATTGTGGTTGTTATTTAAGTGTTAATTTTTGTGTCTGAAAGTACATTAAGGTACACAATAAATCCACTGAAAGACAACCTGATAAGCTTGCTGGGAGTCGATGTCAAGCCGCAAAGGATCGGTCGCTCTTGAAATCGATGGGCAGGATTGGATGTCCTGTGGCTGGTATGATGATGACGACTGTAAACAGTAATTTGAGAAACTGTGTATTTAATAAAAAACCAGTGTCTTTAGGCCACACGCCTGAAGTAAAACTTCTTTTTCAAAATATTGTCACTTGTAGACACTATAAAGTTAGTAAATCGTTTAAAGGGCAAGGTGTTCGCTTTTATAACAATCTCCCAAGTGATATACAAAAATAGACAATTAACAAATTTAAAAACGTAATTAAACAAAATCTTTATAAAAAAACCTACTATAAAATAATGGATTATTTAGATGATAGAGAAGCTTGGGATTGAAATTACTCCAACTCGTTCAAAATGTTACAATTTAGACATAATTTATTTCTTGTATTGTTAAGTATTCTAAAAGGATCATTAAAAAAAACAACCAGCCTTATTTCTTGCCTTTCTTTCCTGGCTTGGTCGCGAAGGAACAGGCAGTAAATTTGACGTTTCAAAGTGATCCTTGTGATTTTAATGAATAAAAATTTTTGACTTTAATACTAATTTATAAAATTGTTCAATTACAAAATTGTCTACAGGTCTGCAGGTCGATCAGTCTATGTTCATTCTGGAAAGATGAAACTCGCACTCGCACATTAAAGTTTAAAAATATACGAAACGTAACTCTCTTTCTATCTTCACTAACTTGTATTTCCCTCTCAACTGCCGTTCGTACTTTTCGTAACGCATTCAGCTTACTCTCCAAGTAAAGCGTTCGGAAAGAAGTTTTATTTCAATAAAAGTCTCCTAAGACCTAAGATGAAAATAAACATTGTAATGACCGAGAAAGTTCAACTTAATTCTAGGGCAGGCTATCTATCAGGTAAACTCACACCAGAAACCAAAGTTAAGAATTAATATCGCGAAGTTGGAAGGTGGCTCGGACACCGGAGAGTTACTTAACCGTTCGACCTGTGCGGATTAAGGTTAACCCTTTGTTTAACTTACCTTCGAGCCGTGATAGAGACGGCAACGAGAAGACGGCGACCTGGAGATAAGTATTAACCATCGCCTATAACAAAGTATTGCCTAGTAGGTCACGCTCCTTAGAAACGTGCTTAACGATGCACTGCTCTGCATCCAACTTGAAGCATGCAGGTGTAGATAGATAGATAATTATTTATTACACCAAATTAAAGTAACTTAATACTAATACATGGTGGTACAATGGGCGGCCTTATCGCTCAAAGCGATCTCTTCCAGGCAACCTTTGGAAGGACTGAATTGAAAAGACGTGTGAGGAGGTGGTGTTACAATAATTACCTATTTATGTAGGATAAAAAAAAATACGTTTAAAGCCTTATGTACCTTTAATTTCACCGCCAACCCATACCCTTCAAACTGAAACAGAGCAATGTTGCGTGCCAGAGTGGCAGAAATAGGTATAGTGGTAATATATATAATCTTAAGTACCTTCATAATTATTAAACAGTGTTTAGGTGCATAAATGTAATGTACCTATACGAAATGCTTGTCTGTTTCTGGCACCTCCAAAATTATGGTGCGATGAGCTACTTAGATAAAGACATGTAATTAATTATGTAATATTATTGACGTAAGCAAGTGTTCTATTGTGTCCCCACGGTTTGAATAAATAAGTATGAGTATTACCCCGGGCGAGCCTTTTCACAAGAAATCCTACTCTTGATGCCATCGTAACGAGCGTAACAAACAAAGGGTTTCGTTTATTTTTCTTATTAGAACGCTTATTATTAGCTACGATAACATTACATGGAAATAACTACTGATATAGCCCTACTGATACTGATATGATATATACTGGTATAGTCACCGACATAGCCCGACGAATTAGCACGTCGAAGTGGCAATGGGCAGGCCATATAGCGCGCAGAACAGATGGCCGATGGGGCCGGAAAGTTCTTGAATGGAGTCCACGGACCGGCAAGCGCATCGTAGGACGTCCACCTACAAGATGGGCAGACGGCTTGGTAAGAACCGCAGGTCGCCGTTGGATGCAGGCCGCTTCCAACCGCAGTTCCTGGAGATCAATGAGGGAGGCTTTTGTCCAGCAGTTGACGTCCTACGGCTGATATGATGATGATGATGAACTACTGATTTTAACGGTTATTTATCGCGTATGTACCACGGCATGAAATAGCAAATAAAAAAGGTACATACACGATAAATACCCATTTAAATCAGTGATTATGTACAGTGATCGGGAAAGTTTAAAAAATAATATTACATGTAGACATATGTACATTATACTTTAGAATGACAACGTCTTAATGTTTATACAAGCTTTCAAGGTTTGTCAATAAAAACATAACCCTCCTTGTGTGGGTAACATGAAGCCTGTGTCACAATCCCGGTGACAATCAATCTATATATCAAATTTTATCGAAATTTTATCTACAACGTGAAAAACAGATGTAACAAACAGACAGACAGATAGACAGATTTTTGTGTGGTCGTTTATTTGTCAATGGTTCCATTATAACAAAACCCGTCCCCATCCCAGACTCTGTAAAGACACCCACGACTAAGTTCCTATTTAATACGCTGAGCGTTATTACTTCGAAACTCCGATTGTCTCGGGTTGATTAGGTGTATCTAAAAATATGTCTACTAGCTTCAGTCCACGGCTTCACTTGAGTGGAATTGGGAGAAAGTTCTTTATAATAGAACATAGAAAGTTATTAATGACAGCTAAGTTAGAACACAGAAGATCAAGTCTCGTAATAAAATCTAGTCTAATTCAGGTTTAGATCCAATCTCAATACACGGGGTTTTCACGGCCGTTTCAAATCAAGCTTTGTGTTTACAATAGAAAAGCTGACCCGCTGTTGCTCCGCGTGGATTTTTATCAAAATAAAGTATGTAAATTTTGACTTTTAAACCTACATTCGTTTGGCAAAAAACAAAAATACCTCTACATAGCTCATCCATTGTCCCAATTAAAAAAAAATCGTAAATAATAAGCTCTCATTGTCTATGCAACATTAGACGTAGAATACAAAGGACATCCATCATTCTTACATCCTCTATAATATTTTTTTTCTATATTAAACTTGTAGACACACAAGCTGAGAGGCCTCCTGATGTTAAGTTGCCTGCGTCGCCTATAAACTCCTACAGCACTCGTGGTACTGCTGTCATGTTGCTTAACACTTAGTGACTTATTTACATCCAGCATATAGGAGCTTTAGTAGTCTCATATTAAAACTACGAGAACAAAAATCAGCACATTGAGCTCTGCATGAGCTTTTAATCCCAGTAAAACCTGAGCCAAGTCGTGAACACTACTTTATATTTTAAGTAAAATTGAAAAAATAACTGCGCGCATATAAACAATGAATTATAATGGGCTCTTCGAAGAAGTACTCTCCAGCGACTCCCCCAATCTTCGACAGTATGGATGTCTATCTTGTGTTCATTACGTTTGAGTGGCAGTTTTTCATGATATAATTTGTTGATGTATTGAGAAAGAATCGGTTCCTAGAAGCTAGCCAATTAAATGTTCACGTACGCTCAAGAAAAGGCTCGTGGGTGTTGGGAGTTTGGAGTTGGAGGGTTGGACGATCGTGTAGGCAGCACTACGGTTTCTATTAACCTTTAAGTTTGAAGACATTTATTTATACTTAAAAAGTTGTGTGGAACATTGATCGATAAGGTATCTTTATTAATATTATTAAAACGTCGACTGTCATCATCATCATCATATCAGCCGTAGGACATCCACTGCGGGACAAAGGCCTCCCTCATTGATCTCCAGGAACTGCGGTTGGAAGCGGCCTGCATCCAACGCCAACCTGCGGTTCTTACCAAGTCGTCGGCCCATCTTGAAGGTGGACGTCCTACGCTGCGCTTGCCGGTCCGTGGCCTCCACTCGAGAACCTTCCGACCCCATCGGCCATCTGTTCTGCGCGCTATATGGCCTGCCCATTGCCACTTCAACGTGCTAATCCATCGGGCTATGTCGGTGACTTGAGTTCTCCTACGTATCTCCTCATTTCTGATTCGATCCCGTAGAGAAACCCCGAGCATAGCCCTCTCCATAGCTCCTTGAGCAACTCTGAGCTTATTTATAAGGCCAATAGTGAAGGACCACGTCTCGGTGCCATATGTCGACTGTAGGCGTTTAGAATTAGTTGCTACGTTATTTTTGCTCATTTATAAACGTCTGTTACGACGTAGAACAAAGGTACACATATGGTTTCTTATTTAAAAGTTCATGACATGAGCCTCACTCGGACACTACAATGATTGTAGTGACAGTATATATAGGTATTATTATTGATGATCCCATTCTCACAAGCGATATTGAGGCCTTAAGTCTCGGGACAGCTTTTGCTTCATCTTTGCCTTGTATAATGGGTTGTGTTCTGAGGAATTGTTTGACATGGTGCCTGCAGGTTCTTATTATCATCGCACCGCTCGCCATTGGCAGGGAATCTATCCACACACATTGGAGACGATGTGGTCACGTACCATGAGGTTTCAGAAGAATTTCCTCCCTCAAACACTTTGCTTGTGGAATGGTCTCTTTGCCGAGGTTTTTCCCAGGAACTACAGTATGGGGTTCTTCAAAAAGGGCGTTTTGAAAATTTTAAATGGTCGGCAACGCGCGAGTAATACCTTTAGTATTACAAACGTCCATAGGCTACGGTAACCACTTATCATCAGGTGGACCGTATGCTTGTTTGCTACCTGAGTAGTATAAAAAAGAAGATATTTATTTAATAATAGCAATACTTAATAATGTGCTGATCGACCGCCTAGAGAATAAGGTAGTGTATTTCAGCAACCAAGGATGATTTATTAAATTCAGAGCGAAGTAAACAACCGAATTATGAACCTAGTAAGTAATTCAAAATTTACATTAAAATGGTCAAAATAGTGCGGAAATTAAATGGTATAATAGAGAAACCCCGCCAAATATAGACTAAAACATCTGTAGCCGTATCACCAGTGCTAACTTTAGCATTTTTTACGAGCAGTACTTGATGACGTTTTATTTTCACAAGCCGCGGTTTTCCTCTCAATATTTTCCTTCACATTTTGTTAAAAGTTCCATAAATCTATCTGAATCCTAAAATAAAATTTAAATTCCATGGAGTGTGACGAATTCACGCTATGCGATGTGACATACTCGAGACGACATTATACGATTTGCGTTCAGGGCGGGCGGAAATTCAAATATGTAGCATTAACTTTGACCCCGCACACAGCGGGCGTGACGGGACAGCATCGCGGCGTGGCGTAGTAAGATTATGAAATTATTTCAACGTTCAGTGCGGTCTGAAATTACGGACCTTGTGTTTTAACAAGCGAGCTGAATTAGAACTACTTACTTTAATCCTACAGAGTTGAAATTTGACATGCTGGTTCAGTTCCGATTACAATGCATTTATGGTAAGCATGAACTGATTCTACGGTCAACAGCACAAACACGAAATATAGTGTACGTCCTTTATAAGTCCCACTATGCGATAGCTGCTGCACTGAGGGTTGGTTTCCGAAGAGGGAACTCCTCAACGGTCAACTGCACAGACACGAAATTTTGTATACGCATAGACCACTTATATAAAAGCTTGTTTTAATAAATGATTTTTTGAAGTAAAACTTCTTTACGCACGTTTGACTTGGTGAGTAAGCTGGTGAATGCGTTACGAAAAGTACGAATGGAAGTTGAAAGGGAGATATAAGTTAGTGAAGATAGAAAGAGAGAGAGAGAGTTATGTTTCGTATATTACTGTAGGGGCAAGAGCGAGAGATGCGAGCACACATTTTCTTTCTCTCTTTCTCTCATAGCCCGTTGATTTGTCGCATATCTCTTAAATTAGCCTAAATTATACAATCTGCAAAAACAAAACACTTCTTAATGCTGTATAATAGAGTTCATTTTGCTATAGATAAAAAAATATTTACGACGTTTCGTATTTTGAATCTACCAGCTTCAATTTACGAAAAAGATCAGCTATTCCACAACAGATGGCAGGCAGCAGCAAAAAATAACGTATGTACTTACTGTATGCGCCTCGAAATAAGGTTGACATTTCCTTAAAACATTAATATATACATACATATAGATGAAGCTAAAGAAGTTTTACTTCAGACGTATGATCTGAAGCACACTCGTTTTTTTTCTATTTATTTATTTAATCTCCGATGTATGATGGTGTATAGTTACAGTAGAAAGCGTTATAGTGTTTTAACTAGTCAACTCCCGGAAATAAAACACAATAGATTTTCTATTGCTATAGACTCGATAAAGAGTTGGCGAGACTCAAGAGGTTCCAGGACATGCAACGAATAAAAAATCACCCCTAACTTACATATGGGGTAACTTAAAATACAAGTTTTTTAGTTTTGAATTTTTAATTGACTAGCTGACCCACCGAACTTCGTACCACCTTGACATGCATACCTATGACGCGGGTTGCTAATGTACGTCGCCGGTAGGATTGTCAAACGGCCATCAATGCTGCATCTACATATGTATGAGATAATAAATTTTCGTCATAATTTTTTTTTGCGTGAGTTTTTCTGATGTTTTAATAGTTATTCTGCTATTTGGGGCAAATCCAATAAATGAACGATCATCAAAATTGGTCCAGCCGTTCTTGAGTTATAAATGATGTAACTAACACGACTTTTTTATATATACATAGATTAGGCGTTATTGAAATGTATCATAATTCCAAATTTCAGCTTTACAACAGTAACTGGACGGAGAGACAGACAAACATACCTACAGATGGACATGGTGAAATTGCAAGGCTTCTTAGTCAGATCACGGAACCCTTAAAAGTACCAGATGTAACTTTCAACGCATTAGATCACTTAATTAAACTAAAGGAAACCGCCTTGGTCTTGAACGAAAACCGATGAGTTTCACCAATATTCACAGGGCCTTGCGTGCTTTATCTATCACTGATCGAGAAGAGGTCGATACAAGTGGAACCACCAAAGACTTCTAACGCTTAGGTACTTGACGTTACTAAATTATGGACCATACTTATTAACCGACTTCCACAAAGGAGGCTATATTTCTATTACGTGTAGACATTGCTACCTCTCTACATACATATTTTCTGTGGATCGAACCTTCTTTAACCATATGTATTTACCTAAAGCTGCGAACTTACCAGTTGCAAAGATACGGTCTAAGCTTCTCTCATTAAATAAACAAATAATGCTGGACATTTCACCCAGCGCTATCTAGCCCTAAACTTGTAGTATCTAATTTAATTTATTTGTAGGAATACCCACAGCTATTGATTAAAACGGGTATTTATCGCGTATGTACCTTTTTTTTTATAAGTCATGGTCTCGGGCTGACTCAGCCATGACCATGACTGTTGCAACACAGCCGAAACGTCGGGATAACAAATAAAAAAGGTACATACGCGATAAATACCCGTTTTAATCAATAATTATGTACAGTGATCGTGAAAGTTTGAAAAATACTATACCCACAGCTGTTAAAACTTATACTTACAAAAGATTGTTTACCAAATAGCCAATTACAAGTTTTCACGTTTTCAACAATATAGCAATAGAAAAAATGTGAACAACCGTTCGACATCTCAAATTACAGATACAATTTTTTTTATTGATGATAGCCAAGCGCTTGACCACTATCTCACCTGATGGTAAAAGAACGTGTGATCGAAGATGGAGCACGCTTGCCTAGAAATAACCTATTCACCCTGGACTTGAAGACTCCAAGATTATACTGCTTTGGAAAAACATACGCCGGAAGTGAGTTCCACTCCTCACTTGTGCTAACAAGAAAAGTTGAAGCAAATCGTTTGGTACGGCAAGGTGGTATGCCGACCAGGTATGGGTGGTACTTCTCGGTTCGTCTGCTTGTCCGGTGGTAGAAGGGCGAAGGAGGGATAAGGCCGTGAAGATCTTGCGCACTTTCACCAGAATGTATCTTGTAAAAAACTGAAAGTCTGGCTACTCGGCGTTTGAATGAAGAAAAAGTGCCTACCTATACTAATATTATATTAAATATATACTATTATTAATCACTAAAGAATTCACGATTTAATCGCTGTCGAATCGAGCTGACGCTCATTTAGAGAAGGTTACAGTCCGTGCGCTCACACAGCTTATTGAAATTGTCACTTGATCGCAACAAAAATGAGTTTTGCATATCTACTATGCGAAACTAATGACTGACGAGCCAGTGACCTTCCGCTCGTGAGTCTTATTACCATCTTATCTGCAGATCCGCTAATGGATGTTACTCGGAAAACAAAATTACAGCAAAACCGAAATAAAATTACTTTGAAGACGAAGTGGCAATGTGGTGAGGGAGGAACTGGGAGCGCTGAAATAGGACTTGTGAAGAGTGAGGCTTGCGCGGCTCTTACGTAGAGGCGGAAGTTATATTGGCTGAAATCAGAAGATGTCTGTCAACACAACGATTGCCGCAAATTGATATTGTACTTAAATTCGATATTCGATATTGTACTATACGTATTCGATATTGTACTATACGTATTCGATATTGTACTATACGTATTCGATATTGTACTATACGTATTCGATATTGTACTATACGTATTCGATATTGTACTATACGTATTCGATATTGTACTATACGTATTCGATATTGTACTATACGTATTCGATATTGTACTATACGTATTCGATATTGTACTATACGTATTCGATATTGTACTATACGTATTCGATATTGTACTATACGTATTCGATATTGTACTATACGTATTCGATATTGTACTATACGTCTGGAACTTCACTGAAGTGTTTTCTTTTTGGTTTGTTTTACCGGTAAAATGACATTTATTTTCATCCTAAAGTGGTTAGCGTATCTGTCGAAATATATTTAAACTATTCAATTCTGATCTGCAATTGAATAGCAGACGTCGTGGTAATCCACCAGTTAAATATTTAAATTTGTTTTGATTGCTTTTGTTTTTTTTAAATTAAATTTCTTTACGCACTCTTGACTTGAGAAGTAAGCTGGTGAATGCGTTACGAAAAGTGCGAACGGAAGTTGAGAGGGAAATATAAGTTAGTGAAGATAGAAAGAGAGAGAGGGAGTTACGTTTCGTATATTACTGTAGGAGCAAGAGAGAGAGAACTCAACTTTCGCCTCACCCGATCACACTTTTCGTAACGCTCTCGTCACGCATTCGCCAGCTTACTGCCCAGGCCAAGCGTGCGTAAAGAAGTTTTACTTCATGACTACCCCTATGTTTATACATGTCTAAAATGATGTCCGTTTTGTGTTTATATCTGTCAAATAAATGTATTCCATTCAGTTTGTTCATGTCTACTGGTGGCATTTATTTATTTTCCCTGTTCTACGCCTTAAATGGTAGGCCGGGGGTCGCCAATGACCTTCGCGCCGGATTACTCGATCTGATTTACAATTTGTTTATTAGATGGAGCTGTTTATGACACCTCACTGTATTTCATTGCCATCTATTTATTACAGCTCGCTAAGAAGCATTCAAGGTCAAATAATCACGTATCGTCACATTTATATACATTATATATTCGGCACATTCATTGACAAGGATGTGCTGCTGATTTAGATTTTATTGAAAACTACCCCAAATCAATTAGTGAATTACTACTTGTGAATTTCAGTCTATCCAAAGGTTGTCTGGAAGAGATCGGTTTTAGAATAGAATAGAATAATCATTAATTTGGTACACACAAAATGACACATGAAACAGTTTTAGGGAACAGTAGATACAATTGAATCCAATAAAACAATTTCAACTCATCTGTCTGCGTACCAAAATGGCATTCAGCTCAGCATAATGTTAGATGTTTTCATAACCCAACGCTGATTTTCAGCTGAAACCAGAAGCAAAGGTAGTGCAGCAGAGACGAAGTAACATAAAAAATAAATAAAGAAGTGAGTAAATAAAAGGTGTGTACAGTTGTATTAAAAATAAAAATATAAATTTTATAAACATACTTTTTTAAAATAAAATAATATATATATATATATATGTGTTTTAGAGCCCTATTTTAACTTTGGATTGTAAATTTGAATGCGGTGTACGAAAAAAGTAATCTATCAAAAATTATGCTAGCATTCACATGGCAACATTTGAATTTATGTATACCGTTTCGTAAAATATTTGTCGCATTTCAGTCTCTGACAAAATGTGTTTGCGGTTTTAACGACACACTGCAACAAGGTTGTCTTTAGATCTTGCATGTTAAAATACTAGTGGCTCGCCCCGAACCGAGATCTCGCGACTCGCGAGTCTCCCATAAAAACAAAATATTTTAATTATAATCTTTGACTATCAAAATAGTGCCACGACATTCTTAACCAAATACTTGACCTACAGTTTCATTCAAATTACAGATAACGGGAGTTCATGTCAATTGGTTATACTTTGTTGGGGTATAAATTGCAGTTAATCTGGATTTCAGATTTTTCCTTATATTTGTATCACTAAAGCAACACGCGTACTAAATTTCAGGACTGTGGGGTCACTGTTGTAACTTGTGATTTTTGTCATGTTTCATTTAGAACCCCAATATCTTGACAAACCCCAACGTTTTTAGCTCATTTAGTCCCACCAAAATTGCGCCAGCACTACCTACCTATGTATAATTACACGATAATCGGATAAACACTTCGAAAGTTATCCTCGGACAAACATACATACATACAACGCCGATTTGCCCAAGTTGATTTAGAGAGACAAAGTTCTGTTTTTAATATGACTAATAACTTAAAAACTGCAAGGTTTTAGCTAAAAATAAAAACGGAGTCGAAATGGGCTGACAAATACCTTTTATTAGAAGTGCCATTTGACCAGTATCCCAATATCTCAACAACCTCCTCCCTCTCCCAATTTTTAGCTATTTAGTCCGAAATTGTACCATCACTACCTACCTATATGCCAAATTTCATGAGGATCGGATAAACGCTTCGAAAGTTATCCTCGGACAAACAAACAAACATACAACAGCGATTTGCCCAAGTTGATTTGGAGATTTCGCTTCGGTCGATCAAAAATAGCTTTTGTTAAAGCCAAACATGAGCCCAAATCCACTTAGATCGTAGAATAGGTACTAACCGATAGCCTTTGAATTTTTAGATCTAGAGTTTGCTGGTTTTAATACGATGTTCTCCGCTATAAGCATGCGCACAAATACATATTTTTCGAGAGAAAAAATACATTGATGCACGGCCAGGATATGAAACCACAAACACAACAAAAAATCACGGTCATCACACTACCACTAGACCACCACGGCTCATTTAAGTTTAATTCTAGGGATTTTAATTGGAAGGATATTTTATTATCGATAGTATTGCCTCATCATCATCATCATATCAGCCGTAGGACGTCCACTGCTGGACAAAGGCCTCCCTCATTGATCTCCAGGAACTGCGGTTGGAAGCGGCCTGCATCCAACGCCGACCTGCGGTTCTTACCAAGTCGTCTGCCCATCTTGTGGGTGGACGTCCTACGCTGCGCTTGCCGGTCCGTGGCCTCCACTCGAGAACCTTTCGGCCCCATCGGCCATCTGTTCTGCGCGCTATATGGCCTGCCCATTGCCACTTCAACGTGCTAATCCGTCGGGCTATGTCGGTGACTTGAGTTCTCCTACGTATCTCCTCATTTTTGATTCGATCCCGTAGAGAAACCCCGAGCATAGCCCTCTCCATAGCTCGTTGAGCGACTCTGAGCTTATTCATAAGGCCAATAGTGAAGGACCACGTCTCGGTTCCATATGTCATCACTGGTAACACACACTGATTGTATACTTTCGTCTTAAGGCACTGAGGTATGTTGGACGAAAAGACGTTGCGAAGTTTCCCAAACGCTGCCCATCCGAGTTGGATTCGACGATTGACCTCTTTCTCGAAGTTGGACCTACCTAATTAGACTGTTTGTCCTAGGTATACATACGCGTATGTATACCTAGTATTGCCTATTGATAAAAAAATTACCGCTATTGGGCGGTAAATAGTTTTGGCCCACTAGTAGACTCTAGACACCGTACAATACATAGGTCCTTCGAATTCACAGATTTCAACGAATTGAGCTCAAACTCACTCGGTCATAAAGGAGGCTTAATTAAAGCTACCCGCTGCAGATGGAAAAAGGTTCTGTCATAAATCAGATACTTGACCAGATAGGCTTGAGTTAGACCTTCGTCTTGCTGATGGATTTTTCTGGATTAATGGTCACACTTTGAAGAAAATATCTTACGAACGAATGTTTAAATCATAGGTTACCGCTAAAACTTACACTAGAATGGGTGAAATCTATCTCTGCATATTTCAATGCTTCAAATATCTTTCCTAGCCCGTGCAAAAACAGAGTCAGAAACAACAAATTTTTTCTACTCAAACATTGGCCACAGAAACTCAGCAGTTAACCGCCGCGGAACAAATATTTGCATGATCTACAGATATTTGTTCCGGGTCTGGTTGTTTCTCTATATATTATAAGTACGTATTTACAAAAAAAAAATGTATATAAGTATTCTATCAGTGATCTGGTTCACATAGTACAAGCTCTGCTTAGTTTGAGGCTAGATAGCGCTGTGTGAAATATCCAGAAAGGTTAGTTTACAACACTTTTAATGTCATGGAATTACACGCATCACCATCATTATAAACATATGGGGAAGTACTACCACCATACCTATTTCTGCAGGTAAGAAGCGTTACTGTATTTCGGTTTGGAAGTGAAATTACAGGCACATGAGATTTTACACCTCTGTGCCTCAATTTGTTGGATGCAGGGCGGTGCATTGTAGATCACGTTTCTATGGTGCGTGCCATTACAAGTCAATGCTTTGTTAAAGGCAATGGTTACCACATCAGGTGGACCATAAGTTTGTTACATCATCGTTCGTGAGGCTACCCATGGGGCCCATCTGAAAACCAGCGCCGCTTGCCTTTCTCGGATGGTTGGCAGCAATACGCTGAGACGGGGCCTGTTTGGATAACACAGCACGGAAGACCATATTGTCTGTACCTATTTATGTATACCTATGAACTAAATTTTTATCATGTGTTTTTCCTGTGTTTATATAATTTTTCTTTTCTTTTTAATAATTTATAATCTACTAGCTGACTAATCCGCAGCTTCGTACGCCTTTTCGTATTACCCTCCTTCTGCGTAGTTGGATAAAAAATAGCCTATGTCACCCAGGGATAGTGTAGCTTCCCAACAGTGAAATAATTTTTAAGTTGGTCCAGTAGTTTCCGAGCCTATTCAATACAAACAAACAAATCTTTCCTCTTTATAATATTAGTGTTACGAGCTGAGGGTTCGGAATAAAATAATGAAAATCAATCTAACCAAAATAACACTTTTATTCAACACTAAAATGATAAATACACGAACTTAATCACAAGTAATCACAACACACTAATTCACAACACTATCGCACAATAAACCACTAAAAGTCACCGAAATGTTCACACGTATAGCCAAATCCAGACTGACTCTGCGGACGTTTCTACGCACTATTTATACCGCGCATTATTTCCAGAACCTTCTCGATGTTTCCACTAGTTACTAGAAAAGTGTAGGTATTTCGACTAACTACTATTTCTTAATCTGTGCAACTGTAGGTAAAAACGTGGAATGTAGGTATATTCCACACCAAGTATTACCTATTCTGTGACAAAGTAGATATAACTTCGAGAAGCCAACCTTTACTATTACTTATTCTGTAACAGCCTCGGCGTAACATTAGTATATATATATATGTAAGTAGGTATGTTTATTCTGTTCTGAATGGTCTGTCCTATGTGTGTGTCAAATAAATATATCTTTCTTTCTTTCCACCTTCAGGTCGTATAAAAAATAACGAATAAAATGTTGTAGAAGACTGAACACTCCATGGATTTCCAGAGAAATCGATTTTGTGCGGCCTGCACCGAACAGCTCCCAATAAACTTTATTAGGTCGTCTTTCTATCTGTGAGGGGGCAGTGCAAACGTCTCGTTTTCTAGGCCCAGTTTTTGAAGTAAAACTTCTTTACACACGCTTGACTTGGGGCGTAAGCTG
This sequence comes from Philereme vetulata, assembly GCA_918857605.2. Taxonomy (NCBI): domain Eukaryota; kingdom Metazoa; phylum Arthropoda; class Insecta; order Lepidoptera; family Geometridae; genus Philereme; species Philereme vetulata. The sequence continues at coordinate 4,158,666 of OU975420.1, forward strand.
GTGAATGCGATACGAAAAGTCTCAACGGAAGTTGAGAGGGAGATATAAGTTAGTGAAGATAGAAAGAGAGAGAGTTATGTTTCGTGTATTACTGTAGAGGTGCGAGCACACATTTTCTTTCCCTCTTTCTCTGATAGCCAGTTTATTTGTCGCATATTTCCTATCCAAAATTGGCCTAAATCATACAAACTGCAAATATATATATATACAAATACATACATACCTACATATAGATTGAGCTAAAGATGTTTTACTTCAGTCATGTGGTCTAAATCATACTTGTATTTTAAGCTGAAATATATAGCTCTGAAGTTCAAATACCAATGAATTTGTACATCAAATAAGCCGTTCGACGTTTCATCGACCCTAAAGATAAAATTTGACGATACTGTGTTGATGTCGCAGTTAAGAGGGTGGCATGTTTGATTGCTTCGATTTCAAGTTTTAAGGTAAATATTTGTACTGGCAAAATATCTGTTACGTACCCATCAATTTGGGTTATGTGGTGCTCGTACAGTCATGACACCCGAGGTATTTACATAGTATATAACTCTGAGTTGGCTAAGATTTATATACAATGTCTGGTAACAACAACCGGTGCTTGCAACACTAAACGCAATCCTGGGATAGGATTTCTAGAAGTAATTATACGTAATTTAAGCACATGCTTAAAACGTTTAAGATAAAATAAGATAAGATAACTCTTTATTGTACACCAAAGTAAAATACAGAACATAATTCTTAGAAATAGATTTAGTAAAATACGCGGTCTTATCGCTAAAAGCGATCTCTACCAGACAACCTTTGTATGGACAGGATTATAATGTAACATGACGGCGGTGCATCTATATACAATTAAAAAACATACCAACATAAAATAAACCTAAAATACTAGTACTGACACAAATTAAATTTTAATACAATAAGCAACTATAAAAATGGTTTAAAGGAAACATTGTGTAGAAATCTGTGAATCAGTTAGCTTTTTGCATATTACCCATTTTTTCCTGCGGATTGGCTGACTAAGCTAAAAGGATGGTACATATTTCAAAACTGATAATCCATCTCATATCTTATCCAGTCTTCACAACCACTTTTGGGTAAAGGAATCATTAAAAAAATAAGTAACTTTTTAACAAAAATATACTTAACAGCATACTTCCTCAATCGCGGTCTGGGTAGCGTTCCTGATACCACTTCAGCGCATTAATTGGGCTTCGTCGGTTGAGGAAGTATGCTTCAATTAAGTCTACTTTTTGCGTATTTGACAATGCCATGATATGACAAATAAGATGAGGCAATGACTGATATAAAAGTCCGAAAGATGCAAGAACCATGTTCGAAATTCATAATTGTTCTGAAATACGAAATGTTTTTGAATTGCTCATGAGAGCATGGAGTTCCTAAACTTCTTAATCGCTACAGTATTAATACTTATTTAATGTGCAATTAGAATCTAATAAAATGTTTGTAGAAGGAATTTTGTTTGTCCTGTTGCATGAGAATACTTTTTATCAAATTTAACTAATTTCCGCTGTTCAGATTTTTTTCATCCGATAATATAAAATGATCCTTACAAAGGACTGCATTGATCAGCATCCATTTACCAACTTGATTCATTTTAAGGCGCTACTCACACTTGATCAAAAAAAAAACTATTGCTTAAATGTTTTTATTCGAAAACGAGCTGATATTTTAAAATAAACTGCACCTGTATCTCCTCTGTTGATGGGTGCTGCCGTACTGTTACAGTTAAAAAAAAACACTCTGTATAAGTATTCTATCAGTTATCTGGTTCCCATAGTACAAGCTCTGATTGGTTTGGGGCTATATAGCGCTGTGTGAAATATGCAGCAGTATTTATTTATTTTAATTACGTCGTGAGTCGTAAAAACAAATGTTTTGTTGGATTCGTCCACGACGCTACGTGCCGGAAAAAGATCAAGGTTGCCCCGCATGCGATAACTTCGCGGCCTCGCACTCGTTAGCTAACGTCACAACGTACATAGTAAAGTTTCCACATTACGTGTTAAATCTGAAAACACGTATTGGTACAAAATATTAAATTACGTGTTTTGTTTTGTACACACGGCTACACATCAAGCTATAAATTTCCAGTATAAGCTGACCTCGCATTGTATAGGCTTTTCGTAGAATGAGAGGTCAGCTTATACTGAAAATGTATAGCTTGATGTGTAGCCGTGTATACGACATTAAATGAAAACACGGATAGGGCTAATGGCTAGTATTGTTGTTTAAATAGGGGTTTTTTTAAACCATAGAAAATTGAAAATTGTCACACAACCTTAATAACAAGTTCTAAAATATCAATGAAACAGCCGTATAAAATATGAAAGCTAATCATATTAATTCATCGTGTAAGTAAGTACCAATTTATGTTAAGGGGACACCGGAGGGACAATCGCCCATACAACACGTACTACCAAGCTCATTTCTAATTGGAGCATATTTCTACCTTAATAAGGTATTATTTTAATTTTAATAGTATTTATCTAGGTTCCCAACCATATATTAGATCAAAATACTTACCTAAAATGAAATAGAAGCGTATCGCATTCTGCATGTTTTTACGTCATAAAAGACCTGTTTTCAACCTAATTGTTTCGTATTAAAAACAACAACATCTTACGTATCCTAGTCATGGGAACATAGATTATAGCGTCTAGTTACAGAATAACAACACAATGAGAAAAATACAACAAGTTTTCAGTCATCATTTTTGGTATTACGGAACACGGTCAAAATCTAATCAAATTTAGAATCGTTCTATTGCTATCACTGTCGCTCTGCGTAACTAAACTTCGTCACTAAACAGGGATAGCGATATTCAGGCCTAAGTTTTTGACGTGGCCGAATTGAAGTCGCGCTCAGTGTTCGCCGGCGCGTTAAGAGCGTTCAAGCTTCGCGCGGCCGTTCAAGTTTAGGTATTTGGCGGCGCGCGACACACCGCATGGCGCGATCGCCGCGGTCACATCGAATTCAACTACGTTAGAGCGTGCAATAGTGCAACACCGAATTTGATCCTTTATTTGCAAAAAAAACTTTTTTGTGTTATTTATTTTACTTACTCATTTATATTCATTATATTATACCCATTGTGGTCATTGTGTCTGCAATAAAGATGAATTTAAATCAAATATTTAAATTCATCTTTATCTTTGTAGACAGGTAAATAAATTGGCAACAGGAAGGACTTTCCTTTATGAACAGTTCGATAGGAGGATGGTGCAAGGGTAGGCAAAGGGGGGTTTTGGAACCCCCACCCCTTTAGTAGGTGAGGACTTACGAAAACCTATAGGTTTTGAGAAAATTTAAAAATATTATTTTGAGGTTAAGTATGAAAAAATATACCCACGTGGTCTTATGCGTGACACCCCCTATATTGTATATAAAGAGTGCGGGATGATGTCAATTTTCAAATTCAAGATGGCGAAAACTTTTTGTTTGACTATTTTTAGATATGGATATCGTTTTCGACTAACTTAGGGATGTTGATTACGAATATGATGTCAATTTTCAAATTCAAGATGGCGAAAACTTTTTTTTTTACTTTTTTTAGATATGGGTATCGTTTTCGACTAACTTAAGGATGCTGATTACGAATATGATGTAAATTTTAAAATTCAAGATGGCGAAAACTTTTTGTTTTACTATTTTTAGATATGGATATCGTTTTTGACTAATTTAGGGATGTTGATTACGAATATGATGTCAATTTTCAAATTCAAGATGGCGAAAATTTTTGTTTTACTTTTTTTAGATATGGGTATCGTTTTCGACTAACTTAGGGATGCTGATTACAAATATGATGTAAATTTTAAAATTCAAGATGGCGAAAACTTTTTGTTTCACTTTTTATAGATATGGGTATCGTTTTCGACTAATTTAAGGATGCTGATTACAAATATGATGTAAATTTTAAAATTCAAGATGGCGAAAACTTTTTGTTTCACTTTTTTTAGATATGGGTATCGTTTTCGACTAACTTAGGGATGTTGATTATGAATATGATGTCAATTTTAAAATTCAAGATGGCGAAAACTTTTTGTTTTACTTTAGATATGGGTATCGTTTTCGACTAATTTAAGGATGCTGATTACAAATATGATGTAAATTTTAAAATTCAAGATGGCGAAAACTTTTTGTTTCACTTTTTTTAGATATGGGTATCGTTTTCGACTAACTTAGGGATGTTGATTATGAATATGATGTCAATTTTCAAATTCAAGATGGCGAAAAACTTTTTGTTTTACTTTTTTTAGATATGGGTATCGTTTTCGACTAATTTAAGGATGCTGATTACAAATATGATGTAATTTTTAAAATTCAAGATGGCGAAAACTTTTTGTTTCACTTTTTTTAGATATGGGTATCGTTTTCGACTAACTTAGGGATGTTGATTATGAATATGATGTCAATTTTCAAATTCAAGATGGCGAAAAACTTTTTGTTTTACTTTTTTTAGATATGGGTATCGTTTTCGACTAACTTAAGGATGCTGATTACGAATATGATGTAAATTTTAAAATTCAAGATGGCGAAAACTTTTTGTTTTACTATTTTTAGATATGGATATCGTTTTTGACTAATTTAGGGATGTTGATTACGAATATGATGTCAATTTTCAAATTCAAGATGGCGAAAATTTTTGTTTTACTTTTTTTAGATATGGGTATCGTTTTCGACTAACTTAGGGATGCTGATTACAAATATGATGTAAATTTTAAAATTCAAGATGGCGAAAACTTTTTGTTTCACTTTTTATAGATATGGGTATCGTTTTCGACTAATTTAAGGATGCTGATTACAAATATGATGTAAATTTTAAAATTCAAGATGGCGAAAACTTTTTGTTTCACTTTTTTTAGATATGGGTATCGTTTTCGACTAACTTAGGGATGTTGATTATGAATATGATGTCAATTTTAAAATTCAAGATGGCGAAAACTTTTTGTTTTACTTTTTTTAGATATGGGTATCGTTTTCGACTAATTTAAGGATGCTGATTACAAATATGATGTAAATTTTAAAATTCAAGATGGCGAAAACTTTTTGTTTCACTTTTTTTAGATATGGGTATCGTTTTCGACTAACTTAGGGATGTTGATTATGAATATGATGTCAATTTTCAAATTCAAGATGGCGAAAAACTTTTTGTTTTACTTTTTTTAGATATGGGTATCGTTTTCGACTAATTTAAGGATGCTGATTACAAATATGATGTAATTTTTAAAATTCAAGATGGCGAAAACTTTTTGTTTCACTTTTTTTAGATATGGGTATCGTTTTCGACTAACTTAGGGATGTTGATTATGAATATGATGTCAATTTTCAAATTCAAGATGGCGAAAAACTTTTTGTTTTACTTTTTTTAGATATGGATATCGTTTTCGACTAACTTAGGGATGCTGATTACGAATATGATGTCAATTTTAAAATTCAAGATGGTGAAAACTTTTTGTTTTACTTTTTTTAGATATGGGTATCGTTTTTGACTAACTTAAGGATGCTGATTACGAATATGATGTCAATTTTAAAATTCAAGATGGCGAAACTTTTTGTTTTACTTTTTTTAGATATGGGTATCGTTTTCGACTAATTTAAGGATGCTGATTACAAATATGATGTAAATTTTAAAATTCAAGATGGCGAAAACTTTTTGTTTCACTTTTTTTAGATATGGATATCGTTTTCGACTAACTTAGGGATGTTGATTATGAATATGATGTCAATTTTCAAATTCAAGATGGCGAAAAACTTTTTGTTTTACTTTTTTTAGATATGGATATCGTTTTCGACTAACTTAGGGATGCTGATTACGAATATGATGTCAATTTTAAAATTCAAGATGGTGAAAACTTTTTGTTTTACTTTTTTTAGATATGGGTATCGTTTTTGACTAACTTAAGGATGCTGATTACGAATATGATGTCAATTTTAAAATTCAAGATGGCGAAAACTTTTTGTTTTACTTTTTTTAGATATGGGTATCGTTTTCAACTAACTTAAGGATGCTGATTACGAATATGATGTCAATTTTAAAATTCAAGATGGCGAAACTTTTTGTTTTACTTTTTTTAGATATGGGTATCGTTTTCGACTAATTTAAGGATGCTGATTACAAATATGATGTAAATTTTAAAATTCAAGATGGCGAAAACTTTTTGTTTCACTTTTTTTAGATATGGATATCGTTTTCGACTAACTCAGGGATGTTGCTTATGAATATGATGTCAATTTTCAAATTCAAGATGGCGAAAAACTTTTTGTTTTACTTTTTTTAGATATGGGTATCGTTTTCGACTAATTTAAGGATGCTGATTACAAATATGATGTAAATTTTAAAATTCAAGATGGTGAAAACTTTTTGTTTCACTTTTTTTAGATATGGGTATCGTTTTCGACTAACTTAGGGATGTTGATTATGAATATGATGTCAATTTTCAAATTCAAGATGGCGAAAAACTTTTTGTTTTACTTTTTTTAGATATGGATATCGTTTTCGACTAACTTAGGGATGCTGATTACGAATATGATGTCAATTTTAAAATTCAAGATGGTGAAAACTTTTTGTTTTACTTTTTTTAGATATGGGTATCGTTTTCAACTAACTTAAGGATGCTGATTACGAATATGATGTCAATTTTAAAATTCAAGATGGCGAAAACTTTTTGTTTTACTTTTTTTAGATATGGGTATCGTTTTCGACTAATTTAAGGATGCTGATTACGAATATGATGTCAATTTTCAAATTCAAGATGGCGAAAACTTATTGTTTTACTTTTTTTAGATATGGGTATCGTTTTCGACTAACTTAGGGATGTTGATTATGAATATGATGTCAATTTTCAAATTCAAGATGGCGAAAAACTTTTTGTTTTACATTTTTTAGATATGGATATCGTTTTCGACTAACTTAGGGATGCTGATTACGAATATGATGTCAATTTTAAAATTCAGGATGGCGAAAACTATTTGTTTTTCTTTTTTTTGATATGGGTATCGTTTTAGATTAACTTAGGGATGCTGATTATGAAAATAATGTCAATTTTAAAATTCAAGATCGTGAAAATTTTTGTTTTTATTTTTTTAAGTATGGGTATCGTTTTAGACTAACTTAGGGATGCTGATTACGAATATGATGTCTATTTTAAAATTTAAGATGGCGGAAACTCATTGTTTTACTTTTTTTAGATATGGGTATCAAAAATGGTATTCAAGAAGAGTTGATCCGATCATCGAAAAATTTGGTAGATAGACAGACAGGATTACATGGCACCAAAAAAGTTTTTGCCACCTTTAATTTTAAAATTGACATCATATTCGTAATAAGCATCTCTAAGTTAGTCGAAAACGATACCCATATCTAAAAATAGTAAAGCAAAAAGTTTCCGCCATCTTGAATTTTAAAATTGATATCATATTCATAATCAGCATCCCTAAGTTAGTCGAAAACGATACCCATATTTAAAAAAAGTAAAACGGAAAGATTATGATTAAGATATGATTAATTAAAATGAGAAACTAAAACGACTAAACTTAGTAAAAGGGTTAACTACTCTTTTCAATCTCTTAAGCGTCTCCAAAAGTTTTTACCCTTTGAAACTAAAATTACTCTTGCTCAAACACTCATGTTACCCCTTTGCCGATGCCGATGTCTGTTTTCTTGACTCCACCGAGGAACTTCTAAATAAACTGGAACGTCTTCAGAATTTGTGTATCCGATTCATATTCGGGTTGCGCAAGTTTGATCACGTCTCCATGTTTAGATCCCAGCTAAAATGGCTTCCCATTCGTCGTCGACGTGATCTTCATGTTGTAACTTTTCTCTTCAACACTCTTTTCAATACTTTAGCTCCTTCTTACCTCCGTGAGCGCTTCGATTTTCTTGTCCTACCGGAGATGACTTGTAGGTCATCTAAGTCCCTCCTTCTCAAAACCCCTCCTCATTCCTCCAGTCGCTATGGCGGTTCCTTCACTGTTCATGGAGTCAACCTGTGGAATTCTCTACCACACTCTATCCGTGCAAGTCCATCACTAAGCACTTTTAAGCTTGGAGTCAAAGAGCATTACCTGTCCTTGTAAGCTTTTAAGTTATTTATTATGTATAAGTAGGTATATTATTTATATTTTGTATAATGTATTGTGTTTATCTCTAATGTAGGTATATAGTATAAAGGTATTATTAGTATTTTTTAATATGGTTAAGTGTTGTATTTATTATAGTATATACTATATATTAGTATTCTACTCCAATGTCATTCTCTGTGCACGTACCCACCACTATAATCAATATCTCTATCTTCAAAGGTTTGCTGGAAGAAAACTCTTATTAGGGTTAAGTTCGCCTTTGCACATGTCAATTTTGTAAGCTATTTTTATCTGTAAATCTATTTATGTACAAATTTAAAATAAAACATAAATCTAAATAACTTTTATTAGGAATTTAGTATGATAGAAATAAGTAAACAATTTTTAGGCGCCTAAAGAAGTTTTCACTACTTATATACCGAGGTGACGGTAACGGTGTCGCGAGTTCAATGGTTTGTTCTCATCTCAAAAAATGCCCAACGCGCCTAAAGAAGTTTTCACTATTTATATACAGAGGTGTCGGTAACGGTGTCGCGAGTCAATGGTTTGTTCCCATCTCAAAAAAAGCCCAACGCGCCTAAAAAAAGTTTTACTACTTATATACAGCGGTGTCGGTAACGGTGTCGCGAGTTCAATGGTTTGTTCCCATCTCAAAAAATGCCCAACACGCACAAAACAAGGTTTCACTTCAAAAATAAAAAAAATGCGTGTACCAAAATGAGCATGATGGTTGTTGCCTAATAAAAAAAATTGGATGTTCCAAAATCAAAAGTATCAAATAATTGTTGTTCACATTTACTATAATTTGGCGAAATTCACAAAAATTAAAATAATTATACTTACCAGCAAACAAACGTTATGTACTTATCCAAGTATCAAATCAGGTTGAGCTTACGCTAATTTAATATTTATTGTATAGAAACTATTGCTTTACAACTTACGGAAGTTCACGTAATAATTTTGAATGCGCGGGAGACAGAGCGTCACACGTCCTTCCTCTAAGAGGCTTCAGCCTGGTCTGAAAAACTACTTTTTTTTTTTTTTTTTTTCGTATGGACTTATCTCGCTGTTGGCCTCTGAGGCCGTTGCAGCCTAACCGAGCTTTTGGCGAGCGCAGAAGGCGCTCAGCCCTATAATTTTATTTTTGATGAGGCAACTAGCGCAAGGGCACCACTTAGGTACGAACCTCGGCTTGGGGTGTTGCCGGGACGGGGATAGGAGAGAAACGCCCGGGTACGTGCTTGTACCTCGTGTAGGCGGCGACTAAAGGGACTCGTCGACCTCGCCGGCGAGGTCGGTGTATTTGTGGAGTGTTTGCTCTGTCTAATGTGGATGACTCACCCGCATTAGCGGAAGTGATTTCGTCATCCGGGTCTCCGAGAACGTGTCTCGGACGACGGAGGGTTTCCGTCTGAAAAATTACGCGGTGCCCACGCCTTTTATATGGGTTTTTTTTAAATATTTATAATAAAATAATTTGGACTCTTGTTAATTTTTTTTTCTATTTTATTTGTTTATGATGAGTTGATACATATTATAAAAATAATTTTGTATACTTTGGCTAACAAATATGCCATAAAAAATTGCTTTGAACTTATTCAATATGCGTCATTTTTTGTTTTTTGTTGTTCTGAGAGATTTGTTATGAAAATGTATTTAATTATACTATTTGATCCTGTACATCCTTAGACAATAATGTATGTTTTGTAATGATGTTGTTGCTGATTTGTTATTTAAAATACTTTTTTGACTATCCGTTGGCTGAAAGAGCACTAATGTGCAAGATTTCAAGAAGATGCGGGAAGAAAACTGCTCTGGACGAAATAATAAAAATAATTTGAATATAATGTTTTGTTATGAGAGCTGGCATTAAAATGTTCTATTACTTAAACTTAAGTTTCAATACAAAACCCTTATTGCCACTGAGTAAGTAAGCAGCGAAAACATGGAAATATGCCGATTTAGGAATAAGAACCCTTAAACACTATTTAATGGAAATGTATCAATTACTGGATAAATATTCAAGCAACTGGTATTAAAACCACCTCTAAAATCAGTGAATACGATTCCGGAAGTTTGTTTTAAATTAATGTCGTACATTACAAAACAGGTTGGTTAACAAATAGTATTTTTATTTTTATAGTGTTATCTGAACACATACGGAAAATTTCAACATAATAAAACCATCTCAAAAATTTTAAGTTTTCAAAGGTTGCCTGGAAGAGGTCGCTTTGAAAGATAAGGCCGGCCCGTATTAGTCTTTAAGTTTTATAGTTTTTTGTTTTTTTTTCCTAACCTATCTCGTTCCACTGTTGGGCAAATGTCTCCCCCAAGTCCTTCCAAGCATCCCTATCTGTCGCTGTTTCCCAGCATCCTCGTTGGAAGGTGTCGAAATCGTCCCGCCAACGCTTTCTCGGCCGACCCCGACGTCGCCTTTCGTCTTCTAGGTTAAGTTATTTTAATTTGGTGTAACAATAAAGAATTATCTTACTGTCTCTCTTAAGTTGTATATCAGTTCTGAAATATGCGTAGGTAGTAACTATATACTATTGATGTTCACTACATTTGATACAAAAGTCATACTTAGAATTATATGTGTAGTGTGTATATATTACACATACCTATATCATACAACAAAAAGATTTTTTTAACCCTAATTATTGTCAAATCTCCTATAGCTTATTGTTCTACTGAAATAAACGAATTTACCAAAATCACCTACATCAAATCATGAATTTTGAAAAATGGAAAACGTACATAATTTTTTAGAAGTATGAAACATACTAAAATATCATCGCTATCTGTTTCTAGTAATGGAAAAAGTAACAATTTTGTATGGAAAAGGCATTTTTTATTTAGAGAAACCAACGGCGATACCATTTGTATGGACAAATAGCTTACAACTAAACGTAAGGGTAATAACAGGTTTCTACGTATCAAAGCCCTTTAATTGTCTGCCTACCAACTTGCATTTGCCGAATATCTCGGTTTCCACTTTCCACAGACAATCATTTTGATATGTAAGTTCTATTATTGATTTGTTTTATTTTGCGGGAATTGGAATGTAACACGTGTTTGTGGGCGTTTTATGTTCCTATCAATGTTTCTACTTGTGTATTTATTAGCGTCAACCTCTCCTCTAAATAGAGTAGTTGTACGCGAACGCCATTAGTTACTCTGTTACCGTCGTCACGCGTGACGTGTTTTACAGTATTCAATTTAACTAAGTTACGCCTTCTTGTCTCGTCCCAAAGTTCATCTGGGCTCAGAAACAAAAAAACAAGATGGGATCACATATCATATGTAAGTAGCGCATTTAGATGTTGTGTTATTTGTTTATTGCATAAATTGTTCGGTTTGTAATTGTCGTAAATAATGATCCTCCATTTTGCTGGTGTTACCAATCGAGTATTATTTTCCGTACTTTAGAATTCTGAGATTAAAAACTTTTATTAGTTGTAGTTTTAAATTATACTAGTGGTTTGCCCCGAACTGAGATATCGCGAGTCTCCCAAAACACAAAAAAAATATTCTTAGGGAGACTCGCCCAACGATGCCTAAACGTATTTAGTGGCTAAATATGATTTAAGGAGTTCTCAAGTCATACAAATATTTCAAATTTAAACATGTTTAGTCGCTAAATATGTTAAGGGATCGTTTTTCAAACCGGCCTTGATATTTGATTATTAAAATAGTGCCATAGTTACATTAGTAGTATCTTACCAAAAACATTTACCCCAAAATGGGTACATAATAACTAAGCTAGCAACATTACGCAGGTGGGGGTGAGGTGGGCGGGGGACGCGGGTTTTGCTTTATGGACACGGTTTGCAATCACAGCTAAATGCGTCTTCTGGCGTTTTATCTATTCTGAGCATCCTATACACAGGGTTTAAAGAACGATCGAGAACTGTAAGGAAAGTACCCTAAATATTGAAGTTAACAATTTTTTCTCAAAAAAAACATTCCATTATTTTAAAATATATGTAGCACTGCATATTTTTTTTCAATTTTACATCATATCCGAGATTCTAACCGATGCTAATACGAAATAAAAATAAGCTGTATGTAAAACTTATGGATCAAATCTCTCTTAAAAATATTGTGTCCTCATTTGATGGAAGATCATAAAACAACAGGGCTATCTAAACTAGTAACAAACAAGTCGTTTATCACACTAATATTATAAATACGAAAGTTTGGATGTTTGTTTGTTTGTTACTCAATCACGTCGTAACGCCTAAACTCGTTTTAATGAAATTTAGTATGTATGTAGATTATAACCTGGATTACCACATAAGCTACTTTTTAGCCCCATGATTTAAAAATGGGGTGTCAAGTCTAGTAGCAAAAGCGAGTTTAGCTTTATTTCTAGGTTACTACACATTTATGGCGGGTTCCTATATCCGTCGGTAACCGATTACGCCTCGTATCTCCTTGAAAAAGTGTCAAACTAGTGTCAAACTTTAGACAGTTTTCAAGGAGAAACGAGTCGTAGCTGGTTACCGACGGATATAGGATCCCGCCATTAGTAGTGTAACGCGTACGAAGTCACGGGCAACAGCTAGTAATATTATAAATACGAAAGTTTGGATATTTGTTTGATTGTTACTCAATCATGTCATAACGGCTAAACCAATTTCTATGAAATTTGATGTGTCGATAGATTATGACCTGGATTGGCACATAGCCTACTTTTTTTTATTTTGTTTTATGTTAATTTATTTTGGAACAACAAATAGTTACACTATAAGGGTTAGGTAAGATACAGTATTCATGTGATAGAAGTATTAATAATGTAACCCACTACCTTATCCTCTTATTGGTAAGACAGAGTACAAAAAGTAAATGCAACTAGACGGCCAGAAGGGCCTTATATATATTTGAAACAAAACTATTATTATATAAGTATATTAAAAGTATACAAAATAAATATAGGAAAAGGAAAAGTACAGAACGGAATAACGTTAAGACTGAAGCGACTGAAGTACTTTTTATTGACAAACCACACGTGCAAAGCCGCGGGTCGAAGCTAGTACTTATATAAAACAATAGAACACAACTCTGCCTCTCTGTCTGTCTATTACGTTTTCAAAATCTAACGGCTGGACCGATTTCGATGCATACAACCAACACAGTTCAACTAGCTTTCTATTAAAAAAACGTTCAAATCGGTCCACCCGTCTAGGAACGACGATACCATCGCAAACAGACAGACACAGAGCCAGAATGAAGGAATGAAAACTTTATTGTACACCATAAAAATCAAAATTACAGACAAAATAGAAGACACAAAGCAAATGGTGCAATGTGCGGTCTTATCGCATTGAAGCTATTTCTTCCTTTGCCAGACATAAGCGTCAAACTTATTAACCCCCTCTTTTTGCGTCGGAGGTATAGCAAGATGAATCAGGTGTTGTATGTAGGTACCCGTGCCTAGCAGATTGCACATAGATGTACAGTGTAAACTCTATATAACGACACTCAAGGGACTGAGCATATTTTGACGAAGTAAAATCTGTATTAGAAAAAGAAAACGTTTATTTCTGATTTGTTTTGAAACTTTTTCGTCAATACACAGTGATTTTCTCTTACTAGCAATGTTTACAATTTGTAAGTTTGTGAGCTACTAAGAATATGACAACGTATAGATAAAATCCATCACTTCTACTAACAACAGTCTGCAGCTACACGTGCAAGCAATCCCATTTTGTAAACAAAAGAACGGATTTCTTAGAAAGTTTGGTGTGTATGATGCCGACAGTCGAGTTTATTATGGTCTAGGATAATAAAACGACAAAAGGATATACACAGCTGCGCAGTTTTTACTAATTTGGCAACTTAAAAAGAACTTTTTATTACAAATTGTTGTCGTTATTGAGAGTGGGTCTAATACTATACAGAGATTACCATTGTATGCAAGACAAGCTAAACCAACTAAAGCCGAGTGATTTCGACGCTTTAGAGAGTTTGTCGTTAAAACGAGGGACGTTACATGGAGTTTACACTGTATTAGGGATAGCGCATCCGGTCGACTCACTGAAACAGGAAACGGCAACCGATTAGATTCTGATTACACTATCTTCTCGTTATTACTGCGTGACAGGTCTTGATATTGATTATTATATTGCATTCGATTAACTAGTGGTTCCTCCTGAACTGATATCTCACAAGTATCCCAAAAAACCAATAGTTATTTGTTATACAAGAGTGCAATGTTGCTTTTTAACCTGGCTTAAGTTGCTTAACTGGCGCAGCGCGGGCTTGCTGTGGCGACTGTCCCTTTTATGTTGAACAGTAGGCTAATTGTTTCTGTTGCTGGCTTTAATTTGTCGGTATTTTGGTCGTTCGCTCGCAAATAGTTATTTGTAAATCCGCAAGTATTATTTTAGCGAAAATATTTAATTTTACCGCCTAGGCTCCGGCCTTTCAAACCCATAAAAACATCTGGATGTTTAGTGTAATGCTCATCAAAGCTTAAATGTTTTCAAATGTTCTTACTTAAAAAAATAAAACAATATGTATCGTAACACGAAGTAAGTACCTGCTATAGGTTAAATTTTATTTGTATAAGTTTTGAGAAGCGTTTTAGCTTAATTAACGTTATTATCATATGTTTGTTCATTCTAGGATTAAATTCACATTGGAATTGTACTAGTTAAGCTTTTTTTTATCAAAAAAGAACTTTTAAAATTGAAGAATTGAATTTTAATGACCGAGCAAGCGAAGGATTCAAAAATTAGAATCCTGTGCGTTAGCGAGGAAATCAAAAGAGCACGAGGTGAAAAATCTTTGCACTCGAGTGCAACACGTAACTTTTCATCCCACCTCAGCGAAGAAATGACTAAATGCAAAAAAAAGAATACACCAAGAAGGTTCCGAGTCTGAGTTTTTAACAAATTAAAAAAGGTTGTATGATAAATTCGGCACCATGGAGGTAAAAGTAAATAGGTTTAATGATGTTTTGAATTCACAAACTTAGTGCACACGATAAACCTCTAGCGGATAAAAACGGCTTTTGCACTCAGATAACGAAGAGCAAAAATACTCTTTCCGAGATGGAGGGATGAAAAAAATATAATTCATAATCTTTGACTTATAAAATAGTGCCACGAAATATCAACCAATTTACTTGACCTACATTCACTCAAATTACAAGTAACGGGAGATCATGTTTTTTGGTTACTCTTTAGTAGACATTGCAGTTATTCTGGATTTCAGACTTTTGCCTGTATTAATACCGAATACCAAATTTGGTCCATGTCAATTTCGTCAAAGTCTATTTTTTATTATGGCTAATAACTAAAATGTACAAGGAATAAACTATAAATAAAAAAGGGAGTGAAATGTGACAATGAAGACCTTTCATAAGACGTCCCACTTGGCCTAATAGTCTCAATTTTTTTACCCCTCTTGAACCCCAATATCTCAACAACCCCCCAACAATTTAGCTCATTTACTCACACCAGGATTGTGCCATCCCTACCTATATATCAAATTTCACGATGATCGGATCAACGCTTCGAAAGTTATCCTCGGACAAACAAACATACATACATATAATGCCGATTTGTTTTGGAGATAGAACATGTATGTTAGCGAACGTGGTTTACGTACACGATACAACTATCCGCGTTCTCGCTTGCACGCTCGGCTCAGGCGGAACGTGACACTTTTTCGTGCAGCCGACGTTCATCGATTTAAAAGACGATTTATAAGATGTCAAAAAGGAGATGGTCATTTCGTCGGAATAATTTTATGGATGTTCATCGATAACTCTTTACCACTTTAGTGACTTCCAATATTATTTTTTTGTTGGAAAGAAGGTAGTTCAGGAATAGTCCCATATACACGGTGTCCTTTAAATCATTGTTTTCCCGGAACGAACGTTGCTCAGACCATGGGCATTTGCACGCTTTGCTGTCATGGATGCTACGAGTATTTATTATTTCTGAACACTAAGCATTCTGATTTTATTCCTAACTAGCTGACCCAACCAGCCTTACTTGGGTTTTTATTAAAATGAAATGTAGTTATTTAAACTGTTTATAGCATCAAATAAGAGAATGAAAAAACTATCCATTAGACCTAGATAGACCTTCTCAAATAAGTCTAACTTTGTTCAAAAACTAACCGTGACATAAAGTTCATGGGTACGCTAGCCGTAGCTTATTACCTACTCCTTAGTTATATACATAGGTACCTAGTAGCTACCGGTCAGCGCACTGACTATGTTGAACGTTAAAATAGACGTTTTAAGTTCGCAACTTTTTATATTTTTCAAAGACCGATTTCGTTTTTTTATTAATTTGATGTTATAAACTGTAAGTAGACCATGGTCTGAACAATGTTTGTTCTGGGAAAACAGTTATTTAAAGGACACCGTGTATATTATTTGGTAAAGACCTGATGATAGGCTCCATGAGAAAATTATACAACTCTTCAATTTGCAAATTTTTTCAATTTTCTGTTTCCTATAGTCGGTTATGTGTAGGATGTATGGCTTTACAATTGTAATGACTATGTATTGTTATCGTATGAGAGCAGTCCGTTCACACTTCGCTACTACTCGGAACATTGAATTGTCACGTTCATACGGCTTCCATCTAATCGCGTTACAGTCTCGCACAAATTAACAAAACAGAACAGAAAGACGGCTTGTTTGACCCCGAAATGCTGTTCGGAATTTGTACCGAAGAATCAAAATAGTGGTAGGTCAGGTATCAAGTATCACACTATTATAAATGCGAATGTTTGGATGTTTGTTTATTTATTTGTTTGTTACTCAATCACGTCAAATTTTGATGAAATTTGGTATGTACGTAGATTATAACCTGGATTAACACATAGGCTACTTTTATTGACAAACCATGCATGCGAAGCCGTGGGCGGAAGCTAGTATTATAAATGTGAGTTTGTTTATTTGTTTGTTACTCAATCACGTCATAATGACTGAACCGATTTCGATCAAATTTGGTGTGTGACCGATTATGACCTGGATTCAAACATAGGCTATTTTTTATTGACAAACAACGCGTGCGAAGCCGCTGGCGGAAGCTGGTATTTAAATAATAGAGAGACATGAAGACAGTAACCCTAATTTTACGGCAGAAATATTTTACGCACTCAGATTGGTAAGCATAACTTCACGTTCACGGTTCTAATCGAATAGTCTCTGTGTGGAACTGTTGGGTCGGGACTTGAGGGACTTCAATTTCAATTCTATTTATAAATTTGAATATGTTAAATTATCTATACTTCTATACTAATATTATAAAGAGGAAATATTTGTTTGTATTGAATAGGCTCCAAAAGTATTTTTCAAACTTTCGCGCGCAAACTGTACATAATTATTGATTAAAACGGGTATTTATGGCGTATGTACCTTTTTTATTTGTTATCCCGATGTTTCGGCTGTGTTGCAACAGTCATGGTCTCGGGTTGACTCATCCCGAGACCATGACGGTTATCAGACTGTAATCAATAATTAGGCTCCGAAACTACTGGATCGATTTATAAAATTATTTCACTGTTGGGAAGCTACACTATCTCCGGGTGACAAGGCTACTTTTTACCCAACTGCGCAGAAGGACGGTAATGTTTTTATTGAAAAACTACGCGTGCAAAGCTGCGGATTGGTCAGCTAGTATTTTATAATCATAATTTGGCAGATCCCAATATTCCCAAATAAAAAAAGCCCAGTAATAACTGTGTAAAAATATTATCACTGTGTTAGTTAAATGCGATGTAATAAAATAAAAAACCGGCCAAGCGCGAGACGCACTCGCACACGAAGACCATTATCTATAAAAACGATCAAAAAATTAACGTTTGTTGTTTATTGTACATTTAAATCTTAGTTTTATTTTAATTTAATTATTTATTTTTAAAGTGAATATATAACTAAATAAACTGTAAATATTTCAAGCGTCTACCTATTGCCGTTATCAATATCTAGCAAAAAATCACGTTTATTGTATGGAAGCCCCCCTTAAATATATATTTTATTCTGTTTTTAATACTTATTTTTTGTTATAGCGGTAACAGAAATACATCATCTGTGAAAATTTCAACGGCGGAGTCTTAGTAATAGGATCCCGTTTGACCCTTTTGGGTACGGAACCCTAATTAGATTAAACACAACCTTTAAAGTAAACCCAATACAAATCAGATATGTTAACGTTACATAAGGTCCAAGAAACTCGACGAAACTGACCCCTGAGTCTAATCCACCTTTTCTAAGTCTTATCATCTTGCCTCCAATAATCCGAATTAAAATGATAAATCATAAAGTTCCTCCAATCTCATAATTAAGCTACAAAACTGTATATTTTCATATAAACGACATCGGGGATTTATTTAACTTGACATTTCTTTTAGGGATTTATAAGGAAAACTGAATTTAATCCTAGAGTCTTCAAATCTGGTTGTATGAAACGCGATAGCAGTTTTCCACTGTAGTCTTCAACTTTTACAGACTAATTCCGACAGCGGCTTCACACGCGTGGTTTCAAAAAGTAGCATTATGACTCAATCGAGAAATCTATCTATATACCAATTTTTATCAAAATCAGTCCAGCCGTTCAGTCGTGAAAACTTAACATAGAGACAGAGTTACTTTCAAATTTCCGAGTATATTATACAAAGATTATATTTACGGTTACGCGCGCGTGGTTTGTAAAAAAAAAATACCGGACAAGTGCGAGTCGGACTCGCCCACTGAGGGTTCCGAACAAATTTGTACCGATGGTTACGATGATTGATTAAGTACTTTAAATAAATAAAACATTTTATTATGATTTAATAAAAAATGTTTTATTTTTAAGATTTTTCCCTGTATTTGTAGTACCTATAAGACGATTTTCATTCCCTTGAGTGTCGAAATATACGGTTTATGCGTCATAAACGGCAGTCTCTTTTTTTTACGTTAACTTAGAAGTTTTTCGCAGCTTCAAGGGACTTGACTTGACTAAATGGTTTTAATTTTAACTCGATACCTCCTCGCGTTCCCGAGATAAAGGGTCTTGACAGCTAGACATACAGACGGACAACAAAGTGATCCTATAATGAGTCTGCTTTACCATTTGAGGTACGGAAACTAAAACACATAATCATTTTCCATAACAAGTAACTTTTCGTTATGTTATGAGGTAACAAACATAAAAAAATACAGTGGAATTGAGGACCTCCTCCTTTTTGAAGTCAGTTAAAAAAATACTTGCTTGAATGCAATTTTGCGATTGTACAATTTTGCGATTGTACAATTTTACGATTGTGCAATTTTGCGATTGTACAATTTTGCGATTGTACAATTTTGCGATTGTGCAATTTTGCGATTGTGCAATTTTGCGGTTGTACAACTTTGCGATTGTGCAATTTTACGATTGTGCAATTTTGCGATTGTGCAATATTGCGATTGTGCAATTTTGAGATAGTACATTTTTGCGATTGTGCAATTTTACGATTGTACAATTTTGCGATTGTGCAATTTTTCGATTGTGCAACTTTGCGATTGTGCAATTTTGTGATTGTGCAATTTTGCGATTGTACAATTTTGCGATTGTGCAATTTTGCGATTGTACAATTTTGCGAATGTACAATTTTGCGATTGTACAATTTTGCGATTGTGCAATTTTGCGGGAATAATAAGACGTAAGTAATTTGATACACGTATGTTTAGACATTTCTGCTGTTCAGTTATCTAGTGAATGTCAAAATGTTTTTCTAAAAATACACGATTCAGTGCAAGTCAGTTCTCGGAATATGACCCTTTAATTCTAATTTCCAAAGCCTTTTTCCCGTTCGACAAAGCAAGAATATTATTCGAAAAAATTCGAGACAGATAAACTTTTCACATAGCGTTTGGAGCTGTGAACTATTTCGCATTCTTTTTGGTATCGACGTCTCGCATCTGCCGCTGTAAGTTTCAATTCGCTTTTCGGAAAATCTGAACATTTTCAGAGATCAAACGGCAAATGAAAATCGTTCGTCGTTTGGTTTATTTTCTTCGAAACACTCATGTAACATGCGGAAGTGTGACTGACGTTAATTATTTCTTGAATGCTGCTAGCAAACCAAAACCACAGTGTTGCTACCTGTTGACGGTCGTTCCAATTATAGAGACAGACGGACATGTATTTATATTTATTGCTAGCCGGCACCCACAGCTTCGTACGCTTGGTTAATCAATGAAAACAATACCCTCCTTCTGTACAGTCGGGTAGAAGTAGCATTATCCTAATCCCGGTCATAATCTATCTGTATACCAAATTTCATCGATATGAAATACGGTTCAGCCGTTTGGTCGTGAAAACTTATAAAAAAACAATTGAATACGACATGAAGCGCGCTCAATAACGATACATTTTTGATCGAACGAAGCGAGATCTCTAAACTTGGGCAAATCGGCGTTGTATGTATGTATGTTTGTCCGCGGATAAATTTCGAAGCGTTGATCCGATCATCGTTAAATTTAATAAATTTTTTTGAGAGGGTTCAAGAATGGTAAAAGAAATGAAAATGAGGCGAACTAAACTAATGGGACGTCAAATGAAAGGTATTCATTAGTAAATTTAGACTTAATTTTTGATTTTTATAAATTCTTTATAGTTTTTGAGTTATTAGCCATAATCAAAACTAAATTTTGACTAAATTCACAGGGTACACCAGTGACCCCACAGTGCTATAATTTAGTATGCGTGTAGCTTAAGTGACACGAATATAGGCAAAAGTCTGAAATCTAGAATAACTGCGATTTGTACCCCAAAAAAGGGTAACCACACTACATGAACTCCCGTTAACTGTAATTTGAATGAAACTGTAGGTCAAGTCATTTGGTTATTTATTTCGTTACACTATTTTGATAGTCAAAGATTGCAATTAATAATATTTTCGTGTTTCAATCGGAGACTTGCGAGATCTCAGTTCGGGGCGAACCACTAGTTATATTACAGTATGGATTGCATTAGCTACGGCGTTTAGAACTTATCGTAGTACGAAGCTAGATCGGGTAGACCCTCCTTGAGTCCTTTCTGTTTTCTTGTCTCCATAACAACACCGTGGGGCTTGGTTTCCGGCTCAGCTGGGTCACCAGGCAGGATCTGCCAGTGATCGAACACGCACTGCGGGAAGGCCTGGCCTCCGGTGTTGGAGCGCAGGTCGGCCGTTCTAACAAACAGATAGACAGAGTTACTTTCGAATTTATAAGGATGTTGACCTTAAACATATTTATGTGTATAAAACAAATAATTTAATGCTGGACGTACCTAGATACTAAAAGACAAGGCGACTGAAAGAAAATGTGTAAGGAATGTGTACGTTCCTAAACAATAACTTTCGACTTAAAGGTTAGCTGGAAGAAAACTCTTTTTAGGGTTAAGCTCGTCTTTGTATATGCCCTCTATTTTTGAAGTGAAAACTTCTTTAGGCGCGTTGGGCATTTTTTGAGATGGAAAAAACCATTGAAGTCGCGACATTGTTACCGCTACCGACACCTCTGTATATGAAGTGAAAACTTCTTGAGGCGCATTGGTCATTTTTTTTAAATGGGAACAGAACCATTGATCTCGCGACACTGTTACCGTTACCGACACCTCTGTATATAAGTATCTCGTAATTGTTCAAGTTTTCACTTCTGTCGGCACTCCCGGAGTGCCACTTTTTCTGTTGTCTTTTATTGTTGTTTTCTTGCGCAGTCGGGTGAAAAATATGTTTCAGAAACCTTTGCTTAGGTTATGGCAATATTTGAAAATAATTATTTGGATCCGTGTAGAACCTAGGTCCTGTTATTTCACACCATAAAAATGATACAAAGTTTTATCTTCACGTATGTGTATACAGAGAACACTTTCTCTTTTAGGAAAGAATTCAAGTGTTGAATCATAGGAGCTCATAAATCTTAAGAAACGTAGGTGAAATGCTCGTTTAATAAAGTGGTCCGTATTAGTGAGGATGGCAAGCTTCGGAATGAAGGAATTTCTATGAGATCCCGTGAATAATGAGGTTTTGCTATGAGCTTCGTTAAGAACTTGATTAACTTGCTTTTGTGCCTGTTTTGGGCATTTTGCTAGAAATCAGTTACCAAATTACAGTTACAGTGTTACCAGTTACAGAAAAAACCATATAAATTAATCAATTTTAACAATTTTATATGAACTCATTCGATTTGTACCATAGAAACAAAATGTTCCAGTTTAAAATGGTCTCGGATGTGATTTTTTTTTGCTTTTGATACCGACAGTTTATGAGAAAAGTTAAATTTACTTATATGCAAAACTATACACCTAGCTGTTTTGCTTTTGGCGATAATACCGCCCATTGTACTTCTGATATAAAAGTGAATTTTCTTTTAGTTGTTTATTTTTATGGTGTGCAATAAAAACATTATCTATCGATTTACAACTGAAAGATGCATATTTAATTTTGAGCATTCATTTCAACTATTTAAAGGTCACAAATGTAATCACAAAACATAATCAAAAATAAGTCAACAAGGGGATACATTTTAGTATTCTTATTAGTGCCCGACCGAAACAGGGTTTTCAGCCGAAACCGAAACCGAAACTTCGGCCTTGCTCTCAGTTTCGGCCGAAACCGAAACTTACTTAAACATATTTAAAGTTTCTATTGTATACTGAAATCTAGTAAATTATTCACAAGTTTATTTGCATATGCAATGTATATTATACGTGCAGACAGTTAAATAGTGTTACAGGTAAAACATAAGAAAAATTTAATTATTGATTAAAACGGGTATTTATCGCGTATGTACCTTTTTTATTTGTTATCCCGACGTTTCGGCTGTGTTGCAACAGTCATCGTCTCGGGTTGACTGGAGTACATGGAGCTACCGTCGGGAAATGTGGGTAGCTGCAGCAACTGCCCTCACTTGGTCTTCAGAATTATAAATGTCCTCGTTACGGTGTGTGCGTCGTAATCGGTCGACTCAATGAGTAGATACGGTTAGTGTGGTGTGTCGTTATATGAACGAGGACATTTCTAATTCTGAAGACCAAGTGAGGGTAGTTACTGCAGCTACCCACACTTCCCAATGGTAGCTCCAAGTACTCCAGTCAACCCGAGAACATGACTGTTGCAACACAGCCGAAACGTCGGGATAACAAATAAAAAAGGTAAGTACATACGCGATAAATATCCGTTTTAATCAATAATTATGTACAGTGATTGCGAAAGTTTAAAACATAAGAAATACTTACCTAAAATCATTTATGTGCAAAACACAACCTCAACTCCATACGATTAACACTGGACGGCGGCGACCTGAGGTGGCGGCGCGGCGGGCGAGTACGAGTTAGCCGCGAAGTTCGCCGAACAATGCACGATTATTCACGAAATAATTCAAATTTCGGCGCGGCCGTAAGTTTCAGCCATTTTTGGCCAAAACCGAAACTAACTGAAAACGAAACTGGATTTCTTGGCCGAAACTGGCCGAAACTGGCCGAAACCGAAACCGAACTTACGGTCGGTCACAAATTCTTATTAAACTTGATGGTTGGTTTTCTGACATAATACACACGTTTAAAAAAGTTCAATAAAAGCTTGTTAACATAAGTTTTCCTGTCTATATATTTTCGTGGAAACCTCCACCTGTGCAATATACTCTTGATGCCAAAGAATCAGGAAAATAAATGATAAAGTTGAAAAGTTCCCAACTTATAAATAAGTAAGTTTGAGTGGTATGAACCGGCCAGGATACCTTCTAACTCAATTTAAGCTGTAATTTTTACTTCTGGATAACTTTGAAAACATTTTACTCCGATTTTGGGAAACTGGGTGTTGCCAGCGAGTAAATGAGGTTTGGATTGAATTATTGGATTTTGGATCACACCTTTCTAACTACATCTCGTGGAAAATACATAAGAGTAGTATTTAGATTAAATTAAACATTTATTTATTGCTGTAATAAAATAATACATAGGCGAACATAATGCTTATAAGCATTTTCTTCCAGCTAACCTTCGTGTAGTAAAAATTGAGTGTTCCTGTTTTCTAGAAAAAAGATTTCATCATCATCATCGTCAGCCCTTCTCATCCCACTGCTGGGCATAGGCCTGTCTTCGTTGTCGCCATTCGCCTCTGCCCTGCGCTGTTCTGACCCACATGCGACCTGCGATTTTATAATGTCATCGACCCATCTTGCCGGCGGACCAGCCGCGTTCCTGGTTCCATCTCGGGCCACCCTTCAGTACATTATCTAAAGGTTCTACGGCAACAAAAAATAATATTATAAATGAGTAAATATTTATAAATCCTTTTACAAACAAGTTTTATTTATTTATGGGGCAGAATAGAATAGAATATTGTTATAATGTACAACAGCAATACTTAATAAAACTAATTAATGCTAAATATAGTACAACGGGAGGCCTTATCGCTAAAAGCGATTTCTTTCAGGCAACCTTTAGATGGAAAGTAATGAGCAAAGCAGTAATGGGCAGCGATGCACAGAATATAATTACAAACGAAGAGAAATACTATCTATACTTCTATATATATACTAATATTATAAAGAGGAAAGATTTGTATTTTTGTGTGTATGTTTGTAATGAATAAACTCAAAAACTACTGGTCCAATTTCAAAAATTTTTTCACCATTGGAAAGTTACATTCACCTTAAGTAACATAGGCTACTTTTTACCTAACTACGCAAAGGAGAGTAATGTGTTTATTGAAATACTACGCGTGCGAAGCTACGGATTGGTCAGCTAGTCTAATATAAATCTGTACTTATAATCCTAATAATAGGTAAGTAAACACCTAAATATAGACTAATATATACCCAACTAATAATCTAAATCAATTTATATTATAAATCTTTTAAAATGGGATAATTAAAATAAATAAGTAACTCAAATGACAAGGAAGCTAGGCATTACAGAACACAATCACATTAACAGAATACAGTCACATATAATAAACCATTTAAAATTCAATACATATTCTGATCCGAAAGATGTGTACCTACCTATACAACATGTATAACAGTTTAAGCAGTACTATAACTGAATTATTATTGTTTACAATATACAAAGAATAATATATGAAATATTTCTTTCTTTATAAGAAAACTAGCTGACCCCGCGAACTTCGTCCCGTCTCAGAATCAATGAATTTTGTGTTGCTAAGCTGAGTTAAATTATTTTTTTTTCAATGCTATTTTCTGTGCACGTACCCACCATAATCAGCTATCTCTATATTTAAAGTAGGAAATTATTAAAGTACTAATATCACTATTAAAAATAGGTGCTGATGGTAGAAGGGTGAAAATTTATGCTTGTATGTATTTTGCTTAGAAAACTTTTATGATTGATTTCAATCATTATTATAAATACGGGATTTATCACGTACCGTCTTATCGGTGTTTCGACCGACAATGTTTTGGTTCAATTCGTGAACCTTCATCAGGGTGAGTGCGATCCGCTCCGAATAACTTCTCGTCTGGGCACTCAGGCGAGACGTTGTCGGTCGAAACACCGATAAGGCGGTACGTGATAAATCCCGTATTAATAATAATGGTTATATGTATTTTTATTGCCGAATCATAAAAAATAAAAAAAAAATGGGGTGGACTACCCTTATCACATAGGGGTATGAAAAATAGCGTTTTATTCTCAGGCCTACCGAACATACACAAACAAAATCATGAGAATGGGTCAAGCCGTTTCGGAGGAGTTTTGTTACACACCCTGTGACACGAGAATTTTATATATTATAGAGAGATAACTTGTTTGTTAAAAACATATCTTTTAACATCAAACATACCTCTACAAATATTACATGATATTGTCAGAAAAGCGAACTGTTGATTGCCGGAACGTAAAATTCCAAGAATTTCCATTTCTAATAACAATAAATAAATTCAATATGGCGACCTAAGAAAAACCGCGTAGGTTGCAGGTTGCAGGAATGCATATAACGAGGCAGCAATCTACCTCCACGGTAGGATTTCTTCATTTTCCATGTCCCCCGGGATTGCCCCAGCACGGAAATAGATTATATGCTATTGATTGAATTGACTAAGTTCTGTTGACGTAACATCAACTTTTGCACAGCTCTCAGCGTTTATGTACCTACTAGAGATTTAGTTCTGTTATTATTTATCACTATCAACATAGTTTTCGAAAGAAAACAACTCCGTACACATTTGTCTGTTTGAGAAGAAGTATCGAGGTAAAATTTACATAAGATATTTTTATTTATAACTAGCTGACCCGCCGAACTCGTACCACCTTGACATGTATATGACGCGGGCTGCCAATGTACCTCGCCCCGGTAGAATTGTCAATCGGCTATTATTAGCTACATCTATGTATGAGAAAATGAATTTTTTTCATAATTTCTTTTTACGTGTATTACTTCGATATCTCAATAGTTATTCTGCTATTCGGAGCGGAGATAAATCCAACAAATCAAAAATCATCAAAATCGGTCCAGCCGTTCTTGAGTTACAAATGGTGTAATTAACCCGACTTTGTTTTATATAAATTGCTAGCTGAGACGCCGAACTTCGTACCGCCTGGACATGCAAATGACGCAGGTTGTACGTCACCCCGATACAATTGTCAATCGGCCATCATTATTTATGAGAAAATTAATTTTCCTCATAATTTCTTTTTGCGTGAGTTATTTCGATATTTTAATAGTCATTCCGCTATTCGAATTCACGATGATCGGATCAACGATTCGAAAGTTATCCTCGGACAAACAAACAAACATACATACATACAACGCCGATTTGCCCAAGTTGATTTCGAGATCTCGCTTCGGTCGATCAATAATACATATTATGTATAAGTACTCCTTCATAAATATCATGTGACTGTAACAGGTTTTATCGGAAAACGTCTTATCCTTTTTCGACATATCTCTTTTCGTTGCCTGTAAGCTCATTGTCCTAACATGTTATATACATATTTGTATTTCGCTGTTCAAAGAGGTTCCGATAATGAGGGCTTCAGTCTGCTCAAAGTTATTTTTGCACGTGTTCGAATGTAAATTTAACGATCATTATTTTTTGCACTTTCTTTGGCTAAGGTCTCCCCCAACTCCCTCCATTTCTCTCAATCTTCAGCTTACTTAACGCATCTCCTGTCAGGGAGATCCAGGTCCAGGAGGTTTTAATCCAGTCAACCCCAGGTTGTCCGGAAGAAATCACTTTTAGCATTGTACCACCGCGCATTAGATTATCTTACTATCTTAAACTGATAACAAAATATTACGATATGTATTACCTATAGGCCAAGATTCAGATTCCACTCTACTACCTAATTTGAATAGCCGGTTGAGACGCAGGAGGTAGCGAGTTCGATTCCTGCCGCGGAACAAATGTTTGCATGATCTACAGATATTAAATTTGTTCCAGGTCTGGATGTTTTTCTATATGTATATGATAAGTATATATTTACAAAAAAAGTATATAAGTATTCTAGTATTCTATCGGTTATCTCGTTCCCATAGTACAAGCTCTGCTTAGTTTGGGGCTAGATAGCGCTGTGTGAAATGTCCAGCAATATTTATTTATTTACTACTCATAAAACCCTTTCTTTATCTATTTTGATATTAATAGTGTGTGCTAGTTATAAATTCATCCCATTTAGGCTTATTTGTGTCGTTTGATAGCCCACCCAAGTCAAGATTACTTACAAAATGCCATATTAGGCCCCACAAGCTTACCATAAGCGGACCCTTAGCGTCATGTGAATTATAAGCTGAGTGGAGCGAGGACTTTGAAACTATGGACGTGAAATTAAGCGAGTGGTTGTTATATTAGGTTGGGGAAAAAGTTTCTTCGCATTTTTTAAGAAAATTCAAAACATTTTTTAATATAGTTCATTTACATTTAACTAAAGTATGTAGGTACCATTTTGTTCGATAACTTTTTGCCATCTTGTAGGTAGGGACATGATCCCATTGCTATAGAATTTTTGGGGCTTCTGATTAAAATACCGCGACAAGTAGTTTTGGCAGTCCTCCCGTGATGTTAACCTGACACTGCCTAAAGAATTCTGAAGAGACCGAAACAGGTGGAAATCTGAAGGTGCAAGGTCAGGACTATGCGGCGGATGCATTAACATCTGACCTAACACCTAACACCTCCCAGCCAAACTCTCTTAATTTTTGCTGAATGGCTAAAGATGTGTGAGGTGTAGCGTTGTCATGATGAAAAACCACACCCCTTCTGTTGATTAATTCCGGCCGCTTTCTCTCAACTTCTTGCCTTAATCTCATCAGTTGTTCGCAGTAGAGTTCAAAATCGATGGTCCTGCCTGGTGGTAACAGCTTATAATGAATAATGCCCTACCAATCCCACCACACACACAGCATCACCTTGTTGCGAGTTAACCCGGGTTTCGCCACAGTCTGTGAAGCCTGACCGGCCTTTGACCACGACCTTTTTCGCACGTTCTTGTCGTACGTGATCCACTTTTCATCACCAGTTATTAGCTTTTTCAAAAATGGTTCGGTTTTATTACGTCGTAATAAAGAATCACAAATGAGTACGCGGTTCATTAGGTTTCTTTTAGTGAGCTCGTGGGGTACCCAAATATCGAGCTTTTTTGTGTACCTAGTTTTTTTTCAAATGCGCCAAAACTGTTTTGTGGTCAATTCCCAGTTCTTCAGCTACGTCCTAACTACTGATATGTCGATCTTGCTCCACTTTTTCAAAGATGGTATTAATTTTATCCGTAATAGGGCGACCAGAGCGACGTGCACCTTTGACATCTAAATTTCCGGATTGAAAACGCTTAAACCAAATTTATGCTACTCTCAAAGACACTGCACTAGGTGCATAAACATCGCACATTTCTTTCGGGGCTTGCGTTGTATTTTTACCTTTTTTGTAGTAAAATTTTAAAATGTATCGAATTTCTTCATTAGATTCACTCATCTTTACAGTACGAAAAACACATAAAAATCACACATTTTTCTAATTTGAATTTAGAATTATCGTCTTTAAATTTTAAACTTTGAATGATACCAAAACCAGCCAGATACAAATAGTATAGCTAAAGAGATTTTATTACAAGTTCGTACATACTATAATGCGAAAAGACTTTTTCCCCAACCTATTACCTAACTATAATACTTCCTATTTTCAAAGTCAAGGTATACAACCATTTCCTTTCGTTGTCTCGTAACTGCTAGTTAGTGTTTATGTTATTTATCCTCTTTATATAGTGTAGTTTATTTATTTATTATTTGTATTTATTTAAGTTTATGTTTATTAGTATAATCAATAGGTATATTTTATTTTGTGGGTTCTGTTTATGTCTGTAGGTATTCTTACACCGCCGTCTTTTGATTTTGTTTATTCTGTCCATCCAAAGGTTGTCTGGAAGAGATCGCTTTTAGCGATAAGACCGCCCATTGTACTTTTATTTAATATTTATTTCCATTGTGTCTGTATTTTTGTTTGGTGTGCAATAAAGAGTATTTCATTCATTCATTATAACGAATATTCATATTATATCTGTATCTATCAGTCATCACACGAAATACTGAGGCACACAGCATTACCATTCGTATTAGCATTAATATTCTAACAATGTGGCCGTACGGTAATACATATTATCTTAGTTTGAGTAGGAATGCTAATAAGACATCTACGTCAATTATATATAATCAATACTCGTATTAGGATTGTTTTTGTCTATAATTATTGATTAAAACGTCTATTTATCGCGCATGTACCTTTTTATTTATTATCCCGACGTGTCGGGTGTGTTGCAACAGTCGTGGTCACGGATTGACTGGAGTTTTTGGAGCTACCGTCGGGAAGTGTGGGTAGCTGCAGCAACTACCCTCTTTTGGCCTTCAGAATTGGAAATGCCCTCGTTCATATTACGACACACTCCACGTATCTACGCATTGAGACGACCGATCACGACGCGCACACCTAGCAATCACCGGGTTCCAAGACGCTGAGAGTCTATAGCCATCTTCCTGATTGAAGTTTGGAAATTTTGTTTTTGTCTGTTATTCATACTTCCATACTAATATAATAAATTTGAAAGTAACTATGTATCTCTATTTTTGTCAGGTTTTCACGACTAAACGGCAGAAATTTGTTGTATAGATAGATTATGTCCGGGATTGGAACATGGCTACTTTTTACCGGATTGCACAGAAGGAGAGTAATGTTTTTATTGACAAACCACGCGTGTGAAGCCACGCGCGGGCGGCTCATCTAGTTCCCAATATAAATTCTAGCCACTACACGTTTCACCCAGACGCAAATCAAGTATTAGACATTTAATACGATTAAGATATATCTACAACCAAGATTATTTAAAGGAAGTGGGGTTAAAATGCCTTTAATAACAGAAAATTCACATTTATTTATATGACTAAAATACAGAAGAAACAATCACAGCAATTCACTTATTTATTTCATCATCTTTTAGATTTAAATTATAGCAAAAGAGAGAGAGAGAGAGAGAGAGAGAGAGAGAGAGTAGTCTCTTTTTGTTTAAGTGTATACTCTACTAAATAAATCTGTTAAATTAATTCCAAGCTTGAATCGAATCGCAAACAGTACGAAATCGTGTCCTCAACCTCAATGGCTCCTGAGACAAGAATGCGAGCATCCCGCACGCCACCACAATATACTACAGAGCGTCTGACCTCCCATTACTTATCGACTCTTCCGGTCACATACTTGTTTAATTAAAAATTCAAGATTATATCGTATCAGATCGGGAAATTGATAAAGTTCTTAGCAAACGAGCGGATATGAGATATCGTAAAAGATTTATCCTGGTCGCCGCCGCTGGGAACTTTCTTCATAATTAGTTATAAATGCAAGTGCAAACTACATTTATCCGGTCGTATCAGAATAATCTATACAGCCTGTTTTGTTGATCGAGCGAAGCAAGATCCCTAATTTGATACATAGGTAGGTGATGGCACAATTTTGGTGTGACTAAATGATTTTTTTTAAGATAATACGGTTCTTTTCGCGCACAGATTTATTACAAAATCATAATTTTGACTAACCTCGAAGTTTCGGCCGTTACATCGGCCGTGGTTACGAGAGACCACGGCCTGTTTTGTCTTAAAAAGTATTATAAAGTATAGTTCGCGAAAATTTAAAAAGTTTTGTGACTAAATGAGCTAAAAATGTGGGAGGGTTGTTGAGATATTGGGGTTCAAGAGGGGTAAAAAAAATGAGACTATTAGATCAAGTGGGACGTCAAATGAAAGGTCTAGTATATTTTAACCTCGTTTTTATTTTTGGTTTATTTTTTGTAGTTTTTGAGATAATAACTATAATAAAAACAAAACTTTGACAAAATTCACAGGGTAAACCAGTAACTCCACAGTGCTGAAATTTAGTATGCGTATAGATTTAGTGACACAAATATAGGCAAAAGTCTGATATACAGAATAACTGCAATTTATACCCCAAAAAAGTATAACCAAATTACATGAACTCCCGTTACCTGTAATTTGAATGAAACTGTAGTTCAAGTATTTGGTTATTTATTTCATGACAGTATTTTGATAGTCAAAGATTACAAATAATATATTTTTGTTTTAATCGGAGACTCGCGTAATCTCAGTTCGGCGAACCACTAGTTGTCCAGTAATCGATACATTTCCAATAAACAATTTTTAACGTAAATTGGATGTGCCTTTGCGATACCGCTTAGTCAGATAAACAGGTACATACTTACATGAGAACTGAATATTGTATTTTAGGATTTGATATTATGGTAGTTGGAAAAATAAATTTATTTCTTTGGTTATTAATTTGAGAAAATCTACTTTACATATGTTACATTAGCCCTACTCGAGTTTTCATTTAATGTCCTATATAAATGAACACGTAGTACCTAGTCAGGTCATAAGTATTGTCACACAGTAAAAACTTTTCTTTTAGGATGCTGGCCACAAAAAAGTTTATTGAATTCGAATTTCGAATTATTCATGAAAATAAAAATGTATACTTTTAAGAATTTTACTCTTTTTTAAATATGGCGTGTTGCAGTTATTGCGTTGCATCGTTGCGGTTACGCGCCAATTCAAATTTTTGACATACTGAAAAATTTGAATATAACCAAAAGATTCGTTTATCGCATCATCAAACGATACAATGAAGACTCTAGTGTAGATGACAGGTCAAGAAGTGGTCGCCTTCGGTCTGTTAGGACTCCAGCAGTGATAAAAGCTGTGAAGGCGCGAATTCAAAGAAATCCCAAACGTAAGCAGAAACTGTTGGCCCTTCAGATGGGGTTAAGCAGAACCACGGTGAAAAGGGTTTTAAATAAAGACTGAGGGCTTCGGGCATATCGAAGAAAAACAGGACATCGTTTGAATGCTCGTCTAATGGACCTGAGACTGAAGAGATGCCGCACTTTGTTGAAGCGGTACGCGGGAAAAAAATATCGGGGAATTCTTTTTTCGGATGAAAAAATTTATACCGTAGAAGAGAGCTACAACAAACAAAATGATAAGGTGTACGCACACAGTAGTGAAGAAGCAAGCAACCGTATTCCGCGTGTCCAACGAGGTCATTTTCCATCCTCGCTCATGGTATGGTTGGGAGTTTCTTATTGGGGCTTAACAGAGGTACATTTTTGTGAGAAAGGTGTAAAAACGAATGCAGTTGTGTATCAAAATACAGTCCTGACGAACCTTGTGGAACCTGTTTCTCATACCATGTTCAATAACAGGCACTGGGTATTCCAACAAGATTCGGTGCCAGCTCATAGAGCGAAGAGCACACAAGACTGGCTGGCGGCGCGTGAAATCGACTTCATCCGACACGAAGACTGGCCCTCCTCCAGTCCAGATTTGAATCCGTTAGATTACAAGATATGGCAACACTTGGACGAAAAAGCGTGCTAAAAGCCTCATCTCAATTTGGAGTCACTCAAGACATCCTTGATTAAGGCAGCCGCCGATATTGACATGGACCTTGTTCGTGCTGCGATAGACGACTGGCCGCGCAGATTGAAGGCCTGTATTCAAAATCACGGAGGACATTTTGAATAAACTTTAGTGTCATAAGAATCTATGTTTTGTTAAGTTAATTTTGGTATATAAATGGTTACATAATGAATAAACTTGTTTCAATTATTTTATATTAAACATGTGACTGAATTTATGACCTGACTAGGTATATTAAGATGAGAAAAAAAATGTACCCCTTAACTTATTGTACGCTCAGAGTGTGAGATTTGGCTTAGTCGAAGTTTATATGGAGGCGCTAACGGCGAATGTTAAAATAATAAGCTAAAAAAATAAAAAAAAATAATGAATAACGGTCGAATTTCGACCACTGTGCATTGACAACAGTATGCATTGCATATGAGATTAAATCAGAAATGAGATCCGTACACAAACTGAATTCACTGACATATCCCGGAGGATTAGCAAGCTAGAAGTGACAGTGGGCTGACAAAGCTCGATGAGCTGCCGTCACTGGACAGCGTCTCTTTTGCAAACCTTTCAGCTAACTGTGTATTTAGAATAAGCCAATAGCGATCACGGACAACACGCGAAGCAATATTCCAACTGTCACACAAACGGAAACAAGCAACAAAAACAGTTTGTTTCGACGTGTCGTCTCCAGAGGCTTCATTAGTGTTGTAACAAGAACTTTGATTTATCTCTTCTATCTCTTTATCTGTCCTTTATCTCTTTGCCTTTATAGTCGTAGTCATTGTTTTTTTTATAACTAAGGATATAGTACGCCGTACTAAGCACTGCAAAAAGAGTGGCATGATAATGATGCTAGATTTCATTACTGTTATCGCTTATGGCTATTCAAACAAATAGTGACTCTATTTAAAACAATTAAGAATTATTTTTCAATACATATTTTATAATGGTGTCCTCGACTGCTATCGAGTGACGGATGCATCGAGGATTGGAGAGTTTTAGGTAAGTCTCGGCTGGGCGGTTGGGGCTGTAATACCACTCACTTTTTATCTAGATTTTGATCGTGATATTCACGTTGTGAATTGTAAATACTTACATGGGGAGATAGATTCTGTGGTTCCTTTTACCATAATTTAATATCTTCATCATTATTTTGGTCAGAAAACTCTAAATTCATTCTAAAACCCTTCAAATACCTATTATTACATTTTTATATGGGCGAAAAGACCAGAATTATTTAGTCACAAGATTATAAATGATGCTATGTTTATTTTAACTTTTTAGGCCTAGAAATACAAAAATAAACAGACCTGACATGGGTACTCACATTAAATTTTAGACATATATCTCCTTATTTGTAATTCTTGGTAAAACCCTAAGGTTTTACTTGGTATCTACATAGGACCTCTGAATTTGATGTATGGTTGTACTCGCCGCTAAGTATTATTTTGAAGTTTTTAATTTTGGAACAGGTCCGAATGACGTTGGGAGTCTCCTTCAAAAAAGAGAGTCTGCCCTTGGAAGCCGGAGAGAGATCTAAAAGAGTAACCTGGAAATTATACTAGTGGTTCGCCCCGAACGGAGATCTCGTTTGTCTCCGATTAAAACAAAAAAATATTATTTGTAATCTTTGATTATCAAAATAGTGTCACTAAATAAATAACCAAGTACTTGACCTACACTCTCATTCAAATTACAGGTATCGGGAGTTCATGTAATTTGGTTACTTGAGCTCATTATGTACATACCTTAGAATAATAACGCTATTATTTTAAGGTACATACATGTTAATTTTGATTTAGAAAATAAAAATATTTGTATTCGTATTATTTGTATTTTTTAATTTTATTATTATTATTTGTACTCTTTTTTGTGGGGTGCAAATTGCAGTTATTCTGGATTTCAGACTTTTGCCTATATTTGTGTGACTTAAGTTACACGCACAGCTCTGTGGGGTCACTGGTGTACCATATGAATTTTGTCAAAGTTCAGTTTTTATTATGACTAATAACTCAAAAATTATAAAGAGTTAACAAAACATAAAAACGGAGTCTAAATGAAATAATGAATAATTTTCATTTGACGTCCCATTTGACCAGTTAGCCTCATTTTAATTTTTTTTACCTCTCTTGAACCCCAATATCTCAACAACCTCTCAACATTTTTAGCTCATTTAGTCACACCAAAATTGTGCCATCACTACCTATGTATTAAAGTTTACGATGATCGGATCAACGTTTCGAAAGTTATCCTCGGACAAACATACACACATACAACGCCGATTTGCCCAAGTTGATTTAGAGATCTCGCTTCGCTCGATCAATAAAACAGTCAGCGCAGCCCGGTAAGGATTTGTTCTGGACGGCGAAGCTCTACCGGCTTCAGCCTGGGAGCCTGACCTTCCCAATACGGACCTGGAGCTCCCACCTGTTACCTG
Source organism: Philereme vetulata (assembly GCA_918857605.2). Lineage (NCBI taxonomy): Eukaryota > Metazoa > Arthropoda > Insecta > Lepidoptera > Geometridae > Philereme > Philereme vetulata. The sequence continues at coordinate 4,194,121 of OU975420.1, forward strand.
TTGTTGTTGAGATCTAGTGGCCTAATCCTAGAATCGCCCACCACGTTTACAAGAGGCTAGGACTACGCCAGCCCTCATCCTCAAGGAAAGCGCGGGAGCGCTCATCCAACTGTAAAACCTCTCTTTCTTTCAAACCGTTAGGTAGGACTTAAATTAACTTAGCTTTCAGCTCTCTCTCCATATACGGGAGACAGTTGTAACGCTACAGGGCGTAATCCATACTTGTAATAAATCAATAAATTCACCTGTTAATTCGTTAAACATTGCATTGATACATACGAATACTGTGGTTCTGTGAGAACAGTAGACCTCGAGAGCCCTTATTGCAATACCGATACAGGCCGGATATGCTTTAATAATAATGCAATTACAAGTTCATAAAGTAAGTTGCGCTACAAAATTAACGAAGATAGTCCAATTTTAAATAGAATTTTTGGTGTTTGAATTTTCCAATAGGGCTTACCTATTTAGACTGTTGGGCAAAATATTGAAGTTTTAGCGATTACTCGCGATTACTCGCGTTTCCTTGCTCCTATGAGATCGAATCTGTCTACGGGTTTGTCTCTTTGTGAAGGTGGAGAATACTGCGTAGTCTGATTGGTAACATCATCATCTCAGCCCGTCTGCACCCACTGTTGTTTAGGCCTCCTCTTTATTACGCCATTATTTCTGGTCCCTTGCGAGTCTCATCCATTGACACCCCAGCTACGCTTTCAATGTCATTGGACCATCCTTTCTGATTGGTATAGGTAAGTATAAACATCCCAAAATTTGAAAATTGGATATCTACGGCAAACTTCCTCCAGTTTTTCCCCTTCACTCCCCCTTTAGGATTTTTTTTGCAATATCTTGTGTAGAATGAAGTGCTTAGTGTGCCTCTTCAATTATAAATAACTCTACAGCAAACTTCCCCCCTTTCCCCCCTATTTTCCCAACAATCAAAAACCGCGATTGACAAAAAAAAATCAAGGAACTTCTGTGCTAATTTTCGTCTAACTCGTTTGAAAAATGCGACCTGTAGGCGAGAACAGATAGACGGACAAACGCAATTTTTTGGCCAATCTCGAAACTGAGTCGCTACGCTTGCTTGGTCATTTATGAATTCGAAATTATCTCTGTCCCTCTGTTTGTCTCACTGTCTAAAGAAAAAAAGAAAGAAAGAAAATGTTTTATTCAAAACCACACAGAAAAGAATGAAGAAACGCCACAAAAATAACGTGACGTTGACGTGCGTGCGAAGCCGCGGGCGGCAGCTAGTATGCAATAAGATCAAAGTGATATTAACTTGATTCTAACTAATTGGCTTTGATTTTAGAGAGTAGTAGAGTTCATTGTGAAATGGCTCGGCCGGGGAAGTATACCATACCCATTTCTGCCGCGCCAAGCAGCATTGCTGTGTTTCGGTTTGAAGGGTATGGTTGCCGGTGAAATTACCGGCACATGAGGCTTTACACCTGTATGCCTCAAGTTGGTAGACGCAGGGCAATGCAACATAGGTAAAGATAAAGATAAACACGCAGGCAATGGTGACCATTTAATATTAGGTGGGCCATAAGCTTGTCTATCTCCGGGAGTGCCGACAGAAGTGAAAATTTAAACCATTACGAGATACTAAGATGTCGGCAACGGTGACAGTGTCGCGAGTTCAATGAGTTTTCCATCTCAAAATAAAGAAGTGTCGCTAACGGTAACGTTAACAGTGTCGCAAGTTCAATGGTTTTTCCCGTCTCAAAAATGTCCTCAAAATGTTTTCGCTTCAATATAACTTTTAATTCGGGAATTGGTTATTGAAATTTTGAAATTAATTTATAGCGATTTTTTTTGTTAGCTTATACTTTACCACTACTTTACATAACTCACTCAAATGGCGAGTGGTCACAGCAAACCATCTTGGAATGCATCGTGGTCAAACGCTAGCCTATAATTTATAAAAAAAAGTGGCACTCCGGGAGTGCCGACAGAAGTAAAATTTTGAATAAAAGTACACTCTACACTTAATACATTTATATACAGCGGTGTCAGTAGGCAGATACAGGTATAGGTAACAGTGAAGAAGAAGTTTTCACTTCAAAAAAAAAGGTCGTCACGCCAACGCTTCCTCGAGCGATTGCACAAGCAATTTATAAAAGATCTATCTATAGCTAAATCTTCTATTAGATGTCGGCAAGACTTCTTCTTCAGAAAAGTAATTGCCTATCATATTCTTTGTCGAGCTTAAAGGCATTTTCTTTACTGCAATTTGTTGTTTGTTATGTTATACGTCTGCAATGCAATGTATGTTCCCAGATTACTCGATGACGCGTGGACCGATTCGAGGAATTCTTTTTTGTATAAAAGGGTATACTTTCCAGATGCATAGTGCACAGTGCGTTTGAGATTTGATAAAGAAGTTTATTTTGTTTACGTTTTATGTACATTTTATGATAATACCTAACCTAGTAATTAATTGTATATTTATATGTTAATGCTTAAATAACTAGTGTTAGTTAATGTAACCTTGCTGCACCAAGATTTACTAATTAACAATCGAAGGCCGGTTGCGCTGTTGGCGCATAGGCGAACCATGGTGCCTGTTTGGTCAGCGTGACAATGCCAGTTTGTATTGAATTACGTGGCGTTCCGTGAAATAAACCTATTGAATTTAAGATATTTATAATCGAAAATGTATAAGTAATGAAATAATTATGTTTGCATTTATATATAATAGTAGATTATTAACCAAGGGGATAAAGCAGTGTCTTCTGTCGCGGGTGACGATTTAAATCGCGAGCGTAACGAAGGACTCGAGGTTTACTCCCGAGCGTAGCGAGGGTGTTAAAAACTTAAATCACGAGCGAAGCGAGAGATTTAAGACGAGTCCTGAGTGTATCGAGGGATTTAAGTTCATCCAAGACTAAGACAGCTTTATCACCGAGGAAAATACTCTACTTTTCGTACCATTTGCGAAAAAATTAACACAATAATAATATGAGATAAGCATTTATTAAAAATAATGACAATTAAAAGTAAAAGTTAACATTCGAAACATTGGTCCAATTATTATTACAAATACGGGATTTATCACGTACCGTCTTATCGGTGTTTCGACCGACAATGTTTCGGTTCAATTCGTGAACCTTCATCAGGGTGAGTGCGATCCACTCCGAATAACGTCTCGCCTCGCACTCAAATCCCGTATTTGTAATAATGATTGAAATCAATCACGAAAGTTTTCTAAGTAAAATTGGTCCAATTATTGATAGAGAGAGTTACATTTTTGTTTGGTACATTTATTGTTGATGAGTTGATTTGAGTATTTCTCTGTTCTTGCGTCTGAGGAACTTGCGTTTCATTGTAGATAGTATACGTAGGAGATAGTGGTGGTGGTGCATCGTGAGTTACGGACGAAGATAAGATGCCGGAAGTTGATGGTTGTGGCTCTGATGGATTAAGTTTTATATTTTTGTTAATTTGACTGCTTAATATGGTTTTATTCGCCATTGAGTTTTCGATATAACCCTCAGCTACTCTATCAGAGCTCCAACCACCACCGTGTCTTTTTATTGACGTAATATCCGCCCCTGAATCCGCCAAGAAAGTCGCTGAAGTTCTTCTAAAGCAGTGACCGGTGTAGAGTTCAACATCTTTAAGTTTTAAATATTTAGCAATTTCCTTTGGCATATTGCTAATTTTATTTTTGCCGATGGCTTGTCGAGTACATTTATTTAATAATCATAACTGCATAATAAATGCGTATTCCTTTTTCAAAAAGATGTATAATGCTTTATATACAAACTCAATGGTGTAAACACAGATGTAGTTCAGTATAAATTTCGGTAAGTATTCCAAATTTAAATCACATTCTCCCCCTAGAGGATGAATGAAATTCAGTACAATTTTCTTTCCCTGTTTTTAACAGATTAAAAATGACTATTGTTATGTTCGCTTTTTGTGGCTTAGAATGTCACTTTTTTGAGCAAGTGATACGAAAAAGTATTTTATAGGAAATTTGCAATGAATCGTGTTTCTAAAAAATACGTCCAAGAAGTTTAGTCGTTATCTAAAAAGTATTTTATACGAAATTTGCAATGAAACAGTTTGGTGCAAGGAGTTCGGTCGTGGACTTGAGACAGAGGGAATACAGGGAAAAAACGGATAGATACTTAGTTCGGGGCATATTTAGATTTTTTGTATTATTATTGTTAGTATTATTGTATCTGGATTTTGCACAAAGTCTAAATAAACAGGTCTAATAATTGTCTCTAAATGTTTCATTGATGTAACACTGCATCCCTAGATTATCACACTAATATTATAAATGTGAAGTTTTGGATGTTTGTTTATTTATTTGTTTGTTTGTTACTCAATCACGTCGTAACGGCTGAACTGATTTCCATGAATTTGGTATATACGTAGATTATAACCTGAATTATCCCATAGGCTACCATTTATCCCATAATTCAGTTCCCATGGGATAAAAATGCGGTGTCAAGACAAGTTGCAACAGCGAGTTTAGCTTTATTTCCAGGTTACCTACACATTTAGGAGTGTAACGCGTACGAAGTCGCGGGCAAAATCGAGTGCTAAATATAGTACAATTGGCGGCCTTATCGCTAAAAGCGATTTCTTCCAGACAACCTTGGGGGGGGTTTAAATTTTTTTATACAACTTATATGGCAAACGAGCATGCAGTCCACCAGATGTTAAGTGGCTACTGCAGCTCATGGATATCCACATAGAATTCAAAACAAGGTATTAGGTTGTCTTGATCTCTATGTGGATACCTTGTCATACGACTTAGCTGTTATGTCTATGTGCCAGTAATTACAGGAACATACCACTACCATCTAACCGGAACACAGCAGCACAAGTACTGCTATTTGGCTGCTATTTTCCTTTCTGTACCAATCTGCAATCATTACATAAAACAATTAATTTCCCCACTTTATACGAATTTATATACAAATCATCTAGAAAATTTTATTTACACTGTAATACACGCAGCAAAAATAAACATATCCAAAATATCTGTAAAACTCGCAAGAAAAAATTATCTTACATCGACAAGTACAATCGATACAAATTACCCCATCACTTGTTTCTTGAGTGCGATGAATAGACGTGTGCAATGGCCTGAGCAGGCGCACGCTAACGCCTCGCCCAATGCGCACGCTGTTTTCGACCTTGTTATCTCGGGATATAGGCCGATAGCAGCGTGCGCGCGCGCTGGCGCGGCGCGGGCTTGCTTGGGCGACTGCCCCTTTTATGTTGAACAGTAGGCTAATTGTTTCTGTTGCTGTCTTTAATTTGTCGGTAGTTTGGTCATTCGCTCGCTAATAGTTATTTGCAAGTAATAGTTTAGCGACAATATTTATTTGTACCGCTTAGGCTTCGGCCTTCAAACCCATATAAGATCTGATGTTTAATGTAATGCTCATCAAAGCTTACATGTGTTTAAATGTTTATATATAAAATTCTAAAACTACAATAGTTATGTATCGTAATACGAAATAAGTACCTACTTTAGGTAAAATTTTATTGTACAAGTTTTGAGAAGCGCTTTAGCTTAATTAACGTTGTAAATTATGTTTGTTAATTCTAGGATTTAATTCACACTGGAATTGTACTAGCTAAGCTTTTATAATCTAATAAAGAACTTTTAAAATTGAAATTGACTGCTATTTGGCGGCAGATAAAGGTAAGGCGGTGGTGCCCACTTCCTCGAGCTCGTTCACAAAAGCTCTACCACCAGAGATGAGTTTAATGAATTTTAATGAGAGAATGAGTTTTAAAGAAATAAATATTATGACATTCCCTGGTCAATACATCTATGAAAATGTGATGTATGTTCACAAAAATATTAATTTGTCAAGAAAAATAGCGATAATCATAATTTTAATACTAAAAATAAAGATAAACTCGCTGTTGCCACTTGTAGACTCCATAAAGTTAGTAAATCGTTTAAAGGGCAAGGTGTTTGTTTTTATAACAAACTCCCAAGTGATATACATAAATTGACAATTAACAAATTTAAAAACGTAATTAAACAAAATCTTTATAAAAAAGCCTACTATAAAATATCGGATTATTTAGATGATAGAAAAGCTTGAGATCGAAATTGCTTCAACTCGTTCAAAATGTTACAATTTAGACGTAATTTATTTCCTGTATTGTTATGTATTCTAAAAGGATCATTAAAAAAACAACCAGCCTTGTTTCTTGCCTTTCTTTCCTAGCTTGGTCGTGAAGGAACAGGCAGTAAAACTGACGTTTCAAAGTGATCCTTGTGATTTTAATGAATACAAGATTTTGGCTTTGACTTTAGTAATGGACAGCGGTGCACAGAGTAAAATTATAAAAGAAGAGATTAAAAAATAATATAAAACTGTACATAGAATCCTAATACGTAAAAAAATACCTAAATATAGACTGATATATACCTGACTATAAATCTACATATATTATTATGCAGACAAATATTCTAAAAGTTTTATCATAAGAATTTGATGGACAATAACTTACGAGAAATCGGAGCCAAATACTAATACTAGATCTAGCACAGTTGGTGAATTCCGTGAGTCTGCAGGGCCAGTTAGATGAGCGCTTCCCTTGGTGATGCGGGATCGTGTAGACCCAGCCTACGTCGACAAGAGGCCGAGAGGACGTAGTAGCACCACCGTGTTCTGAGCGGAGTAGGATTCATTAATTTCATTTCATTTATTCTCAAACAATAAAATATTGTGTCGGAACTTTTGTCATTCCACAATTAGAAAATATTTTACAAATAGGTAATTAATGCGAATGAACAACGGTTTTGGTAAGTAAATATTACAAAATGATAATTTATAACCAGTCAAAAAGAAAATACATTATGATATAACGTGTCAACGAAAAATAATAATGATAATAAATAACATGTCAACGGAAAATAATAATAATAAATAACATATCAACGGAAAATAATAATAATAAATAACATGTCAGCGGAAAATAATAATAATAAATAACATATCAACGGAAAATAATAATAATAAATAACATGTCAGCGGAAAATAATAATAATAAATAACATATCAACGGAAAATAATAATAATAAATAACATGTCAACGGAAAATAATAATAATAAATAACATATCAACGGAAAATAATAATAATAAATAACATGTCAGCGGAAAATAATAATAATAAATAACATATCAACGGAAAATAATAATAATAAATAACATGTCAGCGGAAAATAATAATAATAAATAACATATCAACGGAAAATAATAATAATAAATAACATGTCAACGGAAAATAATAATAATAAATAACATATCAACGGAAAATAATAATAATAAATAACATGTCAACGGAAAATAATAATAATAAATAACATATCAACGGAAAATAATAATAATAAATAACATGTCAACGGAAAATAATAATAATAAATAACATATCAACGGAAAATAATAATAATAAATAACATGTCAGCGGAAAATAATAATAATAAATAACATATCAACGGAAAATAATAATAATAAATAACATGTCAACGGAAAATAATAATAATAAATAACATATCAACGGAAAATAATAATAATAAATAACATGTCAACGGAAAATAATAATAATAAATAACATGTCAACGGAAAATAATAATAATAAATAACATATCAACGGAAAATAATAATAATAAATAACATGTCAGCGGAAAATAATAATAATAAATAACATATCAACGGAAAATAATAATAATAAATAACATGTCAGCGGAAAATAATAATAATAAATAACATATCAACGGAAAATAATAATAATAAATAACATATCAACGGAAAATAATAATAATAAATAACATGTCAACGGAAAATAATAATAATAAATAACATGTCAACGGAAAATAATAATAATAAATAACATATCAACGGAAAATAATAATAATAAATAACATGTCAGCGGAAAATAATAATAATAAATAACATATCAACGGAAAATAATAATAATAAATAACATATCAACGGAAAATAATAATAATAAATAACATGTCAACGGAAAATAATAATAATAAATAACATGTCAACGGAAAATAATAATAATAAATAACATATCAACGGAAAATAATAATAATAAATAACATGTCAACGGAAAATAATAATAATAAATAACATATCAACGGAAAATAATAATAATAAATAACATGTCAACGGAAAATAATAATAATAAATAACATGTCAACGGAAAATAATAATAATAAATAACATATCAACGGAAAATAATAATAATAAATAACATGTCAGCGGAAAATAATAATAATAAATAACATATCAACGGAAAATAATAATAATAAATAACATGTCAGCGGAAAATAATAATAATAAATAACATATCAACGGAAAATAATAATAATAAATAACATATCAACGGAAAATAATAATAATAAATAACATATCAACGGAAAATAATAATAATAAATAACATGTCAACGGAAAATAATAATAATAAATAACATATCAACGGAAAATAATAATAATAAATAACATGTCAACGGAAAATAATAATAATAAATAACATATCAACGGAAAATAATAATAATAAATAACATATCAACGGAAAATAATAATAATAAATAACATATCAACGGAAAATAATAATAATAAATAACATGTCAACGGAAAATAATAATAATAAATAACATATCAACGGAAAATAATAATAATAAATAACATGTCAACGGAAAATAATAATAATAATTAATTACATGTCAAGTAAATTCTTAATACTAAATGGTATAATTAAATGTTAGTAAGTAAATGTGGTGGGCGATTCTAGGGTTAGGCCACTAGATCTCAGTCGATGTAACTGGTAAGACCTCCTGGTCCGTATTGAGCTAAGGTCAGGCTCCCAGGCTCAAGCCGGTAGGTCTTCTTCGTCAAGAACAAATCGTTACCGGGCTGCGCTGACTGTTTTATAATATAAAGGTCCTCCGAGATCTTTCTCCCGCTTCCAAGGGCAGACTCTCTTTTTGAAGCATGCTACTAATGTCATCAGGACCTGTTCGAAAATTAAACATTTATAATATTATCGTAAGCGGCCAGTACAGCTTTACATCAGATTTAGAGGTCTTATATAATTTCCAAGTAAAACCTTACGGTTTGACAAAGAATTAAAAATAAAGAAATATGTGTGTCAGTACCCATGTCAGGTCTGTTTATTTTTGTGTTTCTAGGCCTAAAAAGTTAAAATAAACATAGCATTATTTATACTCTAGTGACGAGAAAATTCTGCTCTTTCCACCCATATTGTACCTAATAATGGGTATTTGAAGAGTTTTAGAATGAATTTATAGTTTTGGAGGGGTTGCTCAGTCTGAGTTCCTCCTAAATAAAACTCCGGTTATTTGCTTGCTACACTTATTATTGGAGCCGAAAAGGGTAAATTAAATATAACGATATCAAAATTACGGGACCACGGTCCTCGTCTCTCTAATCAATATGCCGACTGGCGTAATGTCATTCTTATCACTGACAGTGACATTCTGAACACGAAAACTTGTTCAGGCTCCTCGACTATTGAGCTGCATTTATGTCACTGTCATGTGAATTATTGTAGGAGTGTGTTAGCATACGCCACAGAGTTTTCTAACCAAAATAATGATGAAAATGTTAAAGTACGGTAAAAGAAAACACAGAATCTATCTCCCCATGTAAGTATTTACAACGTGAATATCACGATCAAAAACTAAATAAAAAGATGAGTGATATTACAGCCCTACCCTTGTTTTCATTTAATGTCGCACATAACAAAACATGTGGTATATGTGTGCGCCCGTTATTGCTTGTTGTACTAAGGATAATGGCTGTACTTACTGCGCATTTAGCTTATGCTAAATATTAGGTATCCTGGCATACTTCACTGGTGTACTACACACATTCAGCAATCCGGAACTAACGCGTCCCAGGCTTGCTTGCTAGCTTTACACATAAGCTCATAAAATACTCGCTCTGAACAATATCTAACTTAAGCCTTAGTTTCCTAAAATGCGGCTCACTCTCACTAACTCGCGCTTTAGTAATTACACATACTCAAAACAGCAAAGGTTAGTAGTTATTATTTGATTTACCCCGCCGTCATCATTTGTTCACACAGATCCTGTCAATCCAAAGGTTGCCTGAAAGAGATCGCTGTTAGCGATAAGGCCGTCCATTGTGCCTTTGATTTAATTGTGTATTCTCTTTTGTTTGTTTTAATCTAATCAAAGACAAATATCGTTCTGACGAAATTTTTATAAAATTCAAGTTCTTTTCTGTCTGCACGTTTTATCATAAGTTCCACCTTTATACTAATAGCGGTGGAAATTTTTTGAAAGAAAAAAATTGATTGTCTGTAAAGTCGGTTTACGGACGATAATTTTACGTGATAACGAGAGGAAGAGAGACAGATGCGCCACAAGCCGAACGCTTAGGCCGATCGTGTCGTTCTATCGCTTGTCCCGCGCTCTCGCTTGCACGCTCGGCTCAGGAGGAACGTGACACTTTTTCGTGCTTGCAGCCGGCGTTCATCGATTTATAAGTCGTTTATCACGTATCACGTTTATCGTAGATGGCGTAGAGCCTATGAACTGTAATATCACTTATCTTTTTATTTAGTCTTTGATCGTGATATTTACGTTATCTAATGTAAATACTTACATGGGGAGAAAATTCTGTTCTTTCCATCCATATAAAAATGTTATAATGGGTATGTGAAGGGTTTTAGAATTAATTTAGAGTTTTCTGACCAAAATAATGATGAAGATGTTAAAGTATGGTAAAAGGAAACACAGAATCTATCTCCCCATGTAAGTATTTACAATTAATAACGTGAATATCACGATAAAAGACAGAACATGGCGCATTTTAAAGGCGCAGACGTTTACGTTACGGAGCCGTAGATTCCCGTAGAAGAGTTACATAAAAGAATTGACACATAGTTAATTTAATTGATAAGGTTTTTGGTTGTAAATAAATATTTTTCATTTGCTAATTTTTCAGCTTTAAAGTAACCGTTTTCGCAATAGTCGTGCCCCCCCCCCCCCCCCCCCCCCCCACTTCCCTACCAGCTAATCCACTATTCTAGTGTGCATAAAAATATCTACTATATTGCTTAATATAAAAAAAAAAGCCGTACTGACTACGAAATTTAATTAACTCTTTTAGCTTATTCGTGGTCTAAGTCGCTTGTTTAGAATATAATGTAATATTGCTTATTAGGATGGAAAGTAATCAGCGAAGCAGTAATGGACTGCAGTGAGCAGAGTATAACTTTAAAAGAGATTAATCATAAAAAAACTTCCTTATTAGTGCCTGTTTCACCACCTCTAAGTAACGCTATCCAACAGATAAACATTATATATACGTATTTTGTTTCCAGCTAAAGAGAGAATTATTTTTATACATCGGTTAAAGTTTTTTTTTATACTGCCTGGAGATGGAACAAGCATAGACCCACCTGATGCGAGGTGGTAACCATCGCCTATATCAAAGTATTGGCTCGTAAGCGCTTTAGACACGTACTCTACGACGCACTGACCTGCATCCATTCCTCATCAACTTGAGTTATACATTTGTAAAGCCTCATGTGCCTGTAATTTCACCGGAAACTATACCGTTAGCGAAACACAGCAATACTGATTGGCAGTAGATATAGGAAAGTTACTACGGAGGTCGTGAAATAGGCACGTCTCCAATGAAGCTATCAAGATGTTTAATATTGTCAAAAATGACACAAAAATTGTGTCCACCGTTATATTATGATCCTAAAGACGGCCGCTGCTTAAGAAACCAGAACTTAAGTACTTAAGCACAGATGAAATACTTTACAATGTCTCCAGAGTATAATACGAAATGCTTTATCGCGACTTTGGATAGTTAATTTTATAAGAAAGCAGATTTTGATAATAAAATGTAATATAGATGCCGTAGCTCAGTTAATTTTCTTTTGTTTTTCGTCGTAAAAACACAGAAATAGACAGACATTTGTTTGCTACCATAGCACACACAAATTAAAACATTTTTTTTATCCTATATTTTCCCACTGCTGGGCAAAGGTATCCTCCTGTTCCTCCACATCTCACGATCACTCGCCACGTCCCACCAGGGAAGTGGGACTGGGCGGATCAAATCAGTCGTATGGTCACAGACAAATGGGCAACAGTCGTCACACAATGGGTAAAACATTTATATTATACAAAATTCGCTCGCGTGGTTTGTTATTTATAGCCTACGGTCTCCGGCCTGGTCATAACCTGGATGACTGACGTGGCGTAGTGGGCGAATAGCCAGCTGAGACGCAGGAGGTTGCGGGTCGGCCGCGGAACAAAATTGATTGTACGCTCTACAGATACTTGTTCCGGGTCTGGATGTTTCTCTATATATTTTACTAGCTGACCCGCCCGTGGATTCGCACGCGTGGTTTGTTAATAAAAACATTACCCTCCTAATATAAAGTAGCCTATGTGCCAATCCCGGTCACAATCTATCTATATACTAACTGTACATAAGGAGTGCATCTAAAGAATAAAGGGTTCATCATTTTACCAACCCTCCTCCTTTTAGGAATGATTTTCCAAAAAGTTGAAAAACGTATTTCATTAGTTCTTACTAACAGTCTAAATAAGAATTTTCAGGTCGCTAACTTTATGGATTGCCCATACAAACTTTCAACCCCTATTTCACCCTCTTCAATATTATTTTTTGAGACAAAAGATAGCCTCCTATCCTTTTCCAGGATATACATATAAAAGATATCTCTTGCGAAATTTTATTACGATCCGTTCAGCCGTTTGGTCGTGTAAACGTAACAAACTAACAGAGTTACTTTAACATATATAATATTAATATGTATGTATGTATTTTGTATCAGGTTGAAATTAATATCAAATACGTAAGTCTATAGGCCTTTGGAGCTGTTAAAAATCTAGCTAAGTCAACACAATCAAATAATACGACCATTTATGCCAAATATTTTGCTTGCAATTAAAACAAAATCTATAAGTACTTCCCGTTGACCTAAAGTCATGAAATTTGGCAAGAAGCAAGGTCTCACAGCACAAATAAAGGGAAAATCCAAAAAAGGTTAATTTTTGTTATCATACTAATATTATAAATGCGAAAATTTGGATGTTTGATTATTTAGTTACTATATTTACCTTACCTTATATGTTAGTTTATTACTCAATCGCGTCGTAACGGCTGAATCGATTTCTATGTAAGTTAGTATGTACGTAGATTATAATCTGGATTAACACATATGCTACTTTTTATCCCTTAAATCAGGGTCCATGGGATAAGAATGGGGTGTCACATAGATATGATGGGGTATATGATGGGTGGATATATGATGGGGTGTCAAGTTGTATCAGCGAATTTAGCCTTATTTCTACCTAGCAATAAGGCTAAATTCGCTGCTATTATATATCCTGATATTCTTTATAATGATATATATTATATATCCTCGCTGATATTTACCTACACATTTAGTAGTGTAACGCGTACGAAGTCGCGGGCAACAGCTAGTACCATATAAATAAATATTTTTGTGGACCCCTCGGTGCGTGAGTCAGACTCGCACTTGTCCGGTTTTTTAAGGAACCACGAAGCGCGAAACGGAACATTTTTAACTTCAAAAAAGGAGGAGGTACTAAATTCGAGTGTATTTTTTTTAATGTTTGTGACCTCAGAACTTTCGACTGGGTGAACTGATTTTAAATATTCTTTTTTTTTATTTGAATGAAATGGGACCACACGGGAAGCACCAGCTTGGTGCTTCCCGTATGGTCCCATTTCCATTTGATCCAGTTTTGACAATGACATCCATGAGAAAACCATATAAGTCTCAAATTTGTTTAATTTTTATGTTATGTTATGTTTGTTAGCTCAGAACTCCGTTATATATCAACCGATTTGAAAAATTAGCTTTTTATTTCAAAGGATATACTTTTAGATTGATCCCATGGAATCTTAATCAAAATTAGTAGAGTAGTTTGGTTGTTACTGTTATCTGAAGTCGGTTATATTTCTGTTAAAAAGTTACTTGTTGACAAACCAAATTATCTACCGTTCATAACCAATCTGTCAAGATTCAGTCGTATTGTAAATTGAATTATACTTAAGATATGACTTGAATTCATAAGGAGCGTGCGTGTCGATGGGGGAGGCCTATGTTCAGCAGTGGACCATATCTTACGTGCAAATTTATACCCAATCCCCTTTTGGATGGTTACGTGAAGCCATTACTGACTTTGATTTCCAGAATATTTGTCCGTTGAGCAAATCATATGGGTTAAAAATAAATCCAACAAAACCTCAAGTAATAGGAAACTAGTTATGCAGCCAGCTGAGAGATTGAGATTGAAATGTATGAATCCGCAACTCTGCATTCTCAGAGCTTCGGCTGGTGGCTTATCGCCGACCACCTACGCATTAGGTGACTCTGTGCGTTATTAATGTAGTTTTGATTGAGGCATTCGTCTCGAGAATAAACTTTGTCTTGGAACGTTTCAGTATTATTATAATTTGAATTAAAATCGACTATAAAAATATATAATTATTTTTTAAAAAGAGAAAAGAGAGGATGGTTACTCAAATCGGCTTGATCTACCTGAAGTAAAATTTGACGGTACTTCAATAAAAGTCAGCAAGGTAGTCAAAAATCTGGGGGTACTCATGGATAGCCAGTTATTTCCGGGACCTATTCCCGATTACGCTGACGCCAACGTTGCTGAGCATCTCTGTCTATTTTTAATGATATGCATTAAATACATCATCTAATCTAACCCGAAATATTAATATTTCACCAGATATTTGCCGATCATTCAAACACTTGACCCGCAAAGCAAGCGAAGTCGGAGGCTGTAGCCAAGGACTTTATTCGTATTCTCTTGGTGTGGAAGACAGACATGGCTGCGGGATGTACTCTTACAACGATCGGACGAATGTTATGCTAATCAAAGGACCTTGCCATTTCGCATTCAAGCAAAACCGGTATATTTTCTTGTCAGTAATATTTGTCCGTAAAGGCTCATACGTGCCGTTTATAAAGGCATTTTATTTCACATTACTTCCGTTTTAATCCGCTGTCCTAAAGTCTTGGACAACTTTTGGTCACATGCGACCCCCCCCGCCCTATTCTCTATTTTAAATGTCACACAGCGAGAGTTGATCACAAAAGGGCTCACACGGGGACCATATGACCCTTGTGAAAGGGCTCGCCCGGGGAAGAATTACCATATCTATTTCTACCACCAAGCAGTATTGCTGTGTTTTGGTTGGAAGGGTATGGTACATAACCTGCGAGGCAATACTTTTTACAGGCGAGAGGTCTTGCTTGATCTATCTCTGGAAAAACTGAAAGTGGTTTCTATGGGTTTTTTTGAACTCTAGACCATTAATGGCTATATTTTATTTAGAATTTCATGCGACGCCGTCAGCTAGTTATATATAAATGTGGATAATTATCTCCAAACAACTTTTCTTAGAATTGAGAAGACCAGGGTATCCTAGTGTTGGGTAAATAGAACCACAAGATTGTTTTTAGAACATTTAGACTGTTTTTTAAACAATATCTAAAGAAATAGACGAAATAACTCTAGCGAGTAAAATGTATTGAAATGTTGATTTGAAAGGTATTCGTCATTCTTTTCAGGTGGACTAAAATATTGTCTCAATCCATTTGTACGTCCAACCATTTTATAGTCGAAGGGTAGAAAAGAAAAAAATCTTTGTTTTAGGTATTTTCTTTAGTCTGCGAATTTTAGGCTAATGCTCTGCCTGAGATTGCCAACAATAATTAAAAAAAAAATATATAATAATTTATTCGCAGAAAGTTGGTAGAATTTTACACTGGTCTATGTATAGAATTTAAGCTCTTTACATTCTACCAGATAATGTTCTGGTGTGCAAATATTACATTTGTTTTAATTAAAAATTAAAATTAACTATTCTTACACAATATAAAAATGTTAATAAAATAAAATAATGTCATGTCTAGTACTTATAATTAAAATATTCCGCAATAGTGTAAAAACATTTTGATGATAACCATTTATTAATTCGGCGTTTAAATAAAGTCAAAGGTAAATCTTTCAATTTTTATAATTTATGTATGTAGGTATGACAATATACATATATATATAAATATATATATATATAAATATATATATATATATATATATATATGTATTTTATGTATCTTAATATTAATATTTATTAATTTTATGATAATATTATTTAATATAATTAAGCATTTTATTTTATATTAACTATATTTTTTATAAATTGTAATATATGCTTGTTTTAAAAAAAAAAAAAAAAAACTGATTCTAAAAAAATCTTATGCCGCCGTCCTTATTTGTTCATATAGATTCTGTCCATCCAAAGGTTGCCTGGAAGAGATCGCTTTTAGCGATAAGGCCGCCCATTGTACCTATGATTTAAAATTGTATTTTCTTTTATATGTTTGTATTTAATGGTGTGCAATAAAGAAATTATCTAATCTAATCTAATCTTTTAATTCGTCTGGTAATTTATTAAATATTTTTAATGCCATGCAATGAGCGTTACTGTTAAAAAAATGTCGAGTTGTGCTCTGGTAGATACATTCTATTTTTATGTCTAGTGTGTCTGGCTAACACTGCTCCATGTCTGGAAAAATAGCTAGGAAACTGTTTCACAAAAATAAAGATTTCTCTGATGTAAATGCACGGCAAAGATAGTAACTCTTGTAAGTTATTTTAATCCAATAAACCACAGATGATTACGGATAAAGCAGTTTATTTATTCAGTTTTTAAGTATTACATTTTCAACTCAATCGAATAACGCATTCATCATAACAGCCACACACAGGACGTCCACTGCTTAATATAGGCCTCCCCCATTGATTTCCCAACGGCTCCCAGCAACCCATCTAGCGGGGGGCTGTCCTTCACTGCACTTTCCAGTGCATAGTCTTAACTCTAGAACCTTTCTGGCTCAACGGCTCAACATTGCCATTTCAGCTTTCAAATCCTCTTGACTATGACTGTGACCTTGGTTAGCCTACGCATCTCCTCATTCCTGATTCAACGTCGTAAAGAAACACCAAGCATAGCCCTCTCTATAGCACAGTGAGCAACCTTGAGTCTTCTTATGATGCCCATAGTGCGAGACCACGTTTCTGTCATCACTGGTAACGCACATTGATCAAAGATTCTTGTCTTCTGACACTGAGGTATTTTTGACGAGAAGACGTCACGTAGTTTCCTGAATAATGCAATAACCGATACCTAAGTTTAACCTACCGTTTAAAGAATTTGTGCCATCCTCCAACTTCACCCACAGCTGGCCTCCCTTTGCACCATATTCCACAGTCCTATGCTACTCGAATCCGTATCCAACGTGGCGTTTTATAGCTAAACCCTCTTTGTATTTGTGTCACATGGCAAGTAAATCTTTAAAACCAGACCACATTGCTGCCATGCTTATCAAAAAAGTGTTGGTGAAACCGCATAGTGTTTTTGAAAGACTTATTCAACGATATGCCACAACAAGATGTGTTTAGTAGCTAAACATCCTAAAAACTATTAAATTTCAGTAAAAAAATCAGTTTTATAGCAGTCATGTTCTAGGAGTGAATCAGCAGCAAAACTCCAGACAGTCAAACAAACAGACATGGCGATACTGTATTGATACGAAACCCTAAAACACGCAAATCCAAAGCTATATACACCCTGGTTACTTTTACAAATAAAAAGGAGAACGAGATACGTAAGTTAAAAATAAGTTATGAGGACAACCATTCAATAATAGCTCTTCAGGTAGGTAAATCAGTAGACAATCACACTTGATTCGCTCAATCAGGCCGCCACTGTTACAAAGCGGCACAATGAGGCAAAGAATCGTGAAAGCCTCCATCCCGGGAGGGCCGACGAATCGCCATTGTGACCCGCGTATTGTGATCGAACAAAGCCTGATGAAATAGTTGTAGTGGCACAGTGTTGCCCAATTAAATATAGTACGCTCTCAGTTTAGGTTTACTTTTTACAAGTTCATAAGTACATATATTTTATAGTCATCATCCTCAGCCCGACATCACCTTCTGCAGTATATGTTTCTCTAAGTTGCATTCATCCATCGACGGCCTGCGACTTGTCTTTGATCTACCCATCTCGTTGCCGGACGTCCTACGTTCTATAGTGAGCCAGTTTTGATGCTGTAATCGTTGAACGTTATTCAATTATGGTATTTTAACAGTAATTGTAATAAAGCACGTGTAATTTCATTACATTCAAGAAAAAAACGAGTGTGCTTTAGACCACACGACTGAAGTAAAACTTCTGCTACTGCCTGCCGTCTGTTGTGGAATAGCTGAACTTTTTCGTAAATCGTGGCTAGTAGATTCAAAATACGAAACGTCGTAAATACTTTTTTTATCTATAGCAAAATGAATTCTATTATACAGCATGAAGGAGTGTTTTGTTTTTGCAGTTTGTATAATTTAGGCTAATTTGGGATAGGATATATGCGAAAAATCTATGAGAGAATGAGAGAATGAAAATGTGAGCTTGCACCTCTCTCTCTTGCCCCTACAGTAATATACGAAACGTAACTCTCGCTCTTTCTATCTTCACTAACTTATATCTCCCTCTCATCTTCCGTTCGCAATTTTCGTAACGCATTCACCAGCTTACTCTGCAAGTCAAGCGTGCTTAAAAAAGTTTTACTTCATAAAGTAATCAGGTTCTACAACTTATCCATATCCAAGCAGAATATTTTATACCTGTAATAATCATATTTTATCGTTTCAGGTATGGCAAAGCTCAAGGTAAACAATCTTTTTAAATGTTATTAAACCCATAAATAAGATAAGGAATCCCAGACAAAACAACTTTAAGTAAGATAATAATTTATCATGCCGCAAGCAAAAAGTAAGCGACGCTGTTTTTCAAGAAACTTGAGACAATGTTTAAAGTGCTAGGCAGTGAAACTTAATTTAGGTGGATAGTTGGAATTGCTTCCATTCCTACCACTTTATGACCTTTCTTGCGTTGTATTTGTTCTCGTAGTTCATCGACATGATATGGGGCATGTCGTGGCAATACATTGTCATCATCATCATCATCCGGAAGACGTCCACTGCTGAACATAGGCCTCCCCCTTAGATCGCCACAACGTGTGGTTGTTAGCCGTTTGCGCCCAACGGCTCCCCGCGATTCTTACTAGATCGTCGGTCCACCTTGTGGGGGGCCAGCCTACGCTGCGTCTTCCAGTCCGTGGTCTCCACTCGAGAACCTTTCTTCCCCAATGGTTATCAGTTCTACGAGCGATGTGGCCTGCCCATTGCCACTTCAACTTGTTAATTTTGAGAGCTATGTCGGCAACTTTAGTTCTTCTGCGGATTTCCTCATTGCGGATTTTGTCACGTAAAGAAACCCCGAGTATATCCCTCTCCATAGCTCGTTGAGCGACCTTGAGCTTGGCAATACATTGTATCAACCTAAAATGTTTTAGCTAAAATTTACTGATATTCAAGACTGCCTAAAGTTCCCACACTATTTGCCAAAAGAAAACAATTTTCGTTCAATCTCTGCAATCACTCTCAGCTCATGTGTATCATAATCCTCAAATCCTGAAGCCGCGGGGTGTGCCAACCTACCGGGCTAAATAAATTCCTGTGTGCCGCGCCGGGAGGGCATTTTAATTCAAGGGCCACTCACATTCACTAACCCTCAAAGCCAAATTGGCCGAGGGTCTCATAAAGTCTTTTCATTATGGAATAATGGAAGATTATTTTGTTATCAAAGCGTTAGATATTTTTATGTTACAGTTTTAAGGCGTGAGTTTGGGTATTTTATGCCCTATTTTTTTTAAATGAAACGAAATGTTTTGATTTGCTACAATGAACGATTTGCTACAAGCATAGTGTATAAGTTGATACAGCTTTTTTTTATACATTATAGGCTTGCGTTTGACCACGATCTCGCCTGATGGTAAGCGATGATGCAGTCTACGATGGTACACGCTTGCCTAGAAGAAATCTATTCACTCGCGACTTAAAGATACCCAGGCTGTAGCTATCTGGAAACACAGGCTCTGGCTTTCCACTGTTTGGCGGTGTGCATAATAAAGGTCGAAGAGAACCGCTTTGTGCGAATGGAAGATATTTCTACCATATAGCGGTGGCGCACAGCAGAGCGTCTGGTTGTTCGTTGATAGAATGGAGATGGTGGGATCAGGTTGAAAAGCTATTAAATAATGTAGGTTTCACATAAGTACTTCACCGATTAACGGGGTGCAAATTACAATTTCATGTAATTAATTAAATAATTTGATAGAAGTATCTTCATATCCTTTGGCTCACTTTCCCAGTAACAAGCGATCTTGTCCACCTAGGATGGGCTGCCTTTAGTAAGTTAGAAGACGTCATTAAGTCTAAAATTCCTCAATGACTCTAGACCAGGGTGTTTAACCAATGTGTCCAGTCCATTCTTACTTACGGTTCCGAGACATGGCCGCTCACAAAGGAATACATGCTTAAGATTAGAGTAGCTCAACGGGCAATGGAGCGTGCCATGCTCGGTATATCACTCTTAGACAACATAACCAATGTAGAAATCCGACGTCGCACAAAGGTTGTGGACGTGGATATGAGCATCGCAGGGCTGAAGTGGAGATGGGCTGGACACTTGGCTAGGAGGGGTAACAGTCGTTGGACGAAGTCGATTACGGAGTGGTGGCTAAGGGATGCTCGTAGACCAAGAGGCAGACCACCCGCCCGATGGTCGAATGCCATTGAAAGCGTAGCTGGGTGTCAATGGATGAGACTCGCAAGGGACCGGAAAAATGGCGTAATAAAGAGGACGCCTATACCCAACAGTGGGTGCAAACAAATTCTTTGCGAGATACACATTAAACACTTCAAAAATATTTAAAAAACCTAAAAACAGTCTAAAACATATTTCAGTGTCTATCTATTCGTCAACTTTTATATCGTTACTTTAGGTCTTTTGACCTGTTTTTAGAACTTATGTTGTACTCCTTCAACTCAACAACCCAAGATGTGCGGACCTTGCGGATCTTATGGACCTTGCGGGCCTTGCGGAGGTTGCTGCGGAAGCTGCTGCAGTGGCGGATGCTGCCCCTGCATCACTATCTACACTTGCTGCACCAAGATTTGCTAATTACCAAGCGAAAGCCGGTTGCGCTGTTGGCGCATGGCGAACCATGTTGCCTGTGCGGTCAGCGTGACAATGCCAATTTGTCTTGAATTATACTTGCGTGGCGTTCCGTGAAATAAACCTATCGAATAAGACGGGCTGAGATGAATGATCTTCATAAGTTATTACAGATAGGTAGGTTTCACATACTTGACCGATCAACGGCGAGCAAATTAAGTATTGTTATTTGAATAAAACGATTATAATGAACCATAAAACATAACGTATCTATTTTTGTAGTCTGTATTTTTGTTATTAACACGTCTTAGTCTTGCGCCATAAAGATATAAACTATTTTGTCGAAATAACTGAATTTGAATTTACACAAAACTTACAGTAAATAAGGACACAGTAGAATAAATTTAAGATCATTACATTACAGTAAGACGAATCACACTAATAATAAAAAATGTGAAAGTTTGGATGTTTGTTTGTTTATTGGCATCGTAACGTCTGAACCGATTTCGATGAAATTTACTATGTACGTAGATTATAACTTGGATTAACACATATGCTACTTTTTATCCCATAAATCAGGTCCCATGGAATAAAAATGGGGTGTCAGGTCAAGTTGACGACCTTCGCGGTGCAGTGGGCGAATAGCCGGCTGAGACGCAGGAGGTAGCGTCCAGAAATATTTATTTATTTAGTTTCAACAGCGAGTTTCGCTTTATTTCTAGGTTACCTACATATTAGGTGTACGAAGTCGTGGGCAACAGCTAGTGTGTAATAAATAGTACTTATCATTTAGGATCATTAGTGTTCACACAGAAACATAATATTTTATAGTTTTAATTTATAATTATTATTTTTTTACTAGCCCATACTGTCCCACTGCTGGGCAAAGGCCTCCTCCTCTTCCTTCCACTTATCTCGGTCTAGAGCTATATCCCGCAAGTCTCTTTGGAAGACGTCCAAGTCATCGCTCCAGCGCTTTTTAGGCCTTCCTCGGCGTCGCTTTCGTCTTTAGGAGTCCATATGCTTGTCTTCTTGGCCCACCTATCGGGTTGCATACAGGAGACATGACCCGCCCAGTCCCATTTCAGCTTAGCGCAGCCAGGAGTTTGGAATCCGGTCGATACGCTTTACACCCAAAATGATTTATACTTATTAAATAATATTTTATAGTGTTGTTAGTTTTGTTGTAATCTTTAGTAGCGGTGGGAAAAAGTGTTTGTGGCAAAGAAACTGCAATTTACTGGCGATTTACTCTCTTTACCGCGGAATAAAAACGTTAACAAAGCGCACTTTAAACTTTGTTTAAGACTAATTAAGCGTTTCAAATTTGAAAATGAGAAAATGAGAGTATCAATTTACGAGGAAAAGGTCGAGCTAGGCATGAAGAGGGTGCGGCAGACAAATTAATATTCAGAAAGGATACTAGGTGTTGCTGGCCCGATACGATACGTCACAGAGATGCTAAATATTGTATTGTAGTTGCCAATAATGTAATTGTCACATCATAAAGAACTTTGTAAGGTTTATGATCATTTCTTATTACGGTAGCGTATAAATCGTATATTAGCGTATATATATTTAGTCTCTATGTCATTTATCCTCTCTATGTACTATAGTTTATTTATTTATTTATTTTATAAGGCACACATTACACATTACAAGCAAACAAATATAACTTAACTAAAATAACAATTTTATCTGGCTTGAAACGTAACTTATGTGCGCACAGAAAAACAGAAATATACTCATCGAGGAAACAAAAGAAAAAGCATGTTTAAGAACGTAACTACTACTAAATAATTAAAATGAATATATACTACACAAAACTATATATATATATATATATATATATATATATATAATAAACAATAATTAAAACGAAAAACAAACACGTAATATATACAAAATACCTAAATATATATACTATCAACCGACTTGGAAGCCCACGATGCTATTATGAGCGTCTGTATCCCGGTTAAAATGGAGGATGTCTTTGAGTTGTGTGACAAATTTATATAGCTTAGGGTTAAAGATATCCAGCCTTATGCCTTTACTATCTCATTGTACTGCCGAGACATTCTTGTTAATGGATTATAATAAGAAATATTGTTTTTATAAGTAAGCAAAGCAAAAATATAAGTTCGATTACATCTACGAGCACTAAACGTAGTATTGAAGGAGATTTGCGACAATAATGCTGGGGAATCGATTAGGGAGTGTAATATTTTATATTATTTATATGTATTTAAGTTTATGTTTATTAGAATAATCAATTATTTATATTATATTATTTGTATTAAATAGTATATTTTATTTTGTGGGTTCTGTTTATGTATGTTCTCTTACACCGCCGTCTTTTGATTTTTGTTTATCCTGTCCATTCAAAGGTTGTCTGGAAAAGACGCTTTTAGCAATAATACCACCCATTGTACCTTTATTTATTTCCGTTGTTACTGTATTTTTGTTTGGTGTGCGATAAAGAGTATGTCATTCATTCATTCATTCAAAAATCTGATAAGTCTATGCAATAGGTTATAACGATTATTTTATAAAAGTCAGAATGTTACTATAAACTAAATTTGTTTTGAATTTTTTATTGAAATAAATCAACAATTCCCACCAATTTAATCAACTATCTCAAAAGGTTTGCTGAAAGAACACTCTTGTTAGGGTTAAGCTCGCCTTTGTATATTTCCATTTTGTAAGCTGTTTTTGTCTGTAATCTATGTGTGTACACTAAAGAATAATTTATTAAATATTAAACATAATATCATATATAATATAGTGCGGGTCTGGATGTTAGTATATATTTACAAAAAAAAACGAGTGTGCTCTAGATCACACGACTGAAGTAAACCTTCTTTAGCTCCATCTATATATATTGTATAGTTTAGGTAACGTAACTTGCTTTGAGAGAAAGAGAGAAAGAAAATGTGTTCTCGCACTTCTCTCTCTTGCCCCTACAGTAATATACGAAACTTAACTCTCTCTCTTTCTATATTCACTAACTTATATCTCTCTCTCAACTTCCGTTCGCACTTTTCGTAATGTATTTACCAGCTTACTTCCCAAGTCAAGCGTGCGTAAAGAAGTTTTACATCAAAGAAGTATTAGAAAGAAAATATAAGAACGAAGGATACAAAGAAGTATCCTTTTCCGTCCAAGCTGTCCGATTATGGAACGGCTTGCCGGTCTCCACTAGGAAATCCCCCTCACCTTCCGTATTTAAAGCTAGACTCAAAAACTTTTATCTCCATGAAGAGTCATGATTCTTCTGATCTCTAATATTATTAATGTAAGTATAAGTATGTAAGTACATATTTATTTATTTTATTTAAGATATTTATTTATTTAAAATTATTTATGTACCTTATATATAAGTATATAACTATTTGGGGTTAAGTAATTTTTCTTTTTATGTTTTTAAGTTTATTCTTTTTACACCTCGGCCAATCTTCCATTAAGCAGAGATCCTCTCCATCCAAAGGTTGTCTAGAAAAGATCGCTTTGTTAAGCGATAAGACCGCCCATTATGTTTACTTTTATTTGTTTATTTCTTTAAATCTGTTGTGTCTAGCTTGTAAGGTATAATAAAGAATTTTCATTCATTAATTCATTCATAAGTATTATATCAGTTATCTGGTTCCCACAGTACAAGCTCTGCTTAGTTTGGGGCTAGATAGCGCTGTGTGAAATGTCCAGCAAAATTAATTGATTAATATTATTTATACATAGCATAGTGTCGTTCCTGCCCCAGTTATGGTTGAGAACTCGGCTCTTGAAGTTGTCGACGCGTATGTATACCTAGGACAAACAGTCCAATTAGGTAGGTCCAACTTCGAGAAAGAGGTCAATCGTCGAATCCAACTCGGATGGGCAGCGTTTGGGAAACTTCGCAACGTCTTTTCGTCCAACATACCTCAGTGCCTTAAGACGAAAGTCTTCAATCAGTGTGTGTTACCAGTGATGACATATGGAACCGAGACGTGGTCCTTCACTATTGGCCTTATGAATAAGCTCAGAGTCACTCAACGAGCTATGGAGAGCGCTATGCTCGGGGTTTCTTTACGGGATCGAATCAGAAATGAGGAGATACGTAGGAGAACTCAAGTCACCGACATAGCCCGACGGATTAGCACGTTGAAGTGGCAATTCTCGAGTGGAGGCCACGGACCGGCAAGCGCAGCGTAGGACGTCCACCCACAAGATGGGCAGACGACTTGGTAAGAACCGCAGGTCGGCGTTGGATGCAGGCCGCTTCCAACCGCAGTTCCTGGAGATCAATGAGGGAGGCCTTTGTCCAGCAGTGGACGTCCTACGGCTGATATGATGATGATGATAGCATAGTTTGTGGGAGTTTTTCGACGTCCCAAGTTAAACAATTAAAACGACTGTATTAACGTCGATAGTAGTATTTGGGATAATTTAAGCTAGGTACATAAGTAACAAGCAAGTTTTGGCAAGTTGAAGTGGCAATGGGCGGGCCACATCGCTCGTAGAACCGATAACCGTTGGGGAAGAAAGGTTCTCGAGTGGAGACCACGGACTGGAAGACGCAGCGTAAACCGCCCCCCCACAAGGTGGACCGACGATCTAGTAAGAATCGCGGGGAGCCGTTGGGCGCAAACGGCTACCAACCGCTCGTTGTGGCGATCTAAGGGGAAGGCCTCGTTTCAGCAGTGGACGTCTCCGGCTGATGATGATGATGATGACATCATAAGTTAATTAGAGCTAGGGTAACATAAATGAAAAAATAGCAATTCTGGTGCATGAAATAAAAATACCTCTCTCAAGGCGCGTAAACTGACAGTGGCAGACGTACCATCCCACCTAGGGATGCCCCTGCGTACTAGAAAGAAATAAAGAAAGAAAGAAAAAACATTTGTGACGGTACAAAACACACACAGCACACAAGTAAGATACACACAATAGAACAAATTCATACACAAAAATAGCAATACCTAACAAATGTGTGTCTCATGATTATCTATATATAAGTAGACACTATATATATACTAGTGATGTAGATCGCCACAAGTGTCCTTACCGAATATTTTGTATGATTTCCTGGATCTCCTACGAGATGTACAAGAGCAAAAAAAATACAACAAATAAAAAAGGTACATAAATTATTTTGTAGGCAGGGTCAGCCCTCAAAACTCCAGTACCCACTCCAGGGATGCCCAGTCGAATTGTGTTTGTGGTGACAAATGGATGACATAACAATGACACTTGTTACCATCTGAAAATTCACGCTGGTCAGTGGTCGGTCACACTAACAAGATTAATGGCGGGCAGCTGTGAGATAAAATTACGCTTTATTGGTAGGCTGAAAAATATAAAATAAAATTTAAGCCCGGCTTGCTAGATTTGACAACTCTCTAAATCATACTTAGCCACTAAATGCGTTCATTCGGCATCGTTGCGCAAGCAACCCTAAGTTGCAGATAAGCACCCCCCATCATCGTAGGAAATCCGTAGCAAAGAACAAACGTAGAATGAAATATTAATTAGTGGTTCGCACCGAACTAAGATCTCGCGAGTCTCCGATTAAAACAAAAACATGTTATTTCAAGATTTTTAAAATCATCTCAAAAATCCCAGGGGCCTAGACAGGACTTGAACCCGTAACCTTCCTCTTGATACAAGGATGCACTATCCAACTGTGCTACCAGGCCATTTCACGTCTAGGTCGAAATTAGTGAGATGATTCAGATTACGACTATAGTGCCGTTAGCGTTAATTTATTGTATTGTGTGTAGTAAATGTGTATGGACCTCATGAGTCTGAAATAAAGATTATTATTATTATTATTTATTACATGCAGGTTAATAATAATTTATGTAAGTGAATAATTTTAGCCGTGATATTTTTCTTATTCAGTCGAATTTTGCGAACGTTACTTACAATATTAGCATCGCTATTCGCTTTGGCGCAAATTTTGCCCTTTCCTTTAAAATATGAATTCGCTTGTTTGTAAAAGTAATTGTTTCCAGCACGTTTATGGAAATGAAGGGTGTTTGACCACTTAATTAACTTGCCTCAATCATATAATATATACCACAAAATAATAATAGCGGTTAGATATAAATATTACAAAAATCACCATGATCATCTCAGCCTACATCCACCCACTGCTGGCCTCCTCGTTATCACGCCATTCTCTCAGGTCCTGTGCCAAGCGCATCCATTGCCTTCCCGCAACTCTCGCGATGTCATTCGACCATCTAGCTGGTGGTCTGCCAACTGGTCTGCGCCCTTCTCGCGGCCACCACTCGGTTGCTGCCCTCGTCCATCGTCCACCTTTCCTTCTTGCCAAGTATCCAGCCCATCTCCACTTCAGCTGGTTGATCCTTCTACCCACATCCACGACTTTGATTCTGCGTCGTATTTCGATGTTTGGTATATGGTCCAACAGCTAGATGCCTAACATAGCACGCTGCATTGCTCTCTGAGCTACTTTAATTCTGTGAACAAGTTCGTTCGTGAGCGGCCATGTTTCAGCACCATATGTGAGGATAGGCAGGACACAGGTGAAAATCTTTGTCTTAAGGCAGTGCGGAATTTTAGACCTGAAGACGGAATCAAGATTGCCAAAGGCAGCCCGTCCTAACTGAACTCGCCTGGATATTTCTTTCACCTGAGATCCCGGGCTAAATGATAAACAATGTCCAAGATAAACGTTCTCCTTAACCAGGTGTAGTTGTTGATTATAAATATAACAAAAAAAAATTAAGCATGTCATGAAATCAGATGTTCCTGCTTTTTTTGAATTCAAGTATTTTTTATGTATAACAGCAGAAAGCAAGTGCTTCCTCAATTAAAAACATTAGTATTAACGTATGTCGTAGAATTTAATATATTACCTAGGGGCCTTCAAGACGCGAGTGAATAGGTTTCTTCTAGGCAAGCGTGTACCATCGTAGACTGCATCATCGCTTACCATTGGGCGAGATCATGAATGAATGAATGAAAACACTTTATTGTACACAATATAAACAAAAAAATACAAACTAAATAGAAAATACAAAGCAGATAGTATAATGGGCGGTCTTATCGCTTAGAAGCGATCTCTATAATGGTCAAACGCTAGCCTGTGATTTATATAAAAAAAGATATATAACATCATAAGTGAGTCAGTGACCCCTTTGGAGTACGTAAATAGGTATACATTTTCGCGGATTTTAAGGGAGCAAAATCATGTGACTAAAAGAGTGTTAGATATAAGTGTAGATGGATATAGAAGTAGCGGAAGGCCGAAGAAGAGATGGATGGACTGTGTGAAGAATGATATGGGTAGAAAGGAAGTGACAACGAATGATAGCTGACAGAGATATGTGGAGGAGGAATACATGTTTTTCCAACCCTGCGTAATGTGGGAAGAGGGCAGGAAGAAGAGGAGATGTACATTTTCGCGCGACATTTAGTCCTGTCGGAACCTTTATTGCTGTAAATATTGTGAGAGATAAATCATTTTTTCAGCCACGAAAACCGTCATATCGCCGTAGAGTACCTACTTATTAATACTACGCATCGTTTCTGACAAAGGATGAATGTACGAAATACCTATTATTAAAAATCTTCCATGGCTAAATGTGTGGAAATGTGATTTGATGATCGTACCTATTTACTTGTAAAATACTTATTCATAACAATAATTCTTAGTTAATTTATGAAATTCAATTGCAATTATGTTGTATACTATCAAGCTCGGTGGAGAGCATTAATATGCATAACAGATTTATTTAGTTTGGATACTAATGCTATCCCACCAGGAACCGTCTGTCTTAACGATAATTATTTCTAGCATTGTTTTTGTTAATTTGATGTCAGTTAAAAAAAAAGTTACAAACACGCAGAAACTACATACAATGGAAAATTACATACAGACACACTATATATCAAAATCGAAATACTTATAGTAACTATTGAGCTTGTGCCAAAAAAGAGTACCTATGCTAAATTTTTTTTTACAATAAGTGTTGGTTATCTATGTTAAAAACACACAATAAGAAAGCTATAACTATACCTAGTCAGGTCATAAGTATTGTCACACAGTAAAAACTTTTCTTTTAGAATGCTGGCCACAAAAAAGTTTATAGAATTCGAATTTCGAATTGTTCATGAAAATAAAAATGTATACTTTTTAGAATTTTACTCATTTTTAAATATGGAGTGGACGCTTCAAGAAGACCGTGTTGCAGTTATTGCGTTGCATCATTGCGGTTACGCGCCAATTCAAATTTTTGACATACTGAAAAATTTGAATATAACCAAAAGATTCGTTTATCGCACCATCAAACGATACAATGAAGACTCTAGTGTAGATGACAGGTCAAGAAGTGGTCGCCCTCGGTCTGTTAGGACTCCAGCCTTCACAGCTTTTATCACTAAAAGCTGTGAAGGCGCGAATTCAAAGAAATCCCAAACGTAAGCAGAAACTGTTGGCCCTTCAGATGGGGTTAAGCAGAACCACGGTGAAAAGGGTGTTAAATGAAGACTTAGGGCTTCGGGCATATCGAAAAAAAACAGGACATCGTTTGAATGCTCGTCTAATGGACCTGAGACTGAAGAGATGCCGCGCTTTGTTGAAGCGGTACGCGGAAAAAAATATCGGGAAATCCTTTTTTCGGATGAAAAAAATTTTACCGTAGAAGAGAGCTACAACAAACAAAATGATAAGGTGTACGCACACAGTAGTGAAGAAGCGAGCAACCGTATTCCGCGTGTCCAACGAGGTCATTTTCCATCCTCGCTCATGGTATGGTTGGGAGTTTCTTATTGGGGCTTAACAGAGGTACATTTTTGTGAGAAAGGTGTAAAAACGAATGCAGTTGTGTATCAAAATACAGTCCTGACGAACCTTGTGGAACCTGTTTCTCGTACCATGTTCAATAACAGGCACTGGGTATTCCAACAAGATTCGGCGCCAGCTCATAGAGCGAAGAGCACACAAGACTAGCTGGCGGCGCGTGAAATCGACTTCATCTGGCACGAAGACTGGCCCTCCTCCAGTCCAGATTTGAATCCGATAGATTACAAGATATGGCAACACTTGGAGGAAAAGGCGTGCTCAAAGCCTCACCCCAACTTGGAGTCACTCAAGACATCCTTGATTAAGGCAGCCACCGATATTGACATGGACCTCGTTCGTGCTGCGATAGACGACTGGCCGCGCAGATTGAAGGCCTGTATTCAAAATCACGAAGGTCATTTTGAATAAACTTTAGTGTCATAAGAATCTATGTTTTGTTAAGTTCATTTTGGTATATAAATGGTTACATAATGAATAAACTTGTTTCAATTATTTTATATTAAACATGAGACAGAATTTATGACCTGACTAGGTATATATAGGAACCGCTGAGTCAACGCCGTGACATCGGATCGCTTAGTGTATTCTACCGCCTGTATAATGGGGAATGTTCTGAGGAGATATTTGATCTCATCCCGTCTTCGAGATTTTACCACCGCACTTCTCGACAAAGTAATAAAGCTCATCCACATATCATCGACAATTGGCTAACGCGCACCACACGCTTCACGCGATCTTTTCTACCCCATACTTGCAAGATGTGGAATGAGCTACCATCTGAGATTTCCCATTAGGCTACGACATGGCACGCTTCAAGAGAAGGGTAAAGAGGTTTCTATACGTACAGTGTATGGAACGCATCGACAATACCCCGGGTGTTACCGGTGTCAATAGGCGACGGTGACCGCTTACCATCAGGTGGGCCGTAAGCCTGTTTCCCCACAAATAACATAAACAAATTCTCATTGAAATAGAACAAGATACGTGAAACCACTTATTAAAAAGCTAACATAAAAAATATCTTGTCGTGTGTAGGGAATGTGATAAAAACTCTCATGGTATCTCGTATGTTGCTAAATTAAGTTTATTATGAGCTCGTAGCTTATGATCTTATGAGCGTTCTTTGTTGGTGTTCCTGTATTTAAATGAACAAGTTACTTAGACCCAGGGGCGGTAGGAACTTCACGTTTTAAAAATTGTTGATGGGCGCAACCGAAGCAACGTGTGGACTGAAAACTGATGCTTATAGAATTTATAGATATAGACAATAGACATATATACATAAATAACAGCGAGGGTATTTATTAATAAACATAAATGAAGATTAAAGTTAGACACTAATGGCGGGTTCCTATATCCGTCGGTAACCGACTACGCCTCGTATCTCCTTGAAAAAGTGTCAAACTAGTGTCAAACTTTTGACAGGACAAGGAGAAACGAGTCGTTGCTGGTTACCGATGGATATAGGAACCCGCTATAAATGGATAGAACCAAATAAATATTTCGAAAATGGAACTCTCAAACTATCCTAATATATCACATATATTCTTAATGCGAAAGTTTGGATGTTTGTTTGTTTGTTACTCAATCACGCCGTAACGGCAGAACCGATTTCGATGAAATTTGGTGTATACGTAGATAAATATATATAACCTGCATCACCACATAGGCTACCATTTATCCCATAAACTAGTTTCCATGGGATAAAAATGAGGTGTCAAGTCAAGTTGCAACGGCGAGTTTAGCTTTATTTTGGGTTACCGACACAACACATTTAGTAGTGTAACGCGTACGAAGACACGGGCAACTGCTAGTGGTGTAATATATGAAATCACACCTGAATTTCCCTTTTTCTAACAAAAAATAATCATTGCAATCGAACAACGCTTGGTAAAGAGTTATCGCTGAACATACAAAATAAAATATTCCTACGAATCGAACACATCCAACTTTTTTACTTCGGTTAAATAAGCCTTAGCAACAGTGGTAGTTACGGGTATAGCCTTCGGTCTACAGCTCTCAATTTGTAGAATTTGTCAAAAGGCTCGGAAAATTACGACAATCGTTAGAATTCGTTGTTTATTTTACATGAAAACTCAATATTTTCAATTTCTCAATTAAACAATGTTTATCTGGGCGTGACAATTATGTTGCTGAATTTGAGTTGCTTTAGGAAATGGATACTGCCGTTATTTATTTGTCAATTTTTTAGCAGTGTTTGCAAGTGGTTTTACAGTGGCACCCTTAAAGATACCCGGATACTTGCCATGTAAATATAATGTCGAAACAAATAGAGATGATTTTGAAAAATATGAAACGCGGTAAGTCTCCGGGTCATGACGGGTTAAGCATAGAACACTTGTTGTATGCGGGCCAGCATATCTGTGAAGTGCTTTCGCGGTTTTTCAA
The DNA here is from genome assembly GCA_918857605.2 of Philereme vetulata. Taxonomy (NCBI): domain Eukaryota; kingdom Metazoa; phylum Arthropoda; class Insecta; order Lepidoptera; family Geometridae; genus Philereme; species Philereme vetulata. Next base: position 4,226,501 of record OU975420.1, read on the forward strand.
TGTCTGCATGAGACATTGCTACTTACCCAAGGAACTAATTAGAACGGTGGTGGTTCCTATTACCAAAAACAAGACAGGTGATATTTCGAGCATGGCAAACTATAGACCCATCTCTTTAGCTACTATCGTGGCCAAGGTGATTGAACGAGTAATTCATTCACACTTGAGCACCTTAAGTAATGACGATGGACAGTTTGGTTTCCGCCCTCAGGTTTCGACAGATATGGCAATATTTTCTCTAAAGCCGGTTGTCAGTTACTATAATTTATTTATAACTATAATTACCTAACTACCCTCATTGTTTAGTAGATTTACTTAAGATAAAAGATTGTTACATTATTTATAGTTTACTTATTAAGAAAATCAAGTAGGTAGGTGTACTACTGTTTTATAAGAAGACAAATAAATTTATTCTTATTCTTATTCTTCTTCTTATTCTTATAAACAAAGTGAAACCACAGTGTACGCTTGTTTCCTTGCATTTGACACAATAAATCATGACCTGCTTTGGAGCAAGCTGCGTGCCTCTGACTCGAGCGTCCCGGCTGAGGTTGTTGATCTTCTTGCGTACTGGTACTGAAATCAGGCCAACAGCGTCAGGTGGGGCGTAGAGCAGTCGGATGGTTACCATCTGTCGTGTGGCGTGAGGCAGGAGGGGATCACCTCTCCCGATCTGTTTAACACCTATATTAACGACCTGATCGTGGAGCTGAGCAGCACTCCGGCAGGGCTCAGGTTGGATGACAGATATGTCAACAACTTAAGCTACGCTGATGACATGGTGCTGCTCAGCCCCTCGATCAAGGGTTTACGAAAGCTGACTGCGATTTGTGAAAGATACACGAAAGATCATGATTTAATATACAACGATAAAAAACAGAAATGGTGATATTCAGATCGGGAAAGGGTCCCCAAAACGTACCAGCGGTTTATGTTGGCGGGCAACACATAGGGGTAGTGGATAGTTTCAAGTACCTTGGCCACATTGTGACTTCCAGCTTGAAAGATGACGCAGATGTAGAACGTCAGCGCAGAGCCTTATGTATTGTGGGCAATATAATAGCAAAAAAATTCTGAAAGTCGACTCCTGACGTGAAAGTGACGCTTCTTAGGTCTTTTTACCAGACTTTTTACACGTGTCAACTCTGGGCAGAGTATACTAAAAAGTCCCATGACAGTATAAGTTAGGTAGCTTATAATAACATTTTTAGACAACTGATGGGCTTAAAGCGCTACTGTAGTGCCTCCGAAATGTTTAACGAAGCATGCGTTGATACTTTCAACGCTATTCAGCGTAGGAGGATAGCGTCTTTCATGTCCAGAGTTGACACTTGTAATAACGCTATCATTAGAAGTCTGGCAGAAAGGCTTATACATTCTAAGATGTATAGACGTTGGGTGGGCATTGCCACCTAAACTACTTAAGGTGATTTATTGTGAATTATGTGTATTGTATTGTATTGTGTGTAGTAAATGTGTATGGACCTCATGAGTCTGAAATAAAGATTATTATTATTAAATGTGCCCCGGGGAATAGAGAGGTCTTAAATCAGAGTTTATTTTTTCACAAAAATATGTCAAACTTACCACCCAGCAGTAACCAGGATGCCGGAGGTTGCGGGTTCGATTCGCGGAACAAATGTTTATATAATCTACAGATATTTGTTTCGGATTTGCATGTTTTTATATATGTATATTATAAGTATGTATTTACAAAAAAAAGTATATAAGTATTCTATCAGTTATCTGGTTCCCCTAGTACAAGCTCTAGTTAGTTTGGGGTTAGATAGCGCTGTGTGAAATGTCCAGCAATATTTAGTTATTATATTTATTACTTCTTGGCGTATATGAACTGATGTGAACTTCAAGTGATCATGTGGCTAGTACCCACAAATAGTTTGGAGAATCTAAGTTGCAAGGCGAAGTTCAATGAGATTTCTCGGGTATAGCACAGTTGTTTTAGTGGAAACTAGCGTTTAACATAATTACCGACTGGCGTCAAGACATCCCAAATATTCTCCATTCTACTACTTTTGTTTTACAATAAAGTATTTGGAAGTGTCATTGGATGGTTCTAGGCACTCCACAAGTATGCGAAGCTACGCAACTCTATTCTTATTCAAGACAAATACTATAAGATAATATAATGTGTTCCAATTTAAAGTAATTATATTGAAGGGACGGTTTCTAATCAAAAAATTAAAAATAAATGTATCTATAAAATGGTTTTTATGCTCGACAAAATATTAAACAACTAGATTATTGTACGATACCACAGCTAATTAACTTTTTTGTCATCTGTGGCATCGTAAAATAAGCCGTTGAATGAATCCGTTAGTTCAATGACCTCGCCCAGTGAATGCCCGGGCCCGGTCAATTTAAAATTAATTATTTATTATTAAGGTCTCAAAAATATACCTCGTCAATATTTGTAGTTTAAATTGCAATACCTTAAACTGCGTGTCACCGCATTTCTCCGCATAAATCATGGGTTTCGCTGATGGCTAGTATTGTTGTAAAATATTTTTTTTTATATATTTTTAATTATCAATCTACTTTAATTTCAAATACTAAAATTAAATGAAAAAGCCTATATGAAATAGGTAATTATATTATATTAATTCGTCATGTGAGTAGGTACCTGTTAAACTGACTAAGCGACATCGATTTTCGTTAAAAATTGTTTATTGGAAATGTATATGTATATGTCTATATATCAGTATATGATGTACCGGATAAATTCTGCATATGTGTTTTAAATTAATGTCGTTAATGCGGTGACAGAGCCGATATACATTTACAACTGAAGACACATTCGCATTAGCAAGTAACTCTATCTCTATCTGTTTCAGTACTAAACGGTTGCACCGAATCTATATTCCGGCTGAAAATTTAATTGTAGTGGCAAAATGATGTTCGAATTTCCATTAATTAGAGAGTGTATTGGATGAGCACTATTTTAGTACAATACGTTTTTAATTAAACCTTTGTCAGGCGTTTGAGCCGTGGTAGCCGTGATTGTTGGATTTACCAGAATACTTCCATGGAATTTTGAAAGAAATAGATCACGAAGCACGATTCTTTACAATAAATATTTGTTTGGCGCTTTTTTTCCACTAACTAAATAGTTTACAATGATTGATAGATCATAATTACCTATCAGCGTTGGTAGTGTTAGTGAACACTAGCTTAAAACCTTTAAAAGTAATTACGAAGTCACGATTGATAGTAATTATGGATGGAGTAATATGATAAAACTAGAATTTTAGCATCTGAACCGGTATTGTATCACCGAGAGAAAAGTTTCTTGGCTCTTATTCATCTTCTGAAATAATCCGGCTTCGCCGAACTGTCAACATCATTTCTGCCGCGCGTTTCGTTCGGAAACGTTACATATTTACTATTTGGACAAGCTATGTGGACTCGTGTTTTAAACGGTGAAGAAACTCTTTGTGATAATGTTTGTTATAATGCCCGAGGCTTAGTTTGCTCTGCTTGTATTGCCCATCAGGAATTAAAAGAGGTGATTTATTGACGAAGCCCAGAGGATTACCAAGCTAAAGTGGCAGTGGGCGGAGAACATATCTTAAAGAACTGACGGCCGTTGAGGCAGAAAGATTCACGAGAGGACTGCAAAGCGCTGTGTAGGAGGCTCCCCTCTTGATGGAAGGACGTCCTGATAAACTTTGCTGGCAACCGTTGGGTTTAGGCCGCACAAGATTGGTCACTCTAGGAATCTATGAGGAAGGCAGCAGCGGAGGAGTTTAAACCTTTAAATGTTCTGGTTCACCACAGACTATCAGAGTATTATTGAATTACATACCACTTCTATTTTCACATATCCGCATACCTATTGAAATGTAGGTACAGTTAGCGACATACGTTAATCAAAGTTGAATTATTATTTTTTTTTTTGAAGTAAACTTTTTCACGCATGCTTGACTTGGGGAGTAAGCTGGTGAATGCGTGACGAGAGCGTTACGAAAGTGTGATCGGCCGAGGCGAACGGAAGTTGAAAGGGAGATATAAGTTAGTGAAGATAGAAAGTGAGTGAGTTACGTTTCGTATATTATTGTAGGGGCAAGTGAGAGGGGTGCGAGCACACATTTTCTTTCTCTCTTTCTCTCATAGCCAGTTACGTTTCGTATATCTAAGACACAGTGCAGGCCTATTGTCTGTATCACACTGTCACATCGACATCCAAAAAAAATGGGAGGCTGCGGATTTTGGGTTAGAAAAGGACAACAAGAGATATCTCGAAATGTCACCAATACAGTATCTGTGATTAGCAGAGATGGGTAATGGGTAAAAACCCATTCTACCCATTTGGGTTATAACCGGGTGATTTGGGTTTTAACTCGATTTTCACCTATTTTGCTGGGTGAAAATGGGTGTTTGGATATTTAAATTCCAAAGTTAAAATAAGGTAGGTGCCCACTTTGGTAGGTACCTACTAGGTACGTAATTAAAATATTAAATTAATAGTAGCGTTCTAATAGACACTTAAAGCTGGTAAATTATTAAAAGTCGGAATTAAATTTAGATCGATTTATTACTAAGTAAAACTTCTTTACGCACGCTTGACTTGGCGAATTGCTATAGATAAAAAAGTGTTTACGACGTTTCGTATTCATTTTCGATTTACGAAAAAGTTCAGCAATTCCACAACAGATGGCAGGCAGCAGCAGAAAATAACTTGTGCACTTACTGTATGCTCCTCAAAATAAGGTTGACATTTCCGTTTTATTTTTCTTTCTTGGCGTCGCACGGTTTTGTGCATTTGCCATTGGCAAATAAAAAAATAGGGAAACAGAATAGACATGACATTTCCTTAAAACATTATTTTTACCACTACTCAGCTAGTGCGGTGACACAAAATATTGACATTATCGATTAGACCCGATTTTGGGTTTGATTAAAATGTTATAGGATACAAAAGGGTGCTGTTATCTATAATCCAAGGATAATCTAGTTCAATATTTGACTAAAACTTACTAAGATCATTATTATTTACCTACAGAAATGAAACTATTTTTTTGCGAAGATCATGATGTAAATAATAATGCGCATGAATAAATATATGTCGTTATTACCAGTTGAAAACTAAAAGACGTAAGTTTTATTCGTCGTTTTTAACACTTAGGGCCCATTTCACAGGTTCCTGATAAAGTTCCATATAGCTATCTGACAAATAACCCCATACAAAAGTTGTTACTTTTTGAGGTTACCCGGTGACACAAACATAGACTCCTAAATAACCAGAACAACTTATAATTTTAACAACCCTTGATTTTGGTAAGGGGTAAAACCATTTGATGAACGTTTATTAATTTTTGTGAGAATTTTAATATAAATGGCAAAGATCGATAAAACTGCTATCGCATTAGACTACATCCCTAACTGAGTAGCGGAGAATATTCCAGAACGCATATCTCCTATCCCAAATTAGCCTAAGTTATACAAACTGCAAAAAAACATTCCTTCATGCTTGTATAATGAAGTTAATTTTGCTATAGATAAAAAATGTATTTACGACGTTTCTATTTTGAACATACCAGCTTCGATTTACGAAAAAGTTCAGCTATTCCACAACAGATGGCAGGCAGCAGCAGAATATAACTTATGTACTTACTGTATGCATCTCGAAATAAGGTTGACGTTTCCTTAAAACATTATTTTATACATATATTATATATATATGTGTATGTATAATATATGTATAAAATAATGTTATTAAAAATTATATATACACATATATATAGGTATAATATATGTATAAAATAATGTTTTAAGGAAATGTCAACCTGTTATTCTGGATTTCAGACTTTTGCCTATATTTGTGTCACATAAGCTACACGAATACCAAATTTCAGCACTGTGGGGTGACTAGTGTACCCCACAGTGTGTGAATTTTGTCAAAATTTACTTTTTATCATAGCTATAAAAAAAACTATAAAGAATTTAAGAAAAATAAAAACGAAGTCTAAATGTACTAATGAATACCTTTCATTTGTTGTCACCTGATAGTCTCAATTTCATTTTTTTTACCCCTCTTGAACCCCAATATCTCAACAACCCCCCAACATTTTTAGCTTATTTAGTCACTCCAAAATTGTGCCATCACTACCTACCTATGTATTAAATTTCACGATGATCGGATCAACATCACGAAAGTTATCCTCGGACAAACATACATACATACAACGCCGATTTGCCCAAATTGATTTAGAGATCTCGCTTCGCTCGATCAAGAAATGCGAAAGTTTGAATGTTTGTTTGCTTGTTATTCAATCATGCCGTAACGGCTGAACTGATTTAGATGAAATTTAGTATATACGTAGATTATAACCTGGATCACCACATAGTTTACCATTTATCGCATAATTCAGTTTCCATAGGATAAAAATGGGATGTCAACTTTTATATATGTATTTTATATCCCAGAACAACACGGGCGAAGCCGCTGGCAACAACTAGTAATTAACATAAATAATCCTATGTAGGTTTGGAACACACAGTGAGCGAGTCCTACTCGTAATTGACACGTCTTGTTTAAGCACTTTCTCGCTAACAGTACCACAGAATAGGTACGTGGCATTGTCTCGACTTGCTCTTGTAGCGGTATAAGGGTTAATTGTGTGCGGTTAGAACAAGCCGCGTGAAGGGAAACAATGCTCAGAAATGTTTGTGATGTCTATGGATGTCTGTTTTTGGTGGCAAGATCTATTGGGCGTAGAATACGTTTATCTGTGGTTTCTATTGGCTGGTAGGAAAATTACATTGTTTGTATTCTGGTTTGGTTTAATAAGGTGCTACTTTGAAATTCTTATCATAGGACCGATCGCATTAGAAATCTTTGGGGAGTCCTAAATTTACTAAAAGCCCTACAGATATGATCAACGTGCAAATCGTTCAGAGCAGTTGTACGATTTTATAATTTGAGCACACATATGTTCTCTCAAGGGCAGGGCTTGGAAACGGAAAAAAGATCAAACCCATTTCACCTTAAGGTGGTTGGATTCCTATAAAAACGTTCAGTGGCGAATCACTAAATAACTGAACAGCAGAAATATCTAAACATATAAGTATCGAATTAGTTACGTCTTATTATTGTCGCAAAATCAATAATATTGCACACTTTCATTCATAAAGGATTGCTTTTTAATGATATTTTAAATAAGTTAAAATGATGAATACTTAAATATTTATTAAAGAAAGTGTGCAATTTTATCCATCCCAGTCAAACTAGCTTTCTATTTAAAAAAAACTGCGTTTGAATCGGTCTATTCGTTTGGGAAATAGAATGCCGCTTGAATTACATATCAATAAAATTGAGCACAATGGGCGCATTATTTTATTTTATCTCTATAGCTTGACTTAGTATCATCGCCTTAGAAAGAGTTCTATGCGCTATAAGTTCTTTTTTCACGTTTTATTTTTCTTTTTAACCAATTTAAAAAAAAAAAACGAGTTTCGCAATTTATGCATGTTCCCCGATTACTCGAAGACGCCTGAACCGATCCGAGAAATTATTATTATATATACCTATATATTCTGCAGCACAAAAACGGTGTTTATATCTGCAGCACTCCCCCACAGCAGTATGCCGTATGTCATAATGCTGTGGAAGTAGCTGAAGTAAACTATTCTAGACTGTGTCTACGTTTGTAAAAAGACGGATCTTTTTGACTCCGTATGCCAAACTAAGTCTCTTCGACAACTTATCAATGTGAGGGTCCCATTGAAGCTTATTATCTAGGGTTATACTTAATAATACGGTAGTGTCCACAAAAGCTAACTCCTCGTCTTTGATTTTTATATCTGCTTTAACTTGTGTAACATTAGGTAGTATAAATCTAATACACTTTGTTTTCTTTTCATTTAGAAGTAGATTGTTTACATTGAACCATTTTACGACCTTAGAGATTGCATTGTTTACATCGTCAAAAACTGTTTGTCGTCGCTTTAATTTAAATAAAAGTGACGTGCCATCTGCAAACAATACAACCTCATGATCGTCCCTTATAAGATGGGGAAGATCATTAATATATACTAAAAACAAAAATGGTCCCAGAATTGATCCCTGTGGTACACCCATTTTAACCAGACACCCCGGAGAACGCTTCCCGTTCACGTCAACTCTTTGCACTCTGCCACTTAAATAAGAAGCGAGAAAGTCTAGAGCAACGTTCCTAATGCCATAATGGCGTAGTTTCCTGATCAATGTGTCATGGTCTACGCAAATGTATGATTGCAAATGTACATACGCGATAAATACCCGTTTTAACCAATAATTACAAAGTTACTTGTTAGAGAACGGTAGAGATGTCATTCACAGATAGATAAACAGAAAACGCTTTATTGCACACATAAAAATAATAATATTTAAAGCATATAATTAGACATGCGGAAATACAATTAAATAACTGACTTAACTATAGTAATAATTGGGATTTTTACTGTCTGAAATATCAAGTAGTAGAAAGAAAGCTAGTCTACTCTGAAGACCTGCTGAAAGACTAACAAGACCTATAATCCCACTACCTTGCCCACTCACCCCAGGTAAAACTTAATGTTATGACTTTAAAGGAATGCGAAACAGCTTTAACGTACGAACAGCTAGGAGTATAAGATTTAAGGCGGGAGTTACTGCCAGTTTAATTAATTAAGGGTTAAAGTCTTCGTTTATTACTTTCCTTGTCAGAGACAGCTGTAGTGCTAGCGATTAGCGAATGGAATATAAGCGAATAGGTTTATACGAATCCACAAAACTAGTGGCCCCGAACCGAGATCTCGCGAGACTCTCATAAAAACTAAACATAATATTTCCTTGTAATCTTTGTCTATTAAAATAAGTTTGTTTGTTTGTTCGATGTAATGTAAAAATGTGTTGTTTGTAAACTTTTGAAGCTTTGATTCGATCATCGTAAAATTTGGTATATAGATTAGATAATTTCTTTATTGCACACCATCGAATACAAACATATAAAAGAAAATACACTTTTAAATCATAGGTACAATGGGCGGCCTTATCGCTAGAAGCGATCTCGTCCAGCAATCTTTATAGGTAGGCAGTGATGGTTAAATCCTGGCGTGACTAAATGAGCTAAAACTGTGGTTAAGTTATTGAGATATTGGAGTTCAAAAGGGGTAAAACAAAATGAGACTAAAACAAAATCAGTACATTTCGACCTATTTTTTGTTTTTAGATTAAGCCTTGTAGTTTTTGAGTTAAGAGCCAGTTACCCCGCAGTGCTGAAATTTGTTATGCGTGTAGCTTTAGTGACACAAATACAGGGAAAAGTCTGAAATCCAGAATAACTGCAATTTTTACCCTTTAAAAGTATAACCAAGTCACCGTTACTTGTAATTTAAATGAAACTGAAGGTCAAGTTAGTTGATTGTGCATTTTGTGGTACTATTTTTAAGCGACTTCAAAAAAGGAGGAGTTTCTCAATTCGTCAGATCTTTTTTTTATGTATTTTCCCCGATTACTCGAAGACGCCTTGACCGATTCGAGAATTTTTTTTTGTTTAAAAGGGTATAACTTCCCAGGTGGTCCAATTGCCACCAAGTCAAATTCTGATGATGGCATCCCAAAATATCGAGAGCTACCCTCTAATTTTTCTGTTAACTTTGTTTTGACTGAAGTCGGTTATGTTTTAAATAAAAAGTTACTTGTCAATGATTACACATAATATTATTTTGTTTTTATTGGAGACTCGCGAGATCTCGGTTCGGGCCGAACCACTACTTATTAATGGGAGTGTGGAGCCATGGGCGGCAACTAGTAATTTATAATAGGTTATTTTGAAAAATATACAGGGCGTCCATAAACAGAAATAAAACACCCAGACAACTGCAAACAACAAAGGCATATGTATTCCAAATTTAAATGCGTATATAACATTTATTGTTTGTGTGACCGTTGAGGAGTTCCTTCTTGGAAGCCAATTCTGAGTGTAGCAACCATGTCAAGCTGGAACTTAGAACTAGCTATTATAATTCAATGCGTACACAAAATTTCGTGTCTGTGCTGTTGACCGTTGAGGAGTTTTTTCTTGGAAGCAAACCCTGTATATAGCAGCTATGTCATGGCGGAAGTTTGAATGGGTTTACATATTTAAATGCAAAATTTCGTGTCTGTGCTATTGACCGTTGAGGAGTTTTTTCTTGGAAGCCAACCCTGTATATAGCAGCTATGTCATGGCGGAAGTTTGAATGGGTTTACATATTTAAATGCAAAATTTCGTAACTGTGCTATTGACCGTTGAGGAGTTTTTTCTTGGAAGCCAACCCTGTATATAGCAGCTATGTCATGGCGGAAGTTTGAATGGGTTTACATATTTAAATGCAAAATTTCGTGTCGGTGCTATTGACCGTTGAGGAGTTTTTTCTTGGAAGCCAACCCTGTATATAGCAGCTATGTCATGGCGGAAGTTTGAATGGGTTTACATAATTAAATGCTAAATTTCGTGTCTGTGCTGTTGACCGTTGAGGAGTTTTTTCTTGGAAGTCAACCCTGTATATAGCAGCTATGTCATGGCGGAAGTTTGAATGGGTTTACATATTTAAATGCAAAATTTCGTGTCTGTGCTGTTGACCGTTGAGGAGTTTTTTCTTGGAAGCCCATCCTGTATATAGCAGCTATGTCATGGCGGAAGTTTGAATGGGTTTACATAATTAAATGCAAAATTTTGTGTCTGTGCTGTTGACCGTTGAGGAGTTTTTTCTTGGAAGCCAACCCTGTATATAGCAGCTATGTCATGGCGGAAGTTTGAATGGGTTTACATATTTAAATGCAAAATTTCGTGTCTGTGCTGTTGACCGTTGAGGAGTTTTTTCTTGGAAGCCAACCCTGTATATAGCAGCTATGTCATGACGGAAGTTTGAATGGGTTTACATAATTAAATGCAAAATTTCGTGTCTGTGCTGTTGACCGTTGAGGAGTTTTTTCTTGGAAGCCAACCCTGTATATAGCAGCTATGTCATGGCGGAAGTTTGAATGGGTTTACATAATTAAATGCAAAATTTTGTGTCTGTGCTGTTGACCGTTGAGGAGTTTTTTCTTAAAAGCCAACCCTGTATATAGCAGCTATGTCATGGCGGAAGTTTGAATGGGTTTACATATTTAAATGCAAAATTTCGTGTCTGTGCTGTTGACCGTTGAGGAGTTTTTTCTTGGAAGCCAACCCTGTATATAGCAGCTATGTCATGGCGGAAGTTTGAATGGGTTTACATAATTAAATGCAAAATTTTGTGTCTGTGCTGTTGACCGTTGAGGAGTTTTTTCTTGGAAGCCAACCCTGTATATAGCAGCTGTGTCATGGCGGAAGTTTGAATGGGTTTACATAATTAAATGCAAAATTTTGTGTCTGTGCTGTTGACCGTTGAGGAGTTTTTTCTTGGAAGCCAACCCTGTATATAGCAGCTATGTCATGGCGGAAGTTTGAATGGGTTTACATATTTAAATGCAAAATTTCGTGTCTGTGCTGTTGACCGTTGAGGAGTTTTTTTTTGGAAGCCAACCCTGTATATAGCAGCTATGTCATGACGGAAGTTTGAATGGGTTTACATAATTAAATGCAAAATTTTGTGTCTGTGCTGTTGACCGTTGAGGAGTTTTTTCTTGGAAGCCAACCCTGTATATAGCAGCTATGTCATGGCGGAAGTTTGAATGGGTTTAGATAATTAAATGCAAAATTTTGTGTCTGTGCTGTTGACCGTTGAGGAGTTTTTTCTTGGAAGCCAACCCTGTATATAGCAGCTATGTCATGGCGGAAGTTTGAATGGGTTTAGATAATTAAATGCAAAATTTTGTGTCTGTGCTGTTGACCGTTGAGGAGTTTTTTCTTGGAAGCCAACCCTGTATATAGCAGCTATGTCATGGCGGAAGTTTGAATGGGTTTAGATAATTAAATGCAAAATTTTGTGTCTGTGCTGTTGACCGTTGAGGAGTTTTTTCTTGGAAGCCAACCCTGTATATAGCAGCTATGTCATGGCGGAAGTTTGAATGGGTTTACATATTTAAATGCAAAATTTCGTGTCTGTGCTGTTGACCGTTGAGGAGTTTTTCCTTGGAAGCCAACCCTGTATATAGTAGCTATGTCATGACGGAAGTTTGAATGGGTTTACATAATTAAATGCAAAATTTTGTGTCTGTGCTGTTGACCGTTGAGGAGTTTTTTCTTTTAAGCCAACCCTGTATATAGCAGCTATGTCATGACGGAAGTTTGAATGGGTTTACATAATTAAATGCAAAATTTTGTGTCTGTGCTGTTGACCGTTGAGGAGTTTTTTCTTGGAAGCCAACCCTGTATATAGCAGCTATGTCATGGCGGAAGTTTGAATGGGTTTACATAATTAAATGCAAAATTTTGTGTCTGTGCTGTTGACCGTTGAGGAGTTTTTTCTTGGAAGCCAACCCTGTATATAGCAGCTATGTCATGGCGGAAGTTTGAATGGGTTTACATATTTAAATGCAAAATTTCGTGTCTGTGCTGTTGACCGTTGAGGAGTTTTTTCTTGGAAGCCAACCCTGTATATAGCAGCTATGTCATGGCGGAAGTTTGAATGGGTTTACATATTTAAATGCAAAATTTCGTGTCTGTGCTGTTGACCGTTGAGGAGTTTTTTCTTGGAAGCCAACCCTGTATATAGCAGCTATGTCATGGCGGAAGTTTGAATGGGTTTACATATTTAAATGCAAAATTTCGTGTCTGTGCTGTTGACCGTTGAGGAGTTTTTTCTTGGAAGCCAACCCTGTATATAGCAGCTATGTCATGACGGAAGTTTGAATGGGTTTACATATTTAAATGCAAAATTTCGTGTCTGTGCTGTTGACCGTTGAGGAGTTTTTTCTTGGAAGCCAACCCTGTATATAGCAGCTATGTCATGGCGGAAGTTTGAATGGGTTTACATATTTAAATTCAAAATTTCGTGTCTGTGCTGTTGACCGTTGAGGAGTTTTTTCTTGGAAGCCAACCCTGTATATAGCAGCTATGTCATGGCGGAAGTTTGAATGGGTTTACATATTTAAATGCAAAATTTCGTGTCTGTGCTGTTGACCGTTGAGGAGTTTTTTCTTGGAAGCCAACCCTGTATATAGCAGCTATGTCATGGCGGAAGTTTGAATGGGTTTACATATTTAAATGCAAAATTTCGTGTCTGTGCTGTTGACCGTTGAGGAGTTTTTTCTTGGAAGCCAACCCTGTATATAGCAGCTATGTCATGGCGGAAGTTTGAATGGGTTTACATATTTAAATGCAAAATTTCGTGTCTGTGCTGTTGACCGTTGAGGAGTTTTTTCTTGGAAGCCAACCCTGTATATAGCAGCTATGTCATGACGGAAGTTTGAATGGGTTTACATATTTAAATGCAAAATTTCGTGTCTGTGCTGTTGACCGTTGAGGAGTTTTTTCTTGGAAGCCAACCCTGTATATAGCAGCTATGTCATGGCGGAAGTTTGAATGGGTTTACATATTTAAATGCAAAATTTCGTGTCTGTGCTGTTGACCGTTGAGGAGTTTTTTCTTGGAAGCCAACCCTGTATATAGCAGCTATGTCATGGCGGAAGTTTGAATGGGTTTACATATTTAAATGCAAAATTTCGTGTCTGTGCTGTTGACCGTTGAGGAGTTTTTTCTTGGAAGCCAACCCTGTATATAGCAGCTATGTCATGGCGGAAGTTTGAATGGGTTTACATATTTAAATGCAAAATTTCGTGTCTGTGCTGTTGACCGTTGAGGAGTTTTTTCTTGGAAGCCAACCCTGTATATAGCAGCTATGTCATGACGGAAGTTTGAATGGGTTTACATATTTAAATGCAAAATTTCGTGTCTGTGCTGTTGACCGTTGAGGAGTTTTTTCTTGGAAGCCAACCCTGTATATAGCAGCTATGTCATGGCGGAAGTTTGAATGGGTTTACATATTTAAATGCAAAATTTCGTGTCTGTGCTGTTGACCGTTGAGGAGTTTTTTCTTGGAAGCCAACCCTGTATATAGCAGCTATGTCATGGCGGAAGTTTGAATGGGTTTACATAATTAAATGCAAAATTTTGTGTCTGTGCTGTTGACCGTTGAGGAGTTTCTTCATCTGGAGCATTCCAACAAAGAATGATGCCATGTTTCCCATAAAAATGCATTCTCATCAAAACTGAACCAACATGTCTAATTTCAAATCCGTGGGATAAGAGGAAGTGGTTCTGATTCAAATCGCAAGATTTCACCTAAATCAATTAACTCACAGGCTAATAAACAAGCATTGCAAACTAAACAAAAGCTTCTGTGAAAAAAATGCAACATGTATGTTCTTATAGTAACACCACACCCAACTCCTTGACATATAGGAACATAACAATGTACCTATAGGTACCAATTGCTACCACGGGCACAACAACAGATCACTTGAGGGGCTTCATCAATTACTCTCGTTCACTTCAACTGGTTATTAGGTCATGAGAAATGCTTCAATTTAGCTGGAAACTGGACAGATAAAATAGGAAAATAAAATGTGTCAGTCACGGGACGCCCGGCAGATTTAATACATATAAATTAATGGTTATTGAAGGAATTAATAATTAAAGAAAACCGTTTTTATTCATCTTCTACACCAGGCATTACTTCACACCGGGACCAGTTGCTCAACTTGTACCAAGCACAAGTCCGATCGTGTTTGGAGTACTGTTCTCGCCTCTGGCACGGATCGGCGAAGTACCAATATGAAGCTCTGGAATCAATTGAGAGAAGAGCCAAGAAGCTCATAGGCAACGATGAGCTAGTTGATGTAAGGCTCCTCAGCCTGGAGCATCGACGAAAGGTTGCTAGCCTCTCGGTTTTTTATCAAGTACATTTCGGGGAGTGTGCAGTGGAATTTTTCAACCTAATCCTACCATCTCCATTCTATCAACGGACAACCAAACGCTCTGCGGTGCGCCACCGCTATATGGTAGAAATACCTTCCTTTCGAACAAAGCGGTTCTCTTCGACCTTTATTATGCGCACCGCCAAAGAGTGGAACGCCTTGCCAGAGTTTGTGTTTCCTGATAGCTACAACCTGGGTATCTTTAAGTCGCGAGTGAATAGGTTTCTTGTAGGCAAGCGTGTACCATCGTAGACTGCATCATTGCTTACCATCAGGCGAGATCGTGGTCAAACGCAAGCCTATAATGTATAAAATTAAAAAAAAATCTTATCTTATCTTATCAGACGCATTATAAATACGCGTGACGGCAAACAATTCCTCATTCAAACCCTCCGTCGTCTGAGACACGTTCTCAGAAATCACTTCCGCTAATGCGGGTGAGTCATCCACATTAGACAGAGCAAACACTCCACAAATACACCGATCTCGCCGGCGAGGTCGACGAGTCCCATTAGTCGCCGCCTACACGAGGTACAAGCACGTACCCGGGCGTTTCTCTCCTATCCCCGTCCCGGCAACAGCCCAAGCCGAGGTTCGTACCTAAGTGGTGCCCTTGCGCTAGTTGCCTCATCAAAAATAAAATTATAGGGCTGAGCGCCTTCTGCGCTCGCCAAAAGCTCGGTTAAGCTGCAACGGCCTCAGAGGCCAACAGCGAGATAAGTCCATTCGAAAAAAAAAAATTCCTCATTCGTACTTTTGACTTTTGACAGTTACTATATATTTTATATTCCAATACGCCTATTAGGCGCTTACCTCGTATGACATCACGGCGTGACGGCATACAAGTCGGTCTTACCCTCAAAGCGCGGCAATAAATGTTTCACATCAAAATATTATCAAAAAATATATCTTAAATATATCTTCACTTACCATCAGGTGAGGTCAAGCGCTTGGCTTTTTTTTATCAATAAAAAAATATTTTAAACTAGCTGACCAATCCGCAGCTTCGCACGCGTAGTTTTTTAATAAAAACATTACCCTCCTTCTGCGCAGTTGGGCAAAAAGTAGCCTATGTTACTCAGGGATAATGTAGCATTCTAATGGTGAAAGAATTTTTGAAATCAGAATAGTAGTTTTTGAGTTTATTCGTTACAAACATACACACAAAAATACAAAAATACAAATCGTACATGGTATAGATTTATCTTGAACTAGTTGTTGCCCGCGACTTCGTACGCGTTACACTACTAAATATGTATGTAACCCAGAAATAAAGCTAAACTCGCTGTTGCAACTTGACTTGACACCCCATTTTTTATCACATGGACCTGATTTATGGGATAAAAAGCAGCATATGTGTTAATCTACGTACATACTAAATTTAATCGAAATCGGTTAAGCTGTAATTATTGAGTAACAAACAAACAAAGAAATAAATGAATAAACAAACATCCAAACTTTCGTATTTATAATATTAGTGTAATGTGATTACTTTAATTGCCGACTTTGACGACCTCCGTGGTGCAATGGGTGAATAGCCGGCTGAGACGCAGGAGGTAGCGGGTTCGATTCCCGCCGCGGAACAAATGTTTACATGATCTACAGATATTTGTTCCGGGTCTTGTTGTTGCTCTATTTAATATAAGTATGTATTTACAAAAAAAATATTCTATCAGTTATCTGATTTCCATAGTACAAGCTCTGCTTAATTTGAGGCTAGATGGCGCTGTGTGGAATGTCCAGCAATATTTATTTATTTAATTAATTGCAGCATTGGATGCAAGTCGCACAAGATCGGTCGCTTTGGAAATCTATGGGGAGGCATATCTTTAGCAGTGGACATCCTATGTCTGATATGAATTGATAGATAAGTGCTGTGTGAAATTTCCAGCAATATTTATATGCGAACCACAAACCTCCGCTTTTGTTTTTCGTCGGTTCAAAATAATAATTAGGTTACCAACAAAGGCGCTATAAATGAAGCCGCGCAGTGGTCGCACAAAATAAAGCTAAAACCACGTTTTGTTTAATAAGATAAGATAAGATAACTCTTTATTGTACACCAAAGTAAAATACAGAGCATAATTCTTAAAAATAGATTTAGTACAATGAGCGGTCTTATCGCTAAGAGCGATCTCTTCCAGACAACCTTTGTATGGACAGGATTATAATGTATCACATGACGGCGGTGCATCGATATACAATTAAAATCATACCTACATACTATAAACCTAAAATATTAGTACTGACACAAATTTAATTTTAATACAATAAGCTACTTTAAAAATGGTTATGATGAATTAACAAGCAGCTACAACTTCAACACAGGGACAAATAATGGGAGTGCACTTTTGTTTCAAAATTACTAATAGACTTGGACGTCATTATTAGTTTACGTTAAGTAATACGTTTAATCATTATTAGATAATACGGTTATTATTATGTACCGTCTTATCGGTGTTTCGACCGATAATGTTTGTGAACCTCCATCAGGATGAGTGCGATCCGCTCCGAATAACGTCTCGCCTAGCACGTTTTGTTTACTTTAGTAGCGTCAAAAGTTTTTTAATAAACTATACTCTCAATTGCGGGAAAGCGGTTTAAAGAAAACACTTTAATTGAACAAGAGGATAATACTGAAGTAATTAATTCTAACGCTTTATCTCTCGGGGCGTCGCCGCTTTGTTCTACACTTGCGGCGCGAAAAAACAAAGAATTATGTTTTGTTGGAGATATGGTTCTTATTATAACTCACTATCTGACACGCCGCGGTTTCGCACGCTTGAAATTTCCCGTTCCCGTGGGAACTTTTGGTTTCGAACTATATAAAGCCCTCTTGTTAAAGTGACGCGACACTTAATGTATAATGACTTCACGTCAATGAACGACTGTTAAATTATATGGATTCTATTTGAGCTCAAATACTCACAAATAATGGTAAATATCCCGTTTTTAGTATAAATAGTGTTCATAACCTTGATAGTTTCAAAAATTTATATGGATTCATACAAAAATACCAAAACGCGATTAAAAAATGGGGGGTTGGAGTAGGACGGTGAAATATACTTTATGACCTATTCTCGTACCTAAGAAATATACAAAAAATATTTCATTAAAATCGATTTACAGGTTTCGGTGCGACCTCTATAACCGTGACACTAGATTCCTAAGTCCGAGTCCTGTAGTTCCAACGGGAACGGGAAATTTCAAACGTGCGAAGCCAAGTGGAGCCAGCTAGTTTAGTTTGTTTTGATTTTACTTGTAATAACTTTTTTAATTTATTGTTTAGAACAAGAAGTAAACAATTTTTAATTGTTAAGTTCATTCGTCCATCTTGGCATAACAAAACAGCAGACTGGTATTATTGAATCACAAAGAGCCAGTAGCAAAACATAACAACATTTTTCACTCTACCCTCAGTAAATCCTTATTTCTTTGCTCCGCAATACATACTAGAAGCACGCGGGATCTCTTTGTTTCCCGCAGGACGTAATTGCATCCACCATTTCTAAAGCTCAAGCGACACTTGCTCGAATCTTTTTAAAGCAACTTTCATCTTGTAGTATCTCTAAACCTTGGGATACAGTTTGTGAAATCAGACGGTAAAAGGATTTGACACTTATTTTATACTGATTTTTTAGGGTTCCGTAGTCAAACTCGAAACCCTTATAGTTTCGCTATGTCTTTCTGTCCGACCCGTTACAGCCGGTTAACTCGTAAACTAAGCTAAAGATGAAATTTGGCATGATAGTAGATTTTAGTCAAAATCAAAATCTTTTTATTGACTAGTGGTTAGTCCCGAACTGATATCTCGTGTAATCTTTGAGTATCAAAATGCCACGAACTGCATATCCAAAAAACCTGACTTGAGTCTCTACTAGTTTAAAGCAGTAGTCCACCAACTTACGTCCGTACTTGGGTTTTAAACAGTTCATTATGATTTTCTTACAAAATAACCAAAATCAACTGCAAAATTAAATTCATATTTTAACAGGACTAAGACTGACTACGGAACCTATCACTGTGCGTGGTCGACACGCGCTTGAACAATAATTAATAAAATTAATTATATTTATCTCACTTGGGTGGCAAAGTAAGTAAGCTGCATTCGCGGCATCTACGTTATTGAACTTGAGTTCATAAATATACAACCTTCCTCCCGCGGTTTCGAACGCGTGGTTTGTCAATAAAAACGTACTGCTGCGCAGTTGGGTAAAGAGTAGCCTATCTCTCAACCACGGTCATAATCTATCTACATACCAAATTCCATCAAAATTGATCCAGTCAAATACAGATAGAGAGACAGTGTTACATTTGAGTTTATAATATAGATTTTTAAGAAAGAAAAAAGAAAGTAAATATTTACATATATTTGACACACACATAGGACATATCTGGGCGTAGGCCTTTGTAAACGCCACCCTTCCCGGTCCTGTGCTACGCGCATCCAGAAGTTGCCCACGTTTTTCTTTATGTCGTCGACCCACCACGCCGTCGAACGTCCTGCACTTCTTAGGTCTGTTCTGGGCCACCATTCGAACAAAGATTTACTCCACCTGCCACCACCTCGTCTAGCCAAGTGTCCTGCCCAGTTCCACTTGAGCTCCACCACTCTTGTTCCGACATCTTGAACCTTCGTCTGGCGTCGGATTTCGGTATTAGGAACGCGATCCAGCAGGTTGTTGCTAAGCATAGCGCGCTCCATGATCTGTGTAACTTACATAAAGAATATAAATTATTAAAAGGAAAAATTATAATTATTATATATAAAAAATTATAGCACAGGAAAAACATAAGATAAAAATTTTGTACATATATATAGGTAGGAGAGTGCCTAGATAATATGGTATTCCGTGCTGTGTGGGCCAAACAGGCCCCATCTCAGCGTATTGCTGCCAACCATCCGAGGACGGTAGATGGGACCCATGGGTAGCCTCTCGAATGCAGAAAAATAAATAAGCAAACAGGTATTTAGACATTTCATTTTAATCAAAGGCACGGAATTATCATTGATAAAATTCTATTGTATTGTCCATTAAAGTACTGTTTACTGGAAAAAAAATAAGCACATCACCTTATTAATTAGCTTTTTGCGATAATAAAACCGAGGTATAGCTAATTACTTCATTTCTTGGCAGCATCTGATATTTTCTGGCGGGTCGGACGGGTTTCACCCCAAATTAACTTCAGAATAGGGATGGAGCACCTACCTGTGAGATCTTTATCAAAACTATATTTCAAACTTGTACAAAGGTATAGCCTTAGGTATACATTTAACAGGTCAATTAGTTAAACGCGTTGAAATATCTTTGATAACTTTCGTTAATTGTAAAATATTTTCCTCATCTGATGGCAAAACCTGGTGGTTTTCTTATATATAGGAATATCGCACTAACCACCCTGCCGCGGTTTACCTAAAACTCACCAAAACGCGTCTGTGCATCCATAACTCGATAGCTGTCGAGGTCACAATAAGGCAAAGTGCGCCTTAAAAAAATTGCATTAACGTGTAAGTATAGAGTCGCTATTTGTTTGAATAGCCATTAGCTAAACCAGTTGTCATTGTTATAAATACGGGATTTATCACGTACCATCTTACCGGTGTTTCGACCGACAATGTTTCGGTTCAATTCGTGAACCTA
Organism: Philereme vetulata; assembly: GCA_918857605.2. Classification (NCBI taxonomy): domain Eukaryota; kingdom Metazoa; phylum Arthropoda; class Insecta; order Lepidoptera; family Geometridae; genus Philereme; species Philereme vetulata. The sequence goes on from OU975420.1 coordinate 4,247,006, forward strand.
AACATGATTGAAATCAATCACGAAAGTTTTCTTAGTAAAATAAAGCAATTGCATCTAAAGCTATATTATCAAATTTTAAAGAAAATCGACTAAGTTGATGTGTTTAATTCGATATAAAACTTACTGCCTACTCTTGCAATCGAAATCCAAAAATAAAGACCGATTTGATATCTCTTTCGGAAATGGCTGCGGGTTTTGGGATAGAAAGGGACAACAAGAGATATCTCGAGACGTCACCAATACAGTATCTGTTGTAAGATGGCAAGCATTATGCAATAGCACAACATAAGTTTAATAAAGTGTTTGTTTTTACATACCAAAATATAATAGATTTCACATTTCTATGGTAAACATTTAACAAACTTATTTACTAAGCTCATCAAAATAACCCCTTTCATTTTTGTGCGTATATTTTCAAACACCCTATATTGTGTAGGTTTTTAATGTAATTTAGATTTTAATTTGACAATGTATGGTTTATGTTATTAAAGTTTTGAATTATTTTAAATTAATTAGTGTAAAAAAAATAAAGCTTTAGTTATAATAAATCAACAAATTTGATATTAAATAAATCAATATGGGTCTCAAATATTACCTCATCATTAGTGCTGTGTGATGATGATATTTTAACGGTATAGGTTCAGATAAACACATTTCGGTTAGTCTAACCTTAAGCGTGTGCAAAAGAACTCGATCATATTGCGGAAACAAAGGAAGGCTAAGGCGCTGCATGTGTGTACATTTGTGTTTTTTGTCGGATACAAGCTACCATTGAATAATTTATTTTCATACAATCAATATGAAATCAATCACTACCTACACACAGGACACTGTTTGTGTCCAGTTGCTTCCACTTAACACACGGTTTACGGATAAACACGATTTCCTGTAATGGTCCTGTGTCAGTAACCAAAAGTAGTAACAAAAAGTGTATTCTTTTTACATCTCGGCCAATCTTCCATTAAGGGGACACCGGAGGGACCATCGCCCATACAACACGTACTACCAAGATCATTTCTAATTGGAGCATATTTCTACCTTAATAAGGTATTATTGTAATTTGAATAGTATTTATCTAGGTTCCCAACCATATATTAGATCAAAATATTTACCTAAAATGAAATAGAAGCGTTTCGCATTCTGCATGTTTTACGTCATAAAAGACCTGTTTTCAACCTAATTGTTTCGTATTAAAAACAACAACATCTTACGTTTCCTAGTCATGGGAACATAGATTATATCGTCTAGTTACAGATTAACAACACAATGAGGAAAATACAACAAGTTTTCAGTCATCATTTTTGGTATTACGGTACACGGTCAAAATCTAATCAAATTTAGAATCGTTCTATTGCTATCACTGTCGCTCTGCGAGGCCAAACTTCGTCACTAAACAGGGATAGTTTTTGACGAGGCCGAATTAAAGTTGCGCTCAGGGTTCGCCAGCGCGTTAAGCAATGTTACTCTCTATCCAAAGGTTGTCAGGAAAAGATCGTTTTGTTAAGCGATAATACCGCCCATTATGCTTACATTTATTTGTTTTCTCCTTATTTTTATATCTGTTGTGTCTAGCTTGTAGTAAGGTATAATAAATAATTTTTATTCATACTTTCAAAAGTGGCTACGTTTGCGCAGCGCCATAAACACAGCAGGGTAAGGACACTTAGAAAATTGGGTGTGGCTGTGTCATGGACACGGCCGAGTATTCTACGTAAATATTTGTATGTAACAGGTAATGTTTTCTATACACAATTTCAAATACCCTATTTGATGTATGTTATAATCATGTTTGAACACTATGAAGTACTTCGGGTCATACTAAATGGAAATCTTGATACGCAGCAAAATGACTTCAAAATGGCGGTGATTCTTTCTCTACAGCGTCATGCGTCATAGTCCTCACTTACCGTAACAAATTCTTTGATTCTTTAGCTATCCAGTGGTGTAACTAAATTTTGGATGGAGATAATAAATATGTAGCTGCAACACCAAACTGTCTTCCCCGATTATAGTACGAGTATCATTCGTTATTTGAATTGCCTCCCATTATAAAAGCAATTTTAAAATCGTATTCACGTCAAAAAACTACGCCTATGTAATTACAGGGTGTTATCTAAATGATTCTTGTAACGTTATACCTACACGTAGATACCTTATCAAAAGATTTCCCGAGATTATCACAAATATACCATTAATGAAGTAAATACAACAAAATTTGATGAGGGTGGAAATTAACGAACAACCAATTAGTTTCGTAACGTTATCCCTTTAATCCAGAGTTTATTGTTACAAATGGCTAAATGGATAATATTCACAATTAATCTATAAATAAAATAATTATAAATAAGAAAGCTTTATTTCCACTCGCAACACTATATAAAACCAGCCAAGTGCGAGTCGGACTCGTGCATGAAGGGTTCCGTACCATTATTAAAAAACGACAAAAAAATTATGTCTGTTGTATGGGAGCCCTACTTAAACATTTATTTTATTCAATTGCATTATTATATTTATTTACTTTATTTTGTCCGTCTGCCCGTCTGTCTGTCCGTGTGTCACCACCGATTTTTCAGAAACAGGTGGACCTAGCAAATTGAAATTTATAATAAGTACTGAGGTCTATAGTCCCTATTAGGTGTATATAAATCAAGGTTCTGAGTCAACACGATAAATAGATATGGGCAAATTTAGATTTTCGCGAAAACTTGTAAGTACCAAAATTTACCTTAATTTTCAATTTTCTTCATTATTCAGAATATTCCCTTTACTTGTGCTGTAAGGCCTTGCTTTTAACTAAAATTAACAATTCTAGGTCAACCGGAAGTACTTACCCTATAAGTTTTGGGTCGAAAACCTATATATGGTAGTTCCCGTTGACCTAGAATCACGAAATTTGACAAAAAGCAAGGTTACAGCACAAATAAAGGAAAAATTCCAATAAATAAAAAAAAATAAAATTAAAGGGTGTCCCTATACATAGTTGATGCCAATTAAGGTAGTCCTCCGAGTTGAATGTGCGCTCATACAATTTAGACAACTAGCTTAATCGGCATCAACCACAAATAAGGTAAATAAATAAAATTAAGCTTTTGAATAAAATGAATATTTAAGGGCTCCCACACAACAGACATGATTTTTTGGCATTTTTATAGATAATGGTACGGAACCTTTCGTGCAAGAGTCCGACTCGCACTTGGCCGGTATTTCTTCATTATTTCCTTTTTTATGGGCCGTGATTTACATCCGTAGAGTAAGGTAGGAGTCACGACCGAGTCCATCGCCTTTTACTTAAGATAAATTTTCATTTGGGATTTAAAAATATGTTTCAAGGAGCAGTAAGAGTTCCAAGTTTTTTTAATTCTCCTTTCAATTTCTTCTAAGTAGTGACTTTTAAACGAAATGCTTTGGCCCAGGTATATGTGTTGCTCTACGTAATTAATGGTTGCGCTGTTGATCGTTAACATCTCTTTGTTTCCATTTGTCATAATACATGTTTTTTTCAGGATTCATCTCTAGTCCATATTCTCTACTTTGCAAGTCTAAGGATTGCAACATGTGTTGGAGATCTGTGAAGTTCTCTGTCATTATGACAATATCATCAGCAAAACGAAGGTGATTTTGATGTTTGTCATTAATTTTTATACCTAGATCATTCTATTGCAATTTTCATAATATGTATTCTAGAAGGGAGTTGAACAACAGTTTATTCATAAATAAAATAAAATAAAATATTCTTGTATTTGTACTGCCTGTGGCAGTAAAAGCATCTATATTAATAAAAAAATTTAAGTGTCTGTTTGTAATTTCAAAATAAACCCTACTGTAATCCGTACTGGCTACGGCTAACTCTTCACTGTGAGTGGTTTGACTAATTTATTTCCAGATAGACCAGTTTTTTAAGTATTGGGGGTTTTTAAATATGTTATTTTTACTTCTTGATGATTATTTTTTGCATTAGTTGACAGTTTGTGATGACACCATTATTTTAAATTAAAATAAATAAAAATCTTTCAAGAAAAAAAATGTTAGACCTTGTCCAGAAGGGGCGAATTTGCCGCGAATCGATACGCGTGTTGGCGAGATACTTGGCGCCAATACACTACGTGCGTCCACCAGCATCGCGTGAATTTAAAATACTCGTTCTGCGCGCGAGTGGAGATACTAGAGACGCCTTGTTGCGTCCAGATTACGCGCGAACTTCAGAGCGAGTGCACGTATCAAGAGAAATGGAACGCCTAAATTATGATACTGAACCTCCGTCCCCAAATGCTCGCGCGTTGGTACGATCCTTCTGGACGCAACGGTCGCGCGTAATACGCGCGAGAGAATCGCGGCGAATTCGCTCTTTCTGGACAAGCTCTTAAGTACAATCTTAGTGCAATTTTAGTGCAATTTTAGTGCACTTCATCTATGTTTACATAATACAAAATCCGTATGAAATTGCACTTGCAAAAATCAACGCTCCAATTCGTATCCACTTCACAGTTTTGTCTGCGAGACGTTATAGCCCGAGAGCTGATGATACATTTGGAGAAGGTTAAGGTTATTTATCAGTGGCGTAGCGCACGTTGGAGGGGCCCTGTATCAAAATTAGTTAGGGGGCCCAAATTATGGGTAAAGATTTCACACAAAAAAAAAACCAAAAATGCTTGCATTAAATTAAAATAAATATTTATTGATGAATAATTAATGATAGTATTTATTGATATTATGTTATCACTTCCTCCTAGAGATTGAGCTAGCCAAACAATTCAAATTAAATATACACTTTTCTTGCCGTTTTTTGGCAAGTTGATTTATTAAATCATCTATAGCTGAAGACGATTTCAGTTTTACCAACCAATAGATAATCAGAAGAACAAGATTGTATTGTATTACAATGTAATACTTACGTTTGAACCGGAATTAAATAAAACGCGTAAATATTGCTCTCCGTGGTTTGTCATTGTACATCGGTTATTGCGAGATTTCCCCGTTTAAGTCATTCACTTACCCGCAATAACTGATGTGGGATGTTGCCAACTTTTGGGCGCACGCTTAACCCGGGAAAAAGAGATTGCTTCTTTTGACTTTTGTCATTTATGAAGTGAAAACTCTATAGGCACATATAACAGTTTTTTATATGTTTTTCCCGGGAAGCACGAGATTAAGTGACATTGTGGATAACATTTTACTAATTTTTGCTTACACACGTTAGGGGCCTTTGTAGCCCGGGGGCCCCGTATCATTGATACGGCTGATACGGCGGTAGCTACGCCCATGTTATTTATTAAATTTATATAAATGCTAAACTTAATAATTGGTCAAGCGCATGTCGAAACACGCACAATGAAGTGCTCCGTGGCCAGTACGGCTGTATCTCAATCATATTAAAGTAGTGGTTCGCCCCGAAATGAGATCACGCGAGTCTCGCATAACAACAAACAAATATTACTTGTTATCTTTGACAATCAAAATAGTGCCACGAAATGTATAACCAATATACTTGACCTACAGTTTCATTCAAATTACAGGTAACGGAAGTTCAAATTAATTGGTTAATCTTTTTTGAGGTAGAAATTGCAGTTGTTCTAGATTTCAAACTTTTTCCTATATCTGTATCACTAAAGCTACACGCGTATCAAACTTCAACTTTGTGGGGTCACTGGTGTTCCCTGTGAGTTTTGGCAAAGTTCAGTTTTTATAATGGCTAATAACTTAAAAACTACACAATTTAAACTAAAAATAAAAACGGGGTCGAAATGTACTCATATAAACCTTTTATTAGACGTGCCACTTAACGAGATAGTTCCATTTTTGTTTTTTACCCCTCTTGAACCCTAATATTTCAACAGCCTCCCCACATTTTTAGCTCATTTAGTCACACAAAAATTGTGCCATCACTACCTACCTATATACCAAATTTCACGATTATCAGATAAACACTTCGAAAGTTATCCTTGGACAAACAAACATACATACATACATACAACGCCGATTTGCCCAAGTTGATTTAGAGATCTCGTTTCGCTCTATCAAATACAAAGTTAATTTTGCAGTTGATTTAGGTCATGTTATAACAAGGTTTCAACATTATATGAACTTTGAGGCATACAAGAATAGTATGTTGGCTGGTAAAAAGGACAGACGGCTATTATTAAAATGTCAATTTTGAGATATTTCGTTGACTATTATTTCGTAAACGAGCTTTTTTATAAAAAAAGTGTTGAGGAAACCTTAATATAATGTTTTTGAAAGGCCTATCATCATTATCATCAATCATTTATTTTTGAACATAATACACACAGGAAACATAGATAGATAGTTGTATGTATGTATGTTTGTTTGTCCGAGGATAACTTTTCAAGCGTTATCCCATCATCGTGAAATTTGGTATACAGTGTGTTTTTTTTAACTGGGACAGTACGGCAGTACCCATAACCAGAGGAGATACAGGTGCAGTTATTTTTAAAACATCAGCTCGTTTTCGAAGAAAAACATTTTGAGATTAAATTTTTTTTGGTCAAGCGTGAGTAGCGCCATAAAATGAATCAAGCTGGTAAAATTTTTTTTGATGCCGATCGATGCAGTCCTTTGTAAGGATTATTTTATTGTATCGGATGAAAAAAATCTGAATAGCGGAAGTTAGTCAAATTTGATAAAATGTATTCTCATACAACAGGAAAAAGCAAAATTCCTCCAACAAACATTTTATTAGATTCTAATTGCACATTAAAGAAGTATTAATACTGTAGCGATTAAGAAGTTTAGGAACTCCATGCTCAAAAACATTTCGTATTACAGAACAATTTTGAATTTCGAACATGGTTCTTGCATCTGTCGGACTTTTATATCAGTCATTGCATCATCTTATTTGTCCTATCATGGCATTGTCAAATACACAAAAAGTAGACTTAATTGAAGCATACTTCCACATTCACACATACGCATTTCTTAAAAGTATCATCAGCTCCCCGGCTATAACACAATACCGCTTTATCTTGCCATTGTTTGCGCGCTGCGTTCATTTGTTCCCAAGTGTACCCGACGTATGCATGTTGTAGATTAGTAGCTAGCAACATGAATCTTTCATTTTGTTAGAGGCTTGTAATCAATTTGTGTCTTAGAGCTCTCTAATTTAGCCAACCGTGGTGTCCAGTTATTGCGAATAGTGAGCCTGAGCGCCAACCAAAATCTTTTAGAAAACCATCATGTTTCAGGAGCGTTTTGTTTTAAGCTTTTAGCAACATTACTTAGATTTGAATCACAAAACGTTTAAACATTACTGTTATAATCCTAATAATGTTGTATATTTAGTGATTTCTAGTGATTACACCACGTTCAGTATAAAACATTACGAAAATAAACACGATTTACTTACTTTTTAGGATAATTTTATGCATTATTTGACCTCTAATGTGAAATGTGTTGAGTGAACGATTTATGGTGACGTCACCAAAACTGCTTCACCATTACAATAATAAAGTAAGCTTACTATAGTGTGACCATTAGTGCTGTGCATTCCCTGAGGTATGCGCGGCGAGGTGGGAGGCAAAGAAAAAACTGCATGAGTTCACATGAGATCAATACATGTCGGACATATCTTACGATATCAGTTTGCATTTCTAAGGCAAGACTTGTGGCGGGACGATGGTCGGAGGCTATCTATCTGTAATATATTATACTTACTTAGTTGATTAAAATGTAACTTAAATATACTCATATTTTATTAAAATATGCAGGTGATAAATAAGAACTAAACTTATAATTCAAAGGACTTGTTTTATTGAACATTTTTTATATTTACAAACAATTATATATTCTAACGAAAGTTATTCTGCAATAAATTCTGTTTCAACTTCATCTTCCATTTCATATCACGAGACGCACGACCCATCTTTGAATATTTATCTCATGTGCGTCTGACATAGACAGTCCGATACAAATAACACTACCTGCCGCCACGAGCGTTGACGGCGAACTGACAGAGCGCAGCAGCCGATTCTCCCCCCCGTCTCGCCGCGCGCATACTTCAGGGAGTGCACAGCACTAATGGTTACACTATAATTGAGGGTCATGGTACTAAATGGCAGTGTATTTTAATATTACTATAAAATATTGAAGTTGGCCCCTGACCAAGATTACAGACGAGACCACCAATTAACCTGACGCGAGACTCGCCCGCCTTAAAAACATGTGTATTGTTTTCATGATTTACATATTATTAAGATTTTCCATATTTCACGACAGCTTCTGAACGCATGAACGATGTAGATGTGCATCGTACCGTAAGCCTTTAGAATCCTACGGTAATTACCTTCAGTAATTAAATGTTAGTCAAATTAGGATTCACTTTATTCTGAACTAGCTGTTGTCCACGGCTTCGTACGCGTTACGTAAACTAAATGTGTAGGTAACCTAGAAATAAAGCTAAACTCGCTGTTGAAACTTAACTTGACCCCCATTTTTGTCCCTTGGCACCTGATTTATAACCGAGATAAAAACCGACCAAGTGCGAGTATCTATAAAAACCGCAAAAAAAGTTTGTTGTATGGGAGCCCCCTTAAATATCTATTTTATTATGGTGTTAGTATTTGTTGTTATAGCGTCAACAGATAATTTGTGATATCATCTGTGATAGTTTCAACTGTCTGACTATCACGGTTCATGAGATACAGCCTGGTGACAGACGGACAGACAGCGGAGCCTTAGTAATAGGGTGCCGTTTTACCATTTGGGTACGGAACCCTAAAAGGTAGAATTTATGTTAATCCAGGTCAACGTACATACTAAATTTCATTGAAATCAGTTCAGCCATTACGACGTGATTGAGCAACAAACAAACAAATAAATAAACAAACATCCAAACTTTCGCATTTATAATATTAGTGTGATACCTGTACGAGCACGTACATAATTTGTGCCATCTTGCTCTTTACGTCAGCCATCAAAATCATCGGTTCTCCAGTTCGCGTTTGGTCATCAATCAAAGCACGCGTCTCATTATCATATAATTTAATTATCAATCAATATATCAGTTAAAATTTATCTCTAGTTTTACTGATATAATTATCATCTCTTACCAGGGTGTGCGGACCGTACAATACCTGTCAAATGCACAGAATACAAACATCGTAACGGCAACGTTATAACGGCTACAGACTTTTCACTGACAGTTTTAACTGTTCAGCCAAAACTGTCAGTGAAAAGTAATCGTCTGTACCCGGCTACCAGCCATTAGTCTTTACTAAAAGGTGATGTTGACTCTACATTACAATCTATACATATAGAAATCAATTGCCATGTGTTAGTCTCGCAAAAACACGAAAATAGCTCAACTGATTTAATTTTTGGACATGGTTTGTATGAAAGACAATTAGAAAAGTTGCTCAGGAAAATTTAAAATTATGGAACAGTGAAAGTGCTTTTTTCGATGGCATGTTTGTATGAACTCAGGGCCTGGCTCCCTCAGGCTGTATTTTGAAAACCGCGTAAAGTCGGGACGGGTTAACTAGTCTCAAATATAAATTGTTAGAAGCTTGATGGGTAAAATTATTTTTCTACTCAAAGTTTGTTGTTTCAATATTAAATCAACAATAAATAACAAAGAACACCTCTCTCATATTTATAAAACGGAATTTTCTTCTTTATTTCTTGTTATTTGTTGTTTATTTCGGAATTGTTTCTAGGAAATAAAACCCCGGTCTTAAACTTTATAAAAATGTCGAGCTTAGAACATAGCTTTGTTTAAGGTATTCGGTATAAACAATATTCTTAGCAGATAATTTGATGATTACACTTTTTTAACCCTTAAGATCTCAAGCGGCGCAAATATGAAAGTATCGATAAAGCTTACGTATTTAGCCATTTGGGGTCGAGACCCTAGGTCCAAGGGGTACTGGGGCCCATCGCGTTTTCAAAAGTCTTTCTGGGCGTCTGATCGAAGCGACGTGTGATCCGAGAGCTGGCTCTTATCTGAGTCAACGCATAAGCATTGCAATTTAGCGGGGAAACGCAGCTAGTATCTTGGGGACACTTCCGCCTGGTAGGGATCTAGAGCAGTTGAGGTATCTATAGATTTTTTATATAGGTCTTTAGATGATTAAACTGTTTCATCTGTATTTTTGTCTTGTAAATATGTTTTTTTTAAACAACTTATATGGCAAACAAGCATGCAGTCCACCAGATGTTAAGTGGCTACTGCAGCCCATGGATATCCAAATCAACACAAGGTATTATATTGTCTTGATACTTGTGGATACGTTGTCATACTATAGGACTTAGCTGTTATGCCTATGCGCCAGTAATTACAGGAACATACCATTACCATCTAACCGGAACACAGCAGCACAAGTACTGCTATTTGGCGGCCGATAAAGGTAAGGCGGTGGTGCTCACTTCCTCGAGCTCGTATGTATTATTATAAAAGCATTTAGCTCCCCAAAAAACCCATAAAGTAAAAAGAAAGGTTTTTTGTAGCCTTTTTATTCAGTGTTTCTGTCCGTGAGATTGTGCATCCCAAACAGATGGATCGATTTCAGTGCAGTTTTTTAATAGAAAACTGATATGATTCTTGGCTATAGTGGAAATTAACGCAGCCAGTTTAGGCTCTTGACACTATTAAGATGACATAAAATGTCGACGACCTCCGCGGCGCAGTGGGCGAATAGCCGGCTGAGACGCAGGAGGTAGCGGGTTCGATTCCCACCGCGGAACAAATATTTGCATGATCTACAGATATTTGTTCCGGGTCTGGTTGTTTCTCTATATATTATAAGTATAAGTATATATTTACAAAAAAAAATGTATATAAGTATTCTATCAGTTATCTGGTTCCCAGAATACAAGCTATGTTTAGTTTGGGGCTAGATAGCGCTGTGTGAAATGTCCAACAATATTTTTTTTTTATTTCATTGATTATATTCTAGAATTAGCACGTTCATAATGCTATTTCAGTGAGAGAACCGCTACAGATTTAGATTTTTAACGATCACAAACAGCTACATTGTTATCGATAGCCCACTATATAGCTTAAAATTGGATAAGAGTTTTCTCTTTACTTATTTATATATAGTTTTTTTGTAAACGGATCTTCCTGGTGATTTCCGGGTCGAACTAGGGTAAATAGACTATTCAAAATGATCTAAACAACATAACAACATAACAAGAACAGGTTTAAAATGCTTAGTTGCTGCATCTTTTACAATACCGCAGAGGGGCGAGCTCAGTAGGCGTGGGCGTTAGCGTGGGCGAGGGCGTGGGCGTGGGCGTGGGCGTGGGCGTGGGCGTGGGCGTGGGCGTGGGCGTGGGCGTGGGCGTGGGCGTGGGCGTGGGCGTGGGCGTGGGCGTGGGCGTGGGCGTGGGCGAGGGCGTGGGCGTGGGCTTGGGCGTGGGCGTGGGCGTGGGCGTGGGCGTGGGCGTGGGCGTGGGCGTGGGCGTGGGCGTGGGCGTGGGCGTGGGCGTGGGCGTGGGCGTGGGCGTGGGCGTGGGCGTGGGCGTGGGCGTGGGCGTGGGCGTGGGCGTGGGCGTGGGCGTGGGCGTGGGCGTGGGCGTGGGCGTGGGCGTGGGCGTGGGCGAGGGCGTGGGCGTGGCGTGGGCGTGGGCGTGGGCGTGGGCGTGGGCGTGGGCGTGGGCGTGGGCGTGGGCGTGGGCGTGGGCGTGGGCGTGGGCGTGGGCGTGGGCGTGGGCGTGGGCGTGGGCGTGGGCGTGGGCGTGGGCGTGGGCGTGGGCGTGGGCGTGGGCGTGGGCGTGGGCGTGGGCGTGGGCGTGGGCGTGGGCGTGGGCGTGGGCGTGGGCGTGGGCGTGGGCGTGGGCGTGGGCGTGGGCGTGGGCGTGGGCGTGGGCGTGGGCGTGGGCGTGGGCGTGGGCGTGGGCGTGGGCGTGGGCGTGGGCGTGGGCGTGGGCGTGGGCGTGGGCGTGGGCGTGGGCGTGGGCGTGGGCGTGGGCGTGGGCGTGGGCGTGGGCGTGGGCGTGGGCGTGGGCGTGGGCGTGGGCGTGGGCGTGGGCGTGGGCGTGGGCGTGGGCGTGGGCGTGGGCGTGGGCGTGGGCGTGGGCGTGGGCGTGGGCGTGTGCGTGGGCGTGGGCGTGGGCGTGGGCGTGGGCGTGGGCGTGGGCGTGGGCGTGGGCGTGGGCGTGGGCGTGTGTTAAGGGTTCCCTTAACACAAGCAAACTAGCACGATTTATGAAGTTGGATCGTACGTTACAACAACGTATCTTTCAAAGAATAGCCACTACACACTCACTAAGGCTTCAAACTTGTAACAATCCTTTTGCTTCAGGGGGTCGACAAGCACTCGAAGCTATTTTAGAAGTCCGAGATAAACTTGAGATACGAAGCGGAAGGTCTCGTTGGAAGCGCACACATTTTCCTACGTAAATAAGTAGTGTTGTGCAAAGGCCTGGGATAAAGAGTTTCTGAGATTTGCACTTACTCGGAGAAATATGTAGGTATCTTAAACAGATAATAATCGCATGTCCTTCCATGGAGTTTTTGGAGAAGATCTAAGTCCTCCTTGATACCCGGAAAGACGACATAATAAAGGTCGCCAGGAGAACCGTTGGGCGCAGGTTTCAAAATTTATACAAATCTATACTATTATAATATTATAAAAAGGAAAGATTTGTATTTTTGTGTGTATGTTTGCAATAAATAAACTCAAAAACTACTTGTCCGATTTCCAAAAATTCTTTCACCATTAGAAAGTTACATTTACTTTGAGTAGTATAAGCTACTTTTTACCCAACTGCACAAAGGAGGGTAATGTTTTTATTGAAAAACTACGGATGCGAAGCTGCGGATTGGTCAGCTAGTAAATAATATGATGGATATTTCATATCACGCTATCTATAGGTATAGGAGCGTAGTAAATTAACTAGATATAAGCACTATGTTTTTAGATTTAAACTTGCTGTGTACCAACTTACTTACTTGTATTGTTCTTGTGTCCAAATAAATAATCATTAGATTTGATTTGATAGGTCTTGGTACCACTAGGTTGATTGCCACCCGTTCACTGTTGTCATGTCTGGGTCTGTCTCCTCTCAGGCGTATTCTAAACCTCATCTGGCCTTGAGACCGGTAATAGCAGAGTAGAATGTTGATTCAATGAGCTTTACACTTGCTGACCATGCTTCACATGGATTTTTATCAAAACCAAATATATCCTTTGGAATTCAGGGATAGTGTAGTTATCTATAAGTGAAATAATTTTAGAATTGTAACACTATTTCGGGAGCCCATACATTAAAACAAATTTTATAATATTAATGAGATATTATTATGTACGAGTGAGTCAACTATTTTAACAATAATGATAGATTATGAGAATGCTGTTTCTGGTTTGATTTGATGTGTAAATCTTTAGACTAGCTTCCTGTCACTAGTAGAACAATAGGGAACTAGCAACCGCATACAGCTCTTTAGATTTACTAGAGTTGTGGTAAACTCAACGAGGTATTCTCTAGTTAAGTTAGATGAAGCAAGTTATATAATGGTAATCTCGATGGTAATTCCTAAAGTTATAAATAGTATTGGAATAGCCTTATTCATACTAAGCCATGGTAACACTATGGTTAAAAACTGTATTGTAACTTAGAAGTTGTTAATACAACTTATGTTAGCTACTTACTTTTTTTTATGTGTGTTTTCTCCCTTTATTTGTGTAAACTTAAATGCCTGGAATGGCTTCAATAAATGTCCTTCAGTGAAGCGAAAGAACTCATGGTTGTTTCTTAGTTGCCTAGCATACACACGTACACATAACACACGAAGGTACACACACACAAACCTAGAAGCTGACAGACCTCATACATATACACACACCGATAGGTCCTTCCTGTTACATGTATCCAAAAACCTGTTGTACTTTGTAACTAATGTTCTGTGACTGGAACCTACTTTAATATTTTCCGGAGGAGGGCGTTGAGGTCAACACAATTTAATAATTCTGCAGGTGTCATCGATTTTCACATCACATGTTTGAGCATGGTTTAAGTTCCAAATAAATAATTTTAATTTTATTAATTTCATATTATTTCTGAATAACAAATAGTAACACTATAAACATATACACAGTAGTATACAGTATTCATGTGATACACGTATTAATAATGTATTAATATTTGTTTTAGGAAAACCTAGAACAAACTATGGAAAAAGAAGTATAATGTTTGAAGGGGCACAAATGTACAACAAATTACCGAAAGACATTAAAGAAATAAAATCTTTTAACATTTTTAAGAAACTGTTAAAGCAACATATATTGAAGAACTTTTCATAGCCTCTGTTCTCTTACTCATTCTTATAATTGTTTACAAATCTATTTATTTTTATTAATTACTAGAACCGCTCATAAAAACGCTACCGCCTATCACTGTGTTCCCAGGTGTTGACAGTTTTTGTTTTGTCAACATTCTTTGTTTTGCGCTCAACGATAAGCGACTGCACCGCTTGTGCAACTACCCTCTTAATAATTTAATGTAATTTGCGTAAGTTTTTTGTTTATATTGTCTAAATTTTATTGTTATTTTGTATCACTACGCTTTTTGGCATCAGTAAATGTATATTTAGTATAAGTTTATCTCAGTAAGTGAATTGTTAATTCTTATGAGGTAATAAAGCATTCTAAACACCCAACCCACTACCTTATCCTCTTATCGGTAAGACAGAGTCAAAACGTAGATACAACTGGAGGGCCAGAAGGGCCTTATATATATTTAAGATCAAATTATAATTTTATAATGTAAGGTACTATTGGTTATATAGAAACGTAGAATGTATCTCAAAGTAAATTGAACATTTTATACGAAAAAGAAAAGAAAGTTAAAGGAAAAGCACAGAACGGAATTAAGTTAAGACGGAAGCGAAAGAAGGTCGTGTTTTGCAAGTATTAAAGTCACTAAGTTCTTAAATTGATAAATTGAGCATGCAAATATGTCTGCAGCCAATTTATTTATTTTATGTACGTATTAACTATATAATTTCTGTGAATTTGTAGTTTATATGAATCTCTCAACTAAATCACTTTCACCTCGATCCAAACAGTTTCAACACGATATCAAAAGCTTACTTACGAGCAGCTCCGACATTCACTCTGATCAAAGCGGCCTTTGAAACGAATGTCACAGGGTAACTCTCGCATTGGACTTACTACTGTTATACTAATTACACTTGCGATAGA
This sequence comes from Philereme vetulata, assembly GCA_918857605.2. Lineage (NCBI taxonomy): Eukaryota > Metazoa > Arthropoda > Insecta > Lepidoptera > Geometridae > Philereme > Philereme vetulata. Next base: position 4,262,164 of record OU975420.1, read on the forward strand.
TTAGACAACCCTACCTAAGTAATTAATATTTATTTATTTTTAACCATTTAGATTTCCCACAATTGACCTCTACAGAGAAAGTGGTTTCCATAGCGTTAGGCAGCTTTTTATTTTAAAAACCACAGCCATTGTCCATAAGACCGTATTGACCTCTCTAAACTATGAAACCCATATTGAGAAAAGGATCTTTAGGATACCCATAACCCCATGCAAAACATCTTTCGCACAACGATTTGGCCTTTTCATAAAGTCACACGTATACAACAGTGTTCTTAAATACTGTGATTTAAAGGACAAATCAGTCTACCAGACAAAATGTGTAGTAAATAGGTGGTTACTTACTCTTTCATACACCGAAACTGAAAATGTTTTAAGTATCTTAACCTAAATTTTATCATTTTATCTACTGTGTCATACATAAGTTAAAATATATATTTATTGTATGTATATACATATATATATATATGTTATATATCTTGTTTTGTATGTATTATATGTTATGTGTAATATTTTTATTATTTATAGCACCTATAAATACTTATGCTTCCATAAAATAATTGAAATAGTTACTTATGATTTTCTTTGTGTTATTTTTTAATTTTTTTTTGTCAGAATATGTGTAAAATTAGTTTTAGTTATTGGTAAAATTGTGTTATGCCCGAGGTCACGAAATAAAATTGCTAATTCTATCTGACTGGTCTTCACGATACAGGCTTGCCTAGTGTGAAGGCCGCTGCTTAATTGTGATCGTAGGTAGTGCCTTCTGCCTCAAACTGTATAAAATGTGTATTGCTATTATACCAGGCATCTTAGGTAAATTACAAAATTTATCCTCATGTTACCTAATCATATTGGTAAGTTTTTGGCTGTAAATAAATATTTTTCATTTTTCAAATTTTTTTTCTTCATTTTTTAACCTGTGTTGTCCCACTGCAGGGCAAAGGCCTCCTTCCCCTCTTTCCAGTTATTTCTGTCCCCTGTTTATGTAGTGCGCCAGTCTGGTAAATGCACATCCAAATCGTCACGCCATCTCATGGCTTGCCGCGTGCGCGCGTTGCGCCAGAAACCAAATCACTTGATACCTTTGCCTATAGATCTTCGGGCCAGCGGCAGACGCGGCCGGCTCAATCCCACTTGTGCTGTGGTAATTTTTTTGTGACAACCATAATCTTTGTTTGCGAGCGCAGTACGGAGTTTCGTATTTGGTCTGTTAACTGGACACTGAAATACTGCGCTCCATAGCCCGCTGACATACCTCGAGTTTGGACCTTTGTTAAACAGTCAAAGACCAAGTCTGTGCACCGTAGGTGAAGATGGCGAGAACGCACATGCCCATGAGTTAGCGTTTAAGGCAGAGTGGTAGTTCGTCTTTGATTAGTTGTTTCATCGATCAGTCCGTCCCGAATAGCAGAATAACTATTAAAATATCGGAAAAATTCACGCAAAAAGATATTATGTAAAAAAAAAAAATCTCATACATTGATGCAGATAATGATGGAATATACGTCATATTGACCGCCCGCGTCATGCATGTCAAGGCGGTACAATGTTCGCCGGATCAACTAGTCTGAAATAATCTCTCTGAATTTGATCTCTCATTTAATCTGAAATAAATAAGTTAATTAATTAATTAATAATAATAATAATATTGCTTTATTGTAAGTGACATAACAGTGAGAAATAATGGCGAGGAAGCGACAAAAAACCAGCCAGTACAATGGTCGAGGAGGGATTAAACCGCTCATTAGTGGTGAATACCGCGCGCGACTCTTGCGACCTATTTGTCACCACTTTGCAATCATTTGCTTCTAACAAATTATGACATGTTCCATCGTATCTGCATTTTAAACTGTATGACTGTAAGTAGATAGTACGTAGTAAGTATTAGTGAAATAAGTAAAATAATAAATATTGCTGGACATTTCACACAGCGCTATCTAGCTCCAAACTAAGCGGAGCTTGTACTATGGGAACCAGATAACTGATAGAAAACTTATATACATTTTTTTGTGTAAATACATACTTATAATATATAGAGAAACAACCAGACCGGGAACAATTTTTTTTTATACTTCTTATAAGGCAAACGACAAGCTATTATGTTGTCTTGATCTCTATGCGGATACGTTGCCATACTATAGGACTTAGCTGTTATGTCTATGTGCCAGTAATTACAGGAACATACCACTACCATCTAACCGGAACACAACAGCACAAGTACTGCTATTTGGCGGCAGATAAAGGTAAGGCGGTGGTACTCACTTCCTTGAGCCCGTTCACAAAAGCTCTACCACCTGTAAATAAAAATATCTGTAGATCATGCAAACATTTGTTCCGCGGCGGGAATCAAACCCGCAAAAGTGTTTTAGGAGATAGGCATTGGTGACTGCGTCACAGTTTTTAATACTGTGGAACTATTAGATAGATAGACGTCTCTAGACTACAACACTACTGACGAACATTTCAAGAATTATTCTTACTTCATAAAGTAGCTACTAATCATCTTGATTGCAGTAAAATTTTAGAGACCATTAACTTAGCTGTTCCTACCAGTAATCCAAGGCGACCGATTAGTAAAATTCTCCACACTCCATTCTGTTGCAACAATACTGGGTTGCATGCGCCAGTTGTGAGACTATAACCAATAAAACTACATAAATCATCTTTAGCGATTCTGCTCCAATTTCAAAAAGAAAGTGCTAGGACACTTTCATCAGCAAGAAAAGTAATAAATTTATGGTTATATATTTATATCTATAATAAGTAAAGTTTTCTTTAGAGATATTATGCTTTATAATATACTAGGTGACCAATCCGCAGCTTCGCACGCGTAGTTTTTCAATAAAAACATTACCCTTCTTCTGCGCAGTTGGGTAAAAAGTAGCCTATGTCATCCGGGGATAGTGTAGATTTCCAGCAGTGAAATAATTCCAGTAATCAGTAAATCAGTCCAGTAGTTTTGGAGCCTATTCAATACAAAAAAACAAAACTTTCCTCTTTATAATATTATAGAATAGACTAGCTGACCCGCCCGCGGCTTTGCATACGTGGTATTTTAATAAAAACTTTACCCTCCTTTTGCGTACTCGGGAAATAAGTAGCCTATATCCTTCCCCAGGATATAATCCATCTTCTTGCCGAACTTCATTACAATCCATTCAGCCGTTATGAGTGTTCGTTATGAAAAGGTACAAACAAACTAACACACAAATAGTTATTTTCGCAGTTACTATATATGTATTATACATATAAACCTTCCGTTTGGATTACTCTATCTATTGCTGAAAATTAAATTTAAATTCGTTTAGTAGTTTAAAAGATCTTAGGCAACAGACAGCGGAAGCGACTTCATTTTATACTATGTAAAGATTTTTTTTTGTTACTTACGAGTATGTATAATTTTAACTTGTTACCTACTAATTTAGTTGGTAACTGTACATAAAAACTTTATCTTTCGATTTTTTATGGGAGAGTACCTTTGTAGGTAGTTTTATTAGATTCGTGAAATCTTACATCACAAGTTGCTTATATATGTTGCCTAACTCAATTCAGTGGTGTGTACGCCTATAATAGACACATGTAACAGTCCTAGAACTCAATGTTAAAATTTGTAAAATATGAAAATATGTATGCTGTTGGCGTTCCTATTTGGTAATGAATAAATTATTGCAGTTGGTTTTAAATAGTACTTATTTAGCCCAAAACTAAGCAAAGCTATTGAAACTATCATGGTAATGAACATTATTTGCAATAAAAACGGGATATTCACCATGATTTGTCAGTTTTTGAGTATCCCGATATTTTGACGTTGCATGCGCCATGGTTACGGGTAAACTGAAGTCTTTGCGAGTGGATGGTTATTGCGTCGAAATATCGAGATAATCAAAAACTCGCAAATCATGGTAAATATCCAGTTTTTAGTGCAAATACAGCTTGTACTATGAGAAACAGATACCTGATAGAATACTCAAACCCGGAACAAATATCTGCGGACCGTGTAAACATTTGTCCCGTAGCGGGGACCGCACCCGCAACCTCCTGCGTCGCAGTCAACTATTCACCCACTGTGCCAAAGAGGTCTCAAAAAAAAGAAGATTTTTGGTAACTTTATTTCAGACAGACAGAAGTGAAAACTTTTTTAGGCGTGTTGGGCATTTTTTGAGATGGGAAAAAACCATTGAACTCGCGATACTGTTACCGTTACTGACACTTCTGTATATAAGTAGTGAAAACATATTTAGGCGCGTTGGGCATTTTTTGAGATGGGAAAAACCATTGAACTCGTGATACTGTTACCGTTACCGACACCTCTGTATATAAGTATCTCGTAATTATTAAAGTTTTCACTTCTGTCGGCACTCACAGAGTGCAACTTTTTTTTAACGGACCATTTATTGACCGAACGAATATACAGTCTGTGCTTTTACCGCATTCGTTATACCATTAGAAGACCGAACGAAAGCACCCTTTTCTGCCGGTTTAAAATAAGTAAAAACACGATATCTAAAATGTAACTGTATCATTCCAATTACCTTCAGGCATTGTGACTACGAGCGAAAAAATCCTTATCGAAAAACGGTCAGATTACAGAAATCCAATTCTACATCCATTAGTCGCTTTCTTAGATGACAACAAAGCTAGATAGAACTACTGAAGACAAATTGAACCAGTTATACTAGTAATTCAGCGAAGCTATGACAACAGTGAAGCTGAACAACTTGAAGCTCTGGAATCAATTGAGAGAAGAGCCAAGAAGGTCATAGGCAACGATGAGCTAGTTGATGGAAGGCTCCTCAGCCTGGAGCATCGACGAAAGGTTGCAAGCCTCTCGGTTTTTTATCGAGTACATTTCGGGAACTGTGCGGTGGAACTTTTCTACATACTCCCACCATCTGCATTCTACGTATATCATCGTAAAACTAAACGCTTTGCGGTGCGCCACCCCTATATGGTAGGAATACCTCCCATTCACACAAAGCGGTTCTCTACCTTTAATATACGCATCGTCAAAGAGTGGAACGCCTTGCCAGAGTCTGTGTTTCCTGATAGCTACAGCCTGGGTATCTTTAAGTCGCGAGTGAATAGGTTTCTTCTAGGCAAGCGTGTACCATTGTAGACTGCATCATCGGTTACCATCAGACGAGATCGTGGTCAAATGCAAGCCTATAATTTATATAAAACAAAGTAACTTGAAAATGTATTATGTTTTTTTTTGAAATGCTGCAGAATGCTTGCAGAAATGCTCTCGAGTCCTTGCACTTGAAAGCGCAGCGTAGGACTGCCTTCCTCTAGATAGAAAGACGACCTGGGGGCCAACCTCAATCTCTTATAGCAATATTAAAATAATATTACACCTATGACCTTCAATTAGTAAGCTTACTTTATTATTGTAATGGTGAAGCAGTTTTGGTGACGTCACCATAAATCGTTTACTCGAAACATTTCACATTAAAGCTCAAATAAAGTGTAAAATTATTCTAATAAGTAAGTGAATCGTGTTTATTTTCACAATGTTTCACACTGAACGTGGTGTAATCACTTGAAAGTACTAAATATACAACATTATTAGGATAATAACAGGAATGTTTCAAAGTTTTGTGGTTCAAATTGAAGTAATGTTGCTAAAAGCTTGAAGCAAAATGCTCTTGAAACATAATGGTTTTCTAATAGATTGTGGTTGGCGCCTAGATAAAGGTTGCTGGGAGCCGTTGGGTGCAGACCGCGTAAAATCGTTCTGGGAATCTATGGGGGAGGTCTATGTTGAGCAGTGGACGTCCTCTGGCTGATATGATGAAGTGTTGCATTGACAAGAATGGATTAGATCGAATTTAACCTTGATATAATTAGATTTGTACTTACCTAACATCCTGTCTTGTATGAGTCAATAAATCAGTCTTCTGTACTACGGAAAAAACATTAAAGTCACCTTCTTTTCATGCAGACAGGCTCAATTAATAAAAAAATCAGCGCCTTACTTCCTGTATCGGGAAATCGGGTTATTATGGGCAAAAACCATCCATGGGTGTGGTCGATTGAGGGAGGTCGACAGCTCGAGGGCTGTCCAATCAGGAAGCGTGGCTCTCCACTCGATTACATTTTAACGAAGCAGGCCTTGGAAACGAACCGAGTGTACGTTTTTGAGCTCATGTGATTTACTTACCGATTTTAATAAATATAGAACGGATGCTCCAATACACCAAATCCATCATCGTAGCGCTTACACCAGGACTTGAATGATTTCGGTTGTAGTATAGAATATAATAGAAATTATTTATTTGACACACACAAAGAAACATAGAACGGACCACAAACAAAATAGGTCGGCAGACCTATAGCTAGTATACATACATACCTACCCAACCAGTAGGTAGTAGGTAGGTGCACCAACTAGTCCCGCTCGGTGTCACGCGTGGCCAAACAGGCTCTGGTTCAGCTTTATGCTTCTTTGCAATTAATGATGCAAAGCAGCGCTGGTTTTCAGGCAGAGCCTGGTGATGTAACCAGTTTAAACAAAATAAACATAATAAGATCAATTATACAAAAATAAACATATTTATATAATAAATAAGCAATGATAACAAATACCTACATAATATGCAAAAACAATAAGATGTTATATATACCTAGTCAGGTCATAAATTCTGTCACATGTTTAATATAAAATAATTGAAACAAGTTTATTCATTATGTAACCATTTATATACCAAAATGAACTTAACAAAACATAGATTCTTATGACACTAAAGTTTATTCAAAATGACCTCCGTGATTTTGAATACAGGCCTTCAATCTGCGCGGCCAGTCGTCTATCGCAGCACGAACGAGGTCCATGTCAATATCGGCGGCTGCCTTAATCAAGGATGTCTTGAGTGACTCCAAATTGGGATGCGGCTTTAAGCACGCCTTTTTCTCCAAGTGTTGCCATATCTTGTAATCTAACGGATTCAAATCTGAACTGGAGGAGGGCCAGTCTTCGTGCCAGATGAAGTCGATTTCACGCGCAACCAGCCAGTTTTGTGTGCTCTTCGCTCTATGAGCTGGTGCAGAATCTTGTTGGAATACCCAGTGCCTGTTGTTGAACATGGTATGAGAAACAGGTTCCACAAGGTTCGTCAGGACTGTATTTTGATACACAACTGCATTCGTTTTTACACCTTTCTCACAAAAATGTACCTCTGTTAAGCCCCAATAAGAAACTCCCAACCATACCATGAGCGAGGATGGAAAATGACCTCGTTGGACACGCGGAATACGGTTGCTCGCTTCTTCACTACTGTGTGCGTACACCTTATCATTTTGTTTGTTGTAGCTCTCATCTACGGTAAAAAAAAAATCATCCGAAAAAAGAATTTCCCGATTCTTTTATCCCGCGTACCGCTTCAACAAAGCGCGGCATCTCTTCAGTCTCAGGTCCATTAGACGAGCATTCAAACGATGTCCTGTTTTTCTTCGATATGGCCGAAGCCCTAAGTCTTCATTTAACACCCTTTTCACCGTGGTTCTGCTTAACCCCATCTGAAGGGCAACAGTTTCTGCTTACGTTTGGGATTTCTCTGAATTCGCGCCTTCACAGCTTTTATCACTGCTGGAGTCCTAACAGACCGAGGGCGACCACTTCTTGACCTGTCATCTACACTAGAGTCTTCATTGTATCGTTTGATGGTGCGATAAACGAATCTTTTGGTTATATTCAAATTTTTCAGTATGTCAAAAATTTGAATTGGCGCGTAACCGCAACGATGCAACGCAATAACTGCAACACGGTCTTCTTTAAGCGTCCACTCCATATTTAAAAATGAGTAAAATTCTAAAAAGTATACATTTAATATTTTAATGAACAATTCTCAATTCGAATTCTATAAACTTTTTTGTGGCCAGCATTCTAAAAGAAAAGTTTTTACTGTGTGACAATACTTATGACCTAACTAGGTATATATAGGTACTAAGGTATATATAATCACTAATTATTTAACATAAAAAGAGGAGAGAAGAGTTAGTTTGTGGCTGTTTGTTTGTTTTTAGTGTACACGTTCTCTTTATTTTACATACGTTTGATTTGGTCGGCCGAGTTCGGCCACTAACGTCTTAGCATACTACGGCCGATGATAGATTCTGTGTATTCGAGCCAAAACATTGTTTTTTTTCTGTGTCTGTCATATTGAATCTTTAAACCATAATTAAATGTGAACACTCGTTGTACTGCCTTATGTTTGTTACGGCTTGTATGGCCACAATTTCTTCAACAGTTAGTTAGCAAATTGGGTAACGCAAAGAGTGTCTATTAGAAAACGAATCAATTTATAATATCAAATAAACAGACTGATTTATCTTCTAACAGTTTTTATCAAACTGCAATATATATTGTATCCGCATTTTTTACATTTCAACGGTATCTTACTAATAATTTATTTAACAAATTTCAAATACAAGAAAGAAAGAAAGAAAAAGAATTTAATGGATATACACAGGTTTTTACAGGCAACACCACTTACTCAAAACCACAATATAAATACAAAGGTATTACAAAGAAAGGTGTACTTACTACAACATGTAGGCAAGAAGTAGTTGGTTATTAATAGGCAAATGGTCCTGTCTCAGCATAAGGCTGCTTTTTCACCAGATATGTGCTATGCAGCTATGCTGCGAGGATGTAAAAGCTAAGCTATGAAACTATGTGACCGTTTCCACTGATACTAAGCTATGTAGCGGAGCGAGTAAAATGTGCAAGGGCGGGCCTACTGAGTACTCTGCTCTTCACATAGCTACCACTCGCGACCATCCATAGCACGCATCCGTTTCCACTGATACTAAGCTATATAGCGGAGCGAGTAAGATGTGCAAACGCGGGCCTACTGAGTACTCTGCTCTTCACATAGCTACCACTCGCGACCATCCATAGCACGCATCCGTTTCCACTGATACTAAGCTATGTAGCGGAGCGAGTAAGATGTGCAAACGCGGGCCTACTGAGTACTCTGCTCTTCACATAGCTACCACTCTCGGCCATCCATAGCACGAATCCATTTCCACTGACACTAAGCTATATAGCGGAGCGAGTAAGATGTGCAAACGCGGGCCTACTGAGTACTCTGCTCTTCACATAGCTACCACTCGCGACCATCCATAGCAGGCATCCGTTTCCACTGATACTAAGCTATATAGCGGAGCGAGTAAGATGTGCAAACGCGGGCCTACTGAGTACTATGCTCTTCACATAGCTACCACTCGCGACCATCCATAGCAGGCATCCGTTTCCACTGATACTAAGCTATGTAGCGGAGCGAGTAAGATGTGCAAACGCGGGCCTACTGAGTACTATGCTCTTCACATAGCTACCACTCGCGACCATTCATAGCACGCATCCGTTTCCACTGATACTAAGCTATATAGCGGAGCGAGTAAGATGTGCAAACGCGGGCCTACTGAGTACTATGCTCTTCACATAGCTACCACTCGCGACCATCCATAGCAGGCATCCGTTTCCACTGATACTAAGCTATATAGCGGAGCGAGTAAGATGTGCAAACGCGGGCCTACTGAGTACTATGCTCTTCACATAGCTACCACTCGCGACCATCCATAGCAGGCATCCGTTTCCACTGATACTAAGCTATATAGCGGAGCGAGTAAGATGTGCAAACGCGGGCCTACTGAGTACTATGCTCTTCACATAGCTACCACTCGCGACCATCCATAGCAGGCATCCGTTTCCACTGATACTAAGCTATATAGCGGAGCGAGTAAGATGTGCAAACGCGGGCCTACTGAGTACTCTGCTCTTCACATAGCTACCACTCGCGACCATCCATAGCAGGCATCCGTTTCCACTGATACTAAGCTATATAGCGGAGCGAGTAAGATGTGCAAACGCGGGCCTACTGAGTACTATGCTCTTCACATAGCTACCACTCGCGACCATTCATAGCACGCATCCGTTTCCACTTATACTAAGCTATATAGCGGAGCGAGTAAGATGTGCAAACGCGGGCCTACTGAGTACTCTGCTCTTCACATAGCTACCACTCGCGACCATTCATAGCACGCATCCGTTTCCACTTATACTAAGCTATATAGCGGAGCGAGTAAGATGTGCAAACGCGGGCCTACTGAGTACTCTGCTCTTCACATAGCTACCACTCGCGACCATTCATAGCACGCATCCTTCCATATAAAAAAACATAGCTTAGTTGAATCCGTTTCCACCAGTGCTATGCTATGTGGACCTATGAATATGATTGGTGGATATCAAACGCAGCCATAGCAACGCAGCATAGCACATCTCTGGTGGAAAAGCAGCCTAATGCTGTTCATATTCATGGATGTCCGCTGGTTTTCAGACAGGACCATAGTAGGTGACTTCACGAATGCAGAATCTCGACGTAACATCATTAAATAGATAAATAAATAGGTGATATATACAAGACCAGTCAAGTACTAGTACGACTCTCGCACCGAGGTTTCCGAACCTTGATAGGTTTATTTTTGTTAATTAAGTAGCGCCATCTAGTAGTGTGATCGGTAACCAAGAAAACTTTTAAGACAGATTTCTAAAAACTGTTTTAGATAGACTTCATTATAATTAACCTGTCGGACGGACAAAGTAACACCATAAGTGTTCCGTTTTTACTATTTTGGTCCGAAATATTAATAAACGAACTGTTTATATACGTATGAAGTTTGGTGAAATACAGTCTGTTTGATCAAAGCACACGGAAATGCGGCAATTAAATTATTAATTTTTTTTTCATACCGCCAAATAGAACCTGTTTATTTAAGCCGACTCGGTTGGTTGGTGTTATTTTGATAGCATTCGAAATAAAATAAAGTAAAAAGTAAATATAAGATCAAAGCAAAACTTAACTAAAACCTCGAGTTACTCGACACAGATGTGCTAAAAGCAAAAAAAAAACTCTGACAAATAATCTTATTTGTCAGAGTTTTTTTGCTGACTTTAATGATTTAGTGTTCCTTTAAATAAACAAGACTTTAGGCGGTTGACACACCGCCATGCACCACGCTGCATGTTGCGTGTCGATGCACCTACGCGCGTACTTGCGGGAGTGCAGATCTGCATCATCGTGCGGGTTTTTTACGGCACAACAACGGCTATTGCTGTACAGAGCGCAAGTTCGGCCGCACCTAGAATACTGTTCCCATCTTTGGCACGGAGCTCCAAAGTACCAATTGCTTCGTTTGATGTTGCGTGTCGACGCACCTACGCGCGTACTTGCGGGAGTGCAGATCTGCATCATCGTGCGGGTTTTTTACTGCACAACAACGGCTATTGCTGTACAGAGCGCAAGTTCAGCCGCACCTAGAATACTGTTCCCATCTTTGGCACGGAGCTCCAAAGTACCAATTGCTTCGTTTGATGTTGCGTGTCGACGCACCTACGCGCGTACTTGCGGGAGTGCAAATCTGCATCATCGTGCGCGTTTTTTACGGCACAACAACGGCTATTGCTGTACAGAGCGCAAGTTCGGCCGCACCTAGAATACTGTTCCCATCTTTGGCATGGAGCTCCAAAGTACCAATTTCTTCGTTTTGACTCCCTTCAGAGAAGAGCCATTAGAATCATCGGTGATCCCAAACTCGCCGACAGGCTGGAACCGCTGTGTCAACGCCGTGACATCGGATCGCTCAGTGTATTCTACCGCCTGTATAATAGGGAATGTTCTGATAAGCTATCTGATCTCATCCCGTCGTCGAGATTCTACCACCGCACTTCTCGACAACGCAATAAAGCTCATCCACATATCATCGACAATTGGGTATCGCGCACCACACGCTTCACGCGATCTTTTATACCCCATAATTGCAAGATGGGGAATGAGCTACCATCTGAGGTTTTCCCATTAGGCTACAACATGGCACGCTTCAAGAGAAATGTAAAGAGGTTTCTACAGTGTAGGGAACGCATCGACAATACCCCGGGTGTTGCCGGTGTCAATAGGCGACGGTGACCGCTTACCATCAGGTGGGCCATAAGCCTGTTTCCCCATAAATAACATAAAAAAAACTCACGCGCATAGTTGCGTTTTGTGGATTCACGGCGGCTCTGACTCATTTCATTCAAAGCTGTTCGCTAGTGCAGTTCCAAGTGCACTATGCACTTCCAAAATCACGCACGGCACTGCGGGACTCGGTGTGCCATACCTTGCGTCTCGCCCCGCACCTACACGCGAGGGGTGCATGTGTCTCCGCGCTTGAGCGTATGAGCTGCATGAACGCGCGTGGATGCATTTTCTGTGTGTTGGAGTGTGCGTGTTTTCTATACAAACGGAGATACTTACAAGCAACTTAGAACGCATTCACGCAACATGCACCTGGCACTGTGGTGCGTGGCAGTGTGTTGAGCGCCTTATACCTAGCGCCTACGTGTTTTGTTATGTGCGACATTAAATGAAAACACGGGTAGGGCTAATGGCTAGTATTGTTATAAAATAGGTTTTTTCAAATAAATACCACAAATTAAAAATTTAAATTTTCATACAACCTTAAAATCAAGTCCTAAAATAATAATGAAAAGCCTGTATAAAACAGGTAAATTAATCATATTTATTGACCATGTAAGTAGGTAACTGCATCGTCGCAAAAGTGCCGCCAATTTACGTTAAAATTGTTTATTGGAAATGTATCGATTACTAGATTAATACCAACTACCAGTTTCAAACTCACCTCTAAAATCATCTCAGCAGCCCGTCTGCACCCACTGTTGGGTATAAGGCCTCCTCTTTATTATGCCATTCTTTCCGGTCCCTTGCGAGTATCATCCATTGACACGCGGCTACGCTTTCAATTTCATTCGGCCATTGGGCGGGTGGTCTGCCTCTTGGTCTACGATCTTCTCTTGGCTTTTCTTGTTAGCACGAGTAAGGAGTGGAACTCACTTCCGGTATATGGTTTTCTGAACCAGTATAATCTCGGAGTCTTCAACTCCAGAGTGAACAGGTTCTTTCTAGGCAAGCGTGTTCCATCTTCGATCACGCCATCACTTACCATTAAGTAAAGCAGTGGTCAAGCGCTTGATTATAATGATTAAAAAAAAACCACCTGCCATACTCTTTGTTGATATCACAGAATTTCAAATTCCGTGCCTCATTTTTGCCATAGCATCCATCCTATAAGCATTACTGTTGCAAATAGTTGCAATCGCCCAGACATTAAATTATTTTTGCAATAGCATTACCATCTGCCTCATTTCCATCTCGCATTATTCACAGTGAATTTTATACTTACGTCTTAAAAAAAGCCCCTTTTGTTGGCTTTGGCCCTGGTAATGCCTATGTTAAAGATCCAGGCTAAGTGCTTGAGTTGTAAAATCCTACTAATATTATAAACGCAAAGTTTGTATGTATGGATGTTTGTTACTCTTTCACGCCGGACCGGCTGAACCGATTGCGATGAAATTTGGTATGTATGTAGATCATAACCTGGATTAACACATAAGCTACTTTTTATTGACAAACCACGCGTGGGAAGCCGCGGATTGGTCAGCTTGTTATAAATAATAATAATTTGTCTCTAAGTAGCCTAGCTGTGTGCTAGGCTACTTAGAGACAACTTATTACATACATACACATACTTACAACTCACACGCACCCCCAAATACACCCTCGTGTACACCGACATACACACATATGAACACGCACACACATTTACAAGCACAGACTAATTAATATATACATACACGTACATTTTGTATGTGTAACTAATGCACCTTAATTTGGACCTACTGTAATATTTCCCAGAGGAGGGCGTTGATGTCTGCGACACAGTTTAATACTTCTGCAGATATCATCGTTTTTCACATCATTTGTACCATTGTTTATGTTCCAAATAAAGAATTATTAAAAAAAAAATAACGTGGCATCGCTGACGTGGGCATCATGCAAAGCTGGAATAGGACTGGGCGGGTGCCGTATGCAACCCGATAGGTGGGCCAAGACAAGCATATGGAATCCTAAAGACGGAAAGCGATGTCGAGGAAGGCCTAAACAGCGCTGGAGCGATGACTTGGACGTCTACCAAAAAAGGCTAGCGGGACCTTGCTCTATACCGTGATAGGTGGAAGAAAGAGGAGGAGGCTTGTGCCCAGCAGTGGGACAGCACGGGCTAGTAAAACAAAATAATTATAATATAACTCACGACTATATCCATACCCATGACAGTAAGGTATTATTGCAACTTTCTCATTTCACAACAATATCCATATCAATTCCCGGAGGTACAAAACAAGAACCATACAGACAGCAATCTGGCGAAAGCCTCTGGAACTCAATTCAACTTTTTTATTGAATTTTTAATAACAAAGTTTTGAAGTACACGACGATACGATCATGAACTGACGATGAATATTTTAGTGGCTGCAAATCTTTTCTGCTATTTTTATCAGATTACATTTATATCTTTTCGGATATCTATGCTTTTCGACACCAAATGAAAAAAATATTTCTCATAAAAATAGTCTTTCTACAAATGATACCAAAGGGACACGGGGTATACCGGGATTTTGAAACAAAATTCTTACTAGACCTGTTTTGTTTTGATAGTTTGGAACTACAGAACAAACGATTACCAAAATCACTGTCTGATTTAGTCTGTAATTTCTATTTTTTAATGTGTACAATAAAGTGTTTTAATTCATTCATTCATTCATTCACTTCCTAATTCATGTCTACTAAAAAAAAAACCAGCCAAGTGCGAGTCAGACTCGCACACGAAGTGTTGCGTATCTATAATAACGCCAACAAATCATGTCTGTGTATGGGAGCCCCACTTAAATATTTATTTTATTAAATAGCACAATTTTATTTATTTACCTTATTTGAGGTTGGTGACGATTAAACTAGTCCTCTAAATTGTATGAGCGCCCTTACAACTCAGAGGACTATCTTAATTGGCGTTAGCTATGTATGTATGGGGACAACCTTTAATTATAAACTTTTTATTTAATGAAACTTTTCCTTTATTTGTGCTGCTTGCTTTTTGCCAAAGTTCGTGATTCTAGGTCAACATGAACTACTCTATAGGGTTTCGACCCAAAACCTATTGAAGTTTACGGGAACGTTAGAAGTGTTTTTAAAAACTAAACTTTTATATTTTGATAAAAGATTTTAATTAAAATATTATTACAGTGAAACGTGTAAGACTAATTTCATTCTCGAGACGAATTATTTATTTAGTATTACAATTATAAAGCCAAGAGGCACATAACACGGGTGGTCGCTGATAAGCGGCCAGCCAGACATCTGAGAATGCAGAGTTTGCGTCTTTATGCGTTCAATGTAGTGATGCGTATCTCAGCTGGTTGCATAACTCCTCCCTCCTCAAGAGCAAAATTATCGGGTCTCGCGGAAGCTCTGATCCGATCGTTTCGCTTAAGCATAAAACAGTAAACAATAAAACCAATAATAAAAATGCTTAAGATTAAATACAATAATAGAGTGCCTAAACTAACACTGTTTACTCTGACGCCACTGATATCTTTTTCACTTTCACTGAACACACTTTCTTTTAACTTTAGAATACGTGATTCAAAGTTTGTTTGCCTCCAAATCAATGTTCTTGATGTTAACAGTAGGCAATGAAGTAAAGTTCATAATTTTTAACTTTGGAAACGTAATAATTGGAGGGATCTTATACTGTAGACGTTCTGTAAACGTTCTGAATAATTTAGTTTAATTTTGTCCAGAATAACCTCGCAGTCTTCATTTGTTGTTATAATATATGTACCATAGAGCGACTCTCTTGTGTTATCAAGATAACATTTTTCCACCAATACCGATGGTTTACGTATAAAAAGAATCCAGCTATCCAAACTGATTCTCTGAACCTTGGTGTCTTCGATGTCAACTGCGTATGGTATACATGAGGTAAGATCTGTCTGGAACTCCAGAAGCTGCTCTGCACACGTCAGTGTTGTAAACTGAACCACGTTATTCTCGCTGCATAAGAAGTTGTTATCGCGCTCGCGCTCTATAGTGCTGTAGCGCATCTCAGTTTCACTGAGAGTCCTACTCGCATAAGCTATTGGTCGGTCTGTACCTACAGTACCCTGTGATAATACGGCACCAACAGCGACAGCTGAGGCGTCTGTTGTAAGAATGTAGGGCTTTGATGGATCGGGATACTGAAGTAGAGGTGCGTGCGTTAAAAGTTCTTTGCAATGATGGAAAGCGTCCATATATTTCTGATCTATTATTATTTTATTTCCCTTAAGACAATTCGTTAATGGTTTTGTAATTTTGGTAAAGTCTTTGATAAAACGCCTATAATAACCAATTAATCCCAGAAAGCTCTTAATTTCGGTTACAGTTTTTGGTAGTGGGTAATTTAGAACTGCCTTTATCTTGTCATCATTAGGCATTGGTCAGTGATAGTATGACCTAAGTACAGTACTGCCTTTCGTAAAAACTCGGATTTATCGAGCTGTACTTTTAAGTTGGCTTCCCTCAGTCTGTCAAAGATGGTTCTTAAGTCTTTAATGTGTTCCTGCATGCTAGTACTGTAAAAAATTATGTCGTCCATGTATACAAGGCAATGTAAACCTTGTTCTCTAAGAACGTCGTTCTTCAGAAAATTGATTCTGATTTAACTGGGGCCTATAACCAAACTGCGGCTTCGTATTAAAATTTTGTGGTTGCATGAACCTTTGCTGGCCAAACTGTGATGGCTGCATCAACTGTGGTCTATACTCAGTTGAAGTCTGCGGTGTGAATTTGTTTACAAAAGGTTGCCTATACTGACTGTTACTTGGAATGCCAAAATTAAAGCGTGGGGGTGTATTGAAGGTAGATCTAAAGCCACTAGGCTGCATGGGCACGTTCTGAGATGATGAACTTGTACCAAATTTCGTGAATGTTGTTGCACCTGCTCTTTGTAGAGGTCTAAGCATTTTATTACAGAGAGTATACTGCTCCTAAAAGTTCACATCCTCTAGTACAAACTCCAAAGCCTTTTCCAAAGTGGAGGGCATTTTCATTCGCACTGTCCTAATAAGGTTTTTGGGCAAGTTGTAAAAGAATACATTAAGTGCCAGGTGGTTATAGATGCTAACCTTACCGTACCTACCGTATATCTACATCCAGCAATTGGTTCACTTTTGATATAAGTACTGATCTAACAGACTGTACCCTGTTAGAAAACTCTAAATAGCTTTCCCCATTTTTCATTTTTAAAGTTTCCAACTCTATCGCGATACATTCCTCACTTCTAGGATTACGAAAGTTTTGCACTAAAACAGATTTTAATTTTTACCAAGATGTTATGTCATTCCGCTCACTAGCCAATGCTGCGGCTTCATCTGTCAATTTACTTGTGATTGTGTGTAATACATAAATATTTTGCTCTGTATTTCCTTTAAATATTTCTACCACATAACCTTAAAAATAGATTAAGGTGGCGTTTATTGCCATTAAAAAGAGGTACTATATTCACTATTTCTTGTGGTATTGGGGTAAGAGTCGACATTTTCACAATTTATTATATATATAAACTATTTTTTAGGGCTATAACCGTCAATAAACTAATCACAAAATTTTATGTGGATTAACTAGATTTTGCTTTAATAATAAACTTATTTCTTTGGCTAAATAATACCAAATACTATTACAGGCATAAATTTTGATTTGCACTGTTTACTTAATTCTACTTCTCTATAATACAGGTACTCTGTAAACAAATTCCTACAATAGGAAACCAGATAACGTTATAACGAAAAAAGTTTGATTCTGAAAATAACTAGACACGAAAACATGAAAAAGGTAGGAAAGGATGGCGAAAATTCTACTCACCAGCCAGTCACTAACATGCTCGTTCAATTCCAGGATGCTTCACTAATTTGTTTGTTCGAACAGATCCGATACGTTCGAAAATTCACGGAAACTCGTGAAAAACTACGCAGAAATTTGGAAAATCCTACCGCCTGCGCCATTGAAGTTTTCGGGAACGATAGAAGTGTTTTTAAAAACTAGACTTTTATATTTTGATAAAAGATTTTAATTAAAATATTATTACAGTGAAACGTCTAAGACTAATTTAATTCTCGAGACAAATGATTTATTTAGTATTACAATTATAAAGCCAAGAGGCACACAACACGTGGGTGGTCGCTGATAAGCGGCCATCCAGACATCTGAGAATGCAGAGATTGCGTCTTTATGCGTTTAATGTAGTGATGCGTATCTCAGCTGGTTGCATAACTACCTATAAGGTACTTCCGGTTGACCTAGAATTTTCAATATTAGTTAAAACCAACGGCACAAATAAAGGGAAAATTCTGAAAAATGGAAAAAGTTGAAAATGAAGGTAAATATTGGTACTTATAAGTTTTCGCGAAAATCTAACTTTGCCCATATCTTTTTATCGTGTTGACTCAGGACGTTAATTTTTATACATCTAATAGGGACTATAGACCTCAGTATCTGATATAATATTCAACTTGATAGGTCCACGCGTTCCTGAGGAAATTGATGGTGACACACAGACAGACGGATAGACGGACAAGAGAGTAATCTTATAAGGATTCCTTTTGTTACCTTTTGAGGTATGGAACCCTAAAAAGCTTTGAACGTTTTCCAACAAAAGCTTCTTAAAAATAATGTTTTATTGTAATTGAATATCCTGAAAATAGCCAACTGGAGGGTATTTAAGTATAAGTAAATACTTTTCTACATACCATTGCGCCGTCAGTTGAAACTAACTCATCTTATGAATGTGAATATTCCCGCATGCCCCGCCCCTATTACATTTTAGAAGGATACACTTGTAATTGACTTCATAACTAACAGAGGTTTCTGCATTTGTAAAATATTTTCTTTTCAGGGTTGTTCTTGACCCATAATCGAATTAAAAAGATTGAATTAGTCACATAAGTTGTATATCTTGTAATTTATACCTCATTTAACTTTTGGTTGTAAGTCAAAGTCAATCAATAAAAACATTACCCTCCTTCTGCGCAGTCGGGTAAAAAGTAGCCTATGTCACAATCCCGGTTACAATCTATCCAAATATATACCAACTGTACATGGGTATCTAAAGAATACCTCATTAATGGATGATTTTGCAAAAAAGTTGAAACACGTATATCTTTATTTCTTTGCAAAAGCCTAAATATTAACTTTTAGATCCCTACTTTAAGGAATTATGGAGTGTCCATACAAACTTTCAACCCTAATTTCAGCCCCTTCAAGATTATTTTTTGAGACAAAAGATACCCTTCTCGAGGATATATTCTATGTCCTTGCCAAAGATCATTGGGCGGTTTTGACCCACTTTTTTTTTTCGCGCACAGTGTTCAAATCACTTTTAAAGTAAAGTATTCAATTCCACTTTTCTAAATATGTAAATTTTTTTTATGTATCTGCTGGAGGAAAAATGTTATGTAACAGTATGTATGTGAGTCTAAGTATAATTCTATTAGACTAAAAACTAAAGATTTTACTGTCAGCATTGTGAAAATGTATGTACAAGCATAAGAAAAATGTTTGTATCGCATAACAGATTGTATGTCTCTCTCGCTCGCACTTTCGACAGGTAGAAAATAACAGTAAGGTATCGAAGTGCGCGTGCGACGCGCCGCCTGCGCCCCACCCGCTCTGACCGCCCCGCAGTCGTACGTCATCCTTCGTTTCGATCTGTGCGTTTAAACTCGTGTTTCCGATTTTTGCATTTTATTGATTACTTGAGCGTGTTTTATGGACCCCTGATTTTGCTTGACGATTGGTTTACATTAACATGGAAAGACAAAATAGTTGCGTGTCGTGTAATCGATCTGTTTTACGTCGACGAAAACACATATTGACAGTTCTCTTTTTGGAAAGACAAAGGGATCTTGTAGATTTATTATTGCAAGAAATAATACCACGTGAGGTAAGTACACTACACTGTCATCGTATGTGTATGACTCGTCGCGTGCTCTTGATTGTACAAATGTTGCTTTGCTCAATGTAATGGCTCATTTTACTTCTTGATAAATGGAGGAATATATATTTTTTTTTTCAATTGTTTCAGATTACTTTTAATGGCTCACGGGCCATGTGCCATGCTTGTTGGTCAAGGTTAGATCGTCGTTTACGGAATCAACCCGTACAAAATGAACAAGTACAAAATATACCAGTACAAGATCAGCCAGTTGAAGAGCAACCAGTGCAAGATCAAGTACAATTGCAGCCTAGTTTTGTTACGCCTAGAGGATATAAGCGAGCATCGAATACAGCGAGACATTGTATTTTTACAAACTGTAGAAATGTAGTGGCCCATAATGTTCCACTATATGCTAAGTTCCAACTCTTACACAATCACAATTTTTATATACCAGAATTAGCTCGGGTTTGCAATGCTCATTTTATGAGGAATGATTGGGTAGACTTGCTCAACACTACATCCCACGAAAACTTTGACAGTACTCATGTTGTTGGTATGATGAATTTATATAAATGGGGTATCGAACAAAGAAGCAACCTTGATTTCGAAAATATTGAAGAAATAGAGGACAATGAATTTCACTTTTGGACGGGACTAACAAAATATCAATTTAATGTTATTTTGAACCAAACGCCTTCACTGGGTGATCGATCAGTTAATCCTGCCACAGTTCTTGGAATTTTTTTAACAAAAATAAGAACCGGTGAACCAGATGAGCGATTAGCCACTAAATTCAATATGTCGAGGAGAACCCTAGAAAGGAAGTTGGCGATAGCAAGAGAATGCTTAAGTAATGATTTTGTTCCACAGCATTTGGGCTTAAATCATATTACTAGGGAAGATGTGGTGGCCAAGAATCTTGCAATTCCAAGCCATTTTTTTGGTGGTAACTATAATGAACCGGCGGCCATTCTCGTATGTGATGGATCATATATTTATCTACAAAAGAGTTCGAATTTCCTTTTCCAGCGCAAAACTTACAGTCTTCATAAGTTTCGGAACTTAGTAAAACCCTTCCTTATAGTATGTACCGACGGCTACATAGTAGATGTTACGGGGCCTTACACTGCGACTACTTCGGACGCAAGCATTATGCGTGACCTGATGCAAGAAGATTCTCCGATTCATGGGTTCTTGAGAGTTAATGATGTTTTTATATTGGATCGTGGATTTCGGGATTCGATTGATAAAATTGAGGAATGCGGGTATAATCCTCACATGCCGCCTACAAGAGTAAGAGGAGAACAACTGACGACACTAGATGCTAATAAATCTAGATTAATAACAATGATCCGGTGGGTAGTGGAAACCATTAACGGCAGATTCAAGAAAGATTTTAAAATCTTCCGCCATGTATATTTTAACGTTGCCATGAGAAACATGATGGTCGACTTCAAAATAACTGCGGCCATAATTAATGCTACTCGCCATCCATATGAGGACCATATGTATGCGGAACAATTCATAAGAATTATAAATGAACGAATGAATGAACCCAATGAGATGGCAGAATATGTGATTAACCATAATTTAAACAGGCAGAGAGTAGCGTTTGTGCGACTCGATGGCAATGATCCGGATTTTGATGACTTTACTCGGCTTACATTTGACGAATTAATATTGTTTACGTTGGGATCATACCACTTGAGAATCGCAAGATCGTATTGCCACGAGCACATGCGTGAGGATGGTGTATACACTATCGAACTATACCGGCACCAAGAAATGATTGAAAATAAGATATTGATAAGAGGCAGAATACAGTCACGACACGTCCGTGCAAAGCAGTACTACACCTATATTTTAGTAGATCCTACCCATATTGGAAGAAATAGCATCCAACAGTATTACTGCTCGTGTATACACGGCCGTCGCACTGTCGGAAGCTGTGCACATGTTGTAAGCGTCGTATACTTTCTGTCATGGGCCAGGCATCAAGACGTGATAGACGCGCCTGCAGCCTTTTTAGATGAATTAACTATAGATTTTGATAATGCAGAATAAAAATATTATTACCGCAAAATGGATTTTATTTTCGTATTCCTGGAAATTGTTCAAAACAACTGTTTTACAAAGTATTTTTACAGTCAGGCCAATAGTTTTTACTTAGTTCATTATAAAAATGCTATAATAATAATTTAAAAATGCTATAATAATTATTTTAAAAATGCTATAATATTAATTAAAAAAATTTTTTTTGCGGTTCTCCCATATCCTGCAATAATGCGACCCATACCATTAAGTAACATATACATTTAACTACATACCTAGCCCTGTTTCGTTTTTGTGCGCCGTGGGTCATATGTCCGAACAAAATGCCCAATGACCTTTCATTACGATCCGTTCAGCCGGTTAGTCGTGAAAAGGTTACAAACAAACAGAGTTACTTTCGCATTTATAGTATTAGTATGGATTATAGAGACAGCTTGAACTTTGCATTGATAGGTATTAAGGTCTGATTAAAAGTAGAATTTGATAAAGAGTAAAACGATATCATGGTTTTTGATCGATGGTGTTCTTGATGTGTTTACACTAAAAACAACCTTCATGGAACCCTCCAAGTGGGCGAATAGCTGAGGCGCAGGAGGTTGCTAGTTTAATATTCGCCGCGGAATGCAGTTTGAATTATCTACAAAAGTTTGTTTCGGGTCAGGAGTTTCTGTATTAAGAATGTATTTACAAAAGAAATAAGCTGATATAAATTTAATATAACAGCAGATTAAAATGAGCCCAAACACTAATAGCCTACTATAATCCATTCAGAAGTTCCGTTGTCTAGCATCCCTCTCCATCATGAGACAACCTCGATCAAAATGAGCTGTGAGAATTATTGACGATCCGATTCTCATAAGCGGTATGGAGCCCTTAAGTCTCAGGAGAGATTTTGTCTCCCTGTATGTGTTCTACCGCTTGTATAATGTGTTGTTGAGAAGTTGTTTGACATGGTGCCTGCAGGTTTATTTTACCATCGCATCGCTCACCATCGGCAGGGAATCCATCCACACACCTTGGAGACGATTGCGCAGCTGGAGGTTCCAGAGGAATTTCCTCCCGCGATCACTTTGATTGTGGAATGGTCTCCCTGCCGAGATTTTCTCCAGGGACTACGAGGTATGGAGTTCTTCAAACTCTAACTCCAGTATATGGGGTTCTTTAATAAGGGCGTTTTAAAAATTTAAAGGGTCGGTAACGCGCGAGTGATGGTACCTTTGGTGTACGCTTACCATCAGGTAGGCTGTATGCTTGTTTGCTACCTTAGTAATATAAAAAAAAACCTCCATGGTACCATGTTATTGCATTGTCACCGAAGTTACATATGTATTCAAATTTTCAGCTAAATCGGTTGGGGGGAACTAGTTTAAAATGCAGTTGCAATATTTGACCTAAACAAACTAACAAACATAGCATTTGAATTCCTATAGTACACACGGCTACACATCAAGCTAACAATTCCAGTATCAGCTGACTTCTTATTCTACGAAAAGCCTACACAATGCGAGGTCAGTTTATACTGGAAATGTATAGCTTGATGTGTAGCCGTGTGTACACGCTTCCGTTAGTTAGCGCTCCGTGAAATTTCCAGCGTTATTTATTATTAAAAAATATACCCCTAAAATACAGAACTAAATTCGACCCGCATTTATATTCAGTTTGCGTCTCTCCGAATTGCAGATAATGACTTTATTTATTCAGATTAGCTTTTACAGAATACCTTTTCGCTGTAAAGTAGCTTCTAATATTTATTCAGTCCTAATATTTTAATTTTAGAGTTTATAAAAAATTACACATCGTTTTATTGCCCTATGGCAAAAAGGTTATGTATATCTATAGGTTTTTGCTGGAAACATAAAAATGGGCGAAATGCGAGCCAGACATTCATTAAGGATTCTTAAATAAGCCTTTATAAAATAAACTAAAATAAACCTTTTGTGATATGCGTTTAAAAATGTTTAAGAGTACTCATGAATAATGTAACTTTTTCTCAAAAATAAGACATTGTAAGCTAAGATTTTTATATACAAATAAAAAAAAATCAATAAGTAGATACAAGTAACAATGAAAGCAAAACACTGTTTAGCTATGCAAAACACTACTGGTTTTATCAGGTTGCCCTATTCTCATAATTTTAATCAGTTCACTTCGGTTCTATTATGATCTATTAGAAACAGCATCACCTTTTAGTTACGCGAAGCTTTCTATTATCAGGCATCAAGATTCAATTAAAACTTTAATTTGATATCTATACCTATACTAATATTATAAAACGGAAAGATTTGTTTGTTTGTATTGAATAGGCAGAAGAACTAAAGTTGCCGACATAGCTTTCAAAATTAGCAAGTTGAAGTGGCAATGGGCGGGCCACATCGCTCATCGAACCGATAACCGTTGAAGAAGAAAGGTTCTTGAGTGGCGACCACGGACTGGAAGACGCAGCATAGGCCGGCCCCCTACAAGGTGGACCGACGATCTAGTAAGAATCACGGGGAGCCGTCGGGCGCAAATGGCTACCAACCGCTCGTTGTGGCGATCTAAGGGGGAGGCCTATGTTCAGCAGTGGACGTCATCCGGCTGATAATGATAATGATGATTAAATAGGCTCCGAAATTACTGGACTGACTTAAAAAAATATTTCTACGTTGAGAAGCTACACTATCCCTGGATGACATAGGCTACTTTTTACCCAACTGCACAGAAGGAGTGTAATGTTTTTTATTGAAAAACTACGCGTACGAAGCTGTGGATTGGTCAGCTAGTACTTAATAATAGTAAAGCCCATGACTATATTAATACTTCATTCTCGGATCTCTTACTCAGTACGCAGAAGACCCGTGACCCGTGAAGTTATCTTACAAGGGGATATCACAAGTCAGAGGCAAGTCTAAACATTGCGTGCAAGCCCATATTTTGCATAGAAGTTGACCATTCCCGTGACCAAGGTGGGAAACCCAGCGCCGCTTATTAGAATACTTACCTGGCCTCCAAATTTATGGTTCTAGGACATTCCAGTTTTCTCACGACGTTTATTTTCATCAAAAATCTTGGCATTGGAAGTCGGGGAAGGAATTGGAACTCCCACTGGTCTACTACTCCACGGCTCTCGAATTTGACTAGATATTATTATTGGCCTTCTCAAACAAATATACAACGTACTCTCACTAATTGCTACCAAATAGTTAGCATTTAAATTCAAACAACTGTGTCCACAGTAAGTTCTGTAACTAGACAGGACCCCTAAAAGTTTGCGACTCGATTCAGTGGCGTAAATGAGTTCAGTTTGGTTGCTTGTTAAAATGGTGAGAGCCACTGTTACTGAGTATTTTAGTACCCAACCTCCTGAAACAAAAGAACCATACAATACATTTTGTGCCTTTCTTTTAAAAGTTTATAATTGTACCCCAATTCCCGTTATTTTGCGCTAAATAATATAAAAATGGCTGAATTTATCTTCACGACCTGCTCAATAGGTAAATACACGTACCCTGCCACACTTAGTACCTAATGAAATGAAATGAAATTTATTTATTTGTTGGAACATATGTGATAATGTTAGGTCTTACATACATTATAGGTTTATTAATCTCCTATCGCAACTGTTAAATATTATTTAATATTTGTATTGTAGTTTTCATTACATTTCATTTATTTGTTCGTAAAACAATTAACCAATTGTATTCGAAACCACATTATACATTAAACTTTACTAACTATACATTTAATAATCAAAATAATCATCATAAAATAGAAAAATAATCAATGATACCGACACAATTCAAAACACAAGCCATAATAAAAAAACAGCACTTAGGTTAATAAGTCAGAGATAAAAAAAATATCATAAATTAATTGCATAAATAAATAAATAATAAAATAAATAAACCATAAATAACAATAATAAAAGTTACTACATTAAATCATTTTATAATAAGCAATTAGATATACAAAAAAAAAATAATAACAATGTTAAAAGATAAATGAATAATTAAGTAATTTTACTGGTGGTAGAGCTTTTGTGAATAGGCTCGAGGAAGTGGGCACCACTGCCTTACCTATATCTGCCGCCAAATAGCAGTACTTTCTGTAATTACTGGCACATAGGCATAACAGCTAAGTCTTATAGTATGGCAACGTATCCACATAGAGAGCAAGACAACATAATACCTTATTTTGAATTCTATGTGGATGACCACGGGCTGCCGTAGCCTTTTAACATCTGGTGGACGCATGTTCGTTTGCCATATAAGTTGCATAAAAAAAATTACATGGTAAAATTGAATTAAATGTCCTTATTATTTAAGTTATTGCTTATTATGTAAAAACATTTTTGTTTTAAGTCATTTTTTCAGGTGGCGAGAGAATAAATCCCCATTTAGGGGTTTTAAATCTTGTGGTAGCTTATTATATATTTTGATATACATATAATAAGCTTGGCTCTGTGTCAGATTTAATTTATAGTTCGGAAGGTGCAATTTGTTGTTAGATTTATCCCTTAGTGTTTAGTGCGAAACTCTTGCATTATTTACTTTTTTAGAGTTCCGTACCGAAAAGGTAAAACGGGACCTTATTAGTGAGACTTCGCTGTCTGTCTGTCCGTCTGTCACTAGGCTATATCTCATGAACCGTGATAGTTAGACAGTTGAAATTTTCACAGATGATTTATTTCTATTGCCGCTATAACAAAAAATACTAAAAACATAACAAAATAAATATTGAAGAGCTCCCATACAACAAACGTGATTTTTTTACTCGTTTTAGCTAGATATTGATAACGGAAACAGGTAGACGCTTGAAATATTCACAGTATTTTTAATCATAGTCGTATATTCAATTTAAAAATAAATAATTAAATTAATATATAACAAATATTTAAGGGGGGCTCCCATACAACAAACGTGATATTTTTGACTATTTCATAGATAATGGTACGGAACCCTTCGTGCGCGAGTCCGACTTGCACTTGGCCGGTTTTTAATTTTAAATATTTCTGGAACTCGGCTGCTAGTAAAGACAGGGAAGGGTTTAAATATTAAGTATCAGTAAGTCATATTGTAGAAACTATTCAGCAACGTTTAATTTACGTATTGTCACATGCCAGTTGCGAGGTCGCCTTGCTGGTGACATGCTCGCGAACCGCCAGTGTGATGGCGCCGTAACGTTAAGCGATGCAATGACATACATCGAGGTTGATTACGCAAATTGAATCTACTGTGCGGCATCTAGATATGGGTCAAGACACTGCATAAAAAGTAAACAACGCGTACAAAATAAAAAAAAAATCGATCAAGTGTGTTACGCAAGGTTAAACTATGAGGATCGCTGCGCTTGCACCGACCTGAATAACATAACAGTTGCACGTTTCAGCAACCTCAGCGGAACGTGACCCGATTGACGTCAACCGCGCCGTCCACGGAATTTACCTAGCTTTTATTAACATTCTTTGTTCAAACTTCGAGCAAATCTCATTGTAGATTAATTCGTTGTACTCTGTAATTTTTAAGATTATACTAGATTAACTTAAATCATTCTTTTTTTAAAACTTACCCTTAAGACCGACCTACGTATTTAGTGCGAGTGAGACACGCACGCTAGATTTATGTTGATTTAGCAGAGCCATCTAGTTTAATTAACGGTAAAGTAAGTAAAATTTTACTTACATAGAGACTACGGGTTCTTTACTTACATTAGAAGGAACACATAAAAAGGTATTTTTGAAACTTTTGCGATCATTTGTACAGTACGTGCAAAGTCAGCCTGTGATGTACAACATGTTATTACGTCATGTTTGATATGCTCTAATCTCACTGACATACACGTCTACACGTCAGGGGTAACCTGCAAGGCATAGCCTCGCGTAACTTATTACATTATAAGCGGGTTTCCCGCATTTAACTTAAAAAAATAAATCTCGATCGAATAATTTAACACAAAAATAAAGAAATAAGTCAAACGAACAACCAAAATAACAATTACTCATTAAAATCAAAATACTCAAGTTTGGTAACACAAATAAACAAAGTGACGAGTTGTTAACTCTACGAAGTCTCGATACAAAGTGACCCCGATTTTTTTTTCGAATGTACTATCTCGCTGTTGGCCTCTGAGGCCCGTTGCAGCCTAACCAAACTTTTGACGCGCGCAGAAGGTGCTCAGCCCTTTGGCAACTAGCGCAAAGGCACCACTCAGGTACGAACCTCGGCTTAGGCCGTTGCCAGGATGGGGATAGGAGAAACGCCCTGGTACGTGCTTGTACCTCGTATAGGCGGTGACTGAAGGGACTCATTGACCTCGCTGGCGAGGTCGGTGTATCTGTAAAGTGTTTGCTCTGTCTAATGTAGATGACTCAGAAATCTCTTCCGCGTTAGCGGAGGTGATTTCGTCATCAGGGTCTCCGAGAACGTGTCTTGGACGACGGAGGGTTTCGTGACCCTGATTCAAGCCTTTTTATAGTCGACCGCAGTGGAGTGATGTTTACTAGCGAGTTCTTGTTTATAAAATATAGTGAAAGTGGGTCCGTTAACATATGATATCTCAGGTTGTTTGTTATTTCATCATCAAAGCGATCAGCCATAGAACGCCTATATTGCACCCGGCGCACAACGGCTCCTAGCGACCTTTACTAGATCTTCTTTCTACTTAGTAGAGCTGCCTAATTCTTTATTCATCTCGTAGCCAGTGCTACGCATTTATGTAGCTGATTCTACAAATT
The DNA here is from genome assembly GCA_918857605.2 of Philereme vetulata. NCBI lineage: Eukaryota > Metazoa > Arthropoda > Insecta > Lepidoptera > Geometridae > Philereme > Philereme vetulata. The sequence goes on from OU975420.1 coordinate 4,290,794, forward strand.
AGCGTAGCAGTGCTACGGTTTTCTCTGACATGCTCTACGAATTGGCGTAGCAGTGCTACGGTTTTATCGAGCATGTTCTACGAATTGGCTACGAACTAGTTAAATTTAGAATTCTTATATATTTTTTCATTATAATTATCGTGTTGATTTGATTTCATTCGAAAATAAATAAACTTGTGTTATTTGTTGGTTTAGAAAAAGGGCTATACCGATTATTTTGACGTCAGCTTACATCTCAACCTATTTGTCGTTTCGGATCAACTCAAAGAGCGCAAAAGGATCGGTGTGACCGAATTAATTTGTTATGTTTATGTGTACAACCTGCCAGGCTAACATGGTCGCCACTTCAAAAATGTTGTCAATGTTTTATATCTCTCTTTCTCGTGCGAATACGCGGCAAATGCACGGTATAAGCGTCGACAAAATTATGTCACGGCGCTCAATTTAGCCCGGCTGGATTGGTTTATATTTCTTAAGTTGATATAATATAGATGAAAGGAAACGCTAAGGTTTTATTTTATTTTATTCAAATGACATTATTTCGCAAAAAAATACATGCGAATCTATATAAACCTTTTCATTCCATATCTAGGCTTGCGTTTGAGCACGATTTCGCCTGATGGTAAGCGATGATGCAGTCTGCGATGGTACACGCTTGCCTAGAAGAAACCTATTCACGTCGTAGGTTTACGTGACTATTTGATGTTAAGACTTCATAATTTTATGTATTTTTCATCTCCGTGATTTGTTTATTTTTAAATCTGTAAATATTAATGTTGTTTATTTTTTTAATCTATGATTTTGAAGTTTTTTAAAGGGACTGGAAAGTTTTGGCACAGGAACGAGATAATTGAAGATATAAGGGGGAAGCCTTTGCCGTGGGACAGCATAGGCTAGAAAAAAAAATACTTTGTAATATTAAATACATAAATATCATTACTGTTCACATTCAATGCGTCTTCCCTTATCCAAACTAGTTTTAGACAATCAGTCTAGTTTTTGTGTCTAGCCAGTGTTTTTGACCCGGCTACCCCGTATTAAAACCTGTGCTGTTATAATATACATAGCTGACTAATCCGCAGCTTCATACGCGTAGTTTTTCAAGAAAAACATTACCCTCCTTCTGCGCAGTTAGGTAAAATGTAACCTATGTTACTTAAGGCGCTAACCGTAGCCGATGATCTAGAGCGAATGGGCGTAGATATTCTTTCGGTCCCGCACCAACCACACCTTCCGCCATACGCATCTAATACTAAATAAAGCGTCCATGCGCAAATAACTTATAATTATAACAATAAATAAGGCGTCCACTAAATAAATCGTCTCTGTGCGAATAATATAAAATACCAATAAGCTGACCAGCAAAAAGGTGAGCGCGAGGCAGATGAGCACAACCCTTCCGTACGATAGTCAGCGGTACACTGCCGCCCGTTTTCCGCGCAACCGCTAAGGGTGCGCCCGCTATTTATTCGGAAAAATTGAAAATAATTAATTGCCACGTTAAAGACCGTCGCAGCACAGCATCATTTAATCAGCTTGAAGGTAAAGTCTTTGCACACATTTAGGTGAAAGAAAAATTCCAAATTTTTATGTCATATAAAAATTGAATCAAATTTAAAGTCGAAAACAGCTACATTTTGTTATTTTTATCTCATGGTAAATAAAGAGGTAAAACTTTTTTGTATGTTCACTTTGCAGATAAAAGGTCAACGAATGACATATATTTTATATTATGTTATATATTTTTTTGAGCACTAAAAACTGATTCCTTTCTGAGGAGAAAGCCTCCAAATAAGAACAATCAGCTACTATATTTGCCTTAAGGATAACGTAGTATTTTTAATGGTAAAATAATTTTAAAAACCGTACAAGTAGTTTTTGAGTTTATTCACGAGGAATTTCATTTGTATGTTTGTAACTTACAAATATTTCCTTATTATAATGTTACTAGCTAACCAATCCGCAGCTTTCCATGCCTTGTTTTTTTTTAATAAAAACATTATCCTCCTTTTGCGCAATTGGGTAAAAAGTATTTTCTGTTATTTCGGAATAATGTAACATTCTAATCGTGAAAGAATTTTTGAAATCGAACAAGAAGTTTTTGAGTTAATTCGTTACAAACATACAAACATATTATTATTACTTGTTTAGAGTATTAGTATAGATATACATAATATGTAATATAATGAACATATTTAATAAATTTCTCTTAAACTTAGATTTCTCTGGGAGGCAATTACATTTTCAACCGTTTTCAATAAACCGCTGTCGTCCGTGCAATATATTACGATCAGAGACGATTAGGTCGGGCTCAGACGTGCTACTAAATACTATATCAACGCGAGAACTGAGGATACCACGGCTTGAGTTAATAAAAAAATAATCTATATATACAACCTGTTTTGTTATATACGCCATTAGTTTAAAGGACACATTCGGAATCGTATAAATACATTTTAGAGGTGGGTTTAATACCGGTAGCTTGAATATATATCCAGTAATCGATACATTTCCAATAAACAATTTTTAACGTAAATTGGCGGTGCCTTAGTGACGATGCCACTTAGTCAATTTATTAAGTACCTACTTACATTAGTCATTAGTAATTTATTTTCCTCTTTACACATTTTACATGCACTTAGATATGTCAGACAGTTTGTTGATTATGTAAAATAATGAATTCTTATATACTAACACAGATTAACATTACTACAGTTAAAGTTAATATCAAATTATTATTAGAAATTATATTATTGTTACTTTAAAAAAAAAATTGTATCATACATATAAAAAATTGTTTAAGTAATTACTACTTAGTATCAACTACAAAACTATAGTCATTCAACACAAAAAATGTATTTATCGGACAAAGCCTCGTCAATATTATAATAACTTTTATGTAATAAATGTTTTTTTATACAATTAAAAAATTCAACGTCTGATTTATTTCTAATCTCAATAGAAATTTTATTATACAATTTTATAGATACATACATAAAGGTTTTTAATGTTTTGGCCAGTCTACAACGAGGGGCGACAACATTTTACTTATTTCTTGTATTATAGCCATGGGATTCGAATTTTGATGTCATATGTTTCAGATTTTCGCGTATGTATACCATATTCTGGTATATATACTCTCCAATCATAGTCATGATGTTCAGCTCTCTGAACCTATCTCTACAGGAGACTCTATATTTAAGGCCTAAAATATACCTAACCGAGCGTTTTTGCAAGATAAAAACCCTTTTTGATTCTGCTGCAGTACCCCAAAACATTACGCCGTAACTCATTATTGAATGAAAGTATGCAAAATAAATATCTCTTGCTGCTCTAAAGCCTCCTAGCTCCCTTATTTTTTTAATAGCATACGTAGCAGAACTTAATTGTTTTAGATATTTCTTCCACATGAACTGCCCATGGTAATTTAGAATCTAACCAAATACCTAAAAATTTCATACGGTCAGCAGTTGGTAAGGATAGTTCAACTAGAGCATCTTCAATTAAGGGAGGTGGTAAATTACCAGTGACTCCTAAACAGAATTTAACCACATGAGTTTTGTCAACATTTAGAAGTAAATTGTTCACCGAAAACCATTCCTTTAAATCAACTATAACTGTCTTCAGCTACATGGTAAATGAATATAATTTGTTTACTTATTACTATATAGACTTGATATTTTGAGACTTGATATTAAGCTTGTTTGAAAATTAAAAAAAAATCTATGGTAATGCATTTGAAAATAATCTATTTAACAACAATACTAGCCCTACCCGTGTTTTCATTTAATGTCGCACATAACAAAACACGTAGTATAAACATCAATTGCTGTTCGATAGTCTAGCTAAACCTCAAAAACGGCTAGGCCGATTTTGATGATTTTTTTTGTGAGTGACTATCTGGATGGTTTAGATTCACAGTCGGACCCGGTAGGTGGCGCTGTTGTCGAGATCCAGATAATTGCAGATGAAGTCGCGGGCATACAACTAGTAATCACACTGTCACACTAATCACACTAATATTATAAATGCGAAAGTTTGGATGTTTGTTTGTTTATTTATTTGTTTGTTACTCAATCATGTCGTAACGGCATCACCGATTTCGATGTAATTTAGTATGTACGTAGACCTTGATTAGGCTACTTATTATCCCATAAATCAGTACCTATGGGAAAAAAATGGGGTGTCAAGTCAAGTTGTAACAGCGAGGAGTTGCGAGAAGCTCTATTTCTAGGTTACCTAAACATTTAGTATAGTAACGCGTACGAAGTCGCGGGCAACAGCTGGTTAATAAATAAATAATGGTGGACACATAGCACTATTTAACCCACAATAAAGCAAAGCTTGTCGTATGGGAACCATATTACTGATAGAATCCATAAGTCTTAATTTCTGATAAGAATATTGACATAAGGGATTTGTGTATGTTTTACCAACCATAACCAAAGTTAAGATGAATTGATAATGGCCATTCCATTGACAATATCTCCATACTAGCTTCCGCCAGCGTCTTTGCATGCGTTGTTTGTCAATAAAAATAGCTTATGTGTTAATCCAGGTTATAATCTACGTACATACTAAATTTCATCGGAATCGGTTAAGCCATTACGACGTGATTGAGTAACAAATAAATAAAGAAGCATCCGAACTTTCGCATTTATAATTATTTCATATATGCTTGAGTTTAGCCGAATTTAGTATTAAGTACGTTTAAAATATCTTATACCTACTTACTAAAACTAAGTGAATTCAGCTTTCATATATCCCACTTGAGCTAGTAACACTATTATGAAAATTTTGTCACTATTTCGCCCCATGCCAATCTAAATTAAAATTTTATTAATTTTATTGCAATACAGGTCGGCCAGTATTGTTCATAACTATTCCAAATTTCAAGCTTATAGTTACAGTAGTTGTTGAGATAATCAGCTGTCAAAGTCGCACCATAAGCTTCCGTTTTCTATTTTAGTCCGAAACCCTAAACACACAGACGCACTGATTCCACTAGCTAAAACAATACTGTGTTTTAATGTATGTAATATCGCAATGGTAGGTATATATATAAAGTCCTACTCATCGGTTTCGACGACGGCAACTCTAGCTATAAATGTTTTAAAACTAATATTTAACAAATATAAGCTAACCTAAAATATTATCGAAACTAATTTGATTAATTATAATTATTATTACTATTTACATTTCAGCGTGAACCCTAACATGGCTCGCTAATCTGAACTTTGTTTTAAATATCCTGTCACAAGTATGACAACAGAGTTGACCTTGCGTTATATGTGTATGTATACGAGAGCTTAGATCTCTTTTTACGTGTCGGACGTTTTACTGAGTGTGTCAAAACGACTTTCTAAAAATGCTTTGATGTTGTTATAATCGGTTGAGCGTCAGCACGACCTTTGTAAAGCAAGCTCCTCCAAAGCTGCAGGGTCAATAGCACAGGCACTCAAATGTCTTTTGAACACATCTTTATAGCGCAGATGCTGACCACCGTGCTTCCGCTTACCCTTTGGCATCTCAGAGTAAAATACAGCTTTGGGTTAACGGTGGTCATCCATGTAAAGGACATGTCCGCATTATCTGAGCTGTCGCTGCATAAGGATTCGATCCATCTGTAGTAACTAGCAACCTCCATTAAATTCATAAACTTTGCTTAAATGGGCATTTATCATGATCATCATCACATGTGTGATACATATTTATTTAAATTAATTATTCTAAGGTACCATTTATAAGGTTGCATGCTGTGCATTCCGGAACGACGAAAACTTCCGTATTTAGCATGCGGTCCTCCCACTTGATCTTCAGGATGGATCTAAGATATAGGTATGTACGAGTACATCGCGTTGTAAATGATATCAAGGCCTTTTGGAAATTTGATGAGAGCAACTCTAACTAAATTTAATTTGCAAAATGAAATATCCTGTTGAAGGATGTCCCATAAATAAAATTGAATGCAGACCCTGAAAGTAATATTATAATTAAGTTACTTATAAAGGTATCTTTTATGCTTTCACTGCTTATCAAGTTAACTACTTTAAACCCTAAAACTTAAGGGGAAAATTTACAAGACGATCATAAGACCTGTCGTAATGTATGGTTCTGAGTGTTGGGCCACGAAAGGGATAGGTGAAAGATGAGTGCGCGTGGCGGAAATGCGAATGTTGAGGATGATGGATATGTGGGGTAACGAGAATGAATAAGATAAGGAATGAGTATATTAGAAGAAGTTTAAAAATAGCGCCAGTGCATAGTTAGTAGTATAGTTTAATGTATAATGTGGTTTAAAATACAATTGGTTAATTGTTTTATGAACAAATAAATAAAATGAAATGAAAAGTGATAGAAAAATTGAGAAGTAAGGGCTAGCGTGGTATGGACATGTCATGCGTAGGGAAGAAAGTCATGTGACTAATAGAGTCTGATATGAGTATGGATAGATATATATTTGTTTATTGCAGACCATGAAAAAATACAAAAAATAAATTAACAACGTAATTATATGGATACAATTGGCGGTCTTATCGCTAAATAACGATAATAGAGGTAATATTAGTAGGTAGAGATAACCTCTACTAATATGGAAGTAGAGGAAGGCGAAAGAGGAAATGGATGGACTGTGTGAAGAATGATATGGGTAGGAAGGAAGTGACAACAGAGATAACAGCTGATAGAGAGATGTGGGGGAGAATATATATTTTGTGCCGACCCCGCGTAATGTGGGAAAAGGGCAGGAAGAAGTAGAGAATAGCATTACTTACTTTGTGATTTATAGAAATGTAAAATAGTATTTATTAAACTTTCGCGTTGGAACAGCCGTAGTGGCAGTCTGGAGTATTCGGAGCTACCGTCGAGAAGTGATGCCAGATGCAGGGACTACCCTCGCTTGCTCTTCAAAAATAGTAATGTACTCGTTCATATTGCGACATACTACACTAACCGTATCTATGCACTGAGATGAACGATCACGATGCGCACATCAAGTAACCACCGAACTCCAGAGGGCAATCGCGCTAATTCTGATCGATAATACCAAAGTAAAACAAAAACGTTACTTTATACTCATTTCGTATCGCGCTGACACGCGTGACATCAGTCAAACCAACGTGAAACCCAAATAATGAATGAATGAATGAATGAAATACTCTTTATTCCACACCAAACAAAAATACAGCAATAATAGAAATAATCAACAAATAAAGGTACAATGGGCGGTCTTATCGCTAAAAGCGATCTTTTCCAGACAACCTTTGGTTGAACGGAATAAACCAAATCAAAAGACGGCGGTAAGTTGGTACATGTTAAACTGACTAAGCGACATCGCCGCCGATTTACGTTAAAATTTGTTTATTGGAAATGTATCGATTACTGGATAAATATTCAGTTAATACAATACCGGATGTGTGTTTTAAATTTATGTCGAACATAACAAAACACGTAGTATATACATATAAGAAAAACATCGAATTTCTATACAAGCCTATCAAATCCTTACGTAGATTCTGTTATACGATATTCAACTTATGAATAACGCAAATAACATAATGGCATTCAGTGGACGCACTCATACACTCCCAGATATTTTTCTCCACCATTGCATTTCCACCTCTATGCATCGAGCAATAAAGAATACAATGTTTTACGATATTCTTGTGTTTTCATCATGATTATAGTCAGAGTCTCATTTTCTTGAGTCAATGAACCGTTGAATCTGACATCACGAACATCTCTATATCTGTATCTATTTTTTTAATAATACTAAAAATATACAATTATTTACAAGAAAATACAGAACAAACAGTTGAATCATCTTAAGACCGTAGCAAACAATCTATAGATAGCTCAACTGCTCTAGATCACGGAAGTGTCCCCAAGACACTGGCTGCATTGTCCCGCTGAATTGCAATGCTTATGCGTTGACCTAGATAAGCGCCAGCTGTCAGATCACACGTTGCTTCGACCAGACGCCCATAAAGAATTTTGAAAACGCGATGGGCCCCGGTACCTCATGGACACAGGGCCTTGACCCCAAATGGCTTAAATACGTAATCTCTGTCGAGACTTCCATTATTGCGCCTCTCGAGATCTTCGGCTGAATTTGCCGCCGCACCGGCCTTAACTGCTGTACCAGACAGATGAGATGGCGCAAGGGTGTCGACGCACATGGCGTCCCACACCAAAAGCCTACCCTTCTCCCAAGGTACAAGCGTCATACCGTCAGGCCGCTTATCATCGTCACGTATCAGACCGTTCGGTTGGAGACCAGCTGGAACGTTGACGCTGCAAAAAGCCCGGCGTATGATATCGTTAAGGCTAGCATGACGGGAAATCCTACCGGCGGCCTTGGAACACATTAACCTATGGTTCGTTGCCAAGCTGTTCGACTGCTGTTCGACTGCCTTACCGCACTGGCACTGATGAGGGGCGCAGCACCGCGCACCCAACCGTAAACAAGTTGCAATCTGGAAAGTTATAAGACCCATTAATTTAAATCAAATCAAATAAAAAACATTTATTTGTGATCAACACCAATAGCACACACAGGAGACATAACAAAAAGAACAAAGAAACAATAACTAAAAGATTAGAATTAAATAAAAATGAAAAATATTGCAGTGTGTGTGTCTCATCGTACTCACTGCATGTCTCACAAAAAGGCTCTAACTCAGCATGTGCTGGGTTGCACTGTCTACCCAGCGCTGGTCTTCCGTTAGAGCCTCTTTGAGTAGACCACGGATAACCGCCCACTAACTAAGCAGTGTACAACTAAATACAATTAAATATACTATGGATAGAAATAAATAACATAATAATATATAATAATAATAACGCCTACCTATTTACTGTGAAGCCGGAGAGAGTTTTAATGATTTAGTGATCATGAATTTGAAAAAAAAAACCTCTTTACAATAATACCAGCCTTTAGCCCTACCCGTGTTTTCATTTAATGTCGCACATAACAAACCACGTAGTATAACTACCTATACTTATAAAATTATATTTATTTATTAGGTCCACCAACAGTTGTTACATGATATAATGCTAGAGTTCTTATGTCTACATCTTATAGCTACATGCACAATCAATTACAGGTGAACACAACATGCACTAAAACTAAGTTGACAAGCGGTTATAGCTGTTTCACAAAAAAGTTTTACAAATTATGAGAAAAATATATAAGTTATACAGAATACAGGGTTGCAGATATAATGTCGGATTAAAAAGTAAAAGGTAGCTTATAAAAGTAGCAAGCGCAACTATGACCTATAAGGTTCAAAAGTCGTATAGGTATGTATGTTTTGAGGACACTTTTGTGTAGTACTCACTCACCCCGGTATAAGACTTTTAATGACAATGTTATTTTGATTTAAATAGTATGTCTGAACGCTAATATCCATTGTATTTAGATATGCGCTTGTAACTTTTTATGAATTAATTGTTTCTTCTGATTTCAAGATTAGATAATCTAAAACAGTTGAACTATCAATAAGTCTTTCGCAACGGTCTTTAGATAACTAAAAATTGTTTTTTGTATTTTTATAATATTTGGATGTGGAAGCTCGATAACAATCATAACGATGCAAACTCAGTTGATAGTTGATCTCGTGGGAGAATTTGATTCTATGCAAAGGCCCTAAAATAAAAAAAAAACAAAATATCAAAATTTCAATCGTAATAGGTACACTGATTCAATGTGATCAATAAATCGTTTTGAATTATCAACAATTTTTTTTTATCAACTTTTATTGTCTCACTGCTGGGCAAAGGTCTCCCCTAAATTTGTCCAGCGGTGTCTATCCTGTGCGATACTCCACCACTCCTGCTTGAAGGCAACAAGAACGTCTATCCAACACTTTTTTGGGCGACCCCGACTGCGTCTTCCATCAGGCCTCCAAGTTGTCTAGTCAACTATTATAAATATATTTTTTATGTTTGAATATACTACGTGTTTTTTACGTATGATATTAAATGAAAACACGGGTAGGGCTAATGGATAGTATTGTTGTAAAATAGTTTTTTTGAAATTCATTATCATTGAAAATTTTAAATTTTCTATCAACCAAAATCTAGCAAATCACTAAAAAGCCTGTTTATGACAGGTAAACAAATCATATTCATTCATCATGTACCTGATAAACTGACTAAGCGGTATCGTCGCAATGTTGCCGCCAATTTACGTTAAAAATTATAAATGTATCGATTACTGGATAAATATTCAAGCTACTGATATTAAAACCCACCTCTGAAATCAGTTAATACGATTTCGGAGGTGTGTTTTAAATTAACGTCGTACATAACAAAGCAGGTTGTATGTTTAATATCTATGAATTATTTACTACTAGCTGACCCGCCGAACTTCGTACTGCCTTGACATGCTTATGACGCGGGCTGCCAATGCACGTTACCCCAGTAGATTTGTCAATCGCAATCTAAGTACGAGATAAATATTTTTTTTTTGCGTTAAAGTTTCAGATATTTTAATAGTTATTCTGCTATTCGGGGCTGAGACGAATCCAATAAATTAAAGATCATCGAAATCGGTCCCGCCGTTCTTGAGTTACAAATGGTGTAACTAACTCGACTTTGTTATATATAGATTGTATCATTCAAGCGTTCACTGGATACCACTCAGAAGCGTTCAACGTTCACAAATCAATTGGAGCGCCCTCAGATGCGCTGTCGGAACCACGAGCCATTTACATCCATACAAATTGCGATTTTGATGTCGAACCGGTGGAGTAAATCCTTTGCGATATATTGTGTGAGCCGAGGTTGAATATATCTCAGATAGTTTGCCAAGTGAGATGAACTAGTCAAATTACAATTTCTTAACTATTTCCATATAAAAAATAGTTTTTCCACATTACATAAAGTTAAACTTTAGAATAGAATAGAATGGGTTCCTAGTATATTTATATTTATTCGTATTATTATTTATAATTTACACTAACATTTCTTATCATTATTAATATTCCTTACATAATATATTTATCATAAAATATATATTTTTATCTACTCATCATAACTATATAATTAAGCCTATCATAATAGTATGCAAACACCAATTAGTGCCTATTAGTTCTAATGACTTGCCTAAAAAAGGTTTCTGCAGAATAACAGCGCGGAGCTGTTGATCGGTGGCGAGGCATAATGCTGAGCTGGAACCCATTTGGCTGCAGTAGCACATACTTGCCTCTTTTTAATTCTCCCTGACTACATTGTAAATTTATTATTTCATTCTATTGTTCCTGTGTTTATTGTATGTAATTTTCTGTTTTCTCTTACTTGTGCTTTCTCTTTGATGTTATACCATTTGATTGTATTGTGTGAATTTGTATGTGCTATGGTAGCAAATAAATGTCTTTCTATGTCTAATAGAAATACTCTTTATTGCACATCAAAAAAATTAAAAATACAAAGAAATACAAAAAAAGAAAGGTAAGTAAAATGGGCGGTCTTATCGCTAAAAGCGATTTCTTACAGACAACCTTTGGATGGACAGGACAATACAAAATCAAAAAGACGGCGGTGTATCTATGTTCATAAACCTACCTACAGCCGGACGCTTCTCGGTGCGCCACCGCTACATGGTAGACATACCTCCCATACGCGCAAAGCAGTACTCTTCCACCTTTTTTGTGCGCACCACCAAGGAGTGGAACGCCTTGCCTGAGTCTTGTTGTTTCCTTTTTTTTTTTTCGCGAAGTGTTTCGCGAGTGAATAGGCAAGCGTGTGCCATCGTAGACTGCATCATCGCTTACCATCAGGCGAGATAGTGGCCAAACGCTGGCTGCAACAACAATCATTCATAAACTAAAACATAGGTAGTTTTAGTTTATGAATGTATGAAAACTATCTAATAACTTATTATATAACTTTAGGAGACTGCTTCAGCATTAAGTACCCTGTTTATAGATACATTTATTTTGTGCATTCAATAATTTTCTATGTATTTTTAGCGTTCTCTGCATAAATGAAAATAAAAACAAAACACTTGAGTAAATTTTTTACGATATTTTTTTCATTCATCATGACACCAGAACGTCATAACAAAAAAAAATTAAAACTGATTTGAAATGTGCAATTTATGTTAATTTTTAGGATATTTGATTTTGATTTAATTTTATAACTCTACTTTGGCAATTATATTTAAAATATTATTTAAATTTGTGTTGGAATAAGGTTTGGCAAGTACTTTTAACTAGCTGACTCGCCAAACTTCGTACCGCCTTGACATGCATATGACGCGGGCTGCCAATGTACGTCAATCTGCCGTCATTAGTTGCATCTATGTATGGGAAAATGAATTTGCTTCATATTTTTTTTTTGCGTGAATTTTACGATATTTTAATAATAAATAATAATAATAAATATTGCTGGACACTTCACACAGAGCTATCTAGCCCCAAACTAAGCTGAGCTTGTACTATGGGAACCAGATAACTGATAGAATACTTATATACTTTTTTTTTTGTAAATACATACTTATAATAAATAGAAAAACAACCAGACCCGGAACAAAAATCTGTAGACCAAGCAAACATTTGTTCATGAGCGGGAATCGAACCCGAATTATTCTGCTATTCGGAGCGGAGATAAATCTAACATATCAAATATCATCAAAATCGGTCAAGCCGTTCTTGATAGCTATAAATGGTGTAACTAACTCGACTTTGTTCTATATTATATAGATTAAAATAATTCTAGTCAGCTAGCTTTTAGCTTCAATCGCTTCCCTTAAGCCGTAAGGGTTCCGTATATCATTTTGATTCAGAACTCTAAAAAGTGGAAATGCTGATCAAACTTTTTACGAGTCCATGTGATGTAATACGAATATACACCCTTTTCATGCAAATAAGGTTGTATATAAATGAAGCTGGATAAAGTTGATTTATGTGTGAATGGGAGCGTTTCCAAGAAGAATGTGGGGTCATTAAGCGGCCCACAAACAGAGTTCAGGAGCCAGTAATCATTATTTTACGTTAAATTTATGACTTAACGCAACGGCGAACCCCGAGCGCAACTTCAATTCGGCAGCGTCAAAAACTTCGGGCTGAATATCGCTATCCCTGTTTAGTGACGAAGTTTAGCCACGCAGAGCGACAGTGATAGCAATAGAACGATTCTAAATTTGATTAGATTTTGACCGTGTTCCGTAATACCAAAAAATGATGACTGAAAACTTGTTGTATTTTTCTCATTGTGTTGTTATTCTGCAATTAGACAATATAATCTATGTTCCCATGACTAGGATACGTAAGATGTTGTTGTTTTTAATACGAAACAATGAGGTTGAAAACAGGTCTTTTATGACGTAAAAACATGCAGAACGCGATACGCTTCTATTTCATTTTAGGTAAGTATTTTGATCTAATATATGGTTGGGAACCTAGATAAATACTATTCAAATTAAAATAATACCTTATTAAGGTAGAAATATGATCCAATTAGAAATGATCTTGGTAGTACGTGTTGTTTGGGCGATTGTCCCTCCGGTGTCCCCTTAAGAATCAAAAAATTGTCTACAGATATAGAAAATAGCCGGCTGTAAATTGTCGGGGTTCGATTCCACCTCGGTACAATTGTTAAAATAATAATGTCACATAGTTTACCCAGTTTTAAACATAAGCCTCTCCCATATGTTTCCTGAGCAACATTTTTTTTCGAGGAGGAAATTTGCACCCAGATACCCGTATTGCATGCAGGGTACAATACGGGTTATGTGGGGTTGTCGGACTCGACGACCCACTAAAACCTCCCCGGTGGCCGGCCTCAATGCATGTCAAAGGGTTCTAGGACCTCACGATAAACGCGCCAGAGCCCCCTCTCATGCGTGCACAGCAGCACATGCCACATTGTGCGGCTGCCCTCCTTGAGTCCGCTATCCGGGTTGGCCAGAGCCCTCACACCGACTACCCACGGAACCGAAAGGTCCTCTGTTTGGCAGGGGAAACCAATACTCTGCCCCCTCACGGGGCATGCGGCGCGGGGCAGCCGTTGCCTGCACCCTGCCGCCGCCTTCTCCGAGCGGGATCAGTCTTCTCCCGATCTCGCTCAGTGGCCTCTTTCCGAACCAATATGGTCTCAAAGAAAGAGGCCACAGCAACCTACATTGAGTATGCGTCCTGTATCAATCAGTTGCAAAACCCTATAATAAGTCGTCTTTTCATCTAATATTTACATGTTCTGCATAAACCTTCATTACCTTATTCCTCCTTCCCCCTTCCACCACCGGACAAGCAGACGTACCGAGAAGTACCAGCCATACCTGGTCTGGTCGGCATACCACCTTGCCGTACCAAACGATTTGCTTCAACTTTTCTTGTAAGCACTAGTAAGGAGTGGAACTCACTTCAGTATGTTTTTCCAAACCAGTATAATCTCGGAGTCTTCAAGTCCAGAGTGAATAGGTTCTTTCTAGGCAAGCGTGCTCCATTTTCGATCGCACCATCACTTACCACCAGGTGAGGTAATAGTCAAGCGCTTGGCTATCGTCAATTAAAAAAATACACATATGCTTAGTCCAGGACTGAGTGTGATGATACCATGGTGCTCGTAGCTCCTTAGATTTGTGGTAGCTTCTCGCACTCTCTGTTGGAAACGTAGCCTTGACGGAAAGACGACTAAATAAAGGTTGCTATGATCGTTAGATGCGGGCTCAAGATCTTTCTGGAAATCTATGATCAGCAGTGGACGAATGTGGCTAATTATGAAAATGATAACGTAGAACAAAAATGCTCTGCCTTCCTGACTATACCTTATCGTAATTATGGCAGTTTTTCTTTTGTCGGTTTCGAAATGCGATGCTCATTGTCGAGATAATGGATAATAGGTCATCATTTTTACGGTTGTTTAATTGTACGGCTGTTATAAATGCTAATTTATTTTCCGTTTGGCACGATTTCCACTGACCAAAGCCTGTTTAAACATACATTATAGGTCTATAACGAGATTTGGAAATATAAATTAAACAGGATCATAATAATGTTTCGACAAAGTGCATGTGCGATACTTTCATTTATATATTGTACCTACACATACATTTTTGTTCCAATTAAAATTATTAAAGTACAATAAAAAATTTAATGTAAACGGGGTTACAAAGTGAAATTTACTTCATTGATATAATATGGTACGCACACATTTTTGAAGTGAAAACTTCTTTAGAGGCGCGTTGGACTTTTTTTGAGTCGAGAAAAAACCATTGAACTCGCAACACTGTTACCGTTACTGACACCTCTGTATGTAAGTATCTCGTAAACGTTCAAGTTTTCATTTCTGTCGGCACTTCTGGAGTGCCACTTTTTTTTTAATAATTTGATACGCTGCCCGTAAGCACTCCGAGAAATGGGCCCATATTGTAACACCATGGACGCCTGAAGACGGAAGGTGACGTCGGGGTCGGCCGAGAAAGCGCTGGCGGGACGATTTCGATACCTTTCAAAGAGGATAATAAGAGATAGGATAGGGATGCTTGGAGGGACTTGAGGGAGACCTTTGCCCAGCAGTGGGACGAGATAGGTTCGTAAATTAAATCAAAATGATAAATGGTATTGAGGCTAACGAAGATTGCTCGTATTTGAAAATGATGGTAAAAAGTTAAGACGGGCACAAAGGGTGACTTCTAGAACCGCTATAGTGACAAAAAAAACATTCGCCATTTTGGTACGCAGACACATGAGTCGAACTTGTTTTATTGGATTCAATTGTATCTACTGTTCCTTTAAATTATTTCATGTGTCATTTTGTGTAGCAAATAAATGATTATTCTATTCTATTCTATTCGTAAAGGACTAAAAGTAACTTTTAGAGATATTTTATTTTGCATTTACTGGTGTTGAAAAAAATAGAAAGTCAGCGAGAAAAGTGACCATATTCCCCTGTTTTGTATATATTTCTTAAGATAAGTAGTTGATGGATTATAAAATAACACTATGACTCATTGAATATGTTTTCACTCAGAACTTCATCATATATTTCAGGAGAAAAATATACGTACTCGTTTTATGGCAGAATAAGAATTAATTCATAATAATATATTCCCCGGCAACGGTAATCGGGTGCTGGCTCCCGTCCAAGACATAACAGTCTGTTCAATCTTTCCGAACCAAAGAATACTAGATATAATGTTAGGTTATAGAAAAACATTCACCATTTATGACACTAGAATAGAGTTTTTTAAATCTTATTTTAGCACTATACTCGTAGTTGTTAGTTTAACTTGTTAGTTTTCTGACGCATTGCGATCATGACCTTTGCTATAATTTGCTAAAAACAATTTTATGTTATGGTACAAAAGCAAGTTAGATTTTTTTAGCTAGCCTGAATTTTCCCACTGCTGGGCAAAGACCTCCCCCAACTCCTTCCACCTATCGCGATCCTTGGCAGATTCCCACCATTCCTTTTCGAATCCACTGAGGTCGTCGCGCCAACGCTTTCGAAACCAACCCCGACGTCGCTGTGCATCCTCCGGTACCAAAGGAGTTATGATGTTGGCCCATTTTTCCGGAAGCATTCGACTTACGTGCCCAGCCCAATCCCACTTGAGCTTCGCGGTTTTGTCTCCCACATCGGCAATGCCAGTTAATGAACGTTAGATTAAGAAAATAAATTAAATAAATATTGCTCAACATTTAACACAGCGCTATCTAGCCCCAAAATAAGTAGAACTTGTACTATAGGAACCAGAAAACTGATATAATATTTTTTTCATTCAAACATTTGTTCCGCTGCGGTAATTGAACCCGCTACCTCCTGCGTCTCAGCCGGCTATTTGCCCACTACGCCACGGAGAGGTGAATATGTTTAAAGTATGGTGATAAGTGGTATCTACAACCTCAGTAAGCTCTGTTTCCTGCACCAGGTTTCTGTTGAACCTGTATAACGGACACACAGAAACTCGCCTTAGACGCAACAGTTACGCTAAATGACATATAAGTCGCAAAAGAAGCTTGATATAAAATATAGTATATATCTTATGTAAACGTAGGTACTGTAATGTTAAAATGTTCATGGATTAGTTTATTCGAGAACTTTTTAAATTTTCGCGAACTATACTCATGTTTTTAAGACAAAACGGGTCTTTTCGTGCACATATTTATATCAAAACTAGTTGACCCGCCGAACTTCGTACCGCCGTGACATGCATATAACGCGGGCTGACTATACACTTCACCCTGGTAGAATTTTCAATTGTTATTCCCGGCCATCATTACTAACCCGATTTTTTTATATACATGTATTTACAACCATACTTAACCATAAACAAAATTACGTTTAGCTGTCATTTGCGTTTTGTTATTCCATGTAAGATGCGTTTTTGTTATACCACGTTTTATAGTGACTTTGTATTCTCTTTGACGTTTTATGTCACGTCACACGGGAACGTGGTCGAACAGGATAAAAAGTAATCTATGTCCGTCTCCTGGTTCTAAGCTACCTCCCTACTAATTAATAGTTTGCGATGCTCTTAAAGGGCAAACATGTATAAAGTGCCATTACCTAGTTTCTAAGACCTTATTGTACGATATGTACGTACACTTGTTTATAATAAATATCTTGTATCTTGACTCATAAAATATGTATAAATAAAACAGAGCTACATAAATAATTTGGCTGCCATTTCAGTAACCTTTACTGTCAGTAAGTGTGTTCATAAACACGATAACTTGGGTAAATATAACTTCTTCGCACACAAGTTCATTTGATATTTTTACGATAAGCTTTCCCGTTATCATAATTCGAGCAAGTAAAATTAATAGAATAGTTTAATGAATAAAAAAGCGGCCAAGTGCGAGTCAGACTCGCCCATGAAGGGTTCCGTAGCAGCAAGTAACATAATATAAAAGTTCTTGTAGTTTTGTTTGTTTGTTTGTTTTAATACTTTATTGCACAAAATATAAATTACATGTACGAAAGGTGGACTTAATGCTAATAGCATTTTCTACCTGCCAACCTCAGAGGTAACAAACAAGGTTGGCATGCTAACTTATAACAATATTACTGTTAATTAACAAACAAAAGAAACACAAATAACAATAAGCTCCAATCACAGTTATAATAAATACATAACCCTACTTGATATAACAATAATAATATAAAAAATATATAATTAAATGACAAATATAACAAATATATATATATATATATATATATATGTATTTATCTATATAAAACAAAAAAATACTATTATATACTCGGTATTACACATACTACTTTCCATATATTGTAACAGCTAGTGGAGGACTGCAAGAAATGACTGTAGGTTGAAGGCTCTTTGGAGCGTGTGTCAGATTGGGGTAACCTTAATCTGGTTACCTTTAACCCAACCAAGACGCAAGTCTGTGCGTTCACCACAAAGAAGGCCCCTTTCACAATAGCTCCACGGTTCCAGGGCATTCCTCTCCCCGTCTCGGCGAGTATAGGGATTCTGGGAGTCGAAATTTCTAATGAGGTCCAGTATGGGAGTCACTTAGAAGCAAAAGCTGTGCTCACCTCCAAAAAACTTGGAGTCCTTAACCGTGCCAAACAGTATTTTACGGCACAACAACGGCTATTGCTGTACAAAGCGCAAGTTCGGCCGCACGTGGAATACTGTTCCCATCTTTGGCACGGAGCTCCAAAGTACCAATTGCTTCGTTTTGACTCCCTTCAGAGAAGAGCCATTAGAATAATCGGTGATCCCAAACTCGCCGACAGGCTGGAACCGCTGAGTCAACGCCGTGACATCGGATCGCTCAGTGTATTCTACCGCCTGTATAATGGGGAATGTTCTGAGGAGCTATTTGATCTCATCCCGTCGTCGAGATTTTACCACCGCACTTCTCGACAACGCAATAAAGCTCATCCACATATAATCGACAATTGGGTATCGCGCACCACACGCTTCACGCGATCTTTTCTACCCCATACTTGCAAGATGTGGAATGAGCTACCATCTGAGGTTTTCCCATTAGACTACGACATGGCACGCTTCAAGAGAAATGTAAAGAGGTTTCTTCAGTGTAGGGAACGCATCGACAATACCCCGGGTGTTGCCGGTGTCAATAGGCGACGGTGACCACTTACCATCAGGTGGGCCGTAAGCCTGTTTCCCCACAAATAACATAAAAAAAAAAAAAAAAAAAAAAAGACTAGTCTGAAAGCCGGTTTACTAGGTAGTTCGTTGTAATTTTTTTTGTATTTGAGTTGATTGAATGAATGGTAAATTGCGGTTTACGATTTATGACGCATTAAAAAAATCTACTTACTAGAACTCGTTCATACTAATTTTCGGTGGATGTTTGCACCATATATGTATATGTACATCATATATGTTTTTAAGTTTTATCATTTTTTTATTTTAGAAGTTATAGGGGACGAGCACACATTTTACCATTTGGAAGTGTCTCTCGCGCAAACAATTTGGTTTAGAAAAAAATGATATTAAAAACCTCAATATCATTGTTGAAGACCTATCCATAGATACCCCACACGCATGGGTTTGATTAAAATTTTTTTTTTGAGGTTTAGTTCTAAGTATGGGGGACCCCCAAATTTTATGAACCGCATTAACGGTTCATAGAATACATCTACATACCAAGTTTCAATCTACATACAGACAGACAGACATGACGAATCCATAAGGGTTCCGTTTTTGCCATTTGGCTACGGAACCCTAAAAATGCGTGTGTCGTGGAACACTCGGTTGGAACGAAGTTCCTTTCGTTGTGTATGATGATTGAAAAAAGAATATTAAATTAAATATTAATATAATTATTAATATACTTACATGCTTATACTTATACTATAAAAAATAAATAGTAAAATAGTAATATGAGTACAGAAGATCAATTGTGTTTTTCAAACAATCGCGACCACTGTTGGCGTAACATACAAAAACGGTACACGCGGTAAATACCTGTTTAAATCAGAAGATTAATTGCTGAGAGTGAGGCTTAATTATGAACATCAAAAATGCTTGTTTGCAATTTTAATAGTACAACAAATTCATTTTTATGTAAATTAAAAACCCCAACTCCCTCTTTTGCAATGGAGATTAAAAACTTACATCGCTATAATCCATCCAAGTTAAACTAGTTTTCTATTTAAAAAACCGCATCTGAATCCGTCCATGCGTTTGGGAGCTACGATGCCACAGACAGACAGACACACAAACAGAGACAGAGACATCTATTTTTTAGTTTTTTTATGTTATTTTGGGGAAATAGGCTTACCGCCCACCTGATGGTAAGCGGTCACCGTCGCCTATAGACACCGGCAACACCCGGGGTATTGTCGATGCGTTCCCTACCCTAGAAGAAAACTCTTTACATTTTTCTTGGAGCGTACCTAACATGTCCCAGTCTAACGGAAAAACCTCAGATGGTAACTCATATGTGTCAATTGTGTAACATCCCTTTTTTGCGTCGGAATTACGAATAGAATTCTAACCAAGTCCAAGTTTGGATGCTTGTTAGTGCAACGTTTGATGTCAGCTCAAAGAAGATGTCTGAAGTTAAAATTACGAGAACTAAGGAATAACGCAAAGGAAAAAAAACATTTACGTTGTAGATAGCTCTACTGATCCAGCGGGGGCTATTTAAATACGGCGAAAAGATATCGGATCGGTCCGACAGTTTTTTCGGATTCGATTTTGAATCAGAGAATGCTATTTTGTAAACTAATCGTATCCGAATCCGTGTCTGAAAGGTATTCGACCCTTATGGTCAATCCGAAATCTATATATTTATAGAAGAAAGTAGTGTTAGTTACACTATTTATAACTCAAGAACGGCTAAACCGATTTGGCTGAAAATTGGTGGGGAAGTAGCTTAGAACCAGGAGAGGGACATTGAATACTTTTTATCTCGTTCATAGAACCAGGAGATGGACATATGATACTGTTTATCCCGTTCTTAGAACCAGGAGACGGACATAGGATACTTTTTATCCCGTTCTTAGAACCAGGAGACGGACATTGGATACTTTTTATCCGGTTCATAGAACCAGGAGACGGACATAGGATACTTTTATCCCGTTCGACCGCATTCCCGTGTGACGTGACATAAAACTTCAAAGAGAATACAAAACCACTATAAAACGTGGTATAACAAAAACGCATCTGACATGGAATAACAAAACGCAAATGACAGCTATACGTAATTTTGTCTATGGTTAAGTATGGTTGTAAAATTATGGCCGGGGACAACATTGACAATTCTACCAGGGTGACGTATATTGACAGTCCGCGTTATATGCATCTTAAGGCGGTACGAAGTTCGGCGGGTCAACTAGTAATTTTATAATAGCGATTTAGATCAGAAATATAATCTGAAAAGAATGTCGTACCGATCCGACAGCTTTCAGACGTCTTAAGATAGCCCCGAATATCACCACTAGTTACGTTCAATTTCACGCGACGACGATATAAACGGACATTTCCCTTCACTCGTCAATTTCCCAATGGTCACCTTAATACACTCTGCCACTTAATATGGAATAGGTTTCTTTTAAAAATAGACTTTGGAGTATCGACTCATTATTACCGTTCTCACAGATGGGACTGAGTGGCCCTAGTCCATCTTTTATAGTTTAATAGGCCTTTTTCTAAAGGTAGGGTTTTATACGAGTCCCTCATCGGAAGAATGAAATATAGCGATGAAATAATAATATTACGTCAATGCAAAAGAAACTAGTCCGTTCAAGTGAAAGTGGTGCGCTTACCAGTATTAAGTTTTTATTTAAATAGATTTTATTACAAATACTTTTTGTAACATTGCTACTCTCTAAAATTCAATTATTTTTCAACTCGATCAATCCAAAAAGCCAATTGTATATATTTAAGTTGCTATGTTAAGCATTCGTTGATTTGGTGTAACAATAACGTGTAATATATCTATCGTACGGAAGTCTTGGCAATCTATTTTACGTTAAGCACATTTGTTTACACAGGTGAAACTGGCGGGTTAAAGTTTTGTGCCGCTTGTGTGACAAAACCCAAAAGTAAAGTCTGTACAGCTGCGCCTATAAAACCTTTGCCCCAAACATAATAGCTTAACTCCGAAGTAAATGTAAACGACTTTGTTTTATTTGTTTTTCTCCTTACAAATTTATTTTGTACTTTTTGGCTCCTTATTTTGTTGTTTTTATAAATAGCTGGGTTTAATAGACTGGCACATTAAGTTTGTATTATAATACACTAACGACACGCCCCGGCTTCGTGTAGCTGCAATTTATTATTTTGATGTATTTCATAAAGTTCGTTTTTTCACGACTTGATTACAATACATTGGATTTTCTCTACTTTTTATAATAGATGTAAGTATTATGCAAATAAATCTTCAGGTAAAATTCTAATATAATTATAAAAATCTAGTGTCATGGTTTTTGTGGTCGCACTCCTTCAAAACGGGTGATTTTAATTTTTTTGTATCATTGGTAGGTATGAGAATAAGTAAATAATAATAAATAAATAAATATTGCTGGACATTTCACACAGCGCTATCTAGCCCCAAACTAAGCAGAGCTTGTATTATGGAAACCAGATAACTGATAAAATACTTATATACTTTTTTTTTGTAAATACATACTTATAATATATAGAAAACATCCAGACCCGGAACAAATATCTGTAGATCATTCAAATATTTGTTCCGCGGCGGGAATCGAACCCGCTACCTCCTGCGTCTCAGCCAGCTATTCACCCACTGCACCACGGAGATCGTCAAAAAAAAATAATAAGGTCGTAAAGTATATCGTTTTTATCATATTTCTAAGCACAAAATCCATATCATTTAACCATCTTCGTTTATTGACATGAAGTGTCGCGTCACTGCAAGAGTATTTTATATAGTTTTTATCCCGAAGTTCCCACGGGAACGAAAAATATCGCTTGCGAAGCCGCAGGCGGGACAGCTAGTATAATCTGTATGATAATGAAAACCATATCAAAATCCATTGATCCGTTTAGAAGAACTAAGCGAATAAACAGACAGACTCCGACAGCGACTTTATTTTATAAAATTTTTGAATACATTAGTTATGACGCGTAACCATCCACTTGTTGATTTTTAATTAGATATTAAAAGTCTCGCCGAACATTTGCATTGATCGGCTATACTCGTACTTATGCGTGAATGGCATGTTTGTTTTTGCAAATACTACAAACATGTCTGCCAACCTGTCAAGTGGAGTGACGCCATGAGACCATAACTACGGGATAGATTTAGATAGATGAAAGAAAGAAAATAAAGTGTAAACATTTATTCAGTACTAGCTGATCCAACAGACGTTGTTCTATCTTAGATATGTCAAAAAATATCAGGGAATGTAATGTATCCAGAAGATGTGTCAACGGGAAAGAACAGCTGTCTGCTAAACTCACATTCATCAAATTGTCGTTAAATTTTCTGAAAACATATAATTTTCTTAACTTTGCTATCCATATTGTAGGCTTAGCTCAATATCAGGATTCGTAGGAAAGAAGAACGCCGAATACTTAATAACTTTTTATTTTAAACTCATGTTTAAGCTTACAATGTACCGTGTTCGAAAACAACCAAGATAATGTGTAACTGTCTAAAAGTTTTAGTATAAAATCGCCCGATGCGAAGATCTCACCGATTGGCCCACGTGCCCACGTCATTTTGCGTTGACCAATCACTGAGTTCCAACTCGAAAGCATTGCTGACAACATTTTAAAAATAGTTGCCAGCTTTAAAATAATATCGAGTAAACAAATTATTTAATCGACAAAGCATACATAACTATAAAAATGTATAAACCCTAACATTATGAACCCTCTACAAAGTATTATAAAACTTAAAAAAAAAGATGAATGAAATGAAATAATAAATTAATTATTATATTTATCAACCGATCCATCTGTGTTAAACGATATTAGCAGCGCGCATTCTGTCAATCCCTGACAGTTATTTCAGTTATGTCTGCTATACTGACAGTTATGTCAAAAAACTGACAGTTATATAAAATTAACATTGTCGTTAAGTTTTCTTAAATTTTCTAACGTTCCGCTCAACTTCCTTAATTTTTTCTCTCATCAGAATCTTCTCCTGATAGTAATAAACACAACAAAAAAGAAATAGCGAAATTGTTCCATCCGTTGACTCGTGATGCGGCTTAAAGCGGATTTTAAGCGGTTTTCCCCAATTTAATATAAAAAAATAAATCTCGATAAAATAATTTAACCCAAAAATACAGAAATAAATCAAAAGAAAAACTAAAATAACAATTACTCATTACAATCAAAATACTCAAGCTAGGCAACATAAATAAATAAGTGACGAGTTGTTAACTCTACGAAGTTTCAATAGAAAGTGAGTCAGAGTTTTTTTTTTCGAATGGACTAATTTAGCTGTTGGCCTCTGAGGCCGTTGCAGCTTAACCGAACTTTTGGAGAGCGCAGAAGGCGCTCAGCTCTGTAAGGTTTAATGAGGCAACTAGAGCGAGGGCACCACTTAGGTACTAACCTCGGCTTGGGCTGTTGCCAGGATGAGGATAGGAGAGAAACGCCTGGGTACGTGCTTGTACGTTGTATAGGCGGCGACTGAAGGGACTCGTCGACCTCGCCGACGAGGTCGGTGTATCTGTGAAGTGTTTGCTCTGTCTAATGTAGATGACTCAAAAATCTCTAGCGGAGGTGATTTCGTCATCCGGGTATCCGAGAACGTGTCTCGGACGACAGAGGGAGTGAGTCAGAGTCAAGCGAACACCGCCTTTTTAGGGTCCGTTCACACAGACCGGTTCAGAGAGGAGAGTAGATTCTTATCAGTTTTTAATATTTGTAGTAAGTTTTATTTTTGCATGTGCACTGTTTTTGTCATTAAGAATGTTTGAACGCGTTTGGTGTGAAATAATAAGAGGCGCTGACCGGCTCCGATCGCGTACTTTTTCTCGTTCGCGCAGCCTTTCGGCTCCGATTGCGTGCTCTCATCCGCTTTCAGATCGCTTCCAGCCGGTCTATGTGAAATAGTTGGCGGCTCCGCTCCGACCAACTCCAAGTGTATACGATCCGGTCTGTGTGAAAAGAAAAATGCGCGGCGATGCTCTTCGAGCCGGTCTGTGTGAACGGACCCTTATAGTCGTTCGTTGTGTAGGCGTTGTTTACTAACGATTTCTTGTTAATAATATAGATCGTAGAAGGGATGTTATATACATATACAGATTATGGATATAATGGATTTCGATGTCAGATAGTGGCATTTAGGTGTCTGATCATGAGGCTCAATGTTATCAATTCAATTCATTTATTCAAATTTCAGATGTCAAAGATTCATATAGTTGTTAGTAAAAAAAAGAATAGAAAACTGAAATCAAACATGTCACATGGGTTAGTACAAAGTATAGGCACAATAAAACAAACACAATTCAAATAACAACAATAAAAGTTTTAGTTTAAGTCCCTCACTCAAGCCCTGAGCCAATAGTCTCTCACAAAGACTATTCGATCAGAACCCGATTGAAGGACTTCATAATCGGTAAGTCGTACTTGTCTGCAATGGCTTGCAGGGTGGTGTTGGTGCTGCCTCGCACTCTACTGAGCAGCGAGGCAGTGCGGATGATGGCGTGGAACCCATTGACCCGCGCCTCAGCAAACATGTTCGAAGCGCTGCAGAAGCAAGGCAGCCCCACCAACATCCCGAATCCCTTATTATATTGTACACGCAGTGCACTGAGTGACTTTTTGAAACAGCTGACCCACAGGCTGCTCGTTTAGAATGATTGGTAGTAGGCTTTGAAGAGTGTGATTTTAACCTGCCTACGGGCAAACCTGCGCGCCAGCATATTACTTCTAGCCGCCAGTGCTCTGCGTTCCCTTTCTATGTCATCATGGTCGTCAAGGTCGCCAGTAATGTAGTGTCCGAGATATTTAAACTTATGTACGCGTTTTAATACGGTTCCATTTAGTTTAATTGCTGGTATTGACGCTGGAACTTTACCAGCGGCCTTGAAAACCATGAACTCACTCTTCTTACTATTATATACCAGGCCATGTTTGGCAGCGTACTCCTCACAGATGACTAGCAGCCTCCTAAGAGCCCCGACCGTTGGACACAGCAGCGCCATGTCGTTATCGTTACGTGTAATTAGTTTTGTATAAATAGCGTTAAATTTCACAAACAGAGAATACTAGTAAATCATAAATTAACGATTAAAATTAATATACTAAGCATTCAACTAAATGAATACATAAAATCATTAATTAAAATGTAAATACAGATTAATATGTAGTACTCCGCATAATCCTAAATAGTTATCTGTTAGGTTGATATGACAAATCAAATAATTACTTCCTGTAGATGAGTCAATTTATAAATTCTGCTAATTAAATTATAGACAGCTAATACCGTAGTTAAGCCAGAGTATAAATGAATCCCCAAGTTAAACGATTTGAACATAAATCGCGAACGAGCCGCTGGCCACAGTATCGGTGGCAAGGCAAGTGGCCGCTATCGGCCGCACATGTCCGGAGAATCAAAATCGAATCATATTAACTTTATTTTGGAACAAAAACATGGTACAAAAATACTGGAACATGAAAGTATTCGCAGAAGTTATAAACTGTGTCGCGAACACTAACGCCCCCTCCAAGTTTTTTATTTACAATTATTTTTAATAAATTATACAAGTTAAGCATTCGAGATTATGTGTGCGTATGTGTATGAGTTTATGTGTATGTATGAGAGGATGTGTTTGTGTGCGTGCGTGTGTGTGTGTGTTTGTGTGTGCGATGTTAAATCTATACAAAGCGTATGTAAAAGCGTGTGAACTGCTACCCACTGATGGCGGTGGCTGGCAGTGACTCGGTTGCGTGGAGCCTAAAGGAGGAGAGGTTTTCGGTGTATTTACCATTCGATATAATTATTTATATAATACAGTTTTAGACAAAACAGAATAGTGCTAGGAGGACTTAATGCTGATAGCATTATCTACCAGTCATCCTGGTCGTGCTAAAAGAAGTATGTATTTGATACTTTTAATAAAAAAAAATAACTTGCCAACAAGATCTGCACTGGCGTCCCGCATAGGGGTGTAATAAGCTTACCCTATTCAATCAAAGTAATCACTGAATTAAAATATATTTCTACTGAAAAGCCAGCATTGTATTTTACACAAATAATAATGTTTAAATAAGTACAATTCACAATATCCGACATTCCCTTAAACAAAAGAACCGAGTTTAATTTGGTACCTATTCAAATTCATTAATCATTTATTTATTCAAATCACAAGGACTATTTTGATATGTCTATTTCGCCGCCTGTTCCTTCGTGACCAAGCCAGAAAAGAATGAGACAAGAAAAAAGGCTGGTTATGATTTTAATAGATTCTTTTACCTACCCATATTTTCTGACTGATTTGATATAAATTCTAATATAATTTTTTTTACCCCCAGTGTTATGTAACTGTAGTAAAACAAATTGGCTATTTGTATGTGATACCTTTGTATTTAGGTACTTTTATTTAAACCAATAAATAATTTTTCCATATAACAATAAGTACTTACAAGAACCTTATCAAAATTAAGGCTACAGTTTGACGTAACTAGTATTATTATCCTAAGTTTTCTACTCCTATCTTGTTACATACAGTTATCCTATACCTGCGTAGGTAGTACGAGCAAACAGACCTTATTTGAGTTTCTAGAATCTTCGAGTTTTTTCCAATAGTTTCTACTTAACCCTAATCTCTGAATCTGAAAAATTCAGGGAATTGAAGTGAATTTTACTAACTCAAAGCAATACTTAGAGACTGCACGGCCTCCATACTATGATTCCCAGCTCCTGAAATAATAAATGAATGAAAATTCTTTATTGCAAAAAATAAAAATAATCTGTGCACAGGCGAACTTAACGCTAGATAGCATTCTCTTCCAGTTAACATTGTGTAATGTGGACAAACAGTTATTGTAGGTGGTAGTGAATATTTTGAAGTAAAACTTCTTTACGCACGCTTGACTTGGAGAGTAAGCTGGTGAATGCGTTACGAAAAGTGCAAACTGAAGTTGAGAGTTACGTTTCGTATATTTTTAAACGTTAATGTGCGAGTGCGCATTGCGTCTGTGCAGAATGAACATAGACTGATCGACCTACGTATGGACAATTTTTTAATTGAACAATTTTGTAAATTAATACTATGAAAAAGAAGTTTTATTTCAGTCTAAAGTGCACTCGTTTTTTTAAAAAAGTGGCTCGCTAGGGAGCTCGGGTCGATTACCTTCTGATTAACACAGGTGCTTTCGGGACATGGCTGCTTCGCAAAGTACCTGTACGGGATCAGATGGAAATCGACGATGGAGTGCCATCACTGTGGCGCCCATGAGGACACAACACAGCTTTCGCTGGTGGTCTGGGGTTCCTGGGCAACACATCGCGGAGCGCAGTCGAGGCTATGCTTGACAGTGCTGGAGCCTGGGATGCCGTTGTCACCTTCTGTGGAGAGGTGATATTGCAGATTGAGACTGTGGAACGTTTACGAGAGGAGGACCCTTTCGCTCACCCGTGCCGCAGACGGACTGGGAGAAGGTGAAGACAGTTTCTTCGGCCGATGGGGACCAGCAGGGGGTCAAAGATTTATAAGTTTTTATAAAATCCTTGCGAGATTCAATTCGGGGCGAACCACTAGTAGGTACCTATCGACTATACCTCGTCATAGTTATTATTATTTTTTAACTTGTTTTTATTGATTTTTCATATTTTTTATTTATGTTTTTTTATTAAAACTGGTATTTATCGCGTCAGTCATAGCACAACAGTCTCGGTCTGACCCAGGGATCATGACCATGACTGTTGCAACACAGCCGAAACGTCGGAATAACAAATAAAAAGGTACATACGCGATAAATACCCGTTTTAATCAATAATTATATACCTCGTCAATTCGTAAACGCGTGGATCATCTAAATTCAGCATTCGGTCCCGATCTCGGCTTAGCCACGCGTGTTTATTTATTACTCATTCAATCATGCATGACGACGTTGCTATCTTTGAGTGGTCAATGGTGTGAGAAAGGTATTTTGGGTAAGGATTTATTTTCAATTTCCGACAACTTGATGATGGTACGTCGAGATAATTGATTATTTTGCAGGCCTTTCCCTCATATTTCTTAATGATGCTTAATAAAACTTATTTAATAAAGATAAAGATACATTTATTTACTTATACATAATGTCTAAATGTCATAATTAAGTGTGTATCTTTCAATTATATTCTGCCATATATGCAAAATTACAAAATGCATGCAAATTACAAAAATACAATAGAAATTATCAAATTTAAAGTTATTAATTTAATATACAATCATCATAAAAAGGTATAGTATAGTGAATAAATACAATTAACTTTAAATTAGGTATATAAAAATTCAATGTCAAAAATAGCCCTAAAATTATAATATGCACTCTAGAAATTCCTGAATAAGTATTCATTTCATCACTATATATAGTTTAAATTTAGATTTAAAAAAATTATCACTGTGCATTTTATATGCATTTGGTAATTTATTGTAAATACGTATCGCCATACAGACTACACTTTTATGTAACAATGCTGTTTTGTAACTAGGTGTAAATAGCCATCTCGTCTGTTTCGTACTACAATATCAGCCATACGTGGAAATAGATGAAGATTTTTTCATACAAACATTGCTATTTCCATTATATATAGGGACGGAGGTGTAAGAATTTATTATTTTAAAAAGGGAAAAATAACAAATTTACCATAAGTATTTTACTATTTAGATAAAGTTAGTGAAGACTGTGTTAATTTCATTACAAAATACCTAGTACAATTCAACATGTCAGATCAGCATAATATATTTTTTATGATATTATATATAAAGTGTTACTGGCGGTCATATAACCACAAATAAATTCCCGTGAAAATGCTTCCGCGCATAAATTTGAAAACTTTCAACACGTAAATACCAGAGCTCAAAAATTCTCTTAATGGATTTCCAATCCATCAGCGCCAAAGCCGGTTATAGCAATCGGATAGTTTACATTCATTCATTCGATCATTCGGTCATTTACTTCACTCGTTCCAGACTATTGCCGAGGAACTGTTAGGAGTTCGTTTTAAAATATGCATCTTGGACTTTAAACTACTCAGTTCCTATTTCAGTAAAACATTTAGTTCTTTAAAGTACCTGATGTAACGACTCAATTAGTTTTGAACTGTGTGGCTCCGAGCCAACTTCACAAATGTGTTGCTTAAAAAAATCTGCTCTTGTTGTACGTTCAAATAAGTATGTTGGAATAAAATTGAGAGAATGGAAAATAGTATTGTGATGAAGTGCTAAAGTTGCCTAACTATTCTTGCTACTCGCCTCACTTTGTAATTTTTTTTTTTTTTTGTATGTTACCTGTATTTTTCTGTTGTGTATGTTCATTGCGGTCTTTTATTTTGGTCCGAAACCCTAAAAAGAGTCATCGAAATGGCGTGATCAATAGTATATAAATATAATTTTCGCACCACTTGGATAACTATAGACCGGAAAACTACCTCAACTTATGCTGAAAATACACTCTGCTAAACAAAGAACGTGATTTTTTACGTATGCATCAAATAAGAGAATAAATAATAATAATCTAGACCTTATCAAATAAGTCTTGTTTTTTTAACTTTGAAAAATGAAAATGAAAAATATTTTATTTAGCAACAAAAAGCACACCTTATGATTAATAATTTTAAAACAGATAATATAAAATGAACTTATTGTTGAGAGGGCTTAATAACTAAAAGGTTTAGTCGGTGGTCTTCACACCAAGCCTGTATCATGAAGACCTTACTTTTTACTTAGAAAACTTTCGTGATTGATTTCAATCATTATTATAAATACGGGATTTATCACGTACCGTCTTATCGGTGTTTCGACCGACAATGTTTCGGTTCAATTCGTGAACCTACATCAGGGTGAGTGCGATCCGCTCCGAATAACGTCTCGCCTCGCACTGCGCGCCACTGCTCTCTGCGCGCGAGTGGACGGGCGGGGTGGTGGGGATTAGGTCAACGAAAGCACAGTGCGTTGACCCGCTGTGTCATCATCATTATCATCACTGCTGCTCTCTTCTGTAGTTCTTGGTACAGGCAAACACACAACACTAACTATGTCTCTACCAGGTTCACTCACTCTTCTGTCACTTACATCATGAAGACATGGCCTCCAGGCCGGCGGTAGAACCCATCCTCTATCCCTGTTAAAGTTCGGCACACGACTTATTTCTATCGCCTCTCGGATCTTGCGAGGAACGAAGAACTTCTCTCTCGCTAAAACCCGGGCCTTGTCGAAACGTATGTAGTGCGTCGAATCAGAATCTAGGGAATGTTCCGCCACTGCAGAACTGTTTGAATCAACATTCTTCATTGCACGTATGTGTTCAGTCAAAACACGGATAAGACGGTACGTGATAAATCCCGTATTTATAATAAAGACCTTACTTTGTTCAAAAACTAACCGTGACATAAAGTTCGTGGGTACGCTAGCCGTAGCGTACGTAGCGAACCTAAATTACCTACTTCTTAGAAATATACTGTATGCTTCTTAGTTATATAGGTACCTAGTAGCTACCGGTCAACTCGCTGACTATGTTGTAGGGCGTAACGTTCAAAAAGACGTTTTAAGTTAGCAACTTTTTGTATTTTTCAAAGACAGAAAAACAATACGTTTTTTAATTTGATGTTATAAACTGTTATTAGACCATGGTCTGAACAACGTTTGTTCTGGGAAAACAGTGATTTAAAGGACACCGTGTATACTTACTACAAATAAAAAAAGGGAATATTCTAAGCGATTGATTATTTTCAAATACTCTTCCATAGTAGTTCTCAAACGACTTAAAACGAATACAAGTCAGAAAAGTTGTAAAATAGTTTTTCTAACCATTTGTAACTCGCTCACATAATGCCCTTTCGTAAGCGATTGATTATTTTCAAATACTCTTCCATAGTAGTTCTAAAACGACTTAAAACGAATACAAGTCAGAAAAGTTGTAAAACAGTTTTTCTAACCATATGTAACTCGCTTACATAATGTCCTTTCGTTACTCACTGAGATTAGATGCCTCCATATCCCTTTCTAGAGTGCTATTTGTAAAAGTGAATCAGAATCGTCACATTATTGGTAAGAGATTGCGATGCTGATGAGAAAAAGAGGTCTTTGATCGGGATATGTCAAAAGAATTCTCTATTTTTTGACTTTTATCATTATATCGCACTCCACTCGAGTATCTTTCTACCCACTGCTACCACAGCTTGATAAACTTGAAAATTTTCTGAATAAAAGTGTTATTGAGTGTTTTTAAATATGTTGATGTTTTATTGAAACGAAAAAGAACATTACTTCCAGACCAATTTTGAACTCAGTAAATAACATTTCAGACTGGCACAGGATCGGGAAAAATGGCAGAAACAAAGAGAGGCCTATGCCCAGCAGTGGGTCGACACGGGCTGAAAATGATGATGATGAAATAACACTTGGAGAAAAAATAGTTAGTCATCATCCCTACCAAAGACTTAATAACTGTTCCAAAAAGAACTTAAGAAATGGGTCTACTCTGCCGTTCATCATCAGACAAGTTATAAATCTCTGTAGATCCCTATAGATGTCCAATTAAGATATTTTCCGGCTATTTCTGGGGAAAGCTCTGAGAAAAGAAGAAAATATCGAACTTAATAAAGTAATAGGTCAATGTGCTGTACGTGACCGAGCTTAGCAAGAACCTGGCGCGGTGGGGGAACTAAAAACGCGTACCGATTGAAGTATTTCAAAGTTAGAGTAGCAAAAATTGCCATAAATTAAAGTGAGTGGATATGAGCTGAATATGTTAATAATGATGCCCGTTTTACATAGAATAACTTCAATATAACGATTTTAAAGCATATTTTGGTTTGAAAGTATAAAACACTAGCTAACCAATCCGCAGCTTTGCACACGTAGTTTTTCCATAAAAACATTATTCTCCTTTGCGCAGTTGAATAAAATTTTACCTATGTGTCTCAAAGTGAATGTACCTTACAAATGGTGAAAGAATTTTTGAAATCGGACCAGTAGTTTTTGAGTTTATTCAATACAAAAATGCAGACAAAAATACAAATCTTTCCTCTTTATAATATTGGTATAATATATAGACTAGCTAGCTTTCAACACAATGACGACCTCCGTGGCGCAGTTGGCGCATAGCCGGCTGAGACGCAGAGGGTTCAATTTCCGCCGCGGAACAAATGTTTGCATTATCTACAGATATTTGTTCCTGGTCTGGATGTTTGTCTATATAGTTTAAGTATATATTGACAAACAAAAAGTATATAAGTATTCTATCAGGTATCTGGTTCCCATAGTACAAGCTCTCCTTAGTTTGGGGCTAGATATCGCTGTAACCAGCTATATTTTTTTTAATACGACGGAGGCTAGTTTATTAACAAATCACGCTTGCGAAACCCCGTCAGGATGCTTGTAACTTATCAACAATTCAACTAAACGCCGCCAGTTTTATTGTCGACTGCACCCTTGAAGCATTGCTTAGTGCCGAAGAATATTAGTACAAACAGACTACTAGGGGTCTTCAAG
Source organism: Philereme vetulata (assembly GCA_918857605.2). Lineage (NCBI taxonomy): Eukaryota > Metazoa > Arthropoda > Insecta > Lepidoptera > Geometridae > Philereme > Philereme vetulata. The sequence continues at coordinate 4,324,373 of OU975420.1, forward strand.
TCGCGAGAGAATAGGTTTCTTTTAGGTATGCGTGTACCATCGTAGACTGCATCATCACTTACGATCAGGCGAGAGCGTGGTCAAACGCAAGCCTATACATTATAAAAAAAAGACTGGAAATACCTCTAGGACCATTTTTTAAACATGATAGAAGTTCGTTTGACCACAATCTCACCTGATGGTAAGCGATGATGTGGTCTAAGATTTAGCATGAAGATCTAGAAGAAACCTATTCACACTTACCTTAAAGAGGCCCGGGTCGTATTTATTAAGAAAAACAGACGACGGTAAAGTGTTCCATACCTTAGCTGTACGCATCAAGAACGTAGAACCAAAATGGTGTGTGCGAATGGGTGGTATATCAACTAGGTATGGATGGTAATGTATTCTGTAAAAGATCGATAGGCTTGCAACTTTACGGCGGTGTTCGAGACTTTGGGTCTTAGTCTCTGCCATATGTTGCTCACCTATAAGCCTAAAAGCCCTACGTTCTATCGAGTCTAAGTTAGCAAGCTGGTATTTGACCGAACCATCCCAAAGGTGGCAGCAATACTCCATATCAGACCGGACTTGAGCTTTGTACAGACTAAGAAGCTGTCCTGGTGTGAAGTATCTCCTGACCTTGTTGAGGATGCCTAGCTTCATGGCAGCTGTTTCAGCCTCAAACTCGATGTATGAGCCAATGTTGCAAGTAGGCGTGAGCGAAACCCCAAGGAGCTCGAGGTGACCTTTTACAGATACCGGTATGTCTCGGAAAATAGGAACTTGGGAAAACTGACACTTTTTCACCGAGAAGAGACATGCTTGCGTTTTTAAAGCGTTGAATTTGACGAGATTGGCATCGCACCAGTCAGAAACGGCCTTGAGTGTCTAATTCAAACGCTGTAGCATCTCGTATCTCTGCTTCCGAATTTAATTTCCACGTTCTTGACCGATGTTTAGTTAAAAATATGTAAACGAGTTCGACAATGCTGAATTGCATTGTGGAAGTTGATTTACATAGAACTTTTGTATTATACCTTATTAGAATACTGGCTTGATTCCTGCGAATTCTAGAGATCTAGGGATCTAGAGTCTGATTGGTTTATTGATACGTAAAATTATTTAAATCATACGGTATCTATACTAATATTATACATTGGAAAGTACCTCTGTCAGTTTATTACGTTTTCACAACTACAACTCGTTAAAAAAGCTACAATTTAGACGTAATTTATTTTCGGTATTGTTATGTATTCTAAAAGGATCATTAAAAAAAACAACCAGTCTTGTTTCTTGCCTTTCTTTCCTGGCTTGGTCGCGAAGGAACAAGCAGTAAAATTGGGGTTACAAAGTGATCCTTGTGGTTTTAATGAATAAAATATTTTGACTTTGGCTTTGACTTTACACGACTTTTAACGGCTAGACCAATTTTGATGAAATTTGGTATATAAAGAAAGAAAGAAAATATAATTTATTACGCCAACCACTAATAACAATAATTTACAACACAAAAACAAAATACAGTACAACAAAAGATAACATTGATATTAGTTATTATTAGCCGCCACAAACAAGGTTTCAACTCAGCATTTTGCTATGTCACAGCATGGTAACATAGCGCTGGTCTTCCGTTGGAACCTTTGTGAATACACGAAAGTCTGCAAACACATACAAAAATAAAAAAAATATACAAGAAACATAATTAATATTAATTAGTGCGCTTAATGCCAAAATTTACAATAAAACCCTAAAAAATATTGCTAACAAGGAGTTACAGGATGGCAGGACAGTTAGATCAATCAGTCAATCAAATGCTTACGGGTGCCGGCACTATAGTTCTCAGTGCGACTTAATTATATTAAAAAAATATTAATACAAAAAAGTTATTACTCATTGGGAGAAGCTTTAAATGATGTTAATTTTAATGTGAATTATTTGAATTTTTTTCTATTTCTTATCATTTTTTATGACTTAACTTTTGTCTTTTTACAATACTGACAAGGCCTTTTTACAGCCGCAATTTGTAACTTGTAATTCTTTAATATATATTAATTTTATTTTGATAATTATTTTAAGTTATTTATTTTTATTTCGTTTAGTTACTTATAGATCTTTTGACATTCCGCAATTATTAGAATTTATCGTAACGACAAGGCTCCTTTACAGCCGCAATTTGTATTAATTTGTTTTTGACATGACATAGGTACCTACATTAATTACGAGTAAGATTTAGTATTGACATTGATTGCCTTATTTGACATTGTTTTGTTATGTATTAAATTGATATTTGTTTTAATTTTATTATTTTAAGTTGACATTCAATTATGTTGAATAACATAATTAGTCCCGATGCCTGTCTGTCTGAGTTACTGCAATGTTGATTTTATTGATGTATTCTAAATATGACGTAACTTAGTGTTCTTTAATGTACCTACAGTGGAAAATAAATGAAATGAAAAAACTGCGCCGCGCGCTTTATAAATATAACAATAAACAGTGCAGAACGAAAAAATAAATAATATACATAGGTATCTACCTAAGTGGTGGAAAATTGTGTGCTTTCCCGAAAGGAAGTACTAGAGTAATAAACCTATTCACTTGCCTATCTACTGCGAACTACCCTGATGAAGTCGAAAAAAATATAAGATAATTAGTTAGTTCCTATTTCATATAGATAGGCTATGATCTGGATTGGGATAAAGGCTGCTTTAACTGCGCAGAAGGAGGGTAGTATTTATTTATAAACCCTCCAAAATTTGACAAGCTAGTAAAGTATAAACTCGCTCGTAAAAATGATTGTTTGAACACTGTGTAGGAACATAACATATCTAGGATAAATAATTAGCTCATTGAAATATACATCTAAACCGACAGATCATGAAACAGTGTTTAATTACATTACAATACTCGGAAATAATTGAAACCTCACAATAATATACATGTTTTATAGAAAGGCAACCAGCCATCAGGCAATCGCAGGCGGCCCACTTTTAAGCCAACATAAATCCGTTCGTAGCCATTAAGATAAGTTGTTTTTGTCGACCCTTTTTGTGCTACGAATACATGCTGCGAATACTTATGTCTATGTGAGTAAATCTATCCAGGTATTCGATTCCAGTAATACATGGCTAGAGAATAATGGGTATGTTGTTGAAGTTCTTAGATCGCTCGATGGTCTCCGCATGGAATTTTAGCCGGGACTAACATCTTATTCTGACCTCTGCAGAGAAATGGGTGAGTGGCTAACGCTGACTGAAACGCAAGAGGTTGCGTATTCGATTCCTGCTGTAGAGTAAATGTTTGTATTATCTGTAAATATTTGTTAGGGTTCCAAATTCAAATTAGTTTGTTTGCACTTAAATATAACAGAATTAATCTAATACGCTATATCTAAAACTACTATTAGAAAAATATACAAATTATAATTATACATACATTTTTGAACTTACATACTGAGTTCTCGAAAGTCTCCCATAACAACAAAAAATATATTATTTGTAATCTTTGACTATCAAAATAGTGCCACGAAATGCATTTACCAAATAAAAGATAAATGCAAAAAAAAAAAACGGGATCGAAATATGTCCACAAAGACCTTTTACTAAAGGTGCCACTTGAACAGATGCCCCATTATGTTTTTTTTACTCTTCTTGAACCCTAATATCTCAGCAACCCCCCCCCCCCCCCCCCACATTTTTAGCTCATTTAGTCACACGAAAATTGCGCCATCACTACCTATAAATCGAATATAACGATGATCGAATAAACGCTTCGTAAGTTATTCGCGGACAAACAAACATACATATATACAACGCCGATTTGCCCAAGTTGAATTGGAGATCTCGCTTCGCTCGATCGATTTATGCAGTTCGATGTGTTTGTGGATGGCTGGAAGACGATCGAGCCAGTGTGTCTCGGTTAATGTGAAAGTATATAATATATGTATACTTATGTTAAGTTATTTTAAGTCCCTATTGTATAGGTATACATAATTATATACTCTCACAATAACCGAGACACACTCGCTCGATCGTCTTCCAGCCAGCCATCCGCAAACATATCGGACTGAGGATGGATGCTCTATTCTATTGTATTGTATTCATTTATTTCAGATAATCATAATCCATAACCACAATCAGAACAAATTATATCAAATCAAATTAAATTACGAGTATGTATACACGGCTACACATCAAGCTATACATTTCCAGTATAAGCTGACCTCTCATTCTACGAAAAGCCTACACAATGCGAGGTCAGCTTATACTGGAAACTTATAGCTTGATGTGTAGCCGTGTGTACAATCAAACAAATTAAATCAATATTAAATAATAATTAAAAAAAAATTTAAAATAAAAATATGTAAAATTGTGTATCGGTGTACGCACGTGCTGGAACAACACACCGGATGAAGTGTGTCCATATAGGGGCACACAACGCCCTGCCACAGTTTGTAGGATGGTGTTGAGGCTGGCTCGCGTCCTGCTCATCAAAGATGTTGTTTTCTTCCTAATGATGGCTTGAAAGCCATCAGTTTGATACTGAGCAAACATCTCTGAGGCACTACAAAAACAGGGGAGGCTCAACATCATCCTAAAGATATTGTTATACTGGACTCGTAGGGCATCCAGCGATTTTTGGTGTAGTTCAATTAGATTACCCGTTTACAGGCTCTGATAATATGCCTTGAAAGTGTGACTTTCACTTCGTCAGAGCACCGGGCGAATCTACGAGTCAGCATGTTACCCCCTAACCGCTAAAGCCCTACGCTCCCTTTCTATAGCTACATTATCATCCCTAAGATCGTCAGTAAGGTAGTGCTCCAGGTACTGAACACTACCTAGGTACCTATGTATACCCGGACGAGTTCCCACTATTTAGACATTCCTAGTACGGGGAATTTATGTATGTAGTATCTACATGTGTGTTATGTGGATGTACATTAAATATATATAATAGTATGGTTATTTATTTATGGCGACGAACCCTTCGAAGCACATAAGTATATAGTATATTCATGAGCTGCGCTCTGGACCTTTGCCATTGTTAAAAGTTAGAAACAAAAAATGGTCGAGTAAAATACTTGGTAACAGTTTAATCGAATCTCGTAATATTAACTCCAATCAACTTTCGAGCGCATTACGGCCTATAGACGGCATACATACCATTTGAGTTACGTAAAACATTGTATGATCATGCATCATAGACTTATCTCATATGATATCGCTTACATTACCGTGCGCTACTCGTCTACCGTAGCGCGCGGTAATATAGACGATAAACACTATTTACTTTGATCTTGTACCGCGCGGCTAGTAGTTCCGCGCGGTACCGCGCGTTCATACGAATTTAACCTTAATTGGACAATAAACTGCTAAAATTGTGTTGTATGGTCGTCAATAAAACATTTATCATGAATAACAGGGAGCGGAGGGCGTTGTCTGTAAGAGCAAACATGATTGCCCGCAGGTTTGCTCGTTGCTCCACTGATGTAAAAATCTGCCTATTCCGAGCCTACTGTACTAGCTTCTACACAAACAGCCTGTGGGTTAACTATACGCAAAGACAGTACAGTGCCCTACGCGTACAGTACAACAACGCGTTCAGGGTGCTGGAGGAGCTGCCCCGGTTCTGCAGCGCGTAGAGAAGTTTCTACAGCACCATGCGCAAGCGGTGCACATCCCTGGGGCGCAGAATTTGGGCCAGCTCCAACGGTATACTGAATGCGTTCTCAAACAGGTTCGACTATGAGTAACTAAACCATTATTGTATGGTACATGCGCAGTACCTATACTACCGCTACTTACCGCTTTTGATATCACTTTGTTATGCCATGTTGTACTAAACATTTGACATGTTTTTTTAAGTTTTTACTAACAAATATGGATCTTTGACATCTGAAAATAAAATAAATAAATGAATTACCCAATAAATCGAGTAGCATTTCATTCGCACACAAACGTTCGACAAGATTGCAATGCAGCACGGATTGTTATTTACTTCGATTGCCTGAATTGCCAATGTAGAATGTAATTCAACCGCTCTTTCAACCATTAAGTACGCACTGATGTTGTTATACGTTGCATAGTGTTCATCACCAGGGTGTAAAGCTTTATAATATCTTGCCTGTCGTCTTCAAAACCATCTACAGCACATTTGAATTCAAAACTAAACTTAAGCAGTTTTTGTTGAAAAAGTGTTTTTACTCCATTGACGAATTTTGTAAGGACAAGTCTCTATTTACCTGACGCAAAACTTTTATTTATTAAGTACTATTATTTGTACCGTTAATGTGATAAGTATATTTTTTTTATCTTTTTATTTGAAATTTATTATCAATTATCTTAAAATCTGACATTTTATTTAATTATCATGTAAATAATAACGTTCCATTGTTACCATTTTCAGTCATTCATCTTTTAGAATGAATTTCCTACATATATATATATATATATATATATATTTACCGTACCAAATATTCCGACACAATATGTGTATTGTTTGCGAATAAATAAAACTGAAACTGAACTGAAACTTTAAGTATTACTGTAATATGTAAGTTATGATTTGGATACAGAAGAAACCGTTGTAATAATCTAAAGACCGTAACAAACGATCTATAGATAGCTCAACTGCTCCATATCACTACCAGGCGGAAGTGTCCCTTTATGCGTTCACCCAGATAAGCGCCAGCTCTCGGATCACACGTCGCTTCGACCAGATGCCCAGAAATATTTTTTTTCATTTTAGATGTTGTTTTAAGTTATCGATAACATTGGTTATGTTATGACATGATCTAATATATAAAAATCTCATGTCACGGTGTTTGTGGTCGCACTCTTCCGAAACGGGTAGACTGATTTTAATGTTTTAATTTTGTATTTGGTAGGTATGAGAATAGCTCGTAAAGTATTTTTTCACCCTCCTACCCCCACCTCTCTTTTTTAATCGCGATGTTAGTTTTTTGTATGATTAATATCCATATAATTTAACCGTCGTTCATTGACGTGAAGTCATTCACATGAAGTGTCGCGTCACTTTGACAAGAGGGTTTTATATAGTTTTTATCCCGATGTTCCCATGGGAATGGGAAATTTCAAGCGTGCGAAGCCACGGGCGGGTCAGCTAGTCGTATAATTTAACATAAGCTGAAACATATGTTACTTGTTAACTACTTCTTGTTATCTTCAATACCATACAAGCTAAAGAACTACAAAGACTGTGAGAATTCTTTGTACTACTTTTAAGTAGGAGTTATCACCTACTGTGAAACATCTGAAGAAACACCTACAGTGCAAACAACTTTTCAAACACAACAATGTAGAACTTAATACAAAGTTCTTGGCAGCAGATCCGCTTAGATCGAGCGGTGATTCTGTTTAGAAATGACATTGAAAACAATTTCAATAGTAGATATATCCAGGATCTAGGGATCCCTTACTTTGTTTAAAAGTAACCAACTTTTCCTCAAGGTATTAAGGTTTCTTCGCTAAAAGTTTGCGAGGTAACGTGATGGTTAATTAAGATTGACTGTTTGGTTTGTGGTTCTAATTCAATCAGTATTTTTGTTTGAAGAGCTAAAGGTGATGTAGGTAAATCAAATCTACTAGGATCTATAGGAGGAGGATAAGTTGCTCAATATACACGAGGCTGTGGTTTGCAGCCCGAGCCGTAGGCGAGGGCGTAAATCAGCCGAGTGTCTAGTGAGCTAGTTGCTCACGAGTTTCATACGCACTTTTTCAGCACACTTGCGAGGAAAAAAACAAACATGTATTGCATAAATCGTTTAACTATTAAAACAATTGGTGAATGTACAATTTTTAAAACGATATTGGATTGTTTTTGATGGCAATTCCACAGTTTGTCTTACATTGGTACTTGCCACTTCTTTAGTATCTTCATTTACTTCTTGTGTAAATGTCGGCGACAAAGTTAAATCACACAAATTACTGGAAGGAGAAGGCACTAAATAACTCATGCTACGAGATATACATGGTTGTGGGTTACAGTACGTTTTGATATCAACACAATGTTTGAGCTTAACCTTCCTTCATAACATTCCATGTTTCACTTTTCAAGTCCCTTACTCGCAATAAGATCCCATTATATATTAAAACTTTAAAGATGATTTGACACTTTCGTATGTATTTTTGGCACGTAAGAATCCGAGATTAGAGGTATTTAAAGCATATACAACTTATTGCCATAGAAGAAAAGGACAAAATCAATAAAGGGCTGTAATGGTAAAGAAAGTTACTTTTCTATCACACTAATCCACACTAAAATTATAAATGCGAAAGTTTGGATGTTTGTTTGTTACTCAATCGCATTGTAACGGTTGTATCGATTTATATGAAGGATTATGACTTGGATTATTTTTACACATTAACTACTCGTGCAAAGCCGCGGGTGGAAGCTAATTATTTAATATTTAATGCATGTCTTTTTATTATCAAAACATTGTACAAACTCGTGAATGATTATGAAATTCAGTACTTGCGCCGATTATTTGACGACCTCCGTGGCGCAGTGGGCGAACAGCCCACTGCGCCGTGGAACAAATGTTCGCATAATCTACAGATATTTGTTCCGGGTCTGGTTGTTTTTCTATATATTATAAGTATGTATTTACAAAAAAAAAATATATAAGTATTCTATCAGTTATCTGGTTCGCATAGTACAAGCTCTGCTTAGTTTGGGGCTAGTAGCGCTGTGTGAAATGTCCAGCAATTATTTATTAATATTTTTTTACGGTTCTTACCAAGTCGTCTGCCCATCTTGTGGGTGGACGTCCTACGCTGCGCTTGCCGGTTCGACTTGGTAAGAACCGCAGGTCGGCGTTGGATGCAGGCCGCTTCCAACCGCAGTTCCTGGAGATCAATGAGGGAGGCCTTTGTCCAGCAGTGGACGTCCTACGGCTGATATGATGATGATGATGATGATTTTTTTACGCCTTGAAAATGGCACAAGTATGCGTCCCACCTGATGTTAAGTACATCTGTAACCATCGCTTATAACAAAATACTGCCTCGTAGATCACGCACTTCAGAAACGTGCACTGCCATCAACTTGAGGCATTCAGGTGTAAAGTCTCATGTGCTGGTAATTTCACCGGCAACCACATACCCTTCTTACTGAAACATAGCAATGCTGCTTGGTGGCAGTCTTCCCGGGGCGAGCCCTTTCAGAAGGAATAATAATTACTTTACGTAAATTTCGATCTATTCCCATCTAATACCAAAAAACTAATACCGATAGTATTTGTTTATTGTCGTAATTAATATTCTATTCCTAACGAATACCACTCATAAACGAATCCCAAAACAATTTAAATGGTATGAGATACAGTCAGTAATAAAAATGATTTTAAATTAAAGTGTAGTAAGAAAACTAGTCTAGAAGTCTTCAATCAGTGTATGTTACCAGTGATGACATATGGAACCGAGACGTGGTCCTTCACTATTGGCCTTATGAATAAGCTCAGAGTCGCTCAACGAGCTATGGAGAGGGCTATGCTCGGGGTTTCTCTACCATATCGAATCAGAAATGAGGAGATACGTAGGAGAACTCAAGTCACCGACGTAGCCCGACGGATTAGCACATTGAAGTAGCAATGGGCAGGCAATATAGCGCGCAGAACAGATGGTCGATGGGGCCGGAAGGTTCTCGAGTGGAGGCCACGGATCGGCAAGCGCAGCGTACGACGTCCACCTACAAGATGGGCAGACGACTTGGTAAGAACCGCAGGTCGGCGTTGGATGCAGGCCGCTTCCAACCGCAGTTTCTGGAGATCAATGAGGGAGGCCTTTGTCCAGCAGTGGACGTCCTACGGCTGATATGATGATGATGATGAAGAAAACTAAATTACTTCTGTGACTGTACCAAAAGTTATGTTTTGGTATTTGTTGAGAAAAGATTTTGTACTGAATTTATATATTTAAATTTTGGTATTCGTTAGGAATAGAAAATATATTACGACATTAAACAAATACCATTGGTATTAGTTTTTGGTATTAGATGGGAATAGATCTAAATTTCGTTAATTAAAAACACATTTTCGTGTACAATGTGTGTTCGATTTGAAGAGTCAACGTGCTACAGGAACATGTCTTTCAAATTCTTTAATCTTGTACACACGGCTACACATCAAGCTATCCATTTCCAGTATAAGCTGACCTCGCATTGTATAGGCTTTTTGTAGAATGAGAGGTCGGCTTATAATGGAAATGTATAGCTTGATGTGTAGCCGTGTGTAATCGTACAATCACAAAGCTTCGGTTGCCAAGTCACGATTGCAATCTCATAAAATGCGAAACCCCTCGCATACAACAACGCAGCAAACAATGTATCACAAAAGGTTTTTTTTTTACTTAAACCAAATTGTCTACAAGAGAATCAGCTTAATTAAGTAATTTTTAAGATTAAGGGAAGAGGGAGAAAGTGAATCTCTTTACAAACGACGGTAATTAGGGAGTTATAATCACGGAGCTTAAGTCGGCGGTTTGATTACAGGGCCGTGACTTTAAAAGTTTTATCTTTGAGGAAAATGCTTAAATAAGTGATACTTTAAGTGCTTAGTAATTATACTTAAGCGGATGTGAACGTAGCTGTAAGATTATATGAGCTTTAAGAAAATTTATTGTTATTGAATAACTAGTAGTTTGCCCCGAACTCTCGCGAGTCTCCGAAACACAAAAATAATATTATTCGTAATGTTTGACTATCAAAATAGTGCCACGATATAAACTACCATATTACTTGACCTACAGTTTCATTCAAATTACAGGTAACGGCAGTTCATGTAATTTGGTTAATTTTTTTGCAGTACAAAATGCAGTTATTCTGGATTTCAGACGTTTGCCTATATTTGTGTCACTATGGCTACACGCATACCAAATCTCAGCATTGTGGGGTCACTGGTGTATCCTGTGAATTTTGTCAAAGTTTTATTTCTATTATGGCTAATAATTTAAAAACTACAACGACTGAACTAAAAATACAAACAGGGTTGAAATGTACTAATGAAGACCTTTCATTTGACGTTTCGCTTGATCTACTAAAGTCATTTTCATTTTTTTTACCCCTCTTGAATCCCAATATCTTAAACCCCCCCCCCCCCCCCACATTTTTGGCTTATTTAGTCACACCAAAATTGTGCCATCACTACCTATGTATAAAATTTAACGATGATCGGATCAACGCTTCGATAGTTATCCTCGGACAAACAAACATACATACTTACATACAACGCCGATTTGCCCAAGTTGATTTGGACATATCGCTGCGCTCGACTAATATATGTATGAACCCTGCGAATAAAACTTGCAGGTCGTATGTGGATTAGAACATCGCAGGACAGAGGCGGATGGCGATAACGAAGAGAGGCCTATGTCCAGCAGTGGGATGAGAAGGGCTGACGATGATGATGATGAATAACTAATGCCTTTCCATCAACATCGTCATCAAAATCAGAGATAGGACTCCACTACTGGACATGATCTCCCCCAGAGATTTCCATAGTGACCGATCTTGCACGATGCGGGCTACTATACACTAACTGCCTTTTGATCGTTTAAAAAAAACAGTAGTTACATCTCCAACTTCGAATCGAGTTTGTGAATTCGAATTCTAGTCGTGCTCCAATAAATTTATCTATACTTTTTTTAACTCTCGACGCAATTAGAGAAGTATTTCATCATCATCTCAGCCCGTCTGCACCCACTGTTGGGTATAGGCTTCCCTCTTTATTACGCTATTCTTTCCGGTCCTTTGCGAGTCTAATCTATTGACACCCAGCTACGCTTTCACTGTTATTCGACTATCGGGCGGGTGGTCTGCCTCTTGATCTACGAGCATCCTTTGGCCACCACTCTGTAATCGCCTTCGTCCAACGCCCATCCCTCCTAGCCCAGTGTCCAGCCCATCCTTTTATCATTAATATATATTGTACGGGAATTCAATAAAGGATGATGCGAAAGCGACTCACCTTGGATTGCACCGTCTTGCGTTCCGCGTGCCCTCAGGAACTCCGCAATTCCAGGCTGCTGTGGTTGATGGTAGATGTAGGTATGTCGTCTACTTCTGGCATGTAACACGCGCGAAAACTACCCCTTAACTACCTGACGTCGCTGTACACTAATATGTAGGTGCTTGCCCTGAGAGAAGCGCATGCGGACTATTCGGCCCGCGGGGACGCGTTGACGCTCACCTTGGTAAGTCGCTTCACTCAGCCAATGCGGGTAGGTATATCAAGAAAACATGAGGATTGATATACCCTCCAAATTGTGAGATCTAATTAATCAATTCCGATACGGAACATATATATATATGAAATTTATTTATTTAACCTCACTCTAATATTATTGTCTTGGTAACTAGTGTTGTGGACAACGCTGACGACTTATTTACTAATATTAAGTTGGATCCTCACACTAGGCCAAGCCTGAATATTCAGTTCAATGATTACCAAGAATATTTGGACTCAGGTTTATACGGTTCAAATACAAAAAAAAAAACAAACTAATAGGCTGATTACTAAATAAAGTCTATGGTTCCATTTTATATTATAAACTAACTGACCTTGCAAACTTCGTACCACCTTGACATGCATACGACGCGGGCTGCCAATGTACGTCACCTGTAGAATTGCCAATCGGCCATCATTAGCTACATCTATGTATGGGAAAATTAATTTTCTTCATAATTATTTTTGCGTGAATTTTTCAGATATTTTAATAATTATTCTGCTATTCGGGGCGGAGAAAAATCCAACAAATCAAAGATCATTAAAATCGGTCCGGCTGTTCTTGAGTTATAAATGGTAAAATGGCACCCTATTACTAAGGCTCCGCTGTCTGTCCGTTTGTCTGACCGTCTGTCATCAGGTCGTATCTCATGAACCGTGATAGTTAGACAGTTGAAATCTTCACAGACGATGTATTTCTGTTGCCGCTATAACAACAAATACTAAAAACCGATAAAAATAAATATTTAAGGGGGGCTCCCATACAACAAACGTGATTTGTTTGTTCGTTTTAGCTCGATATTAATAACGCCAACAAGTAGTCGCTTGAAATATTCATAGATTATTAAGTTATATATTCACTTTAGAAAGCAATAATTAAATTAAAATAAATAAAATATTTAAGGGGGGCTCCCACAAAACAAACGTGATTTTTTGCCGTTTTTATGGATAATGGTACGGAGCCCTTCATGCGCGAATCCGACTCGCACTTGGCGGAATTTGTTTTGTATAGAAAGCTAGTTTCACTAGGGTGGTTTTTAGCTATGCATGTTGAAGATCAGGTCAGCCGGTCCAAATACTATCAGCACTTGTCCTTTATGGTAATCTCCGCTGTATTTTTTTTGCTTCTAAGGGTATTTAGGTTGGGCGTTTTTAAAATTTATTAAAATTTGACTTCTGTTTGTGAAATAGTGAAATTAGGGTACTTCAACGGTTGTGACCTGTGTCTAGTGCCGCAAGTTGCTTAAATTAAAAGTCTTAAAAAGCATATTTTGCTCGTATTGTATCAATCTAAAAATTAATATAATCTAAAAATAATACAAGTAATAAGTAATGAAATCTATAAATTCTAAATCAAAATGTCATGATCATCATCATCATATCAGCCGTGGACGTCCACTGCTGGACAAAGGCCTACCTCATTGATCTCCAGGAACTGCGGTTGGAAGCGGCCTGCATCCAACGCCGACCTGCGGAAATGAGGAGATACGTAGGAGAACTCAAGTCACCGACATAGCCCGACGGATTAGCACGTTGAGGTGGCAATGGGCAGGCCATATAGCGCGCAGAACAGATGGCCGAGGGGGCCGGAAAGTTCTCGAATTGAGGCCGCGGACCGGCAAGCGCAGCGTAGGACGTCCACTTACAAGATGGGCAGACGACTTGGTAAATCAAAATGTATTTTTCTTAAATTCACAGGGATCACTTTGAAACGTCAGTTTTACTGTTCCTCCACGACCAAACCAGTAAAGAAAGGCAAGAAACAAAGTTGTTTTTTTTTTATGATCCCTTTAGAATACATAACAAATATATAACGACTAAATTGTAACATTACTGACCGAGTTGGAGCGATATCAATCCCAGGCTTCTCTATCATCTAAATAATCTGATACGATAAAGTAGGCATTTGTATTAAATATTTGTTTATTTACGTTTTTAAATTTGTAAATTGTCAATTTTTGTACATCACTTGGGAGTTGGTTGTAAAAGCGTACACCTTGCCCTTTAAACAATTTACTAACTTTATGTAGTGTACAAGTGGCAACAGCGAGTTTATCTTTATTTCTATCATTAAAATTATGGATATCTCTTCATCATCATCATCATCAGCCGGTAGACGTCCACTGCAGAACATAGGCCTCCCCCTTAGATCGCCACAACGAGCGGTTGGTAGCCGTTTGCGCCCAACGGCTCCCCGCGATTCTTACTAGATCGTCGGTCCATCTTGTGGGGGGCCGGCCTACGCTGCGTCTTCCAGTCCGTGGTCTCCACTCGAGAACCTTTCTTCCCCAACGGTTATCGGTTCTACGAGCGATGTGGCCTGCCCATTGCCACTTCAACTTGCTAATTTTGAGAGCTTTGTCGGCAACTTTAGTTCTTCTGCGGATTTCTTCATTGCGGATTTTGTCACGCAAAGAAACCCCGAGCATAGCCCTCTCCATAGCTCGTTGAGCGACCTTGAGCTTGGTCATATCGCTGGTGAATATCTCTTATTATCTATTATTTCTAGCCCATCTAGAAAGTGATCTTCTTGTTACAATATATTTACTATAAGCAATGATCGTACATCACCCTAACTCATAAACGGATTCTTCGCTCCAAGTTCAGGTTATGTAATATTTATTAGGAACTTTGACAGGCCCTGAGGCGAACTGTCGTCAAGTTTATCTAATTTCGTGAACGAACCTTCCAAGATTATCGAACTAATGGAAATATTTATAGGGTATTTATTTATAAGACAGTATAATATTCTAATACGTATAGAAACATTACCCTCCTTCTGCGCAGTTGGGTAAAAAGTAGCCTATGCTTTAATCCCGGTTATAATCTATTTATATACAAAATTTAATTGAAATGAGTTAAGCCGTTTAGTTGTGAAAGGGTAACAAAGAGACAGTCAGAGCTACTTCCGAACTTTTATTATTAATATGGACTCTAGTTACGTCTTGAGAGCTTAGTCTTTCTTTCAGAACTAGCTGACCAATCTGCAGCGTCGCACGCGTAGTTTTTCAACAAAAACGTTACCCTCCTTCTGCGCAGTTGGGTAAAAAGTAGCTTATGTAACCCGGGGATAGTGTAGCTTCCCAACAGTGAAAGGATTTTTTAAATCGATCCAGTAGTTTCGGAGCTTATTCAATTCAAACAATCAAATCTTTCCTCTTTATAATGTTAGTATAGATTGATTTTGACAAGTGTTGAACACAAGAAACAATATATGGTCGAATGAACTTAACGAGTTAAGTTCGATCACAATAATGTAAACGGCTTCATTCGACGCGATTTATTTTAGATAATATTGTAGTTACGCACCCACGCACCGCCCTTACACATTAGACACGCCATAATACACAAACGGGACAAATGAAACAGTTACGTAAAATACAAGAAAAAGAAAAATCTACAGATTGATTGATTTATTGATTGAAAATTCTTTATTGCACAAAATACATGAATCTGTACATAGGCGAACTTAATGCTAACAAGCATTCTCTTCCAGTTGACCCTTGCGTAGTATGGAAAAAAATATTTTTGTAGGTACTGCATTACTTATGTAGCAAGATTTTTAGAATAAAAAGACTAAGATATATATATACTCGTAGATAATAATACCTATATCAAACATCAAATGTACATAGTTAAGGAGAATTTTCAATAAACGTACTTCCTAATATTACCCATCATTATACACTAGTTGAAAATATTAGATACACTAATAAATAGGTAGTTATATTGATGCCTAATGAACTCATCTATTATATAAAAATGAATCGCAAAATGTGTTAGTAAGCGCATAACTTGTCAGGAGAAGGTTCTTATGAAAGAAAAAATTAAGAAAATTGCGCGCAAAATTAGAAAATTTAAGAATACTTAACCACCATATAAAATTATTTATAATCTAACCTTAGCGCTTTTATAATGTAACCTTATGACGTTTGACATCGAATTGACAGATTGCGTGCTGCAAATATCGTCAAAGAGGATGTAAAAAAAATGAATATCGCTTGAAACAGATGCTTCGGTAGGGGTTATCCCGAGATATATTGTCTATATATATAAAAATTAATTGCTGTTCGTTAATCTCGCTAAAACTCGAGAAGGGGTGGAGCGATTTGGTATTGAATTATTTGTGGAAGTCATTCATTTTCTCATACATAATGATGGCCGGGGACAACAATTGACAATTCT
The DNA here is from genome assembly GCA_918857605.2 of Philereme vetulata. Lineage (NCBI taxonomy): Eukaryota > Metazoa > Arthropoda > Insecta > Lepidoptera > Geometridae > Philereme > Philereme vetulata. The sequence continues at coordinate 4,340,784 of OU975420.1, forward strand.
ACCAGGGTGACTTATATTGATAGCCCGCGTTATACCTATGCATGTCAAGCCGATACGAAGTTCGGCGGGACCACTAGTAAGGTATAAAGATAGTAGATAGATTAGTTTTGACATACCGTTATAGTTAGGATCTTAGAATTTTGTTTTGTGTATCTCTAAATCGACCTGCCTACCTATCTGTTTTGTTCTTAGTATTTTGTTATGACTGTATTTATAATTATAGGTATTATCATTATATTATTTTTGTTGACATGATCTTTATTATATTATTTTAATATAATTATTATAAGATTTAAAATGTAAAAATTGGCATGCCTATAACAACCAATGTTATAATTAAGGTGAAATAAATAAATCTGAAATCTGATAACAGAGTGGGTAAATAACAGAGCATATAGAGGGCACCACTCATTTATAGCTATCTATTAACAGATATTTGTTCCGGATTATGTTATGTATACATACATATTTAATGTATGTATTTATTAACAAAAAAATATACAGTGTTTTTTTTAACTGAAACAGTAACGCAACACCCATAACCAGAGGAGATACAGGTGCAGTTTCTTTTAAAACATCAGCTCGTTTTCGAAGAAAAACATTTTTGCATTAAAAATTTTCTGATCAAGCGTGAGAAGCGCCTTAAAATGAATCAAGTTGGTAATTTTTTTTGATGCCGATCGATGCAGTCCTTTGTAAGGGTCATTTTATTGTTTCGAATGAAAAAATCTGAACAGCGGAAGTTGGTCAAATTTGATAAAATGTATTCTCATACAACAGGTCCTCCAACATACATTTTATTAGATTCTAATTGCACATTAAAGAAGTATTATACTGTAGCGATTAAGAAGTTTAGGAACTCTATGCTCTCATGAGCTATTCCAAAACATTTCGTATTTCAAAACAATTTTGAATTTCGAACATGTTTCTTGCATCTGTCGGACTTTTATATCAGTCATTGCATCATCTTATTTGTCCTATCATGGCATTGTCAAATACGCAAAAAGTAGACTTAATTGAAGCATACTTCCACAATCGTGGTCTGGGTAGCGTTACTGATACTTCAACGCATTAGTTGGGCTTCGTCGGTTGAGGAAGTATGCTTCAATTAAGTCTACTTTTAGCGTATTTGACAATGCCATGATAGGACAAATAAGATAATGCAATGACTGATATAAAAGTCCGACAGATGCAAGAACCATGTTCAAAATTCAAAATTGTTCTGAAATACAAAAGTTTTTTAAATTGCTCATGAGAGCATAGAGTTCCTAAACTTCTTAATCGCTACAGTATTAATACTTCTTTAATGTGCAATTAGAATCTAATAAAATGTTTGTTGGAGGAATTGTATTTGGTCCTGTTGTATGAGAATACATTTTATCAAATGTGACCAACTTCCGCTGTTCAGATTTTTTTTATCCCATACAATAAAATAATCCTTACAAAAGAACGCATCGATCGGCATCAAAAAAAAATACCAACTTGATTCATTTTAAGGCGCTACTCACGCTTGACCGAAAAGTTTTAATGGCAAAATGTTTTTCTTTGAAAACTAGCTGATGTTTTAAAAGAAACTGCATCTGTATCTCCTCTGGTTATGGGTGCTGCCGTACTGTTTCAGTTAAAAAAAACACTGTGTATACCTAGTCAGGTCATAAATTCTGTCACATGTTTAATATAAAATAATTGAAACAAGTTTATTCATTATGTAACCATTTATATACCAAAATAAACCTTAACAAAACATAGATTCTTATGACACTAAAGTTTATTCAAAATGACCTCCGTGATTTTGAATACAGGCCTTCAATCTGCGCGGCCAGTCGTCTATCGCAGCACGAACGAGGTCCATGTCAATATCGGCGGCTGCCTTAATCAAGGATGTCTTGAGTGATTCCAAATTGGGATGAGGCTTTGAGCACGCCTTTTCCTCCAAGTGTTGCCATATCTTGTAATCTAACGGATTCAAATCTGGACTGGAAGAGGGCCAGTCTTCGTGCCGGATGAAGTCAATTTCACGCGCCGCCAGCCAGTCTTGTGTGCTCTTCGCTCTATGAGCTGGCGCCGAATCTAGTTGGAACACCCAGTGCCTGTTATTGAACATGGTATGAAAAACAGGTTCCACAAGGTTCGTCAGGACTGTATTTTGATACACAACTGCATTCGTTTTTACACCTTTCTCACAAAAATGTACCTCTGTTAAGGCCCAATAAGAAACTCTCAACCATACCATGAGCGAGGATGGAAAATGACCTCGTTGGACACACGGAATACGGTTGCTCGCTTCTTCACTACTGTGTGCGTACACCTTATCATTTTGTTTGTTGTAGCTCTCTTCTAAGGTAAAAATTTTTTCATCCGAAAAAAGAATTTCCCGATATTTTTTTCCCGCGTATCACTTCAACAAAGCGCGGCATCTCTTCAGTCTCAGGTCCATTAGACGAGCATTCAAACGATGTCCTGTTTTTCTTCGATATGCCCGAAGCCCTAAGTTTTCATTTAACACCCTTTTTACCGTGGTTCTGCTTAACCCCATCTGAAGGGCCAACAGTTTCTGCTTACGTTTGGGATTTCTTTGAATTCGCGCCTTCACAGCTTTTATCACTGCTGGAGTCCTAACAGACCGAGGGCGACCACTTCTTGACCTATCATCTACACTAGAGTCTTCATTGTATCGTTTGAAGGTGAACGTGAACGTTCGTTGATAAACGAATCTTTTGGTTATATTCAAATTTTTCAGTATGTCAAACATTTGAATTGGCGCGTAACCGCAACGATGCAACGCAATAACTGCAACACGGTCTTCTTTAAGCGTCCACTTCATATTTCAAAAGGAGTAAAATTCTAAAAAGTATACATTTTTATTTTGATGAACAATTCGAAATTCGAATTCTATAAACTTTTTTGTGGCCAGCATTCTAAAAGAAAAAATTTTACTGTGTGACAATACTTATGACCTGACTAGGTATAAGTAATCTATCAGTTATCTGGTTCCCATATTAGGTACAAGCTCTGCTTAGTTTGGGGCTAGAAGGCGCTGTGTGTTCCAGTAATATTTATTATTTATTTATTAGGTATATGATAAAATGAGCAAACAGATATGTGAGTAGAAGTCCCGTGTACTGTGTGAACCAAACAACACACGTTAAATTCAGATAACTAGTGGTTCGCCCCGAACTGAGATCTCGCGAGTCTCCGATTAAAACAAAAAAATATTATTTGTAATTTTTCACTATCAAAATAGTGTCACGAAATAAATTACCAAATAACTTGACCTACAGTTTTCATTCAAATTACAGGTAACCGGAGTTCATGTATTGTGGTTACTCTTTTTTGAGGTACAAATTGCAGTTATTCTGGACTTCAGACTTTTCTGGATATTTGTGTCACTTAATTACAGCAATTACATTACTAAATTACAGCACTGTGGGGTCACTGGTGTACCCTGTGAATTTTGTCAAAGTTTAGTTTTTATTATGCCTAATAACGCAAAAACTATAAAGTATTTACGAAAAATAAAAACGCAGTCTAAATGTACTAATGAATACCTTTCATTTGACTTCCGATTTGACCAGTTAGCTTCATTTTAATTTTTTTTTACCCACCTTTAACCCGAATATCACAATAACCTCCCAACATTTTTAGCTATGTATTAAATTTCACAATGATCATATCAACGCTTCGAAAGTTATCCTCGAACAAACATATATACATACAACGCCGATTTGCCCAAGTTGATTTAGAAATCTCGCATCGCTCGATCAATTACGTGAACCTAGGGACTATACATAATTATTAACCCTTCATAGCCAAATAGAATACAATTGTTCACTAGACACATTATCCAATACTTCAGTGCAGTCGCATGTCAAAGCCTCGAGGCATTCTGAGAATGCATCATCTATACTATTCTACCATAAAAGTATACCTAGTCAACAAACAACGATAGGTCGCATGTAACGAAGATCGATCGAGTCCATTGACGTCCGCGCCTCGTTACCCCGGTCCGAAAGTGTCGAGTGACTACACGGAGATCATTTATACACTTCGGATAGATGAATCTCAGAAAATTGACATTTCACAGCTATTGTTTAACGCCCCTCAAAACGTTCATAGGTCGTTACTATAATGTGACCATTAGTGCTGTGCACTCCCTGAGGTATGCGCGGCGAGGTGGGAGGCAAAGAAAAAACTGCACGAGTTCACATGAGATCAATACATGTCGGACATATCTTACGATATCAGTTTGCATTTCTAAGGCAAGACTTGTGGCGGGACGATGGTCGGAGGCTATCTATCTGTAATATATTATACTTACATTAAACTGTAACTTAAGTATACTCATATTTTATTAAAAATATGCAGGTGATAAATAAGAACTAAACTTATAATTCAAAGGACTTGTTTTATTGAACATTTTTTATATTTACAAACAATTATATATTCTAACTAAAGTTATTCTGACATAGATTCTGTTTCAACTTCATCTTCCATTTCATATCACGAGATAACGCACGACCCATCTTTGAATATTTATCCCGTGTGCGTCTGACATAGACCGTCCGGTACAAAAGCTACCTACCGCCGTGAGCGTTGACGGCAGACTGATAGATCGGAGCGGCCGACACATTCCCCCCGTCTCGCCGCGCGCTGAGGTATGCGCGCGGGAGTGCACAGCACTAATGGTCACACTATACTAGTGGTTCGCCCGTACTGAGATCTCACGAGTCTCCGATTAAAACAAAAAATATTATTTGTAATCTTTGACTATCAAAATAGTGTCACGAAATAAATTACCAAATAACTTGACCTACAGTTTCGGTTATTCTTTTTTGGGGTACAAAGTGCATTTATAGTGGATTTAAGAATTCTCTGGATATTTGTGTCTCTTAGCTACACGCATACTAAATTACAGCACTGTGGTACTGGTGTAACTTGTGGATTTTGTCAAAATTTAGTTTTTATTATGGCTAACAACTCAAAAACTATAAAGTTTTTACGAAAAACAAAAACCGAGTCTATATGTACTAATGAACTAGCTAGGACTACTTTAACTTATCTAATTTAATTGTCTACCTTAGTTTATATTAAACTAGTAGTTTGGTTAATTTTAGTTTATTTAATTGTCTACTTTTGTTTACTTAAAGCTACGCTTCTACCTTAAACTGGAACTCGAATTCACCTTGTTGTGGAGGAGGATGTTGCTATCTTGCTACACAGTATTATTACATAGGCAAATTACATCCTTCTATTTTTGGTACCGAGACCGAGACATGGACGCTCACGCAGGAGGCTGTGTACAGGTTAAGAGATGCACAGAGAGCCATGGAACATACCATGCTCGGCATTAAAATCTTGGATCGAGTTCCAAACGTCGAGATCCGTAGAAGAACGAAGGTTCATTATTTTGGGAATCGAGTTATGGAGCTCAAATGGTCTTGGGCGGGACACTTGGCAAGACGTGGTGTTGACAGGTGGAGCAGGGTAGCGCCTGAATGGTGGCCGAGGAATTGCTGTAGAAGGGTTGGACGTCGGGCAGCGAGATGGGTGGACGACATCGTTAGAGTCGCGGGCCGTCAATAGGTGAGACTAGCGCAGGATCGTGGCGGATGGCACAAACTCGGGGAGGCCTATACCCAGCAGTAGGTGAGGTCAGGCTGTGGATGATGATGATGATGATTTTTGTAATTAATCTTATGTTTATTGTTCCTATTAAAGGCTTACTTTACTTTAGTAACTACACAATATACATGTATGTTGTTACACATGTAGGCACATTGATGTAGGCTTGATGTGGGAGCAGTTGGAAGCAGTATTCGGGATCAGATATTAAAAGTTAGATCGGACCAGTTGGTTCCTTGCCTCTTGACGCCTCCGAATGACGACCTCCGCGGTGCAGTGGGCGAATAGCCGGCTGAGACGCAGGAGTTAGCGGGTTCGATTCCCGCCGCGGAACAAATATTTGCATGATCTACAGATATTTGTTCCGGGTCTGGTTGTTTCTCTATATATTATAAGTATGTATTTACAAAAATAATACCGGCCAAGTGCATGTCGGAATCGCGCACGAAGGGTTCCGTACCAGTATCTATAAAAACGACAAAAAATCGTGTCTGTTGTATGGGAGCCCCACTTAAATATTTATTATATTTAATAGCACGATTTTATTTATTTACCTTATTTGAGGTTGGTGCCGATTAAGCTAGGCCTCTAAATTGTATTAACACCCATACAACTCAGTGGACTATTTTAATTGGCGTAAACTATGTATCCTTTAATTATCAACTTTTTATTTTTTGGATTTTTTCCTCTATTTGTACTGTTTATTGTATTTGTATTACCTTTCTTTTTGCCTAATTTTGTGATTCTAGGTCAACTGGAACTACCATAACTTTTTCGACCCAAAACTTATAGGGTACTTCCGGTGGACCTAGAATTGTCAATTTTGGTTAAAAACAAGGTTCTTACAGCATAAGCAAAGGGAAAATTCCGAAAAATAAAAAAGTTGATAAATAAGGTAAATTTTGGTGTTTACAAGTTTTCGCAATAATCTAAATTTGCCCATATCTTTTTATCGTGTTGACTCAAGACCTTGATTTTTATACACCTAATAGGAACTATAGACTGCAATATCTGATGTAAATTTCAATTTACTAGGTCTACCCATTCCTGAGGAAATCGGTGGTGACACACGGACAGACAGACGGAAAGACGGACAAGAGAATGATCTTATAAGGGTTCCTTTTTTTACGTTTTGAGGTGCGGAACCCTAAAAATATATATAAGTATTCTATCAGTTATCTGGTTCCCATAGCACAAAATCTGCTTAGTTTGGGGCTAGATATCGCTGTGTGAAATGTCCAGCAATATTTATTTATGATTATCATAGATACTTCTGGAATAAATTACAAAATAGCAAATTGTTATACAAGGGCTGTAAGCGATCTATTGCTCACCCGCGATATTATGCCGTACGAGCGAACGAATGCAAGCGAGGTTGTTAATCGAGGGTGTTACTGATAAATATTATGTGTTATACTCGGATGTAAGCTACATCCGAGTATAACACATAATATTTCATCATAAATGCGAGGAAATTATAAAAGTTTTTATATCTAAAGACGTTCGCAAAAATATGAGCTAAACGAGTTATGAACCTTAATATATAGAGGAAGGTAACCGGTTCAAATTCAGGTTGATCTTCTTACCAAATATTTTATTTTTTTGAAAATACCAACAGCTACAAATACAGAACAGTTATAAAATTATGCTTTTACGTTTATACAGCCAATTAATGTTTGCGAATGCACTTCGCTTACAGTTGCATGCACGCTTACGACATGTTTCTACAGCTGCTAATTGATACTTTACGAAATTCGAAATGCGTTGTGTCGTGTGTAACGAACAATTTAATGAGGGGTTCAATGTAGTGTTTGCAAAAAACACCTGGATTTTGGATGTGCCAACACCTCCGAGTCCTCGTTTCGCCGTTTAGGATCCGAAAAGAAAGCCACGCGGCGATGCTTTTCATGTAAAACGTGCTCGCCCGCCCCCTCCACCTCATCAGCATCCACTCCGCAACCAACATCACTGGATATGGTCATGGACAAACTCAACTCAACTTACGGATCTGCCTAACCTGGTCAGTGACGTCAAGGGGATTAAAGGTAAAATAACCAAACTACAGGACTCCTGTCAGGGTACCATCAAGTGAATCGAAGAGGTACTAGGGTCGAGGACTTGGAATCCCAAGTCGCCTGCTGGAGGCCTTGGAACCTCCAGCATGTCACTCAGGGAGACCTCCAAGCAGGCGATCTGAAGAGAGGGCCGCGTGGCGATGCTCGTCATGTAAATCGTGCTCGCCCGCGCCCTCCACCTCATCAGCATCCACTCCGCAACCAACTTAACTGGATAAGGTCATGGACAAACTCAACTCAAAGGAGCAAAAACTTACGGATCTGCCTAACCTGGTCAGTGAGGTCAAGGGGCCAGAGGTAAAATAACAAAACTTCAAGACTTTTGTCCGGGTACCATCAAAAGAATCGAAGAGTTTGGTACTAGGGTCGAGGACTTGGAGTCCCAAGTCGCCTGCTTGGAGGCCTCCCAGAGTGACATGGTGGAGGTAAGATCGTGTCAACACGAGTGTATCTGAGAACGATCTGATCCGGGATCAACAATCGCGCCTCAACAATGTGGAAATAAAGGGAGTACCTTACACTAAATCCGAAAACCTCTTTATAATTATTGAGAAGATAGGCCAAGCCATTAACTACAAAGTCGCTAAACCCGAAATCGACTTTCTGCGTGAGTCAAATTCTCACGTTCAGTGGCAAGGAGAAATCGATCGTGGTGAGCTTCCTGAACCGCTACGCAAAGGAGGACTTCGTGGCCTCAGCACGCGCTCTCAAAACATTATCAGCTGCAAATTTTGGTTTTGCGAACGACCAGGGAAGAATCTACATAAACGATCACCTGTCATCTGACTACAAAAAGCTACTTACGCAAACCAAGCAGTTGGCCAAGGAGAAGAATATTTTACGAGGAGAAGAAAGTTTACTTGGATTAAATTTTCAAAAATTCATGTGCGAAATGTGATAATGGTGGTTAGGAATCCACGTAGTACCACGGCCTGAATGGAGCTCAACATGACTAACTATAAAGTCTCCAGAACACAGCCATACTTCTGGCTGTGTTTATAAATGTATCTTATATTTATGCGCTGAAAATAAAGATTTCAGTTTCCGTCTACGACTTCATAATCTTACAAATGGTTTGCGTGACATTATGACAGCAAATCCCTTACTTAGGTTTATGGTTTTGGGTGACTTTAACATGATGTTAATTATATGGAGTAGCATTGATGGCGTAAACCACTTGAGAACGAGTGGCTCGTTAGGCAGAATGGAGCTGGAGTTTCTTGATGAGCTGGATGTTGTTTATTTACGTCAATATATTTTAAACCATCTTAAACCAGGGCGGTGTTATTTTGGATGCATTCTTATCTAATCTTGAACTGACAGTATCTGCTTGTAGCAACCCTCTCATACCTTTAGAAGCGCAGCATCATGGCGAAATGGTTATCTCAATGTGTGGCAGTATTAAGGAATATCTCAAACCAGCCCCAAGAACTAAATACTGTTTCAATAAGGCCAATTACGATACATTTAATGAAGACTTATTGGCCGTTAACTGGAAAGATTATTTATCGAATAATATACCAGATGAAGCGCTTGATAGTTTTTTTTTAATAAAATTAAATCTATTCGTGATAAGTATGTACCGCAAAAGATTGTATCCCAAAATTAATTCGCGCGTTGGTACTCCCCAGTCCTCAAACAAGTTTAATGAAAAAATTAAACATTACAAAAAAATCAAACGTTATGGAATGTTAGCTGATAAAATCACGGCAGACTATCTTAAAGTGAGAGCTAGAGTTTCAGTGGAGGGCTGCTATTATTTATATATTTCCTTAGTAAAAAATTCAATTAAATACAATCCTAGATATTTCTGGTCGTATCTTAAATCTTTATCAAAATCAACATCTATGCCAAACAACATGTCAGACGATATCACAACTACCAGCCCAGACAGCTCAATTTGTATTATATTTGCAGATTACTTTCATTCTACTTTTCCAGTTTCTCAAAATACTACTATTCACTCTTATTCTACTAACAGTGATCAACCTCTTACAACTACTACAGATTGTAACTTTTATTATGTTGTGCTGTCATTACCAATAATTAAAATTAAACTCCTAAGATTGGACAGTACTAAATCAACTGGCCCTGATTCTATACCACCGCTGTTACTAATAAAATGTGCAGATAAAAGTGATGTGTGACGTATTCGCTTTTTTAAGAGTAGAATTTCATACAAAATTATTATCAAAACTATTTAGCTGTAGTTTCCAGCACCTGTGGATCCATTTAGTTAGTTTGTTAATTATCAGCTGTGTTCACGGAGTGAGAGGGGGATGCTTTCAGCGCGAGATAATACATCAAAACTTCCCGGAACTTATCTCTATGCTTTGACAGATGGCGCTGCTTATATCTAGATAGGTGGAAATAGTCTAAAGGCTACCATTCCCTACACGAGCGTCGAACCGCTTTACAAATTGTACGGCGGACGAGCGTCGTTTGTCTACTGATTTGTATGTTACAAATCAGTGTAAAAATCCGTCATCGCCCACACACTACTCGAGCGCTAAGTGCAGCGCTGCGCGGCGCTTGCCCTGTCTTAGGCTAAGTTCATATGACCGCGCGGTACAAAATCCAACTAAATAGTGTTTATCGTCTACATAACCGCGCGCTACTCGACTACATTACCGCGCGCTACCGTAGGGCGCGGTAATGTAGAGTTGTTGACGATAATCACTATTTAGTTTGATCTTGTACCGCGCGGTACCGCGCGGTCATATGAATTTAGCCTTATCTGCTAGACTTGTTGCCAGCGAAAAATCCAGCGGATGTGAATGGTGCGTGAATGTTGGCGTGTGAATGGAAGAATAACTTTGTAGGAATTCAAATATACTCGTGTATTCTAAGATTTATCTAAATCATGCTCATGCTACAACGATTGCGATGCCTAACGATTGATATGTTCAAAGGCTCCCAGACTTTTGCTAGGTCGTCTTTCCGGGGCGTGAATAAGTACAATCTAGATAATAAATTGTCGGGACCTACATGGTATATTCCACCCAACCCTAACTTACAACGTGCCAACTCTCATGCATCTACAACTTGTGCAGATAACCACAAAAGTTTTAACCATTTCCACCGGCTAGATAAAGTGCAAGCACGCGGCACAACAGCTAAAATGTAAACTTCCGTTTTACAGTTGTGGCTGTGTCCCTGTTTCTGTTAACGTGGTGGTTACTGTCCGCCGCCGCACCGGATATGTTTTTTTATTTTAATTTCAACTAACCGACCTGCCTGCGGCTTCGCACGCATGGTTTGCCACTAAAAACATTACCATCCTTCTGCGCAGTCAGATGAAAAGTAGCATGTTACACCGGGATAATGTAGCATTCTAATGGTGAAATATTTTTTGAAATCAGACCGGTAGTATTTGAGTTTATTCGTTACACACATACAAAAATACAAATATTTCCTCTTAAGTAATATTAGTACATATTGACAACACTATAATAATGTAACTCCGGTATTTCCCTATATATTTAAAATTTATACTTACACAAAAAAAATATAGCTATATGTTTCTTCGCTTAAACGCGATCGCGTTATCGCGTAAACGTATTTCTTATTATATTAAAAAAACTTTCGTGATTTATTTCAATTATTATTATAAATACGGGATTTATCATGTTCCGTTTTATCGGATTGGACGTTTGCCGTCACGCGGTGAGGGCATGCGTCCAATAGAATTAAATTAAGCTTTATTAAATTATTTTTGAAGTGAAATTTCTTTATCCACGCTTGACTTGGAGAGTAAGCTGCTGAATGCGTTACGAAAAATGCGAACGGAAATTGAGAGATAAGTTAGTAAAGATAGACACAGAGAGAGTTACGTTTCGTATATTTTTAAACGTTAATGTGCGAGTGCGAGTTGCGCCTGTCCAGAATGAACATAGACTGATCGACCTACAGACGTCTGAACAATTTTATAAATTAATAGCTGACAAACCAGCAGCTTCGTACGCGTAATTTTTCAATAAAAACAATACCCTTCTGCGCAGTTGGTATAAAAGTAGCCTATGTCACCCGAGGATAGTGTAGCTTCCCAAGAGTGAAATATTTTTTTAAATCGGTCCAGTAAGTTTCGGAGCCTATGCAATACAATTAGATAAATATAAATAAATATTGCTGGACGTTTCACACAGCGCTATCTAGCCCCATACTAAGCAGAGCTTGTACTATGGGAACTAGATAACTGATAGAATACTTAAATACTTTTTTTTTGTAAATACATACTTATAATATATAGAAAAACAACCAGACCCGAAACAAATATCTGTAGATCATGCTAACATTTGTTCCGCGGCGGGAATCGAACCCGCTACCTCCTGCGTCTCAGCCGGCTATTCGCCCAATGCGCCACAGATGTAGTCAAACAAACAAACACATTTTTCCACTTTATAATATTAGTTCAATTTATTTTGAAAAAGAAGTTTTACTTCTAGTCGTGTGCACACTCGTTTTTTTAGGTTAAGATGTCATGTATCAATATTTGACAAATGTCAAAAGTACGGATAAATAAATAATTGTTTAGCGACACGCGCATTGACGTGTGTTGCCAGTGATGACCTATGGCACTGAAACGTGGTCCTTTACTCATGCCCTCATGACCAAGCTCAAGGTCGCTCAACGAGCTATGGAGAGGGCTATGCTCGGGGTTTCATTGCGTGACAAAATCCGCAATGAGAAAATCCGCAGAAGAACTAAAGTTGCCGACATAGCTCTCAAAATTAGCAAGTTGAAGTGGCAATGGGCAGGCCACATCGCTCGTAGAACCAATAACCATTCGGGAAGAAAGGTTCTCGAGTGGAGACCACGGACTGGAAGACGCAGCGTAGGCCGGTCCCCCACAAAGTGGACCGACGATATAGTAAGAATCGCGGGGAGCTGTTGGGCGCAAACGGCTACCAACCGCTCGTTGTGGCGATCTAAGGGTGAGGCCTATGTTCAGCAGTGGACGTCTTCCGGGTGATGATGATGATGATGACGCGTATTTATGTTGCGTATGATAAGATACGATTTCTTTAGGTAATTACGATTATCTCGAAAATAGTCTGGCTTCCTAAAAATAACAATTGTAAAGTTTCTCAGTCTGCAGGATGAAACTACTGGTTTTAAAACATTAATACTATTAACGTGAACTCAGGCCGGTGAACTAGTAACGAAGTTTATTTAAACAGCGACAGGCAGCGCTCAAATCGCATTACGCGAACGGTCCTAAAAGGGAACAGTAAATGACGTTAATAAAATACAGACTCATTAGTCGATCAATGTCATTAAAATTGAATGGGGATATGCACTCGTTGTCTATAAGGTTCATCAACATTATCATAAGAGCTATAGGACGTCCATTTTGAACATAGGCCCTCATAGAATTCCAGAGCGAACGATTGATGGCGGGTTCCTATATCCGTCGGTAACCGACTACGCCTCGTATCTCCTTTAAAAAGTGTCAAACTAGTGTCCAACTTTTGACAGGTTTTCAAGGAGAAACGTGTCGTAGCTGGTTACCGACGGATATAGGAACCCGCCATTAGTGCGATCTGCACCTAACGGCTCCAAGGAACCTTTACATAAATAAATACTGCTGGACATTTCACGCTGCGCTTTCCAGTGCGTGGTCTTCACTCTAGAACCTTTCTGCCCCAACGGCTGTCAGTTATTCGTGCTATGTGACCCGCACATTTTAGTTTGTCTAATGACTCTCCTCATTTCAGTTACAATCTCTGCTTTTTACCCAACTACGGCAAAGCCAAAAGGAAGAGTTTTGTTTATGGATGTATGTTCCACCATAGCTCCTAAATTACTCATTCGATTCTAATGAATGAGGTGTCAATCGATTCGTTACTAGTGGTTCGACTTCGGATCTCGCGAGTCTCCCAGAACAAAGCAATATATTCTTAGGGCGACTCGCGCAACGATGCCTAAACGTATTTAGTGGCTAAATATGATTGAACGAGTTGTCAAATCATACAAATACATAAAATTTAAACATGTTTAGTCGCTAAATACGTTAAGGGATCGTTGTGCAAGCCAGCCTTAATCTTTGACTAATAAAATAGTGCCCCGAAATACCCATACTACTTGACCCACAGTTTACTTCAAATTACAGGTAACGGGACTTCATGTAAATTGGTTACTCTTCAGACTTTTGCCTATATTTCTGTTACTAAAGCTACACACTTACCAAATTTCAGCACTGTGGGGTCACTGGTGTATCTTGTGAATTTTGTCAAAGTTTAGTTTATATCATGGTTAATAATTCAAAAGTTACAAAAAATAAAAACGGAATCTAAATGTACTAATAAATATCTTTAATTTGACATTACATTTGACTTGATAGCCTTATTTTTTTTTAACCCATATTGAACCTCAATATCTCAACAACCCATCCACATTTTTAGCTCATTTAGTCACACCGAAATTGTGCTATCACTACCTACCTATGTATCAAATTTCACGATGATCGGATCATCGCTACGAAATATTATCCTCGGACAAACATATATACATACATACAACGCCGATTTGCCCAAATTGATTTATAGGTCTCGCTTCGCTCCGTTCAATTATGGTCCGGGTAAGATAGTATACCATCGACATAGGTATTACGTGGTATTACGTAGTCGGGTTTCAGTTTTTTAGGGTTCCGTACCTCAAAACGTATAAAAGGAACCCTTATAAGATCACTCTCTTATCCGTCTGTCAATATGTCTGTCCGTGTATCACCACCAATTTTCTCAGGAACGGGTGGATCTAGCAAGTTGAAATTTATACCAGATACTGAGGTCCTACAGGTGTTTAAAAATCAAGGTCCTGAGTCAATAGGATGAAAAGATATGGGCAAATTTAGATTTTCGCGAAAACTTGTAAGTACCAAAATTTACCGTAATATTCAACTTTTTTCATTTTTCATAATTCTAAGGTCAACCAGAAGTACCCTATAAGTTTTGGGTCAAAAACCTGTATGGTAGTTCACGTTGACCTAGAATCACGATTTGCCAAAAAGCAAGGTCTTAACAGCACAAATAAATGAAAAACTAAAAAAAAATACAAAAAAATTGAAAATGAAAGGGTGTCCCAATACACACATAGTTGACGCCAATTAAGATAGTCCTTTGAGTTGTATGGGCACTCATACAATTTATAGGACTAGCTTAATCGGCACCAACCTCAAATAAGGTATATAAATAAAATTGTGCTATTGAATACAATAAATATTTAAGTGGGGCTCCCATACAATAGACAGAGATTTTTTTGCCGCTTTTATAGATAATGGTACGAAACTCTTCATGCGCGAGTCCGACTCAAACTTTAAAACTTATATAGCATGTGAATATATCGTTTATATCACAATAAATCACGAATAGTTATTAACTAAGAACTTATTTACCAGGTTATACTTACATAGTCCATTCCCATTGAAGATTGTCTAGAAGAGTCGCTTTTAAGCGATACGACCGCCAGTTGTATCAAATAGATTTGCTTTGTTCTATTTTGACTATGTAGTTGCCAGTGCACAGTAGTCGAATTTTAAACGTTTTTTAATGGGTAAAATTTGTGACTTTGTTTGTTTGGATGTGCAGGGTAAGCTCCTAAACTACTGATTTGATTCTTAAAATTCTATAACTAATGCTACATTATCCCTGAGTACTAGAGGCTATATTTTGTTATGATAAAAATCCGTGGAGACCGGACGAGTCAGCTAGAATCGTCGATCATCATCATCATCTCAGCCGTAGGACGTCCACTGCTGGACAAAGGCCTCCCTCATTGATCTCCAGGAACTGCGGTTGGAAGCGGCCTGCATCCAACGCCGACCTGCGGTTCTTACCAAGTCGTCTGCCCATCTTGTAGGTGGACGTCCTACGCTGCGCTTGCCGGTCCGTGGCCTCCACTCGAGAACCTTCCGGCCCCAACGGCCATCTGTTCTGCGCGCTATATGGCCTGCCCATTGCCACTTCAACGTGCTAATCCGTCGGGCTATGTCGGTGACTTGAGTTCTCCTACGTATCTCCATATCGGGATCGAATCAGAAATGAGGAGATACGTAGGAGAATCGTCGATAGGTATAGATAATTTAAAATTTTCTTCAACTGTCGTTTTGCAGAGATAAAGGATTTAATTGTTTTTATTTTAACTGTACGAGTATCTATAATTATAATAAGTTTTTTGTAATAAAAAATAATTTAAAAAAAAAAGCTTTTATAAAATTCATAATTGGAACCGCAAGCAGATTCCAATGAGCCCAAACACTAGTAGCCTACTATAATCCATTCAGAAGTTCCGTTGTCTAGCATCTGCCTCCATCATGAGACCACCTCCGTGGTACCATATTATTTCATTATCACCGAAGTTACATATGTATTCCAAATTTCAGCTCAATCGGTTCAGGGGAACGGGTTTAAAATTCAGTTGCAAGATTCCACCCGGACAAACATACATACATTGCACTAAAAAGCTTGTAAAAATGGCCGTGGCTTATAACGGCTTAGATTCTCCCCTAATTGTTTCCCGCTGTCCTCATTATTTTAGCAAAGGAAAACAAAAAATATTTTTGGGCAAAACTGTCGGTGCAAACGTGAGCTGAAATTCGGCAGACATTTTACCGGTTTGTTGAGTTTCATATTGCGTTTTCCATTTGTCCTTGACTAAGGCTAAACTCTCATTAAGCAGCCTGACAGAGCTGCGGCAGCCAATCTGATGAATGATTTGTTATTGGAGCTCGAAAACCTATTAGACAACCTAACATATTCTCTACCAAAGTCACCCAGCGAGAGTTAGTTGATTAGACAATTGTTAAGGAATTTTACAGTTCTCTATAGTAATTTTAAGCAGTTCTATAAGAGTGTTACTTGTCAAATGTTATTCAAAGCAGCCCCAAGTAATTTGCGTAACTCGTGAATTAAGGAATGAATGAGAACACTTTACTGTATACCATATAAACAAATAATTACAAACAAATGGAAAACTCAATGCAAATAGTACAATGGGCGGTCTTATCGCTTAGAGATCTCTTCCAGACAAACTTTGGAAGGAGAGGTTTTTATTAGTTATTATTTTATAATCTTCGATTTCTGGCAATATGATTTTTACAAGCTTTTTATTAACTTGCAATATATGTATTTCTACCCGGGTGGAATCTTGCAACTGAATTTTAAACCCATTTCCCTCAACCGATTGAGCTGAAATTTTGGAATACATATGTAACTTCGGTGACAATGCAATATTACATGCAATATAATTAATATAAATAATATTAATTAATAATAAATATTAATATTGCATGTTTGTGTGGTAATTCAATAAAGAGTTATCTATCTATCTATTACGGTACCATGGAAGTGGTCTCATGATTGAGACAGATGCTAGACAACGGAACTTCTGAATGGATTATACTAGGCTACTAGTGTTTGGACTCATATGATCTGCTTGCGGTTCCGATTATGAACTTTATAAAAGCTTCTTTTGAAAAAGTAATTTTTCAACAAAAATCTTATTTTATTCTACATCTTTAAGCCAAAAGTCGAGGTCTCATTTTTATGTTGTTGTTCTGTTTTGTAGCCGCGTCAACGAAATGCTTTCTTTCACTTTTGCATACAAGTTGGCTGTTGCGTTGGCTAGCTTTTGCAGCTCGTGGAAACCTCAGATCGGAATTGAAAGGTGTCGGAATACTACCAACAAACAACAGAACCATATGATACGTAGGGATATTGTCCTGTCGAAATATTGATCCAGGATTTAATATAAAGTGTTGTAGATAGCTCGAGGTGCGTGGTCCTCACAGATGTTAAGACAGAATGATCAAGCTTGTTGAGGGTTAAATATAAAATTTTCACCAATATAAGTTGCCTTTTTACTTTTAATGAAGGAATTGAAGGTCCTGGGACACCAATTACGCTATTCCCGACCCTTATCTTACATAAACAGTCGTTTGTTCACTGTTTTTCAGGATTACAGCCCAGAGACATTGTGAAGTTCAATCTAACGACATTTAAAACTCTAATTAACATTGTTTTATGATTAATAACATTATAACCGGGATCGGATGAGAGAACGTTGGTTGGCGGGATGATTATGTTAGATGGTTCGCGGAGATCTAAAGTGTGTATGACGCCTATGTAGGTCTGTGTGTATATGCATTGTGTATGTCTGTCTGTCTGTGGCATTGTAGTTCCCAAACCGATGGACCGATTTGAAGGCGGTTTTTAAATGGATAGCTAGTTTTAGTGGAGTGGTTCTTAGTTATGTCAGTTACTCGACACAAAAAGCTGCAACTAGGTTTTTCAATTTTGGAAAAAATAACTCATTAAAACGCTTTTACCGCTCACATAATAGGATGGTGCAGTTAAATCAAGACGTAGATTTAAGGTATGATAGATATATGAATGAAATAAAAGCTTATTTAAAAAAAAGTAAAAATATATACGGAATTTATCACGTACCTACCGTTTTATCGGTGTTTTGACCGACAATGGCGAGACGTGGTTCGGAGCGGATCGCACTCACCCTGATGAAGGTTCACGAATTGAAACGAAATGTTGTCGGTCGAAACACCGATAAAATGATTTAAAATAATGATTGAAATAAATCACGAAAGATTATTACTGTATAAACACGTTTTTAGGACAAACTGCTCAAATAATGCTACCCTTTATTTCTAGAAGTTCAAGGATCCATCTTCAGAGCTGACCTCCTTTCCCAAGCTATTAAGGCTGCGGCGGTCTCATTAGGAGCATCTGTCAAATCTCTCATCGGATTGGTATCATTTTACAAGTCTTGAACGTTTTTTTCTGCTATCAGAGGAAAACATGATTCATTTTCTTGGGGAACTGTCTATGAAAAATATGGGAGCGCATTTTAGTCGCTGTTTTGTAGAGTAAGCTTTTTAGCTTAACCTTTGCTACTTATTTTAATCCGATGAATTGTTAGTACCGGACACTATCATCAAACTAGAGTCTTTTGATTATAGTGTCTTGATATCCTTTCCTTCATTAGGTAGTACAATACATACATATAATGTTCTGTCTATGTATGTAGACATAACTGTACAGAATCTATTGTAGTTCTCTTTGTTTACATTATTTATACGTAAAGATTACATAATATGTTGTTGGTATACGGTTGCTGGTATGAGTGGTAGCTGAAGAGTGCAGGCTGCGTAAGATTGGTCGTTTTGCTGATTATGCTTAGCCAATGGGTCTCATATAGATGATATTAATACTAGTAGTTCTGTCAGAACAGTAGACCTCGCGTCACAAGCCCAAAACGTAATTTGCGCAACAAAATAAACGAAGAAAGTTCAATTTTAAATTGAAATTCAGTGCTTAAAATTTCCAACCTATATAGACATTTAAGCAATATATTGATATAAGTTTTAGCGATTACTCGCATTCCCTTTGTCCTAGGAGGTCTAATCTGGAGTCTACGGATTTCGTCTCGTGAAGGCGGAGAGGATTGGTATAAGTTTAAAAAAATTGCTAAATAAAAATCCGTCCATAGTATAAGGTAACAGCAAACTTTCCCCTCTTTGCCCCTCCACTCCCTCCTTTTGGAAAATTTTCACAACACCTTCTGTAGAATGAAGTCTTTAATGTGTTTCAAATTTGATTGAAATTCGTCTACAAATAACGCTACAGCAAATTTTCTCCCTTTCCCCCCCTATTTTCCGACCCAATCGATCGACTGAAAAAACTAAATAAAACATGAAACTTGTGTGCCAATTTTCGTCAAATTCGCTTGAAAAAGGCTACCTGTAAGCGAGATCAGCCAGACAAAAGTATTTTTGGCCAATCTCGAAACTGAGACGCTTCGCTCGCTCGGTCAACTAGTTATTTGTCAGTTGCTTACTTTACTTCAGCCACCGTTTCTGATATAAATTAATTTGTAAAAAATTAACATACCTACCTAATTACAAATCGCATCAGAACCTGTTAGCATGTACAAAATAACCTTTTATCCCAAAGGCGTACACCGGTTCCGAACGGGTAAAATACCCAAAATTACTAGTTGTTCGCCCCGAACTGAGATCTCGCGAGACTCCGATTAAAACAAAATAAATATTATTGTAATCTTTGAATATCAAAAAAGCGCCACGAATTACATATTACAGAAAGGGAGTTCATGTTATTTGGTTCTTCTTTTTTGGGGTACAAAATGCAGTTAATCTGGTTTTCAGACTTTTGCCCATATTTTTGTCACTTAAGCTACACGCATACTAAATTAAAATACTGTGGGGTCACTGGTGGTACCCTGTGAATGTTTTCATAGTTCAGTTTGAATTATGGCTAATAACTCAAAAACTATAAGAACTTTACCAAAAATAAAAACGGAGTCTTAATGTACTAATAAAGACCTTTCATTTGTCGTCCCATTTGACAATAGTCTCATTTTAATTTTTTTACCCCTCTTGAACCCCAATACCTGAACAACCCCCCAACATGTTTAGCTCATTTAGTCACACCTAAATTGTGCCAACCCTAGGAAAGTTATTCTCGGACAAACAAACATACATACATACAACGCCGATTTGCCCAAGTTGATTTAGAGATCTCGCTTCGCTCGATCAAATATTGTTCTCGAGATCTCCCCTAATTTTATTAGGTAGCTCAGTACTACGTCACAGATATGAAATAAGTTTTTCAAGGCGACCCACATCACAGTGGCACACGTCAAATTGCTATTAGCCGAACACATAACACGTCTGCAGGGAGTAGAGATAGACAAAAACGAACCGAGATTTCGTACGAACAAATACAATGAATCCCCAGCAATAGTTAATTTGGTGGAATTGATTCCAACTGCGAGAATCAGTTTGAATCATCTAGCGTTGTGTATCACTCATGTCAATATTTAGTCAACTTCGATTTAACATAATTTTAATACAGATTCCTGAGTAAGGGTTTCTATACACTGATAAAAATCGAAAAATCAATTGCTGTGTGTTATGTTGTGGGTAGGCGAGACAATAATGTATACCTAAGTACCCTCAGATAAATAAATCAGTTGTTAACGAGGCTCGGTGGTATCATTACACAACACGTTAGTCTCGAAAAAACTCGAAAATAGCTCTACCAATTTGGCTGTTTTTTTGTTATGTTCTTAACTTTTAGGAAAAGTTTTGTATAAAAGAAAACTTTACGGGTCAACAAGTCATAAATAGAAGCCGGCGAACCCCGAGCGCAACTTCAATTCGGCCGCGTCAAAAACTTCGGCCTGAATATCGCTATCCCTGTTTAGTGACGAAGTTTAGCCACGCAGAGCGACAGTGATAGCAATAGAACGATTCTAAATTTGATTAGATTTTGACCGTGTTCCATAATACCAAAAATGATGACTGAAAACTTGTTGTATTTTTCTCATCGTGTTGTTATTCTGTAACGTGTTGATATAATCTATGTTTTTATGACTAGGATACGTTAGATGTTGTTGTTTTTAATACGAAACAATTAGGTTGAAAACAGGTCTTTTATGACGTAAAAACATGCAGAATGCGATACGCTTCTATTTCATTTTAGGTAAGTATTTTGATCTAATATATGGTTGGGAACCTAGATAAATACGATTCAAATTAAAATAATACTTTATTAAGGTAGAAATATGCTCCAATTAGAAATAATTTTGGTAGTACGTGTTGTATGGGCGATTCCCCTCCGGTATCCCCTTAATTATGTCAAATCTCGCACTTCTTCGTGCACGCAAGAAGCTTAAAAAAAGTATAAATTTCTTTCTTTACGTATTAATATATAGTTAAACTAGAAAGGAAAATATATTTAAAACTAGCTTACGCCAGCAGCTTCACACGCGTTGTCTGTCATAAAATCCAATGCCTATGCTTAAATTCAGATCATAATCTATCAACACACCAAATTTCATCAAAATCGGTTTAGCTGCTACGACGTGATAGATGAATTAATGAATAAAAAACAAACATCCAGACTTCCTACATTTATTATACTGCGTGTTTGGTTATGTACGGCGAAAAATGAAATCACGGGTAAGGTTAATGGCTAGTAGGTATTGATGTAAAATAACTTTTATTCAAATTCATTACCATAATTTTAAATTTGCAAACAACCTTAACATCAAGTCTTTAAATAATTATTGATTATAAATGGTCTCGCCCGAGACCATGACTGTTGCAACACAGCCGAACCGTCGGGACAACAAATAAAAAAGGTACACACGGCTACACATCAAGCTACACATTTCCAGTATAAGCTGACCTCTTATTCTACAAAAAGCCTACACAATGCGAGGTCAGCTTATACTGGAAAATATAGCTTGATGCGTAGCCGTGTGTACATACGCGATAAATACCCGTTTTAATCAATAATTATGTACAATGATCGCGAAAGTTTGAAAAAAGTCCTTAAATATCAGTGAAACAGTCTGCATAAAATAGGTAAACAAATCATATTCATTCATCATGTAAATTGACCAAGCGGTTTCGTCTCAAAGGCGCAGCCGATTTACGATCATCATCATTGTCATCCACAGCCTGACTTAACCCGTTGTTGGGTATAGGCCTCCCCAAGTTTATGCCATCGACCACGATTCTGCGCTAGTCTCACCTACTGACGGCCCGCGACCATAAAGATGTCGTTAAAAATTGTTTATTGGAAATGTATCAACTACTACGCTTCTGAATTCAATCTATTGGTATCAAGCCATCATTTTAAATTAATATCTTGCATAAATAAAAAGGTTGTATTGGTGTACCTATAAGTAAATAGATGTCAATTTCAGAGCTTCGTCTATAAGCTTTTGATATAATTTCTTATGATCATAAGTCATCTGCTAACGACGCGGCTACAATAGCTGAGCTTCAAACAGGGCTGCCTCTGAGACTTCTTTGTTATGAAGTTAGATAGGAAGTTAATTTAAAATTGTTAATAAGGTTTTAGTAAAAGCAATACCAGCAACGGAAATTATAGGAAAGAGGAAACAGGGAAACAGCTTTTCCCTTGAATAAAAGGAGTTGCATATTTACTTTACTTTAATAAAATAGAATTTTTTAAACTTACGAAATAAGTATATATAATTATTATTATTAAAAAACGCGAGAAATACCCGTTTTTAAACTTTAGAAAACATACTAGTTCGCGTCCCACCAGCGGCAGAGCACGCGTGGTAAAAAAATCGTATTTGTAATTATACTCTTAACACGATAACGTGCGAAACAGGGCTTGAAACACCCTGTCCGTGTCTCGTCTTTATAGCCGTAAGAAAAAACTTAAACGTCTCTGTCGTGCGGGAGGCATAACTTCCATCTGGTTCAGTGTAGGAAAGAGATAACTATATATCTGAGATGTGCTATTGATTCCTAGTTCTATGGTATACCAACCTCAATGCCGGGTATCTTAGACCACGTGCCGCACACAAAAAAAACCGTACACTGTCTTATTTGCCGCCAAAAACCGGATTTTGGTCTTTTACGGGCGGTGGGGTTTAACATGCCTCGTGCCGCCACATCTCTGGTTTAGGACAAGGTTTAAAACGACCCGTAACGCAGTAATGGAAGTACAGATAAATCTGTGCCGCTGGGAACGTGTTAAACGGCTTGCCTGATTTTGATGATTTTTTTGTACTTATGGACGTCCACCTGGACGGTCTTAGTAATAGTTTAAAATTTGGTCGTAAAATAAAAAAAAATAAACTCAATCACGACAACTGCGCCACCTACCGGGTCTAACTATAGCTGAAAACCAACAAGGAGACCCCAAGAGTAATAAAAAAATCATTAAAATCGGCCAAGCCGTTAAAAAACGAATTACGAACACACGATCGAAATTTTATGCATAAAGAAGATTACTAGTAATTAAGTACTATACACACAATAGCGTTGATAGTGGACTACGAGAGTCATTGTTCTACGCGCGTTTGAATCAATATAAATGCTGCAGTCTGCTTTTTGGGCCTCTGCGCCCAAAACGCGCGTCGTCTATGCGTTTAAAATACGCCGGGTGTACTTATTGAAGTTTACGGCAATCTTACTAGAGTTTTTAAAAACTAAACTTTTGTATTTTGATAGAAGATTTTAATTAAAATAATATTACATTGAAACGTCTAAAACTAATTTCATTCTTGAGACGAATGACTTATTTAGAATTACTATATTAAAGCAGAGGCACATAACATATACAGCTACACCTTCGAGAACGCAGCGTTTGCAGATTTATGCATTCAAGGTAGTTATGCGTATCTCAGCTGGTTGTATATCTACCTATAGGCCTTAAGCCCACACATTATTAGTAGCTTAAAAAGCAAAGTAAAAAGCATCAGGCAAATAATACGAGGCCAATCAACCTACATGCTATGTCCATCTGATGAAAATGTTACCAGGCACGCAAAAAATCGATGAAAATTTTATTTATTACACTGGCATCCTTATTTAAAATATCTGTGTACCGTCAATTAGCAAAGCAATTAATCATGGCCTTTTCACTTCGGCGCTATTGCAACAAAATTGTTGGATATCGGAAGCTCTGTTTGTTTAAAAAATATTGTGGTTTTAATTTCTTTTAGAATGCTGGCCACAAAAAAGTTTATTGGATTCGAATTTCGAATTGTTCATAAAAATAAAAATGTATATTTTTTAGAATT
The DNA here is from genome assembly GCA_918857605.2 of Philereme vetulata. Classification (NCBI taxonomy): domain Eukaryota; kingdom Metazoa; phylum Arthropoda; class Insecta; order Lepidoptera; family Geometridae; genus Philereme; species Philereme vetulata. Next base: position 4,365,086 of record OU975420.1, read on the forward strand.
TTACTCATTTTTAAATATGGAGTGGACGCTTAAAGAAGACCGTGTTGCAGTTATTGAGTGGCATCGTTGCGGTTACGCGCCAATTCAAATTTTTGACATACTGAAAAAATTGAATATAACCAAAAGATTCGTTTATCGCACCATCAAACGATACAATAAAGACTCTAGTGTAGATGACAAGTCAAGAAATGGTCGCCCTCGGTCTGTTAGGACTCCAGCAGTGATAAAAGCTATGAAAGCGCGAATTCAAAGAAATCCCAAACGTAAGCAGAAACTGTTGGCCCTTCAGATGGGGTTAAGCAGAACCACGGTGAAAAGGGTGTTAAATGAAGACTTAGGGCTTTGGGCATATCAAAAAAAACAGGACATCGTTGAAATGCTCGTCTAATGGACCTGAGACTGAAGAGATGCCGCGCTTTGTTGAAGCGGTACGCGGGAAAAAAATATCGGGAAATTCTTTTTTCGGATGAAAAAAAATTTACCGTAGAAGAGAGCTACAACAAACAAAATGATAAGATATACGCACACAGTAGTGAAGAAGCAATCAACCGTATTCCGCGTGTCCAACGAGGTCATTTTCCATCCTCGCTCATGGTATGGTTGGGAGTTTCTTATTGGGGCTTAACAGAGGTACATTTTTGTGAGAAAGGTATAAAAACAAACGAATGCAGTTGTATATCAAAATACAGTCCTGACGAACCTTGTGGAACCTGTTTCTCATACCATGTTCAATAACAGGCACTGGGTATTCCAATAAGATTCGGCGCCAGCTCTTAGTGAAGAGCACACAAGACTGGCTGGCGGCACGTGAAATTGACATCATCCGGCACGAAGACTGGCCCTCCTCCAGTCCAGATTTGAATCCGTTAGATTACAAGATATGGCAACACTTGGAGGAAAAGGCGTGCTCAAAGCCTCATCTCAATTTGGAGTCACTCAAGGCATCCTTGATTAAGGCAGCCGCCGATATTGACATGGACCTCGTTCGTGCTGCGATAGACGACTGGCCGCGCAGATTGAAGGCCTGTATTCAAAATCACGGAGGTCATTTTGAATAAACTTTAGTGTCATAAGAATCTATGTTTTGTTAAGTTAATTTTGGTATATAAATGGGTATATAATGAATAAACTTGTTTCAATTATTTTATATTAAACATGTGACAGAATTTATGACCTGACTAGGTATATATAAGTATGTACTTACACAAAAAAGTATATAAGTATTCTATTAGTTATCTGGTTCCCATAGTGCAAGCTCTGCTTAGTTTGGTGGTAGATAGCGCTGTGTTAAATGTCAAGTAATATTTATTTGTATTTTCACAGCAATGCCATTATTAATGCGCCCTGCAGGGTGCATGTGTCGTGGCCAGGTCTCAGAGTTGATCACTACATGATGTGGCCGACCATTTCATGAAATGGAAAATACCCACTGCCTGTGCCCACTGCCCATCATGATATGGTCTGGCCAAATCGATGAATCAGCGTTTGACGATATGAACAGCTAAACGCACGGCTACTTCATGATATGGTCCAACATTAGTGATCATATCGTAAAATAATAAATTTATTAATTATTGTTTATTCTTACAAAATGATTTAAATATTGTGTCTCAATGGGGTAAAAGCAATCAAATGTAATTGAATATCGATAAGTGTTATACAATCTCTTTTCCAAATAAGCGTCATAAAATACTTATTGATTATAATATCGATGGTTTTAGACATGAAATATCTTTGACTGCAAAGGATTTAGGTATTATATTTGACGACAAGCTTCCATTTCGTGCACACTATCAACATATCATATCTTACGCCAACTAACTCTTAAGCTCCGTCTGGAGATCTACGAAAGGGTTTAAATAGTCTCGTGACCTCTTGTACCTCTTCTTTGCACTTGTGCGAAGTATTTTAAAATATGGCAGTCCGATATGGTTTCCGAACTATAAGGTTGATAGCGCTGATGTGGAGAGAATTGAAAGAAAATGCCTAAGAATGTTAAGCTATCGCCTACAACCCGGACGCTCAGATCTAACTTACGAAGAAAGGCTGTCTTTATATAATGTTCACTCCGACAAATTTATTTTGATTTTGTTTATTTGTATAAAACTATAATTGATTCCCTAGAGTTGTTGTCGCAAACGTCTTTTAGTTTTAAATTTAGAGCACGAAATTCCAGTCAAACTAATTTCTTCGCCTTACAGGTCTCTAAGGTTTGGTTGCCCGCGATTTCGTACGCGTCAACTACTAAATGTGTAGGTAACCTAGAAATAAAGCTAAACCCGTTGTTACAGCTTGACACCCCATTTTTATCTCACGGGAACTGATTTATGGGATAAATGGTAGCCTATGTTGTAATCCAGGTCACAATCTAAGTGTATACTAAATTTCATCGAAATCGGTTTCGCCGTTATGACGTGATTAAGTAACAAACAAACGAATAAATAAACAAACATTCAAAATTTCAAATATTATATAAGAGTGCGATGGTGTGCATTAAAAATATTCTAATTCTTTCATATTCTTGCACATCGATATCCAATGTAAAATAAAATAAGGCAAAATATAGCTTAGTTAATGATATTTATGACAACAAACCGAATGATCTATTCGGATCATCAAACGATGCACAACTCTGCCCCACCTTTACAATCGTGGACGGTACCGATGCCAGATTGAAAGCCCATTTTACTGCCAACAGATATTGCTGTAATAACATTAAATTCTATTGTTTCTGTTTCAGGTAAAGTACATAAGGAAACTAAGATAATTTGACGAGCTATATTGGTGGGTAAGTAACCAATTGAGACAAGGTTTACGGGAAAAGTTCATCATTATCATCATAATAGGACAGGTACGTCCACTGCTGAACGTAGGCCTCCCTATTGATTTACCTACAACCCTACTAGCAACCTTTATCAGGGCCAGTAGCCAAGTTACATTAGCTTCGAATCGATTCGATTTCTAAAAGTTTGTTGTCGATATATCACGTGATATCTCCATAGCATGTGTCAAATCCCATACATTTTCGTACTTATCGTCTAGCGTCATCGCTAATCGAACTTAACTTGGTTAGGCCCACTATCTTGGTCAGGTCGTCTTTTCATCTAGTGTGTGGGGGGGGGGGGGGGGGGGGGGGGGGGGGAGGCGTTTTTCGTCACTAAAATATGACCTCTTTCATTTTTACGTAGAAATAAGAATTTGACATGGAGGTTATATTTAATTTTAGTATTTATGACTCTTTTATTTTTAAATAGAAATAAGAATTAGCAATGAAGATTGTATTTAGCTTATGATGAATGCAATGAGCCACATTCTATTTTCAAATTGGCTTTGGCCCTAGGGCCGATACTGTTACATTTAAAGAGAGAGGAAATACAAAAAATTAAACAAATAAACAGTATATATGTAAAACATAAACGAAAATAAGGGAGAGCTTGGTAGATACTGTGTGCTACAGCAGTAAATGGGACTCGACTCATCATTATTCCCAACGTAACGGTAAGCGCTGATATTCTGTCGAGACCGCTCCATTTAGCCTTGAGAGTATTGTGTTGTCAAGTGAGAATACTATGTTTCATGGTAGATATGTCATGTTGTTAATATGACCAACTTTCAGAGCATGAGTGATGAAAAGATTATAATCTATCGATTATAGGACCGTTACTAATAAGATGTTTTGGGTCGCCTTTATTACGAACAAAAGTTTGACCATTACAAACAAACTAGTGACTTTTCAAATCTACCGAAATCTAACAACGGTTCATACGTTCTCGTTTACAATAAAGCTTAAAATGTATTTTCAAGTTCAATACGTTTCAGCACATAATACGCGTTCCGGAACTTTTATTTGGCAATATATCAGTTTTAAACTCCACTTGTGGTCGGACAAGGGTAGCATGTCCCACAATCCTGTTCTATTGTCTCGCTCCTATTTATTCCAATTCAATAGGTATGGCTATAAATTGACGTCATCCGGTTACGCCCATCTGGCTGACTCTTATTAGATTTATTGGCTTCTTAACTGTAAAAACGGCTGTGAGGTTTGCTGGAAGAAAATTCTTTATAGGGTTAAGCTCGCTTTTGCACATGTCCTCTATTTATGTACTTTATAATTTACTTTCTTGTGTACAATAAAGAATAAAGAAAAGATATGGACGCCTCGACGCCGTACAGTGATAGCGTCATTTTGGCTGATGCACGCGGTACCAGTGTTTCGGTGTTCTTTTTTCGGGTTCAGTACCTCAAAAGGAAAAAAGAAACCCTTAGAGGATCACTTCGTTGTCCGTCTATCTGACTGTCCATCTGTCAAGACCCTTTTTCTCTGAAACGTGTGGAGGTATTAAGTTGAAATTAATATCAAAATCTTAGGTTTTTTTTTTATTTATTTACTATTTTAACAAAGATTACAATTATATGTTTAGTTTAGTAATGTTATGAATGAGCAAGGAAAACTAGACTTGACTCATAAAGTAGTTCCTTAGTTTAAATTTTATATTTTCAGGTGTCAAATTATCACGTACGTCAGAGGGTAGGGTGTTGATAAGCCGAAGAACAAGGTAGCTGGGATACGGTCTCTATGACCTGAAAAAAAATATGTTTCAAGTCAATGCGATAAAATACCATTCAGCTTGCTTATTTGACGGGTTCGATTCCCGCCGTGGAATAAATGTTTGCATGATCTATATATAATTCCTCCGGGTCTGGTTGTTTTCTATATGTATTATAAGTATGTATTTACAAAAAAAATGTATATAAGTATTCCATCAGTTATCTGGTTCCTATAGTACAAGCTCTGCTTAGTTTGGGGCTAGATAGCGCGGTGTGAAATGTCCAGCAATATATAATATAAAGCAATATATATTTTGACTGCATGATGTTACGTAAAGACAGGTAAATCAGCCCACTCGCAGTGCTTCATATTCAAGAAGTTGTACTCTGTCCATAATGTTCGTTCGCTTTTGTAACGTTTGTACGTCCAGTCCCATTTTTGTCGATTTTGCAAACGCTTTTAGGCGGGTCAACACTCCAGATATATGGTGTGCTACGAGTACATAGAGTTATGGTGAAGCTTTTATTGCAGCGAGCTTGGGATAAATTTTGCTGATCTCTCTGTCTTTATGATACGAGAAAATGCCTGTAGATAGACAGATAGAAAACGCTTTATTATATACTACACTTAAATTAACAAATCATATTCAAAACACTTAAAACTAGACACGCGATAGTACAATTGGCGGTCTTATCGCTAAAAGCGGTCTCTACCAGACAACCTTTGGATGGACTGGATTTTACGAGAACGTTAAGCTTTATAACTTAAGCTTTTTATTTAACTGTATACTTACATAAGCAAAACAAAATAAATAGATACCAGGGTTGGTAATATCACCTATACCTCTGTTTGAAATGTGTATGTACCCTATTTTCTCGTAATTTTATCTTCAATTACCTTGCGGTCGCATTACGATGTATAACGAAAGTATTAACTTCTACTACTAAGGTTCTACTAAGACTCTCATGTTGAGAGTGGAAAGAGCCCAGAGAGCTGTATTGAATGTCATGACTTCTAATTCTAGACTCTTTCCCACTGCTACCCTATTTTCGATCTGTAAAGTTCTTACAGTGCGACAACTATTTATCCTAGCGACAGTTTTGCGGAAACACGGTGAACTTTCTTTCGATCCAGTTTTGAGCTCTGTTAAGCGTCGCTCTGATAGGGTTTGCAGCATACAGCCCCGCATAACTGCCCTAGCTGGAAGACACTACTTTTATATAAGTTGTCCTTTATACAACAGAGTAAACAAAGCTATTGATATTTATCCGTTGTCATTCCACAGATGTAAAATTAAATGCACAACCTGGCTTCAGTCACTAACGTACGATGATACCGAGAATATTTTGATCTCTCCTACCTAGCAAAATTAACAACACGCGCACACGTATGCACTCATTCACTAACACACAGACTCGCGCACACACTCACTTCTACACACACACACACAAACACACCACACAAACGCTCACCACACACATACTCACACACACACAGTATTCAACTTAAAGTCATAATCCTACTAATATTATGAACGCGAAAGTTTGTATGTATGGTTGTATGTATGTTTGTTACTCTTTCACGCCGGAACGGCTGCACCGATTGTGATGAAATTCGGTATGTACGTATATCATAACCAGGATTAACACATAGACTACTTTTTATTGGCAAACCACGCGTGCGAAGCCGCTGGCAACAGCTAGTCATAATATATTTAGAATAAACATTTACTTGTATCGATTTGTTTTAAGCTGGAACGTTGTTCGGTTTGGTTTTGGAAGAGGGCGCTGACACTGCGACTCAGTTTTTTAACTTTTGCAGTTGTCAGCGTTTTCATTTGTCTATTGTACTTTGTTTATCTTCCAAATAAATAAAATAAAAAAATAATTAACATGCAATCTGCAAGCCCATCATTATTATTATCATATAAATAAAACCACATAAATGCGTCAAAGCTAGGCCTTCACAAGTGCCTAGCCTTACCCTACCTCTCGCCTCAAGTTGTCACCTTAGCACTAATGAACTCTGTCACAGAGCACGCTCCACTTTGTCGTCTGTTTTCACAGCAATATTACGACTATAGGTATTAATACTATATTCCTTCTATCATTTGAATACTAATTTTACTGAGTGGCAAAGATAAGGCGGAAATCGAGACTGTTACCTATTATGTATGTGCTTCCGAATATATTAACATACTAGATGACCAATCCACAGCTTCGCGCGCATAGTTTTTCAATAAAAACATTACCCTCCTCCACAGTTGGATAAAAAGTAGCCACTCAGGGTGCCTATATCACTCAGGGTGAATGTAGCTTTCCAATTGTGAAAGAATTTTTGAAATCGGCTCAGTAGTTTTTGAGTTTATTAATTACAAACATACACACACACAAAAATACAAATCTTTTCTCGTTATAATATTAGTATAGACTAGCTGACCAAACCGCAGCTTCGCACGCGTAGTTTTTCAATAAAAACATTACCCTCCTTCTGCGCAGTGGGGTAAAAACTAGCCTATGTTACTCAAGGTGAATTTAGCTTTCCAATGGTGAAAGTATTTTTGAAATCGGCATAGCAGTTTTTGAGTTTATCCATTACAAACATACACACACACAAAAATACAAATCTTTCCTCTTTTTAATATTAGTATAGATAATATATAAAACATAGTCGGGTTAGTTACACCATTTATAACTCAAGAACGGCGGATTTTGATGATCTTGGATGGGTTGGATTGTCTTTGGGGCAGAATAACAATTAAATTATCGGAAAATTTCAATCAAAAAAGATATGGAGAAAATTCATTTTCTCATACATAGATGCAAATAATGATGGCCGTTTGGCAATTCTATTGTCGAATTATATTGGCAGCCCGCGTCTTATACATATGTACATGTCAAGGCGGTAGGAAGTTAGCCGGGTCCGCTAATTTCCGAGAGGAAATAATGATAAAGGATTTTTCGAAATTAGATGTTTCTTATAGAAATAATAACTAATAACAATAACGTTTTATAACACGATTTTTTAAAATCATTTCAAAAATTTCAAGCCTAGACGGGACTTGAACCCGCGGTCTTCAAAAAAACTTTTTTTTTGAAGACGCGGCAAAAAAAATTTTTTGAGATGATTTTAAAAAATTTTGGAAATTTCTGCATGTGTTCGGATAACACTATAAATAAAAATACTATTTGAAATAAGCAACACGACATCTCTTGTCAATGTACTGAACTGCAACGTTCGACATTGAGCAGGTACAAAGAACTATATAAGTTTTCCTGTAGATGGAGCTAACGGCGCTTTAGTCGTAGTTCTGAATGATCTCACTGATTTCGACCTAGACGTGAATTGCCTTGCAGCATAGATGGTAGTGCATCCTCGTATCAAGAGGAAGGTCGCGGGTGCAAGTCCCGTCTAGGCTTGAAATTTTTGAGATGATTTTAATAAATCTTGGAATTTTCCGCATGTGTTCGGATAACACTATAAATAAAAATACTATTTGAAATAAGCAACGCGACATCTCTTGTCAATGTACTGAACTGCAACGTTCGGCATTGAGCAGGTACAAAGAACTATATAAGTTTTCCTGTAGATGGAGCTAACGGCGCTTTAGTCGTAATTCTGAATGATCTCACTGATTTCGACCTAGACGTGAATTGCCTTGTAGCACAGATGGTAGTGCATCCTCGTATCAAGAGGAAGGTCGCGGGTTCAAGTCCCGTCTAGGCTTGAATTTTTTGAGAGGATTTTAAATAATCTTTGAATTTTCCGCATGTGTTCGGATAACACTATAAATAAAAATACTGTTTTATAACACGTTTGTGATTTGAGTAAAAACCTTTCAGCTTGACAAATCTCATCCAACAGCTCATTTAAATGCAGGCTACAATTTAATGCTATTGGTTATTTTGACTATATATCTTCGACCACAATTTCACCTGATGGTAAGCGATGATCTAAGATAAAACCGAATATCTAGAAAAAAAACTATTTACTCTTATCTTAAAGAGGCCCGGATTGTATTCTTTAGGAAAAACAAACGACGGTAAAATGTTCCATACATGTACGCATCAAAAACGTAGAATAAAAACGGTGTGTGCGAATGGGAGGTATGTTAACTAGGTACGGATGGTACTGAGCCGTGCGCCTGCATGTATTTTATATATATATATATATATATAGTATATATTTTTTTTTTTGGAAAACTAATAGCTAATTATACATAATATGAAACACAGTAGATAAAAGAAAGCCAATAATAGGTTTTCACTACTTAAATACATAATAAAGCAAAATTTGAAGTGAACAATAAAAAAAGTCAAAACTCAACTTTTGATAGTGAATCACCACCTCTCTGTAATACTGGAAGCCCTGTGTTTACATGATTTTTCCATTGCTTTATATGCTCTGGGTTCTGATCTAATGGTTGACCATCAATCACTTAGTCTGTCTATATCCTTACGTTAACTAAATAGCCAATATCAGACCCAACTTTGATCCAACCGATTTTACGAATATCTGCAGAACATGTAAATGTTTGACGTCAAGATACTGCACTGTTTTGGTATGAAATCATTGTATCTAATGAGGATTAACAATTTTAATAAATACCTTATCTAAATGAATTTATCTAAATAACTGGTTATCAACCAGTTCATTTAAATTGACGAAACTTCTACGAGTACTCCTAGCGGCCGCCATTTTTATGACATTTGCTGCACCTTTATATCTTTCACAAAAACTCAATGATCCTTTTGACATGCTATTTATCAAAACCACTCAGTTGTTTGGGTGCTACGTTTATGTAAAACTTATCCCGTCTTAGACCATGACTTGAAATTAGTTACATTTTACCCGAGTATTACTTGAGTAAAGTCGTGGGCTAGACTAGACTTCAAACGCGGTAAAAAGCGTAAACTCTATCCCATAGCCATATTGTTACATTATTTTATATCCAACTGTCCTTTTCTAAGCTTAAAGCCGACGATACACTGTGCCTAACTCGCATATGCTAGATACTGGCATGTACAAACTTTTAGTGTTTTTTTTTAGTTTGCTTTCTATTTTAAACCCCTGTGGGAAAGTGAAGAGAGAGAGATTCGTCGTTTTTCTCAAATGCCACTTTACGAAGGGTTTATAAACTAGCATGTATGTTACTAGCATGTATGTTACTGGCATATATTAATACGACATAGAAGGCCAGTACAGTGCGGTATCAACTTATCTGTTTTAGTGCATACAGTTTAAACTAAACGAGACCGATACAAAACTGAAAATAAAGTTCCTGTTCACTAGCAAAGTCATCACCGGACCAGGACCGTCAAAGCACAAACGCATATGTAATTTTTGTTTTATACATCAGCTCTGTTATCTTTAGCTAAAAGAAGATTGGCGAGATTACACCTTTTTTAAACCTATATTTTTCCACTGCTGGACAAGGGTCTCCCCCATGTTCCTCCACGTCTCAAAATCGCTCGCCACGTCCCACCAGCCATCCTGTAATGCATCGATATCGTCACGCCAACGCTTCCTCGGCCTGCCCCGGCTTCGACGCCCATCTGCAGGCACCCATTGTGTGACGACTGTTGCCCATTTGTCTGTGACCATACGACTGACGTGACCCGCCCAGTCCCACTTCAGCCATGCAGTCTTTTAGCCAACATCTGCGATGCCGGTCTTCGCGCGCAGTGTGGTATTGAGGATCCTGTCGATTCTCTTTACCTCTAACACGATGCGTTCGATGGCTCTTTGGTAAACCTTGAGTTTGGACTTTTGAGATTCAGTCAATGACCAAGTTTGGGCACAATAGGTAAGGACGGGCAGAATACAAATGTCGATGAGTTTACGCTTAAGTGACAATGGAAGATCTCCCTTCATTAGCGTCTTCATGGACCAAAAGCTCTTCCAGGCATTTTCCACGCGGCGATCGACCTCTTTATCTTGCCTGTTTTCGAAGGAGACGATCTGTCCCAAGTAAATGTACTCATCGACATAGTATAATTCTTGCCCGTATACATGATTTTGTGTTTGTTGGTGTTATTAGTTGAGTCTTTGACCGATTCATCATTAGTCCAACCTCAAGGATTGCAGTCCTTAGATTACACTTAAGCAAAATAAAAACCGTTCATGAATCATGAGTATTTATTTATTTTTATCATTCACAATGTAAACGTACGCCAATCTTCTTTTACTATCGTCTTGCTTGCGTTTATTAAATTAGTTCGTTCTCAGCCTTTAGATATTTTATAGCACTGCCATGTGGTCTGCCAGTGCCTGGTATGCAAACTTCTAGAATGTGTATAGTGGGCTTTATCTAACACAGATAGAATGTCCTCAAAGCAATCTGATTCGAAAGAGGCTTTACTCCTACACGTTCATATTTTATTTCATGCGCTCTTTGATTATTGGAAAGGACAGGATATTGCTTTTCACTTATTCAAGTTTTCTCGAATTACATTTTTTCTGGCCTTTTTTAGGGTTTTGTACCCAATGGGTAAAACGGGACCCTATTACAAAGACACCGCTATGTGTCTGTCTGTCCGTCTGTCACCAGGCTGTATCTCATGAACCATGATAGTTAGACAGTTGAAATTTTCACAGATGATGTACTTCTATTGCCACTATAAGGGCTCCCAAACGACAAACGTGATTTTTTTGCTCGTTTTTGCTCGATATTATTAACAGAATCAGGTAGACGCTTGAAACATTAACAGAATATTTAATTATATATTCTCTTTAGACATAAATAATTAATATAAATAAAACAAATATTTAAGGGGGGCTCCCATACAATAAACATGATTTTTTTGCTCGTTTTTGCTCTATATTGATAACGACAACAGGTAGACGCTTGAAATATTCACAGAATATTTAGTTATATATTCACTTTAAAAATAAATAATAAAATAAAATAAAGCATATATTTAAGGGGGGCTCCCATACAATAGACATGATTTTTTTTTGTCGTTTTTATAGATAATAGTACGGAACCTTTCGTGCGCGATTCTCACTTGCCCGGTTTTATTTCTTATAATATAGGCTGTTGTTAATGGAGGTTGTAAAGATATATGCCACTGAGAGTCAGCCGTACCGTTGTTATTTATTGTCAACATAACTAAACAGAATTTAAGTAATAATCAAAATTTACAGTCATGTGTGACTTTTACCTGTCTTCAAAGTGATGGGGGCAATGCATCTTCTCTTAGACACGGAAATTTGGAATAAATAGTTCTAGTTTAACAAAAAGGATGCCTGCGACAAAAGAATGTTAGTAAAACTTAAAGGTCTTATTTACGTATGGAAGCGAAACTTGGGCCGTAACGCAGAAGAACATACATACCATCCAAGTCGCCGAAATGAAGATGCTGAGGTGGATGTGCGGCGTCACCGGGCTCGATAAAATCCGTAACGAGTACGTGCAAGGAAGCCTGAGGGTGCGCGACATCGTTGACAAGATGGAGGAGAGTCAGCTGCGATGGTACGGTCACATGAAGAGGAGGCCACCTGACTACGTACTTTCCATCCCCGGTCGAAGATCTAGAGGTAGACCCAAGACAAGGTGGAGAGATGTAGTGTCAAAAGACATGAGAGAGTGCCAAGTTTTTGATGACGACGTCGAGAATAGAGCGAAGTGGAAAAGAACGACCAGGAAAGCTGACCCCACCACCATGTGGGATACATAGCTGGAAAGAGAGAGAGAGTTTAACAAAAAGGATGAAGCGCAGTATTCTGGGTGTCAAGCTTACCGATAGAATCAGAAACAACCAATCTGCACTCACAGACTAAAATCATCAATGTAATCCGCCAAATTAAAATGGGACTGAGCCGAGCATGTGTGCTATATGCCGGACTCGTTTTGACCTAAAATCTCCACTGTACTTAATTACTGATTAAGGTGACGCAGTGTTTAACGCGCCGGCGAACACTTAGCGCAACTTCAATTCGGCCACGTCAAAAACTTCGGCATGAATATCGCTATCCCTGTTTAGTGACGAAGTTTAGCCATGCAGAGCGACAGTGATAGCAATAGAACGATTCTAAATTTGATTAGATTTTGACCGTGTTCCGTAATACCAAAAATGATGACTGAAAACTTGTTGTAATTTTCTCATTGTGTTGTTATTCTGTAACTAGACGATATAATCTATGTTCCCATGACTAGGATACGTAAGATGTTGTGGTTTTTAATACGAAACAATTAGGTTGAAAACAGGTCTTTTATGACGTAAAAACATGCAAAATGCGATACGCTTCTATTTCATTTTAGGTAAGTATTTTGATCTAATATATGGTTGGGAACCTAGATAAATACTATTAAAATTAAAATAATACCTTATTAAGGTAGAAATATGCTCCAATTAGAAATGATCTTGGTAGTACGTGTTGTATGGGCAATTGTCCCTCCGGTGCCCCCTTAACAATAAATCTCAAATCGGGCACCGCCGCGCCCCCCAATCCACCTTCATTCCGGCGTGCGATTGACCGGCGCTAATAAAGAAAATAAATATACAATTACTTACCTTTTCTTAACTATTTTTATACATTTTTCAATTAAATAAGCTTTCCTTTTTCTTTTAGAAACTTTGACAGCTTTTTTCCCCATTTCTTTTTATTATCTCACTTGCAAGATAAAATTTTGATGGTGCAGCTGAAGTTAGCGCGCGGGAGCTCGACTAGCACAGACTCCACTCTGACAATGGTCAGTAGCAGATTGAGGGGGGACTGACTGCATTCAAAAACGCGCGCGAGCTGGCTTGCGCCGTAAAGTCATATGATATGATATGAAATATTAATAGACGTTTAAAATAAAAACAATCGTTTATTTTATAAAATCAGATTACCACTTTGAAGTATGTATTTATACTAATCTACACAGACAATTTCAAGGCTTAAATCGGTCTAGTTGGCCTGTAAAATGAAAATCTCTGTTTCTAAAGAGCCAGTTTAAATATTTTTTTCTCTGCTGTAAAAGTTAACCGATTATGTAAAGTAATTACCAAAATGATGGTTAAGACATGATTAATGAAGTACATAAACTTCAGTTCCGAATGTTTTGTAATTGCTGAGAAAAATTAAGAACCTTGCCGCCAAAATGTTCAATGCGTCGTCTTGGGTATTTAAGTATGTACCTTTTTAATTTTTTATCCCGAAGTTTCGACTGTATCAGTACACCCGTGACCACGGCTGTTGTAACACAGCCGAAACATCGGGATAACAAATAAAAAAGGTACATACACGATAAATACCTGTTTTAATCAGTAATTATGTACAGTGATCGCGAAAGTTTGAAAAATACTAAATCGCCACCGGAGATGGTGCGACGAACTTTACGCCTTTTCGGTATCGTGGCCAGCAGAATCTCAAGATCGCATATAATGAAAAAGTAAATGAAAATAGGGAAGGGTGGCCTTTGCCCTGCAGTGGGATCACACATGCTAGTTAGTTTTTTGGTTTAACAAAGCCCACAAAACAGCTACAAAAATTGGTTTGCTATCAGACAAGGTCTTTTTACAGCCGCTTTAATTTTTTAAGGTTTAATATAATTTGAAAAAGCCCCTATAGAGCTGCATCTCTCACCTTGTGAGACATTATTAACATTTAGGTTTTTTTGCTTTTCTGTTACCTGACGTACTTAAAAGTTCCTTGTGATCATAAAGTTTGAATAAATGTACATATGTCTACGTCTATTTCTAATGACATGTAGGCCAAATCCTATTTGGATGTAACCTGTGAGACAATAGAATATAATTATTTATTTATTTGACACACACAAAGAAACATAGAATGGATCACAAACAAAATAGGTAGGCAGACCTATAGCTATAGTCTAACTTTTTATTAGCTGCAGTAAAATGACGTTTCTAAATGTCATTCCGTAAAATAATGTTGCCAGCCTAATCTCAATAGGGATGTGATTCAGTTCACAAAAATTAATTAAATAACATTATTATGACGTTTTTGTTTCATTTTGAATGTACCTCCCTATACTTCCACTAAAAAAGATCGATCCTCTAGTATCGTAATAATAATAGGTTAAAAAAATACATTACAACTTAATATTAAATCTCAAAAAAAAAAACCAAACTGATTATTCATTTATGATTCACTCATTTAGCTACATCCCTATTTATTTTTCTTCAAAAACCGGCAACCCACAAAACGTCATTTTACTGCAGCTAATAAAAAATTAGACTTTAATATACATACATACCTACCCAACCAATAGGTAGTAGGTAGGTGCACCAACTAGTCCCGCTCCGTGTCACGCGTGGCCAAAGAGGCTCTGCCTCAGCTTTAGGCTTCTTTGCAATAAATGATGCGAAACAGCGCTGGTTTTCAGTCAGAGCCTTATGTAGGGTGACGTCACAAGTTTAAACAAAATAAACATATTTATATAATAAATAAGCAATGATAACAAATACCTACATAATATGCAAAAACAACAAGATGTTATATATAGGTACATACATAATAAATATTTAACAAAAAAGAAGAGAAGAGAAGGTTTAGTTTGTGGCTGTTTCTAAATAGTGTCTCCTGAAAGTGACGAGCAGTAAAAAATTAAAAAGAAATAAGAAGAAACTTTTGTTTGTAAGATAATACATTTAGTAACCGCAGTATAGTTGTGGTAACAAATCAATAAGTCATAAGTACTTTATTGGTAAACTTATTTCTATGTTTTTAGCATTCTAATAAAACGGAGTTATTCTTATACATCCTTCAAAGAAAACAGTATCCATTTAGGATGAAATAATAATTATAAAAATAATAATAAGGAAATGAATCAATACAGTTCATTGAATTATCAGTACCTGCCCGCCATCAACTCATCCATATCATAGAATGTCTGTGCTTTAATCTGGACTTAAAGGCAGGCAAACTAGCAGCAGGTTTAACGTTTTCCGGAAGCATATTATATACTGGCGGACCCAAGACGTTATCAGCTTGACTCGGTGGCAACAACATAAAAAAAATCTTGTTGATAATCCTACAATTTATGTGGTTTTACTCGTCCAAAGACACACTCGCTCTTTTGGTGTACATAGCAACTGAAATAAATCGAGCCCAATCTATCTTCCGCCCAATCGCCACCACAAACGACGTTACATTACAGACCGAAAACATAGCTTATTAAGGATAGTCCAATCACTTTCAATCAATTGTTTTTTTCATACGACCTAGAGATGGAATAAGCCTATGACCCACCTGATGTTAAGTAGTAACCGTCGTCTACAACAAAGTGTTGCCTTGTAGGTCACGCACTTTATAAACGTGCCCTACGATGCATTGCTCTGTGTCCGTGTTGGTAAGCGATGATGTGATCTAAGATGAAGCACAAAGATCTAGAAGACAACTAGAGGAGGATCTAGAGACGAAAATTCTGTCTTACCTTAAAGAGGCCTCTTCAGGAAAAACAGACGACGGTAAAAGTGCTCCATACCTTGACTGTACGTATATACGTAATAAAAACGTAGAGCCAAAACGGTGAGTGCGAATGGGTGGTATATTATGTGGATGGTTTTGATGTAC
Organism: Philereme vetulata; assembly: GCA_918857605.2. Taxonomy (NCBI): domain Eukaryota; kingdom Metazoa; phylum Arthropoda; class Insecta; order Lepidoptera; family Geometridae; genus Philereme; species Philereme vetulata. The sequence continues at coordinate 4,381,161 of OU975420.1, forward strand.
GTCTGCTTATCCTTTGATGCCCTACAAACTTAGCTGTTTAGTTTAAGCTGCTCCAAAACACAATCGTTAATTGTTTGCCACGGCTCGATTTTCCACTCGACTGGAGATCTTCAATAAACTAATGGAACAAGCGCCTGCCTCTTTGATGTGGGCTCACAACTTTGTAAGATCATTGATTTCCTTGCAAGCATCGACAGCTTTTTTTCGTTCAGTTTGTAAAAAAACTACTTTTCGCCGAGATTGGTTTGAATAGTTTATAATCTATGAGCCATTTTAGCGTTTTTGAACCACAAATATCCGGTGCGAACATTTGCATTTTGTGTATGATGGGAAAAATAAAATCAAAATAAGTTATGTGCAACAACCCTATGGGTGACTTGCGCTACGATAACTAAACGTAATTTAGTGACTAAATATGATTGAACGAGTTGTCAGACCATACAACTACGTCAAATTTAAACATGTTTAGTAGCTACGAGTTCATACGCTTAGGGATCGTTTGTAAGCCGGGCTAGGTTTTAAAGTTTGTCTCTATGCTGAGTGATATTTTTAAAATCATTTATAACCCAGCGGCAAAACTACCCTAATTACACACTTGCTTGTCGATTCTATTTTCTGGCTCAACTCAATTCTCGCTGATCGCTGGCGATTGGATAAGTGCCTAAGACATGAATTTCTATCGAAAATAGTACTTCTATAACTGCTATAGTATCACATTAGTAATTTAGATGGATTCATAATAATAATGATTAATACATTCTCCATCCTGGCAGAAGGAGACTCGAGTGTTTAGATACTCGGCTCTGGCGGCTACCCCCGCTTAGTGCATAGTGTCTGCCTCGGCCGTAATGGCAATCCACTTCCGGTGGCGAGACAGCTAGGCATAGTCGAAGGCCTTAAGCGCGACTATAGGGGTTAGATATCGTTCGGCCAGACACTGCATCTAGATCTCCTCCAATTGTAGCAATCTCTTTTTCATTGGATCAAGGGGGGCACAAACGAGAGAGTACATCTGTGGTTGCGCGCCCACTTCTGCACTTTAATATATCCTGCGTATCTGACTAGGCTTTGCTTAATGGAATTCGAGACTAAAGTTCTATGGCGACGGGTAGAGGTAGAGAGGTTCGGCACTGGTGTATGCCGGGCTTTGTCTGATACTTGCACATGGGCGGCAGAGGGAGAGTGGTCGCTTTTGCACTGCATCGGGATCACAGTGCGGCTTGGCAGCACCCTCTGTGATAAAGCAGCTCTATTTAGAGAGGCACTGCTTTCCTCGCTTAGCCGGAGAGGGGACTAGAAAAGGTGTCCCAAACAAATGCTGACTCCAACCATTATTGGAAGGAACCACGGCTGCCTGTGCATCCCATGATCTCGTGGTCGAAATTTAAATAAAATCAAATCAAAAACCATTCAAAGAAATATGACTTTTGGTGCGTGGAATGTCCGCACCCTTTTCGACCGACCCAACAACCTTTGTCCGGAACGTAAAACCGCCATTGTGGCTCGAGAGCTTGGACGCTATAATGTAGATATAGCTGCCCTCAGCGAAACCCATCTTGTTGATGAGGGAGAGCTCGTGGAACGCGGAGGTGGTTATGCTTTCTTTTGGAAAGGTACACCAGCTTCTGAACCACGACGTTCAGGAGTAGGCTTTGCAATTAAAACTACTATAGCCTCTAAGTTGGTAGAAAATCTTGTTGGCATCTCAGATCGTGTTATGTACTTGCGCCTTCCTCTTGAAAACAATAAATATCTGAATATTATCAGCGCATATTCTCCAACGCTTGATAAAACTGATGATATTAAGGACAAATTTTACGAGGAATTAGCACACTACTAACTAAAATCCGACCCTGCGAAAAAGTATTGCTCCTCGGTGACTTTAACGCTCACGTTGGTCATGATTTTGAAGTCTGGCCGAATGTGCTTGGGCGTCATGGTATTGGTAACATGAACAGTAATGGGCAACTGTTACTTAGCCTCTGTTGTCAATTTCATCTGAGTATAACCAATACCATGTTCAGACTCCCCATGAAACACAAAGCCACTTGGATGCATCCAAGGTCCAAACACTGGCACCTGATCGACTATTTTATAGTTAGACAGCGGGATATCGCAGAGGTTACATTAACAAGAGTAATGCGTGGCGCGCATTGCTGGTCAGATCATCGATTAGTCATTACTAAAATTTGTTTACGTCTAAGATCGCCCCAAAGATCTTGCAGAGCTAAATCTAATTGCTTTCACCTGAAAAAACTTGAGTTGGCTGAAACACTAGCAACCTACAGAGACTCTGTGAACAGCAATACAGAAAATATTCACCCTCTGGAGGGAAATCTAAACAAATCCGGGAAAGTGTTTCCCGGCTTTGCGTCGCTAGGCCTTCATAATGCTGCCACTGAAACCTTAGACCAAAAACCTCGATCCTGTGAAGACTGGTTTGATGAAAACGACAAGTTGTTGACTAACGCACTGGCAAAACATCGCCAGCTTCTTCGGAAGGGAAGTCGGGAAACTGTTTCTGATAAAGTCAAGCATAGTACATCTCAACTAAGGAAACTTACTCGCACAGCGAAAGATGAGTGGTGGCAACGAAAGGTTTGCTACATTCAGAGGCTTGCGGACACCAATCAGCTAGGTGAGTTCTTTGGCGAATAATCAGGAATAATCAGGAATAATCAATTTATTGGTAAAAACAATTTACAAGTCAAATTTAATTTCTACAAAATTATTAAAAATAATAATAATAATTTACTTTAAAATCACAATTAATAAAAATACAAATTAATTGAATTATAATAAAAAATAATAATAATATCAGTAACGTAACATAATAAAATAAAATTTAGCCGACTTTGCAGACAAAATCTTCAACATTGTAGAACGCCCTCTCTATGAGCCATGATTTTAATTTGTATTTAAATGATGTAAAGCTTGGTGCCTCAATAGCATGCTCTGGAAGTCAATTATAAACAGACATACAGAGAAGTATATAGCGAGATAAGAGAGTTAGTTGGATGTACCAAACGAGTAAGTGTGCCTCTTAAATCTGCAAATGTTATTCTCCTGATCAGCAAAGTAGAAGTTCTGAAACGTTGGGCAGAGCATTAAAACAATTTACTAAACGTGGACCGTTTGGCTAATCTAAACTACATAAGATCGCTTTCGCGTCTATCACAAATTGAGGAACTAGATTTGCCTCCTACTCTCCAGGAGGTGGTTGGCCCTATTTACCCAAAAGAATCAGAAGACGGTTGGCATTGATGACTTACCAGGAGAATTATTTAATTATGGGGGAGTAGAGTTGCAACATAAGATCTGGCAGTTTTTTCAACGCATGTGGGAGATCGAGAACGTTCCTCATGACTTTGGGGTTTCTCTTGTTTGCTCCTTATATAAAAACAAAGAAGATCGCTCAGACTGCAACTCCTACAGGGGCATTTCACTCTTGAACCGCTTGATGGAGGTATCAGAAAATATTCTGCCTGAGACCCAGTTCGGATTTCGGCCAAAACGAGGAACCTGCGAGGCGATTTTTTCTTTGAGGCAACTGCAGAAGAAAAGCAATGAACAGGGTCAACCTCTATTTCTCTGTTATATTGACTTAGAGAAAGCTTTTGACAGCGTGCTTCGTGAAGCATTATGGGTAGTTCTTTCTATACTGGGATGTACTGACAAATTTATACGCATGTTAAGGCTTCTTTACGACAATATGACTTGCTGTGTATCTGTAAATAATGAGCGATCAGATCACTTCTCCGTTACCTGCGGCGTAAAGCAAGGCTGTGTACTAGTACCCCCATTGTTTGCTATATACTTCTCTGTTGTCTTGAAGGAGACCTTGAAAGCAAATACTGAAGGAATCCATATACGATTTCGCATAGACGGCAGTATTTTTAACCTTGCCAGGTTGAAAGCGCACACCAAGGTATCATACGATCTTATTACCGAACTCATGTACGCTGACGACCTTTGCTTCGTTGCGGAATCCCAAGAGGGACTACAAAGCTTAATAATAAGATTCGACGCTGCATGCTGTAGGTTTGGCCTCAAAATAAGTATCATGAAGACTGAGGTGATGGCCTGGGATACTATAGATCAAGCTCCCCTAAATCTGCAGCTTGGTGGCAAGGCTATGAAGCAGGTTGAAAAGTTTAGATATCTGGGCAGTTACATAACAGCCAAGGGCAACCTTGACTCTGAGATCAACAGCAGACTTAGCTCTGCTATGGCTGCTTTTGGAAAACTCCGAGCCAGGGTGTTTCACTCCCACAATATTAAACTCGGTACCAAAATACAGGTATATATGGCGATTGTTCTTCCTAATATTCTGTATTCATTAGAGACATGGTGCCTGTATTGCAGACACATACGCACGCTTGACAGATTCCATCTGAAATGCCTCCGCGATATTATGAACATAAAATGGTCGGATTGAATTCGTAACACCGATGTTCTGAGACGAGCATGATGTCAGCGGGATAGAGGCATATCTGATGCTGCGTCAGCTGCGTTGGTGTGGGCATCTGTCTCGGATGTCTGAAGAGAGGAAGGCAAAACGAATCTTCTTTTCAGAACTTGAACATGGTAAGCGAAAAAGCGGTGGCCAGTTCCTTCGTTTTAAAGATGTTCAGAAGAGACACATGAAAAGATGCTGTATTGAACCTGTAACAATATGATTTGTAAAATGGATATAAATAAAACTAGATTTGTTTTCAGTACATATAATAATAAAAACAAGAGAAGTCGGTAGAGCGAGTAGGTTCGTTAGATTTTACTTCTTATACATGTGGCAAGATAAACAGATGTTAATCACAAATGACTTGGTTTAACGATGAATATATACTTAGATTAGATATTACAGGTTACAGATTTATAGATTATAGATTTTACAGTGAAGGTAGTACAGACAGACGCTGGCTTGAAGAGCTTAGAATCTTAGGGCTTATCGCCTATAGTGCAGCAATTACAGAATGTTGAGCACCTGGTACAACAGATTTATCTAGTTTAAAGAAGTGGGCGCCATCTGACGTTAGCGTCAGAAAAGATAGAGGAAGGTTACTAGGGTTCAACCCGGGTAAAATAATGGAATAGATACACCTCGTGTTATTTTCGCCGAACGTCCCTGGCGTCTGCTCGGAGAGATGGAGCAGGTTTTGAGTTGGGTGGTAGACCTCGTGGGCAGGCGTGGTCCCTGGCGTCTGTCAAGGCAGCTAGCAGATTGTTTGGCGAACGACCTCGTGGCGGCAGGCGTGGTTCCAGCCAGCAGGGTGACTGCAGAATCACCACGCTTCTCGACGGCTCCGGTGGTAGATTTTGACGGGCGTCAGGTGTAGATATTGAGAAGTAATCGGAGAAACCAGCAGCAAAGAACGTGAAAGACTTCCCGACTTGGAAGTAACTGCACGAATTTACAATAAAAAGTCACGGGAATTACTGTCCAGAGAATAAATTTGTAGCACGTTGATAAGAAGTTTTACTGTTGAGTCCAGGCGTGGAAAAGAGGCGAGAAAGGTCGACACTGGCTTTATATACACGAGCATTTCTACCGGCCTTTAATAATTATTCAAATCGAATTTGTTCCAAAACCTTCTAGATTTTGATGATGCAATCTTTTTGGTGATCCCATATAGAAAAATCTGACACATCCGGTGTCACTCAAGATAAAGGTGATGTTTCTCACCTCAGTTTTGCATCAGTCAAAGACACTGATCTAGTTCGGTCATTTATTATTTAAGATTTTATTTTTATTTTGTTACAATAAGCAAATAATTATTTAATATAAGTATTTAAAAATTATTCCGATGATTAAAATTTATTATCGATCAATAAACATAGGTTGTTAATTTCTACAGGATACATACAACGCCATCTGCGGTAAACTTGGCGAACTATGTTGATAACACGCTTGGATTTCGGTATTGCGAATCGAGTGTTTGGGCAGTGAGTACGCCGCCATGCCGCTAGATGTCGTGGTATGTTGTTTGTTTATCAGTGTAATGGTATGTTGTTTTTTTACTTATTAGTGTAAATGTTAAGTTAAATGAAAAAAAGAATGTAACGCGTCATAAAATTGTCACGTTACAAACCTTATTCATGGGAATCTGCCGCTGAAATGCGGTCTGAATGGAGGCGACTCGTCCAAAATAAGGTATATGCTTTTGAATACGAAAGAAGGCGCGAACTAGATACTAAACGTGACCAACTCAAGAATAGAACGCCAATATATCTTACAACTTCAATAATGACATTCTGACGAGCGCTATTTGCGCTAAAACATTTAGCGCAAAAATTGGATACATAAGCCACATAAGGGCAAAACACACAAGCTCTATTTAAAGCATAAGCCCAGTCACCGTAGCCGAAAACGGTTAGGTGGACTATTAGTAATTTAATTTAAAATATGTTTTGCATTCATCACAACTCCAGTAACTTTCCGAAGAAAATTCTAAACACTTCAGAAGGCCGCATTCCGTGCCAGAAAGTCAATAAAAATGGCTACCTTTCAAGAAAATATGATTTATCGTGCACAATAAAACAGCAAACGCTAGGAAAAACTATTTGAATCAGTCAGATTGCATCTTCCGTCTTTCTTGTGATAGAGTTTTGCCTGCGGTTTGCCCTTATACAATAATTTTCAAGAACTTATTGAACTTGCATAGTGTGTTTGTTTGTGAAATAAGTTATTAATCGTATTATATTTTTGTGTTATCCGAACACACTTAAAATAATCTAAAATACCTACGTCCCGTACGGCTTCAAAGTTTTTGATAAGGTTTTAAAAATCATAAAGAAATAATTTTGGATACAGTTATCAGGTATAGTTTAAATTTTACAGATCGATATATTAATACGTGAAGGGGAAACTTAGTACAATGCACGCAGCAAAAGATGAGACCTGTCAGATGCTAGTAAAGGGGATTTCGCGCAGGTACAGTCGCGCTCAAAATAGTTTAAAGAGTTCCGATTAATAATATATTTATTGAACATCGAAATCGCTATCGCTGTCGTCATCGTGTATAAAACGAACACCACTTATATATTCGTGGCTGCGATGACAACCACTTTCACGAGCTGTCCCACTTGTACTAGGCTGTGGTGTGACTGGTTCGTCTTCGTTGGAGCTATTTTCGCTGTCTTCCGTGTCACTGTCACTGTCGTCGGACGAATCCTCTACTGATATTATTAATTCCCGATCAGTCAATTCGTCAATAATATGATCACTTTCAATATATTTATTTTCAATTCTTTTAGTTTTTTCACATAACGTTTTCCACTCATTTAGACCCATTTGGTCCACCTGTTCCTTCACTAACTCCATTACTCCTGTAATATTCCATTTCACGTTCTTGCTGCTAACATGACCTTTTATTGCTACCCAGGCCATTTCGATAGGGTTTAAATCGGGATGATATGGGGGCAATCTAAGAAAGTGGTGGTTATGCTCTTGCAGTATTTTATCTATGCTATATAGTTTGTGGCCCTCTTTGTGCTTTTTTATTATATTGTAAAGCTCTGGCTTCAACATCTCCGAAGTAAATGCGATGCCTTTTCCTGCAAGCCAAGATTGCATCTCGGCTTTTTTCGTATTCGAGGTTGGCGCAGACTCCTCCTCCTTGTTATGGTAGGACGCATTATCGACTACCACGATGGAATTTGGTGGGAGATTTGGGATTAATTGAGTCTCAAGCCATTTTTTATAATTAATGAAATTCATGTCGTCATGGTAGTCCCCTGATTTTGTTCCCAATTTAAACATTAACAAAGCATTCGGAACAAAACCATCTTCGGAACCTGCGTGCACGATGACTACCCGTTGCCCTTTGGAAATTGGTTTCTTTAGTCCTTCCACTGACAGATCCGACCTACCTTTTGATGTTGTGTGCGTAGAATGCACATATGACTCGTCAGTGTATATTATGGGGCGGCCTTCTTGACGGTATTGTCTGAGTTTCTTTAAATATTTATTTCTTTTGAGGCGTAGATTGGACTTTTCTATAAGAATTTTCCTGTTATTTTCAGTCTTCCTCCACCGAAACCCAAGATCTTTTATAATTTTGCGCAAACTGGTTGCAGATACCTGATACCCGATGTCATCACGCAATTTATTTTCAATCTTTTTAATTGTCGGGAGTTCCTTATTTGTGATGTGAAAATTGTGGATACAACGTTTTATCACCCCTTTATCAAAATTGTCCACGTCGGTTACTGGGTTTAATCTCCGTCGTTTTTTTCCAGGAGGGCGAAACACTGGCAGCAATTCAGAGCTATTCGTTTCCTTCACAATAATTCTCTTCACCGAGTTAAGTGAGGTCCGAGTGGCAGCAGGCAGCGGTACGTTTTTGTACCGATTTCAAATTTCCGACGCCTTCCTCCGCTTCCTTCGCCATAAACTTATAAACGTCAAACAACATCTTCCTACTTTGTCTTTTTAAAGTTTTGCCTCGAGGCATAGTCAACATAAAACGATAACAAAAAAATAACGAACACAACAATCAACTTTTTCACTCGTCAGTACTTGGGACCACAGCGGCGTGTGCGCGGGTTGCGGGGAACGACACACGACTGAATGCGCATGCGCGGACGCCATACCTCGCCGTCCCTCCCCGCTTGACTCGCATACCGCCAAAATGGCCTGAAAACTGTCTACTGCGCAGGTATGACCACGTGATCCGTCAAGTCTCATCTTTGGCCCAAAGGATCAAACGGGACCCTATTACTAAGACTCCGCTGTCTGTCTATTCGTCTGTCACCAGGCTGTATCTCATGAACCGTGATATTTAGAATGTTGAAATTTTCACATATAATGTATTTCTGTTGCTGCTATAACAACAAAAACAGAATAAAACAAATATTTAAGGGGGGCTCCTATACATCAAACGTGATTTTTTTGCTCGTTTTTGTTCGATATTGATAACGGCAACAGGTAGACGCTTGAAAAATTCACAGAATATTTAATTATACATTCGCTTGTAAAATAAATAATAAAATTAACATACTAAAATAAAACAAATATATATGGGGGGCTCCCATACAACAAAAGTAAAATTTTTATGTTTTTATAGATAATGGTACGGAACCCTTCGTGCGCGAGTCCGACTCGCACTTGGCCGGTTTTATTAAGATTATTGCACGAACTGAGGAGCGTGAGAAATGGCATAGTGTGAGTTTATATGAAAGAGGAACGAATGCTAAAAAATACCTAAATAAAACTGAATGACTGTCGAATTTCGACCACAGTGGTCGAACAGGCAACTTGTAATTAAATAAATGATGCTGGACATTTCACACAGCGCTATCTAGCCGCAAACAAAGCAAAGCTTGTACTATGGGAACTAAACAACTAATGAAATACTTGTATATTTTTTGTGAATACATACAATATATACACGAACAACCAGACCCCGGTCAAATATCTGTGGATTATGCAAACTTTTGTTCTGCAGCGAGAATCGAACCCCGCAACTTCCTGCGTCTCAGCAGGCTATTCGGCCACTGCACTACGGAGGTCCTCAATTATAAAATTTTATAGTCAAAGTCTAATTTAAGTTGCAAGAATATAATCTAGACGCCTGTCAATGCAACGTTAAGTATGACTGAGAAGTGATGCTGCTAACTATAGAAAAAAAATATCGGACGTCTGTTATGTGATTGAAACATGAGACACACATTGTGTAGGCCTTATGTAGATACCTAGTTATTTAAGTGTGTTTATGTTAGTTGTTTATGTTGCTCATAACTAAATATTTCTTTTTATTATATAAATTAAAAAAAATCGAGAAATAGAATATATAGTTTTATTTTATATTTTACTAGCTGACCCGCCCGCGGCTTTGCACGCGTGGATTGTCAATAAAAACATTACCCTCCTGCGTAGTCAAGTAAATAGTAGCCCATGTCACAATCCCGGTTACAATATATCTATATTATCAACGGTATATTGAGAGTAATAATACCTAATAATTTTAACCCCTTACTTTATCCTCTCCCCTTTGGGGATGATTTTGCAAAAAAGTTTATACAAACTTTCAACACCTATTTCACCCCCTTCAAGATTATTCTTTGAGAAAAAGATAGCCTATGTCCTTTTCGAGGATATTATCTTTCTCCTGGCCAAATTTCATTATCGTAATGAAATTTGGCCTTCAACCGTTTAGTCGTGAAAATGTAACAGACAAACAGTTTCTTTCGCATTTATAATATTAGTATGGGTGAATGACTGGAGTCCTTTCTATTGTTGTTTCAAATAAAATATAACAGACTAACATACACACTGTACATATTTATTTGTCAGAAACGAACTAATGAGATTGATTTAGTACGGACTAAAGTTTTGCGATAAAAATATATCATCTTTTTACGACAAATTACTGAGACCGTATACCGCCTCCATGGATAGAGTTTCTTTATAAGGAGTATTGCCTCGTAGCTCGTTCATTAATTTATACATTCAGGTATAAAGCCTAATGTGCCTGTAATTTCACCGGCAATCATACCTTTCAAACCGAAACACAGCAATTTGACGACCTCCGTGGAGCAGCCGGCTGAGACGCAGGAGGTAGTGGGTTCATTTCCCACCGCGGAACAAATGTTTGGATGATCTACAAATATTTGTTCCGGGTCTGGATGTTTTTCTGTTTATTATAAGTATGTATTTACAAAAAAGGGTATATATATATATATATTATATCAGTGCACTGGTTCCCATAGTACAAGCTCTGCTTAGCTTGGGGCTAGATAGTGCTGTGTGAAATGTCCATCAATCATCATCATCATCTGCTGGTAGACGTCCACTGCTGAACATATGCCTCCCCCTTAGATCACCACAACGAGCGGTTAGCAGCCGTTTGCGCCCAACGGCTCCCCGCGATTCTTACTAGATCGTCGCTCCACCTTGTGGGGGGCTGGCCTACGCTGCGTCTTCCAGTCCGTGGTCTGCACTCGAGAACCTTTCTTCCCCAACGGTTATCGGTTCTACGAGCGATGTGGCCTGCCCATTGCCACTTCAACTTGCTAATTTTGAGAGCTATGTCGGCAACTTTAGTTCTTCTGCGGATTTCCTCATTGCGGATTTTGTCACGCAATGAAACCCCGAGCATAGCCTACTCCATAGCTCGTTAAGCGACCTTGAGCTTGGTCATGAGGCCATGAGTAAAGGACCACGTTTCAGTGCCATAGGTCATCACTGGCAACACACACTGGTTGAAGACTTTAGTCTTCAGGCTCTGGGGAATTTTGGACTAGAAGATATCGCGAAGTTTCCCGAACGCTGCCCAGCCGACTTGGATTCTTCGTGCGACCTCTTTGTCGAAGTTGGACTTACCTAATTGGACAGTTTGTCCTAGGTATACATATTCGTCGACAACTTAGAGAGTATCGCCCCCAACAACTACCGGTACGGGTGCAACATAGATATTTGACATGATTTTCGTCTTATCCATGTTCATTTTAAGACCCACCTGTTGGGAGACCCCTGAGGTCGTTGAGCATGGTACCGAGTTCCTCGAGCGATTCGGCCATAATGACTATATCATCGGCAAAACGAAGGTGAGTGGTGTATTCGCCATTGATATTGATGCCAAGTCTGTCCCAGACCAAGAGTTTAAAAACGTCCTCCAATGCGTTCGTGAACAGTTTCGGAGAAATTACGTCTCGCTGTCTCACGCCTCTCTGCAATTGGATTGGTTCCGTACTCTGGTCCTGTAGACGGACTGACATGGTGGGGTTACTATACAAACACTTCAACACTTCGATATACCTATAGTCGATTTGGCATCGCTGAAGAGACTGCAGTACCGCCCAGGTCTCGATTGAATCGAAGGCTTTTTGATTATCTGGTCTGGTCTTCTGTATAATCTGGCGTAGCGTTTGGATGTGGTCTATGGTACTAAAGCCTTTTCGGAAACCGGCTTGTTCGGGAGGCTGGAAGTCATCGAACTTGCGTGCGAGACGGTTCGTAATCACTCTCGAAAATAGCTTGTAAACGTGGCTCAAGAGCAAGATGAGCCTGTAGTTCTTTAATAATGTTTTATCACCTTTTTTAAAGAAAAACACTACCACGCTCTTATCCCACGCTTTTGGCATGGTTTCTTCAAGGACGACGGAGTTAAATAACTTCTGAAGGACTTGAAGTACCGGTTTTCCACCCGCTCTCAGAAGTTCTGTCGTAACTCCATCCTCACGTGGTGCCTTGTTGTTTTTAAGCTGTTTCAGAGCGATTCTAATCTCGTACATGCTGATGTCCGTGATGTTTTCGGTATAGTGTCGGGTTGGTTTGGCTCTGGTGTCCTGAGCCAACTTACCAACGGGGTTTTGTGTTGAGGTGTACATCTGTCCTTAGAACTTTTCAAACTCTCTCAGAATCTCCGGTTTCGACGAAATGATAGTGCCGCTGTCGGTCTTCAGCTTAGTCATTTGACTTTGCCCTATAGACGAATGCTTTGCAAACACTTTTAAACCTTTGTTCCTTTCTATTGCGACCTTAATACGAGATGTATTAAAGGTACGCAGATCGTGTCGCATAGATTTCGAGATTCGTCTATTAAGCACAATATTTATTAATATTTATATCCGTCAATATTTATTATTATAATGCTGCTTGACAGTAGAAATGGGTATGATAGTAGTACATCCTCGGGAGAGTCCATCACAAGGAACTCTACTACTCTTACTAGAGTTGAAATGAAATTTATTCAATTATACTGAAAATCATAGTAACAGAAACAATCCTAGAAATAAAGACTACCACAATTTGTTTTTATTTTCAGTTAGGTATTCTTATTTATTCATTTTGGAAAAGATAGTTTAAAAACACTTCTTCTTAGTCGTAGCACTCTTGGCAGAGTGGTCGTGGTCGTCATGTCAGGGTTGTGGCGCGCTTAACTATCCTTCGCCACTCTTCTCGCACCGCTGCTCTTCTGGTACACTCGTTCAAAGGAACATCTATGGCAGCCCTTATTTGATCCGTCCATCTCATAGGTGAACTGCCACGCGCTTTTTTGCCGTCAACCCTCCCTTGCACCACCAAGCGTTCAATGGAGAGCTCCCCGCGCCGCGACACGTGAACACGTGTACACGTATTTAAAAACACTATTATCTATTTAAGCAAAATCTGTATTACACTGAGAGTTATATTTTTAGGATAAAAAAATATAACTGGAAACCATTTCCAGCTTAACGAAGTTATGCCGGACTTGTAGAATATTTTTTAGGTCCATCATTTTTACCGACTTCAAAATTCTGTTCTGGATTCAACGGAATCTTGTTTTTATGTATGTTCCCCGATTACTCTAAGACGACGGGACCGATTTGACAAATTTATTTTTTGTTAACACCTGGGAAGTATACCCATACTTCCCACCCTTGGCACAAGGCAGGATCTGAGGATGGGATCGCAAAAACATCGAAGGCAACCCTCAAATTTTATAGGGGCGTATATATATTTTATATATTTTGTAAGGATATACTTTCAGATTGGTCACATAGAAATTTCATCAAAATCGGTTCCGTTAGTTTAATTTTTCTGATAACTGAAGTCGGTTAGGTATATATTTATTTCAAAATTACTCGTTATTACCATCGGTTTCTTGAAATTTTGAAATTCAGAAATTTGAGAAAAATTTAGCTTTAATATTTGTGAAATGATGACCGGTTGAGAAAGTTTAATTGAAATAAGCCATATAAGAAAGTCTCGAAATCTTAGAATACTCAGATTAAAATGGCTATTTTAAAAGTAATCAGGATAGAAACAGGATATTCTTTATAAAATAATTGGCGAGTAAAAGGGGATTACCCGGTAACGCCATTATTATTACGTTACGGGTTATTCAATAATATGTACGAGACGTGTTTGTTGTTTATAAATAGAGTTTGGGCCTTCATTATTTTGTACGTGTTTAATATTATCCGATATTGGAGATATGATTTCAAAGTTAAATAAAATTACAGTCACCTGTTAGCTGAGTTTGGAGTTTGGACGAAGTTTTTGTATACACGGATTTAATTAGGTACAAATAATAGCGTTAACCCATTTTCTACTGTAATTTTTTAGGGTTCCGTACATCAACAGGAAAAAAGGAACCCTTATTGGATCACTTAGTTGTCCGTCTATCTGTCTGTCCAGCTGTCAATTCTCTTTTTCTCAGGAACGCAAAGAAGTATCCAGTTGAAATTAATATTTAATACGTAAGTTTACGGTTTCTTGAAGCTGTCAAGCTTCTAATTTAACCTTCCCTTTGGGGACTTCCCGTTGACTTAGAATCATGAACTTTGACAAAAATCCTAAAATCAAAAATAAGATAAGATAACTTTTTATTGTTTAACAATGTAAAATACAGAACATAATTTTTACAAATAGATTTAGTACAATGGGAAGTCTTATCGCTAAAAGCGATCTCTGCCAGACAACCTTTGTATGGACAGGATTATAATTTATCACATGACGGCGGTACACATGACACCGGGACAGTTGCTCAACTTGTACCAAGCACAAGTCCGATCGTGTTTGGAGTACTGTTCTCACCTCTGGGACGGATCAGCGAAGTACCAACTTGAAGCTCTGGAATCAATTGAGAGAAGAGCCAAGAAGCTCATAGGCAACGATGAGCTAGTTGATGCAAGGCTCATCAGCCTGGAGCATAGACTTAAGGTTGCTAGCCTCTCGGTTTTTTATCGAGTATATTTCGGGGAGTGTGCGGCGGAACTTTTCAACCTGATCCCACCATCTCCATTCTATCAACGGACAACCAGACGCTCTGCGGTGCGCCACCGCTATATGGTAGAAATACCTCCCTTTCGCACAAAGCGGATCTCTTCTACCTTTAATATTATACGCACCGCCAAAAAGTGGAACGCCTTGCCAGAGTCTGTGTTTCCTGATAGCTACAGCGAGTGAATAGGTTTCTTCTAGGCAAGCGTGTACCATCGTAGACTGCATCATTGCTTACCATCAGGCGAGATCGTGGTCAAACGCAAGCTTATAATATATTAAAAAAAAACTTTAGTTAGGTATTATAACTATTACGAAGGTAAATTAAAAATATTACAATAGGTAACCACTTCAAGCCAGTGAGTAATTTGATTATCTAGAAAACAAACAAAAAAAACCGGCCAAGTGCAAGTCGGACTCGCGCACGAACGGTTCCTTACCATTATCTATAAAAACGGCAAAAAAATCACGTTTGTTGTATGGGAGCCCCCCTTAAATATTTGGTTAATTTTAATTTAATTATTTCGTTTAAAGTTTATATATAACTTAATTATCTGTGAATATTTCAAGCGTCTACCTGTTGCCGTTATCAATATCGAGCAAAAACGAGGGAAAAAACCACGTTTGTTGTATGGGAGCCCCTTAAATATTTATTTTATTCTGTTTTTAGTATTTGTTGTTATAGCGGCAACAGAAATACATCATCTGTAAAAATTTCAATTGTCTATCACGGTTCATGAGATACAGCCTGGTGACAGACGGACAGACAGACAGCGAAGTCTTAGTAATAGGGCCCCGTTTGACCCTTTGGGTACGGAACCTTAAGAAACGAGTGTGCTTTAGACCACACGACTGAAGTAAAACTTCTTTTTCAAAATATTAATTTGTAAAATTGTTCAATTACAAAATTGTCCACACGTCTGTAGGTCGATCAGTTTATGTTCACTCTGGACAGACTCGCATTCGCACATTAACGTTTAAAAATATACGAAACATAGCTCTCTATCTTTCTACATAAATCTTCACTAACATAAATCTCCCTCTCAACTTCCGTTCGCACCTTTCGTAACGCATTCACCAGCTTACTCATCAAGTCAAGCGTACTTAAAGAAGTTTTACTTCAAAAACAAAATCTATCTAACTACTTAACATATTTAAATTAACTTTATTAATAAGATTTGACTTAAATCATGTCAGCCATTAAATACGTTCAGGCATCGTTGCGCAAATCGCCTTTAAAGGCACACTATACCTGGGGAGACGTTAAATCGCTTATTGAGAAACAATGTTTTGTTCAACAAATTGTGTGCTTTCAATCTGTAATTCATATATGTTATAGTTAAGGATACGTGCTAGAGCGCCTGTGTTATGAAAACACGATTCCGTAAAATTTTCTCGATAGAAAAAAAATCCTAAGATGACTCCAAATTTATCTTAAAACCGTTCTTATGCGATGAATACTACAATTTAGATCTTTAAACTTTATACAGTAATTCTACACAATATAAATAAGGGCACGTCTGTTTTAAATTTTCAAAATACCTTTTGATTTTACCATAAAATGAAAATATCTAAGTTTTGCACTAATGAAACCATTCGCTCCGGACGCCCGTTCCGCGATTCAGTCTGGCCTCGGCTTTCAGACGGGGTACCCGTGACGCTTGTCGCTCTAAACGAACACGTAATTCTTAGGTAGAATTTATATTTAGTTGGTTTTTGTAAAGACGCAGTAATGAGAAATAAAGACAACAAGATAATGAAGGGACTTAATGATAAAAAACCGGCAAACGTATGAACCACGGCGAGATAGGACGTGCAGCGGCGCGCGGAGAAGCGGGGGTGAAATTCGAGTTTGGGCTGAGGTATAGTCAACTCTTAAAAGCTAGGGTTTAAAATGTCCAGGGCAGTCTTGCCATGTTCATAATCGCTACTCGTTGGCAATCAGTGCAATTTTCGAACCAGTTGCCCGCATTAATCTAGGGGATACTTGAGGCGGGAAAAATTTACATTTTAATACCTGTAAGGTATATTGCTTATTGGGTGTCAGGTTTATTGGCTCACTATGCATATTTCGTTGTATATTCATATGAAAACCAATGACCAAAGGGTAGCGCTTACCTTGGTCAAGATCAATATTACTTTTCTTGCTTTTATATGCATACATCCATCCATCCATATCTATAATATAAAAATGAATCGGAAAATGTGTTGGTAAGCGCATAACTCAACAACGCCTGGACCAATTTGGCCAATTCTTTTTTGTTGCATTTCTTATTGTCAGCAGAAGGTTCTTATGAAAGAAAAAATTAAGAAAATTACGCGCAATATTAGAAAATTTAAGAATACTAAACCACCATATAAAATTATTTATAATCTAACCTTATCGATTTTATAATGTAACCTTATGACGTTTGACATAGAATTGACAGAATGCGTGCTGCAAATATCGTCAAAGAGGATGTAAAAAAATGAATATCGTTTGAAACAGATGCTTCGGTAGGAGTTATCCCGAGATATATTGTCTATATATATAAAAATTAGTTGCTGTTCGTTAGTCTCGCTAAAACTCGAGAACGGGTGGAGCGATTTGGCTAATTTTGGTATTGAATTATTTGTGGAAGTCATTCATTTTCTCATACATAATGATAGCCGGGGACAACAATTGACAATTCTACCAGGGTGACTTATATTGAAAGCCCACGTTATACCTATGCATGTCAAGCCGATACGAAGTTCGGCGGGACCACTAGTTTAATAATATAAATGCGAAAGTAACTCTGTTTGTTTGTTTGTTACCTTTTCACAACTAAACGGCCAAACGGAACTTAATGAAATTTGGCAAGGAGATAGATTATATCCTGGAGAAGGACATAGACTATCTTCTGTCTCAAAAAATAGGGAAAATAGGGAAAATAGGGAAAAATAGGGGTTGATAGTTTGTATGGGCAATCCATAACTCTTGGTAGGGATCTGCAAATTCATATTTAGGTTTCTGGTGAGAAATAATAAAATACGTGTTTTAACTTTTTCGTAAATTCATCTCTAAAGGGGGGAGGTAAAGTAAGGGGTTAAAATTATGAGGTATTCTTTAAACGTACTCCTGCGCTAGAGGGATTGTGACATAAGCCACTTTATACAGGACGCGCAGGAGGGTAATATTTTTATTGGCAAACCACATGTTTTTTGGCCGCGGGCGGGTCAGCTAATCAAACTTATATTATAAATGCGAAAGTTTGGATGTATGTTTGTTTGTTACTTAGTCACGCCGTAACGGCTTAACCGATTTCGATGAAATTCGATATAATATTTTTTTTAATTTATTTTTTACAAGTAAGTACATTATATTTACATTATACCTTAATATTATACGCTAAAAACCGTTAACGATATACCGATATACGTAAATTATAACCTGGATCACCACATAGGCTACTATTTAGCTCATAAATCAGTTCCCATAAAAATGGGATGTCAAAGTTTATATTGTGTTTTGCACCTCAGAAAAACGCGGGCGAAGCCGCTGGCAACAACCAGTTGAAGATAAATTATACAGTACCTGGTACTAAGTTGTGGCGCTTGCTAGAACACAGTCAGTGAAGTTCCTGGAACATGATATATGTAAGAGTTGCCTCGCCCAGTGTCTTTTTAGGGTTTCATAGTCAGGCTAAGAATCTTACTTAGAAAACTTTCGTGATTGATTTCAATCATTATTATAAATACGGGATTTATCACGTACCGTCTTATCGGTGTTTCGACCGACAATGTTTCGGTTCAATTCGTGAACCTTCATCAGGGTGAGTGCGATCCGCTCCGCTCAGTGCGAGGCGAGACGTTATTCGGAGCGGATCGCACTCACCCTGATGAAGGTTCACGAATTGAACCGAAACATTGTCGGTCGAAACACCGATAAGGCTAAGAATCCTTTGCTAGTTTTACTCTAAGTGGCCAATTTTAACTGCGCGTGGCTTAATTATGGAAGCGATAGCACTGCGACAACCAACCGGTCGCGAAACCTTATTTTTGAGCAAAGGAACGGCAACTGATAGAACTATTTTGGTTTGGTAAATTTGACGTTTTGCGACCGATAGCTTTTCGCATGCTTTTTGCACTCCTGTTCCTAATTCTACTTATTAAGGTGGCTGGCTGTCGTTAAATGAGAGGTGTTATAACTAGTTATAAGTTTGACGCCTGTGTCTGTATGTTTGTCTCTGTGTCTGACTGTGACATCGTAGTTCCCAAACGGATGAACCGAGTCAAAAGCGTTAATTTTTAACCCCGTCCCAAAAAGAGGGTTTTTTAATAAAAATTAACATGTTTTAATGAGGACCTCTGTGGCGCAGTGGGCGAATAGCCGGCTGAAAAGCAATAGGTAGCGGGTTAGATTGCCGCTGCGGTAAACAAATGTTTGCATGTTCTACAGATATTTTGTTCGGGGTTGGGGTATTTTCCTATATATTAGATAAGTATGTCATCATCATCATTTTCAGCCCGTGTCGACCCACTGCTGGGCATAGGCCTCTCTTTGTTTCTGTCATTTTTCCAGATCCCGTGACAGCCTGAACCACGAGGGCACGTCCACTAGCGAAATGGGTCGACGACATTAATAAGTGCGTGGGTCGTACGTGGTTCAGACTTTAAGTATATATTTACAAAAAAATGTATATAAATATTCTATCAGTTATTTGCTTCTTCTAATAGAAGCTTTGCTAAGTTTGGGGGTAAGATAGCGATGTAATAAAAAGAAATAATGTATCTTCTTTACGTACCTTCTCTTATAATGTTAATACTTTGTGTTGGGTTATTTTAACGTTTCTTTTTGTTATATTTGTGCTATGTATAACAATCATCATCATCATCATCATATCAGCCGTAGGACGTCCACTGCTGGACAAAGGCCTCCCTCATTGATCTCCAGGAACTGCGGTTGGAAGCGGCCTGCATCCAACGCCGACCTGCGGTTCTTACCAAGTCGTCTGCCCATCTTGTGGGTGGACGTCCTACGCTGCGCTTGCCGGTCCGTGGCCTCTACTCGAGAACCTTTCGGCCCCATCGGCCATCTGTTCTGCGCGCTATATGGCCTGCCCATTGCCACTTCAACGTGCTAATCCGTCGGGCTATGTCGGTGACTTGAGTTCTCCTACGTATCTCCTCATTTCTGATTCGATCCCGTAGAGAAACCCCGAGCATAGCCCTCTCCATAGCTCGTTGAGCGACTCTGAGCTTATTCATAAGGCCAATAGTGAAGGACCACGTCTCGGTTCCATATGTCATCACTGGTAACACACACTGATTGTAGACTTTCGTCTTAAGGCACTGAGGTATGTTGGACGAAAAGACGTTGCGAAGTTTCCCAAACGCTGTGTATAACAATGTGAGTGTCAAATAAAATTTACTTACATTTATTGGTTTTCATTAAAATACAACCATTGCTAAAGGGCTCACATGGGAAAATACTACCACCATACATTTTTCTGCCTCCAAGCAGCATTTCTGTATTTCAGTTTGATGGGTTGCCGGTGAAAGTACAGGCACTTGAGGCACCTGCATGCCTCAAGTTGATCGTAGAGCAGTGCAACATTTTGTTATAGAGGATGGTTACCACTTAACATTAGGTGGGAAAACGCTTGTTCTATCTCCAGCTAGAATAAAAAACATTAAGTACCGGTCAAATAAGTCATCCTTTACCTTAGTCTTTCTTGCATGATACAAACTCAAATTACGCAAAATGGTAATAGGGTAGAACTTTTATTACTATTTTAGTAGCTTTCTAATGAATAACTGGTATCCCAAAACTTTTTTCAAGCTGGTAACATAGACAGTTGTCAAAATCTTGAAGATTGTTTGATAATTATCGGTAATTTAATTAACAGGCCATCTTGGCAAAACATCAACGAATACTATTTTTACCTAATTAACTTAATTTACCTATTTAACCCAGCACATGCTGAGTTAAAGCCTTTTTGTGACACATGCAGTGAGTACGATGAGACACACACACTGCAATATTTAGCATTTTTATATAATTTTAAACTTTTAGTTATTTTATTTATTTTATTTTATTTTTATTATTTTAAGGAAACTTACAGCTAGGTACACAGAAAACTAAATAAATTATAATACATGCAAAACATACATGTATTCTTAGAGCCAATTACAAATTTCCACAGATAATTTAAAAAAAAAGATTTATATAAAAACACAGTTACAGTGGACAAAAACCGTTTGATATTACAATATTCATTCTTAAGAGTTTTAGGTAGGTACATTAATTATTACAGAAGAACTTATCTGCAAGCAAGCTTTTTAACTTGCTTGTCGAAGTATTGAATATATCAATATCTGCATCTGCCAAAGTGTTAAGCGAGGCGCTTGCTCGAATAACAAATGCGTTTTGCCTGTAATTGGTTTTAACTACCGGAACATGTAAAATGTGCGGTCTCCTTATTCTGACTCTATACGTGCATAATCCCAGTAGCTCCAGTAACTCGGAGCAGTCAACCGTGCCATTTGCAATGCTCAGAAGATACGACAAATCGGAAATTTTTCTACGTTTATACAGGGGAAGGAAGTGAAATTTACGACATCTGGTTATATAATCAGGAAGATAAACTTTAGCACGAAACTGCAAGTATCGCATAAATCTCTTTTGTATTCCTTCTACACGTGTAGAATACACGTCATAGCAGGGATTCCAGACTTGAGAGGCGAACTCCAAGTGACTACGCACATACGCGCAATATAGGATTTTAATGGTCTTAATGCTTGTAAATTCCGAAGACATTCTAAAAACAAAACCAAGTGCACGAGACGCTTTGTTCACAATATTCTCAATATGTTCGTCAAAAAGAAGTTTACTGTCAAACAAAACACCAAGGTCCCTAACTGTGTCTACCCTTGTAAGAGGTAAGTTGTGTAAGGTATAGTTAAACTTGATACTAATTGGCTTACGTGTAAAAGAACAGACATTGCACTTGGAAATATTTAAATCTAACTTGTTAATTATGCAATAATTTTGAAAACGAATAAGGTCGTCCTGCAAATGATATGCATCATTTATAGTGTTAATTTTATATAGGATTTTCATATCGTCTGCGTAAAGAAGAATTTTTGAATAAACGAAGCATGATGAGATGTCATTCACAAAAAGTGTAAAAAGCAAGGGGCCCAATAAAGATCCCTGAGGAACTCCTGAAGGGATATACATTGGCAAAGAAGAATACCCGCTAAGAACGACCGTTTGACATCTGTTTTGGACATAAGAAGTGAACCACCTGAAAAGATTCCCTCTGATGCCAATCCGTTGCAGCTTCTTTAATAAGACTAAGTGGTCAATGCGATCAAAACACTTGCTGTAGTCAGTGTAAATTATGTCAACTTGCGAGGGTTCAGCCATGAAACGGGATACAAACTCGGTGCACAACAAAAGATTTGACGTAGTAGACCTATTCTTTAAAAATCCGTGCTGCTGCGGTGCAATATCTTTATATTGTTTCTTTGTTCTTTTTGTTATGTCTCCTGTGTGTCTTTGTTCTGTTGTACTATTGGTGTTGTTCACGAATAAATGTTTTTGATTTGATTTGATATTGATTTTAGTTCTAGCTGAATTCAAGTTGCCAAAATTGTGTCATCTTTAACTAATTGTTATTTTTCGTGATAGCGCCGTAACTATGAGACTTAGGAACACAAATTATGAATAAAACTAAAGGGAAAGACTGCTTAATTACATAAAAATTGAATATTAAACCCCCCTAGTAAAACAAATACGCAATATAGGTATTTTCTCATAAAATATGGTAAAGATGGCCTACTTGACGGTACCTTAATAAATAAATGAGTAAGTAACTAGGTCCTTTACTATCGAGAGATATTAGATAAGTAACCTTTTAAGGGTTACACCCTGACACAGAATTATTTGTAATTCCGTTTAGAACCAACCTACTTTTGTACGAATGAATAAACCTTTTACAGAACGTTGTTTGTCGTAAGTAAGTGGGTGTTAGTGTGATAGATAGCTTACACAGTGTTATATGAAGTGCTTAGCTTTCTGGAACTCTTTATCATTGTTTGTATTTCTGTGAATAGTATCTGTTGTTTATCAATGTTTGTGGAAATGTATGTTGTATAGAAGTAGGGGAACTCTTAAGATATTATAATACCTATGTGTTTTGTTATGTGCGACATTAAATGAAAACACTGGTAGGGCTAATGGCTAGTATTGTTGTTAAATAGGTTTTTCAAATGCATTACCATAGATTTTTTTTAATTTTCAAACAATCTTAATATCAAGTCACATGTTTGACTGTAGTAGTGGTAAAATGGGCCGAGTACCCACAAAAAACTAGTAACTTAGTTACTCAGAACAGGTTAGTTTATTGCCTAATTTTGAAAATACAGCGAAAAAGCGGCAGTTAATACTCAAGGCATCTATTCTGTCATTATTGTTAGCATGTAATCGTAGGAGTCTTAATACCTACCTAGGATTTTAATATATAAGAACCAATATATTCCGTTCATACTGGTTTCCTTAAATGAATAATATAATTACTATTTGTTTTTGATGTGTAACATCTTTCCGCTCGGTTTGTGGGAGTAATTTTGGCAAAAGGGACGGAAATGTGTAACAGGAAACCGAGGAAGCGCTTTGACCGATGAGTACGCGCGGTGGTCAGATTTTTCACTACGAGACTATACAATTTAATAGAAATAAGGATTTGTCATGAAGGTTGTATTTCATCATAGCATATTATCATAGAATACAATGAATCTCATTCTATTTTTAAATTTATTTACGGCGCACTTACGGAGCCGTTATCGAGTTTTCAATGACCAACTTTCAGAGTGATGTATTCGGTAGATAAAATTAAGATTTGCTTTGTTTTCTATTTTCTTTGTAATTTTTTTTTATATGGTGTACAATAAAAATGATGTTACACATCTTGATCGACTACTGTTGGGCTCGTATTTTTTTAAATTTATTTATCAAAGCATTGAATTTTGTTATATTTAAAAAGTTACTATGCCTAAGATGAGTGTAGTATTCTAAAGAGAGTTTGTTTGAGACTAATAATATGAGCTGGTACAAGCAAGTTTGCAACTCAACCATCAAAACCTTTCATCTAAGCCCATGTTGACCAACTGCTACGCAGTGCTCTTCGTTTCTGCCATTCTTCCTGATCCTGTGCAAGTCTGAACCACGTACGACCCACGGACTTGTTGATGTCGTCAACCCATCTCACTGGTGGCCCCTTATTTCGATGCCTCCACTCTGTTAGTACTTAGTCCACTACGTCACTACGTCTGGTACAGTGTCTCCCAACTCCACTTGAGCCCCAATATTCGCTCGCTGATGTCTTGTACTTTAGTCAAAACCTTTAACTGAAAAAAATAATTATCCGTTCCCCATAACGGCGATTGTAAAATAACATATATTTTTCTATTCTTGTTATTCAACAATCACAGTATTTTTCACTCACAAACTTAACAAAAACAGATCAATAATATTTTTTATAGTTTTCCAATATGTCTTTACCATCCAGCAACAAATTGACAGATATCGTTAAACGAATCTTTACAATGTAGTTACGTCTGCTGAAGAGATAGTGCCAGTAGTCCATAACCTTAATATGCCATATAACATTAATGTGCCATAAACTGCAGAGCTGTTCAAAACTACTCGAGATTGAGGTTTACTTGTGACTGGACAGTTTTTAGGGTTCCGTACTCAAAGGGTAAAACGGCACTAAAGCTCCGCTGTCTGTCTGTCTGTCTGTCCGTCTGTCACCAGGCTGTATCTCATGAACCGTGACAGTTAGACAGTTGAAATTTTCACACATGATGTATTTGTGTTGCCGCTATAACAACAAATACTAAAAACAGAATAAAAAAATATTTAAGAGGGGCTTTCATACAAACAACGTGACTTTTTTTGCTCGATATTGATAATGGCAACAGGTAGACGCCTGAAATATTCACATAATATTTAGTACTTTAAAAATAAATAATTAAATTAAAATAAAACAAATATTTAAGAGGGACTCCCATACAACTAGTTTGATTTTTTGCCGTTTTTATAGATAGGAAGGAACCCTTCGTGCGCGAGTCCGACTCGCACTTGGCCGGATTTTTCAACCCCCAACGCAAAAAGAGGCGTTTTATAAGTTAGATGTCTATGTCTAGCTCTGTGTCTTTTTTATGCTACACGGAGATGGAACAAGCTTATGACCCCCCTTATGTTAAGTGGTAACCATCGCCTACAACAAAGTATTGCCTCGTAGGTCACGCTCCTTAGAAACGTGCCTTACGATGCACTGCCCTGCGTCCATCAACTTGAGTTCTAAATTCGAGGTTTGTGGAAAGAAATCGTTGCTGCGTATGGGCTTCATTAGCTCCCAAACGGATGAACCAATTTGGACGAGGGTTTTATTATTAGAAAGCTAGTGTTACTAGGGTGGTTCTTTTAAATTTTGTAATATATTACTTTTTGTACTAATAATAGAATAGAGATAACTAGGTCTGAAGAGAGTGATAACGAAGAGTACCCAGCAGTAGGCTGCTGGGGACGATGATGATGAATAGAATATCCATGCTATCCCAAAAATATTGCTAAACAGAAGTCTTGAAATAACATATCCCCGAATTTACTTGAATGCTGTCATTCTAGTTCATTTCAAGGTTGTCTGGAAGATATTGGCCTTAGCTGTAAGATCACTATTTTTTTGCGTTATTTAGATTTATTTATTAGATCCACCAACAGTTGTTACATGTTATGATGCTAGAGTTCGTATGTATCTTATAGCTACATGCACAACCAATTACAGGTGAACACAACATTACCTAAAACTATATTGACAAGCGGATAACTGCTTCACAAAAAAAGTTGTACAAATTATGAGAAAAATATTTAATTTATTATGTATACAGAAAACTGGGTTGCAGATATAATGCCGGATTAAAAAGTGTAAGGTAAATATATAAAAGTAGCAAGCGCAACTACGACAGGTCCAACACAATACAGATTGTCTGGAAGATATTGGTATTAGCTATAAGATCACCATTTTTTTTGTATTGTCAGGTTGTTTTTTTTTAATATGTGGTGTATAATCCATACTAATTTATAATTTCGAAAGTAACTCTGTCTCTTTGTCTGTGTGTTTGTTACGTTTTCACGACTGAACGGCTGGACCGATCTTGATGAAACTTTACAAGAAAATACTGCGTATCCTCAAAAAGTCATATGATAGTTAAGGTTTAAGGAAAATTAATCAATTACACTTGGACGGCCCCATAACTAAATAAATAAATATTTCTGGACATTTTACACAGCGCTATCTAGCCCCGAACTAAGCCATATGGGAACCAGATATCTGATAGAATACTTATATACTTTTTTTTTGTAAATACATACTTATAATATATAGAAAAACACCCAGATACGGAACAAATATCTGTAGATCATGCAAACAATTTGTTCCGCGGCGGGAATCGAACCCTTTACCTCCTGCGTCTCAGCCGGTTATACGCCCACTGCGCCACAGAGGTCGTCATCGCCATAGATTCATCGTCGCGTCCACTAAGCTATAGGTAAAAAGGCTTGGATAAAAAGGTCAGATTGTGCGTGGGAAGCGCTCGGGATTAACCAAAAACTTTAATAAACTTTTAGGTTTAACTATGACTAAGCTAACCCAAACGTTTTCGGATGTTTGCTATTTTCGATAATTGGTGCTAATATAAAACAATATTTTAAGTAGCTATGGAGAGCATAGCAACGAGCTATGGAGAGGGCTATGCTCGGGGTTTCTTTGCGTGACAGAATCCGCAATGAGGAAATCCGCAGAAGAACTAAAGTTGCCGACATAGCTTTCAAAATTAGCAAGTTGAAGTGGCAATGGGCCGGCCACATCGCTCGTAGAACCGATAACCGTTGGGGAAGTAAGGTTCTCGAGTGGAGACCACGGACTGGACGACGTAGCGTAGGCCGGCCCCCCACAAGGTGGACCGACGATCTAGTAAGAATCGCGGGAAGCCGTTGGGCGCAAACGGCTGCCAACCGCTCGTTGTGGCGATCTAAGGGGGAGGCCTATGTTCAGCAGTTGACGACTTCCAGCTGATGATGATGATGATGATTTTAAGTAGATGTGAACGAGGTCGCGGGTAAACAGCTTGTTTATTATATTCGACGAAGGTTTCTTATTTTTGGTAAAATAAGAACTTATTTAGACCCGCGAACAGTTTAATTTATAGCGAAACCCGTAATTACCAAGTTCACAGGTCGATACGTCCACTTACCCCAGGTGATAACTAGTTTAGTTTGCGCATAAATTTACAACCATACTGTGTTATCACTTTGTGAGCAGTAATTGTTACAAGTTTCCCAAAACTTTACAATGGATCTGCTTACGATAACAAATATCAATTTAACCGCTATTTGGGATAAACCGCTATCCGGTATAACAGGCGTCGGTTTAACTGCTATTTGTTTAGGGATGGTAAACAAGACAAATAATAGCTTTCAGTTATTTGCTTTTGATTGCTTCACGTTGTTCCAGAGAACGCCATCAAAAACAGGCTAATGTCTTACGACCGTAATAAGAGACGTCACTTGAATTTAATGCCCATTAAATGGATTCTTAAAGAATGAAACATGTGACTCTATGTCGCAGTGTACCTGACATGACTTATAAATAATGCAAGTTGCGTTAATATATGGGATAATTCAACGCTGCCTTGAGAGTTGGAAGTTGATTCGGTGGCTAATAATGTTTGCTAAAATATGTAACTTGTTAAATTGAACTAATTGTGCTGCACTTATTTTTTTATTTGACTGTACATACTTTAAAACTATAACATTATTTGGGTCGCAGAAAAAACTTCGAACAAGAATTAAATTCTGCGAAAAAATAATTGAATAATATTAAACTATATTGACTTAGAAAACTTTCGTGATTGATTTCAATCATTATTATAAATACGGGATTTATCACGTACCGTCTTATCGGTGTTTCGACCGACAATGTTTCGGTTCAATTCGTGAACCTTCATCAGGGTGAGTGCGATCCGCTCCGAATACCGTCTCGCCTCGCACTGCGCGCCGCTGCTCTCTGCGCGCGAGTGGACGGGCGGGGTGGTGGGGGTTGGGTCAACGAAAGCACAGTGCGTTGACCCGCTGTGTCATCATCATTATCATCACTGCTGCTCTCTTCTGTAGTTCTTGGTACAGGTAAACACACAACTCTAACTATGTCTCTACCAGGTTCACTCACTCTTCTGTCACTTGCATCATGAAGACATGGCCTCCAGGCCGGCGGTCGAAACACCGATAAGACGTTACGTGATAAATCCCGTATTTATAATAATGAAAACTATATTGAGTTAAATTGTATAAAGTTGATTCTTTGCAATTAATTACACAAACTAAAAAAGGAATACTAAATAAAAATGTATCTGTTAAAATTTTCCACGTTTGTGTGAAGATTTCTTCCACATTTGCATCATCATCATCCACACCCAGCAGTACCCACTGCTGGGTGTAGGCCTCCCTTTGTAAACGCCACCCTTTCCGGTCCTGTGCTGCGCGTATCCAGGAGTTGTCTGCAACTTTCTTTATGTCGTCGACCCACCGCGCCGACAGACGTCCTGGACTTCTTGTCTCTTCTTGGCCACCATTTGGTCAAAGATTTACACCACCTGCCATCGCCTCGTCTAGCCAAGTGTCCTGTCCAGTTCCACTTGAGTTTCATCACCCTTGTTCTGACGTCTTGGACTTTTGTCTGGTGTCGGATTTCGGTATTAGGAACTCGATCCGGCAGGTTGATGTCAATTATGTCGCGCTCCATGGCTCTCTGTGCAACTCGTACTTTGTACAAAGTTTCCTTAGTGAGCGCCTACGTTTCGGCACCGTAAGTCATTGTTGGAAGGACACGTTGGTTATACAGATGGGTTTTTAAGCATTGTGGGATCTTCTTTGACCGAAAAACATTTTCAAACTTTCCAATTCCAAACTTTCCGAGTTGTATTCGTCTAGAAACCTCCTTGTTCAAATGCTCTTTACGAAAATAAATAATGAACACATTTGCATACGGTGATAAAACACGTGGTTTCAAGGAAGAAATACGAAGATTTAAAGTAAAAGAGGAGTATCACAGTATGTATAAGCAGTATCACAAAACTCAAAAACACATAAGTATGACGCAATATCAAGGAATAACAGTAAAATATTAATTTAAAACAAATTGACTGAACTGAAGTAGCAGTGTACGGGGCACTTAACTCGAAAAGTGAAGTGAAAAGCGCCGCATAACTGCCCCCACAATATTGCTGGACATTTCACACAGCGCTATCTAGCCCCAAACTAAGCAGAACTTGTACTATGAGAACCAGATAACTGATAGAATACTTACATATATAATTTTTTTTTGTAAATACATACTTATAATATACTAGCTGACCAAACCGCAGCTTCGCACGCGTAGTTTTTCAATAAAAACATTACCGGCCTTCTGCGCAGTTAGGTAAAAAGTAGCCTATGTCACCCGGTGATAGTGTAGCTTTCCAACAGAGAAATAATTTTTAAATAGCTCAGTAGTTTTTGAGTTTATTCATTACAAAAACACACACAAAAATACAAACCTTTCCTGTCTATAATATTAGTATAGATAGAAAAACATCCAGACCCGGAACAAATATCTGTAGATCATGCAAACATTTGTTCAGCGGCGGGAATCGAACCCGCTACCTCCTGCGTCTCAGCTGACTATTCGCCCACAGCGCCACGGAGGTTGTCCCAGAGGGAAAATCTTTTCCCCACCACGGAAACAAAAAAATCCATATCGATATTTTCTGCTATATTTTTATTACATGACTACTTGAAGTGGACATCAACTGAACGCACGACATCGCAACGGAAGAATACACGACGTCGTGTCTTGCCACGACATCACAAGTTACAACGTTTCACGATGACGTCGACGATGAATAGAGACGACTGGAGTAGTCACACAGTCATAATAGCAAGCATTTTCTTACGACTTACACATCGAAGGCTCAGTTATTCCAAATGTATTGTATCCCTACATGGGTAAAGTTATTATTTGTAAACGCGCCTACGTCCTCATTTGTTCGTGGTCAAACGCTAGCTGTTACACTAATATTATAAACTAGCTGTTGCCCGCGACTTCGTACGCGTTACACTCCCAAATGTGTAGGTAACCTAGAAATAAAGTGCTGCAACTTGACTTGACACCCCATTTTTATCCCATGGGAACTGATTTATGTGGTAAAAGGTAGCCTATGTGGTAATCCAAGTTATAATCTACGTATGTACTAAATTTCATCAAAATTGTAGACTGACAGATAGACTGTAGCTGTTGCCGCTCTTCATCGGGCAAACCAAACGTACCATAGCCGAGCGTGTCAAAGAGCACATCGCAGCGGTCAAAAATCGCCAGGTAAACAAGTCAGCGATAGCAGAGCATCTGGTAAACTCGGGACCGAATCATTGGATTGAACTTCATGATCCTTAGGTTCTCTCTAGTGAACGCCATTATTACAAGAGAATAGTTCGTGAAGCAATTGAAATCAAGAAATTTCCAACTTTCAATCGGGTAGATGGCTATAGACTCTCAGCGTCTTGGAACCCGGTGATTGCTAGGTGTGCGCGTCGTAATCGGTCGACTCAGTGCGTAGATACGGTTAATGTAGTGTGTCGTAACATGAACGAGGACATTCCTAATTCTGAAGACCAAGTGAGGGTAGTTGCTGCAGCTACCCACAATTCCCGACGGTAGCTCCAAGTACTCCAGTCAGCCCGAGACCATGACTGTTGCAACACAGCCGAAACGTCGGGATAACAAATAAAAAGGTACATACGCGATAAATACCCGTTTTAATCAATAATTCATCGAAATTGGTTCAGCCGTTATGACGTGATTAAGTAACAAACAAACACATAAATAAACAAACATCCAAACTTTAACATTTAATAATATTAGTTTGATGTGAAAGTTTGGATGTTTGTTTATTTGTTTGTTACTCAACCACGTCGTTATCGCTGAACCGATTTAGATAAAATTTGGTGTGTTGATAGAATATGACCTGAATTCAAACATAGGCTACATTTTGTTGACAAACAACGTATGGGAAGCCGCTGGCGGAAGCTAGAAATTTATAAAAAATAAACATACATCCTCTTCATCCAAAGGTTGCCTGAAAGAGATCGCTTTTAGCGATAAGGTCACCCAGTGTACCTATGATTTAAACATTATTTTTTGTTTCATTTGTTTATTTATTATTTTAATGGTGTGCAATAAACATTTTATCTATCTTTCTTACTGTTCTACTTGAAATCGCAGGCCATGTGTTTTCGCAAATCGCAGCTTCTTTTGGATATGTATGCATTGTGCCACGTCGCGTCGCGTTGTCCCGTTTGTCGCTAACGATGTCAAATTGTAAACCATTCATTTACCAAGTTAGTCGGAACTTGGACTGAACATCTCAGTACGTTTACCTCTGTTTGTAGTTACAGTCTCGTCAACTGTCGGTCGCAATATGATCTATAGAGACAGCGTTTCACAGACACGTTTCAGTTACGACAACATTGCATTGACAGGCTTTTGATTTTAACTAGAACGAGTGGTTCTCCGTTCAAGAGACTATCTAAAATGTACATTTGTCTTTATCACTCATCAAGAAATCTTTAAGTTATAGTCTTCGCCTGAAAAGACACCAAAATATAAAATACCCCATCACTTGAAGTTATTACATTGTATGTGCCCTTCGTGGACACATTTGAAATATTTTTTAGTATTCCACGAAGAGCACAAAGAGGAAATATAAATCTGTGATCTCCGTGGATTACAATTAGTGCTTATAAAATACGTGATCTTAAACGTATGCTCTTCGTGGAATGCCTCCGCCTCCAACTGAGATCTCGCGAGTCTCCATAAAAACAAAAAAAAAATTAATCTTTGACGATCCAAATAGTGCCACGAAATGGATAAGCTCACCTACAGTTTCATTCAAATTATAGGTTATGGATGTTTTTGTAAATTGGTTACACTTTTTTGGGGTAGAAATTACAGTCACATAGGATTTCAGACTTTTCCATATATTTATGTCACTAAAACTACACGCATATCAAATTTCAGCACTGTGGGGTCACTGTGTGAATTTTGTCAAAGTTACGTTTTTATTATGGCTACAAACTACAAGAATTAAACTGAAAATATAAATGGGGTCGAAATGTATTGATGAAAACCTTTCATTAGATGTGCCATTTGACCGGGTATTCCCATTTTGTTTTTTTACCCCTCTTGAACCCCAATATCCAAACCCCAAACATTTTTTGCTCGTTTATTCACACCAGGATTGTGCCATTACTACATCTATACACTAAATGTCACGATAATCGGACCAACGATTGGAAATTTATCCTCGGATAAACAAACAAACATGCATACATAAAACGCCGCTTTGTCCAGGTTGATTTGGAGATCTCGCTTCGCTCTATCAATTAATTAATTAGCCTCTAGCTTTTAACATTAGGATCCTGAAACTGAATTGAGATCTTAGTTAAAGGGTAGGCATTGAATTCTATGAATCTAAGTAGTTACCGTCTGACCCATTCACGGCTGAAACCCGCATGAACTTATCATTACTAGTTGCTAGTGCAGTGCTCGAAATACGATCATAATTTTTTTTGTTATAACTTTTGAAACTATCATGGTTATGAACACGATTTATACTAAAAACGGGATATTTACCATGATTTGTGAGTATTTGAGTATCCCGATATTTCGGCGCAGTTGCATGCGCCATGATCACGGGTAAACTGATTTTACTCACAAATTTTACTCATATACTCACAAATCATGGTAAATATCCCGTTTTTAGTATAATTTTTTTTTGTTATTTTAGCAAAATTTACGCATTTGCGTTTCCTTCTCCATATTAATTTAATTATGTCAAATCTCACAATAAGCTTAAAAAAAGGTACAAAGGTACTCTTCACGTCTGTCTGAACCATTTCATAGTATTACTATATTTTATACTAGCTGACAAATCCGCAGCTTCGCACGCGTAGTTTTTATATAAAAACATTACCCTCCTTCTGCGCAGTTGGGTAAAAGTAGCCTATGTCACCCGGGGATAGTGCAGCTTACAAACAGTGAAAGATTTTTTTAAATCGGTCCAGTAGTTTCAGAGCCTATTCAATACAAACAAACAAATCTTTCCTCTTTATAATATTCGTATAGACGAGTATACTACGTGTTTATATAATACAATATTAAATAAAAACACAGGTAGGTCTAATTGCTAGTGTTGTTGCAAAATAGGTTTTACAGAAAATCAATAAAACAGCCTGCATAAAAATAATTATACAAATCATATTCATTCATCATGTAAGTAGAATCGTCGGAAAGGAGCCTACGGTTTATGTTAAAAATTGTTTATTGGAAATGTATCGATTACTGGATAAATAATTATGATACCAGCATTAAGCCCACCTCTAAAATCAGTTAATACGATTCTGGCTGTGTTTTAAATAAATGTCGCAGGTACATCACAAAACAGGTTGTATAGATGTTGTCTGCCAAGCTGTTGTTCTATCCAAGGTTCTGTCCAAGGTTCTATCAATAGTGGAACAGCTGGGCAACTAAGACACAGCAGTAATGACTGGTCAAAGTCAAAATCTTTTATTCATTCAAATCACAAGAATCACTTTAACTGGCCTGTTCCTTCGCGACCAAGCCAGGAAAGAAAAGCAAGAAAACAAGGCTAGTTGTTTTTTAATGATCCATTTAGAATACATAACATTACAGGAAATAAATTACGTCTAAATTGTAACATTTTGAACGAGTTGGAGCAATTTCAATCGCAAGCTTCTCTATCATCTAAATAATCCGATATTTTATAGTAGATTTATTTATAAAGATTTTGTTTAATTACGTTTTTAAATTTGTTAATTGTCAATTTTTGTACATCACTTGGGAGTTTTTTATCAAAGCGAACACCTTGCCCTTTAAACGATTTACTAACTTTATGGAGTCTACAAGTGGCAACAGCGAGTTTATCTTTATTTCTAGTATTAAAATTATGATTATCGCTATTTTTCCTAAACAAATTAATATTTTTGTGAACATACATCAGATTTTCATAGATTTACTGACAAGGGAATGTCATATTATTTATTTCTTTTAACTTATTGCGTAACGAATGATAGATGGTGGTTGTAGCTGTTTTACTGTTTACGTGTTTATTATGCAGGATATGAAGAGAGATAAAAACAAGGGCTTAATATTTAAAGCAGAAGGCGTTGCGAGTAAAGCGAGGCTCAAGTGGGCGCAAATTTTTTCGCGCCCTCGTTTTGTACGAAGGCCGCTATTTGAATTATTTTTGGAACGTAACGATTATGGAAGTGGTTCTGTTTGGGGAACAAATTGGTGATAAACAGTCAACGCTGTTATCGTATTCCAAGGTTGTGTTACGATATAAACCCGTAAACTTTGTACGAGTACCTAATGAGCCAGCTAAGGGATATCTTTAACATTTTCTGCAAAGCAAATAGAAAACTAGCTAACTTTTTTTACTGAGAAGACTTTCGTGAATTGTTTAAATCATTAATATAAATTTGGGCCACCATTCAGTCACTGTCCTGGTGGCTGAGGAGCGGGTATAGAATGGTAGGGCGACCACCAGCGAGATGGGTGGACGATATCGTAAAGGTCGTGGGCCGTCAGTGGGTGAGACTTGCGCAGGATCGTGGTGGATGGCACAAACTTGGGGAAGCCTATATCCAACAATGGGTGCAGTCAGGCTGTGGATGATGATGATGATAAATACGGGATATATCACGTACCGATTTATCGGTGTTTTGACCGACAACATTGTATGTTGGTTCAATCCGTGAACCTTCATCAGGGTGAGTGTGGTGCGCTCCGAACAACGTCTCTATAATAATAAATATCTAACTAACGTTATCAATCGAGAAGTTTCGCCATCGATCTTCCACTTGTACTGTAATGTTGTCACAATAATTAGTTTTTACAACTATTTATATGTAACCTTTGACGCAAAAACGATTCGGATTTGTTTTTTTTAAAGA
Source organism: Philereme vetulata (assembly GCA_918857605.2). Classification (NCBI taxonomy): domain Eukaryota; kingdom Metazoa; phylum Arthropoda; class Insecta; order Lepidoptera; family Geometridae; genus Philereme; species Philereme vetulata. Next base: position 4,415,966 of record OU975420.1, read on the forward strand.
AAGCTAGTTCAACTGGGATGGTTTCTATGTGTATGAGTTTCACGTTGTTTTATCGGTATTTGGTGTCTGGGGATTTTCATATTTTATTTGTGTTTAGATACTAGCCCATACTGTCCTACTGCTTCCCCCTCTTCCTTGCACATATCACGATCTAGAGCCAGGTCCCGCCAGTCTCTTTGGAAGACGTCCAAGTCATCGCTCCAGCGCTTTTTAGGCTTTCCTCGGCGTCGCTTTCCGTCTTTAGGAGTCCATATGCTTGCTTGCTATATGTCTAGATATCACTACTAAATATTATCTTCTCTGTGACATAGATTAGCTGAAATAAAATGCTAATTAGCCTTAAATTATTAGTAAATGTTACGCCTTTAAGTTATTTTATTAGTACAACTAGCTGACCCGCCCGTGGCTTAGCACGCATGCTTAGTTAAATATCATCTGAACTCTGCAAAATATCGAAATGGAACATATACTGAAATATAAGTTAAAATTCCCGTTTTAATCCCTAAAATTTTAATTTAAATCCGTTTAGCTGTTTTGGAGCCTAACTTTCAGACGGGTAGAAAACGGTTTTTTGTGATTAGGCAAAGTCAAAATAATTTATTTTTTAAAATCACAAGGATCACTTTTAAACGTCAATTTTACTGCCTGCTCCTTCGCGACCAAGCCAGGAGAGATATCGTATAAATAGTCGTTTTCGCTTTGGCAATTATTTTGAAAACACAGATAGATAGATAGATAGATAGATAATTTCTTTATTGCACACCATTAAATACAAACATATAAAAGAAAATACAATTTTAAATCATAGGTACAATGGGCGGCCTTATCGCTAAAAGCGATCTCTTCCAGGCAACCTTTGGATGCCTTTAGATACTTCAATTTTATTATTGGTTTCTATAAATAACGAATTATCTATAGATAGAGGCATTTATTTTGATATAAGTAACAAACACACAGAAACTACATACGGTGTATAAATAAATAGTACAGACAATTAAATACTTAATCATACAAAAACCGGCGAACTGCGAGTCGGACTCGCGCACGAAGGGTTCCGTACCACTAACTATAAAAACGGCAAAAAATCACGTTTGTTGTATGGGATCCCCCCCCCCCCCCCCCCCTCCCCGTAAATATTTATTTTATTCTGATTTAGTGTTTGTTGTTATAGCGCAACAGAAATACATAATTTGTGAAAATTTCAATTGTCTAACTAGAACGGCTCATTTAATACAGCCTGGTGACAGATGGACAGACAGACAGCGGACTCTTACTAATAGGGGGCCCTTTTACCCGTTTGATACGGAACCCTAAAAACGAGCAAAAAAAATTACGTTTGTTGTATGGGAGCCCCTCATAAATATTTATTTTTGTTTTTAATATTTATTGTTATAGCAGCAACAGAAATACATTATCTGTGAAAATTTCAATTGTCTAACTATCACGGTTCATGAGATACAGCCTGGTGACAAACGGACAGACAGCGGAGTCTTAGAAATAGGGTCCTGTTTTACCCTTTGGGGACGAAGCCCTAAAAAAGAAACGTGGTCCTGTTTTACCCTTTGGGTACGAAGCCCTATAAAAGAAACGTTCCCAGTCACTATGAGCTCTGTGCTAGAAAAGGGGTAAGGCTCAGCATTATGCTGAACAAGTCTATTGCTCCATCTAAGCTAAGAGATCGCTTTTAGCGATAAGACCGCCCATTGTACCTTTATTTAATGTTTATTTCCATTATTACTGTATTTTTGTTTGGTGTGCAATAAAGAGTATTTCATTCATTCATTCATTCTAAGCTTTATTAAAGTACAAAGATTTTAATGTACTTGTTACTTTTTTTTTCATCGAGTTTAATTTTTATTATAAATACGGGATTTATCACGTACCGTCTTATCGGTGTTTCGACCGACAATGTTTTGGTTTAATTCGTGAACGTTCATCAACCGAATTGAACTGAAACATCGTCGGTCGAAACACCGATAAGACGGTACGTGATAAATTCAGTATTTATAATAATGATTGAAATCAATCACGAGAGTTTTCTCAGTAAAAGAGTTTAATTTTATTTGAAACCAGATCAAATGTTTATTGTTTGTAACATATTACACGCAACAAGCAATGTGTGCCTTTAAATTAACGAAATAAAATAGGTATTTAAAATAGTATCAAACAGATTAACAATAAAAACTACAACTAAATCAAATAACCAAAATTAAACCTATAAATAAAAAACTGCATTTAAGGCTCCGTCTGCAGGTAAGGTGCCCAAACCACTGGCAACATTACCTCTTTGAATGGCTAGGCTGATCCGTTGACCGAGGTAAGTTCCAGCTCATTGGTCACCTGTGGTATCTGACAGCTCTTTAATGAAGTTTCGGGAACTCGAGCCCCAAGGACCCATAGTTTCGACTCCAAACGGAAGAAATATGTATTGATCTCCTAGGAAACCATATTTCTTCCGTTTGAAGTTCCAGCCTCTGCTGCCGCACCAGCCACCCGGGCAGTACTATGAAGGTGAGAGGGCGCCAGTGTGTCAACACAAGTTGCATCCCATACCAGCGACCTCCCACGACTCCACGGAATTAACGTCAAACCATCAGGCCTCTTGCCATCGTCTCGTGAAATACCGTTCGGCTCAGTATTATATATTTTGTAAATATTAAGTAGTAAGTATTTTGTTGAAAAATTACTTATTCAAAAGAAACTTTTATAAAATTCATAATCGCAACCGCAAGCAGATCCAAATGAGCCTAAACACTAGTAGCCTACTATACATTCAGAAGTTTCGTTGTCTAACATTCGTCTCCATCATGAGACCACCTCCATGATACCATATTATTGCATCGTCACAGAAGTTACATATGTATTCCAAATTTCAGCTCAATCGGTTGAGGGGAACGAGTTTAAAATTCAGTTGCAAGATTCCACCCGCGACAAACATACATAAATTGCAAGTTATTAAAAAGCACCGTCTTATCGGTGTTTCGACCGACAATGTTTCGGTTCAATTCGTGAACCTTCATCAGGGTGAGTGCGATCCGCTCCGAATAACGTCTCGCCTCGCACTGCGCGCAGAGAGCAGCGGCGCGCACTGCGCGCAGAGAGCAGCGGCGCGCAGTGCGAGGCGAGACGTTATTCGGAGCGGATCGCACTCACCCTGATGAAGGTTCACGAATTGAACCGAAACATTGTCGGTCGAAACACCGATAAGACGGTGCTTTTTATTAACTTGCAATTTATGTATGTTTGTCGCGGGTGGAATCTTGCAACTGAATTTTAAAAAAACGTCTCGCCTCGCACTGCGCGCAGAGAGCAGCGGCGCGCAGTGCGAGGCGAGACGTTATTCGGAGCGGATCGCACTCACCCTGATGAAGGTTCACGAATTGAACCGAAACATTGTCGGTCGAAACACCGATAAGACGGTAAGTGATAAATCCCGTATTTATAATAATGATTGAAATCAATCACGAAAGTTTTCTAAGTAAAATTAATAAAAAACTTGTAATAAAACGAATTAAGAGAGATTTTCTCTTTTTTCGGGACCTAAAAATGCTGAGCGAATCAGTCTCTGATTGTTTGGCTAGAAGCTGAAAGCGCAGTCGGTTCTCGAACTCTACTTCCTTGTTATTTTGTTTGGAAAGGCGCCCTCATTGCTGTGAGTGTATGTATTATTCAGAAGATTGTGTACTATTTACCATTCGTGAGTAATTCGTGGTATTTTAAGCATTTTGTCGGAATATATGAACATTTTTTGATACTGACCTTGTTTTCAACTCTATTTAATCATAAATCTCTGTTGCTTGTTGTATACGTATAACATAACATTATCTTACTTAGAAAACTTTCGTGATTGATTTCAATCATTATGATAAATACGGGATTTATCACGTACCGTCTTATCGGTGTTTCGACCGACAATGTTGAGTGCGAGGTGAGACGTTATTCGGAGCGGATCGCACTCACCCTGATGAAGGTTCACGAATTGAACCGAAACATTGTCGGTCGAAACACCGATAAGACGGTACGTGATAAATCCCGTATTTATAATAATGATAACATTATCTGAACAGGGTAGTTCGGAATATGTATTACTAGCTTCCGCCAGCGGCTTCGCACGCGTTGTTTGTCAACAAAAAGTAGCCTATGTGTTAATTCAGGTTATAATCTACGTACATACCAAATTTCATCGAAATCGGTTCAGCCGTTACGACGTGATTGAGTAACAAACAAACATCCAAATTTTTGCATTTATAATATTAGTGTCATGCCCTTAATTAACCCATGAGATAAAGCCCACAAACTAATTAGATTAAAAAATAAATATTAAAAATTTAAGCATGGCTTGCATAACGATACCTAAACGTATTTAGTGACCAAACATGTTTAAATTTGACGTATTTGTTTGATTTGACAATTCTATTAAGCGCCTTTTGTTGTGCAACTCACCTTAACTCTTACTCCACCACTCACTTACTTTACTGCCATTCCTTTTTGTTACAGACACCTACAGTGAATTATCTGGTTTATCTAAAACTGATTTTTACCGATTAATGAAAAATACAGTAGAAAGCCGTAGAACTAATATCGTACAGTGAGTAAAACCTTCTTTCTGATTGGGTATCAAGGTCAAAACATGTATTATTATTTGCAGATAATGCAAGCATTTAATTTTGTCTCACATCGCGAAACGACCTTGCAACCTACTTTAGTCGGCGACTCGCCAAAAACGCCACAGATTGGATTAAATAATTCTTTATTGCACACCATAAATCTATAAGCCATAATCTATGTGATTAATTGGCCGAATTATAGTGATCTCTACAGATGTCAGTATAAATTATCAAGTTTACTAAGCGCTAAGCATGGTCTATTTTTCAGTCGTCAAAGTTAACTAGGCCACTATATGAAATATTAACTTAATTAGAAACTGCTATACAATACTCGTATTCTTTGAGGTAACATTAGAATGTGTAACATAAACAGAATTACGATGATATTAATGTATAATATGTAATGTTTTTTAGCTATGCCTTAATAAGGGTCTAATATTATAAGGATAAGCCTATTGTACGATCAAAGTTTTCAAAAAAGATCTGTTCTTTACTTCTACGAAAGCTTTTTACCAGAAGCTTTATGTTTTGCCCTGTTTTTCTTACAATAACAAAACATTTCCACGTATATTAACGGTAAAGTATGTACATAAAACGACGCATACCTAATCATGTTAAAGAAACAGATGAGAATATAGATAGGTTATATATATGTTTTCATATTTCCTGAAAAATAACATTCTTTGGTTGGGCGGATAAGTCCCACTTTCACAGCTGTATGTCTTTAGGAATGTATGTTTAAAAGTTGGCTATAAAAAACTACGCCGAAGGTTTATGGACGCCCTAGACCGTTAGTGGGGTTCGTCAGCTTTATGTACAGGTACCCCCTAACCCAAGTTTGAAATGAAAAGTTTGTCTTAGATATAGTAGGTTGGGGAAAAAGTTTCTTCGCATTTATTAAGAAAATTCTAAACATTTTTTAATATAGTTTATTTACTTTTAACTAAAGTATGTAGGTACCATTTTGTTCGATAACTTTTTGCCATCTTGTAGGTGGGGACATGATCCCATTGCTATAGAAATTTTGGGGCTTCTGATCAAAATACCGCGACAAGTAGTTTTGGCAGTCCTCTGGTGATGTTAACCTGACACTGCCTAAAGACTTCTGAAGAGACCGAAACAGGTGGAAATCTGAAGGTGCAAAGTCAGGACTATACGGCGGATGCATTAACACCTCCCAGCTAAACTCTCTTAATTTTTGCTGAGTGGCTAGAGATGTGTGAGGTCTAGCGTTATCATGATGAAAAACCACACCCCTTCTGTTAATTCATTCCAGCCGCTTTCTCTCAACTTCTTGCTTTAATCTCATCAGTCGTTCACAGTAGAGTTCAGAATCGATGGTCCTGCCTGGTGGTAACAGTTCATAATGAATAATGCCTTTCCAATCCCACCACACACACAGCATCCCCTTGTTGCGAGTTAACCTGGGTTTCGCCACAGTCTGTGAAGCCTGACCGGCCTTTGACCACGACCTTTTTCGCACGTTCTTGTCATACGTGATCCATTTTTCATCACCAGTTATCAGCTTTTTCAAAAATGGTTTCGTTTCATTACGTCGTAATAAAGAATCACAAATGAGTACACGGTTCATTAGGTTTCTTTCAGTGAGCTCGTGGGGTACCTAAACATCGAGCTTTTTTGTGTACCCAGTTTTTTTCAAATGCGCCATAACTGTTTTGTGGTCAATTACTAGTTCTTCAGCTACGTCGTAACTATTGATATGCCGATCTTGCTCCACTTTTTCAAAAATGGCATAAATTTTATCCGTAATAGGGCGACCAGAGCGACGTTCATCTTTGACATCAAAATTTCCGGATTGAAAACGCTTAAACCAAATTTGTGCTACTCTCACAGACACTGCACTAGGTCCATAAACATTGCAAATTTTTTTCGTGGCTTGCGTTGCATTTTTACCTTTTTTGTAGTAAAATTTTAAATTGTATCGAATTTCTTCATTAGATTCATTCATTAAAGATGAATGAATCTAATGAAGAAATTCAGTACTTTACATACTTTACATTTTCAGTACAGTAATTTCGTAAAACAGTACGAAAAACAAATAAAAATCACACGTTTTCCTAATTTGAATTTAGAATTATCTTCTATAAAATTTAAACTTTGAATGATACCAAAACCAGCCAGATACAAATAGTATAGCCAAAGAGATTTTATTACAAGTTCATACATACTATAATGCGAAAATACTTTTTCCCCAACCTATTATTTAGACTTTTTATATTTTAGAAGCTACTAACTTTCATATTATTTGTATGGATAGTCTATAGTTTAAATGAAGTATAATTGACCGAGCGAAATGTTTTTGTCCGTCTGTTAGTCTGTCTGTCTTTCTGTTCTCGTCTACAAGTCGCATTTTTGAACTGATTTTGACGATAATTTCCCCACAAGTTCCATGATTTATTTAAATTTTTAAGTCGATCGAGATTTTTGATTGAGGGGTAAAGTAGGGGGGAAAGGGGGGAGTTTTCTGTAGCGTTATTTATCGACAGATTTCAATCAAATTTAAGAAGTATACAAATGACTTTATTCTACACAAGATGGTGTGAAAAAAATTCCTAAAGAAGGGAGTGGAGAGGAAAAAGGGGATTAAATTTGCTGTAGCGTTATGTATGGACGGATTTTAATTTTTAATTTATTTTCGAAAAATTTATGCTTACCTATATTAGTCAAAGTACCTAGTCCTCCCCGCCTTCATGAAACGAATCTGTAGACACCAGATTAGACCTCTTAGGTAATAATTAAGAATTCTGGCACAAGGTCATTCACTTCACTCGTGAATGGACCTTTTGCCAGAATTATTAATTATTCCATGAATATTGGTATATTCAATTATTCCATCGAATATTGGTATATTCAATTATTCTATTGAATATTGGTATATTCAATTATTCCATTGAATATTGATATATGGTATATTCAATTATTCTATTGAATATTGGTATATTCAATTATTCCATTGAATATTGATATATATTCAATTATTCAATTGAATATTGATATATTCAATTATTCCATTGAATATACATCTTATTATAATAACGATTTACTCATCAAGTAAAATTTTGGTAGTACATCCTACACCACACACACTAGGTACACTATACACACATAAACACACACTCACACACACACACACTTCAAATGCGATCAGGCAAACATTGTAGCTCAAGAGGCACTTTTTTCATTAATTTATATTCTAAAAAATGTTAATATTCACTTTTTCTTGCAAACTATTTCTTGTTAGTATTTTTTCATGTAAATATTTAATTTAAATATATATATATATGTAAGTAAGTAAGTATGTTAAAGTTAACAGGCGAGCTACTTTGCCGGGTCTTTATAAGTTGAGTATTACATAATGTAGATTCAGTTTGGTTTAAGTCCAGCACTATGTTAATTAGTTTATAATATATGGTAATGTAACTGTGAATCTAAGTATAAATAAATAAATAAATAAATAAATACTCTTTTTTGAAATAGAATCAAAATTCACTTTACTAATGAATTATATATCGATTCACTAGTGTTTTACATACTACCTTACACACATTACTACCTACTTGGAGTATTTAGTATTGAAATGAAACACCAAGTTATGTTTAAATTTTAGATAGCTTACTTTATTCGAAGTTCATAATCATAATCATTTATTTTTCTGATGAAATTTACATAGATGCCTAGACACAGAAATTAAAGATACATCTAGAAATTAAATTTAAGTAGAAGTGTATAGAGACATCATTATCGAAAATCAATTCAAACAATCATTTAAATTATGTCTAACTATTGATTAAATGTACATACTTAGGAAGATATTATTTATAAAATATCTTACACACTAGATGAATAGGCATTATTTGATATTGAATGCTGTATTTTTGAAATAATTTCCCTTGTGCTGGTATAAATTTCATCGAATAGTACACCTCTGACGACGTGTTAAGCGCATAACTCAGCTTTGCATTTACAAAAGGTATCTTCTGTGTTTTCAAAATTTTTTGCATCATGAATTTCAATACGTATGATTTTGTATCCATATGCGGGTTTCTTCACAAATTAATTCACTCATTAATAACTCTCTTACGCTGTTCTTCTGCATTCCTGTTAATAGCAGAGTCGTCGACAACAAAGTTGAATAAGTCTTCAGAATCCTGAAACAAAAAATAATATCTTTTACTTATGAATATAGGTAGGTAGGCACATAACAAAATTACGAAATGGCATTCACACAATCGATTCGACTGATTAGCCTACATATTAAAATAATTTATTTAATAGGTACATACTTACCGACATGTCTTTCAGTTAACTTATTTGGAGAGGACGGAGATGCAGGCTTTCCAAACGCAAAGTGAACATAGAATATTTTTATTTCTTAATTTATACTTTTTTAGAAGTTGTCTAATTCTTCAGCATAAGATTTGAAATGATATAACAATTTAAAAATGCATGTTAATGCTGAAAAAGGTAGGTACACACTTCCCTACCATAAAAGTAACATTGACATACTACACCGCCTTACCACATTCCTGACATACATGCACGTGCCTCACTCTCAGTACCTACCTAGAGACATAGTGCATTATTTAACTGCATCCGTTTATAACTATCTATTACAAATTTAATCGAAAGCATGGACTGTGGCCCAATTAATCAAATACCTACCTAAATCAATAGGTAGGCCTCAGTAAGAAAGTTTAATGTTATAATAGTGAGATGTTCTCTATGGTGTGGTGAGTAAATAGCCGGCTGAGATGCAAGAGGTGCGGGTTCAATTCCCGCTGCGGGCCATGGTTGAGTGATTCGCTCACTGAGCCACCGAGGTCATCGAAATATCAAACCTATAAGCAGTATTTGTCTGTCTGTTGATACATTTATTACTTTCGATGTAAGTAAAACCAGCAAGCAAAGTCATGGTAATAAGATTGTATTATTCTTACTAAGACGAATTAAACTGCAGAGGTTTATAAGTTACTATCTAAATAAATAGGTATGCTCCACTAAGAAAGTTTAATGTTATAATAGTGAGATGTTCTCTATGGTGTGGTGAGTAAATAGCCGGCTGAGATACAAAAGGTGCGGGTTCAATTCCCGCTGCGGGCCATGGTTGAGTGATCCGCTCACTGAGCCACCGAGGTCATCGAAATATCAAACCTATAAACAGTATTTGTCTGTCTGTTGATACATTTATTACTTTCGATGTAAGTAAAACAAGCAAGCAAAGTCATGGTAATGAGATTGTATTATTCTTACTAAGATGAATTAAACTGTAGAGGTTTGTAAGTTGATAACGTTTAATTGATTGTGTGCAGTATCCCAGTAAGCATTTTTCTTAGTGTGTATCTGTGTTCACCAAAAATGGGCAAGAGTCACATGAATAGGATACTATAAAAGCTCCCTATTTCTTGATCAAACCACATACCACTTTCCTGGACGATACGCAACGCCTCTTCATCAACAGTGATTACCGAGCGAGCTGACAATCAAATAAAAATGTAAGTACCGACCTACCTACCTACCCTAACATCTAGAGTAATCGATCGAATCACGATTTAATTCAATTTCGATTCACACATTCATTCGCTAGATTCAGACAATCGTCGAATTTATATAATTCAATGGTAATCATTAAATTGATAATTAATTCAATCATTACTCAATTCATTTACTCATAGAATAAACTTGAATCAAATCTTTCAATACTTATTTCACTATTCCAATAGTTTTAAATATGTATGCTCAGGTACCATACTAATCAATTATTTTTTGACAGGTCCAAGCAACCGTGCAACACTACCGCGGATACCCTGTTCCCGTCAGAAGATGAATCTGCTAGTGGTGGCTGCTCAGACGTAGAAATTCAAAAAGTGGATAAGCCGAAGAAGCGATCTTCAGCTGCGGTACCTGAACCGGGGCCGTCCAAGAAGGCCAAAAAGCTGAAAATCAGCCCGGTAACTATCAACAAGCCCAGTGCTCACGACTTGTTCGGCTCGGACAGTGAGGAGGAGCAGGTGACGCCTGAATCAGTTAAGAAAGGTAAAAAGGCGGCTCCTGTGTATTCTTATTTCACGAGAAGGCTGGCGAACGGTTATTCACGCCAGAGTAATGAAACTAAAAGCGGTTCACATTATGTGGAGGTTAAAATTTACAAAACTAATGAAATCGAGAACATTTTGCCGGTGAATAGGTGGCGGCACTCAATTATAACTATAAAAAATCAGGTAGATGATGGGAGCGACACGTGGAGAGTATTAGGAGAGCTCGTAGCTGCTACACGCAAAGATTTTAAAAAGTGCCCACCTACATTCATTAGTCAGTATTATTGATTATTATCAATACCTATAGTATACCTATAACATAATACTTATGTTAATCAATGTTTAATCACTTATTCCATTATTAATATTGTTAGTAGTATCCTTATAATCATAGAATTAGTAATCATAGAAAATAGGGTTCCTATTAGCTAATTAAAATGTTCTATTGTATCATTATTATTTTTGTTTTTTTTTCAGTCCCAATTTCAAATGGAGTCGCACACTGTAAACAATGTAATATTGAATTACCGAGTAATTATTATCGATATCATATCAGAACTAATATGCACAAATCAAATTGCTTGCTCAAGTCTGGCTATGAAAATATTGATATAGTTGCTACTGCATTCAAGAATCGAATAATAACATCGTTTGAATGCCTCGCAGGAAGTCGAGTACCTCTCAGCTGAGGCGTTCCTGCAGGATAATAAACGAGTCATCACAAAACTGATCAATGAATCTTTAATGAAAAATCATTGTATTAAAATGAATTGTGAATTGTTTGCTTATTTAGTACTGTTTAAATCAAATGAGCAACAATTGAAATCATTTAATACTAAATACGAAGTTATTTACCACAGTACAAACTTTGATGAACTGTTTATAAATATTATAGAGAAATTTAAACAGAAATTGACAGAGTTTACACAATGTGGGTCTGGGTGGTCTTTTCTTTCGATATATAAAGATATATCATTATTTGAAAGAAATAATTGTCATATAAGTGTAAATGTATATGGTTTGGACGATAGACATGTTGTGACAGGTCCTCTATATAAAACACTTTGTAAGAAGCCAAACCATTTTAATTTACTATATTTTGAAAGAAATGGTACGGCCCACTATTGTTTGATCAAAGACTTGGTACGATTAGTTCGTAGGCAAGTATCACGGAACAATAATAAAATGTATTTATGTGATACATGTTTACAATTTTTCGCAAATGAAACCAAACGTAATTTACATGATTGCTCTAATGTTTTAACAATTTTACCAGATAAAAATAATTTTCTCAAATTTATGCACTATGAAAGACAAAAAAAAATTAATTTTGTTATTTATGCTGATTTTGAGTGCTTATTGATGGATTATAATGAAATTAAAACAAAAAATACTGAGACAAATAAAGTACATGAACCTTCATGTTTTGCATATTATATTTGTTGTTCTCACGATGAGTCTTTGAACAAACTTGTATCTTATAGAGGGAAAGATTGTGTTAAAGTATTTATTAAATATTTATTGAATGAAGTTAAAAACATTAACAAGATCTTGTGCACTATAAAAGATATGAACCCATTGACTGAAGAACAAGAAAATAGTTATCAATTTGCTAAGACATGTCATATTTGTAAACAAATGTTATTCGCTGATAAAGTTCGTGACCATGACCATATCATATCATCGAGATAAGAATACCTATTCATCAGCAAGACATTTATGTGCTTCCATCTGCAAGTTACATTTACATCGAAGGCCGTGCTGATGTGACTTCAAAGGATCTAACTGCAAAACTAACCAAAAAAAGTGTTAATTTTACAAACAATCCAATATCTTATCTTTTTCAAGATATTCGATATGAAATCAATGGTGTTGAAATTGATCGAAATAAAAATGTGGGAATAACTACAACTCTTAAATCATATGTTTCTTTCAATGATGGTCAGAATAAAGCTGCTGCTATTTGGGGTTGGAATTTAAATGGATTAAAAAATGATAAGGGTTTTTTTAGCGCCCTCATACCATTAAAAAATATTTTGGGATTTGCAGAAGATTATAATAAAGTCATAATAAACAGTAAACATGAGCTCATACTTAATAGAAGCAACACCAATCTTAACAGCGTCACTCTTGACAAAGATGATAAGATTGAAATCTTTTTAGAAAGGATACAGTGGCGGGTTCCTCATTTAAAAGTTTCAGATCGTGAAAGATTAATTTTGCTTAAACACTTAGAAAAAGATCGTCCAATTCAAATGGCTTTTAGAAATTGGGATTTATATGAATATCCTTTATTGCCTAAAACTACAAAACATTCCTGGGTCGTAAAGACATCTTCACAACTTGAAAAACCTACATAGGTACGTAATATTTGGTTTGCAATCGAATAGAAAAAACACGACATCGAGAAATTGCTCAGTGTTTGATCATTGCAAATTATCGAACGTTACTCTATTTTTGAATTCTCAATATTATCCGTATGAATCAGTAAATGCAAAATTTTCTGACAACAAGTATCATATATTATACGAGATGTACACAAAATTTCGTCAGTCTTATTACAACACTGATTGCGAACCCATGCTTGATTTTAATCAGTTTAAAGAAAAAGCACCTCTTTTTGTAATCGATTGTTCGCGACAAAATGAAACATTAAAAACTGGAGCCATTGATGTGAGATTGGAAATAGAAAGCTCGGAAGATATTCCAGAAAACACTACAGCGTATTGTCTGATAATTAACGATCGTTTAATAGAATACAAACCATTGAGTAATATTGTGAGAAGGTTAATATGAAAATTGCTATAGTGGATCTGCAGGGATTTAAGACGGACAAGAATGAATTTATCGTTAAAGAAATAGCAATATTATGTGAAAATCAAACACTTGTGTTATTAGTAAAACCACCATTCTCATTTTATAACTTAACTAAATCTGAAAAAATACAAGCCCAGTGGATAGAGAGAAACAGAAAAATATATTGGCGGGAGGGATTTGTACCATATTCAAACATTAAACAATATTTCGATACTTATTTACAAGATAAACTTATTTTTGTCAAAGGATTTGAAAAAGCATTGTGGTTAAAAAATATTATTAATAATGATAACATTTTAAATTTAGATGATTGTCCCAGCCTAAAAACTTTGCATGAAAATTATTCTATGTCTAGTGATGTATTTAGTTGTATCTATCATTCTCATATATGTGCCTTAAAAAATGTAACCTGTATAAGAAAATGGTTGTGTAATAAAGATCATTTTGATTAATTTACTTTGAGTTTAATTTATCTACATAATGATAATAATAAAAATCTAAAGGATAAATAATACACATTTTCAAAATTAGAATTACTATAACATTTTATTTATTTCTTAAAAGATATTCCTCTCCATAATAGCATAGAATGAACACTTTTTATTAAACTTAGCATACACTAAAGGACACCGACTGAACCATCAAAGATGTTCTTGCCAAGGATCATCATCCGTTTCCCAATTCTTCAGACCACCACCGCAATAAAAACACATAATTTTATCTTCGTAACCGGTGTAGAAGAAACCCGCATCTGCTAGCTTCTCTGGTTTTTTACACATGTTCAAAGGCCAATCACTGAAACTCTTCAATCGCACAATTTTTGAGGAATACCATGGAAACAAGGGCCCATTAATTTCTACCATTATCATCCTCTTTACTGATGCTACCTTCTAAATAGCACGAGTGCTCCATCCAACGATTCGTTGCAAACAACAATTTTATTACACTCAATATCAGCTAAATGTTAAAATTACAACAAAGCTATTATTATCTCCTTATTAACATCATAATATCCAGTTTTGTTTTTTGATGAAATTTTAGTATATTAACTAGGAATTAACTATATAACTAGGATTGAGATGTGGGCTACTTTTTACCCGAGTTTAAAGAAGGGTTATGTTTTTATTGTAGGTATGTAAAAAATAGTGAATTGATTCTATTTAAAAAAGAGTAGATAAATAATCGATTATTGATGATTCAAAGAATATTACATTTTTTAAATACTACCTAAATTTTAATTGATGAGTGAATCGTTTTTAAATTAAGATGAATAAACCATCATTCATATTCAATAATTTAATATACCAATATTTAATGGAATAATTGAATATACCAATATTCAATGGAATAATTGAATATAGCAATGTTCAATGGAATAATTGAATATGCCAATTTTCAATGGAATAATTAAGAATTCTGGCAAAAGGTTCATTCACGAGTGAAGTGAATGACCTTGTGCCAGAATTCTTAATTATTACCTACTCTTAGGACTAAGGGAACGCGAGTAATCGCTAAAACTTATATCCTATATTTTGCTTATAAGTCTTCGGTTATTGCATGGTTTTAAAGGCTCGCGAGGTTTACTGTTCTCATAGATCTACTAGTATATAGTATGATATTGGCATAACCATTGTCATCACTGTATGAGCTAAAGGGCGTCCACTGCTAAACATTATGCATCACCATAGAATACTGATTTCGAAATAAAACGATCTTGTTCGACCTACATCTAACGTCTCCCAGCAACCTTCATAAGGTTTTCTATAGCTTCCGCCAGCGGCTTTTCACGCGTCGGTTGTCAACAAAAAGTATTCTAAGTTTGAATACAGGTCATAATCTATCAACGCACCAAATTTCATCGTCATCGGTAAAATCATTACGACGTGATTGAGTAACAAACAAACATCCGAACTTTGACATTCATATTATTAGTGTGATATGGTGCAGTCTATAAAACGTTATAAATTGTCTAGAAATCCTAGCTTTACTCGCTAGTTCTGATAGTAAAATGTTAAATTAAGATAAAGTTTGTCTAAGTAAATAAAAGCGTTCACAGAGCGGTGTTTGTTTTATGAAAACTGAGTCAGTGTTACACACGCGGTTAAAGCGTACAGCGTGAGAATTCGTTTGCATATGTTCTATATTCATATATGTTCTATAGTTAGTGTTTTTGTACAAATATTTTTTTCCAAATTATGCCACAAAATTTTGCTATCACTGTAAGATGAATTTTGATTACAAGTAATTTTAAGTTTAATTTTGAAAAGTATTTCGATTTTTGATAACTTCACGCGCAATGCTCGGCCATTTATAAAAAACGGTCTAAAGTTATGGTTCATAAGGCTTTGGTCGGCATATTTGTACGAGATTGAATCCGAAATAAAAATGGAGACAATTTAAATAAATAAATATTGCTGGACATTTCACACAGCGCTATCTAGCCACAAACTAAGCAGAGCTTGTATTAAGGGAACCAGATAACTGTAAATACATACTTATAATATAATAGAAAAACATGCTGACCCGGAACAAATTACCTGCAGATCATGCAAACATTTGTTCCGCGGCGGGAATCGAACCCGCTACCACCTGCGTCTCAGCAGGTTATTCGCCCACTGCGCCACGGATGTCGACAACATAGAGGTTTACTGACATACTGGATAAACATACTGACATGGCAGTGGGCGAGCAGTGGGCACATAACTGAAAGAACTAACGGCCGTTGAGGCAGAAAGGTTTTCCAATGGAAAGCATGTACCGCGACACGTAAGCACTGCCTAGGATGACCCCTACTACATGGAAAGCCGATAAAGGTAATCTATGTGGATGGGTTAAGTTCAGTAGTGACGTCCTATGGCTGTTATGATGATGATTGTAATCATCATATTTCTGTATTCTGATCAACCGTTAACTTTTCATTATAAAATCATCACGAGTTTATAATGACACATCATAAAATTGATATGTTATTCGAGTGAGCGTGAGCACGCTTCGATCACATGATTCATTTGAAAGCCCAACGTGTGACTCTAATCCAATTTCAAACTCGATTTATCCATCTCGACGGTAGTTAATAACTTTTGATTCCAATCTCGTCGCATATCAACACTTTGGTTTATTCTAAGCCGCCCCCAATTGCTAGGATTTGTTGGCTAGTTCTTGTTTAGTCCCGACTCAAGTTCTGGGGTGCTTAAGTTTTAATCGATGCCATTTTGTCTGCGGTATTCGCGATATCGAAGCTCCTAAATAGATTGACCTATTTCATAACGGCTTTAATTGTTTGAAAACTGGTGTTTGCGCAATAGTTTTTAGCTATGTTTGATGTAAGTCAGTCCAGCTATCACGATTTCAACTCTCAATTTAACTCCTACTATTAATTTCGGCTCCTACATTGAGTCGAAAGCCCAGTTGGCTGCTTAAAAGTTTGGTATACTCGCAAAGGTGAAGCACTACTTCATACCGGGACAGTTGTTCAACTTGTACCAAACACAAGTCCGATCGTGTTTGGAGTACTGTTCTCACCTCTGGGACGGATCAGCGAAGTACCAACTTCAGGCTCTGGAATCAATTGAGAGAAGAGCCAAGAAGCTGATAGGCAACGATGCGCTAGTTGATGCAAGAATCCTCAGCCTGGAGCATCGACGAAAGGTTGCTAGCCTCCCGGTTTTTTATCGAGTACATTTCGAGGAGTTTGCGGTGGAACTTTTCAACCTAATCCCATCATCTCCATTCTATCATCGGACAACTAGACGCTCAGCGGTGCGCCACCGCTATATGGTAGAAATACCTCCCATTCGCACAAAGCGGTTCTCTTCGACCTAAACGTTATACGCACCGCCAAAGAGTGGAACGCCTTGCCAGAGTATGTGTTTCCTGATAGCTACAACCTGGGTGTCTCTAAGTCGCGAGTGAATAGGTTTCTTCTAGGCAAGCTTGTACCATTGTAGACTGCATCATCGCTTACCATTAGGCGTGATCGTGGTCAAACCCAAGCCTATAAAATATATATATATATATATATATATATATATATTTTATAGGCAACGAGTCAGTTTCGTTATATTCAAAAAATCTTATTATCTTATATATATATATATATATAAGATAATAAGATTTTTAGACTCGTTATGCAAAAAAGATTCTATGTTACTCTGGCGAAATATTAGAATCTTTATTCTACGGCATTATTATTAAAAACTAATCTTTTTCTATCTAGCCTATGCTGTCCCACTGCTGTGCAAAGGCCTTTCATCTCTCCACTTTCTCGATCTTGTACTAAATCCCGCCAGTCCCTATAAAAAGCGTCCAAATCATCGCGCCACCGCTTCTTAGGCCTTATATATGCATAAATTTTCATTAGGAAATATGATTTCTTATCTCCTGATGGTAAGCGATTACGTGGTCTAGTTTTACCGCGATTTATAAACAATTGCTTGTGTTCGATTATAAAAAGGCAGGTTACGTCGAATAATAATGACACAGCAAACAATATTTCATAATGTTGTTATCAATTGAACTCCACGTTCAGGTGATATCATAAATCACGATCACCAAAAAATCCGACTAATGCGAGTCCCTACCGTCCCTCGGGCCAGTGTAAAATTCCTGAGGCTTCCCGTGAGGTCATCCATCACGTCCGCACCACCGCCAATATTTCATGAGCCACAGTGTCAGCGCCAGAACAGCTTATTTTGTATACTATACATCAATTTTGTCAGCGACAGAGCGGTTCGTTATTTTGAGATCCTAAAATAAAATTTACAAATGATCTGGTTTGTAACTGGTTTCATTTACCTAAAAGATTAAAGGTGTCTTCTTTTTAAATAGAAGGAGGGTATCAATTCGTCGGAACCTTTTTTTATGTATGTTCCCCGATTACTTGAAGACGCGGACCGATTTCAACGATAGGTTCCGCCTGCGGATTCGCACGCATAGCTTATCAATAGAAAGTAGTATGTTACGATCTATGTTTTATTGCACACCATTAACAAACAATTCAATTAAGTAGAACAATGTAAATCTATGTGAACCTATTGGCCGTCTCATCGCTAAGTAGCGATCTCTACCAGACAACCTTGGGATTGAATGACCTATGTGAATATTACCTGTGGTGTTGTTGTACCTACTACATACAAGCAATTACAATTGTATGTATCAGCATGAGAGGCTAGTGTGACGGCAATTTCAGCCGAAGATCTCAAGCGGCGCAAATATGAAAGTCTCGACAGAGCTTACGTCTTTGAGCCATTTGGGGTCGAGACCCTGCGTCTAAAGGGTACCGGGGCCCATCGTGTTTCAAATTTTTTTCTGGGTCAAAGCGACGTGTGATCCGAGAACTGGCAAAACATCTGGGTCAACGCTTAAGCATTGCGATTCAGCAGGGCAATGCAGCCAGTGTCTTAGGGACACTTCCGCCTGGTAGTGATATGGAGCAGTTGAGCTATCTATAGATCGTTTACAACGGTCTTTAGATGATTCAACTGTTTCTTTTGTATTTTAGTCATGTAAATATTTAAAGTTATGAAAGGCGGTAGGTACCGCAGATTTATCTTATTTGAACTAACAACTAATCTACTAGTAAATAATAACAACTTAAAAGTTTTTGCGAGCTTTAAATATATTGTAGCTAAAACAACTCGCAATACCTACTGGTTTTCACTTACAAAACGACTTTGAAGTCATTATATCTAGAGTTTCAGTGTCTGTGTTATGAATACTAATCTAGGATATTCTATTCGAGGCAGAACTCTTAAGCCTAACCTGTTTGTACTCGAAAATACTATATAGTAAAGAAAAATCATCGGAGCTGGCCAATTTCATGATGCAGATAACTCTGATAGCTGTTCTGAAATAAACTCGGACTCGCGCACGAAAGGTTCCGTACTATTATCTATAAAAACGTCAAAATAATCATGTCTGTTGTATGGGAGCCCCACTTAAATATTTATTTTATTCAATAGCACAATTTTATTTGTTTCGTTTTTTTGAGGTTGGTGCCGATTAAGCTAGTCCTCTAAATTGTATGAGCTCCCATACAATTGAGAGGACTATCTTAATTGGCGTCAACTATGTATGTATAAGAACCCCCTTTAATTTTTAACATTTTCTATTTTATGGATTTTTCCATTATTTGTGCTGTAAAAACCTTGTTTTTTGCCAAATTTCGTGATTCTAGGTCAACAGGAACTACCATATAGGGTTTCGACCCAACACCTTTAGGTACTTCCGGTTGACCTAGAATTGTCAATTTTGGTTAAATGCAAGGTCTTACAGAAAAGTAAAGAAAAAATTCCGACTAAAAGAAAGGTAAAAATTAAGGTAAATTTTGGTACTCACAAGTTTTCGCGAAAATCTAAATTAACTCATATCGTTTTATCTTATTGACTCAGTACCTTGATTTTTATACACCTAATAGAGACTATAGACTTCAGTATCTGTTATAAATTTCAATTTGCATGGTCCACGCGTTCATGAGAAAATCGATGGTGACACACGGACAAACAAACGGACAGGCGGACAAGAGAGTCATCTTATAAGGGTTCCTTTTTTACCTTTTGATATACGGAACCCTAAAAACTTAATATACTACGAGAAAGTACAATTATTAGCAGAACAAACATAGACAATTATTTAGATGATAGAAAATACAAAAGAAATTGTTATCTAAGAACTTGCCAAACTAATAGATAAATATAGATAGAAAACTAGGTGAAGTGTTTTATTGAATAAATAAATAATATCTATTCAATGAAGGACTTTAAATTGGTTTTATTTAAATTTTTCGGTTTTAAAAACTCTTTATTAGATAAGAAAAGCTTAACTAGTACAATTCCAGTGTGAATTTAATCCTAGAATGAACAAACATATGAAAATAACGTTAAATAAGCTAAAACGCTTCTCAAAACTTATAAAAATAAAATTTAACCTATAGCAGGTACTTACTTCGTGTTACGATACATATTGTTTTATTTTTTTAAGTATGAACATTTGAAAACATTTAAGCTTTGATGAGCATTACACTAAACATCCAGATGTTTATATGGGAATTGGTTTTATTAAATATACTTATAATAGGCACGTGGAATTATTGCTATCAGTAGTGTGTATTTTTATTCTTTTGTGTTTTCTTTCCTTACATCACTGATTCCATTGTTTGTCAAAATGTACCAATGTTACTTTGTTTATTAAATATTCTTAGTGTATGTGGTGTTTACCTGTAATTGGTTGTGCATTTAGTACCTACTTAAATTAATCTTTAGTTAAGCATGAAATATTGTAACAATCGTTGGTAGACCTAATAAAAAAAATGATACCGTGGATTCATCTAAATACCTTTGCAAACGATCTATAGATAGTGCTTGAGAAAAAAGAGAGAAAAAGGAATACCTGGACCTCGGGGTTTATGTGCGTGATGGTTATGCACGTGTCGAAATGTTTCCTCTGATTCCCAGCCAGTTGATGTGATGATTTCGGCGGAGGGCGCTGATTTATAGTTGATGATGATGATGCACTTCTGATCACTTTAAAACTGAGTAATGCTGATTTTGCTAAAGTTGCCGGATGATTATAAGTCTTGAGGAGCGATGCGACCGCTCGACTCAAAAGCAAACGTCAGAAGAGAAAAAAGTCTTTTTTTTTCGATTGGACTTATCTCGCTGTTGGCCTCTGAGGCCGTTGCAGCTTAACCGAGCTTTTGGCGAGCGCAGAAGGCGCTCAGCCCTATAATTTTATTTTTTTGATGAGGCAACTAGCGCAAGGGCACCACTTAGGTACGAACCTCGGCTTGGGCTGTTGCCGGGACGGGGATAGGAGAGAAACGCCCGGGTACATGCTTGTACCTCGTGTAGGCGGCGACTAAAGGGACTCGTCGACCTCGCCGGCGAGGTCGGTGTATTTGTGGAGTGTTTGCTCTGTCTAATGTGGATGACTCACCCGCATTAGCGGAAGTGATTTCGTCATCCAGGTCTCCGAGAACGTGTCTCGGACGACGGAGGGTTTTTCTGTGTTCGGACGGTTCAATCGAATAGTCCAAAATGGTAAGAGAAAAAAGTCCTCGCTACCCGCAGGTATTAAGGAAAAGTGACATGTAAAAAAATGAGGGTACTCTGGGTAATAAAATACATAGATAATGAGGAAAGGAGTTTCTTTCCGAAATTGCTAAGTTTACGAAACAGATAGCTCAACTGCTACTCATGCTACCAGGAAGATGGCTTGCCATTTGTGATCGAACCCCTGGGTCCATGGGATACCGGGGCCATTCGCGTTTTCGCTCGAAACGACCCAAGAGCTGGCGCTTATCTGAGTCAACGCATAAGCATTACATAAGTAAAGAAATAACAAGTATTGCTTGCTATTTCACATCTAGCTCCAAACTAAGCACAGCTTGTACTATGGGAACCAGATAACTGATAGAATACTTATATACTTTTTTTGTGTTTCAATACACACATAAAATATATAGAAAAACACACAGACCCAGAACAAATATTTGTAGATTATGCAAACATTTGTTCCGCGGCGGGAATCAAAGCCTCCTGCGTCTCAGCCGATTATTCGCCCACTGCGCCATGGATGTCATCTAATACTATTCCTAACTTTACTTTATTACTAGGTGGGCAACAGGCTTACGCCTTGTTGTTATGTGGTTACCGTACTGCCCTGCTAGTTGTACTTGCAGTAATCGTCATTTTTGTGATTTTCACAAAAATGTCATTTCATGAGACTAATCTATAGATACAAAAAATAATCTACACAAAAAATAATTGTCATGACATTTATTATTATAAACATTTTTTTTTATTTAACGAGAAACGCAGCACTTGCAAAAACATATTTCTTTTGCTTACAAGACCAGCAGCGTTCAGCATGTGCTAGAAGATTGTGCAGTACTTGCTACGTTTACTATACTTCGTTTTTCCTTATTTTTTGTGCACTACAAAAGTTATACAACTTATACTTGTTGTTTAAGTATCAAAAAAGTGGCACTTAGGGAGTGTCGACAGAAGTGAAAACTTGAACAATTACGAGGTACATACAGAGGTAACGGTAACAGTGTCGCCAGTTCAATGGTTTCTTTCCATCTCATAAAATGCCTAACGCGCCTAAAGAAGTTTTCACTTCATATACAGAGGTGTCGGTAACGGTAACGGTAACAGTGTCACGAGTTCAATGATTTTTCCCATCTCAAAAAATGCCTAACACGCCTAAAGAAGTTTTCATTACAAAAATATGTTTGTATATTTTAAAAAAAAAATTGTATATATATTTTTTTATATACAAACATATTTTCTTAAAATTCTCGTTTATCTTTAAACCAATACTTGGCAGGACTGTGTAGCCTATGGACGTTTGTAACAGCAGAGATATCACTCGCGCGTTGCAGACCCTTTAAAATTTTTAATTTTGTAGCCAATTTTGAAAATCTTATCATTAGTGTTTGTTAATAATAGCAGTCAAACTGTTGGTTTCTTACGATACACATTCAGTATTCAGCTAAGAGGTGTGAAAAGGTTTCCAAATCGCAGCTGTCACTTCTGCGAGATCAATTCAGGAAAATCCCCGTGATCCCAGCTTTTACATTATTCGTGAGTTCTCGCGGCCCTTTTGAGTTCGTAATCGAGCCGTACCAAACGTTTTGTACTCGATTCGGCATTTATTACAGATCATTGATATTCGCGTATCGTTTGAAAGTGGTATTAGTTTTCATTTTTCGAGACTTTGCAAGCTCTAAAGCAAAAAGAGAAATATTATAAGTTTAAAATCTCATCATCATCATCAGCCGGAAGACGTCCACTGCTGAACAAAGGCCTGCCCCTTAGATCGCCACAACGAGAGGTTGGTAGCCGTTTGCGCCCAACGGCTCCATGCGATTCTTACTAGATCATCGGTCCACCTTGTGGGGGGTCGGCCTACGCTGCGTCTTCCAGTCCGTGGTCTCCACTCGAGAAGAACCTTTCTTCCCCAACGGTTATCGGTTCTACGAGCGTTGCGGCCTCCCCATTGCCACTTCAACTTGCTAATTTTGAGAGCTATGTCGGCAACTTTAGTTCTTCTGCGGATTTCCTCATTGCGGATTTTGTCACGCAAAGAAACCCCGAGCATAGCCCTCTCCATAGCTCGTTAAGTGACCTTGAGCTTGGTCATGAGGCCATGAGTAAAAGACCACGTTTCAGTGCCATAGGTCATCACTGGCAACACACACTGGTTGAAGACTTTAGTCTTCAGGCTCGGGGGAATTTTGGACGAGAAGATATCGCGAAGTTTCCCGAACGCTGCCCAGCCGAGTTGGATTCTTCGTGCGACCCTCTTTATCAAAGTTGGACTTACCTAATTGGACAGTTTGTCCTAGGTATACATATTCGTCGACAACTTCGAGAGTATCGCCCCCAACAACTACCGGTACGGGTGCAACAAGAATATTTGACATGATTTTCGTCTTATCCATGTTCATTTTAAGACGCACCTGCTGGGAGACCCTACTGAGGTTGCTGAGCATGGTACCGAGTTCCTCGAGCGATTCGGCCATAATGACTATAGTAGTAGTGGTGGCAGTTTAAAGTGTAATATGCATTTATTGTTTCCTGTCGAGTGTTTAAATTGACATTTTGTAGTACTATTTTTATTTAATTTTAAAGTCTAATCAATATCAGCTTTTGGTATGTGTAAATAAACAAATAATAAGTGTCATCTATGAGGAGGGCCTTTAGTTTATTAGTTTGGGCGCACCGCGTACCTACTTACAAACACAGGGGAAAAACAACTAGAAAAGAAAACTAAGCTAGACATGAAAATGCTACGAATGAATAGTATATTTCAAACTTTTGCGATCACTGTACATAAATAGGGGAAGGGCGAGTAAGAGGGATAGAGCGGGCATGATGGATACTCGAAATATCCCGAAGACGCAGCGAAATTTTACGATCTCTACATAACAACAACGCGGACACGGTCGGCGCCTAGTCACGCTGTTGTTATGCAGAGATCGTAAAATTTCGCTGCGTCTTCGGGATATTTCGAGTATCCATCTTGCCCGCTCTATCCGTCCAACGCGCCCATCCCCTACTGATTAAAACGGGTATTCATCGCGTATGTACCTACCTTTTTATTTGTTATCCCGGCGTTTCTACTGTGTTGCAACAACCGTGCTCGCGGTACATACGCGATATATTATATACCCGTTTTAATAATAAAAACCCGTTTAGGGTTATACCCTGGTACAAATTATGTTCTTACCTAGATGTGTTGCTAAAAAGTTTCTATACGTGAAAACCTATAATTGGCTTACTGTTTTGTATTAGTTAATAGTTTAGTTAATATAGCTGTTGGTTTTTCATAACATAAATAAATAAATAAAATTTTAAATTAGTAATTAGCCGCGAAAGAATTTGGAGAATTTTTCGGCACAGCTATTAAAAAGAAAACTAATATTATGCGACGTTTTAAAGGTTTTCAATATTGATAGTTTTGTACATGTTACACCTAAAGTTTCGTTTGATTTTTTCGGACAGATATTTTCGTTTCTCATTTTATTTTCAGTTTGTTTATTGCCTCTGGGTTATCTAGATGTAGATGTAGATGAGGGTATGATTATTCCCTTTTGGTCGTTTCATCAGAACCCGATCCTCGTAATTTATACTTTAGTCGACTTTGTGATACGTGACGGCGTATAGTATAAATTGGTGTCCGTTTACACAGATGGGCTTGGCACATTTTTATCGCGTTTATAAAAGAGTTTTGGGTCATTGAAATAAGGTTGATATGTTTTCACTCTGAGCGCGTTAGGTCGGCTTCAAAAAGAAGTGAAATGAAAAATCAAACTTATTTCAATGACCCAACACTCTTTTCTAAACGCGATAAAAATGTACTCTCCTCTCTGAGCCGGGCTGTGTAAACGGACACTAGGATAATTTATTCAAATTTTATCGCGCTTAAAAAAGATTTTGGGTCATTGAAATAAGTGAAATAAAAAATCAACCTCAATAACATAGGTACATCATAAGCTACAGGTTGGAGGTGGAGAGGTGGAATACGTCGATGACTTACCTGTACCAGTTGGAATCCTTCCAAGTACGACAAGACCTCCAAATTGCAAGACGAACTGAGAACGCTTGGAACGGATATTGGTCAATGAAACAGCGAATAAAAGGTACACTTTCTTTATCTCTCCCCATCCTTACCTACGGCGCGCAGACCTGGTCTTTGACAGATCTGCAAAAGTCCAGACTCGGGGTTTGTCAGCAAGCCATGGAGCGCAGTATTCTGGGAGTCAGACTGACAGACCGCGTTCGTAAAGTATACTGCGCTCTAAAACGCAAACCGCGGATGTCGGGCAACAAGCGGGTAAACTGAAGTGGGATTGGGCGGGCCACGTCTGCCGCATGTCGGACGCATTATGGGCTAAAGCCAACACAGAGTGGACGCCTCTAAGCAGGAAACGATCTTGTGACAGACCGCGGCGAAGATGGAGGGATGAAATTGATGCGTCGGTCTGTGTGAACGGACACTAGAATCATTTATGTCAGACAATGTCAAAAAAATGTTTTCATTTCATCAACCTTACTATCTAGTTTGTATCCTAGAACACGTTAAGATATCCCGGCCATAAAATTTCTGGCAAAATCAAATCACAGTTATTTATCCTTAGCTATTCGTAGGTGCATATTAGGGATGTTACGGAGGTTGTTTTAACGGAATCGAAGTCGGAGTCGGACAATGAAGTGGTTCCAAATAACACTTGATTTTGGCTTCATTGTCCAAATCAACAGATAGATTTATTTGAAACGCAACACAAAACAAAACAAATAATAATCTATATTGCGTAACACACAAGAAGTGAAAGAGTAATCGAAGAATGCGCGTGGGGAAGGAAGTTCCCCGCGCGACATGAATCAACCTACAGGCTTCCGCCAGCGGCTTCGCACGCGTTGTTTGTTATTAAAAAGTAGCTTATATGTTAATCCAGGTTATAATCTACGCCTATACCAAATTCTATCGAAATCCGTTCAGCCGTTACGACATGAATGAATAACAAACATCCTCACATGAATCCATACAAACTTTCGCGTTTATGATATTAGTGGGATGGGATTAGTGCGATTCGTACATGCTGACCGCCTCAGCCGCAATCGGCTATACTTTTACCTCCGATTTAAAAGTGTCGGAACCGGAGGTGGAATATCAATCGGAAGTTCCGACATATCGGAGTCAGAGTCAAAGCTCCGTAACATCCCTAGTGCATATCCACTCTGAGGCATTTAGACTAACACTAGGTGCGACTTCGTGACCCGTCCTGTATTCCGTCTGTACATAAGTTGGGATCGGTTCTCAACTTGTACATGCAAGTTGGCGCGATGCCAACCAGGAATCATCCACAGATGAAATAAAGTTTGAGCTGATGGTACGTTTTTTCTGGACTTTTGTGTCAGACAAATGAATATATATTTAAGTGCTTAATTGAAGTTAAAGGCGGTAACAGTAATGCTATAAACAGACAACTGATAAAACGTGTCGTAATCCCTTCTGCACACCATGAAACAAAACTATTACATAAGAACGACGCAAATAGGGATATGTTATTTAATTAGCTATTTTATAGCTAAATAACTAATAATTGATAACGCTAATAACTATGAACTTTCTGGCCGCGTTTAACTATAATGCCATATAGCGTCTTATAATATACCTAGTCAGATCATAAATTCTGTCACATGTTTAATATAAAATAATTGAAACAAGTTTATTCATTATGTAACCATTTATATACCAAAATGAACTTAACAAAACATAGATTCTTATGACACTAAAGTTTACAGGCCTTTAATCTGCGCGGCCAGTCGTCTATCGCAGCACGAACGAGGTCCATGTCAATATCGGCGGCTGCCTTAATCAAGGATGTCTTGAGTGACTCCAAATTGGGATGAGGCTTTGAGCACGCCTTTTCCTCTAAGTGGCCATATCTTGTAATCTAACGGATTCAAATCTGGACTGGAGGAGGACCAGTCTTCTTGCCGGATGAAGTCGATTTCACGCGCCGCCAGCCAGTCTTGTGTGCTCTTCGCTCTATGAGCTGGCGCCGAATCTTGTTGGAATACCCAGTGCCTGTTATTGAACATGGTATGAGAAACAGGTTCCACAATGTTCGTCAGGACTGTATTTTGATACACAACTGCATTCGTTTTTACACTTTTCTCACAAAAATGTACCTCTGTTAAGCCCCAATAAGAAACTCCCAACCATACCATGAGCGAGAATGGAAAATGACCCCGTTAGACACGCGGAATACGGTTGCTTGCTTCTTTACTACTGTGTGCGTACATCTTATCATTTTGTTTGTTGTAGCTCTCTTCTACGGTAAAAAAATTTTCATCCGAAAAAAGAATTTCCCGATATTTTTTCCCGCGTACCGCTTCAACAAAGCGCGGCATCTCTTCAGTCTCAGGTCCATTAGACGAGCATTCAAACGATGTCCTGTTTTTATTCGATATGCCCGAAGCCCTAAGTCTTCATTTAACACCCTTTTCACTGGTTCTGCTTAACCCCATCTGAAGGGCCAACAGTTTCTGCTTACGTTTGGGATTTCTTTGAATTCGCGCTTTCACAGTTTTCTCACTGCTGGAGTCCTAACAGACCGAGGGCGACCACTTCTTGACCTGTCATCTACACTAGACTCTTCATTGTATCCTTTGATGGTGAGATAAACAAATCTTTTGGTTATATTCAAATTATTCAGTATGTCAAAAATTTGAATTGGCGCGTAACCGCAACGATGCAACGCAATAACTGCAACACGGTCTTCTTTAAGCGTCCACTCCATATTTAAAAATGAGTAAAATTCTAAAAAATATTCATTTTTATTTTCATGAACAATTCGAAATTCGAATTCTATAAACTTTTTTGTGGCCAGCATTCTAAAAGAAAAGTTTTTACTGTGTGACAATACTTATGACCTGACTAGGTATACTCGCCATCTTAGGTAGGTAGGTACAATTAGTTGGACAGGCCACTTGTTTTATTCTCGTATAAATTATTTTTTTTAAACAAGGCACTATAACTGATGTCCGTAACGTCAATGCAATGCTGGCTGAAAACCAGCGTTGAGCAATATGAGTATTGTTCGGCATAATGCTGAGCCATTCTTCTTTTTCGACACAGGGCTCGTAGTGACTCGGCACGTATCTTTGGTTTTACTTTTATTTTATTGTTTATGTTCACGTGTTTTTGATTCATCATCATCATCATCATCATCAGCCGGAAGACGTCCACTGCTGAACATAGGCCTCCCCCTTAGATCGCCACAACGAGTGGTTGGTAGCCGTTTGCGCCCAACCGCTCCCCGCGATTCTTACTAGATCGTCGGTCCACCTTGTGAGGGGCCGGCCTACGCTGCGTCTTCCAGTCCGCGGTCTCCACTCGAGAACCTTTCTTCCCCAACGGTTATCGTGTTTTTGATTGTCTGTCATTAATTATCCACTGTATGTAGTTTCTGTGTGTTTATTACTTGTGTCGAAATAAATGTCTATATCTATCTATCTAAATCTCTACCTCTACCTAAAGTATATTTATGACAAAATAAACACGTATTGGGGAGGTGTTGCCCCGGTTACTGATAGTTCTTCGTGGCCGCGAACGTATCTGTATGCTTGTGTGTAAACTCGTAATTAATTAATTGATTTTTAAATCATTTGACATTTTTATTTTCTTTTGTTGTTTTTGTTGTGTACCTAAATATGTAACCTTTATGAGTACGATGGCTTGAAATAAACAATTTTTATTCAGTATTCATATTACTCACCATTTCATTACATTCTTTATTATTGGTATCTTTTTTCGAAATTCGTGTTAGTTACACTCTTTATAACTTAAGAACGGCTGAACCGATTTGGCTGAAAATTGGTGGGGAGGTAGCTTAGAACCAGGAAACGGACATAAGATACATTTTATTCCGTTCTTAGAACCAAGAGATGGACATAAGATACTTTTTATCCCATTCGACCGCGTTCCCGTGTGACGTGACATAAAACTTCAAAGAGAATACAAGTCACTATAAAACGTGGTATAACAAAAACGCATCTGACATGGAATAACAAAACGCAAATGACAGCTAAACGTAATTTTGTCTATGGTTAAGTATGGTTGTAAATACATATTATATATATTTAAATAAAAAAAATCGGGTTAGTAATGATGAACGGGACAACAATTGACAATTCTACCAGGGTAACGTATATTCACAGCCTGCGTTATATGCATGTCAATGCGGTACGAAGTTCGGCGGGTCAACTCGTTAAAATATATAAATTAAACTTATGTAGAATATTGGGAAAAACAACTGGGTGCAGCAGGTTATTTATTTTTAGTAACGGCACAAGGCAGAAGTATCTCTATGGTACTGGCTGTATTGCCTAGCTAAACCTAGATAATTTCATTACTTAACTTCACCCATAGGCTGCGTTTGAAAGAGTAGATCTTTAAAGCTTACATTAAAGGATAAACCAGCGTCTTGCGTCAAGGGTGCTATATTAAATCCCGAACGTAACAAAGGATTCTAGAGTTAACTCATGATCAGAACGATGGAGCTACTAGGATCTTGAGCGCAGAGAGGGATATAAGCACGCCCAAGGCGCAGACAGCTTTATCCACGAGGAGAATACTCTACTTTTCACACTTTATGCGAGACATTAAAAACCAAATCCAGGTTGGTGCATTCTGTGCAGAGGTTAGTTCGATTTACGAATTAGTTCTTATTGTGTGAGTTTCTTTGGTTCAAATTTTAATACAGATGAGGTTCCAAATTCAAATCACATTATGCCTGCGAGGGCATAATGAAATTCAGTACGTCTTTACTCCCGGCTCAGCCGTAGGGATTTTATCACCCGCTTTCGGTGAGGTTTACATAACATATAATTTAACATTTTCGAGCAGGTGGTGTGAAAAAATATTTATATTATTTTTTGTTGTTTATATTTGCGATTATCTATTTAATGTTATATTTGGGGTAAACCTGTATTTTTAATGTTCCGTTACAAACTCGGAACAACGAAACACTTTTAGTTTGTGTTATTGGCTTTTAGTCTGAGTTCGCCTGTCTCAGCATTTTAGAGTTATCATTTATCGCGTAATTACCTTTTTACCCAACTGTGCAAAAGCAGGGTAATTTTTTTAGGATACATAGGATAGATAGATAATTCTTTATTGAAATAGTACACAAACAGAATTAATACAAAAATAAATACTAAGCTAGAATAAAACGACAATACAATGGCCGGCCTTATCACTGAAAGCGATCTCATCCCGGTAGGTAGATGTATCTGGTGAGTGTGGTGGTTGTGAGTCTGGTTATTTGGCGCATCGTAACATAGAACAAAGAACTGACGGCTGTTGGGGCAGAAACTGTTCTGGAAAGCGCAACGCAGGGCGAACCAATATAGGTTGTTAAAACTGTTGGGTGCAAGCCACAAGATCAGTCTCTCGGGAAATCTATGGGGGAGGCTATACACAGCAATGGACGTCCTCTGGTTAAAATGATTATGATGTAGATTAAAATCAATCTATGTGTTTTGGAACTCCGACGCTACTGACAGGCACAAAAACATACAAAAGCTTTAATCACACTTATATTGTAAATGCGAAAGTTTGGATGTTTGTTTATTTATTTACTAGCTATTGCCCGCGACTTCGAACGCGTTACATTACTAAATGTGTAGGGAACCTAGAAATAAAGCTAAACTCGCTGATGTTACTTGATTTGACACCCCATTTTTATCCCATGGAAACTGATTGATGGGATAAATAGTAGCCTATGTGGTGATCCAGGTTATAATCTACGTATATACCAAATTTCATCGAAATGGGATTCAGCCGTTACGGCGTGATTGTGTAACAAACAAACATTCAAACGTACGCATTTATAATATTAGTGTGATTTGTTTGTTTGTTGTTCAATCACGTCGTAACGGCTAAACCGATTACGATGAAATTTAGTATGTAAGAAGATTATAATCTGGATTAATACATAGGCTACTTTTTATCCCATAAATAAGGTCCCATAGGGTAAAATGGAGTGTCAAGCTGCAACAGCCAGTTTAGCTTTATTTCTAGGTTACCTACACATTTATTAGTGTAACGCGTACGAAGTCGCGGGTAACAGCTAGTCTTATATATAACACCTCTCTATTCTCGTTGGGGATTTAACAAACTACTATAAAAACAAACTGTAAAACACTTTCCAGACTTAAAACGATGCAGGTTTACTCCTTGAATAGAGCATTGTGTTTGACATCCCTTTCACGTCCATTTTATTTGAGGGGATTGGCGGAAATCAAATGAGCTGGCACGGAGACTACAGTTGAACTTCCAATTTGTTTGATTTTGAAGCGTGCTGTGTGAGGGCGATCCTTTTAACAGATTTTGCAGGTTCATTGTGCAGTAAGTTAAGAAATAAGGTTTTACGCCCAAAACATTATTAGTCACTGTAACCTTGGTAAATGTTTGAAATGACGATCCGTTGGGACCGTTTACACACAATTATTGATATTTATGAAGACGCAATATGACGAATGCGAGCGAGGACTCTAATGAGTTGAGCTTTTTATTGATCGCAGTCAAAGATTTTTGAAATAAAACTTCTTTACGCACGCTTGACTTGGGGACGAAGCTGGTGAATGCGTTACGAAAAGTGCAAACGGAAGTTGAGAGGGAGATATAAGTTAGTGAAGATAGAAAGAGAGAGAGAGATACGTTTCGTAGATTACTGTAGGAGCAAGAGAGAGAGGTGCGCGCGCACATATTCTTTCTCTCTTCCTCTCATAGCCAGTGCATGAAATATATTCTTTATCTCAGTCAGTAGTTCGTTTTCATTTTGTTCTTGTACAATTTTTTATTTAAATGAATATTTAGAAAACTAAGTTTTACTTCAGTCGTGTGGTCTAAAGCACACTGGTTTATTATCATGGATATTGTATTTCATTTTAGCATACTAGGAATGTAATGAACCTCATTCTATTTTCGAATTTACTTCCGGCCCTAGAACCTTAAATCGCCGTAAAGCAGTTTTAGAGTTAGCCATGACCTACATTCAGAGTATGGTGATGAAACAGTTAAATAAATGTTACTAATATTTTCCAAAAACAAGACTTAAGGCAGAGTTTATATTTAGTCTATAAAAAGCTTTTAGCGTAGGGAGGATTGTGAGCTTTGACATAGTTAAACTTTAAATGGTTAAGTATGGGTGAAAGAAACATAAAATTATGAACAAAAATTATGCATTACGCTCGAATCTCGACTACTGTGCACTGGCAATTGTAATGTAGTAATTGATCGAGCAAAGCGAGATCTTTAAATCAACTTGGACAAATCGGCGTTGTATGTATGCATAATATGTATGTATGTTTGTTGGTTCAAGGATAACTTTCGAAGCGTTGATTCAATAATCGTGAAATGTATATGAGTAGGTAGTGATGGCCTTATCCTGGTGACTAAATGAGCTAAAAATGTTGAAGGGTTGTTGAGATTTTGGGGTTCACGTGGGGTAAAAAAAAAAGAAAATTAGACTATTAGATAAAATGGGATATCTAATGAAAATTCTTCATTAGTACATTTCGACACCGTTTTTATTTTTAGTTTTATTTTTGTAGTTTATGAGTTACAAGCCATAATATAAACTGAACTTTGACGAAATTCACAGGGTACACTAGTAACCCCACAGTGCTGCATTTTATTATTCGTGTATCTTTAGTGACACAAATTTAGGAAAAACTCTAAAATCTACAATAACTGCAATTTCTACCAATAAAATAAATCCAATTAAGATGAACTCCCAGTACTTGTAATTCGAATGAAACTGTGGGTCTAGTAATGCGGTTGTTCATTTCGTGCCACTATTTTATTAGTAAAACATTACAAGTAATAATTTGTAGACTCGCGCGATCTCCTTTCTAGGCGAACCACTAGTTATTAATACCACTCCGAGCACTCACCAGACATGTTGCCAGAGTTGGACAAATTAAAATACAAATTACAAAATAATGTTTCGTACTAAATACGAACTACAACTTAACCAGTGTATTTTAAATACGAATTACATCAGGTGTAACATCACTAAATGTATTTACGTTCAGATGTATTTTGAAGACATATGTAAGTATTTGAAATCATCATCATCCACAGCCCGACTTTACCCACTGCTGGTATAGGCCTCCCCAAGTTTGTGCCATCCGCCACGATCCTGCGCTTGTCTCATCCATGGATGGCCCACCATGACTTACGGTGCCGAGACATGGACGTTCACGCAGGAGGTTTTGTAAAGGTTAAGAGTTGCACAGTGAGCCATGGAGCGTATCATGCTCGGCATCAAACTCTTAGAACGAGTTCTAAACGTCGAGATCCGTAGAACGTTCATGACGTTGGGAATCGAGTTATGGAGCTCAAATGGTCTTGGGCAGGACACTTGGCAAGACGTGGTGATGACAGGTGGAGCAGAGTAGCAACTGAATGATGGCCGAGGTATGGCTGTAGAAGGGTAGGACGTCTGGCAGCGAGATGGGTGGACGAGATCGTTAGAGTATTTGAAATACTAACTACAAAATACCTCAGCGTCAGGTATTTAGAATACCAATTACAAATTACATTTTTACGAAATAATTGAATTACAAATACAAAATACGTATTTGTATTTTAATAACAAGTAATTCAAATACTGCCCACCCCTGCTTGTTGCCCACTACTCTTCAGACCACAATTCTTTAAATGGTTCGATATTAGCTAATTTCGAGCCTACTCCCTCATTAAATAACGTTATGAACTTATGATGGGCTCCAAGATTATGTTACTAGATGTTTATTTTGCACCTCGCTGGATTTCCGAATGAAAATGACATCGTATTTTCGTAACAGATATAAGAGTCAATAAGCAGTTTCGCCGCTACCCACCGCCGACTCTATTTATATGTAATAGAGTCACTTTTGCAATAGATAATATAAATAGCTCGTGGGTGGTAGAGTTTGTATTATAAACATCGTACGTAATAATTTGCTTGTCTTATAAATAAATATACTAGTGGTCCGCCCTGAACTGAGATCTCGCGAGTCTCCAATAAAAACAAAAATATATAATCCTTTACTAATAAAGATACTGCCACGAAATCAACAACCAAATAACATGACTTACAGTTTAATTCAAATTACGAGTAACGGGAGTTCATGTAAACTGGTTATGGTTTGTTCGGGTAGTAATTGCAGTTATTCTAGATTTCAGACTTTTCTCTATATTTGTGTCACTAAAGCTACACGCATACCAAATTTTAGCAATGTGGGGTCACTGGTGTGCCGTATGCATTTCGTCAAAGTTCCGTTTTTATAATGGCTAATAACTTAACAATAAAACCAGCCAAGTGCGAATCGGACTCGCGTACGAAGATTCCGTTCCATCTATAAAAACGGCAAAGAAATTACGTTTGTTGTATGGGAGCCCCCTTTAAACATTTGTTTTATTTTAATTTAATTATTTATGTTTAAAGTGAATATATAACTAAATATTCTGTGAATATTTAAAACGTCTACTTGTTGTCGTTTTCAATATCGAGCTAAAACGAGCAAAAAGTCACGTTTGTTGTATGGGAGCTCCCCTTAAATATTTATTTTATTATGTTTTTAGTAATTGTTTTCATAGCGGCGACATAAATACATCATGTGCGAAAATTTCAACTGTCTAACTATTGCGGTTCATGCCTGGTGATAGACGGACATACAGACAGACAGACAGCGGAGCCTTAGTAACAAGTTGCCGTTTTACCCTTTGGGTATGGAACCCTAAAAACTACAAAGCCTTAAATAATAAAAAGTGGGTCAAAATATACTGATGAAGACCTTTGATTAAACGTGCCTATTTACGTGCCTGATTAACCTCACGTGGGTTTTTTGTTCCTTTCTTGAACCCCAATATCTACAGAACCCCCCCCCCCCCCTCACACACTCATGTTAGCTCATTTGGTCACACCAGGATTGGACCATCACTACCTAACCCTATACTTAAATTTACGATGATTGGATCAAAGTTTTGAATGTTATCCTCGGACAAACAAAACATACATACAACGCCAATTTGCCCATATAGATTTGGAGATCTCGCTTCGCTCGATCAATAAATAAAGCTGGACTTAATATTTTAACAAAGAAGTTTCACATTCGTTGTTTTTAGGGTTCCGTAGCCAAATGGCAGAAAACGGAACCCTTATGGATTCGTCATGTCTGTCTGTCTGTCTGTCCGTCCGTATGTCACAGCCACTTTTTTCCAAAACTATAAGAACTGTTGAAACTTGGTAAGTAGATGTATTCTGTGAACCGCAACAAGATTTTGTCACAAAAATAGAAAAAAAATCAATAAATTTTGGGGGTTCCCCATACTTAGAACTGAAACCAAAAAAAAATTTTTTTCATCAACCCCATACGTTTGACGTATCTATGGATAGGTCTTCAAAAATGATATTGAGGTTTCTAATATATTTTTTTTAAACCTAATAGTTTGCGCGAGATACACTTCCAAAGTGGTAAAATGTGTCCCCCCCCCCCCCCCGTAACTGCTAAAATAAGAGACTGATAAAACCAAAAATATAAAATATGATGTACATTCCATGCAAACTTCCACCAAAAATTGGTTTAAACGAGATCTAGTAAGTAGTTTTTTTAATACGTCATAAATCGTAAACCGCAATTTACCTTTCATTCAATCAACTCAAATATGAAAAAATTTACAACGAACTACAAAAACTTTTATGTTACATATATTATGTTACTTGCTGCTACGGAACCCTTCAGGGGCAAGTCCGACTCGCACTTGGCCGCTTTTATTTTTTCGTAATTTCATTTCGTTCATGAACAATTTTATATATTAATATTTTGAAAAAGTAGTTTTACTTCAGTCGTGTGGTCTAAACCACACTCGTTTTTATTTTATTCTTCGCTATTTGTAACTACAAAGTGGAAATTAGAAATGATTGTAAAATAAACACAACCGCTGTACAGTGTTTTAATGGAGGAAATAAATGGAATGGGGCCACAGCTTTGGCCCGTCTGTCCGCGTAGCGAGTGTCATAGGGATGGGACGATAATAATTAGTGATAAATAAGTGATCGACTTGCTCCAAAATAATCATAAAATAATCATCATCATCCACAGTCTGACTTCACCATTGTTGGGTATAGTCCTCCCCAAGTTTGTGCTATCCACCACGATCCTGCGCTAGTCTCACCCACTGACGGCCCACGACCTTTACGATGTCGTCCAGCCATCTTGCTGCTGGTCGTCCTACCCTTCTATACCCGCTCCTCAGCCACCATTCAGTCAATGTCCTGCTCTATCTGACATCACCACGTCTAGCCAAGTGTCCCGCCCAAGACCATTTGAGCTCCATAACTCGAATCCCAACGTCATGAACCTTTGATCGTCTACGGATCTCGACGTTTGGAACTCGATCTAACAGTCTGATGCCAAACACGGTACGCTACATGGCTCTCTGTGCAACTCTTAACCTATACACAGACTCCGCTGCGTGAGCGTCAATGTCTCGGCACCGTAGGTCATGGTGGGCAGAACACATTGGTTGAATAAGCGGGTCTTCAGACACTGTGGAGTTAAATCCTTAATTTTAACTGGTTAAGTCTTGATTAACCTGTTAAAATTCAGGAATTAAGTATAAGCTAGTAGCTGCCACCGGCGGCTTTGCACACGTTGTTTGTCAATCAACACATATTCTTCCTGCGCAGTTCGTTTCAGCCGTTTAATCCAGAAAACGCAACAAACAGACACTTTCGAATTTAAAATAGATACTAGTGGTTCGCCCTAACCTGAGCTCTCGCGATTCTCCCATAAAAACATTAAAAAAAACTATTTGTAATCTTTGACTATCAAAATAGTTTTACGAAATAAATAACCTACTTGACCTACAGTTTCATTCAAATTACAGGTAACGGGAGTTCATGTAATATGGTTATTTTGTTTTGGGTAGAAATTGCGGTTGTTCTGGATTTCAGACTGTTCCCTATATTTTTGTTACTAAAGCTACACGCAATTTAAATTTCAGCACTGTGGGATCACTGGTGTACCCTGTGAATATTGTCAAAGTTCAGTTTTTATTATGGCTAATAACTAAAAAACTACATAGTTTAAACTAAACATATAAACAGGGTTGAAATGATCACACTACAATCTTTTATTAGACGTGCCACTTAACCAGATAGTCTCATTTTGTTTTTTACCTCTCTTTAAACCCCAAAATCTCAACAACAACCACACATTTTTAACTCAGTTAGTTACGCCAAAATTGTGCCATCACTACTTACCTATATACCAAATTTTACGATGGGAAAACGCTTCGAAAGTTATCCTCGGACAAACAAACAATCGGTGTTGTATATACGTATGTAGTATATACAACACCGATTTGCCCAAGTTGATTTGGAGATCTCGCTTCGTTCGATCAATTAGCGTCTTTTTTGACTCCCCATTTATCAAAATCCACCCAGTCGTTTGGGTGATACGAGGTTATCGACGTATTACATATTTACTTACAGTAGATGGAAAGTCGACGAGCTATAGGTTTCTAGGAGCCGTCGTTGCTTCCTCGTACTCAAACTACGCACAACAACGGCTATTGCTGTACAAAGCGTAAGTTTGGCCGCACGTAGAATACTGTTCCCATCTTTGGCACGGAGCTCCAAAGTACCAATTGCTTCGTTCTGACTCCTTTCAGAGAAGAACCATTAGAATCATCGTGAAATTTGATCGCTCAGTGTATTCTACCGCCTGTATAATGGGGAATGTTCTGAGGAGCTATTTGATCTCATCCCATCGTCGAGATTTTACCACCGCACATCTCGACAACGTAATGTTACGAGCTGAGGGTTCGGGATAAAATAATGAAAATCAATCTAACCAAAATTAACACTTTTATTCAACACTAAAACGATAAATACACGATCTTAATCACAAAGATTCACAACACACTAAATCACACCACTGTTGCACTATAAACCACTAAAAGTAACCGAAATGATCGCACGTATCGCCAAATCAAGACTAACTTCTTCGGTCCTCTCCACGCACTATTTATACCACACACAGTTACTAGAAACCTATTAGAACGTTCGAGAACGTACCAATAGTAACTAGAAAGGCTTTCCACGCGTCTACTATTTATTATTCTGTGCAAGTGTAGATAAGAGCGGTAGTAGGTAACAATCACACCTAGTATTTCCTATTCTGTGACATAGTAGGTATAATTAACTTCGAGATACCGACTATTACTTATTCTGTAACAGCCTCGGCGTAACTAACAATGCTAACAACTAACAATGCTCGTCCCGAGCATTGTTAGTCCCGTAATATCGCGCCAGTCGATCAACATGAACAATTTTAGGTGCACCTCGCGTACCCTTCTGAATTCGGTATGTGACATCATTAATCCTGGTCAACACACGGTATGGTCCATCCCATTTTGCTTGTAATTTAGGTGATTTTCCTTTCTTCCGTAGCGGATTGTGCAACCAGACCTGCGATCCTTCATCAAATCCCAAGTCGTTCGAATCTCGGTCATAACGGGTCTTCACCCCCTCAAAAACCTGCTGACCAGCCAGTCGGACACGTTCATTTATGATAGGAGATGGTCCTGCACTATCTAGGGCTCTACGCTTCCATGGGGCTCCAACGTTATATAGTTTTAACGCTCCTCTGCTGCGTGTATGGGGCCCTCTCACTACCGCACAAGTTGTGCATTTTTGGCACCAGTCTTTAACATCTTCTTTACAATGGATCCAGTAAAACCGCTCCCTTATTTTTAGCAGTGTCTTTTTTACTCCCATATGGCCTCCCGAACATCCTTCATGGCAGAGTTGTAGCACGTAAAGGACCTTGGCTTTGGGAACCACCATTTGCAGATGACAGTGATCTCCACGAGCGTTTTCCCATTTACGACACAACACACCGTTATGGATAACCAGACTGTCCCGCTATGCCCAATAACTCTTTGTTGTTGTACTTATAGCAGCAACGTCACTCCACAAAGGCTTGGTGGTACCCGCTGTGATCATCAATCATTTTCAATGATTGGTTTAAAGTCTTTGTCGTCCTGTTGTGCCTGCTGCAAAGTTTCCTTCCATACGTCACTTGGGTCCGTTCTCAAACTTCTCAATAGTCTGATTGGCACCACTTCCTTGGACTCTCGTTTGGCACAATGTTCCACGTTTTCAGGGCAAGGTCTTCGTGATAACGCCCCCGCGCTCCCGTAAGATTCTTCCCTTGGATGGTGTTTAATTGACAGACTATTTCCATCATGAACTTGTGAGATCGTAATTCTTGGGACTCAATACCAGCCAGCACTCGCCCCGCAGTTTTGACGTTTACTCGTTGCTGCTGTTGGTGGATGGGGCTCCCCTGCCAAACCTCTTCTCTTTTTGGGCAATTGGATCTCAGATGCCCTTTCTCTCCACACTCGTAGCATTTAGGACTAAATTTTGGACGACTGTAGCCAGTATAAGTGTCCCTTGCTTCTCTGATGCGGTGAGCTCGGTAGTCCTGACGCACAACATCCACCTCCAACGCATGAGCCAAGGCATTTTTCAGAGTATCATGATGTCCAAGCCTTACAGCAGCTCTCACTTCCAAATCAGATATTCCGTCAACGAACGCCTGGACCAAATAACCGTCAAGGGGTGCTGGAGAAGTTTGATATGCCTTCCGAACCAACTTTTCTATCTCGAGGGCCCACTGCTGTAAATTCTCCGAGTTACGCTGGCTCCGGTCCTTTAACTGCACTCGAAAAGCATGTTCCATATGTGCGTCACCATATCGTGACTCTAGCGCCTTCAACAGCTGTTTATAGGTATACTCCTTCCCAAGAGCCTCCAAACCCGTAAGTGCCTGGTCACGAAGGCCCAGTGTTAAAGCTGTCATGGCCTGCACCGTCGTCCATCCGTTAGCCTTGACAACAGCCTCAAACTGAATCTTATAGGCTGACCACAAAGAACTTCCATCAATTCGTGGCGTTTTAAAATCTCGCCCTGAAGGTGTAGCAATTATAGGAGCCACATTGCCGTCTCCAGACTTCAGGACATTCAGAGCTTTTTTTATCTTTGCGATCTGAATCTTAACTGAATCTGAAGGCACTTTAACACCCTGGAGTTCCTTTCCCATTGAACTGAACAATTCTTTCATCAACCGAACCTGATCTTTTTGTTGACGACGCTGCTTTTCCTTATCCTGGCGGCGCTGTTCTTCTTACAACCAACCCTGCTCTTCTTGTTGACGACGCTGCTCTTCCTTATCCTGACGGTGCTGTTCCTCCTGCAACCGAGCCTGCTTTTCCTTCTCCTGGCGGCGCTGTTCCTCCTGCAACTGAGCCTGTTCTTCCTGCCAACATCGCTACTCTTCCTGTTGACGACGCTGCTCTTCCTTATCCTGACGTCGCTGTTTTTCCTGCAACCGAGCCTGCTCTTCTTTATCCTGACGTCGCTGTCCTTCCTGCAACCGAGCCTGCTCTTCTTGACGACAAAGCATTGCCATAATAGCAGCAAGATCACCTGTCACAGGAGCTTAAACTATGGATGATGATGATGAAGCTCCAAATGATTCAGCGGCGGTCGATTCCAACTGTAACGGCTGACGCCTATGCTGAGCTTCTTGAACCGGAGACTCTCCAAACCGCCTTTTATCTATTTCCTGTTGTCTTTGACCTCTCGTCCTTACACCGTCCACGTTATCTTTTGGCAGAACCAGCATTATTTTATCCCACTAATGACACCAAATTGTTACGAGCTGAGGGTTCGGGATAAAATAATGAAAATCAATCTTACCAAAATTAACACTTTTATTCAAATTACACAATAAACCACTAAAAGTCACCGAAATGTTCGCACGTATCGCCAAATCAAGACTAACTCCTTCGGGCCTCTCCACGCCCTATCTACACCACACAAAGTTACTAGAAACCTATTATAACGTTCGAAAACGTACCGATAACAACTAGAAAGGCATTCCACATGTCTACTATTTATTATTCTGTGCAAGTGTTGATAAGAGCGGTAGTAGGTGTTGATAAGAACAATGACACCTAGTATTTCCTATTCTGTGACATAGTAGGTATAAAATACTTCGAAAGACCGACTATCACTTATTCTGTAACAGCCTCGGCGTAACAGTAATAAAGCTCATCCACATATCATCGACAATTGGGTATCACGCACCACACGCTTCATGCGATCTTTTCTACCCCATACTTGCAAGATGTGGAATGAGCTACCATCTGAGGTTTTCCCATTAGGCTACGACATGGCACGCTTCAAGAGAAATGTAAAGAGGTTTCTACAGTGTAGGGAACGCATCGACAATACCCCGGGTGGTGCCGGTGTCAATAGGCGACGGTGACCGCTTACCATCAGTTGGGCCGTAAGCCTGTTTCCCCCCGAATAACATAAAAAAAAACTATTTAGACCAACTAGCTTAACCTCGAGAATTTGAGGCCGCGCAAGATCGGTCACTGTGGAAATGTATGGGGAGGGCTGTGTTTCGCAGGGATTGTCTTGTCTTGTGACGTATATGATCATGATGACGGTA
This sequence comes from Philereme vetulata, assembly GCA_918857605.2. Lineage (NCBI taxonomy): Eukaryota > Metazoa > Arthropoda > Insecta > Lepidoptera > Geometridae > Philereme > Philereme vetulata. Next base: position 4,458,044 of record OU975420.1, read on the forward strand.
GTCGGGCAAATGGAGACGTCGTTCAATAAGCCCATCACTATTTTTAACGAGATTGAGAGCACACAATGGAGTTGTTTTAATTGTGCGCTCAAAACTGAAGAGGAAACTATTTTGGCAAAACTTTTCATTTGCGATTGGCTTTGCGCTCGCTAAACATATTTTTTCCGTTTAACTTTACACTTCCGCTTTGAAGTATTATCACATCAATATTATAATGCGAAGGTATAGATGTTTGTTCATTTATTTATTTCTTGTTTGTTTGTTACTGAATTACGTATAATCACGATGAAATTTGGTATGTACGTAGATTATAACCTGGATTAATACAAAGGCTGCTTTTTATCTCCTAAATCAAGTTGCATAGGATAAAAATGGGGTGACAACTCAAGTTTCAACGGCGAGTTTAGCTTTATTTCTAGGTCACCTACACATTTAGTAGTGTAACGCGTACGAACGAAATCGCGGGCAACAGGCAGTAAATCATAAATCATTTATTAATTTGCAAATATAGGAAAATATGCACAACAACAGGTGATAGATGACATAAAAACGGGGTCGAAATGTACTCACAAAGATCTTTAATCAGACGTGCCACCATACCAGATAGTTTCATTTTGTTTTATTTTTTACCCCATATGAACCCCAATATCTCAACAAACTCCCTACATTTGCTCATTTAGTCACACAAAAATTGTGCTATCACTAGCTACCTATATAACAAATGTCACGATGACCGGATGAACACTTCGAACATTATCCTCGGACAAACAAACATTCATACATACAACTCCGATTTGCCCAAGTTGATTTGGAGGTCTCGCTTCGCATTATCAATGCAGGTTACACACTTTTTTTATTATGCAAGAAATATTTAATAATAGAAAGAATAAACAACTATTTACAATAAAATACAGAAGAAACCATTGCCCCGCTGAATTGCAATGATAGATAGATAACTCTTTATTGAAGAATAAATAAGTCAATACAAAAGGCAATGCTTAGGCGTTGACCCAGATATTGTTATACACTTAATACAAGTATTACTTCTCATAAGAAAAAGACTCTAAGTTAAACACTTCTGCCCTTAAAATAGGTGGTCGACCCTCAGACGGTCGATAAGAAATGACGACTCATATAACAGTGAAAAATACGCATTTTTTAACTTTTGCGAACACTGTACATAATTACTGATTTAAATGGGTATATATCGTCGGGATAACAAATAAAAAAGGTACATACACGATAAATACCCGTTTTAATTGACGAACTCCGTGGCGCAGTGGGTAAATAGCCGACTGAGACGCAGGGGGTAGCGGATTCGATTCCCGCCACGGAACAAATGTTTGCATGATATACAGATATTTGTGCCGGGTCTGGTGGATTTTCTATATATTACAAGTATGTATTTACATAAAAAATGTATATAAGTATTCTATCAGTTGTCTGGTTCCCATAATACAAGCTCAGCTTAGTTTGGGGCTAGATAGCGCTGTGTGAAATGTCCAGCAATATTTATTTATTTATAAATCAGTAATTATAGTGTAAAATTATCCAAAATCGATCTAGTTTCGTTATATATTGTTATAAAAGCTTTAATTTGGCTTCACACAATGCTCGCAAGCAGTCTAACGTGCGAACCGATGACATGAACCAAATCGAAACAGGTCTATGTTATTTGTCCATGTCGTCAAAATCACAAGTCGTCAAATCATAATGCGCGCAAAAGCGTTGCCAGATTTTATAAAACAAGGCTTTGTTAAGCCTAGTATCCACAGGTCCACATGTAGCGCTGGCAGCAGTAATAACACGTGTTTCAGCTGGTTACTGAAATAGAGATAAAGGTTTTTTCGTAGTATCTATGTTAGACCAAAGAGAGCTATCATTTGTAGGGTTACATAGTCCGTCTGTCTGTCAGTGCAATCATTTACAGTCATTTCATTTGTAAGGAGAGTTATCAAAGCTGGGTAGGCTCAACTGGTTTGCGAGCAGTATTGGCTTCGTATTTTAAAATGACCAAGATACAGCCGTACTGGCTACGTAACCCTTCAACATTCGTGGTCTGATACCCATTTGACCAAATGATTGTCGTATAAATACCAAGACAATGCTTACTATACCTACCATTTCTAGGGTTCCGTACGCAAAGGGTAAAACGGCACCCTATTACTGAGGCTCCGCTGTCTGTCTGTCTGTCCGTCTATCACCAGGCTGTATCTCATGAACCGTAATAGTTAGACAGTAGAAATGTTCACATATGATGTATTGCTGTTGCCGCTATAACAATAAATACTAAAAACAGAATAAAATAAATATTTAAGCGGGGCTCCCATACAACAAACGTGATTCGTTTTTGCTCGATATTGATAACGGCAACAGGTAGACGCTTGAAATATTCACAGAATATTGAGTTATATTATTCACTTTAAAAATAAGTAATTAAATTAAAATTAAATTAATATTTAAGGGGGGCTCCCATACAATAGACGTGATTTTGCCGTTTTTATAGATAATGGTACGGAACCCTTCGTGCGCGAGTCCGACTCACACTTGGCTGGTTTTCTTAGTTTGATATTTTTCATTGAAGTTATTTTTGGTAAAAATGTTATGAGTTACCAAACGGTTTTAAATAAGGAACATAAAGTTTCGATAAGTCTTGTTTTAAAACAATGTCTGTTACAATAATAAAGGCCTAATTCGTTGAGGGACTAACTTCTATAACTACCCTCCTATTAACGAGGTTTAGTCAAAAGGATTACAGAATAAAAAGGGTAAACTCAATTAGGAAACCTTTCAGGACAAAGAGATGTTCTGATTATCCGGACGATAATATTACTTTACCGAACAGATATTTTAATGAAAAAAGAATATGTGAATAAATATTATTTGTTGTACCTTTGAGACATGGTGAACAATAAAACAAAGACTAAATGCACAATGGATAGACTTCTCGCTATACGATATCTTCCAGAACCTTCAATACAGAGTAGTAAACGGTTAAACAAAGTTCTAGGTAATATAAGAAGCAAACTTTGGTGGCTTATAGGCTGAATATTTGATCGAGCGAAACGAGAATGAAAGATCTTTATTAGTATATTTCAACTCCGTTTATATTTTTAGTTTAATCTTTGTAGTTTTTGAGTTAATATCCATAATAAAAACAAAACTTTGACAAAATTCACAGGGTACACCAGTGACTCCACTATGCTGAAATTTGGTATTCATCTAGCTTTAGTGACACAAATATAATAAAAAGTCTGAGATCTAGAATACCTGCAATTTCTACCCCTAAAAAACTAACCAATTAACATAAACCCCCGTTATTTCTAATTTGAATGAAACTGTATTTCAAGTTATTTAAGTCTAGTTATTTGGTAATTCTCACATACAGTGTACAAACTTGGTCCCTCACCAATATTCAAAAGTCCCGCCTCGGTGTTTGTCAACGAGCTATGGAGCGCAGCATCCTTGGAGTCAGGCTCATAGACCGTATAAGAAACTCAACACTGCGCTTCAAAACACATAGCTGACGTGGCTCTGACATCCGAAAAATTTAAGTGGGACTGGGCAGGATACGTTTGTCGTATGCCGGAGGAACTATGGGCGAAAGCCACTACAGAATGGGTTCCAAACGGGCGGCGTCCTCGTGGTAGACCCAGGCGGAGATGGAGGGATGAACTGGATGCATTCCAGAAAGAGTGGCCCCAATTAGCCAATAACCGGGAATCGTGTAAGGAGGGAAGGGAGGCCTTTGCCCTGCAGTGGGACTCTACGGCCTGATAATAATAATAACACGATTTATATGGCATACAGTACTACAGTGCTTGCTAAACAACACTGAAACATGACTCAGGTACAACAGGGTCTATAGTTGCCCTACTGCTTGATACAATACTTACCAATTCTGTGCTTCTATGAACACGTTTATCTGTTGGTCAACTTCGAGCTTTCTGAAGATACACGTTTCACATCATGAAGCGTGCCTGCGAATCGCCTTCTCCATATGTTTTGCGACAGGACGATTCTATATAAATCTTGTATAAAATAACAATGAGACAGCACGTGTTTGCCTGTGCTTCTTCTCTTCCTTGTTACTGATACCTGAGATTAACAGCCGAGTTAGCAAGAGATAGCCACAGAAAAGTTTATAATTTTGCTCTATTCTTCGTAGAAAGATGACCTCTGTGGCGCAGTGGGCGAATAGGCGGCAGAGACGCAGGAGGTTGCGAGTTCGATTCCCGCTGCGGTACAATTGTTTGCATGGTCTACAGATATTTGTTTCAGGTTTAGGTGTTTTTATATATACTAGCTGACCCGCCCGCGGCATCGCACGCTTGAAATTTTCCCGTGGGAACTTCGGGATAAAAACTATATAAAACACTCTTGTCAAAGTGACGCGACTCTTCATGTAAATGACTTCACGTCAATGAACGACGGTTAAATTATATGGATATTGTTCATACCAAAATACTAAAATCACGAAAAAAAACCTGGGGTGGGGGTAGGAGGGTGAAAAATACTTTACGACCTATTCTCATATCTAACAAATATACAAAAAATCATTAAAATCAGTCTACCCGTTTCGGAGGAGTGCGACCACAAACACCGTGACACGAGATTTTTATATGTATGTATATGTTTTTATATGTGTGTTTTGTATAAGTATGTATTTCAAAAAATAAAAATAAGTTATCTGGTTTCCATAGTACGAGCTTTGCTTAATTTTGTGCTAGATAGCGCTGTGTGAAATGTTCAGCATTATTTATTATTTTATTATTATTAAACATCTCTATGGTGGTCATGCTACTAGGGCAGTTACTGTATTTGAATCGAGAACCAACATCACTTCTATTTAGCAATATTCGTTTCACGATATACCTAAAGAGAAATAAAATCTAGAAAACCAGTTTAAATTACAATTTTCCGAGCAATTTACTTCGCATCGAACCGAAATAAATAACGCTGCAGCCCCGAGCTTCTTTCCATTTGTACTGAAAAGGAAATATGCCAACAACAAGATCTGCTTTAATATTTATATGGTATTGAAATCACTTCGCGCTAAAACGAGTATTCTTTACTAGCTTCTGCCTGTGGCCTCACGTGGCCACACTTTAATATTATGAACCGAAAGTTTGGAAGTTTGTTTGTTACTCGTAACATCGTAACAACTGATTTCGATGAAATTTGTGATTTAGATAGATTAAGACCTAGACTACTATACTATGTACCTCGATTATAAAGCCTACTTTTATTAACAAACCACGCGTGCAAAGCTACTTGCGGAAACTAGTAGGTAGTACACCATACTTTTATTTATACCATATTCAGACCATAGAAATAATCACCCCTAGATTTCTAGAGCGATCGATCTGCAGCCAACGGCCCCCCAGCAACTTTTATTGAAGCTCGGACTATATGGCATCCGGGTCTCCTCGATCCTGCGAATCCGGAGCATGTCCCGGTTACTTCCAGGTAAAAATATGAGTCGGATGGCCTCGGATAGTGTGTAATCGATGCATGAAACATTCAAATGTTTGGTTTTGCGATGGATTGGTCAGGGGCCGTTAAAACAGTCCCTGACAAGTCCGGATGCCATATAGTCCGAGCCTAAGTCGTCTTTCAATCAACGTGTCTCTGTAATCTAATCTGGAGACGTTCTACGCTGCGCTTTCTGGTACGCTGTCTCCACTAGAGAACATTTCTGCCCCAACGGCCGTCAGATCTTCAAGCTATGAGCCCCGCTAATTGCCACTTCAGCTTGCTGATCATTAGGGCTATGTGAGGGACTTTCGTTTGTCTACGGTTCTTTTCAATTATGATTTGATCTTGTAGAGAAACGAAGCATTGTCCTATCCATAGCTCTCCTTAAGTTAGATACTATCCGGTCAAGTTCAGATTTGTGTGGCAACGCCTTAACCAAACCAAACTCAGTCGATTCCATAGCGATGAGAAATCATATAGGTACCGAATATACCTATAGCTGTTAGCCCACAAAATGCACGTTTTTATTGTCCTAAACCATTATTTTACTGAGAAATCTGTACAAAATTACAAGGGTTATAAATATAATTGTTCGACCCAAAACAAGGGTTCTAAGGACGTTTACATTAGTCATTTTACAGCGGTTATGAAACTTTTGCTTAATTTAAGGGCACTAGGAGGCGGACTTTACAGGCACATGTGAACTGCACGTTTGCAGTTTAATTAAAGTATTTACTACTTGCAGATGTACTGAAGACAAATATTGGATTTGTAAGCTTACGCAATTAAAAGAAGTACGCATAAGTTAAACAAGAATCGCATGTTTTACATTACACAATGTAATCTAAGCACTATCACTTAGCTGCAAAAGCGGTAAGTACGAACCTAGTGGTCTTGTGTTTTTTGGCCGCCCAAACATGGATTTACGACTTATGTAGCCAAGTAAGAAACTTGTCAATTGATAAATTGATTATTATATTTGACAATCGTTATAATTCGACAAGTAATGAGCCCTCCAAAACACGGAAGGGCTCAGTTAAAAATGCCACTGGTAGTCACCTATCCAATTAATGATCGCGCAAAATTTGTATAATTATTTTGCATGGCTTCCTTAATTAGATACCCAACAAAAATTTTCATGAACTCTTAACCTACAAAAATATGTCCTTTCAACGCATCCAAAAAAACTCTCGTTTTATATTATTACGATAATAAAATCATTAGCATAATATCAAAAAAATCATCTCCAACCAAAGGTTGTCTGGAAGAAATAGCTTGGAAGCGATACGACTTGCCCATTGTACTTCTGGCTTTGCGTTTTTAACCGACTTCAAAAAATGAGGAGGTTCTCAATTCGACTGTATTTTTTTATGTTTGTTACTTCAGAACTTTCGACTGGGTTAACCGATTTTGATGATTCTTTTTTTTATTTGAAAGCTGGTGCTTCTCGTGTGGTTCGATTTCCATTTAATCTAGTTCTGACAATGGCATCTATGAGAAAACCATATAATTCTTAAATTTGTTTAATTTTTATGTTATGTTTCTTAGCTCAGAACTCCATTATATATCAACTGATTTAGAAAATTAGTTTTTTTATTTAAAAGTTTTTTACTGATAGTTTAAATCAAAGTTGGTAGAGTAGTTTGGTTTTAACTATTGTTTGAAGTCGGTTATATTTTTGTTCAAAAATTACTTGTTTAGAAATACGTTTATTTCTTTTGTGGTTTTTCATTCGTGCATTTCATCCAATCAAAATACCAGTACTGCACTTCAATTGACAAGACAGGTTGTTCTTGAATGTATGAGTGAAGTCCGTCTATTAGCAGCCTAAAAGAGTGACAGGGTCGCAGCAAAAACAATTCCTTCCGCTTTGATGTGGATCGGAGCCACTCTAACTTTACAATCTTGGCATAGTTACAGTTTGTTAGGCGTATCGATTTGGGTGATTCATTGTGATTTGAAAGTTGTTCTATTATATAGGCAAGGCTCCTATTGTTGATCGGGTGAGAATTAAGAGAGAGAGAGAGATCTCTAGGTCAACTTAGATGCATATATATGGCGTATGTTTGTGAGTTGACCTAAGAATACATTTTAAACGTTTGATATTTTCCTGTATAACTAGAAGCTGAAGCTAAAAATACGTGTATGTCATTTTAGTTTATTATTAAAATGGAATTAATTTACTCGCTCGGCGTAAAATATAAATGCATGCAGTCTGTCATCTTTAATTGCAGTAGCACTAAGTTCTATCATTTGTACATGTAATCGCTAAACATTGTCAGTGTATGTTGTGTTGATGATTCCTATCAAAATAAAAATATATATAAAATGATTGTGTTTTGGTATAACTTTCGGTGGTATTAAAAAAAAATAATGCTCATAATAAATAAACATATATTCATACGGGGCTATCTAGCCCCAACTAAGTAAGATTGTACTATGGAAACCAGATAACTGTTTTTTTTTAAATACGTAGGTACTTATGATTATATAGAGAAACACCCAGTTGCGGAATCATTAGTTGATGCAAAAATAAAACAGCCGGAATTGAACCTGCGACCTCTTGCGTCTCAGCTGATTATTCGTCCACTGCACACTTTAAAATAATCTTTTTTAGATATTTTTAACCCTCGACACAAAAAGAGGACTGTTATATGATTGATACCTATGTCTGTCAATATACAGAGTGTTTTTTTTAACTGTAACAGTACGGCAGCACCCATAACCAGAGGAGATACAGGTGCAGTTTCTTTTAAAACTTCAGCTCGTTTTCGAAGAAAAATATTTTGGCATTAAAACTTTTTTGGTCAAGTGTGAGTAGCGCCTTAAAATGAATCAAGTTGGTAAATTTTTTTTTTTGATGCCGATCAATGCAGTCCTTTGTAAGAATCATTTTATTTTATCGGATAAAAAAAATCTAAACTGCGGAAATTAGTCAAATTTGATAAAAAGTATTCTCATACAATAGGACAAACAAAATTCCTTCTACAAACATTTTATTAGATTCTAATTGCACATTAAAGAAATATTAATACTGTAGCAATTAAGAAGTTTAGGAACGCCATGCTCTCATGAGCAATTCAAAAACATTTCGTATTTCAGAACAATTTTGAATTTCGAACATGGTTCTTGCATCTGTCGGACTTTTATATCAGTCATTGCATCATATTATTTGTCTTATCATGACATTGTCAAATACGCAACAAGTAGACTTACTCACACTTGACCAAAAAAAATTTAATGCTAAAATGTTTTTCTTCAAAAACGAGCTGATGTTTTAAAAGAAACTGCACCTGTATCTCCTCTGGTTATGGGTGCTACCGTACTGTTACAGTTAAAAAAAAACACTGTATACTTGCTACTAGCTGACCCACACGCGGTTTCGCACGCGTTGTTTTTCAATAAAAACATTATCCCCCTTTTACGCAGTTGAGTAAAAAGTAGCCTATATCCTAATTCTGGCTATAATCTATCTGTGTACAAAATTTTATCAAAATCGGTCTAGCCGGTTCGTCGTGAAAAGGAAACAAACATAGTTACTTTCGCATTTACAATATTAGTATGGAATACAAAGGTTAGTGCTAGACTTACTTAATATACATGTTCTAGGGTTTCTAATAATATCTTACGCCGCCGCGCCGTCCTTATTTGTTCATATAGATCCTGTCCATCCAAAGGTTGCCTGGAAGAGATCGCTTTTAGCGATACGGCCGCCCATTGTACCTATGATTTAAAAGTGTATTTTCTTTTATATGTTTGTAATTAATGGTGTGCAATAAAGAAATTATTTATCTATCTAGATCTCATCTGAAGCTCTTTTTTCACAGTACCTTTTCGTCGTGTTTTATAACGAGTTGTCGCTACATTTTGGCTTGTTTTGTATCGTTGTAATTTCGTTCCCGGCTGAATCCTATTTAAAATGTGACTCAGTTTAATTCCGTTGAAATCCTATTTTAACATTTGTTTAGATTTGTAATCGCCTTGTTTTGTTCACTTTGGTCAGGAAGTACTGTGAAGTGCGGAAGTGAAAGGCTCTTTTGTGGTTTTAATAGTTAAACTTTAAATCTAACTTTTGATCTTTTTAACCGTTATGATTTAGGATAAAACAGAATATTTAGACGTTTTCTAAACTTTAAAACAAGGACCTACCACTCGGACTATGTACTCAATTGTGCCAAGCAGCACCTTGTTCCCCTTTATCTGCGACGAGAGTTTGTCGACATCTTATACCTACTGAAAATAATTAATTCTGCTGGCGATTGTTCGGCACACACAAAAAGATACAATTTTATGCGCCCACCAGAACGTTTAGAAAGAGCAACCTATTTTATCTGCCCGTCATCATCATCATATCAGCCGTAGGACGTCCACTGCTGGACAAAGGCCTCCCTCATTGATCTCCAGGAACTGCGGTTGGAAGCGGCCTGCATCCAACGCTGACCTGCGGTTCTTACCAAGTCGTCTGCCCATCTTGTAGGTGGACGTCCTACGCTGCACTTGCCGGTCCGTGGCCTCCACTCGAGAACCTTCCGGCCCCAACGGCCATCCGTTCTGCGCGCTATATGGCCTGCCCATTGCCCCTTCAACGTGCTAATCCGTCGGGCTATGTCGGTGACTTGAGTTCTCCTACATATCTCCTCATTTCTGATTCGATCCCGTAGAGAAACCCCGAGCATAGCCCTCTTCATAGCTCGTTGAGCGACTCTGAGCTTATTCATAAGGGCAATAGTGAAAGACCACGTCTCGGTTCCATATGTCATCACTGGTAACACACACTGATTGAAGACTTTCGTCTTACGGCACTGAGGTATGTTGGACGAAAAGACGTTGCGAAGTTTACCAAACGCTGCCCATCCGAGTTGGATTTGACGATTGACCTCTTTCTCGAAGTTGGACCTACCTAATTGGACTGTTTGTTCTCAGAGTTCTCAACCATAACTGGGGCAGGGACGACATGGACATTCGACATGATTTTCGTCTTGTCCATGTTCATTTTAAGTCCTACCCGTTGGGAGACTCGATTGAGGCCTTCGAGCATCGTGCTGAGCTCTTCCATCGACTTTGCCATGACCACAATATCGTCGGCAAACCGAAGGTGAGTGATGTATTCGCCGTTAATATTGATGCCCAGTTCTTTCCATTCCATAAGCTTGAAGGCATCTTCCAATGCGGTCGTAAACAGTTTTGGAGAGATGACATCTACCTGTCTTACGCCTCTTTTTAAGGGAATCGCCTTCGAGCTCTGTTCGTGTACTCGGACTGATATAGTGGCGTTTTTATACAAACACTTCAACACTTCGATGTACCGATAGTCAATACGGCATCGTTGGAGAGACTCGAGCACTGCCCATGTTTCGATCGAATCGAAGGCTTTCTCATAGTCCACAAACGCGAGACATAGCGGCAAGTTATACTCTTCGGTCTTCTGTATGACTTGCCGCAGCGTATCTATGTGGTCTATGGTACTGTAGCCTTTACGGAACCCGGCTTGTTTGGGAGGCTGGAAGTCATCAAACCTGCGTTCGAGACGGTTCGCGATGACCCTCTAAAACAGCTTATAAACATGGCTCAAAAGCGAGATGGGTCTGTAATTCTTAAGCAAGGTGTTGTCACTTTTCTTGAAGAACAGAACCACCACGCCCTCGTTCCATGCTTTTGGCGTCGTACCTTCAAGCAAAGCGGAATTAAAGAGCTTCTGAAGAACTTTAAGTACCGGTGATCCACCCGCTTTCAGAAGCTCTGAAGTGATTCCGTCCTCACCCGGCGCCTTGTCGTTCTTAAGCTGCTTCAAGGCCATCCTGATCTCATACAGGCTGATGTCCGGAATATCTTCGGTATAATGTCGGATCAGTTTGGCTCTTGGGTCGTTGGCCGCACTACAAACAGGTTTAGTGACCGAATCGTAGAGCCGTCCATAGAACCTTTCGACTTCCCTTAACACTTCCGCTTTACTTGACGTTATACTGCCATCTTTCCTCTAATGCTTCGTCATGCGGCTCTGCCCAATAGAATTATCTCTCGCGAACACTTTGGAGCTTTTATTCCTCTCTATCGTATCTTTAATACGAGATGTATTAAAGGTACGAATATCGTGCCGCAAGGATTTCCAAATATTTCTATTGAGCTGCCTATGTGACTGAGCATCACCGGGATACTGCAGTCGCAAAGAACGTCGTTCAGCCATGAGGTTAAGGGTGTCATCAGAGAGTTTCTGAGGTCTGTTGGTACGGGGGGTCTTAAAGAACTGGGACGTATGGACGGTTTCTACGAACCTGTTATTGATCTCGTCTACTGATGCATCTACTTCTAGACAGTCAAAGCGATTTGCAAGTTTGAGTTAAAAGCTCTCGAGGTTTTGGATATGTGCGCGAGTGGGTCGGAGCGTAGACTTCATCAAACGGGACCTTTCAAGTTTAACGTTCATCTTCAATGTGGCTCTAACAATTCGGTGATCACTGCCGGTTTTCACCCTGTGAATCACAGAGACATAATTGAATATCCGTGTCTTGTTGGTCAAGATGAAATCAACCTCATTTCTCGTGGAACGTATTCTGAGTGTCAGGTACGCGACCCTGCTCGACACACTGTCGATGGTGATAATGTTGTTGATGAGTGACTTGTGAACGAGAAACCCAACACCACCTTGGGACTGTTGGTCGCCCTCCCGGTAGTATAGTAGGTTACCAGACTTAAGGGATATCGTGTCCTCGCCCTCTCTACGGACTTCTGATAACCCCAAAATGTCCCAGTGTAATCTACCAATTTCTTCTTTCAGCTCAACAATCTTTTCGTCTGTCCTCAAAGTGCGGATGTTGTGTGTTACCAGGGCCAGTGATCGTCGTAGGATTTGGTAGCCGATCGTCTCCCGGGGATTCTTAGCACCCCTGGCCCCGCCGTTACCATGACTGCTACCGTAGCCAGGATTAGCGGGTCCGCCGGGGTATCTGCCCGTAGTTTCTACGAGTTATCGTCAAAATGATTTTGTGTATCGTGCAAGTGAAATATTCAATCTATTGAGCAATGAGCATGACCTTGACCTATTCAACTGCAGTATTTCATCTCATAAAAACAGAATTAATAATACCTTCTTTGATCGATTTAGGACGCGTGTGACTGAGTGAAGACGAGTTTTTAATAACTAATCTTGTACTATATTATATCTACTAGTACATTGAGTGAATAGCACTTAATCTGGTATCGTGAACGAGAGTGACACGTACAGTGTTCAGTTAGATGTTGTCTTTTGTTGTTGCTTGTTAGCCTAATCTGATTCTATCAGTGAATACCTTTAAATGGCATATTTATTACTATTTACTGTAACTGTTGTGTTTAATATGTGCCGATGGTTTTCCTAAAATAAATACTCATACTCATACTCATTTATTCAAACTGTAGGGACACAATGGAACACTTGGTTACGTCAATAATAGTACTTACTTAATTACATGTCTTTATCTAAGTAGAGGTGCCAGAAACAGACAAACATTTCATATATACCTATTTACATTTAAACTTAAAAATACTGACTATTAACTATGTAGGTACATAAGATTATAGCTGATGTAGAGTGGCATTGTTAAAGAATTGATTATAATAGTACCTATTTTGAGTTCTAAACTGCTGCTTATGTCAGTAAGTAACATTAATTTTATTAAAAACATTGAATTGCATTAGTCATTGAATAAAATATAAGGAATGTCAAGATATGCAATAAAAAATGTCAAATCGTAGCTGCTGTAAAAGGGCATTGTCATCCTACCTAAATAAATCATAACAAAAAAAAATGTATATACCTAATCCTAATATCCCAGAAATAACAATAATTAAAAAAAAAAAAATACATACCTACTATCAAGTAATTTCCTGTGAAATGGAGTCATCCTTGAGAGCTTCAAATAAATGCCAAATAAATGAAATATGACAATAAGTGTGCAGTATTATTGATTTTGCGACAATAATAAGACGTAACTAATTCGATACGCATATGTTTAGATATTTCTGCTGTTCAGTTATATAGTGAATGTCAAATTATTGTTTTTATAGGAATTGTACTCGAAAACTGCTCCGTAAATACAATTTACGGCCCCAGGGCTGTAAGTTTTGAATTAGAACGAGTGTCAGTAAATGCACAATACTAAGCTACAAAATTATCTCCATGTCATACCCATAATTCTTAAATAATTGAACGGGTATAAGCAGTTATGAAAAAAAACTAGCATTATGAACATTCAACTATAAAAGGAATGCTATTTGTGCGTCAACTTTTAGCTTTGTTATCTTAAAAACTTTACAGAATAATTTACGTAAATAGTCTGTAAGCAAACAAGGAACTTCAGTGTATCCACGATGTGTGTTTCAAGACGAGTTGCAAGCGAAATCTTTTGCTGTTTGCCTTTCTCGGAACTGAGTCATTATATTACATGCTAAGGGCGTACCTAGAACGTTTCCTTTGCTTTTAACTAATAATATTCCCTGTTTACAATAATAATTCCTATAACCAGAATATGTTAAGGGTAATGCTACGAATAATTCACGAGTTTCGCTCACGCCTACTCTCAACTTTAGCTTATACATCAAGTCTAAGGCTAAAACAGCTGCCATAAAACTGGGCCTCCGCAACAAGGTCAGGAGATACTTCACACCAGGACAGCTTCTAAGTCTTTACAAAGCTCAAGTCCAGTCTGGTAAGGAGTATTGCTGCAACCTTTGGGATGGTTTGGCCAAATACCAGCTCGCTACCTTAGACTCGATAGAACGTAGGGTTTTTAGGCTTAGGTGAGCAGTATATGGCGGAGACTAAGACTTAAAGTCTCGAACAACGCCGGAAAGTTGTAAACCTATCGATCTTTTACAGATTACATTTTTGGGAATGTGCCTAAAAACTATGCGATCTGATCCCGCCATCTCCCTTTCATCAAAGAACAAGCAGGTGCACGGCTCAGTGCCATCCGTACCTGGTTGATATACCGCACATTCGCGCACACCGTTTTGATTTTACGTTCTTGGTGCGTACCGCTAAGGTATCGAACACTTTATTGTCGTCTGTTTTTCCTAATGAATACAATCCGGGCCTGTTTAAGGTAAGAGTAAATAGGTTTCTTCTAGATCTTCGTGCTTCATCTTAGACTACATTATCGCTTACCATCAAGTAAGATTGTGGTCAAACGAAAATCTATCCATTTTAAAAAAATATTTTTTTTTCAGCTAACACTGGTATAAAAATTCAAACCCAATGATTTCAGGAGCAAATTATAAAGCATATATTAATTCAGATTAAATAAATTGTTGATTGTCAGAATAGTTCTTTTTTTAAACAGAAAATCTATATGTTAGCATTAAAAAAACCGGAGAAGTGCGAGTTGTATTCGCGGAAGAAGGTTTCCGTACCATTATCTATAAAAACGAGCAAAAAAAAACAAGTTTGTTGTATGGGAATATACAAATATATAAATATTTGATTTGACACCTCCTTAAATATTTGTTTTATTTTAATTTAATTATATATTTTTATAGTGAATATATAACTTAATATTATGCGAATATTTCAATTTACATGTTACTCTTAAAGAAAATATTGGCGTGATTCCTGATGGGTTATGATAACTTCAGGCTAGAGACATGTGTCATCACATGACATGACGTGACATGTATGAGGTGACTCGTAATATTTTTTACACAAATTCCTTAAAACAGCTAAAAAATACCTCAAATTTGTATCACAATAGGAACATTAGTAAGATCAATAAAGCTCTGCCATTCGCAATATTCAGGGCCTCGTCACTCGCGCTCTCTCTCGACCACTTGGCGCCACTGCATAGTGCTGTAACGAGTCGATACAAATAATATCGATATTGGACAATTCCAACTTTATGGATTAGACTACCTTAAACCAAAAACAAATATCTGTTTTGCAACGAAGTACAATAATTGTAAATTTTGAGCAATTTTTGCATTTGTATATCGATATTGGACAATTCGAACTTTATGGATTAGACTACCTTAAACCAAAAACAAATATCTGTTTTGCAACAAAGTACAATAATTGTAATTGTTGAGCAATTTTTGCATTTGTTATCGTATTTTTGAGAAACTCAATTTTTTTTTTGTTTATACCACCTGGAAATAGAATAAGCCCATCTGATGTTAAGTGGTAACCATCGCCTATAACAAAGTACATATTGCCTTGAAGATCACGCATCTTAGATACGTGCCCTACGATACACTGCCCTACATCCGTCAACATGAGGCATACATACAGCTGTTAAGCCTCATGTGCCTGTAATTTCACCGGTATCCAATTAACTGTTTTGTATGTAGTTGCAGATACGTCAGGCCACCTACCAGATTTATTATTGTGATTACCAACCACAAATAAATAATAGAAATACAGTAACATTTTTCGACTTTGAAAGTTGTGTTAATAACACATGTTATAGTGCATGCTGATCAGTCATTCATTTCATAGCGCAATCATCATCATATTTAATGATCGACCTCTCTTTTATCTTAAATACATAAACAATACATCGAGTACATGTCGGGGAGTGTGCGGCGGAACTTTTCAACGTAATCCCACAATCTCCATTCTATCATCGGATAACCAGACGCTTTGCAGTGCGCCACCGCTATATGGTAGAAATACCTCCCATTCGCACAAAGCGGTTCTTTTCGACCTTCATTATGCGCACCAAGACTGGAACGCCTTGCCAGAGTCTGTGTTTACTGATAGCTACAACCTGGGTGTCTTTAAGTCGCGAGTGAATAGGTTTCTTATAGGCAAGCGTGTACTATCGTAGACTGCATCATCGCTTACCATCAGGCGAGATCGTGGTCAAACGCAAGACTAAAATGTGTAAAAAAAAATACAGAGAAATATTAGCCGTCAATAAAAATCAACAAAAACTTCTAGAAATATTTTCAAGCTTCGAGTTGTTTCAAATTTAAGAATAACTTTCATCCCATTCCAATCGCTGTTCTAATTCCAACGATCTTTAGGTCAAGGTCGATCCGAATGTGGTCATTTGCAATAATCATGCCCTCGTTCACGTCAGTCGCTCCCTCTCGACAACTTGGCGCCGATGCATAGTGATGCCCCAGTATCGATAGATAACGTTAAATATTATGTGTTTAGGAAGTTTAAATACTAACGATTTTGCAGTTGGGACTTTTGGCTTCAATGTTGCGTTATTATTCTGATATCTGAAATTTTGATAACTCGATCAGGCGGCAAATATGTTTAATGATTTAAAATACTTTATTGTACCTATCAAATAGTACAAAGGAAAACTTAATGCTAAAAATCATTCTCTGCCAGATAACGGTTGAATAATACAAATACAAATATAGTAAATCAGAATTAACATATGTACATAATGAGCTCCGCACTAGGTGTAACACCTGTATCGCGGATGCCCTATATAGGTTTGCAGAAGTTAAACAGATATTATATCCGAGACCAAACCGAGTAAGTATAAATTTTGACTATTAAGAGAACAGAGAAACAAAAACAAATTTAAGTAAAATAAAGATAAAATATAAGCAATACTATTATACGATTACAAAACTACTAAGACAAAAAATTGGGGACTCGTGAATGTTTGGCTATATAGACAAGTTGGTCGGTCAGTTTGTCTATCGAAACGGCTACCTACTAGCAAAAACAGAGCTCGTTGAAAAAAAAAATTTAGCATAGATGATTATCAACATTCAAAATTTATGTAACATTATTCGCATTCATTCCCAGAGTAATGGGACTCGCCATAAACGTGCCTTGTGGGGTGACTAAATTATTACTTGACCCGCTGTTGAACAGATTCTATCTTTATTTGTACCACTCGTCACTACTTGCGCTGTGTTCATTTAATCCAACCTTACCAATACCAAATGAGCAATACATTTTTCAGGCAAATATAAATTAAACTCACTAAGCACGTTCACTTTTCGCGCAACCATGACAATCGATAACAATACATCATAACGCCGCCGCCCTGTCACCTCACTATGATCGAGGGTGAAGTGAAGTCGACGGGTTTTTTTCAATATTCATTAGTTATTTATGGTACTCAGAGAAAGGGATCTAACTCCAATTCCGTATTTAGGTCGCTGTGATAGTGGTTTCCGGGAAATATGAAAATAAGCCTACGATCTTAATCCTCTCGTTTTTTAGGGTTACGTACCCAAAGGGTAAAACGGCACCCTATAACTAAGGCTCCGCTGTCTGTCTGTATGTCTGTCTGTCCGTCTGTCACCAGGCTGTATCTCATGAACCATGATAGTTATACAGTTGAAATGTTCACAGATGGTGTATTTCTGTTGCCGCTATGACAGCAAGTACTAAAACCAGAATAAAATAAATATTTAATGGGGGCTCACATACACCAAACGTTTTTTTTTGCTCGTTTTCGCTCGATATTGATAACGGCAACAGGTATTCGCTTAAAACATTCACAGAATATTTAGTTATATATTTACTTAAAAAATAAATAACTCAATTAAAATAAAACAAATATTTATAGGGGCTCCCACACAACAAACGTGATTATTTTGCCGTTTTTATTGATAGAGGTATGGAACCCTTCGTGCGCGAGTCCGACTCGCACCTGACCGGTTTTTAATATTTTATTAGATTTCATAATTTTGCAAATCCGAGAAGATGCCTCACTAGTTAGAGGAATTAGAATTAAGAATTACCAAATTCTAAACATCTATCAATTAGGATGACAAGATTTCGAAACTTATTGTAATATATTAGGAAAAAATGTAAAAAAAAACTATTATCAACTAGCTGTTACCAGCGACTTTGCCCGCGTCGTTCTGGGGTGCAAAATACATATTGACACTTTGACATCCCATTTTTATCCCATGAGAACTGATTTATGAGATAAAAAGTCGCCTATGTCTTAATCCAGGTTATAATCTACGTACAAACCAAATTTCATCGAACTCGGTTCTGCCGTTTCGACGTGATTGCGTAACAAATAAACAAACATCCAAATTTTCGCATTTATAATATAACTGTGATGTATGTGAAATCCTGTGTTATGTGGTAAACAAATTAAATAAAACTTAAAAATATTGAACTTAGTATTCAATATTTTAAACAGCTCTAGTCGTGCTAGTAGCTCTGTAGCGTCGTGGGTAATTATATGACTGAGACGCAAGAGGAGACGCAAGAGACGCAACATTTTTGCCCAAACAGGACACGAATTGACATTCGTGTCCTTTTTGGGCAAAAATGTTTGTAAGGTTGTAAGGTCAACATAAGTTGACTAGTAACAATACTAACTGCGGTCTTAATGCCTCTTCTTATATAGCTTGCTACATCATCATCATCATCATCATATCAGCCGTAGGACGTCCACTGCTGGACAAAGGCCTCCCTCATTGATCTTCAGGAACTGCGGTTGGAAGCGGCCTGCATCCAACGCCGACCTGCGGTTCTTACCAAGCCGTCTGCCCATCTTGTGGGTGGACGTCCTACGCTGCGCTTGCCGGTCCGTGGCCTCCACTCGAGAACCTTTCGGCCCCATCGGCCATCTGTTCTGCGCGCTATATGGCCTGCCCATTGCCACTTCAACGTGCTAATCCGTCGGGCTATGTCGGTGACTTGAGTTCTCCTACGTATCTCCTCATTTCTGATTCGATCCCGTAGAGAAACCCCGAGCATAGCCCTCTCCATAGCTCGTTGAGTGACTCTGAGCTTATTCATAAGGCCAATAGTGAAGGACATAAGGCTTGCAACATAATGTTGTGTAATTACTGAAAGCGATTTACTGTGTTAGTTATTTTTTTTGTGACATTTTTATTAACCATTTTATTTTGTTTCAGATGGAATCACGCGCAACACTCGTAAACGAGCTGCGCTAACTCATACTTAAGTGTTCGTGTTTTAAAAGTATAATCCTTATCTCTATGTAAATAAGAACTATTTTTGTAAGTGAATAATGAAATTGAGCGTGAGTGCGTACCGAGCGCACGCGTCTGCGCACAAGAAGATTCTGACGTCATCGTACCAGCAACACTATGGAAGTACCGCGGCTCCGCCACCATGCAACCCGACGGCTTTTACCCCTCAGGTTAGTCAAAATTATTATTCTCTATTTTCTTAGGGCGACTTGCACAACGATGAACGTATTTAGTGGCTAAATATGATTTAAGAAGTCAAATCATACTAATACGTCAAACTTAAACATTTTTAGTTTGCTAAATGCGTTTAGGGGTCGTTGTGAAAGCTAGACTAAGTTCGTTGTACATACCGCTAGAATTATCAGATTAAAAAATAATTTAGCTGAAAACAATTTCCGGAGTTTGACATACACATCGTCAATAGTTAATAGAATCTACACTAATATTATGAAGAGGAAAGATTTGTTTGTTTGTTTGTATTGAATAGGCTCCGAAACTACTGGACCGATTTTAAAAATTCTTTCACTGTTGGGAAACTACACTATTCGAGGGTGACATAGGTTACTTTTTACCCAACGACGCTGAAGGAGGGTAATGTTTTAATGAAAAACTACGCGTGTAAAACTGCGGATTGGTCAGCTAGTAATCAATAAATAGATAGACAGATAGATGGTTACATTAGAACTTACAACTTATTTAGTTGTCTATTTTTTCATTTTTTTTAACGCAAAGAAATAGGCTCGTTACAGTTTTTGTATAGTATTTCAATAGGATGCCGTTATGGAAACTTTCCGGTCGCACGATAATACTTCCCAACTACAGACACAAATGTAAGCAAATCCCGATCTAATATACACGGTGTCCTTTAAATCACTGTTTTCCCAGAACAAACGTTGCTCAGACCATGGTCTAATAACTGTTTATATTATTAAATAAAAGAATAAAAAAATAAAATCTAGACGTTCTCAAATAACCCTAACTTTGTTCAAAAACTAATCGTGACATAAAGTTCATGGGTACGCTAGCCGTAGCATATTACCTACTCCTTAGTTAGATAGGTACCTAGTAGCTACCGGTCAGCGCGCTGACTATGTTGTAGGGAGTAACGTTAAAATAATCGTTTTAAGTTCGCAACTTCTTATATTTTACAAAGACCGATTTCATTTTGTTTTTTAATTTGATATTATAAACTTTTACTAGACCATGGTCTGAACAACGTTTGTTCTGGGAAAACAGTGATTTAAAGGACACTGTGTATTTTATTAGTACATATATAATGAGTTTTTATAGCCATGTTCTTTCTTAGTAAAGTAGTATCTTTCTTGGGATCTAGTTTTCTTACGGTGGTGATTTCTGAACGCAGCGCGCAAGTCGCTGTCATATTATTCTAGGCTTTGCGGTCGAGCGAGGTAATTCGCTTATCCAATTTGTTTGTGTAGATTTAAGGAAATAAAAGTGGTATAGCAATGTTCTTCTTCTTCAGAGTTATTCCCAGGCCTTTTTAGGGTTTGTTTCTTTGTTTTTAGAAGTTGCTATTACTAATCGGTAATCGTGTACTAGTAAAGTCTACTCAGCTTTGATATTTCTTCTTTAAACCATATATGTGCTGCTATTGTCGATACACAAAAATAGCGGTTTGACTGCTAGGCACTTACAATCAACGAAAAGTACCACTTTGAAGTCTTATATTTTGTAAACGGGCTCTTGAATCAAAAAAGTTTTCAGTACCTTAGTGTTTTGTAAGACCTATTCAACGACACCCCACATGGGGTGTATGTGTCACTACTGCGGAACCCTATAAGATTTATTTTATCTATATTATATTGTTAACAATTGACAGGCAATAATCTCCTTGTAATACTCACACGACATAACCGCGTTTGTGTGGTCATTAAAACTATCAATAATCAAAATTATTAATTTTTGAACACAATACTCACACAGGATACGTAGTACACAGGAACGACACCCCACATGGGGTGTATGTGTCACTACTGCGGAACCCTATAAGATTTATTTTATCTATATTATATTGTTAACAATTGACAGGCAATAATCTCCTTGTAATACTCACACGACATAACCGCGTTTGTGTGGTCATTAAAACTATCAATAATCAAAATTATTAATTTTTGAACACAATACTCACACAGGATACGTAGTACACAGGAACGACACCCCACATGGGGTGTATGTGTCACTACTGCGGAACCCTATAAGATTTATTTTATCTATATTATATTGTTAACAATTGACAGGCAATAATCTCCTTGTAATACTTACACGACAGAACCGCGTTTGTGTGGTCATTAAAACTATCAATTATCAAAATTATTAATTTTTGAACACAATACTCACACAGGATACGTAGATACATAGATGAAAAGTGTGCCATTTAACTATTGTGTACGATTTCCCGCCCAAAAGCGAAAGAGTAACTCTCGGCATCTAAATGGAGCCTTACTTAAGCACATAAGAAAATACTATACCTACTAGTAATTCAACGAAGGTATATTCTCAGCGACATACCGACATAGCCCGACGGATTAGCACGTTGAAGTGGCAATGGGCAGGCCATATAGCGCGCAGAACAGATGGCCGATGGGGCCGAAAGGTTCTCGAGTGGAGGCCACGGACCGGCAAGTGCAGCGTAGGGCGTCCACCCACAAGATGGGCAGACGACTTGGTAAGAACCGCAGGTCGGCGTTGGATGCAGGCCGCTTCCAACCGCAGTTCCTGGAGATCAATGAGGGAGGCCTTTGTCCAGCAGTGGACGTCCTACGGCTGATATGATGATGATGATGATGATATTCTCAGAACAGCATCAAGTTTCAAAGTAAACTAAGTAAGTTGTAAACTAGCCGAAGTTTGTTTTAACGTGTAGCCTTCTTTGTATCTGTGGTTGTATCCAATTGATTTTGTTTGGGTTGAAGCGAACTTGAAACTTGTTCCTTCACACTGACCAATGTCTTTCCTGTGTATTATGCTGAAGGTACCTACTGATAGAATGGTAATGGTGCTGGGAAAGCCATCTACGAATATAAATCGTCTCGTCTCTGATACTAGGTAGTGTCAGAGTCTGACTAGGTTTTCTTACCCAGTTAAAAGTTTTGCCATCTCTCTTGTTAAACTAGTGGTTCGCCCCGAACTGAGATCTCGCGAGTCTCCCAAAACACAAAGAAATATATTTCTTATACTCGCGCAACGATACCTAAACGTATTTAGTGGCTAAATATGGTTTAAGGAGTTGTCAAATCGTACAAATACGTAATACTAAAACATGTTTATTCGCTAAATACGTTTAGGGATCGCTGTGCAAGTCGGCCTTAATCTTTGACTAATAAAATAGTGCCCAGATCCAAATAACTTGACCTATAGTTTCAATCAAACTACAGGTTCATAGAATAGAATAAAAATAATAGAATCATTATTTATTGTACACCAGGAATACTAATAAAAAAATAAGTTATGTTAAATATAGTACAATGACCTTATCGCTAAAAGTGATTTCTTCCAGGCTACCTTGTTCATGTTTTGTGGTTACCCATTTTTGTGGTACAAATTGCAGTTATTCTGGATTTCAGACTTTTGCCTATATTTGTGTCAGTTAGCTATACGCATACCAAATTACAGCACTGTGGGGTCACTGGTGTACCCTGTAAATTTTGTCAAAGTTCAGATTTTATCATGGCTAATAACTCAAAAACTATAAAGACTACTAAAACTAAAAACGGAGTACAAATGTACTAATGAAGACCTTTCATTTGACGTTCCACATGAACTAATAGTCTCATTTTCGTTTTTTTTATCCTTCTTGAACCCAACTCTCTCGATCTCAACAACCCCCCAACTTTTTTAGCTCATTTTGTCACACCAAAATTGTGCCATCACTACCTACATATGGTTCAAAATTCACGATGATCAGATCAACGCTTCAAAAGTTATCTTCGGACAAACAAACATGCAGCGCTGATTTGCCCAAGTTGATTTAGAGATCTCGCTTCTCTCGATCAATTATTATTATTTTTTCGTCCAGACGTGATCAATGTATATCTATTAGGCTCAATCTAAGAGCTGCAGTGGAGTTTTTTTATTTTCTATTAGATTACTGGTTAGGAAACGTGCTCTTATCCCACTGGATCACTAAACAGTATTATCAGTACAGGCCAGTCAGCTGAGAGTTCATCTTTTCTCGTTACCGCTATGAAATATGACTTAGAAGACTTTAAAAATGGGAATTTGCTGCGTCCTTCGCTTTTTATAACTTTTTCATTCGTTTTCATTGTAGTGCAATTTTCAGAGAAATGTTTCTGGCAGAAAAGATTTTAAATTCTAGCACAAAATTCTCGGTAAAAGAACTAAGAGTAGTTTATAAATACGATTCGTGTATTTTAGAATGTTTGGGATGGTGTTATAGGAATTAGGAACCCTACCTGGCAGAGCACCAAAATTAAACATATATGGATGATTTGTTTTAGAACAAACTAGCTATTCTTATATTTAACAGTCCAAAAAAAGGATTTAAGAAACCTGCGATCATAAATCCCAGCCTTATTCTCTATGGCTTATGGTCTCATATTTTATTCCTCTTTCATTCCTAAAATGAGTTCATCTTGGTATCCATGGGACAGGTTACGCCGCCCTTTCTAATATAATTTACCCTGATAATCTGCAACAGTACCGGTTTAAGGAAAGAATTAATATTATTTTTCAATCTCCAACCATTTTATTCGATGCAGCTTCACCGAATTGTAGCTTCAAAATAGTAAGTACATCTCGGAAATCGCTTCAGTCCGAATGGGCAATTCTCTATAGCCAATACCCACAACTCACAATTCAATAACTCCGCCAATGACGGAGATATATTGGAAATAGTTTTTGTAGTGTTTATTCGCGATAGAACAACAACGTTTACATGAAAAATGCTAGGCGATTCTAACCTTCTTCTAAGATTGTTACCGTGTACAAACAGTCTATAAGCCAGCTTACATTATAGCTGCGACAGCCATTTTTTTTTAAATAAAATATTATTTAAAAACACACTAGTTGCTAATTATTCCGGCTTTACGGTATTCAATGTTACTACCCCTACAGAGACCGAGCTAATTTCCAACTTGAAATCTCAATAGACTACATAATCTGGTGGGTAGTGGGATCCTTCCGGTACAGGCGCTCGCCTCTTGCTCCACAGTTAATATAAATGAAGAAGGTATGTTTTATAATGTGCTTATTTTATTTAGTCACTGGGAGACCTCCCTTGAGTTGTCCAGTCCGAATCGTATACTGATTGGTGAAGGTAACACTTGCCTCCCTATTTGCTGGCGTGATCTGGCGCGACGCCCACCGTCGCCGTCGCCTCAGTCTTCGGCCATGGACACATGTCTGCGGTGCGGCACCAGCCACCGTATAATGTGTTAGGTAATTTACGATATTAATGATCGAAAATGTATGTAATGAAATAATTATGTTTGCATTTATATCTAAAAAGTGTTCTAAAGGAAATTTGCAATGAATCATGTTTCTAACAAATTCGTCCAAAGAGTTTAGTCGTTATCTAAAAAGTATTTTATACGAAATTTGCAATGAAACAGTTTTGTCCAAGGAGTTCAATCGTAGACTTGAGGCCATTTGGGTTTTGGAAGCGTGTGTAGACACAGGCTAAAACAGAAAAAAACGGATATATACTTAGTTTGGGGATATAATTGGATCCTTTGTCTTAATATTATTCTTAGTAATGTAACTAGATATTGCATAAAGTCCAAATAAACAGGATAATTGTCTCTTATTGTTTCATTGGCGTAGCACTGGCACTGGTATATGGCACGGCGCGGCCGCGTCGTGCCGCAGCCCGGTGCCGTATACCTCTCGGTAGTATTGTATTGTATTATGTACAGTGTAGTGCACCTCTCGGTAGCTTATATTTTGCTGTTGCTTAGTTCGCACGTGTTAATTAATGCATAAAAATTGCTGAATGGTTTTCTGAACACGTGTTACTTTTGTATATAAGGATCTTGGTTAGTAGTTCTTCAAAACATGATAAGGACATTCTAAAATATTCGTAAAATTTGTTATTACCACATATTTTTAGAGCTTCTTAATTCCTCTTATCCCTCCACTCTTATCCTCTAATGACCTCCACCATGGTTCTTTAAGGAAAGGTTCTTAAATTCACCCTATACTTTCTTTGATTCTATTTTTTTTTATTTCATCGTCTTAGCAACAGGTGCAGAATAATACATCTTTCGCGGTATATATCAAGACCAAAACTGTATGTTTGAAACGATGGTTGCTGCCGTGTACACACGGCTACACATCAAGCTATAGAAGTCTAGTATAAGCTGACCTCGCATCGTATAGACTTTTCGTAGAATGAGAGGTCAGCTTATACTGGAGGAGTAGTACATGGCACCGTGCCGCGGCACGACGCCGCACCGTTTCCCGGTAGCGGCCTTAGGTTTATGTGTCCACGGCCTTCGGGCTTCACGCAGTGGCTGACTTGACCCACAGTTCATCAACCGTGCGTCTGGCGCGACGTGTTCAAAGTCCTGTTCAGTTCAGACACATCCATCCAAAAGTTGTCTGGAAGAAATCGCTTCAAAGCGACAAGATCGCCCATTTTACCATTGCTTTGTGTCTTCTATTTTGTCTGTAATATTTATTTTTTAATGTGTAAGTACAATAAAGTATTTTCATGCATTCATCATAGAACTAAAGTTGCCGACATAGCTCTCAAAATTAGCAATTTGAAGTGGCAATGGGCAGGCCGCATCGCTCGTAGAACCGATAACCGTGGGGAAGAAAGGTTCTCGAGTGGAGACCACGGACTGGAAGACGCAGCTCAAGCCGGCCCCCCACAAGGTGGACCGACGATCTAGTAAGAATCGCGAGGAGCCGTTGGGCGCAAACGGCTACCAACCGCTCGTTGTGGCGATCTAATGGGGAGGCCTATGTTCAGCAGTGGACGTCTTCCGGCTGATGATGATGATGCATTCATTCATTCTTATGAGGACCTGTCTTCAACTCAGCGTTATACGGTTGAATACGATGTAAAGCTCAGACAAGGACTGATTTAATTTCTAAGCTAATATCAATTTATTGAGATTAATTGAAGGAAATCTCTAGTTTCTCAGAGTTTACCTAGTTTTAGGTATCAATTCTTACTGTATTCAGCCACACAGTGGCTAAACGGAAGCGACAGTCGACCGGAAATGCGCATCGAGTGCGACCTCGCTGACTAGCACCCTGCATTATTAACTGCACTGCTAAATCATCGATTTTATTACGTTGTCTTCACTGCAAGGGCGGATCCAGCTTTGGGGCCGGGGGGGGGGGGTCACATAGTCGTGGTCAAACCACAAGAAGTTATAATCAAATTTTTATAATCATAGATACAAGAAAAAGTAGGTATCTTATTAATGTACTTACATGCTGTACTTAAAAATACCTATATTTAAATAACAAAATCAATTTTTCAAATCAAAATATTATATTAAATTCATTAAATATTGAATGTACTTACATAAAATCTATATTGTGACAAAAAATATATGAAAACGTTATGTTTAACAATTTAAATTAGTAGTCCACCTAGGTCCTGAATCCAACCCAGGGGGGAAGGGGGGTCATGACCCCCATGACCCTCCCCCTGGATCCGCCCTTGTTTCACTGCCCATAATTTAACAGTTATTTTCATTGCTTAAGAGTTTGATATCCATACAATGAATCGTAAAAGAATAAAGATTATGTGGCCTCAATATAGGTTTCAAACACTATTTGAAAGAAGCCCATTACAAGCCATAACAAAATTTTCTAATCCATCCGGGCCAGTGCAACCATTCGCGTGGAGAAATATGTCTTTTATACATGGCGAGTTACTAATAGTCGCTGATTTCGACGGACTTTTCCATCATCCTGATCTATATTCTGTGTTTATTTCAGTTAGAAATTTAAGTTTTAAAGTCTCCGTTCTATTTAGAGAGGTAGATTTTCTGCTTAGATCCTACAGAAGAATCTTTATAAAATGTATTACATGTTCAATGAAATCATAGTTAGCTTTCTGTTGAGAATATTAAAACCATTTATTTCTGTAAACTCTTGCCCGTTCGACCGCACTTTAGCACGTTATCTCCTCATGCAAGACACGGAGGAAAAAGTTTGAATTAACGAAGTTACTCGTACAAGGTTTAGTGTTTTATTCGCCGTTAATCTCTCATGTACCGCTTGAGTCGGAAAAGCTACTGCAACTTATAATAGCGATGTTCTACTTTGAGCTTTACGCAAGCTTTGAATAAACTCAAAATCACACCACACTAAGATTATAAATGCGAAAGTTTGGATGTTTGTTTATTTATTCGTTTGTTGTTCAAATTGTAACGGCTGAACCGATTTCGATGAAATTTAGTATAAACGTTTGTTTTTAACATTATTGGCTTGCGTTTGACCAAGATCTCGCCTGATGGTAAGCGATGATGCAGTCTACGATGGTACACGCTTGCCTAGGAGAAACCTATTCACTCGTGACTTAGCTATCAGGTTGTAGCTATCAGGAAACACAGACTCTGGCAAGGCGTGCCTCTCTTTGGCGGTGCGCATAACAAAGGTCGAAGAGAACCGCTTTGTTCGAATGGGAGGTATTTCTACCATATAGCGGTGGCGCACTGCAGAGTGTCTGGTTGTCCGATAATAGAATGGAGATGATGGGATTAGGTTGATAAGTTCCGCCGCACACTCCCCGATATCTACTCGATAAAAAACCGAGAGGCTAGCAACCTTTCGTCGATGCTCCAGGCTGAGGAGCCTTGCATTAACTGGATACCCTGTATTAATACATAGGCTACTTTTTATCGCATAAATCAGGTCCCATGTGATAAAAATGGGATATCAAGTCAAGTTGCAACAGCGAGTTTAACTTTATTTCTAGGTTACCTACACATTTAGTAGTATAACACGAACGAAGTCACGGGCAACAGCTAGTTTAATATAATTAGATGATTGGTAATCTTAAATATGACATGACGGCTGCATAAATACAATCATGGTGAAAAAGGAAAACAAGGAATAGGAAAGCTACATGAGCCATATAAGAGAAATCGCTGGCATCTCAAAGAAACCACTTTAGAACAAGATAAATGGGGGAAATTTCTACTGTTGCACCTGCAAGCCAATCTCCTATACGAGTAGAGTATACAAAAACCCTGGTCTATACACTGACTAGCAGATTTAAAATCACCAACTTTTGAATAAAAAAATGCATTGAAATCGGCCTACCTGTTTGAGAGCTACCATGATACGACAGACTTTTTTTTCGAATGGTCTAATCTTGCTGTTGTCTCTGAGGCCGTAGCAGCTTAACCGAACTTTTGGCGAGCGCAGATGGTGCTCAGCCCTATAAGTTTTTTGATGAGGCAACTAGTAGAGTGCCCAGCCGGGCGGGTATCACACCTACGCGCGGGCGCGCGTAGGTGTGATCGCATGAAGTCCGCAACGACTTGAAAAGTACCCTATGTTTAAGAAAATAATGTAACTAAAAAAGTGTAACTCAATTATAAATACTAATTTAATCAAAAAACTTATAAAGGTGTTGCTGAGTTATCCTAAAAGATACTAAAAAAACCACTTATGTACGAAACTCGGCTTGAGCCGTTGTTGGGATGGGGATAGGAGAGTAACGCCCGGGTACATGCTTGTACACCGTATAAAGAGACACCGACTGAAGAGATATACGATCAGACTTTTAAGCAGATGAACTTTTAACGCGTTTTTTTTTAGTCGGCAGTTGAAAAAAATAATATTTGTATAGTGACTGTTGGGTGTACTCTATTATTCCAGTCAGTGGTCTGGTCGTAAAATCTAACTTAACGAGGCCGTCAAATCAAATCGAAGCAATCCTAACCAATTAGCATCAATTTATCACATTGACTATGAGTATTCTACGCCAATCACGGCGCTATCTAGCGTTCGGAATTTAATTTAAATTCTTCCAATTAAAGGCCTGAGCGTGGGCGGTAGTGGCAAATTGCAGAGAGTAAGCTCCCGCCTCCAACTTTTCTCAGTACAATAAGATACAGAAAGAATGTTGAAATTTATGTTGCCTATTTTTTTGTGTTCTAAGCATAACGTTCTCCGCA
Source organism: Philereme vetulata (assembly GCA_918857605.2). NCBI lineage: Eukaryota > Metazoa > Arthropoda > Insecta > Lepidoptera > Geometridae > Philereme > Philereme vetulata. The sequence goes on from OU975420.1 coordinate 4,487,554, forward strand.
GCAACTACGGTCAAACAGGGGCGGAGGGGCGTAGAATAGCATCATGATTGATCACGATGGCAGGGGGGAGGGGGGGGGGGATTGATGTTGTGGCAATCACGTGTATAAATTCCCGTGTATAAGTGATAAAAGCTGTGAAGGCGCGAATTCAAAGAAATCCCAAACGTAAGCAGAAACTGTTGGCCCTTCAGATGAGGTTAAGCAGAAGCACGGTGAAAATATCGAAGAAAAACAGGACATCGTTTGAATGCTCGTCTAATGGACATGAGACTGAAGAGATGCCGCGCTTTGTTGAAGCGGTACGCGGGAAAAAAATATCGGGAAGTTCTTTTTTCGGATGAAAATTTTTTTACCGTAGAAGAGAGCTACAACAAACAAAATGATAAGGTGTACGCACACAGTAGTGAAGAAGCGCGCAACTGTATTCCGCGTGTCAAACGAGGTCATTTTCCATCCTCGCTCATGATATGGTTGGGAGTTTCTTATTGGGGCTTAACAGGTACATTTTTGTGAGAAAGGTGTAAAAACGAATGCAGTTGTGTATCAAAATACAGTCCTGACGAACCTTGTGGAACCTGTTTCTCATACCATGTTCAATAACAGGCACTGGGTATTCCAACAAGATTCGGTGCCAGCTCATAGAGCGAAGAGCACACAAGACTGGCTGGCGGCGCGTGAAATTGACTTCATCCGGCACGAAGACTGGCCCTCTTCCAGTCCAGATTTGAATCCGTTAGATTACAAGATATGGCAACACTTGGAGGAAAAGGCGTGCTCAAAACCTCATCCCAAATTGGAGTCACTCAAGACATCCTTGATTAAGGCAGCCGCCGATATTGACATGGACTTCGTTCGTGCTGCGATAGACGACTGGCCGCGCAGATTGAAGGCCTGTATTCAAAATCACGGAGGTCATTTTGAATAAACTTTATTGTCATAAGAATCTATGTTTTGTTAAGTTCATTTTGGTATATAAATGGTTACATAATGAATAAACTTGTTTCAATTATTTTATATTAAACATGTGACAGAATTTATGACCTGACTAGGTATATATTTTTTTTACATCGCTTTTATACTTTTTTTCTTTTTTTTGTAAATACATACATATAATATATTGAAAAACAACCAGACCCGGAACAAATATCTGTAGATCATGCAAATATTTGTTCCGCGACGGGAATCGAACCCGCTACCTCCTGCGTCTCAGCCGGCTATTCGCCCACTGCGCCACGGAGGTCGTCATTACTGTTACATGTACATTACTATTAGAGAAGATGTGGTCTTCCAAGACTGCCTTGAAGGACTCTTGGGTAACGTTATCAGAGTATTTAACCAAGTCACGAAATGCTGGACAAATCAGGGGTTTGTTTTCTTCTTCGGGCCTGATGGAGCTCAGCACCATGTCTCCACCAGTTAGGGTCTGAACACGTTCCTACAGCGTGTGAAGGCGCTGGTAGCAGATAAAACGATGCCGGTTGTGAACGTCAGTTCTTCGAGCTAGATGCCCCGTCCACTGCCACTACAGCTTGACAATCCTGTGTGTGAGATATGTCATTGAACTTAGTTTATCTCCTTAAGAGTTGACTATACCTCAGCCCAAACTCGAATTTCACCCCCGCTTCTCCGCGCGCCGCTGCACGTCCTATCTCGCCGTGGTTCATATGTTCGCCGGTTTTTTACCATTTAGTTCCTTCATTATCTTGTTGTGTTTATTTCTCATTGCTGCGTCTTTACAAAAACCAACTAAATATAAAGTGTCTATTTCACGATATCTAGAGTTAGGTATTTTAATTAACGGATAAAAATTATTCTCTCTTACGCGAAACTCAGAGGTGGTGAAACTAGGCACTAGTGTGTTTGTTATGATCCTAAATAAATAGGTATACAATCACATAATTACTGTTGATAATGATCCATAAAAATATTATAAATGCGAAATTAACTCTGTTTGTTTGTTTTTTTTTACAACTTATATGGCAAACGAGCATGCATTCCACCAGATGTTAAGTGGCTACTGCAGCCCATGGATACACACATAGAATTCAAAACAAGCTATTATGTTGTCTTGATCTCTATGTGGATACGTTGCCATACTATAGGACTTAGCTGTTATGCATATGTGCCCGTAATTACAGGAACATACCATTACCATCTAACCGGAACACGGCAGCACAAGTACTATTATTTGGCGGCAGATAAATTGTTTGTTTGTTTGTTACCTTTTCACGACTAAACGGCTGAACGGAACGTAATGATATTTGGCAAGAAGATAGATGATATCCTTGAAAAGGAAATAAGCTATCATATGTCTCAAATAATAATCTTGCAGTGGGTGCAATAGGGGTTCAAAGTTTGTATGGGCAATCCATATTTCCTTAAGTTAGGGATCTGAAAATTTATATTCAGGCTTATGGTAAGAAATAAAGAATTACGTATTTCATCTTTTTTGCAAACTCACCCTTAAAGGGGGAAGGGGGGGGGGGGTAAGGTAAGTGGCTAAAATTATGAGGTACTACTACTCCCTATGTACCGTTGGTATATAGATAGATTGTGACCAGGATTAGGACGATTTGGACATGCGCTACTTTTACCCGACTGCGCAGAAGGAGGGTAATGTTTTTATTGACAAACCACGCGTACAAAAGGAAGCTGTGGGCGGGTCATCTAGTTATCTATAAAACAAATTGTTCCTGCATAAATCGGCTTGTAAACAATGTTTAATCCGAACCTTACAATGCAGATTAGGCTTAACCCCTAATCCACCCAGCGCCTCCGAAATCACGCCATAGAAAAAGTAAATGGGATCCAACGCGAAGCCGTGCTTAGGGTTGATTAGTGAATTATGCGAAGGGTTATTAGGACCTGAGTGAGACAGCCTCCTTTCCTCATGACAGTTTATGTCGATTTATGACCAAAATATAAACTAGTCGGCGGGAAAGTAAGGAATATTATTGTTATCATTACAACATACTCAAGAACTCCTGACGACCTCCGTAGCGCAGTGGACGTATAGCCGGCTGAAATGTAGAAGGTAGCGGGTTCGATTCCCGCCGCGGAACAAATGTTTGCATGATCTACATATATTTGTTCCGGGTCTGGTTGTTTCCCTTTATATTATAAGTACCTATGTATTTACAAAAAAAAGTATATAAGTATTCTATCAGCTATCAAGTTCCCATAGTACAAGCTCTGCCTAGTTTGGGGCTAGATAGCTCTATGTGAAATGTCCCGCAATATTTATTATTATTTATATATTAACTATGTATCTGTATTGCTGGGAGCCATTGGGTGCAGGTCGCACAAGATTGGTCGCTCTGGAAATCTATGGAGGCTTTAGTTAAGCAGTAGATGTTTTATGACCGATATGATGATGACTTATCTGCACAAACAGCACATGTTATCTTTTAAGGATTCCGTACTTTAAAAAAAAAAAACCGGCCAAGTGCGAGTCGGACTCGCGCACGAAGAGTTCCGTATCTATAAAAATCACGTTTGTTGTGTGGGACCCCCTCCCCCCTAAATATTAATCTTATTTAATTTAATAATTTATTTTTAAGGTAAATATAAAACTAAATATTCTTTGAATATTTCAAGCGTCTACCTGTTGCCGTTATCAATATCGATCTAAAACGAGCAAAAAAAAATCACGTTTGTTGTATGGTAGCCCCCCCCCCCCCCCCCCCCCCCCCCCCACCCCTTAAATAATTATTTTATTCTGTTTTTAGTATTCGTTGTTATAGCGGCAACAGAAATACATCATCTGTGAAAGTTTGAACTGTAACTATCACGGTTCATGAGATACAGCCTGGTGACAGACGGATAGACACACAGACAGCGGAGTCTTAGCAATAGGGTCCCGTTTGACCCTTTGGGTATGGTACCCTAAAAAATGGAACATCACCTCGAGTCCATCTGCCACAAAGGTTATTTTTTTTAAATACTGATTTAATTTATCTACCTTTTTAAGTAGTTTTAATGTCAATTTTACTGTGTGATCAAAAGTAGTAAATAATTTAATTTTCTATGTCTTATATCAAAAATAAATAACCAAGGCTTTGTTGCTAATAAGTAAGTGAACTTTGGCCTCGCTCAAGTCCTCAGAAATGCTTTATTTAGAGACAGCATGATCCTTGAACTACGATTAAATTTTCACGCCCCGTAATATCGTAGACGGGGACGATGTCAAAGGAAATTAAAGGAATATATATTTTCCCTAAACCTCTCAGGACTATTTAATTTGACAGAAATGGCCATTTATTTATAAATGTTTTAAAACGCTAATTTGTTTTGACATAAATGTTTGCCGAACTGTCGACGAAAGGTTAAGGCGTTTCTAAGTATATTTATAAAAAGCTCTTGCCTGCGACTTCGTACGCGTTACACTACTAAATGTATAGGTAACGTGGCGCAGTGGGCGAATAGCCGGCTGAGACGCAGAAGGTATTGGGTTTGATTTACAGATATTTGTTCCGGATCTGGATATTTTTCTATTATATTATAAGTATGTATTTACAAAAAAAAAAGTATTTATGTATTATATCAGTTATCTAGTTCCCGTTGTACAAGCTCTGCTTAGTTTGGGGCTAGATAGCGCTGTGTGAAATGTCCAGCAATATTTATTTATAAATCTAAACTCGCTGTTCCAACTTGACTTGACACCCCATTTTTATCCCATAGGAATTGATTTATGGCCTAGGTTTTAATCTAAGTACCTACCAAATTTCATCGAATTTGGTTCAGCTGTTACGGCGTGATTGAGTAACAAACAATCAAACAAACAAACATCCAAACTTTCGCATTTTTAATATGAGTGTGATGTACTGGTATAACCGCGTAGCACCTTAAAGACTTGATTTAGAAAAATGAGAGTCAAAATAATTATTTAATCCTTGAGAAAAACATCAGGTAGAATGGTTTAGTGGGGATTTGGAGCACAATTTTTTTAAAGTCGACCCGTCCCCTCTTAGTCGTATCTGTGGGAACATAGCTGTGGGGATTTTGTGAATAAACCAACATCGGCCATTTAATTACATAAAATGAGCGACAGTAATACGACAGGAACCGGCGAAACGTCAAATTTACTAATTGAAATAGTTCTATTAGTTGCCGTCCCTTTGCTTGTGGCACTAGCTTCCATGTGCAAATTTTCATTTCGCGACCAATTGCTGACGATTTGCTGTCTCTGATTTTAGTTAATAGCCCCTAGGGTACAGGTAAAAAAATGTCGGCCATAACTTTGCGTCGCATGATTGTATTCTTTACACACTCAACGAATGCTAAGCGCAAGCCTTGTGCAATTCTTCCGGTAACAAATTATTCCCACAGAGGCTTGTGCAAGCCATGCACAAAGGCGCTAGCTTGTGTGGACAGAATTTGTTTAAAAAATTATTCAAGGCAAGGCTCCATTTCGAAATTATAGCACAATAGGTGTCAAAAGTAGGCTTCTAGAGACAAATAAACATAAATAAACACTTTATTGTACACCATAAACAATAAAAATTACAGACACAATAGAAAATACAAAGCAAACTATGGGCGCTTTTATCGCTTTGAAGCTTTTTCTTCCAGACAACCTTTAGATGAGAGGATTTAGTTATGTCAAAGATATATTCGGGACGACATTGACGATATGGGGAGAATAGTTCAACAAGATCTAAATTTAAAAAACCCCCGACATTTAAACCGTTAAAAAATATTTATTTTACAGCTACACAATATTTATCTACAGCAGATCCCTTCACTTATAAGGAAAAGTGCTGATAGTCTTCGGAATCGCTGCTTGATCTTCATCAAACATAGCTGCTAAACACTCCAGTGAAACTAGCTTTCTTTCTATTAAAATAACCGCATCTGAATTGGACTACGATGCCACAGACACACAGATAGACAGTCATAGGCGTTAAACTTATAACACCCCTCAATTTGCGTCAGGGGTTAAAAATAATATTAAAATGTATCAAATCTAACGGCAGTTGGGTGTTGCAATATCTAGGCAGCGTGACCGATAATCACAAGTCACCCGCTGGTTTTGGCAAACTTTAATCCCATTCTATTGTTCAACCCCATTTACCCCCACGGGCCCAGATATAAATAAATAAATATTGCTGGACATTTCACACAGCGCTATCTAGCCCCAAACTAAGCAAAGCTTGTTTTATAGGAACCACATAACTTATATAATACTTATGTAATTTTTTTTGTAAATACATACTTATAATATATAGAGTAACAACCAGACCCGAAAGAAATATCTGTAGATCATACAAACATTTGTTCCGTGGTGGGAATCGAACCATAACCTACGGTGCCGAGAAGTGGACGCTCACGTAGGAGGCTGTGTACAGGTTAAGAGTTGCGCAAAGAGCCATGGAGCGTACCATGCTTGGCATCAGACTGTTAGATCGAGTTCCAAACGTTGAGATCCGTAGACAAACGAAGGTTCATGACGTTGGGATTCGAGTTATGGAGCTCAAATGGTCTTGGGCGGGGCACTTGGCTAGACGTGGTGATGACAGATGGAGCAGGACAGTGACTGAATGGTGGTTGAGGAGAGGGTATAGAAAAGTAGGACAACCAGCAGCGAGATGGATGGATGACATCGTAAAGGTCGCGGGCCGTCAGTGGGTGAGACTAGCGTAGGATCGTGGTGGATGACACAAACTTGGGGAGCCCTATACCTAACAATGGGTGAAGTCAGGCTGTGGATTATGATGATGATGATGGGAATCGAACCCGCTACCTCCAGCGTCTCAGCCGCCTATTCGCCCACTGCGCCACGGAGGTCGTTCTTTTTCTTCCTGCCCTTTTTCCAGATTACGTAAGGTCAGCACAATGTGTATTTACTTCCATACCTCTCTATCAGCCGTCATCTCAGTTGTCACTTCTTTCTTACCCATATGATTCTTCACACAGTCCATCCATCTCTTCTTCGGCCTTCTACTTTTATATCCATCCACACTCATATCTAACACTCTTTTAGTCACATGATTTAATTCCCTACGCATGACATGCCCATACCACGCTAGCATCTTACTCTTGAGCTTTTCGTTCACTGGGGCTAGTTTCAGATTTCCTTTAATATACTTGTACGGTCCGCACACCCTGGTAAGAGATGATAGTTATATCAGTAAAACTAGTGATACATTTTAACTGATATATTGATTGATAATTAAATGTTATGATAATGAGACGCGTGGTTTGATTGATGACGAAACGCGAACTGGAGAACTGATGATATTGATGGCTGGCGTAAAGTGCACGATGCCACAAATTATGGGGGTCAGTGTACGTGCTCGTACAATACTCATTCCTTATCTTATCTATTCTCGTTACCCCACACATCCATTTCAACATTCGCATTTCAAGATATTGTTGATTAGTAAATTATACAGGGTAGAATGTGAGGCTATTGGGACAGAGCTGTATAGAAGACAGTGAGTTATGGGGATCCGTCGAGATGCAAAAATGTTTTATTTCCAAGTCGTATTTTAAATTTATGGCATGAATAAAACGTTTATGTAAATCGTCGGATCCTTCTTCACTGTTTTAAATTTGTGGCGTTATAAAAATATCGCGGTAAATAAAACAAGTTGTGTGAATCATACTAGTGCTTTTTTTAAGACCTTATTGTATACTTTTTATGCCTATTAGTATCTTGTATAGTTGTTTCACATTAAAAGTAATCAGTTAGCAAATATATTCAATAAATAAAGTCAAACTATGTATTTCTATTGTTACGACGAGTTGTTACAGTATAAGTAATAGTAAAGTAATAGTCGGTTTCTCGGAGTTATACCTACTGTGTCACAGAATAGGTAATACTTGGATAGGAATATACCTACTTGCTACGTTTTTACCTACACTGGCACAGAATATGAAATAGTCGTCGGTCGAAGTACCTACACAAATCTAGTAACTAGTAGAAACATCGAGAAGGTTCTGGAAATAATGCGCGGTATAAATAATGCTTAGAGACGCTCGAGAGAGTCAGTCTTGATTTGGCGATATGTGCGAACATTTCAGTGACTTTTAGTGGTTTATTGTGCAACAGTGGTGTGATTTAGTGTGTTGTGAATCCTTGTGATTAAGATCGTGTATTTATCATTTCAGTGTTGAACAAAAGTGTTATTTCGGTTAGATTCATTTTAATTATTTTATCCCGAACCCTCAGCTCGTAACACTATGTAGTGTTAAAGATTTATTAATACGTCTGTTATATTCATATGCTATAATCAAATATCCTAGGTTTGGCTAAACAAACCTCAGGTAAAGTAGTCAAACATAAAGTCTTAATCAAAGTCCAAACCAATAACACATAATAGCAAAACCTTTAACTAGCGAATTTTTGTCTAATCTTAGGAGAGACTAATTTGGACGGTCAAACGCCAAAACTCAATTTTATGAAATCGGGGTTTGACCAGTCAGACCTAACTTAGTAAGTGTTAGTTTGTTAGATTATATATAATGAAATTACATATACAATACAAAATTAATAAAATTAACACAGTCAAATAGCTGATGAAACAATGAAGTTTTTAAAATACTTTCGGTTGAAAAATATTATGTGGCTTTTTTTAAACACTCTTAAAGGTACTACTATTTTTTTCCTTATTTCCTTTTATGCTATGTTTTTTTTTTATTTTATGATGCATGTGTATGGGTTGCGAAGTAAATTATCGTTGTAGTAAAGAGGCCTAATTATTAGCTCAATTATTCACTTCAATATGCTTAGAATTGCCTTGCAACTCTTAAATAAGAGATAAATCACAAAAAAATCATAACTCCTAAACTACGAAAAATCGCGGAACACACATGGCGCTGATTTGGGTAGCCCAAGAGGTGCTCTACCTATAGGCCACCGCTTGACAGTCTTTCCTGTGACACCCTGTATATAAAATAGATTACACATATAATTTTTGAAAATCTGGTAGATTAGGTAAGGTTCAGAATCAGTGGCAGAACTGCCTCAGTGCACCCGAATGGAGTAGGTTAGGGCTAGGTTAGGCTATTGTTTTGGACTTTGAGTAAGACTTTATATCAGACCTGAGGTTTGACTAGCCAAACCAGAGCCAGAGACCAACCAACCAGAGACTAGCGCCAGAGCTTCGATGTTTGACTATAACACATACAAATAACAGTACAATACGCATAAAATAAATTGATTAATCATAAAATAATATCAATCGACAAGACTGCCAGGCTGAAGTTGGACTGGGTGGGTCATGTCAGTCGTATGGTTACAGAAAAATGGGCAACAGTCTTCACACAATGGGTGCCTGCAGATGGGCGTCGAAACCGGGGCAGGCCGAGGAAGCTTTGGCGTGACGACCTCGATGCATTCCAAGATGGCTGGTGGGACGTGGCGAGTGATCGTGAGATGTAGAGGAACAGGGGGGAGACCTTGGCCCAGCAGTGGGAAAATATATTAAACAAAATATCAATCTGCGTTTGTAGTCTGTACGGCAGTGTGATCATTTTAAAATCTTGTTCTTCCTGCCCTTTTCCCAAATTACGTGGGGTCGGCACATTATGTATTTTTCTTCCATACCTCTCTATCAGCCGTCATTTCCGTTGTCACTTCTTTCTTACCCATATCATTCTGACACAGTCCATCCATCTCTTCTTCGGCCTACTTCTATATCCATCCACATTCATATCTAACACTCTTTTAGTCACATGATTTAATTCTCTCCACATGACATGCCCATACCACATTAGCCACTTCTCAACTTATCTATCACTGACGATACTTTCAAACTTCCTCTATTCTCATTCCTTATCTTATCTAGTTACCCTACACATCCATCTCAATATAACATCTACCTAACCTATATGTGGCCAACCTATATTTATATGTATATACAGATGTATTCATACTTTTAAAACATAAATAAATTTTAATAGCCGTTGCAAATTTGTCCCTTTGAAGCTTCATAATAAACTCCTGTAAACAAATTCCTGTATTGAAAAACTGTTGATAAATCCTCTTAGTATTTTAAAATGGATTAGTAACGGCTGTGAACAAACAGTCCACAAACTATAGCCTCCTTGACCGTTTTGTTGTAAGAGGTCGAGTAGAGTGGCCTCTACTCAACTTCTTACAACCAAATGAGAGAAACATTTTCATCGAGTATAATTAATATGTTGACTTGACTTGATACTCCGCAAATAATAAAAAATTATAAATTCAAAATCCCGTTATAAAATTTACTAAAAGTTAGCTTACTTTTTCTTCTATATTAAGTTCACAAAGCCTGGTTTTAAAAGTATCTTCAAATCCATAAAACATCTTGAAACATTGTGTCAGATTCCCATAAAGTTTTACGGTGCATTACCATGTAAAATAAAAAGAATTTTAAGAATCATATAAAACCGCCGACATTGTTTTTAGTGCAATGCAGTCATGTGTAATCATGCTCGCCGTCGTAAACCTACACTTGGAAGGTTTCATGATCGTGTTTAGCGTATGCATAAACAAAATATGGCGAGTATTCTCTGGTAGGTTTGTGGGAGCTGGTGACATGTTTCCCGGGCAGTTAACAAACAGTTTATCAGTTGAACGCAACGCAAACTGCCGTAAATATTTCGGGAAGCATTACAGGCGATTTTCGAGGCTCTGTGTCTCAGCACTAAGAAGGAACGATGAAATTAAAGTTGAAAAATATCGCTGTCTAATAAGTTAAGTGTACTTATGAGGTTTTATTAACTGGTTAGATTAATGTTTGACCACAATTCCACCTGGTGGTAAGCGATGATGTGGTCTTAGATGAAGCACGAAGATCTAGAAGAAACCTATTTACTCTTACCTTAACTAGGTCATATTAATCAGCTTAACCTGAAAATTCTAGGAGTTAAAATGCCAGTGGAACTACTCTTAGAAAATATTTAACGGCAAAGTCACTCATTTTATTAGGGTTCCGTACCTGTCTGTCTGTTCGTCTGTCACCTGGCTGTATCTCATGAACCGTGATATAGACAAGGGTCGATAATTTTTAAAACCAAAAAAAAAATAGTAGGATGAAACCCATTAGAAAAGGAGGGGAATATTATAAAACTGAAAGGAAAAATAATTTACGGGCGATCTGAGGTCGGGAAGGGGATGGGGGTGAGTTTTTAAGGGTAAAAAACGGTTTTTCTCGATTTCCGGCAAAACTTACTTATCGAAAAAAGTCATATAGCAAAGTTGTAGGTAATAATAAATCTTAAACTTTAGTATGTACACTTTTTTCACATAACCTCAAAATATATGTGAAAAATTCAAAAAATCGTTTTTAAAAGTTTTTGGTTATTTTTATATTTAACAAAAAAAAAATTTTTAATGAAATTTGGTGAAAACTTACCTTTTTATGTCCCAAATACGCTGTAATTTATTTGATTAAAAATATTTATTTTGTCACATTATTTTGAATTAATATCGAAAAAGCACCCTAATTTTCAATCGAAAATTCACCCGTCAAAATATCAGCTTTTTTCAAAAAGTTGGTATGTATTCTATTTGTTGAAATTTGTACTTTCCGATGGTGAAAAAAAAATATATGTTACTGTAGTAAATCTTCTCAGAAAATGCAAAAAATCGAAAAAAAAACTCGAATTCCAATTTTTTTTTTAAAAGATAAAAATAAAAAACCAAAAACTTGGTTTTTTGAATTTTTCACATAAATTTTGAGGTTATGTGAAAAAAGTGTATTTACAGAAGTTTTAGATCTTTTTATTACCTACAACTTTGCCATTTGACTTTTTTCGATAGGACTTTTAGTTTTGTCGGAAATCGAGAAAAACCGTTTTTTACCCTTAAAAACTCACCCCCATCCCCATCCCGACCTCAGATCGCCCGTAAATTATTTTTTCTTTCATTTTTATAATATTTCCCTCCTTTTCTAATGGGTTATATCCTACTATTATTATTTTTTTCACTTTTTATTATTTTTAAAGGCTTCTACCCTGGTCTAATAGTTAGACAGTTGAATATTTCACAGATGATGTATTTCGGTTGCCGCTACAAGAACAAATACTAAAAACAGAATAAAATAAATATTTTAGGAGAGCTCCCATACAAATGTGATTTTTTTGCTCGTTTTAGCTCAATATTGATAACGGTAGACGCTTGAAATAATCACAGAATATATAGTGAGATATTCACTTACAAAATAAATAATTAAATTGAAATAAAACAAATATTTAAGGGGGCTCCCATACAACATATGTGATTTTTTTCCGGTTTTATAGATAATGGGTACGGAACCCTTCGTGCGCGATTCCGACTCGCTCTTGGTCGGTATTTATTTGATCTCACAGAGTTCTTACAGAGTGTTTTTATTGGGATTATGTTATATTTATTTAATCGTAAAGTAGTCATACGTATATTTGAGAATAATTGAAAGCAATTCATCAATTATTTTAAAACTTTTATTGCCTAAAATAGAGATATGAGCTGTATTGAATGAGTGAAAATGAAAATGACCCAGAGTATACCCCTCGTATATATCTTTAAAGAGGACATAATATTCAACCGAAAATGGGAATGGATGTCCACTGCTGAATCCATGCCTCCCCCAGGATCCTCCATAGATTCACAACAAGTAACTTTAAAAAAAAAGTATAACAGACTTCAGATAACTGTAAAAACCAAACTACTCTACCAATTTCGATAAAATTTCTATGACATCAATCTAAAAGTATATCCTTTCAAATAAAAACAAATTTTCTAAATCGGTTGATATATAACGGAGTTTTGATTCACAACAAGTAACTTTAAAAAAAAAGTATAACAGACTTCAGATAACTGTAAAAACCAAACTACTCTACCAATTTCGATAAAATTTCTATGACATCAATCTAAAAGTATATCCTTTCAAATAAAAACAAATTTTCTAAATCGGTTGATATATAACGGAGTTTTGAGAACATAACATAATATAAAAATTAAACAAATTTAAGACTTATATAGTTTTCTCATGGATGTCATTTGTTAGAACTGGACCAGATAGAAATGGGATCAAAATCGTGTGGTGATCGAAATTGGTTCACCCAGTCAAAAGTTCTCAAGTAACAAACATTAAAAAAATACAGTTGAATTGTGAACCTCCTCCTTTTTTGAAGTTGGTTAAAAAGCGACCGATCTTGTGCGGCCTGCACCAAACGGCTCCCAGCAACTTTAACCCATAAGGGGTGATTCTTGTGATTTAAATAGATAAAAATGTACTAAAATGTAAATACTTTATTGTGGTGAAAACGTTCAAAACTCTGGTCATTTCTTCAATGAAAACATATAATTAAATATAAATATTGCTGGACATTTTACATCTAGCCCCAAACTAAGCAGAGCTTGTACTATGAGAACCAGATAACTGATAGAACACTTTGTACATTTTTTTTTGTAAATACATACTTATAATACATAGAAAAAAACATCCAGACCCGAAACAAATATATGTAGATCATGCAAAAATGCAAGTTCCGCGGCGGGAATAGAACCCGCTACCTCCTGCGTCTCAGCTGACTATTCACCCACTGCGCCACGGAGGTTGTCATTAAACATCTAGCACTAATTTCTTCATTGAAAAACTACACTTCGAACCACACTCCACAAAAAAATTACGAACACTGAGATATTCCAAAAATATTACACACATTCTGATTTATTCATTTAGATATGTGCAAAACGTCAAAACCATTGCTTAGTGAAAGCCTAAGTCGACGCCTTAGCTAAGTTCTTCAGATAAGCTTAGGCAACTCCGCTATTACTAAGCTGAGATTAACGCATTGTGAAGCCTGGCATACATTATCACGATCACTACTGAGATTACAGGATCAATGGCTATTATGTAAATCAGATCGGTTGTGACAAAGTATTTGAGCTTTTTAGGATATAATATTAAAGTTATAATCATTTATATACTTGATTTGTATTAAATAAATAAAAAAAACGAGTGTGCTTTAAACCACACGACTGAAGTAAAACTTCTTTTTCAAATAATAATTTATAAAGTTGTTCATTTACAAAATTATCCATACGTCTGTAGGTCGATCAGTCTATGTTCATTCTGGACAGACGCAGCACGCACTCGCTTATACGTTTAAAAATATACGAAACGTAACTCTCTCTTTTTCTTCTTCACTAACTTATATCTCCCTCTTGCATTCACCAGTTTATTCTCCAAGTGAAGCGTGCGTAAAGAAGTTTTACTTCAAAAAACAAAGAGTTGTGTAGATATAAGTTTAAGGAAGCTAGAAGAAAGAAGTCCGGCGATGCTCCGCTCCTGAGGCCATGCAGGCGAAGGAATATGTGCATTCCACTTTGTACTCTCTCGCCTCCATGACCTGAGGAACTCAGCTAAATCACCTCAAGATTCTACCGAACACAGAAGACCGTAATTGTGCCAGTGAAATGGCCAGATATTCCGTAATAATTGCATTTTACAACGTTTTATGGTCACCTCCGGAACGGTGTTCGCATTGCGTGTATACAATTTTGAATCTATGCGTGTGCTACGGAGAGAGAATCAGATGTGTAAAATAAACTAATAGGGACTATAATTTTTGACAATAGGGACTATACTCACAAATCATGGTAAATATCCCGGTTTTAGTATAAACAATAGGGACTATTTCAGAGATGTATCTAATGCATATCATATAAATCAAAGTGTTAGTTTTAAGTTTTTTTTACATATGTATGTTAGTTTTTAAGGTATTTTCGATATGGACCGTGTAATCATAGTTTGTATGTACACATTGTTGCCTGATATAAACTTTTTTTATTGCTTATTTAGAATTTTAGGAAACCTTACAGCTAGGTTAAAGAAAAGATATTTGAGTAGATAATAAACGACAGTAAATGCTACTTAGAACGCCAAATAAAAGTTTCAGCAAATAAAATATCCGTTTTTAGGATTCCGTACCGAAAGGGTCAAACGGGGGTCCCGTTAATTACTAAGACTCCGCTGTCTGTCTGTCTGTCTTTCACCAGGTTGTATCTCATGAACCGTGATAGTTAGACAGTTTGAAGCTTTTACAGATTATGTATTTTTGTTGCCGCTATAACAACAATTACTAAAAACAGAATAAAATAAATATTATAAAGGGCACCCATACAACAAACGTGATTTTTGTGCTCGTTTTTGCTCGATATTGATAACGGCACTGCACCACGCTTAAAATGAGATGAGACAGGCGCTTAAAATATTCAAAGAATATTTAGTTATATATTCACTTTAAAAATAAATAATAAAATTAAAATAAAACAAATGTTTAAGGGGGGCTCCCATATAACCAACATGATTTTTTTGCTCGTTTATATAGATAATGGTACGGAACCCTACGTGCGCGAGTCCGACTCGCACTTGGCCGATTATTATTGTTTTTAATATACCTAATATAATAAACATTATATTACTATTACCACGGAAAGGAGAAGCTCGTCCATCTTGACGTAGAAATGCAACTTTACGGGCTGTTGTAAACAGTGATTTTTCTAAGCGCTCGCCACTTCGCTGAACACTTTGTCAATGTAAATCGGTCATTACTCAGGCTGCACAAACATACAAAAATGTATTGGCATGATCCTTGACGGGTTAAGGCTAGGTTCAGATAATTGCGCAGTGACCGAAGTACGTATATAGGGTGTTTGATAATATACGCACAAAAATTAAAGGGGTTATTTTGATGAGCATAATAAATAAATTTTTGATATGTGAAATTTATTTTGTCATGTAAAACAAACACGTTATTAAACTTATGTTGTGCTATTGCATAATGCTTGCCATCTAACCATAGACTGTATTGGTGACGTCTCGAGATTTCTCTTGTCCCTTTCTAACCCAAAACCCGCCGCCACTTCCGAAAGAGATATCAAATCGGCCTTTATTTTTGGACGCCGATTGCAAAAGTAGGCAATAAGTTTTATATCGGATTAATCACCTACGTAGGTTTTCTTCAAAATTTGATAATATAAACAGTAGTTTTTTTCGAGAAGTATTTATGTTTTGAGAAACCGTAACTTGAATATCGTCAGTATATTACCAAACACCTTGTATGTTCTGACCGAGCACGGGTTGTTCCGGAGTCACAGGTATACGCGCGATGTCGGGCGATCATGTTAAGGATTAACTTAAAATAACATCATTCATTTCCTACCCAAAAATCAATGTGCCGGCCAGAAAACAAAAATACTAAGTATTTGTGATGGAGTCTATCTGGTTTTGCATGGAACCATTAAGGCGCAACCAGGTCTATTTTCCATGTCTTCTAGAAAACTGAGTTTGCCACAAAGAGAATATGATTTTCTACGCAAGCATCTGGTTTCTGTGGTTCCGCTGACCATAATCAATTTGCTCTCTGTCCAACGTCACCTTTTTTTGTCTCGTTTTGCGATAAGATCCTACCGAAAAAATCAAAACCCGAAAGGCATGCATATCTATTTAAGGTGTGTTTCTAAAACCAAGAAGCGTACATATCGATTCATTAGCCAAGATGATTTTTTTCTAATTATTGGTAACGCAGTGTTAAACAATAAATCTCAAATCGGGTACCGCCGCGCCCCCCCAATCTACCTTCTCACCGGTAATCACGTGGCGTGCGATTGACCGACGCGCAAGAGCCCGCACCATTGTAGAGCGACCTGCCCGCTTCTCGGTCTTGCACCGGAACATAGATGTCTTAGACAGTCTTCTTTCCATTAATTTTTTTGTAGGTTTTTGGTAATATCAATTTGATTATTTTATAATTATATATATTGATATTTTAGGATCTCTAATAATGTGAAAGACTACACTATACTGATGAGGGTCAGGTATGAATGTACGTTAATAAATACATAGAACATAACTTTCTATAACTAGTGGTTCGCCCGAACTGAGATCTCACGAGTATCTCCCATAGAACTTGTAGAACTTACTGACATACTATAGAATAATTGTGACGTATAAAAGTATTTTCGTTTTCTGGCCGGCATTTAAATCTGTGGATATCTTTTTCAGCGAGCCTCTGAATGATGAATGACGTAGTCTAAAAACTTTATATGCACGTAAACGTGTGATTTGATGTGTGATTTTCGGGCGTAGTCGTACAGTCTTCTGAATCTAGCCTAACTGTACGGTGTTTTGTCTCAATTCATAGCCAGTTTGGTAGCTCAATTGAAAGACAGGATCAACCTTTTAGCTATCGAACTATTTTTAGGTCGGCATTCGATCGACAATACAATTAGATAACGGGTTTTGTCTAAAACTTATGCGATCCATTCGAACGTACGTCAAACTTCTAAGCGTTGTCGATCGGTCGTTGATCTAATATTAAACTATACCGCTCTGTATTAATGCTAGTTTCTACTATTACAGACTAAATTGAAATAAGACCACATGCTTTGAATGGCCACATGCCTTTATTTTATAAAAATAAGAATCATCGAGGTTGTATTTCACTTTAAACCGACTCCAAAAAAAGAAGAGGTTCTCAATTCGACTGTATTTTTTATGATTGTTATCTCAGAACTTTCGACTGGGTGAACCAATTTTGATAATCTTTTTTTATTTGAAAGCTGGTGCTTTTCGTGTGGTCCCATTTTCATTTGGTTCAGTTATGATAATGGCATCCATGAAAAAACCATATAAGTATTAAATTTGTTTAATTTTTATGTTATGTTATGTTTGTTAGCTCAGAACTCCGTTATCTATGAACCTGATATACTATAAGATTGATCCCATGGAAATTCCATTAAAATTGGTAGAGTAGTTTGGTTTTTGCTGTTATCTGAAGTCGGTTATATTTTTGTTAAAAAGTTACTTGTATTATTTATGAATCTATTGAGCCTCATTCTATTTTCAAATTAACTTGCACCCCTAGGAGAGTAAATCTCATTTACGCATCAAGTATCGAGCTAACAATGACCAACTTTCAGAACGTGAATTATAAAAAATAATCTAAATAATTGAATCTAAAATCGAACAACGTCGAATCAAAAAGGCGTTAAACTTCGCAAAAAAAATTATAAGCTTTTTATTAACATACAGTGTATGTTTGTCCGGGTAAAATCTTGCAACTGAATGTAAAAACCGTTCGCCTCAACCGATTGAGCTGAAATTTGGATTACTTATTGTTACGCCGAGGCTGTTACAGAATAAGTAATAGTCAGCTTCTCGAAGTTATACCCACTGTGTCACAGAATAGGTAATACTTGATATGGAATATACCTACATACCACGTTTTTACCTACAGTTACACAGATTAAGAAATAGTAGTTAGTCTAAATACCAACACTTTTCTAGTAACTAGTAGAAACATCGAGAAGGTTCTGGAAATAATGCGCGGTATAAATAGTGCATAGAGACGTCCGCAGGGTGAGTCTTGATTTGGCGATACGTGCGAACATTTTGGTGACTTTTAGTGGTTTATTGTGTAACAGTGGTGTGATTTAGTGTGTTGTGAATCCTTGTGATTAAGATCGTGTATTTATCATTTTAGTGTTGAATAAAACTGTTATTTGGGTAAGATTCATTTTTATTATTTTATCCCGAACCCTCAGCTCGTAACAATATGTAGTTTCGGTGACAATGCAATAATATGGTACCATGGCGGTGGTCTCATGATGGACTCGGATGCTAGACAACGGAACTTCTAAATGGATTATAGTAGGCTACTAGTGTTTGGGCTAATTTGAATCTGCTTGCGGTTCCGATTACGATTTTTTATAAAAGCTTGTTTTGAAAAAGTAATTTTCAACAAAAAACTTATTTTCTATATTAATTGAAAAATAGGTGCTAGTTTGGGTATAGGGGGTATAGATTCTTATTTTTATATTTATATACTCTTAATCATTTACCAAATAAATCAGCTTAAATAACAATGTTAGCCGTTAACTTTGACCTCCACGCTAAGATTCTCTATACTTTTGGCGCAAACTAGGCAAAATATGTTTAACTATAGGCTGCTTTCTTCAACAAGCTATCACGTCGTAGCTCTAACACTTATCATTCAATATCCTCACAAAAAGAAATAATGTCCGAAAGCTGACCGCCTCTGCGCAATTCTGATTCAATTCAGCCGACCCGCGGTTTATAATCCGTAAACTTTCATCTTCCACCGCTATAAAGATCATCTCGTGAAATAGTTCACATGTATGAGCCGATGTCGTAAAGCAGGCTCCAGCATATTCGTTACAAATATAAGGCTGTAGCGGTGATAGATAGTATGGTTTGCTGGATGCACTTCACAAACTTTTTAATAGTCGACCACGGTAAAGCCAAAAGGTAGGGCTATGTTTTATCAGTCTATTTAAGGGTATATATTTTATTTAGATTGTTTCTATTTATTTATCAATTAGAACGGCGATTTCCAATTACATTATTTAATTAATTACAATTATAATTTACATACAAACAATAAAAACAAATAAGATAAAACTACAACTTTCAAAATAAAATAAAATAAAATGTCAAAATAAAATAAAATAAAATGTCAAAATAAAAGAAAATAAAATGTCAAAATAAAATAAAATAAAATGTCAAAATAAAATAAAATAAAATGTCAAAATAAAATAAAATAAAATGTCAAAATAAAATAAAATAAAATGTCAAAATAAAATAAAATAAAATGTCAAAATAAAATAAAATGTCAAAATAAAATAAAATAAAATAAAATGAAATGTCAAAATAAAATAAAATAAAATGTCAAAATAAAATAAAATAAAATGTCAAAATAAAATAAAATAAAATGTCAAAATAAAATAAAATAAAATAAAATGTTAAAATAAAATAAAATAAAATGTCAAAATAAAATAAAATAAAATGTCAAAATAAAATAAAATAAAATGTCAAAATAAAATAAAATGTTACAGTAAAATAATAATAAATGAGAAATCACTCATTTATCCCTCTCACAATAGAGCAGACGAACTGACATTAGATCCATCCATTCGTCCACAAATATGTCACAGTCTGGGACAACCTAATGTATTCGATTGAGGGCGTCGAGAGCGTGAGCCAGCGGCGATTGATGGTGTCCTACAGTGCGACAAGGTTGTAAAGCGAGGAGCCTGGGACTTCTACCGCGAATATAATTATTTGGAAATTATTATATATAATATTATTATTTATTATTTAATAAATAATATATATAATAGTATATATGATAATTATTATATGAAAATGAATAAAAAAAAAATTCTGGATGTCACAAAAAACTCAGCACAGCTCAATTGGGATTGGGCTGGCCACGTCTGTCGCATGCCCGAAGATCTATGGGCAAAGATAATAACTGATTGGGTCCCTAATGCAACTCGCCCACGCGGCAGACCACCACGGAAATGGCGTGACGACTTGGATGTGCATGGCCCACTAAAGCAGGGGACAGAAAACAATGGAAAGAAGGGATGGAGGCCTTTGCCCTACAGTGGGACAACACAGGTTAAAAATAAATGAATAAAAATAATATATTTTGGTATTGACGTATGTATGTTCCACCGTAGCACCTAAATTACTCGTCCGATTTTGATGAATGAGGTGCCAATTGATTTGTTAAAATGGTCCGGGCGATAAAAAGGATATCATCGACGTAGGAATTACGTAGTGGGGTATCAGTTTTTAAAGTTATTGTTTGTTTGCACTATATCATCATCATCACATCTAGTTTATTGATTAGATTTTATTCTAGCTGGTAACTGAACCAATTACAGGCCTATTACAAAATAATATTACACTGACATTTCGTACCATGCCCCTCAATTAGTAAGCTTACTTTATTATTGTAATGACGAAGTAGTTTTGGTGACGTCAGTATAATTCGTTCAGGTTTTGAACGTTTTGGCGTTCCACATTATAGCTCGAATATAGCTTAAAATTATCCTAATAAGTAGGTGAATAGTATTTTTCAAACTTTCGCGATCACTGTACATAATTACTGATTAAAACGTGTATTTATCGCGTATATACCATATTGACTGTTGATTGATTGATTGGTTGACTGGAGTACTTGGAGCTACCGTCGGGAAGTGAGGGTAGTTGCTGCAGCTACCCACACTTTCCGACGGTAGCTCTAAGTACTCCTGTCAACCCGAGACTATGACTGTTGTAACGCAGCCGAAACGTCGGGACAACAAATAAAAAAGGTACATACGCGATAAATACCCGTTTTAATCAATAATTAGGTGAATCGTGTTTATTTTCGCAATGTTTTACACTGAACGTGGTTTAATCACTGAAAGCACTAAATATACAAATACAATACAAATATTTTTATTTTCCAAATCAGAATTAACATGTATGTTGGTACATAATGAGCTCCGCACTAGGTGTAACACCTGTATCGCGGATGCCCTGTATATATTTGTAGAAGTTAAACATATTAAATGCGAGACCAAACCGAATAAGTATAAATTTTGACAATTAAGTGAACAGAGAAACAAAAAACAAATTTAAGTTAGATAAAGATAAAAGCTACGCATTAATATTATAGAATAACAAAACTACTAAGACAAAATATTGGGAACTCGTGCAAGTGATGCATTTGAGTGTGTGAGTGCGAGTGTGTGTTTGGGTTTGTGTGTGTTTGAGAGGGTATACTTGTGCGTGTGGTGAGTGTGTGTGGTTGCGTGAGGGGGGTGGGCGTGCGCAAGTGTATGCGCGTGGCGTTATTGCTAGCTATGTGATTGCGAGCAAGATTGACTCCGTTTCGTCATAGTCGAGTGTGATCAGCCATTTCCTAATCTTTACTTTAGCACTGTATAACGAACAAGATTTAAGATCACACTTAATTAACGCACGTTTATAAATGAAAGGGGATGCATAGTATCGAAATCGCCTCGCAAATCCCGGTTTTATTTTAGGAACTGTGATTCTTTGTCGACGGGCGTTAGAAGATTCGGATGAAGCTATGCACGATTTATGGAACCATAACACTGCTTTTTGTATGTAAAGTTGACGAACTGTTAATATTTCCGTTTCCTGATACAGCGTTATACAATATACAGCATTATTAGCATTATAACAGTAATGTTTAAAAGTTTTGTGGTTCAAATCGAAGTAATCTTGATACAAGCTTAAAACAAAACGCTCCTGAAACACGATGGTTTTCTAAAAGATGGTAGTCGGCACCTTTTTAAAAGAATGCTCTTACGACCTCCATTATGGCATTAAGCTTCTGAAATTGAATGAATTACAATCGCACCTTTCTTTAAATTTGGACCGTGTCCGACCATCCGGTGCCGTTTTAAAAATCCCAACACGGTTTTATTGTTTTTGTATTTTCTTGTAGTAATCGTCACATTTTTATATTATTTTCTTGTAGTTATTGTAATAACTACAAGAAAATACAAAAACTAGTATTTTGAAGATATATTCCCAATTAGGAATACCATAAAATCAATTAATCAATATATTTATTGCGAATATGAGTTAGTAATAGGTGATTAAATAATAGATACAGAAGTTAAGTAAAATTAAGTAACGTCGTTCAAACGGTCGATCCTCGTATGGGCGTATCTAATGTGTACGAGCGTCTATTTTCACTCATACGAAACTTAAAGGGGTATTACACTATGCGTTATTCAGGGGCCCTAACTTTTGTACCATACCCATTAGGGTATTGTTATTAGGCCGATTAATATAAACATTGGTAACCGATAACGTAGGAACGTCGCGTCGGTAGCCATTGGTGGTTACCGACGCGTCTAAACATGAGTAAATTTAACATATTTGTATGGTTCGACAATTCCTTAAATCATATTTAGCCACTAAATACGTTTAGGCATCGTTGCGCGAGTCACCCTATGAATATTTTTTTTGTGTTTTGGGAGACTCGCGAGATTTCAGTTCGGGGCGAAGCACTAGTAAACAAGCAAATTATTCAGTTATTTTATTCATTTCCTACCATATTTTTTTAGGGTTCCGTACCTCAAAAGGAAAAAAGAAACCCTATAGGTTCACTTCGTTGTCCGTCTGTCTGTTTAGATTTAACAAACTAACGTTTTTATTTATTTTTAACCTGTGTTGTCCCACTGCTGGGCAAAGGCCTCCCTCACTTCTTGCCTGTTTTTTCTGTCCCCTGCTGTAAATGGGCCAGTCTGGTAAATGCACATCCAAGTCGTCACGCCATCTCCGTGGTGGTCTGCCGCGTGGGTGTGTTGCGTTAGGGCCCCAATCAGTTGGTTTTACTAACAATATTATCGTTAGTAAAATCTAAAATAATTCGGAAAAGAAAAAATATAGAGTACATGAAGCGTGATTTTTATTTAATTTCAGTTTCATACAAGTAGATAGAAATAAAAAAAAAATAAAAAAGAAATATAAAAAAATGTAAGAGTTGGTTCTAGATAACCGGTGTTCATTATCTAGTATTTGTTATCTAATGAATCCTCAAATTTTTTAAGGCTTTCTATTTTTTTCTCGCATATAAAAGGGATAGACAAGTCGCATGCGACATCATTGATGACGCCGCTCCTCACGATGCTACCACAGTACACTGTACTGAAATAGGGAGCTCGGGTATAGTTATCAGGTCCATTGTTCCACCAGCGGTTGAATCCAGCTTCTGTCAGGGTTTCACCTAAAAGACATATGATAAAATTCAGATAATCGCATAAAACTAGCGTTAATGAGTGAAGTCCTTAGATCATTCCTAAAATAAATATAAAATGACGGACCAACTTGACCTTTCCGTTGATACCAAATTTGAATCTGGTCCGTTATTGTAGGATTATGTTGTACCTAGTATATAATCGGTTGATACTGAAAAATAAAAGAATTAGTGTTATGGATCGATATTGAAAATGATTTTATAAAAAAAGAAATCAAAAACCTAAACTGAATGACAAAATCTTTATACAATTTCTACACGATAATACAATCGAAATTAAATTATATGAACAAAGGAACGCTATAACAGTGGAAAGACACGTCCGCACGCTCAAGTGTCAAGCCGAAAGTGACGCGAGAGTCGGTCACCGCGCGCCACGCCAGCCGCTTGTTCATGCCAGCCAGCGTTACGATTTAATGGTCCTGAGGTAAGAGTAGGATAAAGTGTTATGCTGACTGATTTCTTGACAAAAAACTTGATATTATAATCATGTTTATTCAAGTTAGTATCTTTAGAAAATTAATGTTCTGGGACACCATATTTAACACTACGTTTCATATTTGTGTATTCAACATTTGTAAAACTATTACAGTATAAGTGAAGAATTACACTCACCATGAATAGTCATCCAAGATCCACCTTCCCCCCAGTCGAGAAACCCGATAGAAGCTATATGGGGTTGCTTGGAGAAAATAACTTTATCCGGATTCTTGGAAAATAGTTCTCCCAAAGCGGCTGACTCTTGCTCACTGTTCACGATGGCCAGGTGTGCGCCTTCCGCCATGCAGGTCATGTATGCTCTGGACCAGGTCTGACCGCGACGGTGGAACTTGTAGCAGCTTCCAGTGCTTGGTTCATGGTTGTACTCTGTGATGTTAATATTACTTTTAATAACGGAATACAAATGACGCATTGATAGCAAAAACGCTTGTAACTTAGCATAACTGTGTCAAATTCAAATTTAGAGGACACTGCCTTGTTAAATTATGTTATATTATTGGGTTGAGTTATATATTATTAGTAGGTATCAATCATCAGGCAAGGTTCATCAAAATGAGCCGAAACACAGTTTTGCATTTAGCTCTGCATGTCCTCCTACTAAGCGAAGGCCTCCCCCCATTCTTTACAGACACTCATTTCCTGTTCCAAAATAGTCCAGTTTGATGGGAACTTAACGATCTCGTTCTTGGTCTGCCAGGATATTTTACTTAGAAAACTTTTGTGATTGATTTCAATCATTGTTATAAATACGGGATTTATCACGTACCGTCTTATCGGTGTTTCGACCGACAATGTTTCGGTTCAATTCGTGAACCTTCATCGGGGTGAGTGCAATCCGCTCCTTCGCTCTGTGTGAGGAGAGACGTTGTTCGGAACGGATCACACTCACCCTGATAAAGATTCACGAATTGAACCTAAACATTGACGCTTGCATGAAAAGATAGCTCTCGTCGATATGGCTATCTATTGTATTACCTTTTACGTTTTATTTTAGTTTTTTTTTTTCGAATGGACTTATCTCGCTGTTGGCCTCTGAGGCCGTTGCAGCTTAACCGAGCTTTTGGCGAGCGCAGAAGGCGCTCAGCCCTATAATTTTATTTTTGATGAGGCAACTAGCGCAAGGGCACCACTTAGGTACGAACCTCGGCTTGGGCTGTTGCCGGGACGGGGATAGGAGAGAAACGCCCGGGTACGTGCTTGTACCTCGTGTAGGCGGCGACAAAGGGACTCGTCGACCTCGCCGGCGAGGTCGGTGTATTTGTGGAGTGTTTGCTCTGTCTAATGTGGATGACTCACCCGCATTAGCGGAAGTGATTTCGTCATCCGGGTCTCCGAGAACGTGTCTCGGACGACGGAGGGTAATTTTATTTTAGTGTTATATTGTTTCTGTGTGGTAATTACAATAAAAAGTTATCTTATCGTATCTATATGTACGAGTATAAGCAGTCCTAAGCACTAGAGAGACTGCATTTTTCACCCAGCCAGTGATGTTAGAGAGAGAGAGAGATAATTCTTTATTGTTACACCAATTTATAATAACTTAACCTAGAAAACTTAATAACTAATACATGGTGGTACAATGGCGACCTTTCCGCTCAAAGCGATCTCTTCCAGGCAACCTTTGGATGGATTGGATTGAAAAGACATGTGAGGTGGTGTAGATGCATGATAGATGTAAATGCCTCATACCTGGATCAGTAGTGCCACAGCCACTCATCACCAGTGGCACTAGTTTCTTATAGCAGACGTAGGGGAAGACGTCAGTGCATCTCACATCTTGCATGGTACCTTTACTTGTGATGGACATCGCGAGGCATTCCTCAGAATTTTCGAAGTTATCAGGCTGTCCTGCCGCCCAGGTTATGGGCAAACGGGCTAGTGGTAAACCTGGAATCAGAAAATACGTTGTAAAATACTTTAAACTGAGAATACGCTGAAATGTGTGTGGGTGACGTGGGTGTACATAATTTTATCATATTTCTTTCTTTATATATTTTAAATTATTAAAATTCACTCCTGGAATAAATATTGAATCTCTTATAACAATACTCCTGAAATAAGCTAAAGATGACATAATTATAGTAATAGGGTAGAATCTACTCTATTAAATGGTCTACCCAGTAGTCCATTGATCCAATGGTACGTCATTCAGTCATTAATCAAGACCAAAAAATTACTGTAATAGAGACGCTGCCTGTACTTGACAGTGGAGGCTGTGTTATAATGATAATACAAAAGAATGGTCAGATATAAACATTTAATTAATAACTAGTGGACCCGCCGAACTTCGTACCGCCTTCACACGCATATAACGAGGGCTGTCAATATACGTCACCCTGGTAGTATTGTCAATTGTTGTCCCTGGCCATCATTATGTATGAGAAAATGAATGACTTCCACAAATAATTCAATATCAAAATTAGCTACCCACGTTCCACCCGTTCTCGAGTTTTAGCGAGACTAACGAACAGCAATGCATTTATATATATACCTATATAGACAATATCTCGGCATAACTCCGACCGAAGCATCTGTTTCAAATGAATTCATTTTTGTTACAGCCTCTGTGACGATATCTTCAGCACGCATTCTGTTAATTCTATGTCAAACGTCATAAGGTTAAAATATAAAAGCGCTAAGGTTAGATTATAAAGTGGTTAAGTATTCTTAAATTTTCTAAATGTGTGCCCGATTTTCTTTTTTTTCATAACAATGTTCTCATGACAATAAGACATACAACAAAAAAAGAGTTAGCGAAATCGGTCCAGCCGTTCACGCGTGATGGCGTGACCAAGGGAAATAGGGGTTCATTTCTATATTTATAGATAGATTTGTCAAACTATACGTCACATTATGTTACAATATTTATTATATAAATAATTCATTGTGAAATTGATAGTAAAATAAAATAAATTTAAATTAATTCATCTCACGCCTTAATACTCTTCAAATTCGAGGACACTGTAGAAGGTCCTCTCGACAAGCCAGTTTTTTTTTAATTTTAACGTAAAATTAATAAGAGTTTGCGCATCCTTCACCTTGTCTGGCAGTGCGTTGTATACGCGAAGATCCATCACGTGTGATAAGTAGTCTTGCATGCACGTCCAGATAAGTCAGTTTATTGCTTACCTTCTACCGAAGCATAGTCGCCTTTAGAAAATATTGCGTGCACGCCTGTGAATATGGTATAAACTGAAGACTGTTGCGAGACGTGATCTATCACAGCGTTCTTTAGTTCGTAGGTCAAAGGAGATGCTAGAATTGCCCCTGTGAATATTCAAGGTAATGTTTAAATCAAAACTGAAAACGAATAGATAAAAAAACTCTCGGCGTTGATCTATATATTATACTTTTGTGTGAAAGTATTAAATAAATGAAAGTTACAGTGTTAGCCAAATATTGAGAATAACTAACTGCTGAAGTGCCTAGCCGTCTTTTCAGCTATTTCAGCACTAATCTGCAAGAAGACATGGTCAATGCGTGCAGAACTAAGCTGCGTGTTTCCTGTCGTTGATTTCTATCACCTTCTTGAGACCGTCTTATATATTATTTTCAACCAGAAAAATCTGTTGGTTTTGACACGACTGGAATTTTAACCCTCAACCTGCAGATCGAAAGTCGTTGTACATGCCAATAAGCAAACAATGCCAGTTATTTTGTCTTGTTGCCTACTGATATGTACACCAACTTTCTATCTGAAAGTTATCTTGCCTTGTTTGCCTACTTGGGATGTACTGTACACCAACTTTCAATGTGCAGGCTGAGGATTCAAATGGCCATTTGTCAAAACCAATGAAATCTATATAGATAGAACCTAGTAAAACTGATATTACCCTCAGTATGGCACCTTAGCTGCGCATCTCCCCAAGTCGCCGGCACGATATGTAACTTCAGCCATCCCTCTGCCAGTGGACTGAACGTGTAGTCAAATCTAAACTTAATACCTAAGGAAAAAGATAACACCTTATAGATGATGTGTAGGCCTAATCACAGATTGCATTTTAGTACTTGGCAGTTACGGTTAGCATGCGAGTGATGCCTCTAGTATTATGTATATTATGTATTTGTGTTTCTGAGTGTATTTTATGTATATCTATCATTTATTGCTGTACCCATTTTCACAAGGAACAAATGAAATGAAATTACCAATGATCATAGGCTACGGAAAGTTCTCAAATGGAGGCCACGGATCGGCAAGCGCAGCGTAGGACGTCCACCTACAAGCTGGGCAGACGACTTGGTTAGAACCGCAGGTCGGCGTTGGATGCAGGCCGCTTCCAACCGCAGTTCCTGGAGATCAATGAGGGAGGCCTTTGTCCAGCAGTGGACGTCCTACGGCTGATATGATGATGATGATAGGCTGCGGTAACTGCTTACCATCATGTGGGCCGTATGCTTTTTTGCCACTTCAGTGGTATAAAAATACAGGAGTTATGACTGCATCTAGTTCTATCCACCGATGAAACCGTTCAGTTGATTCTATAGGCTCCCGAAATAGTAAAAAATAGAAACCTTAGAAACAAGTTTATTAGGCTAGGTCGGAAAACCTAGTCCATGCCATTAAAATCTAGCGGTAGGTAGTTACATAAGTGTGGTTGAGTGAAATGGATTTCTTATGAGTTTGAAATTGAACACCACAGATCAGTTTCTAACTGGATTTTAAGAAAAGTTTTACTACAAATTTGTTTAATTAATTAATTAATTAATTTAATTTACCTCTAGAAGCGGTTATACATAGCACCAACAAAATCAAGATAGTTTTACAATTCATTTTGTATTTTCACAATATCACCACAGACACTACCGGCTTTATCGAAAACAAAATTCGTATGGAAGTAAAAACGCAACAATTTATGTTTATTGTTGGCTAAAATTACCAAGAAATTGGCAAGCTTTGACAATTTATGTTATTATAAAGTGTATTTATAGAAAACTAGCTGACCCGCCTGCTGCTTTGCACAAGTGATTTGTCAATAAAAACATTACCCTCTATCTGTGCAGTCAGGTATAAAGTAGCCCGATCCCGGTCATAATCTATCTGTACGACAAATTTCATCGAAATCGGTTCTGCCGATTAATTATGAAAACCTAACAGAGACACAGACTTACTTTCGAATTTATAATATTGGTATAGATGATCACCCACGTGCAAAAAGATGGTAAGTATAGGCCGAAGAGCGTGTATGCCTCAAAGTTGATGGAGGCAGGGCAGTCCTGGGCAGTGCATCGTAGAGCACGTTACGTGACCTAGGAGGCAATAGTTTGTTATAGACGATGGTTACCATTTCACATCAGGTGGGCCGGGCCATGTGCTTGTTTCATCATCAGATGGTATAAAAAAACCGGCAAAGTGCGAGTCGGACTCGCGCGTGTAGGGTTACGTATTATTATCTGTAAAAACGGCCAAAAAAATCACGTTTGTTGTATGGGAACCCCCCTTAAATATTTGTTTTATTTTAATTTAATTATTTATTTTAACCTGTTGTCGTTATCAATATCGAGCTAAAACAAGCTAAAAAATTACGTTTTTTGATTGGGAGCCCCCAGTAAATATTTATTTTATTCTGTTTATAGTATTTGTTGCTATAGCGGCTACAGAAATACATCATCTGTAAAAATTTCAACTGTCTAACAACTATCACGGTTCATTTGATACAGCCTGGTGACAGACGGACAGACAGACAGCGGAGTCTTAGTAATAGGGTCCCGTTTGACCCTTTGGGTATGGAACCCTAAAAAGAGAAACTCAAGACAAAAAGACCCATAGCCTTATTACGTAAGCCAATAGCTGTTGCACTAAATTCATTGAGCCCTATACGCAATAGAAGCTCGTGCCTTAGTAAAACTACTAAATTAAACATATATAACACCTTAGTACGTCCCTGTTTAACTTACGCCTGTCCAGTTTGGAGCAGTACCTGTCCAACCAAAATAAATAAACTTCAAGTTGTCCAAAACAATGCTTTAAAATACGCCTATAACACTCCTTTTTGTACTAATCTGCGAACACTACATAAAACAGTAGATTTTACTACTTTACACCAATTTATTTACAAATTATCTAGAAAATTTTATTTACACAGTAATACACGCAGCAAAAATAATCATATTCAAAATATCTGTAATACTCGCTAGAAAAAGTTACTTTACATCGACAAGAACACCGGCTACACATTGTGTCGCCTTTTCGTAGAAGGAGAGGTTAGCTTATACTGGAAATGTATAGCTTTATGTGTAGCCGTGTGTACAATCGATACAAATTACCCCATCAATTGTTTCTCGAGTGCGATGAATAGACGCGTGCAGTGGCCCAAGCAGGCGCACGCGCACGCCTCGGCGGATGCGCGCGCTGTTTACGACCTTATTATCTCGGGATATAGGCCGACAGCAGTGTGCGCAACGCGCGCTGGAGCAGCACGGGCTTGCTTGGGCGACTGTCCCTTTTATGTTGAACAGTAGGCTAATTGTTTCTGTTGGTGGCTTTAATTTGCCGGTATATTGGTCGTTCGCTCGCAAATATGTAGTTGTTTGTATACCCGCAAGTACTATTTTAGCAAAAATATTTAATTTTACCGCCTAGGCTCCGGCCTTTCAAACCCATATAAACATCTGGATGTTTAGTGTAATGCTCATCAAAGCTTAAATGTTTTCAAATGTTCATACTTAAAAAAATAAAACAACATGTATCGTAACACGAAGTAAGTACCTGCTATAGGTTACATTTTATTTGTATAAGTTTTGAGAAGCGTTTTAGCTTAATTAACGTTATTATCATATGTTTGTTCATTCTAGGATTAAATTCACATTGGAATTGTACTAGTTAAGCTGTTATTATCTAAAAAAGAAAATTGAAAGTTGAATTGAATAGATGTTGCTGTCGCTGGGCAGGCCTACCTTTACACACGTGTGATACGTACTGTAGGTGTGCAAGGGCCTGCCTGACCAGCAACAGCATTTGGCTTATGTATTAAAGCTATCGACTTTTAGATCTCCAAATCAAATATATGGTATGGTCAAATTTGCGTTGTATGTGTGTATGGATGTATTTTTGTTTTACTTAGAAACTCTACACACTTGTGGTTTGAGGCGGTGCGGTTACCGCGGCTGTCATCTTCGCTTTACACCTAGGCCTAAAGTCCCGAGTCAGTTGTCTGCCCGCCTCGCGCTACGGCGAGCATTGCTTAATTTCAATAAAACGTCTAATGATTCCTATAATTATGCATATCAGTCACTTAAAATTCAATAGCGCTGCATAAATCAGCCATATTTTGCCGAAGTAATTCCACTTTAGAGGTTATAATAACGCTTATTTGCATTTAAAGCATGGGCCGGGTAAATACGCAAATTTGCCCAGAACTGTGCACCAATTTTAATAAATTTCGGGTTTTTTCTTGTAGATTGCGATGATCCAGAGGGTTCGTACGCATTTTTAGCACCTACGCAAAAAGGGGATATATACGCGTGCTTCCGCTTTTGCGTCGCTCGGTGTTAACCTTGGTTGAAAGTCAGGATGAAATCATAAAACATTATCAAAATTATTATGCTTACTTTTTAGTTCGTTTTGAAGTTGAGTTTTTGTTATTAAAATAATATGTTTTTTTTCGCGTACATGATTGATCTAGCGCGTAGATATTGATATTTATTATTTTTAGTAGATATTGATTTGCACGTAGCAAATAGATTCGTTAAAAAAATGGAAGGTTAAAAAGCTGAATATCTATAAGTAACTAGTGGACCTGGTAGAATTGTCAATTGTTGTCCCCGGCCATGATAATGTATGAGAAAATGAATGACTTCCACAAATAATTCAATATCAAAATTAACCAAATCACTCCACCCGTTCTCGAGTTTTAGCGAGACTAACGAACAGCAATTCATTTTAATATACAGAGATTTTTTTTTAACTGTAACAGTACAGCAGCACCCATAACCAAAGGAGATAGAGGTGCAGTTTCTTTTAAAACATCAGCTCGTTTTCAAAGAAAAACATTTTGGCATTAAATTTTTTTAGTCAAGTGTGAGTAGCGCCTTAAAATGAAACAAGTTGGTAAAACTTTTTTTTGATGCCGATCGATGCAACCCTTTGTAAGGATCATTTTATAGTATCGGATAAAAAAAAATCTGAACCGCGGAAATTAGTCAAATTTGATAAAAAGTATTCTCATACAACAGTACAAACAATATTCCTTCTACAAACATTTTATTATATTCTAATTGCACATTAAAGAAGTAATAATACTGTAGCGATAAAGAAGTTTAGGAACTCCATGAGCAATTCAAAAACATTTCGTATTTCAGAACAATTTTGAATTTCGAACATGCTTCTTGCACCTGTCGGACTTTTATATCAGTCATTGCATCATCTTATTTGTCCTATCATGGCATTGTCAAATACGCAAAAAGTAGACTTAATTGAAGCAGTAGTATGCTAAAACCTTCTTTCGCCTAATAGTCATAAGATATATAAGAAGTTTTAGAGATGCATATTATTTTTAAATTGTTTTTTAACTTCCTTCATTTTGATACCTCAATCAATAGGTTTTGATTTAGCTTCACTGAAAAGCTTCATTGCTTTGGTTCGCTGTTCTTCATGCATGTTATTAAAATTTCATGTAACCTATCTCTATGCCTATGATTTGTATTTTCTCTCAAAGATGTTTAATATCTTTAGCATTAGTGTGATGGAGATGGACTTTAAACGGTCTGTCTCAGATATCTTTTTCAGTTCTTGATAGTATATACCTCGTTATAAAAAAATGTATGTAAAATTGACCCTACTGCCTTCTATAAAGGTTTAGAACGGATTCAACTACACTTGAATCCAACTGATAAAAGACTTTATTTTATGATACAATGCCACATTCCAAAACATCAAGTGATACTAAAACTTGATTCAATAGCTATAAAAAAGCATCAAAAATATTTTTATCATCAATGTTTTTTATCGGAAAATAAAAATCACAACTTCGAAAAATGTGCCCATATTTTTACTGAAAGCTTTCGTCTATTAAGAAAAGCCTTTTACATGGTAATTCTGGAAAACATTTTTTACCATTATACTACTTGTTTTGTTATGTTCGACATTAAATGAAAACACGTGTAGGCCTTATGGTCAGTGTTATTGTAAAATAGGTTTTTTTTCAAATTCATTACCATAGAAAATTTCAAAAAAAAGAACATACTTAATATCACGTCCTACAATATCAATGAAACTGCTTGTATAAAATAGATAAACTAAACACATGTACATTTATCATGTAAGTAACCTACCTGTTAAACTGACTAAGCGGCACCGTCGCGAAAGAGCCGCTGATTTACGTTAAATAATGTTTATCAAATGTGTATATGGAAATGTATCGATTACTGGATAAGTATTCAATCTACCGGTATTAAACCCACCTTTGAAATCAGTTAATATGATTCCGGATGTGTGTTTTAAATTAATGTCGTACCTAACAAAACACGTTGCATAATGGTAAAATGTCCCTAATCCAGACCCACAATCTGTAGATTTTACCAGCCGTTTTTAAGCGGCAATCTTAATAGATACCTAAACGATGGAAAACAATCATATTTAGTTAAAGATTGTCCTGTCCAGTCCTTTCACTGAAGATTATAAATCCTTGAGACCTGAGTCTAGCCTAAGGCGAAGTTAGTTATTAACTTGGAAAGTAGTTCAGCCCTCATTAATATGCTCGGTCATACCGCTCTGACATTGTCATTGAGATTTAATCTGTTTTGAATTAAATTTGATTGGGACTTACCCTGACTAGCACTATACCACAGAGCATCCATAGAGATAATAAAACAAATACCATATTATTGTGGATTTAAAGTAATGAGTCTACAATAAATAAAAAAAAGCTTTGCATAATAGTTTAACATATCATTAGTTTACTGAGACATTTTTATAAAGTAGGAGTCGTTTAAAAGAACAGCTAAGTAAGTGGCTCCCTATTGGTCATCGCCGGAATGCACAAATTCTATCACTTCTTCATAACATTCTCTTTAATCACACTTCACCTTCATATCAAAAGGAGCGTTTCGAGTTTCAGTATCAGGCACACTCTCGAAACCTTCGTTCTTCCGAAGCTCTACAGCTTCGAACTCCCGTCCATAGTTCACAATTTTATGGTGATTCCCTTCACAGTTCAAGCTGTGCGACTGTGGAACGCCTTACCTTTGTCCATAAGGTCGTCCAAATCTCTTCCTATTTTCAAAGTCATGGTATACAACCATTTTATATCGTTGTCGCCATATGTAGTGTAGTTTATTTATATATTATTTGTATGTATTTAAGTTTATGTTTATTGGTTTAATCAATAGGTATATTTTATTTTATGGGTTCTGTTTATGTACTTGTTTATGTTATAGGTACTCTTCAGTTTACACCACCGTCTTTGAGTTTTGTTTATCCTATCCATCCAAAGGTGGTCTGGAAGATATCGCTTAGACCTTTAAGACCGATAAGACCGCCCATTGTACCGTTATTTATTGTTAATTTCCTTTGTTACTGTATTGTATTTTTGTTTGAATGAATGAATGAATGAAAATTATTTACTATACGTTACAAGCTAGATACAACAGATATAAAGAAATAAATAAATTTAAGTTAAATGCTTATCGCTTAACAAAGCGATCTCTTTCAGACAACCTTTGGATGGAGAGGATCATTGCTTAATGAAAGATTGGCCGAGGTTTGTTTGTTTGGTGTGCAATAAAGAGTATTTCATTCATTCATTAATTCTATGTCAAGAGTACCTACCCTAATACTGGAATTCATCGTTATAGTGGACAATTCAGGCGCTGCGGAATGAATTCAACATTTATGCATTTCATAGACAGAAGTAACCCCCAATTCGACAGATGTCAAGGACTGATTGCTAGATGACCAAAATTTCCTAAACCATAGAGACCTCTACCTATGTACCTGCTATGAAGTTTTTTGGTGGTGTTAGTAAATGGTGGTATTTATTACTAGTTGTACTGTGACAACAGTAGACCTCGCATCGCGCGAAAATTAACGAATAAAGTACGATTTTCCATCGAATGAAAGGTGCTAGAATTTTCCAATATGCTTAGGTAGGTACCTATGTAGACTATTGTGCAAAATATTGGTGTAAGTTTTAGCGATTACTCGCGTTGTCTCGGTCCTAGGAGGTCTAATCTGGTGTCTACGGGTTCGTCTCGTAAAGGCGGAGAGGACTGCGTAGTTTGCGTAAAATTAAAATCCGTCCATATATAACGTTACAGCAAACTTCCCTTCTTTTCTCCCCTCCATTCTCCCCTTTTGGATTTTTTTTTCGCATCATCTTGTGTAGAATTAAGTCTTTAGTATGCTTCTCGAATTTGATTGAAATCCGTCTATAAGTAACGCTACAGCAAACATTCTCCTTTTCCCCCGATTCAAAAATTGCGATCGTCTAAACTAATATTAAGTCAAGAAAATTGTTGCAATTTTTCTCAAAATCGGTTGAAAAATGTGACCTGCAGTCGAGAATAGACAGACGGACAAAATCATTTTTTGGGCAATCTCGAAACTGATACGCTTCGCTCGCTCGGTCAATTAAATGAACGTAGAACAATAATTTAAGACTTTTGTATAAGTCGAATCCATAATTTTCAAAACTAATATCTAGAATATGGACAAATAAACAAATTCAAAATTTTTCAAAACTTCGAAAAGAAAACTACTATCATCATGGGTCTTCAACACTTCGACCATTTTTTTTTTGGGAAGTGTGGGTAAGGGTCGGACTTTCATGCTTAACCCTGGCTTCAACGTCAGAGACGACTATCTCTGAGTCACGGGGTGCCATCCTGGCTTGCAGTTTGGCCTCTCAGATGTTACGTGGCCGATGTCTTGGCTAACGTTGGTCCTCTTGTGGTATACGCTATGGAGAGGATGGTGAGTTCACGCGGTAATGGACGCCAGGGAGTTCGAATGTCAGTTGGCCGTGCGTGTAGCGGAGCGATGGCGTTGAGGTGAGCGTGGCGGCAATAGTCGGCGCGATCGTACATACGGCGCGCTAACATTACCGAAAACAACTAGAAAATAGCTCTAAAACTTCGACTGTAAACCAGTAATGTCAATGTTACATAAAGTGACACTGGGAGTGAATGATCTTAGATAACATAAACATTATTTGTGTGAAACTGTTCGGGTAGAGGATTCTCCAGTTATTTTTATGAAATAGAAAGATGATTGATTCAATATTCAGCCCCCAGGTGAATGATGAATGATGGATTTTGGGCAACTGTTCACCCCCTGACTATGAATTCCAGTGTAAGAGTCTTGTCACACGGACGATTTGATATTGTTTTAGAAGTTGCTCTCAGTGAGTTTCGCGATACCGCAATACCGATAACATTCTTTTAAATGTGACAGTACAAGTTTTTATAAGCCTATGCTATTTAACCTAAACCCTATTTATATAACCTCAGGCATCAGTCTCTCACAAAATAAGTTTTAAAATTACTAAGATCTCATTAATATTGCATCATCATCATTTAGAGACATAAGACGCAAATAAACCAAGACCGGTCAAGTACGAGGGTTCCGAACGTAGATAAGTTTATTTATGTTAATTAAGCAGCGCCATCTAGTTATGTGACCGGTAAACCAAGAAAACGTTTGAGACAGATAATCTAAAAACCTATGCTTGATAGCGACTTCGTTATAATTTACCTGTAATTTTTGCATATACATATATCTATCAATACTATTAATTTTAGAGTTTCTGAGAGAATCAGCTATATATGACAGACGGACGGACGGCAAAGTCACACGATAAGTGTACGGATTTTACCATTTTGGCCCGGAACCCAAAAAAGGCAAATAATATCTGTTGGTTACATACTACATGAACATAATATCATTTACTTTTTGTTCAGACAGAAAGGGTATGTAGGTACCAGGGATATTGCACATATTCGCAACCACATCCGCAAATGCGCAACCTCCGCATCGGTTTAGACATTGCATCCGCATCCGCAATAATCGATGCGGTTGCAGATGCAGCGCAGGTCGTTACAAGAAATAAATTGGGTGGGGCTCGTACCGCGGGATGTGCTGATTGACCAATAGGAGTGAAGATTTCGGTGATAAGATCCGACGCATTTATTATTACTTATCATTTTTATCCCGTAAATCAATCATAACGTGTTTACTTGCGCTTATCGTATGAACATTGCAGTTTTTGAGTGTTATTGTGAGTATACAGTGAGTATTATATTTATTATATATATTGCTGAACATTTCACACAGCCCTTTCTAGCCTCAAGCTAAACAGAGCTATGGGAACCAGATAACTGATAGAATACTTACCTATATACATTTTTTTTAAATACATATTTATAATATATAGAGAAACAACCAGACCCGGAACAAATATCTGTAGATCATGTAAACATTTGTTCCGCGGCGGGAATCGAACCCGCTACCTCCTGCATCTCAGCCGGCTATACGTCCACTGCGCCACAGAGGTCGTCTTATAGGTCGTCTTCGTCGGAGGAGTATTGTATGTTGATCTAGTTTTCTGCAGATAATAGTTTATGTTTGTTTTATTTCTGCACCAAAACGAAGTATCATCTCAAGATCCGCATCCGCATCGGCATCTGCGGATGTTGGCCTTCGAAAATTTGCATCTGCCGCGCGAAAAATATGTATCTGCAACGTCCCTAATTCATACTAATATTATAAATTAGAAAGTTACTCTGTTTATTTGTTTGAAACATTTACGCGACTAAACGACCGATTTCGATGAAATTTGGTATACAGATAGATTAGTACCGGAATTGGGACATAGGCCACTTCAAACATACGCAACTGCACAGGATGTTTCAAAAAATAATCCACGCGTTCTAAGCCGCGAGTGGAATTTTCTAATATATAAACATCTCGTGTCACGGTATTTGTGGTCGCACTCTTCCGAAACGATTTTTTTTGTATATTTGGTAGATATGAGAATAGGTCGTAAAGTCTTTTTCACCCTCCAACCCCCTACCCCTCATTTCTTAATCACGATTTTAGTATTTTTGTATGAACAATATCCATATAATTTAACCGTCGTCGTTTCAAGTTAAGGATTTAGCAGAAATCGTAAAAAAAAACTTAAAGACCATACTCGTAATAAGTACCCCTACATACGTACCAAGATTGCGGCGAACTCCACCTAATTCTACCTCAACTTTAGTTTTAACTGGACGAACTTCTGGAAGTTTATAGGATCCACTGTTGTCTCCCGCTTAAATAAATAAACGAAGCGTTCAATATAAAGTATACATGCAATAGTAAGTGGCTTTCATCATCATTAATAATAATATTTAATATAAATATTGTCCATGTCGTCCCTGCCCCAGTTATGGTTGAGAACTCGGCTCTTGAAGTTGTCGACGCGTATGTATACCTAGGACAAACAGTCCAATTAGGTAGGTCCAACTTCGAGAAAAAGGTCAATCGTCGAATCCAACTCGGATGGGCAGCGTTTGGGAAACTTCGCAACGTCTTTTCGTCCAACATACCTCAGTGCCTTAAGACGAAAGTCTTCAATCAGTGTCTGTTACCAGTGATGACATATGGAACCGAGACGAGGTCCTTCACTATTGACCTTATGAATAAGCTCAGAGTCGCTCAACGAGCTATGGAGAGGGCTATGCTCGGGGTTTCTCTACGGGATCGAATCAGAAATGAGGAGATACGTAGGAGAACTCAAGTTACCGACATAGCCCGACGGATTAGCACGTTGAAGTGGCAATGGGCAGGCCATATAGCGCGCAGAACGGATGGTCGTTGGGGCCGGAAGGTTCTCGAGTGGAGGCCACAGACCGGCAAGCGCAGCGTAGGACGTCCACCTACAAGATGGGCAGACGACTTGGTAAGAACCGCAGGTTAGCGTTGGATGCAGACCGCTTCCAACCGCAGTTCCTGGAGATCAATGAGGGAGGCCTTTGTCCAGCAGTGGACGTCCTACGGCTGATATGATGATGATGATGATGAATATTAATAATTCATACCAATAATCTTATATCAATAATTAATATATCTTTAAATGTAATCCTTAATCTATCATGATTAAGTTAATATAATTGTATATATAAACTATTGTTATGTAACATATACCTACCTTGGTACTTGACCTATAACTTGGTGTTATCAATAAAGATATTGTATGGACCCAGGGTCTCCACCCCAAATGGCTCAAAAACGTAAACTCGAGACTTCCATATTTGCGCCGCTTGAGATCTTCGGCAAAATTTGCCGCCGCACCGGCGCCCCAACTGCTGTACCAGACAGATGAGATGGCGCAAGAGTATCGACGCACGTGGCAACTCACACCAAAGGCCTACCCTTCTCCCAAGGTACAAGAGTCCTACAGTCAAGCCGCTTACCATCGTCACGGATCAGACCGCTCGGTTCGAGAGCGGCTGGAACGTTGACGCTGCAAAAAACCCGGCGTATGATATCATATAGGCTAGCGTGACAGGAAATCCTACCGGCGGCTCTGGAACATGATAAACCATGGTGACCAAGCTGTTCGACTGCCGAACCACACTGGCACTGATGATGGGCGCAGCAACTTCTATCTTAGGTCAATGCCCCTCCTTCGAGTTAACGTACATATTTCTAAGCACCCTGTATTTTTGATAAATGGAAAGACAGGCATGAGGAGAAAGAATGATATCTAAGATCCCTTACCAGTAATTTGTAAACAAACAACATTAAATAAACAACATCAAATGTAGAAGCGAAATTGATGGGTCCCCATCGAGTTACACTAATCGTGTCACAGGGTTATTGCTTGGAATATTTTTTCCCAACGTGTTACACTAATCCCAACAAGTAACGCTATGACATGATTGAGTGTCACACAGTTTTATCACAGTCTTCTGTGCTCATTTTTTACATGGGAGTACTTTTTGCAGTCGTTGAGTACAGAGAACAGCATGTGGGAGGAGGTGGAAGGACCGATGTTGCGCGGTCGGACCCGTTGTCTACCAACAACCTTTATCAGGTATTGACCACAACTAATTAGCACGTAGCACACGTACGTAGTAGATCATAGTTAAGCGAATCTACCGTAACACGTGTTGGTTTGGCTGCGTTTCTCATTACTTTTGCGATTAGCGAATTGTGATGGATTTTCAATGGAAGGAAAGAAAGAAACTACATATATTTGTGACGGAACAAAACACACACAGCACAATATGATTTTACGTTTCCGTAAAATCCAGTACATTCAAAGGTTGTCGGGAAGATATCGCTTTTAGCGATAAGACCACCAATTGTACTATCGCGTTTCTAGTTTTAAGTGTTTTAAGCATGATTTGGTAATTAAAGTGCATTTCTATTCTATTCTCTATTCTATGTAAGGTACACACAAATAAACAATACCTAACAAATATGTGTCTCACAAATATACCTAATCGACGGACATCACAAAAAGGCGTCCAACTCAGCGTTTGTTGTGCTGAGAATGGAGTTTCATTTCTGCACTGTGTTATTTAGGTATGTTAGCAGCCGTGTTGTTTATGTCCCAGTTTCTTCCTTGTTTGACCTGATTTTTTAACTCGATAGCTCAGAATCAGATGCTTAGGATCTCGATTAAAACTTAACTAGTCTTATTTCTTTTCTCATTAGTCTATACATATATCAAAAACACAAGGCCTTAGAATTTTTTGTTCTAGGACATGCTTTGGCCCTCACGGTGTAAAAATGTATTGGTGCACGGCCAGGATTCGAACCTACAATGACCGAATCAGAAGTCGGGGTACAATCAATGTCATCATCATCATCATTGTCAGCCATATAACGTCCACTCTGGAACTTCGGGCGATCGATCTTGTAAGATCTTTATTAGGTCGACTTTTTAGTGGGGTACACTCGAAACCCTTTCTACCCTAATAGCAGATAGGTTTTCCAGTTATGTATACCTCGCCCTCTGCCACTTCAACTCGCTTATCCTCTGAGCTCAGTCGGTAACTAGTTTGTTTACGGATCTCCTCATTTCTGGTTTGATTAAAATATTATTCTATGGAGGCCGAACTATTTCATATTTGCATTATTTGTACAAACATTATTCATTCTGTAAAAGCATCTAATAAGATTTCATTTGAATTGTAAACGATCTCACACAAACATTTCAGTAAGGTTTATAAAAATTCAATAGTTTTGATGAAGCCAAATAAATCTTGTCCATAATTTTGTAAAGACATACTCGTACACCATGATCCACAGTTTCATCCGCGTACATAATTTAACGAAGCATTGCATATTACCGACGACTTTAAAGACAATTTTGACATAGAGATGAATTCGAGGGAACATGTTGATCCGTAGGTTTACACACTGTACTGAAGAGGTTAAATTAACACTCTACAAGGCATGTTTCCAAAGCTTTTACACGGGAAACCTATGGGTCAGCCAAACCAAAAAGCCGCTAAAGACCCTGCGTGTTTAATATATTGTTACGAGCTGAGGGTTCGGGGTTAATTAATGAAAATCAATCTAACCAAAATAACACTTTTATTCAACACTGAAATGATAAATACACGTATAATCTTAATAACAAGGATTCACAACACACTAAATCACACCACTGTTACACAATAAACCACTAAAAGTCACCGAAATGTTCGCACGTATCGCCAAATCAAGACTCACCCTGCGGACGTCTCTACGCACTATTTATACCGCGCATACTTTCCAGAACCTTCTTGACGTTTCCACTAGTAACTAGAAAAGTGTAGGTATTTCAACAGACTACTATTCCTTATTCTGTGCAACTGTAGGTAAAAACGTGGTATGTAGGTATATTCCAAACCACAAGTATTACCTATTCTGTGACACAGTAGGTATAACTTCTAGAAGTCACTTTTACTATTACTTATTCTGTAACAGCCTCGGCGTAGCAATATTAATATTTTAAGGATGATGTTTAGGACTTTTTCGCTTCTGCAGTGCATCAGGGATGTTTGCAGAATATCAAACGGATGGTTTCGAAGCTTTCCTACCCAAGAAAACTGCATCCCTGATTCACAGAGTGCGGGGCAGTCAAAACAGCATCCTGAAAACCATATCGGACAGAGTTACTTCTCCGATATGGAATGCTTCGTGGAGTGATCAAACCGACTTAGGTAGGTCACTCTCAGTGCGAAGATCTATTGTCCTTTTGTTTAGTGTTGTATTTTAATTATATTATATTTTTTTTCCTATTGTGTGTGTACTAATCTAGTCTTTAAGTAACTAACTAACATGTATTCTTCCTCAACATCTCTCTATTAGCCACCATCCCCGTTGTCACTTCCTTTCTACCCATATCATTCTTCACACAGTCCATCCATCTCTTCTTCGGCCTTCCGCTACTTCTATATCCACCCCACTCTCATATCTAACACTCTTTTAGTCACATGATTTTCTTCCCTACGCATGACATGCCCATACCACGCTAGCATCTTACTCCTCAATTTTTCTATCACTATAGTACTGAACCGAGATTAACAATAGGAAAATTGATGACGGAACTATAGTAAAATTGTTAGTTGAAGTATATTGTTCGCCTAACTATTATTTCAGGGTTCGTTATGTCAAGGCTGTAGTTGCTATTGTTTGAACTGAGCGTAACTGAAAACTATTAACTATTGACGATTTATTTCAGCAGAAAATAGGATGATAAAAGTTTTTTCTATTTTCATTCATTTTTTTATTTATACTGAGTTTTGCGCATTTCAGAATGCTACCATTTGTAATTTTTATTCTTCCGTAGCTCAAAAAGAAAATGGAACCCATATAGGATCGCTTTGTTGTCCGTCTGTCCGTATGTCAAGAGCCTTTTTCTCAATAACTCGAGGAGGTATAGAGTTCAAATTGAGTTATGTAGTATGTCTCATTGCTTGTAATAAGGTGTACAATAAAGAATTTTCGTTCATTTTGACGACCTCCGTGGCGCAGTGGGCAAATAGCCGGCTGAGACGCATGAGGTAGCGGATTCGACTCCCGCTTGTCTGAAAGATGAATGTTTGAAAGATCTACAGATATTTGTTCCGGGTCTGGATGTTTTATATGTATTATAAGTAAGAGAGCTGAAATTCGGAAGCAGAGAGACGAGACGCTACAGCGTTTGAATTTGACACTCAAGGCCGTCTCTGACTGGGGCGATGGCAATCTCGTCAAATTCAACGCTTTAAAAACGCAAGCATGTCTCTTCTCGGCGAAAAAGTGTCAGTTTTCCTAAGTTCACATTTTCCGAGATGTACCGTTATCTGTAAAAGGTCACCTCGAGCTCCCAGGGGTTTCGCTCACGCCTACTCTCAACTTTAGCTCATACATCGAGTCTAAGGCTAAAATAGCTGCCATGAAGCTGGGCATCCTCAACAAGGTCAGGAGATACTTCACACCAGGACAGCTTCTTAGTCTTTACAAAGCTCAAGTCCGGTCTGGTATGGAGTACTGCTGCCACCTTTGGGATGGTTCGGCTAGATAGGGCTGTGTGAAATGTCCAGCAATATTTATTTTTTTATTTATAAAGTAATATTTCCCTAAAAGGCGTAGAAAAACATGGCTACGGAAAATAATACAAATTATTTTCATACAACAATCCGACTGTGTTGGGTCTCAGTAGTCATCAAAGGGATATTATGATAATAAAACCATTTTCTTTTATCACCATCCTCATACATTAATTTAGTAAATTAGTCTTCGAGGAATAATAACTTGGACAAATAGCAGATTAAACAAATTGCCGTCATCAGCTGTCATCTACACTAAATAATAACAGCTTATGTTAAGGTCTGCAAAAGCATCGTCAAATTGTAAATAATAATGAGATAAAAATAATATATTTTTAATTGTCAGTTAATCTATATTTTTTTATACGTTTAGGCTTGCGTTTGACCAGGATCTCGCCTGATAGTAAGCAATGATGCAGTCTACGATGGTACACGCTTGCCTAGAAGAGACCTATTCACTCGCGACTTAAAGATACCCAGGCTGTAGCTATCAGGAAACACAGACTCTGGCAAGGCGTTCCACTCTTTGGCGGTGCGTATAATAAAGGTCGAAGAGAACCGCTTTGTGTGAATGGGAGGTATTTCTACAACATAGCGGTGGCGCACCGCAGAGCGTCTGGTTGTCCGTTGATAGAATGGAGATGGTGGGATCAGGTTGAAAAGTTCCGCAGCACACTCCCCGAAATGTACTCGATAAAAAACCGAG
Organism: Philereme vetulata; assembly: GCA_918857605.2. Taxonomy (NCBI): domain Eukaryota; kingdom Metazoa; phylum Arthropoda; class Insecta; order Lepidoptera; family Geometridae; genus Philereme; species Philereme vetulata. Next base: position 4,531,832 of record OU975420.1, read on the forward strand.
AGGCTAGCAACCTTTCGTGGATGCCTTGCATCAACTAGCTCATCGTTGCCTATGAATCTATAAAATTCGTCATATTCAAATATTGTTTTATCAGCCTTCGTCCAATTTATAATAACTAATATATTTTCTTAATTAATTTATTTATTTTCTTTTGTGTGTGCCATGCAAGTAAATGTCTCTGTGTCTAGTCTATATTTATTTCCTTGCCTCTGCGAGATAGGTAACAAATCCGTTTGCAATCACGGTGAAATACTAGTAGTAGGCTGCAGTGCAATACCACGTAGTCACGTCTTAGGACGTGACGTAGACGTAGATTATCGCGCCCGCAGCTTTATCTCCAGCGTCAAATACACAAATACATATTAAGTAGAACTCATCAGTTTTTTCTAAACTTAGTCATTATCATATCATAACAAATAACCAACTAATTTGACCTACAGTAACATTAAAATTACAGGTAATGTTCATGTAATGTGGTTACCTTTTTTTTTTTGAGTAAAATTGCAGTTATTCTGGATTTCAGACTTTTGCCTATATTTGTGTCACTTATGCTAAACGCATAGCAAATTACAGCACTGTGGGGTTACTGGTGTACCCTGTGAGTTTTGTCAAAGTTCCTTTTTTGATATGGCTAATAACGCGAAATCTATAACAACTTTACTAAAAATAAAAACGGAGTCTAAATAAATAAATAATAATCACAATCTCCAAATGTATGTACGTATGTTTGTTTGTCGGAAGATAACTTTCGAAGTGTTGATCCGATTGTGAAATTTCATATGTAGGTAGGTAGGGATGGCACATGACTAAATGAGTTATGAATGAGTCTCAAGAGGAGTTAAAAAAAATGAGGCTATTAGGTCAACAGGGATGTCTAATGAACGGTCTTCAATCAACACCGAGGGTATGTCATAAACCCCGTATTTATAATAATGGCCTTCATTAGTACATTTCGAATCCGTTTTTATTATTAGTTTAATCTTTGTAGTTTTTGAGTTATTAGCTGTAATTTATTAGCATTTATGTAATTTATAAAAACGGAACTTTGACGAAATTTACAGGGTGTACCAGTGACCCCACAGTGCTGATAGCTTTAGTGATACAAATATAGGAAAAAGTCTGAAATCCAGAATAGCTGCAATTTTCACCCCAAAAAGATTACCCAAAATACATGAACTCCCGTTACATGTAATTTGAATGAAACTGTAGGTCGAGTTATTTGGATATGTATTTCGTGGCACAAATATATATATATATATATTTTTTTTTTACCACATACATACGCTGCGGCAAGTCATACAGAAGACCGAAGAGTATAACTTGCCGCTATGTCTCGCGTTTGTGGACTATGAGAAAGCCTTCGATTCGATCGAAACATGGGCAGTGCTTGAGTCTCTCCAACGATGCCGTATTGACTATCGGTACATCGAAGTGTTGAAGTGTTTGTATAAAAACGCCACTATGTCAGTCCAAGTACACGAACAGAGCTCGAAGGCGATTCCCTTAAAAAGAGGCGTAAGACAGGGAGATGTCATCTCTCCGAAACTGTTTACGACCGCATTGGAAGATGCCTTCACGCTTCTGGAATGGAAAGGACTGGGCATCAATATTAACGGCGAATACATCACTCACCTTCGGTTTGCCGACGATATTGTGGTCATGGCAAAGTCGATGGAAGAGCTCAGCACGATGCTCGAAGGCCTCAATCGAGTCTCCCAACGGGTAGGACTTAAAATGAACATGGACAAGACGAAAATCATGTCGAATGTCCATGTCGTCCCTGCCCCAGTTATGGTTGAGAACTCGGCTCTTGAAGTTGTCGACGCGTATGTATACCTAGGACAAACAGTCCAATTAGGTAGGTCCAACTTCGAGAAAGAGGTCAATCGTCGAATCCAACTCGGATGGGCAGCGTTTGGGAAACTTCGCAACGTCTTTTCGTCCAACATACCTCAGTGCCTTAAGACGAAAGTCTACATTCAGTGTGTGTTACCAGTGATGACATATGGAACCGAGACGTGGTCCTTCACTATTGGCCTTATGAATAAGCTCAGAGTCGCTCAACGAGCTATGGAGAGGGCTATGCTCGGGGTTTCTCTACGGGATCGAATCAGAAATGAGGAGATACGTAGGAGAACTCAAGTCACCGACATAGCCCGACGGATTAGCACGTTGAAATGGCAATGGGCAGGCCATATAGCGCGCAGAACAGATGGCCGATGGGGCCGAAAGGTTCTCGAGTGGAGGCCACGGACCGGCAAGCGCAGCGTAGGACGTCCACCCACAAGATGGGCAGACGACTTGGTAAGAACCGCAGGTCGGCGTTGGATGCAGGCCGCTTCCAACCGCAGTTCCTGGAGATCAATGAGGGAGGCCTTTGTCCAGCAGTGGACGTCCTACTGCTGATATGATGATGATGATGATATTTATTTAATTTTATTTAGTCCAACAATAGTGAGACATTCATCTTAGCATACGCGTCAATCTTAGCAAACATTAAAACTGTCGTTACATGGAAATTTCCCAAACAAGAGAGTCACGGAGAGAGTGTCACGGCGAAATAACGACCCCAATTTATTTCAGGGTTCCGCCGTGAAATAACTAATGATCCACGCATACCTATAGAAGTGAATCTCATAGAAAATATTTTTTTCTCTTCCTGCTTTATTCGCTAAAGATGTAAATTAGAGCAATGTGAAAGAGAATTCTTTTAGCATTCATTTCATCTTTGTACCTTTGAAGTCTTCCGTGTCGCAGTGGGTGGATAGCTGTTGTAAACTCGCTGTTACCACTTGTAGACACTATAAAGTTAGTAAATCGTTTAAAGGGCAAGATGTTTGCAAACTCGCAAGTGATGTACAAAAATTGACAATTAACAAATTAAAAATGTATTTAAAGAAAATCTTTAGAAAAAATAGATGATAGAGAAGCTTGGGATTGAAATTGCCCCAACTCGTTCAAAATGTTACAATTTAGACGTAATTTATTTTCTGTATTGTTATGTATAAAAAGGATCATTAAAAAACAACCAGCCTTATTTCTTGCCTTTCTTTCCTGGCTTGGTCGCGAAGGAACAGGAAGTAAAATTGACGTTTCAAAGACATACTTGTGATTTTAATGATTTTTTTTTATTATTATTAATTATTATTTATTATTAATTTATTTATTTTTTTTATTTTGAATTTGCGGGTTGCTACGCAAGAGGTTGCGGGTTCTATTCCCGCCGCGGAACAAATGTTTGCAGTGTCTACTGATATTTAGCACAGGACTGTCATTTCTGAAGAGTTTGGCATTCCATTAAAAAAATTATCGACTAAGGGTAATTTTTCAATCCTCAGATAAACAATCAGATAGCATTTATTCGACGAATAGCAATATTCTTGGTTTTTCAATGGTCAGGTAGTAGTTAACTTGAAGGGCCGGATAGGGTTTTATCTCCCCGATAAGTATGACGTTTAAGGTTATGTTTGACAGTTTCGTTGATTTTATTTTGTGTATTTCGACGTACGTGGATTTGTAACGATTACGTAGGATCGGCGTCGGTTTTCTTATTTTCAATTACTGACCGAAATTTCAATACTCAATCGTTTATTGTATTTTACAATGTAATAATAGGTGGTAATTAATAGGTACATGTTCATTATGGACCCTGTTGGGCACAACAATATCATGGAGAGAGTAGGACGTCATTGTTCTTGTTACGTTATATTTATTTTAGAAACGATAACACTCAAATCTAGTGGCAAAGTAGATAGTAGGAATTTATCATTAAAATATTCGTCAATTGTATAGTAAGTTTTTTTAGTTAGTAAGTATTGGTATTTGGTCACTAGTTCTGTCAGTAAAACTACTTCCGAATCACTGAAATTTGTGGCACGTTTCTTAGTTTGTTCCATTTTAGTGTTATTTATTTACAAAACACAAATCCAAAATAAATCGTAATTTAATACGGTATGAACTATAAGTAAACAAGCGACAACAGTTTATGTTTTGTATTACAATCAACCTACCTAGGACAAACAGTCCAATTAGGTAGGTCCAACTTCGAGAAAGAGGTCAATCGTCGAATCCAACTCGGATGGGCAGCGTTTGGGAAACTTCGCAACGTCTTTTCGTCCAACATACCTCAGTGCCTTAAGACGAAAGTCTTCAATCAGTGTGTGTTACCAGTGATGACATATGGAACCGAGACGTGGTCCTTCACTATTGGCCTTATGAATAAGCTCAGAGTCGCTCAACGAGCTATGGAGAGGGCTATGCTCGGGGTTTCTCTACGGGATCGAATCAGAAATGAGGAGATACGTAAGAGAACTCAAGTCACCGACATAGCCCGACGGATTAGCACGTTGAAGTGGCAATGGGCAGGCCATATATCGCGCAGAACAGATGGCCGATGGGGCCGAAAGGTTCTCGAGTGGAGGCCACGGACCGGCAAGCGCAGCGTAGGACGTCCACCCACAAGATGGGCAGACGACTTGATAAGAACCGCAGGTCGGCGTTGGATGCAGGCCGCTTCCAACCGCAGTTCGTGGAGATCAATGAGGGAGGCCTTTGTCCAGCAGTGGACGTCCTACGGCTGATATGATGATGATGATGATGATTACAATCAATGTCAAATACAGTAAAAGACATTTATTTAGTACAACAGTACAGTACATACAAAATAAAACAGAAGGTAATAAAATAATATAAAAGATTGAAATAGACATTAAAAATAACATTATGAAAATCGTAGGTACCTACCTATACAAACGCAGAAAGGCATAAAAACAACAGAATTAAAAACGGTCGTTATAGGCAGGTACCTAACAAGAGCTACATAAATACGTGGCCGCTAAAAGGTTCCGTACTGTGTGGTGTCCCAAAAAGGATCAGTCTCAGCTTTGTATTGGTCCACGCTTACGCACTAAGTGCAGAACAACGCTGGTTTTCAGACTGAGACTGTTATAGTGACCTCACGACCAGAGGGAGACACCGAAGAAACATGAAAAACAGGCATTAGTAGAATACATACATATAAAGTAACTACGTATAAATAATTTGAATAAAATAAAATAAATAAATAAAGGACAGAATTAAGGAAGGAACGATTAAGAAAAGTACAGAGAGAGACCAATCAAAAACCGGTTGACGACCATCTATGAGGAGTATAGAGCAGAATACAAACTCACCAACCAGTTGTGCTGCTATTCTTCTCTAACACGTTGAATACAGTAACCGTGCACATCGCTTGCACACAGGTAGTGTGAAGTTGGCTAGCATAAACCACTGATAGTGATTCTCTAGATAATAGATGATTGAAAAATAGAAAATATTTATGCACCTGATAAACAAACAGATAATTTTACAGGCTAGACAGCTATTCGACGACATAACTGAGGATCGAAAAATCGACCCTAAGTCCACTACTCCTAGAGTTTAATACTGGAATACAGATCTAAAAAAACACGTCCCATAGATAAATATATAAAAGACAATATAAAAACGAAGAGTTTCGCTTCTAAGTAGGTTTTATTATTATTCCACCATGGTGTTCCGTAAGAACACTCATATGTCAAAAGTTTTCCTTGTCAAGTGTTCATTTGTTACTAAAACAATTTGCATGAAACATTGTCAACCTTAAACAAGGCACGTTGAGAAGCTGGTTTGGACGTTCCGAAATAAGGGCTCACTTATTGAGCATTGCGCGTCGCGCGTCAAGCAAAAGTAAGGCGTAGAGCAGAGCTTTTGCATGAACGCTCTCATGCATGGGCATAATTATGTTCAAAATGACAGCGTGACGTGCCACAGGCCGCGTCTCTACAGACAAGCCCTAATACAGCTATCTGTCATTGCGCATATCTGTGTCACTTCATAGTTGTTTACACTGAATTGGATGAGCCAAATGTTATACAACTACCCGCACTTAACTTTTATTCTGTACTAACTTTTGTATCACTTTTAACTTTGTTATTAGTAGGATTGGCCCAACAAATTTATAAACTAATATTTTTAAGTTTCTCTATAAGTGATTTGTAATTCTTTGAGAAAATAAATATCTTAAACCTTATCATACCATGATGTTCATTACAAGCTCTTTTACCAGAGTATGGCAAAGCCAAAAGGAAGGAAATATGTTTTTGGCAGTCTATGTATGTATGTACATTTACCAGTGGTTAGCCACGAACTGAGATTCGCGAGTCTCCCAAAAAACAATAAGAAATATTATTCTTAGGGCGACTTGAGCAATGATGCCTAAACGTATTTAGTGGTTAAATATGATTTAATCAGTTAACAAATCATACAAATACGTATAATTTAAACATGTTTAGTGGTTAATACGTTTAGGGATCATTATGCAAGTCAGCCTTAATCATTGACTAATAAAATAGTGCCCCGAAATAAACAACCAAAGTACTTGACCTACAGTTACATTCAAATTACAAGTAACGGGAGTTCATGTTAAATGGTAAATTGGTAGAAATTGCATTTATTCTGGATTTAAGTTTTTCCCTATATTTGTGTCACTAACGCTACATGAATACCAAATCAGCACTGTGGGGTCACTGGTGTACCCTGTGAATTTCGCCAAAGTTCCGTTTTTATTATGGCTAATAACCTAACGCCTACAAGGATTAAACTAAAAATAAAAACGACGTCGAAATATACTAATGAAGATCTTTCATTAGCTTCCCATTTGACCTAATGGTCTCATTTTTATTTTTTTGTTACCCCTCTTTAACCCCAATATTTCAACAACCCCCGCACATTTTTAGCTCATTTAGTCACACCAATATTGTGCCATCCATCACTATATATCCAACTTCATGATGAGTGGATCAACACTTCGAAAGTTATCCTCGGACAAACAAACATACATACATACAATCCCGATTCATCCGAGTTAAATTGGAGATATCGCTTCGCTCGATCAATTAATATGTATGTATGTATGTTTGTATATATCTATCTTTCACCATAGTGACTAAACTACTGTTACGAGCTGAGGGTTCGGGATAAAATAATTAAAATGAATCTAACAAAAATAACACTTTTATTCAACATTGAAATGATAAATACACGATCTTAATCACAAGGATCCACAACACACTAAATCACCCCACTGTTACACATTAAACCACTAAAAGTCACCGAAATGTTCGCCAAATCAAGACTCACTCTGCGGACGTCTCTACGCACTATTTATACCGCGCATTATTTCCAGAACCTTCTCGACGTTTCCACTAGTAACTAGAAAAGTGTAGGTATTTCGACCGGTTATTATTTCTTATTCTGTGCAACTGTAGGTAAAAACATAGCATGTAGGTATATTCCATACCAAGTATTTATTACCTATTCTGTGACACAGTAAGTATAACTCCGAGATGCCGACTTAAATTTTACTATTACTTATTCTGTAACAGCCTCGGCGTAACACTACTTATCCGATTTTGAAGAATGTAGTGTCAATCGAGTCGTTATTATAGTCTTGGTGATATAGGCTACATTTTAACCCTACTACGGTAAAGCCAAAAGAATAGGTTGTTTTTAACAGTTTAAGGAATAAATATATTGTTCGTATCCTGTGATAGCACATATAATTACATATATGGCAAGATATGCATCGATTAAATTTGGCGGTGGTTAGAAGGAGCTTTTTTCATATAACGCGATTATTTAAAAATCGTTTGAACACTAAGAGTTCAGCTAACATTTTATCTATGGTCCAACTGTAATCCCGTCTGTCGAGACGAAGTCTAGACTTGGGTTAAATCTTTAAGATAAATGCATTTTCATGTTAAACACGAACGTCACTTGAACCGGTATTTATATCTTAAAAGTGCGCAGATCTGTGTGGTTTGTATGATCATTTCATGTTCATAGATCTTCGTTTGACCACAATCTCACCTGATAGTAAGCGATGATGTGATCTAAGATGAAGCACAAAAATCTAGAAGAATCTTATTTACTTGTACCTTAATGAGGCCTACCTAGGACAAACTGTCCAATTAGGTAAGTCCAAATTTGACAAAGAGTTCGCAAGAAGAATCCAACTCGGCTGGGCAGCGTTCGGGAAACTTCGCGATATCTTCTCGTCCAAAATTGCCCAGAGCCTGAAGACTAAAGTCTTCAACCAGTGTGTGTTGCCAGTGATGACCTATGGCACTGAAACGGGGTCCTTTACTCATGGCCTCATGACCAAGCTCAAGGTCGCTCAACGAGCTATGGAGAGGGCTATGCTCGGGGTTTCTTTGCGTGACAAAATCCGCAATGAGGAAATCCGCAGAAGAACTAAAGTTGCCGACATAGCTCTCAAAATTACTAAGTTGAAGTGGCAATAGGCAGGCCACATCGCTCGTAGAACCGATAACCGTTGGGGAAGAAAGGTTCTCGAGTGGAGACCACGGACTGGAAGACGCAGCGTAGGCCAGCCCCCCACAAGGTGGACCGACGATCTAGTAAAAATCGCGGGGAGCCGTTGGGCTCAAACGGCTACCAACCGCTTGTTGTGGCGATCTAAGGGGGAGGCCTATGTTCAGCAGTGGACGTCTGCCGGCTGATGATGATGCTACTGATGATGAATGAGGCCCGGATTGTATTATTTAGGAAAAAACAGACGACGGTAAAGTGTTCCATACCTTAGCTGTATGCACTACTACTAGCTTACGCCAGCGGCTTCGCACGCATTGTTTGTCAACAAAAAGTAGCCTATGTTTGATCATAATTCATCAACACACCAAATTTAATCGAAATCGGTTCAGCCATTACGACGTGATTGAGTAACAAACACGCAAACTTTCATGTTTATAATTAGCTTCCGCCAGCGGCTTCGCACGCGTGGTTTGTCAACAAAAAGTAGCCTATGTGTTAATTTAGGTTATAATCTACGTACACACCAAATTTCACCGAAATCGGTTTAGCCGTTACGACGTGAAAATGTAACAAACATCCACACATACATCCATACGAACTTTCGCGTTTATAATATTAGTGGGATATTATTGTGATGTTGTTGTATGGTTGATGATGATGTATTTTCTTTTTTTCTCTCTCTTTCTACGCGCTCATTTCAACTAATTGTCACAAAACCGGAATTAATCCTTAGATTATTATGAACGCTTCCTATTTATTTATTCCTTCGGACCTTATTAATATCCAATTTGGGTAATGGAACTCAATAATGCTGACATTAATGATTCTGCGGTAAATATTCTACGAAATGAGCATTTATTGTTGGGCTGTTTGTGTCCCATCGGCCTTGGTATTTAGTTAAATACGATTTGAGTACGACTTTCGGAAAAAAACAAAACAGAGGTGTTAACTACACACATTACAATCAAATAAAGTTCTGCGTGACGACCTCCGTGGCACAGTGGGCGAATAACCGACTGAAACGCAGGCAGTTGCGGATTCGATTCTCGCTGCGGGACAAATGTTTGCATGGTCTACAGATATTTGTTCCGGGTTTGGGTATTTTTCTATACATTTTTAGTAAGTATTTAAAAAAATGTAGATAAGTATTCTATCAGTTATCTGGTTCCCATAGTACAGTTTTTGCTTATTTTGGGGCTAGATGGCGCTCTGTGAAATGTCCAGCATTATTATTATTGTATACAAGATTCTGCCCGCGGCTTCGCACGCGTGGTTTGCCAATAAAAAGTAGCCTATGTGTTAATCCAGGTTATGCTCTACGTACATACCAAATTTCATCGCAATCGGTTTAGCCGTTCCGGCGTGAAAGAGTAAAAAACATCCATACATACGAACTTTCGCGTTTATAATATTAGAAGGATGTTTTGTTCTCCGTGGTGCAGTGGGCGAATAGCTGGCTGAGACGAAGGAGGTAGCGGGTTCGATTCCCGCTGCGGGACAAATGTTTGCATGGTATATATATATATATATATACTTATATATGTTCCGAGTTTGGGTATTTTTTTATATATTTTTAGTATGTATTTAAAAAAATTAAGATAAGTAAGATAAGATGAAGTAAGTAATAAGATAAGATATCGGGTATCTGGTAGTACAGGCTTATTTTGGGGCTAGATGGCGCTCTGTGAAATGTCTAGCATTATTATTTTTGTGTACGTTTTGATCTAGTCAACTCGGCGGTAGAGTCAGTATATAGCTGAAGTGCATTCATTGTGAATCATTGGATACACCACGTTAGTTAATCCACATAAAATTTCATCAGCTGCGTCAGCTAGTCTATTCTAAAAAGAGGAAAATGTATGTTTCTAACGAATAAACTCAAAAACTACAGGTTCGATTTCAAAAATTATTCTACCATTAGAATGCAACATTCACCCTGAGTAACATAAGCTACTTTTTACCTAACTGCGCAGAAGGAGGGTAATGTTTTTATTGAAAAACTACGCGTGCGAAGCTGCGGATTGCTCAGCTTGTAATAATATTATAAAGAGGAAAGATTTGTATTTTTGTGTGTATGTTTGTAATGTCAAAAACTACTAATCCGATTTCAAAAAATCTTTCACCATTTGAAAGCTACATTCACCCTGAGTAACATAGGCTACTTTTTACCTAACTGCGCAAATGAGGGTAATGTTTTTATTAAAAAACTATGCGTGCGAAGCTGCGGATTGGTCAGCTAGTATTTACAATTTTACCTTCAGCCAACATTTACACTCATTATTGTCTATACTGATTGCTCCGAAATATTTTTTTACAAGCTTTTTATTAACTTGCAATGTATGTATGTTTGTCCGGCTGGAATCTTGCAACTGAATTTTAAACCCGTTGCTCTCAACCGATTAAGCTGCAATTTGGAATACTTAAGTAACTTCGGTGACAATGCAATAATATGGTACCATGGAGGTTGCCTCACGATGGAGACGGATGCTAGACAACGGAACTTTTGAATGGATTATAGTAGTGTTTGGGTTCATTTGAATCTGCTTGTGGTTCCGTTTATGAATTTTATAAAAGCTTGTTTTGAAAAAGTAATTTGTTAACAAAAAGCGTATTAACTTTATCGATCTTCGTTAGACCACAATCTCACCTGATGGTAAGCGATGCTGTGGTCTAAGATGAAGCACGAAGATCTAGAAGAAACATATTTACCTTAAAGGATTTTGCCAGGATTGTATTCTTTACGAAAAACAGACGACGGTAAAGTAACTTAGCTATAAGCATCAAGAAAGTAGAACCAAAACGGTGTGTGCGAATTGGTGGTATTTGATGGAAAGTAGATGGCGGGATCAGAAAAGAACAATTTTTTTGCGTTTTTTGTTTAATACAAATACGGTGTGTTAGCGATGTTATAGTCCAGTTATTTCCCCTCGTGCAATATGCACGTACAAACTATTATATCAACCACAGATAAGTCTTTATAGATTACTAGCTTCCGCTCATGGCTTCGCACGCGTCGTTTGTCAGTAAAAGTAGTATATGTTATTTTTTCCTGTTTGTTTACCTATTTTCTTCATGGTTCTTTCTGTAGTTTTTTGTGTGTGAAATGAATATATTCTTTTTTTAAACTAACTTATGTCACAATCAAGTTTTTAATCTATACACCAAATTTTATCAAATTCGTTCAAGACGTCCAGTCGTGATAACGTAACAGTCACATAGACAAAGCGAGAGCGTTACTTTCGAATTTATAATTGTTTTTTTTTTGATATCACAATCACTGGCAAATATTGATGATTTTTTAGGAAATAAATGTTCTACAGAAGCTCCAGATAAAAACAAACAAATCTACCAATTATAATGTTTAATTTGGGAAGACGCCAAAAGTGAAACTATGCACTCATGCAGTTTCGAAGAAATAGACATTGAATTTATTTTAAGGATAATAATTTGTAGGTATTTCCTACCTACTGTCAAATTAATATATATTATCATCATCATATCAGCCGTAGGACGTCCACTGCTGGACAAAAGCCTCCCTCATTGATCTCCAGGAACTGCGGTTGGAAGCGGCCTGCATCCAACGCCGACCTGCGGTTCTTACCAAGTCGTCTGCCCATCTTGTGGGTGGACGTCCTACGCTGCGCTTGCCGGTCCGTGGCCTCCACTCGAGAACCTTTCGGCCCCATCGGCCATCTGTTCTGCGCGCTATATGGCCTGCCCATTGCCACTTCAACGTGCTAATCCGTCGGGCTATGTCGGTGACTTGAGTTCTCCTACGTATCTCCTCATTTCTGATTCGATCCCGTAGAGAAACCCCGAGCATAGCCCTCTCCATAGCTCGTTGAGCGACTCTGAGCTTATTCATAAGGCCAATAGTGAAGGACCACGTCTCGGTTCCATATGTCATCACTGGTAACACACACTGATTGAAGACTTTCGTCTTAAGGCACTGAGGTATGTAGAACGAAAAGACGTTGCGAAGTTTCCCAAACGCTGCCCATCCGAGTTGGATTCGACGATTGACCTCTTTCTCGAAGTTGGACCTACCTAATTGGACTGTTTGTCCTAGGTATACATACGCGTCGACAACTTCAAGAGCCAAGTTCTCAACCATAACTGGGGCAGGGACGACATGGACATTCGACATGATTTTCGTCTTGTCCATGTTCATTTTAAGTCCTACCCGTTGGGAGACTCGATTGAGGCCTTCGAGCATCGTGCTGAGCTCTTCCATCGACTTTGCCATGACCACAATATCGTATAATATATATATAGTGTGAAAATATAAGAAATTTATTAAATTTTCATCGATCAAAATATGAGCATGAAAACACCTACGTCATACTTTCAGCCTACGCCACAAATTTGTAGAAGTACTAAGTCGGTTTCTTATTTTTATTTTTTTTAATCATGATTGACCACAATATCGCCTGATGGTAAGTTATGTGATTTAAAATGAAGCACGAATATCTAGAAGTCACCTATTCACTCTTACCTTAAATACGCCCGGATTGTACTCTTTTATACATATATTCAATTAATAATATTGGGAAATTATATCTAATCTAACAACATTCTCGTGAGTTAGAACAGCGCCATCTAGTGAATGGCGATAGAACTACGACGTCAACTTGTTATAAAAATGTAACAAGGAAGGTTGGGAATTTAATTTCATCGTAGACCGCTAGAGTTTCTTCGCTTATCGTTAGTTCTCGTACCTCGATTTTCGTAATTTTCTTATACTTTTAGTCAGGTTCCAATTGCATGATGATAAATAGAAGTAGCATTTCCTCTTAAAAGTGGGTTACTAACCACTCGACCTGTTTCCCAACCGCCCCGAATTAGATTACCAAATAGTTACTACGCCGCCAGTACATTTAAAGCCAATGGTAGGAAAGCTTATTTAATTGTTAAATATCCATACTAATGCCACTAATATTATAAACACCAAAGTTTGTATGGATGTATGTGTGGATGTTTGTTACTCTTTCACGTCGTAACTGCTGACCCGATTTCCATAAAATTTGGTATGTACGTAGATTACAGCGTTGCCAGATTTTTTTGTCAAGTCGGGATTTTGAAATTTTTTGAGTGAAAAAAACGGGATTCGTTCGTCGAAAGCGGGACTTAGTAAAAAAACCCGTATATAATCAGAAGTATTTAAATATTTATCTTATTTGAGTTTTAAATTACGTTTACGTGAAAGCAAAAATAGCAATAGAAAAACATATTTTAATAAAAATATGACATTTTAAATCAGGTTTACCTTATCGTTGGGTAGTTGAGTATTCTTAGTCTTCTGAATAAAAAAAAATAAGAACGAAAATCAAATGAAAAGTTTGATTTATTAGAAAAATGTGATGTTTCAAACAATATTCAGAGAAGTGAGCGTTACAAATTGTCACTTACACTATGAGAATAATTTATATGAAGTACTATACTAATATTATAAAGAGGAAAGATTTGTTTGTTTATATTGAATAGGCTCCGAAACCACATATTTCACTGTTGGGAAGCTACACTATCCCCGGGTGACATAGGCTACTTTTTACCCAACTGCGCAGAAGGAGGGTAATGTTTTTATTGAAAAACTACGCGTGCGACGCTGCGGATTGGTCAACTAGTATTTAATAAATAAATAAATATTACTGGACATTTCACACAGCGCTATCTAGCCCCAAATTAAGCAGAGCTTTTACTATCCAGCAGAGCTTGACCAGATACCTGATAGAATACTTCTATACTGTTTTTTTTATAAATACATACATACAATGTATAGAAATACACCCAGACCCAGAACAAATATCTGCAGATCATGCAAACATTTGTTCCGCGGCGGGAATCGAACCCGCTACCTCTTGAGTCTCAGCCGGCTATTTGCCCACTGCGCCACGGAGGTCGTCATTTTAATAAATTTATAAATTCAATTTAATTAAAGTCAATTTAATAAATTACCTACTGTAAAGATTTACCTTCTTTTAAAGTTTCCTTTATCTCTTTAATAAAACTTATGAACTCTACACAGGATAGCTCCAGATGGAACTGGGTGTGTACGAGTAATTCTACTTTCTTTAAATTTACATTTTTTGCATCCGACCATTTCTAAGTTGTTATAAAATATTTTATGTTGTTATAAATAAATTTCAGGACTGACCATTGAACTTGGCACTCATTTAGATCTCACTTCTTTTGTTGCTGAAGTCAACAACCAAGGCATACCTATATCATAATATTGAACTTGGCTCTCATTTCACATTTATGTTTTTAATATGTTTATATTATATCTTGGGGCTACATATGCTACTTTTTACCCGACTGCGTAAAAGGAGGGTAATGTTTTTATTGATATACCACGAGTGCGAAACCGCGGGTAAGTCAGCTAGTTGATTCAGTGCGAGGCGAGACGTTATTCGGAGCGGATCGCACTCACCCTGATGAAGGTTCACGAATTGAACCGAAACATTGTCGGTCGAAACACCGATAAGACGGTACGTGATAAATCCCGTATTTATAATAATAGTTGATTCATAATTTTGTTCCTAATTTAAATTAATTTTGTTGTCTTTAGTTGCGCTATTTAATAACAGAGATAGATGCAACAACTTATCTATTAATTACTTAGGTTTGTTTAACGTTAAGTTATTAATAAAAAAATACGTTAGGTAGGTAAGCTCTTTTAAGGCTCGGACTATATTATGTCATCCAGGTCTCCCCGATCCTACAAATCCAGAGCATGTCGCGGTTGCTTCCGGGTAAAAATCGGAGACGGATGGCCTCGGATCGTGTGTAGTCTATGCAGGAAAAAATCAAATGTTTGGTTGTACGACGGATTGGTCAGGGGCCATTAAAAACGGTCCCTGACAAGCCCGGATGGCATATAGTCCGGGCCTAAGAGTCCATTTTTAGGGTTCCGTACCCAAAGGGTCAAACGTAACCCTATTACTAAGACTTCGATGTTTGTCTGTCCGTCTGACACCATGGTTGTATCTCATGAACCGTGGTTCAAATTCAAATTCAAATTATTTATTTGGTTCAAAAACACATAGGAATCAAGAACAAATAGTGAACGTTGACAGCTGCAAAAAGTTAGGAAAAACTGTGTAGCAGAAACTGTGGTAGTTAGACAGTTGAAATTTTTACAGATGATGTATTTCTGTTGCCGCTATAACAACAAATACTAAAAATAGAATAAATTAAATATTTAAGGGCTCCCATACAATAAACGTGATTTTTGTTCGTTTCTGCTCGATATTGATAACGGCAACAGGTAGACGCTTGAATTATTCACAGAATATTTAGTTATATATTCACTTTAAAAAAAAAATTAAATCATAATATAAAAAAATATTTAAGGATGGCTACCATACAACAAACGTGATTTTTTTGCTTTTTTTATAGATAATGGTTCGGAACCCGTCGTGCGCGAGTCCGACTCGCAATTGGCCGGTTTTTATCTATTGGTTTACCCCTGAGAGTTGGTCACTAATTAATTTGATAATTATTGATGGCTTTTATAGTTTTCAAAAGTAACTATACATTACAAACGTAAGTCATCGGGTGATTTTAAAAATACGAAAACCCTCTATGGGTTTAGATGCATTCTAGTCATGTAATGTCTGAAAAAAACTGGACAAGTGCTAGTTTGACTCGCGCATCGAGAATTCCGGATCGAAATGGTAAAAATGGAACGGAACGGAATGGAACGGTGCGACTTTGTCCGTCCGTCGTTCCGATACAATTAATCTACGTAAGTTTTAATCGTTTATTTCAAATCGTGTCGTCGAATAATAATGGGATAAGAGAATCTTAACTTTCGCCGGTACTTTTAAACTGTCGACATTGTTTAATGATGGTTGCTCAAGTGTGGTAGTCTATTTCGTATAAAGTAATTGAGTTTAGTCACTAGTCAGTAGTTTAATTAACCAACTTCTTATCATGAATTTTGTGAAACCAAAGGCTATTACGCAATAAGTTTAAAGAAATACATATTATGACATTCCCTTGTGAATACATTTATGAAAATGTGATGTATGTTCACAAAAATATTAATTTTTTTAAGAAAAATATCGATAATCATAATTTTAATACTAGAAATAACGATAAACTCGCTGTTGCAACTAGTAGACTCCATAAAGTTAGTAAATCGTTTAAAGGGCAAGGTGTACGCTTTTATAACAAACTCCCAAGTGATGTACAAAAATTGACAATTAACACATTTAAAAACGCAATTAAACAATTTTTTTATAAAAAAGCCTACTATAAAATGTCGGATTATTTAGACGATAGAGACGCTTGGGATTGAAATTGCTCCAACTCGTTCAAAATGTTACAATTTAGACGTAATTTATTTCCTGTATTGTCAAAGGATGATTAAAAAAAGAACCAGCCTTGTTTTTTTTGCCTTTCTTTCCTGGCTTGGTGCGAAAAAACATGCAGTAAAGTTGACGTTTCAAAGTGATCCCTGTGATTTTAATGAATAATAGATTTTGACTTTGACTTTATGTTTCTCGTGCATATTTTTTGTGTATGTTTTACTATACATCCGGTTTTGTTATGTACGACATTAATTTAAAACACACATCCGGAATCGTATTAACTGATTTTAGAGGTGGGTTTAATACCGATAGCTTGCATATTTATCCAGTAATCGATACATTTCTAATAAACAATTTTTAACGTAAATTTGTGGCACCCTTTGCGACGATGCCGCTTAGTAAGTTTAACAGGTGAATGATATTTTAGGACTCAATATTAAGGTTCTTTGAAAATGGGTAATGAATTTGATATAACCTATTTTACAACAATACTAGCCATTAGCCCTACCAGTGTTTTCATTTATTGTCATACATAACAAAACACGTGGTATAATACATTGTAGCATTTAACCCTTTTCTTGGCAATAAAAAAATCTTAAATTACTGTTTTTTTTCAAATTATCTCTTTTTATATGAACATAGAATACTGGGAAAAATAATAAAAAAAATCATAAAGTTTTGTTTCTAGAGATACCTTCCGTATTCCGTGAGATACATTGCCATGTTCGTAAGGAATGACCATCTCAGGCGAATGTATCTCACGAGGCACACTGCCAAAAAGAGGTAATAATACAAATGGTATATAAAATAATTATTTTTAATTAATGAGATCACATATTTGTACTTAACAAGACTTTACTGGTGGTGAAAACTATAAAAACAATTGCTGTCGGGTACTAAGCATAATCTGACTCCACACTTAGTACATGACACAGTGGTTTGACCTTTGATACATAGTTTGCACCTGCCTTTTGTCCCAAAAGTCGCGAAATGGCCAAGTTGGTCACTGCGAATTTCTGTAGTTGGCTTTGGAGCAACCGGCGCCTTTATTAGTTTTGATGGGGTTGGGCCCTTCACATTGTCCGTGTGTTTCGTGGTGGTTCTGTGGCGTAATAATAAGTTCAATAAAATATAAAATATAATAAAATATCAATTTTCTTACCTTTTTCGGCGGGATTGCTTTGAGTCGGTTCATCATTTTGATTTTGAATGAAAAACGGTTATGTCAAACTGACATGACATGACGTAAATGCGTTCAGAAACAGTTACTTTCTAAAACAGTAGGAACGTTCGGTTTCAAGTAATAATATTTTTCTTGGTATGATTTTTCAAAGTTGACTGTATCTGACAGTGCACTCCGTCAAGAAAAGGGTTAAACTATTGGGTGGATTCAGATAGAACTAGTACCACGGGACAACTAGTTTTATCTTTTGCGCTGGGCGCGGTTGTTGAAATTCGACCTAGTTCTAACGTTATTTGTGGAGAAACAGGCTTACGGCCCACCTGATGGTAAGCGGTCACCGTCGCCTATTGACACCGGCAACACCCGGGGTATTGTCGATGCGTTCCCTACCCTGTAGAAACCTCTTTACATTTCTCTTGAAGCGTACCATGCATGTCGTATTTTTTTTATTATTTTTTTAGTAAAACTTCTTTACGCACGCTTGACTTGGGAAGTAAGCTGGTGAATGCGTTACGATAAGTGCGAACAGAAGTTGAGAGAGAGATATAAGTTAGTGAAGATAGAAAGAGAGAGAGTTGCGTTTCGTATATTACTGTAGGAGCAAGAGAGAGAGGTGCGCGCGCACATTTTCTTTCTCTCTTCCTCTCATAGCCAGTGCATGCAATATATATTTATATCAGTCAGTAGTTCGTTTGATTATTTTTTTGTAATTTCATTTCGTTTTTTAATAATTTTATAAATTACTTAATATTTTGAAATAGAAGTTTTACTTTAGTCGTGTGGTCTAAAGCACACTGGTTTTTTTCTGTTAATTTTAGCATTTGCCCCTTCTCCATAGTTACTTATGCTAAATCTCCCACTCCTTCGCGCGCATTAAAATTAAAAAGGGATATAAAGTTTTTCCTTCACGTATAATATTTTAAATATATAGAACAAAGTCGGGTTAGTTACACCATTTATAACTCAAGACCGGCGGGACCGATTTAGATAATCTTTGATTTGTTGGAATTGTCTCCGCCCCGAATAGCAGAATAACTATTAAAATATCGGAAAAAATCAGGCAAAAAATATTGTGAAGAAAATTCATTTTCTCATATCCAGCTAAGGCCGATTGACAATTCTACCGGGGTGATGTACATTGGCAGCCCGCGTCATATGCATGTTAAGGCGGTACGAAGTTCGCCGAGCCAACTAGTAAATTAGTTACACCATTTATTACTCAAAAACGACTAGACCGATTAAGATAAAATTTAGTATATAAATAGATTATGGCCTGGATTAAGACAAAGGCTAATTTTTACCCCCACTGCTTGAGTAGGTAATGTTTTTATTGACAAACCACGCGCACAACCCGTTGGCGGGTTAGCTAGTGAATAATAAATGAAATCCTTTGAAAGTTAATTTCTGCAGCTTAAATAATACATTTTTAGTCAACAAAGACCAGAAGAAACTACACATTCCATGACCAGAAGAACATTAAGAAACTCAGAACAAGAGATTTCAAAGTTAAAGACTTCAAAAACTTTTTAACTCCTATTATACAATTTTTATAAAAATCTCAACCCATGAAATTTAATGAGGTGGCCTAAGAATGTACTCACTTCCGATTCGGAGGCTGTGGCTTCGAATCATGTGGCCTTGCATCAATAGATACAGTTACAGACAATGGTGACCACTTATTTTCAGGTGATTGTTCCATCAAAAGGTCGTATAAAAAAGTGGCACTCATACTTATATACAGAGGTGTCGGTAACGGTAACAGTGTCACGAGTTCAATGGTTTTTTTCCCATCTCAAAAAACTCCCAACGCGCCTAAAGAAGTTTTCATTTAAAAAAATATGTGTTTTTTACACTTAAGTACTTTAAAGGCTTTCACGCTAACAAACACGCGCACCCACACATACACATAAGTACACCCAAACACACAAGCAAGCAAATAAAATAGATAAGTTAGTTAGGCTCGAAACTGTGTTATTATTTTTTGTAGTATTAAGTTAGATAGTTAACAGTGTATATTTTTATGTCTGCTACAGCTTTGTTGCTTTCTTCAATGGTATTTATACCATTATTTCAACACAATTTCCGCTTCACAGTCAAACCTTTGTTGTTGATACTCGCAGAGTGGAGGCCTGGTGACCTGTAATACAGGTTCCTATGAACCTACTTCAGGCACCAGTCTCTCACAGTGTTGTTAAAACCACACCAACTTGCCTTTGTAATTAAACTTAAGTAACAAATTGTGAGAGAAAAAAATTATATATATTATTAAACAAAAACGACGAAGGGAAATATCGTGACGAAACCCAAGGCCAAGTTAGACCATAGGCGTCAAACTTATAACAAACCCTTTTTGCGTTGGGGGTTTAAAATAGTCTTAACTCTGTAAAAGACGGAAACTGCTGTGTTGGTCATATAGAAAATAGATCTAGGAATAATAGACAGATGGTACAGTTTCCAGGTATATAGGATATGGCACATCGTAGTGTTCGTATGAGTTGATCTGGGGCAAATGTGTCATGATCTGGAGTACTCTATAATAAGTATACCCTATATTATATAATAGCTTTTGAGGAATTTTAAGATATTTTTAGGGTTCCGTATCCCAAAAGGTAAATAAGGAACCCTTACAAGATCACTCTCTTGTCCGTCTGTACGTGTGTCATTACCGATTTTCTCAGGAACGGGTCGACCTAGCAAATTGAAATTTATACCAGATACTGAGGTCTGTTGTAAGTACCAATTTTCAACTTTTTTATTTGTTTGGAATTTTCTCTTTACTGGTGCTCTACCTACTGTGTTACCTTGCTTTTAACCAAAATTGACAATTCTAGGTCAACTGGAAGTACCCTATAGGTACTGGGAACTACCATTTAGGTTTGGGTCGAAAACCTATGGTAGTTCACGTTGACCTAGAATCACAAAAGTTTGCAAAAAACAAGATCTTACAGCACACATAAAAGAAAAATTCAAAAAAAAAAAGGTTGAAAATCAAAGTGTGTCTCAATACATACATAGTTGACGTCAATTAAGATAGTCCTCTGAGTTGAATGTGCGCTCATACAATTTCGAAGACTAGATTAATCGTCACCAACCTCTAATAAGGTAAATAAATAAAATTGTGCTATAGAACAAAATAAATATTTAAGTGGGGCTCCCATACAACAGACATGATGTTTTTGCCGTTTTTATACATAAAGGTACGGAACCCTTCGTCCCACTCGCACTTGGCCGGTTTAATTTAATTGGATACTTTGGTTTGTATAGGATACCCCACTTCTATTTGTATCACTTTAATTGATAGCAAAATATATAATATCTGATAATTCATACTAAAGAAAATATGACCTACTAGCTGACCCGTCCGCGGCTACGCTTGCGAGTTTTATCAATAAAAACATTACCCTCTTTCTGCCTAGTTGGCTAAAAGTAGTCTATCTCTCAATCCCAGTCATAATCTATCTATATACCGTATTTATTGGACAAAACCTAGTTACAACTAGCATAATAGATGGCGCTGTATGGAGATACACCGGAAAAAAATATATTTAAATGCCAAAATCTCAAAGACCCAATATCAAATAAACAAATTGACGACCTCCGTGGTGCAGTGAGCGAGTAGCCGGCTGAGACGCATGAGGTAACGGGTTCGAATCCCGCTGTGGAGCAAATGTTTGCATGATCTACAGATATTTGTTCCGGGTATGGTTGTTTCTCTATATATTATAAGTAGTAAGTATTCTATCAGTTATCTGGTTCCCATAGTACAAGCTCTGCTTTGTTTAGGGCTAGATAGCACTGTGTGAAATGTCCAGAAATATTTAATTTAAAAAAAATCTCACTGGTAAACAAACACAAATTATGATTGATTTTTTTTAGTTTCAATGTCCTCGGAAAATAATGATAACACTGCAAATGACATTGAAAATTCACTTTCCTTTGTTAATTAGCGTATGACAGAGTAACGCCATCTGTTATCAGTTAAAAAAACAGGACTGGAAAAACATCTCATTATGATCTCATATCCCCAGAAGTATTTCGACTACTCCCGTTATAGTTGTTCCGTGACGGGACTATGGCTGTCCACACACGTCAGACTTTTTGTAGGACAGATAATCGGGCCGATTTTTCCACCGATTCTTATTACCTTATGATTTATGATTTTATTTCTGACCGACTTTTTGTAGGACGTGTGCGTTGCACTATTGCTATCACTGTTCTGTTCTATTTTTCGCCTACAAAAAATCGGTCACCGATTATTGGACGTGAGCGGCCAGCCTTATGGGTATTTTCTTCCCAGAGGTTCAATTGACGGGACTAATGGGAATTATCTTCCCAGAGGTTCCATTAGTTGTCCCGTGACGCTGCCGGTATGTGGAATCCGATGTCGATCGTTTACGATGCTCGAAGCTATTTTCGGCGCAGCAAAGGTCGCGGCGAAGGCTGCTGCTAGATAGACGAACGGATATGGATTGTGTCCGTGTACTTTTCTAAAACAGACTTTAGAAAGATCGGTTAAACAATTTTTTTATTTTATTTATTGAAGATACCAACAGTTTTAATAATACAAAGTGTCTTAAATAGATAGTTAATGAGATTATACAGCCAATTACAGGTCTCTCTCGATAGAGGTAAATTATCACAAAAAAAGATCCTACAACAGAGAATAATTTAAGATTTTGATAACCCTAATGTTAGTTATTAGTGTAATGAATTGCTAAGTGTCAAGTGGTTTACAGTGATACAAAGTTCAGCGTTCCGTGTCAAGCATTACGTTCATAATTTTATTCCGATACGATTGTTTGCTGTTATTAAATATATCTACGAGTACATTCGAGAAGCGCTTATTGTATACAGTATAATTCTATATATTAAAATATTCTTAGCATAGTAAAGTTGAATTGAATAATTAATTTGGTACAATTAAACACTTAGTAGAATCTAAATAGTATTACTAAATATTATTAAATTTTTTGACATTTATATATAGTAATTTTGACCATTTATAATTGTTATTTTTAATACGTTATATGTTTCATTTCTTTTATATTTAATTGTTTTTTGTGCGAAATAATTGAATTACAATAATAATAATAATCTAATCATAATATGTATAGTTTAATCATGTCATTTATAATTTAATTTAATTTTTGTATGTAATTTAATGTGTAATATTTAGTTGTTAACTATGGATCTCTTAGTCCGAAATAAATGAGTTAAAAATTAATAATAATAGTAACAATATAATCATACAAAAAAGCTTGAAACTTAAATAGCTTCAACTCGATCAATAAACAAAACAATTTGAGGTAACATAAAAAGGTTTATCTTCAAAAAACCAGCCAAGTGCGAGTCGGACTCGCGCTCGAAGGATACGGATACCATTATCTATAAAAATGGCAAAAAAAATATTTCTGTTGTATGAGAGCCCCATTTACATACTTATTTTATTCAATAGCACAATGTTATTTATTTACCTTATTTGAGGTTGGTGCCAATTGAGCTACTCTTCTAAATTATATGAGCGCCCATACAACTCAGAGGACTATTTTAATTGGCGTCGACTATGTATGTATGGGGACACCCTTTAATTTTAACTTGCTTATTTTTTGGAATTTTTCCTATAGTCGTGATTCAACGAAAACTACCATATAGGTTTTCGACCTGTATAGTACTTCTGGTTGACCTAGAATGGTCAAGTTTGGTTAAAAGCAAGTTCTTACAGCACAAGTAAAAGGAAAATTCGGAAAAATAATAATAGTTGAAATTTAAGGTAAATTTTGGTGTTCACAAGTTTTCGCGAAAATCTAAATTTGCCCATATCTTTTTATCGTGTTTACTCAGGACCTTGATTTTTATACACCTAATACGGACTATAAACTTCAGTATCTGGTATAAATTTCAACTTGTTAGGTCTACCCGTTCTTGAGAAAATCGGTGGCGACACATGGACAGACAGACGGACAATAGAGTGATCTTATAAGGGCTCCTTATTCTACCTTCGGTACAGAACCCTAAAAAGGTTAAAAATGACGATCCCCCTAGGCCCCCTATAAGTCAAACCTTCTTGTGTAGGTACCGAAAAGCATTCACAATATTATCACATAATACCGTAGTTGTAAGAAGAATTAACAATGCTCAAATTAACGATGTCAAGCACCACAATCTAAATCTATAGGTACTAATATTATAAAGAGGAAGGATTTGCATTTTTATGTGTATGTTTGTAATGAATAAACTCAAAAACTACTATGCTGATTTCAAAAATTTTTTCACCATTGGAAAGCTACATTCACTTTCTGTGACATAAGCTATATTTTTTTGCTAGAAAAGATTAAAGATCCTTACTAAAATTTAAGTAACGTAACCCAAGGTGTAAAAAAGTGCCCTAAAACGTCTTTCGTCTCATGCGCTGCGGAAACTATTGAAGATAGAACAAAAGTATGTTCTACAATATTAAAAAACATATCAATATCTACAAAAAACTTCGTAATATTATAAAGAGGAAAGATTTGTTAGTTTGTTTGTATTGAATAGGCTCCGAAATTACTGGACCGATTTAAAAAATTCTTTTACTGTTGCGCAGAAGGAGGGTAATGTTTTTATTTAAAAACTACGCGTGCGAAGCTGCGGATTGGTCAGCTAGTCTTACATAAATGTAAAGTTTCTCAAAAGGGAGTTATATAACAAGATTTGATGATAAACGCGTTGTTATAAAATTGTTGTGTTTTTGATTTACACGTACATGCTGATCAGGTTTCAGGCAGGCAGTTTGAAACCTGATCAGAAAAGTGTTTGCCACCTTAGAGATAAAAAAGGTGTTTGTAAAACTGTAAGGTTATTTAAGGACTAGTTGCCAGCGCACAGTCCTCGAAATTCGACCGTAATTCATTTTTTAACTTAATTATAGCATTCTCTCCTCTCACTCCTTATAAACTCGAATAGTGCCAAATCTCACACTCACAAGGGGCACACCGTTTTCTTATCTTATCTATACTAATATTATAAAGAGGAAAGATTTGTTTGTATTGAATAGGCTCCGAAATTACTAGACCGAATTAAAAATTATTTCACTGTTTGGAAGCTACACTATCACCGGGTGGCATAGGCTTTGTAGGTATTGTTTATTATATTTATAGAAAAACTACGCGTGCGAAGCTGCGGATTTGTCAGCTAGTATATAATAAATAAATATTGATGAATATTTCACACAGCGCCAAACTAAGCAGAGCTTGTACTATGGGAACCAGATAGCTGATAGAATACATATACTCGTATACTTTTTTTTGTAAATACATACTTAAGATATATAGAAAAACATCCAGACCCGAAACAAATATCTGTAGATCATGCAAACATTTGTTCCGCGGTGGGAATCGAACCCGCTACGTCCGAACGAACTTTCGTCGTTATGTATTGTTTATTAGTATGGTAGATAGATAGCTATTCCAAAGATACAGTGAGTTAATAAGTACTTAACAGGGTAAGACTGCAGACCTTAGGTACTGTTAAACTAATAACTTGTTTTAAGATAGACATCGTAACATTTTGGGTCCATAATTACAAATATTAAACGGGTATTTATCTTTTTATTTATTATCACGACGTCTGCCCGCGACCACGGCTGTTGAAACACAGTCGAAACATTGAGATGATACATAAAAATGTAAATACGCGATAACTAATGGTTCGACCCGAACTGAGATTATCTTTGACTATCAAAATAGTGCCACGAAATAAATAACCAAAAAACTTGCCCTACAGTTTGATTCAAGTTACATGTAATGGGAGTTCTTGTATTTTAGTTACTCTTTTTGGGGTATAAATTGCAGTTATTCTAGATTTCAGACTTTTGCCTATTATATGTAGGCTGAAGCTACACGCAATCCCAATTTCAGCAGTATGGGGGCACTGATGTTCCCTGTGAATTTCTACAAAATTCAGTATAATTATGACTAATAACTCAAAAACTACAAAAGCTAAACTAAAAATAACATCAGGTCGAAATGTACTAATGAAGACCTTTAATTTGACGTCCCATTTGACCTAATAGTCTCATTTTAATTTTTTAACGCTCTTGAACCTAAACCCCCCAGCATTTTTAGCTCATTTAGTCACACAAAAATTGTGTCAATACTACCTACGTAGTTATCAAATTTCACGATGACCGGATCAATGCTCGAAAGTTATCCTCGGACATCCAAACATACATACATACATACTTACATGCATTCATACAAGGCCGATTTTGTCACATCACTTAACTTCCTTAACCTGAAGACCTGGGGGTAAGCTCTGCTTCAGTTTCTCTGCTCCTTATCCGTGATCACAAGGGTGTAGAGGAACCGCGAGCATCGCACCTTGAACTTCACATTCTCTGGGTTCTTTTTTATTTTAACAGATTAGGCATCTTTCATGCGCGCCTTTAAAAAGAATTCCTTGATATATTTGATTTTACGCGGCATGGTGTAGATACAACGAACGAGCTTGGCGCTGTCAAACTTGAAAGGATTGAAATTTGCCTGAGTTGATTGGGATATCTTGCTTCGCTCGATCAAAATACCCGTTTAATATTAGTAATTATGTACACACGGCTACACACCAAGCTATAAATATCCAGTATAAGCTGGCCTCTCATTCTACGAAAAGCCTACACAATGCGAGGTCAGCTTATATTGGAAATGTATAGCTTGATGTACAGTGATTGTGAAAGTTTAAAAAACACTATTTTGGTTCCAAGCACGCATTTCGTTTCCGTTGGTAAATAATGAAGACTCCATTGCCCATAAGCGAGTGAATAGTGAATCCAAGATAGAATTTAATGCCACATTAGAACGACCATCGCTCCATTTCTGCTAGCAATCTCGGCATTTAGCCGTTTTAATCTGCAATACGGAAGGAGAGACGGAGCTGACCGAGTCATAAAAACACGCTGACCAATGTTTTGGCAAGTCGATTCGGGTATAAATTACGATATTTTCACGGTTATAGTGTTATAAATTGCAACGAAACGGGTCTTTAGATTCAAATTACTTATATAAAAATTAAAACTCTTAAATGATTCGAGACATATTCTTGAGAATTTTAACGTAAAATAATTTTTTGCTTAGTTATTTTGAATCGTTATATAATTTCTGTTAGTTTTTATGTATTTCTAAAACATCCCAAAACTTACAAACCAGATGAGTTTTGAATCCGCAACTTTCTCCTTTAAATGTGTATGTTATGTTATAAGTAATTGCACTAGCTTCTATGGAGGTCTCGTCCGAAGCTTTCACGTACTGTAAATTCAAATGCGGATACACGAGTATATTTTAGGGACCAGCGAGCGAGTTACAATAAACCAAAGAATTTAAAAACTTATGGTATTACCCATTATTTTTATATTACGGAAAAAAATTAGTAAAAAATATAGATTTAGGCTGAAGAGAATTAAACAGAGATTGAGGGTTATTTAATGTAATAAAAAATATTCTAGTAGTGTACTGACGTGGCGGCGAAGCAATATTCACTTCACTTCTTGTTTATGAGTACCTTGACTAGTCATCATCATCATCCACAGCCTGACTTCACCCATTGTTGGGTATAGGCATCCCCAAGTTTGTGCCATCCACCACGATCCTGCGCTAGTCTCACCCACTGACGGCCCACGACCTTTACGATGTCGTTCACTCATCTCGCTGCTGGTCGTCCTACCTTTCCATACTCGCTCCTCGGCCACCATTCAGTCACTGTCCTATTCCATCTGCCATCACTACGTCTAGCCAAGTGTCCCGCCCAAGACTGGAATCCCAACGTCATGAAGTTTCGTTCGTCTACGGATCTCGACGTTTGGAACTCGATCTAACAGTCTTATGACTAGTAATTATCATGATTCCGGTAATGTCGCGACATGATAATTATCATAAACGTATGGTCAGATGGGAATTATGATCGCCGTTATTTTTCATATTCTGACGTGACAATGGACCTCAACCTATTTTAAAATAGTTTTTACCTCTTCTGTGACGTTGGGCGTGGCCCTGATGATATCATCTATTGTTGATTTGTATTTTTTAAGTGAAAACTCTTATAGGCGCGTTGGACATTTTTTTGAGATGGGAAAAAACCATTGAACTCACGACACTGTTACCGCTACCGTTACCGACATCACTATATATGAAGTGAAAACTTCTACAGGCGCGTTGGACATTTTATTGTGATGGGAAAAAACCATTGAACTTGCGACACTGTTACCGTTACCGTTACCGACACCTCTGTATTTTTCATTCAATCTTTCATACAAGTCATCAATTAAATGACTAATGATTATGCTACCTTTCAATATTAGTCAATATACTGCAGCCCTTTAATTATGAATCAGTGGGCAGAACTTTAAATTAATTTCAAAAAGACGTGTTTTAGTTAAACAAGTATATCGTAATTGTTCGAATTTTCACTTCTGTCGGGACTCCCGGAGTGCCACTTTTTATTTTATGAATAAGTGAAGTGGTGAAATTTATGATCAATATTGTACCGACTTCGGAGGGTATGAATTTTATTTTAGGTTAAGTTTAGGAAAATTACATAGATGTTGTTATCAATAAATAACTATGTACTGGTCGGTCGGCGGTCATAATAAATAAATAATGCTGGTCATTTCACACAGCGCCATCTAGCCCCAAACTAAGCAAAGCTTGTACTGTGTGAACCAGATAACTGATAGAATACTTAGGTATATATAATTTTTTTAATCGATGTTAATTTTTGAAGGTAGTAACTTGTTTATCGAGATCTTTTTAGGCAAGTGGAATATCCCAAATTACCCTCATTTAGAAAGCAATACCACGGCTAAGTTTCGCTAATTCTGCGTAATGAGAACAAACGGTGGCATTAGCAGACGGCGCAAGTGCCATTAAGATGTTCACACGCACTCTTTCGACTAAGAGCTTAATTTGACGGGTAATAAAAATAGTTGACCATGTAGGTAAATAAAACAACGCATATAGTACAACATTTATTAAATAATCAGTTTATTGGAAAGTGATTAAGTACACTTTGGTAATAAGCGTACAGCTGAGGTATGGAACGCTTTGCCGTCGTCTGTTTTTCCTAAAGAATACAATCCCGGCCTCTATAAAGTAAGAGTGAATATGTTTCTTCTAGATCTTCGTGCTTCATCTTAGACCACATCATCGCTTACCATCAGGTGAGATTGTGGTCAAACGAAGATCTATTTAGTTTAAAAAACAAAAAGCAGGACCGCTTTTATTAAATACTTTAACTGCTCGCTCCATCCAAAGATAGTATGTAAGAGATCAATTTTTAGCAACACCATAATCATAATATTGTAGATTTAAATAGAGTACAGTAGAACAACGCGCTGAGGATGATGTCCGCTTCCCCGCTTCTGCAGCGCGTCGGGAATGTTCGCGGAGACGCGCATCAATGCGCCTGCGCCTGTGCATCCCTGGTGCGGCGAGTGCGGGCAAGTACCAACGCCCACCTCAGCGTGATTGCAGACCGCCTCAACTGTTCCTATCTGAACCACTGCTGCAAGCTCCATGTGACACACAAGCCCTTCCAAAGAGCATTATGAGTAGTTGTAACTGAGAGTGTCTGAATATACTCGTATATGTGACTTATGATTATTTTGTGTTATTTGTATTTTATTGAAGTAAAACTTCTTTACACACGCTTGACTTGGGGAGTAAGCTTGTGAATGCGTTACGAAAAGTGCGAACGGTAGTTGAGAAGGAGATATAAGTTAGTGAAGATAGGAAGAGACAGAGTTACGTTTCGTATATTACTGTAGAAGCAAGAGAGAGAGAGATGTGCGCGCGCACATTTTCTTTCTCTCTTCCTATCATAGCCAGTGCATGAAATATATACTCGTATATATACCTATATATATCAGTTAGTAGTTCGTTTGAATATTTTTTTTATTTCATTTCTTTCTTATACAATTAAATAAATTAATATTTTGAAAAAGAAGTTTTATTTCAATCGTGTGACCTAAAGTACACGCGTTTTTTTATTATTTGTGTTTGAATTTAATTTGTACTAACCGATTTAAAATGTTTGATTATGTTTTTACTAACAAATATGCATCTTTGACATCTGTAATAATTGAATGGAATAAAAAGTCTTTATTTATTCTTACCGATTAAAATTAGCTACGAACACTTCCATCCTAAATTACTTTGGATGAAACGACTAGATAATAAATTTTAGTAAAACATCTATTTTGTGGTAGAGCTTTTGTGAACGAGCTCGAGGAAGTGGGCACCACCGCCTCACCTTTATCTGCCGCCAAATAGCAGTACTTGTGCTGCTGTGTTCCGGTTAGATGGTAATGGTATGTTCCTGTAATTACTAGCACATAGGCATACCAGCTAAGTCCTATAGTATGGCAACGTATCTACATAAGAGATCAAGGCAACATAATAGCTTGTTTTGAATTCTATGTGAATATCCATGGGCTGTAGTAGCCACTTAACATCTGGTGGACTGCATTCTCGTTTGCCATATAAGTAGTATAAAAAAAATTGCCTTACAGAGTTAACAAATTCAATAGTTATCATTTCTAAGCATAATCTGTTTCACTGAAAATGTTTGATTAAACATCTCCGTTGGTATCTACATTTCTCAGTCCTTACAAAATATTGCGCATTGTTTCTATTAGATAGAAACAGTTGCTTCAGTCGTTACACAAACAGAACGAAAGCCATTATTCTCAACAGTTCCTATTCCTCACAGCTGGAACTAACGATGTATTCAGGGGTCCCGTTGAGAATGGATGTAGACATCGATGTACTTATGTATAGCTTGTAGCTAATCACCGCGTGGAGTGAATGTTAAGATACTAAAATGCAGTTGTTTTGTACGAACATCGACAGGCTTTCCCACATATGTTTAATATGTGGGAAAGCCTGCAAATTGAGCTGAACCAATATTTGTGTTATATTAACATTTGGTCTAGCAATGTTGATATTAATAACAGTCTTAACCAGCCGGATTTATAGACCAAATCTACCCGGTGATAGGAAAAGGCAAATTGATTCACAATCATCTAAAATATTTAATTGAATAAAGTTATGTTAAGATTAAAAATTGTATTCGATACAACGAAGAACCCGACTGCAAAACTAACTGAAAAATGTAAACAAGCTTGCTAATTTTGTTAATAGCAGGCGGTGATTGTAAATGAGGAGATGATGCTAAATTTTCCGTATTATTAATGTTGATAATGATAGTTTTATAATATTTGTTCACGTTTTTTAGTGTATGAGGCCATAAATTTGTTC
The DNA here is from genome assembly GCA_918857605.2 of Philereme vetulata. NCBI lineage: Eukaryota > Metazoa > Arthropoda > Insecta > Lepidoptera > Geometridae > Philereme > Philereme vetulata. Next base: position 4,562,965 of record OU975420.1, read on the forward strand.
GTTAAGAAATTTTGATCGTGAGAGCGAAATCCATTCTAATACTGTAAATTCGATAGTAGCTCTGTTTCTCTGTTTGTTACGTATTCTACAACTAAACAACTGAACCCATTTCAAAGTTGAACTAGCTTTCTATAAAAAAAACCGCGTATAAATCAGTTTATCCGTATGCAGACAGACAGACATACACAGGCAGACGACCATAGGCGTCACACTAATAACACCCTTCTTTTTGCGTCAGAGGTTAAAAACAACCTCTGTGGCGCAGTGGTTGACTGAGACGCATGAGGTTGGGTTCGATACCCGCCGCGGAACAAATGTTAGCATAATCTACAGATATTTGTTCTGGGTATGGTGGAAAAAGGTATTTTACCATTTATCTGGCCACCATATTACAAGCTTTGCTTAGGTTCGGGCTAGATGGTGCTGTGTGAAATGTCCAGCATGTTTTATTTATTCATGTTGCGATTTTATAAAATCCACAACACATCCTATCATTAACACCCATTTTAGTCATAAAACTAAAACTTATTTCCAGCACTCAACTACATTACCGCAAACAAAATGCGATTAGTGCCATGTTAATAAAATTTAACCATTTCGACCAACCTCGTTAAAAGCTTTATTGAAGCATTAGAAATTATATTTAAACTTATTTCTCCACACGGCTTTACCTAATCATCATCATACTGTTACGAGCTGAGGGTTTGAGATAAAATAATGAAAATCAATATAACCGAAATAACACTTTTATTCAACACTAAAATGATAAATACTCGATCTTAATTACAAGTATTCACAACACACTAATTCACAACACTGTTGCACAATATACCACTAAAAGTCACCGAAATATTTGCACGTATCGTCAAAATCAGACTTACTTTCCGGGCGTCTCTACGCCCTATTTATATTGCACGCTTCTGGAACGTTCTCAAAAGTTCCACTGGCAACAAAAACGGTTTAGATATTTTAACAGGAACACTATTTCTTATTCTGTTCAACTGTAAGTAAAAACGTAGTAGGTATTTACCACACCCATTATTACCTATTCTGTAACACTGTAAGTAGAACATGAGGCCGACCATTACTTATCCTGTAACAGCTTTGGGCGTAATAATTTTAATATTATTAAGGGGAGACCGGAGGGGAATCGCCCATACAACACGTACTACCAAGATCATTTCTAATTGGAGCATATTTCTACCTTAATAAGGTATTATTTTAATTTGAATAGTATTTATCTAGGGTCCCAACTATATATTAGATCAAAATACTTACCTAAAATGAAATAGAAGCGTATCGCATTCTGCATTTTTTTACGTCATAAAAGACCTGTTTTCAACTTAATTGTTTCGTATTAAAAACAACAACATCTTACGTTTCCTAGTCATGGGAACATAGATTATATCGTCTAGTTACAGAATAACAACACAATGAGAAAAATACAACAAGTTTTCAGTCATCATTTTTGGTATTACGGAACACGGTCAAAATCTAATCTAATTTAGAATCGTTCTATTGCTATCACTGTCACTCTGCGTGGCTAAACTTCGTCACCAAACAGGGATAGCGATATTCAGGCCGAAGTTTTTGACGTGCCGAATTGAAGTTGCGCTCGGGGTTCGCCGGCTTCTTAATGCGAAAAAGAGTTTGTTTATTTATTTGATTGTTGGTTTGTTTGTTACGCCTTCACGTTGTAACGGCTTAACCGTTTTAAATGTTGTACATAGATAGATTATAGCCTGGTTAGAGACATAAGCTACTTTTTACTGACAAACTACGCGTGCGAAGCCGCAAGCGGCAGCTCGGCTACGTTAACCGCTTATTGCTTAGCTGCCATCAAATGGACCTAGTTTTGTTACTCATGCCGACCAGAAAAGCCTTCTTTAACTATGCTCTTGACATCTATTGATTAAAATGGTTTTAACAGCAACTGCTGGCCAGTTAGCAGCTCTGATATAAGTATCAAGTCAGGCTTTGAACGTATCATCATTATATCTGACCTGACTCTAATCGGAAACTGAGGAAATAGTAACCGTAATAAAGTAAGGTTTTAAAGATTGTATAGTACGTAAACGTTATTTATATTTATTTCATTAAGTAAATAGATTCTATGTTTTGTTAATTTGAGTATTCATAAGTTACCACAGTCTAGCCGTTTTCGCCTGAGATACAGGTTTTCCTAGTTCAGGCAATGTATAAAAACTTTCCTTTAAGTTATTATAATATACTAGTATATTAATCCCTAATGTTAATCTTAGCAATATGAAAAATGAATATAGATTTATTTATTTAGTTATTTTTGTATCAGCTACAAGACGTCCACTGCCGAACATAGGCCTCCTCCATAGGTTTCCAGAGCGACCGATCCTGTGCGACCTACACCCAATGGCTCCCAGCAACTTTTATCAGGTCATCTTTCTATCTAGTGGGGGCCGACCCACGTTACGCTCTTCAGCGCCTTCGTAAATCATTTGTCATGGTTATAAGTTATTTCGTTTAATTTGCATGAAAAAAATTGTTTTAATGTTATATTTATTTATTTATGTTGACGCCAGCAAAGATTGAGCGGCTCCCCCGCCGCTTCACCGCACGCGCACTCCGCATTCATGCCCCGACCGACCGCGGCGGCGTCATTACGTGTGTTTTTGTACCGCGCCCCGTGCCAAAACCTAACTGTATACTACTATTTAAACGTTACAAGTTTAAACAATTTATATTTATTTATTTGGAAAAACAACAGCAAATTATACATAATAGGAAACACAGCAAATAAAAGAAAGCCAGTAATAGGTTTTCAGGGCTAGACTACATAATAAAACAAAATGTGAAGTGAACTATAAAAAAGTCCAAACAAAATGTCTATAAATAAATATGGATAATAAGTTACATTAAAGTTACTTAATACTACATAAATATATAAGTACTTACCTTTTGTGAAAGGATTAACGGATAAGATCGGAAACTTGTTACGCCATAAGTACAGCATCAAGACGATATTCCGTCCTCAAACACAATTGAGACAGCTGCTGCGTTCGCCGAAGGACAGAGACCCTCTGGGTGTCCCTGGCGTATATATGATACCGTGTGACTGCGGTAAATGCTACATTGGTGAAACAAAGCGTAACGTATCTACTAGGTTGACTGAACACATATGTACGTGCAATGAAGAATGTTGACTCAAACAGTTCTGCAGTGGCGGAACATTCCCTAGATTCTGATTCGACGCACTACATACGTTTCGACAAGGCCCGGGTTTTAGCGAGAGAGAAGTACTTCGTTCCTCGCAAGATCCGAGAGGCGATAGAAATAAGTCGTGTGCCAAACTTTAACAGGGATAGAGGATGGGTTCTACCGCCGGCCTGGAGGCCATGTCTTCATGATGCAAGTGACAGAAGAGTGAGTGAACCTGGTAGAGACATAGTTAGTGTTGTGTGTTTGCCTGTACCAATAACTACAGAAGAGAGCAGCAGTGATGATAATGATGATGACACAGCGGGTCAACGCACTGTGCTTTCGTTGACCCAATCCCCACCACCCCGCTCGTCCACTCGCGCGCAGAGAGCAGCGGCGCGCAGTGCGAGGCGAGACGTTATTCGGAGCGGATCGCACTCACCTTGATGAAGGTTCACGAATTGAACCGAAACATTGTCGGTCGAAACACCGATAAGACGGTACGTGATAAATCCCGTATTTATAATAATAATATATTTTAAGTTTAATAATTATATCGCCAAAAAATTCTCTGTTCAGCCGCAGTCTGGCTGGACTGACACTCGTACAGAATAGATCTATATCAAATAGCTTACTCAGCTTATTAAAGTTGTCGCTTGCTCGCCACTAAAATTAATTTTGCCTGTAGTTGGTACCAACTACAGAGATGTGGATAGGAGGATTAAATCTCTTAGGCTTAAATGGTACACCAATTTTAATTTACGTTAACAAAATGTTCTATGTGTTGTAAAATCTTATGTTCGTAAAACACTTATTGCGGCATTAACATCGACTTGAACGTAAAACTTAATATGTTTTACGGTCAAGTTTATTCGTCATTAATAAGTCAAAATCTAAGTTCTAAGATCACAAGGATCACTTTGAAACGTCAATTTTACAGCCTGTTTCTTCACGACCAAGCCAGGAAAAAAGGCAAGAAAACAAGGCTGGTTGTTTTTTTAATGATCCTTTTGGAATACACATAACAATATAGAAAATAAATTACGTCTAAACTGTAACATTTTTGAACGAGTTGGAGCAATTTCGATCCCAAGCTTTTCTATCATCTACATAATCCGATATTTTATAGTAGGCTTTTTATAAAGATTTTGTTTAATTACGTTTTTAAATTTGTTAATTTATATACATCACTTGGGAGTTTGTTATAAAAGCGTACACCTTGCCCTTTAAACGATTTACTAACTATATGGAATCTTCAGGGGGCAACAGCGAGTTTATTTTTATTTCTAGTATCTAAATTACGATTATCGCTATTTTTCTTAAACATATTGATATTTTTGTGAACATACATCAGTTTTTCATAGATGTATTGACAAGGGAATGTCATAATATTTATTTCTTTAAGCTTATTGTGTAATGATTCTCTGGGGGCTAAATTATTACGCCATATATTTTATTAATGATAAGAAAGTAGTTAATTTATTTAATATTTTGCGATTCATATTCTCTGAGTTAAACTCCTGTATCCAGCAGACGTTGAAATGGAGTCAATTAGGTAACTCATTTACTCAATCTCGACTCATAATCTCAGATATTAAACCAGTGAATTATGATAACTTGTATCATCTTAACATACATAATATTTGTAATATAAATTACTGACTAACACTTTGTTAGTTTTATATTTATGATAAGAAGTTGTGATTTATTTGTAAATTTTTTTTCTGGATTTACTTTTGTTTTTGTAAAAAAATTGCATTTTAATCTAAGCTCAGTCGAATTCTCGAAATAAATAAGTATTGCTGAACATTATGCACAGTGCTATCTAGCCCCAAACTAAGCAGAGCTTGTACTATAAAAACCAGATAACTGATAGAATATATATAAACTTTTTGTGTAAATGCATACTTATAATATATAGAAAAACATCCAGACCCGAAACAAATATAGATACAAATGTAGATGCCACGGAGATGACGCCACGGAGGTCGTCGAAAATAAACACGCCTACTCGCTATTCACAAACATATTCTTTCATTTCAATTCAAACTCTTATTATTATGTATATAATTTTTGTTGATAAATTACTTTTTCAAAACAAGCTTTAATAAAATTCATAATCGGAACCGCAAGCAGATTCAAATGAGCCCAAACACTAAAAGCCTACTATAATCCATTCAGAAGTTCCAGTGTCTGTCTCCATCATGAAACCACCTCCATGGTACCATATTATTGCATTGTCACCGAAGCTACTTACGTATTCCAAATTTCAGCTCAATCGGTTGAGGGGAACTGGTTTAAAATTCAGTTGCAAGATTCTAACATACATACATTGCAAGTTAATAAAAAGCTTGTAAAAAGCACCCACATGTGATAAAAAGCCCAGGGATTCGTTTCTTCACTAATAACGATTTAATACAATTATTAAATTTTATTATGAAAACGTGAGTTAAATAATAATAGGATAGTAGAGAGGCTCTCATCTTCAGACAGTTTTTTTAATTCCAAATTTTCAATGATTTTCCATTTAATTTTTTTTACATCTAAATTTTGTCTAAACAAATTCTTTTCCAGATATAAGACTGCCACTCGTATTTCTATAATGTCTAGTCATTTGTTTGCAATTTTTACAACAATTTTATCAATTCACAATATCCGCGCCAGAAAAACAACTCAAAACAAACTAAATACCATACCTGTTCCTGCCGCCAAGCAGCATTGCTGTGTTTCTGTTAGAAGAGTATGGTTGCCGGTGAAATTACAGGCACGCAAGGCTTTACACCTGTATGCCTCAAGTTGATATACGCACAGCAATGCATCGTAGGGCATGACCTTTGAAGCAGGAGTTATTTTGTTATGGCGATGCTTAACACATAACATCAAGCCTTAAGCTAGTTCCATCTCCATCATCATCATCAACCTATAACAGTCAACTGCTGGACGTAGGTCTCTCTCAGGGTGCGCCATTGAGCCTGATCCTCAGCTCTTCTCATCCAATGCCAGCCAAAGCGCGCAAATCGTCACTCCATCTAGCCGGAGGGCGTCCTACACTTCGCTTGGCTAGACATGGTCTCCACTCCAGAACACGTATACCCCAACGTTTATCGGTTCTGCGGCAGATGTGACTGTCTGTCACTTCAGCTTGCTAATTCTCTGAGCTATATCGTTCACCTTGGTTCTCCATCTCCATGTCGTATAAAAAAAGAAATAGAAATGCTTCTACGCGCTACGCCGTAGAAGTATAACTTGTAGAGGGGTTACGGCGTAGAAGTGCTACGCCTCGCTCCATCGCTCTTTGGCAAAACCCCAGTTTGAACTTCTTAGAGTCAGTAGGTGACCAAGACTGTGCACCGTAGGTAATCTCATCGGCGGGTCTATACTTCCCGTCCTTACTTAGGATTCCCAAACGTGGTATTTAACCGAGGCTCAAAAAACCCAAACTCAAGGCTTGCCAAAGAGCACTGGAGCGCAGCGTGCTTAGAGTAAAGAGGATTGACAGAATCCGTAACACCACGCTGCGTTTAAAGACCGACATTGCTGATGCAGCAAATAAGGCTGCCAGGCTAAAATGGGATTGGGCGGGCCATATAAGACGAATGCACCCGTACAGATGAGTAACGATCGTCACCCAGTGCCTGAAGGCGAGTGACGGGCGCCGAGGAAGGCCTAATAGACGAAGGCGTGATGATTTCGATGCCTTCGAGACAGATTGGTGGGATTTCACACGCGAGTGAAAGTCCTGGAAGACCTGGAGAGGCCTAGCAGTGGGATGACACAGGTTGAATAAACAAAACATATAAGGCTTAATATTAGTTTAATAAGTCTTGCATATTATATGTACATATACTACCGCTAAAAGTAGCCTTTTAACATGAATGCTCATTTAGTGCGGAATCGTGTGTCTGACAAATTACATTATGAGCTCCGCGAGCCGCTCGCTCTTCGCATAATTAATTTTATGCATTACAATCAAAAAACGGGGACGGAACGAGTATTAACATGTTACCTGGGCAGCAAACCGCGGAAAGGAGATTAGATGGACGGCAAAAACTCCTATAATTTCACGAAATTTTGTTTTCCGTTTTTTGTCATTTGTCTTGGAAACCTAATCAAAAAAGGTATTTAGATTGATGGTTATTGCAAAAACGTATAATTAAATAAAATTATTTATAATCATTTTATATTATCAGATGCATCATTTGACTTTTGCTATTAGTTGATACACGACATCTTACCCCTAAGGCGCATTTATTCTACACGGTATCCTTTAAATCACTGTTTTCCCAGAACAAACGTTATTCAGACCATGGTCTACTAACAGTTTGTAGCATCAAACAAGATAATTAAAAAAAATCTAGACCTTCCCAAATAAATCTAACTTTGTTCAAAAACTAGCAGCGACATAAAGTTCATTGGCACGCTAGCTACACATCAAGCTATACATTTCCAGTATAAGCTGACCTCTCAATCTACAAAAAGCCTACACAATGCAAGGTCAGCTTATACTAGAAATGTATAGCTTGATGTGTAGCCGTGTGTACCTACTATTTTTATTTTTGTGGCAATACGGCGGCATGTAGTAGGGCGTAACGTTACAATAGACGTTTTAAGTTCGCAACTTTTGATGTTTTTCAAAGAACGATTTAATTATTTTTTTATTTGAGGTTATTAACTCTTTGTAGACTATGGTCTGAACAATGTTTGTTCTGGGAAAACAGCGATTTAAAGGGCACCGTGTATATCTATACTAGTTTATATCTATAGTAATATTATAAAGAGGAAAGATTTGTATTTTGTATTTTTGTGTGTATGTTTGTAATGAATAAACTCAAAAAATGCTTTGCCGATTTCAAAAATTCTTTACCATTAGAAGACTACGTTTACCTTGAGTGACAAAGGCTATACTTATTGCTAGAAAAGATTAGGGATCCTTACTAAAACTTAAGTAACGTAACCCAAGGTGTAAAAAAGTGCCCTAAAACGTCTTTCGTCGCATGCGCTGCGGAAACTATTGAAGATAGAACAAAAGTATGTTCTACAATTTTAAAGAACATATTAATATCTACAAAAAACTTTGTAATATTTTTAAGATTTGTTTGATTATTTGTTTGTATTGAATAGGCTACGAAATTACTAGACCAATTTAAAAAAATATTTCACTGTTGGGAAGCTACACTCACATCTCCGGGTGACGCAGGCAACTTTTTACCCAACTGCGGAGAAGGAGGGTAATGTTTTTATTAAAAAACTACGCGTGCGAAGCTGCGGATTGTTCAGCTAGTATAATATATTCCAATACGTCTATTGGACGCATGTCGTCACAGCGTAACGGCTTACGAGTCGGTCTTACCCCCAAGCCATGTCGATAGGTATATGTTTCACATCGAAAAGTAAAAAATTTATGGATTATTAATTTGGATAACAAACATTCCTTAAAATGTATCCTGTACATAGCTGTATATTATAGCCTTCGCATGTTCTAAAGCTGTAAGTTCTCATTTTATTCTTCCGAAATTTGGCTTGCTGGTAGAAACTAGCCATCGAACATAGGGCTCTTCCGTGACTGTTTTAGTAGGTACTTAATAATAAATCGTATATTAAAAGTAACCAAGTCAGACTTTACGCTTCAATATATTATCCTAATTTATCAGAAGCAATTAATTTTAAGTTGTAATAAAATGTTTTATGTTGTTATAAATAAATTTCAGGACTGACGATTGAACTTGGCACCCATTTAGAACTCACTGCTTTTGTTGTTGAAGGCAACAACCAAGACATATATCATAATATTGAACTTGGCTCTCATTACACATTTATGTTTTTGATGGGATTCTTCGTAACTCTAGTCGGCTCTCTGTATAATAACTGCGTTCCATATGACCCGTGCCCTTTGTTAAAACTTAATTTCAATGTTTCTGCAATTTTTCTCCTCATCCAATTTCTCTCATTAACAAAATATGTTGTATAAAAATTATACTGAAAGAGGGCAGAAAGATTTCGTCCTTGGGGGTTATATTAATATAAAAACATATATTATGATACACAATAAAAAAATAAGACCATGAACTGACGAACAGTTCTCGTTATTAAATATAGTTAGTTACATTCAATGTGATTTTAACTCGATTTAAATTCAATTCGACCCTATTCGATGGCTTGATTCTTTAATCGAAGTCGATGGCTGTCAATGCAACGTTTTTTCATACCGTGATCAAAAATCCAATTTAGGAGAATCGGGGTACAGGGTATCACATAACATATTGGTCGAGCGAAGCGAGATCTCAAAATCAATTTGGGCAAATCTGCGTTGTATGTATGTATGTTTGTTTGTCCGAGGATAATTTTTAAACCGTTAATCCGATCATCGTGAAATTTAGAATAGAGGTGATGGCACAATTCTGGTATGAGCTAAAAATGTGGGGGTGGGGGTTTAGATATTGCGGTTCAAGAGGGGTAAAAAAACCAAAATGGAACAATTTGGTCAACTAGCACGTCTAATAAAAGGTCTTTATGAGTACATTTCAACTGTTTTTATTTTTTGTTTAAACCTTGTAGTTTTAAATTTAATTTGCTCAATAATACCTAATTGATCGAGCAAAGCGAGATCTCCAAACCAAAATTTAAAATTCTCAGTTCGGCCACTAGTAATTATGGACATATTAAAAAACCGGCCATGTGCGAGTCGGACTTATCTATCAAAACGAGCAATAAAATCACGTTTGTTGTACGGGAGCCTCCCTTAAATATTAATTTGATTCTATTTTTAGTATTTGTTGTTATACCGGCAACAGAAATACATCATCTGTGAAAATTTTAACTGTCTAACCATCACGGTTCATGATATACAGTCTGGTGACAGACGGACAGACATACAGTGGAGCCTTATAATAGGGTCCCGTTTTACCCTTTTTGTACGGAACCCTTAAAAGTACCATACATTTTTAAAAATACACACGCAACGCAAAATTTTATTTATAAAGTCATCAAATAATCAATACCATTAAAATTTAATTAAATAATAACAATGTATATTGTATATTAATGTCATGGTATAACAATCACTAAGTCATGTTGACTTAAAAGCTTATAATTTCCAAGGTTTTCCACTCCATTACTCCTACACTAAATTATTTAATAGAGGATTTACCCTCTTAAACGTCGTCTCACAATTATTATGTTGACAACGCCGTCTTATGTTATTCAACAATTGAAAACAAAAGCAGCTCAATTATGATACGGAATTATGAACGTTCAAACACAAAGACTTACCCAATAATTAGAATAAGGAAATGTTTAGAGGAATCAAGAGTCATCTAAAATTTAAGATGTCAAAGTTACTTACACCATACATAGTTAGTATTATTATTCTCGATAATAATCCGTTTAGTCTTTAGTTAACAAGCGTACTTCACAATAAGCCTACGTTGATGTCTTTAAAATGTACAGGAGTGTGGAAAAGCGAGAAAGGTGATTATGAAAAATCTTTTGTGTGTTTTGATACACACACTATACAAATAGTGGTTCGCCCCGAACTGAGATCTCGCGAGTCTCAGATTAAATAAAAAAATATTATTTGTAATCATTGACTATCAAAATAATGCCACGAAATTAATAACCGATTAACTTGACCTACAGTTTCATTCAAATTACAGGAGTGGGAGTTCATGTAATTTGGAAATACTTCTCTGGATTTCAGCCTTTTGCCTATATTTGTGTAACTATAGCTACGCTCATACAAAATTTCCGTAGTGTGAGGTCACTGGTATACCCTGTAACTTTTTTTAAATTTCAGTTTTATTATGGCTAATAACTTTAAAACTACATGTTTACACTAAAAATAAAAACGGGGTCAATATGCACTTACAAAGACCTTTTATTAAACGTACCATTTGACTAAATAGTCCCATTTTGATTTTTTTTATCCCTTTTAAACCCCAATATCTCAACCACCTGATAAAGTCACGCCAAATGTGTTATCACTCCCTACCTATATACCAAATTTCACGATGATCGGATAACCGCTTAACGAAAGTTAACGAAAGTTATCCTCAGACAAACAAACATACATACAACGCCGATTTGCGATTTACAAGTTGATTTGGAGATATCGCTTCGCTTTATCAATTAAGTTCTACTAAAGGTTATCTGTAAGAAATCGCTCTCAGCGATAAGGCCGTTCATTGTATTGTCTTTTTATTATAGCTTAGTACTTATTTGTATTGTTTCTGTTAGTGTGGTTATTCAATAAAGTATTTATTTTTATATATTTATATTACGATCGAACGTTGTACAGTTTAAATAGAATTATAAATCTGAAGTTCAACGCTTATCGACCCTTAAGACCAGAATATAAAAGACTAAACCAGAGTAAGTAAATATTAAGTTAAAACTAGTAGTTTCTTGTGAAAGGGTACGTTTGGGGAAGTACAACCACCATACCTATTTCTGCTGCCAAGCAGCATTACTATGTTTCAGTTTGAAGGGAATGGTTGCTGGTGAAATTACAGGCACATGAGGTTTCAAATTTCAAATTTCAAATTATTTATTTTGTTCAAAAACACATAGGAATCAAGAACAAATAGTTTTACTCCTGCTTCAAGTTGATGGACGCAGAGCAGTGCATCGTAGGGCGCGTATATAAGGTGCGTGACCTAGGAGGCAATACTTTGTTATAAGTGATGGTTACTTAACATCAGGTGGGCCATATGTTTGTTCCATCTCCATGTAGCATAAAAAAAGACACACAGCCAGACATCAAACTTATAAAACACCTCTTTTTGCGTTGGGGGTCAAAAAACTACCCAGTCACAAGTAAACCTCAACCTCGAGTAGTTTTAAACAGCTCTGCAGTTTACGGTTATCATTTAAAATCAGGTGGGCCATATATTTGTTCCATCCAAAACGTACAAAATAAATAAACAAACTTCTTATTACTTGACCTCGAACACAACTTTATTCACCGCAAAAACTTCCGAGTGTCATTATACACCCTCGAAACTTCAAACAGAATAGCTAATTAAAACCTCGAAGATAAATCACTTCAGCGCTCGCCCGTACGTCGTGGGAACAACTCAGTCTAACGTTGGTCGCGAAACGCGACAGCCTTGTCTAGAAGCGGCTGTCACACGCGAGAAAAAAAAAATACGTTAGTGCAAATTAAAAACCCATTTTGTAAACCAAATGTGCATAGTGCGTTAAAGAAAAAATACAGTGAAATATTGAGATGCGGAAGTGCGCTTTTTAACACTTGCCAGATTAAATGGCAAACAAAAAAAATAAAATAGTGCGTTTGCCTTCAGTGGTAAGAAATGATGAATGTAATGCACCAAAAATGAAATGACAATGGTTTAGTGGCATGTTTACAGGTTTTTACATAACTTCGGAGTAGTTTGCATGGCTTTGATACGAAATTTTTATCTTATTTTATCTGTTCATTTGGCTGTTTCGTTAATAAATTTTTAGTTTTAGTAGAGTTTTCTATATGCATGATAATACAAAAGATTTTACCAATAATAATGAATATGTGATCTAAAGTCTAACTTTTTATTAGCTGCAGTAAATTGACGTTTTGTGGGTTAGATTAGATTAGATTAGAAAATTCTTTATTGCACTAATAAAAAGATACATAGGCGAACTTAATGCTAATTAGCATTTTCTTCCAGCTAACCTTTGTGTAGTGTGGAGAAAGTGGTAGTGCCAGAAAAAGGAAATTTAATCAAGCTTTAGCTTAGAAATAAACTTACAAAAATTAAAAATTTGGGTTGCCGGTTTTTGAAGAAAAACAAATAAGGATGTAGCTAAATGAGTGAATCATAAATGAATAATCAGTTTGGTTTTTTTTTTGAGATATAATATTAAGTTGTAATGTATTTTTTAACCTATTATTATTACTATACTAGAGGATTGATCTTTTTTAGTGGAAGTATAGGGAGGTACATTCAAAATGAAACAAAAACGTCATAATAATGTTATTTAATTAATTTTTGTGAACTGAATCACATCCCTATTGAGATTAGGCTGGCAACATTATTTTACGGAATGACATTTAGAAACGTCATTTTACTGCAGCTAATAAAAAGTTAGACTATAGATGTTATTTAAGGTGTTGGCCACAGAGTTCGTAACTATTTAACCTGAAAAAACTTAACGTTCTGTCTTTAAATAAATAAGATAAAATGATAGCATTTCTTTACGGATATGATATTAACTTACACACGTACAATATACTTAAGAAACAGTGGAGCTATTATTGAATATAATTTTTGCACAAATCTAATCAAACATTGTTGATTATTGCATGGATTGCATGGATTAGACACACGTCAACGCACGTAGCGTTGTCATAATTAATTGAATCAATTCATTATTACAGAGCAGACTGGTCGCCATTTCCCTAATTACGAGCTCGCTATATTCTATCAAACACGCAAGTACCCTTAGTGCCTATTTCACTAACTCTGAGTAACGCTATCCAATGGATTAAAAATATATACGTCTTTTGTTTTGACTTGAAATCAGATAATGAACAAATGTTTGCAAGATCTACATTTATTTGTTCCGGGTCTGATTGTTTCTCTACCTATATCTATACTAATATTGTAAAGAGGAAAGATCTGTATGTTTGTAATCTATAAACTCAAAAATTACTTGTCGGATTTTTAAAAATATTTCACCATTAGGATGTTGTATTATCCCTGAGTAACATAGGCTATACTGAAAAAAATTAGGAATCCCTACTAATGTCCACCCGTGCAAAGCCAAGATGGGCTGCCAGTATTTATGTTTACAAAAATAATAAGTCGTATATAAGTTTTCTATCAGTTATCTGGTTCACATTACAAGCTTTTCTTAGTTTGGGGCTTAGATAGCGCTATGTGAAATGTCCAGCATTATTTATTTATTTTATGAGAGAATGATTTTATCCATTAATGATATTCCGTCATGACATAAGCATTTATATTAACGTAGTTTTAAACAGAAAATGAAGTCCGTGATCTAGAAGCATATCCAACTGTATTCAAGTGTGAATTTTCATCAGTGGATGTCCTTTGCTGGCGTGATGATGATGATGAAGACTATAAAAGCCTATTTTTAACACCCCATGGGAAAAGAGGGGTGTTTTAGGTTTGTTACTGAATCACGTCGTAACGGCTGAACTGATTTCAATTAAATTTAGTACGTACGTAGATTATAACCTGGAATAACACATACTTTTTATCCCATAAATCAGGTCCCTTGTGATAAAAATGGGGTGTCAAGTCAAGTTACAACAGCGAGTTTAGCTTTATTTCTAGGTCACGTACGCATTTAGTAGTGCAACATGTACGAAGTCGTGGGCAACAGCTAGTATTTAGATAAATAAAACAAGCGCGATTTTCAGTAATCTAATCTATGACCGTCGTCTAAAAGGCATCGTCGCAGATTTGCCAATATATAAGTAAAAAGGTATATATATACCTTTTTTTACTCCACAAATACAATTTTTTTTCAAGACGATTGAAAATTCGGCAGCTTATGATAGGAACAACAAGCATAATTGTGGAATTTGCTAATATAATTAATCAAAAACCCACCCCCTTTTTCTCCGAAAAAAAAAGCAACACTCCCTCCATTTTCTCACTTGCCAGTACTACTTGACATTGATTTATTTGGCCTGGGTATAGGTCGAATGGCGACAATAATCGTTAATGTTGTATCTATTATTTCTTTTAAATTAGCAAAATTGGGCCCCGGGACGAGGTCTGTGCATAACATTATGTAAGAATTTGGTATTATTGAGCGAAGCGAGATCTCTAAATCAACTTGGGCAAATCGGCGTTGTATGTATGTATGTTTGTTTGTCCGAGAATAACTTTCGAAGCGTTTATCCGATCATCGTGAAATTTGGTATATAGGTATGTAGCGATGCCACAATTTTGGTGTGACTAAATGAGCTAAAAATGTGGGGGAAGGTGGGGGGGGGGGGGGTTGTTGAGATATTGGGGTCCAAGAGGGGTAAAAAAAATTGGGACTGTACGGTCAAATGATAAGTCTAATAAAAGGTCTTTGTGTGTTCAATTTGACCCTATTTATGTTAGCCATACTAAAAACTGAACTTTGACAAAATTCACAGGGTGCACCAAGTGACCCCACAGTGCTGAAATTTGGTATGCGTGTAGCTTTAGTGACACACATAAAGGAAAAAAGTCTAAAATTCCCGAATAACTGCAATTTGTACCCCAAAAACGCGTATCCAATATCATGAACTCCCGTTACCTGTAATTGAATGAAACTGTAAGTCAAGTTATATGGTTCACCTTTTCGTGGCACTATTTTATTAGTCAAAGATTAAAGCCGGCTTATACAACGATCCCTAAACGTATTTAGCGACTAAACATGTTTAAATTGTACGTATTTTTAAGATTTGACAACTTCTTAAATCATATTTAGCCACTAAATGCGTTTAGACATCGATGCGAGTCGCCCTAAGAATACTTTTTATTTGTTTTGGGAAACTCGCGAGATCTCAGTGCGAACTACTGGTTATTTAATTTTTATATTGATTTCTTGGTTTAAAATTTAGATTCACGAGCAATAGAAAGCTTTTAGGTTATAAGTGAGTTCCAACTCGCTCTTGATGTTTTAATCTGACTCCCGGTAATTTAGATGCCAACTCTGTCATCGATAAACTTATGATTGGCAATAAAATTGTGTGTGTGTAATAAACTTTTAGCTGTGAAAGTAATGGTTCTGATAGAAAACATTGATTAGATTGTAAACGTAAGAAGGGCAAAGTGAGTTTAATAACTTAAAGAATATATAATACTAGCTGACAAATCCGCAGCTTCGCACGCGTAGTTTCTCAATAAAAACATTACCCTCCTTCTGCGCAGTTGGGTGAAAAGTAGCCTATGTCACCCGGGAATAGTGTAGCTACCAAACAGTGAAAGAATTTTATAAATCGGTCCAATAGTTTCGGAGCCTATTCAATACAAACAAACAAACCTTTCCTCCTTATAATATAAGTATAGATATATTTACAAGACTAAAATACAGAAGACACAGTTGAATCATCTAAAGACCGTTGCAAACGATCCATAGATAGCTCAGGTGCTCCAGATCACTACCAGGCGGAAGTGTCCCCAAGACACTGGCTGCATTGCGCTGAATTGCAATGCTTTGAACCGGATAAGCGCCAGCTCTCGGATCACACGTCGCTTCATTAGACACTTGGGTAAAATTGTACAAACTAACTATTTAGTCTTTATCTTTCTAAATACTCTTTATTTCTCGTATTCCCGTAATTTCCATATTACTCCGTATCATTGACTTAACTTTTAGGGTTCCGTACCCAAAGGGTCAAACGGGGCCCTATTGCTAAGACTCCGCTGTCTGTCTGTCCGTCTGTCACCAGGCTGTATCTCATGAACCGTGATAGTTAGACGGATGAAATTTCCACATATGATGTATTTCTGTTGCCGCTTTAACAACATATACTAAAAACAAAATAAAATAAATATTTAAGGGAGGCTCCCATACAACAAACGTATTTCTTTTTGCTCGTTTTTGTTCGATATTGATAACTGCAACAGGTAGACGCTTGTAATATTCACAGAAAATTAAGTTTTATTATTCACTTTAAAAATAAATAATTAAATTAAAATAAAATTAATATTTACGAGCGGGCTCCCATACAACAAACGTAATTTTTTTGCCGTTTTTATAGATAATGGTACGGAACCCTTCGTGCGCGGGTCCGACTAGCACTTGACCGGTTTTAATTTGTATTAGGCTTTGTGGATTCTACGTGGATTAAAAAAGCTCAGCGCGCTTCGCTCTTAAGTCATATTTAAGAAATAGAAACGCTAATAGTATTACTTGTTCGGCCATTATAATAGTTTGGCTGTGTTAAGCAACGTCCTGTGCGGTAACTACATGGATGGGTGACCACTAATTACATTTTGAACTGAGCGTTTCTGTGCTTGGCCCATGTCTCGTCAATAAAAGCCGTCAAGCAGTGTTGGAAGCATTCATGCGGCTTAAAACTTTGACACCAGAGTTGGCCACAAGATATGGAGGCCAATTCACGTTACTTAAAATAATAAAACTCAAACTTCGATCTAGTCTCGGTTTATTAAATATCTGCAATTGTAGGTAAAAACGTGGTATGTAGGTATATTACATACCAAGTGTTACCTATTCTGTGACACAGTAGGTATAAATTCGAGAAACCGACTATTACTTATTCTGTAACAGCCTCGGCGTAACAGTATTCACGTAACTGGCAATACAATGTTGGCTGATATGCGATCATAGACTTCAATTATATTAAGAGAATATTTCAATATTAGTAAAGCAGAATTTTAAAATATTTATTTATTTGCTTAAACAAAGATACACCGACAGTACATATATTTTATCAGTTTATAGCTAATAACCAGTTTTATGACGCCAAATATATTCAATTCATGATCCAATCTCGTTTAGGACACTGTCGTTACGTTTAACAAATTTATTACGTGAACTGGCTCCCAGATGACTTTACTTTATACAGAACTAGTGGCCCAACCCGGCTTCGCACGGGTGGAAATTTATTTTTATGGTTAATATTTTTACACATTGGGTTATATTATTAAAGTTTTAGTAGGGATCCCTAGATTTTTCTAGTAATAAATTTAACCTATGTTGGTCAAGAATAATGTAGCTTTCTAATAGTGAAAGATTTTTTTTAAATCGGACTCGTAGTTTTTGAGTTTATTCGTAAAATACAAATCTTTCCTCTTTATAATATCATTATTAGTGTAGACTAGCTTCCGCCTGCGTATTTCTATACTAATATTATAAAGAGGAAAGATTTGTATTTTTGTGTGTATGTTTGTAATGAATAAACTCAAAAACTACTGTGCCGATTTCAAAAATTTCTTCACCATTGGAAAGTTACATTCACTTTGAGTGACATACGCTATATTTATTGCTAGAAAAGGTTAGGGATCCTTACTAAAACGTAAGTAACGTAACCTAAGGTGTAAAAAGTGCCCTAAAACGTACCATAAAACTACTCCCTAAAAACATACAATCTAACAAACTACAATCTTCACTTCTTTACAATATTAGTATAGATTAACG
Source organism: Philereme vetulata (assembly GCA_918857605.2). Lineage (NCBI taxonomy): Eukaryota > Metazoa > Arthropoda > Insecta > Lepidoptera > Geometridae > Philereme > Philereme vetulata. The sequence continues at coordinate 4,581,244 of OU975420.1, forward strand.
CTGAATTTATCGGCTTCACTGTTTTTGTGTATTGATATCTACAGCCAGACAAATGACAATGTTTCGTGGGGCAAGCAAAAACATCATAAAACAACGGGAAAAAATTTTATCTTGGACAAACTGAAAAACAAACAGTTCATAAATATATATAAGATTTCATATAGGTAGCTTTATAAACTTCCCTTCTATATACTTTGTATATTTAGACTTTTTTAATCTGTTCACAGATTGTATACTACAATAACAACCAAAATGTGTCCCGTGAATCAAACAGTGTTAATTGTGGTGGTACAATAATCTGTAATTATCTTAACCCAATAATTGATCGAGCGAAGCGAGATCTCTAAATCAACTTGGGCAAATCGGTGTTGTAAGTATGTATGTATGTTTGTTTGTCAGAGGATAACTTTCGAAGCGTTGATTCGATCATCGTGAAATTTGATACATAGGTAGGTAGTGATGACATAATTTTGGTGCGACTATATGAGCTAAAAATGTTGGGGGTTGTTGAGATATTGGGGTTATGAGGGGTAAAAAAATGAAAATGAAACTATTGGGTCAAGTGGGACGTCAAGTTAAAGGTATTCATTAGTAAATTTAGACTCCGTTTTTGTTTCTAGTAAAATCTTTATAGTGTTTCAGTTATTAGCCATAATAAATACTAAACTTTGACAAATTTCACAGGGTACACCAGTAATCCGACAGCGCTGTTATTTGGTATGCGTGTAGCTTAAGTGACACAAATATAAGCAAAAGTCTGAAATCCAGAATAACTGCAATTTGTACCCCAAACAATATTAACCAAATACATAAACTCCCGTTACCTGTAATTTAAATGAAACTGTAGGTCAAGTAATTTGGTCACTCATTTCGTGGCACTATATTGGTCAAAAATTAAGGCCGGCTTGCACAACGATCCCTAAACGTATTTAGCGACTAAACGTTTAAATTTTACGTATTCGTTTGATTTGACATTTAGCCACTAAATACGTTTAGGCATCGTTGCGCGAGTCGCCCTAGGTATATTTTCTTTTGTGTTTTGGGAGACTCGCGAGATCTCAGTTCGGAGCGAACCACTAGTTAAGTTAAATTAAGGGCAAGAAATACACTATGTCGATGATTACATCTACTTGGGACAGTTAGCTTCCTTCGAAAACAGGCAGGTCAAAGAAATCGATCGTCGTATCGACAATGCCTGGAAGAGCTACTGGTCCATAAAGACACTCATGAAAGGCGACCTTCCAGAGGATAACTAAAACAATATTAATATTAACACTAAAACGTCAACTCATCGCATATATTGTGTATTCTGTCTGTCCTTACCTACGGTGCCCAATCTTGGTCACTGTCTGAATCTCAAGTCCAGGCTCGGGGTTTGCCAGAGAGCGATGGAACGCAGTATTTGATGTCTCAAGAGAATAGACAGGAATCGGAACACCTCACTGTGCTCAAAGACCGGCATCGCTGACATCGGTATCAAGGCTGCCAAGTTAAAATGGAATTGGGCGGGTCATGTCTCCCGCATACAACCAAATAGGTGGGCTAAGGTCGTAACTGGATGGATCCCTGTGTATGGAAAGCGACACCGTGGAAGGTCTAAGAAGCGTCGGCGCGGTGATTTGGCCGCTTTTTATAGGGACTGGCGGGATTTGGTACAGGATCGAGATAAGTGGAGATATGAGGGGGGGCCTTTGCGTAGCAGTAGGACAAAAAAAATAGTTGAAAATTCACCTTCCCATATATTGCAAGAGCGAAAAAATTAATTCATTAGAGCTATTTTATACAGTTCTGGCTGCAAAAAACGGTTGATTTTCAATTTTTTTTTTGTTCCTTGATCAACTCATTATAACTTTTGTATGTTATAGCATTGGTTATAACTATAAAAAACCGGACAAGTGCGAGTCCCCAGCAAAGAGGGTCCCGTAAAAATATGTTATTTATGTGACACAAATACAAATTAAACATTTTCGAATTTTTTCCTTTACTTGTGTTTTGAGACCTTGCTTTTGCCAAATTTCATGATTCTAAGTCAACGGGAAGTACCTTATATGTTTTGATTCATTTGCAAGCAAAATAGGCATCGAAAATGGCCGTATTTTTTGATTGCTTTGACTTATGTATATTTATGTATGTGATATTAATTTTAACTTGATACCTCTACGTGTTCCTGAGAAAAAGAGTATTGACAGACGAACAGACAGACAGACGTACAACGAAGTGATCCTATAAGGATTTCTTTTTTCTTTTTGAGTTATAGAACCCTTAAAGTTGAGTTATAACCTGCAAATGATAAACTGTTAAAAACGGCTCAGTACCATCCGTACCTAGTTGGTATACCACCCATTCGCACACAACGTTTTGGTTCTACGTTCTTGATGCGTACAGCTAAAGTATACAGTACACTTTACCGTCCTCTGTTTTTCCTAATAAATACGATCCGGGCCTCTTTAAGGTAAGAGTGATTAGGTTTCTTCTAGATCTTTGTGCTACATCTTAGACCACATCATCGCTTACCATCAGGTGAGATTGTGGTCAAACGAAGTTCTATCATGTTTAAAATAATAATAATAATAAAAAAATGGTCAATTTAGTCGGTGAAGAACAGGACATCCGTATTTTTCATGTAAATTTATTACCAAAATGTACAGTAAATTTCAAAAAAGCTCAATATTACATAAAACACATGCAGAACTGTCAGTGATCACGTTAAACATTCACATTCGCTGACAAATCTCGACTTCCGCACAAATGGGGTGTCTCTATTGTCAGGACACCCCATTTGTGATGAGAATTGTTGTGACGTAATCGCATTGTGACGTTTCCGCGTGAGGGCAACCTTCCTATAATTTCGGGTTATATTATTTCAATTGCTTTTGTTGAGGAGCTCCATTTTTTATGAGCCCGGCGCCACTCGAATCTACATTTTTAAAACAACTTCTATTTTACTCGAGATGCTTGTGTTTGTGTGTGCTAACATATTTGTGTATGTGAGTGGTTCAAATCTTGTAAGCTAAATTCTGTTCCTTGTCCCATTTCACTAGAAACAGAACGTATATTTGCTAAAATATAGATAAATGAATAACAAGGTACACGTTTTATTGATTATTTATGTTATTTTAGGCTTCCGTCCGCGGCCTCGCACGCGTGATTATTCAATAATACATTACTCTCCTTCTGCGCAGTCGTTTAAAAAGTAGCATATGTATTTATCTACCTAATAATACACATAATCATATATTTGCAAGAATGTTGGTAAAACAGGTTAAATATACAATGTTTAAAAGCTCCTTTACATTCTGCCTCGTCAAGGCGTGCAAAATTTCCAATGTAAAATTAATAATAAGTCAAAATGTCATATATATTATTAGTCTAAAAGTAACAATATCAAAATAAATTAAAAATGAAAATAACCAGCAAAATATATACTATATACTTTTGCAGATACCATCGTCTTTCACATCATTTGTACCATTGTTCCAAATAAAGAATTTATGATTATGATACTGAAATTCATCAAAATCGGTCAAAAAGTTTAGCCGTATAAACATAACCACAAAGAAAGACAGAGTTACATATGAATTTATAATTGACCGAGCGAGCGAAGCATCTCAGTTTCGAGATTGGTTAAAAAATGATTTTGTCCTTGAGAGGCACACTAAGGACTTCATTCTACACAAGATGTTGAGAAAAAATATTCCAAAAGGGTGGAGAGGAGGGTAAGGGGGGGGGGGAAGGTAAGTGTCTGTTATTGCATGGTTATAAGGGCTCGTGAGGTATACTGTTCTCACAGAAACAATAGTAACAGTATGGATCATCTAGATGGATAAATTAATCTATGTATTAATACAACAGTTCTACTAAGAAAACTTACGTGATTTATTTTAGTCATTATATTAAATACGGGATTCGTCACGTACCATTTTATCGGTGTTTCGACCGAAAATGTTTGGGTTCAATTCATGAACCGTTATCAGGGTGAGTGCGATCTGCCCCGAACTACGTCTCGCCCCGCACTACACGCCGCAGCCCTCTGCACGCGAGTAGACGGGCGCGGTGGTGGGGGTTGCGTCAACGGTGGCCCATCGCGTTGGCAGGCGGCATCATCAACATTATCTCTGCTGTTCTCTTCGCTAGTTCTCGATACAGACAAACACACAACACTATGTCTACCAGGGTCACTCACTCTTCTATAAACAACAGTATTTTAATTTTTTACACCTGTCTAATTTCGATAACAATACAATACTAAGGTCATGAAGACGGAAGATAAAAATCGGTGCTTGATGGATATCATTGAGCTCATTTTGATTAGATGGCTGATAATTATTTGCACAGTTTATATTAACCATATTTTAGGACAAAAAACGTGTTTGCTTCATGATTGAGTGTTTCCATTCCATCATTTTCTCGAAATGTATGACTCTTGCTTGAATTTCAACAATATTAATGAGGGAAAACCAGATTAAAGGCGACTTGTTTTACTGGATCTGTATTCCAACCCGTTTTTACGATTTTTGCAAGAGAGGGAGCAATTTTGTGTGCACCAATATTTTTACACATTTTGACTCATGAGTCTAACTGTTTAGCTAAATTCAATTGTACCCATTGTTTTTCACAGTTGTTAAATCTATACTAATATTATATAGAGGAAAGATTTGTTTGTATTAAATAGGCTCCGAAACTACTGGACCGATATAAAAAAATATTTCCCTGTTGGGAAGCTACACTATCCCTGGGCTACTTTTTACCCAACTGCGCAGAAGGAGGGTAATGTTTTTATTGAAAAAACTACGCGTGCAAAGCTGTGGATTAGTCAGATAGTGTGTCATATTTTATGAACAGACCAGTTTGTCTCTACGGAAAATAGATTAAAATCACATTTTTATCGTACAGAGAGAAAACATTTTAGAATTTGATATGTTTGAAATTACGTGTTATCATTATTTATATTTGTATCCAATTTATTTTTACAATTCTTAGAGAGTTTGACATTATTAATCATCATCATCATCATCATCAGCCGCTAGACGTCCACTGCTGAACATAGGCCTCCCCCTTAGATCGCCACAACGAGCGGTTGGTAGCCGTTTGCGCCTAACGGCTCCCCGCGATTCTTACTAGATCGTCGGTCCACCTTGTGGGGGGCCGGCCTACGCTGCGTCTTCCAGTCCGTGGTCTCCACTCGAAAACCTTTCTTCCCCAACGGTCCAAAATTCCCCAGAGCCTGAAGACTAAAGTCTTCAAACAGTATGTGTTGCCAGTGATGACCTATGGCACTGAAACGCGGTCCTTTACTTATAGCCTCATGACCAAGCTCAAGGTCGCTCAACGAGCTATGGAGAAGGCTATGCTCGGGGTTTCTTTGCGTGACAAAATCCGAAATGAGGAAATCCGCAGAAGAACTAAAGTTGCCAACATAGCTCTCAAAATTAGCAAGTTGAAGTGGCAATGGGCAGGCCACATCGCTCGTAGAGCCGGTAAAATTATTAATATTAGGTACTATTTTTAATCTTAGAATTTTGCACGCCTCCATGAGGCAGAATGCGTAAATGAATCTTATTTTATAATTGACATACTAACTGTTGTACATTCATTCATGCGAAATAAATGATTATGAACATTTGTAGGTACTGTCTTGTACTCGAAAAATATATCTCGTGGATAACTTTTCAACTTTTAACAAACAAACTAGGCACAACTTTTCAATGGACAACTTATTTTTTTTTGTTAACCTTACAGATGCTTTAAATTTGAGTTGGTCCGTGGGGACCAAGCGCCCACAAAACTTATAATAACCTTTCAAAACGCCTGGTCGAGGCGACGCGTAACCAAAATGCTGGCCAGTATTTTGGCCAACGTTTAAGTATTGCCATTCAACGTGGCAATGCAGCCAGCATTCTGGGCATGCTTCCCACTGGCAGCGGCTTATTAAATTAGTGTTTTATATATATTTTGCTTTATATAAAGCAAAATATGTAGAAAACTCTAAGAAAGTACCTTTATATAAAGCAAAATATATTTAAAACTCTAATCTAACAAGCCGCTGCCAGTGGGCAGCATGTCCAGAATGCTTGCTGCATTGCCACGTTGAATGGCAATACTTAAACGTTGGCCAAATTACTGGCCGGCATTTTGGTTACTTGATCTAAATTTATAATTGAATGAAAGGCACATAGGTACCTTTCAGAGCACTTCAATATCCACATGACGACACACAAATAACTCGTGTGAACCTTTACATTGCGGAGATATAACTAATTCTTTAGTCGCGCTCTTATTCAACCCTCTCTCCCCCCTTAAGAACGTAGGCGCACTATGGCGTAAGTGCACTAACAGGCAGCGTAAAGTGGTTTATTCACAGAATATATATAACACTTGGCGATACAGCACAAAGTCGCGATATTGTCATTTTTGGCTACAACAAAAGCATTTTATCGTTTACTCAAGTGAGTTAGTATGGAAGCCTTTTTGTAAAACTTACTAAAGGGTACTTAAGCACACCAAAAGCTGATGTTCAGTAATCTATTTCTATTTTTCAATGATAAATATTATGATCTCTTTCGGGCTTACACATAATGTATTCCAGGATACCTAAAGCACAGATAAGCAAGACTTAGATAAGTCTAGAATACAGGCGCCGAGTAGTCAGACTTTCGGTTTTTTACAAGATTAATTTTGGTGAATGTGTGCAAGATCTTCATGATCTTATCCCTTCTTCCACTTCCACCACCGGACAAGCAGACGTACCGAAAAGTACCACTCATACCTGGTCGGCATACCACCTTGCTTTACCAAACGATTTGCTTTAACTTTTCTTGTTAGCACAAGTAAGGAGTGGAACTCACTTCCGGCGTATGTTTTTCCGAACCCGATAATCTCGTCTTCAAGCCCAGAGTGAATAGGTTCTTTCTAGACAAGCGTTCTCTTCTTTGCGTGCGTGATCTTCGTTCATACCATCACTTACCATCAGGTGAGGTAGTGGTCAAGAGCTTGGCTACCATCAATACAAAACAACTGTGAATTCGACCACATGACTGTAGTAAAACTTCTTTTTCAAAATATTAATTTATAAAATTGTTCAAGAACAAAATGAAATAACGAAACATTATCAAGAAATTACCGTTCGCGTAACGCTAGCAAACTCGCAAACTGACTGAGATATCTATATTTCATGCTCTGGCTATGCGAGGAAGAGAGAAAGAAAATGTGCGCGTGCTGTGCTCTCTCTTGCTCCTACAGTATGATACAGACAATAGGCCTGCACTGTGTCTTAGATATACGAAACGTAACTGGCTATGAGAGAAAGAGAGAAAGAAAATGTGTGCTCGTACCTCTCTCTCTTTCCCCTACAGTAATATACGAAACGTAACTCTCTCTCTCTTTCTATCTTTACTAACTTATATCTCCCTCTCAACTTTCATTCGCCTCGCCCGATCACACTTTTCGTAACGCTCTCGCCACGCATTCACCAGCTTACTCCCCAAGTCAAGCGTACATAAAAAATACCTTGTATTTATTCACAGCCCATAATTACCGATATTGGGTTTTGGCCTCCATTTATAAATCCCACCCTGCCCGGTACTGTGCTTTCTTTATACCCTGTATCTGTATACATCCTATAAATGTTTGACATCCGATGAAGGCAATTTCTGTGGCGACAGTTGACATCTAACGCTAGTGACAGATGCCGATACTTTGCTATAGCGTCCTAATATCAGCCGGGACGAAGTTTGGTCCATCCTAACGGCGATCTGTTATCCAACGACCGTCAATGAAATGATTAGGTGTATGTAATACCTATACCTAAGTGGTTATGTATTTTTTATCAGAAATAAAGAAGTTATATATGATCTATCCTATGCATCAATCATGTTCATTGTAAAAAAACAGTTTGTGTTATGTTCTCATTGAAGTAATGTTTTGTAATTTCTTTGGGGGCAATCAATTCTTGAAACTTGATATTATACGCTAATAATCTTGCTTTAACATACATTCGGCATTCCTAACATGTAAAATTGATGTATCCGGCTAGAACCTGGAGTTTGATGGAAGACGTAGTTGGGGTCGGTCAAAAAGTGTTATCGAGATCATTTGTCGTAACTGTAAGGTGCTCTTTTTTATATTAAACTTGTAGACACACAAGCTGATGGGCCTCCTGATGTTAAGTGGTCACCGCCGCCTATAAACTCCTGCAGCACTCGTGGAACTGCAGTCGCGTTGCCTAGCACTTAATACCCTATTTACACCTCTATTGAAGTCGTTCATTTTAATGCCCACCGGAAAAACTTTCGGAGAAAGGTCATTCCACATCTTGCAGGTGCGTGGAAGAAACGAGCGGTCTGCCCTTTGACTCAGAAATAGTTGTCTCTAAAGTATAAGCCTGGGTTAAGAATGCAAGTCAGACCTTTACCTACACTTCCTAAACCAAAATAGTCGAAGTGTCGAAGTTGTAGAAGAATTATAAGTTGAGGAAGGGCTCAAAAAAAGGTTAGTGTCCGATAATTTAAATCTGATGAAATTGAAAACAAAGCTATAGAGTATGTGCAAGTTTTACGAAAATCGGGAGACAGCAATAACTATCCAATAAAATAAATACCACTAATAATAAACACGCGAAAGTTTGTACGGATATTTGTTACTCTTTCACGTCGTAATGGCTGAACTGATTTTGATGTAATTTGGTATGCACGTAGATTATAACCTGGATTACCATATTAGCTACTTTTTGTTGAGAAACCACGTGTGCAAAGCCGCAAAGCCAAATTTCATCGAAATTGATTTCACCGTTACTACGTGATTGAGTAACAAACAAACATCCAAACTTTCACATTTATAGTAGTGATACCTACAGCGATATGTTTTTAAGACGAAACGGGTCTTTTCGCGCACAGATTTATATCAAAATTATAATTTTGACTAACCTCGACGTTTCGGCCAAGTTACATCAGCCGTGGTCACGAAAGACTGCTGAACCGTTTTGTCTTAAAAACATGAGTATAGTTCGCGAAAATTTAAAAAGTTCTACACCGATATGGTTATCAAGATTGTGACTTGATGAGATGATTTCAAAAACGTATAATAAGTTCAAAAACTGATCTGGACCAATTTATCTTCAGTTGAAGTTTTTTAATCGGATCTCTTGTTCTCAAAACAGATTATTAAAACAACAGTGAGTAAACGCTGCAAATTGAAGTCAAAATAACGCTTCACGCATTTTCTAAAATCGAATCGCGAATTCAGCGGTGTTGATCAAGTTTTGATACAAATCGATTACACAAACTAAACTCGCCAGTCACTTCGGTAAACTTTTGGGTCTCCTGATAGAGCACCGAATACAGATTTCCTTACAGGTAGGATATCAGAAAATAAGAAAATATATTGAAAAGGGACCGCCGCGGTTTGCCGTTTTCTCGGTTTGATACATTACTCACAAATACGAATCATCTTGAATACTCAGGGATATTGAATTGATTTACCGCGTCGAAAAAGTAATCAAAGTTATCAAGAATCTGATAATGGTTTTCAACATTTTTTTCCGGATCATCAAAGTTTTTAATGTTTATTAACGAATAAAACTTTTAATTAATCAAATCAGTTCATCTGTGTACGGGATTTCAGTAAAAGGCAGTAAAAGGCGATGCGAAAGCGACTAACCTTGGTTTAATCCGTCTTGCGTTCCGCATGCCTCGAACTCCTCAATTCCTTTATCCATAGGCTGTTGTGTATGTCGTCTTCTTGAGGGATGTAATACGCGCAAAAACTATCTCTTAGCGGCCGGCCGGCGCTATTTTATTTATTTATTTTAGTGCTAGGAGGATTTAATGCTAATAGCATTATCTACCTATCATACTGGTTGTGCCAAAAGAAGGTAAGGTGTGACACAGGACAACAGGTATTTCAAAGCTACAAAAATACACACATACAGAATCTATAAATACAGACCCTAAATTATTAAATAAGAACATATACATATATATATATACAGTTATCTTACGTAAAATTTTATATAGGTGCTTGCAATGAGGAAGGTGCGTGGGTACTGATCGGCCCGTAGAGACGCATTGACTGTTACCTTGGTACTGTCACTTCGCTCAGCCAATAAGGATATATCCGTAATATAATTCATAATAATTCATATCAATAATCGTATATCAATTATTAATATAATTTTAATCCTTAATTTATCATGATTAAAGTTTATAATTGTATATTTAAATTATTGTTAGGTAACATATACCTACCTTGGTACTTGACTTTTATCTTGGTGTTATCAATAAAGATATTGTATTGTATTGTTCTAGTAGTTCGCCCTGAACTGAGATCTCGCGAGTCTCCCACAAAAACGAAATTAAATATTATTCGTAATCTTTGACTATCAAAATAGTGCCCCGAATTAAATAATCAAATTACTTAACCTACTGTTTCATTCAAATTACAGCAGGTAAAGGGAGTTTATGTCATTGGCTACTTTTTTTTTTGAGTACAATTTGCATTTATTCTGAATTTCAGACTTTTGTCACTAAAGCTATACGCATACCAAATTTTAGCACTGTGGGGTCACTGGTAGGCCCTGTGAATTTCGTCAAAGTTCAGTTTTTATTATGGCTAATAACTCAAAAACTACAAAGACTACACTAAAAATAAAAACGTAGTCAAAATGTACTAATGAATACCTTCCATTTGATGTCCTATTTGACCTACCAGTCTCATTTTCATTTTTTTTACCCCTCTTGAACCCCAATATCTCAACAACTCCCTCACATTTTAAGCTCATTTGGTCACACCAGCATTGTGCCATCACTACCTACATAAGTATAAAATTTCACGATGATCGGATCAACGCTTCAAAAGTTATCCTCGGACAAACAAACATTCATACATACATACGCACACTTGCTACTTACATACATACAACGCCGATTTGCCCAAGTTGATTTTGAGATCTCGCTCGATCAATTAACAACATTTTATCATTAAATCACCCGTACTGCAATATACACCTTCGGTTTGCCGACGATATTGTGGTCATGGCAAAGTCGATAGAAGAGCTCAGCACGATGCTCGAAGGCCTCAATCGAGTCTTCCAACGGGTAGGACTTAAAATGAACATGGACAAGGCGAAAATCATGTCGAATGTCCATGTCGTCCCTGCCCCAGTTATGGTTGAGAACTCGGCTCTTGAAGTTGTCGACGCGTATGTATACCTAGGACAAACAGTCCAATTATGTAGGTCCAACTTCGAGAAAGAGGTCAATCGTCGAATCCAACTCGGATGGGCAGCGTTTGGGAAACTTCGCAACGTCTTTTCGTCCAACATACCTCAGTGCCTTATGACGAAAGTCTTCAATCAGTGTGAGTTATCAGTGATGACATATGGAACCGAGACGTGGTCCTTCACTATTGGCCTTATGAATAAGCTCAGAGTCGCTCATCGAGCTATGGAGAGGGCTATGCTCGGGGTTTCTCTACGAGATCGAATCAGAAATGAGGAGATACGTAGGAGAACTCAAGTCACCGACATAGCCCGACGGATTAGCACGTTGAAGTCGCAATGGGCAGGCCATATAGCGCGCAGAACAGATGGCCGATGGGGCCGAAAGGTTCTCGAATGGAGGCCACGGACCGGCAAGCGCAGTGTAGGACGTCCACCCACAAGATGGGCAGACGACTTGGTAAGAACCGCAGGTCGGCGTTGGATGCAGGCCGCTTCCAACCGCAGTTCCTGGAGATCAATGGCCTTTGTCCAGCAGTGGACGTCCTACGGCTGATATGATGATGATGATGATGACTGCAATATAATATAAAAGGAACCCAAAACTTTAGTAGTCATAACAATAATAGTCATAATAGTAATTTATTGATGATAAACATTATAGGTCAACATCTTGTTTTTTACGTAAGTACATTGTATACAATTTTAATAAAATATAATGAGTACATTCATAAATAAAAGCAACAATAATTACAATAAATTAATACAAAATAAGTAATACTTCATCTAAGAGCTATAAGCTCGTCGTAGTTATAAAAATTTTGCTCAATAAGCCAGCGTTTTATTCTTTCGTAGTTCTAATGTGTTGTTACAAATAAAACCTTTTTCCTTCTTTCTTTCTGTCATAACCATTACCCATTTAGGATTTTTAATTAGTTATTAGATACCGAGTAAAAATTGGCTTGCAAAATTTCTTCCACAAACAAGACAAGTTGAATAGAAGCGTTATTTTTCACCCCAAAAAGTAAGATGATCTTTGTAAAATATTTAAACTTCCGAGAAGTTTCAAGAAATAACAGACGTTTACTTCAAAAGCGGTAACAGTATTTTAAGCTGATTATAAACGCCCATGGGGCACATTTCCCTAAAAACTTTATTATTGTGCTCGTTGTGTTAAAAAAATGCACTTACATGAGAATCAGTACACATAGAAAAGTTAATAAATAAATAAACAAATAAATATTGCTGGACATTTCACACAGCGTTATCTAGCCCCAAACTAAGCAGAACTTGTACTATGGGAACCAGATAACTTATAGAATACTTATATACATTTTTTCTTGTAAACACATACATATAATATATAGAGAAACAACCAGACCCGGAACAAATATCTGTAGATCATGCAAACATTTGTTCCGCGGCGGGAATCGAACCCGCTACCCCCTGCCTCTCAGCCGGCTATTCGCCCACTGCACCACGGGGGTTGTCAATGTTTGAATTAATGTAATTCGTTCGAGTTATGTAGGTAGGTACTCAATTAACGCATTTAGGTAGATTATATAATTACTTTATTTAGGGTTGTAATATATTGAGCGAGTTTAGTTTTAAATGCGTTAAATGAGCTTACATTTTTTATATCACAGGGTTATTTATTATAAAGCTGTGCGCCTTCGTGAACAATTGTTTTATGTTGGTACTTACTGCCCTGCCGTACGCGCCGTACGCGCCTAGTTGACCGTCCGAGTTCGTTAACCGGTTGGGGTCATTGACCAGGTGTTATTGAACGGCTCGCAGCAACTTTTTAGTAATCTTTGGCATCACATCAATACGCTAGTTCTTTAACATTTCGTCGAAATTATTCACGTGATTTTGATAGTAAAACATGAAAGTTTTATAGATATCATTATTTTTGATTTTTTATGCAGAAATCGTCTCTTCAATATAATTATTTTAAATTGCAAGACCCTGTATGGAAAATTATTCTACCTACACAAAAGAACCGTATGCTCAGTGGGTGTGCCATTCACACTACACGTCAAAGTATTAATTAACTTTTCACAAGAAGTCAAGCGCAATTTTTTTTATAACCAGTGTTTTAGATACATAGATATAGACATTTATTTCGACACAAGTAACAAACACACAGAAACTAGATACATACAGTGGATAATTGACGACAGACAATTAAATACAGATAATTAAAACACGGTAACATGAACAATAAAATCAAAAATACGTACCCAGTCACTATGAGCCCTGTGTCGAACAAGGAGAATGGCTCAGCGTTATGCTGAATAATAAACTTATTGATCAACGCTGGTTTTCAGACATCAAATCTGCATTGACGTTACGGACATCAGTTAAAGTGCCTTATTTAAAAAAAAATAACAAAAATAATAATTTAAAAAAGAACAACACAAGTTGCCTGCCCAGCCAATTGCACACGGCTACACATCAAGCTATACATTTCCAGTATAAGCTGACCTCTCATTCTACGAAAAGCCTACACAATGCTAGGTCAGCTTATATTGGTAATATATAGTTTGATGTGCAGCCGTGTGTACCTACCTACCTAAGATGGTGAGTATACCTATATATGGTAGGAGATCAGCATTGTAATAAAACGCAGCCAACAATAAAGTTGTTAATAATAAGGGCACAAGGTTAAACTGTAGAATATTATACTAAAGATTATTATACTATAGAATGTTATACTATTTAGCAAACAAGCATACGACAACAAGCATACAGTATAGGCAGATGGTTACTTCAAATAGGGTGTTTAAAATTTTTCAAAGGGTCGGCGACGCGCTATTTATTCATTGTTTGTTAGAAACGTCCGCTTACTCAATTTATAGTAAGCGGATTCTATAGCATACGGACGTTTCTAACAAACTACTCAATTTATAGTAAGCGGATTCTATAGCATACGGGCGTTTCTAACAAACTACTTAACTTATAGTAAGCGGATTCTATAACATACTGACGTTTTTAACAAACGACTCGATTTATAGTAAGCGGATTCTATAGCATACGGACGTTTCTAACAAACTACTCAATTTATAGCAAGCGGATTCTATAGCATACGGACGTTTCTAACAAACTACTCAATTTATAGTAAGCGGATTCTATAGCATACGGACGTTTCTCGCAAACTACTCAATTTATAATAAACGGATTCTATAGCATACGGACGTTTCTAACAAACTACTCAATTTATAGTAAGCGGATTTTATAGCATACGGACATTTCTAACAAACTACTCAATTTATAGAAAGCGGATTCTATAGCATACGGACGTTTCTAACAAACTACTTAATTTATAGTAAGCGGATTCTATAGCATACGGACGTTTCTAACAAACTACTCAGTTTATAGTAAGCGGATTCTATAGCATACGGACGTTTCTAACAAACTACTCAATTTATAGTAAGCGGATTCTATAGCATACGGACGTTGTAACAAACAATGAATAAACAGCGCGTCGCTCACCCTTTCAAAAATGTATAACGCCCTATTTGAAGTGACTATCTGCCCATACTGTATAGGCCTTAGTAGCTAGTGGTCAAATACCAAATACAGGAAAAACACCACAGCCTTGTATTATTGTGGAGCAAAAACATTAATAAAACAGAATATTTCCTTCATAAGTTCCGAAACATATTTGAACAAATCATAAGCGAACATTAATTAGGTGCGAACTCACAAGAGTACTGCGAAATGAGTCAGGGCAACTTAGGTGTTTCCCAAAATAGACTTACCTCTAACTTTCGAGGCTTTGATCCGATCATCGTGAGATTTGATATATAGGTAGGTAATGTTGGCACAATCTTGGTGTGACAAAAATAAACTAAAAATGTGGCGGGGTTGTTGAGATATTGGGGTTTAAGAGGGGTTAAAAACAACCAAAATGGGACTATCTGGTCAAATGGCACGTCTAATGAAAGGTTTTCATGATTACATTTTGACCCCGTTTTTATTTTTAATTTTATTTTTGTAGTTTTAAGTTATTAGCCACAATAAAAACGGAAATTTGATGAGGGTACACCAGTGATCCCACTGTGCTGAAATTCGGTATACGTGTAGCTTTAGTGACACAAATATGGGCAAACGTCTGAAATCCAGAATAACTGCGATATCTACTCCAAAAAAGTATAACAAAATAACATGAACTCCCGTTACCAATATAAATTGATATATCGGTAGGCGTGAAAACATACATCATCTTAGTCGTTCTAGTTCATCTTATAAAGTAAATATACTTTACTAGAAATAATAAAATTTTCTTCCACATATCGTAGTTATAAAAACGTAAAAACTTAATAAAAGTCCTCCTATTGTGATGCTATTTCAATGTCCTTTCAGCCTGCTCACTTGAATAATAAGCGAATATGCCACGGGAATTACCTACGATATTGATTATCTTAGAAAATGCTATATTTTTATAGATATTTTTATAAAACGTTACCTGTTATAGACGATGGTTATCTCATGTCGACCTTATACTATCACAAATGTTTAGGTGAAAAGAGAATATTCCTAATCTTGATGAACAGTTTGATGCATCTTTCATCTCAGTCCGTTCAGTCGTTAAAACTGTAATGGAACAGTTACAGTTATCTAGGCTTTATTAATTCGGGTCGAAAAGGGCTGATGCATATTAAATTCGGTGTTGGACGGGCACCATCACCGCACTACTGAAGTGTCCCCTCTCTACACTGTGGAAATAC
The DNA here is from genome assembly GCA_918857605.2 of Philereme vetulata. Lineage (NCBI taxonomy): Eukaryota > Metazoa > Arthropoda > Insecta > Lepidoptera > Geometridae > Philereme > Philereme vetulata. Next base: position 4,597,189 of record OU975420.1, read on the forward strand.
GGCAGTTATGAAAAAGTCAAAATCTTTTATTCATTAAAATCACACGGATCACTTTGAAACGTCAATTTTACTGCCGGTTCCTTCGCGACCAAGCCCGGAAAGAAAGGCAAGAAACAAGGCTGGTTGTTTTTTTAATGATCCTTATAGAATACACAATAAAACAGAAATAAATTACTTCTGAATTGTATTTGAACGAGTTTGAGCAATGTCAATCCCAAGCTTCTCTATTATCTAAATAATCCTATATGTTATAATAGGCTTTTTTATAAAGATTTTGTTTAATTACGTTTTTAAATATACCTCTGTATACGTTCTACGTTGGACGGTGCGAGTGCGGTGATCCCGCGCAGTTAATGCAGCACTTGCTAATGTGCCCTTTGTGCCCGAACACCTGCACGATGGAGGACCTAATAACTGCCTCCAAACACCTGTCCCTGTGTTGAAGTTGTAACTGCTTGTTAAAATATCATAACCATTTTTATGTTTGCTTAAATTAAACTTATGTTATTTTTAATATATTAGGTTAGTATGTAGGTATGTTTCTAATATTATGTAGATAGACCCCGTCATGCGATCAATTATTATCCTGTCCATACAAATGTTGGCTGGAATAGAGCACTTCTAGCGGTCTTACTATCATATATGTGACAGACGTTCATAGTAACATCATACGAGTTCCATTTTTGCCATTTGGATCCGGAATCCTAAAAAGAAATACATATAAATTTGGACCTTTTTATTTCATTTTTAAATCATTAATGTGTGAGTGAAGAAAAGATAATTCAAATTCATCATGAATAAACCGTCACCCGTTTTGAATATTTGCCTATGAATATTATTACAAAGAAATGATGAATGATGAATGAGTCATATTAAAGACAAATATGAGTACAATTTCTACTTTTGTTAATCTAATTAGTTAATCTAATTAGTTAACCAAATAAAGCAGGTTTCAGCTTGTTTGAATTGTGGTAGGAATAGGTACTAAAATATCTACAACTAGCTGACCAATCCGCAGCTTCGCACGCGTAGTTTTTCAATAAAAACATTATTCTTCTTTGCGCCGTTGAGTAAAACGTAGCCTTTGTTTTTCAAGGTGAATGTAGCTTTCCAATAGTGAAAGAATTTTTGAAATCGGACAAGTAGTTTTTGAGTTTATTCATTACAAACATACACACAAAAATACAAATCTTTCCTTTTTATAATGTTATTTTGTATAGAAGTATAGATAACAATTAAACCAGGCTTGAGGCTATGTCTGCCTCAAGCCAAGCTGCCTTTTGGTTATTGCTTGTTTTTTCAGACAGGATCATTTAGCGCTCTTTTTCACCAATAAAAGCAATCGTAGTGATTTCAAGCCCTAAAATTAATAATTAGTATTTTTCTATCGTGACGCCCGAATAATAACTATCTTCATCGCAAGAGGGGATAATATCGCTGACAAAAATACCTCTGTCTATTGTCCCGAAATGGTGTTGGTAAAGTTTTTGTTAGGTGAATGTGACTCCTTAACTTTACGGGTCACACATTCTTAACGTAAAGAGTTCAAGTTGAATAAAATAACAAACTTTTCAAGTTTCGGGACGCACAGAATTGGTGACCATTTCTTGACACTTGAGTTGAGACTAAACAAATAAATAGTTAAGAAAGTAGAATTTGAACTTTATTTTGACGCCTTACCGTGCAAAATATTTAATACTACAGCCCGCCTGGCTTCTTACTTAACCTAATGGACTTTATTTCAAACAAAAATCCCATGGAATAGCACTTTATACCCATTTCAACAAAAAAAAAATCAAAAATCTTTTATTTGTATATTACAAGAGTATATTTAAAAACTAGGGTTTGGAACTCTTTTTTTTAAGTTGCATTAACCTGTGTTAGAAGAGTCCGCTCTTGACTGTGGTCGTTTAGGATCACATCATGCTTAAGTAGATATCTATATTGTAGATATGTGTTTTTACTAACCGTAAATAAATATAAAATTATATTATATTATAATAAAACATTTAAATGAAAAAGATTAGAGATAGGTTATGGATAGGCATACTATACAGAATTTTATATACAGACACCAAAAAAATATATTTAAATCAGTCAAACCGTTCTTGAGTTTTAGCGAGACTAACGAACAGCAATTGATTTTTATTCGCGTATTAGCAAAGCGAGATCTCTAAATCAACTTGGGAAAATCGGCGTTATATGTATGTATGTTGGTTTGTCCGAGGATAACTTTCGAAGCGTTGATCCGATTATCGTGAAATTTAATACATAGGTTAGGTTAGTGGTACAATAGTACCACTAACTAGTTAGTGATGGTACAATTTTGGTGTGACAAATGAGCTAAAAATGTTGGGGGGTTGTTGAGATATTGGGGTTCAAGAGAAGTAAAAAAATGAAAATGAGGCTATTAGGTCAAATGGGACGTCAAATAAAAAGGTATTTATTAGTACATTTAAACTCCGTTTTTAGTCATCGTAAATTTTTTATGGTTTTTGAGTTTTTAGTCATAATACAAATAATACATAAATTTTGACAAAATTCACAGGGTACACCAGTGACCTCACAGTGCTGTAGTTTCGTATGCGTATAGCTTAAGTGACACAAATATAGGCAAAAGTGTGAAATCCAGAATAACTGCAATTTGAACTCATGATGAACTCAATTAATCAGATAACATGAACTCCCGGTACCTGTAATTTGAATGAAACAGTAGGTCAAGTTAAATGGTTATTTATTTTTTGGCACTATTTTGATGGTCAAAGATTACAAATAATATTTAATTGTTTTAATCGGAGACTTGCGAGATCAGTTCGGGGCGAACCACAAGTTTTATAGATTCATATGTGATAAAAATAGCACAATTATTTTCATAAAATGAATGTGGTCGACGGTGTTAGATCTGAACCGCGAGCTTTTAGGCGTAAAATCTACAAAAATTGTTTATTTTGAGCATGTGTCGGAATTTTCTTTGATGGTCCCACTTTTCCTTAATACTAAGGTAATATCTAGAAGGTCACGTTCAAGAACGTGCCTTACATACCATCGCATTGCCTCTATATCCTACATACTGGTATAGATGAAAAGACATGTACACTCAAGGTTCATAATTGAAGTCTTACCTTGGGTAAAAGTAATCTTCACCGTTTGGAGAATGTGTTGCACACACGTTCCTCAAACACTGAACTAAAATCTAAATTAGCTAAGCCGCTGCAGACTTGTTTTCCAACTATGAAATCTGATTCATGTTTCATAGTTTCAAAGTTGATTTATAGAGTGACAGACAGACGGATAACTCTTTATTGAATTACCACACAAACAGAAATAATACAAAACTAAGTACTAGGCTAGAATAAATAAAGCAATAAAATGGGCGGCCTTATCGCTGAAAGCGATCTCTTCCTTTGAATGGAGCGAAATTTACGAAGATACGGAGTGCGGTGTACATTGGAGGATACATTTACACATATATTCTTAGGTATAATAAAAAATATAATAAAGTTTTAATCCTTATACATAATATATAGTGTAAACTCTATATAACGACACTCAAGGGACTGAGCATATTTTGACGTTATAGAGAATTGTCGTTAAATGGAGAGAAGTAAAATCTGTATTAGAAAAAGAAAACGTTTATTTCTGTATATTTGTCTTGTTAAATAGTACCTACAATAAAAATCTGTTTTAATTTTCTCTCCCGCCTCTATCGCGCGTATCATCAAAACTTTTTCGTCAATACACAGGGATTTTTCTAACTAGCCATGTTTACAATTTGAAAGTTTGTGAGCTACTAAGAATATGACAACGTATAGATAAAATCCATCACTTCTACTAACAACAGTCTGCAGCTACACGTGCAAGCAATCCCATTTTGTAAACAAAAGAACGGATTTCTTAGAATGTTTGGTGTGTATGATGCCGACAGTAGAGTTTATTATGGTCTAGGATAATAAAACGACAAAAGGATTTACACAGCTGCGCAGTTTTTACTAATTTGGCAAATTAAAAAGAACTTTTTATTACAAACTGTTGTCGTTATTGAGAGTGGGTGTAATGCTATACAGAGTGTACCATTGTATGCAAGACAAGCTAAACCAACCAAAGCCGAATGATTTCGACGCTTTAGAGAGTTTGTCATTAAAACTAGTGACGTTACATGGAGTTTACACTGTACTTACAAAATAGACTAATATATAGGTATTTGACGACCTCCGTGGCGCAGTGGGCGAATAGCCGGCTGAGACTCAGGAGGTAACGAGTTCGATTCAAGCCGCGGAACAAATGTTTGCATGATCTGCAGATATTTGTTCTGGGTCTGGGTGATTTTCTATTAAAATATTATATATAAGTATTTACAAAAAAAATAGTATATAAGTATTCTATCAGTTTCTGGTTTCCATAGTGCAAGCGCTGCTCAATTTGGGGCTAGATAGCGGTGTGTGAAATGTCCAGTAATATTTATTTTTATTTTATTTATACATATAGCAAACTATACTAAGAGATAAAATACTTAATTAGTAAATAAATAACGCTAGGAAGATGAAATCGTCAGGTAATGTTTCACCTTCAACTTGAAGGTGTGTAAGTATAAACCTGATCGTACCTGGTACTTCATCAGTAGCCAGTAGGTACCCCCCCGAACAGGAATAATTTACTGTAAATCTGCTTGGCGGCAAATATACCTAGTAGCTAGTAGTAAGTTTTTTCCTAGAAAACTACTTTCGTTCTCACATAGCCTAAGCTAACATACAGAGGGCTTCATTGCGTTCGTGACTTCAAAACTCTAGTATGCAAACTACAACCCATCGGTTATGCAACGTTAAAATGAATATCTTAGTAGCATTGAAACTGAGCGTTAGCGTATTTCAGTAGACACTTGACGGTTAAAAAAAATCGCCAAGTCATGAAGCCTTTGGATTGCATAAAAATCACTATCATCTCCTAATCTGAACTTAATTGTTGCGACAATAAAGTTATTTGACGAGCTTCTCAAACAAATTAAAATTTAATTAAATTTTAGTTATTTCCTTCTTTTCTGAAATTGCATCCTTTTATGGATTAAGGACTTAACCTCACAGCGACCTTAATTCAATCTGGAATGTAATCGTGTTCTCAGGCAGACTTGAGCGAAAGTTTTTCTCTTCTGAGAAAGCTTCTTTGAAGATTTTCTAGTCTTTGACTGTTCGGCTTTCGTGGAGGCTCGAGTTTTTCGAGTAAATAGCTCTTTTACTAACCAATTCCAACTGCAAATTGAAAGAGTGAGCATTTTCGGAGCTTGCTTCTGTACTATATATAGGTGCAAAATATGAGCTCAGAAATTCGGAAACTAGAGTTAACTAGTGGTTCGCCTCGAACTGAGATCTCGCGAGTCTCTGATTAAAACAAAAAAAAATATTATTTGTAATCTTTGACTATCAAAATAGTGTCACGAAATAAATAACCAAGATACTTGACCTACAGTTTCATTCAAATTATAGATAACGGGAGTTCATGTTATGTGGTTCGTTTTGGGGTACAAATTGCAGTTTTTCTGGATTTCTGACTTTTGCCTATATTTGTGTCACTTGAGCTGCACGCATACTAAATTACAGCACTGTGGGGTCACTGGTGTACCTTGTGAATTTTGTCAAAGTTTAGTTTTTATTATGGCTAATAACTCAAAAATTATAAAGAATTTACGAAAAACAAAACAATGTACTAATGAATACCTTTCATCTGACATCCCACTTGACCAGTTAGCCTCATTCTAATTTTTATTAACCCTCTTAAACCCCAATATCTCAACAACCCCCCAACATTTGTAGCTCATTTAGTCAAATCAAAATTGTGCCATCACTACCTACTTATGTATTAAAATTCACGATGATCGGATAAACGCTTCGAAAGTTATCCTCGGACAAACATACATACATACAACGATTTGCCCAAGTTGATTTAAAGATCTCGCTTCGCTCAATCAAATATAGTTTGCAATATCGACGTGTTTGCACAAAAACTATCTGCATAAATTTATACAAATTTAGTCTAAGGTTAATCTAGGTACTATCATCAACATCTTATTAGACATAGGAAGTCTACTGCTGAACCTCCTCTCCCTCCCATAGATTTCAAAAGCGACCGATCTTGTGTGGCCTTCACCCAATACCAATACCTTTATCAGGTCGTCTTCCGATCTAGTGGGGGGCTTTTCCGTTGCGCTTTCCAGTGCGTGGTCTGCATCTAGATACATACAATCACTAGCTGACGAATCCGCAGCTTCGCACGCGTAGTTTTCAATAAAAACATTACCCTCCTTCTGCGCAGTTGGGTAAAAAGTAGCCATTGTCACCCAAGGATAGTGTAGCTTCCCAATAGTAATTTTTTTTTTAAATTGGTCTTGTGGTTTTGGAGCCTATTCAATACAAACAAACAAATATTTCCTCTTTATAATATACTAGCCGACCAATCCGCAGCTTCGCACGCGTAGTTTTGCAATAAAAACATTACTTTCTTTTGCGCAGTTGAGTAAAAAGTAATCAATGTTACTCAGGGTGAAAGTAGCTTTCCAATGTTGAAAAAAATTTAGTTTACGGATCAGTAGTTTTTGAGTTTATTCATTACAAACATACACGCAAAAATACAAATCTTTCCTCTTTTTAAATAATATTTATAAATAATACTAGTGGTCCCGCCGAACTTCGTATCGGCTTGACATGCATAGGTATAACGCGGGCTGTTAATATAAGTTACCCTGGTAGAATTGTCAATTGTTATCCCCGGTCATCTTTAAGTATGAGAAAATGAATGACTTCCACAAATAATTCAATACCAAAATTAGCCAAATCGCTCCACCCGTTCTCGAGTTTTAGCGAGACTAACGAACAGCAATTAATTTTTATATATATAGACAATAACTCCTACCAAAGCATCTGTTTCAAACGATATTAATTTTTTTTACATCCTCTTTGACGATATTTGCAGCACGCATTCTGTCAATTCTATGTCAAACGTCATAAGGTTACATTATAAAAGCGCTAAGGTTAGATAATAAATAATTTTATATGGTGGTTAAGTATTCTTAAATTTTCTAATTTTGCGCGCGATTTTCTTAATTTTTTTTTTCATAAGAACCTTCTCCTGACAATAAGAAATACAACAAAAAAAGAATTGGACAAATTGGTCCAAGCGTTGTTGAGTTATGCGCTTACCAACACATTTTGCGATTCATTTTTATATTATAGATAAGAAGAAGCCAGTAACTAACAGGCATTTAAGTCTCGGCCCAGTAGCCGAAAGGATTACTGACTAACATCAATTAGTAGGCTAGCTACCAGGCCTTTGAAAACCAGGCTTAAAATTATCCAGCATTACCTATTACGGTAGCTACCATTACGTTTACTTAACTAGTTTGACCCGTCATAGCGTGCAGGCTATGTCGATAAAATCAATGACATGTGCTGTTTGGATTCAGGTCATAAGGTCACATGTGATCTATTCTTATTCAAGGCCCTTGTAGGACATCAATGGCCCACGGGACGACGGGTCCATATTACGTAATCACCTCACTAATTTTCCACATAGTGTGTACGACGAAAACCAAATGGCTTGTACGAGATATTTCTTCGTAAAGTTGTTCTAACTTTAATATATTTAGTTTTTAGGGCTCCGTACTCCAAAATAACAATATTAACCGTTATATGATCACTTTATTGTCCGCCTGTCTGTCTGTATGCGTGGAGATATCAGATATTCAAGTCTATAGTCTCTTGTAGCTATAAAAAAATCAAGCTTCTAAGTCAGCGCAATCAAATGACAATAGTATAGCTACTTCCCGTTGAGCTATCTCCGAAGTTTGCGAAGTACAAAATCTGAAATTAATATACATAATTGATATATCTAGGTATCGTTTTTTGACAGATATCTAACTAAAAAACCGGCCAAGTGCGAGTTGGACTCGCGTACGAAGGGTTCCGTACCATTATCTATACAAACGGCAAAAAAATCACGTTGTTGTAAGGGGGCTCCCATACAATAAGCGTGATTTTTTGCTTAAATATTTATTGTATTCTGTTCTTAGTATTTGTTGTTATAGCGTCAATAGAAATAACAAAATCTGTAAAAATTTCAACAGTCTAACTATCACGGTTCATGAGACACAGCCTGGTGACAGACGGAAAAACAGACAGACAGAAAGACGGACAGACAGACAGCGGAGCCTTAGTAATAGGGTGCCGTTTTACCCTTTGGGTACGGGACCCTTAAAATGATCTAGTACAGTTTTTTCAGATAGCTGTCGTAAAAGTTTTCTTGGTTTACCGGTCACATAACTAGATGGCGCTGCATAATTAACATAACCCTCGGTGCGCGAGTCCTAATTGTACTTGTTTCCAAGTTCTCACTCTCTATAGCAGTTGGTCAGACTGGTTGAGACACATCTAACTCGCCTAACAGAGTCTATCTGCAATTCTTTTAATTTTACCGTCAGACAACATCTGATCGCATTGCGATTATAGAGTCATTATCTTTCAGTAACGTCAAACGTTGTATTGACAGGCATCCAAATCGCTTTGAATCATGAATTTAACTAGATTTAATTTCGAATGGTATTTCGGATTTTATGGCAAAATGCCATTATCCTTCAAAGCAATGCAAAGTATTTACTGCGAATATGGGTTAGTAACAGGTGGTTAGTGATACAGTTTGAGTTCGTCCATAATCAGCGTTTATCGCATGCAATTTTAATCAGCATTATAACATAGAAAAACCAAACTTAATAAGATTAAATTATTTACAATATTCAACGTGTCAGCTCTTTACATTATAATAGAAATTTCATAATAAAATATCAGATTCATTAAAACTATTCAAGGGATTTATCAAGGGGTTTCTTTGCGTGACAAAATCCGCAATGAGGAAATCCGCAGAAGAACTAAAGTTGCCGACATAGCTCTAAACATTAGCAAGTTGAAGTGGCAATGGGCAGGCCACATCGCTCGTAGAATCGATAACCGTTGGGGAAGAAAGGTTCTCGAGTGGAGACCACGGACTGGAAGACGCAGCGTATGCCGGCCCCTCACAAGGTGGACCGACGATCTAGTAAGAATCGCGGGGAGCCGTTGGGCGCAAACGGCTACCAACCGCTCGTTGTGGCGATCTAAGGGGGAGGCCTATGTTCAGCAGTGGACGTCTACCGGCTGATGATGATGATGATGATTTATCACTAAGAAACTCATTTATATTGTATTTTGCCTTTTTTTAGAAATCCGTAACCTAAGGGTAAAACGGCACCCTATTACTAAGACTCCGATGTCTGTCTGTCTGTCTGTTTGTCTGTCACCAGGCTGTATCTCATGAACCGTGACAGTTAGACAGTTGAAATTTTCATAGATGATGTATTTCTGTTGCCGCTATAACAACAAATACTAAAAACAGAATAAAATAAATATTTACAGGGGCTCCCATACAACAAACGTGATTTTTTGCTTATATTGATAACTGCATCATTTACGGAGGGCTCCCATACAATAAACGTGATTTGTTGCCTTTTTTATAGTTATTGATACGGAACCCTTCGTGCGCGAGTCCGACTCGCACTTGGCCGGTTTTATTAATATTAGTTTCTAGTTTCTCTTGAACACATTGAGATTGGGAGAATACAGTACATACTCAGGTAGGTGGTTATATACGTGGAGCCATATACATCACACTCTGATTAAACAAGGCTGGCTTATTAGGTAAGAAACAAATTTTATTATGACGCCGTTTACTTTTACGGCTTACCACTTACGGGCACCGGAGATCTGCGAGGTAGCTAAGCGGTGAACTTACTTGAAGCTAAGCTATGAAACTACGAGTATATTTACACCAAAGCTAAGCGAAGTGGTGTATCGTTGAAGATTTGAGACGCCAGCTTAGTTGGCTCATATCCTTAACGCCTTAACAACTATGTACAGAATCTTAGTTTCGTTGAACCTCTTTTCGCCGTTTGGTGGAAAGTCAGCTATACACGGTGTCCTTTAAATCACTGTTTTCCCAGAACAAACGTAGTTCAGACCATGGTCTACTAATAGTTTATAACATCAAATTTAAAAACAAAACGAAATCGGTCTTTGTAAAATATAAAAAGTTGCGAACTTAAAATGTATATTTTAACGTTACGCCCTACAACATAGTCAGCGCGCTGACCGTTAGCTACTAGGTACGTAAGGAGTAGGCTAGCGTACCCATGAACTCTAAGTCACGGTTAGTTTTTGAACAATGTTAGACTTATTTGAATAGGTCTGGATTTTTATTATTCTCTTATTTGATGCTACAAACAGTTATTAGACCATGGTCTGAGCAAAGTTTGTTCTGGGAAAACAGTGATTTAAAGGACACCGTGTATGTTTGCAAGGCGTCTCAATCTAATAGTCTTGTATGAACTACGAAAGTTTCGCAACATTTGGAACAATATTTTTTTCACTCAAAGACATCCGTTTTTTCTGGTCTCTAGCTTATTAATATAACATGACGTACGAGTCTTTGAATACAATTCTTGAAAAAAATGTTATCATTTTTTAGCTATGCCTTTAGCTATAGAGCCTAGTTATATTTGTCATTAAAATACATTAATAAATAAATGAATACAAATATTGCTCGACATTTAATATAGCGCTATCTAGCCCCGAACTAAGCAGAGCTTGTACTATGGGAACCAGATAACTGATAAAATACTTATATAGGTACTTTTTTTGTAAATTCATACTTATAATATATAGAAAAACACTGACTCGGAACAAATATCTGTAGTTCACGAAAACATTTCTTCCGTGGCGGGAATCGAACCCGCTACCCTCCTGCATCTCAGCCAGCTATTTACCCACTGCGCCACGGAGGTCGTTATTTGAACAGATTTTATAAAATAATTACTTATATTGCAATTAATTATTTATACCCAAAACTTCTTCGAACCCGCTCGTATTTTACACAGACGTCACATCAAAGCATTTCATAATTCATCTGATATTCATGTTTTGGGGGGGGGGGGTTGAATAACCGGTTGAGACGCAGGATGTAGTTGGTTCGATTCCCGCCGCGGGAACAAATATTTGCATGATCTACAGATATTTGTTCCGGGTCTGGTTGTTTTTCTATATATTATAAGTATGTATTTACAAAACAAAGTATATAAGTATTCTATCAGTTATCTGGTTTCCATAGTACAAGCTCTGCTTAGTTTGGGGCTAGATACCTCTGTGTGAAATGTCCAGCAATATTTATTTATTTACGTGCTACCTACCCGTATTCTGTATTAGATTTTAATATTATAAACACATAACTGTTTTTTACATAAAAAATACTTAATTGAGTGCAAAATTCTTGTTTCTGTGTACCTAAGCCATATGTTATTTAATCACTTAACGTTTTTTAATGAGAACTGAAATAAATCACTAAATACATCCAGGCAAAAAGTTTTAACTATTTTAGTAAGGGACAATATTATTTGATCTTCATGAACCAAATTGATCTTATTGTAAATGTGTACTTTTGATAAATATTTGGTATTCAAAAATAGTATTTGATCCCTTGTTTAACCGACTTCAAAAAAGGAGGAGGTTCTCAATTCTGATTGGGTGAACCGATTTTGATGATTCTTTTTTATTTGAAAGCTGGTGCTTCTGTGTGGTTTCATTTCCGTTTGGTCCAGTTTTGACAATTTCATCCATAAGAAAACCATATAAGTCTGTATTTTTATGTTATGTTTGTTAGCTGAGAACTCCGCTATATTCAACCGATTTGGAAAATTCGTTTTTTATTTAAAAGGATATACTTTTAGATTGATCCCATGGAAATTGGTATAACAATTTGGTTTTTACTTTTCTCTGAAGTCGGTTATATTTTTGTTTAGAAGTTACTCGTTTAATTATTGGTCTAGATGAGTGGGAGGACTGACACTGAGCACCCCCACTCTAGGCAGTCTTGTGCATGACACCCCTAGAGTGTTATAAAAAGTGCGGAGCCAGAAGCTCGCATGGAAGGTCCTGGGTGGAGCAAGCCCGCGAAGCCGAGCGAAGCAAACGGGGGAGGAGCCGCTGACCTCCGTAGCAGAGTGAAGGTAGAGTGGGTGAAGCGTCACTCAAGGGCAACCATGCGAAAGTTCTGGCGAGAGCCCACCTCAAAACACTACGGTGGCGTAAGTACCTTTGGTACTCACGTATTAACGCCACCGCACCTACAGATTGAGCGGTTTTTAAGTGCCGCCAAAGTTAAAAATGTATCGAACTTTATTACTAAATGCTTACCTACCTACGACCTACAGTTAATTCAAATTACAGGTAACTGGAGTTAATTTAAATTGGTTACTCGTTTTTGGGGTACAAATTGCTGTTATTCTGGATTTCAGACTTTTTCCTATATTTGTGTTACTAAGCTACACACATACCAAATTTCAGCACTGTGAGGTCACTGGTGTACTCTGTGAATTTTGTCAAAGTTCAGTTTTTATAATGGCTAATAACTCAAAAACTACAAAGTTTAAACCAAAGCTAAAAATGGGGTCGAAAACACACAAAGACCTTTTTTTAGACATGCCACTTGACCGACCACATTGGTTTTTTTTACCCCTCTTGAACCCCCAATATCCCAACAACCCCCTCTACATTTTTATCTCATTTAGTTACACCAAAATTGTGCCATCACTACCTACCTACATATCAAATTTCACGATGATCGGATAAACGTTTCGAAAGTTATCCTCGGACAAACAAACATAAATACATACATACAACGCCGATTTACTCAAGTTTATTTAGAGATCTTGCTTCGCTTGATTAATGAAATGAATAGTCACTAGTATCTTTAGAACAACCATGTTTTGATGTCATTAGTTTTATTTTTTCCACCGGCCCAAGTTGTTGGCAGGCGAAATTGTAAAACGCGCGCGTAGCAAGCGTAGCATTTTCGTAGCACATTAGCACATGCTACAAGTAACACATTAATTGACCGAGCGAGCGAAGCGTCTGAGTTTCGAGATTGGCCAAAAATGCTTTTGTCCGGCTGTCTCGCTTACAGGTCGCATATTTCAACCAATTTTGACTAAAATTGGCACACAAGTTCCTCGATTTTGTTTTTTTTAATTGATCGTTATTTTTGATTGGGGGTAAATAAAGGAAAGGGAAGAAGTCTGCTGTAGCATTATTAATCGACGGATTTTAATCAACCTTGAAAAATACATTGACATCATTTTTAGAGTTCTTCAGTGGGGTTAATGGCTTCTGTTGGTTCATTCATTTATTCAATTTTCAGATGTCAAAGATCCATATATTTGTAAGTAAAAAACTTAAATCAAACATGTCACATGGGTTAGTACAAAGTATAGGCACAATAAAACAAACAAAAAAAGTTTTAGTTTAAGTCCCTCACTCAAGTCCTGAGCCAATAGTCTCTTACAATGACTATTCGATCAGAACCCGATTGAAGGACTTCATAATCGGTGAGTCGTACTTGTCCGCAATGACCTGCAGGATGGTGTTGGTGCTGCCTCGCACTCTACTGAGCAGTGAGTCAGTCTTTTTGCGGATAATGGCGTTGAACCCATCGACCCGCGCCTCCGCAAACATGTTCGAAGCACTGCAGAAGCGAGGCAGCCCCACCAACATCCTGAATCCAATTGATATTAAGTCTTCAGTAATTAAGAAATATTTATTTAAAACTAGCTTCCACCAGTGCCTGCGCACGGGTTTTTTGTCATTATAAAGTAGCCTATGTGGTATCGGCATCCCTCGACCATATAAGTTGACTATTTCCTTGACCCATATTCCTACCCGCAAACCATTTCCTACCTGCGCGCTCGCGCACGATAGCGAGTGAAGGACAATCAAAAGCTCGCGCCACTTACGCGAGAAGGTCAAGATGTGACTCATGTATTGAGGACGTCTAAAATAATTCAAAACTCTTTGTACGCAAACTCGTCTCTCTTGTCTGAATATTAAACACATTCCTCATACAATCTTTTACGTGTCTTCACGTTTTCAGACGCGATTATGGGCTCAGAATGTTGTGAAGTACGATTAAATACCCATTTATGTATATAAAATAATTTTATTCATTCAAACCATTTAATGACCAAACCACACCATCACTTACCACCAGGTGAGGTAGTGGTCAGGCGCTTGACTATCAATAAAAAAACAACGAGCCTTACAGTAGTCGCATATGGTGTATAACATCTAAACACCGCGCGCGCTCATTGCTTGAACCAAATAGCACGCGCTTTCTCGGTTCTCTGTTACACGTTTCCGTCCCTTTTACCAAAATCACTCCCACGAACTGAGAGGACAGATGTTACACATCAAAAAAAACATTTTCTATTTTGACGGGAAAAAAGTAGTAAGTAGACACGTATGTCATACAAACTTACTACGATAATGTTTTTTATAGTAAAACTACGCGTGCGAAGCTGCTGATTGGTCAGCAAGTTATTAATATGTATGTACCGATATACCGATTAGATCCGCGAATAAAGAAATCTTTCATCGCGAATGTAGGAATTGGGTTGCATTTTTTTATCCTCGATTATTGAAAACGCGAAAGAAAGCGCGGATAGGGAGCTTTTACTGTACTTTTAATTGCCGTGGTTGTTGATTAGCTCAATAACTAGTGGCCAACATGTGTAATAAGTTGGTTCTGGATTACAACAGGTCCTGAAATATAGTGATAGTTCACACAGGTCCTAAAATAACAACCAACTTGGCGTAATCTGTTCAAATAAACTAGCGGTGCTGTGAGAACATTAGACCTCGAGTATAACCTCACGACCGTAAAATCATAAATGTCCAATTCTAAATCTAATTTCAGATGCTTGAAGTTTCCTTATCTATGTAGAATTTTGAGCAAACTCACACTTCACACTAATATTATAAATGCGAAAGTTTGGATTTTTGTTTGTTTGTTACTCAATTACGTCATAATGGCGGAATCAATTTGAATGATATTTGGTATGTCGATAGTAAAGTAAAAAGCTCTTATTTCTCACAGAAAATATACACTTGCAATCAACACGAGCTAGTATAGATTTATGAATAATTTATGAATAAAAACAATATAATAAAAAAACCTGCTTAAACAGTTGTGCTTAAATTTTACAATTTATTTATTAAATTTCTGTATTTATCAGATTAGTTACTTATATGATGTGACAAGCTCGATAAGACCCTGCCCTCCAAACTAGTTTGAGACTGAATATCGTCGGGCAGTCACCACTCGCTCGAACACCCACAAGGAGAAGAGTACTAAATATAGGTTTTACACCTATGATGTAGACAGTCCTAATTACATAGCTGGTTAATATTGCTTAGTATATACAGCAGACAAGTTAAATATTGTCACGTTACTATAGAATTTATATTGTTGTTATAATCTTAAGTATTTAGAAACAAAAGTATAATATAATTTAAAACTAATTTTAACCTTTTACTTGTGCTAAGCTCTGTACGGGTACTTTTGTTAGTGGAACATGCAATGCATGTCAACCAGATAGTCAAATTTCTTATTACATAGAGTATGACCTGGATTGACACATAGGCTACTTTTTATTGACAAACCACGCGTGCGAACCCGCTGGCGGAAGCTTGTATTGGTATAAGTTTTTACAAATACTCGCGTTCCCTAGATCCTAGGAGGTGAAAGCTGGTGTCTGCGGGTTTGTGTTGTAAAGGTGGCAAGAACTGCGTAGGCTGAGGTGGTATAATTAGGTATATTGTTTCAGAAAAAAAGTTTAAAAATTGATATCCTTCTCTATATAACGCTACAGCTAACTTCCCCCCCCCCCCCCACCCCTTTTTCCCGCCTCCACTCCCCTTTCGAATTTCGGGTTCTGATCGAATAGTCATTGTGAGAGACTATTGGCTCAGGACTTGAGTGAGGGACTTAAACTTTGTACTAACCCATGTGACATGTTTGATTTAAGTTTTTTACTAACAAATATATGGATCTTTGACATCTGAAAATTGAATAAATGAATGAACCAACAGAAGCCATTAACCCCACTGAAGAACTCAAAAAATGATTGGCACTCGAATGAACGCTGCCGAGTTTATTACGAATGACCTAGCTACCGCCTAGCCGTCCCCGGTCCTTAGAAGCGCATTATGGCGACATAAAACTGTATTCCGGAGTGTCAACGCGCAAATTACTTTAAGTTATTTATTAAGACCGTTTATCTGCTTAGGAATTTAATGCCGTTTTCATACCCTTAGGATATTTACAATTAGTTTAATCTTCTAAGGGTAATGAGGTAAATTATGTATCTGGGGTAAAAAGCGCTTCTAGCTTCTATTACTTTCCCTGATAAAATGTTTGTTGCTTAATATTGATATACAGAATATGTATGCTTGTAGCTCGTGAACACTTTCATACTGGTTCTTGTAAACTAAATTTTTTACATAACCCCATCGAAAAAAGTCTAACGTAGTTAGATCTGGGGATCACGGAGGTCATCTTATTTGTCCATTTGTCCCGATCCAGGAAAGAAAGTGTTCATTGAGATAGTCCCTTGTTTTATAACTGTTATGAGCCGGAGCCCCATCTTACTGAAAAGGAAGGTTTCGTCGTTCTGCAACCGGAAGATTATTTATCTAGCTTCTTAAAATTTCAAGTATTTCTAAATACCTTTCCGTAATCAGATACCCTTCATAAAAATGTACTAAGCGTACCCGGTTCTTTACAATCCCACACCAACAGTTGAACGAAAAACGCACTTGATTATTAGTCTCGCGGATACGTAAGGGATTCTCCCTGGACCAAATGCGATTATTGTGTCGGTTGTACATACCATTATTGCTAAAGTTTGTCTCTTCTGACCAGATAATATTATTCAGAAAATACTGATCCTCTAGGATGAGCCGCTCGACTTCTTGGCAGAAAATAAGTCGACTTTATTTTGCTTTTCTAAATTCCGATTTCTTCTTCACCTTCACACACTGAACTAAAGGATTTGCCTCAAAGTATATCAAAATGTCAAGTTCATCGTCAGTATTTGTCATTTGGTGCCGCGGTTGTGGTAAGCGATTATTGAAACGTCCCAAATTTATCAGATTATCCACCAACCGTTTCATAATAAATTGAGATGGTGTATTTCTTTCGAGGTACCATTGTAAGGCTAATGTTATGTTTTTGTGGTTCAAAAAGTATGATTCCAATAAATCGAAATTATTTTCATACGCCATGGTTAGGTAACAAATTCATAACATAATAACAATAACACCTTAAGAATAGTAACCGATCTTAAAGACTACAGACCCAACTCTATTTTACCTTTTCTCTCAAAAATTCTCGAAAAAGTAGCTCACCGCCAACTCTCCTCCTTTCTTCATAAAAATAATTTTCTCTCCTCTTTTCAGTCTGGTTTTCGTTCCTCGCATAGTACTTCCACTGCACTCATTAAGATAACTGACGACATACGAGGTGCTATTGACGACCGTAAACTTATTCTGCTGGTCTTACTTGATTTCAGCAGTGCGTTTAACTGTGTCAATCACGACATACTCCTGGCTGCCTTGCGATCATTAAACCTATCACAATCTGCCATCACTTGGGGCAGGGCGCCAGCAGTGTATCAGGATTGATGAGATCACCTCCGACTGGTGCTGTGTTGATGCGGGCGTCCCTCAAAGAGGTGTTCTCTCACCCTTCCTTTTCTCCATTTTCATTAACACTCTCTTATCGAACATTGGCTTCTCATCATACCATCTGTACGCGGATGACGTCCAACTATACCTGAGTTTTGAACCCGATCTGGTGGTACGTGGTATTGAAGACCTACTAACACACACGTGATGATTGTTGGTAGTAAGTATCACATTTCCAGACTAGACATTAGTTCCCTATCCCCAGTCAGATACAATAGTTCTCCCTTACAATACTGCACAGAGGTAAAAACCTTGGTCTGTATATCACTAACGACCTATCATGGGACCGTCACATTGCTCAGGTTTGTAAGAGAATGTATGGAAGCATGCATTCCCTGAACTCGATGTAAAACTTTCTGCCTCAATCTGCAAGAAGGACACTGGGGAACACACTGCTTTTTCCCATTCTAGACTACGCCGATGTCGCTTATTCCGATGCTACAGAGGATGGGTTGAACAAGCTGGAGCGTTTGCAAAACCTCTGCATACGTTTCATCCATGGTTTGAGGAAATATGATCACGTGTCTGCTTTCCGCGCTCAATTACAGTGGTTCGAGGTCAGAGAGCGTCGGGATGTACATATACTATGTCTACTTTATAACATCCTACATGACCCCAAATCACCTAACTACCTCAAAGAGCGGTTTTCTACCCTGTATGCTGCTACTAAGCTACTAAGCTACTAAGCTCTGCTTAGTTTGGGGCTAGATAGCGCTGTGTGAAATGTCCAGCAATATTTATATTTATTTATTTATTAATGTATAAATTTTATGAGAAATATAACTAGCTCTATAGCTAAAGGCTCGTTAAAAAAATTATTAAATCGTGAAATGTCCAGCAATATGGTTATCAAAATATGTAAGTATGTTTTGCAATCGAGTATTTTGTTGAATAAGTATATTTTTTATAATATACTCAGTATTTTCTGCTTGTTAATTCATCATAATTATTTTTATAGTTGCTTATTGTATTAAAATTAAATTTGTGTTATTACTAGTATTTTAGGTCTATAGTATGTAGGTATGTTTTTAATTTTATATAGATGCACCGCCGTCATGTGATACATTATAATCCTGTCCATATACAGGTTGTCTGGAAGAGATCACTTTTAGCGATAATATCGCCCATTGTACTAAATCTATTTGTAAGAATTATGTTTTGTATTTTAATTTGGTGTAGAATAAAAAGGGGGTTAACCTCTCCCGCTCTCTTTAACCTTTATTTGAACGAGCTGATCAGCAGCCGGCATATCGGATGTCATATTGATGGTGTATGCGTCAATAATTTGAGTTATGCTGATGATATGATGCTGCTGAGCGCCTCGGTCTGTGGATTGAGAGAGCTGGTGAGGACGTGTGAGGAATACGCCACTGTTCATGGGTTAAAATATAACCCTAAAAAGAGTCAGTTCATGGTCTTTGAAGCCGGTACGAAACGTCTTGAAAGTGTCCCAACCTTAAGTCTTAACGGGATTATCTTAGACAGAGTATTAACATTTAAATAACTTGGGCACGTTGTCACTATCGACCTCAAAGACAATGAAGACATCGAACGGTAGCGGAGGGCGCTGTCTGTGCTTGCGAATATGATTGCTCGCAGGTTTGCGCGTAGTTCAGAGGGGGTTAAGCTGACTTTATTTCGGGCGTACTGTACCTCTCTGTACTCGTGCAGCCTGTGGGCGAAGTATACGCAGGCGGCGTACAGCGCACTCCGCGTCCAGTATAACAATGCACTCAGGGCGGTGCTGGGGCTGCCCCGCTACTGCAGTGCATTAGGGATGTCGACTGCTTCCATACCGTCATGCGCAAGCGAGCCGCATCCCTGGTGCACAGGCTGCGGGCCAGCGCCAACATCGTCTTGGCAATGATAGCCGGCAGAGTAGACTGCCCGTACACCAGACATTGCTGTCACAGGCATGCTTAAAAAAACCCTGTATAATCATTAGTTTATTTATTGTGTTGTGCGCTTTCCTATATGAGCTACATAATTTCTTGAAATAAATGTATTTTATTTTATTTTATAAAGAGGTATCTTATCTTATCTTATTTTGCCAACTTTCTAGATAATCGAAGTTTCAGTTTCATTTACTGGTAAAAATGATAACTTGAATTTACCTACTGACTTAAATTAAGTCGATTAAATTTTATTCAAAGCAAGGCGTCAAGCAGTTGTTACGTTCACACTACTGGTCTCGGTATTATGAGAAACGATTTATGCACGAGTGCCGATATTAACCTGTTTATAAATAACACGAAAGGGCTTGATATTGACAGGCTTTTATTGTGTGTCCGTTAAATGTCAATTACGCCTTATACATTTATTTATTTACTCATTTTCTGTAGGCCGCGCTGTAGGGTGACATTCTCTTTCCCGTAGGGGTTGATGACCCACCAAGAGCAATTATAGGATCCGATTGAATCATCTTTACAAGGCCAATGATATACCAATTGTGTTTGCATAACTGTTCAAGACCAGCATAAATATCCCAGAAAAGTGTAGGTTAACTACTTTTGAGTCAGCACCAAACTCAAAATTAGTTATTATAAAAAAAACTACAAGGCTTAAAATAAAAGAAGGCAAAATGTACAGGTGAAAAATGTAGATTAGCGCTTAAACTTGTCCTTGAAGGCAATCTTTGACTGGGGTGATGCCAATCTGGTCAAGTTCAATGCGAATAAGACCCAGGCGTGTCTGTTTTCCGCAAAACGAAGTCAATTTAATCTGCATCCTACTTTCCGAAATGTATCCGAGCCAATATCTGACGACCTCGAGCTTCTTGGTATCTCATTAACTCTGACTCTCAATTTCGGCTCCTACATTGAGTCGAAAGCCCAGTTGGCTGCTAAAAAGCTTGATATACTCGCAAAGGTGAGGCAGTACTTCACACCGGGACCAGTTGCTCAACTTGTACCAAGCACAAGTCCGATCGTGTTTGAAGTACTATTCTCACGTCTGAGACGGATCAGCAAAGTATCAACTTGAAGCTCTGAAATCAATTGAGAGAAGAGCCAAGAAGCTCATAGGCAACGATGAGCTAGTTGATGGAAGGCTCCTCATCCTGGAGCATCGACGAAAGGTTGCTAGCCTCTCGGTTTTTTATTGAGTACATTTTATTTGACGACCCAATTTAGCTGATTTTCTCTTTTTTGATATTTTACCCGTCTTGAGCACCAATATCTCAACAACCCCACCACATTTTTAGCTCATTTTGTCACATTATGATTGTGCTATAATACCTGCCTATACCAAATTTCGCGATGATTGGATTAACGCTTTGAAAAATATCTTCGGTCAAACAAACATACGTACTTACAACGCCGATTCGCCAAAGTTAATTTGGAGATCTCGCTTCGGTCCATCAATAATTATGCTGAGAGTGATCTCTTCCAGGAAATCCTTGAATATAACGAAATTGTCGATGATGATACCCAAACAATAGTTACATAATTCGAAAAATAAGGTTTTTCTTTGAGTGCTCTTCGTGTAGTATTTTATTTATAGTGTTATCCGAACACATACGGAAAAATCTTGCTCTTCGTGTAATCATCATACTAATATTACAAACGCGAAAGTTTGGATGTTTGTTTGGATGTTTATTTGTTTGTTTGTTACCCAATCACGCCGTAACGCCTAAACCGATTTCGATGAAATGTGGTATACACGTAGATTATAACCTGGATCACCACATAGGCTACCATTTATCCCATAAATTAGTTCCCATGGTATAAAAATGGGATGTCAAAGTTTATATATGTATTTTGGACCCCAAAACAACGCGGGCGATGCCGCAGGTAACAACTAGTAATACGTAACGTACTTGTGAGTCTGCTGAAGTTATAAATAAGTTAATTAAACTTAGCAAAAATTTACTATGTTGTAAACGCTATTACCGCTCTAAAGAAGGATTAAATACCTTCTTTGGAGAGATAATAGGAAAGCGTTTACCCCGGAAGGTGGTTCCACAAACAATTTCTCAAGTTACGCGGATTTATGTAAAATTAATTACCAACATTTGATAGCTCTTGAAGTGAATTTACTGAGCTGACGTCTGCTTTTGCAGACATTAAAAAAAACATTTGAACGGGAATAAAAGCACTGGGACAGTTATACATATCTAAGTACGGTAAAGGGCGGGCCAACCTTATCCAGAAAATGTTATGATAGTTGTTCGAAACTTAAGCTACGCTTATTGTTACAACTTAACAACAACATCAATCTGTATGTTTGAAGATATATGAAGTTTTAGATTCTTAACTTGAGGAATTATTACTTGCCCATACAAAATTTTATTCCCTATTTCACCCCCTTGGGGGTTGAATTTTGAAAAGTCCTTCCTTAGTGGAAGTCTACGTCATAAGAGGAATACGTGTGCGAAATTTTATGCTTTATGGGTTTGGCCTGTGCGTTTATTTAAAACTTTCATCCCCTATTTTAACCTCTTAAGGTTGAATTTCAGAAAACCCTGAAATACATAACTCATTATTTTTGTCGTACTTAATTCATACGAAATTATTGCAATTCAAAATATGTCCAAGGAATTAAAATTTCACACATACTTTTATTTATACTTTTATTTCACCCCCCTGGGGGTTGAATTTTGAAAAATCCTTCCATGTCGGATGCTTTCGACATATGAGGAATACGTGTGCGAAATTTCTATTTTCTAGCTTTGAGGGTTTGGCCTGTACGTTGATACATCAGTCAATCACTTTTGCCTTTTACATTAGTATAGATAAAGCGGATTCATTTCCAAAAAGTAGGATTTATTAAATAATAGATTTTATCTAAAGACAAGACGTGTGATTTACAGATTAGTATCTTTCTAAAAAAAATTTCAATAAGCCTATGAATCATACAGTCTAAATAAGCCAAGAAAACCCACCTCAAACTAAAAAACAAGTAGTAGGTAGCAAGTGTATCGAGTTACCTATTTAATAAATGAACCACAATTATTAGGTCTTGTCATAAATGGTAAATAATTAATGGCCTTTGTTCGTCACCCTGTGACATTTAGTAGGTCACGTTAAATCTACAGAACAGTGTCAATAGTAGGTTTAAGCTTTTCTGGTACCTTGCCAATCATAAATACCTTTTAAACCTTAAACGAACACAGACCTATAATTTTTACTTTAAAATCTATAGTATTTTATTAATGATTTTATTTTAAATCAAGAGCCTAAAACAGGTCGGCGCTCAGCGGTGTGCTAAGTGAAATGAACAGTTTTTTTCTGAAGCAGCACTTGTTTTTTGTGACGCCTCAGTGGTACTACTTCAACATCCACGGGGACCCTGGAAAGCTGCTGCCACCAACGCAAAGTCCTACTCCGTTACTTCAAGGAGTTAGGATGGCTGGGGTCAAGTTAGAAGGGGGGTAATGCACAATATACCCCAATGCGGGACGTCAGTGCAGATCTTTTATTCAACACACACCCCCCCCCCCCCCTCCCAAGAATTAGAATTAGCCTCAATGGTAAGAAACACTGGAAGTTATTTCTAACAATTCTGTCGTTCTTAGGGCTGTGCAGATTAACCGTAGTCAGTCTAAGGATACTAAAAACGGTGTCCTTTGTATGGCTCCGTAAATCATAATCAATCCTTACAAAATAAAATATTTGTGCAAAAAGGTTTTCCAATCATAGTTTCCAATTTCTATCGTGGATCGTATTGCTCCCATGTGAGGTATCAAACATAGCTGATAGATGATTTTTCTGTGGAAAATCTAACATTTTTGTTGGCATCGTTTAGTTTTTATAGGGATTTTAGTAATCCACTATCTGTTACTAAACTGGCCGAGAATAAGATAAGATAACTCTTTATTGTACACCAAAGTAAAATACAGAACATAATTCTTACAAATAGATTTAGTACAATGGGCGGTCTTATCGCTAAAAGCGATCTCTTCCAGACAACCTTTGTATGGACAGGATCAAAATGTAACACATGACGGCGGTGCATCTATATAAATTTAAAAACATATCTACATACTATAAACCTAAATTACAAATAATAACACAAATTTAATTTAAATAAGCAACTCTAAAAGTGGTTATGATGAATTAACAAGCAGCTACAACTTCAACACAAGAACAGATAATGGGTGTGCACTTTTGTTTTAAAATTACTAATAGACTTGGATGTTCTTATAGAGAGGGGCAAATCGTTCCACAATCGTACGGCTGTTACAGTGAAGGATCGACTATAAAACTCTGTCGTATGGACAGGAGTTTTAAGTTGGAGGGAATCTGAAGAACGCAAGTTGCGATCATTAGCCTGGTGGAGAAACTCAAAACGCTCCTTAAGATAGAAGGGAAAAGACGGGTTAAAAAGGATGTTATACAAAAGGGACAGTATGTGTGCATTCCGGCGAAGACGGATGGGGAGCCACTTGAGCTTTGTGCGAAAATCAGTAATATGGTCATACTTGCGCAAGCCAAATATGAACCGAATACAGAGGTTTTGAAGACGCTCAAGTTTGCTCAGTTGGGCTTCAATGATGTCAAGATAGCAGGCGTTGGCGTAGTCCAGGATTGGAAGTAAAAGGGTCTGTGCAAGCGTAACCTTGGTAGCAGTCGGCAAGAACTTACGAAGTCTCAGTAAAGATCCAGATGATGCAAATACCCTGCGGCTAATCTCTATACAGGGAACCCAGGTTAAACAGGTATCAATCTGTATTCCTAGATTTTTCACTGACTGGGTGATGTCTATAGGGGTTCCGTCAAAAACTATGGTTGTTAGTTGTGCAAAATTGATTTTGGAGATCTGTATGGGAATATTCCATCACTAGATAAATCTATTTTTGCCTGATGGGCTATGTTTTTCGCATATATGTATGTAGTTCCCATAATTCAGAAATACCGACTTCAGATAACAGAAAAAACAAACTACAGAACCGATTTCGATGAAATTTCTATGGGACAAATCTGAAAGTATATCCTTTCAAATAATAAAAAAAGTTTTCCAAATCGGTTGATAAATAGCGGAATTAAGTATGAGGTAACAAACATAAAAAATACAGTTGAATTGAGAACCTCCTTCTTTTTTGTAGTCGGTTAAATATATTAGGCATCAACCATGATATTGATGAGACGGTTTTAAAAAAGATAAAAAAAAACGGATCCAATATAATTTGTACACACGGCTACACATCAAGCTATATTTTTCCAGTATAAGCTGACCTTGCATAGTGTAAGCTTTTCGTAAAATGAGAGGTCAGCTTACACTGGAGTTTATAGCTTGATGTGTAGCCGTGTGTACCAAACTTGAAGTATATGAAAAACTAGTACGAAAATATATCCCATCCCACTTATCCCACTAATATTACTACCACGAATATACCCCTAATATTATAAACGCGAAAGTTTGTATGGATGTACATATGTGTGGATGTTTGTTACTCTTTTACGTCGTAACGACTTAACCGATTTCAATGAAATTTGGTTTGTACGTAGATTGTAACCTGGATTAACACATAGGCTACTTTTTTACAAACCAAGCGTGCGAAGCCGCTGGCGGAAGAAGCTATGTAGTATTATAAACGCGAAAGTTTGTATGGATGTTTTTTTAGTCTTTCACGCAAAAACTAATTAATAGATTTTAATGAAATTTGGTATGTACGTAGATTTTAACCTGGATTAACACATAGGCTACTTTTTTTAAAAAACACGCGTGCGAAGCCGCGGGTGAAAGCTAGTGTTTTATAAAAAGCAAAAGTTAATATAAGTGACTGAGCCGGATTACCCAAGTGGTGAAACAAGCAAATCTGAAACGAGACGAATCTGGGTCATTCTGCTGATCTCCTCTCGTGAAGTCAGCACTTGACAGTTCCGGGTCAGATGCTTTTGTTTACATTCACTCAGTTTTATGTTATTATTATTTGCGCGACTAAAAGTGCGATATTGGCAACTGCGACCAGAGGGCTTAGCCAAGTCACATTCGATTAGCGATGACGCTAGACTATAAGTATGACTTTTGACCACGATTTGACACATGCTATGGAAATATCACGTGATATATCGACAACAAACCTATGTAGAAATCGAATCGATTCGAATCGAATGTAACTTGGCTGGGGCACCAGGAAGTGAGCGTAAGACCGACTATCTTCGAGTAGTATCTATTTATTTAAATACTAGCTGTTGCACTCGACTTCGTACGCGTTACTCTACTAAATGTGTACGTAACTGGTAAAAAGGTAACCGGTAAATGTGAGCTAAACTCGCTATTGCAGCTTGACTTGACACCCCCCTTTTTAGGGTTCCGTACCAAAAGGGTAAAACGGCACCCTATTACTGAGTCTCCGCTGTCTGTCTGTCTGTTCGTCTGTCACCACGCTGTATCTTATGAACCGTGATAGTTAGACAGTTGAAATTTTCACAGATGATGTTTTTCTGTTGCCACTCTAACAACAAATAGAAAAAAATAAATTTTGAAGGGGGGCACCCATACAACAAACGTGATTTATTTGCTCGTTTTACGAGATGCTCGATATTGATAACGGCAACAGGTAACTTGAAATATTCGCATAATAGTTATTTATAAATTCAATTTAAAAATAAATAATTAAATTAAAATAAAACAAATATTTAAAGGGGGGCGCCCATACAACAAACGTGATTTTTTTGCCGTTTTTATAGATAATGGTACGGAACCATCGTGCGCGAGTCCGATTCGCACTTGGCCGGTTTTACTATCCTATGGGACCTGATTTATGAGATAAAAAGTAGCCTTTGTGGTAATCCAGGTTACAATCTACGTATATACTAAATTTCATCGAAATCTGTTCAGTTGTAACCATGTGATTGAGTAACAAAAAATAAATAAATAAACAAACATCCAAACGTTCGCATTTATAATATTAGTGTGATTTTATTTAAGCCGCAAGCCACGCTTGATTGCGTCAGTCATTGCTCCATATAAATTCATATAAACAGTCGGTCGCACGACCTGGTCGCGGTCGTCAAAATTGAACTGCAACTATCATTCGAACTTTGTTAGTCTATATTACCTTGTAATACCCGCTAACAACAGGGTGGGCTAAGTTCAATGGGGCAAGGACTCAACGATTCTCTTAGCGCTCCAAGAAAAGTATAAAATTAAAATTTTGTTTTGATATTTTTTCAAATATAGCCATTTAGGTGTTGAATAAGAACTTTGCGATACGATTTCAAACTGGAGAATCAAGTTTTTAATAGAGTATTTTATAACTGAAGTCGGGGTTGTCTATACTATAATATTATATCTATACTTCTATACTAATATTATAAAGATGAAAGATTTGTTTATTTGTATTAAATAGGTTCCGAAATTACTGGAATGATTTAAAATTATTTCACTGTTGGGAAGCTACACTATTCCAGGGTGACAAAGGCTACTTTTTACCCAACTGCGCAGAAGGAGGGTAATGTTTTTTACGGTACGCGTGCGAAGCTGTGAATAGCTGCGGTCAGCTAGTAATATTATAAAGAGGAAAGATTTGTTAGTTTGTATTGAATAGGCTCCGAAACTACTGGACCGATTTAAAAATTATTTGATTTAAAAACACTGTTGGGTAGTTATATTATCCCCGGGTGACATAGGCTTCTTTTTACTTAGCTGCACAGAAGGAGGGTAATGTTTTTATTGAAATACTACGCGTGCGAAGCTGCGGATTTGTCACCTAGTTAGTTTTAAATTGATTCATAATGAAAGTAACGAAATACATTTAAGAGCACACAATGACACACAGACAGAGTATATAACCGCGACTTCGTACGCGTTACACTACTAAATGTGTAGGTAACCTTAAATAAATAAATAAATAAATCTTTATTCATTTTTTCATATAGCTAAGATTAACATTAGGGATTAACATCTACTTATAGGTTAGATTTTATACATTGCTTGAACTAGGAAAACCTGTATCTCAGGCGAAAAAGGCTGGACTGGCGTAACTTATGAGTATTCAAATTAACAAAACTTCTTCTCTTTACATAAGGAAGAAAAATAAAAATAACTAATAAACTAAGTGTAAACATGGAAGGTATGAGTTTACGTACTATATAATCTTTAAAATCTTACTTTATTACGTTTAGTAATTCCTCAGTTTCCTCGTAAGAGAGATTGGATAGAGCAGTCTGTAAGGCTCTTGAAGTTGAAATAAAGCTAAACTCGCTGTTGCAACTAGACTCGACACACCATTTTTATCCCATGGGAATTGATTTATGGGATAAAAGCTAGCCTATGTGGTAATCAAGGTTATAATCTACGTATATACCAAATTTCATTGAAATTGGTTCTGTCGTTACGACGTGATTGAGTAACAAACAAACAATCAAACAAATAAATAACCATATATCCAAACTTTCGCATATATTATATTTATATGAGATATAATATTTCTGTGATAACAAATAAAGAAAAAGTGGCACTCCGGGAGCGCCGACAGAAGTGAAAACTTGAATAAAAGCAGACTACAGATAATTATACACCTACAGAGGTGTCAGTAACCAAAGAGAATATAATACATACGGACTGTCAGTAACAGACAGTGTCAGTAGTCAGTGACAGGTGTCAGTAACAGTGTCGCGAGCTTTTTTCCCATCTCAAAAAATGTTCAACATGCCTAAAGAAGTTTTTACTTCAAAAAAACACAACATACAGAGAATAGGAGAGAACATAATATATATTTTATGTTGGTGGACTCCCTTTTCCGCATTTGAACTCTTAAGTGGTCCATTATGAGTCAGAGAGTTGGCTTTAAGGATAGCCAGCCTAACTCCGACCAGAAGCGCAGAAGTTTCCTGGGGTCTTCGCAGGCTTCACGGAGTGACCTTGGATTGTTCAGAATGAACATATGACCTGAGCGCGGTGACGTCATATTGGCGTGTTTGTACCGCCCGCAAAAAAGCGAACATAACAAGCAGCCGCCTGCGGCTTCGTCTTTGTTTTTTTTAACCTAATTTATTATGTTACTCAGGGAGGACGCTGCTTTTTATCTAATCTTTTTTACACTATTTGAATAAAATAAAAATACAATGTTTAAGTTTATACATTTATTTTATCTATTATTTACATTATCTCATCTTCGTCACTACTTAGTGGATTTATGCCTTCTAGAGGTTGTTCTTCGTCCTCAGTCTCACTATAATCACTTGACGAAGAGGTATCCGATAAATTTACAATTAATTGCGATTCATTCGTCTCTTGTAAGAGGTCATCGTCCCAATACTTATGTCGAAGCCTGTCCACATGTTTGACTTCTTTTTTCCAGACAACAAAACAATAACATAAACGAAAACTAAAATAATTCCAGAGCGTGACACGTGATGTAGGCCAGTACGAGACTAAAAACCCTAGTAAAAAATAGTGATGCGAACGGTACAATACGGGCGCCATCGGGGAAGTGCAGGGGAAGCGGTCGGGGAGTCGCATTCCGGTTCCAATTTATCGCGCACGAGTAATATGTGTTTATAATGGATCAGATAGATGGATGAGGAAGTTAGTTCGTACTGTGTGAGTCGAACCGGCCCCGACTCAGCGACTACTTGTTTGCTATTTTGTGTGTCGAATCGCACACCTTTTATCCAGTCGCTAATCCATCCAGTTGTAACTTTGTGTAGATGAGAGTTTGTCCAGCTGTTACTGAACCTTTTGCTGACCTCAATGCTTTGTTTCACCACAGTTTAAGTGATGATAAGACAAAGGATGTAACAAAGCGAGTTAAAAATATGTTTTCCTATTGAAGTTTGGGACTAAGAGCTTGTCCAGAAAGGGCGAATTTCCCGCGAT
Organism: Philereme vetulata; assembly: GCA_918857605.2. Taxonomy (NCBI): domain Eukaryota; kingdom Metazoa; phylum Arthropoda; class Insecta; order Lepidoptera; family Geometridae; genus Philereme; species Philereme vetulata. Next base: position 4,626,600 of record OU975420.1, read on the forward strand.
TCTCTCGCGCGACCGTTGCGTCTAGCGTAGCGTACCAACGCGCGAGCATTGGGGTAGAAATTGCAGTTATTCTGGATTTCAGACTTTTCCCTATATTTATGTCACTAAAGCTACACGCATATCAAATTTCAGCAATGTTGGATCACTGGTGTACCCTGTGAAATTTGTCAAAGTTCAGTTTTTATCGGCAAATAACTTAAAAACTACAAAGTTTAAACTAAAAATAAAAACGGGATCGACATGTACTCATAAAGACCTTTTATTAAACGTGCAACTTGACCGGATAGTTCCATTCTGTTTTTTTACCCCTCTTGAACCCCAATATCTCAATACCCCCCCCCCCCCCCCATTTTTAGTCCATTTTGTTACGCCAAAATTGTACCATTACTTATATACTAAATTTCACGATAAACGCTTCGAAAATTATCCTCGGACAAACAAACATACATACATAAATACATACATATTACGCCGATTTGCTCAAGTTGGTTTAGTGATCTCGCTTCGTTCGATCAATAAATGCAAAAATTTGGATGTTTGTTCGTTTGTTACTCAATCACGTCATTACGGCTGAATCAATTTCAACTATTATTGGTATATCGATAGATCATGACATGAATTGACACATAGACTACTTTTCATTGACAAAACATGCGTTCAAAGCGTTCATTTTAATGTACCTATCACAAAATAAGCCTAATTCTGACGAGTAACCAAATAATGAAACTTTTTCAGTCCATTATCCTCAAAAGCTTTTTTGTCAATAAATCTGTTAGATAAGCCTCGTTTCGGACGAGCGGGAAATATTGTGTGCCTAAGATGTAAGTGATGTACAGTAGCTAGCACTCAATATACGATAATTTATCTAGATAGAAAGGGTAATCTGAATAACTCTTGTTTGTCCCTTTCAAACGTTCATAAAAAGATCTGGCAGTTTTGGTCCTGTTTGCTTAGTAGACAGAAACTGTGTCTTTTTTTTATTATTTTGCACCATATTAAGACATTATATATATAGTCCTCCTCGTCTACTACTACTAAGTATGTACTTGGCAGTGGTAAAGGAGGGATGTAAGGGGGTTGATGACGCACGGGTAATGGCTTAGCATGCCAGCTGTGGCACTTGTGGTTTAAGTTTCACAATAGCTGCTTATTAAGTCAGAACCTATTTTTGAAAAAAGAAAAATTTTAACATTATTGGGTTTTTTAATTTAACCATACTAGTGGTTCGCCCCGAACTAAGATCACGCGAATCTTCCATAAAAACAAAAAAAAATCTATTCGTAATCTTTGACTACCAAAATAATGCCACGAAATAAATATCCATATAACTTGACCTACAGTTTCATTCAAATTAAAGGTAACGAGAGTTCATGTAAATTGGGTATTTTTTGGGGTGTTAATTACAATTATTCTGGACTTCAGACTTTTGCCTATATTTGTGTTACAGCTACATGCATACCAAATTTCAGCACTGTGAGATAACTGGTGTATCCTGTGAATTTCGTCAAAGTTTCGTTTTTAATAAGGCTAATAACTCAAAAACTGCAAAGACTTAATTAGAAAAACGGGGTCAAAATGTACTAATTTTAAAACCTTTTATTTGACGTCCCATTTGAACTAACCAGAACACACCAGAATTGTGCCATCACTACCTATGTATCAAATTTCACGATGATCGGATCAACGCTTCGAAAGTTACCCTCGGAAAAACAAACATATATACATACAACGCCGATTAGTCCAAGTTGATTTGGAGATCTTGCTTCGCTCGATCAATGATTTTGAACTTCATTAGATTGAAATAAATACAGATTAAAGTTTTGGCAACGGACAGAGCCGTTCCTCAAAACTTGTGTTTACAAAGCCAATAGGTAATTATATCAGAATCTGCCTTTAACTGAACAAAAGCAGTATACGTAGACAGTAGACAAAGGAGTTTTGTTATAATATTTGTCTAGATCTCGGTAGCACTTAGCAGTAGTTAGTATTAGTTGTAGATGTATTTTAGTATCTATATGTCATGTTAGTTTTAATTGCATACATTGCAAGGCTTTATTTTAGATGGCTTCAGCGGGATGTGTACTTAACGCATCGGTTAATTTGTAACCATAGACGTAATATTAATGTTGTGAATGTTTTTTATTGTGTTCGCACATCTCAACCCACTTAAAGTTATAAACGCAAATGTCTTTTGGTATATGTGGATGTTTGTTACTCTTTCACGTCATAACGGCCGATTTTGATGAAATTAACCTACTTGAATCTGGACCAAACCACTGGATAGAACTTCACGACCCCAAAATTCTCCCCAACGAACGCCAATATTACCCAAGAATCGTTCGAGAAGCCGTCGAGATAAAGAAATATCGCAATTTTAATCGTGAGGACGGCTTTAGATTATCTGCATCATGAAATCCAGTTACAGTTACGAGTAGGTGTAATTTAGATCCACACGTAACTTCAGATACTGTTAGTATTGTATGTCGAAACAGTGATACGTGCGATTCAGAAAACCAAGGCGGGTAGTTGGTGACAACATTCGCGCTTCCCGGCAATGACACCCGCCCGCTTTCAGTCTCTCGTGACCACGGCCGATGTAACTTGACCAAAACGTCGAGGTTAGTCAAAATTATGATTTTGATATAGGTAAATATGTGCGCGAAAATACCCGTTTTGTCATAAAAACACTTTTAACTTTGTTATTAGTAGGATCAGCCCAACAAATTTTTAACTAATATTTTTAAGTTTTTCTATAAGTGAACTGTAAATCTTTGAGAAATAAATATCTTAAGCCCGAGGTTCACTAATAACATACATTTATGTTTGCAATAGTCAAACCATTGCAGACAATTTCACCTGTAAGATACTACTGCAATCATGAAAGCTGACTTACACATACAAAAATCAAACAAATGTATTTATTTGGCATACTATGAACAATCCAATTTTGACGATCTCCTTCGCGCAGTGTGCGAATAGCCGGCTTAGACGCAGGAGGTTGCGCGTTCGATTCCCGCTGTGGAATAAATGTTTGTGTGATCTACAGATATTTGTTTCGTGTTTGATTGTTTCTCTATATAACTAGTGATTCGCTCCGAACTGAGATCTCGCGAGTCTCCCATGAAAACAAAAATAATATTATTCGTAAAATAATGCCACGAAATAGCAACCAAACACTTGACCTACAGTTTCATTCAAGTTTGTAAGACAAAACGGGTCTATTCGCGCACAGATTGATATAGATGATATAAATTGTCTTAAAAACATGAGTATAGTTTGCGAAAAGGTAAAAAGTTCAGTTTCATTCAAATTACAGGTAACGGGATTTCATGTAAATTTGTTGCCCTTTTTTGGGGTACAAAATGCAGTTCTGGATTTCAGACTTTTGCTGATATTTGTGTCACTAAAGCTACAAGAATACAAAATTTCAGCATTGTGGGATGACTGGCGCTGTGAATTTTGTCAGTTTTGTTTTTATTATGACTAATAACTCTAAAACTACAAGGATTAAACTGAAAATAAAAACAGCGTTGAAATGTACTAATAAAGACCTTTCATTTTACGTCCCATTTGACCGAATAGCCTCATTTTTATTATTTTTTACCCCTCTTTAACCCCAATATCTCAACAACCCCCCCACATTTTTAGCTCATTTAGTCACACGAAAATTGTGCCATCACTACCTACATATGTATCAAATTTCACTATGATCGGATCAACATTTCGAAAGTTATCCTCGCACAAATAAACTTACATACATACATTATATACAACGCCGATTCTCAAAAGTAGATTTGGAGATCTCGCTTCGCTCTATCAATAAGTATTTATTTATAAAAAAAAACGTATCAATGTATATTATCAGCTAACTGGGTACAAGCGTTAGTATGGGGCTAGATGGCGCTGTGTGAAATGTCCTGCATTATTCATTTGGTAGTAAGTAAATAAAAGAAATTGCAACAAATATATAATAAGGAGTTTAATAATTTAAAATTGTTTACAAATTGAAAATAAGGGTGTCTACATCACCCTTCTGTCCAAATAGAACAAAATGAATAAAAAGCATCAGATTCTTTGTCCTAGACAAACTTTTCCTGAAATATATTTGTGACTTAGTACATTAGATCGCAGACTCACACTCTATCGTCTATGATAGCGTCATTTCATCTTATTTTAGAACTTTGCTCACTGGCGCGAATATTTTTACTAATAATACCTACCTTCCTTTTTGAAGTTAGCGGACATAAAAGACAAAAAGTTCTTTACCTAATGGTAAAAAGTAAAATTTTATGTTTACTTTTTCCAATTTAATAATTGGTCTGGTTTGATTTTCGCGAATTTAACACTTAAGGATAAATTTAGGCCGATTAGAAATATTTTTTTAGTTTCGTTCGAGTGTTTTTTTTATCGCTAGCTAATTCACATAATTTATCAAATCTTTGACGTCAAAAATTTTAAAATAGAAGGGAACAATCAGAACATTTTGTGATTGTTCTCTTGATACATCCGGACTTTTTTTTTATTAAAATCGTAGACACACAAGCGGACGGGCCTCCCGGTTTTAAGTGGTCACCGCCGCCTATAAACTCCTGCAGCACTCGTGGTACTGCAGTCGCGTTGCCTAGTACTCAATACCCTATTTACACCTCTCTTGAAGGCGTTCATTTTGAAGCCCACCGGAAAAACCTCCTGAGGTCATTCCACATCTTGCAGGTGCGCGGAAGAAACGAGCGGGTGAAACGCACCGTGTGAGACTTCCACGCATCAACAAAATGTGGGTGAGCTCATTTCCGGCTGCGGGAGGTTCGATGGTAGATGTGGGAAGCAGGGATTAAATTGAACAGCTCTTCAGAACATCCACCGTTATATATTTTATAGAAAACGCTGAGCGCTCCGATGTCACGGCGCGGACTAATAAACAGTTAAACTGCAAATCATTTTAATAAAAACCACTCGATAAAAAAAAACGTTTTTTTTGTAGATTTACAACTCATACATTTATTTTGATACATTTTAACCTAGTTACAGTTATTTTTAGAGCGAGAGTAATTTCTTTAATTTATGGTAGCTTCGATGCCAATGAGGAGTTTTCACGGCCATGTTGTTTATCTGCCAATAGATGGCGTTACTCTTTAATACGATGATTGAAAGGAAAGTCAATTGCCGTATTATCATTATATTTCGATGGAGCTGAAACTAAAAATAAATCATTCGTGCTTGTTTATCTATAGAAGTGAGATTGTTTTTAACAAACATTGATTTTATTGAGATTTAGGCTGATAAACTATATTTTAACCGGTGTACCTCAAATAGCGCCATCTGTTGTTTGAACTTGTTTTTTTTTTTAATTATAAATTAAAAGCCCTCATTAGAGTAATGTAAATGCCTGTAAAAATAGTGCACTGCAAAGTCCAAGCAATACAGCACAAGCAAGCCACAGACTACACAACATTGAAATTTCAATATTATGTTCAGAGAAGAGACTATCCCACTGATACAAATTCAGGTAAGTTTTCCAAGTATTTTATTACAGCTTTTGTATAAATTATGAATCATTGTCACGGATTCATCAATGCAATGATATCAATTTCTGTTGAAATAAGGTACACACGGCTACACATCAAGCTATACAATTCCAGTATAAGCTGACCTCGCATTGTGTAGGCTTTTCTTAGAATGAGAGGTCAGTTTAAACTGGATTTGTATAGCTTGATGTGTAGCCGTGTGTACAAAGAAAAATAAGAAGAACACTGTCAGTTTGGATATACGAGTACCTACATCGTGTTATGCACCATCGTATCGGAATTTTCCTTGTGGTTTTAATAAATACTGAATTTTGATTTGGAACTTGACAGGTACTAGAATTTCAATAACACACATTAAAAAGTTTGAGGCAACTAAAATACAACACGCCTAACTTGCACAACGATCATTAAGCGGCTAAACATGTTTAAATATGACGTATTTGTATGATTTGACAACTCTCTAAATCTAGGTATCTAGGTTAGAAGGGGGTGATGCACAATACACACCAATGCGGGACGTCAGTGCAGATCTTATCCCCCCCCCCCCCCCCCCCCCCCCCACCCTAGGTTTAGAATTAGAACTCTCTAAATCATATTTAGCCACTAAAAACGTTTAGGTATCGTTACGCAAGTCACCCCTATTTACGAGTATGAAAATATATATTTTTTAGTTACCTAATAATATATTCTCAATAACTGAAGGAATGAAGGAATAGTTATGCTGTTTTTTGTTTTTTCATTCAGAAATTTTCAATCCTATCAAACCAGACAAAACACGGTGTAACTATTCCTAGGATAATATAATGTAACTAGCTGACCCGCCCGCGGCTTCGCACGCTTGAATTTTCCCGGTCCCGTGGGAACTTCGGGATAAAAACTATATAAAACACTCGTGCCAAAGTGACGCGTCACTTCATGTAAATGACTTCACATTATATGGTTCATACAAAAATACGATTTAAAAATTGGTGGTGGGGTTAGGAGGGAGTTTTTTTTTGTATATTTAGGTCATACCTACTAAATACATAAAAACAAATTGGTTGTCTGTAAAGTCGGTTTACGGACGATAATTTTACGTGATAACGAGTGGAAGAGAGATAGTTGCGTCACAAGCCGAACGCTTAGGCCGATCGTGCCTCTCTATTGCTTGTTCCGCGCTCTCGCTTGCACGCTCGGTTCAGGCGGAAGTTCACTTTTTCGTGCGTACAGCCGGCGTTCATCGATTTATAAGACGTTATCACGTCAAAATTATTAAAATTAGTTGACCCGTTTCGAAGGAGTGCGACCACAAACACCGTGACACAAGATTTTTATATATTAGATTAGTAGCACAGCTTGTATCTTGTATCCTTGTTTGTTAGCAGTATTTAAATATTGAATTCCAAAAGAAAATAAAATACGTACTCCAAACAAAAAACCTGTCCAGTACTCTAATAGTATAAAACAATTTTCTTAAATAGGAGTACTTTCTCGTAAAGCCGGGAGCATTTCCTCTCAGTTTACGGCTGTCATAACACGTCCCTGGCTACCTAGTAGGGCAAGCTTACAGTGGAGACAAATGAATGGCATTGCACGCACACAGGCATACACACATTTTTAATGTTCCGTACCCAAAGGGTAAAACGGCACCCTATTACTGAGGGTGTCTGTTTACGCTGTCTGTCTGTCTGTCTGTCACCAGGCTGTATCACATGAACCGTGATAGTTAGACAGTTGAAATTTTCACAGATGATGTATTTATGTTGCCGCTATGACAACAAATACTAAAAACAGAATAAAATAATTATTTATGGGGGGCTCCCATACAACATACGTGATTTTTTTGCTCGTTTTAGCTTGATATTGATAACGGCAACAGGTAGACGCTTGAAATATTGCTGAAATTTCCTTTAGGAAAGTTGTGCTAGGACTTTCATTTTTTTTTCATGTGTAGATATACACAAAAAAGCCTACATGTGAAGTGGCAACTTGCGCAACCTTATAGTTTTTGAAATATTAATTTTTGAAAATCCGTGATCGATTGCGAAATCCGCTCGGAAATCAGTGTCCGACCTTTCAGTTTGCATTCTATTGATTATTGCGACACTAAATTAACATGACAGTGACAGATAATATGGCTTTTTTCATTGGTTGTACATTTTTATTGATGGAAATTTCTAATTTGGCAATGACAGTGACATAAGTTTTACATTTTTGTTGGCGGGAATTTCGACATTCTTTTACAAAGTTTACATTAGATTCGTTCACTGTTGCATGGATATTTATAATAATGGTATTATTAATATTTTTTGTATTAATAAGTTATCTTTTGAACTATGAAAAATGGTACACTGAATCGAGACGGGGCATCCCAACTTGAGTAGGTTAGGTTAAAAAAGAGTGTCAGAATCGTTACGGAGCACCCTGACCCCACGTGGTCTTGTGCGTGACACTCCTAGAGTGTATATAAAGAGCGCGGGAGCCAGAAGCTCGCGGGAGGTCCTGAGTGAAGCAAGTCATACGAGGCCAAGTGAAGCGAAGGGGGAGGTGGCGAGCGAAGCGAGCCGGCGACTTCCGTAGCGGAGCGAAGGTCGAATGTGACTTGCTTCATTCAGGGGCGACCTTAAGAGCTTCTGGCGGGAGTCCACCCAGAGTCCGGGGGGTTGGAAGAAAAAGTGGTCTATGAAAACGTGTGGAGTAACATTGTCATAGACCACTTTTTACTCCAAACCCCTGGACACTGCCTTTTTTCAATATAAATAAAAATGTTTTTTCATACTTAACCTCAAAATATTTTTTTTTAATTTTCTCAAAAAATTATAAGTTTCCGTAAGTCCTCACACACTAGGGGGGGGGGGGTTAAGCCCCCCCCCCCTCCTCTCCCCATCCCTCTATCAAACCGTTCCTAAAGGAAAGCCCTTCCGTTCTTTCACACCCTATATAATTTATGCTCGCTCTTTAGCAATAATTCGCGTTGTCACCACCCGTATGACCAACCCGTACATACTGGACCTCAAACTAGGATGCCATGTTTATTATCAACTTTGCCATAGACATGAGGTATCATTTAAAGTCAATATTCTGTGATCCAAAAATAATATTTTTTTTTTGGAACTAAAATACAAATATTCTTTTCGTTTTCTTTTTTATATTTGTTCGTTCTATAAGCGAGCTTACTTCTTACAAATAACAAAAGGCTTGCCACCAACGTTTGCTCAAGCGATGTCGCAAACATTTGGACAAGCGGCTAGACACGAGTGTAAAGGCACCACAAGGACATACCTACAGTGACAAATGACTCACACTCACCCTTTCATCCACTTGCCTGGGCATTTGTATGCGTAAACTCTTTGGACTTTGAGATCATTAGAAGAGCGATGTTTTTCTTTGCATCCAACAGAGATAGACTATGATTTTGTAGATTTTAATATTGAATGTCTTGAAAGGTACAAATGTATTGATTCTATTGATATACTTCTAACATATTTGTAAGGCACTTGTCTCACCGCCGGCGAGTAAGCGATTAGCTATCAACTATTTTCTCGCTTAAGAAACGAATAAAAGATATAGATTCCGTGACAGTAAAAGAGACACGCATTAATAGTTGATCGCTGGCCGTTCACACTGCCCCGATGAGAACTCGCTCTCCACTATTTTGTCGCAGCGACTACAACACTCGCTCAGCGATACGCGCTCAGCGATGATCGCTTGGCGGTCAGAACACACGCCGTAAGACAATGAGTATTGCCCACCACACTCGCTCACTCGCTATTGCCCAGCGAGACAACTATAGGAACTACAGACTCGCTTCTCGCTGCACGCCAACTCGTTTCTAGTTTTTAGCTTTACTCGCTTCTCGCTCATCGCCGGCGGTGAGACAAGTGCCTTACATGTCATATACTTCTTTATTCTTTATTCTTTATTGTACACAAATAGATTTATAGATAAAAATAGCTTACAAAATGGACATGTACAAAGGCGAGCTTAACTTAATAAGAGTTTTCTTCCAGCAAACCTTTGAAGATAGAGATATTTGATTATAGTGGTGGGTACGTGCACAGAGAATGACATTGGAGTAGAATACTAATATATAGTATATACTATAATAAATACAACACTTAACCATATTAAAAAATAAATACTTCAAGAAATAAATTTTGATTTGATTTGATTTGTCGGTCCTAACAATTAACTCGTAGTCGATTTGACAGATGGCAACTTGGCAAGATGGGTTAACAGGTGAAGTTCATTCCTAAAATACTGTGCCAGGGGTCGTCAATGTCATCATTCATCTTTAGGAGGGTATGTTTATAAAAAATATCATAATGAGAGAAAAAAAATAAAGAGCTTGCAAAATCAACCACATGAAAAAGTTGGGCGAAATACCTCCTTCCTTCCTTCCGTTAAAAATCCCAGCCTTCCTTCTAAAATTGAGCGAAATAATATCCCTTTTCTTCGACGAGATTTAAGTCAGACTATGATATAATGTGGACAAAATTGTCCCGCCATCTTATTGTGGGTCTTCCACGTCACTGGGCTTGCCTTTGGTGGCATTAATTTTATGCTCTTTTCACTCAAGCGTGCGGTATGCGATAGACGTATCCGGCTTCATTTAGGCTGGCACTATTATATAACATGTTTTGTTATTTACGACAATAAGTTAAAACACACATCCGAAATCGTATTAACTGATTTCAGAGGGTTTAATACCGGTAGCTTGAATAATTATTCAGTAATCGATACATTTATTCAGTTTAACAGATACCTCCTTACATGATATATGAATATGATTTGTTTACCTATTATATACAGGCTGTTTCATTGATATTTCAGGAATTGATATGAAGGTTGTTTGAAAATTTAAAATTTTCTATGGTAATGAATTTGAAAAAAACCTATCTTACAAGAATACTAGCCATCAGCCCTACCCGAGTTTTCTTTTAATGTCGTACATAACCAACCACATAGTACACGGCTGTTATCATTCCATAAGGCTTTCTACAGTCTGCTCTTAGTACAACTTCCAGGCTTTAGTAACAAACCGACCATTCGACCAATCACAATTTAGTAAGGAACTGCTATAGTAATTGGATTACTGAGCACCGCCAGCGGTACATAAAGTAATACCTATTGTTGAAGGGAATAATTAAGCTTAGATTGACCGAATAGATATCCACATAACTAATAGATTATTAGAAATACACATACATAGAATGAAAGAGGGCATTTATTGGTAACGTAAACACCCTTGGGTAATTTGGGTACAGTCTGCTATGTTTTCTAGGTAATAAAAATTAAATAAAAAAGCTGTTTCAAAATCTGCAAAAACCGCTTTGTCCGACAGCTGAAAAAGAGTTATGTATGTTATGTGTGTTATTTTTCTAACACAGCACCTACACGACATAGATAAAAAATGGTAAAAAAAATGGTTGTCAGGTACCTACAATTCTGTGTTGCAATTTTTTTCTACATTATATAGGTATAACGATAACGATGAATGCTACAACTTACATAAATATATATATGCATGATAAATGATGTCACTAATAGTCCTTCGTTTCTGCGTACGTGTCTGTATGTGTATATCTTTGTGTGTTTTAATTTAGTCTTTTATTAGTATTTTTCAAACTTTCGCGATGACTGCATATAATTACTGATTAAAACGGGTATTTACCGCGTATGTACCTTTTTAGGGTTCCGTTCCTTAAAAGGTAAAAAAGAAACCCTTATAAAATCACTCTCTTATCCGTCTGTCCATCTGTTTTGGGTCGAAAACCTATATGGTAGTTCCCGTTGACTTAGAATCACGAAATTTGGCAAAAAGCAAGGTAAAGGAGCACAAATAAAGAAAAACATCCATTAAAATTTAAAAGTTGAAAATTAACGGGTGTCCTTATACATACATACAGTTGACGCCAATTGAGATCCTCTGAGTTAAAAGGGCGCTCATACAATTTAGAGGACTAGCTTAATCGGCACCAACCTCAAATAAAGTAAATAAATAAAATTGTGGTTTTGAATTAAATAAGTATATAAATGGGGCTCCCATACAACAGACATCATTTTCTCACCGTTTTTATAGAGTACGGAACCCTTCGTGCGCTCGCACCTGGCCGATTTTTTTTATTTGTTATCCCGACATTTTGACTGTGTTGTAACAGCCGTGGTCGGCCAGGCAGACTGGAGTACTTGGAGCTACCATCGAGAAGTGATGGCAGCTGCAGCAACTACCCTCACTTGGTCTTCAGAATTAGAAATGTCCTCGTTCATATTCGACCAAGTGAGGGTAGATGCTGCAGCTGCCATCACTTCTCGACGGTGGACCTACTCCAGTCTGCCCGCAACCACGGCTGTTGCAACACAATCGAAACGTCAGGATAACGAATAAAAAAGATACATACGCGATAAATGTCCGTTTTAGTCTTTTTTCTTTAATAATTTTTAATTTATATTTCCTTTTGCCGTGGGGCGCCGGCAATAGAATGTTGCCCCTCCGCTCTTGCCCGTGGATGCAGTAGGAGTCTGCTAAGAGATACCTCCGAAAGATGGGCATCAGCGTCTTTTCGTGTTTCAACACCTATACTGCGCTCGCCAACCCGCCTGCCAAGCGTGGCGAGTATGGCAACAACCCCCTCATGAATTTACAACATAAAGCCAGGCCCCGAGTCCCCGGCGGCCCCTCTAATCCTGGCTACGGTAGCAGTCACGGTAACGGCGGGGTCAGGGGTGCTAAGAATCCCCGGGAGACGATCGGCTACCAAACCCTACGACGACCACTGGCCCTGGTAACACACAACATCCGCACTTTGAGGACAGACGAAAAGATTGTTGAGCTGGAAGAAGAAATTAGTAGATTACACTGGGACATTTTGGGGTTATCAGAAGTTTGTAGAGAGGGCGAGGACACGATATCCCTTAAGTCTGGTAATCTACTATACTACCGGGAGGGCGACCAACAGTCCCAAGGTGGTGTTGGGTTTCTCGTTCACAAGTCACTCATCAACAACATTATCACCATCGACAGTGTGTCGAGCAGGGTCGCGTACCTGACACTCAGAATATCTAAGCGATATTCGCTGAAGGTCGTTCAGGTATATGCGCCGACCACTTCACACCCAGATGAAGAAGTAGAGTCTATGTATGAGGACATCAGTAGAGCCATACATACGAACAAAACTCACTTTATTGTTGTTATGGGGGACTTCAATGCAAAGCTAGGCATGAGAAGCGATGATGAGCTGAGAGTGGGGAAATTTGGATATGGGCAACGGAACCCCAGAGGACAGAGGCTGGCCGATTTTCTGGAGAAAGAAGGACTCTTTATGATGAATTCTTTTTTCCAGAAGCCGCCTCACAGGAAATGGACCTGGATGAGTCCCAACGGTTCCACGAGAAATGAGATTGATTTCATCTTGACCAACAAGAAACGGATATTCAATGATGTCTCTGTGATTCACAGGGTGAAAACCGGCAGTGATCACCGAATTGTTAGAGCCACATTGAATATGAACGTTAAACTTGAAAGGTCCCGTTCGATGAAATCTACGCTCCGACTCACTCGCGCACATATCCAAAACCTCGAGAGCTTTCAACTCGAACTTGCAAATCGCTTTGACTGTCTAGAAGTACATGCATCAGTGGACGAGATCAATAACAGGTTCGTAGAAACCGTCCATACGGTGGGGTCCCAGTTCTTTAAGACCCCCCGTACCAATAGACCTCAGAAATTCTCTGATGACACCCTTAACCTCATGGCTGAACGACGTTCTTTGCAACTGCAGTCTCCCGATGATGCTCAGTCACAAAGGCAGCTCAATAGAAAGATTTGGAAATCCTTGCGGCACGATATTCGTACCTTTAATACATCTCGTATTAAAGATAAGATAGAGCGGAATAAAGGCTCCAAAGTGTTCGCGAGAGATAATTCTATTGGGCAGAGCCGCATGACGAAGCTGAAGAGGGAAGATGGCAGCATAACGTCAAGTAAAGCGGAAGTGTTAAGGGAAGTCGAAAGGTTCTATGGACGGCTCTACGATTCGGCCACTAAACCTGTTTGCAGTGCGGCCAACGACCCAAGAGCCAAACTGAACCGACATTATACCGAAGATATTCCGGACATCAGCCTGTATGAGATCAGGATGGCCTTGAAGCAGCTTAAGAACGACAAGGCGCCGGGTGAGGACGGAATCACTTCAGAGCTTCTGAAAGCGGATGGATCACCGGTACTTAAAGTCCTTCAGAAGCTTTTTAATTCCGCCTTGCTTGAAGGTACGACGCCAAAAGCATGGAACGGGGGCGTGGTGGTTCTGTTCTTCAAGAAAGGTGACAACACCTTGCTTAAGAATTACAGACCCATCTCGCTTTTGAACCATGTTTATAAGCTGTTTTCGAGGGTCATCGCGAACCGTCTCGAACGCAGGTTTGATGACTTCCAGCCGCCCGAACAAGCCGAGTTCAGTAAAGGCTACAGTACCATAGACCACATACATACGCTGCGGCAAGTCATACAGAAGACCGAAGAGTATAACTTGCCGCTATGTCTCGCGTTTGTGGACTATGAGAAAGCCTTTGATTCGATCGAAACATGGGCAGTGCTTGAGTCTCTCCAACGATGCCGTATTGACTATCGGTACATCGAAGTGTTGAAGTGTTTGTATAAAAACGCCACTATGTCAGTCCGAGTACATGAACAGAGCTCGAAGGCGATTCCCTTAAAAAGAGGCGTAAGACAGGGAGATGTCATTTCTCCGAAACTGTTTACGACCGCATTGGAAGATGCCTTCAAGCTTCTGGAATGGAAAGGACTGAGCATCAATATTAACGGCGAATACATCACTCACCTTCGGTTTGCCGACGATATTGTGGTCATGGCAAAGTCGATGGAAGAGCTCAGCACGATGCTCGAAGGCCTCAATCGAGTCTCCCAACGGGTAGGACTTAAAATGAACATGGACAAGACGAAAATCATGTCAAATGTCCATGTCGTCCCTGCCCCAGTTATGGTTGAGAACTCGGCTCTTGAAGTTGTCGACGCGTATGTATACCTAGGACAAACAGTCCAATTAGGTAGTTCCAACTTCGAGAAAGAGGTCAATCGTCGAATCCAACTCGGATGGGCAGCGTTTGGGAAACTTCGCAACGTCTTTTCGTTCAACATACCTCAGTGCCTTAAGACGAAAGTCTACAATCAGTGTGTGTTACCAGTGATGACATATGGAACCGAGACGTGGTCCTTCACTATTGGCCTTATGAATAAGCTCAGAGTCGCTCAACGAGCTATGGAGAGGGCTATGCTCGGGGTTTCTCTACGGGATCGAATCAGAAATGAGGAGATACGTAGGAGAACTCAAGTCACCGACATAGCCCGACGGATTAGCACGTTGAAGTGGCAATGGGCAGGCCATATAGCGCGCAGAACAGATGGCCGATGGGGGAAAGGTTCTCGTGTGGAGGCCACGGACCGGCAAGCGCAGCGTAGGACGTCCACCCACAAGATGGGCAGACGACTTGGTAAGAACCGCAGGTCGGCGTTGGATGCAGGCCGCTTCCAACCGCAGTTCCTGGAGATCAATGAGGGAGGCCTTTGTCCAGCAGTGGACGTCCTACGGCTGATATGATGATGATGATTTCCTTTTATTCGTAACCTTTATGAGTCGATGGTTGGAAATAATTTTTAATTTTATTTTATAAACATAATTATTATTTTTGGTAAGGAAAAACAAAGAACTTTTTACTAGAATTTTGATCAATATATGCGCGATTTGTACAAATACACAGTCCCAAAGAAAACAATCACATCAACATCAGACACAATACAATAAACCAGATACTTTCTCTAATTAACCACTGGTCGGAATGAAGTCTAGCCAAAACCTATTAATTCCATGGTAACTAGTAGCCTAGCCTCAACTGATTATACAGTCCGGATTCTAGGTACTCTGGCTTCAGTTGCGACGTCTAATTCGGCACATAATTTTACATTGAACGTGCCAGAACCATTGTTATACCTATAAATGAATTGTTGAACCTATGAAGTTCTACGTCCTTACTTCTCGAAAGATTGTCGGTAATCCTTATAGTAACGATACATGAGAATTCCCGGTTTGAAAAATGATTAGATTACAAAAGATAGTTTTTAAAATAAGTAAACTACATTTGAAGAAATAATTCAAATTAAATGTAACGAATAAATACATTCGCAGAGACCTCTCGTAGTTGATGAAAATGTACAAATTGAACTCTGCAGCCACGTGTCTCACCCCCGGCGAGTAAGCGATTAGCTATCGACTATTTTCTCGTTCAAGAAACGAACAAAAGATGTAGATTCCGTGTCAGTAAAATAATCAGTTAGTTAGAAAATTAGTTAATCGCTGGCCGTTCACACTGCAGGCGAGAACTCACTCTCCACTGTTTTGCCGCAGCGACTACAACACTCGCTCAGCGATACGCGCTCAGCGATGCTCGCTTGGCGGTCAGAACACACGCCGTGAGATGATGAGTATCGCCTGCCGCGCTCGCTCACTCGCTTTATAGCCCAGCGAGACAACTATATGAACTACATTCGCTTCTCGCTGCTCGCCAACTCGTTTCTAGCATTTAGCTCTATTCGCTTCTCGGTCATCGCCGGCGGTGAGACAAGTGCCTTACTGCCCCAATACTTGGCCAACATTGTTGTTTGAGTACATACTCTTCAGCAGTTGGTAATAATTACTGTATCCATAATGATTTGGGATTATTGTGTGTGAGTGTGTAGACAATGGTATTACTTTTTTTAAAAGACATGATTTAACTTAATGATTACTGGCAATTACAACGAACCGAAATGCTTACAACTGCAATGAATATGGCTATTAACAAATGTTTCCTATTATAAACACTTATTTATTTATTAAGGATTTCCAATGAGTAATACACAGACTTACATTTAGATAAATTACAATAGAAGCGCTCCCTTTGCTCACTCTGTGAAGGCAACCACACCTAACACTTGCCAAAACATAATGAATGGTGATTAAACCCGTAAAGTATTTGCTTTGAATGGATAGTGAATCCGTACCGTTTCCGTATCAAGAAGGTTGCGGCTTCAAATACTGTGCGGCTAGAAGGTTACGGCTGTCTAAACGTTGTGAACAAACCTGTGGATTAGCCTCTGGTGGTATGATTATGTCTTTCTTGTGGATTATATAAACTACACTAAAAAGATGATACAGCTAAGAAAGCCTATTCTAGCTTAAAATCTGTAGGTACAGACAGCATCACCATGTTTAAAGATTGACATAAAAATTGTGATGATGATGATGATAAAAAAAAATTTTATTATGCGTCTTGCACATTTATTTTAAAAATCTATTTTTTTGGTAATCATCTTACAATTTTTTTAATTTTCAATCTTTATACTTGAGTGTTACCAGTTAATCACCTGCGTCCATTCACCTAACGTAAACAGATATCTCACCACCAAGCGCTGTTTAATATAATCTTCTACAGATGTAGATAAAGATCTAAGTTTATATTATTAACACTTATTCTAATTCTAGGGTAGAAGAAATAAGATTTGCACTAACGTCCCGCATAGGGTTGTATTGTGATTCACCCCCCTTCCAATCTGACCCCAGCCAACTCCTTGAAGTAGCGGATTAGGACTTTGGTTTGATGGCAGCAGTTTTCCAATCCCCGAGGTCAATACTGACGTCAAAAACGTCTTCAGTCATTAGTATTGTTAGCACTAATGAAACCAATATTTTGCCACAGGCAGAAGAAGGTACGTGTCGCACGTCCGAAGGCGAAGACAACGATGGCAGCGAGGTCAACGCGGGATCATCCAGGGTCTCCGCAGCCACGTCTAGGGAGGAAGACGATGACTCTAGTAACAACGCGAGTAGTGAAAGCAAAAGTCCTGGCCAAAGGTAAGCAGAAAGAGAATCTATTATTAGAATGTTATGGTTATTTTTGGAATGTTAAAGACAACGAATGGACAAAATTTGATCTGAAGAATTTGGATTGATTTATTACAACAGACTATTACTAAGTTATAATTTATAACCAACGCAAGAGATTGGGTTTCAACTGTCACTGATTAAAGTACTCTTTATTGACGCTAACCCAAACTATATTATTGATCCAGAAATAAAAAACTTATTAAATTTAAAATCAAACCAAAATTTAACTATGTTACATTTAAATTCTAAATTGAGCCGTTTTATGGCTAGCTGAGCTTACTTAGCAGTTAGTGAATCAAACCATGCACATGAGGCTTAACCTGTATCATGTTGATGAACGCTAGGCATCGTCGAGTACGTTTCTAAAGTGTAACCTACGATGCAATCCTTTGTTATAGCGATCCACTTAACATCAGGTAGGCCATAAACTTGTTCCATCTCTAAACCGTCAAAAAAAATATACTTACCAACAGACTGAGAAATACGTAAATATAATCTCAAAAACTTTATTCATAAAATATGAACAACTTGTACTATATATCCAACCAACCATGTAAAAGTTATCTATATTGATTACCCTAACCCTGTGAAGTTCGAGAGTAGTGTATTCCTGCGCCCAGTAACTGCAGAAAATATTTGATGGGACCTGTTAATACGGGTCAAAGCACATGACCATGACGCAATGACGTCATGTCATGGATTTTCCGTAGCGATATCAACGGAACGGGGCCGAAACGGGGTGTTTCTGACCATGTAAGTTTATAATAAATACACATTAAATAAAACAGAATATCAAGTTTTTTATGTTTTTTTTTTTACTGAAATGAGATAATTTTTTTATTGCATGAAATATGGTTAAAAATGGAAAGTGGAAAGAAATATGAACAAGATGTTAATTTTAGTTTAGATCAAACATTTTCTTTTTTTTATAATCTATATAGTTTTCCTGCAAATAAATTGGTTTTTTAAGACCGCTTTAGAGCTTACCACAAATGTAAACAATGTTTACCTAAGGTAGGTAATGCACCTTAAACAACTGGTCAACTGATTTTTTTTTTACCGAATATGACAGATTTTCAACGAAAAGTCGTAGAACAGATATTGTTCTCGTAAGTAAAGTCAATGACCCTCCTTCGGGACGACATATGTACATATAAAAAATCACTCTGCATTTGCAACATTTTCGAATGCTGAATGATATATACCATCGACAGCGAGACGCTGCCGTATCGTGGACATGACGACAAAATCGCGTTGTAGTTAAGTGTCTTAAGATAACTAATCATCATTGAAATATGCTGTGCTGTTTAAAACGAAGCGCAGTAACACAAAGCGCAGCGCAGCATGGAATTTTTGTTTTCTCATTATAATCTAAGAAGAGTGAACTATCTAAACAGAGCATAGCTTAATGTTGATTAGTCACCCTAAGACCTAACTAGAATAGGATGTATAATCATGTTTTTAAGACAAAACGGGTCTTTTCGCGCACAGATTTATATCAAAATCATAATTTTGAACTAACCTCGACGTTTCGGTCAAGTTACATCGGCCGTGGTCACGAGAGACTGCTTTAAAAAGTTTAAATTAAAAGTTTAACAATTTAAAAAGTTCTTCAGGGTGTATAATGTTTTTAAAAACAGATATTTTTTGTCCATTTGCAGTTAAGTATATCTAAAGAGACTTGTATATATTTATTGGAGTTTGCCCCTATGTCCTTACCCTTACCTGAATGGTAACATTATTAAGCCCCTATTCCTATGAAATATTGTGTTTTTTTAAGAATTGTATTGATCGTGTTATTTCTTCAGAAAATATTTGCAACAAAATATCTAATAGTATTTTTTAATGATTTATTTATGTTATTATGACGTTTTAATACAGAGTGATTTAGAATTAGTGCGTTAAATACGAAAAGGGGTGAATAATTAAATCGAAATGCATCAAAAAAATTATGAATGGACGAGAATGAAAGAGAAGTCTTGTAAGCGGACTTAGCTTATAAGACTTCTCTTTTCCTCATTTTTACCGAGTAATTACACAATGAAAAAGGTCGAGTTTTTAAAAGCCTTCGCACATTGTTGTCATAAATGAGGACACTGCTTTTAAAAACATATTTGAAATCAACCTGTATAATTAATAGTTAAAAAAACAACTTGCATTATTTCTTGCATTTCTTTCCTGGCTTGGTTGCAAAGGAACAGGCAGTAAAATTGATGTTTAAAAGTGATCCTTGTGAATAAAAACATTTAGAATTTTTTTTAAAGATAATTTATGATGTATGAAAAAATCACCCCTAATAAATACTGGGAACAGCCCTAACTTATCAGTAATTGATGATCTACTACCGTTGATTTGTGTCTACTCAGGATCTAATTCCTTCAAACGGAGTTATCTGACTCGATCAAAATATAATTGACTCCTTTTTCGCGCTTACTTCTTGATGCCATAGTTAAAGTTGTTTAAATTCATGAGCACTTTCACTCCGAAGGTTTTCCAGAACAAAACTTAGTAAGTCAAGCGAAAAATTTGGTTGTCTTCAGCAAATGTCAGCTCTAGATAGGACCGACAGACTGTCGATGACTGTCGACAGACCCAGACGGTGGAATTGTTCAATAAAACGCATTGAGACTGCACTTAAGAGAATCAAGTGTTTGAATTATTCATGGTTAAAGTGGAAATCACAGCACTTTTGAAATCAATTCAGATTAGCTTCTTAGTTATCCTGTAGTGCTTAGCGCGACATATGGCTCCGCTAAGCACGAGTTTATAATTATTTATATCAACTTTTATGATTAGGGCAACCTCTATGGCATCTGTGACGTAAAAGGTTGTGGGTTCGAGTCCCACTGCAAGCAAATGTTCGCATAATAGATAGATAAAAAACTATTTATTGAATTACCACACAAACCGATATAACACAAAATTAAGTACTAAGCTAGAATGAAAAACACAGTCGAATTCAGAACCTCCTCATTTTTTGAAGTCGGTAAAAAAAAGAATCATCGAAATCGGTCGGCGTGATTTTAAGCTATTCGTCCATTTGTCGCGCACAAACTTAATGCAAATTTATGATTTATATGGTTTCCTCATGGATGCCATTCTCAGAACTGGACCAAATTGAAATGGGACCACACGGAAAGCACCAGCTTTCAAATAAAAAACAGAATCGTCAAAATCGGTTCACCCAAAGTTCTGAGGTACTCGTAACAAACATAAAAAATACAGTCGAATTGAGAACCTCCTCCTTTTTTGAAGTTGGTCAAAAAGTCAATACAATGGGCTTTTCCAGGCCACCTTTGGATGGAGTGCTATGTATGGAACATAATCTGCAATGGTTCAGGATTTGGGTATAGTCTTTATTAGCTACGCAGCGATGTGGTGCTGCTGAGTGCGTCGATCTGTTGGCTTGGAAAGTTGCTGTCTTATTGTTGGTATAACTATCTAAAGAAAAGTCAGTGCATGGTCTTTCATGCTGGCTCAAGACGAGTTACAGAGGTACTTCTAATAAGGCTTTTCAGTTCCACCTTGTAAAAAGTACATCAGTTTAAATACCTGGATCATTTATTACGGCCGACCCCTGAAGGACGATTCTCACACTGAACGGGAGAGGAGGGCTAATCATTATGATAATCCGCAGGTTATCCGCAAAGATTGGAACGCCTTGCCAGAGTCTGTGTTTCCTGATAGCTACAACCTGGGTATATTTAAGTCGCGAGTGAATAGGTTTCTTCTAGGCAAGCGTGTACCATCGTAGACTACATCATTGCTTACCATCAGGCGAGATTGTGGTCAAACGCAAGCCTATAATGTATAAAAAAAGGTTTGCTTGTTGTTCGAGAAACGTTAAAATAACTCTCTAGAGCATTTTGCACTTTGTTCTACACGTGCAGCCTGTGGGTAAACTAAATCAGAAACCGTACCTAGGCCTCATAATTCAGTACTATTGTACTGAATTCTGAGGCCGTTGTTGTGGGTTAAGAATTATGTTGGAGCCACTTGGGGCTCTCCCGCTTCTGTGTTGTTGAGAATGTTCGCGGAGGCGCGCGTCAATTGTGTTTTTTGCGTCTGCGCTGTGCATCTCTGATGCGGCGGGTGCGGGCAAGTACCCTCAGCGTGATTGCAGACCGCCTCGAATATCCCAACCTAAACCATGTTGTAAGCACGCACGCAAGACGTTCCAAAGAGCGTGGTGATTGGAAATACCTATTTTATTTTTAAATCTATGTCTTCGAATAATATATTGTGAAAAATGTGTGTTCTTTTCCTTTATGTTTTTATATGCCCGCAACATACGTCACCCTGGTAGAATTGTCAATTGTTGTCCCCGGCCATTATTATGTATGAGAAAATGAATGACTTCCACAAATAATTCAATACCAAAATTAGCCAAATCGCTCCACCCCTTCTCGAGTTTTAGCGAGATTAACGAACAGCAATTCATTTTTATATATATAGACAATATCTCGGGATAACTCTGCCGAAGCATTTGTTTCAAACGATATTCATTTTTTTTTTTACATCCTCTTTGACGATATTTGCAGCACGCATTCTGTCAATTCTATGTCAAACGTCATAAGGTTACATTATAAAAGCGCTAAGGTTAGATTATAAATAATTTTATATGGTGGTTAAGTATTCTTAACTTTTCTAATTTTGCGCGCAATTTTTTTAATTTTTTCTTTCATAAGAACCTTCTCCTGACAATAAGAAATACAACAAAAAAAGAATTAGCGAAATCGGTCCAGCCGTTCACGCTTGATGGCGTGACCAAGGGAAATAGGGATTCATTTTTATATATAGAGATAAACAGTTACTAATAGAAAAATATCTGCTCCCCACCACTAGTGGACGGTTTTCAAAGACCCATGGGGATCATCAGTTTATCAAACTTATCAACAACTTTATCTATGGCGTAAAATCAGTTTGTTTTAGATGACGACTCGCGGTATCTTAAGTTCATCAATACAAATCGCGGTTTGTATACTTAAGCGTCTTGTGTTTGAACACTTCTTATATTTTTAATCCATAACATTATATAAACTGTAATTCCGTTCTTCATTTTGGTTTTCCATTCGATGGCCATTCCGTGCGGTGCACATCTCCATGAGCATAATTAAAGGATTTAACTCGCAATCTGGCGAATTAAATGGATTTTAGTTAGCTTCTGTCAGTTTGCTTTTACTGGGAAAATAATTTATGTTGTAAATACGGAATTGTTTTATTCGAGAGATTAACGATAAGCGACTGCACCGCTTACTGTGCAACTACCCTCTTAATAATGTATTATGATTTTCGTAAGTTTTTGTTTATAATGTCTAAATTTAATATTATTGGTTGGTACACTACGCTTTGTGGCATTAATAAATGTATATTTAGTATAAGTTTATCTCAGTAAGTGAATTTTAAATTCTTATGAGATAATAATACATTCTAAACACGAAGATTAAAGTAAATCGCGAAAGTTTTCTTCGTTTAATTTAATACAACCTAAAGGTTTTTAGACTACATCATCGCTTACCATTAGGCCAGATTTTAGTCAAACGCTTGCCTATAATTTATAAAAAACAAACGGCACTCCGTGAGTGCCGACAGAAATGAAACTTGAACAATTACGAGATAAAGAGGTATCGGTAACGGTAACAGTATCGTGATTTCAATGGTTTTAACCAATTTTTACCAGGTACGAGATACAGAGGTGTCGGTAACGGTAACAGTGTCGCGAGCTCTATGGTTTTAACCAATTTTTACCAGTAACAAGATACAGAGGTGTCGGTAACGGTAACAGTGTCGCGAGTTCAGTGGTTTTCCCATCTCAAAAAAAGCCCAACGCGCCTAAAGAAGCTTTCACTACAAAAAAAATCCTCTACTATGTCTTTATCTACATATATCTAACCGTGGCATAATATAACTATAAAAAAAATATATATAAATTGACTATTGATACTTGGTAGCAAGCTGCTTTATCATATATCGGTCGCGCACATCTATATCTTAAGTATGCTGTTACATTTTTGACGCATTCAAATTTAGTTATTTCAATCGTCACATAAAGCATAGTGGCCACGCATACATGCAAGCCGTTTTTCGCTCGATTTTATACATTAACTAACTAATCTTGGTACTTGAAGGTTAGATAAAGGTATTAAGTTTTTTTTTGTGTCAATAAATCATTAGATTTATTGACACAAAAAAAAACTTAATACTATTTAATACTATTATACTAGTGGTTCTGTTAGAACAGTAGACCTCGCGTTCCAAATCCAAAAAGTAATTTGCGCAACAAAATTAACAAAGAAAGCCCTATATTAAATCGAACTTCAGGCGCTTGAATTTTCGAAAATTTTCGGCTATGTAGACTTTTGAGCAAAATATTGGTATAACTTTTAGCGATTACTCGCGTTCCCTTGCTCCTAGAAAGTCTTATCTGGTGTCTGGGGGTACGTCTTATGAAGGCGTAGAGGACTGCGTAGTCTGATTGGTACATGTAGGTATATATTTTCAAAATAAAAATCAAAAATTGAATATATAACGTAACAGCAAACTTCACCACCATTTTCACTCTCCACTGCCCCTTTTGGTTTTTTTCACAATATCTTGAATCTTGACACAACATAGTCCTTAGTGTGCCTCTCAAATTTGATTGAAATCCGTCGATAAACAATGCTGTTCGCAGTAATAGGCGAGTATGTCACTCGCCTATTACTGCGAACTTAATTATTTAGATCAGGAATAAATGTATTCTTCTTGTGATGGGCTAAAACTGTTTGAAAAATAAATAACCGGCGTGTTGAAAGTAATTGGCTTGGTCATTAACGGAGTCTCAAAAGTTCAAACTCGGGGCGTGCCAAAGAGCGATAGAGTGCATTTTAGGTGCTAAGCGAAACAATACTCTACGCTCTAAGACTGGAATCATCGATATGGGGTACAAGGCTGCAAGGCTCAAATGGGACTGGGCGGATCATGTCACGCGAATGCACCCTGAAAGGTGGACTAAGATACATCGACTGGCCACCAGTACGACGACAACGAGGTAGACCACGAAAACGCGCGACGATCTAGATGTGTTCCACTCTAACTAGCTGGAGATTACTAAAGAACGCAAGGAATGCAGTCCTGGATTAGCCTATTAGCTATTTAAGCAAGTGCTTAGGGCACCCCGTCTAGGAGGGCACCAGAGACGACCGATAAAAAAAAACGAGCACACGAAAGTTATAGCCATTTCAAAATCCACGCGTTTTAATTGTCGTTGTTTGTTTGTTTGTTTGTTTTAATACTTTATTACACAAAATATAAATTAAATGTACAAAAGGTGGGCTTAATGCTAATAGTATTTTCTACCTGCCAACCTCAGAGGTAACAAAAAAGGTTGGCGTACTTATAACAATATTACTGATAATTAACAAAACAAAAGAAACACAAATAACGTTGTCGTTCGGTTCGGACGCAGTCGAAACGACACTCGGACATTTTTTTTAATTATTTTTGTAGTTCACATAAGGATAGGATGGCCCACAGGGGAAGATTGCTTAGGGCATCAAGTTACCTTAACCCGGCACTGAAGGAAAGGAAAGAGATTGTGGAGACCTTGGTCCAGCAGCGAGAGTAGGTATAGATTTAAAAAAGATATACTCGTGTTACAAGCTACCCAAGCTCCATTTCAACAGCCACGGTCCAGGTTTAATTGAAATAATGTAGATAAGCAACCTGAATAGAAAATAAAGTTTTACTCGAGGTAAATCGTACCTAAGAGTACCCAATCGTCTCTTTATTACCTCTATAAAAGTATCCTCAGCTGTTTTAGAACAATTATCAACCTGGCTACAAATGAACTCCTTAAGTTATACCATCCAATCAGAAGGTTCCTTAAACCAATTATATGCTTGGATCCAAAATTCCATCACGGTGCGTATTTTTTTTGTCAATGTTGTCACAGAACTTTGTTGGAAGATAACAAGCATGAACGTTTTGATTAAAAATTGTTATTACTTTTTCAAATATAATTTCTTAGTCATCTTCAATTAAAATATGAATTACTGTTATACGAAGATTTTCTATCTTTCAGGTGATAAAAAATTTGAAGTCTTTTTAGGTTCTTGGAAATCATTTTAAATAATATAGAATTAATGAAGAACTACTTCACGAGATTATTTTTGAGGCAGGCTTTTTCTGATAAAAGATTGGGTATTGAATAATATTTACTTTAAATCAGTAATTAGTTATATTTTTAGAATCATAGATTTAATAGAATAAAAAAAATAAAACAATGTATATTAGGTCCTTATATATGAAATTGGCGTTTTGTTTTGTAAAATATATATATATATATATATATAATTAATCAAAGTATGCAAATAATTATTGATTAAAACGGGTATTTATCGCGTATGTATCTTTTTTTTTGTCATCCCGACGTTTCGGCTGTGTTGCAACAGTCATGGTCTCGGGCTGACTCCGTTTAACTCCGTTTTAATCAATAATTATGTACAGTGATCGCGAAAGTTTGAAAAGTATGCACCGTTGTTATCTATGCACTTTTGCCATCTCATAGGTCGTTCATTGATATCTTTACTAAAAAACTATGGGGTCGAGAATCAATAAACTCTTTGAAGGTGGTTTGGACTATCGCGTGTTGATTTTTTTTCGTTGTAAGAAGTTGTCCGAATTCTGGAAAAAATAATAATCTATTGGAGCAAGGTCCGGGGAGTACGGTGGATGTCGTAGACATTCCAAGTGTAGCTTATCTAACTTAGTGGTTGTTTGTTTTGCAGTGTGTAGTCTTGCGTTGTCGTGAAGCAGCAGTGGCTTAGAGCGATGGACCAATCTAGGTTGTTTAGCAGCTAGTTTTTCCTTCATGGTTTGCAGTTGCTGACAATAGATATCTGCCGTAATCGTTTGGCCAGATTTTAGAAAGCTGTATTGAACGACACCGGCGCTAGTCCACCAAATACTCACAAGTAACTTTTTCTGAGTCAATTTTCGTTTAGGGCAGGATTTGGCTGGGTCTCCGGGGTTCAGCCATTGCGACGAGTGCTTTCGATTATCGTACAGTATCCACTTTTCATCACAAGTAATGATTCAATTTAAAATCCCTTCATTATTGTGTCGGTTGAGCAAAGTAACACAGCAGTCGACGCGTATTTGCAAGTTCGATTCACTCAATTCATGGGTACCTCATGTTCATCGTCAAGTTTTTTTTTTATTTTTCTTCAATTGAATTAATACAGTTTTATCACTTACCCCGAAGCATGCAGCTATCTCTGAAGTGCTTTGTGATAGATCCGCTTCCACAATAGCATTTAAATTTTCATTTTCCACTTTGGTCTCCGGCCGTCCACGGGGTTGATTCTGAAGGTCGAAATTTCCAGAACGAAAACGTTGAAACCAAAAACGTACCATGCTTTCTTTTGCGACACCAGCGCCGTATACATCATTAATCCTTCGAGCTGTTTCTGCAGCACTGGTGCCACCGTAGAACACGTACTCGTAAATATACCGATATTTCATGTTTTCCATTGCGCGGTAATAAGCGACGCCAAAAAAAAATAATCAGGAAAAAACAAATGAATGACTGTTTTCAAAGCTCAAATGTATCAACTAAATGAATTTATAAATTTGAATTTGGAATTCTAAACCAAAGAGGAGATATTTCAGATCAAAATGGTCAGTACGACAAAACGCTAATATCATAGTAAGGGCTTAATATTAATCATTACGAGACCATTATAATCAATACAAACCAAATTAGAACCACACACATTGAAAATGATCTGATTACACGTAAAGCGATAACTAAATCAAAGCACAAAATAACTCAAGTGAACTTTATACGAAAACAACGTAATTTTACTGTCCTTAGCTGTCACACTGTCGAGCGACACAGACAAACTGCGTGCGAATCAAATCAAATCACTTTATTGGGTAATATGGGTAGGTACAAGGTGTTTAGTATTACATAGTATAAGTGCAGCCATATTCAGCGTTTTGCGCATGCAATGTCGAGTTTTAATAGTAGGTTCCATTTTAATTGTAATAACTGTCAAAATTATTGAGTTAGTTCTAACTATTATGAGCAACTGTATCGCACGGTATTTACAGGTTGTTTGTTTGAGCAACCGCCACTTGGTAGGGGAGTTGCTAACAATATTAATACTTTTTACAGAATAACTTATATTGTTAATAATTTCAATTCTATTCTAGAATATAAAATTCCTATGAGCACTTACGTACGAATAACTGTTGTCAAAACCCCGAAATATAACTGTAATCAGTACGCTGTACCTGAAAAAAATAGGAATGATAATGAATTTTCTCATACCCTAGATTGTTGAACAAGTTGTCTCCATTCACTCCGAATGCAAAGCCGGACGACATGTAAGTCGGCGAGTATTAGCCAACGGCTTACGCTTACTGACCCTAGAGCACGACCCAAAAGCTGATTACGTATAGACTAAGCTGTTCAGAAGTATTGAATGACGTTGTTATTATGACTATTTTAATCTGACACCTAATGCTGGCTTTTGTTGTGACACATCGAAGATCCACCCTGCGGCTACATTATCGGACTGCGCCGGAGTACGGCGAATGTTCGTGCTGTGTGTCTCTGTCATTCAAGTAATAAGTCATACAGATAAACAAAGACATACACCGCGAACCTTCGCCGAACGCCGACAATGCAGGGGCAAGATAATAGTATTTTCTGCCGCAATTTGGATCCGCAAAATGATTGTTTGCCATGTACCACGGCAACGGCCTGATAAAAAACTGTAACTATTTCGTAACTGCTTTTGCTTATAAAATTGTCGCGTTTTAATGTAAAATGTTCGCTTTTTCTCCGTCCAGATAATACAGTCACTATTGCATTACACATTCAACGTCTCTGTAATCATAATAAAAACAGTCATTCTCTCAATTACGTAATTGGCGATCTTGCCTACCACAGATAATATTCGTGCAATGCATAGCAAAGTTAGATCACGACCCGCACAGAGTCACTGTAATGTAAAGTGTAAAAACACAAATCCGAATATAGTGGAGCTGACTTTATAATCGCATGTGCTCTTGTGAAGTCTCGTTACAACTTAACCGTATCTGAGAGTTCATAGTTGTGACGTTCCGGTGGCTGCATACAATGAAGTTGGATGAATGTGGATGCAACCTTAGAAATCCCGTAGATTGCAACTCTAGCAATAGAATAGTATCCAGCATTGAAGTAGATTCTTCTTTCTTTCGTGAACTGTCACCGTAGCGTCGCAACTACTCTTTAGGTGCTTCGGCATAACATATCACACTACACGTTCCTCCATATAACACAAGCATCCCTTTATAGGCGAGCGATCATTGCCTCCAGCTCGTCCTCCTCTCACAGATCCGAGACGGACGAGAGGCGCGGCTCAGAGTCTGACAAACGTGGACATAAATGGAGGCATGTCCAAGCAGTCATGGCATACTACCAAGCTCTCAGGAAAATAAAGAGGTTCGACTAAAGCGGCTGACGGTAACGCCGCCTCGATGTCCATTTTATACCTAATTGTTTGTTTGATTTCCCTCTGTAATACCTTCTGTGTATAGGACTACGGGAATGGTAATTTGAATCACTCGATTTTGTGTGTGTTTTTTGTTAGGTTTATGTTGAATCACCTTGGACTTTCCTATCACTCGAGAACAGACCGTGTCTAAATGCATCACTGTTAGATTTTATAGTTCAAACTTCCTAATTTAGAATAGAGATTAGACATAGATGAGCCATAGATTCGTCTTAATTTTATTCTACAAACTATTATAAAGTTTTCCTAGTTTCTCTAGATATGCCATGCCGCATGCGGATAGTTTTTTTTGCACGAATTTTTAATAATTTCTGTATTTGTGCAATGCACTGAAAATAGTTGTTTGAATCTATCTCTGTAACGATTTAATTTTCCTTCTTACAACTTAAATAAAACTGTAATAGGTTTCAGTTGAGAAAACATTTGAATTGAAAGGATAAACCGCTCCTAACTTTTGTATAACTTTCCCGCTCATCTTGAGATACTCCGTACAAGTAGTTTGTCTGTTTTACTGTGATATTACATAAATTTCTTCAATGATGGCAGAACAAAGTCGAACCAAAGATGGATGAAACTGCGGACCACAGTGCAGTTGAGTTCAGCGATTCAGAAGAAGCCACCGTTGAAAAGAGAGGACTCTTTCTTGAAGAGGTTTTCCACCAGGCAGTCGCCGACGACGCAGGAAACTGTGAGTGTGTGTAAATATTTCAAATTTACTTGTACATTTTATTTGCCATAAACAATTCCCTGCTTTTCATCCATTTGCAAATAACAATTTTGTTCCTTGATTCTTCTGCACGTGTACAATAAAGATATTATAATCTATCTACCTGTATATGGTCGCATCTAATTCTAGAAGTAAGTTCACCTTGAAATCTAAAGCAAAATATATGTATATTTAAAGAGATTTCTGAGCTAAAAACAAACGCGTGTCACAGTTTAAATAAGTACTAACCTACCAGTGCTTACATCTACGTTATTGAATTTCGAAGCCCCTGAGTGACGGTCAATGTATTGAAAACACGAGTAATACGTGTGACAATGTCGTTTTCTAGCGATTGTACTACTTATGAAACAAGTTATTTTAAAGTTAAAGTTATTTTAAGTTACTGATACATATAGTTGGTAACATTTATATAAATACTTTTTATTGATAAATCAAGCGTGCAACGCCGCTGGCGGAAGCTAGTCTTAAATAAAATAATGATAAGTCTTGACTCCTAAACACAGATTTTAAATTTAAATTAAATTGAACTATCCATAGTGGATCTAAGGATAATCCGATTACAATCTAATAGAAATATATCGATACCTAGCAGCTAAAGTTAGTTATGTCAATGCGTTTTATCGAGTTTTTTTTCAACTCATGCATGATCTCACTTCTAGACATTCGAACTATACACCATTCTATTCTATTCAGTATACTGAAATGAATCGCTAGTTGCATCTGAATCGAGTCATTGTATCGTCTGTTAGATTTGTATGACGTCATGCAATTGTTCTGGTGATTTGAGCACAGCCAGATGAAAATAGCTCAATCAGAATCGATTGACAAAAAATATTCATTTTTCCAAAGTAGAAGTTACTAACTATTGGGCATTATCTCATAGGTTAAATACTCAATCAATTAGGCACCTTTAAAATTTGCCAAAGAACGCAATGGATTTCAATAAACCAGTGTTTCATGTGAAATGACATTATTGGTCAAAATATTCGCAAACCGACAACGATTAAAAGGGAAGTGCCAACAGCCAAAAAGCAACATTGTGAGTGCAAAAAAAAACTGTTCCATATAAAGCCTTTTTTTTCGTGCTCTCAATGTTGACACAGAAGTTTTGAAAGTGGAAAGCTAACAATATTTTATTTATCTTCCATATAAAATATGGTACTGCTAGGAGGACTTAATGCTAATAGTCACACTGGGCGTACAAAAATTACAAAAAAGCCCAATTTGTTTATTTGCGATACATACATCGGTTATCGAACAAGTGTTGGTTATGCCCAATATGAACTCTATCTCATCAGCCCACATCCACTACTACTGGGCATGTGCCTCCTCGTTATCACGCCACTCTCTCAAATCCTGTGCCAAGCGCATCCACTGCCTTCCCATAACTCGAGCGATGACACCCGACCATCTGGCTGGTGGTCTGGACTTCACGTGGCTACCAATATATTAACATTTTATTTAAATAAAATGGGGTATAGCTGTGTCATGGACACGGCCGTATGTTGTACGTGAATACTTGTTCGTAACCGGTAATATTTTCTATACAACATATAAAATATATATTGTTTGTACGCTATTATATGTATGATTTAATCATGTTTGAACACTAAGAAGTCCTTCGGGTCATACTAAATGAAAATCTCAAAACGCAGCAAAATGACCTCAAAATGGCGGCACACAACGAATTCTTTGATCCTTTAGCTATCCGGTGGTGTAATTAAATTTTGGATGGAGATGATATGTAGCTGCAACACCAAACTGTATCCCCCGATTTTTTTTTAACATTCGTTTTTTGAATTCACGTCAAAAACCTTCGCAAATAAGTAACAATCTTCGCAGGTAGAAGACACCGGCTCGGAAGGTGCGACCGGCGAGCACAGAGCGTCTAACCGAACGAGACGGAAACGGATACGCGTACCGCGTACCGTGGTGAACCCTGACGAGAACTTCTACTTCTACTGGCTCTGGCTGATCACGTTGTGTGTGCTGTACAATCTGTGGACGCTTATCGTGCGGCAGAGCTTTCCTGAGTTACAGGTAAGATAATTAATAAGATGTAATAATAGACGGCACACACGCTACGAGGATTCAGATTGTACCGATTAAACTGTACTATGACCGTGTGTGATTTTTCGTAGTATGTATGGTTTCCACATTCTACACAAAACAATTATAAGTTAACTAGTATACCCGCGCGATAATAGCAATATAAAACAAACTAGCGGCTCGTCCCGGCTTCGCACGGGTGGACATTTTTTTAAACATTTTTTTGGCTAATTTTTTTACACCTTGGGTTACATTATTGAAGTTTTAATAGAGATACCCTTTCTTTTCTAGTAATAAATATAATCTATGTTACTCAGGGATAATGTAGCATTCTAATGGTGAAAGAAATTATGAAATCGGATCAGTTGTTTTTGAGTTTATTCGTTACAAACATACAAAAATACATATCTTTCCTCCTTATAATATTACTAGCTGACCAATCCGCAGCTTCGCACGCGTAGTTTTTCAATAAAAACATTAACCTCCTTCTGCGCAGTTGGGTAAAAAGTAGCCTATGTCACCCGGGGATATTGTAGCTTCCCAACAGTGAAAGATTTTTTTTTAAATCGGTCCAGTAGTTTCGGAGCCTATTCAATAAATAAATAAATAAATAAAATAAATATTTTTGGACATTTCACACAGCGCTATCTAGCCCCAAACTAAGCAGAGCTTGTACTATGGGAACTAGATAACTGATAGAATACTTATATACTTTTTTTTTGTAAATACATACATATAATATATAGAGAAACAACCAGACCCAGAACAAATATTTGTAGATCATGCAAACATTTGTTCCGCAGCGGGAATCGAACCCGCTACCTCCTGCGTCTCAGCCGGCTATTTGCCCACTGCACCACTCACGAATACAATCAAACAAATCTTTCCTCTTTATAATATCAGTATAGACAAAGACATTTCTATCTATGTTTGTGATATTACGCAGAGTCAAGTTATCCTTTTGCTTCTGTAGGTCTGGCTACCTACAGGCCTCTCCCAAGTAATCTGTACTTAGCGATGTGGAAGATGCCGCAAAATATATTTATAATTCAAAAATACCGCAATTACAAGACGGAATGTGGTGAAGTTTAAAATAGATTGTGAGCAAACCTATTTTTTTATCATTTGATTTACTTTTCATTTAGTATTTGAGTCGTGAATCTAATAATTTCCATTCATCTTAGAGCGATTTCAGACGTTATCTGGCGCAACGCCAATGTTAAATTATTCAGTGCAGTCCAATGAGATTTATAAGGTTAAGGGAAAGACAACCTTAGTGCCTAAATCTACTGCTTAGAATAGCTTAGAAACATCGAGCAGAACATATGCCTCTAGTAATTGGGGGTAAAATGATAATTCATTATGTGTCTGATAATTTTTTTAATGGTTTCGTATTTAACCTTGGAGCCCTTTTAGTTTCGCCATGTTAAGGATAAAGACACCGACATAGCCCGACGGATTAGCACGTTGAAGTGGCAATGTGCAGGCCATATAGCGCGCAGAACAGATGGCCGATCGGGTCGGAAAGTTATCGAATGGAGGCCACGGACCGGCAAGCGCAGCGTAGGACGTCCACCTACAAGATGGGCAAATATTACATTAATATTACAAGATGTCCTGGTGTGCAAATATTACATTTATTGTAATTAAAAATTATACTTGTTCCTTTATTAGGCAATATGCAAAATAGTATCAAACAGATTAACAATAAAAAGAACAATTAAATCAAATAACTAAAACTAAATTTAAAATAAACCTATAAATAAAAAACTGCATTTAAGTCTCCATCTGCAGGTAAGGTGCCCAAAAAACTGGCAACATTACCTCTTTGAATGGCTAGGTTGATCCGTTGGCAGAGGTAAGTTCCAGCTCTTTGGTCACCTGTAGTGTCTATGAGGCGTCTGGACAGCTCTTTAATGAGTTTTTGGGCACTCGAGCCCCAAGGACCCATAGTTTCGACCCCAAACGGAAGAAATATGTATTGATCTCCCAGGAAATCATATTTCCTCCGTTTGAGTTTCTTTGCAGCCTCTGCTGCCGCACCAGCCACCCGGGAAGTACTATGAAGGTAAAAAGGAGCCAGTGTGTCAACAAAAGTTGCATCCCACACCAGCGACCTCACACGACTCCACGGAATTAACGTCAAACCATCAGGCCTCTTGCCATCGTCTCGTGAAATACCGTTCGGCTCGAATAGAGCCGGCACGTTGACGGTGACAAACTCGCGACGGATGACGTCGATGGCGTGGCGTGAGAATCGACCAGCACTGCGGCGGCAAGACAGACCATGGTGACCCAAACGATCTACGTTGCCACCGCAATGACATTGGTGGGGCTCAGTCCTGGAAATGCCCAGACGCAGACCAACAGCACGTGAAAAACTACTGGTGTCAAATAGAGTTCCAATATTCGCCGAGGGCACAGCTTGCAGCCAGTAGCCCGCCTAGCGTTCGCTTGTGGCAAGGTGACGAGCCCGGTCTGAATCGTTAATACAATTGACCAGAAGGGACTTCTGTATTAACTTACAGAGAGGCTCGTCCCATTGCCTCTGGGAACGGAGGCTTTTTGGAAACGCCTCACCCGGACAAGCTACTGTCCAAGCGTTTCTGGCTTCTGCCGCGCATACGACCGGAACGTCTCCTAAAGATGGGTTGATAATTTTATGGTCAGCGATGCTGTGGACAGAAGACAGAAATGCTGGTAATGAAACACTCGTAATTTTTGGATGCCTATTCCTCCAAAACGTATAGGAAGGGAGGCTTCGCACCAAGAATTTCCAGGAATAGTACAATTTAGAATTTGTGTCAATATTTTTTGGATAGTTTCATCTAAATCGAACGTCAGATTAATATGATTCCAAACTGGGTAACAGCGGAGTACGTATGTAAATTTTGGAACAAAAAGACAGTAACAGAAGCTATATCAAAAGCTATATGATTAAAAATAATAATAAAAAATAATTAAAAATTAAAATTAACTATTCCTACACAATAATAAAAATTTTAATAAAATAAAATAATGTCATGTCTAGTACTTATAATTAAAATATTCCGCAATAGTGTAAAATCATTTGGATGATAACCATTTATTAATTGGGCGTTTAAATAATGTCAAAGGTAAATCTTTTAATTCGTCTGGTAATTTATTAAATATTTTTAATGTCATGCAATGAGCGTTACTGTTAAAAAAATGTCAAGTTGTGCTTTGGTAGATACATTCTATTTTTATGTCTAGTGTCTCTGGCTAACACTGCTCTACTCTGTTTGTTTGTCTGTAGTCCGAGTAACAGTAGTGTTCTTCGGATACTATCATTGGTATAAAATAATGCGATTGAATGATTGAAAAAATTTTATTGCACTTATATAAATATTACAAAGGCGAATTTAATGCTAAAGAGCATTCTCTTCCAGATAACCTTTATGTATTGTAGATAAAGATGTGTAGGTAGTGCACACAAAAGGAATCTAATGAAAATTTGCACAGGACTACTAAAAATAGCATCTAATATATAAAATTCTCGTGTCACAGTTTTCGTTGCCATACTCCTCCGAAACGGCTTGACCGATTTTGATGAAATTTTTTGTGCTTATCCGGTATCTATGAGAATCGGCCAACATCTATTTTTCATCCCCCTAAATGTTAGGGGTAGTCCACCCTTAATTTTTTTTTTTTATTTTTTAGACTAAATTTTTAATTTCTATTTTTTTATGATACAACATACAAAAATACATACAATCCTCAATTTTCACCCTTCTACGATCAACCCTTATTTTTTAATAGCAATTATTTATATGGCACAACAACGTTTTCCGGGTCAGCTAGTAATATATATTATTTACATACTATATACATAAAACTTTATTTTTTTTATTGATGATAGTCAAACGCTTGACCTATACCTCACCTGGTGATGGAGCACGCTTGCCTAGAAAGAACCTATTCACTCTGGACTTGAAGACTCCGTGATTATACTGGTTAGGAAAAACATACGCCGGAAGTGAGTTCAACTCCTTACTTGTGCTAACAAGAAAAGTTCAAGCAAATTGTTTATTACGGCAAGTTGGTATGTCGACCAGGTATGGGTGGTACTTCTCGGTACGTCGGCTTGTCCAGTGGTGGAAGGGGGAAGGAAGGATAAGGTCATGAAGATCTTGCGCACATTCACCAAAATGAATCTAAAAATACAAAACCTCCTAAAATTGGATAAGGAATGATTAAATTGCTCAGTTTTTGATATTTGCCGTCACACTAATATTTTAAATCCGAAAGTTTGGATGTTTGTTTATTTATTACTCAATCACCGACTGAACCAATTTCGTTGAAATTTGGTATATACCTAGGATAAACCTGGATTAACACGTAGGCTACTTTTAGTTGACAAACAACGCGTGCAAAGCCCGTCACACTAATATTATAAATGCGAAAATTTGGATATTTGTTTGCGGTTTTGATGAAATTTAGTGTGTCTTTATGACCTGGATTCAAACATAGGCTACCTTTTGTTGAGCGAAACCGCTGGCGGAAGCTAGTAATTCATAAACATTTGTTGAATTTAGGCTTGATATATAGCGCGCGGTGCGGTGGGTCGACGGCATAAAGAAATCAAATCAAAATTATTTATTGCGAATATGGGTTAGTAACAGGTGGTTAGTGATACAGTTTGAGTTCGTCCATAATCAGCGTTTATCGCATGCAATTTCAGTTAGTCTTAGAAGTAGTTACTTAGAAACGATCAAATAATGATAAAATTATTTACAATATTCAACATGTCAGCTCTTACCTTAAAATAGAAAATTAATAATAAAATGTCAGATTTAATAAAATTATTCAAGGGATTTATCGCTAAGAAACTCATTTATGTTGTAGTATGCCTTTTTTATTAATATTAGTTTTAAGTTTCTCTTGAAAACGTTCAGACTTGAAGAACCCAGTACAGACTCAGGTAGGTAGTTATAAATACGTGGAGCCATACACAGTAAGCCGCGGGCAACTCCTGGATGCGCGTAGCACAGGACCGGGAAGGGTGGCGGTTTACAAAGGGAGGCCTACACCCAGAAGTGGGTACTTATGGGTTGTGGATGATGATGATGATATAGCGTGCATTCCTATATATATGTACGGTTGCGTTTATTTACTTTACTTATACTCGTGCAAGGTGATAAAAAATAAATTTTCCGATATTTATCGGCGATGAAATTATCATAAACGATTTATGTTAGACAATTTGTTTCACAGTAAATGGAAACCGTGGAATATAGCGAAAGTAAATATGGTTTAGAAACTTTATACTAGAAGTTATGGTTATGTTGGAGCTGGCAATCTTATGGTTAACCTTGAGAATTGAATTTTAAAATCCAACAAAGACCGTAATAAAATTCTGGTATGGAAACTTCATTATATTCCATCCCACTATTACCTAATATATACATTACCAAGAAAGTGAGCGTGTTTGTTCCAATTTTGTTCCCATGGGAATAAAAATTCTAAAAAACTGAGCCCCCGGAACCATTTTTACGAGGTGTTCAAAATGATTGGCATGATAAATTTAAAAATAATATTTATTAGGAGGATACAAGATCTCTCATCGGTATTTAGGTAAATTAGTATTGAATAGAATAAGAAAATACCTTAGATTAGATAATACATAATTGCACACATTAACAACAAAACAATTAAAAGGTAACAGTATTTAAAAAATGTATACAGAACTTTTTAAATTTTCGCGAACTATACTCATGTTTTTAAGACAAAACGGGTCTTTCCGCGCACAGATTCAGTGCGCCAAGTTACATGGGCCATGGTCACGAGAGACACGGGAGTCGAGAGTATCTCGTGACCACGGCCGATGTAACTTGGCCGAAACGTCGAGGCTAGTCAAAATTATAATTTTGATCTAAATCTGTGCGCGAAAAGACCCGTTTGGTCTTAAAAACATAAATGTATACAATTGGCGGCCTCATCACTATGTAGCGATCTCTACCAAACAACCTTTGGATGGAGTTTTACCTAGGGTAATGTTCCCTGACCATACGTCTGAAAATAGAGAGTGGCTTAGCACGTCTGACAGCCACTGGTAGCGCGTTCCATAAACGGACAGCCAACTTACTTTATTACCGAAAATTCTATACAGAAAATTTCGAGGCTTAAATCAGTGTAGTTAGCCTGTAAAACGAAAATCTTTGTATTTTTAGAACTACTTTTAATATTTTTTTCTCTGGTATAAAAGTTAACCAATCATGTAAAGCAATTATAAAAATGATGATTACGACATGATTAATGAAGTACATAAATTTTAGTTCCGAATGTTTTGTAATTGCTGAGAAAAATGCAAATCCCTGCCGCCAAAATGTTCAAATCGTCGTCTTAAACTAAACAATTACATAGGAATAGGAATTGGCGGTATTAGCGCTAAACACACAAATAGTATACAGTCATCTTTAGAGAAACCATTAGTATTCTAGAAAAAACCTAAGCTATAACCCTCCGTTGTATACAAATATGTTCTACTACGCAATAAATGAGAATGTCGATGCGTTGAATATGTTGAATTAAATATAGATTGTTCTGTATTAGGGCCACTTTTGAGCAAAAATCCTTTTACGGCTTGCAACTTTTAGGTACGTTCATGATTTAGTTGTATTTCCATCAGTGTTTCGATGATTCAACATAATAAAAACCAGTCAAGTGCGAGTCAGACTCGCGCACGAAGAGTTTCATACCATTATCTATAAAAATGGCAATAAATTCATATCTGTTGTATGGGAGCCCAACTTAAATATTTATTTTAGTTAATAGATCAATTTTATTTATTTACCTTATTTGAGGTTGGTGCCGATTAAGCTAGTCCACTAAATTGTATGAGCGCCCATACAACTCAGAGGACTATCTTAATTGGCGTCAACTATGTATGTATGGGGACACCTTTTCATTTTCAACGTTTTTATATATTTTGAAATTTTTCCTTTATTTGACTTTCCTTTTTGCCAAATTTCGTGATTCTAGGTCAACGGGAACTACCGTATAGGTTTTCGACCCAAAACCTATAGGGTACTTCCGGTTGACCTAGAATTGTCAATTTTAGTAAAAAGCTAGGTCTTATAGCACAAGTAAAAGGGAAAATTCTAAAAAATAAACAATGTTGAAAATTAAGATACATTTTGTTACTTATTAGTTATCGCGTAAATCTTAATTTGCCCATATTTTTTTATCATGTTGACTCAGGATCTTGATTATTATACACCTAATAGGGACTATATAGATCTGGTATCAATTTCAACTTGCTAGGTCCACCCATTCCTGAGAAAATTAGTGGTGATACACGGACAGACAGACGAACAGACGGACAGACGGACAAGAGAGTGATCTTATAAGGGTTCCTTTTTTTACCTTTTGAGGTACGGAACGTTAAAAAGAATACAAAAGAAACTCATGTATATTATTTTTATTTTTAAATGTATTTTTACTTTACTATTACCTACTATCAGCTATTATTATCAAAATTTGTCAACTGTTCACAAATTCAACATGCATAATTTATCGTTTTTGCGACAGATTGGATAGGGTGTTCGGCAACAGAATTGAAAGTGCCGGGTTAGGCAATTGTCTCACCGCCGGCCAGCGAGTAAGCTATCAACTATTTTCTCGCTCAAGAAACGAACAAAACATATAGATTCCTTGTCAGTAAAAAAGACACGTATATTAATAGTTGATCACTGGCCGTTCACACTGCTGGCGAGAACTCGCTCTCCACTAATTTGTCGCAGCGATTACAACACTCGCTCAGCGATACTCGCTCAGCGATACTCGCTCAGCGATGCTCGCTTGACGGTCTGAATACACGCCGTGAGATAAACCAGCGGAATGGAACGCACGCGCCACGCGCTCAGCGAGTGGTGCGAGTATCGCCCGCCGCACTCGCTCATCCGCGTTATTGCCCAAAGGCAACTATAGGACACTCACTTCTCGCTGCTCGTCAATTCGTTTCTAGCTCTACGATTCCTCAACACTCGCTCAGCGATACGCGCTCAGTGATGCGCGCTCAGTGATGCGCGCTCAGTGATGCTCGCTTGGCGGTCAGAGAGTACGGCAGGCGATACTCATCATCTCACGGCGTGTGTTCTGACTCATAACATTCACTTACTTTATAGCCCAGCGAGACAACTATAGGTACTACACACTCGCTTCTCACTGCTCGCCAACTCGTTTCTAGCTCTACGATTCCTCAACACTCGCTCAGCGATTCTCGCTCAGCGATACGCGCTCAGTGATGCGCTCTCAGTGATGCTCGCTTTGGCGGGCAGAGAGTGCGGCAGGTGATACTCATCATCTCACGGCGTGTGTTCTGATTCATAACACTCGCTTACTTTATAGCCCAGCGAGACAACTATAGGTACTACACACTCGCTTCTCACTGCTCGCCAACTCGTTTCTAGCTCTACGATTTCTCAACACTCGCTCAACGATTCTCGCTCAGCGATACGCGCTCAGTGATGCGCTCTCAGTGATGCTCGCTTGGCGGTCAGAGAGTGCGGCAGGCGATACTCATCATCTCACGGCGTGTGTTCTGACTCATAACACTCGCTTACTTTATAGCCCAGCGAGACAACTATAGGTACTACACACTCGCTCCTCACTGCTCGCCAACTCGTTTCTAGCTCTACGATTCCTCAACACTCACTCAGCGATTCTCGCTCAGCGATACGCGCTCAGTGATGCTCGCTTGGCGGTCAGAGAGTGCGGCAGGCGATACTCATCATCTCACGGCGTGTGTTCTGACTCATAACACTCACTTACTTTATAGCCCAGCGAGACAACTATAGGTACTACACACTCGCTCCTCACTGCTCGCCAACTCGTTTCTAGCTCTACGATTCCTCAACACTCGCTCAGCGATTCTCGCTCAGCGATACGCGCTCAGTGATGCGCTCTCAGTGATGCTCGCTTGGCGGTCAGAGAGTGCGGCAGGCGATACTCATCATCTCACGGCGTGTGTTCTGACTCATAACACTCACTTACTTTATAGCCCAGCGAGACAACTATAGGTACTACACACTCGCTTCTCACTGCTCGCCAACTCGTTTCTAGTTTCTAGCTCTACTCGCTTCTCGCTCATCGCCGGCGGTGAGACAAGTGCCTTAGAGAGCAAACCTATTTCCAGCAGGATGTCGGTTGATTATACTACAGATAATACTGTCCGGGTCGATCCCAGGAGGGTTCGAACACTAACGTTTGCAGGTGACTTTATCAGTTTTTCTAAGGCCGGTCACAATCAGTCGGAATTTCGTTTCAATACTAAATTGTAATTTCGAAGGCAGCAAATCCATACAAGCAAACCAAGGACTTTATCACCCACATTCGTAATTTTCCTTTTGCGTTCCATTTATCCGATTTTGTTTTGAGTTAAAGTACTCGTAGCTAAAATAAAGAACATAAGTGATTAAAAACAAAGCTAAAACTAAACAGAATATCAGAACTTTTCAATCTAAAATCAAAAATAAGTTGTTTGTTGAAAAATTACTTTTTCAAAACAAGCTCTTATAAAATTCATAATCGGAACCGCAATAAGCCCAAACACTAGCGGCCTACTTTAATCCATTCAGAAATTCCGTTGTCTAGCATCCGTCTCCAGCACGAGACAACCTCCATGGTACCATATTATTGCATTGGCACCGAAGTTACATATATATTCCAAATTTCAGCTCAATCGATTAAGGGGAACGGGTTTAAAATTCAGTTGCAAGATTCCAGCCGGACGAACATACATAAAAGTAGCAAACATTGCTAGTTAATAAAAAGTTTGTAAAAAATTGGTAGTAATTTTAAATACTGGTAGGTATTTTAAATTGTGCTAGTAATATAATATTAAACGAAGACAGCACCATAAAGCTATCTTGGATTTTGTTAAATAAATAAAATAAATAAGCTATAATTACTTCCATTCTAAAGTTGTCTAGAAGAAATAGCTTTAAGCGATAAAACCACTCATTGGGTATTTCTATTGTTTTTAGTTATTCAAATTTATTATTTTATTGTGTCTTTAAAAAAGTCAAAATTCATTTATTCGTTCAAATCACAAGTAGAACTTTAATCAATATCAATATTAATATATCTTGTAATATATATTTTGTTGAATAATAAATATAAAAAATAACCGGCCAAGTGCGAGTCAGGCTCGCGCACGAAGGGTTCCGTACCAATCTATAAAAACGGCAAAAAATCACGTTTGTTGTATGAGAGCCCCCCTTTAATATGTGTTTTATTTAATTTAATTATTTATTTTTAAAGTGAATATATTGCTAAATTTTCTGGGAATATTTTTCTAATAAGTTACCTGTTGTCGTTATCGATATCGAGCAAAAACGAGCAAAAAAAATTACGTTTGTTGTATGGGAGCCCCCTTAAATATTTATTTTATTCTGTTTTTATTATTTGTTGTTATAGCGGCAATATAAATACATCATTTGTGAAAATTTCAGCTGTCGAACTATCACGGTTCATGAGATACAGCCTGGTGATAGACGGACAGACAGACAGCGGATTCTTAGTAATAGGGTTCCGTTTTACCCTTTGGGTACGAAACCCTAATAACGGTTGAATTTAATAATATCTAAGTACCTGTTTTAAATAATTCTTAAATAGATATCTTCCATAATCTGAACTTGTGTGGCGACTCAAATACATAAATTCGAACGCGTCCAAAATGTGATAGCGTCCATAAAAATATTTTATACGAAAATAAAATCAGAATGGATATTTCGAACTAAATGTTTAGGTGACACAATGTACGTACATACAGACTTATGGCGACATGCGCAACGACACCTAAACGAATTTAATGGCTAAATATGAGTTACGGAGTTGTCAAATCATACAAATACGTCAACTTTAAACATGTTTAAGGCGCTAACTGTAGCCGATGACCTCAAGGTGCGGGGCCGAAAAAATAGCTACGCCCATTCGCTCAAGCGAATGAGCGTAGTTATTTTTTCGGCCCCGCACCTTCCGCCACACACATCTAACCGACCAGCAAAAAGGTGAGCGCGAGGCAGACGAGCACAACCCTCCCGTACGACAGTCAGCGGTACACTGCCGCCCGTCGCCCGCGCAACCACCTTCTAAGGGTACTCCCGCTAATTATTCGGAAAAATTTAAAATAATTAATTGCCACGTGAAAGACCTTCACAGCACAGCATCATTTGTTCAACTTGAAGGTATAGTTTTTGCCCATATTTAGGTGAAAGAAAAATTACAAAATTTTATGTCGTTTAGAGGTTAATCAAATTGAAAGTCTAAAACAGCTACATTTTGTTATTTTTTTCTCATTCAACAGGTAGAACTTTTTTGCATGATCACTTTGCAGTTAAAAGATCAGACATATATTTTTTTGAACACATATATTTGATTCCTCCCTGAGGAGAAAGCCTCCAAATAATACCAATCAGCTACTATATTCGCCTTAATCGCTAAATACGTATGGGATCAATGTGAAAGCCGGCCTCAATAAGTTTAAGAAAGTTGTCAAATTATACAAATTCAAAATAGTCGCTAAATGCGTTTAGGAATCGTTGTTCAAGCCGTGCTAAATTATAAAATATTTTGTTGAGTATAAATAACAAAATTGAGTATTCTCATCGTTAACATTAACCTTATATTGTAACTCATACTCTGTTTCGGGCACGGATTAAACCATAAACACGGTTTCAGAATTAATTAGATACTGAAATTATACATCCTGTATAAAATTAGAAATTGTGTACGTTTATTATTGGGCTCATCGGGGCATTAAAATTTATTAATACGAAGACCCAGTATTACTTTAAAAATTAGCAACTCTTTCCAATGCTCGCAACGAAGATTAATTTTTGCGACAACGAGAGCATTTGAAATTTTTGAAAGCGAGCATTGGAGCGAGCGTTTGAAAGCGAGCATTGGAGTGTGAGCATTAGACAGAGCATTTAAAAGCGTGGTTGTGAACATTTTTGAAGTAAAACTTCTTTGCGTACGCTTGACTTGAGGAGTAAGCTGGTGAATGCGTTACGAAAAGTGCGAACGGGAGTTGAGAGGGAGATATAAGTTAGTGAAGATAGAAAGAGAGTGAGTTACGTTTCGTATATTATTATTACTGTATGAGCAAGAGAGAAAGGAGCGCGAGCACATTTTCTTTCTCTCTTCCTCTTATAGCCAGTGCATGAAATATAATTATATCTTGGTCAGTAGTTTCGTTCTTGAACAATTTTATAAATTAATATTTTGATTTTAGTTTAGTCGTGTGGTCTAAAGTGCACTCGTTTTTTCCCCGATCCAACCTTCTTTTCTAAATAACCAGCATGCATACGCGAGCCACTGCTTTAAGCTTCGTCTCTAATACGCAATTGTATACCCACGCACCTTTTAATTTTGCATACATTTAAAAACACATTAACGTAGGTAACTTTTATTTTGGAATAAGTTTATATTTATCCGTCCCAAAACAAATCATAAAATGTCAACTAGAATACGAGACAAAGTACGCGAGATACGAGACCCTTTTCAATACTGACAGATGTGGTAAGTATTCTAGTAGCTGTGTGACACACAATTCTGATGAGTTAACCCCTTGTATATTGGACGTAGTTTTACGTAGTTATATTGAGATGTTTTCTGCGATTGAAAATAGAGCGTATATAATATACAGATCAGAGAACTTTGATTAATGTTTATACATAATACTTCAGAATCTACGAGTAATTAAATTTGAAAGTACGCTGTCTGTTTTACGTGTTCATGACTAAAGGGCGGGACCGATTTCGATGAAGTTTGGTATTCAGGTAGATTATGACCAGAATTGGGACACAGGTTAGGTTTACCCGATTAAATAATTTTATTGACAAACCACCGTGCAACGCCGCGGGCGTGTCAGTTAGTTCAATATATATGTATGTACATAAATACGAATCGATTATAAAATAGTACTATTGGTCAAACATGACTTGATTGTTTCTCAAAATATTCTCCCTTTGCGTCAATGTACTTTTTCATACGATTGGACCAATTTTGAAAACATTTGTGCCACTCCTCCGGTGGTGACGTCAGA
Organism: Philereme vetulata; assembly: GCA_918857605.2. Classification (NCBI taxonomy): domain Eukaryota; kingdom Metazoa; phylum Arthropoda; class Insecta; order Lepidoptera; family Geometridae; genus Philereme; species Philereme vetulata. Next base: position 4,671,434 of record OU975420.1, read on the forward strand.
TACATGTTTTTCATACTCTTCGACAGCCTCTTCTGGTGATGAAAACCGTTTTTGATTTTTGAACAGAAAAATATCACACGATGCCAGGTTAGAACTGTATGCTGGATGACTCAAAAGTTGTACCTTTTTCGCCTTCAAAAACTTATTTGTCTGTCCGGCCTTGTGGGAACTTGCATTGTCGTGGTGCAAGATGATGCGGCGTTTGCCGTTATTTTCACGGAGTATGTACAATTTCCGGACACGTGTCCAGTTTTATTAAAAAAAGAAGCAATCATCGGCTTCAAGGCACTTTTCACGCGCGCCACTTTGGTCGGTTTCGGCTCATCTCCAAGACCCATACGCTCGATTGTATAAGTAAACAGTAAAAATAAATGACATTTATTTAAGACAACAGTACAGTACAGACAAAACAGAAGGTAATACAATAAATAAAACATTGAAAAAAACATTAAAAATAACATAATGTAAAATGGTAGGTACCTACCTATAAAAATACAGAAAGACGTATAAAACAACAGAATTAGAAACGATCATTATAGGCAAGTACCTAACAAGAGCTACATAAATACGTGGCCGCTAAAAGGTTCCGTACTGTGTGGTGTCCCAAAAAGGATCAGTCTTAGCTTTGTGTTGGTCCACGCTTAGGCACTTAGTGCAGATCAACGCTGGTTTTCAGACTGAGTCTGTTATTGTGACCTCACGACCAGAGAGAGACACCGAAGAAACATGAAAAAACAGCTGCTTTGTTTTGGAATCATAGCTATAAATCCATGTTTCGTCACCTGTCACTATGTTTCAGACCAAATTGGAAGCCCCTTCGTTGTATCTGGCAAGCATAGCATGGCACCAAATGATGCGGTCCGTTTTTTCAGCATCAGTCATATTGTGTGGGATCCATGGAGAACACAGCTTTCTCACACCCAAATTTTTGTATAGGATTGACTGTATTTGACTCATGCCTATGTCCAAAGATGTCCGGGTCTCATGGTAGGTCACATGCCTGTCTGTTTCGATCATACAGATACGGTTCATCAATGTTTTTGTTATTCACAGCGGTGCACCGGCGACCTTTATGAATTTCATCATGGAGATTGACACGACCGTGTTTGAATTCTGCAAGCCATCTATAAATAGTCGTCTTGCATAATGCTCCTTCGTCAAAAGCAGATTGAAGCCGAACGACGCTCTACTGAGCTGTCAAATTACGCTTAAAATCGTAAAAAATCATGCAACGTAAATTTTCCTGAGTTAAATCCATTTTATTGTAATCACGCAATTTTCAAAATGACGCCACAATGTGAAAACAATTGACAATCAGATGAAACAAATTTTATTCTACGGCTAAAGAGTTCCATTTTCAAATGTAGTAATAACTTTTCAAATATTGTTTATGTAAGTGGCCAATTCCGGAAACATTTAGTGTGACCTATGTATATGTCAGCATTAAAAGAGACAATGTTTAATGAGGGAGATCTGATGGCACATTTGGGATACATATTTAGGCCACTTGAAATCATAAAAAAATAATGTACTTAGTGAATCTGGAATCAAGTTGGGCAGGGTGTTGCCGGTTAATTCGCTACTGCACAGTATAGGACGATTGAAAAAAAATACTTTCTTTAGGCAACTTGGAATTATTTTGATTCTTAAGTTAAGCATTCATAGAATCCTGAAATAAAATTCGCTTTATTTTATAACCTTCCCTAAATGTGTCATCACGTCAGTTCTCGGGCATGACAATGTGTCTTCTATTTAAATATATAAAAATCAATGGTTGTTCGTTAGTCTCGCAAAACCTCGAAAATGGCTCCGAACCGATTTAGCTGATTTATTTTATTGTTCATCATGTTCAGGGCAAGGTTTGTATACAGGAAAATTTTGAAGAGTTACCCAGGAAGTTTGAAAATTCTGGAAAAACTACCTAAGTGGTTTTTTTTCTATGAGAATTTTGTGAACTCAAGACCATTAGGTTATATTTTATTTTGAAATCCGTGCGAATCCGGGACGGGTCAACTAGTCTTAAATAAATAAAAGGTTGTAAAAAAAAATAATTCTATACTCCAGGGATTCTTCCCTGGACAATATCAAATTTATTTTTTTCTTTTTTTTAACTAAATTTTTTTTAACTTCTTTTAAAAATCTGTTGTTTTCGATGCAAACATGGATAATCAGCTGTTCTGCGATCTCAAATTCAAACACGGTTAAGATGTTTTGATATATATAGCGATAAGACTGGGCAGTCTGTGCATTTGTATTGTTTTTACTTATAAAGTTTTTTCTTTTAGAATTTACTAGCTGACCCGGTGAACTTCGTACCGCTTTGACATGCATATGACGCTGGCTGCCAATGTACGTGTCGCCGTTATAGTTGTCAATCAGCCATCATTAGCTGCATGAGAAAATGAATTTTCTCCATATTTTTTTTGAGAGAATTTTTCCGATATTTTAATAGCTAATTCGCTATTCGGGGCGGAGACAAATCCAACAAATCAAAGATCATCAAAATCGGTCCAGCCGTACTACAGTAACTACATACACGTTGACATTAAATTAAAACATGTTTAATTTTAGCTTTCGCCCCTTCTTTTCAATATTGATTTTGACTATGCCAAATCTCACATTCGTCCATGCGCACAATAAGTCAAAGATTTATCTTCACGTATTAATATATAGATAACACGTATTCATATATTTCCAAGTTTGTTATTGAATCGCAAAATACCTACCACTTCTTAAAAGCGTCTATCCCATGACCAATAAATTCTATTCAACGATATCTTTACGACAATCGCTGTATAAAATCGAACCACAGTCTTTAAAATGACAAACTCAGCAAGTACTTGAATTGCAATCCAATTCACGCTTTTATCTTTGAAAATACTCATTTACAGTTGGAGTGGAAGAAAACCTCTTTTGCAATGGATTGGATTGTATTTTTGTAACATGACGGGACAGAGATTTAAATCTAGAGTATGATATACGTGAAGAATTTTAAATATCATTGTATTAAGATGTCGACTGCTGGACAAAGGTATCCCCCATAGAATACCAGAATGACCAACTTTGTGCGATTATTATGGATCGTCTTTCTATCTAGAGCGAGGCCATCCTGCGCTGTGTTTTCCAGTGCGTGGTCTCCATTTGAGAACTTTTCTATCATCATCATCGTCAGCCTTTCTCATCCCACTGCTGGGCACAGGCCTCTCTTCGTTGTCGCCATTCGCCTCTGTCCTGCGCTGTTCGATTCCATATATGACCTGCGATTTTTTTTATAGTTTTTACTTTTACATACACCTTTTGTATCAGTTAGTGAGAAACATGACACTTAGAAGGCTCTATTTTCGCCTTTTAGCACTGAATATTCTATGTTTGGGGACACAATTTGTCTACTCTGCATCAGCCTAGGCCCCATATTTCAGGAACTTGTTAAGGGTGCACTATACCTGGGGAGACGTTAAATTGCTTATTGAGAAACAATGTTTTGTTCAACAAATTGTATGCTTACAATCTGTAATTCATATATGATAGAAAAAAAATCCAAAGATGATTCCAAATTTATCTTAAAACCGTTCTTATGCGATGAATACTACAATTTAGATCTTGAAACTTTATACAGTAATTCTACACAACATAAATAAGGGCACGTGTGTTTTAAATTTTCAAAATACCTTTTGATTTTACCATAAAATGAAAATATCTAAGTTTTGCACTAATGAAACCATTCGCTCCGGACGCCCTTTTCGCGATTCAGTCTGGCATCGGCTTTCAGACGGGGTACCCGTGACGCTTGTCGCTCCAAACGAACACGTAACTCTTAGGTAGAATTTATATTTAGTTGGTTTTTATAAAGACGCAGTAATAAGAAATAAACACAACAAGATAATGAAGGGCCTGAATGATAAAAAAACCGGAAAACATATGAACCACGGCGAGATAGGACGTGCAGCGGCGCGCGGAGAAGCGGGGGTGAAATTCGAGTTTGGGCTGAGGTATAGTCAACTCTTAACTACTTCTAACTCCAAACATATCTTCAGAATACTGAGAGCTTGTGACTCATAAAACCAATAATTTTTGTTGTAAATGATAATAATATTGGAAGATTCCATCTTGCGATCGTCCCGGGATGTAACACCAAACCAGTACCTGTTTTCCCAAGACGTATGTATAAATGTAACGTGTGGTACGTTCTCAACTGTTCCCTGAGGGAGACCTTAGAGGAAATAAGGTACGAATACGAGTACAATCGATCTATTCTTCTAGTTCCTGTTTGTGGTACGTAATTTGTGCACGATTGAACACAGCGATCTGTTATTTTCGATTTTATAGTCTGTGTTTAAGATCTATGTTTCCTTGTTGGTGGTGGAGCACACTTTCTGCACGATTGAGCAAGCCAGTTTCTGCTTATATTTAGGATTTTATGAGGTTTAAGACCTTGGTAGTTTTTGAAACAAGGTGCGAAATATAATAATATTACTGTATTACTTCATTCAAAGATATGAAAGGTGGTTCTTATGCGTCTCTGGGCCACAAGCCACACTGAAACTTCTTACGATATAAATATTCTTATTATATATGACAAAACTATAAATTACATTAATATGGTCATTGGTCAATGATTATACTCAGGATGACTTAAAAAGAAGCAATGAAACATTGATCCAACTACATAGTACTGTGTGTAAGACGATAAATTCTAATTCTATGGCCTGTGAAACAAAATCGTCCGTGCTGAGGAAGTAAGGACACACAGGACTGGTTGTTTCACAACCAAAACAGGAAAGTTTTTAGAAATAAACAACGTTGATTCCAATTTTATACATTTTATGATTTACGATTTTTATCTATATGAGGAAATCTGTTTCAGACTTTATAAATCATCTCTGTATAAGAAATAACGAAGTGCCAAAGAAATTGAATGAAATTTCGATTATACTTTCCCGTAAAAGTTTGCAAAGTGGTTGGATTTTCGTTAACTTTGGGGCTGTTAAACTTGATCTGATTTCCGCTTTATTGACCGACTAAGGAGGTTCATGTACACACGGCTACACATCAAGCTATATATTTCCAGTATTAGCTGACCTCACATCATATAGGCTTTTCGTAGAATGAGAGGTCAGCTTATACTGGAAGTGTATACCTTCATGTGTAGCCGTGTGTACTTTTAAATTTTTACCTAAATAAGTGTAAAAACTATCTTGTAACTAAATGCATTGTACCTGCAGTCAGTTTTTTAGACTTTTCAAAACTGCGAGTATTTTATTCTCGGACAACCAGACGCTCCGCGATGCGCCACCGCTACATGGTAGACATACCTCCCATACGCACAAAGCGGTAGTCTTCCACCTTTATTTTGCGCACCGCCAAGGAGTGGAACGCCTTGCCTGAATCTGTGTTTCCTGATAACTGCAACCTGGGGGTCTTCAAGTTGTGAGTGAATAGGTTTCTTCTAGGCAAGCGTGTACTATCGTAGTCTGCATCATCGCTTATCATCAGGCGAGATCGTGGTCTATAATTTATAAAAAAAAATATTCAGTTTTTTTCTCTTCTTACACTATTTTTTGCTTCATGTAAATCCATACTAATATTATAAATTCGATTATAACTCTGTTTCTTTGTCTGTCTGTTTGAATGAATGAATTAATCATCATCGTCATATCAGCCGTAGGACGTCCATTGCTAGACAAAGGCCTTACTCATTGATCTCCAGGAACTGCGGTTGGAAGCGGCCTGCATCCAACGCCTATCTGCGGTTCTTACCAAGTCGTCTACCCATCTTGTAGGTGGACGTCCTATGCTGCGCCTGCCGGTCCGTGGCCTCCATTTGAGAACTTTCCAGCCCCATCGGCCATCTGCTCTGCGCGCTATATGGCCTGCCCATTGCCACTTTAACGTGCTAATCCGTCGGGCTATGTCGGTGACTTGAGTTCTTCTACGTATCTCCTCATTTAGGCCAATAGTAAAGGACCACGTCTCGGTTCCATATGTCATCACTGGTAACACACACAATGAATTAATAAACATTCTTTATTCTTACAAGCTAGACATAACAGATAAAACTTGTTGCTGTTTCAAGACTAAACGGTTGAACCGATTTCGGTGAAATTTAGAACACAGGCAGATTATGGTCAGGATAAGGGCAGGTATAGTTTATTTTTAAAGCAACTGCAAAGAAGAAGGGTAATGTTTTTATTGAAAGACCACGCGTGCGATGCCGTGGGCAGATCAGCTAGTCTGTTATTTTCTGTTACGTTAGAACTATTTGATTAACGCCGTGGTCCTCACTTGTTCACATAGATCTTGTCCATCCAAAGGTTGCCTGAAGGAGATCGCGTTTTGTGATAAGGCTGTCCATTGTACCTTGTATTTAAATATTAATTTTACTTCTGTTTGATTTTTTTTAATGGTGTGCAATAAAGATGTTAACTATCTAGAGTCTAGATATATAATCTAGATTCTAGACTATCTATTTCACAGGCCATAGACTCTTTGTATCATGACCAAAGTGAGTGAGAGCATGTGCGGTGGGCAAAGTAGCGGGCGTTTTATTTGTTACTCAATCACGTCGTAACGGCTGATCCTATTTCGATGAATTTGCGTATGTACGTAGGTTTTATGCCTGGATTAACACATAGGATATTTTTTGTTGACAAACAACTCGTGCGAAGACGCTGGCGGAAGAAGAAGGAAGAGTAGCTTTCGCCTTTCAATGATGTTACTAGCAACTAACTAAATAATATTAATATCCTTACAGAATAATGAAAGCTGCTAAGATAAGATAAGATAACTATTTATTGTACACTAAAATAAATTACAGAACATAATTTTTACAAAAAGATTTTTAGAGATTTGGAATGGGTGGTCTTATCGCTAAAAGTGTTCTCTTGATAACCTTTGTATGGACTGGATAATATAATACTTGATCAAATGACAGCGGTGTATCTAAATAGTGCGCATTGTGACGATCTGCGAGATAGGCCTATGTATAACAGTGGGCGCCAATAGGATGAGATAATAATATTTTCAACACACTTGCTCGTAAAGTGAGCCTTATTACATCGTTCTTAGGGCCATAAACCGAAATATAACACACACGTGCATAATATTATTACACACTAGTGCATAATAGAATTATCCCTACAAAATTAAGTTAGTACCTAACTGCAAATTATAATTTATTTAAACATGATAGAACTTCGTTTGACCACAATCTCACCTGATGGTAAGCAATAATGTGCTCTAAGATGTAACACGAAGATCTAGAGGAAACCTATTCACTCTTACCTTAAAGAGGCCCGGATTGTATTTATTAGGAAAAACAGACGACGGTAAAGTGTTCCATACCTTAGCTGTGCGCATCAAGAACGTAGATACCAAATCGGTGTGTGCGAATGGGTGGTATATCAACTAGGTACGGATGGTACTGAGCCGTGCGCCTGCTTGTCCTTTGATGGTGGGATCAGATCGTATAGTTGCTGGGAACATTCCCCAAAATGTATTCTGTAAAAGATCGATAGGCTTGCAACTTTACGGCGGTGTTCGAGACTTTGGGTCTTAGTCTCTGCCATATGTTGCTCACCTATAAGCCTAAAAGCCCGACGTTCTATCGAGTCTAAGGTAGTGAGTTGGTATTTGGCTGAACCATCCCAAAAGTGGCAGCAGTACTCCATACCATACCATAAGCGAGTAAACAGAGCATTTTCAATTTAACCGGGTAATACAGTTTTTTGTAACAACAACAAGGTTATATGGCGCTGAAAATCCTATTTCATTTTTGGAATAAATAAATGTATACATAATTAAGACGAAAAAAACATTTATTATTTTCAAATTATTTATAAACCACAATAATTTGTTATAAAATATTTGCATTTTATCACTAAAGTTATAATTTTGAAGTAGGCTGTGTATTAAGGCTACCTATATGTAATCAATCACCATACATTTGGCGCGTGCAAAAAAAACTTGTGCGCCATTTCCATATTTTTTGTTTTATCGCATTTGTTGCTGTGTGGTAAATAATTGTAAAAAGTTTAACGTTTTATTACAGAAGATTTGTTTTTTCCTCGCAAGTGTGTTGAAAAAGTGTGCATGAAACTCGTGAGCAACTTAGCTCACTTGTATCATAATATACTATTCTATTGTTAAAATCTCATACTTAATTTCATGAAACACTGTTTTAATTAAACACATGATTGTTCTCAGATAATGTGCCACTACTTTTGGTTGACCTGCGACGGGCTGAGCGATATTGTGTTTGCGCTTGATCTCGTCGTGCAACTGAGGACCGGATATTTAGAACAGGGACTTATGGTAAGTAGACGAATCAATGAAGATCACAGTCACAGTAAAGAAAACAGTTTACCTAACGGAAACATTCTAGTGTGAGGTAATGTTGGTTTTAGTTCTATTTAAAGCAAGTATGTTTTTGTATTGTTTGTATAATCAAATGAAATAAAAAGTTACAAGATTTCACACGTGTATGTAATGTAAAAAAGTGACACGTCCGTGAGTGCCGATAGAAGTGAGAACTTGAACAATTACGTGTGTATTTTTTGAATCGTCAGGCACAGTGTCGTTAACGGTAACAGTGTCGCAAGTTCAATAGTTAATTTCCATCTAAAAAAATGCCCAATGCGCCCAAAGAAGTTTTCACTTTAAAAAAATTTGGATGTCGCAACATGAAAACTTACTAAGAAAGTGGTCTCTCCAAAAAACTAAAAAAAATCAGTAGATCAGGAGAATCTCAGACAAATTAGGAAATCTCCTTGTAAATCAGGAGGTATGGCAACGCTGACAACAATGAAGTTAGTTCACGGGCGACATTTGATCATTATTTATTGATTTATTATTTATTGAACATATTTTGACGACCTCCGTGGTGCAGTGGGCGAATAGCCGCCTGAGACGCAGGAGGTAGCGGATTCGATTCCCGCTGCGGAACAAATATTTGCATGATCTACAGATATTTGTTCCGGGTCTGGTTGTTTCTCTATATATTATAAGTATGTATTTACAAAAAAAAAGTATATAAGTATTCTATCAGTTATCTGGTTCTCATAGTACAAGCTCTGCTTAGTTTGGGGCTAGATAGCGCTGTGTGAAATGTCCAGAAATATTTATTTATTTATTATAGACAACCAGCAAACAGTCAGTGTCAGTAGTTAGTGACAGGTGTCGTAACAGGGTCGCGAGTTTAATGGTTTTTACCCATCTCAAAAAATGCTCAACGCACCTAAAGAAGTTTTCACTATGCCCAACGCGCCTGAAGAAGTTTTCACTATGCCCAACGCGCCTGAAGAAGTTTTCACTATGCCCAACGCGCCTGAAGAAGTATTCACTTCAAAAAATGCACAAAACGTTATTTAACAAAATAATTAGCGTTTTGGGCACGTTTTTAACATTCTTACGACTTCTTTCTTCTTACGTAGAAAATTAAAATGACACACATACCGAACTATTACATAAATCGCGTAAGTTTAACTGCAATTTAAATGAATTTACTTGCTTATATTTTGAAATTCCCTCTATCTTTTTCATGAATTTTCTTGTTTCTTTCTAGGTATATGACTCGAGGAAGCTTGCAAAGCATTATCTGTCTTCAAGGCCGTTTCTTCTGGACATTGCGTCGTTGACGCCACTTGATCTGCTGCAGCTCAAGTTTGGCACGAATCCTATAATTCGCTTTCCGAGATTTTTTAAGGTAAGACATATCTAATAACGCAAAAAACGAGGTGTTATAAGTTTAGAATCTTTTGTCTTGTTATGTATGTCTGTGATATCGTAGGCACATCTTAATCATCGAGTAGAATAGAAAATAACTGTACACCACATAAAAAAGCGGCCAAGTGCGAGTCGAACTTGCCCATGAAAGGTTCCGTAGCAGCAAGTAACATAATATAAAAGTTTTTGTAGTTCGTTGTAACTTTTTTATATTTGAGTTGATTGAATGAAAGGTAAGGTTTACGATTTATGATGTATTAAAAAAATACTAGATCTCGTTTACACCAATTTTCGGTAGAAGTTTGCATGGTAATGTACAATATATATTTTTTTTAGTTTTATCTTTCTCTTATTTTAGAAGTTACAGGGGGGGCACATTTTACGACTTTGGAAGTGTCTCTCGCGCAAACTATTCGATCATTTTTAAGACCTATCCATAGATACCCCACACATATGGGTTTGATGAAATTTTTTTTATTTACTTTCAGTTCTAAGTTTGGGGATCCCCCAAAATGTATTGATTTTTTTTTCTATTTTTGTGTGAAAATCTTAATGCGATTTAAAGAATACATCTACTTACCAAGTTTCAACAGTATAGTTCTTATAGTTTCGGAAAAAAGTGGCTGTGACATACGGACGGACAGACAGACAGGCATGACGAATCCGGTTTTAAGGGTTCCGGTTTTTGCCATTTGGCTACGGAACCCTAAAACATATTAAGAACTTAAAAAATATTTGAATAAAGCGTGAAGTACAATCAGGAAAAGATCAGACTACCACAAATGGACACAGAAACAAATGACACAAAAAATATAATATACCTAAACATTTTAAATGTAGTGGCAAAAGGGTCCTCAGCTCAGCATTTGCTACAGCATGTTGCCATTAGGAAATGCAATCCCTACTCGAGATTACAAATTTGAGATGAAATGCGGGATTAGAAATAGCAATCCCGCGGGATCTCGGAATTTTCGGGATCCCGTCTAGTTTAAAAAAATGTTATATTCGGATGACTGAAAAAGCTAATAACTGCTTGTTTGTGATAGTGAGGTTAACTAATATAACATATTACTCGTAAGAAAATAAAAATCTTTATTTTTTAATCTTACCAACTAAATAATTATCGTCACCTGTCGCTAATATTCGGAAATAGTCGGAATAGTTTTCTAACGCTGTTTGGCGTTCCTGCCGCTCGCGGCCGTCAGACAGGGCGCCGCTTGCGCCCCGAGTGGACGTGTGTAGCGTCGCTGACCACTGCCGCCCAATCCCGTCAATCTCGAACGGGATCTCGTCATATGATGCATCGGGATTGATCCCGAAAAATTACACGAGATCGGGATCCCGCGGGATTGCATTCCCTAGTTGCCATACTGCAGCGCTGGTATTCTGCTGAGGCCAGTGTTGACCTCACGGACACACAGACATTTATACAACATTTAAAACATTTACATAACAATTTTCCAACATAATATCTAACACCTTCTACAGATCACTAACTCAAAAAGTCATACAAACAATGACTGACAATTTATTAATAATTCGTGCCAAACAATAAGCACAGTGAAGAAAACACTTCTAATAATATTTATAATTTTATTTAATTGTGTGTTTTCTATTCTATGCCTACGAAAGCGGTACGCAGCAGCTATGTCGTAGAACTTCGACAGTATTTTCAAGACGAGTCTCGATTATTTTGTGGCAATATTCGACGTCAGCATCGCTATATAACCGGAATGTTCTAAAACGGACTGATAACAAGTGGACGAATATAGCCGAATATAACTATCTAATATATAAAGAACTCGTGTCACGGTGTTTGTAGTCGCACTCCTCCGAAACGGGTAGAACTATTTTAATGATTTTTTTTTGTATATTTGTTAGGTATGAGAATAGGTCGTAAGGTATTTTTCACCCTCCTACCCCCACCCAAATTTTTTTAACCGCGATTTTAGTATTTTTGTATGAACAATATCCATATAATTTAACTGTCGTTCATTGACGTGAAGTCATTTACATTAAGTGACGAGTCACTTTGACAAGAGTGTTTTATATAATTTTTATCTTGAAGTGCCCACGGAAACGAGAAATTACAATCGTGCGAATCCGCGGGCGGGTCAGCTAGTAATCTTATAAGATTCCCTCGAGTATAGAACACCAGCAACGTGTTTTTTTTAACTCTCAACGCAAAAAGATAAGTAGTATATGTTTTAAGCCTTTGTATATTGATTCATTTGTCTTCTAAGTTCTAACGGACTTATTGCAATACAGAGGTGATTGCTTGAACGGGACGTTAGCGAGACGATAGTAACATTTTAGCCATTGATATCAGCTATTTGACCAGTGACAGCACATCGACGCTGCTGTCATAGATAAGAAGTAATTTTGTTGCAAAATTAGTTAATCAAAGAAGCTTGTAAAATTAATAATCTTAACCGCAAGCAGATTCAAATGAGCCTAAACACTAGTAGCCTACTATAATCCATTCAGAAGTTTCGTTGCCTAGCATCCGACTTCATCATGAGATTACCTTCTTGGTACCATATTATTGCATTGTCACTGAAGTCACATATGTTATGTTCTAATTTTCAGGTCAATTGGTTTAAAATGGTTTAAAATTAAGTTGCAAGATTTAAGGTTCCAGAGGTTCCCAAACTTTTTTTTCTCATAGACCACTTTCAAAATTTTGCTGGTTCCTGTGGACCCCCTGACCCACATTTCTACCATATTCCCAGTCGACAAAAAAATGTGAAGATTAGATCTAACTATGGTGCGTTGCGGCTGAGTACCAACCACGAATTAACAATTTTTGCATTCCAAGTCTCGTTGTACTGAATATGGAATATTCTCGTTTTTACAAGTACAATTGCTGAGCTTTTTAAAATATTATCTGCCTACATTGATAGGTGAGGTCAAGCCAACATTTTTTTCAATACTCAGTCTTTTTTTTCAGGTGGTAAATAATAGGTACATGTTCATTATGGATCCTGTTGGGCCCAACAATATCATGAAGAGAGGATATATACATTTTAGTTCTTCACTATCGAAACCAGATAAATTTTCGTGGACCCCCCGCTTACGAGTTGTGAACCCCCATTTTTTGTCAAGCCAACGTAGACCCGCGTCTAGTCTCCACTTTGGGAATCAATGACTTATACAAACACACATTGCAAATTCAATACAAGCTTCTAAAAATATATAGTCTCGCTAATTTCTAACGTAAATGTTCTTGCTAAAGCCCTGTAAGGCTACGTATGTAGTCAAATTTTCGTTTCAATATAACCTCGACACTCTCGATACAATGATTGACATCTACAATGCTACCTCGTAATGCTGAGTCATTCGTCAACTCGCCCGCTTAACACGCGCGGTCCGGCGAGATAGCCATCTCCAGAAAAATATATTGTTTTTGTGTCGAGTTTATAAACTCTTTTTTTTACAATAACATTTAATTGTATTGTAACATAATTTCCGAGCTTGTTGATACAAATAAGGCAATTCAAGTTTGTTGTTGTTAACAAACGCTTGTTGGCATAATACTTAGTCTCAACTTGTTTATCAGGCAGGGAGAGAGACGATGCTTTTCCCATTTGTCATGACAATTACATAACACTTTGTTAGAGGTTTAATAATACTATGAAAACAAAACTGATGTGGGAAAACTGTAAACTAGAACTTACATCAAACTTCCTAACCGTGTTTTACATCTTAAATATGATATTTAAAACCATTTCAAAAACTTTCAAGCTAGACGGGACTTGAATCCGCAACCTTCCTCTTGATACGACGATGCACTGCCAATTGTGCTACAGGCTCTAGTCACGTCAGGGTCAAAATTAATGAGATGATTCATTACGAGTCAAAGCGCCATTGAGGTGGTTTTAAAATCTTTGAATTTTCCGTAAGCGGATAACACTATAAAAATAAAATACTATTACATCAAATCTTCTATATACTACACTAGTTGACCCGCCGAACTTCGTTCCGCCTTGACATGCATATAACGCGGGCTACCATGCCAATGTACGTCACCCCGGTAGAATTGTCAATCGGCCATTATTATGTATGAGAAAATGAATTTTATTCATAATTTCTTTTTGCGTTAATATTTACGATATTTTAATAGTCATTCTGCTATTCGGGGCGGAGACAAATCCAACAAATCAAAGATCATGAAAATCGGTCAAGCCGTTCTTGAGTTATAAATTCTGTAACTAACCCGACTTTGTTTTACATATATTGATGAAGATGGAACAAGCAAAAAAAAAAAACTTTTATACAAACTTTTCTTATTGAAAAAAGATTTTACCCCTAGGTTTAGGATGCAGCAAGCTTACCTAGAAAGAACCTCTTTACTTTGGAATCGAAAAAATAATTAACCGCCGAGATTCTAAGAATCTCGGAAACAGCCGCCATCCGAGTGGAGTAATTTGAAATAAGAGTGCACGACGTGTAACTTTTAGTCCAACGATTAAGGTAGCATTCGGTTCTTAGCGACAGCGACGCGCGACTGCAACCACTGAACGACGCGACCATGGACGGCTGTCGCGGGGCGACCCCTAGCCTTCCGATGTCAGCGACCGCGATGGCGACATCGCCACTCTTCCCGCTGTTTTTATGGGTGACAGTTGTGTTCTATTGCTGTACAATATGTCGGACAATTTATCCGCAGTTAGGAAAAAACTTATTCTGCTGCTATTGGAGGATGAAGATGATGATGATATTATGATTAATGTTATTATCTATGCCTCCGGAATTATGTCTTGCCTTGCTAATTATTTCCCAAATATTGTCCCTCATAATGTTCTTTATAAGATGCGAGCCTTACATCATATAAAGGTGGGTTTTTATTTACTAATTCTATCAACTTCGCCATCGAAAACGCCGCCATATCGATATATTTCTCACCTACGTCGCGTGACTGCACTGCCTCCAAAGCGACCGGGTCTCGGTTGCCACACCGCTCTCTAGCCACGCCCACCGGTCGCGCGACTCAGTCGCCGGGTTTGTGTAGTGTTTCATATAAATCCATACTAAGCAGTCGGTCGCGCGACCCCAACGAGGTCGCAGGTTGCGGTCGCTGAGAACCGAATGCTACCTTTAGGGACCCGAAGAAAGAAAGTGTGAGAGCTGAGAGACCACACATTAGGTAACATAATTTTTTATAAATTCTAATATTCGTTTTAAAAAATGTACTACTTTTAAAAAACCTTTCAGTTATTAAAACTAAAAAAAATCATGTGGTCACTCAATCTACAAACATATATGTAGTTGTATTTGAATCGGAGCTTTTGTAATTGTAATAATTTAGCACTAAGCCCTTATGAACAGACAGTTATAAATACCGTGAACAGAATCTCTAATTGTATTCTGCTGTGAATGACCTACGTTTGCTGGTTGAGAATTTGGAGGAAATAATAATTGATGAAGCTAATAAGAAAGCGACCAGTGGGCGTGGCTAGAGAGCGGCGTGACAACCGCGACCCGGTCGCATCGGAGGCAATGCAGTCACGCGACGTAGGTGAGAAATATATCGAAATGGCGGCGTTTTCAGCGAACGAGGATAGCCCAAGTTGATAAAATTAGTAAATAAAAACCCACCTTTATATTATGTAATTATGTTACAGAATCTTAACTTAAGCAATTGAGTAATGAATAACCTGTTGTGTTATGCTTTTATCTGTGCTTAAGTTATTCAGTTATAAGATAGTTAGTACGAAACCAATCTAAAGCAACCGTATCGCATAATTAGATAAAACGAAAATTGAATCATTTGTAAGTTGTATCCACTCAAGTGAAAGCACAATGTGGCAATTTCCGGCTTTGATTTAAAAGGGTCAAACAAAGACAGAAATTCTTTTTTGTGAGTATCATGTCGGCCGCCCGTCACTTCATTGTTACATAAGTCGACGCAAGTAGGTAATTATTGTTTTCAAAAGTATTTTTTAGGGTTCCGTACCTCAAAAGGTAAAATGGGAACCCTTATAAGATCACTCTCTTGACCGTCTGAACGTCTGTCTGTCCGTGTGTCACCACCGATTTTCTCAGGAACGGGTGGACCTAGCAAGTTGAAATTTATACGAGATGAGGTCTATAGTTAGTCCCTATTAGGTGTATAAAAATCAAGGTCCTGAGTCAATACGATAAGAAGATATGGGCAAATTTAGATTTTCGCGAAAACTTGTAAGTACCAAAATTTACCTTAAATTTCAACTTTTTTTATTTATTTTTTGGGATTTTCCTTTACTTTTGCTGTACGACCTTGCTTTATACCAATATCGACAATTCTAGGTCAACCGGATGTACCCTATAGGTTTTGGGTCGAAAACCTATATGGTAGTTCCCGTTGACCTTGAATTACGAAATTTGCTAAAAAGCAAGGTTATTTGTGCTGCTAAAAAGCAGCACAAATAAAGGAAAAATTCAAAAAAAAAGAAAGTGTAAAATTAAAGGGTGTCCCCATACATACATAGTTGACGCCATTTAAGATAGTCTTCTGAGTTGTATGGGCGCTCATACAATTTAGAGGACTAGCTTAATCGGCACCAACCTCAAATAAAGTAAATAAATAAAATTGTGCTATTGAATAAAATAAATATTTAAGTGGGGCTCCCATACAACAGACATTATTTTTTGCCCTTTTTATATATAATGGTACGGAACCCTTCGTGCGCGAGCCTTACTCGCACTTGGCCGGTTTTTTTAATACAAAAGTAAATGTAAATCTCGCAACATTATTATTGTTTTTACACGTCATTTTATAAATTAAAAAGTCATAAGTCAATTTTATCAATGTTGCAACCATAGCCGTCAACCTCACTTTACAAAAGGTTGATAGCAATGACCGCGAAATATATTCCCTTAACCTACTAGGCAATCTAAAAACTCCGTCATCAATGACAACTAGATTTAAAAAGCTCGCAAATGCATTAACAGCTTTGAGGTTCATTTTCCGACACGTCCTTATTTACAAAATTTGTTGAAATCTAGAAACCTGAAAATGTATATGTATTTCGTAAAACATTCCTCTGTACTTAATGAAGGTGGTTTTTACAAACCAGCGATTAAATTATTCCTTCTCCGGCAATATTGACTACACGATCTCTACAAGCAATACTGATATAATTATCAGCCGTAGGATTATAGAACTCGAAACAACGGCTCTCAGCAACCTGTATTTTCAACCGACTTCAAAAAAAGAGGGTGTTCTCAATTCGACTGTATTTTTTATGTTTGTTATCTCAGAACTTTCGACTGGGTGAACCGATTTTGATGATTTTTTTTTATTTGAAAGCTGGTGCTTTCCCTGTGGTCTCATTTCTATTTGGTCCAGTTCTGAGAATGGCATCCATGAGAAAACCATAATGTCTTAAATTTGTTTAATTTTTATGTTATGTTATGTTATGTTTGTTGGTTCAGAACTCCGTTATACGAGTATATCAACCGATTTGGAGAATTAGTTTTTTATTTGAAAGGATATATTTTATGATTGATCCCATGGAAATTTCATCAAAACTGGTTGAGTAGTTTGGTTTTTACTGTTAACTGAAGTCGGTTATATTTTTGTTATAAAGTTACTTGTATTATGGTCATATTTCGATCAAATCAAATCATTTTATTTGCTGAGAATAGGTAAACTTATAAATACGTCTCACTGAAGAGTGCGAGGCGAGACGTTATTCGGAGCGGATCGCACTCACCCTGATGAAGGTTCACGAATTGAACCGAAAGATTGTCGGTCAAAACACCGATAAGACGGTACGTGATAAATCCCGTATTTATAATAATAATTGAAATCAATCACGAAAGTTTTCTAAATAAAATGAACATATATATCGGGAGGTCGCCCTACGCTGCGCTCCACTCGAGTGCCTTGCGATAAATTATTCAAATTCAAATTCGTTTATTACTCCAAAAATAACATAACAGTTTACAAAACCCAAAGCGTTATTACTAGTACATTAAACACTAACAACAAAATTACAAAATATAAACATTAATGTTATAAGCACACAACAGAAATAAAAAGTCGATACGACAGATTATCTATTAGTCCTTACCAATTGTCAATCAATGTAAGTATCCTATCAGATAACTTGTTCACTATGGTTTACCCCGAACTGAGATCTCGCGAATCTACCATATAAACAAAAAAAATATTACTCATAATTTTTGACTTACCAAAATAGTGCCACGAAATAAATATCCAAATTACTTGACGTACAGTTTCATTCAAATTACAGGTTCATGTATATTGGTTACTTTTCTTGGGGTACAAATTGCAGTTATTCTGGATTTCAGACTTTTATCTATATTTGTGATACTTAAGCTACACACATACCAAATAACAGCAGTGTGGATTCATTGGTGTACCCTGTGAATCTTGTCAAAGTTTAGTTTTTATTATAGCTTATAACACCAAAACTTCAAAAAAAATACTAATAATAAAAACGGGGTCTAAATTTACTAATGAAGACCTTTCATTTTATGTCTCATATGATATAATAGTCTCATTTTCATTTTTTTTACCCCTCTTGAACCCTAATATCTCAACAACCCCCCAACGTTTTTAGCTCATTTAGTAACACCAAAATTGTGCCATCACTACCTACCTATATATCAAATTTCACGATGATCGGATCAACGCTTCGAAAGTTATCCTCGGACAAACATACATACGTACAACGCCGATTTGCCCAAGTTGATTTAGAGATCTCACTTCGCTCGATCAATTAGTGCTCTGCTAAGTTTGGGACTGGATAGCGCTGTGTGAATTGTCTGTGTTGAATATTTATTAATTTTATACCCACCGTAAATGTCTGAACAACACATTGCATAATTTGGAATTAAATTGGGCCTAGCCAGTTAAATTTCTCCACTGTGTTGCCTGTAAATTGCCTTTGGAATTGCCCGTGTGAGAACATCATATCACTGAATCCGTGATGATTTTGTAAACATTTGCTTTTAATTAAAATCGTGAGCTTTTGATTTGAAAATAAGTAATCCGAGATGGGATATAACAAGCTGAGGGTTACATTATCGTGGAATAAATACACACGCCTATTAACAAAGCATTTGTATGTATACCACAGACCAGTATAATTTAAATAGACTGACAGTCTCAAACAAGATATTGTAACTCGATATTTGATTACCTGCTAGGACGCGAGATGTCGCTAAGAGTTACAAATCGATAAATATATGCCAACCTTTAGCTTACTATCGCTCATAATGGTACGAAGAAAAATAGATGGCGTTATTTTCAATTACACGTGCGCGATAATCTTATTGCGACGTTGTGACCTCTACGTTGTGCGAAGTTGCCGCTCTTCAGTTTCGTTAAAACTTTAGTCTAGCAACTTTTAGATATTTGCGCACATTTTCTCAGAATTGCCAGAACATGAAAGTTTCCATCAAAATAGGGATTTTTTTTAGGAAAGGAAAGGATAGATATCTTTTATTCATTACATACGTCTATGATCGTACCATTATCATTTAAATGCGGAAATACCTACATATTTGTAAAATAAGAATACGTTTTTATAGTGATGTACAGATAAGTAGAACACTTTTAGAAACAAAATAAAATCAGTGCGAGGCGAGACATTATTCGGAGCGGATCGCACTCACCCTGATGAAGGTTCACGAATTAACCCAAAACATTGTCGGTCGAAACATCGTTAAGCTAAGACGGTACGTGATAAATCCCGTATTTATAATAATGATTTAAATTAATCACGAAAGTTTTCTAAGTATAATAAAATTAATTTGTAAGTACCCGGCAAATGCATACCTTCTACAAGATAATACGTTCTATTAATTTGAACTGGAAACATAACTCCTAAAATAATGAACACAATACGTACCCACACAATATGTACATACATTAAGCACAACAAAGTATCGACTTGCTAGTCGCGACTTTTGAGAATTGAGGCTTGGCAACACAGCATGTAACAAAATTAGGTATGAGCAGCGTGACTTTTCTTGCTTCCCGGCTGTCAATGTCAGTCAGTTCACGGTTCTCTTTCGTTCCCTTTGTTTAGGACTTTGTGTTAATTTTGTGTTAAACGCCATCTAGGTAAAAACGATGTGCTACCTTCCCACGCCATCTGTGATTAAGCATATGAAAGTGGTAAATGATCAATATAGAATAAAATCGTTAAATCTTATTTTATGGACAATATTACTTATTCTAAATAAACTAGAAATAGTTTGGTGTGTTTTAGTGGAAGTTTATTTTTATTTGTTGGTTGCAATGGCCGCTATGAAAGTTTCCAGGTTATAAGACAGCGCCATCTACAAATAATACGGGATTTTGAGCTTTTTGCGGGTTACGATTTCTTATATGGACATTGACAGTCTATTGATATTACTGGTCTCTGATTTATACCATGACTAGCTGTTGCCAGTAGCTTGGTCCGCGTTGTTCTGGGGTGCAAAAATATATATAGAAACTTTGACATCCCAATTTTATCCTATGGGGACTGATTTATGGGATAAAAGTAGTCTATGTGGTAATCCAGGTGGTATGTGGTAATCTACGTTCATACCAAATTTCATCGAAATCCGTTCAGCCGGTTTGACGTGATTGAGTAACAAACAAACATCCAAACTTTCACATTTATAATATTAGTGTGATACAAACTCGTAAATAGTGATTTTCACCGCCAACACGAGGAATGATAGGAATATTTTATGCACCTATATAGAAACACAAAAAGCTTCATTCAATATGTAATTGGTATTATCTGTTTAAAGACATATTGTCTGTGGATTTTCCCTTCACTCACTCTCTCTCAAAAATTATAAACGTCGGATGCAAGGAAATAAAAAAAATTCAATCAATTGTTTTTGTTAATTATTTAACGAAATTGGAACTGATACAAATACCGTAATGAGTGAAACTCTCTTCCAGAGGAAGTCTGTTTTTCCAACCATTATAATCTCAGTTTTCCAATATCGAGTAAAAGTAAGCGGTCTCTATTTCCCACTACATCTTACTTCTTACCACTAGTGGTTCACCCTCAACTGAGATCTCGCGAGTCTCTAATAAAAACAAAAAAAATATGTTTTCTAATATTTAACTATCAAAATAGTGCCACGAAAGTAACCAAATTACTTGACCTATAGTTGCATTCAAATTACAGGCAACGACAGTTCATGTTAATTGGTTTTTTTGGGGTAGAAATTACAGTTATTCTGGATATCTGACTTTTCCCTATATTTGTATCACTAAAGCTACACACATACCAAGTTTCAGCACTGTGGGGTCTTTAGACACTGAATTTTGTCAAAGTTCAGTTTTTATTATGACTAATAACTTAAAACCTACAAGGTTTGAACTAAAAATAAAATCGAGGTCGAAATATTCTCACCTTTTATTATACGCGCCATTTGACCGAATAGACCCATTTTGTTTATTTTTACCCCTCTTGAACACCAATATCTCAACAACCCCCCACATTTTTAGCTCATTTAGTCACACTAGAATTGTGCCATCATTTCCTGCCAATTTCACGATAAACAGATCAATGCTTAGAAAGTTATCCTCAGACAAACAAACATACATATGTACAACGCCGACTTGCCCAAGTTGATTTGGAGATCCCGCTTCTATCGATCAATTAGGTGAGAAAGCGGTCGTGCACAGTAATCGGTCAGGAACCACAAAAATGTATTGGCGTCTTATTCGCAATAAAAAGCTTTAATGCCTTTGTCTACCTGTATGTCTCTCCGTAGCATCGTAGCTCCCAAACAGATTAAATAATTTCAATGCATCTTACAAGATTGTTTTAATAATATTTTATATACATAAATTGGTAATAAAAAAATAAATAAAATAAAATTCGTTTATTTCAGGCACAAAAATACGGCCCATATCACATACAAATAAGAAATACACTAAATACAACAAAATTGAGAATCTCCTCCTTTTTTGAAGTTAGTTAAAATGCCAATTATTATTAATATGAATTATTTAAGATTAAAATCCACATACTTAACAACCAACACAAAATAAAACACATTAACAAAAATATTACACAACTAGCTAACCAATACGCAGCTACGCACGCGTAGTTATTCAATAAAAACATTACCCTCCTTCTGCGCAGTAGGGTAAAAAGTAGCCTATGTCACCTGGGGATAGTGTAGCTTCCCAACTGTGAAATAATGTTTTAAATCGGTCTAATGGTTTCGGAGTCTATTCAATACAAACAAACAAATCTTTCCTCTTTATAATATTAGTATAGACTATTACAAGCAAAGAGACAGGCACCAAAAACCAAAACAAAGGTTTTTAAGCTTTTTGAAAACCGTCTCATAAACCTGACGGTTTGCGGTTTATGGCAACATCAGTCACAAATCACGTATTTATAAAATAATATTTGTATATTGATTGAGTTCTTAAAAACCATTTTATGGTACTTACAAACAAACGTTTGATAGGTACTATTTACTGCAACCATTTTTTCACTAAACAGTTTTAAAGAGGTTGCGATCATAATACAATGTTTGTACATACTTTACAGTACAGTATTTTACGTAACAACAACGGCTATTGCTGTACAAAGCGCAAGTTCGGCCGCACGTAGAATACTGCTCCTATCTTTGACACGGAGCTCCAAGGCAACGAAGTCATCATTGCTTCGTTTTGACTCCCTTCAGAGAAGAGCCATTAGAATAATCGGTATCCGAGGTAGGTTTCTGAAGTGGATAGAGGGATTCCTATCAGGGAGAACATTTAGAGTTCCGGTTGGCGAAGCTCAGTCTGAGCCTCATAAAGTAAGCAGTGGGGTGCCACAAGGGACTGTGCTCGGACCAATCCTTTTTGGAATATTTCTGACAGACTTGGACCAGCACATCGAATCTCAGCAATCACTTTTTGCTGATGACACTAAAATTATGGGAAACCCAATCCTCACCCAAAACGTCATTCAAAAAGACCTTGACATAATACACCAGTGGACCCAGGACTGGCTTATCACCCTGAATGAAAAGAAGTGCACAGTGTTGTACATTGGAAGCAAAAACTCAAAATGCAACTACTTAATTAATTCACTTGGAAAGGTAGACAGACAAAGAGACCTTGGAGTTCAAATCACAACTAACCTAAAATGGGATGTACAGATTGTAGAGATTGTCATCATCATCATCATCATCACCAGCCGGAAGACGTCCACTGCTGAACATAGGCCTCCCCCTTAGATCGCCACAACGAGCGGTTAGTAGCCGTTTGCGCCCAACGGCTCCCGCGATTCTTACTAGATCGTCGGTCCACCTTGTGGGGGGCCGGCCTACGCTGCGTCTTCCAGTCCGTGGTCTCCACTCGAGAACCTTTCTTCCCCAACGGTTATCGGTTCTACGAGCGATGTGGCCTGCCCATTGCCACTTCAACTTGCTAATTTTGAGAGCTATGTCGGCAACTTTAGTTCTTCTGCGGATTTCCTCATTGCGGATTTTGTCACGCAAAGAAACCCCGAGCATAGCCCTCTCCATAGCTCGTTGAGCGACCTTGAGCTTGGTCATGAGGCCATGAGTAAAGGACCATGAGTAAAGAGATTGTGAAAAGAGCAAATTCTGTGATGTATATTATAAGAAAGGCCTTCACCTACATTAACAGGGAATTGTTTCTGAAACTATATAAGACATACCTTAGGCCATTGTTGGAGTATGCTTTTCAGGTTTGGAGCCCATACTTCAAAAAGGACATCAACCTTATTGAAGGAGTACAACGAAGAGCAACGAAAATGCTACTTAGTCTCAAAGCATTTACATATGAGGACTTCAGGAACTTAGACTAACTACCCTTCAGCAACGTAGAGAGCGCGGAGATCTTATAGAGACTTATATCTTATACAAGATTCTAAACAACCACTACAGCATACCTGACTTATCACAAACACTATATACCATGAGCAATAATGCAAGGTTGAGAGGACACTCACTGAAGCTGCAACGCGTTCCAAGTACCAGGAAACCAAGGGAGCACATATTGCCCAATCGCGTAGTGGACACTTCGAATCGGTTACCAGAGTCTGTGATCAGCGCCCCCTGAGTGAACGCTTTCAAAAACAGACTGGACAAATATTTTAAGCGCACTGACAATAAATAAGATATACACACATCAGCTCTAAAAGCTGCCTGTGTATTACAAATAATAATAATCCCAAACTCGCGGACAGGTTGGAACTACTGAGTCAACGCCTGAGGCATCGGATCGCTTAGTCACTAAGCCTTAGTGAATGCTACCGCCTAGCCTGTTTAATGGGGAAGGTTCTGAGGAGCTATTCGATCTCATCCCGTCGTCGAGATTTTTCCTCTGCACTTCTCGACAACGGAATAAAGCTCATCCACGTATCGTCGACAATTGGGTATCGTCCACCGCACGCTTCACGCGATCTTTTCTACCCCATACTTGCAAGATGTGGAATGAGCCACCATCTGAGGTTTTCCCGTTAGGCAACGACATGGCACGCTTCAATTAGAAGAAATTTAAAAAAGGTATCTACAGCGTAGGGAACACATCGACAATACCCCGGGTGTTGCCGGTGTCAATAGGCGACGGTGACCGCTTACCATCAGGTGGGCCGTAAGCCTGTTTCCCCACAAATAACATAGTAAATAGCACTAATTGTAATTGATGATAACTAGTCGATAACAATTGCGTTCGGAATTTTGGGAACAAGCAGTTTCTATCGTATTATACACACTTACTCTATCTTTAGACAGGAATCAAAGGGGTTGACAAAAGGGGGATAAAATTGTTTTCCGATAACTGGCATGTAACTTCTCGTATTACGAGGAAACGCCTCCGTTCAAGGGCGTTTGCTTGTGAACTATCCATAAATTCCGTTTGTCAACGGATACACCGGGATTTTGATGCCAGGGAAAAAAGCCTAAAAGATCCCGGTTTAAATTATGGAAATATTTTAGAAATCAAAGCAATTGTGTATAAAGTAAACTACGAATACCTAAAAGCAATTGTGTATAAAGTAACCTACGAATACCTAAAAGCAATTGTGTATAAAGTAACCTACGAATACCTAAAAGCAATTGTGTATAAAGTAACCTACGAATACCTAAAAGCAATTGTGTATAGAGTAACCTACGAATACCTAAAAGCAATTGTGTATAAAGTAACCTACGAATACCTAAAAGCAATTGTGTATAAAGTAACCTACGAATACCTAAAAGCAATTGTGTATAAAGTAACCTACGAATACCTAAAAGCAATTGTGTATAAAGTAACCTACGAATACTTAAAAACAATTGTGTATAAAGTAACCTACGAATACCCAAAAGCAATTGTGTATAAAGTAACCTACGAATACCTAAAAGCAATTGTGTATAAAGTAACCTACGAATACCTAAAAGCAATTGTGTATAAAGTAACCTACGAATACCTAAAAGCAATTGTGTATAAAGTAGCCTACAAATACCCAAAAGCAATTGTGTATAAAGTAACCTACGAATACCTAAAAGCAATTGTGTATAAAGTAACCTACGAATACCCAAAAGCAATTGTGTATAAAGTAACCTAAGAATACCTAAAAGCAATTGTGTATAAAGTAACCTACGAATACCCAAAAGCAATTGTGTATAAAGTAACCTACGAATACCCAAAAGCAATTGTGTATAAAGTAACCTACGAATACCTAAAAGCAATTGTGTATAAAGTAACCTACGAATACCTAAAAGCAATTGTGTATAAAGTAACCTACGAATACTCAAAAGCAATTGTGTATAAAGTAATTTACGAATACCTAAAAGCAATTGTGTATAAAGTAACCTACGAATACCTAAAAGCAATTGTGTATAAAGTAACCTACGAATACCTAAAAGCAATTGTGTATAAAGTAACCTACGAATACCTAAAAGCAATTGTGTATAAAGTAACCTACGAATACCTAAAAGCAATTGTGTATAAAGTAACCTACGAATACTTAAAAGCAATTGTGTATAAAGTAACCTACAAATACCTAAAAGCAATTGTGTATAAAGTAACCTACGAATACCTAAAAGCAATTGTGTATAAAGTAACCTACGAATACCTAAAAGAATCACGACAGGGTGTCTTGTAATTAAACCTAAGTTTTTAGGGTGCTGGACCGAAATGGTAAAAACTGAATCCTTATGGTGTGACTTTACCCGTCCGTCCGTTTTTATTGATATAATAGGTATACGAAGCTGCGATCAGAAGCTATTAAAACGATATAACACTTTGTTTTTCGTCAAAGATCAAAAATGCAAAGATAAATAGTGTTATGTATGACATTAAATGAACACACGGGTATGGTTAATAGCTAGTATTGTTATAAAATAGGTATTTTTTTCAAATTAGAATAGAATAGAATTATATTTAATTTGCAACATACAGAGTTAACACATAAAAACAATTAAATAAAACAAGTACCGTAAAAAAGCATATAACACAAAACAAATCTTCGTACTTAAGCACAAAGTATAGTTGCAAAATGGTACATAACTGGGCTGGTTGCAACAACCAGCGCTGGTCTTCCGTTAAGCCTGTTGTAATAGTTACAGACATGTTTAGCACAATAAGACAGAAAATAAAAACAAACAAAATAAAATAAATAAAATTGTGAAAGAAATTTACATAAAAACAACGATTAAATTAAAATAAATTGAATATTTCAGTGGTACCCTAGACGAAGTTAATTTTATAAGAGCAATAACATCAACACAAACCACTATATAGCACTCGTATCCTGTAAAAGGCCTTCCTGCTTTTTCTGCCACTTAATCAAATAATTTTTAAGTATTAATCTAAATCCATAAACACTCTGCAGGTTCCTTATTGGCGGAAGAATATTATTCCAACATTTCAATGTAGCGTAGCGAAAACTTCCTCGGAAAGCAGTAGAGTTAAGAGTGATGTGTTAACGCGCCGGCGAACCCCGAGCGCAACTTCAATTCGGCCGCGTCAAAAACTTCGGCCTGAATATCGCTATCCCTGTTTAGTAACGAAGTTTAGCCACGCAGAGCGACAGTGATAGGAAATGAACGATTCTAAATTTGATTAGATTTTGACCGTGTTCCGTAATACCAAAAATGATGACTGAAAACTTGTTGTATTTTGCTCAGTGTGTTGTTATTCTGTAACTAGACAATATAATCTATGTTCCCATGACTAGGATACGTAAGATGTTGTTGTTTTTAATACGAAACAATTAGGTTGAAAACAGGTCTTTTATGACGTAAAAACATGCAGAATGCGATACGCTTTTATTTCATTTTAGGTAAGTATTTTAATGTAGTATATGTTTGGGAACCTAGATAAATACTATTCAAATTAAAATAATACGTTATTAAGGTAGAAATATGCTCCAATTAGAAATGATCTTGGTAGTACATTTTGTATGGGCGATTGTACCTCCGGTGTCCCCTTAAGATCTGCAACGAACGCTGTCGGGCTCGCAGAACCTCAAACTTGACGCACTTTCTAGCCTGTTAATAAGGCTGTATATAGCGTATTCAGCGATGTGATCCTCGAATTGCAAGTCACAATCTATCTGGAAGCCCAGGTTCCTTGCCTTGTAGATACGCTCAATCGGCTCATTCATTAGCATAACACTTGCTGAGGGGTTAAGACTGGCCAGTTGATATCGGGTTCCGAAGATTAAATATTTAGTTTTAATGGGGTTTAACAATAGGCTGTTATCTTCGGATTCATTACCATGTACTAAAATATCAATGAAACAACCTGTATAAAATGGGTAAGCAAATCATATTTATTTATCATGAAAGTAGGTACCTGTTAAATGTACTAAGCGGCATCGTCGCAAAGGCGCCGCCGATTAACGTTAAAAATTGTTATAAATGTATCGATAACAGGATAAATATTCAAGCTGCCGGTATTAAACTCACCTCTAAAATCAGTTAATACTATTCCGGATGTGGTTTTAAATGAATGTTGTACATAACAAAACGGTTTAATCGAACCTTACAAAATCAATTAGGTAACGAAATTTGATGAAGCCAGTGTAAACAAGTTAAAACACGACATGTTGCTGTTTGATCTATTAAATGGCTATCAAAGCGGCAATATTACGTTAAGGTCATCAAGGTAACAAACGTGTGCGGTATATTCTCAAAATCCCCACAGCTACGTCCCCACTGGTGCGTAGAGCCGTTGTAACTGGGCAATTGCTACAAACGTATTAACCGTGCGCGATAAGTTGGGACCTGAGGGCGGTGACGTCATATTGGCGTGTTTGTACCGCCCGCAAAAAAGCGAACATAACAAGCAGCCGCCCGCGGCTTCGTCTTTGTTTTTTTTAACCTAATTTATTATGTTACTCAGGGAGGACGCTGCTTTTTATCTAATCTTTTTTACACTATTTGAATAATATAAAAATACAATGTTTAAGTTTATACATTTATTTTATCTATTATTTACATTATCTCATCTTCGTCACTACTTAGTGGATATATGCCTTCTAGAGGTTGTTCTTCGTCCTCAGTCTCACTATATTAACTTGACGAAGAGGTATCCGATAAATTTACAACATTTACTATAACAACAAAAACTACAACAACAAAACAATAACACAAACTATAACAACAAAAACTACAACAACAAAACAATAACACAAACGAAAACTAAAAGAATTCCAGAGCGCGTCGTTACGTGACGTAGGCCAGTACGAGACTAAAAACCCTAGTAAAAATAGTGATGCGATCGGTACAATACGGGCGCCATCGGGGAAGTGCAGGGGAAGCGGTCGGGGAGTCGCATTCCTAGCAGGTCCCAAGTTATCGCGCACGAGTAATACATGCTATAATACGGGCAATTTGTTTACAAATCTAATTTAAAAAAATCTCGTGTCACGGTGTTTGTAGTCGCACTCATCCGAAACGGGCCAATCGATTTAAATCATTTTTTTTTTATATATTTGTTAGGTATGAGAATAAGTCGTAAAGTATTTTTCACCCTTCTACCCCCAACCCCCATTTTTTAAATCGTGATTTTTGTATATTTGTATGAACAATATCCATATTATTAAACCGTCCTTCATTGACGTGAAGTCATTTACATGAATTGCCACGTCACTTTGACAAGAGTGTTTTATATCGTTTTTATCTCAAAGTTCCCACGGGAAAGGGAAATTCCAAGCGTGCGAAGCCGCGGGCGGATCAGCTAGTAATTTAATAAGAAATTTCCCACCACTATGTCCCGACGAGAATCAACCATTTTTCGAGAATATTCCATTTTAGGTACCTATTTACTGAGCTACTTAGCATTTTAGGTAACGAACCTTTATTTCGCTTGTATACACAACTACACATCAAGCTATACATTTCCAGTATAAGCTAACCTCTCATTCTACGAAAAGCTTACACAATGCAATGTCAGGTCAATGGACATAGAAAGCGTAGAGTCGGCAGTATTTCTAGGTATCCGAATTGATAAGCATCTAAATTGGAAACCAGATATTGATCAGGTCTGCAATAAATTAAATAGATTTGTTTATGCGTTAAAACGAGTCAGAAAAACCGTCTCTCACAAAGCGTCTCTAGCTGCATATCATGGTTATGTGTCTTCTGTTTTACTTTATGGCTTACCGTTATGGGGTAACTCAGTGGATCTAGTTAGAGCCTTTAAAATACAAAAGAAATGTATCCGAGCGGTCTGCGGAGCCTGGTTCTTAGACAGCTGTAAGCCTCTTTTTAAAAAAACAAGAATACTACCTTTGCCGTGCATGTACATCAGAGAAATCTGTATTTTTGTAAAACAGTTTCCTAGCTATTTTGCAAGACATGAAGCAGTGTTAGCTACACACACTAGACATAAAAATAGAATTTATTTACCAAACCACAAATCATCATTTATTAACAGTAACGCTCATTGCATGGCAGTAAAAATATTCAATAAATTACCAGACGAATTAAAAGATTTACCTTTGATTTTATTTAATCGCCGAATTAATAAATGGTTGTCAACAAAATGTTTTTATACTATTGCGGAATATTTTAATTATAAGTAGGTAGTAGACATGACATTATTTTATTTTACTGACATTTTTATATTGTGTAGGAATAGTAAATTTTAATTTTTAATTATTTTCTATGTAATATTTGCACACCAGGACACTATCTGGTAGAATGTTAAGAGCTCTAATTGTACATTAAGACCAGTGTAAAATTAACTAACTTTCTGGAAATATATTATCTTTATCAGCTGATACTAGAAATGTATAGCTTGATGTGTAGCCGTGTGTACGTACAATGTATTCTAGGTAAAAGTAACGCTAGGGATAAGAAAGAGTAGTAAATTTCTCGTTATATAATTATACATATCTATGGATATGTCTTTAAAAATTATATTGAAGTTTTTAATATATTTTTTTTCTAAACCGAATAGTTTTCGCAAGAGACACTTCCAAAGTGGTAAAATGTGTGTAAAAGTGTGTGTGTGTGTGTGTGTGTCCTGTAACTTCTAAAATAAGAGAATGATAAAACTAAAAAAATATATGATGTACATGAAAGCATGTTATTATTTTAGATACCTTTATAAATTACTGTTAAACTGATTTTATTATTTAAGTTTTATTCATTCATAAACATTAAAAACCTTGATGATGGAAAAAAGTTGAAAACCATGAGATTCTCGATAACATTGATTACTTAATCCAGGTTACTTAATCTACTTACATACCAAATTTCATCGGAATCAGTTCAGCCATTACGTCGTGATTGAGTAACAAACAGATAAAAAAACATCCAAACTTTCGCATTTATAATATAAGTCTGAAGTGTGAATAGAGGTGGTGTTGGACCGCCAAGCGAGGCGGACGTGTGCACACCTAGACAATGACAACTCCCAAGGAGAGTAAGGCTGCTTTTCCACCAGAGATGTGCGAGATGTGCTATGCTGCGTTGCTATGGCTGCGTTTTATATCCACCAATCATATTCATTGGTCCACATAGCATAGCACTGGTGGAAACGGATTCAACTAAGCTATGTTTTTTATAGGGAAGGATGCGTGCTATGGATGCATGCTATGGATGCGTACTATGGATGCCTGCTATGGATGGTCGCGTGTGGTAGTTATGTGAAGAGCAGAGTACGTAGTAGGCTCGCGTTTGTCAGTGAAAGTAGACATGCCATCGTGGAAGCAAAAAGTTATTTTATATCTCGCAATGCGAAGAACTCATGGCGGCGCATCTTCATAGCACATCTTACTCGCTCCCCTACATAGCTTAGTATCAGTGGAAACGGTCACATAGTTTCATAGCTTAGCTTTTACATCCTCGCAACATAGGTGCATATCACATCTCTGGTGGAAAAGCAGCCTTAACGTCAGGCATGTGGCCGGTCATAATATATTAAGCCAAAATTTTAACAACATGAGTTTAAGAATAAATGGTTCGCCCTAATATTTAGAAAAGCTCTCCCCCGAAATCTTTCCAACCTTGTTGACCCAATTATTTAATAGTTTTCTTCGTCCTAACATAAGTATTTTATTGTTTCAGGTTTACAGGGCCGTCAGTTGCTACTACATAGTGGAGTCGAGAACAGTGTACCCAAACTTCTGGCGTGTCATCAACCTGATTCATATTCTGCTGATCTTGGCTCACTGGTTCGGCTGCTTTTACTTCCTGCTATCAGAGGCTGAAGGTTTTCAGGTAAAGTTTTATTTTCGGTGTACTTATCTATAATCTATATGGCTCTCACCACAAAACACTGTTTAGCAGTTGTTGATAAAATTAATTCAAAATTGGTTAGGAATTCTTTAAGCATGCGTTGAACAGTTGTTTATCTTTTTTGTGGTAACAAGGTAATCGTCATTATATATTTTAAGGTGATACCAGAGGGCTAATTCCCGTAACATAAAATAGTACAATTCAAGAATCGATCTAGTCTCGTTATGTTAAATGTCGGTATTCACGTAACTGACAATACAATGGTATGAGTTGACTGGCGTGAGATTATACACTTTATTTATACTAGTGGTTCGCCCCGAACTGAGATCACGCGAGTCTCCGATTAAAACAAAAAAAATATGTGTACTCTTTGACTATCAAAACAGAGTCACAAAATAAATAACCAAATGATTGACCTACAGTTTCATTCAAATTACAGGTAACGGGAGTTCATGTAATTTCGTTCACCTTTTTGGGGTACAAATTGCACTTATTCTGGATTTCAGACTTTTGCCTATATTTATGTCACTTAAGCTACACGCATACTAAATTACAGCACTGTGGGGTCTCTGGTGTACGTTGTGAATTTTATCAAAGTTAAATTTTTATCATGGCTAATAACATAAAAACTATAAGAAATTTACAAAAAATAAAAACGTAGCCTAATTGTACTAATGAATACCTTTCATTTGACGTCCCACGTCTCACCAGTTAGCCTCATTTTAATTTATTTTACCCCTCTTGAACCCCAATATCTCAATAACCCCCAACAATTTTATCTGATTTAAAGTCACACCAAAATTGTGATGTCACTACTTACCTACGTATTAAATTTCACGATGATCGGATCAACGCTTCGAAAGTTATCCTCGGACAAACATACATACAACGCCGATTTGCCCAAGTTGATTTAGAGATCTCGCTTAGCTCGATCGATCAAGCTAATATTATAGTAACAGTCCATTGAATCCACTGATAGAATCCTTTAATACTAACAAACAACAATAAAAGACAATATCTAACTGAACACTGTATGGGTCACTCACGTTCACGATACCAGATCAGGTGCTATTCACTCAATGATAGCCTTTTAGATTTTAAATTTTTGAAGTAAAACTTCTTTACGCACGCTTGACTTGGGGAGTAAGCTGGTGAATGCGTTACGAAAAGTGCGAACGGAAGTTGAGAGGGAGATATAAGTTAGTGAAGATAGAAAGAGAAAGAGTTGCGTTTCGTATATGTTTAAACGTTAATGTGCGAGTGCGAGTTGCGTCTGTCCAGAATGAACATAGACTAATCGACCTACAGACGTGTGGACAATTTTGTAGTTTAATAATTTTATAAAATGTTATTTTAAAAAAACTAGTTTTACTTCAGTCGTGTGGTCTAAAGCACAGCGTTTTTTTATATAGTCGGTGGACTTCTTATGACCTACTGTTTTCAGTTACTGATCAAAGCAATCATCATCATCATCATCATATCAGCCGTAGGACGTCCACTGCTGGACAAAGGCCTCCCTCATTGATCTCCAGGAACTGCGGTTGGAAGCGGCCTGCATCCAACGCCGACCTGCGGTTCTTACCAAGTCGTCTGCCCATCTTGTGGGTGGACGTCCTACGCTGCGCTTGCCGGTCCGTGGCCTCCACTCGAGAACCTTTCGGCCCCATCGGCCATCTGTTCTGCGCGCTATATGGCCTGCCCATTGCCACTTCAACGTGCTAATCCGTCGGGCTATGTCGGTGACTTGAGTTCTCCTACGTATCTCCTCATTTCTGATTCGATCCCGTAGAGAAACCCCGAGCATAGCCCTCTCCATAGCTCGTTGAGAGACTCTGAGCTTATTCATAAGGCCAATAGTGAAGGACCACGTCTTGGTTCCATATGTCATCACTGGTAACACACACTGATTGTAGACTTTCGTCTTAAGGCACTGAGGTACATATGTTGGACGAAAAGACGTTGCGAAGTTTCCCAAACGCTGCCCATCCGAGTTGGATTCGACGATTGACCTCTTTCTCGAAGTTGGACCTACCTAACTGGACTGCTTGTCCTAGGTATACATACGCGTCGACAACTTCAAGAGCCGAGTTCTCAACCATAACTGGGGCAGGGACGACATGGACATTTGACATGATTTTCGTCTTGTCCATGTTCATTTTAAGTCCTACCCGTTGGGAGACTCGATTGAGGCCTTCGAGCATCGTGCTGAGCTCTTCCATCGACTTTGCCATGACCACAATATCGTCGGCAAACCGAAGGTGAGTGATGTATTCGCCGTTAATATTGATGCCCAGTCCTTTCCATTCCAGAAGCTTGAAGGCATCTTTCAATGCGGTCGTAAACAGTTTCGGAGAAATGACATCTCTCTGTCTTACGCCTCTTTTTAAGGGAATCGCCTTCGAGCTCTGTTCATGTACTCGGACTGACATAGTGGCGTTTTTATACAAACACTTCAACACTTCGATGTACCGATAGTCAATACGGCATCGTTGGAGAGACTCAAGCACTGCCCATGTTTCGATCGAATCGAAGGCATTCTCATAGTCCACAAACGCGAGACATAGCGGCAAGTTATACTCTTCGGTCTTCTGTATGACTTGCCGCAGCGTATATATGTGGTCTATGGTACTGTAGCCTTTACGGAACCCGGCTTGTTCGGGCGGCTGGAAATCATCAAACCTGCGTTCGAGACGGTTCGCGATGACCCTCGAAAACAGCTTATAAACATGGCTCAAAAGCGAGATGGGTCTGTAATTCTTAAGCAAGGTGTTGTCACCTTTCTTGAAGAACAGAACCACCACGCCCCCGTTCCATGCTTTTGGCGTCGTACCTTCAAGCAAGGCGGAATTAAAAAGCTTCTGAAGGACTTTAAGTACCGGTGATCCACCCGCTTTCAGAAGCTCTGAAGTGATTCCGTCCTCACCCGGCGCCTTGTCGTTCTTAAGCTGCTTCAAGGCCATCCTGATCTCATACAGGCTGATGTCCGGAATATCTTCGGTATAATGTCCGGTCAGTTTGGCTCTTGGGTCGTTGGCCGCACTGCAAACAGGTTTAGTGACCGAATCGTAGAGCCGTCCATAGAACCTTTCGACTTCCCTTAACACTTCCGCTTTACTTGACGTTATGCTGCCATCTTCCCTCTTCAGCTTCGTCATGCGGCTCTGCCCAATAGAATTATCTCTCGCGAACACTTTGGAGCCTTTATTCCGCTCTATCGTATCTTTAATACGAGATGTATTAAAGGTACGAATATCGTGCCGCAAGGATTTCCAAATCTTTCTATTGAGCTGCCTATGTGACTGAGCATCATCGGGAGACTGCAGTTGCAAAGAACGTCGTTCAGCCATGAGGTTAAGGGTGTCATCAGAGAGATTCTGAGGTCTATTGGTACGGGGGTCTTAAAGAACTGGGACCCCACCGTATGGACGGTTTCTACGAACCTGTTATTGATCTCGTCCACTGATGCATCTACTTCTAGACAGTCAAAGCGATTTGCAAGTTCGAGTTGAAAGCTCTCGAGGTTTTGGATATGTGCGCGAGTGGGTCGGAGCGTAGATTTCATCAAACGGGACCTTTCAAGTTTAACGTTCATATTCAATGTGGCTCTAACAATTCGGTGATCACTGGCGGTTTTCACCCTGTGAATCACAGAGACATCATTGAATATCCGTTTCTTGTTGGTCAAGATGAAATCAATCTCATTTCTCGTGGAACCGTTGGGACTCATCCAGGTCCATTTCCTGTGAGGCGGCTTCTGGAAAAAAGAATTCATAGATAATCCTTCTTATATAGATATTAATATAAAGATATAATAGAGTCCTTCTTTCTCCAGAAAATCGGCCAGCCTCTGTCCTCTGGGGTTCCGTTGCCCATATCCAAATTGCCCCACTCTCAGCTCATCATCGCTTCTCATGCCTAGCTTTGCATTGAAGTCCCCCATAACAACAATAAAGTGAGTTTTGTTCGTATGTATGGCTCTACTGATGTCCTCATACATAGACTCTACTTCTTCATCTGGGTGTGAAGTGGTCGGCGCATATACCTGAACGA
This sequence comes from Philereme vetulata, assembly GCA_918857605.2. Lineage (NCBI taxonomy): Eukaryota > Metazoa > Arthropoda > Insecta > Lepidoptera > Geometridae > Philereme > Philereme vetulata. Next base: position 4,706,873 of record OU975420.1, read on the forward strand.
CCTTCAGCGAATATCGCTTAGATATTCTGAGTGTCAGGTACGCGACCCTGCTCGACACACTGTCGATGGTGATAATGTTGTTGATGAGTGACTTGTGAACGAGAAACCCAACACCACCTTGGGACTGTTAGTCGCCCTCCCGGTAGTATAGTAGATTACCAGACTTGAGGGATATCGTGTCCTCGCCCTCTCTACGGACTTCTGATAACCCCAAAATATCCCAGTGTAATCTACTAATTTCTTCTTCCAGCTCAACAATCTTTTCGTCTGTCCTCAAAGTGCGGATGTTGTGTGTTACCAGGGCCAGTGTTCGTCGTAGGGTTTGGTAGCCGATCGTCTCCCGGGGATTCTTAGCACCCCTGGCCCCGCCGTTACCGTGACTGCTACCGTAGCTAGGATTAGCGGGGCCGCCGGGGACTCGGGGCCTGGCTTTATGTTGTAAATCCATGAGGGGGTTGTTGCCATACTCGCCACGCTTGGCAGGCGGGTTGGCGAGCACAGTATAGGTGTTGTAACACGAAAAGACGCTGCTGCCCATCTTTCGGAGGTATCCCTTAGCAGACTCCTACTGCATCCACGGGCAAGAGCGGAGGGGCAACATTCTATTGCCGGCGCCCCACGGCATCAAAGCAATAATGTTTAGCATTGTCTTTGGTTTTTGTAAACGCTTTCGTTTCAGATTTTATATAAAACCCGTGAAACAGTTGAATAATTTCAATAGATTTTCTTTGTATTTTTTCACGCATAAAAACCTACGTTTTTACCTAAAAGACGTAGTTAAAAAAAATATGTGTTAGCGTGCTCATCACAGAAAAAACACGTTAATGCTTGAGATCTGACGGTATTTGGTTACCCTCGTCAAAATGAACCAGGATCGTATTCTCAATAGGTTTCAATAAAACTCCAAGCAATCCGTTGATATTTGAGATGTTATTAACCTGGCACAGAGGTACAGATGATACGCGACCGTTTACGAATATTGAGTTTATGTCAAATGAAAAGCCTTTGTTGTGAAACCTAATTTTCCTGGCATAAATGAAGTCACGAGAGATTCTATAAAACAGAGTAAGGACTGCTGAACTACAAATAATAAAGATCTATATTTATGAGTTGACTATACCTCAGCCCAAACTCGAATTTCACCCCCGCTTCTCCGCGCGCCGCTGCACGTCCTATCTCGCCGTGGTTCATATTTTTGCCGGTTTTTTTATCATTCAGTCCCTTCATTTTTTTGTTGCGCTTATTTCTCATTACTGCGTCTTTACAAAAACTAACTTAATATAAATTCTACCAAAGAATTACGTGATCACGTGAATTTCGTTTGGAGCGACAAGCGTCACGGGTACCCCGTCTGAAAGCCGAGGTCAGACTGAATCGCGAACCGGGCGTCCGAAGCGAATGGTTTCATTAGTGAAAAAGTTAGTTATTTTCATTTTATGGTAAAATTAAAATGTATTTTGAAAATTTAAAACACAGGTGCACTTATTTATGTTGTGTAGAATTACTGTATAAAGTTTCAAGATCTAAATTGAAGTATTCGTCGCATAAGAACGGTTTTAAGATAAATTTGGAGTCATCTTTGGATTTTTTCTCTATCGGGAAAATTATACGGAATCGTATTTTCACAACACAGGCGATTTATCACGTATCTTTAACTATAACATATATAAATTACGAATTGAAAGCACAAAATTTGTTGAACAAAACATTTTTTTCTCAATAAGCGATTTATCGTCTCTCCAGGTATAGTGCACCCTTAAACATACTCTATTAATATGTACAGGTTATGAAAAGATACTGAGCAAAAGTATAGAGAAGAACCGATAGCCACTGGGGTAAACGTGTTCTAGAGTAGAAGCCACGCCTGCCAGCTAGATAGAGTGACAATCTGCGCAACAGGAGAAGGACTGAATGAGAAGAACCAAAGATTGGGCTCAGTGGCGCACCTTGAGAGTCTTACGTCTAGCAGTGGACTGCTACAGCTTAATAGATAGATAGATAACTCTTTATTTATTTACCATACAAATAAAAATAATACTAAAATAAGTACTATGCTAGAATAAATAAGGCAATAGAATGGGCGGCCTTATCGCTGAAAGAGATCTCTTCTATGCAACCTTTAGATAGAGCGAAAATTACGAATATACGGAGTGCGGTGTACTTTCATTTACTTAGATATAATCAAAAATGAGATAAAGTTATTACCCTAACACTTAAAATACTTAAAATAAACTTATATATATATATATAAGTTGAATATGGTGTTGATGGCCAAAAATAACAACTGTGTGAGCCCTAACAATTGAAGAGGGCATATTGATGGACATAAATTAAGATGACGGAAGGGCTTGGACTCTCAAGAAGGATTAGTCAACACTAAACAGAAAAGTAGATAGGAGATAGGGAGCATTTGCTCAGTAGTTATATGATACAGACCAGAAATTTCTTCGTTATTTTATTATTACTTATCACAAAAACGAATGGTAAAGAAAAAAACTTAAACTGAAATGGGATGGGGCTAGGGACGTCTGTCGAATATGAAGTAAGCTGTATGCAACGTTAGCTAACGAACTACTCTGATCCAGTGAAAAGTTGATGCGGTAGAGGAGGAGATAGTAGCTCGAATTAGATAAATTTCTAAAAGACTGAGCAGATGCAGCTGGCTCCTTGGTCGTTGTCCACCTAGGAGGAACGAATTTACTCAGGTGTGGGATACATATGGCTAGATATATAAATAGAATGAAAAGTTACCTAGGAAATAAGTGCTTAGCAACTTTTCTGAATCGTATATGATGTACAAGCGTATTTGTTAAACGTCTTCAAAAAAGGAGGAGGTTTCTCAATTCGACTGTATTTTTTTTTGTTACCTCATAACTTTCGACTGGGTGTACCGATTTTGATGATTCATTTTTTATTTGAAAGCTGGTGCTTTCCGTGTGGTCCCATATCTATTTGATCCAGTTTTGACAATTGCATCCATGAGGAAACCATATAAGTCTTAAATTTGTTTAATTTTTATGTTATGTTATGTTTGTTCGCTCAGAACTCCGTTATGTATCAACCGATTTAAAAAGTTAGTATTTTATTCGAATGGATATATTTTTAAATTGATTCCATGGAAATTTCATCAAAATTGGCTGAGCAGTTTGGTTGTTACTGTTATCTGACGTCGGTTATATTTTTGTTAAAAAGTTACTTGTTTTAATTAAGAATATTACAATAAAAGTTTATTTCAATGAGTTAAACATGATGATTATACCGTCTAGATTACCGTGTTTCATGGCCTATTTCAAGTTTACTATCCAGTCTGAGGATATCTCCTTTAATTATCAGTTGTATGTAACACGTTTATCAAACGACAAATTGGTTTTAAACTTTAAGATACTCGATGTTAAAATTGTGGAAAATCTTATTTAGGTCAAAGTGATACTATCTTTCTTGCAGTTTAGCACAGATGTGTATGGAACTACTATAAATGTATGTGTTCCTATGCAGCCTTGTTCAATGTATTAATTAAATAAACTTTTACAAAAAAGACTGGCAAGACTGGATCACTTTAATCAATGTACTTTTACCAACGCAAAAAGAAGAACTCGGCGGATTTAAATATCTTTAATTTATACTGTTTATTTTTTTGAGGTAAACTTAAAGTCTCAAGTATGGTAAAGTCTCAGTTATGGTAATAATTGAGACTTTACGTGTAATGTAGTAATATTACTTTATGATAAAACATTTTGTGACACTTTTTTCATGTTATTAGTATTGGAAACCGTTAAAGTATAAATTCAGGGGTGAGTGATTTGGTAGTGAATGTATCTAGGTTTCATATTCTCAGACGCTCACCAATCTTTACCTTCAAATACCGAGTAGATAGAGACCGATAGACAAGTGCCCAAACGATTACGAAACGCTACAACTCTTTTCTCGAAGAGAGTATTTGCACAGCTCTCCAACGAGACAAGATTTTTCTTCAAGCTAAGGGTGCAAAAAATATAATACAGAACAATTTGCTATTACAGTGTAATTTTCTCCAAACGTAATATTTTTTATTTGACAGGGGGACTGGGTGTATCCTCATCGGCCTGGTGACTACGCAACCCTGACGAGGAAGTACCTAGGTTCGCTGTACTGGTCTACACTAACCCTCACCACCATTGGTGACCTTCCCACACCAGAAACTAATGCCGAGTAAGTACCGATAGCTTTTATTAACTTTACGAAAGTAGAAGTAGAAAGAATACTTTATAAACTATGTATATTATGTTCCTTCAATACAAAGATAGCGATTTGAAAATGATACCTTTGTATTTCGGATTGTTAGGCGCATGGTACATGCTCAATTTGATATCGGGTTTGATGTAACATCGTCAATAGTTTCGTATAATTGATTTGATCAAAGTAATACATTCAGTGAATGTCAGATTGTGTAAGGATGCTTATGATGACAGGGCGCCTTCAAAACCATAAGGGCGCCTTCAAATTCGCCGCAACGTGCCGTGCGGAGGTAGTCTGTCTACAGCGATGCGGCCGTGCAGCTTTGTAAATCCATATAAATAATCGCGCGGAGGCAGTGCATCTGCAGCGATGCGGCCGCGCTGCTTTGTAAATCCATATTGCATGTTTTTTATTTATATGGATTTACAAAGCAGCGCGGCCGCAGCGCTGCAGACTCGCAGCCTCCGCGCGGTTATTTATATGGATTTACAAAGCAGCGCGGCCGCAGCGCCGCAGATGCGCTGCCTCCGCGCAGTTATTTATATGGATTTACAAAGCAGCGCTTCAAATGCGCTGCGGCCGCGCGGCACGTTGCGGCAAATTTGAAGGCGCCCTAACAGTTGATAGAAAATTTACGTTATTAAGTTTCAAATTTCAACTTATAAAAGAATACATTCTCTTAGGGGTCTTATATATTTTATAATAGAATCGATCAAAAACATTACCGTTTCATTTACCGTTTGTATAGAATTTACCAACGACTGCTAAAAGAAATCTGAGGTAAGAGTGACTGAACTGCTAAATCTTTCAAACGTAAACTTCAACACTTTTCGAATTGAAACACGTTCAGTGTTTTACGTGCTTCTCGTATCGACCAAATTTTCTGGTTGACACGAGAAATCCATTTATCAGATATGAAATTGAAGCTGTATCTTGGTTTACGTGAAGAATTGAAAATATAGAGAATAAAACAAACAAAATCACTTCAAATCAGAGCGAGTTAATGTAAAATACGCATAGCGAGGACCCGTGTTAGTTTTTCCGAGCACACAGAGCTCAGTAAACCGTAGGTTTTATCCAATTTGCACTAGTAAATTTTCTGAGCACCTATTTTGGTAGACATTTTAATTCAAAGATGAAATGGATAGTTTATTTTTCAAAATGTAACATAGTAGAGTAGGGCGATTTGTATCAGGTTATTCTAAACGTAACGCAAAATTGATTTAGATTGATTTTGATTGAGATTTATACCTTCCATATTTGTTCTTTTTTTGTTTACAGACTTCAAAAAATTCAATTGTAACAATTTTTTTACACCACACTCACGTACTAGTGGCAAGACTCAGAAAGATTAAAAAAACCGGCCAAGTGTGAGTCGGACTCGCGTACGAAGGATTCCTTACCATTATCTATAAAAACGGCAAAAAAATCACGTTTATTGTATGGGAACCCCCTTTAATATTTAATTATTTTTTTAAAGTAAGTATATAACTAAATATTCTGTGAATATTTCAAGCGTCTACATTTTTATTTATTTTTTATACTACTTATATGGCAAACGAGCATGCAGTCCACCAGATGTTAAGTGGATACTGCAGCCCATGGATATCCACATAGAATTCAAAACAAGCTATTATGTTGTCTTGATCTCTATATGGATACGTTGCCATACTATAGGACTTAGCTGTTATGCCTATGCCAGTAATTACAGGAACATACCATTACCATCTAACCTTAACTGTTGCCGTTATCAATATCGATCAAAAACGAGCAAAAAAATCACGTTTGTGGTATGGGAGCCCCTTTTAAATATTTATTTCATTCTGTTTTTAGTATTTGTAAATATAGCAGCAACAGAAATACATCATCTGTGAAAATTTCAACTAACTAACTATCACGGTTCATGAGATACAGCCTTGTGACAGACGGACAGATAGACAGACAGACAGCGGAGCCTCAGTAATAGAGTGCCGTTTTACCCTTTGGGTACGGAACCCTAAAAAGAGCTTAAAATAATAACTTTTACTGTAAACTTAAGGTATCATTAATGAAAATACCCTAGCTATAATTGGGAGCCATTATAATCAAAATGCTGCGCCTATTATTCACCCCTAAATGATCCATAAAAATCTCATTAAACCCACGGAACTCTCAATTGCTTTCCCAATCATTGTTTATGGCGAGAATCATTAAAACTTCGAATTCTTGAAGTCAGCACACCAGTTATTAAAAATTCTCGGACCATTATAAATTCAGAACTTTGTACCAAGTAAGATCCTAATATAATAATACACAAAAAATAGTTTTCTGGCACTTCATGTATGTATCAGAACCATGATGAGTTTCACGATACCTCATGATACTTATTTTATCAATATATTAATGTATTAATGTTATAACTATGAGATATTTCTAAGACAACGGTCGTAATAGCACAGATCTTTCGCTTTAAAATTGCGCGTCCCTCCACCGTGTCTACTTGAAGTTTACGCACTGGCATTCCAAAATTATCCTTGGTTTGCAATGAATAAAGATTATTTTACTATGATGCAATTAAGTAGTGAGGCGCGTAATTTAATACTGAAATATATCAACATCCGTATATTCGTGTTAAAAATAAATCCTCTTTGGACAAACTGAGAAAAACTACTTAGGTGACTTGTAGTGACATCTATCGCTACATAGAAGAACAACTTTGAAATCAAGCTAACCTATAGAGCGAGCGTCAATACAGAGACTACGACGCGACGCGTCACCGGCAATTGTAGAAACACAATCCTAGATCGCGCAAGCAACATATTCTGAGAACTGAAAATATTTCATACTTCTCAACAAGTTCTCGGTGGGACATCTCCCCTTTTTCTTGGCAGACACCTATCAACCTTGTCGTCTGCCAAAAACTTTTTAGAAATATTTTATAAACTCCTAATTTACGTCTTGGACAAAACTCGCTAACGACTGGGTCTTTGCTCAATTTGTTACTACATAATTTGCTATTGTTTTCCTTGATAAGCCAATTAATTATTCGATTTAAATCGTGATGAAATTTAGTTATATTCGAATAAGGAATATTAAGTGGGTTTGTCCCAGGGGCACAGACAAACTGCCCTTGTTTAGATATGATAATTAAACCAGTAGAATATGCAATCAGTTTCTATTGAGACTAAAAGTTATTACGTTGGTTGTGAATACAAATAAAATGTATGAATATTATTTACTGATCGAACGAAGCGAGATCTCCAAATTAACTTGGGAAAATCGGCGTTGTATGTATCTATGTTTGTTTGTCCGAGGATAACTTTCGAAGCGTAGATCCGATCATCGTTAAATTTGATATATACAGGCAGGTAGGTGGCACAATCCTGGTGTGACTAAATGAGCTAAAAATGTGGGGGGGTTCTTCAGATGTTGGGGTTCAATGGGGGGTAATAAAAATCAAAATGGGACTATCCGGTCAAATGGCACGTCTAATGAAAGGTCTATCTTAGTACATTTCGAAACCGTTTTTTAGTTTAAACCTTGTAGCTTTTAAGTTATTAGCCATAATATAAACAAAACTTTGACAAAATTGGAAAAGTCTGAAATCTAGATTAACTGCAATTTCTACCTTAAAAAATGCTCTTATTAACATGAACTCCTGTTACCTGTAATTTGAATGAAACTGTAGGTCAAGTGAGTTGGATGAGCATTTCAGGGCACTATTTTTATAGTCAAAGATTACAAATATTTTTTAATCATCGTTGGAAACTCAAAATGACTGCCAAAAAAAGCACAATCGTTGACAGGACACGTTCGAAACGATTAGACCTTCACAAAAAATTTAGGAAAACGGTTACCAATCCCTTGAGATGGTCTTCATTCTTAAGAGTCCCAACAGAGGGGTATATTTAACTGTATTTATGTGGCTGTGTGACTTTCTTTATAACCTCATTCATACCGCTCCCAAAAGGCGATAGATTTATATTATTATGACGTGAGACTTCTCATGATTATGAAAATGACATAAATTGTTAGAAATTCAGCCTGTCAGCCGCTATAACATTGTCTAGTGGAATTCAGAAAAATATACATTCTTTCATCAAGAAAACTTTTTTTTGCCATTAAGATAAGTAAGAGATAACTTTAGGACTAATCAGTTTTATTTATAAGTACCTACGTGTCTTATCATCGGCACTGTAATAGCACCTTCTTACTTTGCAGTACTGACAGTAACTGTTTAAAAGTTTTTAGAATTTTACGAGAGCTTACGACAGACACGACAGGAGCAGTTGTTAATTAAAACTGAATGAGGCTTGGTTCAGAATTTCAACATTGTTTACGGAGAAAGAGTGAAAGATAACTAAATCCCCTAATTAGAAATTAAACTTGTGTTAGTACTAGTATTTTAGGTTTATAGTATGTAGGCATGTTTTTAATTGTATATAGATGCACCGCCGTCATGTGATACAATATAATCCTGTCCACACAAAGGTTGTCTGGAAGAGATCGCTCTTAGCGATAAGACAGCCCATTGTACTAAATCTATTTTTAAGAATTATGTTCTGTATTTTACTTTGGTGTACAATAAAGAGTTATCTTATCTTATCTAATTTCTTAAACCATAATAAAACAATAGCACTTAATTGAATATAAAAAATAAAGCCCTGCTGCAGCTGTTTTAAGTTCTTCAATCGTCTCTCCAATGTATTGATTTTGATATCCAAACCGGTTAGTTGGGAGAAACAGTAGAACCTCTTTATAAATACGAAATATTCGTGGGATGAAAGGTATATGTTTGACCAGCATTCTCACAGCATTGTAATCTAAATAATTAGGTTATGCTATTAGGCATCAATGCCAGTTTCACAAAGTCTGTCAATCTGTTCAGTTTAGTAGTAGTTCAGTTAGAAACAATTATAGTTTGTAACATATAGCATGAGTCCTTTGACAGCTGTCAGAATAACATGCCTACAATAGATCTGGGACTATGTCGATAATTATTGATCGGAATTATCAATATTTTGGTAATAATCCAATTACATATTAACACAAGTATTTTTTCAACAAAAATATAACCGACTCAAGGTAACAATAAAAACCAAACTACTAAACCTATTTCAATTAAATTTCTATGGAACTAATTAGAAAGTATATCCTTTCAAATAATAAAAGAATTTTCTAAATCGGTTGATAGATAACGGAGTTCTGAGCGAACAAACATAACATAACATAAAAATTAACAAACTTATGACTTATATGGTGTTCTCATAGATTCCATTGTCAGAACGGTTCAAATGGAAATAGAACCACACGGGAAGTACCAGTTTTCAAATAAAAAAGAGTCATCAGAATCGGTTCACCCAGTCGAAAGTAACAAATAAAAAAATACAGTCGAATTGATAACCTCCTCCTTTTGTGAAGTCGTTTAATAATATCCATAATTACGATCATATCCTTTATTATAGGCATGTTATTCTGTCAGCTGTCACAGGACTCCTGCTATATTTTACAAACTATAAGCGCTGAATTCCGTAAATTTAGTACCATGAACGACTAAACTAGTTAGCCGCGGAGTTTGCAAACTCATTCCGCCGGAAGACTGTTCCACCGTCCAGCGACTGGTGAATACTTTTTATGATTTTACATTGTCGCTTTAATTCTTTGTGTTGATAAAAGTTTGAGTTTTCATTTCGTGATCAGCATAGATCTTTTACGAATTGGTATTTATTTGCTGCGAATTTCCCCTCTTTGGGGATCATAAAAATTTGCTATTATTTTAGCAGGGGCCGAAATGAGACCCTGTTTACATTTGAAATTTGTTTATTCTGAAACCTGTCGCGAGATGCATAAGGGCGTTTTTCCACCGCCACCGACATCACGAGATTATTCGGGCCGAGTTCAAAATGATGTGACGGCGATCTTGTGTCCACCGTGACCATCTCGGTGTTTCAGTTTGTTGTAGCTGTCGAGCGTTTTCGTAGAACTAATACAAACTGGGCAATGGCTAAGTTGACCCGGTGACAAATTCTTCTTCTGCTTTTGTACGTTTTAAGTTTATTTGTGAGCAAAATATGCGACAAAACTGGCCGTATTTTATATTGTTTTGACTGGTACCGTAGACTTAGGTATTTGATATTAATTTCAACTTGATACCTCACCGCGTACCTGAGAAAAAGACTCTTCACAGACGTACAGAGAGACAACGAAGTGATCCTATAAGGGTTCCGTTTTTCCTTTTGAAGTACGGAACCCTAAAAAGCAAAACAAAAAAAAACAATGGACAGCGTAGCATAGGAAGGCATAGAAGCATACTAGGTGGAAATACGATATAATAAAGGTTGCTGGGAGCCGTTGGGTGCAACCCGCACAAGATCGATCGCTCTGGAAATCTATGATCAGCAATGGACGCAGGTTGATATGATGATGAGGAAACAAAAAATAAATAGTATCACTCTTAGCCAGTTAAACGATTCTAAGATAGATTGTAGTGCCACAATAGACTATTCAAAAATTGAAGCTCTCGACATTCCATTGAACTTCCTGTAGTGAATCTACCAAAGCACTTTAAGAAGCGAACCCCGAGCGCAACTTCAATTCGGCCGCGTCAAAAACTTCGGCCTGAATATCGCTATCCCTGTTTAGTGACGAATTTTAGCCACGCAGAGCGACAGTGATAGCAAATGAACGATTCTAAATTTGATTAGATTTTGACCGTGTTCCGTAATACCAAAAATGATGACTGAAAACTTATTGTATTTTTCTCATTGTGTTGTTATTCTGTAACTAGACGATGTAATCTATGTTCCCATGACTAGGATACGTAAGATATTGTTTTTAATACGAAACAAATAGGTTGAAAACTGGTCTTTTATGACGTAAAAACATGCAGAATTCGAAACGCTTCTATTTCATTTTAGGTAAGTATTTTGATCTAATATATGGTTGGGAACCTAGATAAATACTATTCAAATTAAAATAATACCTTATTAAGGTAGAAATATGCTCCGATTAGAAATGATCTTGGTAGTACGTGTTGTATGAGCGATTCCTCTCCGGTCTCCCCTTATGAGGATTTCAAAAATATTCACAGCCGTTTTCTTGTTACAGCTAACACTTTCGAGTCGATATTGAATATTGAATAAACACTATTGAAGCACCTGACACTATATTTTTTAGTTAAGCTCAGATAGGTAAATTGAACAAGGATTTACAAGGAAATACTTCATATGTAACAACTTTTTTAGATATCGAAAGATCAGATTCAAAGGGTCGGTACGCACGAGTGAGGCATATGGTGTTACAAATGCCCTTAGAATGCGTTATACGCTTACCGTTAATTGGGCTGTATATATCTTGTAAAAAAAAAGTATCATCTTGATAAATGATTCGTATCTTACATAAGCTCAGTTTGAAAATGTTATTCTTCAAACATTGACATAACATCTCTATCTACTGTAAATAAAAGTGAGAAGATTTAAAGCAGTGCAGTCACGTTTACTTACCTCATGGGTTCTTATAGAAGCTTTAGAGAGAATAAATATTTGAGTTGGAACTTTGAGACAGAGTCTATGCCTAATTGTATTGCGCATTCTACAGAATTCACTGAGGTCTCAATAAAATTGTGTAATAAATTTTTACCGACAAAAAGAATAAAGTATCAATATAATATTATACAAATTATTACAAAAATATAACCACTTCAGATAACAGTAAAAACCAAACTACTCTACCAATTTTGATGAAATTTCCATGGGATCAATCTAAAAGTATATGGATTTAAAAAATGGTTGATATATTTTTTTTATACAACTTATATGGCAAACGAGCATGCAGTCCACCAGATGTTAAGTGGCTACTGCAGCCAATGGATATCCACATAGAATTCAACACAAGGTATTATGTTGTCTTGATCTCTATGTGGATACGTTGCCTTACTATAGGACTATATATATAAAGGAGTTCTGAGCTAACAAACATAACATAACATAAAATTTAAACAAATTTAAGACTTATATGGTTTTCTCATAGATGGCATTGTCAGAACTGAATTAAATGGAAATAAGACCACACGGAAAGTACCAGCTTTCCAATAAAAAAAGAACCATCAAAATCGGTTCACTCAGTCGAAAGTTCTGAGGTAACAAACAGTCGAAATACAGTCGAATAAAACAGTTGGACTATTTATGGATCGTTTGAAATGTCTCTATAAAAATAGGGGTTACTGTTTTAATAATCTTTCCTAAATACTTAAAAATAGCAATTACTTCCATATATTGTGTTTATCGATTCAAATTCTTCGAGACAAAAAGATTTGATTATACCAACACATTTAGGTGGCATCAGTTACCAGTAATGGTATGTTCAACAACTATTTTTGTACAAAAGTTATTACTTTTGTGCATTATTTAAAGCTATTACTAATAATGTGTACTTTAATGTTATTGTTTTAAGTGAACTGTCTTGCTATTGCAACTGATGCCATCTACATAAAATAGAATCTAACACAAACTAAATCATTAGACGTTCAGCACTGTCTATAAACTGTTAGCAGTAATGCTGCGGCATCATTACCGGACTTCGGCGAATATTTATGCTGTATGTCTTACGAGTAATACATTTATCAGGGATAAACAACACTAACATTCGCCGATTCGATAATGTGGCCAAATATAAGAATGTTTTGTTAATACTAACTACGAGATTGTATGTAGCACACAAGGAGGTCCCAAATTTCTGCCGCGCCGCGGGCTCAAATCTCGCCTCTTGCAGTTCAAGTCGAACCGAGGGTAAATATTACAAGCCGTTGGTCAGATCGTAAACTTGTTAATGAAACACTATAGATACAAAATCAACAAATAATACACGCTTTTTTTATTGACGCTTAAACGTAATTTTCAAGCGCTGATGATCATCGTCGATATCGCACGTTTAAAGTCAAATGTTATTTTTTGTGGCACAATGAAGATTTAGGTAACCAGCGAAACACAAAGTACTTAAAAGATTATACTAATATAAATTTAATAAGCTGTTCAATGTGGTACAAGTTCATGCACAAAACAAATGAAGCACGATGTAGTCTGTCGTAGACACGTTATATCATTTGGCACATCAAGGAAACGTTGTCTACGATGACTTATTTAGACACTTTTAATAAGCCACAAGCCACGCTCTGTTACGCCCTGTGAATTTTATTTTAGGTTAAACTCTCCCAGTTTAGATTTCCTCTATTGCAGTGCAGCTTAGTTGAATATCTCTCAAAGCCAGTGAAAAGGCAGCCTTGATTCGATTCAGACTATGCCTCAAATACTAAATACAAACGCGTCCAGATAAGTTTAAAGTATGTATGGGTTGTAAATTAAACGAATTTAATAATGAACTAAACCTTTCTAAGAGCTTCCTTTTTTGAGACATTATAATTACAAAACGATAAAAAAAATACATCTGTTTTCAAGATAAGAATATTGGTAAATCATGAATACGATTCTTCATTTTCTCTCTCACATATTTGATTCATTGCCAAAACTCAAAGTTATCTTTTCTCAGACTCGTTTTACCCATCACATTATTCTGCCTGTCGAAGTTTTGATCGACTGGTTTAACCAAGAGGCAATAACGTGAAGAATATTAAAGAAACGTTTCATACTGCCATTCTAGATATATTTATACTTATTTGACACGATAAGATAAAGTCTTTGAATCTTGTATTAGAGAAAAAAACGAGCTTACCTATTTATATTCTTAAGCCTTTATAACCTTAGTGAATTAATTATTAACAAAGGGCTTCATTAGAACCCGAAATTTTAACCGGTAATTAAAAATATTTTATAATACTCACTTCCTGTTCAAAATACCTCTTGTATTTTTTCATGGTAATATTTTCGTATATTTTGTAATTATCATTTCTGGGGTATTTTGATTTCCTACCAATAATGTGCACCTGCGAACTTAATAGGTCGTAAGGCAAGTGAACTTTAACTAATAAATTACAGGTCACCCGCCTACTTTCATTTCCCGTGAGGTATTGCCTGCGAGGATAACCTTATAAACTGTCAGTGTGAAGCTATAAAATACTCTCATAAAGCTATTTCACTCTCACTAGTTTTTAACCCCTGTTGCAAAAAGATGAGTGTTATAAGTGTAACATATATCTGCCTGTGTGTCTTTCTATGACATCGTAGTTTCAAACGGGTGGACCGATTCGAACGCAGTTTAGTTTTTGAAGAAAGCCTATTTAATTGGGCTGGATCTTAGCTATGATGTGTGTTGAAGAGCAGATGCCCAATTCTACTAAACCAATTGCTTCACTATGACGATAGTATCATCGCAAAATAGCCACTATAGATACCTTTTGGTATTCTACTAACACAATCTTTGTAAAAATAATGATAAATAATCATTGATTAATGTTACTGTCATAAGCTGTCAAATTTTCAATGGTGTTATCAACGGGCGGCAATATTTGACAAAGATTGTTTTATTAGAATAGCAAACGGTAACTATAGTGGCCATTTTGCGACGATACCATTGTCATAGTGAAGCGATTGGTTTAGTAGAATTGAGCCCCAGATCAGCCAATCCGAAGATTATCAGCACTATTCCTTTTTGGTGAAGGGATATCAGCTGTAAAATAGAAACTAACAATGGGTTTTTTAAATGTTAACGTACGAGTATTTATATATTAAATGTATAGGTATACTTTTTAATAAGCTGAGGTCTCCGGCGGCTTAAAACTCCGACACCAATTACAAAACACAAGTAAGTCAATTCCCGAAATGAAATCTAGTAAAATTGAAGTTTTCATCTAATTCATTATTAATAATAATAATTCATATTAATATTAGTAACTATTATTGCAAAAATCAAATAATATTCTGCACAATTTTATTTAAGTTTTATTAATGTACTTCTAATTGCATATGTACATATACACAATAATAATTGGTCTTATTTATATAAAATTATTGTATTCTTTTTTATTCTACTTGATATTAAGCAGGAGGAGCACAGCTGCCTATCACACAGGCTTTTCAGTCTAGTTTAGGCAACTGAGGCTCATACGTAATTGTTGTCACATAATCATCTTAATTTTTATTACATGTACCAACATAATAATTATGTATTGAATTATTGTATTTGTATATTTAGTCAAAATAAATATTCTTATTCAACCTGACACTCAGAATATCTACGCGATATTCGCTGAAGGTCGTTCAGGTATATGCGCCGACCTCTTCACACCCAGATGAAGAAGTAGAGTCTATGTATGAGGACATCAGTAGAGCCATACATACGAAAAAAACTCACTTTATTGTTGTTATGGGGGACTTCAATGCAAAGCTAGGCATGAGAAGCGATGATGAGTTGAGTGTGGGGCAATTTGGATATGGGCAACGGAACCCCAGGGGACAGAGGCTGGCCGATTTTCTGGAGAAAGAACGACTCTTTATGATGAATTCTTTTTTCCAGAAGCCGCCTCATAGGAAATGGACCTGGATGAGCCCAACGGTTCCACGAGAAATGAGATTGATTTCATCTTGACCAACAAGAAACGGATATTCAATGATGTCTCTGTGATTCACAGGGTGAAAACCGGCAGTGATCACCGAATTCTTAGAGCCACATTGAATATGAACGTTAAACTTGAAAGGTCCCGTTTGATGAAATCTACGCTCCGACCCACTCGCGCACATATCCAAAACCTCGAGAGCTTTTAACTCAAACGTGCAAATCACTTTGACTGTCTAGAAGTAGATGCATCAGTGGACGAGATCAATAACAAGTTCGTAGAAACCGTCCATACGGTGGGGTCCCAGTTCTTTAAGACCCCCCGTACCAATAGACCTCAGAAACTCTCTGATGACACCCTTAACCTCATGGCTGAACGACGTTCTTTGCAACTGCAGTCTCCCGATGATGCTCAGTCACATAGGCAGCTCAATAGAAAGATTTGGAAATCCTTGCGGCACGATATTCGTACCTTTAATACATCTCGTATTAAAGATACGATAGAGCGGAATAAAGGCTCCAAAGTGTTCGCGAGAGATAATTCTATTGGGCAGAGCCGCATGACGAAGCTGAAGAGGGAAGATGGCAGCATAACGTCAAGTAAAGCGGAAGTGTTAAGGGAAGTCGAAAGGTTCTATGGACGGCTCTACGATTCGGTCACTAAACCTGTTTGCAGTGCGGCCAACGACCCAAGAGCCAAACTAACCCGACATTATACCAAAGATATTCCGGACATCAGCCTGTATGAGATCAGGATGGCCTTGAAGCAGCTTAAGAACGACAAGGCGCCGGGTGAAGACGGAATCACTTCAGAGCTTCTGAAAGCGGGTGGATCACCGGTACTTAAAGTCCTTCAGAAGCTTTTTAATTCCGCCTTGCTTGAAGGTACGACGCCAAAAGCATGGAACGGGGGCGTGGTGGTTCTGTTCTTCAAGAAAGGTGACAACACCTTGCTTAAGAATTACGGACCCATCTCGCTTTTGAGCCATGTTTATAAGCTGTTTTCGAGGGTCATCGCGAACCGTCTCGAACGCAGGTTTGATGACTTCCAGCCTCCCGAACAAGCCGGGTTCCGTAAAGGCTACAGTACCATAGACCACATACATACGCTGCGGCAAGTCATACAGAAGACCGAAGAGTATAACTTGCCGCTATGTCTCGCGTTTGTGGACTATGAGAAAGCCTTCGATTCGATCGAAACATGGGCAGTGCTTGAGTCTCTCCAACGATGCCGTATTGACTATCGGTACATCGAAGTGTTGAAGTGTTTGTATAAAAACGCCACTATGTCAGTCCGAGTACTCGAACAGAGCTCGAAAGCGATTCCCTTAAAAAGAGGCGTAAGACAGGGAGATGTCATCTCTCCGAAACTGTTTACGACCGCATTGGAAGATGCCTTCAAGCTTCTGGAATGGAAAGGACTGGGCATCAATATTAACGGCGAATACATCACTCACCTTCGGTTTGCCGACGATATTGTGGTCATGGCAAAATCGATGGAAGAGCTCAGCACGATGCTCGAAGGCCTCAATCGAGTCTCCCAACGGGTAGGACTTAAAATGAACATGGACAAGACGAAAATCATGTCGAATGTCCATGTCGTCCCTGCCCCAGTTATGGTTGAGAACTCGGCTCTTGAAGTTGTCGACGCGTATGTATACCTAGGACAAACAGTCCAATTAGGTAGGTCCAACTTCGAGAAAGAGGTCAATCGTCGAATCCAACTCGGATGGGCAGCGTTTGGGAAACTTCGCAACGTCTTTTCGTCCAACATACCTCAGTGCCTTAAGACGAAAGTCTACAATCAGTGTGTGTTACCAGTGATGACATATGGAACCGAGACGTGGTCCTTCACTATTGGCCTTATAAATAAGCTCAGAGTCGCTCAACGAGCTATGGAGAGGGCTATGCTCGGGGTTTCTCTACGGGATCGAATCAGAAATGAGGAGATACGTAAGAGAACTCAAGTCACCGACATAGCCCGACGGATTAGCACGTTGAAGTGGCAATGGGCAGGCCATATAGCGCGCAGAACAGATGGCCGATGGGGCCGAAAGGTTCTCGAGTGGAGGCCACGGACCGGCAAGCGCAGCGTAGGACGTCCACCCACAAGATGGGCAGACGACTTGGTAAGAACCGCAGGTCGGCGTTGGATGCAGGCCGCTTCCAACCGCAGTTCCTGGAGATCAATTAGGGAGGCCTTTGTCCAGCAGTGGACGTCCTACGGCTGATATGATGATGATGATGAAATATTCTTAAATTCTTAATCTCGACGACTTTTGTTTACTGTTTACGGCCAAAGATTGACTCAAGTAAATTGCAAGTTTTGGTCCTTAATTTAGACAAACTAATAACTAGGTCCTTTTTTATCATCTAAGGTTCGTAACTTGAAAACGTCCTACACAATCTTAATACAATACTCGTATAATTTTACTTAGAAAACTTTCGTGATTGATTTCAATCATTATTATAAATACGGGATTTATCACGACAGATAAATTATCGGTGTTTCGACCGACAATGTTTTGGTTCAACTCGTGAACCTTCATCAGGGTGAGTGCGATATGCTCTGAATAACGGAGGAGACGTTCTAATAATGACTGGTATAATTTATTTCAGACAAAAATTTATGTTTTTGGGTCTGTTTTAATACAATTGAAAATAACAAAGATTTTTTTAAACAAATAAATTTCGCAATGTGCTTAATTTACTGAAAGAACTCGGATGGAGACAGAATTCTGTGTAAAAAGTTATTTTTAGCGCAAATTTGGGGAAACACTGGTTTCCATAATTTTGATATTTCCTTCCGGGGTGGCCTACTGCGTTATTGTTACAAATGAATTGTACACCCAACTCATACCCTCACGTCCCATATGTATGAGATCGAGTTAACTCGATTTGTATTCCAGTAGCAAGGGTTAGTTAAAAATTAAAACTTCTTAAATTGCCAGCATTGTTCTGACCACTGAGTCAACAGCTGGCACCTACAGGTACACACGGCTACACATCAAGCTATACACTTCCAGTATAAGCTGACCTCTCATTCTACGAAAATCCTACACAATGCGAGGTCAGCTTATACTGAATAGGTATAGCTTGATGTGTAGTCGTGTGTACCTGTGGGTTTTCAATTAACGCCACCTACGCTAGAATTGGAAGTGGGGCGGGGATTCTTCTTTCGATTGTGCCTTTCGACATTTAATTTATTCTTATGACATGATTCACGCTTAACGAATAAAAAAGGAACCCCTGAAAATGCTCTCATTCATTTCCAATTCCTATATACTTACTTTTCTTTTGAATTTAATAAGCCATACACATACACTGCTAGGAATTTTGATGTAAATATAAAAAACCTATAAGGAAAACCTAGAAAGGAATGAAAAAACAATTGCTGAAATCAATATTATTATTAAATCCAATATTTATAAATTTCAAGTCATTAAAAATTTAAAAAACTGTTCCAAAAACAATCAATGAAGATCTGTCTTTGATACTACCAAAATCCCGCAAAGCTTGCTTTCATCCGTGTATTATTTTCTCATTTTCCATTGAATACTTTGCCTCCCTTTCTTCCCTCATTGAAAACCACAAGATAGGGCCTCCATTAATTTTGGCTTTAGAAAATATTAGACTCCTGTTTATCGTAATCTCTTAGTTGACAAGTTTTAAACAGGGTGTACAAATTTTGACAAAACCGGAAATAAAGTTCTGGAGTAAAGACAGCCATCTATAATATATAAAACAAAGTCGGGTTAGTTACTCCATATATAACTCAAGAACGGCTGGATCGATTTTTATGATCTTTGATTCGTTGTATTTGTCTCCGTCCCGAATAGCAGAATACTTAACTATTAAAAATAGGAATAATTGGCGCAAAAAAAAAATATGAAGAAAATTCATTTACTCATACATAGATAATAATGATCATATAATGATGGCTGATTGATAATTCTACCGGGGACGTACATACATTGACAGCCCGCGTCATATGCATGTCAAGGCGATACGAAGTTTGCCGAGACAGCTAGTTTAATATAATAAGATTTTTGTTGAAAAATTACTTTTTCAAAACAAGCTTTTATAAAATTCATAATCGGAACCGCAAGCAGATTCAAATGAGTCCAAACACTAGTATAGTCCATTCAAAAGTTCCGTTGTCTAGCATCCGTCTCCATCATGAGACCACCTCCATGGTACCATATTATTGCATTGTCACCGAAGTTACATATGCTTTCTAAATTTCAGCTCAATTGGTTGAGAGGAACGGGTTTAAAATTCAGTTGTAAGATTCCATCCGGACAAACATACATACATTGCATGTTAATAAAAAGCTAAGTAAAATGATTTCGGGCAGGAAATACTAATATGTAGGTATTATAAATTCAAAAGTAGCTCTGTATCTGTCTATCTATCTGTTTCATACGTTTTCACGACAAAAAAGCTGATTTCGGTGAAATTTGGTGTATAGATTAGATATATAACCTGGATTAGATGGCATTTTGACAACAATATTTCTTTAAAGTGTAAACACAACACACAACAGTGTCTTCATTTACCAGAGTATATGTCCATGACGTGGAATTATATTTTCCAAAAGAAAATAAAACACTTATCTACAACTGATTTTACAACATTATTTCTCAATTTTGATGTATTACAAAACGAATTATTTTCATCACGACTAGAAAAGAAAGACGTATGAATAAATAACGATAAAAACGTTTGGCTTATTTTTACAAAATTCCCCCAATAAGCTACCTGAACATAACACACACTCATAAACATTACCAGACACAGATAGGGAATATTCCGAGAAAACAAAGCGATTATGATAATTTTGATTCTCTGTGAAAACTTCTTTACGATCTGACCGATTACTAGCTTATAAGTAAATTTTGCTATAGTGTGACCATTAGTGCTGTGCACTCCCTGAGGTATGCGCGCGGCGTGACGGGGGGGAGAATCGGCTGCTGCGCTCTGTCAGTTCGCCGTCAACGCTCGTGGCGGCAGGTAGTGTTATTTGTATCGGACTGTCTATGTCATGTGCGTCTGACATAGACAGTCCGATACAAATAACACTACCTGCCGCCACGAGCGTTGACGGCGTACTGACAGAGCGCAGCAGCCGATTCTCCCCCCCGTCACGCCGCGCGCATACCTCAGGGAGTGCACAGCACTAATGGTCACACTATAAGACACTTTTGGTAAACGTACTTAACATATTTGCACTAGACCAAGACACTTAGACATGTTGTTTTCTTAGTACAAACGTTTTAGAGGCACAGCCAAGCAATATATGCTTAGTGAAGTGTCGAAGCATTAAGTGGGTGTATGGGCAAAAATCCTTATATCCACGGTGGCACACAAAAACATTGGATAGTTTTCGTTCTTATCGTTCGTTTTCTTCTACACTTTTAAAACTCTAAAGAGGTGTGTTTTCACAAGTAAGCAATACGCGCTTAAAATAAATAAATGAAACAATGTACATATCTACTTCAAGAAATGTGGGTATTGTATGTTTATATTGATAATAATGAACACTGTCTAAAACGTTTGGACGAGGAAAACAGCCGTATTAAAAATGGCGGTGGCAGAAATTTGAGGGCTGTTCGCTTCCCAGCGCAACTTCGGATGATAAATAAATGTGAAATAGTTATACCATGGAGTTGTATTTTTATTTGTTTTATTTTATCACTCATCGATACGAAGTTTCTTGAAAGTTTTCGAACAGCCTTCACTTTGAACCGCCATTTTGTAAAGTCGCTAATAGCCAGTTTTGTAACTTTGGGGTGTTTTGTCCATTGCAACTGTTCGAAAACTTTGCACTGTATAGTTATTTTGTTTTTATTGTCTCATTTATATTCTGTAGAATTGTAAACATCCTTGCATGGTTTTCTTTAAGCTACAATTGTCACGCATTTTTAACGATACAACAAAAATATCTCCTTAAAGTTCACATAAGTTTTGTATAGTTATTTTGTTGTTCTGTCTAGCTTGTAAGGTATGATAAAGAATTTTCATTCATTCATGCATTTATGGGTTTATAATTATTCATCATTCTTTATTATACACAAATAGATTAAAAACAAGCTTAATTAAAAGGACACATACAAAGGCGAGCAGTCATCCATCATGTCGCTAGTTTTTTTTTTTTATGGGCAGCCTGCGCTAATACTCATATCTGTATTGGTAAGTCCCCACGTCTGTGCAGTGACGGACTGAAAAGTTTCGTCACTTTAGAGTCGGTTTTCGCTTGCACCAATAATGCAAAAATTAATTAATTATTATTGACAAGATAAATAGTCATACAATAATTTTGAACTTTATTAACGAACAGTTAATTATTATTTTCTCTAACTCAGTCTCAGTCAAAAGGTAATAATATGTACTCGCGATACGTTGAACGAATCAATTTGAAAATTGACGAACCTTTTCCTTCCGTCACTGTACATGCTAGAATATTTTTCAACTGACATGCTCACAAAACGTCACACGTCGAGCACACCGATACTTGCTCATCGACCATGAACGTACGTGTGGAGGCACCATATCTCAATTCTCGTAATTTAAGCTACATTCAACTTTCTGTAGCCTTATGATACAGGCGTATTGGTCCCACAAACGTCACGATTATGCAAGCCTTGTGCTACCTTGGCTTGTGCAAGGCTTGATCAAGCCTTTGTGGGATGAATATGTATAAATTTCTAGAATTGCACAAAGAAATCGTTTGATATGTGTGGGCTCCATTACTTTTCAGATAAAAATCTAATCAAAATATTCTTAACGTCAAACGTTGCAATCACTAAGACTTTATTAAGAGTTATTAAATTACGTAAACGTCAATAGATTTCGTGACCCCGCTTAGGGGAGCTGAAAGTAAATGTATGGAAAGAAAGGAAAACCCTCACGAAAACTATTGACGTTTGCGTAATTTGGCAACTCGTACTTAAGGCACTTGTCTCACCGCCACCGGCGAGTAGCGATTAGCAACTAACTATTTTCTCGCTCAAGAAACAAACAAAAGATATAAATTCCATGTCAGTAAAAGAGACACGTATATTAATAGTTGATCGCTGGCCGTTCACACTGCCGGAAAGAACTCGCTCTCTGCTGTTTTGTCGCAGCGACTACAACACTCGCTCAGCGATACGCGCTCACCGATGCTCGCTTGGTGGTCAGAACACACGCCGTGAGATGAGCGAGAGTATTACTCGCCGCACTCGCTCACTCGCTTTATATCCCAGCGAGATAACTATAGGAACTACATACCCGCTTCTCGCTGCTCGCCAACTCGTTTCTTCTAGCTCTACTCGCTTCTCGCTCATTGCCGGCGGTGAGACAAGTGCGTACGGCCCAGGCGTCAGTATTAGACTGAAATTTAAACAAAACTATATTAATATACGTGACGAATTCTCGGCCAAAGTACTTCAGTGTTTTACAACAAAAGTCTTTGATCAGTGTGTGTTACCAGTGATGACATATGGTACATAAACGTAAAGGATGAGCTGAGCTACCTTGAGCCCTCTTATTAGAAAACTCAAGGTCGCTCAGCGTGCTATGGAAAGGGCTATGCTTAGTGTTTCTCTGCGAGATCTAATCAGAAATGAAGACATTCGTAGACGTAGAATATCTGCATTTCTGATTAGATCTCGTAGAGAAACACTAAGCATATCCCTCTATAGCATGCTGAGCGACCTTGAACCTTCCAATAAGAAAGCTTAAGGTAGCTCAGTTTACGTTTATGTATCATATGTTAAAGTCAAAGTCACTGACATAGCACAAAGGATTAGAAATGGAAGTGGCTAGGGCACGTAGTTCGAAGAACTGACTGCCGTTGGGGCAGAAAAGTTCTCGAGTGGAGACCACGCATGGCCACTCAATAGATAGAAAGATGACCTGATAAGGGTTGTTGGGAGTCGTTGGGTGCAGGCCGCACAAGATCGGTCGCTCTGGAAATCTATGAAGAAGACTTATGCTCAGCAGTGGACGTCATGTCTGATCAAATGATGATGAGATTAAATTACGTGGTTTGTAGGTGAGGTATAGTGACTAAATATAGGAATCAATTACTGTATTTCTTTCATACACAGGTTACTTCTAACGTTCGGTTACAGAACATTTGGTTTCCTAACATTTTTAGTTTCAGTTTAACTCACGGCGTTCTCTGCAGCTGTCTCTCCCATAAATTCTCTGAACTCACACAAAACATATAGGGATTTAAGTAGACAATAAAGTAGAGCAAAGTGCTTCATTTCCGCCCCCTCTGTATCCATATATCTTGTAATACAAACGTGCCCACCATCCGTAAGAGGGATGTTCGTATGCACACACTGCGTTGGTATGCCTTGCCTGTGTACAGTGGAGGCAGGATACAATAGCCTTCCGAACTTGCATCATTTGCATTACAACTTGCTGCGAAAGTGAATAACCCGGAAGTTATTTTATCCACGTATTAAAGCTACTTTGTATAAAAAGAAACCGGAGTTTTTGCCGAGTCAAAAACTTTAAATCAACTATTTGTTGAATTTTTTTTTTACATTTGGTCTTAGCATATGCTGAAAAATTAGCAATAAATTTATTGGATTACCAAATGTTTATCGTAAACAGATACAAACACAATGTGTAAATACAAAAATAAAACATTTTCAAACCCAACAAATACACAAACACAACAAAATCTTCAATCCAATTTATGAAATGTCCAAAAATCTTAGATTTTTTTTTCTTAGTAAGACAATAGTTTTCTCGTATGTACACATATGTACATGTTCCTAAGCACCTTGTATACTGATTGTAGAGATTATAACTGGAGTTTTTAAAATGTCCTTTCATTTATTTTTTGTACGTAACCCATGCATCTTTTTATTCAAATAATGCTATGCGTTAAGAACACAATAGATTCAAGACTCCCTTGTTTAATTAATTTCTCGGAACATGCACTTTTCTCACATAAACTAGATTTTATGCCTATTTTGTTTTGTATTATCTTTACAGAGTTGAATATGAATATTTTTTATTAACTGTAAAATTTGGTAAATAATTTAAACGCAACTGTCTTTTACAGAAAATCATATTTATCTGGTCCGAAGAAGAGATAAATACTGTTTTAAAGCGTACATATATTACGTGTTTTGTTATGTGAAACATTAATTGAGAACATGGGTAGGGCAAATGGCTAGTATTGTTGTAATTTTTTTTTACTCATTACCTGTACACTCAAATTCTTGGCGAAATACACATTAAAAACTTCAAAAATATTTAAAAAACCTAAAAACAGTCTAAAACATACAATTTCAGTGTCTATCTATTCGTCAACTTTTCAATCGTAACTTTAGGTCTTTTGACCTGTTTTTAGAACTTTAGTTGTACTCCTTAAACTCAACAACCCAAGATGTGCGGACCTTGCGAATCTTGTGGACCTTGCGGGCCTTGCGGGCCTTGCGGAGGTTGCTGCGGAAGCTGCTGCAGTGGCGGATGTTGCCCCTGCATCACTATCTACACTTGCTGCACCAAGATTTGCTAATTACCAAGCGAAAGCCGGTTGCGCTGTTGGCGCATGGCGAACCATGGTGTCTGTGCGGTCAGCGTGACAATGCCAGTTTGTCTTGAATTATACTTGCGTGGCGTTCCGTGAAATAAACCTATCGACATAATGGCATTCTCGGAAAGGAGCCGCCGATTTACGTTAAAAATTATTTATTAGAAATGAATGTCCATGTTGAAAATGTATCGATTACTGGATAAATATTTAAGCTACCTGTATTAATCCCACCCCTAAAATCAGTTAATACGATCCAGAATGCGAGTTTTCAATTAATGTCGTATAACAAAACAGGTTGTATGTCAATAAAAGTTCTGGATTTTTCTGTAAAAATCTTACTCTATTAAAGTAATCTTTCAACTGTTCACAGATACGTGTTCACGATAGTGAGCTATTTGATCGGCGTGTTTATATTCGCCACGATTGTGGGGCAAGTGGGTAACGTGATAACCAATAGAAACGCCAACAGGCTGGAGTTCGAACGGCTGCTTGATGGCGCGAAGACCTACATGAGGCATCATAAGGTTTGTCGAATAAAACATTATGTCTCTTCTAACACAGGAGTTAAAATAGATTTGTTTTTCAACCTATGTCATCCCACCTCTGGGAAAAAGTCCCCCCACTGTCTTCCAGGACTTTCGCTCGCCAGCCAAATCTCACAGATCTGTCACGAAGGCATTGAGATCATCACGCCAGCGCCATCACCCGTCTTCAGGCACCGGGTGATGATCGTTGCTCATCTGTCCGGTGCATGCGTCTTACATGGCCCGCCCATATCATAATATAGCTCACGACTATATTAACCCCCATGATCTCCGATCTCTAACTCAGTACGCAGACCCGAAGATATCTTACAAGGGGTAGTCAGAGGCAAGTCCAAACATTACATTTCACGTGACCGTGTGCAAGCCCATCACTAATTTAATACTTCTTACTGAGCATTCTGTGATAGCAAAACAGTTTTGTACTGTGCAACTTTTAATTAAACAATTTTATTTATGTAATATTTTGTCACCAATAGAGATTTGTATTTCCTTATTTTATTCATAACTCTATAACCTTCCCTCGCTACCTAGAATCAATCGATCCGCTCGGGGGAGGCATGGGGACACTCTCGCAAAGAAATACATGACCTTAATTCCTCAGTTATCAATCTACTAATTAACCTGTAGGCTTATTACGTTAGCCAATTGCCGTCGCGTGAGGGTCGCCGGTCAGGCCGTCCCTACCACACACGTGAGAATACGCACTGTTAGTCCAGAAATTTGCTTACGTAATAAAGTAAGCTTCGTCTTGCTTAGTCGGGTTGCTTGTTGATAGCCTAACTTTCGACAGTTTGAAATATATCGTAGTTGTACTACGCTATGATAAACGCCGTAGACCCTCTACGGCGTAGACTTTCTACAGCGTAGACCCACTACGACCATTTCATGCGAACTATGCTGCTTTTTCAACATAATATCAGGTTTTCCTTATGTTTTCGTTTATCCTTTTAACCAAGCTAATAAATGGCACATAAATGGCACACAAAAAAAACAGTAAGGCTCATTGAAGCACGCCCGCGGCCGGAAAGGACGGAAGGTCCACTTCTCAGACAGTTTATCCAAGAAAACATATGTTTTTCCTCTAGATAGAGTTCCCTACATATATTTCAGCTAAAGCTCTGAGTATCTTGTTATTTTTGTTGATTTATTGTTTGAGCTTAGAATGTCAGTTTTAGTTTTTACCTTACTAAAGAAGTCTGCAGATCAAAGCAACCGACACTGACATTGTTGACACAGCCCAGAGGGATTGATGTTGGCAGCATATCGCCGTCATGCTGCAAGTCGCCGGGTAGCACGCGCGGGTGCAAGTCGCTAACATAATTATCTTAAAATAATGCCACCGATAAGAAGCCGGCGGGCTGTGTTGACGCATGGATAATTAAAGCCAGACAATTAAAAACTCGTATACATAAAAAAAAAAAAAAAAACAAAAGATACGTACCCAGTCACTAGAAAAACGAGAATGGCTCAGAATTATGCTGAACAATAAACTTATTGCTCAGTGCTGGTTTTCAGTCATCAAACCTGCATTGACGTCACGGACGTCAGTTATAGTGCCTTGTGATATGATGATAATGATGATGTTATGGTCTCTGGTTTAGGTATTAAGGTACAATAGTATTCGTAGTTCCAGATACTCGTGTTACCACTTCCACTGCTAGCAGCCTACGTGTACAACCCGTACCTTCTCGACAGGCCACGATACGATTCTTTTGGGAAACGTCGTTTCACTTTCATTTTTATCATTAGTACAAGGAAAGAGTGGAACTCGCTACAGGCGTGTGTTTTTCTAGTGAGCCCAATAATGGTAAATTATAAAATGTTTGAGCGTTTAAGTGGACTTCGCTTATGGAATGGTCTCCTGGTGGTTTTCCATAGCGACTACAATATGGGGTTCTTCAAAAAGATCGTTTATAAATTTAAAAGTGTGGCAACGCGTGAATGATACCTTTGGTGTTACAAATGCCTAGCCTATGGAGGCTACGATAACCGCTTACCATCAGGTAGGTCGTATGCTTGTTTGCTACATTAGAACTCTAAAAAAGTCTACATTGAAGTCTTTTTTTTGCAAGCGTGTATCAGAAGATGTAGTAATCTAACATAACGTTTGGACCAGCGTCTAACTATCTTGTGGAATATCTTCACGGTTTTGCACAGTGAGTAAAAGATCTGAAGAGATTCATCGTGGGGATTTACATAGTCGTGAATGATATTATTATTTATCATTATCACTATGAGATCTCGCGAGTCTCTCATAAAAACAAAAATATATTATTCGTAATATATTATCAAAATAGTGCCACGAAATATGTAACCATATTACTTGATGTACAGTTTCATTCAAATTACAGGTAACGGGAGTTCATGTTAATTGGTTATCATTTTTGGGGTACAAATTGCAGTTATTTTTTGTATTTCACACTTTTACCTATATTTGTGACACTTAGCTTAAGTGTCACGCATACCAAATCACAGCACTGTAAGGTCACTGGTGTACCCTGTGAATTAAGTCACATTTCAGATTTTAATATGGCTCAAAAACTACAAGAATTTCCAAAAAAATAAAAAAGGGAGTCGAAATTTACTAATGAAGACTTTTCATTTGACGTACCACTTGATCTAAAAGTCTCGTTTTCATTTTTTTTTACCCCTCTTGAACCCCAATATCTTAACAACCCCCCAACATTTTTAGCTCATTTAGTCATACCACTATTGTGCC
Source organism: Philereme vetulata (assembly GCA_918857605.2). Classification (NCBI taxonomy): domain Eukaryota; kingdom Metazoa; phylum Arthropoda; class Insecta; order Lepidoptera; family Geometridae; genus Philereme; species Philereme vetulata. The sequence goes on from OU975420.1 coordinate 4,735,380, forward strand.
ATCACTACCATCATTGATTTCACGATGATTGGATCAACGCATCGAAAGTTATCCTCGGACAAACAAACATACATACATACATACAACGCCGATTTGGGGATCTCTCTTCGATCGTTTAATATAATAGTAATAATTTGTTCGTTTACCAGGTACCGGGTGGTATGAAACGCCGCGTGCTCCGATGGTACGACTACTCGTGGTCTAGAGGACGGATACAAGGCGGAGGAGACATCAATACTGCCTTAGGTCTACTGCCCGATAAACTGAAGACAGAGCTCGCATTACACGTCAACTTGAGCGTTCTCAAAAAGGTGACAAACTTTTTAAAAACAATTTTCTAGATCGCAATGTGATTTATATCAGAACTGGAAAGTTTTTAGAGCACTTCACTGAATAAAATAAAGTTTTTGAGATATTATTTTATAAGGTGACTTTGCTAAAAGTTTATTTTGTAATTCAAACTACGAAGTTTCTTGCTTAGATTTTCCTGAAACTAATGATAATATAACTTGTTTCCTTGCAACAATTCTAGGTGACGATATTCCAAGAGTGCCAACCAGAGTTCCTTCATGACCTAGTTCTCAAGATGAAAGCCTACATATTTACACCAGGGGACTCAATATGCCGAAAAGGTACGGTCATAAAAACACTTTTCTGTGCCTAAAATTCTTTCAATTTATTTTTATATCACATTCGTTTTCATATTCTCAAATATTGCTCTAAAGTAATTGGTTAAGTTTGCTCTTAGAATACGGAATGTAGAAGTCAGTGTGTGCAGAACAGGAACCTTCAAGCCGAATACAAATAGTGTTTTTCTCACAGGTGAAGTGGCAAGAGAAATGTTCATTATTGCTGACGGTATATTAGAAGTTATATCGGAAACTGGCAGAGTGCTGACCACTATGAAGGCGGGTGACTTTTTTGGGGAAATAGGGATATTAAATCTTGATGGTCTTAACAAGTAAGTTAAAATAAAATACAGAATACTTTAGCAATTAAATAAAAAAGGTCTTGCAGGGCTGGCAGAGGAATATTTTTATTTGAACGGGACTCTATATCTATAATGTAGCTCTATAAAATAAATAAACATAAAATAAATATTGCTGGACATTTCACACAGCGCTATCTAGCCTCAAACTAAGCATAGCTTGTACTATGGGAACCAGATAACTGATAGAATACTTATATACTTTTTTTTTTGTAAATACATACTTATAATACATAGAGAAACAACCAGACCCGGAACAAATATCTGTAGATCATGCAAACATTTGTTCCGCAGCGGGAATCGAACCCGCTACCTCCTGCGTCTCAGCTGGCTATTCGCCCACTGCGCCACGGAGGTCATCTATATCTATATTTCTAGACGAACAGCGGACGTCCGCTCAGTTGGATACTCAGAACTATTCTCCCTATCACGCGAAGACGTACTGGCTGCAATGAAAGATTATCCTGAAGCCCAAGATATCCTACAAACTCTTGGACGAAAGAGGCTGCAAGAAGCGAAAAACATGTCCAGGAAATATGCCAAAGGTTAGTTCTTAAAACGGATAAACTATTATTGTTATTGTTTATTATCTGATACAAAAAGCGGATTATACAATAGATTAATAATGTCTTAAAGCCTATACTAAGTTTGTACTAGGTTGACACCAGGCTCTCGATGACGTGGGTTCTGACACTTCGTTTGATGCTTAGAACAACTGTATATCTTGCCTTTTTCAGAGGATGCTCTGCTAAGATGTGCAGATAAACACGAGGATAGTGGACCCAAAAAGATAGTTCATAAATTGCGCAGTGATGTCAAGGTAAGCATTAAATCAGATAATAGCATAAGCCGTAAGCGTTATCATATCAGCTACAGAACGTTCACTGCTGAACAAAGACACCCCCCCCCCCCCCCATAGGTTTCCAGAACGACTGATCTTGTGCGGCCTGCACCCAAGGTCTCCCAACAACTTTTATCAGGTCATCTTTTCATCTAGTAGGGGCATCCAACGCTCTCAAGGTCCGATCATATTAAATATTCTTATAATCTATTATAATAATCTAGAATCTTATTAAATATTACTTCACATAAATTAATAATCTTCAATAATAAAGCAACTATGTAACTTTGATATAATAATATAATCAATATAACCTTCGGATTGTAATTATTTTAAGGGAATACGCAATGCAATTCGCAGCAGATCTAGAGGTGGTCGTAGATCAGGGGAATCCTTAGAGCTACAAGCATTGGCCGGGGTTGAGAGGACATCCAAAGATGGTAACGTGCTCAGACGAATGCCCAGAGTTGAAAGCGACGATTCACAGCCACATAATCAAGAGGTAAGACTTTCAGCAATTAAAACAAGATACATTTCAAAGAATTATATCAAATTCATGAATGTTTCTGTGATTTAAGGATATAAATGGTGAAACAACATCAGGAAGTAAGGATGGCGAGAAATGCATTTCACCGATTGGAGCTGGCCTTCCTCTATTATCACGATTGAAACTCCTTAAAGAAAAACAGGTAAGTATCTACAGCTCTCTTACATCATATTTATTATCTATGTCTTAATTCTGATTAATACATTTGTTATTGTTCAAGGATCGCGAAGAAAAGGTAGCAAAACAGAGGAATTCGACATCATCTATGGTATCAATGACGCAACCCACTCCATCAACAAGTTCCGCACCAGATCATGAACCTGAAGTGATAGGAGCTGGTCTACCACTCCTTCAAAGATTACTCCTACTCAAAGCGAAAGAAGAGCGAGATAAAAACCAACTTACACCAACTAGCAACCTACCATCCAGTTCAGAAACAATAAGCCCTAGTTCAATTAAAAGCCCACTAAGCCCCACAATAAAAACTCTAAGCCCAATTAGAAAAAATTCCGAATCCAGCTCCCCCGGCAAACTTCAAAGCCCAACAACAAGAACATCCAGAAAGAACTCTTCTGGATCAAGTGATGGCACATCTCGCCCTAAAGTTAGTTTTAGAGACAAAATCTTACAAGTTCAGAGTGACGGAACTGCTGTGTGCCAACCGCTAAATAAAGACACAAGCGAGAAACCAGCAGCTGTTGTCGAACCTACACCTAAAACAGAAAGCAATTTGATCTCCATTCCTCATTCAGTAGTTAACAAAATAAAATCACCAGCAAAAGTTGTTGGTTCTACTTTTAGAGACAAACTGAAGCTGCTTCAAAGTGGACCAAAAGAAGTCAATACTACTACAGAAAAAAGTAAACCGATAGGAGATAAAAGTAAACCAATATCGCTTGAAAAAACTTCAATACAAATAACTCCACTTCCAACATGTGTGGCTAAAGAGGAACCATCAATTAGTAAAAAACCTTGGACGAAACTGAAAAAAGCATCCATATTAGGTGATACCAAAACAAGTAAACCTAGCATAAATGAGAAGAAAGATTCTGAGACTGCAAGTAAAGAAGTTAAACCAGAGGCAATGACAAATATAGTACCAAAAGTCACTACAGCAGAGCTCGTAAGGATAGACAATAATAATGTTGAAGGTAGTTGCAATATTAGTAAACAAGATAAACCTAAGATCTGCTTAACAGGCCCTTTAGATGCCGTCCAAGAGAAATCAATAGATTTACTAACTTTATCTCCTAAGACTCCTAAGAGAATTATTGTTAAAACCGACAGCATACCTACTAGATATCCATCAACGGCATCTATGTTATTGCCCAGAGTAAAAAAATACAGATCAATAGATGATCTTTCTCCAGAATATGGAGGGTTGCCGTTTGTGAAGAAATTGAAGATTTTGAATGAAAGACAAAAGCTTGCTCAGTTAGAAAAAGCAGTCAAAACTCGTAGTTCAAGCTTAGACTATACCAGCTCGTCTGAAGACTTACTGGGTGATACTTTAACCCGAAGTCATTCTGAAGGTAGCACAATGGATAAGAGAAAATTTAAAAGAAAATCAACTGATTCTGAATGTAGCAACGAATCTAACGAAACGCTTGAGAGGCGAACTTTAAAGTCTATTTTAAAGAAATTATCCGAAGATGTTACACCATCTGAGAGTCCAGAAAGAAGAAATGAGCTGAAAAAGTTATGCCGTGCTCCAACATTGGAAGGGTTTGCCGCGCGGCACTCTAAGTTTGCAAAAAGTGTTACTTTCCATCGCCATACATTACCATCGCCACCTGCAAGTGCACCAGCAGATTCAAAGAGTAGTGTTTTCGTAATGCCTGACGTCAGAACGGAATCAATTCCTCATATTTCTTTAACTGAAGCTGAAGCTTTACAGACTGATCCACTTTATACAACCAGATCTATGGAAGATGTTTCCCCAGCACTAAACACTCAAGGTATCAGAATAGACCCAGATGTACCACCAAGTATAGTTCCAATGTATGATCTGAAGTCTTTGAAACCCGAGGAAATAAAGGTACCTTCCGAAAAACCAAAACTTACTTTGATATCCGCTGTCGCTAACCAAAGAAAACTTTTGCGAGGTAAGACACATACACACGTTTCACTCGATAGTATTTTACTTCACTGATAAAAAATTTCATTGATATGTCAATAAGATAATATGTTTACATTCGCAGGATCTCTTGAAGAACAAGAGTATTTTGGCGAGGTCCTACTAGGAATAAAACAAGTCATACAAGGTCACCTTCACGATGTGCAAGGAAAGTTTCAAGAAAGGTAAGAAGTTACCGGATTTAGTAAATTGTTGGTTGAACATTTTGATTTTGATAGAAAATACACCGGCAAATTCGTATCAAATTAATGGAACATAAAATTCCAGTGTTAAAACATGTAGGCATGTTTATAGATATTAATTGCCCGGTTACAAGGTCTCCGGGTACAAACCAGTAGGGTTCGTAGTGGGGGACGTAGCGGGGGGGATTTCGAGAACATTCCATATTATCGAGTAAATCAGATACTTTAATTATAATGATGTAAAAAGTATGTTCTCCAGATTCAACAGTTTAGAAAATGAAGTTCGCAAGCGAGATGAAATAATAGGTCAACTACAGAAACGCATTCAAGAATTAGAAAGGCTAGGACTTTCTAGTATCAGTCCGTCTGCCCAGCACTCAGGAGATGAGGATCCAGATACAGAACCAGAGACTAAACCTAAAGCGACCAAGAATGGAAGCTCTGGAAGTGAAGAAGGTTCCTGTGCTGAAGGTTTCATGGTAAGTGTTAAAATACAACAAAACCGGAAGACGCAGTGTAGACGGGCCACTCACTATAAGAAATTTGAACCGTTGCGAGAACATGAGGAGAAGTTGACATTTGACGTATAAGGCCTTTGTATAGTAGACGTCTTCCGGTTGATAAAGATGAAAAATTCCGAATCAAAGTAACAATGAACATTAACATTAGCAATTGTTACAGAGAGGAGATTCATTAGATACGGTATTCGCCACATCCCCACCTACAGCAAGCATCGATGAAGAAGATAAACAAGAACAAGTAGAAGCATCACTTGCACCGATCGATACAAGAGAAATATTATCAAGCGATGATTTAACAGATGAAAAATTATCAGAACTCACTGGAGGAATTGAACTAGGAAAGCTATCGTACTCAGAATTACAAAGCTTAGCTGAGTCACTATCAAGCAGAACTGATAAAACCTCGTCTAGCAGAGAAGAGTGGACAGTAAGCAAGTCAAAAAGGTTAGATCTAAATCTGGATGGCAAAGCTGGGACATATTCGAGGAAACGGGCGGCTAAGTTAAGGCAGAGAAAGTCATGGGAAGATCAAAGCGATCAGGAGAGCATGGAGATGCATGACTTGACTAGGTGAGTACTTTGAACGTGTTATTTAATTTAGGGGTTCCTTGATTACTAGTAACTAGTAGAAGTATCACCTTAAATGAGAATTGTAAAAAATCTAATGTAGATAATGTTATAGAAACTGATGCATATACTATTCGATCCGCTTCTGATTAAGCACAATATTACTAAGTAACTTATAGAAGTTTATGAGACAGTTCTTACCTAAACTGAAGCCACTTCCCCAGACCCCTTTCCCCGCATACGACTTCAGAAGACCGCTCACTTCTGAGCCCGGAACAGTCAAGTCTCCGCACAAGTCGGCGAAGCATGCCTTTCCACTTCTTCGGCAGCCACTTGGACACCACAAAGTCGAAGATCAAGAAGACATTGTCAGTTGACACGGGGATGCATCATACTGGAAGAAATGATAGAAGTAAGCCTATTAGCTGCCTGGTACCATAATATTTGACGGATGGGACCCAGTCTATTAGTATTTATCTATGCATGTAACTAGTTTAAGACCGACTGAATTAACAACCAATAAAGTAATTGAAGTCAAACTGTGGAAAGCTGCGTTTTCTGTTAGAATGAAGAGTCAAAAGTTCTCCACTCTATTCTATATCAGCTTAGAATGTCAGATTTAAACTATTGGTTTCAATTACAATAGGTTTATGATATTCTTATTCTCTTAGGAGAACATTAAGTTCAAGTATAGTTTAACTAAGAGTCCTTTTTCATCTTCTTTGTCTTGCTTATGAGACAAATATATCTAAATCAGTTCATTATTAGTGAGTCATTTTAGCATCTAACTGACTAGTAGTGTAGTGATGGTTAAATGGAGACGTAATCCTAGAATTTATTCTCAGAACCAAGTCGGCCCAGGCAACATCGCAAATTCAGCCTGGGGTCCTTGTTCGGCTACAAACAAGGTGCCCACCACAAGCAAACTAACAGCTGCAACGAAGTTGTACTCGATATGGGCAGTGACTACAGCTGGAGTGAAATGTATGTAGTTCTTTCATTATTTCCAGCCACATATTTAAATTAAACTTCAGAAAAATGAAACAGAATATTTGTTTTCTCAGGTCAACATCATCCAGCAGCGACTCGGAATCCCTTCCTCGTACTCCTATGTTTGAGGAGTTCGTGGATCATAGTTCCCGGAGATGCCGACCTAGCAGCTCAAGCCACGGAATTTCTTCCCCAATAAGAGGTAAAACTTTAATAACTAATATACATAATAAGTAGGTAAATTGAAAGGCTTGTGAGGATACTATAACTTTTAATTTGTTTTCCAGAATTACCAGGTAGTGGAGGTGACTGGGAAGTGATGATGTTAGCTCATGAACTGGACAAGCGAGAGCGGGAGAAGGAACACGATGACGTCAGGAGAAAGCACTATCCCAGTACTTTGAGGGAGCTTGAGGAGGTAAAAATAGCTAGTTTAATTACGTTGTCTGTCATATTATGGTCCTCTAGTAGCTCTCACAATAGTCAGCAATTTTGATTTGTTATGTAGCTAAATATTATAAAAATATTTAAAGACCTAAAAATATATTTTTTTAAAAATTATAGAGTTTTTTTCATGCAGATTGTATAAAAATTTCCGAATAACTCGTTGATATATTTCTAGTTGTTCGCAACATGTTGTTCATAAGTGTTCATGTACATATTATGTTTTCAGGAATCTGATCCTCAAAGAGAAGATAGTCCAGATGAATTTTCAAACATCGAGGACTCCAACTCATCATCGACCACACACCTCCTCTCGCAGTCAATCAGCGACCCCTCGCAGAGGTCTCTGGAGACTTCCTTCACTGAGGGGCTTTCTGGTAGAGAAGCGAGGCAGCATCGGGTGGGATCTGTTGGAGAACCGGTAAGAGAATTCATTATCCAGATTTTTTAAAGAAACACATAGTAGATTCGTCCTATTTGTCATTTAATTTTGTTATGATAATACATTGATTGATCATGTCGGGCTCCCAATATAGCAAAAATATGAAACTATACCTACTTTATTTAAAAGGAAATTCTAAAATCAATGTGTAAACATTGCCTAATCAAATAAATACCTAAAATTTCTTTTCAGGTAAGACCAGAAACCTCGCCACGCCAATCAAGAGGCCTAATTCTCCGAGCAGCCAGCTTAGACCGAGCAACCTCCGCGGCAACTCAATCCCGTCGCTTCGGCTCACTTAAAAGTGCAAGCACAGACTCACACAAGAGACTCTGATCCGTTTCGCCAATCGAATCTTTGGAAAGATCTGAAGCTAATCAAAGGCACTGTCATAAGACAGAAAGCGGCTCTTTCCAAAGATTCGGGAGCTGTGGATCATATACAGATCAAAGACATAAGGAAAGATATTACAAGAAAAGAGTTAAAAAAGCCACCAAGGCAAGGCTCAATAAAATCGATGAATCAAATCATAAGGAAGACATTGAATCAAATAATTCTTCAGTCAGTCAAATGAATGAAAGCGCAATAGATTCTTATCGAAAAGGCGAAGGACGAAAGAGTCTAAAACTAGAGAGAAATATAGGTTTAGTTAGAGGTAGTGAAGAAAATTTCTATGGTGATGAACCTAGCGAAAGCTATCAGGCAGACGCCCGATCAAGTAACTATGTAGTTAAGAAATTTAATAGTGCCGATAGTAAGCAAGATGATAATAATCAATTTCGAAGAAATATTAGGATCAATGGGAACACCAGTGATATTTTAAACAGAGATGGGAACCCTGAAGAGGGTGAAAGAGAGAATAGCGATGTAAGTAACAGACGAGAGAACGTGTATAGCATCGGAGTGCATGACCAAAGTGTGAATGATGGTCAATTATTGGTCATAATCGTATTTTACGACTTTGATGACTTCGTAGTGGTTTTTGTTTTCCAGGGAATGAATGATTGATGATTGGTTTAGATTAGGAATAAATCTATTTCTACAACTTCTTCTCTCCTAAATCTTACTAGTTTCAAATCTTATATCGTACTAAAGTATTTAATTGTTATTTAATTTTAGAAGTCAAACTTCTGTAACTTTATAGTGCTTGGATTATTAGTTAAATGGTTGTTATCGGTTGCAAAAACTGCACAAAATATTATGAAGATTATTGTGCCACTGAAACGATATCCTAAAAAATATATACCTACCTACGACTTTATCTACAATAGTTACTAAGTAGTTAAGTTGTAGTACCTATTTATTTACTTTTAATCGCTATAAATCCTACCTACTTTAGTTGACTGGCAGGGTAAATTCATAAAATGTTAAATTTAATTTTAATTCAAGTATGCATGTCACAAGACTCGTATTTTAGTACATTAGGTATAGGTACCTACTGATTTATCTACTTACATAAATTGTTGTATATTTATATTATTGTATGTTATCATAATCATTGACGACCTCCGTGGCGCAGTGGGCGAATAGCCGGCTGAGACGCAGAAGGTAGCGGGTTCGATTTCCGCCGCGGAACAAATGTTTGCATGATCTACAGTTATTTGTTCCGGGTCTGGTTGTTTTTCTATATATTATAAGTATGTATTTACAAAAAAAAAGTATATAAGTATTCTATCAGTTATCTGGTTCCCATAATACAAGCTCTACTTAGTTTGGGGCTAGATAGCGTTGTGTGAATTGTCCAGCAATATTTATTTATTTATTTATTTTTTATATAATCATCTGATTTTTATTTAGTAAGATGTCAGTTTTGTTTAAAATAATTTGTTCTAGGAATGTGCCAAAAGTTACCGACTTCACTGTACCTAGTTGATATATCTACCTACTTGTCATTTTATTTGCAATAAAATGAATTATTATTCAAAGCGTCATTACGATAATTAATTATTGTGTATGATAAGATTATGTATATAGAAATAAATCATTGATCTACCCACATGTTTTGGTAGGAGATAATGTAGGAACCACCCTTGACAATGCAGAAAGTGTTGAAAAGCACAACTTATGTAGGTAAATTATATTATAAAAAAAATATATGTAGAGTAGGTACTTATATTATAAATATTTGTAAATAACTAAGGCATAACGGCTGTGTGCCCATTAAAAAAGTAATTTTGTTAAAATAACAACGTACCTACCTACCTACCTAGTCGGATACCGAGAATTGCGTCTTTCAAGAACTAAAACTAACTACAAACATTACAGACATTTCAATGCAGGTTCGCTTAAAAATAAAAGGAACAGTACAAGTATGATACTTCATCTGTAGACGATAAGTCTCAATTTAGACCGTAACTTATTGTATTTTAGTGAGATAGAAGTTACTATACAAAGATATTTTTAACTGACTATAAATTTTATTTTAGGTTTAGGTACCTACCTATAAACTTATACGAAAAGAAAAATAAAGAATTTGAAAAAGAAAATGGAGAGTTTATTTTAGAAAGTACCTACCACCTACATAGGCACAAAGTTTTCAAGACACAGTACCTAGGTAGTAGACACCTACCTAAGTGACGTTTATTACTTATGTATCTATCTAACTATCTATCATCTATCAGTACTTTCCATCCAAAGGTTGTCTGAAAGAAATCGCTTTCATAATGTTATATTATACGATATGAATTCTTAGCGATAGATAATCGCTAATAAATAAAAATAGTCATTTCAAGCTGTACACGACTATTTTTACGCAACATACCTACATGGAAATTCATGAAATGAACTAGAATATACAACTTGAAAGTCTTGGAACAAACCGACGACGAAGATTTTTGAAGTAAAACTTCTTTACGGACGCTTGACTTGGGGAGTAAGCTGGTGTATGCTTTACGAAAAGTGCGAACGGAAGATGAGAGGGAGATTTAGGTTAGTGAAGATAGAAAGAGAGAGAGTTACGTTTCGTATATTTTTAAACGTTATTGTGCGAGTGCGAGTTGCGTCTGTCCAGAATGAACATAGACTGATCGACCTACATACAGACGGGTGGACAATTTTGTAATCAAACAATTTTATTTAATACTTGGAAAAAGAAGTTTTACTTCAGTCGTGTGGCACACTCGTTTTATTATGGTTGTCAAAGCTAAGCAATTTTGACATTGACTGACAGGCATGGCTGACATTACGTTTCTCTCCACCAGTGTTGCCGTTTTAGCCACTTTAAGGTGAGATCTAGTGGATTTTCAATAATAATAATAATAATCTTTATTTCAGATTCATGAGGTCCATACACTTTTACTACGCACAATACAATACACATAATTCACAATAAATCACCTTAAGTAGTTTAGGTGGCAATGCCCACCCAACGTCTATACATCTTAGAATGTATAAGCCTTTCTGCCTGACTTCAAATGATAGCGTTATCACAAGTGTCAACTCTGGACATGAAAGGAACTATCCTCCTACGCTGAATAGCGTTGAAGTATCAACGCGTGCTTCGTTAAACATTTCGGAGGCACTACAGAAGCGCTTTAAGCCCATCAGTTGTCAAAAATGTTATTATAGGCTACCCATAAACTGTCATGGGACTTTTTAGTATACTCTGTCCAGAGTTGAAACGTGTAAAAAGTCTGGCAAAAAGACCTAAAAAGCGTCACTTTCACGTCAGGAGTCTTGCAGAATTTTCTTGCAATCATATTGCCCACAATACATAAGGCTCTGCGCTTGCGTTCTACATCTGCGTCATCTTTCAGGCTGGAAGTCACGATGTGGCCAAGGTACTTGAAACTATCCACTACCCCCTATGGGTTGCCCGCCAATATAAACCACTGGTACGTTTTGGGGACCCTTTCCCGATCTGAATATCACCATTCCTGTTTTTTAACGTTGTATATTAAATCGTGATCTTTCGCATATCTTTCACAAATCGCAGTCAGCTTTCGTAAACCCTTGATCGAGGGGCTGAGCAGCACCATGTCATCAGCGTAGCTCAAGTTGTTGACATATTTGTCATCCAACCTGAGCCCCACTGGGGTGCCGCTCAGCTCCACGATCCGGTCGTTAATATAGGTGTTAAACAGATCCGGAGAGGTGATCCCCCCCTGCCTCACGCCACACGACAGATGGTAACTATCCGACTACTCAATGGTTTTAGCCAAAATGTATCTATTTTAGCCACCAAAACGAATCTAGTTACTTCTGGCTACTTCTGATATTCTTTTAGATCAGGGATCCCCAAACTATTTTGGGCAAGTGACCCCTTTTCCAAAATGAACTGTTACCTCAGACCCCCATGGTCAAATTACTTACTTTTAAGATCAACCCCCTTATTCATAATGGTCCGCTAACTTAAAACAGCTGATACAGAGTGTTATTTTTCATTCTGACTTAGGTCAATAGAAGAAGACAGAGTGAGAATTAGCAATTATTTAAATTAGTTAGCAGACTATTATGAATAAGGGGGCCTATCTTTCGTTTTTTCCTATTGATACAAAATACCTAGGTACTAAGGTACCAATTGGAAAACTTTGCACTTGGTTAAGTGAGTAAAGTTGACTTCATCAAAATTTAACAAAATAAAAAGACATACAATTCAGTAAATATCATGTTTAATTTATAATGATTTTTACAAATTAAGTACTTAAAGAATCTTAAGTAGGTAGGAAGTTATATTTAAAAAAGTATTAATTCTCAAAGAGAAAATAAAACATTCAGTGTGATGGATGAACCTGGTGACTATCTACCAATTTAGCTACATCCAGTTCAATATTAGTGAGTTGTAGCCTTAAATCTCCACGTTCGTTGATTCTCAAACGGTTTCTTTGTTTCGTCAAAATGTTTGTTACCACACTGAAGCTTTTTTCAACTAGGTATGATGATGGAAAAGCATAAGGTATTTTAAGAATAAGGTATTTTTCAGCAATGTTCCACAATGTAGGATACTGTGTTTCAATGTTGCGTTGCAACCAGAACTTCTGATAGCCTTGGTTGAACTTCGTCTGTGCTGATGGTAATCAACTCTTCTTGCATTATCACATTGGCTTCTTCTATGGCTGTGGTATTGTACGGATTTATTATCCATTGAGGAATTTGTAAATTTAAAAGATCCTCAAACCTCTCCGTAAAATCCTTGTGTAATGCGTCCAAGTGAGTGACATATAATAAAATGTCATCATCTTGAAGCATTTCTGGTAATTTTGACAAATGCGGAAACTGCGAATATTCTTTTCTGCCTAAATTTTGTTTATAAAGGATTAGTTTACCCACGAAGGCCGATATTATTGATTTTGTTTTAATCAAGTTAAGATCGACACCCTGCAGCTGCAAATTAACTTTTTTGAATATTCCAAAGATATCAGTCAAGTAATAAATATCTGTTTTATAATTGTTCAGATTTTCTTTCAAATTCGGATCTTTTTCTTGTAAAAACTCCAACACAGATTCAAAAATGCCTGAAAATCTTTCTAAGCAAGAGCCTCTTGATAGCCAGCGAACTTCAGTGTGCAGAGGTAATCGAGTTGAGACTTCGTCGTTTTCCTCACATAGCTGAGCAAGTAAACGAGAGTTCAAAGAATTGCTTTGAATCTTGTTGATAACATTTATTACATATTGTAAAGACTTATGCAATCTAGGACTCAGCTTTTTTGCTACTAAATGCTGCCTGTGAATCACGCAGTGAATGACCAGTATATCAGGCAGTTGTCACTTTAAGTGAGCTATAAAACCACGATGACGACCAACCATAGACGGTGCACCATCAGTCGCAACAGAAACAATGTTTTTCCATGGAATAGCTTTGTCAGTAATAAAATGTTCCACGGCCTGAAAAATCGATTCTCCTCTGGTATCAGTCTCTAAATATGTAGCAAAAAGCAGTTCTTGGCACATATTTTCATCTTTGATATATCGAACATATCCTAACAACAGAGCTTCATTGCCGGGTAATGTAGACTCGTCCAACTGGAGAGAGAATCTGTTGCTCTGTAGGAACTTGCATAAAATGTTTTCCACATCCCGTCCCATCTCGTCTATGCGTCTCTGAACGGTGTTATTGCTCAAAGGTATTCTCTTTAAAATATCATGTGCGGGTTTGTTCAATACATTGTTAAGGACCTCCGCAATGGCTGGTAAGATAAGCTGCTCTCCAATTGTGTGGGGTTTCCCCGACTTCGCTATTAGTAAAGACATATTATAGGACGCTCGTAAACCATCATCGTTTTTAATAGATGATGACGCAAACATCGATCTTATGGATGGTCTTTTGTCTAGTTTTTTTTAAGTGCTTGAAAAAATGACAAGGGCTTACTTTTTTTGTCAGCATGTACTCTTGTTAAGTGGTCATCCATTTTTGAAGGCTTCATGGCATCGTTATTGAATACTTTTTCACATATGAGATACATCGGCAAGTGTTGATTTGATGGAGATGCAATAAATCCGAACTTCAAGTAGTCCAAACTGTATTGTCTGCATTTTTTTTCGTGTCCGCCATCATAAATCTCTTAGTAATCCTGCAAATAAAAAAATAAGAAACTACCTAAATAAAAAAAAATAATAAACTGTTAAATTTATTGGTAATTTTTTACAATTAAAACTACTGAGGCAACTGCAAACTGTTGCAAACAATCTACACATAGCTCAACTGATCACTATCAGACAGTGGGGCAATGCAGACAGCGTTCCCAAGACGCTAGCTGCATTGCCCCATTGTATGGCAATGCTGATGCGCTGTGCCGGATAAAAACTGTTTGGTACTTACCCTGTTAATTTTTCATAAACTGCAGATATTGTATGGTTACGCTATTAACTCGCGTAGGAAGCTCAGCATTTTGTAAATTCTTTTTCAATCACTTTACTTCACTTAATTTAGCTATGTTATAACTTTGTAATCTCTTGAAATAAATGAGTACTTATATGAGTTATTATCGTTCAAGTTCCAACGAATTTCAAAACGAAAATGAACTTTCAACCTAAGTGCATGCTCGTTAAACAGTAAAATATCGGGAACATGTTTGGACTTGCAACTTGATCATAAATTCGTTCGTATTTAATCGCGTAAGCGTCAAATAGAGAGCAAGTCTGAAACGCGCCTGAAAGACGTACGCTCGAACTCATTATCTTGCACAAACTTGTCCACACTGACTTGCCGAGTTTTTCATCTTGTACGAACTTGAGACTTTACATTACTACAACAATGCTATTTCCTACAAAAATATTAATTATTCTTAGTACACGTAACACAACATAAACATTACAGTACCTACCTACCTATCTTGAAAGATTTAAATAAGAACTTGTGTTAATTAAATAGGGGTCGATTTTTAGACCTCGTCGACCCCCAAAATCAGTTTTCGTTTATGTCGACCCCTAGGAAACCGATATCGACCACTTTGGGAATCCCTGTTTTAGATCATCACTTTATAAATCATTTCGGTTAATCTACCGACTAATGGCGGGTTCCTATATCCGTCGGTAACCAGCTACGACTCGTTTCTCCTTGAAAACCTGTCAAAAGTTTCACACTATAATTGACACTTTTTCAAGGAAATACGAGGCGTAGTTGGTTACTGACGGATAAAGGAACCCGCCCTATGCCGTTTTTAAAAACTAGTCACAATTATGTATTGCCACCTGAAGTTTTAATTAAAGTCACAATAACAATCAAACAATTTAAAATATTGAAATCCCATACCCACATCATCATCCATTGACGAAGAGATTCCAGAAGTACCAGATGACATTGCAGAACCTCAAATAGATTTTTAATTTTTTGCAGTAATTATATAACTACAAACTTGACTGTAACCAGATTTTAATAATTTTTTATCTACTTTTAACTATTTTAATTAATCCTACGTATCCTTGTCATGATATAATAATAAAATTATATATAATAATAGTATGCGATATTAGAGCAGGTCAAAACTGGTTAAATATTTAGCCACTTCTAGCAATTATTCGCAAGCTGTTTTTTACTCAAAACTGGCCACTTTTCTATTTTAAGCAGCCACAAAATAAATTATCCTATCGGCAACACTGCTCTCCACTCCATTCACCCACCGTGTGGTTTCCTTCCTTCTATTCCATTCCATCCACAGAACACTATTACTCATTCCATCCTTCCAACATGTTTTTCCCATTGCTTTCCCTCATAATAATCCGTGCATCCAACAACAAACCTAAAATCGGTCCAGTATTTTAAGCTAGAACTTTTTACAGCGAGGAAAAAAATTCACTGTTTAACCCGAAAGGGGCAATCTAGCCCTTTTTGACACGTCCCTGAGATTAATTCGCACTATTAATTTGTATTAGAACTAAAAGGAAAAAAATCATCTTGTTATATTGAATTTTGTGCCTATTTTTATATTCGGTAAAAATTGGCACCTACCTTGTGTAATCATGAAAAAACCTACCTACAAACCTTAACAGATTTTTCAATAAATGTTTTATTACTATTTTTAGTTCTTTCTAGCCTTATTTTTAAACCCTGATTTAGACAGACCCTTTTAGCGTAATCTGTAAGTAAAGTAGCTTCCTTTTGAGAAAGTAAGGTGACGCTGACTGAATCGACAGACAGAGTTGCCAGTTCGGCCCCTAGGGAGCCGAATAACGGCCATTGGGAAGTTATGTCGGCCCTTGGCAGCCATCGGCCTTATAATGGCCTTTACCCGCCATTAATACAACAACAACATTGCCAGCAGAATATTTTTGGAAAGCAGTTTTTCAGTTGAAAAATATAGCAGGAAATCGCCATTTTTTTAATATACAATTTACTTAAACTAATTGGCTTACTGCTGATTCTCCTATTTTCAAACGCAAGTGTTGAGCGTGTTTTTAGTAAACTCAAGAGGATTAAAACTGTAAGCCGCACTCGTCTCAATACGGAGACGGTAGCTTCTACAATTACTACTATTGCAGGCATAGAAAACTGTGGTGGTATAATAAATTACGAGCCATCACCAGAAATGTTATGTGCTAAAATAAAATATAAGTAAAGACTTCCCAGTCTTTGTTCTTTAAACCATTAAAATATAGTCAAACATATCAAATATATATTTTAGTCAAATAACGTATATTTTTTCAATTTCGCCCTTCCGTGCCAAAAATCGGCCTTTTTCTGATTGAGGTGCTGGCAGCACTGTCGGTAGAGTCTGAAAGAAAGAAAGAAAAGAAATACCTACCTAGAAAACAACAAGGTCAACAAGGGAATTGTAGAGAATTTTACCTACTTCAAAACATTATTTATTGATTCTGTGCTTTGGTTTCATAAGATAATTATAAATAGCCCTACCTGCGGTACATTATATAGGTAGTGCTAGAGATGTGATAATAATGTCGCCAAGAAAACAGCCCAATAGTTTGTTCAAGTTGTGTGTTAGAAATAATATTAGTATCATTAACTCCGCGATCTATAGCATCGAAAAGAAATATCCGGAAAACAAAAATAATGAGTGTGACAGAGAGGCATTGTCGTTGCGATCCTACTTGACGTCGTTGCTTCCAGCCAGGTATGATTCTGCAGATGCACATATAAAACACATTTGTATTAGTCACTCACTACCTATTATCCTTTTAGTAGTCTGTGCAGTACACTAAAATAATGCTTTTCTTTTACAGGTTATTTGATATCCTCTGTTCTGAAAGAACATGCCAGCCCCTATACAGCGACCCGCGAAACCAACTCTTGGTTCTTACCCATCCAAATATGACCGTCTTCCGCAAATCAGACCTTGACAACGGAATACCCTTACAGTTCTGGCTAAGCATCCTCCCAACTTTCAGTAATCTAATTATCCTTGACCTCAGATTCATCTGCTCTGATGAAATCCTTGAAGTCATAGGCTTAAATTGCCTTCAACTCCAGGAAATCAATATTGTCTCTCGAGTAGACATCTGTAAATCTGTTTTTAATGCTTCTGTACTCAGAAGAAATGTCTCAGATGTAGGTCTCAAATCGGTAGCTTATTTGAAAAAGTTGAGGATACTATACATGGATCCCCCACGGAATGAGCGGCACAATAAAATAGGAAAGTGTGTTTCACAGTCTGGGATCATCGCGCTAATCTGCAGTCTCCCATGCTTACAGGAGTTGCGAATCGACACTTGTGATATCGGCTCAACTCTTATCAATACTAAAGTGCAAATGGGACCTTTAAGTCTTCGGAAAATTAACTATCACTTTGCAGCAGCTGAAGGTATGAGGAAGTTATTGAAAATTTGTCCAAGCTTGAATGAACTGTCTGTCACTCATCTGTCAGAAAACAACAAGGATGCTATAATCAACGAGATCTCGGTAAGCGATTTGAAACTCAACCGATTGGATTTGTCTTTCTTCACTTTCACAGGGTCATTGCAACAGCTTCTCACGGTCAAAGGGAGTTACCTAACTAACTTTTCCCTTTGGGACAGCGAGCAATCGTTAAGTTTCGATGCCTTGTTATGTATTGGACAATGTTGTCCAAATCTCAACACCCTGTACCTCATCACCCAATCCCCAAATTTAGTAATACCAAGATACTTTCAAAAACCAAGTCAAATATTCTCCGAGCTCCAAATGTTGACGATTGGAAACGGATTCTTTAACATCGAACAAATATTAAGTTTCTTTCTTGAAAATACAAACAAAATGCAACAGTTAGTGGTGAAATATCAGACAAAAACAAATATTGATGGTATACTTCTCCACTTGCTACAAAAAGGTTGTTTTAGAAATGTTCAATATTTGTGGTTGGACTGTACTTTTGAGGTTTCAAAGGACACAGTGAAGGAAATGATTAAATTGTGTGATAATTTGAGAACTTTTACAGTGGACTTAGGCAGTGGTGTAAGTGAGATTCATAAATACATTTGTGATAACAATTTAGATTTGAAGCTAGGTAGCTATTAGTTTTGTTTACATGGAGATTAGTTGTAACAATCAAAGAATTAGCGAAAATCGCAAAATATACCATGTACATGGGCATGTTTCAAAGATGTTTGTAATTCTGACTGTCTTCTGGATACCTATCCCTAAGGATCTGTATATTGAGTAAGGGATTTGAAAAAACCTACCATGAATAAAAAAAATAGTGAGCCTATTTGTTTTTTATGGGAATAACTGATGTTTTAATAAAGGGATGTTTTTATAGTCACTGGTATCAACATACATTTTCTTAACAGTTAATGCTCGGTTAGAAAAAAATTAATAAACTGTTATTCATATATGTGTGCCTTCTTTAAAAGGCCAGTGCAATAAGTTGAAACAACTTGTTATATTTGTATTTAATTATTTTGCAATATTAAAATAATTTTACAAGATGTGTTTTTTATTGTATTTCTAAGATGTTTTTTAAATTCATTATTTAATTATAATGAACTGATTACTGTTCTGGATTGTGGGCTGAGCCATCCCTTAAACTTTGGAGACTGCGAATTCAACCTGTATTTGTTCTGTCATAGGATTCTTGTATAGTATGTATTATCTTACCTGTGTATAGGATAACCTCTGGGTGAATTTTAGAGGCATTCCACGAAGAACAACCATTTTTAGAGCACAACAATTAATATTTTGTCTTAGTGCTGTTCGTGGAATACTAAAAATTAT
This sequence comes from Philereme vetulata, assembly GCA_918857605.2. Lineage (NCBI taxonomy): Eukaryota > Metazoa > Arthropoda > Insecta > Lepidoptera > Geometridae > Philereme > Philereme vetulata. The sequence goes on from OU975420.1 coordinate 4,754,620, forward strand.
TTCAAATGTTTCCACGAAGGGCCCTTACAATGTAGTAGCTTCTAGTGATGGGGCATTTTATATTTTTGTATCAATAAATATGATGAATTGTATCAATTAAAAGATAATTTTAGAGAAGATAGTTTGGGTTATTTAAATCAGCCTAGAACTAGACGTTCTAGGTTCTAGGAAAATATAAAATACCCCATCACTAGAAGCTTTGTAGGTGCCCTTCGTGAAATCATTTTTAGGATTCCACGAAGAGCACCAAGCAAAAAAATAAAATATTGCTATTCGAAAAATACAATTGGTCTCTAAAAATCGTTGCTCTTCGTGGAATGCCTCGAATTGTAACACAGTAGATAAAAATAATAACAATATATTTGTTTGATTTCTTATTACATGGAAGCATTATTTATTCAATGAAATAGATAGGTAGGTACATTAAACATTACATTTTAGAATAGATGTGCACTAACTACAAATAAAGTTATGTAAAAAATACATTAGGGCCATGGCCATCTCGTGATTAAGACAATTCCATTGATACTTCATTTGTCAAAATTTGTCAAGCCGTTTAGTCTTTTGATGCGCCAAATGAACATAACCTAAAACATTTTACCCTCCCAAAGAAATTTCAAGCTCCTCGGAAAAGAATGATGGCACGGCAATTGACATTAACTCACTTTCCTTTGTGCATGGCAGAGCAACGCCATCTGTTAGCAGATATAAAAAACATCAACGCCATCTGTTAGCAGATATAAAAAACATGACCGTGAATACCCCTCATACAGTCACACTTACGTTGTGTGAGAGTAATCGGTTAATCAGTATAAAAGTACTTAAAATGGACTTAACGTCAGCTGCAGCTTACAATAGTAAACATTTGTAGAATACAATCCAGTCTCCATAAAGCAGTGTTGCCTGACGTACAGAAATCATGGTATAGGGAGAACCTTACTGACTCCAAGCTATCACTAATTATGGGAGGCTCTAGGTGAATGAGAAGCCATTATGAGGTCGAGATAAATAATTTCTTAGTCTGTCTCAGCAATAACTCGTTACAGAAAGTCTCACAATAGTGAGCTGTAGTCAATTTGTAATCAGTTGTCAAATGAATACTCTTCCTTACAAACTCTAGACGCAATATAGAAAGGAATTCTAAATTTCATTTTCTAATAGAAATAAACAAACATGTGCGTCAAGATGGCGCCAATTTAAGTATTGGAAAATTCTTTTTATCAGCATTTAGCACCCTTTTGGTACATTGGTACCACAATAGATAAGAAAATATTCATAATCTTAAGGTCGCCGCCTGAGTCAAGATGGCGGCGCCACGCTGATGATACTAATAAATTAGTACTACGATTTGGTACTAATTAGTACTTTTTAGTACTAATTGGTACCTTCATAATTCAACTAAATCTATTAAAAATTCCTTAGTTTTAAAGAAATACCCATTTGAATAATAAATGCTTAAACCCCTGATAAACCCCCTTAAACCCCTTTAAGCATACCAAAGTGGGTGGGCAGCATGAAAAAACTTAATTTTAACTGTTGCACTAAACAATGGTTCTGGATTGGGTGGGCAGTGCAATCTCAATAGAACTAGTGAATTTAACGCATCAAATCACAGTACAGAACTATATCTATTATATTTCTATTTTCAGCCATACGTGTCCCACTGCTGGGAAAAGTTCCCTGAAGTCCGTTAACTACAACAAATTTACCTACTTAAATTGCTTCTCAGTACATAACCCTACTTCTCATTTAGCTTCTCACTCAACTTAAGCTTCTCAGTGTTCAGCCTCTCAACATTCACATAGAACTTCTTGCCATAACGCCTGAACTCTTCGTGTCATATAGCGAGGGGGTCAGCTAGGGCCTCCGTATGCTATGGTTCCTTCACCTCAGGCACTACTGCGTCCTTCTCACTCCTTATTCTTAATATACTGGTGTCTTTATCGTTGTCCTTTTCATCGTCGAAGAAGTCGTTCTTCGCGTCGACCATCTTGTCGGATTCCTCCTGGCTGATTCGCACGTCAGGGTCGGGGTCGTCTTTTATCCGGTACTCGTCAGGGAAGAAATCACCTGGAGACATTAATAATAAATCATATCTTTATCTAAAAAAATCTAAAATACTAAATACCATACAAATCACTAATACCATCACACTTATATTATAAATGCGAAAGTCTGGATGTTTGTTTATTTATTTGTTTGCTTGTTTGTTACTCAATCAAGTCGTAACGGCTGAACCGATTCCGATGAAATTTGGTATATACGTAGATTGTAACTTGGATTAACACAATATGCTATTAATTATTGACAAATCCAAAAATAGCTCTTCTCTGTTTGTTACATTTTCACGACTAAACGGCTGGACCGATTTCGATGATATTTTGGTATTTAAATAGATTATGACCGGCTACTTTTTACCCCACAAGCCCAGAAGTTTTTATTGACGTACCACGCATGCGAAGCCGCGGGAAGGTCAGCTAGTATAATAAATTCGAAAGTAACTCTGGTACGTTTTCACGACTAAGCAGCTGGACCGATTTCGATAAAATTTGGCATACAGATAAAATACGACGGGGGTTGGGACATAGGCCAGTTCTTACCCAACTCCGCAGGAGGTAATGTTTTTGTTGACAAACCACGCGTCTGAAGCTGATTTCTATTATCTATTAGGTTGGGGAAAAACTTTCTTCGCATTTTTTAAGAAAACTCAAAACATTTTTTAATATAGTTTATTTACATTTAACTGAAGTATGTAGGTACCATTTTGTTCAATAACTTTTTGCCATCTTGTAGGTAGGGACATGATCCCATTGCTATAGAAATTTTGGGGCTTCTGATCAAAATACCGCGTCAAGTAATTTTGGCAGTCCTCTCGTGATGTTATCTGACACTGCCTAAAGTATTCTGAAGAGACCGAAACAGGTAGAAATCTGAAGATGCAAGGTCAGGACTATACGGCGGATGCATTAACGCCTCCCAGCCAAACTCTTAATTTTTGCTGAGTGGCTAAAGATGTGTGAGGTCTAGCGTAGCGTTATCATGATGAAAAACCACACCCCTTCTGTTTATTAATTCCGGCCGCTTTCTCTCAACTTCTTGCTTTAATCTCATCAGTTGTTCGCAGTAGAGTGCAGAATCGATGGTCCTGCCTGGTGGTAACAGCTCATAATGAATAATGCCCTTCCAATCCCACACACACATCATCACCTTGCTGCGAGTTAACCCCGGTTTCACCAGTCTGTGAAGCCTGACCGGCCTTTGACCACGACCTTTTTCGCACGTTCTTGTCGTACGTGATCCACTTTTCATCACCAGTTATCAGCTTCTTCAAAAATGGTACGGTTTCATTACGTCGTAATAAAGAATCACAAATGAGTACACGGTTCATTAGGTTTCTTTCAGTGAGCTCGTGGAGTACCCAAATATCGAGCTTTTTTGTGTACTCAGTTTTTTCAAATGCGCCAAAACTGTTTTGTGGTCAATTCCCAGTTTTTCAGCTACGTCGTAACTACTGATTAGGGTTTCGAATTTCCCGGGTTTTTTTCGTTCCCGGGAACCGGGAATAATATTTTCAATTTCCCGGGAATCCCGGGAAACCGGGAAATTTTTAAAGTCCTTAATTTAGTTTTTTTTAACTACAAAAAGTCAAGAAAACACATAATGGATTAAATAAGCTATTTATTTGACTCAGAAATAATTATTTCTTCTTAATAACATTTTTGATCGATCATAAACAGAGGTAGTATAATAGAAACTTAATTATTTGTTTCAGGCATGCAAAATCAAACTTATAATATAAAACTTCTTAGCACACACAATGATATAAACGTAATATAAACGGAGTAATTAAGTATTGAGAAACGCTTATGATAACCAACAAACTTTGCCATCGATGTGTGGCGGCTTTACAAGAGTAGATAAAGTATTATACGTAACTGCACATCATTAAGGTATGTAAACACGAGAGTAGTTTATCAAAAGTAGCGTAACCGATTTTAATTTAATCATAAAATGATTCGAGTGTTTAAATACCTTAACTCTATGCATCAGTTACGTATAATATTTTATTTACTCTTACAGCGGCCACACATCGTCGGCAAAATTTAACTTATGCCCTTATTATGTAACAGTCACGTAAACCATTATTTCAGTTTAAGTCTTAAATTATTTCATAAAGTAATACTTAAGAAAAACTAAAGAGCTGAGTGATTTATCGCTTAATCGGCTTCTAATTTTAGTAGCAAAATTTCCCGATACTGAAAATGTACGTTCGCTTTCGGTGGATGTAGACATGATCGTGCGCAGAGCGTTGTATAGCAGTTCCAAATTAGGTGTCCGTTTACCAGAAGAGATGTATAGATCGAAGTCTTTCTTCAGTCTAGGAAATAGAGTTCGTGATGGAGGAGTGCCTTTGAAAACATTTTGAATAGCGTCTTGAAGTTCTTCAGCAAAACTAATGCCTCTTTTTTGCGTCTCAGCAACAGCATGAAGCGATTCTTCCGGGCTCGATTCATATTCTGACTTTTCTGGAAATAATCGGCGAAATAGCTTCTCAGCATAGCGTATTATTATTTCTTTAGTTTCAACACTTTGTGATAAGTATTCATTGCGTCTAATTGTTGGGTTTTGAAGAAAAAGCGTTAAGGTATATAGAGTAGAATCCCTCCTCTCACTTATTCTTTGCGTTAAAAAATCTGAAAACTCTAAAGCAATAGGTGACTCCAACTTTTTCAGTCTTACTAGAAGTGTCGTAATGATAGCTTCACAGATCAAGATATCTGCTTTTCGGGAGCTCAGTGATTCAACTGCTAATTTGATGGGATTTAAAATTTTAAGTAAATCCTCTAAAACAGCCAAGTTCTCTTCGTGCCATAAATTTGCGGTATCTAAATCAATCAAAGCTTTTTTGATACAGTTTTTAACTTCTACGAACCGGCTTATCATTGTTTCAATGCTGTTCCATCTCGTTTTAACGTCGCGACACAATGATTTTTCCCTGTTATGTTCTGATCTTACATATTCTTGAAGTTTCGCATTTTTTAATGGACTTCTGCGAAACAAATTGACTATGGTTCGTGTATCTTTCAGTACTTTCTTCAGATCTGGTCGGATATCATGGTTTCCTATTTCCACCGCTGATTGTACTAATTCTTGATCACAATCGTCGTATGAGTCGAAGTCGGAGACGTCGGAGTCTGATTCTTCGGAATCCGTTTTACTTTCTTTGGTGGTCTTTTCTCTATAAAGAACATCTGTCACCGCCAAATGAATAGCATGATTCATGCATAATACCATTTCTGCTGGACTTTCGCGGCCAAACTTTTTCATCACATTTGGACCATCACTTGTCACGGCTACAATGTCTCTTTCGAAGTTTATTCCAAATTCCGTCAGGACTGTATCAACAATTCTTCTCATCTCTTGTGCTCCACATTTCCCCGGTATGTATATCAAACCCAAATTATACACTTTTCCATCTCCGCTGTGTAAGTTTATGTTGAAATAGCGTCTATTTCTGATACTGGTCCATTCATCGAGCGTGATACTGAGCCGTCCATGATTTTTCACGTGTTCATTTAAGATTTTCTTGATATCTTGCTTTTTTTCTTCAGCAAATTCTACAATTATCTTCATAACCTGCGACTCGCATTTTGGAATATTTAGGCCAGCTTGTGAAACAAGGCTTCGAATCACTTCACTGTGCGTGATCATCCGAATCGAAAGTCCATAACTAGATGCCAACTTCGAGACGATTTCAGCAATACTATAGGGCTTCTTGATATGTTCAACTATAGAAGTCTGTGTTATGTGGCTCTTCCTTTTTTTTGGTGGTTGTGGTGAACTTGTGGAGGTACTTGGTGCCGGTGAAGATGCCAACGCCCGTGTTGTTTCAGAGGACGCTTCATTGGGTTGATCTTTTAAATTTATGCTATGCACCATTAACAAATGCCTTGCAAGTCCACTGGTCGATGAGCCTTTACAACTCAATATTTTTGGACAGCGATTACATTGTGCTTTATCTAACCCTTTTTTCTTGAAATGATTCCATACTTCGGATAAAGGTCGGCCTTCCATGTTGACCTATAACAAGTTGAAAATATTAAATGTACTTATTGTATATGTAGTAAATTTGAATTGACAAAACAATCAATTCGACAGGGTTTACTTACCAGAGTTTCAACACACACACAAACTTTCACTAACAAAGAGATATTACCGGCAAACGAATGATAAATGTCACTTAATTTAATAGGCACGGACACCACACTGCGCTGCGCGTCACTGACTGGTCGGTCGATCTGATAAAACAACAGAACCAGTTTGTTTAGTTACACTTAAATACGCAAGGTGAAGGGGGAGGGGAAGGGCGCAGACAAAGAAACTTAAATATTATAGGTACGCATAATTAAGCAAAAAGATCGTTATCGAAATTGCACAGCACCTGCGTAAAAACAAAGAAGAGCGAATATAATAGAGAGAATGAAACAAAGAAATGCAAATAGGTGTTATCTAGTTTTTTCTGACAGTTCTATAAAGACAAAACAAAGGAAAAACATTTTTTCCCTTCGAAAAATTACCACGAAACTACTCATCTGCAAAGTGATGGCTGGCTGACAAGCTGTAGAAAAATTTGAAAGGTTTTTTTAAGAACAACATTGAGTTTAATATGACTATAAAATACAAAGTTTTAGACCTATCACATACTTTTGAAAATTCCCGGGAATTCCCGGGAAATCAGAATTTTTTCCCGGTTCCGGGAATTAAATTTTTCCCGGGATTTCCCGATTCCCGGGACCCGGGAACGAAACCCTACTACTGATATGCCGATCTTGCTCCACTTTTTCAAAAATTGCATCAATTTTATCCGTAATAGGGCGACCAGAGCGACGTGCATCTTTGACATCAAAATTTCCGGATTGAAAACGCTTAAACCAAATTTGTGCTACCCTCACAGACACTGCACTAGGTCCATAAACATCGCAAATTGTTTTCGCTACTTGCGTTGCATTTTTACCTTTTTTGTAGTAAAATTTTAAAATGTATCGAATTTCTTCATTAGATTCACTCATCTTTACAGTACGAAAAACAAATAAAAATCACACATTTTCCTAATTTGAATTTAGAATTATGTATCTTCTTTAAAATTAAAACTTTGAATGATACCAAAACCAGCCAGATACAAATAGTATAGCCAAAGAGATTTTATTACAAGTTCATACATACTATATGCGAAAAGACATTTTCCCCAACCTATTATAATGTGAGGCATGACAGTGAAGTAACCAATGGAGTAATTGTATGATGTACCTGGGACATGAGTCATCTGCACAGCCGGCGAGTGCTGGCACATCTTGAGATTGTCGTAAACGTGCTTCGAGATCGCCTCCAGATACTGCTTGCTGTTCGCGTTGTTTGTGCTTTAATACAAAACATACCTATTAGATAGATATATAGATAATTCCTGTACTGCACACCATTAAATATAAACATATAAAAGAAAATACACTTTTAAATCATAGGTACCATGGGCGGCCTTATCGCTAAAATCGATCTATTCCAGGCAACCTTTGGATGGAATCAGATATTATTAGAACCTATATTACAATTTATAAAAAATCAGATAATATAAAATGAATTGCATAATTATACTATATAATAAAATCATAAATATATGTTGTCATACCTACATACATAAATTATAAAAATGTATAAATTATTGAGTGCCTAAATAATCGCCTAGTGAGCGATGGATGACAGATAGTGTTGTCTGGCCATGTTTTTAAAGATAGGGAGAGATTTAGCGTGACGAATTGAGTGAGGTAGGGCATTCCAGAGCCTGGTAGCCTGCAGAGTAAAAGAGGCACTATAAAATACCGAGGTATGATGGGGAGTTTTTAATTGAAGGGTTTCAGAGGAACGTAAGGATCGAGAGTTGGAAAGGTGAAGAAAGTCAAAGCGTTCTTTAAGGTAGGACGGAGTAGAAGGAATGTTCTACTCCGTCCGTGAGTTCTATTAGTGAGGTGATACTCGTTTCGGAGCGGATCACGCTCACCCTGATGAAGGTAACTCTTTTTAATGGTCCTTTTACACAATTTAACACTAGGAATAATAAAGGTAAGTACTTATTATAAACAGCTGAAAGTGATTTTTTACGGTCAACCTTTAGATGGACAGTAATTGACAATCCACCTTAGAATCCAATACAGTAAAGCCTTTCTTTTCAAATTAGTCCCAAATTTAAAACTAGATGGCGCTGCTAATTATTTTTTTGCCGTGATTCTAGAGATAACTACCACCACGAAACGGAGAGCCCTCTGTTCGTGTGTTGTTCGTTTCAAAAAAAGTACCGCGGGAACTAACGGTTATCAAATGATAATAAGCTTGAAAATGTATGTCTTCGATAAGTATGTAAATCATAGACACTTAGGCCGGTCACATACAGTCTGAATTCCGTGCTACTCGCCGTGTACTACCCTACGTAATATACTTTCCACATTACACAAAGGTCAACTAGAAGAGAATGCTTGCTAGCATTAAGTTCGCCTATGTACAGATATGTTTATTTTTGTGCAACAAAGAATTTTCAATCAAATCAATAAATCAATTTCAAAGGCAGCAGATGCTTACAAAATCGTAAATATATAACGGAAAATTATGTACATACGTGATTTTGTATGGATTTGCTTGCCTTCAAAATTTTGATGCGATATTCCGAAACGGAATCCCTACTGTATGTTGGCCCCCAGGCCAATAACCGTCTTTCGTGGAGTATTGACAAAGAAATGTATTGACGATGTAAGACATATCGGTTTCAGTTTGGGACCAAACACAGGTTTGAAGACCGTTTGAGATGACATCTGGGCCAATTTCTAGCAGTAAACATTATCCTATCATATTGCTTACCCGAGCATAGCCCTTTCCATAGCTCACTGAGCGACTTTCAGTTTGTGGACCAGTCCCACTCTAAGTTGCCACGTTTCGGCTGCACAGGTCATCACAGGTAGGAACGCACAGGTTAAATACTTTTGTTTTTAGGCATTGTGAGATGGGTGACGAGAAGACCTGACGAAGTTTCCCAAACGCTGCCCAGCCCAGCTAAATTCGCCAGTTTACTTCTTCGGAATTTCTCTCAAGGATAGAATCCGAAACGAGGTTATCCGACAGAGAACCAAGGTGATCGACATAGCTCAATGGGGCAGCAAGCTGAAGTGGCAGTGGGGCGGTCATATCTGCCGCAGAACCGATAACCGTTGGGGTAAACGTATTCTGGAGTGGAGACCACGTCTAGCCAAGCGAAGTGTAGGACGCCCTCCGGCTAGATGGAGTGACGATTTGCGCGCTGTGGCTGGCAAGGATTGGATGAGAAGAGCTGAGGATCGAGCTCAATGGGAGAGATCTACGTCCAGCAGTGGACTGTTATAGGTTGACGATGATGATGATGATTGCTTACCCGTTAATTTCAGGATGCAATTGGAAGTCCGGTGCAAAAAACTCCAAATACTCCGTGTAGGGAAGCTCATTTGAAATGTTGTCGTCGACTAGAAGAGACGTCTCGTAAGTCCAGCATCGCGCCACGTTGCGAAGGGTGTACCTGAAAACATTACATTATGTTAGCGGTGAATCTATTTATTAATACGTGACTAGAAAACTTTCTATCCATTTTTAAGGTGGGTTCCCAACGAATTACACCCGAACGAGTCACAGTGTAACTCGTTGGGAAAAATAAGTGGCATTCAGGGAGTGCCGACAGAGGTGAAAACTTGAATAAAAGCAGACTACACTACAGATACTTATATACAGAGGTGTCAGGGACAGGTGTCGGTAACAGTGTCGCGAGTTTTTTTTTATACTACTTATATGGCAAACGAGCATGCAGTCCACCAGATGTTAAGTGGCTACTGCAGCCCATGGATATCCACATAGAATTCAAAACAAGCTATTATGTCGTCTTGATCTCTATGTGGATACGTTGCCATACTTGACGTTGTGGACTTAGCTGTTATGCCTATGTGTCAGTAATTACAGGAACATACCATTACCATCTAACCGGAACACAGCAGCACAAGTACTGCTATTTGGCGGCAGATAAAGGTAAGGCGGTGTTTAATGGTTTTTTCTCATCTCAAAAAATGCTCAACGCGCCTAAAGAAGTTTTCACTTCAAAAAACCCAACGAGTTACACTGTGACTCGTTTGGGTGGGACTTTCGTTGGGAACCCACCATTTTTAAGCTTATTGCGCTCGCGGATGAGTGTGAGATTTAGCATAGGTATTTAAAGTTTAAGGGAGGGGCGAATGCTAAAATTAAGCTAAAAAAATATATTAATTTAGGTTGAATATCGTCTTAAATAAGATACTTATATTAATCTAAAGTAGAATGCGCTTTTACGAAAAAAATAACTATTAAAAATAAATATCTTGACAATCTACTATTTAAAGCGAAAATGCTGGACATTTCACACAGTGCCATCTAGCCCCAAACTAAACAAAGCGTGTAACTGATAGAATACTTACATGCTTTTATTTTAAATACATACTTTTAATATAATAAAACAACCAGACCCGAAAGAAATATTAGTACATCATGCAAACATTTGTTCCGCAGCGGGAACCGAACCCGCAACCTCTTGCGTCTCAGCTAGCTATTAATCCACTGCGCCACGGAGGTCGTCGGAGATCGTTACTTTACTCTTGTCGATTGGTTTACGAACGAGAGTACCACCCAAACGAGTCACAGTGTAAAACGTTGGGATTTTTGAAGTGAAAACTTTTTTAGGCGCTATGAGCATTTTAGCATATAGTTTACAATAAGCAAATACCTAGTTTACTAAAAAGGAATTTGAATGAAACTATAAGCCAATAGTGGTTTGTGCAATTCCAGCACTATTTCGAAGAGCGGAAGAATTCATAAAAGATTATGAATTCTTCCGCCAGCTTTCGCCAGCGGCTTCGCACGCGTGGTTAGTCAACAAAAAGTAGCCTGTGTTAATCCAGGTTATAAATCTACGTGCATACCTCATCGAAATCGGTTCAGCCGTTACGACGTGAAAGATTAACATCCACAGATTCGCGTTTATAATATTAGTAGGATATATTTTTTTTGTTTTTATCGGAGACTCGCGAGATCTCAGTTCGGGGCGAACCACTAGTATAATAAGTATGTGTTAAAATAACTTACCCTCCGCCGCCAACAACTAATGTAGGCACATTCAAGTTCTTGACGAACTTGACGCATTCCCCGTGTCCTCGCGTAGACAGCGAGAAGCAGCCGAGTCGGTCGCCGGCCAGCGAGTCAGCCCCGCATTGAAGCACTATTGCAGTCGGCCGGTAGAACTCCATCACGTTCTGTATTACGGGTTTAAACACCTGGAAAACATCATAAACATATTTAGTCGATAATTGCGTTTAGGGATCGTTATGCAAGCCGGGCTTAAAGAGATATCATCTCTATTATGCACGAGAAACTCATTTTCACAAATAAACGCATTCCTAGCAAATACTTTGGAGTCTTGGTCAAAGTGATTCACGAAATCGAATTGACCCCCCCCCCCCCCCCCACCCCCCCCCCACATGAGATTGGGTGAGATTCGGCTCGACCCCCTCTCCCCCCTGAACACCACGTAATTAGGTAATGGACGCCCCCTAAGACAATATACTAAGTTGCAAGTTAACAATATGATTCTCACCTGGACATAGCTCTGATCGTCAATACCTTCTTTCAAAGGCACATTAACTGAATAGTACCTCCCACTCTCAGCTCCAATTTCATACATATCACCTGTACCTGTAATTTTGTAAAGATATTATTATCTGAAGCTGAGCCGCTCGCGGCTTCGCTCGTGTGGTTTGTCTATAAAATCATTCATCGGGTAAAAGAGCCTATGTCCCAATTCCGGTCATAATCTAAATAACAAATTTTATAGAAATCGGTCCAACTCATGAAACGTAACAAACCGACAGAGGGACAGAGCTACTTTTGAATTTATAAGATTGGTATGGATACAAGACCTCACCATCATCAAAAACATTTTTGTTTAGTTTTCGGTGTATTATTAACTAAGGGGCAAATCCAGACATCTTGTACAGTCGGCGGTAAAAGCCAAACATCGTATAAAGCGGGGGCTCCCAAACTTATTTTGTCTACTGCCCACTTTGAGAATAACTTATTATTTAGCGCCCCCGTTTTTTCACCTACTAAAAACCACATAACTTCAAATTAAATTAATTATTGTGAGCTATATTAGCGGAGATTAAACATTCATTCTAAACGAGACTTTTACTATAATCTGTAAGAGTTAACTTGAGACCTGAGCGCAGTAGGTAGTACACAACGGCGCTCAGGTCTCAAGTTAACTCTTACGGGCTACACCTGCCAATGAGAATGATTATTGAAACGCAACATCATGATTATTGAACGAAATTACAAATCGCCCCCCAAGCCTCTACAGTCTACACAACGCCCCCATTTTTTTCTGGGTCTCTTACCGCCCCCCTTTAGGCCTGCAGCGCCCACAAGGGGGCGTTATCGCCCCCTTTGGGAATGGCTGGTATAGAGGGTCGGCAACGCGCCTGTGATACTTTTTTTAGTGTTACAAACATCCATAGGGTACGGTAACCACTTACCATCAGGTCGCAACAAGCATATGGCCCTTATGCTTGTTTGCCACTTTAGAGGTATAAAAAAAACTTGTGTCGCGACGATTTAGGTTATATTAAGAGGTAAAGATTGTAAGGTGTAATTTCAGAAACCACTAAACTGCATTTGAAAATTATTTTACTGATAGAAAAACAGACTTATTTTATTCTAATAAAAGTAGTTTTTAATACAAAATCTGAGTGTTTAAAACCAGGTTGAAGAAATAAACACTAGCTAGAAATAGACATTAGTTAACTAGTAGGCAACAAATGAAAGGCAAGATCTGGCTAACAAAATTACATGATATGTCTAGCGACACAAGTTCTGGGATATTTGTCGTTTAGTGGACTATATTGGCTGAAATAGTCATAGTTTGCAGTCAAAATATTCTTCAGTTTAAAAAGATAAATGAAATACCTGGGAAGAAATAGTTGCCATACTTATGGAAGCTAACTGTCATGACCCTGTCAGTGAGGTAGAATGCCTCTTGAACACCATCCCCATGGTGGACATCTATGTCTATGTACAGAACCCGAGGGTGGTACTTCAAGAGTTCTAGGATTGCTATCACTATGTCATTTACGTAGCAGAAACCTGGAAGTAAAGTTCATTAGTCAGCTAATTTGAATAACTCAGTTACCTGGGTAAAAAAAGTTTGTTTGTTGATATTTTTTTTCCTATAATTTAAATGTTATTTTGTCCCAATAGTGCTCAGTAAAGATATTTGACCTTAAAAATGCGCGCTATACAAAGTGCTCATACCAACTTTTTTAATAAGTAATTTTGGGAAAATTATGGCTACATAAAATTATGAAAACTGATTTAAAAAGTGTTACTCTCATAAATACTAATTTTATCAAAAATCTTATATAGGTGCTATAGCCTGGTGAGTTATTCTAATTTAAGATACTATTATGCTAATTATGTTTCTGTCTCTGATTGCTTTTAACATTTATGATTTTTAGAACTTTTAAGAATGTTATGTTTCCCATTCTATGTTATAGGTAGTGATCGGATATTCAGATGCTTAATTACCTAAAGTTGATTTTTAGCTAACAAATTATGGATTAAATTCTTAGAATATTTTTATTAAGAATAAAATCCCGGGATCCCGGGATTGGATGTATATTAATTTAACGTTAAATATTAAGAAGGTAAAATTTGCCATCTCACTCGCACACTTACAAATGCTTATACAGTATATTCCCTAAGGTCTAATAGGCCCAATCTGACACTTACAAGGTTGTTTTTAAATTTCTGACAGTAAAAGTAAGGAAAAGCAAACACATTGCATTGTAACAAGGCATTATGTATACCTATGTGCAAAGTGTGCGATTTTCATAGAATGTGAATTTCTTTAATTTAGACTATATGAGGGATGAATGACATACCATAAAAACCTATGCAGCTTTAAGGGATGTCTAGGTTAAGTAGATAAATAAATAAAAAAAACTAGAACATGATAAATTTGTTGACTCCAGAATCACAGAATTGCTTCGATAAAAAAGTGCTATCCATACTAGCCAACTTTTAACTTTTAGATAAATATGCATCCGTTTATCGGATCTCTAGTTATAAGTAATCAAATCCAGTAAACATTAGACCTTAGTACTAAGATCAACTTCAGAATGAGACTTGGCTAGACATCTGGTAAACATTTATCAACATGACATTAGCAAAACTGTGGCTTTCTCAGCCATTCAACAAAGTATTTAATTGAATTGAACTAAAGTTTAGTTTTGTGTTGGTAATAACAATATATAAGCCTTGCTGGTCAAAACCAAGTTTTGCATAACTCACCAGAAGGCTCAAACTTCTTTGCATGATGCAGTCCACCAGACCAGTTGATGGCTATATCACAAGCATTATTGTTTAGTTTCATAGCGCCTTCTAAGGAAGCCCCGGTGTACATCGAACAAAAGTCAAACAGCCCCTCAAATACAGGACAGTCATCTCCAACATTGTAGTGCAGCAAGTCTTTTGAATAGTCTGAAATATAAGGTCAGCCATAAAAAAAACCTGAACAGCATAGCTCCATCCTTCACCCAGCTAATGGTGCTACTCAAGTACTAATGTCACTAGCTACTGTGTAAATAATATGTACTTATTGGTAGATATAAAGGCTTCTGGAGTCTTCCGTAGTAGACAACACTCGCTCGGTTTTACCTGTCTATTTGAGGAAGTTAACTCACTTTGAATATTTTGAGGGGTAACATTCTGCAGGAACTCTATGTAGTCTTCACTATGAAACCTGCACATATCATGCGCATTGGCTCTGTAAGGCTTATAAATCTGCATCTTCTTGTGCAAGCCATAGTTTTGCACCAAGCTGTGAGTCACCGCTAGTCTATGCGGTTTCATCGGATGCCCCGGTCCATAGTGGAAGTTCCCAACATCCACATTATAGAAATACGCTACCCTGTGTTGAGTCATAGCGACACAAACACGTATTCCTTCAAAATTAAAATAATTCCCAGGACAACAGCAATAACAATTAAACGTTTAGTTAGTTGAATGTCGTTCACCATAATTTTAGGCAAACATTTTGCCTGTAATACGCTTCTTTGGTTTCGCTGGAAATGTGTTTAGATCATACAAAATTAAAATTCTGGAAATAATACCACAAACACATTGAAATGAATTAAAATATGAATGAACATTGAAAACACAAACAAGATCACACACGCATCACACGCACGATCATCAACAATTGATGATTTGAGATGATGACATGACTGGCAAATTGACAATGACATTGACAGACATGCATTGAACACTGAACATTAAACCAAGCATTTTGTACGTCAAATTTGATACTATAACAACGAGAATCGAGTAACTGCTAACGACGAGTACCATCAAGGCTTCCAATTAGGTTACAAAATCGTTGTTCAAAATACTTTCAAGTATTATCTGCACAGACTTGATATATCCAACATAGCCCTCTTTCTTGTGAAAAGTATGATAGCACGAGGCTCGTGTCAGGGGCCGCACGCAGGGCTCATATGTAAATAAATCTGTGTCACATAGAATACCAGGATAACAGGACAATTTTATTGTGTTTGCAGAAAACATATTTGCAAGCCATACCTATTATTAAAATACTCTTAGTCCATGCGTCATGGATTAGGGACCAAAATCGCATTTACAATACAATGAGGCTTTTCATTTTTGATTTAATTAATGGTTCGCCCTCAAACTGAGATCGCGCGAGTCCATTATTATTTCAATATTAAATAATAATAATAAAATAACAATAATATAGCCTTTTATTCAGATCAACTTAACATAATAACAATATTCTGATACGAATATAATATTAATCTAGTATTTGCAGCTTGCTTATTTTCTGTAGATATGTTTGCCAATCGGCAAAGGCCTCCTCCAACCTTTTCCATTCTGATCTTTCCCGAGCCACTCTGTTCCACATCACACCTGCCACTTTTCTAAAATCATCATCCTACCTTTTCTGTGTTCTACCTCTCTTCCTTTTACCTTCTCTGGGATACCATCTTGCCACTTTCTTACTCCATTTGTCATGACCTCTTATCATGTGCCCTGCCCATCTCCATTTCAGTCTTTGTGTTACATCTATGATTTTTGTTTTGTTTCTGATGACCTAATAGACCTAATAGAACTAATTTATGCGTTAAAATACATCAAAATTAAATGGGACATCGTTGGCCTGAGTGAAGTGAGAAGAATGGGTGAAAATATCATATCTCATCCAGACTACATACCATATAGGTGAGACCCCAGGCCTTCATGGGGTCGGATTTATTGTTAAAAAACATATTATAAAATATGTAGAAGGATTTATAGGTATCTCGGAGTGTATTGCGATCATGAATTTGAAACTACCTGGATATAAAGATACTTGGTCTATTGTACAAATATATTCGCCTACGGAACAATCAAATCTAGAAACAATAAATATATTCTACCTTGATTTATACAAAGCAATCCAAGAGCATGGTCATAAAAACCTTATAGTAATGGGAGATTGTAATGGACAAATTAGGGATAGGCGCCCAGGTGAAAATAAGGTACTATAAAAAAAAATATATAGGTTATAGGTACGTCACATATCTAGTCGACGTACTCGCAAGTAAAATAAACCTAATCGTGTAAATTAATAAATACGCTCTTCTTTCCCTTCCCTAGCGTAAACTTTGTTTTTTTAAGGTTACAGACGGGCGGCTCAGTGTAGTTGCTTTTTGTTATCTTTTAATTTCCTCAAAAAAAAGGTAAGTTAGTCTTTATTTATTGTTATTGATAATCTGTTTTGATGTTCTTTTGCTATACAAAACCAGTTTTTTCTATCATCCGCTCACACTAGTTGTTGCGATATTAGCTTAAATAAAACGAACGTTTGTTAGTGTCTGCATACTTTAGAGCTGCTTTTATCAATACTTACGTAAGTCTTAAGCCTGTAATACTATTTAATTACGGAGCAAACTACTATGAAACTGAGCTAGTGATTAATAGTACTAATTAGTTTGTACTTTCAAAGTTCAAGTAGGTACTTACCTACAGAATATATTCTGCGAGTAATAAATAATTTAGCGAGTATTAGATACTTACTGTTTATTAGAGGGGTGTAAAATACAAATCTTTCCTCTTTATAATATTAGTATGATAACGGGGCAAGCAAAACAATAAGTAATTAAGATATTATTAATTTAACGTAGGTAAGTACTTTTCTAAGCCATGGAGTGTACCATGCTCGGCATCAGAATGTTAGATTGAGTTCCAAACGTCGAGATCTGTAGACGAACGAAGGTTCATGGTGTTGGGAATCTAGTTATGGAACACAAATGGTCATGGGTGGGACACCTGGCTAGACGTGGTGATGACGATGGAGCAAAGCAGTGAGCATGCTTTTATACTTTGGAGCAACAGTGTCAACGCGGAGGAAATGTTCATATCCCAGAAAAAATGTGTCCGCGTCTAGGCCAATATAAAGGTAATAGA
Organism: Philereme vetulata; assembly: GCA_918857605.2. Classification (NCBI taxonomy): domain Eukaryota; kingdom Metazoa; phylum Arthropoda; class Insecta; order Lepidoptera; family Geometridae; genus Philereme; species Philereme vetulata. The sequence continues at coordinate 4,772,230 of OU975420.1, forward strand.
AAGCTGTAAGCCATACTTTTTTAACTTAAAATACTGACTTTAACCTCAATATACGTACTAGAAATGTGTAAATTCGTCACAAAGTACCCGAAATAAAAAAAACGACTGTCCTACCACGTCGCTTCCAATGTAGGTACAAGTACAACCTTGAACTACCTATATCAACATTAAAAATGCACAGCTCGGGTCCGAATGTAATGGCAGGCACTAATGGAAAAGAGTTACTGCACACTACTTTTTTAACGACAAGACATGTAAATAATTTTCTACAATAATTACTTCATTAACCAATAAAATTCAAAACGTAAAATCGCTCAACTTACGATTCCACTAGAGCTGCCTAGTTAGCTTTGATATTGCTACACCCTTACTTGCAGGGTACATATGCTGGACTCTTGACTAGTCAATAAGATCTGACATGTAACACTTTAATCTACTTTGTTTGAACACAATAAAATACTGAATACTGAATGTCGAGGAGCGGGTATAGAGGGGTAGGACGTCCGGCAGTGAGCTGGGTGGACGACATCGTAAAGGTTGTGGGCCGTCAGTGGGTGAGACTAGCGCAGGATTGTGGTGATGGCACAAAATTGGAGAGGCCTATACCCAACAATGGGTGAAGTCACCATTGTTGGGTATAGGCCTCCTAAGTGGATGATGATGATGAAGTACTTTTTTTCAATTTACATTTGGTTGATAAGGTGGTATAGCACAATCATTAATATGTAATTGCGGGTAGGAACAAAACCCCTCCTGCTCAGTCGGGCAAAAAGTAGCCTGTTTCAATCCTGGTCAAAATCTATCATTATACCTATCATCATCATCATCATCCACAGCCTGACTTCACCCATTGTTGGGTATAGGCCTCCCCAAGTTTGTAGCATCCATCACAATTCTGCACTAGTCTCACGCACTGACGGCCCGCGACCTTTATGATGTCGTTCACCCATCTCGCTGCCGGTCGTCCTACCCTTCTATACCAGCTCCTCGGCCACCATTCAGTCACTGTCTTATCATTATACCAAATTCAATGAAATCAGTCCAGCAGCTTAGTTGTGTAAACGTAACATAACATACACAAAAATTATTTGTAATCTTTTGATTATCAAAATAGTGCCACGAAATGCTTAACCAAATAACTTGACCTGCAGTTTCATTCAAATTACAGGTAAAGTTCATGTAAATTGGTTTTTTTAGGGATAGAAATTGCAGTTATTCTGGATTTCACACTTTAGCCTAGGTATATTTGTGCCACTAAAGCTACATACCGAATTTCAACACTGGGGTCACTGGTGTACCCTGTGAATTTGGTCAAACTCAAAAACTATAAGAACTTTACTAAAATTATAAACGGGCTCGAAATGTTTAATGAAAACCTTTCATCTGACGTCCCATTTGACCTAATAGTCTCATTTTGATTTTTTTGTACTCTTAAACCCCAATATCTCAAGAACCACCCAACAATTTTAGCTCTTTTAGTCACACCAAAATTGTACCAAAATCACTACCTACCTATGTATCAAATTTCACAATGATCGGATCAACGCTTCGAAAGTTTTCCTCGGACAAACAAACATACATACATACAACGCCGATTTTCCCAAGTTGGTTTGTAGATCTCGCTTCGCTCTATCAACGAGCAGCATTATTGCTGGTATGTCTACATCACACGTTGCTGAAAGTCTCTTATTGTTAACTTTTGAGTCATTATGTTTTAAAATTATTTTTTTAAATATTTCATTACTTTAATCAAATTCACTGAATATTTTTTGTGTAAGTTTTGTGGTTGTATGCAAATTTGTAAAGCTTTCCTGCTTTATAAACCCTTCCTAATATATAAAGAGCTGACCAATCCGCAGCTTTGCACGCGTAGTTTTTCAATCAAAACATTACCCTCCAGCGCAGTTGGGTAAAAAAGTAGCCTTTGTCACCCGGGGATAGTGTAGCTTCCCAACAGTGAAAATTTTTTTTAAATCGGTCCAGTAGTTTCGGAGCCTATTCAATACAAAAAAAACAAATATTTCCTCTTTCTAATATTAGTATAGATAAATTCAGAAGGTATATTACCTTTATCCAATTGCAGATGGCTGAGTCATTAGAACCGACTCGCTCTATTGCTCGGACCGCAATCACATTAGTAATCTGAACCTTATTTGTATGCAACGAGGGTCTTACCTTGCCGTGACACAATTTACAACTAGCGCGGGAGGTAATGGTTTTAGTACGTAATGCAAATCTACCCTCAACAAATCGTATGTTTATTATTTAAAAACTTAGCACTTATGTACAACTGTTTTTTAAGTTCTGGCAAATCAAATTATTGATATATTCTTATCCAATTTAATTTCCACTGCGCACAGCAAAGTATAGATGTATAGAAAAACAACTTTATATCAAGTATATTTACAGTTTTTGTGGACACAAACCTTTTCTTTTGAACTTTATTTGAATGTAATACCTATACGTAAGTAGGTATTGTAGGTACAGTCCGCGAGGTATAAGCTGAGCTTTGCATTTGTGTGAGTGTACATGGATAGTGTAGGTGTGACAACCGGCCTTAGGCGCGGCGCCATTTTCGCCCGGTAAAAACCGGTTTAAACTGATTTTGGGTAACCGGCCGGAGGCGCGGCGCCATTCTGTCTCGCCGCGCTCCTGCCGCACTTCACCTCTTGTACAGACTGCAGCGTGACGTGTTTAATATTATTTTGTTTTTGTTTGATATAAGTGTTAGTAAAATGGATGCCAACACAAATAAGCGCAAAATACGGAAACCATTAAATAGCCAAGTAAAAGAAATTTTGTGTAATTTAAATAGCTATTTTAAAGACATGAACGATAAAGACATGTCAAGTGTGACTACATCAGCCCAATTGGTATCGACATCGACAGGAATTCCACTGTCAACTGTTAAAAGAGTCTTATTGGAAGGTAAACGTGTTTTGAAAGATGGAACCAAATTCAAATCTCCGAAAAAGACCAGATGCAGGAAAAATATAATAATCATTGATGATTTTGATAAAGCAGTAATCCGTAGAACAATTCATAATTTTCACATTACTGACAAAGAGGTGCCAACAATGAAAAGAATTCATGAAAAATTAAAGGCTGACATTAACTATCCAGGATCAATATGGTCATTGCGAAAAGAAGTATCTCTTTTAGGATTCAAATGGTCAAGGACAGAGAATAACAGAAAAATTTTAATGGAAAAGCATGAGATCCGTCACCTACGTATAACTTATTTACTTAAAATTTCCGAATACCGTATTCAGGGCAGGCCTATCGTTTATACCGATGAAACATATATTGACACCACTCACACTTCATCAAAATCATATTCAGATGGCAGCACTTCTGGTTTGAAGAAACCTATTTCTAAAGGAAATCGATTGATAATCGTTCATGCCGGCGGCGAGGACGGTTTCATACCAAATGCGCTGCTGATGTTTAAAGCTAATCAAAAAAGTGGTGATTATCATAACAATATGAATACAGAAAACTATACAAAATGGTTACAAACGCAATTAATTCCCAATTTGAAGCCCAATAGCGTTATTGTAGTTGACAACGCATCTTACCACAATTCGTTAAAAAATCCCGCTCCCAACTCAAATAGTCGCAAACAAGATATGATTGACTGGCTCAAGTTACGCAATATCGATCACTCAATATCCATGCTTAAACCACAACTTTATCAATTGATACTGCATAATAAACAACGATTTATTGAATATAAAATTGACACCTTATTAAGAGAACATGGTCACAGCGTCCTTCGTCTACCACCCTATCACCCAGATTTCAATCCGATTGAAAATATATGGGCAATGATAAAAGGATACGGCGCGAAAAAAAACGTGTCAATGAATATGGATACAATAATGAGGTTAGCAAATGAAAAAATTGAAAGTATCACTGTACAGGAATGGAAAAATGTTTGTGACCATGCAATAAAAGAAGAAAAAAAGTTTCATGGATACGACGCCGTTATTGACAATATAACGGAAAGATTCATTATAAAACAAACGACACATCAGACGAGAGTGAAAATGATAACGAGAGTGATAAAGAAAGTGACTATGGTGCAATGTCTGGTGTAGAAGATGTGTAGTTATTTTGTCTTTCAAATTGAATTTTTAGTAATAATCACACAATAATATGTACTCATCAGTCAAATACACAGCTGGACTTTATTTTATCAATTTAGTTTTTTTTTATTTTAATACTAGAATACTTCTCCGACTTATGTTATGCCTTAAGTACCTACCTAAAATATAATGATATTAATTTTTAAGAGTTTGTTGTCTGACTGTACTTTTGGTGATCACTCACACTAATGCAAAGCTCAGCTTATACCTCGCGGACTGTATCTAGTTGTAAGAAGATCCGAAAAAAATAATATTTAAAACGAGGTCGAAATGTACTAATGAAGACCTTTTATTAGAAGTCCTATTTAAATAAATAAAATGCATTTATTTACACACACACCTATTAAGCTAACAGAAGTAGGTAGGTACAATAATTACTAAATAAAGCTAGGTAGGTACAACAGTAGGCTTAATTCTAAGTAACATTAGTACATTATTGTAGGTAGCACCAAGGTAGAAGGTGGTGGTAAATAGATCGAGGGCTCAGCTACGCTGGTTTTCAGCCTCGCCTTGGCAGAAACATCTAATTTGATCTAATAGTCTCATTTTGTTTTTTTTACCCCTCTTAAATCCCAATATCTCAACAACCGTCCAACATTTCTAGCTCATTTAGTCACACCAGGATTGTGCCAACACTGCCTACCTATATGAAATTTGATTTCACGATGATCGGATCAACGCTTCGAAAGTTATTCTCGGACAAGCAAACATACATACAACGCCAATTTGCCTAAGTTGATTTGGAGATCTTGCTTCGCTCTATCAACCCACTTCCCATCATTCTCTACAATAAAACGAGTTCCTCGCACTTCAATATTATAACATACCATATTCAAAACAACTTTATTCAAGCCTGTACCTATTAGAACCAGTCATTCTACCTTACGAGTTACGACACGCAGCCTCGGTCACTTCCGATCTTTCGCTCTCGCTGTGAAGTCAACTAACTATAAAATCGTATAGATTCTGTTTTTGTTAACGTTTGTGATTGTCCGAAAATGAATCGGTTATTGAAAATATCACTTGTTTTGTTAATAGCAGACAGCACTATGGTCAATTTTAGGGTGCTAGCGAGAGGGATGGCGTCCATGGCGAAGTCCTTCGAAGTTAATGGAGTGGTGCCTGATGTCGTCTCTAAGGCACCGACTGCTGCGATTCAGGTGAGTGGATAGTATAAAATAATAAGCCTACTATAAAATATCGGATTATTTAGACGATAGAGAAGCTTGGGATTGAAATTGCTCCAACTCGTTCAAAATGTTACAATTTAGATGTAATTTATTACCTGTATTGTTATGTATTCTAAAAGGATCATTAAAAAAAACAACCAGGCAGTAAAATTGACGTTTCAAAGTGATCCATGTGATTTTAACGAATAAAAGATTTTGACTTTAGATACTTTGCCAAGTTCGTCATTATATCAGTTATAAGATTTCCACTGCTGAATATAGGCCTTTGGTAGGCCCCCCTCATGATCTAGCCCCGAGATTAAGGGGCCTGTTCTTAAACCGTGGTTCCTAGTTTGACTACGGAACCCTAAAAATGGTATTAATAATAAATTCGAAGCCTGTCTGTGTGTGGCATCGTTCCTCATGTATGGTTTTGTTTGAAAACTGATGACCGCAATCTATGTTTTTTTTATTATTTAATGTTACAGAATCAACAGTACCTACTTAATATCAATGTAAACAAACTTTTAGCTAATACTTAGTGCCAATAATAGATTCTCATTTTATAAACATTCAGAAATTAGTCACCTACAGAGAATTATGAGAGCAATACTTATATGGTGTAATGAAACCTATCCAGAATTTTTATATTTTGTTAAAATTTACTTGTTATTCTAACCTAGGATCATATAAGTATTAATTATTAGAAAATTTAATTCATATAAAATGTAGACGTTAAAAAAATCAATAGGCCTCGTTTGATTTTACCTGCTATACAAGCTCAGCATTTCGATTCTAAATATTATGCTTTCTCTTTCGACAATAGACAAAACTTTTTTTATCCAAATATTCGACAATCTAAGACAAAATGTCATTCTCTTCGTCTGCAAAACCTTTATTTAAGTTATAGCATCCAGTTTCAGTCTGGATACAAATAAGTACAAATATTTTTATTTTCCAATCAGAATTAATACATATATGTAGTACATAATGAACTCCGCACTATGTGTAACACCTGTATCGCGGATGCCCTGTATAGATTTGCAAAAGTTAAACAGATATTATATGCGAGATCAAACCGAGTAAGTATAAATTTTGACTATTATGAGAACAGAGAAACAAAAAACAAATTTAGCTAAAAGATAAGCAGAATATTATAGGATTACAAAACTTCTAAGACAAAAAATTGGGGACTCGTGTAAGTGATGCATTTGAGTGCGCGTGCGTGTGTGGGTTTGTGTGTGTTTGAGAGGGTATATTTGTGCTTGTGGTGAGTGTGTATGTATTGTGTGGATGTGTGAGGGGGGGCGGGGATGCACAAGTGTATGCGCGTGGCGTAGTTGCTAGTTATGTGATTGCGACCAAAGTGTACTCAAAGGGTACAACCTACAATATTGTTTAATTTAATTAGTATACGTACAGCACGATTTCATTGGCATTGATTAAAAAATGTTGACATAATAAAAGAAATTATGTTGAAAATTATTTTAAAACATTCAAATTGATGTTTCGTTCCGTGTTGCTGTTCTATGGAATGAATGTTATCGAAGTACCTACGCGTTTACAACCTTTTACATTTGGTAGAAATAAATACATGTAATCATCATCCACTGCTAAGTACAAGCCTCTCCTAACTGGTACTATTCCCCACGTTCCTGTAGTCTCATCTAGCCTCCATAATGATGTTTGTTTATCTCCTCAGCTTCCAATCTACGGATATTGTGTATGAATTTTAATTACCTTTATTTGTCCATGATCTTTATTAGAAAAAAAGTCATCGAAACCAGCTTTCAAACGTTCTGTCCATAGTCACTATTCAAATTCTTAATTCCACTTGAGCTTTCCGTAGAACTTTATTTATTATTTGTTATTAGATTTATTTATTTATATATTAATTTATTTTATCTATTATATTTGTGTATTTTGTTTATGTATGTATTATTATATTTATGTAGGGAATTAGGCAGTTATTAGTACTTTTTTTATTTCTATTTATAAAACAAACAAAACAAACTTTTTGTAAGGATTGTTTCAGTAATCCACAAGATCGTTAACTGATTTTCAACGTGTCAACATAGTCTGCCTATCCGTTTAGGTGGTGCACATTACCGTTACTCCCTTCTAACTTGAACCCAACTGCAATATAATACACAATACCCCCTATGCGGGACGTCAGTGTCGCCAATCTTATTCCCCCCACCCGAGGATCAGAATTGGGTACTGCGGTGCCATAGATAAAGGTTTAAAATTGAAAGGTATCTCTTTTAGCCTCGGCGTTTAAAAAGGTGTTCCGATTATACATATTATTAAAGAGTAGGTAAGGTAGGAGGTACTTATCTGTACACACCTTCCTTGGTTAATTAATGACACACGGTGATATTCCACAAGAGTACGGATCTACGAGTAATCACATCACTTCGGCTTACCTGCAATTCATAATAATATCAATTCCCCTTCAACCATTCAAAAGATACTATTGTAATCCACTCACCTCGTAATGCAGACTGTAATTTTGTTTTGTGCCTACAATTTAAATCTCGTTAGCGTCAGAATAAGGTATTTGTGGTTGTATGCGTGGTCATAGTAAGTAGTTAATAAGCTTGATAAGTTTTTATTTTTTATACCTTCGAATTGGAACAGGCTTATGGCTGACTTGATGTTAAGTGGTAACCATCACCTATAACAAAGTAATGCCTCGTAGGTCACGCACCTTAGAAACGTGCCCTACAATGCACTGCCCTGCGTCCATGAACTTGAGGCATAAAGGGTGTAAGCCTCCTTCCCTGCTTTGTGGCTGAAATAGATATGGTGGTTGTACTTTCCCGGGCGAGCACTTTCACCAGGAGCTCTTCTACTCTTAAACAATAGTAAACAAATACGATCTCCCAAAGACATATTTTGGGGTTTCGTCTTCCATTTGAAGAAGAAAAAGGAAATTATATCACTAACCGAAACAATTTGTTCTGCTTCCAGGTGAAATACCCAAGTGGCGTGGAGGTGAAGGAGGGCAATGAGCTGACCCCCACACAGGTGAAGGACATCCCCACAGTCGCATGGAACGCTGATCCCAGCAAGTTCTACACATTGGCTATGACTGGTAATACTTCCAAGTGTTCTAATCCCAACTAGCTCTACACATTGGCTATGACTGGTAACACTTCCTAGTGTTCTAATCCCAACGAGTTCTACACATTGGCTATGACTGGTAACTTCCCAGTGTTCAGATTCCAACACGCTCTACACATTGGCTATGACTGGTAATACTTCCAAGTGTTCTAATCCCAACGAGCTCTACACATTGGCTATGACAGGTAATACAACCCCAGTGTTCAGATCCCAACAAGCTCTACACGTTGGCTATGACTTAATATTTCCAAGTGTTTTAATCCCAACGAGCTCTACACATTGGCTATGACTGGTAATACTTCCCAGTGTTAAGATCCCAACAAGCTCTACACATTGGCTATGACTGGTAATACTTCCAAGTGTTCTAATCCCAACGAGCTCTACACATTGGCTATGACAGGTAATACAACCCCAGTGTTCAGATCCCAACAAGCTCTACACGTTGGCAATGACTGGTAATACTTCCAAGTGTTCTAATCCCAACAAGCTCTACACATTGGCTATGATTGGTAATACTTCCAAGACTTTGGTCCCAACGAACTCTACACATTGGCTATAACTGGTAATACTTCTAGGAAGTATTACCAGTTATAGCCAACTGTTAGTAACTGTAGCTGGGTATTAAGTATTTAAAAATCATCACAAAAATAACGAGCCGGATAGGATTTGAATTGCAACCTTGATACGAGGGAAGAGATTATTTGATATACTTAACTGATTAAAAAAAATACTTATGAGCTTGAGTAGATTTGCAATGAAGCCGAAAAAAGAACATTATCTCAACTACCGTACATTTAACATTAGGGCCATATGTTTTTTCCATCTCCAGGTCGTATAAAAAAAGACTGGTGGCGCATGACCCCCCGCCCCCCCCAACCGCCCAAAAAACCTGCCTGTCTATGGGCCAAACAACCTGTTCACATGCCACCACTTCCTACACGAGGCCATCCGCCGGATTTGTCGCTGGCCGGTTGGTTCGGTTGAATGCCGAACCGCGAACCATAACATTCACACGCAGATTTGACACAACAACAATCTCTCAGATCTACACAGCATCTACACAATGAAACAGCACAGTCTCGGGCCTTGGGAAAGCCCGAGGACACCAAGTTAAATTAAATCGTGCTCTTTGTAACACTGATTGGACGTAACTTCCTCAGTAACAGGTTGGTAATTGGCTCCATAATTGGAACATCCTACCAGAAACACTTGTTACTGCTACTTCAATAAACTTAATTAAAAACAAACTCGATATCGCAATTGATAAATAAGAGATTGCTACAAAAGTGAACGTTAAGATACTTTCAGGACTGTGTGATGTATACAGCAATAATGCTGCTTGTCTTTTGTCTTTAATTAAGAGATATTGGGGTTCAAGACAGGTAAAAAAATAAAAACAAAATGGGACTATCCAGGCAAGTGGCGCGTCTAATAAAAGATCTTTGTGAGTACATTTCGACCCCGTTTTTATTTTTAGTTTAAATCTTGTAGTTTTTAAGTTATTAGCCATAACAAAAACTGAACTTTGACAAAATTCACAGGGTACACCAGTGATTCCACAATGCTGAAATTTGCTATGCGTGTAGCTTTATTGACCCAAATATAGACATAAGTCTGGAATCCTAAACTGCAATTTGTACTTCAAATAAGTGTAATTTAAATGAAACTGTAGGTCAATTGAGTTGGTTATTTATTTCGTGGTACTGTTTTGATAGTCAAAGATTACGAATAATATTTTTTTTTTGTTTTAATCGGAAACTCGCGAGATCTCAGTTCGAGGCGAACCACTAGTTATATTATGGCTAATTACTTAAAAACTACAAGGCTTAAACTAAAAGTAAAAATGGGGTCGAAATGTACTCACAAAGACCCTTTACTCATTCTGTTTTTTTTACCCTTGAACCCACCTCCTGTGCCATCTCTACCTACCTATATACCAAATTTCACAATGATCGGATCAACGCTTCGAAAGTTACCCTCGGACAAACAAGAATACCGATAACCGTTGGGGAAGAAAGGTTCTCGAGTGGAGACCACGGACTGGAAGACGCAGCGTAGGCCGGCCCCCCACAAGGTGGACCAACGATCTAGTAAAAATCGCGGGGAGCCGTTGGGCGCAAACGGCTACCAACCGCTCGTTGTGGCGATCTAAGGGGGAGGCCTATGTTCAGCAGTGGACGTCTCCCGGCTGATGATGATGATGATGAAACAAGAATACATAAAACGCCAATTTGTCCAAGTGAATTTGGAGATCTCGCATCGCTCAATCAATAAATACATTTGTCCGGGGTCTCTTGCGACTAGTCCGCGTGGAATGCTGGGATTCCGGACATAATAGAAATTCTGTTGTTTCACGCGTGGATCCGCGTTCCGGCATCCACAGGTTGGTGGCCTTTAGAGGAAACACAAGGGCCGTTTTTCCATACAAACGTAGTCCCCTGTTTCCTCCCTGGATAATGCCAGTACAGCAATAATTTTTTTCTTAAAAATCTATGGCCACTATTGGCACGTCCCTATGTTTTCCTTTTTTTTTCATAAATTAATTATTAAAAAAGATATGAATATTCAAAAACGTATAAAATTTGTCAGATTTTCCGCTGTGTTCAAACATCCAGAAAACAAATTTGACTAGATTATATAAAAAAAGGAAAACATAGAAACACGGCCAAAGCCTATCTTTAATTTAAACTACGAATCGTTGATTTTGTGTAATTTTAATAGGTATTTTCGGTCCAAGCTGCAGTTGTCTCTAACGCGCATACTGCGCCATACTGCTCCATACTGCGCGACAGCAATAGATTTTACAAATACTTATTTTTCAATTCTCTAGCCTTTGGTGTTTCCACTTAAAAAATGGTTGTTCCAGACCCCGACGCACCGTCCCGCAAAGAGCCGACATTCCGCGAGTGGCACCACTGGCTGGTCGGCAACATCCCCGGCAGCGAGGTGTCCGCCGGCGAGACGCTGTCCGCGTACGTCGGCTCGGGCCCGCCGCCCGACACCGGCCTGCATCGCTACGTGTTCCTCGTCTACCAGCAGCCGGGGAAACTCACCTTCGACGAGCCCAAACTTACCAATACGTGAGACACTTTCTAAAATTATTTTTAGGGCTCAGAACCGCAAAGGGAAAAAGGAACCTTTATTACACTTTCTCAGGAACGCGTGGAGGTATAATTGAAATTAATATCAAATACGTTGGTCTATGGTCCCTTGGAGCTGTAAAAAAGTCGAGCTTCTAAGTTAACGCAATCAAAATATACGGCCATTTATGCCGAATATGTGGTAGCAATTAAATCAAAACCTATAGGGTACTTCCCGTTGACCTAGACTCATGAATCTTAGCAACAAGCAAGGTTTCACAGCACAAGTAAAAATCCGAAAAAGGTTAATTTGTAGATATATCACAAAAGAAATATGGAGCCCTCAGTGCACTAGTCAGACTCGCACTTGTCAGGTTTTCTTTAATTGTTATAGTCTCGCGTTTGACCACGATCTCGCCTGATGGTAAGCGATGCTGTAGTCTAAGATGGGTCACGCTTGCCTAGAAGAAACCTATTCACTCGCGACTCGAATACCCCTAGGTTGTAGCTATCAGGAAACACAGACTCAGGCAGTTCCACTCAGTTACCAATCTATACTTACTAATATCACAGACCAATATAATTTAATAGACTGACAGTCTCAAACAAGATAATGTAACTCGATATTTGATTACTTGCTAGGACGCGAGATGTCGCTAAGAGTAACAAATCGTTAAATATATGCCAACCTTTAGGTTACTACCGCTCATAATGGTACGAAGAAAAATAGAGGGAGCTATTTCCAATTACACGTGCGCGATAATATTATTGCGACGTTGTGACCTTTACGTTGTGCGAGGTTGCCGCTCTTCAGTTTCGTTAAAACTTTAGTCTCTAGCAATTTTTAGAGATTTACGCACATATTCTCAGAATTGCCAGAACATGAAAGTTTCCGTCAAAATAGGGATTTTTTTTAGAAAAGGAAAGGATAGATATATTTTATTCATTACATACGTCTATGATCGTACCATTATCACTTAAATGCGGAAATACCTACATATTTGTAAAATAAGAATACATATTTATAGTGATGTACAGTTAAGTAGTACACTTTTTGAAAGAAAATAAAATTAATTTGTAAGTACCCGACAAATGCATACCTACTACAAGATAATACGTTCTATTAATTTGAACTGGAAACATAACTACTAAAATAATGAACTCAATACGTACACAATATGTGAATACATTATGTACCTACAACAAAATATCGACTTACTAGTCGCGACTTTTGAGAAGTGAGGTTTGGCAACACAGCATGTAACAAAATTAGGTACAAAAAGCGTGACTGCTTGCTTCCCGGCTGTCAATGTCAGTCAGTTCACGGTTCTCTTTCGTTCCCTTTGTTTCGGACTTTGTGTTCATTTTGTGTTAAACGCCATCTATGTAAAAACGATGTGCTACCTTCCCACGCCATCTGTGATTAAACATATGAAAGTGATAAATCATCAATATAAAATAAAATCGTTAAATCTTATTTTATGGACAATATTACTTATTCTAAAAAATATTGAAATATTTTGGTGTGTTTTAGTGGAAGTTTATTTTTATTTGTTGGGTGCAATGGCCGCAATTAAAGTTTCCAGGCTATGAGACAGCGCCATCTACAAATAATACGGGATTTTGAGTTTTTTGCGGGCTACGATTTCTTATATGGACATTGACAGTCTATTGATATTACTAGTCTCTGCTAATATTATAAATTCGAAAGTGACTCGAGATGACTTGTACCAGGCAACAGAGAAAGGTGTGGAAGTTGCTCTCTATTGGGCTAATAAAATTTAGAAATCAAATTGCCAATGACACGAAAGAAGAAGTGACTCTTGTCTATCCATCGGTCTGTGTCGATTTTTTTTATACTACCCGAAGTTGGAACAAGCATATGGCCTACTTGATGTTGAGTTGTAATAATCGCCTACATCAAAGTATTAGAGGTTTAAATAATAGGTTGGGGAAAAAGTCTTTTGCATTATAGTATGTATGAACTTGTAATAAAATCTCATTGTCTATACTATTTGTATGTTGCTTGTTTTGGTATCATTCAAAGTTTAAATTTTAAAGAAGATAATTCCAAATTCAAATTAGGAAAATGTGTGATTTTTATTTGTTTTTCGTACTGTAAAGATGAGTGAATCTGATGAAGAAATTCGATACATTTTAAAATATTACTACAAAAAAGGTAAAAACGCAACGCAAGCCGCGAAAAAAAATTTGCGATGTTTATGGACCTAATGCAGTGTCTGTGAGAGTAGCACAAATTTGGTTTAAGCGTTTTCAATCCGGAAATTTTGATGTCAAAGATGCACGTCGCTCTGGTCGCCCTATTACGGATAAAATTGATGCGATTTTTGAAAAAGTGGAGCAAGATCGGCATATCAGTAGTTACGACGTAGCCGAAGAACTGGGAATTGACCACAAAATAGTTTTGGTGCATTTGAAAAAACTGGGTACACAAAAAAGCTCGATATTTGGGTACCCCACGAGCTCACTGAAAGAAACCTAATGAACCGTGTACTCATTTGTGATTCTTTATTACGACGTAATGAAACCGAACCATTTTTGAAGAAGCTGATAACTGGTGATGAAAAGTGGATCACGTACGACAAGAACGTGCGAAAAAGGTCGTGGTCAAAGGCCGGTCAGGCTTCACAGACTGGCGAAACCCGGGTTAACTCGCAACAAGGTGATGCTGTGTGTGTGGTGGGATTGGAAGGGCAATATTCATTATAAGCTATTACCACCAGGCAGGATCATCGATTCTGAACTCTACTGCGAACAACTGATGAGATTAAAGCAAGAAGTTGAAAGAAAGCGGCCGGAATTAATCAACAGAAGGGGTGTGGTTTTTCATCATGATAACGCTAGACCTGACACTTCTTTAGCCACTCAGAAAAAATTAAGAGAGTGGCTGGGAGGTGTTAATGCATCCGCCGTATAGTCCTGACCTTGCACCTTCAGATTTCCACCTGTTTCGGTCTCTTCAGAATTCTTTAGGCAGTGTCAGGTTAACATCACGAGAGGACTGCCAAAACTACTTGTCGCGGTATTTTGATCAGAAGCCCCAAAATTTCTATAGCAATTGGATCATGTCCCTACCTGCAAGATGGCAAAAAGTTATCGAACAAAATGGTACTTACATACTTTAGTTAAATGTAAATAAACTATATTAAAAAATGTTTTAAATTTTCTTAAAAAATGCGACTATACTTTTTCCCCAACCTAATATGAAATTGCCGTATTATCATAGTGCCCACTTTGAATTAAAATGAAACCTGCATGGTGTGAGATTCCAAAGTGAAACTTTTCACACTATAACTACCTATAATATTCTAATTTAAAAAAAAAGAACAACTTTCTATTGTTTTTTCATTTAGCTTTTAAAGTAAAGATGGATACTTACATCGAAAATTAGAGTAATTTTTGAATACGAGTTCAGACGAGGATACTTCCTCGTCTGTTACTACGCAGCAGAAACAGCTCGCAATATCTCTGTGATTGGAGAGGATACGGCAACGCACTGTGCGTTTTTGGTTTAATCGCTTTCGTAGCGGAAACTTCGGCTTGAAGAATGAACTGAGGAAGACCAGCCACTAAATTAAAAAGATAATGATTCATTTATGTATTTGTGATACATTAGTTGGTAATAAAATTATCTAGGTACAGGCATGATCAGCAAGCAATAATTAATTAATAACAAAATTAATTAACGAATATTAATTATCATTATCAGTTCATTAAAAATATATCAAGTTATTGGTAAACAACGATGAATTGAAAGTGATGGTAGAAGCCGATCCGTATCAAACTACCAAGGAATTGGCCGTGTAGTTTGATGTTAGCATACTCACAATATTGACCCATTTGCATTAAATCAGTAAGATAAAAAAAACTTGAAAAATGGCCGCCCCATGATTTAACTGATCTGCAGAAAGAAGCGCGAGTTGAAGCTTGCCTTGTTGAACCGGTACAGAAATGAAGGTATTTTAGACCGAATTGTGACGAGTGATGAAAGGTGGATTCTTTACGATAATCGTAAGCGAAGAACGCAATGGGCTGACTCCAGATCAAAGCGTTTTGCTTTAATAACTAAGTTTCACAAATTCTGTTTGGGATTCACTTAGATTTTGACGTAAATACTTTTTCTGTAATGTGCATAGTTTATCAGTCCTCTATGTGAGGATTGAGAGCCTGGCTTTTTGGCCTATATCTCGCTTACTAGACTTTCACAAAATCTGATTCCAACTTTCACAATTCTTTAGAATTTCTAAATCCTTAGAATATTTTCAAGGATTTTTAACAAGTGGGCTCTCACACACACAATTCTATAGAGACGACAGGTAGTTACACTATGTTGAACGGAACGCGTAAGCGCCATGAATTTCATCGCTCTACTCTGTACTCAAAAGACAATCTCGCTCTACTCTGATCAAAGGCTAGGGATGGCACTGGCCATGAGATGGCAGAAATGTATAGACAGTGAGGGTAAATACTTTGATATAAACATATAATATACCTGAAAAAAAAAATTGAGTTGTATATTTCAGTCCTCGCAGGTCGCGCATCTTACCTGTTTACCTATCTGTCTGTCTTTTACGTTTTCGACGTTTTTACGTCTGGACCGATTTCAAAAAAAATTGGAATTCAGATATATTATTTTATTTATTTATTTAATACTTTATTGCACAAAAATACAAATTACATGTGCAAAAGGTGGGCTTAATGCTAATAGCATTTTCTACCTGCCAACCTCAGAGATAACAAAAAAAAGGTTGGCGTGCTAACTTATAACAATATTAATGATAATTAAAAAAACAAAAGAAACACAAATAACAATAAACTCTAGTCACAGTTAGAATAAATACTTGATATAACAATAATAATACTTAGATATGACAAATATATTTATAGATATAAAACAAAAAATACTATTACATACAAACATACATACTACGTTTTCATATATTTTAACAGATAGTGGAGGACTGCAAGAAATGACTGTAGACTAGTCGTCTGAAAACCGGTTTACTAGGCGCCTTTTTAATATGAGTAGGGAGAGAGTTCCATAGACCGACAGCTACTACCTCAAAAGAGTTGCCGCGGAAGGACGTTGAGTGTTTCCGGGTAGCAAGAAAAAGAGTATCAATGAATCTGAGGTTTTGGTCATGGGTGTCAGAGAGGAAGGAAAATTTGCATTTTAGATAATGAGGAGTAAAGGGCTCCCTAATGATTGAAAAAAGAAGACATACAATTCTTATCTTTCTCCTGTCACGAATTGAGAGCCATTTCAGTTTGGAGCGATACTCAGACACATAATCATAACTTACGGAGACCGTAGATGAACCTAATGCACGTATTGAGCAGTCGATCCAAGTTGTTAAGGAGGTCCTGATTAAGGTTTGGGTACGATATATACGCATAGTCGATTATAGGTAGTTTTTAAAACGGATAATAGAATGGAGAGATGCATAAAATTTACGGGATACTTCCTTTACCTGAGCCACCTAGTTAAGGTTAGCATCGACCAGGAGGCCAAGATTTTAGACCACCGGTGCAAAAGGAATGATGCAATCATTATATACTAAGGGAGTGGTTGAGGGTAGGTCGATTATTGCAAGTTGGCGAGTGCTCCCGATAATAATTGCTTGACATTTGTTTGGGTTCACTTGGACGCCGTAGTTCTCAGACCAGGTCTTAAGTTGGAGAAGATCAGTGTTAAGAGCATCCAATGAAGCATTCAAGTTTTCAGTCTTCGAGTGGTAATAAAGCTGCAGATCGTCGGCGTAGAAGTGATAGTTGCAGTGGAATTTGGAGGAAAGCAAGTTGATGAATAGGCTGACAAGCAGGGGTGATAGTATTCCCCCTTGAGGGACTCCAGCCTCCAGCTCACACCAATCAGAGAAAGTCTGCCCACTTCGGATGGACTGGCGACGCCCCGTTAAATAGGACGAGAACCACTGAACGGCTAACGGCGAGAAATTCAGGTGTCTCAAGGCAGCAAGAAGCAGATCATGGTCGACAGCATTAAAGGCGTTGCTAAAGTCAATGAGTACCAACACAGTGATTTGAGATCTCTCCATAGCTGATCTAATGTCCTCGGTGACTGAGCAAGGCAGTTGTGGTGCTATGGCCAGCGCTGAAACCAGACTGGAATGGGTTCAATAGGTCACCGTCGTTCAGAAACTCCATCACTTGCTTGTGGACAACTGACTCAATGACTTTAGACAGGAAAGGCAGGATTGATATGGGACGAAACTGATTAGGATTATATTATGACCTCGATTGAGGCATCAGCTACTTTTTATCGACCTACCGCGCGTGTAAAGCCGCGGACAAAAGCTAGTTATAAAAATGTAATCAATTTACACCTTTCTATTTCAGTTCCGGAGCAAACCGTGGAAAGTTCAGCATCTCGGCTTTCGCCAAGAAGTACAATCTCGGCGACCCTGTCGCCGGCAATTTCTACCAGGCGAAGTTTGATGACTACGTGCCTATTCTATACAAGCAACTCGGCGAATAAACTATTAAATACTTCTGTCTGGTATAACAGTGGAGTTACAGTAAGTGCCTGTTTCAGCATCTCTGCGTGACGTTATCCAACGGATAAAAGTATATACATCTTTGGTTTTCACATGAAAATAGAAAGAGAGAATGATTTTTATCCGTCAATTAAAGTTACTCGGTGGTCGTGAAATAGGCACTTAGTCAAAGTGCACGGCAAACCCTGTTTGATTACCTACTTACTGATGAAATGTCATGAGAAGCCAGAAAATTGGTCAATTGAATCCACTGTATACAAAACAATTTTAAACACATAAGTTTGCACATAACATGGTGTAACCAGTGATTGCATTATATTAGAATAAGCTGAATTTTATCGCCTTAATAAAGTGTATAAAAGACATATAAACGTATTATTTAGACTTAGACATTTATTTGCTACCATAACACACACAAATTCACACAATATAATCAAAAGGTATAACATCAAAGAGAAAGTACAAGTAAGAGAAAACAGAAATTACAACAAACATAGAAACAATAGAATGAAATAATATATTTACAATGTAGTCAGGGAAAAATTAAAAAGAGGCAAGTGGGTGTGTATGTGCTACTGCAACAAATGGGTTCCAGCTCAGCATTATGCCTCGCCACCGATCGACAGCTCGGCGCTGTTATTCTGCAGAAACCTTTTTTAGGCAAGTCATTAGAACTCGTAAGAACGAATGTGTTTGCATACAATTATGATAGGCTTAATTAGATAATTATGATAAGTAGATAGAAGCAATAAATATATTATGTAAGGAATAATAATAATGTTAAGAAATGTTAGAGTGTAAATTATAAATAATAATACGAATAAATATACTATATAGAAACTTTACCCTCGCGTCAGCAAGTGAACGGCGCACTATAACAATTTGTACCAGACAACCCAGTTTTTTGTTTTTCTATTAAATGTTTCCTGTAATGTTTTTTAAATGTAAATTTTGATTTTAGTAGCCGAAAAGGTGGTGGTATGTTATTCCAACACTTGGTTGCCTGGTACCGAAAACTGCCCCTAAACGCTACAGTTTTATGCTTAATATAATGTAGCAAGTCACGGGTTGGTCTCGAACTGTACTTAGTCTTTGACCGGTCAAGCTTGGCGTACAAATACTCTGGCATCTCAGATATCATGACACTATGTACCATTACTCCTAGATGTAAATCTCGCCGCGAAGCCATGTTAAGAGTAGAAGAGTTATTTAAATATGGTGTTATATGCGTTCGCGGCGGGATATTGTAGCAGAACCGGCAGCAAGCATTCTGTATTATCTGTACAAAACGAGCAGTTTTCGCAGTTAAGCGCGGACCGTACACAAGATCTCCGTAATTTAATTTTGACAATATTAAAGCTTCGCATACTTTAATTCGGATTTCCTCCTTCAGATATGCATTGATCTTATAAAGCAATTTCAATCTAAAGATACAAGTCTTCAACATATTTTAAATGTGACCCTCAAAGCGAAGAGAACTATCAAAAGTGATACCGAGATTTCGAGCTTCATAAACCTGTTCGACATTTTGTCCGAGAATGCTCA
This sequence comes from Philereme vetulata, assembly GCA_918857605.2. Classification (NCBI taxonomy): domain Eukaryota; kingdom Metazoa; phylum Arthropoda; class Insecta; order Lepidoptera; family Geometridae; genus Philereme; species Philereme vetulata. The sequence continues at coordinate 4,791,834 of OU975420.1, forward strand.
CATTAAAACTATTACCCGCTGTGCAATTTATAAATCTTTTTGAGCCAAACACCATAAATTTCGACTTTGTAGGGTTTAAGACTAGTGCATTATTTCGTGAACATAGCACTATACGGCCTAGATCATCGTTGACTTTTAACATTTCAGAGGATACGTTTCTCGGGCACATGGGCAAATACAATTGTACGTCATCAGCATACAGGTGAAATTTACAATGTTTGATATGCCAACAAATATCGGCGCTGTAAATGATGAAAAGTAAGTGTCCTAAAATTGACCCCTGTGGAACTCCTCTGTTAACCATCCTCTGGGATGACAAAAGTTGCGATCCATCTTCCCTGTCAATTTGAACAAATTGAGATCTGTTTGTCAAATAACTATCAAACCACTTGACCGAGGAGGCATCCACACCATAATATGACAATTTGGAAAGCAGCAATGGGATGTTTATCGAGTCGAAGGCACGAGAAAAATCTAGTAGTACCAATAACGTGCCCATACCCTGATCCTGATCCGCAAGTATGTTGTCAAAAACATCCAGTAAAGCTGTTGTAATTTAACCAATCTTTATCACAGAACTGGGGCCCAATGTTACAAATGACGTGAAAAACGATGATATCTGCAGTAGTATTAAACTGTGTCGCAGACATCAACGCTCCTCCGGGAAATATTACAGTAGGTCCCAAAAGTAGCCTGGAATGGCGTCATATTCTAATCTAGATCATAATCTTTCTTTATACCAAATTTCATCGAAAACTGTTAAACCGTGAAAATGTAACAAAACAAAAAGGTAGAGTTACTTTCGAGTTTATAGACTGCTAAAAACATAACCCTTCCTTTTGGGTTTGCCGTAGTTGGGTAAAAAAAAACAAATATTGAGTTCGGTGAATCGGTTTTGGCGATAAGACCGCCACTTGTATTTTCGCGTGTCATGTTATTTGTTTTTTATTTAGTATTCATTTATTCACCATTTCATTACATTTCTTAATATTGGTATGTCAAAAATATATTACATATTATGTCAGTTAAGTAACTATAGAACAAATCAATACAATCAATACAAAATAATTACAACTAAGCAGTGGCTAAGGTAACTAAACTAAGAGGTTACAGCAGATACTACTCATGCAGATGAGAAAATTCTAGGAAAGTTTTTAGTTTTAGTTGCATCCTTTCAAAGAAACTCGTGTTATATCGTTAAATCGTTTAAGTATATCGTTTTTTTTAATTGAAGTGAGATGTAGGTACAATAAAGCGTTATCTATCTATCTAACTCTAGAATTGTGTCGTCTTACCAGCCTGTTCGGTACTTATGAAATCTTTATCAGAAATATTGAGATCAAGATACAAAAATCATTTTTTATCAGATTGATAAGAAAACTTCATAAAGACGAGAGCTGTCTCACTGAGCCACATTTCGACATTTAAACTGCAAACATGTTGAAATTATTAATATTAACAGTATGCTTACATGCTGGATTAGCTTTGCAATCGTTCCTGGATCACGAGGTGGTTCCTGATGTTGTGTCAACTTCTCCTGCTAATTTATTGAATGTAAGTACCTTCACGTTGACCGCCCATTGTGCATATCTATTGTTTTTAATTTTTTTATTCATATTTGTGACACGACATGACATAAGTAGGTACAAAGGAAAGAATAACATATGGTGGATATAATATGTAAGTATAACTTTAGTTATTAGTTTTTAGGGTTCCGTACCTAAAGGGTAAAACGGCACCCTATTACTAAGGCTCCGCTGACTGTCTTGTCTGTCTGTCCGTCTGTCTGCCTGTCCGTCTGTCACCAGGCTGTATCTCAGGAACCGTGATAGTTAGACAGTTGAAACACAGATGATGTATTTCTGTTGCCGCTATAACAACAAATACTAAAAACAGAATAAAATAAATATTTAAGGAAGGCTCCCATACAACAAACGTGATTTGTTTCCTCGTTTTAGCTCGATATTGATAACGGCAACAGGTAGACGTTTGAAATATTCAGGGAATATTTAGTTATATATTCACTTTAAAAATAAATAATTAAATTTAAATAAAACAAATATTTAAGGAGGGCTCCCATACAACAAACGTTTTTTTGCCGTTTTTACGGAACCCATTGTGCGCGAGTACGAATCGCCCTTGGCCGGTTGTTTACTCCAATGTCCTTTTCTGTGCACGTACCACCACTATAATCAACTATCTCTATCTTGAATGGTTTGTTGGAAGAAACCTCATAGTAGGGTTACGTTCGCCTTTGTAGATACATGCCCATTTTGTAAGCTGTTTCTGTCTGTGATCTATTTGCGTATACAATAAAGAATATCTGAACGTCTGGCTAATTACGTTAATTTAGGCAACGTAGGCACATAAAATAAGACAAAATGCCAGAAGTCGAAAAATTCTAATAATACCTATAAATACTTAGGCAACAGGAACATCCCACGCAACTTTCAACTAACTAGCACAAATAAAAGTTATAACAAATAGCTTGTATTTTATTCTGTTATTGGTTTTATCCATCGTTATAATCATCAACCTATAACTGCAATCCACTGCTGGACGTAGGTTTCTCTCAGGGTGCGCCATTGGGCCCGATCCTCAGCTCTTCTCATCCAATCCATGCCAGCTACATCGCGCAAATCGCCACTCCATCTAGCCAGAAGGCGTCCTACACTTCGCTTGCCTAGCTTAGCCTTGAACTGCTGCTGCTTCTAGACGCATCGGCCTGGGAATGAACTTAGATAAAACCAAAATCATGATCAATAATCGTGTTACCCCAGAGCCGATTGCAGTCGTTGAACTCCTCTTGAGGTTGTGAAGGAGTAGGTATGTCTTTCCTGGGCAGACTCTGCGATTGAGTAGATACAATCTCGAGAAAGAAGTAAACTTTTTAGGGGTAGAAATCGCAGTTATTCTGATACTCAGACTTCCCTATATTTGTGTCACTAAATCTACACGAATGCCAAATTTTAGCATTGTGGGTCATCGGTGTACCCTGCGAATTTTGTCAAATGTTGTTTTTATTATGACTAATAACTCAAAAACTACACAAGGATTAAATTAAAAATAAAAACGGGGTCGAAATGTACTAATGAAGACCTTTCATGTGACGTTCCACTTGACCTAATAGTCTCATTTTTACCCCTCTTGAACCCCAATATCTCAACAACCCCCCCAACATATTTAGCTCATTTAGTCAGACCAAAATTGTGCCATCACTATCACTACCTATGTATCAAATTTAACGGTGATCGGATCAACGCTTCGAAAGTTATCCTCGGACAAACAAACAAACACAAATCTATACATACATACAACGCCGATTTGCCCAAGTTGATTTGGAGATCTCGCTTCGCTCGATCAATTATAATTTCAGAAGTAACTCTATGTCTGTGTTTGTTACGTTTTTACGACTAAACGGCTGGACAGATTTCTATAAAATTTAGTATATAGATAAATCATGACCGGGATCGGGACAGAGGTGCAGCCTCTGAGGAGATTAACTCATAGAGAGTTAATCTATCTATTTTCCTAAGATATTTACCTAGAGTATTATTTTCTGAGACTGAAGTTGTAAAGTAAGCCTCAACAAATACAGATACATACTAGAAATTTTAAAGAAAATAAATTACATCTTCCAACTTACATTGTGTTTATTGATTGGGCCTTTTGACTAATGTTGCTCTGGCCCTAATGAATTTATATTAGCTAATTTCGTTAGGGCCAGAGCAATATTCGCTTGTCCTTTCCAACCTGTACTATTTTAATAATTTACCTTAAGGGGTTAGTTTTTGTTTTTTCCACTGGTGGGGCAGAGCAGTGGGGAAACAAATCAAAAATCTTATTGAACACCGCGCGATCAGTAGTGAAGCGGTGGAGATTATGGGCTATCAAATACTTTCAATTCGTGCTGTGTTTTACCTTTCATGTGACAAATAAAAGATACAAATCATCGCGAAGTAAACCTCTATAAAAACACTTTATATTTTAGGTAACCTTTCCAAGTGGAGTAGAAGCTCTAGAAGGGAACTTGTTGGCTGTAGTCGAGGTAGCGGACCAACCAAGGCTGAAGTGGAATAGCAGCCCTTATGAAGTTTACACTCTTGTATTTTGTGGTGAGTTAAGGCAACTTCTACGCTCTGGCCCGATTAGTAATGTTTACAAACGCCAAATCAAGTTTTCTTTAAAATGTTGTTGCTATTCTGGGTTATCCTCAAGTTAAAAGTCATCTTAAACTGCCCATAGTTTTCATTTAAGTATTAATTTTGTTGCATTTTTACCTTTTTTGTAGTAAAATTTTAAATAGTATCGAATTTCTTCATTAGATTCACTCATCTTTACAGTACGAAAAACAAATAAAAATCACACATTTTCCTAATTTGAATTTGGAATTATCTTCTTTAAAATTTAAACTTTGAATGATACCAAAACCAGCCAGATACAAATAGTATAGCCAAAGAGATTTTATTACAAGTTCATACATACTATAATGCGAAAAGACTTTTTCCCCAACCTATTAAATAACAATAATAAAGGTTGTCCCTAAAATAGTTTTACAGAATTTCTTTATCTAAATCCACCATTCTTTAAAATTGACACTAACTTGACACTCCAATAATGGATTGATATGAACAGAATATTTTAGCTGACTACGTGCGAGAGAAAACAACCGCAATCAATGGGCCTAGCACAATAATTGTAGAGAAGGGTTTGTCAAATGTCATTTTTCGAAAGAACGAAGACACTTGTCGACTTTCTCAAGCACGGCGATTACGAGAGCGAACGGGAAGAAACGTTGTCGCCAAACACTTCCTCGACAGTAGCCTACAACGCCGAGCATGATATCCATCATTTTCTCTATCTTCGACATCTAAGGATAGACAACTTTCTTTTGAAATTATCTAGGTGATTTTCTCAAGTTGTTAAATGTGCCTATTTATGGAAATAAATATATAAGTGTAGACTGAAATTTTCAGACCCCGATGCACCATCTCACGATGACCCATCAGCTCGCTGCTACCTCCACTGGCTGGTCGTGAACATTCCCGGTGATAACGTCAGCGCTGGAGATACCCTTGCTAGTTTTATTTCCTCAGGGCCGCCGGTAGGATCCGGGGTCCACCGATATGTGTTCCTGATATACAGGCAATCTGGCCTCATGCAGTTTGATGAATCTTACTCGTAAGTTATCAATAATAATAGTACCTATACACATATATCAATAGAAATGTGTAAAATTAAGATTCGAGACAAGGCGTGCGGCACTCATGCACAGCAGTTTCCTGAGTAAAAACTGAAGCCCTGCAAAAATCTACTTGACAATATCTCTATCTTTGCAGGGGCGGTGATGAAATTCGCAGTGGATTTTCTGCAGACAATTTGGCAGAGAAATACCGTTTAGGTGCTGCACTAGCCGGAAACTTCTACCAAACTCATAACGCTGCAGATGTTATACCATCACAATCGTCACCATCATCATATTCAGCACATATCCAACTACTGCTAGGCATAGGCCTCCTACAATTTTCTCTACTCTGACCTGGTAGTATCTAGGTTTTTCCTGCAATCCGCTCTGTGTCACCGGCCATCTGTCAGCTGGCTTGCAATCCGGTTAGTAATGTTTTCAAAGTCCGTTTCAGTATCTCGGTACTGCGTAGGTACCTACTCAATGACTCTGAACCTGGTGTCTGGACAAACATATAGGTTTTAAGGCATCATTGAACTGATGTCAATTGTGTCCAAGATTTCCAAAGCAATTCCATTCATAGCTCTTTGTGGAGTTTGCAAGACCTAAGCGAGATTATTAGGAACGCATCGTATAGTTCTAAGTACTATCATAATTTAAAGATCGTGCATTTGTTCACTAAACAGGAACAGATCGCTAGCAAGGCTAATATCCGACAAGAAAACACAGTCTATTTTAATACCTCCACTGTCCTATTAAACTACTTTTGCTACATCCTTTTGGATAGGATTGACCCAAACTTGTTGTAGGTTGTACTTATAGTAAAGTAAAAAAGTATTTATTGACATAATTAAGTATGACATAGTGTCATACAAAGTATGACATGTAGTATAGTGTCCCCTGTCGCATCCCTTGCCCTTGCCATTGAATATATAACTAGTTACTACAAGCCTACGAAAATCTACGTAGACAAAAGCTATGAATAGATACTAGAACTGACACAAATCGCAAAAGTCATTCCCACAATAAATAAACAATCATGAAAATACAAATTAAAACATATTTTTATTCTTATAGAAGCAAATAAAAATAGTTAAAAAATAACAGAGTTTTTATACAACACCCGAACTCTACTCAGAATTACATCGTTTGAAAGTCAACTATTCTTGTTCTCTCTGCCACCGCTCTCTGTCTCTCACTAGAATGGTCATTTTGCTGTCACAAGAATAGCTGACCTCACTCAAGAAAATATCTGAATGAGGCAGTAGGTAGGTACAATTTAACAAGAAACGTGTTTAGCTTAAACACCCAAGCTCTTGTAGAGCAGAGGTACGTATTCGTCGAACTGAGCGCGGTAGAAGTTGCCAGCGATAGGAGCTCCTAGGTTGTACTTCTCTGCAAACTTCTTGGTGGAGAACGAGGCGCGGCCGTCGATCGATCTGGTAATGAATATATTGTTTATTAATAACAGTATATGCGTTATAAAGCCGCAGGCTCCTATAATCAGATATTTTGTCTCGGAACTTTGAATGAATTAATGAAAATTCTATAATATACCTTACAAGCTAGACACATCATAACGAACAACAGTTAAATGGTGGTCTTATCGCTAAATAAAGCGATCTCTTCCAAAAATCCAACTTAATTTTAAGATCAGTCGTACATTTTCTCACTCGTGCATCTCTGGACGTTAACCAACCACTCCCTATTTTTTTAACACGATTAGGTCTTCGTTTGACCACAATCTCACTTGATGGTGAGCGATGATGTGGTCGTAAGATGAAGCACGAAGATCTAGAAGACACCTCTCTTACCTTAAAGAGGCCCTGGTTGTAGGTAGGTAGTCTTTAGGAAAAACAGACCACGGTTCTTTAACCTTAGCAGTACGCATTAAGAACAACAATCCCCTTAAACAATCTATTTGCTCTTATTCTGTACAGATCCTCAATAAGAACGTCTTACTTATTAGTCAGTCTCTTTTCATCGAACTGCAGCTTGGCTGGCTGCTTGTACAGGATGTAGACGTATCGGTGTATGCCGGTGCCTTGCGGAGGCCCGGAGCCGATGTACGCAGACAGAACTTCGCCCTTGGAGACGTCGCTGCCGGGAATGTTGGCTACCAGCCAGTGGTGCCACTCGCGGTAAACTAGCTCAGGGCCTTCATAGTTGTCGGGGTCTGGAGAAGAAAGAAGTCGGTTAAGTACGCGGTTAAAGGGGAATGGTTTAAATATTTTAAAATTTCAAGTTATTCTCAAGGAAGGAAGGTGGTAAACATATATAGTTCCAAATTTAAATCATCGTGTTTCGAAAGTAAGTAAGAAATTTCATTTTCCCACTACTGGGCAAAGGTCTCCCTCAAATGAATTTGTGGGCAATGCAAAATAGAGATGGTAAAGCTAAAAAGATTTCTTGATTGTAGTACATTATTAAATCTGTTTTCGTTCTAATTTGATATTATATTCTGATTCCTCAAGTATGTTACTCAGCAAACACTGAGCCATACTTGCCTCAAGCAGCTCAATGACCTTGAAAAGTCTTAGGCCAATGTTAAAAAGACCAGAGTAGGTATCTACTAAAAGAACTCAAAGTGACTTGTCGAGGTTTTTTCATGACGCGAAAGATGGTTTTGTAAGAAAAAGTCAAAGGCGTTTCAACTTGGATGGGCAGCTTTAGACAAACTAGATGACATAGGTAGGTATACTAAAATCCACGCGTATTCCACAATTTCTTAAAACACGTCTCTATCAGTCTCTATCTATAACCAATGTGTCCTGTCAACTATGACTTATGGTGCCGAGCCATGGAGGTTCACGAAAGAGGCTGAGTACAAAATAAGTTTAGCACAGAGCGTGCCATGCGTGAGAGTCCATGCTCGGCATTAGAATATACTTTTAGATCGAGTTCCCAATACCGAAATTTGCAAGCAGACTAAAGTACAAGACAATATTGGCAAGCGAATATTGGGGCTCAAGTGGAGTTGGACAGGACACTTGACCAGACGTAATGACGACAGGCGCACGAAGGCACTAAAAGAGTGGAGGCCGAGAACTGGACATCGAAATAGGGGACGTCCACCAGCGAGATGGGTCGACGACATCAATAAGTCCGTGGGTTATACGTGGTTCAGACTGGCAGAAGATCGGGAAGAATGGCAGAAACAAAGAGGCCTATGCCCAGCAGTGGGTTGACACGGGCTGAGAATGATGATGATGAAAGATTGATTGAAAGAACTTTAGATCATAGAGAACTGCTCAGTAGAGAGCTAGCTAATGATCTTCTTACCAGTGAAGATGAGTGTGTAGAACGCTTTGGGGTCAGCTTGGAAGGAGACACTGGGCTGCTCTTTCACCTGGGTTGGAGTCAGCTCGTTGCCTTGAGAGGCAAGCACGCCGCTTGGGTATTTCAACTGGAAGAATACACGTTTTTACAATATCCGCAAGATTTAAAAACAAGGCATGTTTTTTGATGTGTAACATCTTTCCTCTCGGTTTGTGGGAGTGATTTTGACAAAAGGGACGGAAATGTGTAACAGGAAACCGGGGAATCGATTTAACCAGTGAGCGTGCGCGGTGGTCAGATGTTTTTCACTACGTGACTATGTTATAGCTCTATAATTTATTAGAAAAAAGGATTTGTCATGGAGGTTGTATTTCATCTTAGCATATTATGAATACAATGAGCCTCATTCTATTTTTAAATTTACTTACGGTTAGTCGCATTTACGGAGCTGTTATCGAGTTTTCAATCACCAACCTAATATTTTCAGTAATATTTTGTTTGTGATTTTTTGTCTAGATGGTATAAAATAAAAATGATGTTACATATCATATGCGACTTCAATAGGTGTTTGGCTTTTACCTATGCTTGAATACATATTCTTTAGTCTACTTGACTAGGAATTAAAGACTTATTGTTTCGTGTTTTCCGCGAATGAAGTAATGGGTAAATAAATCGTAATCTAATTTTTAATTTTGTAGCCTTTCAACTAAAAAGCATTCTGAAACAAGTAACTTATTAACAAAAACATAACCGACTTCAGATAACAGTATTCTACCAATTTTGATAATATTTCCATGGGATCAATCTACAAGTATATCCTTACTAAAAAAAATGTAATTTTTTAAATCGGTTGATATACGAGTATAACGGAGTTCTGAGCTAACAAACATAAACATTAAACAAAATTAAGACTTGATACGGTTTTCTCATGGATCGTCAAAACTGGACTAAATGGAAGTGGGACCACACGGGAAGCACATTTCAAATAAAAAAAGTATCATCAATATCGGTTTCCCCCAGTCGAAAGTTCTGAGGTAACAAACCTAAAAAAATACGCTCGAATTCCTCCTCCTCCTTATTTGAAGTCAGTTTAATATGAGTATTGGATTTATATGATGGTTTATAATTGAATTTACAAATACTGTTTAATCGTATCGAGTACAAAATACTAATACTTTGCTATAGGTATCTACCTAACCTATTGTATAAGACGATAAAAACCTACCTACTACCTAGCGCTAAAATAGTGAACCTAGGTGTACGTATTATCTTGGTACTACTAGATGTGTTATTGTGTTACATAAGCGACCTTGCGTGTTTCTTATCGCTGTGCACTAGCATTGTACCTGTCTCAATACCTGTTTTACAGGTGATTTAAACTTGTACCAATACAATATGCACGTAGAGACTATGTTCTACTCATATCAATCAATCGTTTTTCAAATTAAATAAGCCATGATCATCACATGCCGGGTATAACAGAATACTACTTTATTTTATTTATTTCACAAAATCCACAGCCCTTATTATGTAAGATACAAACTTATACTAAGCGTAGCATACGGCCAAAAACGGATTGACTTTATATAAAAAATAATTTATAAATATACAGTCTAAATTAAACTAAAAATACGAACAAAACAAATTACGTGTAAGAACACAAAAAGGTTGATAAAATACATTGAACACATATGTATATATAAGTAGTTACATCATAAATTCATAAATATATATATATATATATATATATATATATACCATAATAACCAGTATTTTGTTGTGTTGTTATCATGCATATGTGTCATCCTTCATTATTATTTTTAAAGTTTCACTTTTAAAAGTTCCCTTGTTGTTATGACAAATATCAATCGAGAAAAACTCCTTATTGTAAACTCTTTGTAGTCTGTTAACGATAGAATGTTGCGCGCGGCGAGACGGGGGGGGGGGGGGGCGAATCGGCTGCTGCGCTCTGTCAGTTCGCCGTCAACGCTCGTGGCGGCAGGTAGTGTTATTTGTATCGGACTGTCTATGTCAGACGCACATGAGATAGACAGTCCGATACAAATAACACTACCTGCCGCCACGAGCGTTGACGGCGAACTGACAGAGCGCAGCAGCCGATTCTCCCCCCCGTCTCGCCGCGCGCATACCTCAGGGAGTGCACAGCACTAATGGTCACACTATAGTTGATGAGTGTGATACAGCAAATAAAAATAAAGTAAAATAATAATAATAATACAGTTAAATCTAACTATTAGTACATAATTATATGCATATCGCGACAATATTAATGATTTTTAGAGTTCCATACATCAAGAGTTAAAAACGAGTCGATATCACATAAATATATTTTTTTACGGAACCCTTGGTGCACGAGCCAAACTCGCACTTTTTTGTATGATTATTGAAGTAAAACTTTTGAAGTAAAACATCTTTACGCACGCTTGACTTGGGGAGTAAGCTGGTGAATGAGTTACGAAAAGTGCGAACGGAAGTTGAGAGGGAGATATAAGTTAGTGAAGATAGATTGAGAGAGTAACGTTTCCGGTCCGGTAGAATGGCGGGGCAACACCAAGCTTATTTTAAAAAGAAGTGTAAAACTACAGTGTAAGGTATGCTACTGGATGTTTGAGAATAACTGTAGGCTAAGTTTTGTACTGTAATTAGGGAATGAAATCCCGATCCCGCGAGATCTCGTGTAATTTTTCGGGATCAATCCCGAAATCAATCGAGATTGACGGGATTGGGCGGCAGTGGTCAGCGACGCTACACACGTCCACTCGGGGCGCAAGCGGCGCGCTGACTGACGGCCGCGAGCGGCAGGAACGCCAAACAGCGTTAGAAAACTATTCCGACTATTCCCGAATATTAGCGACAGGTGACGATAACTATTTAGTTGGTAAGATTAAAGAATAAAGATTTTTATTTTCTTTCGAGTAATATGTTATTTTAGTTAACCTCACTATCACAAACAAGCAGTTATTAGCTTTTTCAGTCATCCGAATTTAATTTTTTTTTAAACTAGACGGCATCAAAAAAATTCCTTGATCCCGCGGGGTTGATATTTCTAATCCCGCGGGATCTCGAATTTGCAATCTCGAGTCGGGATTGCATTCCCTAACTGTAATATTATGTAGTTTGACATGATCATCAGAATTGATTACCGACTATGACGATGATGATGAAATAGGTGCGTAACGTAATTTTACTTAACTATGCATACTCATAGTGTTTATTTCACGGAAGGAGCCCTTTGTTTGCCCGCTAGTGTCGAACTAAGGATAGAAAACTTTAATTTACGACCTTATTTTCATCTGATAAATTAGAACCCTTCTCCCTCAAATACCCCCTCTATTTGTAAAAAGAACTACGACACTACGAGAGAATTTCTATATTTAAAGGAATATTTGCTATGCAACAGGAGTATCAGAAAGCTCGTAGAGGTGCTACGAACTGGTAGCAGTTTTGCTACGTACGTACGTGAATCCTACTAAAAAACTTCTTTCTAGAGTGATGTGCCCTAAGGATATCAATTACTAATTCTACGCTGTCCGTCTGTTTGTACGTAGGGGGGAGGCGGTTGATTTTTTTACAGCTATTTTTGATGCCTGAATCTCAACGAATAAATAAAACATTCAAAAAACAACTCCAAAGGAGGCCCCTGTGCAAAATATTATCTAAAAATGGCTATGTTTCAACTGTTTTGTTTCGTCTCAAAAATGGCTTTATTATTATTACAGTTATAAGATCTAGCAAGTTATATTTGCCGAAAATTTGAATGAATATACGGAACGCTGTGCGCGCGCGAGGACACAACTCAATGTAACATTGATGTTGTGTAATGGCGGGTTCCTATATCCGTCGGTAACCGACTACGCCTCGTATCTCCCTGAAAAAGTGTCAAACTAGTGTCAAACTTTTGACAGATTTTCAAGGAGAAACGAGTCGTAGCTGGTTACCGACGGATATAGGAACCCGCCATAAGTCGTATGTAAGTTACCTCTATATTGGCGGTAGGTGCCGTGGGGATGACATCCGGTACTATTTTGCTGGCTTCGAAACTTTGTGCTACGAGAGACATGATGCCTGAAAAAACATAAACTGATTGATTTTGTATGAGCTGCAGGTCCCAGTACAGACATCGTCGCTAATTGAAAACCCTCTGCATGTTTTATAGATTGAAATAAAAACAAAAAATTTGGAAATCCTCCTACTAGTTGTACACACATCAAGCTATAAATTTTCCAGTATAAGCTAACCTCGCATTGTGTAGGCTTTTCGTAGAATGAGAGGTCAGCTTATACTGGTTATTTTGTGTAGCCGTGTTTACGTCGAGGCCTGACTAAAGATTTTTTTTATTCTGAATATATCAAATAACTTTTTAACAAAAATATAACCGACTTCAGATACCAGTACAAACCAAACTACTCTACCAACTTTGATGAAATTTCCACGAGATCAATCTAAAAGTAGTATATCCTTTCAATTAAAAAAACTAATTTTCCAAATCGGTTGATATATAACGGAGTTCTGAGCTAACAAATTTAACGTAACATAAATATTAAAGAAGTTTAAGATTTTTATGGTTTTCTCACGGATGTCATTGTCAGAATTGGACCAAATGGAAATGGGACATGCCACGGGAAGCGCCAACTTTCAAATAAAAGAAAAATCATCAAAATCGGTTCACCCAGTCGAAAGTTCTGAGGTAACAAACATAAAAAATACAATCGAATTGAGAACCTCCTCCTTTTTTGAAGTCGTTAAAAAGGGATTTGTTGCTGAACGACCACATAACCCTTTGAGTTAACGAATATATTTATTAAATTTTAGATGAACTTAGACTCAAATGCAACAAATAAACGAATTAAAAATAAAGAAAAGATAAATTTTATTTCGCTAACAAACTTCATAACACTATTGTAGGTAAAACAGATTTAAGTCAAATATTAAAACCTAGTTGCAAAAGATACATAGGCACCCAAACTAGGAAGACCTGTCAGATGGCATGCCTGAAACTATTTTTCGGTTTTGCTTTTCTATGGACTATTGTTATTCTTCTTCATAAAGGTTATTTAGGAACAATGGTAATTTAGGTAACTATTTTCTATATAGAAAAAAAATATCTGTAAAAAAATACTGTAAACCTGTATTTTTAAGCAAAAACTTACCGGTTGGTCGTTTATTCTGTGCGCTCACCTTTACAACACTGAATAAAAATTTCGTATACCTAATACTTACTTCAGAAACCGCATACAATCGATATTGTACACACGGCTACACATCATGCTATACATTTCCAGTATAAGCTGACCTCTCATTCTACGAAAAGCTTACACAATGCGAGGTCAGCTTATACTGGAAAATTTATAGCTTGATGTATAGCCGTGTGTACGTACCTACTCATAAATTCATCTCATTCTGTCTGTAGAAAACTAAAAGAGACAAACGTATTTAAATTTGTTATTTTTATTAGTGAAATCAAGTAATGATAAATGAGATAATATTAATTATAAGCGGTAATTCTTGATAACCCCGCTATCAATCGTACTTTTATGAGATAAGTTTATGTCCGAAGCGCTGCATACATACTACTTATCTTGTCATTATGTTTATTAAGTATTAGCAATTTTTGACTACACGTACAATCAAGCACAGACCAGGGAAATGTATAGGCAATGCAGGTGCTTTGAGTAGGTGGACTGCACCGTCTACTGGAACATTGGCTGAAGAAGGGTTAAAAAAAGTACTATTGTTAGAAGGACAACCCCAGGGATGGAATTTAAGTGCAGAGAAGATTGGTGTCGAAACAAAGAAAGATGCTTTGCTTCAGAAAGTTTTATTCCATGTTCTTCATGGTTGGCCGAATAAGGCTACACATCAAGCTATTCCAGTATAAACTGACCTCGCATTGTGTAGGCTTTTAGTAGAATGAGAGGTCAGCTTATACTGGAAGTTATAGCTTGATGTGTAGCCGTGCGTACTTGCTTACTATCTTATCAAAGGGTATTTTTAATATTACTTAGAATTAGATACAATAAAAAAAATTCTACCGATACCTATAAGTTATTTATTTATTTATTTAATACTTTCACCAGAATAGTGCTAATAGCATTATCTACCAGTCATCCTGGTTCTGCTAAAAGAAGGTATGGCGTGACACAGGAAAAAAGGTATTTCAAAGCTACAAAAATACACACATACAGAATCTATAAATACAGACTCTAAATAACTAAAATAATAATAATAAATGCCTTACATTATGATTGTATATATATATATATATATATATATGCATCTAAAAACTCATCATATATATATATATATATATGATGAGTTTTTAGATGCAGTTTCTCCTGATGCTGCCCCTAACGTACGAAATGACGAACATTCATCAAAATCCTCAGCTTGTCCGCCGATATCCGATTCGAAAATCACTCGGAATCAATTAAATTATAAGTTTTAGTTTGTAAGTATTTTGTTAATAGTGGTGGAGGGATGTGGTGTATCGATATACATACATATTTCTATGATCTGGTGTATACATACTTATTATATACATATACGATATACATACTTATTTCTATGATCTGGTGTATCGATATACATACTTATTTCTATTTGTGGGTAGACTTGTTTGGCAGTTGGTTGTCAGCCATTAAACGAGTACAAGTGATTTGCAGTGTTTCCTTCCGTTATTCCCTAAAATACTGAACATTTGGCATTACATTAACATTTATATATATTATATATATGTATACATATCTTACGTATAATCCTATAAATAAGTTTTAATAAAAATTAATCCAATAGAAATTACATTGCAAACCGAAGTGAAACGCAATGATGGTATAGGTGGCTAAAATATCTTCAACTTCTCAAGGAAGCGCTGACGCACCAATCTCTTAAACGACTCTCGTGTTTCAGCCTTTTGGCAAGTCATTCCAGAGTCGGGCCGCCACAACCGAAAAGGCGTTGGAGAAATAATATTCTTATGGGAAGGGGCGTAGAGAAGCAAAGTGTCAGCTGACCTAAGCTGTAGGTTAGGTAGTTGACTCCCTTGATGAGGCTGGAATTGAAACACAAACTTTACTGATGTTTACGTTTTAAAGCTCGAATATACGTTCTCTATGTATACGTCCTCGTATTAAGTACGTTCTCGTAAAATTCAGTCAATCCAAAGGTTGTCTGGAAGAGATCCCTTTGAGCAATAAAACAATCAGAAGAGAGATATCAGATAGATAGATCAGATATCAGAAGAGTAGTAGAGTTCTTTGTGAAAGAGCTCGCCCGAGGAAGTACTACCACCATACCTATTTCTGCCGCCAAGCAGCATTGCTGTGTTTCGGTTTGAAGGGAATGGTTGCCGGTGAAATTACAGGCACATGAGGCTTTGCATCTGTATGCCTCAAGTTGATGGAAACAGGGTAATGTATCGTAGGGCACGTTTCTAATGTGTGTGACCTACGAGGCAATACTTTGTTATAGGAGGTGGTAACCACTTAACACCATGTGGGCCATAGGCTTGTTCCATCTCCAATTCGTATAATTAAAATCAGTCCGATTTCAGTATTTGTAGGTATTTATTTTAAAATTGTATGTTATATTAAGTGTGGTGTAAAACGCTTTGTTTTCTATATATCTATTGAAATGTTATATTTGTCAAAGGTTCAGATACTAGAAGGTTGCACTCAATAATTAAAAGGGCTAATGCACTCATCAGTACCAATTATTTTATTATCTGTGAGCGGCAATAAGTTTTTTCATGTATTTCAAAATTTACTACACCGAAATGTATGGAGTGGCTGATCTTTTCGCGAAATGTTGTTGATCGAGCGAAGCGAGATCTCTAAATCAACTTGGGCAAATCAGCATTGTATGTACCTATGTATGTATGTTTGTTTGTCCGGATAACTTTCGAAGCGTTGATCCGATCATCGTGAAATTTGATATATAGGTAGGAGTGATGGCACAATTGTGGTGTGACTAAATGAGCTAAAAATGTTGGGGGGTTGTTGAGATATTGGGGTTCAAGAGGGGTAATGAAAAATGAAAGTGAGACTATTAGGTCAAATGGTACGTCAAATGAAAGGTATTAATTAGTACATGTAGACTCCGTTTTCATTTTTAGACAATTCTTCATAGTTTTTGAGGTATTAGCCATAATAAAAACTAAACTTTGACAAAATTCACAGGGTACAGCAGTGACCAGTACTGTAATTTGGTATGCGTGTAGTTTAAGTGACATAAATATAGGAAAAAATCTGAAATCCAGAATAACTGCAATTTGTGCCCCAAAAAAAAATACCAAATGACATGAACTCCTGTTACCTGTAGTTTGAATGAAACTGTAGGTCAAGTGGGTCGGTTACGTATTTCGTGGTACTATTTTATTGGTCAATGATTAAGGCCGGCTTGCACAACGATCCCTAAACGTATTTAGCGACTAAACATGTTTAAGTTTTACGTATTTGTATAATTTGACAACTCCTTAAATCGTATTTATTGGCTAAATATGATTTAAGATTTTTGAGTTTAGGCATCGTTGCGCGAGTCGCCTTATGAATATTTTTTTTGTGTTTTGAGAGACTCGCGAGATCTCAGTTCGGAGCGAACATATTCTTGCTCTCTGTCATCATCATCATAATATGAACGATGAGGCGTTCATAGATTTTGATTTAAATACATATTAGTTCCGTCTTTGCCTGATCTAAGTTGGATAAAAACAACTGATTGAAAAAAATAATTAAAGACAAATCTTGATAAACATTTTATTAACTTTTCGAAACAAAATCTTAAAACATGTAGATAATAGTTAACAACAGAAAATCACACGATTAACACAAATACTTATAATTCAAAAAAACTTAATTATGATGTAATACTTCATCGGAAACAGCATGCAATGAATTCTGACCACATTATTGATGTAGCTTGAAAAAGTTATCAAAAACTCGCACAATTTGTTTGTGTGTTGTGCAAAAATAATTAATTTTCAGGTATTTTTTGGAGTATCCATGTTTAATAGTGTTTCGACCTCAATAATGAAAATTATTAAATTATATAACAACTAACGCAACCTAGATACAATTGATTCAACGTATTTTGTAACAAATTTACTATTTTAGTTTTTAATTATTTTTGCTTTTCTGTATTTCGTTGAGTATCAGTCGATTTAAGTTTCACTATGTGGACAAGCGTAAAAATTTTAGCGCGTCCAGATAACGAAATAATAAGTGATACTAATTTTGAGTTTCACTGGACATACGTATGGCCTGCTCTCTTGTGTCGAGATAGTGAATGGCCCGATTTTTTTTTATCTATCACCGCTAGGATATCCATATCTGCAGTCAAACCTTACTAATGTGAAAAATTCAATGAGTTGACTGCACGCGCGCCTGTGCGATTGCTGCAGGCCATTTTGACTGCAAACTGTGACTTCATTTATGTAGTATTTATACTAATCCTAAATAACTTGTTAAATGTAGATATTATTTCAAATTTTAGTTAAATATCTCCTTCTTTTTTGACTGGCGATAGATGTCATCTATCACATGCTGTTTATTTTAAGACTAACAAGTATTTTATATATTTGAAAAATAATGATATATCTTTACTACACAAACTTGTATATTTAGTTATGACTTGCATTTTATATTATGTACCTTATAGTAACTTACAATCATTAATAGACAATGGCTTAGTATTATATTAGAAATTTGAACATTAAAAAGCAATCGATTTTACAAATATTATGAAGCAATAATAGAATGTTAAGGTTTGCTTTTCGACTAGTTATAAGGTACATATAATATAAATAAATCAGAATCAGAAATTATATTTGATTAAATATCGTAAAATAAAATCTTATTATAATATAATGAGACATTTCCAAAGGTTTATTTCAATATAAATATCAAAAGTATAAAATATATTTAGTGGACAGTATATCTTTAAGAAATACTATAGAGTTTGAACTCGTAGGCTGGTAAATACTTTTTCACATCATCTGCTCGACAATGTCAAACTAAATGTCATGTAAAGCTGATTAAATCCTGAGCCGGGAGTAAAGTTGTACTGAATTTCAATATGCCCTCGCGGGCACAATGTGATTTGAATTACAAACCTCATCTGTATTAAAATTTGAACCAAAGAGATCCACACAATAAGAACTTAATCGTAAATCGAACTAACCTCTGCACAGAATGCACCAACCTAGATTTGGTTTTTATTGTCTCGCAGAAAGTGTGAAAAGTACAGTATTCTCCTCCTGGATAAAGCTGTCTGCATCTTGGGCGTGCTTATATCCCTCTCTGCACTCAGGATTCCATATAGATGCCGTGACGCAAGCCACTGCTTTATCCCCTCTTTTAATAATCTTCATCGTTTACATATTAATTTATATTCACAAGTAATAGATAAATAACAATACATATACTTTGAATTTCCACAATTTGCCTGAAACTGACCGACATCAATCTCTGACACAAAGATTGGTGGCATTTCATGATATTATCATATTGAAAATCGCTCAGACCGATTGATAAAATGCCAATTTGTAAAATCAAAATTTTGTCAGTAATATTTGTTAAAACCATGAGTTTCAATTCCAAACATATTCATAGACTGGCAAAAGGTAAAACACTAATGATAATAGAAATACATGTAAGTATTGTAGCAATAAGTAAGACACAAGCGTTAGTTTAAAATATATACTTTACAGGCATCAAACAAAACGACAATACAGTTATTTACACAAGAATCCCGGCCTACTCTACTTATTTCTATTTACCAAATCAGTATCGTACAGTAAATTAAAATCAGTCAATCCATCAATAAATTATTAAACTACTTGGACAGTAGCGAACGCGCTGAACGTAACTTTCTTTGGTGGTTCTGCACTGCAAGTCCTCACTACAGATCTTTTCTCCTGACTGTTGGTCTTTAGCACTGGCTTCAGATTAGCCACATCTCCATGAGACTGCGCTTTAAATCTCCCCAGGGTATTACCCGGGTTCCCCAAGTCTCTCAGTTTATTCGTCAGACCAGTTATCCGATGCGATATATTCGAATAGTTGTTTTTCTTTTGTTCCATCTGTTTCTTTGGTTCGCTCAGCTTCTTAGGAATCTCCAAGTTCTGTAAAGAAGTGAATTTCCTATGATCTGTATTGAGGACATTTCTCTTGACTTCTGTATTCGGTCTTGGCAGTCGAGGTCTTTGTACGAAATTGTTTTGCCTGAAGGGCAGAGGGGTGAGCTTAGGTTTGGGGTCGTTGGGTAGCCTGTAATATTGGGGAACTGGTTCTAATCTTTGGGGTTTTCTGAGTGTGAGCGCCATCGCCATCTTGGTTGGTCTTGCGAGGCTGTCGAAGGCTGTTGTGGAAAACTGTGACCTGCTGCTCTTCCACTCTTCGCGGTCGGAATCATAGCCGGCAGCTGAAACGGAGAATTATCGAATATTAGAGAAGTAGAAACTTTGAAATATGACATAACAAGCTTTCACCCGTGGTTTTACACGCGTGGTTTATCTATAGACAAGACAATCGAGCGAGTGTGTCTCAGTTATTGTGAGAGTATTTAATTAGTTATGTATACCGATGATAAGTTAGTTATGTCCATATTGTATTTGTATATCTGTTGTGTTTTGTGTACCTTTTTAACCTAAATATGTAAGTTTGAAAATGAATGTATATTATAATTTGTAATTTTTCTTGTAGTAGTTTTAGATATAGCGTATTAGATTCATTCTGTAAAGTTATATTTAGGTGTAAATAAACGAATAATAAGTAAACGAAATGAAAATAGAAAGTAGCCTATGTCTCAACTCAGGTTATAATCTCTCTGTATACATAATAACATCGAAATCAACCTGACATAAATACTTTAGATTTTTTTATATTAGTATGGATGAAAGAACCTATAACTGCATTAAGCTGAGAGAGATAATGACAATGGAGCACACCAATCGCGCCCGTAATAAAAATCGTAGGTGTTTATTGTGAATGAAATTAATATAAACGATGTATAATCTTGGTAAGAACTTCCTTATATAAGGAAGTTCTTACCAAGATTTTAGCCAAACGGCTTCAAGTTATCACAATATGCATAAATCAATATGAGGCCGCCATGGGTTGGTGTGGGTCAAACTTCGTATATAATTTACTTGATATATGTAAAACCGTATGCATTAGTTACGTCAGTTTACTTTAAATGTATGTCTTTGTATGTAGATATTCTAATCACGTCAATGTTTCCGTGCTCCTTCGCATACTGATTCCAGAATTAAGTTCAAGCGAGTGCTGATGACCTAGCTGAGCAGACTGTGAGGATTGCGGCAGATATATTGCAAAAATACCTAGATAAGTATACAGAACTCCATTAGATATATACATACATAGATTGATAATTCTTTATTGTTACACCAAAATACAATAACTTAACTTAGAAAACTTAGACTAATACACGTACAATGGGCGGCCTTATTGCGCAAAGCGATCTCTTCCAGGCAACCTTTGGATGGACTGGATTGAAAAAAACGTGCGAGGAGGATAAAAATAAATAAATACCAAAACCTAAAAAGTTCCTACTTTTATATATATACATATATATACGTAACTATATATATACTTTAACAATATATATCAAAAAGAAATACAATGTTTACTATAAAGAAGCTGCTAAGTACAGTTTGTAGACATCACTTTTAAAAATAGCTAAAGGTTTAGCATGTCTGATGGAAACGGGCAAGTCATTCCATAATCGGACAGCTCGTACCGTAAACGAGTTACTAAAGAAGTTGAAATTATGGGCTGGAGTTTTCAACTGGAGAGTAGTGGAAGAACGCAGATTGCGGGGAATGGATAAACTTAGGAATTCAAAGCATTGTTTGAGATACGGCGGAGAAGAAGAAGTAAATAGAAATATACAGCCTCCTAAATAAATATCATAAATAAACAGACGTGTCGTAAACCTTTTATAAATGGTGGTGGACTATCAATAATAGTATGGTGTCAGACAGGGGACCATGTTTGGGCCACTTTTATTTATGCTATCTATAAACGCGTAAAGATCAGTGATACATCAATCACGATTTCAATAGAGATATTTTAGGTACATTTGTTTTAAAATTCACGTAATACGAGAAGTAAAAGATCAGATACCATGTGTAGAGATGATTCCCAAACTTTCTTAAGTATGAGTGATGTTCTGCGGTTTACACACATCCGTCATGATGTCGAAATTATGCCATATCTATGTGTCAACCCGGAACATTGAATAGGGTTCTTTGGCATACTTCATAGATTTGTAAAACAGCGGCTTCTTAATTAATTGAATAGTGGGTTATACGGTCAATGAAGTACCGGACTTTGCAAACTGATTGTGAAGTAGCAACACTAGCTAGGCACAGTAGAAGACTATGAATTGGCTAGTACAGAAGAAAACTGAGAAAATTGGTGTTTTATACATAGTAGTCTGAGTGAGAAGGATTGTAGATATTTCAGGTAACAAAACAAATTTATATATATATATTAAGGTGTCTATATAGAACAGGCGTTCTATATAGACAATTTATGTGTTTAAACAATTTGATTTTCTTATACATTTTGCTGAAGGATCAACCAGCTGAAGTGGAGATGATCAAGCCGAGTACACATTAAGCGCTCGGCGTTGCGTTTGGCGCGCGTTAGTAGCGTATATACAGCGCGCTTAGCACTGCGTTTAACCGAGGTGTGCATAATACTGGCTCAGTTCGGAAATCGACGTCGAAGTGGTTGTTTATGTGTGGCTCCTATACCGTCACTTTAAAAGACGACGGCAGACGCAAAGAGAATTTTGGGTGCATCCAATATTCGAAATTGTCTTCACAATCACTGAAAATCTTGTCTATCTCCTCCCAATTACTTTTTATTATTTTAATCAAGACTTTCCATGTCCCATATAGCTGGACGCTTTTGGATTTCGTCAATAGATAAGTCTGTATCGAAGTAAACAAGTGTCTCCATTTTGGTGAACATGCGTCCACTCTACACGAAAGCGCGCGTTCAAATGTACAACAAAATGGCGGCTCATGCATCTAGAAGCGCGCGGCTGACGCCCTCCCAACGCGCGTTTGAACGAATATCTCAAAGCGCGTGTTTGACGCGCGGTTGATCAGAAACGCGCGCTTGCATGTGTACACTTTCAACCGACCTCTTTATTCTTAAAACGCGCGTTACCAAAACGCGCGCTTCAAAACGCCTAATGTGTACTTGCTCTTAGCAAGGAGGAAAGTCGGAAGATGGACGAGGGCAGCAACCGAGTGGTGGCCGCAAGAAAGGCGCAGACCAGTTGGCAGACCACCAGCCAGATGGTCGGACGACATCGCGAGAGTTGCGGGAAGGCAATGGATGCACTTGGCACAGGACCGGAGAGAATGGCGTGATAACGAGTAGGCCCATACCTAGCACTGGGTGGATGTGGGCTGAGATGTTGATGATACACTTTGCTTTGTTTCTGGCAATACACTTTTACCTTAAAATTTCTTCACTATACAAATTAAAAACTTAAGGCAGTATATAACTTGTTCTAGGTACCTGAAATTTGAAGTATCTCTCTTTTACGTATATCAATTCTTGTTAATATAAAAACATGTAGACACATGTAAGTGATTGATTTGTAAGACCTACATACGAGTAACCTGAATCCACGGCTCCAGTGACACGAGATTTGCTACACAATCCGAGCATGAAGGGCAGGTTCGGTTCCCGCGCGTGTCACTTACACGTGCAAGCTTCCGCGATACACAGATGGTCACTGTTGCGTGATATTTTTTTAGCTTATTTGTAAGATCTAGCTGGTTTAGGATGCCCATCTTTAACAAAGGCTTCGTCGACGGTAGAGAAGACAACAATAACATAATGGTTTAATTATATTATAAACATTTTGTGACGTCTTCTCGACCAAGACGAAAGTCTTTAATTAGTGTGTGTGATATTATGACGACATATGGCACAGACACGTGGTCTTTTACTATGGACCTCATAAGAAGGCTCAACGTCGCTCTGCGTGCTATGGGGACGGCTATGCTTGGTGTTTCTCTACGAGATCCAATCAGAAATGAGAAGATTCGTAGACGAACCAAAGTCACTGGCATATCCCAACAGATTAGCAAGCTGAAATGGCAGTCGGCAGGGCAAATAGCTCGAACAGCTCACGGCCGTTGGGGCAGAAAGGTTCTCGAGCGGAGACCACACACCGGGAAGCGCAGCGTAGGATGGCCTCCCACTAGATGGAAAGACGACCTGATAAAAGTTGCTGGGAGCCATTGGGTGTTGGTCGCACAAGAACTGTCGCCCTGGAAATCTATACGCACGTCCTGTGGCTGATATGATGATGATGATGAGTATAGAAAAAGCTTTGTATATTAGGTATATATAGGTAAGATTGAGAGCAATCGATCGATATGAGACAGTAACAGGAGGGTTTGCAAGATACACAGAAAGATTATATCAGGTTCTTTCTTTCAATAGGGTATTAGGGAATTTACGTGGCTAGCTTTTCCCTTTACCTTTTTGAAAACGGTCGCAAAATCCACTAACTACAGCACAAAAAACTGCAAAACATATAGCATAAAAGAACTTGTGGTTACTTGCTCATATTTGCGTTTAGAGAAACGTCAATTTGCAGTGCCGTCGTTAACCCATTGCATGTGTTTAAATCGGAAACACGTTTTACGAGCCAAGCCCAAAGTTGCGGTGATCCTAGAACTCATATTAATGCTCCTTTGTGACGAACGTGCAATACATGAGTCAATACCCTTGTGGTTAGGTTTTGAAATAGTCCCATAGCATGATCCTAAATAAGCTAGATTTTTTGACAGCTTTCATATTTACTCTACTGCTACGAAATAAAAACGAGTGTGCTTTAGAGCACAAGACAAGTGAAACTTCTAATTCAAAATATTAATTTATAAAGTTATTCAATTACAAAATTGTCCACACGTAGATCGATCAGTCTATGTTCATTCTGGACGGACGCAACTCGCACTCGCACATTAACGTTTAAAAATATACGAAACGTAACTCTCTCTTTCTGCACTAACTTATATATCCCTCTCAACTTCCGTTCGCACTTTTCGTATCGCATTCACCAGCTTACTCCCAAAGTCGAGCGTGCGTAAAGAAGTTATTTTATTTGCAATACAAACATTTACTAAAACACGCTCGCAAATAGTCAGTGTGATAACGCCATCCGCGCTTCTGAGATAAAATATCGAGCCGCGCTTTGTCTTAACTTTTAAGATTTTATCAAATACCTACACATACATACTACTCGCTAATAAGCGATAAGACTGCCAATTGTATACATTCATTTGACTAATGTTAATTTTAATTGCTCTGTTGTTTATGGATAAAGTATTATCTATCTATCTATACACATCCATCCATATATATCATAGGTCTACCATCTGAGGCTTACTTAGTTTACAGTGAAATACATAATGTATAATTTCGTCCATAGAGCATAAGTTATATGTTAAAACTTTATACAAGCATTTACTAAAGTGGTATAAGCTAATGTAACGCGACTAAATAAGCCTCCGTTTCTCAAACAAACTAAGGCCTACTGTCTATTATAGCGTCAGTGGTAGCCGAACAAATAATTCCTTAAATTTATTAGTATTTAAACAAAGGACTAAATTACTGCAGGTCCGGAGACAGGGTTTTTTAAATTAATTAATCATAAACCCCTAAGCTTGTCTTTTTAAATGGCTATTCTCTCAAATTTTTCAGATTTATGTACATCATAACTCGAATCCCAACGTCATGAACCTTCGTTCGTCTACGGATCTCGACGTTTAAAACTCGAACAGGTGGTCTTGGGTGGGACACTTAGTTAGACGTGGTGATGACAGATGGAGCAGGACAGTGACTGAATGGTGGCCGAGGAGGGTATAGAAGGGTAGGGCGACCAGCAGCGAGATGGGTGGACGACATCGTAAAGGTCGTGGGCCGTCAGTGGGTGAGACTAGCGCAGGATCGTGGTGGATAGCACAAACTTGGGAAGGCCTATACCTAACAACGGGTGAAATCAGGCTGTGGATGATGATGATGAGGCATTTCATAAGTGCAAGACATGGTTGATACTTGTAAAGATTAGACCCAGCTACGTGTAGAACTTGACATCAGTCCGATTTATTATACGATATCGGATTGCTCTCGGAGTCGGGGGGGGGGGGGGGGGGGGGGGGGGGGGGGGGGGCATCCGATGAATTTGCCACGGGTCTCGAACGGTATAGCTACGCCACTGGTTGCGACTGTTCGACGAACTGTCCGTGCGACCATCGCAACGCGTATGGCCACTCTATGCATTGCGTATGTATTCTATCGACAACGGCCTCAAAGCAGTTAAAGCCTCCTATCCTCCAATCACCCTCCCTCTCTCAAAGAGGCTAAGTGGTTGTATACTTGTACGCCTTTATGCCTTACGCTGCTTATACTTTACGGATGTGCCAATGTTTTTAGGACGCACGTGACAAGCCGGCTGATAGTTAACCAAGTCAATAAAATATGAAGTAGTTGAAATAAATTCTGTACGCAGGACGTGAAAATATTTTAAGTCATAAAAATTTTGTTTTACAAGGTTTATAATATACTAGCTGACCCGCCTGCGGTTTGTCAATAAACACATTACCCTCCTTACTTACCCCCTGCGCAGTCGGGTAAAATGTAGCCTTTCTCTCAATTCCGGTCATAAAAGTAAACTAGACATTTATTTAGGACAACAGTACAGTACAGACAAAACAGAAGGTAATAAATTAAAATAAAACGTTAAAAATAACATTATGAAGAGGGTAGGTACACACGGCTACACATCAAGCTATACATTTCCAGTATAAGCTGACCTCTCATTCTACGAAAAGCCTACACAATGCGAGGTCAGCTTATACTGGAGGAGTATACTCCTCCTCAAGCTATAGCTTGATGTGTAGCCGTGTGTACCTACCTATAAAAATACAGAAAGACATATATAAACAACAGAATTAGAAACGATCATTATAGGCAGGTACCTAACAAGAGCTACATAAATACGTGACCGCTAAAAGGTTATGTACTTAATAATCTTTATATATTCCAAATTTCATCGAAGTCGGTCCAGCCGTTTAGTCGTGCAAATGAACCAAAGAGAAAGACAGAGATACAGAGGGAGAGAGATACTTTCAAATTTATAATACCCAAGTATGGTTTTGTTACTTTTTGGTCAAATAACAACGAATTTGAAAGAAGTTAGGATTTTTAGCAATGGCAACATTTTATGTATAAAAATGTCTATTTTAGTAAACATCAATAAAATTAGGCCGATATCGTGATAAATAAAACCGGCCAAGTGCGAGTCGGTCTCGCGCACGCAGGCTTCCGTACCATTATCTATAAAAACGGCAAAATAATCATGTTTGTTGTATGGGAGCCCTAAATATTTATTTTATTCTGTTTTTAGTACTGTGAAAATTTCAACTGTCTAACTATCACGGTTCATGAGATACAGCCTGGTGACAGCCGGACAGACAGACAGACAAACAGACAGCGGAGTCATAGTAATAGGGTCCCGTTTGACCCTTCGAGTACGGAACCCTAAAAAGATGTGCAGAAAGCTTTGTCTAAATGTATGTTCATGTCTAAATGACTTTCATGCCAGGCCTTATAAGGTCAGTACCATATAAGGTAACGTTGGAACAGGCTTCTAAAAAAAGCCATCACAATATTTTCGCTTTTAGTAGAGTTAATGTGTTTATGTTTGACGGCCTTTTGAGCAGAAAGGGTCTCGACTGGAAATATCAGCGTAGAACGGCCCCCCACTAGATTGAAGGTTGACCTGATAAAGGCTGCTGGGAGCCGTTGGGTGCAGCCGCACAAGATCGGTCGCTCTGAAAATTTATGGGGGAGGCATAGTTTTAGTGGACGTTCTATGGCTGATATAAATAAATATTACTGGAAATTTCACACAGCGCTATTTAGCCTCAAACTAAGCAGAGCTTGTACTATGGGAACCAGATAACTGATATAATACTTATATACTTTTTTTGTAAATAAATACTTATAATATATAGAGAAACATCCAGACCCGGAACAAATATCTGTAGCTCATGCAAACATTTGTTCCGCGGCGGGAATTGACCCGCTACCTCCTGCGTCTCAGCCGGCTATTCGCCCACTACACCACGGAGGTCGTCTCTCAGCCGGCTATTCACCAAAATTGCACTTGCACAATCATTGTTGCATCCCATTCTCGACTATGCTGACGCCAGCTATCTTGATTTAACTGAAGATCAACTCAACAAGCTTGAGCGTCTCCAGAATTTCTCTATTAGATTCATATTTGGCTTGCGTAAATACGATCACATTTCTGAGTATCGCCGCAGGCTCAAGTGGTTACCCATCCGCCTTCGTCGGAATGCTCACATCCTGTCCCTTCTTTACAGCATCCTTTTTATTTCTTCTACTCCGCCGTACCTCAAAGAACGCTTTGAGTTTCTTCATGTTTCCAACTCCCGGTCCTTACGCTCCTCTGAAAACCTTAAATTGAAAACTCCTCATCATACCTCAGTATTTTATACTAACTCCTTCACTCTTCAGGCTACCAGACTCTGGAATGCACTACCTGTTTCAATTCGTAACGCCAAATCCCTTCCTGTTTTTAAAAACATGGTTAATAATCATTATCTCAGATAATGATTACAGATACACACATACAGATATATACAGATAATTTATCTGTCGTCCATCGCTCACTAAGACTTTGCAACTTAAATGTATATAATTTTTTATTGTTTTTTCTAATTACCTATGTATTTTGAAGTAGGTTATTTAATATTATAAAATTATTTATATTTATTTATATGTATATTTTATTTTAGTCATTTATGTACTAATTCTGTTAGTTATTATTTGATTAACGCCGCCGTTCTCTTTTGTTCACACAGATCCTGTCCATCCAAAGGTTGCCTGGAAGAGATCGCTTTTAGCGATAAGGCCGCCCATTGTACCTTTGATTTAATTTTGTATTCTCTTTTGTTTGTTTTATTTTTAATGGTGTGCAATAAAGAAATTATCTATCTATCTATCTATCTATTCGCCCATCGCGCCATCGCGATCTGATGCTAATGAATATGTTAATTCTTTTGTTGGATTTAAATCCTTACATCTCTTCTGAATTCCCATTTTTAGGGTTCCGTACCTCAAAAGGTAAAAAGGAACCCTTACAAGATCACTCTCTTGTCCGTCTGTCTTTCCGTGTGTCAGCACCAATTTTCTCAGGAACGGGTGGACCTAGTTAGTTGAAATTTATACAGGATACTGAGGTTTATAGTCCCTATTAGGTGTATAAAAATCAAGGTCTCGAGTCAACACGATAAAAAGATATGGGCAAATTTAGATTTTCGTGAAAACTTGTATGTACCAAAATTTACCTTAATTTTCAACTTTTTGTTATTTTTCGGTTTGTTTCCTTTACTTGTGCTGACCTTGCTTTTAACAAAAATTGACAATTCTAGGTCAACCGAAAGTACCCTATAGGTTTTGGGTCGAACACCTGTATGGTAATTCCCATTGACCTAGAATCACGAAATTTGCCAAAAGCAAGGTCTTACAGCACAATAAAGGAAAAATTCAAAAAAATAAAGTTAAAGGTTGTCCCCAATACATACATAGTTGACGCCAATTAAGATAGTCCTCTGAGTTGTATGGGCGCTCATTCCTACAATTTAGAGGACTAGCTTAATCGGCACCAACCTCAAATAAGGTAAATAAATAAAATTGTGCTATTTAATAAAATAAATATACAAGAGGGTCTCCCATATAACAGACATGACTTTTTTACCGTTTTATAGTTAATGGTACGGAACCCTTCGTACGCGAGTCCGACTCGCACTTGGCCGGTTTTTATTATAAATATCTGTTTTAGACGTCATAGTTTGGCCATCATTGTTGGTCATTGTTGTTTAAACATCCTATACATATACCTATCTTCTAAATAAGCCTAGTAAAAACCATCAGAACCAAACTAGTATTTTGTGAGAGGATTGTTCGAAGCAAATACGGATTTTTAGATATCCACGCCTTTAAAAATTCTTTCTCTAATATTAGCTGTTTAATTACGTGATGAAAATTATTAAGGCCAAACTAATCGACAAACATTTTAAATTAGATTAGTTATACATATATATCTGTCCGTGATTAACTTTTTTTATGAAGGTCTTTTAGTAGTGGGGCTACTTCTACAGAATATGTTTACTCTCTGGTGCCAAATTGTATAATTTTTCTTTACGAGAAAGCTATTGGTAAGTAATTCATCGATCGAAGCGAGATCTCTAAATCAACTTGGGCAAATCGGCGTTGTATGTACCTATGTATGTATGTTTGTATGTCCGAGGATAACTTTTGTAGCGTTGATCCGATCACCTTGAAACTTGATACATAGGTCTAGTCATGGCACAATTTTGGAGTGACTAAATGAGTTGGAGGGTTGTTGAGATATTGGGGTTCAAGAGGGGTAAAAAAATGAGACTATTAGTTCAAGTGGGACGTCAAATGAAAGGTCTTCGTTAGTAAATTTAAACCTAGTTTTTATTTTTGGTTTAATCTTTGTAGTTTTTGAGTTATTAGCCATAATAAAAACAAAACTTAGACAAAATTCACAGGGTACACCAGTAACCCCACAATGCTGAAATTTTGTATACGTGTTAGTGACACAAATATAGGCAAAAGTCTGAAATCCAGAATAACTGCAATTTGTACCCCAAAAAAGTACAACCACAATACATGAACTCTCGTTACCAGTAATTTGAATGAAGCTGTAGGTCAAGTAATATGGTTATATATTTCGTGGCACTATTTTATTGGTCAAAGATTAAGGCCGGCTTGCACAACAATCGCAAAACGTATTTAGCGACTAAATATGTTTTAATTTTACTTATTTGTTTGATTTGACAACTCCTTAAATCATATATTATTTAGCTACTAAATACGTTTAGCACACGTTTAGGCATCGTTGCGCGAGTCGCCCTAAGAATATTTTTTTTTGTGTTTTGGGAGACTCGCGAGATCTCAGTTCGGGGCGAACCACTAGTTATCTCCATTTAAAATGGATTCACCTATTTCTTCAGTGGCTCTTCAGGTCAGCACGGCGTGTGTCGTAAGACACGACTGATGGGCAGATTGGTTCCGAGCCGTGATAATTGCGCTTACGTTGCTTCTATTCAATTTGTGGCTGTGAAATCATCCAACATCAGTGTCGAAGGTTCTGGTAAACTAGCTTTGTAAGGTTTCAGGATCAAATAATGTATATCGAGGTTGTAAATACAATACAATTAATTTATTAAATCAGACAATTTACAAGGTCATTTGTGTAAGGTTAGTTAGGTTAGGTTATAAAACTTAAATACCATATATGTTAGTAATATTAGTATATGTATATAGTATTTATACTAAAAACGGGATATTTACCATGATTTGTGAGTATTTGAGTGTCCCGATATTTCGGCGCAGTTGCATGCGCCATGATCACGGGTAAACTCTATATCGGTAATATCGGGATACTCAAATACTCACAAATTATGGTAAATATCCCGTTTTTAGTATAAATAGTGTTCATAACCATGATAGTTTCAAAAGTTATATGTATATAGTATTTTTCATTTTTCATTTCCTATTAGCATGTATTTTGTTAAAACTTTCATTCGCATCCCAACCCAATACCCATAAGGCTATTTGATCAGGATCCGAATGAAAGATTGAATCACAGGCAGGAATCTATCAGGTATGACCCGCAGAATGCAGTTAGAGCTAGCCCGTACTCTGCTTAGCAATGAGGCCGTTTCCTTACGGATTATGGCACGGAAACCATCGACCCGTGTCTCAGTAAACATGGTAGATGCACTGCAGTACCGAGGCAACCCCAACAACATTCTGAAGCCATTGTTGTACTGGACGCGTAGGGCAATAAGCGATTTTCGAGTATAGCTGAACCAAAGGCTGCTCGTGTAGAAAGATTTTGGAGGCTTTGAAGAGAGTTATTTTCACTTGCCTACTGCAACGTGCAAACCTTCGCGCCAGCATGTTACTTCTGACCGCCGTGCCGAGACTTGAAACGAAGAATGAGGTAAGTGCTTAGCCGATTCATCGGGTATGTATTTTTAAACATTTAAAAAACCAGCTGACTCGCCCACGGCTTCGCACGCGTGGTTTATCAATAAAAACATTATCCTCCTTCTGCGCAGTTAGGTAAAAAGTAGCCTATGTCCCACTCGCAATCATAATTTATGTATGTAACAAATTTCATTGAAATCGATCAAGCCGAGGCGTAACAAAACGAAAACGTAACAAACGCACAGGGAGACAGTTACTTTAGAATTTATAATATTAGTATGGATAATGTATGATGCTTATCTTGTAAAAGGTTTTAATCGGTTGTTTGCAAATCGGTTATTCTATCAGTAAATTACAGAAAGCTCATAGTTTTCGACTAACGCATTGGCTACATTAATTGACAAACATAAATTGGCTCCACCTTATGTATTTTATTCTTTCAAGCTTGTTTTAGTATTTATGCATGTCTATGTACCTGTTTACTTATTTATTTTTCACCCATGGGTCCCATCTGAAAACCAGCGCCGCTTATCTTCCTCGGATGGTTGGCAGCAATACGCTGAGACGGTGCCTGTTTGGCCCACACAGCGTTATAACTAGTGTCGGCGTAGGTAGTGCCATTCACGGGAATTAGTGACCGTTAACATAACATGGATATGCCTTCTAAATCCCGGGAACTATATTTTTATTTTATTTAACAGGTTTTTTTAGGAATTCGTATTTTACATAGTAACTATTAAGCTTTATGCAAATACACGTTGTATTGATCACTAAAGTCATCCTTTTCCCTCACGCGTTTGTTACTTATCGCGGGTGAGGTGAGGACTCGGTTTCATTATATCTATCTAAATATGGAATCTGAAACAGTTTAACTTCATTTACATCGACATTCATAAAATATACCAGTAAATTTGGGAATAAATCCCCGGGCATATCGATATTAACTTATCATTCAGGTTCATTCTCCGAAACAGCACTACCTACGCCGATCCCTAGTTATAACGTCTACTGTCGATGTTTAAAATGTAGAGCTACACTGGGCGCCACTTTTTACTACTCATAATTAGTCAAAAACGCCCACGTTAAATATTTTTAAGTATACAGTTAGTGTTGAATACCTGGCGAGTTCCATTAAGACTGAATTAATATAGCGACAGTGAACTTATCTGATGATGGAGACGGAAGGTGAACAATGGAACTTCTCATTGGATAATATTACTTGATGTTCTTGGTATTCTCACAAACAAATAAGCATCTTATATTTTTCAGTAAATATGTGAGTAGTCCGCTCGGAAATTAGTGAGCTCGTCTCCCCATCTCTTCTTTGGTCTGCCACGACGTCTTCGGGCTGTGTCAGGGTTCCACTCGGTGGTGAGCTTAGCCCACTGATCACCAGACACATGGCATAAAAAGACCAGGTCTGCGCACCATACGTTAGAACGAGGGAGGATGTCATCAACTTTCGCTTGAGCGAAAGAGGAAGGTTACACTTCATCAAATCTCCCATAGACCAATAGCTCCTCCAGGCATTCTCGGTTCGCCAAGCGATTTCCTTATCCTGCCTGGGGTCGAAGTAGACTATTTGGCTCAGGTAAACGTACTCTTGGACGTATGCTAATAGCTGTTCTCCATCCACCGTTACTCTGGTCTCAACGCTGTTAGTCATAACCTTGGTCTCTGTCCTATTCATCCCTTATCCAATCTCAAGGCTTGCGATGCTAAGGTAGCATCGTTTGTAGTTCCGAAACCGAAGAAGAAAACAGAAAAATGTTGTCAGCAAAGCGGAGTTTTGTTAACCTCACTCCGCCGACTTATTGTCTGGAAAGGTTGTCTGGAAGAGATCGCTTCTAAGCGATAAGACCGCCCATTGTACTATTTGCTTTATATTTTCTATTTTGTTTGTATTTTTTTTGTTTATACTGTGTACAATAAAGTGTTTTCATATATTCATTTATTCATTCAATCCCCTTCCCTTCCCAGCCCTCCGCCAGCTTTCTGAACACCTCCTCGTGGCGGACTGGACCATCTTAGCGCTTGAACGAAGTGTCGAATAGGGGAGGCCTTTGTCCAGCAGTGGGACACAATGGGCTGATACTAATAATAAAAATAATGTGAGTAGTATGACTTTTATAATGTATGCGGCTCCAAAAACGTTACTACTCAAAATCCTACGTGACTTTCAACAATCCAGTAATTAGCATTACACTGCACAACTTTGTAAACAAGTGAACGACCTATTGCGTAAGCGACCTTGCCTGACAAACTTCGCTGCGATAGGTACCTACGTAAACGGAGAAAGTAGAGGTCTGAAAGGACGATTGCAATTACTGCAGAGGATCTTAAGCAAATATGCTTTGGCCTGTACGTAATGATTACACATACGTGTTTGCATCATGCAAGCGATTGACGGTTTGCTTAGGTCAAGTCAAGTGTTAGGTTTACTGGTGGTAGAGCTTTTGTGAACGAGCTTGAGGAAGTGGGCACCACCGCCTTACCTTTATCTGCTGCCAAATAGCAGTACTTGTGCTGCTGTGTTCCGGTTAGATGGTAATGATATGTTCTTATAATTACGGGCACATAGGCATAACAGCTAAGTCCTATATTATGGCAACGTATCCACATAGAGATCAAGACAACATAATAGCTTGTTTTGAATTCTATGTGGATATCCATGGGCTGCAGTAGCCACTTAACATCTGGTGGACTGCATGCTCGTTTGCCATATAAGTTGTATAAAAAAAAAGGGAAAAACTTCGACCAGAATTTACCGATATTACCCTCATAACATTATCTGTATTTTTTATTTGCGCTATTATTCTTGTGAAATCAAGTTCATGCAAAGGTTGTCTGGAAGACATAGCTTTAAGTAATAATAGCGCCACTTATTTTTTTGCCTTTCATCAGAAACAAATGAGAACCTGTATCAAATGAAAGTTGAAATACGATTTTTACAAATACTTACATTTTAGACTATACTTATAACGGCTAGGTTAGCGTACGCTTTTATAACAAACTCCCAAGTGATGTACAAAAATTGTCAATTAGCAAAATTTTAAAATGTATTTATACAAAATCTTTATAAAAAGCATACTATAACATATCGTATTATTTAGATGCTAGAGAAGCTTGGGATTGAAATTGCTCCAACTCGTTCAAAAATGTTACAGTTTAGACGTAATTTATTTTCTTTATTGTTATGTATTCTAAAAGGATCATTATAAAGAACAACCAGCCTTATTTCTTGCCTTTCTTTCCTGGCTTGGTCGCGAATGAAAAGACAGTAAAATTGACGTTACAATGTGATTCTTGTGATTTTAAACAATAAAAAGATTTTGGTTTTAATTTATCTCCCCTTAGATAAATGTGTCATCTTAAAAAAAAACATTCTTACATCTGTGTTCATTTCTTTATACTGTTAGTAAGTTATCTGTATCTAGGGTTCCCAGATAAAAAAATCGAAATTCCGGAGAAAATTCCTGACATTTGATGAAAATTCCGGAATCCCAGAATTTCCTTGCTTGTAAAGATTACATTATTGTTAATTTATTTGTAATAAAAATATTTGGTTCATGTTATGTTTTATTTTACTCTTTACCTACTTAAATTGTAGAAATTCTGGACGGTATAGGTTTCCCCCCCCCCCGCATTCCGGACAAAGACCTATATTACCGGACATGTCCGGAAAATTCCGGACGTATGGCAACCCTATCTGTAACCCAACAAAGCACTGCTTAGGTGGTCTTATCTCTTTAATTGCCCTGAATACCAACCAAAGTCAAATTAAGTTTAATTACCGCGTCATAACCCTTTAAGCCCCTTTCATTTGCTCTGAGCCGACTTCCGCTATCCTTTGCAAATGACTGTCATTATTCTAAGGGTCTATTCAACCAAACTGACTTCCTTCGTTTCTTTGTCGTGTCATTGGTTTTAAGAGTTCAGTACCTGATGGATCCAAAATGCCTCATTCATTAGGATACTTCGAGATTATGAGAGATCCTACTAATATTATACACGCGAAAGTTTGTATGTATGGATGTTTGTTACTCTTTCACGCCGGAACGGCTGAACCGATTGCGATGAAATTTGGTGTATACGTAGATAATAACCTGGATTAACAAATAGGCTACTTTTTATTGGCAAACCACGCGTGCGAAGCCGCTGGCAACAGCTATTACCTAATAATCTAAAGTCAGGAAAAATAACCAAAAAATCTCAAAATGTTATGTTTCAGGAACTCTTTGCTGGTTAAGTTTATCCGAGTGTGGAATAATTTCATTCATCGATATGTGAATGGCGTTAAGTTCCAAAAAAGTTTGATCGATTGTTGAGATAATTTACAGATTAACGATGACGACTTCCGTGGCGCAGTGGGCGAATAGCCGGCTGAGACGCAGGAGGTAGCGGGTTCCATTCACGCCGCAGAAAAAATGTTTGCATGATCTACAGATATTTGTTCTGGTCCTGGATGTTTTTCTATATATTATAAGTATATATTTACAAAAAAAAAGTATATAAGTGTTCTATCAGTTATCTGGTTCCCATAAATAAATAAATGTGACTGGACATTTCACACAACGCTATCTAGCCCTAAACTAAGCAGAGCTTGTACTATGGGAACCAGTTATCTGATAGAATACTTATATACGGTTTTTTTTTGTAAATACATACTTATAATACATAGAAAAACATCCAGGACCAGAACAAATATCTGTAGATCATACAAACATTAGTTCCACGGCGGGAATCGAACCCGCTACCTCCTGCGTCTCAGCCGGCTATTCGCCCACTGTACCATGGAGGTCGTCATACAAGCTCTGCTTAGTTTGGGGCTAGATAACGCTGTGTTAAATGTCCAGCAATATTTATTATTATTATAAAGAAACTACCTTGTAACCACAAAAACGTTATACCTACAATTATTTAACGTGTGTTTTGAAAATTCTTTACCAATTTTTGTATAGAACTTTTATAAACACTAAACAGTGTTTAATTTTTATTGTGGTAAGATCCATCTTGTTTTATTTACTCAAGTTCTGTAACGAAACCGTTGTCTATAAAAGTCGTAGTTGCATCATTTATTGACGTGGAAAATTGCCTGAGATGATTACTCGTACGTAATTTCCTTGTCTGTCTGTATGTCTTCATCTCTTACGTATAATACTTATATTGTAATCATTATCTTATGCGTTGGAAATATGCTTATAAGTTTAATCTTACTAAAGCATCAAAAATATTATAAGCCAAATATTCTACAGACACTTTCTACTTTTAACGAACAAAGCAGATACTTATTTTTTCTAATATATATAAATCTTGTATCACGGCTTTAGTTGTCGCAGTCCTGCGAAACGAGTAGACCGATTTTAATTTTTTTTTTTGTATATTTGGTAGGTGTGAGGTACCTTACAACGGGTCGTAAAATATTTTTTACCCTCCTGCCCCCTCCCCCCCATTTTTTAATCGCGGTTTTAGTATTTTTGTATGAACTATATCCATATAATTTAACCGTCATTCATTAACGTGAAGTCATTTACACGAAGTGTCGCGTCAATTTGATTTCTTTGATAAATTTATATGGCAGAACGTTTGCGGGGTCAGCTAGTATACAATAATAATTTTGATATGATTCTTTTAATGGGATATAACATGGATATAACATATGTTACGTCTTTGATAGAAGATCCAAGATTGTAATTGTGATATTTGTATTCTTACCTTTATTGCTTGCCGTCCAAAGATTTGTCGGGCTATTCCTCTTAGGCTTATTATCCCTAAACATCAGGATATCTGGAACTTTATTCGCTTTGATGTCCTTTGGGATTATGTCAGGTGTCCTGTCCACATTGACTCTTACAAATTCTCCTTTAAGGACTTTTGGGGCTTCTTTCAGAGCTGGAGGTTGTGGCGCTTTTGGTTTTCTGTGAAAGAGCCTTTTCCTATCAGGCTTCGACGGGATGTCTATATCAGTGTAAATAACACTGTCGATTTCGTTCTCGTGTGTGTCATTCCGTATACCAATCAAACTAATGGGCTGATCAAACCTTAGATTTAAGCTCTTCTGTTGAACTGAAATATGTATTACACCATCACTGTCCGTTGTTTGCAGCAGATCGTAGTCATCTGAGCTGGTTTTTCTGGTCTTGAATATATCGTACGTTTTCTTCTTTGAGAACAACGAGTCACCGGTTGAATAGTTGTTGGCGTTTTTCGTCAAGCGATTTCGCATTTTAAAGTACTTATACGTGAAGTATATTCTCTTAAAGTCTTGTTCGTTTTCGAATTTCAGTACCACGGCCTCTCTTGTGGCGTTTTTGGTTACGTAGAAGACTAGAGTATTTTCGCAGTTCGAGTAATTCTCGATGTTAATGCAGTTCTCTATGTTATCTATAGATATATTTTCACATTTGCTGGTTTTTAATTCTGCGTAATCTTTGATCACTTTTGACTTTTCGTGTTTTTCATCTTCGGATGTGTCGTCTCTCGTGAGGAGTTGCAGTTGGTCTTTCTCGTTGAAGCCGACAACGATGTTGTATGTTTGTATGGACGAGGGTTTGATGGAGGAGATATCAACCTGTTGGTTGGCTGTGTGGAGTTTCTGTCGCCCCACTAGAGCCGCGTAGCCTCCAGTCCGGGCCGTCTTCTTCACGGTCATTTTTTTTCTGTAACAATAACAAATATTATGTTCAAATTTTATTGTCTAACCATATCTATGAAATTTTTCTTTTAAACTCGGACTTTAGCGTTAAAATACAATATTAAAATACCCGTGAGAAAAGATATCATAGATTACACCAGGTAATTTTAAATCGATGTAATTGATTGATTTTACGCATTTCTGGATAAATCAATAGGAGGCCTTCATCAATATAATCTGTGTCAATTGGCTTCCAATTGTAAAATCCGCTAAAGAATGAAAGTAAACTTTTTAAATAGCCGTTCAAATAGCGTGTCTAATTGTAGCCATTTGATGCATCCAATCAAATACGGAACGGTAGTTACTATGCTTGTTAAAAACGTGACTATAGTGAACGAATTGGTCGTAAATAGTCATTCTCAAACGGTCATGATTTCTACACATAGAATTTAAACATTGCAGATTTACAGAAAAGGTATTTTTCAAACTTTCGCGATCACTGTACATAATTATTGATTAAAACGGGTATTTATCGCGTATGTACTTTTTTTATTCGTTATCCCGACGTTACGCGACATACGCGATAAATACCCGTTTTAATCAATAATTACGTATGGAAAAGGCGTTTAAAAATTTAAATCCTACTCCAATAAAAATTTACATTTTGATTAGCAAAAATACTCTACAAAAATATGTCCTAATTTTTTTGCGATTGTCTTAGAAAAGTGTCGCTAAAAATAAACGAAAGAGTTGTTTCTTTAAAAACCCGTATTCTCAATTATTAGAACTGAGTTAAGCTTATTTTTTCTTTTTATTTTAAATGTATCACGAGTTCTGAAAGTTTTTAATACACGGACACCCTGCATTTCTAAATATTAGCACTATTTTGAAATGGTCAATAACCATATATTTTTAAAACGCTCAATTTGTGATATTCACAGGTTCACTTTCACTTGCTTTCTTTTACTCTTAGCAAAATACTCGATACTTTCAATAGAACCATATTTACACAACAATAATTATAGGTATAGTGATCAAACCATAATATGATTGCTATAACAACCCAATGGAATACATATTAGTGATGAAACTGTTATGTACTATAACAGGGTCGGATTGCGTAGATAGGTACATAACATAGCCCCACTTTCACATTATAATTAAAATTTAACATTACATAATTATATAACATAAATAAATTTAATCGTTTGATATTTAAAACAACTTTCGATAGATTGACAGAACTCGTTCTATTCCGGCGAAAAGTACAATCTTCTCAAATTGACATCACATTAAACAAGCGCGATTTGATTATTTGATGATAATATAGTCTTTCCATTTCTTTATTTTCTCGATGACAGTTCTAATTTGATAGTTGTAGTGTTGTGACCTCGTGGGGAGAGCTCATCGAGTGACAGTGACGATTCATCAGATTTTGATTAAAATAAATGAATAAAGATTACCTGTCGTTATAATTATTTCGTTTCATTGTCGAGTACCTACCTATACCTACTTATTTTAGAACAGCTTCGAAAATTTTAAAGAAGTTGGCATTATCAATCAAGAATTAATACGTGTAACATCTTGTAATGAAATATCATCATCATCATATCAGCCGTAGGACGTCCACTGCTGGACAAAGGCCTCCCTCATTGATCTCCAGGAACTGCGGTTGGAAGCGGCCTGCATCCAACGGCGACCTGCGGTTCTTAATGAAATATAATATTAGTTAATAAATTTGTACAAAAGTATCCGGCAGTAGTTTAGTTTCTTACATTTTGTAAAAATATATCGGGTCTGTTATCGTGTTACGTTTATCGATAGTCCCATCCCTATCAGTTTCTCCGATTCTGGTATAACCTTGTAAGTGCGTAAGCATCATATTTTTATAAAATAATGCATACCTAATGTAAAAAAGACGCTCGTTCAAGTTTTCACAGGAGCTGTCATCGAGAAGATAAAGAAATGGAAAGACTATAATGTAATTAATTTAGCCTATCTGACCCCACTTTAGAGCAAATGCCTCCCTTGTCTTATTCCATTCTAAACATATATTCTACAAATAAATAATAACAAGAATAGTAACTATGTAATGTATGAAATTTTAATTATCTAAATTTTATTATGTATTTACAATATTTGTGTTCGTATATAAAAGTATCTACTAGATACTTTTAATTTCTCTGTTTAACATTAAAATTAACACTAGCTTCTCTTTATTCTAAATGTTAAACTCTTTATTTGTTAAGATTTATGGAGGAGGGCGTTGATGCCTTCGACACATCATTTTCACTCCTGCGGATACATACATACATTATAGGCTTGCGTTTGACCACGATCTCGCCTGATGGTAAGCGATGATGCAGTCTACGATGGTACACGCTTGCCTAGAAGAAACCTACTCGCTCGCGACTTAAAGATACCCAGGTTGTAACTATCAGGAAACACAGACTCTGGCAAAGCGTTCCACTCTTTGGCGGTGCGCATAATAAAGGTCGAAGAGAACCGCTTTGTGCGAAAGGGAGGTATTTCTACCATATAGCGATGGCGACCCGCTACGGTGGGATTAGGTTGAAAAGTTCCACCGCAGACTCTCCGAAATGTACTCGATAAAAAACCGAGAGGCTAGCAACCTTTCGTCGATATTCCTGTTTCGAACGGATATTAGGTCAATGTCAATTTTATCCCTTGACGAAGAATTTACAAAATACGGAAAACATTAAACAAACACGCAAAACTTTGATTGCAAAATAAAATGACATAACTCATAACAAAAGCCAAAATTGAGTTTGAAATCGCTTAGTTCCCAAGTGTACAATTAAAATGAATGTGTAGAGAAAGCTATCATTAACCCCGTAACGTAATATGAAAAAGCTAGCAACAATAGTTTTGTCGGCGTGTGACAATCTCGGCAAGAAGCGAGCTTCCTAGTGAGCTAATTAATTGCCAAGGTACAAGCACAGTTCTATATTCTACTTTATTCGCAGCAATTCAAAATCCTACTAATATTATTAACGCGAAAGTTTGTATGTATAGATGTTTGTTACTCTTTCACGCCGGAGCGGCTGAACCGATTGCGATGAAATTTGGTATGTACGTAGATCATAACCTGGATTAACACATAGGCTACTTTTTATTGGCAAAACACGCGTGCGAAGCCGCTGGCAACAGCTAGTACTTAATAAAACAAAACAGAGTGGCTAAAGTAACCTAAGACGGCACGGCAACAAGAAGTAGAGTCACGGTAAATTACCGAGTTCACGAGTAACTTTTATGTATAGACTCAAGCAGCTATCAAATGGTAGCGTTACGGATAAATATACTGGATTATAGCACTACTGATACCAAGCAGTTGTATCGCGGGGGATAAACGGAAAAGTGGATGAAACAGTCAGTCGCGGGATGTCAATGGTTCGTTGCGCAGATTCTTATTTTGTTTTATTTATTAAGGAATAACAAACAACTACTATATAAATTAATGTATATCTATCGTATTTTACTAATGTATGTATTATAAATGTTATGTATATCATAATTTTATCTATACTAATATTATAAAGAGGAAAGATTTGTTTGTTTGTTTGTATTGAATAGGGTCCGAAACTACTGGACCGATTTAAAAAATATTTCATTGTTGGGAAGCTACACTATCCCCGGGTGATATAGGCTACTTTTTATCCAACTGCGCAGAAGGAGAGTAATGTTTTTATTGAAAAACTACGCGTGCGAAGCTGCGGATTGGTCAGCTAGTATTATATTTAGGTATATGTAATTTAATAATTTATTTATGTCTATTTGTATTTTATTTAGGTATTAGTTGCACTCCCTTCATCCATATCATCATAAGTGCACCCCCGACCATATCTTTGACATTACTAAATCCACTCCAACCAAAGGTTGTCTGGAAGAAATCGCTTCAAAGCGATAAGACCTCCCATTGTACTATTTGCTTTTAGTCTTCTATTTTGTCTGTAATTTTTATATTTTAATGTGTGTGCACAATAAAGTGTGTTCATTCATTCATTCATATATGTAAGGTACAGCCTGTGTTAGTACATGGGATATCATGTGTGAGCTATTAATACTGTAGTCCACGACGTTATCCACAGGTTAGATAAATACGTTTCATAAAAAGAAATGTTCCAGCTAGAGCGTCTGTTAGAGGGTAACATAGATTATTATGGTTGTGTTAACAAAAACCAATAAAGACCCTCAAAGAAGAAGAAGAATGAACGATATAAAATTGAAGAGTGAAGGTAACTTAGATAGGCACTTACTCGTACAAGAGCTACAAATCTAAATCTGCACTTACAAGTGAGATATTTAACATCTTTTTAAATTTGTAGGGAGTACACACGGCTACACATCAAGCTATACATTTCCAGTATAAGCTGTCCTCTCATTCTACGAAAAGCCTACACAATGCGAGATCAGCTTATACTGGCAATGTATAGCTTGATGTGTAGCCGTGTGTACAAGCGAACATGTCAATACTAGCTGGTACCCGCGACTTCGCCTGCGCAGGATTAGTAAGTACTTGGAGTAGCTTCGTTTGTTACTACCAAATGTGCATGAGAAATATATTATCAATTTTTATTCGATTTATGGTTTACTCTTTTGTCGATAATGGCTTACTCATATAAGCTAGATATATGCTGTCGCGGACTTTTTTATAGGACTAAGTAAGATAAACATTTCTCTTATACATTATATATGTACGTGTAAACTCTACAGTTTTTGCAGCGTACGCCAGAATAACTCGCAGATAGAAGATTTATTTCCGACTTACTGACAATTATCGTTATATTTTGGACAATTCACACACTATCTTTAAAAATTATAGCCTATGTGTTATTCTAATGTATATGCTATATTATTGTAAACTTTCATTAAAATCCATTCGGTAGATTTTGCGTGAAAGCGGAACAAACATCCATACATCCATACGTACAAACTTTCGCGTTTATAATATTAGTAGGATTATTTTGAAAAGTTTGTATTACAGGACGCAACCATACGACGAATGGAAGCACGAAGTCCCGAGTTAACATAAAAAATAAATGACCTAGGTACTTCCTTGTCCAGTAATCTGACTATATTTTTAGTCTACTTTATAACTCAAAGCCTACGTTTGTAAATCTACGTGAGAACGCTTTACATAATATCTGGTACATTTCCGAGTGCCAGCGAAAACTGGGTGAGCGTGATTAGATGATGAATAAAACATTACATTTGCAACCATTTGCAGCGCTTCTAGGGTACATGTAGGTAAACCTGTTAATTGCCTTATC
Organism: Philereme vetulata; assembly: GCA_918857605.2. Taxonomy (NCBI): domain Eukaryota; kingdom Metazoa; phylum Arthropoda; class Insecta; order Lepidoptera; family Geometridae; genus Philereme; species Philereme vetulata. Next base: position 4,835,346 of record OU975420.1, read on the forward strand.
AAAGTTTTTTTTTATAAAAACCGCTACTCGTCTCTGAAATAATATGCCACCAAACAATTTCGAGGCTACTTCAGTAGAAGCATTCAGATTGAGAATCTATAGTCGACTTCTCGGGCAAACCGACCAAAAATGAGCAACTTAAGCTTTCCTTATCACTTCTTCTATTGTTATGTATGTATGTATTTTTATTTGATATTGGTATAGTTTAGTCTATGATATAAAGTATTTAAGTAGGTTTATTTATGTAGTATGTACACACGGCTACACATCAAGCTATAACATTTCCAGTATAAGCTGACCCCTCTTTCTACAAAAAGCCTACACAATGCGAGGTCAGCTTATACTGGAAATGTACAGCTTGGTGTGTAGCCGTGTGTACCTATGCTATTTTTGTTAGTCCTGTGCAAATTTTCATTAGTTCCCTTTCCTGTGCACTACCTACACATCTTTATCTACAATACAGAAAGGTTATCATTGGTAATATATTGGTTAATTCCTTTTATTCAGCAGAAGTATGGTGGGCCTTTAGTAAGGGAGTTTGCCTCCATTCATGCTGTGACTAGACTGAAGCAAACTTCCATATTACGTAACTCTACTATAGGTCTAGATATTTACAAAAGAACCTAAGTAAAAGAAATATAAAAACACGGAAACAATTTGGCGACTATCTCCAGAATCGCAGGTTCCCAGACTGATTTCACTGCGACAATGCTTCTTTCACATAGTTATTTACTTCTGTCCGTCTCTATCGAGCAGAATGAAAGCCCTCGCACGTTTTCTTTTAATCATGTAGGTACACTTATAAACATCTTGTAAGTCTCTCTTGTTTAAATACGAAAGGGTGAGATAGGTTCAGTCAGCGACATATAAGCTGAATAGCAAAATCAGATTTCAAAATACCATTTACCGAGTACGAGTAAGTGTATTAAATAGCAAGAAAATTGTGTTTTTGACGCAATATGTATCTTAAAAGAGATGATGAATTTTTATCCCTCATACACAAAGCTAGTTACAGATTTATTGGGGTTTTTTAAATGTTGTTATGAGCTTGACACTAGACCGATAATGGCACAGAGGAGAAGCCTAATATACCCAACAATGGGTGAAGTCAGAACGTAGAAGATGATAATAAAAAAATCGTTGAAAATATACTATTTAATTGAGAACCTTCCCTTTTTGTTTTGTAGTCGGTCAAAAATCTCAAAGAAGATTGCATCGAACTCGAGGCATTAATAATTAGTGTTGTACAATAACCGCATAATTGGTTAAAATAATAATTAAATAACCATTAAAATTTAATAATCTGCATTTAATAATGGCAAGTGTGGTCTCATTTATTTTAAAAGCAGCCTTGATAGTGTATTCATTAACTGTTTATGGTCACATAAAGGCATACATATAAGTACTAGGTCAATGGTGGGCAGTACGAAAGTAGACGTCGACCTTCCATTCGTTACGGTTCTTCCGAGTCGTAAAAGGGTATAATTGATCTTGACCTTACAGAGGTCGGGGAGGACATAAGGAAGTAAGATCATCCAAGCAATGAGTCATGAAATTGTTTGATTAATTCATCAAGATTTAATTAAATGGTTCTTATGTACTTTTACGGAGCAGACTTAGGCTGACAAAGATAAGAGGATGATACAGGCGATGTGCAGTACTCTATATTACTCAATCTTTAAATCCTGAACCAAACACTACTCTCTCTTCTAAGCTATCCCACATGGTAGTGCGGTTAGCTTTCTTGGTGGTTCTTCTCCACTTCGCTCTAACCTCGACGTCATTGACCTTGCCTTGAGCACCTACCTCTGCATCTTTGACAGGGGATGGAAAGTTGTAGGTCCTTAACCTAATACTGCAACTTGCACAAGACGCTGTATCTTCATATCTGATATGAACAGTCTCGGAGGGAAACTTTGCAGACATCATGAGAACACTATACAATGCGCATTGTGGCTAGTACACGGGTATTTTCTCCATAGTATTTACGATAAATTTCACTATGGTAATAATAACGCATCAGTATAAATCTGCGTTTTATTACTTTGATTGTGAATAAAAATGTATTGAAATTAAAATTTCAATCGATTGTGATGTTAAAAGGTAGTGATCACAAGAAATTACGATAGTTTAAAATCTTATACCCAAAGAACATACAGGATCAATCTCTCAAGCAACTTTAGAACAAAATTAACAGCATTAAAGTCGATTCATCAGTTTTAGGCAACGACATACATTATACACAACATAGATAATGACAAAACATAGATAAAGACTACAAACTTAAAACTTAACTTAACTTACTGTTTCTGTTGGTCTCGCATTTAATATGTTTTACTTCTGCAAATTTAAACAGGGCATCCGCGATATAGGTGTTACACCTAGTGCGGACCTCATTATGTACATACATGTTAATTCTGATTTGGAAAATAATAATATTCGTATTTATTTATTTATTTCTATTAATACCCCCAACATTTTAGGAAAGGGTATACAAAGGACATCTTTGATGACAATGGTGGGTAGAGCAAGTTCTCCCGGATCGCACAGATCAGTATCTATAATTAGATTTTACAAAATGTAAAAATTTAGACCATTCGTTAACTTTACACTTTGGTCATCCTCGAGAAATTAGAACAATAATATTATCTATAATAGCCGTTCCCTTCGTTAATGAACGGGTTTTTAGGTAAAAATATTTAAACATATTTTTGGGATAAGAATATCACTTAACTAAGGCGAGTGTTTTCGTCCAGCAAACCTTGGAAGAAAGTGATTTTTTTATTATAAAGAGAGCCATGGAGCGTACCATGCTTGGCATCAGACTGTTAGATCGAGTTCCGAACGTCGAGATCCGTAGACGAACGAAGGTTCATGACGTTGGGATTCGAGTTATAGAGCTCAAATGGTCTTGGGCGGGACACTTGGCTAGACGTGGTGATGACAGATGGAGCAGGACAGTGACTGAATGGTGGCTGAGGAGCGGGTATAGAAGGGTAGGACGACCAGCAGCGAGATGGGTGGACGACATCGTAAAGGTCGTGGGCCATCAGTGGGTGAGACTAGCGCAGGATCGTGGTGATAACACAAAATTGGGGAGGCCTATACCCAACAAAGGGTGAAGTCAGGCTGTGGATGATTATGATATTGATCGGTGGGTGCATACATTTAAAATGTTTATTTTCAGATATTAGTTAGTTTTTTGTTTAATTTGACGCAGACGGTGCATAAAAAAGTGATGGTTATAATTTAAATATATATAAACAAAGTATAGACTATATTTCATGACACAAAAATTAGCAAACTAGAGATCTATAGAAAGTGCTAAGTGTTTATAAATTTCATAATTCGGACTTAATGCGCCAATCTCGTTTTAGTGGGCGCACATTGCTTTTGCCGACTTATTAGCACTTACACTGAATTTACACCGAACTGTATTTAAACGTGTGTACGTTTAGTGCTTGTGTGTGATTGTTTTTAATTTTATGAGTCGTTGTGCTACCCTTCCTAAGGTAATCTTGCCTCACAATGCAAGACTAATATTTTGGATGTTCGTTTATTTATTTGTTTGTTTGTTTTTGTTACTGAAATACGTCAGCGATAATGCCGCCCATTGTACCACCATGTATTAGTCTTTAAGTTATTTAAATTTGGTGTAACAATAAAGATATATATATATATATATATATATATATATCTCACGTCGTAACGGCTGAACCGATTTCGATGAAATTTGGTAACCGTTTACCACATAGGCTACCTTTTATCCCATAAATTAGTTCCCTTGGGATAATAATGGGGTGTCGAGTCATGTTGCAACGAGTTTAGCTTTATATCTAGGTTATCTATACATTTAGTAGTGTAACGCGTACGTAGTCGCGGGCAACATCTAGTAAATAATAACGCATTTCAAAATAAATAATATTTTCATTTGAGTATTTTTCGAACAGTTTTAGCGGTATTTGTGATAAATCGATGATTTCGGGGTCAATATTTTAAATGTTTTCTACTCATCTCGATTATCCAAATCAGTAAACCAAATGTACAGTAGGTGGTTTAAAAATACTTTAGGTCTAGAATCGACTAAAACACTGCGAGGAATAGCATAAAATATATAAAAATAAGAATAGTATAATATAATAGTTGAGATATTGGGGTTCAAGAGGGGTAAAAAAACCAAAATGGAACTATCCGATCAAGTAGCACGTTTAATAAAAGGTTTTAGTGAGTACATTTTGACCCCTTTTTATTTTTTGTTTATTCTTGTAGGTGTTAACTTATTAGCCGTAATAAAAACTGAACTTTGACAATATTCACATGGCAAACCAGTGACCCCACAGTTCTGAAATTTGGTATGCGTGTAGCTTTAGTGACACACATATAGGAAAAGTCTTAAATCCAGAATGATCGCAATTTCTACCCCTAAAAACTTTAACCAAATAACATGAACTCGCATTACCTGTAATTTGAATGAAACTATACGTCAAGTTATTGGATGAGCATTTCGTGACACTATTTTATTAGTCAAAGATTATAAATATTTTTTTTAATGTTTTTTGAGAGACTCGCCCGATCTCAGTTCGGGGCGAACCACTACTTTTACAAATCCTTCCTACAGAAGCTTGCGAAAGTCTTGCAGAAGCCTAAAAGTTTGAACTAATTCTTCTTGCTTGCGAAGAGCCAGACAGAAGAAGCCTTCCACAAGCCAGGCTTGCACAGGCTTGCGCAAATGGTCCCATCAATTCATTTCATTTATTTATTTCAGACATGTCAATTTCATCGCTCGATGCGATATCAGACGGAAGATAGAGCCATCCAGGTTCAGTACTACTCTAAACCAGGTGGCGTCCTTCACACCTTGTGATTCAGTGACGGCGTCGCTTAACTCCAGTTTTGTCCATTCCCATAAGTTGGTTCCACTACAATGTTACAGTTCAGTGTCATCAACGTCCATCAGCACATGTTCTTCCACTTTTACTTTAAATCATGTTGAGAAAGTAGCGGTGATAAATGCACCACACCTACGCAATAATGACTCTATCGTTTAGGCAGTAAGGTTGAAAATCCGGACAGTGTTTGCTATTTTGTAGTAAGTTGCAATTATTCAATGGCCATATTTCGTCCGAAGGTGATTATAGGATGAAATGATGGCTGTGGCTATGGTCGTGATACATGATTGATTGTTTCTCCACGGTTAAAATTTAAAAGGTCGGGGTCTTTTGTACAACATTTATGACATTTTTTTTTATACTACATATATGGCAAACGAGCATGCAGTCCACCAGATGTTAAGTGGCTACTGCAGCCCATGGATATCCACAGAGAATTCAAAACAAGCTATTATGTTGTCTTGATCTCTATATGGATACGTTGCCATACTATAGGACTTAGCTGTTATGCCTATGTGTCAGTAATTACAGGAACATACCATTACCATCTAACCGGAACACAGCAGCACAAGTACTGCTATTTGGCGGCAGATAAAGGTAAGGCGGTGGTGCCCACTTCCTCGAGCCCGTTCACAACAGCTCTACCACCAGTAGACATTGATGGCTTACAATGGTAAAATAGTAAATATAAAATATGTATGAAGTTTTTTACGTTTCTGATGCACCAATGTTACAATTACCTAAGGTATTTACGTGGATCAGTTATTTTTCCGAACAAACTATCTATTATCATCGTCTTCTTGCCCTTTACCCACGTTACGTGAGATCAGTTCAACATGCATTTTTTCAATACTTCTTTATCGGCCGCCATCTCTGGTCATCTTTCTTATCCATCTATCCCTTATTTGGCCTTCCTCTACATCTCTAATATAATATTACAAAATGTAAATCCTTTATTGGCTATAAGTTTTATCATAAGATACACCTGTATTCAAGGGCGAATCCAGGGGGAGGGTCATGGGGGTCATGACCCCTTCCCCCCCTTGGCTGGGTCCAGGACCTGAGTGGACCACTAATTAAAATTGTAAAACATAATGTTTTTCTATATTTTTTGTCACAATATACATTTTATGTAAGTACATTCAATATTTGATTAATTTAATATAATTTTTTGATTTGAAACATTGATTTTGTTATTTAAATATAGGTATTTTAAGTACAGTATGTAAGTACATTAATAAAATACCTACTTTTTACTTATATCTATGATTATAAAAATTAAATTATAACTTCTTGTGACTTGACCACGACTATGTGACACCCCCCCCCCCCCCCCCCCCCCCCGGCACCAAAGCTGGATCCGCCCATGCCTGTAGTAAACTAAGAGCTGTGGATTTTGGTCGAAATAAGATAAAATAAAAAATCTCTACCCACCCTCATCATCATGGTACCTAATACATAAAAGTGGTATTGAACATTTATCCAACGGTGAATCTGCTTGTTTAGTCGTCGAAGTCGATTCTGGACTAGGGTGTGTAGGGATAAATTTTATTCTTATCAAATCGAACGCAAAGTAATATCTAACACTTTTTAGTCACAATTTTTTTTTTCTGAAAACTGTTTTGAAAAATAATAAAATCACCACGTATCATACAACCGTTGGAGAAACCGATGGCGGGTTAACGGTCCTTAAAATTTGATTTGAATTTGCGTTTGACCTCATCGGGTGGCTTGATGATATTATAAGGTCGTAGGAAGACGGTGAATACAGACTCTCATGACCATTCGTGGATCTATGGATCCTAAGAGACAAGCAGACACATGTCAGAACTGTATCCATTTAACATGGACTCGTTATATACCCATCAGGCAATGAAACTTAGTATGTATTTGACATAACAGATATATTACTAGTTTGTTTGTTGCTAATTTCATGCCAGCCAGGCCTCTCCATTCTTTCCCTTGAAACGATTGTTTACAAATAAATTCCAATTGAATTACTAGAAATCTAGGTCATGTATTTATTGGTCTTTAAAATGGACCACGACCTGAATCGCAATGAGATTTATGAGCTGTAGAACTGAAATGAATTTAGGTTTTAGTGCATCCAAAAATAAGTCAAATTAATCTGTTCTTAGAACAAGAAAATATAGTTTACTAGTTGATCCGGCGAACTCCGTACCTCCTTGACATGCATATGACGGTAGAATTGTCAATCGGCCATCATTAGCTACATATATTATATGTATGAGAAAATTAATTTTCGTCACAGTTTTTTTTGCGTGCGATTTTTAAATATTCCTGATTTTTATATATGTAAGTCTGCTATTCGGGGCGGAAATAAATCCAACGAATCAATTTGATCGTGTCAATACATGGCATGGATCATCAAAATCAGTCCCGCCGTTGTTGAGTTATAAATGGTGTAACTAACCCGACTTTGTTTTTTATATTTAGACATTATATAAATAAATAAATATTGCTGGACATTTCACACAGCGCTATCTAATGGGGTTAGATAGTATGGGACTAAGCAGAGCTTGTACTATGGGAACCAGATAACTGATAGAATACTTATATACATTTTTTTGTAAATACATACTTATAATATATGGAGAAACAACCAGACCTGGAACAATCTGTAGATCATGCAAACATTTGTTCCGCGGCGGGAATCGAACCCGCTACCTCCTGCGTCTCTGTAGGCTATTCGCCCACTGCACCACAGAGGTCGTCGGAGGTTATATATATAAGTGTAAGTGTACCTATTTTCTTTCATTTGTTCATTTTTAATGGCGTGCAATAAAGATATTATCAACTACTAAGACAAAATTGATTAATAATCCTTTAATCATCAACATCATCATGGTGGCCATTTCTTGCTCCAACCTTGGATATAGGCATCTTTCCTTCTTCTCCACTCCTGACGATCTTGTGCACCCCTCATCCAATCCTTTAAGGCGCTAACCGTAGCCGATGACCTTGAGCGAATGGGCGTAGCTGTTTTGGCCCCGCACCTTCCGCCACACGCATCTAACCGACCAGCAAAAAGGTGAGCGCGAGGCAGACGAGCACAACCCTTCCGTACGACAGTCAGCAAAACACTGCCTTCTAAAGTTCTAAGGGTACGCCCGCTAATTATTCGGAATAAATTAAAATAATTAATTGCCACATGAAAGACCGTCGCAGTACAGAATCACTTGTTCAACTTGAAGGTATAGTCTTATAAGTCTTTGCCCACATTTGAGTGAATTGAAAGTCGAAAACAGCTACATTTTGTTATTTTTTTCTCATAATAAATAGACAAGTAGAACTTTTGTTGTTCACTTTGCAGATGAATGAATGACATATAGTTTTTTGAACACATAAAACTGATTTCTCCCTGAGGAGAAAGCTTCCAAATAAGACCAATCGAAATTAAATTCGCCTTATTAGATGAATCTAATTTTTACATTAATGTGTGTGACATGTGCTTGATTCGACAAGTATCCGATAGGAATCATACGATTTTGGGAGCCTATACTTTAACAAACAACAGCAAAATATTTATAATAATCTCATACATACATACATACAAATAGTTATATATGTACGAAAGAGAAATGTTTGAGTTGCGCTCAGGACCGCCTACTAAGGTTTTATAAGTGTATTATTTTTATAAGTACATACTTGTTTTGAAAAAAAAATGAGAATCAACAAAACAAATATCAATTAAAATTATATTTCCTCCTCTTTAGCCGTTCGTAGATCGTCCCAGGCATCTGAGGCACTTAGAATATTATCAAATCAATGGTGGATAAAATGGCGTCATGGAGCGACGATGCGATACGGGCCATCAGGAAGTGTCAGTGCAAATGGATGCGAGGGTTCTACGCAAATGATGCCAGATCGGGTGGTCCCACATTATGTATACAAAGTAAGTGTATAGTGGTATCCCAGACTCCCACAGGCGGATCCACTGATGGATTGTGTAACGGATGGCAATTTTATGGCATTATCGAATATTATACGGAGTGCTTTGGATTATGTATGTCAACTAAAGAAGGTAATTCTACAATAGAATAGAATCATTTAATTCACATCCATAGGATATACAAAACATAAAAGTCATAATTAGAAATTTAAATTAAAAATACAAATTAGGCTCATGTCAGTTCAAAAATATACAAATTCAATAAAATAATAAGAATTCATTAAAATTTAAAATTCAAAGCTAAAATATCATGCTAAAAAATAAAATAAAATGGAATAGAAAATATAAAATAAAATTAAATTATTAATTAAGAGAGATTAAAATACTTACCTACGTGCTTTGAATAAAAGAGTAGAATTAATTTGTGACATGCGTTCTGATTTTTTGATTTAACTCAGGACTTATTTTTAGCGTACAAGATAATTGACCGCCGGTTAGTGATTACACTGGTTTTAACAAAGTTTTTGTATTTATTTATTTATTTTCTCGAACAGGGAAGGTAGGTAATCGTTCACACAACAAATAATTATTTACACCAAGTTTATAAACCATAGATGAGTTTATTTTGGAGCGATTATTATATAGGGCCTATTGCGTTTTCAAAATTCTTTTTGGGCGTCTGGACGAAGCGACGTGTGATCCGAGAGACGGGGCAATGCAGCCAGTGCCTTGAGGACACTTCCGCCTGGTAGTGACCCGGAGCAGTTGAGCTATCTATAGATCGTTTGCAACGGACTTTAGATGATTCAACTGTTTTTTTTCTGTATTTTATTGTAAATAATAGTATATTCTTGAGTAATAATATTCAAAAGTAGATTTTTTTTCATAAACTATAGGCCAGTGTTTGACCACGATCTCGCCTGATGATAAGCGATGATGCAGTCTACGATGTACACGCTTGCCTAGAAGAAACCTATTCACTCGCGACTTGAAGACCCCTAGGTTGTAGTTAGCAGGAAACACAGACTCAGACAAGGCTTTCTTTGGCGGTGCGCATAATAAAGTTGGAAGAGTACCGCTTTGTGGGTATGGGAGGTATGTCTACCATGTAGCGGTGGTGGATAGACATAAATGTTAGAAAAGTATACATATACAGAAATTAGTTGAGATCATAAACTGAGTAAGGTTTGGTTTTGCTAGTGAAATTTTTTTTTATATTAAACTAACTTTTTAAATTAAACACACACGCTGACAGGCCTCCTGATGTTAAGTGGTCACCGCCGCCTATAAACTCCTGCAGCACTCGTGGTACCGCAGTCGCGTTGCCTAGCACTTAATACCCTATTTACACCTCTCTTGAAGGCGTTCAATTGTCGGTTTATCCTTACATAAAGGCGATATTTTTGAAATGTCGATAAGAACGCATCAGTGGCTAATGTCTTACATAACTTCTTATAACACGTGCATAATATGTTCAACGTAGTCATAAAAACAGTTAATGCATTTTTCCTTATTGCTTTTATTTTCGAAATATCAATAAAAACAACAGTGATGATATGATAACTCTTAAATTGCGGGGATGCATGCTTTATATACTTGTAGTTGGAATTATATATTACTATAGAAACCTAAGATTTAGAATAATGCAAGAATCACATGTTATTCGTGGTCTCTATATATAATGAAATCTAAGGAGATGTTTATCTAGCTATATACATAAAACAAAGTCGGGCTAGTTACACCATTTATAACTTAAGAACGGCTGGACTGATGTTGATGAGCTTTGATTTGTTGAATTTATCTCCGCCTCGAATAGAACTATTAGAATATTGGAAAAATTCACGCAAGAAATTTCATTTTCTCATACATAGATGCAGCTAATGATGGCCGATTGACAATTCTACCGGAGCAACGTACGTCGTATACATTGGCAGCCCGCGTCATATGCATGCCAAGGCGGTACGAAGTTCGGCGGGTCAGCTAGTATCCAATAAAACATTTTAATTGATAAGATTTGATCGTATTTTTACGTATGTGTATCTATGTACGTCTATGTATCTGTTTACTCATTTATTTATCTGCGTTCGTGAGGCTACCCATGGGTCCCATCTGAAAACCAGCACCGCTTACCTTCCTCGGATGGTAGGCGGCAATACGCTGAGACGGGGCCTGTTTGGCCCACACAGCACGGAAGACCATATTATCTGTACCTACCTACGAGTATGTATAAGTACCAAATTATCTTGTGTTTTTCCTGTAATTCTGTACCTAAATAGTTTTTCTTTTAACATTATAATGCTACTTATGTAAGTAATACCTACTTTATGTAAGTAGGTATGTTTGTTCTGTATTTGTTCTGTTCTCAATTGTCTGTCCTGTGTGTGTTTCAAATAAACGTATTTTCTTTCTTTCTTTCTTTCTATATTATTTCTTCCGCCGTGATAATATGGTTAATTTGTTTAATGTTTTCGTGATAGTAACTAAGCCGAAAGATTTAATGTCTGAATTTATTACTGGGCCGGACAAATGTAAATTAATACTAAATCTTTTTCAGTTTGACTATTATGCAAATACCTGTTCCTTGGTCTATTTTCCACGTGGATATTGATAAGCGCGCACAAACGATGTACTCGTAGATGTTTTAATATTTTATGATAAGATGAAATATCGTTCGCCATATAATCCAATGTAAGATATATATTATCTTCGCCATTTGTGATGGTCTATTGGATTGCACGGCGAGCGATATATTATCATAACATAAATATATTTTTAACATCTTCATCTTATTCTATAGAAATATGATGTGTACTTATATGCATTGCGTTATATAATGTGATGGTTCTGATATTTCACGCCGATCGTGCGAGGAAGCCTTGCCTCGTGGGAAAACAGAACTTTCCTTTGGCTTATGGAGATAAAATTACGGGTTTTGCGTCGGTTCAATGTGACTTCGAGAGAAAAGATGTATCTAATAATACGCACACATAAGTAGATTTCGTAATATACTTCATTTGTATACTTTTAAACTTTTGGGATCACTACACATAATCTCTATATATAAAAATGAATCCCTATTTCCCTTGGTCACGCCATCACGCGTGAACGGCTGGACCGAATTCGCTAATTCTTTTTTTGTTGTATTTCTTATTGTCAGGAGAAGGTTCTTATGAAAGAAAAAATTAAGAAAATTGTGCGCAAAATTAGAAAATTTAAGAATACTTAACCACCATATAAAATTATTTATAATCTAACCTTAGCGCTTTTATAATGTAACCTTATGACGTTTGACATAGAATTGACAGAATGCGTGCTGCAAATATCGTCAAAGAGGATGTAAAAAAATGAATATCGTTTGAAACAGATGCTTCGGTAGGAGTTATCCCGAGATATATTGTCTATATATATAAAAATTAATTGCTGTTCGTAAGTCTCGCTAAAACTCGAGAACGGGTGGAGCGATTTGGCTAATTTTGGTATTGAATTATTTGTGGAAGTCATTCATTTTCTCATACATAATGATAGCCGGGGACAACAATTGACAATTCTACCAGGGTGACGTATATTGACAGCCCGCGTTATATGCTTGTCAAGGCGGTACGAAGTTCGGCGGGTCCACTAGTAACTTATATTTAACAGGTATTTATCGCGAATGCGTTTTTTTTATTTACACGATATGTTCCCGTTTCATCATCATCATCATCAACCTATAGCAGTCCACTGCTGGACGTAGGTCTCTCCCAGGGTGCGCCATTGAGCTCGATCCTCAGCTCTTCTCATCCAATCCTTGCCAGCTACAGCGCGCAAATCGTCACTCCATCTAGCCGGAAGGCGTCCTACACTTCACTTTCCTAGACGTGGTCTCCAGAACACGTTTAACGTTTAATTATTAGTGATTATATTTCAATTATGTTAAATCAGTAGTAGTGAGTGCAGAGGAGTAGCACATAAGCTATAAAATACAGCGCTGCAGCACCTGGTGACAGGATTGCTAAATTAAAATGTCAAATATATCGTTTAATGCAGAAGCTCACGAACAAATACTTCACCATCATGTGAACATCGAGGCAATCCAGCTCCTCGACAACACGGATATAAAAACTGAAAAGAACGGAGAAGACTGAAAAGGACAAAACCTTTTGAGTTATTATAGTGTAATATAGTGTCAGTGATCTCGCGAGATCTCGTGTAATTTTTCGGGATCAATCCCGACGCATCATATGACGAGATCCCGTTCGAGATTGACGGTATTTGGCGGCAGTGGTCAGCGACGCTACACACGTCCACTCGGGGCGCAAGCGGCGCGCTGACTGACGGCCGCGAGCGGCAGGAACGCCAAACAGCGTTAGAAAACTATTCCGACTATTTCCGAATATTAGCGACAGGTGACGATAATTATTTATTTGGTAAGATTAAAGAATAAAGATTTTTATTTTATTTCGAGTAATATGTCATTTTAGTTAACCTCACTATCACAAACAAGCAGTTATTAGCTTTTTCAGTCATCCGAATTTAATTTTTTTTTTAAACTAGACCGGATCACGAAAATTCCGGGATTGATATTTCTAATCCCGCGGAATCTCGAATTTGCAATCTCGAGTCGAGATTGCATTCCCTAAACAAAGTGTCTTCCCCTTAAACAGAGACTGCAAGAAAAGTGCAAATGGACACATTCTTTATCATTATTCTATTAAAAACTACGTTAGCATAAAAAACCTTGAGAGGTGTCGAGGGACACCCGGATGGAACGAAGTTCCTTTCGATTAATTAGTGAAGGAATTGTAATAATATGTTATTTTTTTTTTAAGTTATACTTAATAATATTTTTTTTAACAACAACAAATATAATGTAATATAAACTTAATCAGTAGGCTCAATTTTAGTAATAATTGGCATGTGGTAACTGAAGTAGGAAACATATGTTTGGGATTCTATTTTATTTAAATGTCTTGAAAAAACTGCATCGTTGGTAGTATTATATTTTGTTATTGATTGTATATTATTTACAAAAAACCTGTATACACTCAACAAAAATAATCGTCGCGACACCACACTGTTCAATGCGAAATAGAAAGACGAAACGAAAATAACTGGCTTGCTTTCTATGAGAGAGAGAGAGAGAGAGAGACAGACAGAAACACGCGTACGCCGCACGGCTTACAACTATAACAAAAAAAAGTGTCGTTACAACTTTTGGTCTTAATTTATTCCGTCTAGCCCCCTTTCGCAACGCGCGATAAGGAACTTCGTTCCAATTACTCATTAGCCTACTTTGCTAGATTGTAATAAAACTTGAGTACACTTACAAAAAAAATATCATTTAATAGCACAATCCCTGCAAACCATACATGTTTAGTGTTTTTGAGATGCCATGTTTATTTAAATTTGCAATAGAAAAAAATATCTCCTCTCAACTCCTCGACGAGAAGATATCGCGAAGTTTCCCGAACGCTGTCCAGCCGAGTTGGATTCTTCGTGCGACCTCTTTGTCGAAGTTGGACTTACCTAATTGGACAGTTTGTCCTAGGTATACATATTCGTCGACAACTTCGAGAGAATATGTAGTTATTTTATAAAAAAAAAATCCCCAGAGCCTGAAGACTAAAGTCTTCAACCAGTGTGTGTTGCCAGTGATGACCTATGGTACTGAAACGTGGTCCTTTACTCATGGCCTCATGACCAAGCTCAAGGTCGCTCAACGAGCTATGGAGAGGGCTATCCTTTACTCATGGCCTCATGACCAAGCTCAAGGTCGCTCAACGAGCTATGGAGAGGGCTATGCTCGGGGTTTTTTTGCGTGACAAAATTCGCAATGAGGAAATCCGCAGAAGAATTAAAGTTGCCGACATAGCTCTCAAAATTAGCAAGTTGAAGTGGCAATGGGCAGGCCACATCGCTCGTAGAACCGATAACCGTTGGGGAAGAAAGGTTCTCGAGTGGAGACCACGGACTGGAAGACGCAGCGTAGGCCGGCCCCCCACAAGGTGGACCGACGATCTAGTAAGAATCGCGGGGAGCCGTTGGGCGCAAACGGCTACCAACCGCTCGTTGTGGCGATCTAAGGGGGAGGCCTATGTTCAGCAGTGGACGTCTTCCGGCTGATGATGATGATGAACTCCTCGACGGGACCACTCGACTGATTTTCGATGGCTACTGACACCATGCACTTCGGCTTGTTTCTACGTTCAGAATGACGTAAGTCACCGCTTAAGAGCTGTGCCTATAAAATTAAACAATTGCAAGAAGGTCAATGACCGTTGCAAAAAATTACCGATGCCCACGTTTGGCCAATACAATGCGCGATGAAGCGGCAAAAACTTAATTGTTTGTGTGAGAACTATCATCGTAAAGAAACTGCATTGAAGTCGGTCAAGGCGGGATGTTACGCAGGCTTTTTGCAGATCGTGAGGAAACACCAAGGGCTAGAGAATTGAAAAATAAGTATTTGTAAAATCTATTGCTGTCGCGCAGTATGGCGCAGTATGCGCAGTATGCGCGATAGAGACAACTGCAGCTTGGACCGAAAATACCTATTAAAATTACACAAAATCAACGATTCGTAGTCCCCTGCTTTCTTCTCTAAAACTTGACCGATTTAACTACTTTCTTCATTATAAATTAAAGATAGGCTTTGACCGTGTTCCTGTTTTCCTTTTTTTATATAATCTAGACAATTTTTTTTTCTGGATGTTTGAACACAGCGGAAAATCTGACAAATTTTATACGTTTTTGAATGTTCATATCTCTTTTAATAATTAATATACGAAAAAAAGGAAAACATAGGAACATGCCAATAGTGGCCATAGATTTTTGAGAAAAAAATATTGCTGTACTGGCATTATCCAGGGAGGAAACAGGGACTACGTTTGTATGGAAAAACGGCCCTTGTGTTTCCTCTTAAGCAAACCATTAAATATAGCTTTTTACTATATGATTGAAATATATGAAGGATTCTTATAAAAATTGGATAAAGAAAATTTCTCACAAACATAGACATTAATCGAATTAATACAGAAAAAAACCGGCCAAGTGCGAATCGGAATCGCGTACGAAAGGTTCCGTATCTATATCTATAAAAACGGCAAAAAAATCACGTTTGTTGTACGGGAGCCCCCCTTAAATATTTATTTTATTCTGTTTTTAGTAATTATTGTTAAATCGGCAACAAAAATACATCATCTGTGAAAATTTCAGCTGTCTAACTATCACGGTATGAGATACAGTCTGGTGACAGCCGGACGGACAGACAGACAGCGGAGCCTTAGTAATAGGGTGCCCTCTACAAAACGTTTTTACAAGAACGTAGAATTTGTTCTTCGAATGGGACAGGAACTTTGTATCACAGCCTTTACAAATCGTCAACTCTTGAGTGGCGATGAAAATGCTATCTAAGTTAAAACAAAGTAGGTACTGCTATTAAGAGACCGAAATCATCACATATTAAAATATAACAATTATGTAGGTACAATGGCGAGGAGTTTTTATTTATTTTAATACTTTATTGCACAACAATACAAATTACATGTACAAAAAGTGGGCTTAATGCTAATAGCATTTTCTACCTGCCAACCTCAGAGGTAACAAAAAAGGTTGGCGTGCTAACTGTGTGCTAACTTAAACAATATTTACTTATTGATACTTAAAATAAACAAAAGAAAAACAAATAACAATAAACTCCGATCACAGTAAAAATAAATACATAAACCTACTTGAGATAATAATAATAATACATAGAATATATATGTATATACAACAAAATATAAATATAACAAAGGAGTAATAAAAATCCTTTAAAATCTGCACATTCATTCAACCAATGACAAACAGAAAATAACTTCAGCAACAATTTAGAAGCTGTCTATGCAATAGGTAACATATATGACCCGACGCTATCGCAATCCACATGAGATTCACATCGACTACCTATTCCAAATTACAAAGCTTCGATCAAAACCTACAAAAAAATCTCTACAAACAAGTAAGAAAGGCTAAAATCAACAATTGTAAAAACTAAGTCCACAATAGCCTTCAGCTGATACAATAGACCGTTTTCGTTGGTTGTTTTCGTTGATAAAAGATTATTTTTTTCCGTCGGCACAATGCTATGAAAACGAGAGTGCTATTACTTTTTGCTGTTGTGGCACGCTTTCTTTAGGTGCTTCTACATGGGCAATTCGCCAGGCAATAGTTGCCGAATAAGTACAGTTGAGCAATAAGGCGAACGATGCAGTAATCGAATCGGGTTCGATTCCCGCCGCGGAACAAATGTTTGCATGATCTACAGATATTTGTTCCGGGTCTGGTTGTTTCTCTATATATTATAAGTATGTATTTAAATATATATATATATATATAAGTATTCTATCAGTTATCTGGTTCCCATAATACAAGCTCTGCTTAGTTTGGGACTAGATAGCGCTGTGTGAAATGTCCAGAAATATTTATTTATTTAATAGTCTGGTAAAATGACAGCGTTCTACACAATGCGATTATCTTTGAAAAGTGATATCATTTCGTTTAATTCCACGCTTTTCTAAAAACGATCTGGAGCCTTTTGTGGTGTGGTAAAACTTGATATCTTCAACCAAATCTCAATGACTTTTAAGAAATCATTTGGCATGAATCTACCGACTGTGACCTGTTAAAAACAACATAATATACGAGTATTGTTGGCATAACATCAGAAATGTTTTGTTGCTCAATTAAAATTGCTAGTGTGAGCATTAAAATTTTTAACTATAGTTTAACAGTAATGGGATGTCAGTCGTTGAATGTCAGCTATTAAAACGTCTTGATGTTCTGATGGCTTGTGACATATCAAGTGGTACCCAGTTTGATGAGTCATTTCGTATTGAGAGTTCTATGATTGACTTTTAATTAATTTCTTTTGTCGGATTCATTGCCGATGCTGAGATGATTTGATGATTTACTGGGGCCATGTTT
The DNA here is from genome assembly GCA_918857605.2 of Philereme vetulata. Lineage (NCBI taxonomy): Eukaryota > Metazoa > Arthropoda > Insecta > Lepidoptera > Geometridae > Philereme > Philereme vetulata. Next base: position 4,853,091 of record OU975420.1, read on the forward strand.
TCTAAATGAGAATAGATTGAAATGGAATGGGTTGGCAGTGTTATAGTCTTTTCTTTTCCCTCCAGTATTACATACAAGTGAAAACTCTGAATTTATTCACCGATTTGCACGGAATGCAGGTGCAGAGTGCAGTACCCTTTAATAGGTCATCATCATGTAGGGAGAAATCTCAGGTCTTCTTTATATAGGTTTTAGCATCCAGATATTTAGAGTTAGACAATTGTAGAGTCTATACATAAACATATTACAGTCTACATTTAATAAATTTATTTAATTTTATGTATGAGCCAAGATTATATTAATGGAGGGTATGACTATTATACACATGGTACATTATAATTTGCAAACCATTATATCATGGCTCATTGTTAATTATTTAAATAAAGATAATAAAATCTTAAGTATCTTGCAGATTAAACGTATTTTGCAAAATGATTGATATTAAATACTCTCTACTACTACTTATCTCTTTAATTAACAAGACCGGTTATGCACGAGTGGGACACATGCACTAAGGGTTCCTAATAAAAATTGGTTTTGGAATGTGTAAGTTAAGTGATTTTACATGATATCAGGGGGTATCATGTAAAATCACTATTTACTCTATTTTGAAATATTGACCTCCACCTTTTTGGCCCCTGTGGCAATCAAACTAAATATATTTTTGAATTTTATTACTGGCAATAGAGGTGGGCTAGTATTATTTATAAGTATACCTAATTTCAAGTCAATAGTTTGAGTAGTTACTGAGATAATCACCTGTGACAGACGGACAAAGTAGCATCATAAGGGTTATGTTTTTACTACTTAAAAATACACAATTACCATAATTTACTGGTGCTCTTTTTTGCTTTGGTACTTTCTTAATAAAGCTGTTCAGATAGATTAAGGTTGCCAACCGTCCTGTTTTCCCAGGGCATGTCCTGCGTTTTGGGGTGTCATGGGCTGTCCTGGATAATTTTTAAGTATCGTCCTGGATTTTAAAGGGTCTGTGTTTTTAAATTCACGCGCCACTACTGTCTCCAACCGTTTTGTCACTGGGCGCGCGCCTCGCACATCAAGATCGTTGACACTTTTTAAAAGAACAAACGAGCAACGAGCTCTTATGAGGATTCCAAACAGAATAGTGCATCCTGATTTTAAACGGAAATGTCCTGGTGTCCTGTACCTTAAAAACCTGGATTTCAAAATTTGGAGTTTGCAACCCTAAGATAGATGCTTTCCGTGGAATAAATACATCCTAAGCCCGCAAACCTCTTATGGGCCCCACACATTTGAACAATTTCTTTGCGCAAGCCTCAGTGGCAAGTATTTGTTCAAATTTCTAGGCATGGGCAAAGAAATCCTTGCCTTGTGTAGGCTCCATTACAACTAAGACATCACTTTGTCCTTGGAGCATGAATTGACGCATGCACGAACAATACTTGTGAATCACTGCCAAGTAAAGCATTGTTGACTGCACTATTGTTACACCTGCTTATCGATTGCAATGCGATCCACGAGTGTGGACGTAGGTACTTCCGGAAATTATTTTTGGAAGCGTTACAAAGTGCGATTTGCGCACTTTGTTACTCTACTGGCGTTTGGTCATGGTTTCATGGGTACTCGCGCTTGGTCAGTGACCGTTGAGGTATGGTGGCCCTGAAAAGAGCCGTGCGACCGTGGAGGGACCAGTATGCTTAAAAGAAATGGAACTGCAAAGGCACCTTTAACACAAAGTACAAGGTGTTCGTTCGTTTCGTAATAGTTTCCAAGAAAAGCTTTTTAACTGAGATACGCTTTCGACTCTTGATCAACAGAACAGTCAAAACGTGCGTACAAAAATGACAATCAAAAGATTGAAGTTGTATTGATAATCGCAATAAAACGTGATGATAAGTGAGGCGTGGGCTATCTACGTCAGATATTGAGGAATGAACTAAAATGTATTATTCCGCGAAAACTGAGACATGGACGCTCACACAGGAAGCTGTGTTGCACATAAAGCAATGAGCGTACCATGCTCGGCATCAGACTATTAGATCGAGTTCCAAACATCGAGATCTGTAGACAAACGAAGGTTCAAGACGTAGGGAATCGAGTTATGGAACTCAAATGGTCATGTGCACTCATCTTTGTACCTGTCACGTTTACTTTACATTGGTCCAACTGAACAGATAAGCTGGTGGTACATTACCTAGATTTTTAGAAAGTTTAAAAAAAATATAACTTTATAAACATTTTCTGATCTTGATTCAGTTTTGAGTTCAGCCCTTATTCTGTATTTTGGAAATCAGCTAGTGATTAACTTTGATTAGTTAAACACTTATCAATTGCCAAAAATTTAAGCTCAGAAAGCTCATTTAATCAAGAACAGCTCAAATTACTCAATGACCAAAACTTAATGACTTTCACGTCAGAGAATACGGGGGCTTGAGTGCAAGTGTACATGATTATTATGACTAGTAATAAACTTTTATTGGAACCATGACCCATCTTGATGCGCAGGAGGGTAAAATTCATTACTCATACAAGTATCATCGTTTTTATTTATGTAATACACCTTTTTTAAATTTTTCCAAACCAAATGTAGATTATTATTGATTGATCGATCGAAGCGAGATCTCTAAATCAACTTGGGCAAATCGGCGTTGTGTGTATGTATGTATATATGTATGTATGTTTGTTTGACCGAGTATAACTTTCGAAGCGTTGATCTGATCATCGTGAAATTCGATAGATACGTATGTAGTGATAGCACAATTTGGATGTGACTAAAGAGCTAAAAAATTTGGGGGATTGTTGAGATATTGGGGTTCAAGATGGGTGGAAAAAAATGAAAATGAGACTATTTTTAAATTTAGACGCCGTTTTTATTTTTAGTAAAGTCCTTATAGTTTTTGAGTTATTAGTCATAATAAAAACTTAACTTTGACAAAATTCACAGGGTACACCAGTGATCCCACAGTGCTGTTATTTGGTACGCGTGTAGTATTAGTGACACAAATATAGCCAAAAGTCTGAAATCCAGAATAACTGCAATTTGTACCCCAAAAAAAACCACATAACATGAACTCCCGTTACCTGTAATTTGAAGGAAACTGTAGGTCAAGTATTTTGGTTATTTATTTTGGGGCACTATTTTGATAGTTAAATATTACAAATAATATTTTTTTTGTTTTAATCGGAGACTCGCGAGATCTTAGTTAGGGGCGAACCACCAGTTTAATTATTATACCAATTGTCTGCATTAACATTTTATTTGTAAGTAGTGTGTATGTGCAAGTGCTGTCCCCGAACCGGAACAGCCAATATCAACAAACAATAAAACCTCAATTATCTCGGATCTCAGTAACAAGCAATCGAATACATGTTAGGTAACTGTTACAGTCGTTATATAATTTGGCAACGGATGATATGTGAGCGGAAACCGCTAGTTATGTAGAGATTGTGCTTTATATAGAACAGAGCATGTAAACAGTATTTAATCATATGTGTCATACGTGTATTGAAGCCATTTTGTTTTTATACCACTAAGTTAGCAAACAAGCATACGGCCCACCTGATGGTAAGAGGTTACCGTAGCCTATGGACGTTTGTAACACCAAAGGTATTACTAGCGCGTTGAAAATTTCGCGCCTTTAAAATTTTTCAAAACGGCCCTTTTGAAGAACCCCATACTGTACTCCCTAGGGAAAACCTCGGCAGGGAGACCATTCCACAAGCGAAGTGTTCGCGGGATGAAATTCCTCTGGAACCTCATGGTACGCGACCAGATCGTCTCCAAAGTGTGTGGATGGATTCCCTGCCGATGGCAAGCGGTGCGGTGGTAAAATGAACCTGCAGGCACCATCTCAAACAGCTCCTGAGAACACAACCCATTATACAAGCGGTAGAACACACACAGGGAGGCAAAATCTCTCCCGAGTCTTAAGGACTCAATACCGCTTGTGAGAATGGAAACGTCAACAATTCTCAAAGCGCGTCTTTGAACAGAGTCAAATGGGCTTAGTTGATATCCAGGTGGTCCTGCCCATAAATGACAACAATACTCTATGTGGGGCCGGATTTGGACCTTATATAAAAGCAGTATTTGCCTCGCACTGAAGTACTGCTTTGCCCTGTTGAGCACACCGAGCTTTTTGGATGCCAAGACATAGCGCCCGCTAACATGTTGACAGGACTAGTTGGGACACACGGCTGATGCAACATGGCTACCAAAACGATAATATTATCGTGACTGGTATTTAAATGATCTAGCAGCTACCCCATCCTCGGCAACTTAACAAGCACATGCTCCAGCTAGAGCTATGCGATACACAAACCTGCAGATTCCACAATGAGGCGATGTGGTACACATGTTAGGCGAGTGTGGTCCGCACAAACGTAGCATTCATCTGGGCAAACACATCTGCAGCCCGGAGGAGCTAACAGTTATCACCACTAAGGCTCGGACTGTATGGCATCCGGGCTTGTCAGGGACCGTTTTTGAACGGCCCCTGACCAATCCGTCGTACAACCAAACATTTGAATTTTTCCTGCTTCGACACACGATCCGAGGCCATCCGACTCCGATTTTTACCTGGAAGCAACCGGTACTTGTTCCGGACTCGCAGGATCGGGGAGACCCGCCCCCTTATTACCTAAGCCAAATTGCTGTCGCGTCGCTATCGCTAGTCAGGCCATCCCTTTCACACGTGAGGTACGTACTATACGTGTGAAAGGATGTCCTGACTAGCGGTAGCGACGCGAGAGCAATTTGGCTTAGGTAATAAGGGGGCCGGATGCCATATAGTCCGAGCATAAGAAAATCCTTCAGTTTCTAACAGTTGTAGGGGTTGGTGGTAATCTTTGTACGCCCCCCCCTCCCCCTCTTCTTCCCCTCGGTCTAGGGGCTATTTATAAACAAGTGGTGATCACAATAGGTCTCAATGGCCGTGGTGATACAAAAGAAGCAAAAGCTAAAAAATATCCCATCCTCTCAATATTTGGCTAGATCTGCAGAATAGACATAGCAAGTTTCCTTCGCCACAGAGTGAGTAGAATCATTCAGACTCCTGATCGCAAGTTAGAGGTACTTCACCATCACGGCCCAAACTAAAAGGGTGGATCACATTCCGTATTTTTACGCGTTGGATTGAACGTAGTGGTTTGTAGAATATGCCTTCACTCCATTAGTTTTTATCCTATCTCTAACTATCAACAATCAGTGGTTCCCACTTACTTATCGAAAGTGAAAGCGATCTGAGTTCGACAAGATGATTTACAATTGATAAATGCTTTGTTTCTTAAGTGTCTATTACGGCATAAAGATATTCTTGCGAGTTTTATTAAGATCCATTGTTTCAGTCAATTACCAGAAATAATTGATAGGTAAATTATCTTTTAAATTTGAATATAATACTATTAGCTATAACAGTCATAACAAAGTTTCTCAAAATCCACAGTCAGTGTTTGAATTCAGTTAAAAAAGTTTTCTTCAGTAAGCGGGGAGTAAGCTGGAAAACGCGTGACGAAAAGTGCGTACGGAATTTGAGAGGGAGATATAACTTAGTGAAAATAGAAAGAGAGAGAGTTACGTTTCGAATATTTTTAAACGCTAATGTGCGAGTGCGAGTTGTCTGTCCAGAATGAACATAGACTGATCGACCTACAGACGTGTGGACGATTTTGTAATTGAACAATTTTATAAATTAACTAGCTGACCCGGCAAACGTTGTTTTGCCATATAAATAATTGCTATTAAAAAATAAGGGTTGATCGTAGAACGGTGAAAATTGAGGATTGTATGTATTTTTGTATGTTGTATCATAATAAAATAGAAATTAAAAATTTTGTCTAAAAAATAAAAAAAAAAAATTAGGGGTGGACTACCCCTAACATTTAGGGGGATGAAAAATAGATGTTGGCCGATTCTCATAGATACCGGATAAGCACAAAAAATTTCATCAAAATCGGTCAAGCCGTTTCGGAGGAGTATGGCAACGAAAACTGTGACACGAGAATTTTATATATTAGATATTTTGAAAAAGAAGTTTTACTTCAGTCGTGTGGTCAAAAGTCTAAAGATATGGTAATTAATGTCCGTGATTATCATTAAATTAAAAAACAAGTAGGTACCTAGGTTAAACAAGTTTTTATGCCATTGAATTTTTCATATTTTAACCAACCGTGCAGTTTGTAATTAAATATCGATAGATCATTGATTTACGGGCAAATTCGCGTGAGCTTCATACTTCATACCAGTGGCGTGGGTGTCAGCCGCCCGGGGCGGAAGAAAATTTTGCCGCCCTCTTATTTAGGTATTTCAATTTAATAGACTATGTATACAGTAATTCTAAAGAACTTTTTGGCAAAAACAGGCATCATTTTTGTGTATTGTACAGATTACAAATAATAAAAGTCTACTCATTGTTGATCTTAAATCATTTTTAATAATTAAAATTTTGAAAAACAGCTGCAGCAGCTGTGTGTGAAGTTTTGACGCATACGCAATACCAGCTGCTGGTATTGCGCGTCAAAAATATGAAATGGTTCAAATATTTCCAAGATATTATTATTATTTATTGTGAAATTTTGCCGCCCCCTAAAGGTGTCGCCCGGGGCGGGCCGCCGCTGCCGCCCCTACTACGCTACGCCACTGCTTCATACACATAACAGCCGTGTATTTGCTATGCAACGTTATGATTGGTACTCGTTTACTTTCCGCATTTACTTCCGATGCATTTTAATAGGCACCTTTGATTATACCATCAGTTGTTTGATCATGTGTCTGGTTTACTGGTTTTTAGGGTTCCGTACTTTAAAAGATAAAAAGGGACCCTTATAAGATCACTCTCTTGTCCGTCTGTCTGTCCGTGTGTCACCACCAATTTTCTCAGAAACGGGTGGACCTAGCAAGTTGATATTTATATCAGATCCTGAGGTATAATAGCCCCTATTAAGTGAATAAAAATCAAGGTCCTGACTCAACACCATACAAAGGTATGGCTAAATTTAGATTTTCGCGAAAACTTGTGAGTTGACCAAAATTTACCTTAATTTTCAATATATATTTTTTTCGGATATTTCCCTTTACTTGTGCTGTAAAACCTTGTTATTAACCAAATTTAACAATTCTAGGGCAACTAGAAGTACCCTATAGGTTTTGGGTCGAAAACCTATATGGTAGTTCCCTCCCGTTGACCTAGAATCACGAAATTTGGCAAAAAGCAAGGTCTTCCAGCACAAATAAAGGAAGCATTCAAAAAAATAAAAAAGTCGAAAATTAAAGGATGGCCCCATACATACGTAGTTGACAACAATTAAGATAGTCTTCTGAGTTGTATAGGCGCTCATACAATTTAGAGGACTAGCTTAATCGGCACCAACCTCAAGTTAGATAAATAAAATTGTGCTATTGAATAAAATAAATATTTAAGGGGGGGCTCCCATAAAACAGACACGATTTTTTTAACGTTTTATAGCTAATGGTACGGAACCCTTCGTGCGCGAGTCCGACTCGCTTTTGGCCTTTTTTTGGTGGCCAGACTGTAGTGTATATTGGTTTCGCTTTATTTTTTTTAAGCCGGAGATATGCTGCCGTCTACAAGCGTCGTTACCGATGATATTCTTGCCTCGACCACTCGAAAATGTGCTAAGTGCAGGCACTAGTACAGGACATACACACATTTCAACAATTACGTAAGTCAATTAGCGACTACTTTCACATCGAAAGTTTACGAATTCAGGAGACCTGAGTCTTAATTCACTGAAAAAAGTATTAATAATTTGTGCCCGATTCAAATTAATGAAAGCTATTACGAAACCAGTTGACATGGGTAGCGATTTATGAAGGGGCGTCGCGTTAAAGATACGGACCACCGGTGAAGGCTTTGAGCTCTGGAACAAGACCCATTCAATTTTAAGGTATCGCACCTCATAACTTATGTCGGCGTCGGTAACGGTCTGTCTGGTTGCCTTTAGTTGATAAAATCCTGCCTCAATGTCTCCTTTTATTATTATTATTTACATATTTGCATCTATGTATTTCTTTGTACCTGTTTAGTTATTTATTTTTCTGCGTTCGTGAGGCTACCAATGGGTCCCATCTAAAAACCAGCGCCGCTTACCTTCCTCGGATGGTTGGCGGCGGGTTCGATTCCCGCCGCGGAACAAATGTTTGCATCATCTACAGATATTTGTTCCGAATCTAGATGTTTTTCTATGTATTGTAAGTATGTAGTAACAAAAGTATTTGTATTCTAACAGTTATCTGGTTCCCATAGTGCAAGCTCTGCTTAGTTTGGGGCTAGATAGCGCTGTGTGAAATGTCCAGAAGTATTTATTTATTATTATTAATACGCTGAGACGGGGCCTGTTTGGTCCACACAGCACGGAAGACCACTATTGTCTGTACCTCCATGTATAATTTTTAGTTTTTTTAATAATTTATAATCTATTGTGTGGGTATGTTTGTTCTATTCTAAATGGTCTGTCCTGTGTGTGTTTCAAATAAATGTATTATTCTTTTCTTTTTATTTCTTTAAATGTTCTTTGCTCTGGTTCAAGTTTTTTCCGGAGGGCAATGAGCGATTTCCCAACAATTTTTCTTTATTATTTTTTCGGATAATTCAATTATAGTCATCCATTTAAATGCGGTTTTATTACGCCACATGAGTTTTACACTTGACCGCACGATGTATCATGAGGTGATTGTGTTACCGCTCACTGTTGTGGGCGTAAGAAACCCCCCCCCCCCTTTTTTTTTCTTTTTTGCGGAAACGATTCCGCCCTTTGGTCATCGCTTCCAACTCTTAAATTGTCAGAATGAGCTGAATCTTGACATACACCTGTGTTGTTACTTTGTATACCTAAGTGCATTAAAGATGGCCTAAGGCATGACATGGCAACACTTTCAAATAGATCGAACTAGATGGGAGAGCGAGGCAGAAGACCGTGACTCTTGCAGGAAATCCGTCGCCAGCGGCGTAGTCGCTCATGACAACGCCTGACTCGACCACCAAGCGCATAAGCGGGCGCTAAGACACGAACGTGCCGCAAACCCTGGACCCTGGACAGGGGTCGTATTTACATGTCAAACGTGCGGTCGTGGCAGCCCCTCCAAAATAGGCCTCATTAGTCATGAAAGAAGTGCCTAAACTATCTAACCTGACGCTTTCTTAAATCATCTTCTATAGATACATATAAAGGCCTATGATGATGATGATGATGATACCTAAGTACGTTGCTTTACGTTATCCCTCTTCTTTGTGGTATATTGCTAATGTTAGCCAATTTGGTACGAATAAAGTCAGTCTTTAAATATTTTTATAATTATTTCTTAAAAGTTTTAATTACTTCCATTATTTAAGGATGGTCGACATCATGAAACCCTTTACCATACCTACCGTTTTCCTATCAATGCTATCAAATTATTGTAAAACGCTTCTTCTTCTTTCGTGTCAATAGCTTTCAATCTAATTCGGATTAAAACGGATATTTATCGCGTATATACCTTTTTTATTGTAATAAAACTTCTTAACGCTTGACTTGGGGAGTAAGCTGGTGAATCCGTTACGAAAAGTGCGAACGAAAGTTGAGAAGCAGATATAAGTTAGTATAGAAAGAGAGAATTGCGTTTCGTATATATTTAAACGTTAATGTGCGAGTGCGAGTTGCGTCTGTCCAGAATGAACATAGACTGACTGACGACGATTCGGCTGTGTTGCAACAGCGGTGGTCACGGGTGGACTGTTGCAACGCAACCGAAGCGTCGGGATAACAAATAAAAATGGTACATACGCGATAAATACCCATTTTAATCAGTAATTATGTAAAGTGATCACGAAAGTTTGAAAAACAATTTAATTATTTTTATTCGCAATTTCGTGTATTAGGGTTGAGAAGAACCTCGATTTTTTCTACTGTAAAATGCTGCAATTAAAACAGTTTGTATTTGAACGCGGAACTCCCTTCGAGCTTTGCTTCCGTGCACTCGGCAAATATCTAGCCACTTCCAAGAAGCCATAGACATTGGAACGATTAATGATCAGTTGGATAGCGGAAGGCTTTCATTTAAGCCTGGAGGTGCAAAAACTTGCAGAACCACTGCCTTCGGGGAAATCTTGCGTTTCCATCTTTGGGTGTGACACGAAGGGCCGGTGCTAAAGATGAGTGGAGATTATGACGTAATGTTGATGAATAAAATCACTAAGCGTTATTTTGCATCTCCTCTTAGCTAAGATGGATATATACCTAAATACTGATTCTTTTATATATTTATTTAAGGCTTGAACTAATTTATTATTTTCACTAGCGACCCGCCCCGGCTTCGCACGGGTGCAATACTAAATACTAAATATACTATAGAATGTATTTTTTAAAAAACGTTGACAGCTTTTTTGTCATTAGACAATACAAACATGTTTTCTTTAGAGGTTACACTTGAAAGAGTATTTTGAAAGAGTATTAAGAGTATTTACGACTTCACATTAGAAACCTCTAAAATTATCAGTGTTTCTCTACTATATTATGCATGTATTATACATATAAACCTTCCTCTTGAATCACTCTATCCACTAAAAAAGTGGCATCAAAATCCGTTGCGTAGTTTTAAAGATCTAAGCATATCGTTCGATCTATTCCAATCTTTTCTAATTGGATTGGTTCAGTTATCTATAAAAACGGCAAAAAATCACGTTTGTTGTATGGGAGCCCCCCTTTAATATTTGTTTTATTTTAATTTAATTACTTTTTTAAAGTAATTATATAACTAAATGTTCTGTGAATATTTCAAGCGTCCACCTGTGACCGTTATCAATAAAAAGCTAAAACGAGCAAAAAAAACCACGTTTGTTGTATGGGAGCTTCCATTAAATATTTATTTTATTCTGTTTTTAGTATTTGTTGTTATAGCGGCAATAGAAATGCATCATCTGTAAAAATTTCAACTGTCTAACTATCACGGTTCATGAGATACAGCCTGGTGACAGACGGACAGATAGCGGAGCCTTAGTAAAAAAAGGAGTTGTGTTTAGTACTTATCGTTAAAAGTCTAAAATAAATGAATTGAGTGGAATATGTTCTGACTATTACCTAGAAAATGTAAGGAATGCCAGCTCTGTCATAGTCGATCATATTTTGCATTGCAACCAATTGATAGAAATGACTTAAGTTGATAAATAATATGCCTAAATAACAAACTTTGCGCAGTACAAAATGATTGCTGGCGATCTCGACCCAGTTTATTCGACAACAATTTTATGTTCAATAACCATCGCGGAGCAATAAAGTCGTAACTCAATGGAGCCGCGCCTAGAAAGTGAAAGGGCGCGGATCCACCGGCAGTGGTTACCAGTTGCAGTGGGTATATTCTGTGGTCTGCACAGGCTTTGATCCGAGACCGCACGCGCCGCGTGAGAACTACCTGTCTCGTGTACCAGTTTAATAAATAATGCTGGACATTTTACACAGCAATATCTAGCCCCAAACTAAGCAAAGCTTACTGTATGCCTATGAGAACCTGATAACTGATAGAATACTTATGTAATTTTTTGACAATCGATGAACGCCGGCTGCACGCAAGAAAAAGTGTCACGTTTCGTCCGAGCCGAGCGTGGAAGCGAGAGCGCGGAACAAGCGATAGAGAGGCACGATCGGCCTAAGCGTTCGGCTTGTGATGCATATATCTCTCTTCCACTCGTTATCACGTAAAATTATCGTCCGTAAACCGAGTTCACAGACAACCAATTATTCGTAAATACATACTTACATTTTAAATACAGAGAAACAACTAGACCCGGAACAAATAGGTATCTGTAGAACATGCAAACATTTGTTCCGCGGCGGGAATCGAACTCGCAACCTTCTGCGTCGCAGCCGGCTATTCGCCTACTGCGCCACGGAGAATGGTATTATGGAAATTGACTGTGATGAATACAGATGATAGATGATCTTTGTTGATCACGTGAATACATCGTTTGTATGAACTGGATTGGGTACTTATTGTATTTTGAATTTGTGATACAATTTGTGTTGGGATGAAACTAAATTGAGTGAGTTGCAAATCTATATAAAAAGTTCAAGGTGGATTTAACCTAAGAAGTTTAGATCACTGTATTTTATCTTTTTAGGGTTCCGTACCTCAAAAGGAAAAAATGGATCCCTTATAGGATCACTTTGTTGTCCGTCTGTCTGTCTGTCAAGATCCTATATCTCGAGAACGCGTGGAGTATCGAGTTGAAATTAAAACCATATATATACTCAAGTCTACAGTCCCTTGAAGCTGTGAAAAAATCAAACTTCTAAGTTAACTTAAAAAAAGTTACGGCCGTTTATGCCGCAAAAATCGTATATTTCGACACTCTCAAGGGAATCAAAATTTATAGGGTACTTTCCGTTGACCTAGAACTATGAAATTTGGCAATTAATATCTTCTTTAATATCGTCTACAGTACAGGGAAAAAAAAGAAATTATACATTTGTAATTAAATCATAACAAATATAGTATTTAATTTTTATTTATAAATTGATTAATAATTGTATAATATTGATTTAATTTGTTTGATTGTACATAATTTAATTTGATATAATTTATTGTTATTTTGGTTTTGGATTATGATTATCTGAAATAAATGAATACAATACAATACAATTTATTTAATATACGTAATGTTAAGTACGTTTATTTTAAGTACGATGGGACCCACGGTGAGCGAGTCCGACTCGCACTTGTCCGGTTTTTTTAGAAGTAAAACCAACAATACCTATCGTACTTTCTCGTGAGGTTGGGCGTTAATTCAGAGCGGATGTAGGTACTATGTTGTATATCGCATTACTCCACTGTCCAATAATTTAGAAACTACTGTTACGCCGAGGCTGTTACAGAATAAGTAATAGTAAAGTAATAGTCGGCTTCTCGGAGTTATACCTACTGTGTCACAGAATATGTAATACTTGGTGTCGAATATAACTACATGCTACGTTTTTACCTACAGTGGCACAGAATAAGAAATAGTAGTCGGTCGAAATACCTACACTTTTCTAGTCGCCAGTGGAAACGTCGAGAAACTTCGTTATATAGTACTGGCGCGGTATAAATAGTGCGTAGAGACGCGCGAAGGGGTCAGTCTTAATTTGGCGATACATACGTGCGAATATTTCGGTGAATTTTAGTGGTTTATTGTGTAACAGTGGTGTGATTTAGTGTGTTGTGAATCCTTGTGATAAAGATCGTGTTTTTATCATTTTAGTGTTGAATAAAAGTGTTATTTTGGTTAGATTAATTTTCAATATTTTATCCCGAACCCTCAGCTCGTAACACTACTATATATCTGTCTATCTGTGCAAAGAACCAATGAATGAATAAATCTCGGAGTCGTCTCGTAATAGTCGTGTTTTGAAAACTGATAAGATGTAGAGTCAACTGCTGTCGTAGGAAGTTCACCTTTGCTGCCAATTATCACATTTAGTAAAGCAGACGATCTTCCTTTTAAGTACACAATAAATTCACACACCACTCCACTATCACCCTTATACATGAAGACATTAGCTTCAAATTACCACAACACTTCTCACAGCATGTGGTGAAACTTGAGTTGACCATACGGTTAGCGACAAATGAGTTAAGACCACCTTCCTAATTTTTTTGTTTGCATAAACAATTCAAAGTAGGTACTCTTTGTAGATGACGAATGTACCGAAAATACGCCAACTTAAATCTTAGTTTTTCTCCAGTGTGTCCACATAAATATCTTACATATGTATTGAAATAGCTAGAATCTCGAGACCAGCGAATGGAAATACTGGGACTACGCCGCGGGTATTTCGATTGTCTTAGAAATTAATGTTTAAAAAAGAATGTTTGTGTGGTTCGCCCCGAACTGAGATCTCGCGAGTCTCCCATAAAAACAAACATATATTATTCGTAATCTTTGACTATCAAAATAGTTCCACGAAATAAATAATCATTGAGCTTGACCTACAGTTTCATTCAACTTACAGGTAACGGGAGTTCATGTATATTGGTTAATCTTTTTGGGGTAAAATTGCAGTTATTCTGGATTTCAGACTTTTGCCTATGTTTGTGTCACTTAAGGTACACGCATACCAAGTTACAACACTGTGGGGTCACTGGTTTAGCCTGTTAATTTTTCGCCAAAGTTCAGTTTTTATTATGGCTAATAACTCAAAACCTACAAAGACTTTACGAAAAAAAAACGAAGTCGAAATGTACTAATGAAGACCTTTCATTTGACGTCCCACTTGACCAAATATTCTCATTTTCATTTTTTTTACCCCACTTGAACCCCAATATCTCAACAACCCCTCGACATTTCTAGCTCATTTAGTCACACCAAAATTGTGCCATCACTACCTACCTATATATCAAATTTCACGATGATCGGATCAACGCTTCCAAAGTTATCCTCGGACAAGCAAACATACATACATGCAACGCCGATTTTCCCAAGTAGATTTGGAGATCTCGGTTCACTCGATCAAATATATTTACTAACAACTTGTATGCTTGAGTGGTATCTTGCAAACCGAGATTTAAATAAGTTTACCTACCGAAAAAAGTTCGATGGTAATGCAATATTCATGGCAAAAAACTGATCAGTTGCTTTGACTACCGACTTCAATCTTTCGGACTTGGCTAATAAACCTGCTGTCTAACTATTAATTGCGTAAGTGTCACTGCTTACCGAACTAAAGTCAGTATTATAAACCGTACATATGATTGTTATTTACAAGTGCATAGATGCCCCAGTTTGAACAAGTTTGCAGCTAAGAGTTACGAAGCCAGCGAAGTCGGCGATTCATTCAAATTACAACGTTGAATACGAGCGCAACCGCACGCCTGCCATACTGCAAGCATAGTAAAACTATATTTACAATTAGTCTAGCATCATCATCATCAGCCGGAAGACGTCCAGTGCTGAACATAGGCCTCCCCCTTAGATCGCCACAACGAGCGGTTGGTAGCCGTTTGCACCCAACGGCTCCCCGCGATTCTTACTAGATCGTCGGTCTACCTTGTAGGGGGGCCGGCCTAAACTACGTCTTCCAGTCCGTGGTCGCCACTCGAGAACCGAAGAAGAGAGAGAGAGAGAATTAGTCTATGCCGGAAGGAAAAGAAAAACTAGCCTATCGAGTACAGCATAAAACCATAAAATATAGATAAGTGAGAGAGGATACAATTGCGTTTATCCCAAATAAAAACCTGCCAAGTGCGAGTCGGACTCGCGCACGAAGGGCACCGTACCATTATCTATAAAAACGGCCAAAAAAATCATGTCTGTTGTATAGGAGCCCCCCTTAAATATTAACTTTAATATATTTTTTTTTAAAGTGAATATCTGTGTTCCATAAAGATCCAAATTCGTAGATCTTACCGATTCATAAGATTTTCAATCACAAGATTTCGCTTGATCTATCAGCCTGTTTCTGCCATATTTATGACGTTAGAAAAGTTTTATTTTTAAATAAAGCCACGACATAATAAACTGTTAAAATAAAGTAAATAACATTGAATTCTTCCGTTGATTGCAAGATACTGACTCCCTGACCCATAAAAACTAATTAGCAAATATTTACTTCCACCGTAGATTGCAATTTACAGCAAACACTTGTCTTCATTTATTTTGCAACCATTGCGTAAACAATATCCATCAATACGACTTGAACATATGTATACCTACTCGTATGTTATCTATACTTAAAAATAAAACGGTTTTCGTTCATCGTTGGTAAGCACATCCTGCACATCGCTTGAAAACGGTTGGACAGATTTGGCTATATTTTTTTAATTTTCGTGTACCATGGCGGATACAAATAAGGTTTTTGTACGTGAAAAGTTGCCCGGAATATGCAGAAATTGAAACTGCTTATTTCTATGGGATTTTTGTATGAACTCAAGGCCTTATTCTTATATGTTTCTTCGTCTTCGATATCCTCTTTAATTTCTTTTTTTTCCATTTTGATTGCTTTTTCACTTCCATATCTTCTTTGATTACTTTTTCATTTCGATATCCTCTTTGATTGCTTTTTCACTTCCATATCTTCTTTGATTACTTTTTCATTTCGATATCCTCTTTGATTGCTTTTTCACTTCCATATCTTCTTTGATTACTTTTTCATTTCGATATCCTCTTTGATTGCTTTTTCACTTCCATATCTTCTTTGATTACTTTTTAATTTCGATATCCTCTTTGATTGCTTTTTCACTTCCATATCTTCTTTGATTACTTTTTAATTTCGATATCCGTTTTGATTGCTTTTTCACTTCCATATCTTCTTTGATTACTTTTTCATTTCGATATCCTCTTTGATTGCTTTTTCACTTCTATATCTTCTTTGATTACTTTTTCATTTCGATATCCTCTTTGATTGCTTTTTCACTTCCATATCTTCTTTGATTACTTTTTCATTTCGATATCCTCTTTGATTGCTTTTTCACTTCCATATCTTCTTTGATTACTTTTTCATTTCGATATCCTCTTTGATTGCTTCTTCCACGAAAAGAAAAACACGCGATCAGTGCCACTGGTCGTCAGTATATATTACCTACCCATATGTTCCATCGAGATGTAGACACATTCAGCTGATGATAATGACGATGAATCAAAGAAACCTTTTATCCATTCGCAATGTTCGATTTGTTTTATCTACGATCGTCATATCCATAATGGCTGCTCAATCTGGATCGCGTGTCAAAGCTGAAAGTGTCGTTGAAATGGATTCGAGGCGATATCAGTTACCGTGAATATAGACCATAATTACCGTACGCGAGTTCGACTCACACTCGGCCGGTTTTTTAAAATACAACCATACCTTGGTTGTATTTTAAAAAACCGGCCGAGTGTGAGTCGAACTCGCGTACGGTTCCGTACCATTATCTATAAAAACGGCATAAAAATCATGTCTGTTGAATAATCAGAATCATAAATTCTTTATTTGGAACATAAACAATGGTACAAATAATGAGAAAAACGATGATATCTGCAGAAGTATTAAACTGTGTCGCAGATATCAACGCCCTTCTCCAGAAAATATTACAGTAAGGCCAAATAAAGATGCATTAGTTACAAATACAAAATGTACGTGTATATACATATTAATTAGTACGTGCTTGTAAGTGTGTGTCGTGTGTGTGTGTTAGTGTGTGTACGCGCGCGTGCGTGCGTATATGCACGAGGGTGTATTTGGGGAAATGGGAGCCCCACTTAAATATTTATTTTATTCAATAGCACAATTTTATTTATTTACCTTATTTGAGGTTGGTGCCGATTAAGCTAGCCCTCTAAACTGTATGAGCGCCCTTACAACTCAGAGGACTATCTTAATTATTGACGTCAATTATTTATATATGGGGACACCCTTTAATTTTCAACTTATTTTTATTTTTTTGGAATTTTTCCTTTATTTGTGCTACCTGGATTTTTGCCAAATTTCGTGATTCTAGGTCAACGGGAACTACCATATAGGTTTTCGACCCAAAACCTATAGGGTACTTCCAGTTGACCTAGAATTGTCAATTTTGGTTAAAAGCAAAGTCTTACAGCACAAATAAAGGGAAAGTTCCGAAAAATAAAAAGGTTGAAAATTAAGGTAAATTTTGGTACAAGTTTACACAAAAATCTAAATGAAAATTAAGGTAAATTTTTGTAGTTACAAGTTTTTGCGAAAAATTTGCCGAATTTTTATCGTGTTGACTCAGGACTTTGATTTTTATATACCTAATAGGGACTATATACCTCAGTATCTGGTATAAATTTCAACTTGCTAGGTTCACCCTTCCCTGAAAAAATCAGGGGTGACACACGGACAGACGGACAAGAAAGTGATCTTATAAGGGTTCCTTTTTTACCTTTTGAGGTACGGGAACCCTAAAAATAAGTTTATTTGAGTAGTAAACTGTGGGAGACCAAATTGTACAATGACGTTTATGTTTAAAGAAAAGTACTAAGTAAAATTATTCAGTTTAGGTCTGCAATTGAACCGCAACAAGACCTCACGGTAACCCATCAGTCTGCAATAATTCCAAGCGGAGTTCTTTAACTTCCGTCTCCGTTACCAAATTAGCATGTCAAAGTTTTTGCATGCGTCTCTTTTGCACTCAGTTTTAGTAGATACCAATTTATATTTCATATTCATATAAATTTATTGCATTATAGTATATACAATTCAATATTATTTTGTTTGTAGTACATACAGGGCTTAGCCAAGTTACTTGTGATTAGCGATGACGCTAGTCGATAAGTCCGAAAATGTATGAGATTTGATACATCCTATAGAAATATCACGTGATATATCGACAACAAACCTATGTAGAAATCAAATCGATTCGAAGCGAATGTAACTACGGCGACTACGGGCCCAATTCTTATTTTAGGTATGCACACGGGCCCCTTTAGGGCGCTGAAGATTTAGTTTTAACTAGCTGTTGCTCACAACTTTGTACGCGTTACACAACTAAATGTGTAGGTAACCTAGAAATAAAGCTAAACTCGCTGTTGCATTTTGAATTGACACCCCACTTTTATCCCATGAGACCTGATTTATGGGATAAAAAGTAGCCTATGTGTTAATCCAGGTTATAATCTACGTACATACTAAATTTCATATAAATCGGTTCAGCCGTTACGACATGATTGAGTTTGACTTTCGCATTTATTGATTATTTGATTCAACGTAGGTTAAACAACACATTTGTCAAATCAAATTGGATATGTTTTATTAATTTATTTTACATATTAACATATTTTATCTCTCACCAAAAAATCAATAAGATGGCGTATTCTTCTGCTAGCCAAAAAGACAAGACACTTCACGCATAAGATATAAGTCTGACAAAAACATACAAAATGGGATAGTTTTGCTCTCTCTAAATATTATCGTGGTTTGAAGAAAAAAGATTAGCTATCAGTACAAGTCTAGTTTTATTGTGAATCAAAAATCATAGAGATGAAGTCGTTTAGCTACCTCACAATGGTATACTGAAAACTAAATTTACATACCATTCTTTACATACAGCCGTAAACTCATCAAATTGAATAGCTCGCGTGACAGCTGCCGTAACTGAAAGTGTTGTAATAGACTCGAGGCAAACAAGAACCGTCACCTTGAGGGGTTCTGATGGTGCCTATCGCCTGAAGTTACGGTCTTTATATAGCTCATTCTTATGCCTAAAAGTGGTGCTAAAAGCAGTATAATTTAACATTTGTTTTATGCACGTTCTATTATTACAATACATATCAACGTGATACTTACTCGTGAAGTTAAAAAGGTTTTAACGCGCCGGCGAACACTGAGCGCAACTTCAATTCGGCCACGTCAAAAACTTCGGCCTGAATATCGTTATCCCTGTTTAGTGACGAAGTTTAGCCACACAGAGCGACAGTGATAGCAATAGAACGATTCTAAATTTGATTAGATTTTGACCGTATTCCGTAATACCAAAAATGATGACTGAAAACTTGTTGTATTTTTCTCATTGTGTTGTTATTCTGTAACTAGACGATATAATCTATGTTCCCATGACTAGGATACGTAAGATGTTGTTGTTTTTAATACGAAACAATTAGGTTGAAAACAGGTCTTTTATGACGTAAAAACATGCAGAATGCGATACGCTTCTATTTCATTTTAGGTAAGTATTTTGATCTAATATATGGTTGGGAACCTAGATAAATACTATTCAAATTAAAATAATACCCTATTAAGGTAGAAATATGCTCCACTTAGAAATGATTTTGGTAGTACTAGTTGTATGGGCGATTGTCCCTCCGGTGCCCCCTTAAGTATTTATTTACTCGCAAAATTTCTCACCTTTTACCATAGAATTGATGGTTGTAACCTAAAGCTGATTTTAAGCTTTGCTCTTTATTTTATAGCACACCATTAAGAGCAGTGTCGGGAAGTAAATACCCCCTCTTATTGCGTTGGAGGTTAAAAGATGACATAGTTAGAACCACTGCAGTTAAACTAGCTTTCTATTACAAAAAAACCGCGTCCAAATCGGTTCATCTGTTTGGGAACTACGATGCCACAGGCATACAGACAGACACATCCATTCGTGTCTAACTTATAACACCCGTGTTTTTGCGTCGTCATTATAAATGAAGAGTTCCAATACCAATTCCAAAATTATATTTACACAATAACTGCATATTTTATTCTGAAAAAAAATAAAATTATTAATAGAGTAAAATTTTTACGATGCGCACGCACACCGACAGCCAATAAGCGACATGATGAAGTTAGCTGATAACTGTCTCTCAATTTTTCGTGTAAACTCAAAACTATCTTATTATTTTATCATTCCTTTTGCAAACAAAGAGTTGCGGCATACGGGATGAAATCATTAGCTATTTCTGTTCTGTTACGCTAAAGAAGTATAACTTCTTACGTACGTACGAATTACACATACACATACAGATTTCTATTTTTTATTATAGTCAAGCGCTTGACCACTACCTCACCTGATGGTAAGTAATGGTGTGATCGAAGATGGAGCACGCTTGCCTAGAAAGAACCTATTCACTCTGGACTGGAAGACACCGAGATTATATAATATAAATAGTTGGGATATTAGTAGCATCGACCTACGACTTGCACTAGTCAGATTCTGTGTGTAATTAGTCCCTAAAAAGTATAAAAACTGCAATAAAATCTATCATGTATCATATTTCTAGTTGGCGCCAACTGTTACCTTGACACCAGCTATAGTCTTTATGACTCTGATCAATCCTTGTTTAGAAAGACCTCCTACATTCCTTTATAGTACCAATTCATTAGCTATATGGATGACATAATTATTTATAACAGCTTCAAGAAAGGAGAGTAAGGTCCTTTGTAAAGTATAATGATACTGATGTAAGTCTGAGTCATCAGGGTTCCGAACTGTTTTAGTAAGTGATCTTTAATTTTCCTATTAATTGCGGTAGTTCAATGCCGCGCAAAATACTAAGCAATGCTAAAGTTATACGAAAAGTCGTAGATTGAAATTGTCAACACATATAAGTTGGCCGCTGCAGACGTAATCATAAAACGTATCTGTAAAACATTGATAAGTTATCTAAGTAAACCTAATTAATTGAATTAAGAATAAGTCCAGTATAGTCTAACTTTTTACTAGCTGCAGTAAAATGACGTTTCTAAATGTCATTCCGTAAAATAATGTTGCCAGCCTAATCTCAATAGGGATGTGATTCAGTTCACAAAAATTAATTAAATAACATTATTATGACGTTTTTGTTTCATTTTGAATGTACCTCTCTATACTTCCACTAAAAAAGATCAATCCTCTAGTATAGTAATAATAATAGGTTAAAAAAATACATTACAACTTAATATTAAATCTCAAAAAAAAAACCAAACTGATTATTCATTTATGATTCACTCATTTAGCTACATCCCTATTTATTTTTCTTCAAAAACCGGCAACCCACAATACGTCATTTTACTGCAGCTAATAAAAAGTTAGACTTTAGAAGATGTTTTTTTTTTGTAAATTACTGTGTTATTTTAGTTATAAGTATCCAAGACGATAATATCCAATAAGAAAAAGGATAGACAAACTATGTTGAATATATTTAATAAAGTATATAATTTATATAAACAGCATAGATGTAATAAACTAACAGAAACCAATAAAACAATCGATAGATAAGATATACTGTTAAATGTCTAGATAACATGAATTGAAGTGGTAATGTAAGAAACAAACAGTTTTCTGTATACTATAGTAAGTAAGAATAAAAATGAAGCAAATAAGAAATTAAAAATAAAGGCCCTGAAAGAATATCGGGGGAAAACATAGATCGCGGGCCGGACCTCTGCGTCCGGACAGGAAAAAAAATATTATGTGCTTAGGGGGATTCAGTGACCCTAACTAAACTCAGTGCGACTGCCAGTGCTACATTAACGCAGTCAATGTAACACTTGCTACTGTGTCTAATGCTATTGTTGTGGCCAAACATCTGCCCAACATAGTATAAAACAAAACGTAGAACTTTTTATACGCTAAGAAGAATTTCTACCACTTTACGCTATTAATCAAATCCTACACAACTGAGTGTAGTACACTAGTAATTTCCACCGCTACACCTAAACCTTTGTAGTGAGATGGGCAAAAGCTTGTATGGTGAGTAGTTCATGATGTCCATGGTACAAGGAATACTAATGTGGGGTCAGAGGTATGTGACTATTGGATGCAATACTCTTTCCAAAACCACATCTGAGTGACATCTAGTAAGGCCTAGTAATGAAGCAATTCAAAAATAACTTAGATATAGCTAAAATGGTTTCATAATTTTGGTAATAACTCGAACTACATCCATAATAATGAGGTCAAAGACCTTGTAGCATTTGGTGCTCACAGCATATAAGATCGTTGACCTTTCCTAGATATCTTACGCAATCAGATCTCTAATTAAGCTCTCTTAGAGTCTGTGTCTAATGTAGATTGGTGTCATTCTAATTGCTTGTGTGAAGTCTCTGAGCTACGATGAGGTCGTTTAGATGATATCTTAGTAATTAAGCTAGTATTTAGTGCTATTAAAGCTTTGAAGGGAGAGATATGATACGTATCATCTCTTGCGATTTGACATGAATGCAACTCCAATGGAAGGCCAGCGCTCGCTAACTTAGAGCTTTTTTATGACACTCGCTGTACAATGGGACAAATTTCTCATTATAAATATTTTTCACAAAAGGTGATTGATGAGTTTGATTGGAACATATCAAGAGTTTGATCATTATATTGATCACTAAAACTCTGAAATAATTTCTAAGTTTAAAAGTAGTATTTTGGTAATTTTAATTTATGATTCAGTGGATAGAAGCTTTTGGAATAGCGTTAGAATTCAAGGTTTACAAAGACGTTAGCTGAAAATCAATGACTATTTCCAAAGGCGCCAGCTAGGTTACCTAACCTATTTAAAATTAGGGTTTTATGACACATCGAGCCAAATAGACCACTAGATTATGGTCTAAGTGGAAGAAACCGTAAAACGTTGATATAAATGGGTGAAATTATTTCTAGTTCAAAGCGACGTCATTGACCTTATAGATATACCATTTTATAACAAGTCTAAACTCTAAAGTAGAGAATAGAAGAGTATTACATTTTGTCTTTTGCAGTAATAGTATTTTTTATGATATAATATTGAACAGCAACTTGTAACTTTTGCATTAGTTCCGTTATCGAAGCGAGCTTCTGATTGTTCAAAAGACGAAGGTAATCTAGGGGGCAATCTCGCTAAATTTGAACGATAATACTAAAGTAAAACAAAAACGTTACGTTATGAACACTTCGTATAGCGCTGATACGCGTGACATCAGTCAAACCAACGCGAAACCCAAACCAGACACGTTACGTTCCAACGTTAGACATGTTCAAAATTAGCGCGATTGTCCCCCTAATCTTCTAATATATAAAGTCAAAGTCAAAATCTTTTATTCATTAAAATCACAAGGATCACTTTGAAACGTCAATTTTACTGCCTGTTCTTTCGCGACCAAGCCCGGAAAGAAAGGCAAGAAACAAGGCTGGTTGTTTTTTTTAATGATCTTTTTACAATACATAACAGGATATAAATTACGTCTAAATTGTAACATTTTGAACGAGTTGGAGCAATTTCAATCCCAAGCATTTCACTAAATAATCCGGTATTTTATAATAGGCTTTTTTATAAAGATTTTGTTTAATTGCGTTTTTAAATTTGTTAATTGTCAATTTTTGTACATCACAAAAATCTTGTGTCACGGTTTTAGTGGTCGCACTTCTCCGAATCGGGTAGATCGAATTAAATGTTTTTTTTGTATATTTGGTAGGTATGAGTATATTTGGTCGTAAAGTATTTTTCACATCCAACCCCCACCCCCCATTTTTTAATCGTGTTTAGTGAAAGCGTTTTTGTATGAACAACACTTATATAATTTAGCCGTCGATCATTAACGTAAAGTTATTTACATGAAGTGTCGCGTCACTTTGACAAGAGTGATTTATATAGTTTTTATCCCGAAGTTCCCACGGGAACGGAAAATTTCAAGCGTGAGAAGCCACGGGCGGGTCAGCTAGTTATAGAATATTTTTATCGACTGCACACGAAAAGGTTAATGTTTTAGGGTGTACACACGGCTACACATTTCCAGTATAAGCTGACCGCGCATTGTGTAGTCTTTTCGTGGTATGAGAGGTCAGCTTATACTGGAAATGTATAGCTTGATGTGTAGCCGTTTGTACACTGTATGTATTATCTCCAAAAATATGGCATGTATTTTTTGTTTCATATAACACTCCCTTGAATGTTAGTTTCAAAAGTAATCAATACAACAAATAAATCACACTAATATTATAAATGAGAAAGTTTGGATGTTTGTTTGTTACTCAATCACGTCGTAATGGCTGAACCGAATTCGATGAAATTTGGTGTAGATGAATCTGGATTCAAACATAACCTACCTTTTGTTGACAAACAACGCGTGAGAAACCGCTGGCGGAAGCTAGTCATAAATAAATAAATTATTTATTTTCTCTCATACACGTTTCTTGACAATATGTATAAAAATAAAAAAATAGTGGCACTCCGGGAGTGCCAACAGAAGTGAAAACAGATACTTAGTATATACAGAGGTGTCGATAACGGTAACAGTGTCGCGAGTTCAATGTTTTTTCCCGTCTCAAAAATGTCCAACGTGCTAATAAGTTTTCACTTCAATAAGATACAAATCTACTAGTATATACCTATCAAGATTTGAATAACTAAAATCTACAAGAAAATCATATTAAACAGTATAAATAACAAATCGTTTCAAAGTTTTTAGAGTTTCGCAGTTTATTAAAGTTGTTAAACAACTTTGAAGTTCAGTGACACAATAAAATAGGAAAGATTTTATTATTGCTTACTGTATTTTAGCTTTTATTTTTGAGGGAACGTCTGGTTGATTAAGGGGACACCGGAGGGACAATCGCCCATACAACACGTACTACCAAGATCATTTCTAATTGGAGCATATTTCTACCTTAATAAGGTATTATTTTAATTTGAATAGTATTTATCTAGGTTCCCAACCATATATTAGATCAAAATGTTCGAGAGTGTGCCTGATACAGAAACTCGAAACGCTCCTTTAGTTAAGAAGGTTTAGTTAAGTACCCAAATATGGTTAAACTTGATTTACGATGGGACCGCCTTGTTATTTCCAGGTTTTAAAACCGTTACTTTTAATAGACAAGCGTCTATTTTCCTTACTAAAATGAATTTGCCTTTAAGCCGGGATACCATAGATCTCTCCAAATAAAATATGTAAGGTAAATACAGACTAAGCAAACTTACTTTCTCTAGAAACCTGTTGGGATGAGCACGGATACTTGTAGCTATGCCTATTCTGTGGTGTTATGGTAGGTTATGTATACACGGCTACACATCAAGCTATATAATTCCAGTATAAGTTGACCTCGCATTGTGTAGGCTTTTCGTAGAATGAGAGGTCAGCTTATACTGGAAATGTATAGCTTGATGTGTAGCCGTGTGTAATGCCCTGCGCTTTGGGTAACGGTAAGAAGGCCTTTCGACTCAGTGCGTAGATACGGTAAGTGTAGTGTGTCGTAATATGAACGAGGACATTTCTAATTCTGAAGAACAAGTGAGGGTAGATGCTGCAGCTACCCGCACTTCCCGACGGTAGCTCCAAGTACTCCAGTCAGCCCGAGACCATGACTGTTGCAACACAGCCGAAACGTCGGGATAACAAATAAAAAAGGTACATACGCGATAAATACCCGTTTTAATCAATAATTATGTACAGTGATCGCGAAAGTTTGAAAAATACTAAGAAGGCCTTTGTGTGGGTTATTATTAGAAATATAGTGATAATCGTAATTTAAATACAAGAAATAAAAAAAACTCGCTGTTGCCACTTGTAGACTCCATAAAGTTAGTAAATCGTTTAAAGGGCAAGGCTTATAACAAACTCCCAAGTGATGTACAAAAATTGACAATTAACAAATTTAAAAACGTAATTAAACAAAATCTTTGTAAAAAAGCCTACTATAAAATATCGGATTATGTAGATGATAGAGAAGCTTGGGATTGCAATTGCTTCAACTCGTTCAAAAATGTTACAGTTTAGACGTAGTTTATTTCTAACTATCTTTATTGTTATATATTCTAAAAGGATCATTCAAAAAACAACCAGCCTTGTTTTCTTGCATTTCTTTCCTGGCTTGGTCGCGAAGGAACAGGCAGTAAAATTGACGTTTCAAAGTGATCCTTGTGATTTAATGAATATAAGATTTTGACTTTGACTTAAATGCCAGTACACAGTTGTAGAAATTAATTTTTTACCATTAATTTAGCATTCGTCCCTCCTCCATATATAGTTTTCACATCTGCATGCGGTAGAAAGACGCGTCTGATGAGCAGAAGGTGCGCGAGCATCAACACCACCATCCTGAACACCGTAGCTAATAAGTGGGATAGCCCCTCTTTGAGACACTGTATTCGAGTGATAATGACATAGGGAACTATTCCATCGTCATTTAAAGACAGTTACCTATTTAGTTTTAATTATTTTTTTCGGATGGACTTTTCTCGCTGTTGGCCTCTGAGGCCGTTGCAGCTTAACCGAACTTTTGGCGAGCGCAGGTGCCGCTCAACCCTGTAAGTTTTGATGAGGCATCTGGCGCAAGGGAACCACTTAGGTACGAATATCGGCTTGGACCGTTGCCAAGATGGGGATACGAGAGAAACGCCCGTGCACGTGCTTGTACCTCGTATAGGCGGCGACTGATGGGACTCGTTGACCTCGCCGGCGAGGTCGGTGTACCTGTGAAGTGTTTGCTCTGTCTAACTATTAGTTTTATGTCTTTACTAACACTATATGGATCGCTTGTTGTCTGAAATAAACGCATATTTAATTTTAATTTTATTTAATAAACTTTAGGAAACTTAAAACTTTTTTTAGGATGATGTTGAGGTTCCCCCGTTTTTGTAGTGCCTCAGAGATGTTTGCTCAGTATCAAACGGATGGCTTTAATGCCATCCGAAGGAAGAAAACAATATATCTGATGAGCAGGACGCGAGCCAGCCTGAACACCATCCTACAAACTGTGGCGGGGTGTTGTGTGTCCCCTATATGGACACACCTCATCCGGTGTGTTGCTCCAGCATGTGCGTACACCGATACATAATTTTACATCATTTTAATTTTAATTTATAAATTTCTTAATAATTATTTAATATTGATTTAATTTGTTTGATTGTACCTACATAATTTAATGTAATTTGTTTTGGTTTAATTTAATTTAATTTGATTTATTTTATTGTGATTGTGGTTATGGATCATGATTATCTGAAATAAATGAATACAATACAATTTAACTTTACTAAATCTCATACAGCTCCGAGTGCGCGGTAAGCCTAAAACGGGGTATATATACATTTTTTCTTCATCTATTATTTTAGATACCAGCTCGGAGTATAGCGTTCTGGATATTTTGGTGTCATTGACCAAAGTATGTGTTTTTTTCCATGTTTATAAAGTTATTTTTCAAGTGCTAGTGGTGCCAAATAAATTATCTACAGCCGTTATAAAATAATTCAATATAAATAATAGCCGTTGGGTGCAGGCCGCACAAGATGGTCACTCTAAAAATATGGGGGAGGCCTGTGTTCTGGACGTGCGGTTGATATGATGATGATTGATGCTTTACAAGTCTCTGCCATCCCATCTGTATTGGTGGATATACCTTTACCGTTATTGCTCGTACAAAAAGATTATTTCTCCGTATTATCTACCATTTAACTACGTATAAAAATTAGTGCCACTCTAAAATAATGAGAAAATCCATTTCAGTCTACTTACCCAGTTTATCATTGTTTCTGTAAAGTGTGTCGCCCTTTACGCACGTCTTACCAGTAGGGCAAAATACTTGTGTCATGTGACCACGAATAAGTACGATGAAAACATTAAGCTTCGCGCGGCTGTTCAAGTTTAGGTATTTAGCGGTGCGATCGCCGATGTCACATCGAATACAACTATGTTAGAGCGTGCAACTGCGTGCAATAATGCAATATACCGAATTTGTTTCTTTATTTGAAAATTTGAGTTTTTCTAATTATTTATTTTATTCACCTTTATAAGTAGTAAGATAGTAACAGGAAACTTTAATCATATTTCGGTTGTGTTACGAATCATATTTATTAATTTTAAGCATTAGTTTATAGTATCATCATGTTTATACTTTTATCATCGTGTTTGTGGTTTATCTACTCTAAAAATTGTTTTAAAACTAGTAAATACTCTTATTTTGCAAAATTATAAATAAATAAATATTGCTGGACATGTCACACAGCGCTATCCAGCCCCAAACTAAGCAGAGCTTGTACTATGGGAACCAGATAACTGATAAAATATATACTTTTTTTTGTAAATATATACATATCATATATAGAAAAACATCCAGACCCGGAACATATATCTGTAGATCATGCAAACATTTGTTCCGCGGTGGGAATCGAACCCGCTACCTCCTGCGTCTCAGTCGGCTATTCGCCCATTGCGCCACCAAGGTAGTCAAATATGTCAAGTCAATTGTTATTATTGATCGAGCGATGCGAGATCTCCAAATTAACTTGAAGAAATCGGCGAAATTTCGCTATATTTCTGTCACTAAAGCTAGACGCATACCAAATTTCAGCACAGTTGGGTTACTGGTGTACCTACCCTGTGAATTTCGTCAAAGTTCAGTTTATATTATGGCTAATAACTTATAAACTACACGGTTTAAAAATAAAAATAAAAACGAGGTCGAAATGTACCGATAAAGACCTTTCATTAGACATACCGTTTGAGCGGATAGTCTTATTTTGATTTTTTTACCCCTCTTGAATCTCAATATCTCAAGAAAACCCCCACATTTTAGCTTATCACACCAGGATGAGCCTTACCTACCTATATACTAAATTTCCCGATGATTGGATCAACGCTTCGAAAGTTATCCACGAACAAACAAACATACAACGCCGATTTGCCCAAGTTGATTTGGAGATCTCGCTTCGCTCGATCAATAAAACCGACTAAGTAAAACTCGTATTATAATTTTTTACCACACGAACATCTGTTAGTTCATCAGGCAAATTACTAAAAGTTTTAAGATATACATTTTATGTTCAGCAATTTATGGTCACTACAACAGACAGTGGATGCGTATGTGCCGGCACTCCCATGGAGCTTTGTGAACGGGATGGAAAGTAGTCGCGATGGTTTCTAGCTCCATGTCTGATGCAGAGATAAAGCTGCTCTCACAGTATCTCATAAAGACTTAACAGTTCTGCGTAAGGAATCTGGCATTGATAAATTAGGGAGAGTACATTTGCTTGTATTTGTATAACCAAAATAACAATTAAATAAACAAGGCTGGAGATTTCACACAGCGATATCTAGCCTCAAACTAAGCAAAGCTTGTACTATGGAAACCAGATAATTTATAGATTACCTACTTATAAACTTTTTGTTGAAAATACTTACTTATATCTAATCCAGAACAATCCGACACAAATATCTGTAATCATACCAAATATCTGTTCCGCGGCGGGAATCAAACCCGCAACCTCCTGCGTCTCAACCGGCTTTTCGCCCACTGCACCATGGAAGTCGTTTATCAGGTCGCTTCATAAAGGTGTCAAGAAACACCAGAAAACTTATGTACTTTGGAACAAAAAGTAGAGTTCGATGAAGTAGAGCATGCAACACGAGAAAACGGCCGTTACTTTGAGAATTAAAACCTTCCAAAACCTCATTATTATCATTATTAAACCAGCGCTGCTTTGCAGCATTTATTGCAAAGAAGCATAAAGCTGAGGCAGAGCCTGTTTGTCCACGCGTGACACGGAGCGGGACTAGTTGGTGCACCTACCTAGTACCTACTGGTGGGGTAGGTTACGTATGTGTTCTACTCGTAGCTGCAGGTCTAATCTCATTGTTTTGTAATTTTCCTGTCTATCTACCTATTTTGTTTGTGATCCGTAGGCTTATTACCTAAGCCAAATTGCTGTCGTCTCGCTATCGTTAGTCATGCCATCCCTTTCACACGTGAGGTAAGTACTGTACGTGTGAAAGGGATGGCCTGACTAGCGATAGCGACACAACAGCAATTTGGCTTAGGTAGTAAGGGAGCCGTTCTATGTTTCTTTGTGTGTGTCAAATAAATAATTCTATTCTATTCATTATTAACTGCGATTATTCTCGAAACCTCCACCGCACCGTCCCCACTGATGTACCTGAATTCATTTGTATGCGCTAGTCAACACCGGTGTCGGAGTTTCTAACCCGCCCGAAGGGCTTCGATTTGGCGACTTGGGACATTTGCGAACCACGAAAACGCTTAATTGGGTATGAGCTGTTTGCCACAAGCTGGTTGGGGCCCCAACTCATTAGCTCGTGCTAACAATAAAGATAGATGGAGTGACGATAATCGCGCTGTACGTAGAAGAGACTGGATGAGAAGAGCTGAGGATCGGAAGTGGCTATTTATACAAACGTATACAAAAAAATTATTTATAGAATCTTTGAGAACATTTACACATTTCCAGAATTACAAGCAGATTCGAATGAGTCCAAACACTAATTGCGTTGTTTTATTACGGAGTTCCAATGGCCTTCCGGCTCCATCAGACCCTGGATATTATCTAGGACCAGAGTACTTGTCAAAACGATTCCAACGAGCCCAGACTTAATGGGGTTGCGCCGTTTTATTACAGAGTTCCCTTGGCCACCTTCCGGTTCCATTATCAGACCTAGGGTCAGAGTAGGTACTTGTCAAGACTAGATATCGTCTAGGACCAGAGTACTTGTCAAGACGAATCAAACGAGCCCGAACTCGATGGAGTTTCGTCGTTTTATTACAAAGTTTCCATGCCCACCTTCCGGCTCCATCATCAGATCAGCTACGTGTCATAATAATATTGCATTGTCATCCGATTCACTTTTCAGCCCAATTGGAAACCGGAAAGTGGGTCAAATTTAACTTGCGAGATATGATTACAGACAGACGGACAAGTGAAACTAAATAAAAGATTGTATAATGTATTGCCTCGTAGGTAGGGTTTCCAGATTAAAAAATCGAAATTCCGGAGTAAATTCCTTACATTTGATGAAAATTCCGGATTTTCTTGTAAATATAAGGCCGCCCATTGTATTGCCTTATTTGTTTTAGCCTAGTACTTATTTTTTGTATAATTTCTGTTTGTGTGGTAATTCAATAAAGCGTTATCTATCTATCTATCTATATAACATTAATGTCGTTAGCACCGTGCATATGAACGAACGAAGCAAATTTTCGAATTTTGGGAGGAATAAATATCGGTAATGATCAAAATGACAAATAATTTAAGTAATGTTGATTGTTAATTTATTTGTAACTAGCTGTTGCCCGCGACTTCGTACGTGTTACACTAGTAAATGTGTAGGTAACCTAGAAATAAACTTAAACTCGCTGTTGCAACTTCACTTGACACCCCATTTTTATCCCATGGAAACTGATTTATAGGATAAATGATAGCCTATGTGGTGCTCCAGGTTATAATCTACGTATATACCAAATTTCATCGAAATCGGTTCAGCTGTTACGGCGTGATTGAGTAACAAACAAACAAACTTTCGCATTTATAACATTAGCGTGATGTGATAAAAATATTTGGTTTAATTTATGTTTTATTATACTCGTTACCTACTTAAATTGTACTTAGAAATTCCGGACGGTTTAGGATTCCCCTCGCATTCCGGACAAAGACCTATATTTTTTTTTTTTTAGCAATATTAATAATAATAATAATAATTTATTTATTCAGCAACAAACTTCAGTATTTCACAAACAAAAATTACAATGGTTCACTAGGTATAATACAATTCAGGATGGAAAACATAGGTACCCAAACTAGGATGGACCTGTATGATATTACCGGACATGTCCGGAAAATTCCGGACGTATGGCAACCCTACTCGTAGGTCAAGTCTAAGAACACACCCACTAAGTATTTCCAAGATCTGCTTGATCGATAGGTATTAAAGCAATCGAATTTAATGATATCCAGTCAGTGACATGTGTGTTAAGATCTCGACCTGATGTGATTTTCTGCCGCTTTCTCCGTGTGAACCAGTGTGCGATACCTACTACAATATGACGCCCGTATTCACGAACAACACAGGAACCATTTCTATAAGTCTGTTTTTATAAGTTTACCAACTCTGTGAGGCTATTTAAGGCCTTTTATTTATCATAAGAACTAAGTACATGGTTCACTTAAAATAAGATATACACAGAGATTGCATAATGATAATCGTTGTAATAAATAAATAAAACAAATATTGCTAGACATTTCACACAGCGCTATCTAGCCCCAAACTAAGCATAGCTTGTACTATGGGAACTAGATAACTGATATAATACTTAAACACATTTTTTTTATAAATACATACTTATAATATATAAAAAAAAAACATCCAGACCCAGAACAAATATCTGTAGAACATGCAAACATTTGTTCCGCGGCGGGAATTGAACCCGCTACCTCCTGCGCCTCAGCAACGTAAAACAAGTAATCAGTTTCATTTTTACGTTGCGTTTTACCGGTGATTAAAATTGGTTTGTATGTTTTTAGATGGTTCATGTACGATGCCTAGATGTTTTTTTTTATCAATATACTTTTGTATCTTATCTTTATCTTTCTAAGTACCACAAAGTATAAAAATGTTAGTACTTTAGCATTTGTTCGGGGTTTTAATCGACTTCAAAAAAAGGAGGACATTCTCAATTCGAGTGTATTTTTTTATGTTTGTTACCTCATAATTCCGTCATTTATCAACCGATTTAGAAAATTCTTTTATTATTTGAAGGTATATACTTTCATAAATATTGATTAAAACAGGTCAATACCCGTTTTAATTAATAATTATGCACAGTGATCGCGAAAGTTTGAAAAATACTATATACTTTCAGGTTGGTCCCATAGAAATTTCATTGAAATCGGTTCAGTAGTTTTTTTTTCTGTTATCTTAAGTCGGTTATATTTTTGTTAAAAAGTTATATAATTCCATCGCTGGTAAGTACGCACGAGAGCTACCAAAAATGCTTGCAAGGACAGCTGAATTTGCCGTACGTAGCAAACAAAAAACCTAAGCAATTTATTAATGTAAAAATGATTAAAATAAGCTACGTCGCATATCATCATAACGTTCTGGCTATACCTCTATCAAAACGCGAACGAAATACCTACACTCCACCCAAATTACATTTATGTTGTTTTTACTGTCGCTAAAGCCTTCGATTGCTAAACCAGCGTTATGTTTCGGTTTGAACAGCTGGTTGCCTATGAAATTACAGGCACACCAGGCTTTACACCTGTATGCGTCAAGTTGATCAACACAGGGCATTGCATCGTAGGGTACATTCCTAAGGTGCGTGACCTACGAGGCAATACTTTGTTATAGGGCCTATGATGGTTTGTGATAACCATCGCCTATAATATAGGCCTTTAACGTGGTTCATAATAATATGCCTGTTACATCTCCGAGTAGTATAAAAAAGTGGCACTCCGGGAGTGCCAACAGAAGTGAAAACTTGAACAATTACGAGATACTTATATACAGAGGTGTCGGTAGCGGTACAGTGTCGCGGGTTCAATGGTTTTTTCCCATCTTAAAAAATGCCCAACGCGCCTAAAGAAGTTTAACTTCAAAAATATAAAATAAAACCGGCCAAGCGCTAGTTGGACTCGCGCACGAAGGGTTCCGTACCATTATCTATAAAAACGGCAAAAATCACGTTTGTTGTATGGGAGCCGCCCTTAAATATTTGTTTTATTTTAATTTAATTATTAATTTTTAAAGTGAATATATAACTAAATATTCTGTGAATATTACAAGCGTCTACCTGTTGCCGTTATCAATATCAAGCTAATACGAACAAAAAAATCACGTCTGTTGTATGGGAGCCCCCCTTAAATATTCATTTTATTCTGTTTTATTCTATTTTTTGTTATAGCGGTAACAGAAATACATGATCTGTAAAAATTTAAACTGTCTAACTATTACAGTTCATGAGATACAGCCTGGCGACAGACGGACAGACAGACAGGAGCCTCAATAATAGGGTGCCGTTTTACCCTTTGGGTACGGAACCCTAAAAAATAGTACACTCCGGTCCATCTACAGTTGTGAAACGGATTACGCGTAAATTGTCAAACGGATTAAGCGTAAATTGTCAAACGGATTAAGCGTCGCCGTGTGCGTCGTCCAACGCATCATTACTTTTCATCGTTTCTCAGCATTGTTTGTGAATACGGGGTTAGAAACCAGACGTCCCACGGCATTGTTTATTTTAATTAGAGGTTATTAATGCTTTTGTAGTTATGATTTAATAAAAAATAAGAGATTTATTTTGTA
This sequence comes from Philereme vetulata, assembly GCA_918857605.2. Taxonomy (NCBI): domain Eukaryota; kingdom Metazoa; phylum Arthropoda; class Insecta; order Lepidoptera; family Geometridae; genus Philereme; species Philereme vetulata. Next base: position 4,887,504 of record OU975420.1, read on the forward strand.
AACAATAGTGTTTAGCGAAAGTTAAGATTATGGGTGAAATATGCTAAATTAACTTCGTGAGCATAATCTAGCTTCATTGTCTGGAGACAATTAGTAAGGTTTGTAGTTAGGTTTCTATTCAGCTTGCTAGATTTACTAAATAGGTTCCTGTATTTCTTTTTTAACCGCCGACTCAAAAAGTGGAGTGTTATATATTTGACGACTATGTCTGTCTGTGGTATCGTTGTTAGCAAAGTGATGGACCAATTCCGACGCGGTTTTCTTAAATAGAAAGCTTGTTTAACTGGGGTGGTTCTCAGCCAATACAAAGATTACCAACAATTTTCCTTTTTGAATGAATGAATGAATGAAATACTCTTTATTGCACACCAAACAAAAATACAGTAATAATGTAAATAAACAATAAATAAAGGTACAATGGGCGGTTTTATCGCTTAAAAAGATCTCTTCCAGACAACCTTTTTTTGGTGTAGGTATCTCTTCCGTAAAATGGTAATTCATTACGGGTTTTTTTTTATACAGGAGTCGGAACAAGCCTATGACCTGGTAACCATCGCCTATAACAAAGTATTGCCTCGTAGGTCACGCATCTTAGATACGTGCTCTACGATTCACTGCCCTGCGTCCACCAACTTGAGGCATGCAGGTGTAAAGTCTCACGTGCCTGTAATTTCACCGGCGGTGGTGTTGGGGGGTTTTTTCCATAAATTATAAAATAGCGCCATAGACAAAAATTAACAAGATTAGACCAATTCTGTATTAATAGCAATAGATCCTCTCAGCCGTTCCACTCTTGGTAGAGTGGTCGTGGTCGTCACTTCGGGTTTGGTTTATAGCTATGTGCTATGAAGATGAGCACTTCTCCTTTTTTGATGAAGGAATATTAGCTGTAAAATGAAATTTATTAATTTAGGGGTTTTAGAGTCCGGATTTGTTTTTAATTTAATCTTGTATCGGGAAATATTGTGTCTGACCCGTATATTATGAAAATATTGAAGAGCATTATAATCACATTACACGTAGCAGTTGCGGCAACACATTGCCGTGAAATGTAACTCGTTTAGGAGCACCTTAAAGGTATAAGACCCCTCCTTGATCCAAAAGAATGTTTCCGACTACCGGCGCCGTTTCCCAAGGCACTGCACTGCGAGGAATGTGCGGACAGTACCGCACAACTCACAGGCTTTATATGACCAGTTTCTAGACCAAATGGGCATCATCATTATCATCATATCCGCCACAAGACGTCCACTGCTGGCCTCCTAATAGATTTCCAGAGCGACCGATCTTGTGCGTCTTGCGCCCAATGGCTTCCAGTACCTTTATCAGGTCGTATTTCCAACTATCGGGAGGCTCCTACGCTTCACTTTCCAGTCGAGAATCTTTCTGCCCCCACGGCCGGTATGTACCCCGCCCACTGCCATTTCAGTTTACTAATCCTCTGGCGATATCACTGAAATCGCTGGGAATCAGTGGATGATAACAGCAAAAGATAGAGAGACATGGAGTAAACAGGAAGAGGCCTGTTTACCCAAAAAAGGATTCCTAATCATACCTAATATTTACAACTTTAGAGAAAAGAAAAAAAAACAGATATGGAAACAAAAAAGGCTTTAATAATAATAATACTCTGAGCTATAGTGGCTGACTATAGTCAGTGACCTTAGTTTGTCTAAGAATCTTCTCATTATATTGCTTATCAAATTTGTATTCCAATCTCTATACTAAATTTTATCGAAATCAGTCCAGGCGTTTGCCTGGACAGACAGTCGTGAAAACGTATTATACAAATAGAGAGACAGAGCTACTTTTGAATGTATAATATAAGTAAGAATAACAGCTATTAACAGCGATTGAGTGGTGTCTTCTAGATCTTTATATTTCATCTTAGAACATCATCACTTACCATCAGATAAGATTGTGGTCAAACGGAGTTAGATCTAATAGTATTAAAAAAACGAGTATGCTTTAGACCACACAACTGAAGTTAAACTTCTTCTTCAAAATATTAGTTTATAAAACTGTTCAATTACAAAATTGTCCACACGTCTGTAGGTCGATCAGTCTATGTTCATTTTGGACAGACGCAACTCGCACTCACACATTAACGTTTAAAAATATACGAAACCTAACTCTCTCTCTTTCTATCTTCACTAACTATATCTCCCTTTCAACTTCCGTTCGCACTTTTCGTAACGCATTCACCAGCTTACTCCCCAAGTCAAGCGAGCGTAAAGAAGTTTTACTTCAAAAATGATCTACTGATTGACTGGGATTTTTATTCACATTAGCGAGATCGGTTTCGGGGCACACCACTCGTGTACTAGAATACAATAGAATCAGTATTTTTCTACCAATGAACGAGGATAATATATCTCATAGGGTCTTTCGGTCTAAACAGGTTATAACTTATGTTGTACTGTACGGAAGGTAATGCGTAGGTACACTTGTGCACACGAATAGAATGCGGCCAGAGCGTGTAAATATTATGCCTAAGCACTGCTAGATATCCACTAATGGGCCTTCGAGTTTACGTTCAGCTCCCTACTCTGACTCACTCAACGAAGCAACTAGAAAATAGTATTCCAGCCGTCTCAGTTAAAATATATTTGGGGTTATATAGTAAAGCAACATTTTTACTCTACCTACCATACCAAAGGTGGTTACTTGCAATGACACGTGTATAAATCATCTGCAACTGATATTATGGCGTCAGTAACAGTAACACGGTGAAATTTAAATAACAATTTTTCCAGAACAATCGTTGTAAGATTATGATATTATGGCGTCAGAGATTACTAATATTATGGCGTCAGTAACAGTAACACGGTGAATATTTAAATAACAATTTTTCCAGAAGAATCGTTGTTACGATTACGATATTATGGCGTCAGAGATTACCTACTGATATTGTGGCATCAGTAACAGTAACAAGGTGAAATTTAAATAACCATTTTTCCAGAAGAATCGTTGTTAAGATTATGATATTATGGCGTCAGAGATTACTGATATTATGGCGTCAGTAACAGTAACACGGTGAAATTTAAATAACATTTTTTCCGGAACAATCTTTGTAAAATTATGATATTATGGCGTCAGAGATTACTGATATTATGGCGTCAGTAACAGTAACACGGTGAAATTTAAATAACAATTTTTCCAAAACAATCGTTGTTAAGATTATGGTCTACTACCAGATTATAGCTTCCCAATTAAATGTCAAGTAGTTAGTTTACAGAGGAAACGACATATCACCAAAGCCACGAAGACCCGGCTCGTTCGAGCTCTTATTTTCCCCATATTTCTGTACGCTACGGAGACGTGGACGCTGCGAGAACTAAAACGAAAAAAATAGAAGCTTTGGAAATGTGTGTGGTGCTGCAGAAGGCTTCTTGGAATATCATGGACCGAGTTTCGTACTAATGTCTCTATACTCCAGGAGCTCGGCATAAAACAGCGTCTGTCGGCTTTAGTACAAACTCACATACTGAAGTTCTTCGGCCACGTCTCGAGGCGGGACACCGACTCTATTGAGCGTCTTGTCGTACAAAGACGAGCGGAGGGTATCAGACCGATCAAATAATAGCTGCAGTGGGCGGCCAACTGCATGAATGCATCAGATTGTCTGTCAACAGAGACAAATGGCGAGATATCGTGAAGCGTGTAACATCTGCCGCCAAAAATAATGATACAACATGTTGACTACGACCGCTCTGTCATGAGCGTTACGATTGAGAAGAAGATGAAGTTTAGTGGAGAAAGCTTTGTCTATGCTCGGAAAGTAAACTGAATAATCCCCTGTTCCATCTGTCTCTACTTGCATTCTCATCAGATCAATGTAATTCGATTTTGGAGTCTAGACAACTCTTATTAGCCAAGTCCTAAGTACATAAGTAATTAATTAAAGTTAAACATATCTATGCCCTTTGAAAGCTGTCTGCCTAGTTCCAACAAACGGAAATCAAGTCAAAATTCCTAAAATTTTTCTCCGGATTAAGTTAGGCAAATGTATGTAAAATTAAGCGTTTGTCATTCAGTGCCCATTTAAGGGTCGTCTGATTCGAGCAGTGCATTCCCTACATACAAAAATCCTTCTTGGTAAAGGAAGGTTTAATTATATGAAATGTGGAAATGACTTAGTAGTGCTTCCCGATATCTGAACCGTAAAGGTGGTAAATCTACTTATGATATTTTTTTTTTTTTTTTTTTTTTTTTATGTTATTTGTGGGGAAACAGGCTTACGGCCCACCTGATGGTAAGTGGTCACCGTCGCCTATTGACACCGGCAACACCCGGGGTATTGTCGATGCGTTCCCTACACTGAAGAAACCTCTTTACATTTCTCTTGAAGCGTGCCATGTCGTAGTCTAATGGGAAAACCTCAGATGGTAGCTCATTCCACATCTTGCAAGTATGGGGTAGAAAAGATCGCGTGAAGCGTGTGGTGCGCGATACCCAATTGTCGATTATATGTGGATGAGCTTTATTACGTTGTCGAGAAGTGCGGTGGTAAAATCTCGACGACGGAATGAGATCAAATAGCTCCTCAGAACATTCCCCATTATACAGGCGGTAGAATACACTGAGCGATCCGATGTCACGGCGTTGAATCAGCGGTTCCAGCTTGTCGGTGAGTTTGGGATCACCGATTATTCTAATGGCTCTTCTCTGAAGGGAGTCAAAACGAAGCAATTGGTACTTTGGAGCTCCGTGCCAAAGATGGGAACAGTATTCCACGTGCGGCCGAACTTGCGCTTTGTACAGCAATAGCCGTTGTTGTGCCGTAAAATACTGTTTGGCACGGTTAAGGACTCCAAGTTTTTTGGAGGTGAGCACAGCTTTTGCTTCTAAGTGACTCCCATACTGGACCTCATTAGAAATTTCGACTCCCAGAATCCCTATACTCGCCGAGACGGGGAGAGGAATGCCCTGGAACCGTGGAGCTATTGTGAAAGGGGCCTTCTTTGTGGTGAACGCACAGACTTGCGTCTTGGTTGGGTTAAAGGTGACCAGATTAAGGTTACCCCAATCTGACACACGCTCCAAAGAGCCTTCAACCTCAGACACAAGTCTTTGTCTGTTGTCTTCCACTTCCGACCGAGAGACATTAGGGCGACCAGTGTAGAAAGTATCACCCGTACTGTCATCCGCATAACAATGAAGGCCGCTTATGTGCAGCATATCATTGATGTGAAGAATAAACAGTGTGGGCGATAGCACTGACCCTTGGGGTACACCAGAGTTAATGGGCATTGAGTCCGAGCAAGAACCATCTACAACGGCTCTTATGCTCCGCCCGGATAAGAAACTGGCGACCCAGCTGCAAAGTCCCCCGGGGAGGCCGTATGAGGGAAGCTTCGAGAGAAGCGCCTTGTGCCACACCCGATCGAACGCCTTCGCGATGTCTAGACTAACAGCTAGAGCTTCCCCCCTACTCTCGACGGCTTCCGCCCAGCGGTGAGTGAGGTAAACTAGAAGATCACCAGCTGATCGCCCATGACGAAAGCCGTATTGGCGGTCACTGATCAGCTGGTGTTCCTCAAGATACCTAAGAAGCTGAGTATTAATTACTCGCTCCATCACTTTACAGAGTAGGGAAGTAATTGCTATAGGCCGATAGTTAGACGGATTGGTTCGATCCCCTTTTTTAGGGATTGGGTGGACATGGGTCACTTTCCAAGAAGACGGCACGATACCAGTGGTATAAGACAATTCAAAGAGGGACGTTAAGACAGAACACAACTCAGGAGCACACTTTTTGAGCACAATGGCTGGAATGCCATCCGGCCCACTCGACTTTCTCACATCAAGGGAAAGGAGTTCCTTCCGTACCGCTTTCTGATGAAAACGTACCTCTGGCATGGAACTCGGACACCGAGGTATAACCGGTGCTGCAGCATTTCCGTCGAGGAGGGTCGAATTGGAGGCAAAAAGAGATCCAAGGAGATCGGCTTTCTCTTTTGCACTATGGGCCAGAGATCCGTCCGACTTGAGTAAAGATGGTAAGCGGGACTGGCAGAAGTTACCCTCAGCAGCTTTGGCAAGAGACCAGAAGGCTCTACTTCCAGAAGGATACCCCATTAACTGGTCGCCAATTCTGCTGATGTGCTGCTTCCTCGCTATAGCCATGACCTTTTTGCTCTGTCTGGAGGCAGCATTGAATTTTTTCCTCAAACGGGAAACTTCGGGATCCTGGCACTCACGCGCTACAGTCCAGTTCTTAAAGGCAGCCAATTTGCTGCTGACTGTAACGGCACAAGCCCGGTTGAACCAGGGTTGACTCCGGCCACCAACACGCACCACAGAGTTGGGGATGAAACATTCCATACCCTGAAGTATGACATCAGCGACGGAGTCAGCGCAAGTGTTTGGATCGTCCGTTGAGAAACATAGCTTCCTCCACTGGTAGGATGCGTAGAATTCGCGTAATCCATCCCAGTCGGCTAATTAACTGTTTCTTAAAAAGAAATCAAAAATTAGTACCAAAATGTAGATAAAGTTCCCTTCACGTCAGTCCGTCATTTGTTCCAGCATCGATGTTTACTCCGACGCTGACACCGACGCCGTCTCGTCAACACCGATTTCTACTACGACGCTGACGTCGACGCTGATACCAACGTCTACGACTACATTGGACCCCGACGACTAGGTACTTTGACCTGATGTTTTTTTTAAACTGGATAGATCTTCGTTTGACCACAATCTCACCTGATGGTTAGCGATGATGTGGTCTAAGATGAAGCACGAATATCCAGAATAAACCTATTTAGTCTTACCTTAAAGAGGCCCAGATTTTGATCTTTAGGAAAAACTTTTTTCTTCGGACGACGGTAATATGAACCATACCTTAGCTGCACACATCAAGAACGTAGATCCAAAACGGTGTGTGCGAATGGGTGGTGTAACAACTAGGAACAGATGGTACTGAGCCGTGCGCCTGCTTGTCCTTTGATGGAAGGGAGATGCCGGGATCAGATCGTATAGTTCCTGGGCACATTCCCAAAATATATTCTGTAAAATATCGATAGGCTTGCAACTTTACGGCGGTGATCGAGATTGGATGTATAGGTAAAATAACTACCTAATTAATATGTACCTATCTACTACCTGTGCGAAGCCAAGGCAGGTCAGTAAGTTGAGAATAAGAGTCAACCTGTGATGCAATAGAGTGATGAGAATTATCAAATGGTTTATGCAACATCAATCACTAGTACTGTAGCTGTAGCAACTGTTCGTGATTGTTCTATAGGCGATCGTGAACACTTTCTTCGTTGCATTCCAACTATTATGAAAATATGAAAATCGATCACTATTGCACGCGCTACTATGAAATCCACGTTAACCGTGCGATCGCTGACGGCTTCAGTCGAGAGGCCTGATTTTCGGGCTCTGTTAACTGACACTATGTGCTTCCGTCGGTCGCCTAGTCATCGTCGATTTTTTACGGCCAATTTTAGCAGGGTTAGTGACCCTCGGAGGTTGACCATTAAATATACTAAGTGTTTTATAATGTACGATATTAAATGAAAACATGGGTAGTAGGGTAAATGGCTAGTATTCCTGTTGAATTAGATTTTTTCAAATTCATTACAATAGAAAATTTTAAATAGTCTTAAAATATAAATGAAACAGCATGTAGCATGTAGGTAAACAAATCATATTCATTCATCAACAACATATAGGTACGTTCTAAACTGAATAAGCGGAATCATTAAAAGGCGCCGCCGATTTACGTTAAAAATTGTTTATTGGAAATGTTTCGATTACTGAATAAATACCGGTATTAACACGTAGCCGCACTGAATTAAGTTTTTTTACTTTCAGTGCGGTGCTGGGCCTAAAGACCTCTTACGCATATCTTTGCCTTGTCGAGCCTATATCTATATTTTTCTTACTTCCATAAATCCCCGAGTTAGGAGCTCCACAGATTGAAACGGTAGGATTTTTCCCGCACTGCGCGCGAGGATACGTAAGAGGTTTTTAGACCTACTACCGCAGCGAACGTGTTAAACCGTGTGTTTTAAATTATGTCGTACATAACAAAACAGATTGTATTGTCATCATAGTTGCGCCGTTGCTGGTACGAAGAGTATGGGCCCCATACAGGTCAATGATTTCTTTGCGCAAGCCTTGTGCAAAGCTCTGTGGGAATGATTATCTAAGAAACATGCCCATACCATGCCCTGCGTCCATGAACTTCAGACATACAGATAAAGCCTCATGTGCCTGTAATTTCACCGGCAACAATACTCTTCCAACCGAAACACAGCAATGCAGCTTGGCATTGCTGTGTGGTAAATTATTGTGATTCCATATGTTAAAAAGAACCAGGCTGTGGTTAGAATCTGAATTATTTTGCGTTGTTTTGGGTCTCCTTTTCTTCATATTACTATTTAACTCATTCATTAAATTCTCATAATCCCTCCAATCATGCCTACTCATAGTACTAAATGACTTCTTACCTAAAAAGAAAATAAACGTGTTTTTTTCATGATTACAAAGTTCATAACGAAATTCTAATTAAACTGCAAATAAATTGTTGATCAATTCTATTGTTGATGACAATGCTTATAATTAAAAATTACGTTGCGTAATTTTTAGCTTTGTTCAAAGTACATGAATTAAAAACCATACAATATAATATAATATTGTATTTAAACAGATGAGCAAACAAACTGATGATGCGTGAACTGCGTAAAATAATCTGGTTTTGTTATGTCTATCGAAATTGATGAATTGCGTCATCACTTTTTTAGATGTTAGGATGTTTGTCGCTAAATCCGTCTTAATTTTTTCTTACCACTAAGGTGCAAACCGCACGCTTGTTGCCTACCTAAGCGGTTACGATAGCCTATGGACGTTTGTAATAAACGCGCGTTGCAGAACCCTTAAAATTTTAAAACGCTCTTTTTGAAGAGCCCTATACTGTAGACCCTGGGAAAAACTCAATGGATGACAGTAGATGGATTACGATTGATTACATATTATGGCATGACCTAGGGTGCTAGGAATCAATATAAATAAACTTGTCACCCTTACTAATATTATAAATTCGAAGGGAGCTGGCTTCCTCTGTATGTCTATTTGTTACGTTTTCACAGAAAAGGCTCGACCAATTTCAATGAAATTTAGTATACTTACAGATTATGACCGGGATTCGACAATAGGCTACTTTTTACTTGAGCGCGCAGAATGTTTTATTTGAAAACCACGCCTGCGAAGTTGCGGAGCGGCGGCCAGTACCTTATAAATACGTTTTCTTCTTTAACTAACAACTTTTCTCTCAACATTTTACTAACAAAGTCTAAGTCAAAATCTTTTATTCATTAAAATCACAAAGATCACTTTGAAACGTCAATTTTGTCTGCCTGTTCCTTCGCGACCAAGCCAGGAAAGAAAGGCAAGAAACAAGGCTGGTTGTTTTTTAATGATGCTTTTACAATACCTAACAATACAGGAAATAAATTACGTCTAAACTGTAACATTTTTAACGAGTTGGAGCAATTTCAATCCCAAGCTTCTCTATCATCTAAATAATCCGATATTTTATAGTAGGCTTTTTTATAAAGATTTTGTTTAATTGCGTTTTTAAATTTGTTAATTGTCAATTTTTGTACATCACTTGGGAGTTTGTTATAAAAGCGTACACCTTGCCCTTTAAACGATTTACTAACTTTATGGAGTCTACAAGTGGCAACAGCGAGTTTATCTTTATTTCTAGTATTCAAATTATGATTATCGCTATTTTTCTTAAACAAATTAATATTTTTGTAAACATACATCAGATTTTCATAGATGCATTGACAGGGTAATGTCATAATATTTATTTCTTTAAACTTATTGCGTAATGATTCTCTGGGGCCTATATTATAAATTGCACGAACTGCCCTCTTCTGCAGCACAAAAACGGTGTTTATATCTGCAGCACTCCCCCACAGCAGTATACCGTATGCCATAATGCTGTGGAAGTAGCTGAAGTAAAGTAGCTGTGTCTACGTCTGTAAAAAGACGGATCTTTTTGACTGCGTATCCCGCAGAACTAAGTCTCTTCGACAACTTATCATACACTTATAACAACACTTATTCCCAGACAAAGCCATGGGATAAAGCATGATTGAAGTGTTTTTGAATAACATTCCTTTGTTATTCCAATAACATTATAGAATTAGATTTCATAGGCTTTCAGGCAGCTTTAAACTCCAAAATTTAACCATTGCACATAATAATAATAATAATAATCCTCCTAGCCGATTTCGGCTACAGAGACTTGACTTTGTGATTATTGGCCTAGGTGTTTAGCCTGTATGTGGCTGATGTACCCTATTTTTGCGCTAAAAGTCCGGTTACAATGAACACAAGTTAAGGCGCCATTAATGTAGTTGTAATTGATATTAGCCGGCGGTCGACTTTTAAGCTGATCTCGTTTTAAGTCTAGTTCTTGCCTCCTTTCTTCTTCAAACTCGTACACTTTGTCCTGAACATGACGCCTCCATTCAGGTCGTTTTTCAGCGAGAGCCTCCCAGCGCGACGGATCGATACAACAATGCACATATAAAGTAACTAGAGCTGTTTCTGAGTTAGGGGACAGCATAAGGTCGAGATATTCTGATAATACGTAGATATATCATCGCATGTTTTATTATGTGCGGGACAATGCTAAGCGCGGGCGTCTTTTTACACAAATTTTCATTTTTAACCGAATTTTAAAAAAGAGGAGGTTCTCAATTCGACTGTATTATTTTTTATGTTTGTTACCTCAGAACTTTCGACTGGGTGAACCGATTTTGATGATTCTTTTTTTATTTGATAGCTGGTGCTTCCCGTGTGGTCCCATTTGATCTAGTTCTGACAATGGCATCCATAATAAAACCATATAAGTCTTAAATTTGTTTAATTTTTATGTTATGTTATGTTTGTTAGCTCAGAACTCCGTTATATATCAACTGATTTGGAAAATTCGTTTTTTATTAGAAAGGATATACTTTTAGATTGATCGCATGGAAATTTGATCAAAATTGGTAGAGTAGTTTGGTTTTTACTGTTATATGAAGTCGTTTATATTTTTGTTAAAAAGTTACTTGTATGCATTATGGAGCTCACCTCACAGATTTCACAATCGACTGCATCGCAACAATAATCAGTTACATTGCAAAATAAATCGTATACATGGTTATACATAAGTTTACATAACACAGGTATTGACTAGGTATTTACTACATAGTTTGTGGTATTTACTTTGTCATTGATGCTTTGTTACGCCTTTCTGTGGTACGAGCGATTGTTGTGTTGACAATGTTGCTTTATTTAGGGTAACTATTCACAGTGTTAGGGCAAAACTGTGTACTCGGGCTATAAACATGTTACAGCGAAAACTGAAGGCCGACATCGACCAAAGTAAGGGGTAGAGTAGTTTATTATCGTGTATGCCTCTCTTTGTGTACAACTATGGTAAGATCTGATGATAGGATCAATGAAAAAATCTCTTCTCTTCAATTATCTATCAGAAACGTCATAGTATCGCACATAAGTTAATGTATATTTATATGATGTATGTATTATAAATATTATATATATAATAATTTTATATATTGTATTTAGGTTTATAACTAATAGTTCATTTACGTCTATTTGTACTTTATAAAGTATTTACTTAGTCTTAAAAGTGCGCCCCCGACATATCAAAATCCTCTCCATCCAAAGGTTGTCGGGAACAAATCGCTTCAAAGCGATGAGACCGCCGATTGTACTATTTGGTTTGTGTCTTCTATTTTGTCTGTAATTTTTATTTTTTAAGGTGTAAGTACATTAAAGTGTTTTCATTCATTTCATTCATTCATTCGTTTGCTCTTATCTCCACGTGTTTTTTTACTTTCGAAAAGTAAAATTATACATAAAGTGAGCACTTGTTACAAAATCGTAATCATTTCAAACGCGAACATAAATTAGCTCAATTTAACATTTACAGCGGCATGATTCTTATAATTATCCCTGAGCTTAGAAATACTTTAGTAATGACATGAATTTAGTAATAATTTTGTAACTTATATTAGTTGCCTCAAAATATGTATGTAGATGGAATTAGGCTGTGCGTAATCGGGAAAACTTTGGAAATATTGAATTTATCATCGACATTCAATCTACAGTGCGTATTAGTAGAGGCCTATGTCCAGCAGTGGACTAAAGTGGGCTGATGGTGATGAATTAAACAAAAAGAATTAAATGTCAACTGCAGTATTCGGTTCTTATATAAAACAATAAGTCTGCCGCTCTTGGTGTATGGAAGTCAATCGGCATTTGTATTATTCTTAATTTAGGCATAAAACATAACAAAATATAAATATATTTCAAAATTAAAACCCGTATTGATGGTAGCCTATATCACCCGGACCATAATAACGAACTAATTGACACATCATTCATCGAAATCGGATGGATAGTTTAGGCGCTACGGTGGAACATACATCCATAGACTGCTAAAAACATAACCATTCCGTAGTCTGGTAAAAAACATTTATTTTTCAGCCTACAAACACTGTGTGAAGACTTAGAAACATAAATCTTAACTTAATCATTACTACAAATACGGGATTTATCACGTACCGTCTTATCGGTGTTTCGACCGACAATGTTTCGGTTTAATTCGTGAACCTTCATCAGGGTGAGTGCGATCCGCTCCGAATAACGTCTCGCCTCGCACTTTACCGAATTGAACCGAAACATTGTAGGTCGAAACACTGATAAGACGGTACGTGATAAATCCCGTATTTGTAGTAATGATTGAAATCAATCACGAAAGTTTTCTAAGTAAAATCTTAACTTAGTTGATGACCTTTTGAGTTAATATATTCCCGGGCACCTTGTATCTTGTATCACGTAATATATGTCACGTACCTAAGTGAATTACAGGTGTGAGATAATTCGCTGATAATGAATGAAGAAATGTGCACTCATCATTATTGCGATACACTACAATTTTAGCACTACCTACAAAATATATTTTCCACATTGCACAAAGGTTAACTGGAAGAGAATGCTAATAAATTTGCCATGTATATATATATATGTTTATTTTGTTCAATAAAGAATTTTCAATCAATCAATATTGCTTAGAGATAAGTAAAAGGTATCTAGGAATGTCTGAAACTGATGAAATACTTGATCGAATAATGACATATGTACTGGTTTCATTCACTAAATCAATTAAATAAAAAGTATAACCCTTATTTTCAAAATCTTCTTAATTACGTTGTTATTGCAACTATTCATTTTAAAACTTTGTTCACTCTGGCATCCAAAATAAGATGAAGGCCTCTTCCATACGAAACCTTCCATTTTCCTTTCGCTCCTGTGCTAGTTGAGTCACATCTTTCCCACGCATGATACTCTGTTAATGATTTGCCTGTTTTAGGTTAAATTAAATAAACTGAAGAATTTGTTTGTATTTTTTGTTTTGTATGGACACTGTTTGAAATAAATAATTATTCTATTCTATTCAAACAATCAGCGGATTACCAGTTAGCGACGCTGTCTGTATTATAGCTGACTATTGACTACCGCGCACTAAGCGTCCAGTATAACAATGCACTCCCTATATATGTATAGCCTGCCCCGCTACTGCAGTGCATCAGGGATGTTCCTGGCGGCGCGGCTCGACTGCTTCCATGCCGTCATGCGCAAGCGAGCCGCGTCCCTGGTGCGCAGGCTGCGGGCCAGCGCCACCACCGTCTTGGCAATGATAGCCGGCAGAGTAGACTGCCCGTACACCAGACATTGCTGTCACAGGCATGCTCTCAAAAACCCTGTTTAGTAAACTAGGACACCTTAGCATACCTTTTGTGTTGTGCCCTTCCCTATAGGAGCTACATAATTACTTGAAATAAATGCACTATCGTTCAGAGTCCACAAAAGTTATAATTACTGACGTATATTGTAGGTTGACTAAGGAACCTAAGGAAAAGTGACAGACATAATAAACAAAATTGACCAATAAAATTGGAGATGGACAGGCGACTATAGGCAAGACAAATGGACCCAAATTGTCACCAATTGATATCCACGAGATGGCAAGAGGAGCCAAGGTGGACATACCGAAGATGGGAAGATGAGACCAAACTCACAGCGGGTCCCAACTGGAGAAGGGTTGCCTGAGACAGATCCCAATGGAAAATGCTGGAGGCCTTTGCCACGAGGCACACTGAACTGAGAGACTTATTATATCAAATACAAAATTAAGAAAGAAATTCAGTCAGATACAGATGCTATAATAATAATAAAAAGGAACCTGTGGTTAGCGGCCAGTGGTATGCGGCATTTCAAGTCGCGTGCATTCGTTACTAGGACACCACTTTAATTAGCAAAACGCTGATTACCTGTTCGAGTGGCTGTTTGCACGTTTATTGTACAAGCTCAATGACCGGAAAATTCTAACGTTGTGATTATGTGGTAAGTGGATAGGACAGGAATCGAAGTTGCCATGTGAATTTACTGTCCAGAAAATAAATGTATTTATTAAGGAACAACAAACAACTACAATAAATGTTTTTATGGTTTAAATATGCCTGTAGCAACGTTTTCCACATATTAAAACAGTAGTGCAACGACAAATGTCGAAATTTAACCTAACTTGATTTTTACAGCATAGATCGCATATCACAACGATTTTCGTGGACTTGAAGCTCTGGAATCAATTGAGAGAAGAGCCAAGAAGCTCATAGGCAACGATGAGCTAGTTGATGCAAGGCTCCTCAGCCTGGAGCATCGACAAAAGGTTGCTAGCCTCTCGGTTTTTTATCGAGTACATTTCGGGGAGTGTGGGGCGGAACTTTTCAACCTGATCTTACCATCTCCTTTCTATCAACGGACAACCAGACGCTCTGCGGTGCGCCACCGCTATTATGGTAGAAATACCTCCCATTCGCACAAAGCGGTTCTCTTCGACCTTTATTATGCGCACCGCCAAAGAGTGGAACGCCTTATCAGAGTCTGTGTTTCCTGATAGCTACAACCTGGGTATCTTTAAGTCGCGAGTGAATAGGTTTCTTCTAGGCATGCGTGTACCATCGTAGACTGCATCATCGCTTACCATCAGGCGAGATCGTGGTCAAACGCAAGCCTATAATATATAAGAAAAAAAAATTCCATTGGGAAAATTGTTAGGTGGGAATTTTCACCAGTACTCGGGAGTAGTCTATTTATACATTGTAAGCTTTTATTTAAGTGGGAGGCCTCCGAGAGACTTATAATCAGACACCAAACCAACCTATAATATTAGAAGAACGCGTTTTATTTTTTAATTGGGATAGTCAAGCGCTCTGGACTCTGGACTTGAAGACTCCGAGTTTATAATGGTCAGGAAAAACTAACGCCATAAGTGAGTTCCACTCCACACTCCTATATCCTCCTATCCAATGAAAGTTGAAACGAATCACGGTACGGCAAGGTGGTATGCCGACCAGCCATGGGTGAAACTTTTCAGTACGTCTACTTGCCCTGTGGTGGAAGGGGGAAGGGGAGATAATGTAATGAAGATCCTGCGCACATTCACCAAAATGAATCCTTTAAAAGACTGAAAGTCTGAGCTAGCCGGCGTCTGTGTTTGAGACTGTTAATTGGCTTCCACTAGGAAGTCATTGCCAAGGTTATAACCACAGTAATTATTATTTTGTATGTTTTCCTCTGCGATGTGCATTACGCTAAGGTGGAAGCGGCCCTCACTTTCCTCAACCAGCCAAAAACCATCTAAATTCATGTTTTGGCATTTCTCAACTTTATAAAGTAAGCTATCATAAGCAGCTAACAACCTGTTACCTCACTTGCTCGACGGTATTGTGTTATGTAAGTTATTTCCTTGGTCTTTCACGTGTGCCATCAACCGAAGATGATATACCTACACGATTGTAATGGTGTCTACTTGTGACAAAGTTACATCAGAGTGCGATAACGAGGTAAATAAGGTATGTTTAGTAAGCTACCGTCATTTAAATAAAATGTATATTTTTGAATTTCAATAAATAAAACTTAATTGAACAAAGTGAGCCATTATCATTTTAGAATAATAGTGTAGCTATATAAATTAAAAAAATGGTTCTGTCGCAGATAGTATTGAGATCTGCGAAGTTAAAAATTCTAAGTAAAATATCTAAGTGGAATTTAGATTTTTTTTTCATCTAAACCAATCGGCATTTTAAATTTCTGCTCGAATAAAAATCTAACTAGTTTCTTTGTCTATCCGTAGTTTTTTTTTGCATTGAATAATATTGCTTCATTGCGTAGTTCTCGAGTTATAAAAAGGAGACAAAGTCGACTTCTGGCTCGCCTTAAAATGTTATACTTTGTGAAGTAAAGTAAATTAAACAGTACGAAATTTATCTCGAACCGTTTTATCGGTTTTACGACCGACAATACGTTATAGTACACCGATAAAAGAGTACGCCATAAATCTCGTATTCATAACTAGTTCGCCCCGAACTGAGATCTCGCGAGTCTTCAAAAAAAACTAAAAAAAACGAGTGTGCTTTAGACTGAAGTAAAACTTATTTTTCAAAATATTAATTTATAAAATTGATCAAGAACGAAATGAAATTACGAAAAATAATCAATGAAATAACCGTTCGCGTAACGCTAGCAAACTCGCAAACGAACTACTGACTGAGATATATATATGTATAGATGTATATATATATCATGCACTGGCTATCAGAGGAAGAGAGAAAGAAAATGTGCGCGTGCACTGCTCTCTTGCTCCTACAGTGCGATACAGACCATAGGCATGCACTGTGCCTTAGATATACGAAACGTAACTGGCTATGAGAGAAAGAGTAATTTACGAAACGTAACTCTCTCTCTTTCTCTCTTTACTAACTTATATCTCCCTCTCAACTACCGTTCGCCTCGCGCGATCACATTTTTCGTAACGCTCTCATCACGCATTCGCCAGCTTACTCCCCAAGTCAAGTGTGCGTAAAGAAGTTTAACTTCAAAAAAAATATTAGGTATATATTATTTTTGACTATTAAAATAGTGCCATATTAAACTTTACCTATAGATTAGTACCACTTATGACACTAATATTATAAATGCGAAAGTTTGTATGTTTGTTTGTTTCTCAATCAAGCCATAACGGCTTACCGATTTCGATGAAATTTGGTATACCTATACGTAGATTATAACCTTGATCACCACATAGGTTACCATTTATCCCATAAATCAGTTCCCATGGGATAAAAATGGGATGTCAAGTCAAGTTACAACAGCGTGTTTAGTTATATTTCTAGGTTACCTACACATTTAGTAGTGTAACGCGTACAAAGTCGCGGGCAGCCGCTTGTTTATAATTATGATTGAAATAACTCTTGAAAGTTTTCTAGGTAAATTAGTGTAAAAGTGTTTTTGTTTCCTACAAAAAATATTTAGTTACAAGCAACTCGAGATCCAGACTTTTATTCCTGTTATTTGAGAAACAACAGAAAGAAACATATATGAACTACACCGTGTTAAACCTCTCTGCTGATAAAACTTTTGTATAACAATAATACTCACAATTTGCCGGCTTTTAGAACGGCCACCACCGTTAAGAAAGTAGAACTTTATAATTACCTGGAAAAAAACAATACTATGTTAGACTAATATTAACAGATATGAAATGATAATATTTATTTGACACGACATGACATACACAAGAAACACAGTAACAGATTGGGATACCTAGACTTCAGGCTAATTACGTTAGTTTGTACATAAAATAAGACAAAAATGCCAGAAGTCAAGAAATTCAATGTAAATGCTTAGATAACAGGAACATCCCACGCAACTTTTAACTACCAAATATAGATTCGGAACCCTAGGTGAGCGAGTTCTACTCGTACACACGGCTACACATCAAACTATCCATACTAGTATAAGCTGACCTCGCATTGTGTAGGCTTTTCGTAGAATGAGAGGTCAGCTTATACTGGATACTTTGATGTGTAGCCGTGTGTACTTGACCTGTCTTGTTTTTAAATTGAAATAAAACCAGCGTTTCAAATAATTAAACTACGTGTTATTAACACAAATAGTATAATAATGTTTAACCGTATCGTGTGCATGGACGAACGCCCCCAAATTGATGCAACCCACTTTCTCCAGACTAGATAGGTATATCGTTATAAAAATAACAAGACATGACAATCTTTTGTTTGATTTGACAATGGCTTCGTAATTGACGGAATGGGCGGACGTTGGACGACTCAAATTGTGTTATAGTTACTAAAGAATACTATCAACATGAGTATTTTAATAAACTATGGCATGCCGCTTATCATAGACAAATTTTGCGGCAGCAAACGACGAAAATCTCATAATTGGTACCTGTATAAAAAAATATATAAATACCTCTTCAAATACGTTTTCAAAAAGCTTTAAATTATTCTGTCAATCGATATCTACTTCCGGTAAAACTATAGAATATAAGTAAATATCAACTTCTTTTCATAGTATAAAATGAAGTCGCTTCCGCTGTCTGTTACCTTAGATCAACGGATTTTAATGTAATTTTCAGCAATAGATCGAGTGATGTGGGTGAGCTTCCTCTTACACTTAAGCGCCAGCTCATCGACATGTGTATCCTGCCCGTCCTAACCTACGGTGCGCAGACATGGTCGCTGACGAGTCACAGAAGTCCAAACTCAAGATTTGCCAGAAGGCAATGGAACGCAGCGTTCTCGGATTCAAACGGATTGACCGAGTGAGAAACACCACGCTGCGTTCGTTGACAGGCATTGCCGCTGTTGGAGAAAAGACAGCCAGGCTCAAATGGGATTGTGCGGGACACATTAGTAGAATGCACCCTGATAGGTGGGCTAATATAGCTACAACCTGGAGCCCTGATGGAAGACGCGGTCGGGGTCCGTCAAGAAAGCGTTGGCGAGACGATCTTGTTGCCTTCGAGCAGGAGTGGTGGAGTGTCGCACAGGACAGAGATAGATGGAGAGACTTGGGGGAGACCTTTGCCCAGCAATGGGACAATATAGGTTGACAAAAAAAAAGTTAGAGTGATTCAAGAGGAAGGTTAATATGTATAATACATACATAGTAACTGCGAAAGTAACTGTTTG
Organism: Philereme vetulata; assembly: GCA_918857605.2. Lineage (NCBI taxonomy): Eukaryota > Metazoa > Arthropoda > Insecta > Lepidoptera > Geometridae > Philereme > Philereme vetulata. The sequence goes on from OU975420.1 coordinate 4,906,598, forward strand.
TTTGTTAGTTTGTTTATTACCTTTTCATAACTATACGGCTGAACGGATCGTAATGAAATTTGGCAAGGAGATAGATTATAGGTATCCTGGGGAAGGACATAGGCTACTTTTTACCCGAGTGCGCAAAAAGGGGGTAATATGTTTATTGAAATACCACGCTTGCGAAGCCGAGGGCAGGTCAGCTAGTCTATAACTATTGTATTTTTGTGTGTATGTTTGTAATAAATAAACTCAAAAACTACTGGACCGATTTAAAAAATTCTTTCACTGTTGACATAGGCTACTTTTTACCCAACTGCGCAGAAGAAGGGTAATGTTTTTATTGAAAACTACGCGTGCAAAGCTGCCGATTGGTCAGCTAGTATGAATAAAACAGAACTGCACATAAATGATAATATGATAATGCCATGTGTTGCAAACTCATTAGATCATGATGTGTATGGATGAAATGCAGAAAGTGAAATTCGTTGTTGTATTTTATGCAATTTGAATTCTTTGTAGGCAAGTAAGTGGATTACTTTGTAGAGTAAATAATTCTATTTTACCGCAAACTAGCGTTACATGGTCAGTCACTCGTAGTATGTAATTCACACAAGTGAAATATTACCCACTTGTGTGTAAATTCCTACATTGTTTTAAATTAAGATATCAATAAGATATCAAGTTACAATGAAAATCAAAAAACTCTCTATGTAAAATCCCAAGGAAACAATTCCAGGAAGAATTTAATAATCAATAATCGTGTTCAATGATTATTTAATCATCCAACACCTTTGTTCGCAATGAAGCGCTAGCGCAACGTACTCTCATGGGAATTTTACGTGCATAATAGTATGTACAAGTGTCCATTATTTTAATTGTAGAGATGTACACAAAAAGTTGAAGGTCCGTCAAATTACTCGAACGCAGAACCTTGTTTCGTATAAGCCAACTCAAAGTAAAAATCTTTTATTCATTAAAATCACAAGGATCACTTTGAAACGTCAATTTTACTGCCTGTTCCTTAGCGACCAAGCCAGAAAATAAAGGCAAGAAAACAAGGCGGGTTGTTTTTTTAATGATTATTTTAGAATACATAACAATACAGGAAATAAATTACGTCTAAATTGTAACATTTTGAACGAGTTGGAACCATTTCAATCCCAAGCTTCTCTATTATCTAAATAATCCGATATTTTATAGTAGACTTTTTTATAAAGATTAGAAGAGTAAAGGCTTTTTAGTCGACAATAAATAACTAGTGGTTCCCCCCAAACTCGCGAGTCTAAAAAAAAAACAAAAAAAAATATTTTTCATAATCTTTGACTAATCAAATAGTACCACGAAATGCACAACCAAATGACTTGCCCTGCAGTTTTATTCAAGTTACAAGTAACGAGAGTTCATGTTACTTGGTTACAAAAATACATACATACAACACCGATTCGTCCAAGTTAAATTGGAGATCTCGCTTCGAAAAACAGCGGGGTGATCGTCTCAAACCGATATCGATAGTGCAAATACGGAACTTATTGATCAACAAATTATCTTTAAATTTAACAAAAAGTCGGTAATTTTGAGAGATTCGCAAAATTTTAACAAATTTTAATATGACAAATTATGTACTTGCATAATAATTTTGAAGAAACGTTTGCAAATGCAAAGAATTCACTGTAAATTCATAATTCATTTAATCATTAACAATTCATAAAAATCATGTTTAAACTGATATGCTTACAATTAACAACAAAGTACAATAATAAAACTAATTTTATTTAAACAAATTTCCACAATACTAAATAGATAATAATACAATAAATTAAAAAAATGTCTATATTATATAAATAATGTCTAAAATGTCAAAAATAATAATTAATTAAATCTTCCATAAATGTCAAAGTGATCCTATAGCCGGCAATTAAATACATAATCATTCATTTCCAGCTATTATTTCTAATCATTTTTTATTTGGCAAGTGCATTTTAACGTATTCCAGTTATTTAACCGGGCAAAGCGCATCTCTATTCCAACATAGTTGTTTATTCATGTCGATAATTAACATGTCAATTATTTCTTTACTCGGACGCAACCGATTCGTTCCCAATGCGTCCGATTGCGTGATACGATTGATAAGTCGATGTTACATACAAAAGTAATAAATTATAATGAATGTGAAAAAGCGAGAGTGAAATTAAGCGTTTCAACAATGTATTCTATTCGGAGTCTTCAAGTCCAGAGTGAATATGTCCTTTCTAGGCAAGGATTCTAGGATGGTAATGGTATGTTCCTGTAATAACTGGCACATAGGCATACCAGCTAAATCCTATAGTATGGCAACGTATCCGCATAGAGATCAAGACAACATAATAGCTTGTTTTGAATTCTATGTGGATATCCATGGGCTGCAGTAGCCACTTAACATCTGGTGGACTGCATGCTCGTTTGCCATATATGTATGTATGTAGTATAAAAAAGCGTGCTCCATCTTCGCTTGCCTATTCTCAAAAAAGTCATTTCCATTTTACAGCTGAGAACCCTTTACCAGAAACATTTTTGTTATCGGATTACTTTTAGCAAACGTTAGTACTACCAGCTAATTTTGACTTATCGTGTTAGTTATCAAACAAGTTAGGCGGAGTGAAGCGAAGTTGTGTAAAATCAAACAAAAGAAACGTGTGGGCCTTAACTATCTCGTCATGATTCGACATTATTCTATCTATTGGGACACATAGCTCAAACAACAAACAATAGTCAAAGTAAGCTTTTAAAGAAAAGAAGTCTGGGCCGAAATTTTGTAATTTTTCCAAAATACTGGATTTTTTTTATGGGCTCGCCCCAATTTGCATTTATGACCACGTGTTCATAATATTATTATCCATTCATATGCCTAGGCTAACTACTAGATGAACTTCACAATTGACACTTCACATCCTTGAAGCTATCCAAATATACTTTTACATGCAAAAGGTCTATAAGAACGACAGCAATTGCAAAGTTGAAAACCTTTTTTTTCAACCTATCTAACCTAGGACTTTCGCTCGCGTTCCAAATTCCACCAATCTGTCTCGAAGGCGAAGATCGTCACGCCAGCGTCTACTAGGCCTCCTCGGCGCTGTCGCCCGTCTTCAGGCACCCACTGCGTGACGATCGTTGCCCATCTGTCTGGGTGCATTCGTCTTACGTGGCCCATCCAATCCCATTTTAGCCTGGCAGCCTTATTTCCTGCATCAGCAATGCCGGTCTTTAAACTCAGCGTGGTGTTACGGATTCTGTCAATCCTCTTTACTCTAAGCACGCTGCGCTCCATTGCTCTTTGGCTATCCTTGAGTTTGGATTTTTGAGCCTCGGTTAAAGACCACGGGAACCATAGGAAGACCTTATCGCGCGTAAAACATTATACGTTGTGGTGTACATACCTATTTCTATAGTTTCATTGGAAAAACGTAAACATGACCTTGTTATTTTTTTATTGTTGCTACTCGCGTAGCATCGATTAATTTGAAGTGTGTCGTGTGTAAATCGAGTTCCCATGAATAGCAATTTCATCAGAACACCACTTCACATTTATAGTAATCTATCGTCTCTACGTTGAACGAAAGCAAATGCTTATTCATTGGTTGTTCTTGTATGTACTGTGTAATTTTTTCTTGTATTTCTATATTAGCCTAGTACACACGGCTACACATCAAGCTATACATTTCCAGTATAAGCTGACCTCTCATTCTACAGAAAGCCTACACAATGCAAGGTCAGCTTATACTGGAAAATTATAGCTTGATGTGTAGCCGTGTGTACACTACCATAAAATAAAACGGTTTAATTATAATAACGTACAGATTGAACTTTTAGGAAAAGATTCTTCTACAACTTTTTATTACATACGTCGTGTGTTTAGATAAAACCTATATTTTAATAATATTTTTATTATTATTACTATCAGGCCGTAGAGTCCCACTGCAGGGCAAAGGCCTCCCTTCCCTCTTTCCACGAATCCCGTTTATTGGCTAATTGGGGCCACTCTTTATGGTAGGTATGCATACAGATTATCCCTCCATCTCCGCTTGGGCCTACCACGCGGCCGCCGCCCGTTTGGAACCCTTTCTGTTTTTCTGGTTTTCGCCCATAGTTCCTCTGGTATACGACAAACGTGTCCAACCCAGACTTCAATTTTGCGGATGTCAGAGCCGCGTCAGCTATCTGTGTTTTCAGGCGCAGTGTTGTATTTCTTATGCGGTCTGTGAGCCTGACTCCGAGGATGCTGCGCTCCATAGCTCGTTGTTAAACACCGAAGAGGGACTTCTGAATATTTGTGAGGGACCAAGTTTGTGCACCGTATGTGAGAATGCACATTAGTTTCCATTTTAAAGATCTCCTTTCATGAGGTCTTTCATTGACCAATACTTTTTCCAGGCGTTTTCTGTGCGGCGAGTAATCTCTTTATCCTGTCTCGCCTGGATAGAGACTATTTGGCCCAAGTAGATATACCTACTCCTGGACATATGCAATCTCCACATCCTCGACTTTTATTTTCCTCTCCGTGCTGTTGGTCATTACCTTTGTTGTATATATATTCATCTTGAGTCCCAGCTTGGCGATCGCCCTGCTCCGATCTTGGAGCATCATCTCTAACTCTGATGGTGTTGAGGAGAATAGGATATATTATAATAAACTTTTTAGAAATCATTCTTCTAATTTTTTTTATTTTAATCTTTGAACATGCAGGGGTTACCAGTTAGCGACGCTGTTTGTTGTCTGTGTGATGCAATTGCTGGTTTTATCGCAAATAGCGATCTTTATCAGATAATCTTTTGATGGAATGAACTTTGGGATTTGCCTGGGGTTTACTGGTGTACCTTGCCTGCTTATACCATCATTGTGTGTGTATATAGGTATTTTCAGTGTCAGAAAAGGCAAATTCTCAGGTGATGTATATGTAAATTAACTTGTCGGCTTGAAACATACCTATGTAAATACTTTATTAAACCCAAATGATCGTAACATTTGACATTGTGCAAATGTCCGTTTAAAGTATACTCTCCTAATCATTGGCTTAAGTATAAGCTACTTGCTAAATCAAATTAACTTCACATTTCACGCCATTTTCAACCTTACCTCGCGGTCATAAACATCATGATACCTCTTACTTAGCAAAGGTTGAAAAAATTGTTCAATCTAAAGTGGATTTTAGCGGACGGTGATAAGAACTACCTGTGTTTAAGGTTGCGTAAATGTCAATGCTCATATTTGCCCATTTGAAATCATTATGCCATCATCGCTGGTCGCACCTTGTACCATCTCGCTGACGTTTTATTTATAACCTGTTACTTTTAGAGATTTGTTTAGGGCCACTCAATCAAAACTCGCCCTTTTACTTCTGTTTGCGTCATTGAATTGGCTCAAGTTAATACAGTCTTTCTCTCTACCTTTCATTTATAGTATAAAGTAATAGCTGTGGCCCGCGACTTCGTACGCGTTACCTACACTACTAAATGTGTAGGTAACCTAGAAATAAAGCTAAACTCGCTGTTGCAACTTGAGTTGACACTCTATTTTTATCCCATGGGAACTGATTTAAGGGTTAAAATGTGGCCTATGGTAATCTAGGTTATAATCTTCGTATATACCAAATTTCATCAAAATCGGTTAAGCTGTTACAACGTGATTAAGTAACAAACAAATAAATAAACAAACATCCAAACTTTCACATTTATAATATTAGTTTGATGGATTATCTATAATATATATAATAATATATATTGCTGGACATTTCACACAGCGCTATCTAGCCCCAAACTAAGCATAGCTTGTACTATGAGAACCAGATAACTGATAGAATAACTGATATAACAGACTAGTTGACCTACCACGGCTTCGGACAGATTTTTATGAATATAACATCTCATAGCACTCAAGGATAATGTAGCTTCCTACTAGTGAAATAATTTCCAGAATCGTATAAGTAGTTTCGGATATCCAAACAATTACACAAATTTTACTTCTTTATAATATTAGTATGGACTAGCTGATTCTTCCAACTTCGTCAGCGTTATCGACATGTTTTACAAATTAAGAAAAAAATATACCCTAGAGCACAGAGGGATTGTATTGCAGGGGTTGGCAGTTTCTGAGATTACCCCCTAAAAACAAACAAACAAACTTTACCTCATTATAATATGAGTATAGACAACTCATTATTATAAATACGGGATTTATCACGTACCTACCATCTTATCGGTGTTTCGACCGACAAAGCAGTCACCCTGATGAAGGTTCACTAATTGAACCGAAACATTGTCGGTTGAAAAACCGATAAGACGGTACGTGACCAATCCCGTAGACAAATCCCGTAATAATAATGATTGAAATCAATCACGAACGTTTTCTAAGTAAAAGTATAGAGAACTGTTAAAAATATGTACCTAATTCTAATGAGGAGGAGATAAGTTATAAATCAGTATTACTGCTGTCCAATTAGCGCTATTTATTCTTTGTATATAAAGATTTTCTGATTTATATACGGTATACAAAGTTCATGACATTTTACTTAAAAAACAAAATGTTGTATTTTGACTTTTAGAAACAGTTTTTCATTTTCAAATGTTGTATTTCTTATTGTCAGGAGAAGGTACTTATGAAAGAAAAAGTTAAGAAAATTGCGCACAAAATTAGAAAATTTAAGTATACTTAACCACCATATAAAATTATTTATAATCTAACCTTAGCGCTTTTATAATGTAACCTTATGACGTTTGACATAGAATTGACAGAATGCGTGCTGCAAATATCGTCAAAGAGGATGTAAAAAAAATGAATATCGTTTGAAACAGATGCTTCGGTAGGAGTTATCCCGAGATATATTGTCTATATATATAAAAATTCATTGCTGTTCGTTAGTCTCGCTAAAACTCGAGAACGGGTGGAGCGATTTGGCTAATTTTGGTATTGAATTATTTGTGGAAGTCATTCATTTTCTCATACATAATGATGGCCGGGGACAACAATTGACAATTCTACCAGGGTGACTTATATTGACAGCCCGCGTTATACCTATGCATGTCAAGCCGATACAACGTGCGGCGGGACCACTAGTATATAATGAAAATAGGACCACCAATAGCCATTGTAGCAGACTTGTAGTGCCATAAATCAGCAGTAATATGGACATCTTTGTTTTGCAAATGGCAATTGGAGAAAAACTGAGAATGTCTGCAATGAAGTTAGAATAATGCTAATTGGCTTCCATTAAAATCGACATATACCTACCAGGTTTAAGAAACAAAAGTTTTCGTGTAATAATCTAAACGTCGAGATCCGCAGACGAACGAAGGTTAATGATGTTGGGATTTGAGTTATGGAGGTCAATGGTATTGGGCGGGACACTTGGCTAGACGTGGTGATGACAGGTGGAGCAGGGCAGTGACTGAATGGTGGCCGAGGAGCGGGTATAGGTACGACGTCCGGCAACGAGATGGGTGGACGACATCGTAAAGGTCGCTGGCCGTCAGTGGGTGAGACTAGCGAAGGATCGTGGTGAATGGCACAAACTTGGGGAGGGATATACCTAACAATGTGTGAAGTTAGGCTGTGGATGATGAAGATGATAATTGATGGAGCGAAGCGAGATCTCTAAATCAACTTGTGCAAATTGGCGTTGTATGTATGTTTGTTGGTCCGAGGACAACTTTCGAAGCGTTTATCCGATCATCGTGAAATTTAATACATAGGTAGGTAGTGATAGCACAATTTTGTTGTGATTAATGATTAAATGTTGGGGGGTTGTTGAGATATTGGGGTTCAAGAGGGGTAAAAAAAATGAAAATGAGGCTAACTTGTCAAATGGGACGTTAAATAAAATGTATTCATTAGTACATTTAGACTCCGTTTTTATTTTTCGTAAATTATTTATAGTTTTTGAGTATTATATTAGCCATAATAAAAACTAAACTTTGACAAAATTCACAGGGTACACCAGTGACCCCACAGTGCTGTTATTTAGTATGCGTGTAGCTCAAGTAACACAAATATAGGCAAAAGCCTGAAAACTAGAATAACTGCAATTTGTACTACAAAAAAAATTAACCACATTACATGAACTCCCGTTACCTGTAATTTGAATGAAACTGTAGGTCAAGTAATTTGGATAGGTATTTCATGACACTATTTTGATAGTCAAAGATTATGCGAGATCTCAGTTCGTTGCGAACCACTAGTAATAATCAGCTTTACTATACTAATGTTCAGAACCCTCGGGTAATATGTATGAAATAGGTATTTTTGCACTTACAGTGTCCAGTTGAAAAAAGGCAAAAGTCCAACTGTATTAATAAGGTACGCACTCATGAGAGTGCTGGGAGGAGGCTTTATAGGACACTACTTTAATCCACAATCCACGACATTGCAATCTAAAGGTGGTGGTTCGCGTCACGACAAAACAGGAGACCGAGATATGAGACTGAGACGGGATACTGCGACAAGTGTCTCGGTCCCTTCTACATGTACTGTGGGTCGAGCCCGAGACCGCAATCAAAGCTACAACTCATTTAGTATCGGAGTGTCTGTCGATGGATTCAGTTGTGTTGTACTGTGATATTAATTTAGACTGTAATGGTAAGTCAAGTACCTAGAACTTCTATTGGAGAAAGAAGAAGACGATGATTTGCTTTGCAATCAGTTTTTCACAGTCTTCGTCAGAAAAAGTAGTATTTTTTACAATACACACGTACTTTTCGAGCGCGACACGAGACATTACTGGTCTGGGGCCGCAACCGTCGCGCAGTCTCCGGTCTCGCGTCTCTGTCTCCTGTATCTGTCTGGCTCGCGCAACTGATGCTTATACATTGCCTAAAGTCAAGTAACGGTCGCGGTCTCCCATCACAGTCTCTTGTCTCGGTCGCTTGTCTCTGTCGCGACGCGAACCGCCACCTTAAGATGTTTCTGAATCGTCATAGATTGCGATCGTTTGAAATTAAAGCTGTCTGGCAAATAAATCGATATTACCATTATTTTTCAAACGCAAAAAGAAGTATGTTATGAGTTTGAACTTTGAACCCTTTGTCCGTAGCTCCCAAAAGATGAACAGACTTCAATTCAGGTTAGCTTAGTTGCTAATGTTGGTTAGATGATGGATGGTTTTATATGGCTGACTACACCAGATAGGAGGTCAAGGCCTCTCATAGATTTCAAAGTAACTTGTGGGACCTGCATCCAACGGATCCAAGAGCCCAGCAAGGCTAGTTCAACGCTGCGCACTGCGTGTTCTCACTCAATAACCTTTCTCTCCTAATGGCAGTTCTCTGAACTAATCTTAGAAAATCAGTAGATATCCTCAAACAATTCACAAGTAAAGCACAGAATTCCTAACGCAAATGCCAGCATAAGGTCAAATACCGGCGATCAGGCGAATAGCGAATAAATTAATATTTGCAGAACTAGTTCTCAACCGTATACCGTACAAGAACATTTTGTAGCAAGTTGTTTAGCAGATTAGATACGAATAGTTAGTAGCAAGTAGTGTGGTATAATCGTACTCAAACCAATAAATAAATAAATATTGCCGGACATTTCACATATCGCTAGCTAGCCCCAAACTAAGCAGAGCTTGTACTATGGGAACCAGTAAACTGATAGAATACTTATATAGGTACTTTTTTTTTTGTAAATACATACTTATAATATATAGAGAAACAACCAGACCCGGAACAAATATCTGTAGATCATACAAACATTTGTTCCGCCGCGGGAATCGAGCACGCAACCTCCTGCGTCTCAGCCGGCTATTTGCCCACTCCACCACGGAGGTCGTCAATGGTACTTTTATTTATAAATAGAAGTATTCAATGAAGCCTCAGAACCGAAAAGCTAAGATGCTAAAAACTGATTGCCAACGCGTAAGCCGGTTGGCTTCCCTTCATGTTTGATCAGCTTTTTTACACCAAAATCGTAAACGTAATCATTAGCGATAGCAACACGGTTAATGCGAAGTTTTAGAACAATAAAACCGGCAAAGTGCGAGTCGGACTCGCACATTATGGGTTCCGTACCATTATCTATAAAAACGGCAAAAAAATCACGTTTGTTGTATGTTGTATTTTATACATTTTTTATCTAGCCTACATTTTCCCAATGCTGGACAAAGGCCTCCCCCAACTCCTTCCACCTATCGCGATCCTTGGCAGATTCCCACCATTCCTTCTCGAATCCGCTGATGGCGTCGCGTCAACGCTTTCGCGGCCGACATTTTAATAAGTGAATATCCTATATAACTAAATATTCTGTGAATATGTCAAGCGTCTACCTGTTGCCGTTATCAATATCGAGCTAAAACGAACAAAAAAATCACGTGTGTTGTATGTTAGCCCCCCTTAAATATTAATTTTATTCTGTTTTTAGTATTTGTTGTTATAGCGACAACAGAAATACATCATGTCTGAAAATTTCAACTGTCTAACTATCACGGTTCATGAGATACAGCCAGGTGACAGACGGACAGACAGACAGCGAAGCCTTAGTAATAGGGTGCCGTTTTACCCTTTGGGTACGGAACCCTAAAAACAACAGATGACGTAGTTGACGTATTACGTATAACAGCAAGTTTGCTGCAACGCCCTGGCTGTTAAATTGATGCATTTCGACGTTTTACAAAAGAACACACTAATAAGAAACCGAGTTTCCGATTTTCGACTGTTTTTTAATGTCAAAAATCTACGATGTAGTCTTTATTGTGTTAGAGGTGATCTTCGAATACGATACGGATCCTAATAGTTATTCCAGATCCACGTTTTCACAAATCGAATAAGAAACCTATCCAACGAGACAGTTATAGATTTTCATAAGGTAATAACGAGTAATGTTACGCATTAGTTGGACGCAGAGGGTCAGGAACGAAACCGTGCTTCAGCGCGGTCATATGTCCCGGAAAATGTTGCCTTCTATCAAAAAGCGCAAGATAGAATATCTCGGCCATGTGCTCAGGAACGATAGATACATGCTGCTGCAGTTAATAATGATGGGCAAAGTGGACGGAAAGAGACGTGCTGGGCGAAGAAAGAAGTCATGGCTCCGGAATATCCAGGAGTGGACCGGTATTGCCTCCGTCGAACAGCTGTTCCGGCTGGCTGCTGATAGAGATGAATACAGGAAGCTAACGGCCAACCTTCAGGATTGAAGAGGCACTGGAAGAAGAAGAAGAATTGCGACTAAACAAAACAGTGATTTACGTTCATCAGTAAAGTAGTTTATTTTCTCCAACGGTAAACAGCTTTAACAAAAGGAGAGTAATGGCGAAAATCTAGATTTTATTTCACGGTCGCGATTAGACACGTCACAGAGGCATATGGCGGCCTCCATACTCATTGACATTGCGAAGATACTAGCTTCAATTTATTTGCTTGTATCACACCTGGATTAAAAGTAGCTTGTGTGGTTTACCGGTATTTAAAATTTTATAGAAATGGGCTCTGCTAAAGTGTTTAAGAAACACAACATTTTTATTTTAAATATTGATTAAAATGGGTATTTATCGCGTATGTACTTTTTTTATTCAATCCTTTCTCTCCTTGTTATCTTAAAGAAATAAAATAAATAAATATTTCTGGACATTTCACACACCGCTATCTAGCCCCAAACTAAGCAGAGCTATGGGACTAACTATGGGAACCAGATAACTGATAGAATACTTATATACTTTTTTTTTTGTAAATACATACTTATAATATATAGAGCAACAACCAGACCCGGAACAAATAGCTGTAGTTCATGCAAACATTTGTTCCGCAGCGGGAATCGAACCCGCTACCTCCTGCGTCTCAGCCGGCTATTCGCCCACTGTACCACGGAGGTTTGCTTATCTCCATTCTTCCAATACTTTTATCTTAGGTAATCGGAAAACTTATCCCACAAAACACCCGTACGCTCTAGTTCCTTCTACGGAAAATCATTTACTGTCGAAGCAGTGCGCCTTTGGAATGTTTTGCCAGTGGAAATTAGACGGGCTCCTTCACAGCACTCTTTTAAGCTGAGATTAAAGCAGCATTACCTAAATACTTAGCTTTCTTGTCATTTGAGTTACCTATTTATTTATTTATAATTTATTTTAATCTTATTGCCTTCGTTTTATTAGATTTGCAAGAACATTGATTTAGTTAGGTTATTAGTTTGGTATATATTAGTCTATCTTTAGGTATTAATTTATGCATTAGGATTATAAGTATTTCTTTCATTTGTAAATATACTCTGTGCACCGCTACCCATTACTGCTTCGCTCTTTACTTTCCATCCAAAGGTTGTCTGGAAGAAATCGCTTTCAGCGATAAGGCCGCCCATTGTACTATATTTAACATAAATTAGTTTTTTAAAGTATTCCTGGTATACTCTGTGCACCGCTGCCCATTACTGCTTCGCTCTTTAATTTTCATCCAAAGGTTGCCTCGAAGAAATCGCTTTCAGCGATAAGGCCGCCCATTGTACTATATTTAACATAAATTAGTTTTTTAAAGTATTCCTGGTATACTCTGTGCACCGCTGCCCATTACTGCTTCGCTCTTTAATTTCCATCCAAAGGTTGCCTCGAAGAAATCGCTTTCAGCGATAAGGCCGCCCATTGTACTATATTTAACATCAATTAGTTTTATTTTAAGTATTCCTGGTGTACAATAAAGAATGATTCTATTCTATGTACAGTGATCGCGAAAGTTTGAAAAATACTATTATTATTTTCATAGTTTGGTAGAACAGAATTGTGGTCTATATTAATCGTGGAACTTTGATTAGCTAAATCAATTTTTAAATAATTTTGATTCATTTTCATTTTTATTCATATCCTTCGACAAATTACATGCGCTTGGACAAGTCAGATGAAACAATTAAAATATGTTACGTAATTACATAATCCATAGATACATAAAGGTACCTATAGTTAATATTTTTTTATAAAAAATTTTAGATTAAAGATTTTGCGATTTAGTGTGTTGTTCCTTGTCTATCTCCTCACGTTTGCCATCAAAATGGCCTTAGTAGAACAATGCAATGTCGTTATATTTTCCTTACTTTTGTTTTGTAACCTTATTGCCAATTTTCTTAGCAGGAAGATTCTTCAAGGCAAATGTACTAACGCGATTAGCTAGCGATGCTACTTCGATGGTACAACTCGGATGAGGCTGGCACAGGACCGTCGGAACTCCTCTCCAGTAACAGGTTGCTTTAATGGTGAAAAGTAGAGCCTTAGGAGTTATGAAAGTCAGTGAACTACTTCACTATCTTTCGTATGTGGCTGTTGGTTGATAATGATGCCAAATATAACGTGATGATGCTTGTAGGCGTTACAGGAAAGCAGCTACGAATCCAAATCCCCCAAATAAATCAAGGTTTTTAACTGACTTCAAAACAAGGAGGAGATTCTCAGTTCGACTGTTGTATGATCATCATCATCATCAGCCGGAAGACGTCCACTGCTGAACATAGGCCTCCCCCTTAGATCGCCACAACGAACAGTAGGTAGCCGTTTGCGCTCAACGGCTCCACGCGATTCTTACTAGATCGTCGGTCCACCTTGTGGGGGGCCGGCCTACGCTGCGTCTTCCAGTCCGTGGTCTCCACTCGAGAACCTTTCTTCCCCAACGGTTGTATGATGTTACGCGATTACTCGAAAACGCCGGGACCGATTCCAGAAATTCTCTTTTTGTTTAAAAGGATGGTCCCTTTGGCACCGAGTCTGGATCTGATGATGGGATTGCAAAAAAATCGAAGGCAACCCTCAAATTTTATAGGGACGCCTAATGTGTTTTATATATTTTTTGTAAGGGTTATATACATTCAGATTGGTCACATAGAAATTTCGAATCAAAATCGGTTCAGTAGATTTGTTATCTCTGTTATCTGAAGTATATTTTTGTTAAAACGTTACTTGTAAGTTTATTGTTTTAAGTATGTTCTTTAGAGTATTTACAGATTGCCTTGTTATCACACTTCGTATGTGCACATTGCTTGAAATAAACGTTAAAAGATTATTGTGACAATGTTGATGTCCTTTTTATTGAAGTTAGACCAAAGTTGGCATGAGTACATACCCAGATAATATGCTCGGAATAGATTAGATTAGAACATAATTATGACACTTTTCAACCTTTGAATTACAATTTTCAACCTTTGAATAGGGCGTTTTACACGTCTGGCTGCAGTTTATGAATTGTCATGATACCCCGGACATGTTACTGTCGACCTTGAGGCAGACCTCCTGGTCAAATGGAGGAACGGTTTCGTTGGAGTAGTAGAAGTTCATTTGATTCTATATAAACACGGTACGAAGCAGCGAAATTACAGGCTTCACGGCATTAATGGGCTTACTGTGATCGGAGTTTATTGTTATTTGTATTTCTTTTGTTTTTTTTTTAAGTATCAATAAGTTAATATTGTTTTAAGCACGCCAACCTTTTTTGTTACCTCTGAGGTTGGCAGGTGGAAAATGCTATTAGCATTAAACCCACATATTGTACGTGTAATTTGTATTTTTGTGGAATAAAGTATTTAAATAAATAAATGAATGGATGTACAAAGCCCGCATAATACTGAGTTAGAGTCCTTTTTGCTACTTATGACAGTAGATGTCTGGAAGAGATCGCTTTAAGCGATAAAACCGCCCATTGTACCTTTATTTATTGTTTATTTTCATTATTACTGTATTTTTGTTTGGTGTGCAATAAAAAGTATTTCATTCATTCATTCATTCATTGTTTACTTTTAAGTTACGAGTATTATCTTTTATTATTTACTGTTTTGTTGCAAATAAATGTTTATTGTATTCAATTCTATTCAAAAGTTGACTAAGAAAACTTAGATTAGAGATGACAAAGTTTGTAAATATTTTACAAAAACAGGGGGCCACCAGGCACAAGTCGGTGTATTGGACAACACCTACACAACTTATGAAAGTCACAAAACAGAAGCCACGTGTAAGTAGTACTACTGATACCGTTACTTGAACGAAAGTGAAATGGCGGTGCGCCAGTGAACACAAATTGAGCACAATTTTTTGCTTAAATTAAATAGCCTCGAAGGCTTATGATAAACATCTATCTAAAAAAAGTTGTGTAATTTTTGTGAACATTCTAAAACTCCTTTAAATTGAGTTTTGCATGAGTGATACCTACTAGTGGTGAGATCTCGCGAGTCTCCCATAGAAACAAAAAAAAATTATAATGTAATCTTTGAATATCAAAATAGTGTCCCGAAATGAATACCTAACCAACTCACTTGACCTACAGTTTTATTCAAATTACAGGTAACGAGAGTTTATGTTACTTGGACCACTTTTTGGGGTAGAAATTGCAGTTATTCTGGATTTCAGACTTTTCCCTATATTTTGGATTACAGCACTGTGGGGTCACTGGTGTACCCTGTGAATTTTGTCAAAGTTTAGTTTTTATTATGGCTAATAACTCAAAAATTACAAGAACTTTACTTAAAATAAAAACGGAGTCAAAATGTGCTAATGAAGACCTTTCATTTGAAGTCCCACTTGACTTAATAGTGCTATTTTCATTTTTTTTACCCTTCTCAACAACCCCCCAATATTTTTAGCTTATATAGTTACACCAAAATACTGCCATCATTACCTAACTATGTATCAAATTTCACGATGATCGGATCAACGCTTCGAAAGTTATCCTCGGACAAACATACATACATACAACGCTGATTCGCCCAAGTTGATTTGGAGATCTCGCTTCGCTCGATCAATAAATGGAAGTTATTTATTTTACATCTTATTACAAGCGATGAGACCATATAACAAATATTAAATGCACAATGGGCGGTATTATTGCTAAAAAGCGACGATGATGGAGATGATTATTAAAATATTGTTTGAATTACTAAAATGGAAAATTAATAAGCATTTATTAAACTTTAATTAAAAGTTTTACGGTAATGACATCCTCCTCATGCAGACCACTATTGTTAAGGCCCGAAGGTAGGGCGGCTGGACTCAATTTAGATGATTTTTGGAAAATACGTTTTAATGACCTGGAATCTCATTTCATCTACTTTTTATCCACGCAGAGCCGTAGGCACAAACAAGTTACAGTTAAAGGTGGGTCTAAATATCTGGGATCATTGTGTTCGTAAATTACTCATTCATAGGGCAGCCATTGACCCCGGTTGGGCAATCAAATGCCTTTGTACAAACATCTATTAACTCACATAAAGATTCAATGTGATTGTAACCACTAGGTAACCAATTGGAAAATCAGGAATTGATAAACGATTTTCGTGATAAAAGACGGGGACAAGTTTGATTAGTGTTCTTGCAGACTACAAACAACTACACAACCCATCTTGTGTTGCCTCTGACTTATCGGTATTCGGCGAATGTTCGCGCCGTGTGTCCTTTGACAGAGACATCCAACACAAATATTCACCGAATCCCGATAATCTGGCCGCGGTATTCCTCAAAGTCACTGTAATAGCTATGGTAATAGATAAAATAACATTGTTGACATTAAAACGAGATAGTTCACCTGAATGTTAATTATTAATTAATGAATGTTAGTCTCGACGAGATAGTTCACCTGAATGTTAATTATTAATTAATGAATGTTAGTCTCGACAGAGGTTACGTATTTGAGCCATTAAGGTCGAGACCCTGGGTCCATGGGGTATCGGGCCTATCGCATTTTCAAAATTTTCTCTGGGCGTCTGGCCGAAGCGACGTGCGATCCGAGAGCTGGCGCTTATCTGGGTCAACGCATAAGCATTGCAATTCAGCGGGGCAATGCAGCCAGTGTCTTGGGGACACTGTAGTGATCTAGACTAGAGCAGTTCAGCTCGTTGCAACGTTTGCAACGGTCTTTAGATGATACAACTGTTTTTCCTGGCGTTTTGCTTCAAATTCATCATTCTCCCGATCCCTAGTCGACCCACTGCTGGGCATAAGTCTTTCTTTGTTTCTGCCATTCTTCCCGATCGTGTGCCAGTCTGAACCACGCTTTTGGAGACTTTTGCTCCATATTAATTAATATATATTATGTATATATGTGTATATATATATATGTATATAGCTGGACATTACATTACATTGTATATATACAGCTGGTGGGTAGACCCAAAACAAGGTGGAGAGATGTAGTGTCAAAAGAAATGAGAGAATGCCAAGTTTTTGATGACGACGTCGAGGATAGAGCGAAGTGAAGAAGAACGACCAGGAAAGACGATCCCACCACCATGTGGGATACATAGCTGGGAAGAGAGAGATAGCTGGACATTACACACAGCGATATCTAGCCCCAAACTAAGCAGAGCTTGTACTATGGGAACCAGATACCTGATAGAATACTTATTTACTTTTTGTTTGTAAATACATACTTATAATATATTGACAAGCATCCAGACCCGGAATAAATATTTGTAGATAATGCAAACATTTGTTTCGCGGCGGGAATCGAACCCGCTACCTCCTGCGTCTCAGCTGGCTATACGCCCACTGCGCCACGGAGGTCGTCTTAATGAATATCTTATTGTTTACAATAAGATACATTTAGCAAAGCGATGAAATAAAGAGACTTTTTCTAGAAGTCTAGAAGATTCTAGAAGAAGTCTTTTGAATGAAAATGTTTGACCCAAATCCATAATAAGAAACAGCCACAAAACTAAAGCCATTTGATATAACACAATAAAGTAAAATTAATGTATTCTTACTCTGCAGCAGGTGCGCACGACACGTATGTGAGTATCTATCGAAAAGTACTCACTTGGTATTTATTTTACGGCCTCTACACGTAGGTATTAGTTTATTTTATCAATAGTTATTTTTTGTTTTTTTTTATTTATCATTTTGTGACCTATAGGGCTGACATAAAATTTTTATTTAAAAGTTCATATAAAGAAAAAACTATATTCAAATAATCGGGAGCCAAGGCATGTTAATTTGCTAGGCCGTGCATTCCTAGAAAACATCCTGCAAAGTTCTTTTGGCAAATTGAATGGTTACGTTCGAAACAATTTGCGCCCAACAGCTCCCCGCGATTCTTACTAGATCGTCGGTTCACCTTGTGGGGGGCCCGCCTACGCTGCGTCTTCCAGTCCGTGGTCTCCACTCGAGAACCTTTCTTCGCCAACGGTTATCGGTTCTACGAGCGATGTGGCCTGCCAATTGCCACTTCAACTTGCTAATTTTGAGAGCTATGTCGGCAACTTTAGTTCTTCTGCGGATTTCCTCATTGCGGATTTTGTCACGCAAAGAAACCCCGCATAGCCCTCTCCATAGCTCGTTGAGCGACCTTGAGCTTGGTCGGCTACCAAACGCTCGTTGTGGCGATATAAGGGGAAGCCTATGTTCAGCAGTGGACGTCTTCCGGCTGATGATGATGATAATGATGTTTGGAACAATTTATCTTTCAGATAATTCTTGTCCATTTCACAACATACACATGTATGTTATCTATCGAGTATCCAGTGTCTCAATTTACAGTGTTCATTGCATTAAGTAAGCAATAGATTGATTTGTCACGTATTTCCAATCAGCATGTACGGGGGCTCTAGCCCAGTTCGCGGCATATCGGGGGGATTACGAAACCCATCGACAAATATTTCACTTGGAAGTAGAGTTGATTGCAAAAGTCGGAAATTCGACTCAAGTTTTTATGTTGGATACATTATTTATTTGACATTAGGATGATTTGGCAAAGAACCGATACAAACGGAAGGAATAGGGGAAGGCTTTTGTCCAGCAGTGGGACAGTATAGGGTATAGTAAACTGACTATAGTGTGACCATTAGTGCTGTGCACTCCCTGAGGTATGCGCGCGGCGAGACGGGGGGGAGAATCGGCTGCTGCGCTCTGTCAGTTCGCCGTCAACGCTCGTGGCGGCAGGTAGTGTTATTTGTATCGGACTGTCTATGTCAGACACACATGAGATAAATATTCAAAGATGGGTCGTGCGTTATCTCGTGATATGAAATGGAAGATGAAGTTGAAACAGAATCTATGTCAGAATAACTTTCGTTAGAATATATAATTGTTTGTAAATATAAAAAATGTTCAATAAAACAAGTCCTTTTAATTATAAGTTTAGTTCTTATTTATCACCTGCATATTTTTAATAAAATATGAGTATATTTAAGTTACATTTTAATCAACTAAGTAAGTATAATATATTACAGATAGATAGCCTCCGACCATCGTACCGCCACAAGTCTTGCCTTAGAAATGCAAACTGATATCGTAAGATATGTCCGACATGTATTGATCTCATGTGAACTCATGCAGTTTTTTCTTTGCCTTCCACCTCGCCGCGCATACCTCAGGGAGTGCACAGCACTAATGGTCACACTATAATACAGAATCACAAAAGGTAATTAGTGAAACAGATTTTGAAATTTTACGTTTTAAATTTTAAAAAGTAGGTCATCGCATCCCTGTTTTAAGGGGATGGTTATTTTTGGAATGTTTTTAAATCTTAGTATTTCCCTTATGTGTCGGTTAAACAAAACTACTAGTTTAAATTGTATTTGTGGTTTCCTATTTTTAATTTTCCAAATTCGTTTTCACGTGCTCCCAAGAGTTTTAATTTTAGATATGATCGCGTGTGCTCTAGCTAATATAGTTTTGTTATTTCCGGACAAATACATAAGAACTTTATAGCCGGATTTTCTACAGCTCTAGAAGCTAAACTTCTCGAAGAACCATTGCTTAAGCTGTTTACTTATTCGACAAATGAGTTTACGTCGTAATTCAACACTGGACAAAAGCTATTTTGTTAGAAGTAAAAGGCCTGATGCTGTAATTGTGAATCCGTCTCTAACATATAACCTAATTAAAGATAGATGAGCAGGCCAACCCTGAATGCGATGTGTTTGCTGACGAATGGAAGGAATTGATGCTGGTATGTCTGAGGTATTGTGAGATTGTTGTATGAAAGGTCTATAATTTAAAAATTTAACTTATTATTTACCAGCTGACCAATCCGCAGCTTCGCACGCGTAGTTTTTCAATAAAAACATTACCCTACTTCTGCGCAGTTGGGTAAAAAGTAACCTATGTCACCCGGGGATAGTGTAGCTTCCCAACAGTGACAAAATTTTTGAAATCGGCATAGTAGTTTTTGAGTTTATTCATTACAAACATACACACAAAAATACAAATCTTTCCTCTTTATAATATTAGTATAGATATAGATGTGTGTGATTGGATGAATTTATTTATATTAATGTGTATTATTTTAAGATAAGATAAGATAAGATAACTCTTTATTGTACACCAAAGTAAAATATAGAACATAATTCTTACAAATATATTTAGTACAATGGGCGGTCTTATCGCTAAAAGCGATCTCTTCCAGACAACCTTTGTATGGACAGGATCAAAATGTAACACATGACGGCGGTGCATCTATATAAATTTATAAACATATCTACATACTATAAACCTAAATTACCAGTAATAACACAAATTTAATTTAAATAAGCAACTCTAAAAGTGGTTATGATGAATTAACAAGCAGCTACAACTTCAACACCAGGACAGATAATGGGTGTGCACTTTTGTTTTAAAATTACTAATAGACTTGGATTTTCTTATAGAGAGGGACAAAGCGTTCCACAATCGTACGGCTGTTACAGTGAAGGATCGACTATAAAACTCTGTCGTATGGACAGGAGTTTTAAGTTGGAGGGAATCTGAAGAACGCAAATTGCGATCATTAGCCTGGTGGAGAATCTCAAAACGCTCCTTAAGATAGAAGGGAGAAGAAGGGTTAAAAGGATGTTATACCAAAAGGGACAGTATGTGTGCATTCCAGCGCAGACGGATGGGGAGCCATTTGAGCTTTGTGCGAAAATCAGAAATATGGTCATACTTGCGCAAGCCAAATATGAACCGAATACAGAGGTTTTGAAGGCGCTCAAGTTTGCTCAGTTAGGCTTCAGTGATGTCAAGATAGCAGGCGTCGGCGTAGTCCAGGATTGGCAGTAAAAGGGTCTGTGCAAGCGTAACCTTGGTAGCAGTCGGCAAGAAGTAAGTTTAAATTTATTTTATTGTTAATAATTTGTATATTGCGTAGATTTATAATGTAATTTAGATTTTAATTTGACAATGTATGATTTGTGTAATTAATGTTTTGAATTATTTTAAATTAATTAGTGTAATTGGTGAACCCGTTCTAATTATGTAATTAGATAAATAAATAATAATAGATTGCTCCGCGACTCTGCTCGAATCTGACAACGAAGCCTGCAACTACAACGCCACTACAAAAAGAGTGCTCGAGTGTCTTAAAATTGAAGCCACCATATGTTAAGAAATTAGTCCAGCCGCTTTGGTATTTAAATGTATTTAAAAACAAACCTTGCAAAAATGCAGTTACTTTTGTCCATCATCTAAAGATGTTGATAAGCGACAAAATTAATTGTTACATAAAAAGCTGAGCATAGGCCTCCCCTATCGATTACCAGAGGATCCGATCTTACGCGGCCTACGCCGAACGGCTCCCAACAACCTATATCAGGTAATACATATTTCCATCAGCGGGCGAGGGTTATCCCACACTGCGCTTTCCAGTGAGTGATCTTCACTTGAGATCCTTTCTGCCCCAAAGGCCGTCAATTCTTCGAGCTATCCGCCCTGCCCACTGCCACTGTAGCTTGTCAATCCTCTGGGCTACCGTCAGCGACCTTCGTTTTTCTACAAATCTCCTCATTTCTGATTCGATCTTATAGATAGATCTGGTATTTATCTATGAGATTTTTATTATCGACAGTGTGTGAGAATATGGAACATATTCTAACTACGTAGGTTCACAATTAATAAAAATTTTGAAGAGAGAGACTTAACTTTTTGTGAGCATTAGCTCATTAGTACTAACATCAGATAAGCAATAGCTGGTCGCTAAGATTTACTTGATATTCGTCGAAGTAGATTTTTTTATGCTACATGGAAATGGAACAAGCATATACGGACTACCTGATGTTAAGTAGCCATTGCCTGTAACAAAGTATCGCATTGTAGGTCAAGCACCCTACGATGCACTGCCCTGCTTCCATCAATTTGAGGCATACCGGTGTAAAGCCTGGTACCTATAATTTTTCCGGCAACCATACCCTTCAAACCGAAACACAGCAAAACTGCTTCGGCGGCAGAAACAGGTATGTAAATAAAATCGGATATCCTTGAAGTTTTCTCTATGGTTTAATAGATAATTTAAATGCTATTTTTGTTTATCTTCAATTGAAATCTGAAATTGTATCCGCACAGGTAATATTATACTCAATTACGGTAAGTGCCATCTTTATACCAACGGTTTGGTTACATAATGTTTAACCTCTGACATCGAGTCACTTTCAACAGACCTTAGATACATTGGTATGCAAGTGCATTTGCTAAAAACTGCGACACTCACTTAAAAGTTTCATTATAGTCTGACCTACAAAGAATATTTTAAAAACAGTACACAATTTAGTCTATGCTTATTACTTCTACGCCATACAAAAGACTAATATTTGGAAATCCTTTCATAAACACTATGCATTCACGTTAATTAAGTTTAACTGTATGTCATAGGTGACTATTAGCAAGGTCTTGTACATCGTATCAATTGAAGATTGAGAATTGAAGAATTGACCGCGCCTGGTGACAAGAGAACTAGTTGGGTGAAGAACGCAGCTACGGTAGTGCCTGGACAGGATAGAGATGATTTTGAGAGTGGCCTCTACTTGGTGGGCAGCCGCCAATAAAATCCACTTGCTAGGATAGGCTTGCTAGATCTATACCATCCTCTCAAGTAGGTCAGCTATTGGGAAAGACAGGTTACTAAATATTGGTCTAGTAGCAGGAATGCGTACAAAAATGCAAACTACGGAAGACCACGGAAGACCAGTGCTTT
The DNA here is from genome assembly GCA_918857605.2 of Philereme vetulata. Taxonomy (NCBI): domain Eukaryota; kingdom Metazoa; phylum Arthropoda; class Insecta; order Lepidoptera; family Geometridae; genus Philereme; species Philereme vetulata. Next base: position 4,929,445 of record OU975420.1, read on the forward strand.
GGCAGAGCGAATCTGCCATGCTGAGTGGCCATTTTAGTCACTTTGTGAAGAGACTTCAAAAAAAGAGGAGGTTTTTAATTCGTCTGTATTTTTTTTTATGTTTGTTACCTCAGAACTTTCGACTGGGTGAACCGATTTTGATGATTCTTTTTTTATTTGAAAGCTGGTGCTTTCAGTGGTCCCATTTAAATTTGGTTCAGTTTTGACAATGGCATCCATGAGAAAACCATATAAGTCCATATGCGCATATCCATAATCATATGCGCGCGACAAATAAACGAATAACTCAATATCAATATTTCGATTTCGATTATTCTTTTTTTAAACGACTTCAAAATAGGAGAAGGTTCTTAATTTAAATGTATATTTTTTTAAAATGTTTGTTACCTCATAACTCCGTCATTTATCAACCGATTTGGTAAATTATTTTATTATTTGAAAGAATATACTTTCAGATTGGTCCCATAGAAATTTCTTTCATCGAAATCGGTTCAGTAGTTTGTTTTTTCTGTTATCTGAATTCGGTTATATTTTTGTTAAAAAGTTACTTCTATCGTTTAGCTTACGCCTAGTTTTAAAATTTCATTTCATTTTAGTGTAAAATGGGATAAATAAAAACTAATTAACATTTTTTTTTTTTTAGAACTGAAATCTACTTATTTTTATGTTGCCACTTAGACTTTGATTTACGTAGAGTTTGATTTCACAGACTACTAATTTCGTTCCTTGTGGTGTGCCTAAAAATAACTTAAAGTTTAAGCAATTATGATCAAAATTGAATCCGAAAACTAGCTCGGCTTTAATTAGGTCGAATGCCATGCGGTTTCGTTCTTTCGAATGCAAGCTATTGAGAAGGCTAAATACTCTCTCACAGTAAGCATTGCTTACAGGAGTGGACAGAACAAATGACATCATTTTATTTTTAATTTTTAAGTCATTTTTACCACATTTTTAAAAAAAAATTGCCTAGATTTGTCGTTAGAAATATCTTTGTCTTAAGGCAGGTGTTGAAATGCCTCTCTAAGGCAGCAGTAATCAGAGTATAACTCATCATTGTCAATATCATTGGAAATATTTAGCAACTCTGGCAATTCTGAAATCTCTTCCCATATAAGGATATCATCATTTTTCAAAGACAAGAGAGTGAGCTTTTTGTATAAAGAATTAGCCAAAAAATCATAACGATCTTGCAAATAGTATTGGTTGGATCATTTTAAAAACTGTCAAGCTTCGAGACAAAAAAAAAATTCTCATGGTCGGATACATTCTTCAATGATGTTTTATTTTTGCTTCCGAAGAATTTGTCATTCAGTATAAAAAGTCTGGAATATTTTGTAGTTTGTACTTGTATTTTGTGTTGATATCATACGAAAAGTCGGGATTATCCCGACGAATCCCGACCATCTGGCAAGCCTAGTAAGGAGTGCGTGCTGAGACGGCTGATAGGATTTGGAAGAGGAGTAAACGTTGTGCCGAAAAGAACGTGCAAGCCAATAATTACGTCAACAAATACCTACTTTTGTTGAAGCCGCAAACTTTTAAACTGTAAATAGCACGATGCAAGTACTTCGCTAAACGATCTCGATCACGACAAGCGTCTTTTCTCAAAACCACTCGACATGAGGTTTCTTACACTTCAGTCCGATTTCAGCTTGCTAATACAAAATGTAAAAACACACACGACGAACAGATCTACCATAATTAGGTATAGGAAAATTTTATGTTTTTCATTGGTATAAAATAAGAATGACAATGTGCTTTATTTTTTGCATTATTCTGAAAAAAAATACATTTTCGTATATTTATTTTCGTATCGTTTCAAGATCAGACCAATCGGAATAATCGCAGTCCGATGGCAAATCACTAGCGAGGAAGTCGGTCGACATTTCACGCCATTTTTTTTTTGTTGAATTCGTAAGTAAGTACATAAGTCATATATTTATGTTTAGTATGTTTATAAAGTTTATATTTACACCTTTTTATTTTATTTACTCAGTTCTTTATTTATTTTTTTATTTTACTACTGGATTACCTATTGCTTCTGGTTTCAGCTGAAAATCAGCGTTGGGTGCTTAACATCCAACATTATGCTGAGTTGATCGCCATTTTGGTACGCAGACACATGAGTCGAACTTGTTTTATTGGATTCAGTTGTATCTACTCTTCCTTAAAATTGTTTCATGCGTCATTTTGTGTGTACCAAATAAATGATTATTCTATTCTATTCTTGTTGATTTAGGTGGAAAGACGACCTGATAAGGTTGCTGGGAGCTGTTGGATACAGGATGCACGAGATCGGTCGCTCTGGAAATGTATGGTGGAGGCGTATGCTCAACAATGGACGTCCAGTGGCTGATATGGTGATGGAGAAAGGATGCACTTGGCACGGGACCGGAGAGTGTGGTGGAAGAAGCCAGCAACGGGTGGCAACTTTGTAGATAGATTACTTCAAGAATAGGCCCCGTCTCGACATAAAGTCGAAGTTGAAAGTGTTTGGCTATTACTTTTAATACTCCATTTGTGATGCAATATGCACCTTGAACTTTAAATGTGTAGATTGTTCAAACAATACAAAACTTATACTATGCACAGAGTACCTTTACAAGCCGCTAAACTAAGGTTTCTACACTAACAAAGACATCTTTTTGATGTGTAATAATAATCTAATAAATAATCTTTCCTCTCGGTTTGTGGGAGTGATTTTGGCAAAAGGGATGGCAATGTGTAACAGGAAACCGGGGAAGCGCGCGCTATTTGATTTGAGCAATGAGCGCGCGCGGTGGTCAGATGTAACACGTCATATACGACTACTGTAAGGCTCCTAGTTTTTTTAAGACGATATACAAATTTATTTCCGGTGACGATTGGGCGGAGCATCCGGAAATGCAAAAAAGTGACAGTGCTATTTACTTGCTTAGGTGAAGAACGAGACAAACATGTATTAAAGCCGCGCCGCATTGTCGCAGGAGTAAATGACGTAAGCGACAAAACCTCGCATTGCATGAGAACCAACAAATTAAATAAAATGCTTTTCCATTAATTTAGGTACTGTAATTACCTACAAAACTATGTAAAAAAAATTTAAATCTTTTCTAGAGTCGAAGAATGAACTATATTAGTGTTTTAGAAGAGCCGATTTTGACAAATTATTGTATCGAGAAAAGTTTCACCAATTGCGTTTCTGACTTTCATTTATGTGGTTTAAATCCTCAAGTAAATATTGCTTAAATATGAAATTAGTACCATTTTTCATTATTGAACACGAAAGTTACTTAGCGGCTCATTTTTTTTACATATCGCCATAAGCTGCATAGATCTTCGTTTGACCACAATCTCACCTGATGGTACACGATGGTGTGGTCTAAGATGAAGCACAAAGATCTAGAAGAAACCTATTTACTCTTACCATAAAGAAGAGATTCAAGGCTAAGCAACGATTGGTAATTTGGCAAGTTAACTTTTGGATGACTGACCATTAGTGGCATTAAGCGCTTCTGTGCTTCTGAAGGCTCGAAGTTATTAGCTTATCAGTGTTTGAAAATCATCTATGGAAATTCTATGAACTTCGACACCAAAGTTAGCCGAACTTTTTTCATCTGAGGTAAGGATCTCTAAAAAAGTCTAGGCTGGAAATGGTTATTGTTGGCCAACCATAAAAAAACTAAAGTCATTGAATCTATCTACCGACACATCTACATTCGCAATACACAAAAGTTATCTGGAAGAGAATACGAGATTATTTATTTATCAATTGAAAATGATTTTATTCGTTGCGGGAACTGCTGCGAAAAAAAAACAGAAAATACGCGACTGCTAATAGTGCCTGGGACAGTAATAAATAGATTGAGTAGTCTTGCCAACCTACACCATCATTCACTTTAGTCAGCCTTAATCCTTATTATTTTTTATACCAAAGGCAAAGATGCATACGGCTCACCTTACAGTAATCGATTACCGTAGCCTATGGGCGTCTATTATTTATTTAATTCTTTATTGCAAAAAGAGAAAAAAATTATAGTAGGAAGATTTAATGCGAAGTTCCATTTTTTTTTACAAAATGTTGATTTTTATACCAAAGGGAACGAGTGATGCGTTACAACTTACAGGCTGTCTACGGTGTAGCCAGGTAGAATTGGGCCCGAATACTTTGTCACAATACGGCCGTCTTGTAAAACTTAACACTGTGGCCGGAAAGATATTATAAATGAGGAAGGTACAGTAAAGAAATAAAACAGTTATAAAGCATTTTAAAGATAACATGAAAACTATTATGAACTGTTTAGAAACACAACTACATTTTTACAAATCTACATTTTTGAATGACGTAAAAATTTTAAACTCCCTTTTTGTAATACTGTCTCTAGGGAGTACTGTAGTTTTATTCTTCTGGGACAGCAATAGGGACATAAAATAAAAGGTCCAAACGTTCAGAATGTATTTAAAGCTATTTGCAAGTCTTGTTCGTTTATTTAGCAACACCGTTCACCTTGACATTTGAGCGAGGATCCTCTTTTAATTCGTTGTTTTCGTGTTGTACTGGACTTTGCGTTCGTTTTGTTAAGTGTTAATTACGTTAGCGCGAAGAAAAAATACTGTAGGGCTACAATTTACTCGAATATTATTTTTATGAAGGTACTTAATTTCATAATACTGGAAATACCTAATAAAGTTTGCTAGGGCTGAGAGCTGGACGCACAAAATCGGTTACTCTGGAAGTCTATGGAGGAGGTTTCTGTTCAGCATAGTCCTATGATCTGAGATGACGGGCAGAAACTTTACTTAAAATTATAATACACTAGTGGTTCGCTCCGAACTGAGATCTCGATCGAGATCCGAATCAAGTCTCCCCTAAAAAAATTGTACCTCATCATTGACTACCAAAATAGTGTCAGGAAATAAACCTACAGTTTTCTTCAAATTACAGGTAACGGTAGTTCATATTATGTGGCTACTTTTTTGGGGTACATATTGCAGTTATTCTGGATTTCAGACTTTTGTCAAATATTTGTGTCACTACAGCAACACGCATACCAAATTTCAGCACTGTGGGGTCCTTGGTGTACCCTGTGCATTTTGTCAAAGTTCAGTTTTTATTATGGCTAATAACTCAAAAACTATAAAAACTTTACAAAAAATAAAAACGGAATCAAAATGTACTAATGAAGACCTTTCATTTGACGTCTCACTTCACCTAATATTCTCTTTTCATTTTTTTTTACCCCTCTTTAAAGCCCAATATCTCAACAACCCCTCCACATTTTTAGCCCATTTAGTCACACCAAAATTGTGCCTACCTACTTATATACAAAATTTCAAGATGATCGGATAAACTGTCCGAAAGTTATCCTCAGACAAACAAACATGCATATATACATACAATGCCGATTTGCCCAAGTTGTTTGGGAGATCTCGCTTCGCTCTATCAAATATTGTATTGATATAAACATAATTATATTGGGCACAGCAGTGCAAGTAGACTGTAGATTTCGGCGGATACTTTTACGAAAGTCTCAACTAAAACTTTAAGGACACTAAATATAGTATATATCTATATACTTAATACTACAAAAAGAATGCAGTGGCTTTCACACGCGTAGGTTGAAAAATATTAGACTAAGTGATGTAGCAGTTCAAATAATCGTCGACTTTTCTTCAATCTTAAAAAGCCAACAACTATTTTAATATTTTATTCGGTTTCGTAAATGGAAAATCGTTGAGCAAGGTATCGATTTGAATAAATTACCAACATTTTATTTTATGGATTTATGGTAATTGTAGGTAGGTTCAACGTAAGCATGCTATATCTAAAAGTTGTCTTTTAAGTTTTAAAACAAAACAAATTGACAATTGAAAAAAATATTGACTGGTTTAAAGGTGGAGTGGTAAGATGCTAGAATTAGCATAGCACGCGTTACAGCTAAATGCGGTTTTCTTTATCTCGTAAGGGAGGACAAGACGATAAAAATTTGAGTGAATAAAAAATTAAGACATATGAATACATCTTTCTTATTAATCATCATCTATCAGCCAGAAAACTTCCACTGCTGACCTCCCCTATAGATTTCCAGAACCGATCTTGTGCGACTTACACCCAGCTACCTTTAACAGGTCGTCTTTCCATCTGCGCTTTCATGTGTTTAGTTACTCGAGAACCTTTCTGCCCCAACGGTCATCAGTTCTTCGAGCTACGTGCCCTGCTCTCTGGCACTTCCTATGTGCTATCTTGGTGACTTTGGTTCGTCTACGAATCTCCTCATGTCTGATTCGATCTCGCAGAGAAACACCAAGAATAGCCCTCTCTATAGCACGCTGAACGACCTGGTGCCTTCTTATGTGGCCCATAGTGAAAGACCACGTTTCTGTAGGTACCATATTTATATCGGCCATAGAACTACCGCTTCTGAACATAGGCCTACCCCATAGATTTAGAAAAGATAGCGTTCGAGGCACATAGCTCGAAGAACTGACGGGTGTTAGGACAGAAAGATACTCGAGTCGAGATCACGCACTGTAACGTGTTGATTGTCACTAGACAGGGGTGGGCAGTACTTGAATTACTTGTAATTAAACTACGTAATTGAAATACAAAATCGCATTTTTGTACCTGACACTTGACAGTATTTTGTAATTTGTATTTTAAACTAGTGGTCCCGCCGAACTTCGTACCGGCTTGACATGCATAGGTATAACGCGGGCTGTCAATATAAGTCACCCTGGTAGAATTGTCAGTTGTTGTCCCCGGCCATCATTCTGTATGAGAAAATGAATGACTTCCACAAATAATTCAATACCAAAATTAGCCAAATCGCTCCACCCGTTCTCGAGTTTTAGCGAGAGTAACGAACAGCAATTAATTTTTATATACCTAGTCAGGTCATAAATTCTGTCACATGTTTAATATAAAATAATTGAAACAAGTTTATTCATTATGTAACCATTTATATACCAAAATGAACTTAACAAAACATAGATTCTTATGACACTAAAGTTTATTCAAAATGACCTCCGTGATTTTGAATACAGGCCTTCAATCTGCGCGGCCAGTCGTCTATCGCAGCACGAACGAGGTCCATGTCAATATCGGCGGCTGCCTTAATCAAGGATGTCTTGAGTGACTCCAAATTGGGATGAGGCTTTGAGCACGCTTTTTCCTCCAAGTGTTGCCATATCTTGTAATCTAACGGATTCAAATCTGGACTGAAGGAGGGCCAGTCTTCGTGCCGGATGAAGTTGATTTCACGCGCCGCCAGCTAGTCTTGTGTGCTCTTCGCTCTATGAGCTGGCGCCGAATCTTGTTGGAATACCCAGTGCCTGTTATTGAACATGGTATGAGAAACAGGTTCCACAAGGTTCGTCAGGACTGTATTTTGATACACAACTGCATTCGTTTTTACAGCTTTCTCACAAAAATGTACCTCTGTTAAGCCCCAATAAGAAACTCCCAACCATACCATGAGCGAGGATGGAAAATGACCTCGTTGGACACGCAGAATACGGTTGATCGCTTCTTCACTACTGTGTGCGTACACCTTATCATTTTGTTTGTTGTAGCTACGGTAAAATTTTTTTCATCCGAATAAAGAATTTCCCGATATTTTTTTCCCGCGTACCGCTTCAACAAAGCGCGGCATCTCTTCAGTCTCAGGTCCATTAGACGAGCATTCAAACGATGTCCTGTTTTTCTTCGATATGCCCGAAGCCCTAAGTCTTCATTTAACACCCTTTTCACCGTAGTTCTGCTTAACCCCATCTGAAGGGCCAACAGTTTCTGCTTACGTTTGGGATTTCTTTGTATTCGCGCCTTCACAGCTTTTATCACTGCTGGAGTCCTAACAGACCGAGGGCGACCACTTCTTGACCTGTCATCTACACTAAAGTCTTCATTGTATCGTTTGATGGTGCGATAAACGAATCTTTTGGTTATATTCAAATTTTTCAGTATGTCAAAAATTTGAATTGGCGCGTAACCGCAACGATGCAACGCAATAACTGCAACACGGTCTTCTTTAAGCGTACACTCCATATTTAAAAATGAGTAAAATTCTATAAATTATACATTTTTATTTTCATGAACAATTCGAAATTCGAATTCTATAAACTTTTTGTGGCCAGCATTCTAAAAGAAAAGTTTTTACTGTGTGTCAATACTTATGACCTGACTAGGTATATAGACAATATATCTCGGGATAACTCCTACCGAAGCATCTGTTTCAACCGATATTCATTTTTTTACATCCTCTTTGACGATATTTGCATCACGCATTCTGTCAATTCTATGTCAAAGTCATAAGCATTATAAAAGCGCTAAGGTTAGATTATAAATAATTTTAAATGGTGGTTAAGTATTTTTAAATTTTCTAATTTTGCGCGCAATTTTCTTAACTTTTTCTTTCATAAGAACCTTCTCCTGACAATAATAAATACAACAAAAAAATAATTGGCCAAATTGGTCCAGGCGTTGTTGAGTTATGCGCTTACCAACACATTTTGCGATTCATTTTTATATTATAGATAAAAATCGTTAAAATACGGTATTATGTATTTTATATTTAAAATACACGACTTAAAAATATTTTATATTTCGTATTTTAAATATGTGCGAGGTAGTTTTTGTAATTTGTATTTTCATTAAAGGGACACCGGAGGGACAATCGCCCATACAACACGTACTACCAAGATAATTTCTAATTGGAGCATATTTCTACCTTAATAAGGTATTATTTTAATTTTAATAGTATTCATCTAGGTTCCCAACTATATATTAGATCAAAATACTTACCCAAAATGAAATAGAAGCGTATCGCATTCTGCATGTTTTTACGTCATAAAAGACCTGTTTTCAATCTAATTGTTTCGTATTAAAAACAACAACATCTTACGTATCCTAGTCATGGGAACATAGATAATATCGTCTAATTACAGAATAACAACACAATGCGAAAAATACAAGTTTTCAGTCATCATTTTTGGTATTACGGAACACGGTCAAAATCTAATCAAATTTAGAATCATTCTATTGCTATCACTGTCGCTCTGTGTAGCTAAACTTCGTCACTAAACAGGGATAACGATATTCAGGCCGAAGTTTTTGACGCGGCCGAATTGAAGTTGCACTCGGGGTTCGCAGGCGCGTTAACGCAAACCATGTATTTTGCCCGGCTCTAGGCGGAAAACGACCTAGGAGCCGTTTGGTGTAAGGCGCACGAGATCGGTCGCTCCGGATATCCAAATTAAATTACATCGTAAAACCATATTTTGTTATAATTCGAGGTTAATTTTATCTGATTTACCTGTTTATCATACTCTGGAGGCCAACACGAGTTTCGTATTCGTTTGACAAACCCACGTGTAGCTTTGATTCAATTTATAGTCAGATATCAAGATTTATTTCTAGATTTGGAAATGAGATCAATGATATTTATTAAATGTTATTGGCTTGTTTTAATACCTTGTAAAACATAAATGTTACTATATATTAATACTAGCTGTTACCCGCGACTTCGTCTGCGTAGAACTACTACTTCGTGTAAATTTGTTTGGACTGAATAGGCTCTGAAACTATAATGAAACGATTCTAATGAAGCCGGCACATTGAATTATTGAGATTAACATAGGTAGACTTTTCCTGACCCTGATCCATGACTTAACTTAGTTTAATACGTTTTTGTATACGACATTTTTTGTTTTTCCTTCTTTGGTCAAAACATGTAGGTTTTGTGGACTCGATACTCGTGAGCACGCCACATACAGTTGCCCATGGGAGAAACAGTTTTTTTCTAAATGAACACCAGCTACTTTGAGTGTCTGTCCTTGAGCTTTGTTTATCGTCATAGCGAATGCTGCTTTCAGGGGAAATTGTACTCTTTTGAATTGGAATGGCAAATCGGTAGGGATTATTGGAATACGGGGAATTAACACTTCTTCTCCCTTTGCTGTTCCTGTCATAATTATTGCTCTCACAATATTGCGTCCCAGGTGTGTAATTTGTAGACGTGTGCCATTACACATTCTTGGTGCGTCAAGATTTCGCATCAACAGGACCGGGACACCTACTTTTAGCCTCAACTTATGGGAAGGCACCCCCGATAATTCTAAGGAGTTAAGAAATTCTACAGGGAACGATGTCACTTGCTCAGTGTCCATGACATTGTCTACGGACAGATACTCAACAAAATCACCTTCCACATCTGACATGATTTGTTCGTTGATCTGCCCCACTACTTCGTTTGTCGGTGCTAAAATTGCCCTTTCGCACAGCCATTGTCTGTTCTTCATATTGGTTGCAAGATCGGGATAGACGTTGTTCTTTAAGTCATCCATGTTACAGACAACATTACAAAATTCACGATTCAATGTAATCATTCCGTCACTATTTGTTTCCATACGGTCTTCTCCGATTTTCAGAAGAGCATCCGCATATTGCACCAATTGTGTATCACTGTGCAGTTGTACTCGCATATTTGTAGTCAGACAAAAATTTTTTACATGCACCCATAATGGAGACGCTTTTAAACATGCATTTATTTCATCTGCCGGCGTGCCTCTAGTAATTACCGGCAGAGTCTGTCTAAAATCGCCAGCTAAAAGTACGCTGTCTAAGTTGCGTGTCGCTCAGCATCTAAAATCTGCCGGGCCTGAGTTTGTTCATAGGTCTCGGCAGCTCTTTGCGTTGCGTGTCGCTCAGCATCTAAAATCTGCCGGGCCTGAGTTTGTTCATAGGTCTCGGCAGCTCTTTGCGTTGCGTGTCGCTCAGCATCTAAAATCTGCCGGGCCTGAGTCTGCTCCTCAGATTCTTGGGATCTAGCTACTTGCGCAGTTCGAGCTCTTTTAGAGCTACGCGCTAAATTAGATTTACGCTTGCGAGGCATATTACTTAACCAGTTACCTACCTAAAGTAATAAAAACAGGTAAGTACTTATGCAAAAAAAAATTCTTTAGCTGACAAAAAAATTTAGTTAAAGGTACTGAGTACGAAACTATACTTAAGGTAGGTACTTATACACATTGCATGAAATAAAACAAAAACAAAACGAATTGCTAAACTAAAACTAAATGTTAAAAAAAATATACTATCCACATGGAATAAAAACAAAATGAATCGATAAAATTATATGCGAAACTACTGGAACTATTTTATCCACATGGAATAAAAACAAAATGAATCGATAAAATTATATGCGAAACTACTGGAACTATTTTATTCACAAAACAACATTACTTACCTATTAATACTCAATAAAAACTATGCTGACCTTCTTAGGTACCGTAACTACTTACTAAATGTGAAAAAACTTAAAAAAACCTGCCTACTAATCTACTACAATTTTATACCTATCCTAAAAAATGAATTAAAGTATTTATTTTACCTATTAACTATAATTCTACCTACTACTAACTTATGCTAAACTAATAATAACAACCAAAACAACTAAGTAAATAACACAAAATGCATATCCAAGAAACCCTAAACACCAATGAAAACGTAAAGAAAGCGAATACGTTGCAGCTCAAAATTGTAGATATCGCATGCGTCCGCCAACGACGTCTGCCCTCACGTGTCTGCCCGTTCGGGTAAGCATACTTTGTGATCTACACTCCTCCCACCGAGCCATCCGCGTCCCCCGCACGTCTTTGCCGCCGCGCCGCGCAGCGCGCCCGCGCCCGCCAGCCCCGCCACACCACACCATGCATCGTCACACTCACACATTCATAGTGTATAGGCCGATGGGCCTGATGGACATGTCAGGCAGAAAGTATTCTAAAAGCTGGCTAGGAGTATTTGAATTATGCGATACATAACTGCACCCCGCGTTTTCACCCGCATAATTCCGGGATCGGGATCGGGATAAAAAGTAAAGATGTCCTTTCCCAAGGTTCCATCTATCTCTATACCAAAATTCATCAAAATCGGTTCAGCGGTTTAGGCGTGAAAACGAAACAGACAGACTGTCTATGTCTTTCCCCAAGGTTCCATCTATCTCTATACCAAAATTCATTTAGTAGGCATATACGATACATAACTGCACCCTGCGTTATCTATCACTCGCATAATTACGGGATCGGGATAAAAGGTTGCCTTTGTCCTTTTCCAAGGTTCCATCTATCTCTATACCAAAATTCATTTAGTAGGGATATACGATACACAACTGCACTCTGCGTTTCCACCCGTATAATTCCGGGATCGGGATCGGGATCTGGATAAAAAGTACCCTATGTCCTTTCCCAAGGTTCCATCTATCTCTATACCAAAATTCATCAAAATCGGTTCAGCGGTTTAGGCGTGAAAAGGTAACAGACAGACAGACAGACAGACAGAGTTACTTTCGCATTTATAATATTAGTAGGGATAAACTGCCAATACCTAAACAAAACAAGTCAAGTACAAGTAGGCCTCGCGCACAGAGGGTTCCGAGCAGTGGCGGTGCTAGACCAAACGTAGACATAGGCGAAATCAGCTTTGCGAGGCCCCGCCCAGTTCCCAGTCAAAAAGAAACAGCAAGAAGACGGATTTTATAAAATAAAATTAAAAAAAACACTAACTTCAAAAAAACTGTAAAATTTTTATCCTTAATAATGCACACACGTAAAAAGAATTAGAGAAACATAAATTTCCTGCGCTTAGCCCTACTGAACTCCTCAATAACTGTATCAAAGTTCAGCTTTAATGATTGATGAGAAACGTGACAGTAACGTAAACAAACAGAATCAGAATCTCCGAGATTCCCCGCGATAGCAACGCAACGCCGCGTTTTATAACATTTTTTCGTCACGTTTACGGCTTGGTAATGCATAAACCTCCTAATGTATATAACTGGGATTGGGCGGGTCATGTCTACCGCATGCAACCAAATAGGTGGGCTAAGGTCGTAACTGGATGGATCCCTGTGGATGTAAAGCGACACCGTGGAAGGACTAAGAAGCGGTGGCGCGATGATTTGGACGCTTTTTATATTGACTGGCGGGATTTGGTACAAGATCGAGAAAAGTGGAGAGATGAGGGTGAGGCCTTTGCCCAGCAGTGGGACAGCATAGGCTATATAAGGTTAAGTAATTTTCCTTTTTCTATTATTAAGTTTATTCTTTTTACACCTCGGCCAATCTTCCATTAACCAATGATCCTCTTCATCCAAAGGTTGTCTAGAAGAGATCGCTCTGTTAAGCGATAATACCGCCCATTATACTTACATTTATTTGTTTTCTTGATATTTTTGTATCTGTTGTGTCTAGCTTGTAAGCTTTAATAAATAATTTTCATTAATTCATTCAGGCCTCGGAAGCGCGAGGCCCCCCGGACCGCAAGCCGTGGGCCACGTCGCCCACGCCATAGGCTGCTTTCCCACCAGAGATGTGCTATGCAGCTATGCTGCGAGGATGTAAAAGCTAAGCTATGAAACTATGTGACCGTTTCACTGATACTAAGCTATGTAGCGGAGCGAGTAAGATGTGCTATAAAGATGCGCCGCCGCAAAGTAGCTGTGCGGGGAAGATGCGCAGCTGTCGCGCAGCAGAAGACGATGGCATGTCTACTTTCAGTGACAAACGCGGGCCTACTGAGTACTCAGCTGAGTACGCATCCTTCCCTATAAAGAACATAGCTTAGTTGATTCCGTTTCCACCAGTGATATGCTATGTGGACCAATGAATATGATTGGTGGATATCAAACGCAGCCATAGCAACGCAGCATAACACATCTCTGGTGGAAAAGCAGCCTTGCGCCGCTTCTGGTTTCGAGCCTAGATAGCTTTATTTGTGTTAATTAAGCAGCGCCCTCTAATTATGTGACCGATAAGCCATGAAAACTTTTAAGACAGACATCTTAATACCTATAGATAATTCGTTATAACTTTTCTGTAATCTTTGCATTAATATGTAACAATCATATTAAATTCAGATTTTCACTTTGCTAACTTGTGAGATAAGAGACATAAGGGGGAGAAGGGTATATTTTTCGACATTTTTCATCATAAATCCAAAACTTAACAAAAAAATTGTTTTGGAATATGTAAATCAATCTCTTTAATATGATACCCCCAATTGATCCAGTAACATAATTTAAAAATTTTGATCCCCACTTTCTGGCTCTTCTGGTCATCAAAATGAAAATATAAGTAATTATCTGCTGTGCTAATCAGCTGTGACAGACGGACGAACAGACGAACAAAGTCGCATCATAAGCGTTCCGTCATTTTGGTCCGGAACCCTAAAAAGTTGCGGCCCTGACTTGAACTATGCTGTCGACCCTTCTCGCCACTGGACTTTTAACTTTAGTTAAATTAATTTCTGACACATCAAATAATTAATTTAAAAAATATTCTTTTTAATTCCCCATGTGATAAAATATGGACCACGCGTAAATACTTATCGGGGAGTCAAAGATTCTGGATAAAAATGACAAAGGAGAAACTGGTTCAGAAATGACAAGACTCCACTGTGATTTTAGAACCAGTTTCTCAAATAGTCGTGAAGGAAGACCACCTCTTACCACCCAAAACTGTAGCAATTTCAAAGAAGCAACACATGTTCGGGTAATTTTGCGTCAAGATCTAACTAGCTAAGGAAAACATCTGCTCTGGTCCCTCGAGACGAGCCGGTTCCCCGGGTCAACACTTTCACAGAACACATCCGCCACCTAACGTAATATCGTGTTTATTAACTAGAGATCTGTTTTCTATAATTTGCATATCACCGGTATTTGAACAGAGATATTGGATATTGCCATTGAAATTGTCTAGACAGGCTTCAGGTACTTTTATCCTACATATTCTTCTATGAAGCACTTTCCTTTTTTATTCGACCTGGAGATGGAACAAGCATACTCACCTGATGTTAAGTGGTATTCATCGCCTATAACAACGCACGCACCTTAGTAACGTGCCTGCACTATGTACTGCACTGCATCCATCAACTTGATTCATTTTAATTTTTACCAAAAATATATTCAACTTAACCAAACTAATGAACCGATTTTGATGAAGTTTTTATGGGACCAATCTGAAAGTACCTACCTAGGTACCTATATCCTTTAAAATAAATAATTTTCCAAATCGGTTGACAAATGACGGAGTTCTGAGGTAACAAACATTAAAAACAAAGAATTGAGAATCTCCACCTTTTCTGTATTTGAGACGCAATTTAGAGGTCTATTGTGAGTGAATTCCCCCACCATAAGTTTCAGCAGATTCGTCGTCTTAAACTCTCCTTGATTGACATAGGTATATGCAAATAGCGATACAAATTTGTATCATTACGAAGATATTATAATTTCAAAGATAATCAAACCGGTTTTGATTAAAATTCTAGCAGTGACCAAATCCTTATTAAGTATTGATAACTTAATACTGGCTTGACCCTGGTTGCAAGTAGAGCCTTCTTTTTGAGCCGCTGTGGCCTGCGAAGGCTGTTAAGACAAAATTAGCCGATAATAGCAGGTTGAAATTGTATTTAGTTGACACCTAAGTAGGTAAGTACTCGTACAATGTGTTTAAGTAGACCACATTATTTTACTGGCGAGTAATTAAGTTACATATATTTACTCACAGTAGGTACGTTGCATAACTATAACTATAGATATTTAGATATTTAACTAATTATATATATTAGTTGCAAATCACGGAATAATAATTTTTTAATGGTTTCGGTAGATTTTATACTATAAAATATCAGTTTTGCGGTTGCATTGATGCAGATTGTTATTTCATGCGCCTTCGTGCCCCTAAAAGCTAAATAGAAATAGAACCTAAATTACTATCTCGTTAATTACTAGACAGATTACCAATATTCAATTCTAGGCCAAACCTCTAGCCACAAAATTACAGGTTCATAATAATTTTGCACCCGTCAAATACCTTATCCTAAAAGTGAAGGTATCTCAAAAGAAAATACCACACACAAATGTATTTCCAGTGTTTTATTTCTGAAAAAAAATCATACATAAGTGTTTATTTAGAGTCGTACCTTATAAAAGTTCCAGTATCCAAAACAGAGCACAAACAATCACAAAGTCACTTCTTGTTCATATTCACTCACGTACGTGTTGACAGCACGGCGGTCGAGTGATACTGACAGTAACAGGTGCCGGCGAGCGAGCCGAGCCGGCCGACTGCCGAGCCAATGGGAGTGCCGAGAGACTGAGACGCCGGAGTAG
The DNA here is from genome assembly GCA_918857605.2 of Philereme vetulata. Classification (NCBI taxonomy): domain Eukaryota; kingdom Metazoa; phylum Arthropoda; class Insecta; order Lepidoptera; family Geometridae; genus Philereme; species Philereme vetulata. The sequence goes on from OU975420.1 coordinate 4,945,590, forward strand.
CCGGTTCGAGGGATGGTCTGGTGAAACTTCCTTCCTTCCTGATTAGAAAACTGATTCATAAACACTTTATTGAATACCAGTCTTATCCAGTATTCTATAGTACAAGCTCTGCTTAGTTTGGGGTTAGATACCGCTGTGTGAAATGTCCAGCAATATTTATTTAATTTTGGAACTAGATTAAGGTAGCTAGATGGAAAGACATTTTTTAAGTTCATTGACAATTTAATTATCATACATAATAAAACCAATAATTGCAAAAAGACACATCATTCATTATTTTTATAAGTAGAGTTGTCACCTATGTAAGTTAATTATACTAAGTACCTACCTGGACATGGAACAAGCATATGGCCCACCTGATGGTGTAAGTGTGTAAGTGGTAACCATCGACTATAACAAAGTATCGCACCCTACGATGCACTGCCCTGCGTCCATCAACTTGAGGCATACAAGTGTAAAGCCTCATGTGCCTGTAATTTCACCGGCAAACATACCCTTCAAACTGAAACACAGCTGCTGCTTGGCGGTAAAAATAGGTATGGTGTACCTTCACCGGGCGAGCCCTTTCACAAGGAACTCTACTAAGTAGGTACCTACTCTAAAACTTCGTAATCTCAGATTATTTTAAGAAATGGCATAACCCGGTATTAATATTGGCTATACCGATCACTTCCGGTGGAAGTGGTTCGCCTTCTAATGTGGATTTCCTTGCCGTGGCTTCTGACGACTAAGTACATTGGTTTAGCGTAGGCTCAGAATAAATAAAACACCAGAAGAAGTTAACTTGCATAATACTGAAGCGTCAACATCTACTCGAAGAAGAAGAAGAAGAAGAAGAAGAAGAAGAAGAATTGCTACTTTCACTTCGATATCGATATTCTCTTTAATGATTGCTTCTTCCACTTCGATATCCTCCTTGATTGCTTCTCCTACTTCGATATTCTCTGTGGTTGCTTTTTCCATTTGATATCCTCTTTGATTGCTTCTTGCACTTTGATATCTTCCTTGATTGCTTCTCCTACTTCGATATCCTCTTTGGATGTATTTTTCCATTTTGATATCCTCTTTGATAACCTCTCTGATTGCTTCTTCTACTTCGATATCCTCTTTGATTGCTTTTTTTTTAATTTTATATTCTATTCGATTGCTTCGTTAACTTCGATATCTTATTTGATAGATTCTTCCACTTCGATATTTTCGTTGATTGCTTCTTCGACTACGATATCCTCTTAAAAAAATTATGATTTTTCTTAAAAAACTTTAATCGCTCGTATCTTCTAAACGGAAGCAAATAGGCATAGTAAACTTTTAAAAATGGTAGTTCAAATTTTTGGTGGAATCGTTTTTTTATTGTCATCATCGACCTTGATAAGTAGGTATCCTTTTTGATTTGTTCTTTCACTTAGGTATGATCTTTGATCGTATTTTCTACTTCGATATCCTCTTTTATTGCTTTTTCCATTTTGATATCCTCTTTGATTGCTTCTTCGACTTCGATACCCTCCTTGATTGCTTCTCCTACTTCGATATCTTCTTAGTTTGCTTATTCCATGTTGATATCCTCTTTGATAGATTCTTCCACTTTGATAACCTCTTTGATTGCTTCTTCCAATCGATGTCCTCTTTGATTGCTTTTTTAAATTTAATATCCTATTCGATTGCTTCGTTAACTTCGATATCCTATTTGATAGATGCTTCCACTTCGATATCTTCGTTGATTGCTTCTTCGACTACGATATCCTCTTAACAAAATTATGATTTTTCTTAAAAAACTTTAATCGCTCGTATCTTCTAATCTAAAATGAAGCAAATATGCATAGTAAACTTATACAAAATGGTAGTAAAAATTTTTGGTGGAATCGTTTTTTAATTGTCATCATCCACCTTGATATCCTTTTTGATTTCTTCTTCCACTTCGGTATCATATTTGATCGTGTTTTCTACTTCGATATCCTCTTTGATTGCTTCTTCCACTTCGATGTCGTCTTTGATTGCGTCTTCCACTTCGATGGCCTCTTTGATTACTTCTTCCATTTCGATACCCTCTTTAATTTCTGCTTCCACTTGGATTCCCTTTGATTGCTTCTTCCATTTCGATAACCTCTTTGATTGCTTCATCCACTTGGGTATCCTTTTATTTATTATTTGGAGCCTGTACTGTCTCACTGCAGGGCAAAGGTCTCCCTTCCTTCCACTCCACTCTATCATGCGCGTGTGTAGTCCGATCTTCCATATACGAGTCGAGTTCGTCTTTCCATCGGCGTTGTGGTCTGCCACGTGGTCGTTTTCTGTCTTTTGGGATCCACTCGGTGGTGGATTTTGCCCATAACTCCTCCGACATGCGGCAGAGGTGGCCCGCCCAGTCCCACTATAACTTGCCTACTTGGTGTCCAACGTCCGCGATTTGTGTATGGGAGCGCAGTTCACTGTTTCTATTGCGGTCTGTTAATTTGACTCCTAGGATACCGCGCTCCATGGCTCGCTGACAAACCCTGATTTTGGACTTTTGTTGATCCGTCAAAGACCAGTTTTGAGCGCCATCGGTAAGGATGGGGAGAATGCACGCGCCCATGAGCTGAAGTTTGAGTGTGAGTGGAAAGTTACCCTTTATCATGTTTTTTATTACATTACATGTTTTGTTATGTACGGCATTAAATGGAAACACGGATAGGGTTAATAGCTAGTAAATATTTTGGTAAAAAAGGTTTTAATCCAAATTCATTACCATAGAAAATTTTAAATTATCAAGGAATCTAAATATCAACCTAAAATATCACTGAAACATCCTGTTTAAAATAGGTTAACAAATCATATTCATTCATCATGTAAGTAGGTACCTGTTAAACTGACTAAGCGGCATCGTCGCAAAGGCGCCGCCGATTGACGTTAAAAATTGTTTATTGGAAATGTATTATCGAGTAGCTGAACAATCCGCAGCTTTGCACGCGTAGTTTTTCAATAAAAACATTACCCTCCTTCAGCGCAGTTGGGTAAAAAGTAGCCTATGTCACCTGAGGATAGTGTAGCTTCCCAACAGTGAAAGAATTTTTTAATTCGGACCAGTAGTTTCGGAGCCTATTCAATACAAACAAACAAACAAACAAATCATTTCTCTTTTTAATATTTGTATAGACTATTGGATGAATATTGAAGCTACCGGTATTAAACCGTGTGTTTACAAAGGCGCTGACGATTTACGTTAAAAATGTGTTATTAGAAATGCATCGAGCTAGGTACTCGATGCATTTCTAATAACCCTACTACGAGTCAGGTTTCACAAAAACTTCAGTAGGTACCATTTGATTATGCCTTCTGAACCAGGGCATCTGCCACTTCATTACCTCGTATGTTGACATGTGAAGGAATCCATTGAAATCTCAGAGTCGCTCTCCTAGCTACCAGCTCCAGAACCTTAAGAATAATGTAGGCTTGCGATACGCCTCTGTGCAACGAGCTACATGTTGCTGTGCACTTCTGCTGTCAGACAGAATAACCACTTTTTTGAGTCCTGAGCTAATAACGTAGGACAGCGCCTCCGAGATCGCAAACAATTCCAGTATCTTAATACTATTGTACGTATAAAGCCATGGATACACTAGGGGGCAAATGGAGCAACATGTTGCGGAACATGTTCCTCAACAACAACGTAGAACATGCCGAAGTAAATGTCGCGGAACATTGTGTTGGTTGGCCACACTAGTCAGTGTTTAAAGAAATGTCACCCGAGGAGGTTGTGGCTGTTAGTGCTGCGTACATAGTAATTATATCGAGTGTGTTGAAACGTAAGAGAAAGAGAAGGTGGTGGATGCGGAATTTCTTACTTCAACGAGAAAGAAGACCTAATATTCTAAGTGATCTCCGAATGTCTGACGGATCGTTTGTGAATTTTACTCGAATGTCAACATCTGATTTTGAAGCTTTATTGCAAATGATCGGACCAGTGGCGTATCGTGGGAGGGGGGGGGGGGGGGGGGGGCTCTTTCAGGGGCGGCAAAATTTAACAATAAATAAAAAAAATTTGAACCATTTTTATCGCAACTACAACTCCGACCGATTCAAAAGAGCACGGAATTTTTCATTACTTATTATTCTGTGATGAATTTGGGGAATCCCCTTTCTTTGAATGATATTTGATCGAGCGAGATCTCTTAATCAACCTGGCAAATCGGCGTTGTATGTATGTATGTATGTTTGTTTGTTCGAGGATAACTTTCGAAGCGTTTATCCGATCATCGTGAAATTTGGTATATAGGTAGGTAGCGATGGCACAATTTTGGTGTGACTAAATGAGCTAAAATTGTAGGTGGGTTGTTAAGATATTGGGGTCCAAGAGGCAAAAAAAAATTGGACTATACGGTCAAATGTCATGTCTAATACAAGGTATTTGTGTGTTCATTTCGACTCCATTTTTATTTTTAGTTTAAACTTTGCAGGTTTAAGTTAATAGCCATGATAAAAACTAAACTTTGACAAAATTCACGGGGTACACCAATGACCCCACAATGCTGAAATTTTGTGTGAATTTAGCTTTAGTAACACAAATATAGGCAAAACTCTAAAATCCAGAATAACTGCAATTTGTACCCCAAAAAAGAGGAACCAAATTAGATGAACTCACTAATGTAGACTCTCTTTAATTATTTAAATTTATTGTGAAATCCAAGCTGGAAGATACTCTGCCCAATATTTTAATAATGCTACGAATATTTTTCAGTTGCCTTAAGCAATGCCAGCTGTGAGAGAAGTTTTTCAAAATTGAAGTTAATTAAAAATTATTTATGATCAACAATGAGTACTTTAAGACTAACTAATTTGGCTATCTTGGCTATGGAGCAAGAGGTGTGTGATGCTATAGACATTGATGGTGCAATAAAACACTTTGCTATTAAAAAAAGTAGACGTATAAATTTTTGATTAAGGGTCAATTCACACGTACCACAACCACACTACAGCCACAACCACACCACTACGACGCCATGTGGTCGGGCGTATATTTTGTATTTTAAATGAATATTACAATTTACACGTACAACATTTTGCCGTTGTTATCGACCACCTGTGTAATACGACCACATCGCAACCACATCGCGACGGCAACGCCACCACCGGCGGCGGCACCGCGGCCACATCGCCACGACATGACGTCATCAACAGCGCGCGCCTAGCTGACGCCTGCGCTCCCCCCTTTCATTCTGCGTTACTGAGTTGCCGCGTGGTTGTGCGAAAACAAGTATAGCAACAACAATCTTTCCTCCATGACTACGTTCAGTCAAGCCGTGTCTTCTCTACGAAAGCCGGAGTATAACTGCACATGACCACGTGGTTACCACATCGCAACGACAGCGACACCGCAACCACATCGACATTTTGTCGGTACCACAACGCAACTGCAAAAAGCCGCTGCGACACTATTCACACGTAACCACAGCTTGACCACATTTTGTCGCTGCCACGTGGTGTGGTTGTGGTACGTGTGAATTGACCCTAAAGACGGAAGTTTGGTTTTTATTCTCAGAAGTACTTATATTATTTTTCAATAAAAATATAAATACTACATAATAGTATCGTTCTAGTTTTTAATAAAAATTTGCGTTTTATATTCAATTCGCTAATTATTATTTAATCTTGTCGATCGTCAAGTTTTACTAAATCTTAAGTGATAGATAGTGTACCTATTATAACAATGTACCTATCTAAGTGGTTGAAGTAAACTAATTTTTGTATTAATAAACGTGATTGTAAAACTTAGATAAACTTTTTTATATAAAATCTAACCTGTATAATGCAAAATAATGATGACTGTTCTTGCCGAAAAGTTCTCTAGAATTAAGGTATGTACCTAATGTATAGGTACATTAAATTGGAATACCTAAATAAGAGGGCGGCAAAATTATCTTCCGCCCCGGGCGGCCGACACCCACGCAACGCCACTGGATCGGACCTTCCATAGCCAAACAGATAAGTACAATACTACGGAACGCTATAGTCCTCATATCAGACTTGCCATTACATTGAGGTACCTACTTGTCGACTGGAGATTCTTATGCTTCCGCACTTTTAGAGTGTCAAAACAACTGATACGTAAAATACCTAGTACCAGAAGTTTGTAAAGAACTGATTAAAAAAAATTAAAGATATTTGTTATGGTAAGTTAAAGAAAATGCATACATTATTAAATTGTTTTTTTTTTTATTTTCAGTAAAAGAAATTTTAATCTATAACTTGACAGAGTACAAGATGGATATAGCGACCAACGTAAATTAAGTTTTATTAGGTCATCACTATGGCACTCGAATTTTACTCCTCGGTTTTGGAAACAATAACTTCACTCTTAGTCATTAGGGATGTAAGTGTCATAATCACGTTCTTTGTGACGGGTCTCATGAGCGTAATGGTATATCATTTTAAAGTACCCATGAAATGAGATGGCAAGTCCAGTAATCTATATACCTACTATTAGTGCTCGAGGAATCCATACTTGCAAGTATATTTTGTAGGTATAATATGCTCTTCAGAAGGCTCCGGGCTGATATCACTGGATGCAGTGCTATAGTCCTGTTGCACTAATGACTGGCTTTGATTATTATAACTTGTACCTACGGTATTTTCCTAAGCGTGAATCTAATACAATACTATTAATATAATATTTAGCCATAATTACACTGTGTTCGTCATTAACTCAGTTCCTACGTAACTCAGTTCCTACGTACCTACTGTACATAAACATCGAATTCATCTCAGGGCATCATTCTGTTTTTAGCAGCATGCATAACTTCATAAGCCTCCTCCAATCTATCTTCATTAGGGTGGCTTCTCTTGCGAGTTGGTCGCGACGATGAAGGTGTTGGTTCAGGGCTTGTGGGTTGCTGTGCTTGATCAATGGTAGAATGCGATTCTAGTTGATGAGGAGAGTGAAGTTCCTGACCGGTAGATTGAGACTGTAGAGGGACATCTTCATCCGGAGACAAAATCGTGTTTTGGCTTTGTGGGCTCTGAAAAATGATAAAATATTAAATCAATTAGGTATTATAATAAATATAGAACTACAAAACATGTAAGTATTGTATTATTTCAAACATCTGTTAGACATGAATCCGTAACTAATAAAATTAGTACCTATTTCATGTATAATTATTTCTTTACAGGTCCCAGCAACTGCAAATGAATGGAAAGCCCAGGCTAAAAGGTTTAAAATTATATGGAATTTTCCGCATTGCGTTGGATCTATAGACGGGAAACACGTTTTGATCCAAGCTCCTTCGAATTTTGGAAGTGACTATTTTACCTAACTATAAACAACAATTTAGTTTTGTCCTATTGGGTATTGTGGATGCAAATTATAATTTTATCTATGCAAATTGTGGTGCTAAAGGAGAACCATCTGACAGTGGATTTGGCTGATAACCAACCCAACTGGCCAAGTACAGCTCCAATAAGACAAGATGGGCCAAATATGCCTTACGTAGGAGGAGACAGCGCCTTTGCACTGACAGAAAATATGATGAAGCCATATCCCGGTAATTACGACGTGGGGACAACAAGGCGCATTTTCAACTATCGACTGTCAAGAGCTAGAAGAATTGTCAAAAATGTGTTCGGTATCGTAGTATGTGTTGCATTTCGTATATTCCGAACTTCCATAACCTTCCAACCCTCTAATGCTGAAGTTGTTGTAATGGCGTGCGTATACTTTCATAATTTTACAGGGCGAAATAGTCTATCGAGATCACTGTACAACCCACATGAAAGCTTTGTGAAAGCTTGAGCGACTCTGAGCTTATTCATAAGGCCAATAGTGAAGGATCACGTCTCGGTTCCATATGTCATCACTGGTAACACACACTGATTGAAGACTTTCGTCTTAAGGCACTGAGGTATGTTGGACGAAAAGACATTGCGAAGTTTCCCAAACGCTGCCCATCCGAGTTGGATTCGACGATTGACCTCTTTCTCGAAGTTGGACCTACCTAATTGGACTGTTTGTCCTAGGTATACATACGCGTCGACAACTTCAAGAGCCGAGTTCTCAAACATAACTGGGGCAGGGACGACATGGACATTCGACATGATTTTCGTCTTGTCCATGTTCATTTTAAGTCCTACCCGTTGGGAGACTCGATTGAAGCCTTCGAGCATCGTGCTGAGCTCTTCCATCGACTTTGCCATGACCACAATATCGTCGGCAAACCGAAGGTGAGTGATGTATTCGCCGTTAATATTGATGCCCAGTCCTTTCCATTCCAGAAGCTTGAAGGCATCTTCCAATGCGGTCGTAAACAGTTTCGGAGAGATTACATCTCCCTGTCTTACGCCTCTTTTTAAGGGAATCGCCTTCGAGCTCTGTTCGTGTACTCGGACTGACATAGTGGCGTTTTTATACAAACACTTCAACACTTCGATGTACCGATAGTCAATACGGCATCGTTGGAGAGACTCAAGCACTGCCCATGTTTCGATCGAATCGAAGGCTTTCTCATAGTCCACAAACGTGAGACATAGCGGCAAGTTATACTCTTCGGTCTTCTGTATGACTTGCCGCAGCGTATGTATGTGGTCTATGGTACTGTAGCTTTTACGGAACCCGGCTTGTTCGGGAGGCTGGAAGTCATCAAACCTGCGTTCGAGACGGTTCGCGATGACCCTCGAAAACAGTTTATAAACATGGCTCAAAAGCGAGATGGGTCTGTAATTCTTAAGCAAGGTGTTGTCAACTTTCTTGAAGAACAGAACCACCACGCCCCCGTTCCATGCTTTTGGCGTCGTACCTTCAAGCAAGGCGGAATTAAAGAGCTTCTAAAGGACTTTAAGTACCGGTGATCCGCCCGCTTTCAGAAGCTCTGAAGTGATTCTGTCCTCACCCGGCGCCTTGTCGTTCTTAAGCTGCTTCAAGGCCATCCTAATCTCATACAGGCTGATGTCCGGAATATCTTCGGTATAATGTCGGGTCAGTTTGGCTCTTGGGTCGTTGGCCGCACTGCAAACAGGTTTAGTGACCGAATCGTAGAGCCGTCCATAGAACCTTTCGACTTCCCTTAACACTTCCGCTTTACTTGACGTTATGCTGCCATCTTCCCTCTTCAGCTTCGTCATGCGGCTCTGCCCAATAGAATTATCTCTCGCGAACACTTTGGAGCCTTTATTCCGCTCTATCGTATCTTTAATACGAGATGTATTATAGGTACGAATATCGTGCCGCAAGGATTTCCAAATCTTTCTATTGAGCTGCCTTTGTGACTGAGCATCATCGGGAGACTGCAGTTGCAAAGAACGTCGTTCAGCCATGAGGTTAAGGGTGTCATCAGAGAGTTTCTGAGGTCTATTGGTACGGGGGGTCTTAAAGAACTGGGACCCCACCGTATGGACGGTTTCTAGGAACCTGTTATTGATCTCGTCCACTGATGCATCTACTTCTAGACAGTCAAAGCGATTTGCAAGTTCGAGTTGAAAGCTCTCGAGGTTTTGGATATGTGCGCGAGTGGGTCGGAGCGTAGATTTCATCAAACGGGACCTTTCAAGTTTAACGTTCATATTCAATGTGGCTCTAACAATTCGGTGATCACTGCCGGTTTTCACCCTGTGAATCACAGAGACATCATTGAATATCCGTTTCTTGTTGGTCAAGATGAAATCAATCTCATTTCTCGTGGAACCGTTGGGACTCATCCAGGTCCATTTCCTGTGAGGCGGCTTCTGGAAAAAATAATTCATCATAAAGAGTCCTTCTTTCTCCAGAAAATCTGGCCGATTTTCTGGAGCCTCTGTCCCCTGGGGTTCCGTTGCCCATATCCAAATTGACCCACTCTCAACTCATCATCGCTTCTCATGCCTAGCTTTGCATTAAAGTCCCCCATAACAACAATAAAGTGAGTTTTGTTCGTATGTATGGCTCTACTGATGTCCTCATACATAGACTCTACTTCTTCATCTGGGTGTGAAGAGGTCGGCGCATATACCTGAACGACCTTCAGCGAATATCGCTTAGGTATTCTGAGTGTCAGGTACGCGACCCTGCTCGACACACTGTCGATGGTGATAATGTTGTTGATGAGTGACTTGTGAACAAGAAACCCAACACCACCTTGGGACTGTTGGTCGCCCTCCCGGTAGTATAGTAGGTTACCAGACTTAAGGGATATCGTGTCTTCGCCCTCTCTACGAACTTCTGATAACCCCAAAATGTCCCAGTGTAATCTACTAATTTCTTCTTCCAGCTCAACAATCTTTTCGTCTGTCCTCAAAGTGCGGATGTTGTGTGTTACCAGGGCCAGTGGTCGTCGTAGGGTTTGGTAGCCGATAGTCTCCCGGGGATTCTTAGCACCCCTGGCCCCGCCGTTACCGTGACTGCTACCGTAGCCAGGATTAGCGGGGCCGCCGGGGACTCGGGGCCTGGTTTTATGTTGTAAATCCATGAGGGGATTGTTGCCATACTCGCCGCGCTTGGCAGGCGGGTTGGCGAGCGCAGTATAGGTATTGAAACACGAAAAGACGCTGCTGTCCATCTTTCGGAGGTATCCCTTAGCAGACTCCTACTGCATCCACGAGCAAGAGCGGAGGGGCAACATTCTATTGCCGGCGCCCCATGGCACAGAAGGGTCTTAGCGCAGAGATATTGGATCTCCTAATATGTCGAATTTAAATGCTATGGGAAGACGCTACCCTGAATAAGTAAACTAACGAAGGAATCACCTGGAATAACGTAAAGTTAATGCTAATCTCTCCTTCGCCGTAATTGAAACTCTGAATCGTGTATTTTGCTTTGATATTTTAGCACCAATTGAATTCAATAAACTTTCAAAATCACTTGAAGATAGTGCAGTAAAGTTCTTATATTGACCACTTAATTCCTGCGGTTTTAAGACTAACATTAATTGCACACCTCCAAGAGTTTGTCTTCTATTGTAAATGTTCATTTGCCACCATCTTCTATTTCTATTTTTCTTTTAATATAATTCATCAAGATAAACGCAGCACACGCAACTTGTAGGTCCGACATTTCAAAGAAGAATGAAAGCAAGGTACAACGAAATGTTGGTAAATGCACACTCGCTGTGAGCATTTACCCGTAACATAACAACGCCGAGCATTCGCAGGAACGTTACATTACATGGAAATGCTTTGGAAACTGAACTTTTGCCTGTATTGTACCATTCGTAAGAACGTTACATTACACAGAAATGCTCGAGAAAATGTTGTAGTCTATACTCACCTCACCACCGACGTATTTCGTACCGCCTTGACAAGCATCTGACGCGGGCTGCCAATGTACAATTGTCAATCGGCTGTCATTAGCTGCATCTATGTATGAGAAAAGGAATGTACTTGCTTCGGCAGTACTTATACTAAAATTGGAACGATACAGAGAAGATTAGCACGGCCCCTGCGCAAGGATGACACGCTAAATCGTGAAGCGTTCCTCATTTTTTCTTATGAAAATATCGTGACATTGACATAGGCAGAATTGTGACACTACCTGTCCCTAGTCACAGTAGCTACAAACAAGAACTGAACTGAGAAAAGGAATTTTCTTCATAATTTTTTATTGCGTGAATTTTTCTGTTATTTTAATAGTTATTCTGCTATCCGGGGCGAAGACAAATCCAGCAAATCAAACATCAAAATCGGTCCAGTCGTTCTTGAATTATAAATGGTGTAACTAATCCGTCTTTGTTTTATATACATAGATAGATTAATATTATTATCACATTTAAAACTTTCTTTTACATTTAACCTGGGGGCATAGAATCCATCGGTAAATATTCTGCCCGACATTGTACTCAATATTTAAGATAAGTACCTAATCTATATCTACATTAATATTAAAAAGAGGAAAGATTTGTATTTTTGTATGTTTGTAACAAATAAACTCAAAAACTTCCAGTCCAATTTCAAAAATTTTTTTACAAAATTCACAGAATGCTACATTATCCCTGAGTAACATAGGCTACTTTTTACCCAACTGTGCAGGAAGGTAATGTTTTTATTGAAAAAACTACATGTGCGAAGCTGTGGATTGGTCAGCTAGTGTATTATATATAAGGGCTATTACACGTATATCATAGTATATCAGGAAACACAAACTCAGGCAAGGCATCCCACTCCTGATGGTGCACATAGTTTATATGGAGGAGGGGAATACAACTTCACTGGGAACTAGTATCAATAAATGATTCAGACAATCACTTATACACATTTTTAATGAACCACTAACTTCAGGTAACTGACCCAAAACAGGCCAACGCACAACTGACACACACACAATACATAAATGTAGTTAGTCTTTCACTGATATCATTTATGGTGATATCCATTCAGCAAACCCTATAATGGTTTGGTTTCTTTGTTGAGTATGAGAGCAGGATTCTGCATATCGAGTTGGCATTGAGCAATGTCACTGAGGGCACCTTGAATCTTCTCTAGCAGGATTTCCCCTTGCCGGACCACCTGTAAGAGGTAAGAAAAACGTATTAAAGCTTTGGAAGCTTTTAACACACACCCACCCTGACTTCTTACAGATTTTTATTAGATTAAAATATAGCCTACAGCACCCAGGGATAGTGTATCTTTCCATCAATATTTATTACTGGCTTCTGCCAGCGGCTTCACACACGTGGTTTGTAAACAAAAAGTAGCCTATGAGTTAATCCAGGTTTATAATCCACGTACATAACAAATTTTATCAAAATCCGTTCAGCCATTAACAAACATGTAAAAGAGTAACAAACATCCACACATACATCCATACAAACTTTTGCATTAATAATGCATAAACAATTTAATATAATATTAGTGGGATGCTGCTCGTCTATAAAAAAATAAATAATTTATTTGGATTTGAATCACTGAAATCATTTTGAGAATTGTTTCAGTAGTTTTTATATCCATCTTTGTAATCTTCTTCTATCTTTATAAACCATACTTAATATCCATTATAAATTTGAAAGTAACATCTCTCTGTCTGTTTTATACCTTTTCAGACTAAACAGCTAGACAGGTTTTGATGAAATTTGGTATATAAATAGATTATGACCAGGATTGAGACATAGGCTACTGTTTACCCGAATGCACAGCAGTAGGGTAATGTTTTTATAGACAAACTACACATGCAAAGCCACAGGTGGCTCAGCTACATGGTCAGCTAGTATTACTATAGATTTGTGAGTGTATTTTTAAGGCACTTACACCGATTTTATTGAATGGTAAACAAATTAATAACTGAGACTTGAGAACTGTTATTTTTTTATAATTGGGAAGAGCTGTTGCCTTTCTAACCAACTCCACAAAAAGAAAGGGGTTTACAATTATCTGAATATACTAAGCGTAGTTTAGCTAGTTGGCAAACAACGCCACGAGCGCGCTATGTAAAGAATTAATTACGTATGGACTTACTTCTTCCAACTGTTCAGCAGCCTCTTTATTCTCAGCCTCCAACCTCCTCAAGCTTTGAACCTGAAGCTCCGTAGAGCTCTCTTCACTAGGCAGCGACTCAATTAGTGTGTCGATATCCTTAGCACATCGAGATATTAGCTGCGCAAAGAGAACAGCATAGTCCTCCTGATTCTGCTGTTGTTGCGGCGTCTGAGACCCGCTCCGGTCGAAGCCAGGGAATTTACTAGGCGTGGAAAACTGCTGGAGTATACCTATGCTGTTGCAGAAGTGTTCAGCTTGCTGAAACGTGAGCAAAAAATTATTATTATTATCATCGTACACATGAATACACTTTCAAATAATGTGGGCTATTATTTCACCTGGTTTATAGTGTCCTGTAGCTGGGTAAGACGGTCAGCCATTGTAAATTTTAGATAAATGAATGCTTTTGTTTTCTGAGCATACAAATAAAAAACAATACTTTGTATTATAACTCTTGGTTTGGTCGTGTAAATTTTTTTTAATACTTGTAAAATTGGGGAGCGGGAGGGGGAGGACGCTTTGAAATGAATGCCATAAATATATGAATGTCAACGTCAATGTCGTCAATAAAAAATAGAGTTGTGATATTGGATATTTATTTAGTCGATTATTAAATTTCAAATGTAAATTAATCGATAAATGTTATCATTGTAAAAATCGTACATAAATGTAGTAAAGTTCCTGTGCTGTGATACAGCAAAACGCTGAGTTGGAATGGAATCTTTTTGTGGCGGCTACTAATTAAGTACCTAACCAACGTCTATATAATTTTTTTTTACATATTGAAGTAAAACTTCTTTACGTACGCTTGACTTGGGGAGTAAGCTGGTGAATGCGTTACTAGTGCGTTAATAGTGCGAACGGAAGTTGAGAGGGAGACATAAGTAAGTAAAGATAGAAAGAGAGAGAGTTACGTTTTGTATATTTTTAAAAGTTAATGTGCGAGTGCGAGTTGTGTCTGTCCAGAATGAACACAGACTGATCGACCTACAGACGTGTGGTCAATTTTGTAATTGAACCATTCTTTAAATTAATATTTTGAAAAATAACTTTTACTCCTGTCGTGTGGTCTAAAGCACACTCGTTGTTTTTGTGTAGTTACTTACCAATGGTTGGCACAAATATATTTTTTCTTTTGTTTCTTTCTATCAAAATATTTAAGTTACATATTATATACAAAAATAATAGTAAAAAATAATATATATACTTTTAGTAATAGTTAGTATAATACACTTATATAATATACTATAATATAATATCTTTTTAATAAAAACTTTTAGTTTGCTTAATTCTAATTAGGGTGATATAGAGTTGACTACTAAGTCTACTAACAGACTTTAAGATTATAAAAAAAATATGATTTTAAAGTGAATTGTCTTATTTGTGATAATATTTAATGGTGTGCTTGCAATATAGAAATTATAATCTAATATAATCTAAAAAAAAATATTTACCTACTTATATTTGTATAAATGGTTGAATGTATTAGTTTTATGTAGGTGGGTAGGTAGGTACCTGATCCCAATTATAATTAGGTACCTACAACTGTTTGTAAAATACTTTATGTTATGCAGTGCTTGATTGTTTGTTAATATGAGATAATTATTTATACTTAATTGATCCAATAACAAACAAGGTATTTAATTTGTAAAAAAACACATTATTATTGATTTACAAAGCAAAAGTAGGTACATAAAACCTGTTGAAGACTAGAATTAAAATATCACAATTTTAACATTAAAATGAAGTCAGTACCAACAGAGAACTTTACCTTAAACATCGTAATTTTATTATGCTTACAAGGTATCTACGGTACCTACCTACTCAAAAATATTTTTGAATAAAATCATAGATGCATAAATAGGTAGTTATTTCCATCTTTCGTTTTCTTTTTTGGACTCATCCTAGTAGGTACGTAGGTACCTATGAAGTTAATCTATATTTGCTTGAAATTAATAAATTAATTATTTTAACACATTAAAGGAGAAAGTAGATAACAATTACTAATTCATTTGGTATCTGTATTCTTTTTTTGCTTTCCGATATTTGGTATGAAAGAAAGCATATACCTAAGTAAGTACTGTTCTAAACTAAAAATAGCTAGGTAACCTAATTTACTATGATAAAAATTGCTTAATTGCTTCTACGTAATACTTCTAAAATGCTATACAGAGTGCTCAGAAATAATTATGTACTTATGTAAAATCAAAGGAAGGAGTCATCACAACAACTAAACTACACAAACAATATTTTTAATTTACAACTTATCGAAATTCAATGTTTTCATTGAAATATGGGTATAAACCTAACTGTTAATGAGGAAAATTTTGTAAATACGTAGGTATAAGTATCTCAGCGGTTGAAGTTTTAAATCTATAATCAAACATCATTTATGTACGTTTTAGTTTATGCCTAAGATATATAGGCAGTAAACGGTCCAAGAAACAGCAGGTATGAAATCGGGCTACTCATGATTTTTTCCGCGAAATTAATTTGCAAAATTTTGTCTTTATATTTATGAAAAGTTGTTTAGTTACTCTTATGAGTACATTCTCCCCATTTCAGGTTAACATACCTATACAATCAGAAGTAACCTGTTTTGTTTTATTACTAGGTTCAAAAACGTAAAAATATCCACCATTAAACATCTACGTATCTAAGAAAATCCTTATAGTAATAATCATTAATAATGATTTCATTTGCAAAGTTTTCTACATACCTAAATATAATGATATTGTGTTCATGTCACAAAACAGCTATCAAATAGCAAAACGTGATAAATTATGTTTTATAAGCGACAAATAACAATATTAATAATTTCAACAACATATTGAGCGCAGTGATATTAAAATATTAATGTATGCAAAACAGGGAACATGTTTTTACTAGATAAAATACGAAGAGGTCAAAAGACACAACACAAGTTACGAAAGTGGACTTCAATAACAGTCTTAGGGGTGAATATTAGCACTTATATCTAAGTACTTACCTATATAATAATTAAATTTAATAAAATAGGTTAATAGCTGGTGTTTGTTAATATTTTTATGTATACCTCCAAACAGAAAAGTATTCTTGTCAAACCTATCATTTATTCTAAAACACTCAAAGAAAACTAAATTTACACGATCAAATAATAGTTATATAAAAATCAAGTTTTTTTAAACAATAATGTATCAAGGCTATGACGATATTTGATTTAAGAAAGATTATTTTACACTGCCCAGCTGTCTGATCTAATCTAAGCAAATAATTTGCATTACATTAAACTAAAATTAAAATAAGTATTAGTAGGCAACCATTAAAATAAAATAATGATAAGGTACTTCGGTGTCTCATTTATAAGGGGGAGATTCAAACTGGTAACATACCTGGAATGTTATCATTACAAAAATTATCGAGCCAGTGCACCTAGCTTACTTCTTAAATGAGAATCCTCTGGTAAAGCCAATGCCCACTTACGTAAGCCTACAAGCATGACTGAACTCAATACCAGTACAGCACCACAAATCGAATATTTGTTTGGCATTTCGTTGAAGAACATTACTTGCCACAAAAACGCAAAAACTATATCAGCAGATCTAGCAATTGCTACTGGACCAGCCTGCTCCATTTGCAAAGACATTGTTAGCAAAATTTGACCTAAATAGCTAAACAAAGCTAAACAGACCACAAGAAATCTTTCAGTGCCACAGTTGGGCATACATAATACACCTAATATAAATGAGTATAGTAGCGTCTGTATTATGGCAATAGCACCAAAATTAGTCATAATTACGGAGAAATGTAATCCTTTTAGCACACGTAGCAAAACGTAAGCATTTGCTCCAAATATAGTGGAAACAAATGCTGCAACAGCTCCTTTCAAGCTGTTATAGTTTTCATTATGATCTGCAGTAGAGTCGTCACCAAATAAAAACGGAGGGTGAGTAATCAAAACCACCCCAATAAGAGTTAAAATTATAGAAATAGTGTTCCAAATACCACAAGGCTCTTTTAGGAAAACTCTTGCAAATAAAGCCACAAAAACTGGCACGGAAAATACTATAACTGATGCATCAGCTAGTGGCATATTTCGGAAGGCATAGAAACTTAACATCAAACCTATGGTGCCCACGATAGACCTCAGTATCAATAATATTCGTTTGCCCTGTGGGAATACTGGTTGCTCGGTGTATATTACAACAGGAATTGTAGGTAATAAAACTCCTATAAAACGAAACATGGCTAGTTGCATTGGGTCAATGCTTACAAGACTTTTGACAATGACTGAGCATAGTGAAAAAAATAATGACGACAGCGTTGCAAGTATCAAACCTAAGTATGGACATCTTTTTATGAGCGGTCTTTTGTTTTCCATTAGATTTGGCAGTGTCTCGTCCCCACTGCCTGTCGACAAATCCACTAGATGCTGAAGTTCTAAATGTTCAGGCATTGCTCTGCTTGGTAGCCCCTGAAATCATACTCCACTTTTAATAATTTGAAGCGGCAATCAATAGCATATGCGGTTAAAAAATATAAGAAACAAACCTTAGTTGGTAGCGTGAAGAGATGAACAATAAAAAAATAATCAAAACTCGTTTTCGAATGTGTTTTCCATTTCTCCAAATAAGTAAATTTTAATTCATTGTTCTAGAAAATTGCTTTTGACACTGTATTTGGTAGGTATTCTTAGCTACTTAAGCCTAAAATATAAATTATTTTTACGGTCATGAAAATGACATAGGAATATTGCTGATGAGTGATGTTATTCTTAGGTGAACTGAAAACTGAAACTTACAGCGCAACTCGCGTATTGCGCAGTCGCAAATTTACACAATTTGAAATTAGTCGATTAATCG
This sequence comes from Philereme vetulata, assembly GCA_918857605.2. NCBI lineage: Eukaryota > Metazoa > Arthropoda > Insecta > Lepidoptera > Geometridae > Philereme > Philereme vetulata. The sequence goes on from OU975420.1 coordinate 4,963,838, forward strand.
GCGAACCGTTTTCTCCACATCCACCGTAGATCCACCGTAATCTGGTCTTTCTCCACCGTCAAGGTAAAAATGTATTACCGTGTCATGAATCACCATAATAACATTATAAATTACGTTTTTGTAAATATATCATCATGTACTGCTTAAAACGAATCTCAGTCAGTCAACTCAATAAATTTTGTAATGGCAGCACTGCTCCTAGTTGTCCCAATATCGAAAAGTCTATCTCCACTGACACATACGTAAAACTAACATCAAGGATTGGCAAATTGCGCCCTGAATTGTGTATGTTGGCATCGGCTGATGGAAGGCTATCCCGAATTTATTTAACATTTTACCACGCGTGTCCTAAAACACTAGAAAAACAACAAATACTAGTTGACGAATGGAGAAATTTTCCATTAATTGCAACACAAATAAAAGACCTATATGCTGTATTTGAAAAACTTGATGTATTTTGGCACAAGGTTGGTTATTTTAATTGTTTTTATTTATTTGGTTCGGACACAACTAGTACTAATGTAGGTACTATTATTATTTTTTTTATTTTTGTGTAGACGGGCAACGGGGGACGTGCCACGTTGCCTGAATGCACTCCGAGAAATGGGCCCATATTGCAACACGATGGACGCCTGAAGATGGAAGGCGACGTCGTGGTCGGCCGAGTAAGCGTGGGCGGGACGATTTCGACACCTTCCAAAGAGGATGGTGGGAAATAGCAACATATAGGGATGCTTGAAGGGACTTGGGGGAGACCTTTGCCCAGCAGTGGGACGAGATAAGTTGGAAAAAAAACGGAAGTAACAAATTTAAGGAACTTCAGAAATTCATGCTGGGTGTGCTTTCGCTGCCGCATTCAAATACAGAGTGTGAGCACATTTTCAGTTAAATCGATGATATCAAAACAAAAAAAAAAGAAACAAATTTCTCTTTAAAACGATAAAAGAAAATATTTTAACCCCGCAATCCTTAAAAAGAAATGCAATAAACTGTATTGACTTCAAGCCAACTAACGACATGTTGTCGAAAATGAATAAATCAATATACGAAAACGACACTGTCAAGCTAGGAGAAGTAGGAGAGTCTGATTAAGAATAGAAAATAATGTTTCATTTTTCATATTTCACAAGTAATATTTTGTTTCTATGATAATAATTACGTGTCTTTAGTTTGCCTCAAATCAATACAGTTTTTTTTCATTCCTTTTATGGGATTAGTTATAATTAAAAAAAATATATTCTTATTCAGTTTTGATTTAGTTCACGATGATGCTTTCCCTTTGAAAAATTACACGGTAATTTGCACGGTACACTTTTTTAGCGGATTCACCGTAATTTTGTCTAGACACAGTATTTTTTACCCTTGTAATACGGTAACTCTCGATTTACATATGGAGACACTGATTGTAGAGAACGTGAAATTGACAAATGTCAATTCTGCCAGTTGTGTCATTTCAGACTTGTAGTGTAGTGTAGAGTAGGTACCTATTTAGTTAAGTTGAAAACTTTGAAAAGTTGTAATTCACTTCATCACTTGTAATTTTAGGCTCGTTCGTTTTCTGTCCTGTGTTTGATTACGTTTTCGAAAGTTTTTAAACAATGTTATGAGTAATAATTCAGTATCAAAAATACATATAGTTGCTGATTCGATATTTAAAACAGTAGAGGAACGAGTTAGGAAATCTGAGAATAAACAACGTAAGTCGGCAATTCTGTTTCAATAAATTGTGTAAAATTTATGTTATAACCACAACTTTCGTTAGTTTCAGATGATGAACTTCTCTCCCTTCATTCGATTTTCGGCGTAGTCCTTCAAAGAGCACTGGATGTTTTAGATAAAAACGACACTTTAGTAGCCTATGTCAACCCCAATAAACAGAGATCAATCATTGAAATCAACGGACAAAACGATCGCTGCTATAGGCTGTTCTCGAGAATAAACTTCTGCCCTTGTCTCGCGTTCAAGCACCAAGTCATAGATAAAAAGAGTCAGGTATATTGCAAGCATGTTGTTGCTGCCAGAATAGCACTGATATTATACAGAACTGAAGAACAGACTGTGAGTCAAGAGCAGTATTTAATATTAGTGAAGTCTATGTTTGCTTCGGGAGAGAAAAATGGATGAAGGGACTTCTCAGTACTATTTCACAGCTTCTATGGATTCTGGAAAAATGCTATGCAGTTTGTTAAAAGCTATACAGTTTCAAGAGGTTTGTATTTTAGTGATATAAAATTTATAAATTTATTTATCTATATAAAAAGACTATATGGCGCCCGAAAAATAAATTTTCACAATGTACCTATTTATCAAAGTTAATTTTGGTGCAAGGTAGGAGGATAGGAAACGAAAACATCGTCTGCCATCCTGTTGCCAGGGTTCATATCTGAAACAATCTACCTACTACTTGTAACACCTTGGTCACCATGTGAAAGCAATACATCAGAATAATCAATTTATTGGTAAAATAATTTATAATTTCAATTTCGACAAGTAATAATAATACTAATTTACTTTAAATTCACTATTAAATAAAATAACAATTAATTGAATTAAAATAAAATAATGTATTGAGTAGTATGAGTTGGAGACTTGCCATAGATCAGTCTCAAAGATAACAATGGAAAATTCTAGAGACCTTTACCATGAGGCACACTCAATTGAGAGATATGTTGATTGATTGTACCATCACTATTTTTACTATACCTACCTATCTCATAATGTTACTAGACTAACAGGGTGCATGCATCTATCTCATTCAGTGAACTTATACATCCAACCACCAAAAGTATAATTATCTTTGCACAATAAATGAATATGAATAGATAGATAGATAGGCTCTAATAATACACCAAAATAACACACAAAAACACAAAAAAATAACATAAAATTACATAACACACAAAATAACATTAATAAGTTGTGTGTTATGTAATAGATAATCTATCTACTGCAACAAATAGTATTTTACAAGCTTTTTTTTTAACTTGTAATGTATGTATGTTTGTCCAGGTGGAATCTTGCAACTGAATTTTAAACCCGTTACCCTCAACTGATTGAGATGAAATTTGGAATACATATGTAACTTTGGTAGCAATGCAATAATATGGTACCATCGAGGTGGTCTCATGATGGAGACGGATGCTAGACAACGGAACTTCTGTATGGATTATAGTAGGCTACTAGTGTTTGGGCTCATTGGAATCTGCTTGCGGTTCCGATTATGAATTTTATAAAAGCTTGTTTTAAAAAGTAATTTTTCAACAAAAAACTTATTTTATGTTATTTCAGACTGCAATATTCCGTGCTCTTCCAGAAGGACTAAAAGTCACAGTAGAAGAAGGGAAGTGTATCCAAGCGTCAGCATATGTGCCTTCCGATAACTTCACAGAATATCATGTTAGAGAGGATGTAGATGTTTTGTTCAAAGTAAGCCTTAATATTAGTCACAGTTTGATTAAATAATGCTCAACAGTTCAGCGATATCTAACCCCAACCTAAACAGAGGTACTATGGGAACCGGATAATTAATAAAATGTTTTTCCTAAAGAATGCGATCCGGGTCTCTTTAAGGTAAGAGTGAATAGGTTTCTTCTAGACCTTCGTGCTTCATCTTAGACCACATAATCGCTTACCATCAGGTGAGATTGTGGTCAAACGAAGATCTATCCAGTAAAAAAAAAATTAATATACCAACATTTTGTACATAGACTATAACATACTTCATTAAACAAATTGCACCAGGGGTAAAAAACTGACATAGCTAAGTTAAGTACCACCCCAGCTTAACTAGCTTTCTATTTAAAAAAACCCTGTCCAAATCTGTACATCATTTAGGAACCATATGCTACACACAGACAGACACAGTAAGACAAAGGCGTCAATCTCAAAGCACCCCTATTTTTGTGCCGGGGGTTAAAAATAAGCTCATCATGACAGAAGAATACAGAATACTTTATATGGAACTTACAAGACTATGAAAGAGGAACAAATTGTCAATATTGTTTTCAGATTAGTATAGCAGTCCTTGCAGAATGCCTCAACATTTTTGGATCAGATGAAGAATCTGGCCTTAAAATGTACTACAGGGGTGAAGGGTCACCTTTAATTTTAGTGTAAGTACCTAATCATCAACATCATTAGCCTGAACATGTCTTGTCTTGTCACTAATGTCTCTCAAATTATCAATAGCACTAGTTGAGATATCGCGAGTCTGAATAATAGTAGACTGGTGGTAGAGCTTTTGTGAACGGGCTCGAGGAAGTGGGCACCACCGCCTTACCTTTATCTGCGGCCAAATAGCAGTGCTGCTGTGTTCCGGTTAGGTGGTAATGGTATGTTCCTGTAATTACTGGCACATAGGCATAACAGCTAAGTCCTATAGTATGGCAACGTATCCACATAGAGATCAAGACACCATAATAGCTTGTTTTGAATTCTCGTGGTTATCCATGGGCTGCAGTTGCCACTTAACATCTGGTGGACTGCATGCTCGTTTGCCATATAAGTAGTATAAAAAAAATCCCAATCAATTAGCAGTTCCTTACGCTAATATTAATTGATATTGTATATTAAGCCAGAGTTATTGTTGTACTTATGGAGTCTTCTGGATGGCTCTAAAGCTGGCCATATACGGGGACGCCGATTCCATCACTCAGCGTCGCGTGAAGTCTGGCGGGGCGCGAGTTAAAAAAACGAGCACACACACGAAGACTCCAAACGGGCTTTGAGTTTTTTTTATATATACCTACCTGAGGGCTTGGCCAAGTAAAAAATTGCTTCGAATCGATTCGATTTCTACTATGTTCGTTGTCGATAGATCACATGATATTTCCATAGCATGTGTCAATCCCATACATTTTCAGACTTATCGACTATCGTCATTGCTAATCGAATGTAATTTGGCTAAGCCCCAGGTATTTTTTAGATGAATATAAATATATTTAAAAAAATGCTTTAGATCACACGACTGAAGTAAAACTTCTTTTACAAAATATTAATTTATAAAATTATTCAATTACAAAATTATCCACATGTCTGTAGGTCGATCAGTCTATGTTCATTCTGGACAGATGCAACTCGCACTCACACTTTAATGTTTAAAAATATACGAAACGTAACTCTCTCTCTTTCTATCTTTACTAACTTATATCTCCCTCTCAACTTCCGCTCGCACTTTTCGTAACGCATTATCCTTACTCCCCAAGTCAAGCGTGTGTAAAGAAGTTTTACTTCAAAAAAAACTTTTCATTACCTACTCCGACGGCTGTGGACTACCAACTGAGCTTGAATTGGATTTACTGGATTATTGTATCTGTCATAGACGGGCGCGCGCGACGTGGAGTTGCCGCACTCCGCGAGCGTCGTGTCTTGTATTTCTGAATGTTCGGATATCCAAATATCCTAGGACTCCACGTAATCCGCTTGAGACTTTTGGAGTGATGGCGTGGAGTCTTGTGGAGTCGCTTCCCCGTGTATGGCCAGCTTTAGTTATACAGTCAAAATCTGTTACAACGACATCGAAGGGACTACTCATATTGAGTCGTAAAAACAGATAGTTGTAACAACCGGTGACAGGTATTAATAGGAAAGATAATATGTATATTCATGTAGGAAATTTCTTTTTTGCGACATGTTACAATTTTCACAGTTAACTCAACAATATGTTTTGGTGCGTCATGTGTAAAGATAAGTAACAAACTGACTTAAGAGATATGACGAAGCGGGCCTTGAGGCTACGGCATGCATGTGCTTTGTTTCTAAGAATTACAAAAGACCTTTAGAATTAACTAAACTTTGTTTACTTTTACGATAATAGCCATTGACTATTATACTGTGCCAGATGTGGATACAGTTACCTATTCAAATTGTTTACAATACAGCTGAGCCGGTCGTTCTACAGATATAATTCTCCGAAAACATTAACCAAATGTGGTCGCTTAATGCGGTATGTCGTAGTAAACAATGTCGTAAAAAACAATGTGTTCGATAAGGCGGTCATATAACATTCAGCCAGGACCTTTGATTTTGGTCAATTTAACCGGTATGTTGTTCTAAACGATGTCGCCATAAACGGTTTTGACTGTAGTTCCAAAACATTACCACGAGTATCCGCTGGTGGTCAGCTAGTTAATACTTATTATTATATAGATTTACTTTGCAGCTTACAGCCCCTACACCTGCACAACGTGATGACAGATTGTGAGATAGCGACGCAGAGCCCCGACTCAGTGTTGGAGTTTCACGACGGGGACGAGGCGGAAGCCGCCAAGCTGGTCCTCAAAGCACCAGCGTTCATGGGCCTCCTGGCTGATATAGAGCGCTCCTGTGATATCATAGAGCTGAATCTGACGCCGGACCACCCTAATCTTAGCATTGTCACCTATGGGATGCAGGTTTGTAAATTGATAGAGATAGAAAACTCTTTCTATGTTCCATCTCGAAGTAGTATAAATAAATAATAGTTTAAAGAATATAAAAAAAACACTTTTGTAGATAACCGAACTAAAAGGTAGAAAATAATTTACAATAAATTTGAATTAAGAATAGTGGGATTAACATAAAAATGTATTTTATTGTAAAAAACAGTGGGGTGCTTGATGTCAATTGTTATAAATATTTTATTGACAAATTGGTAAAAGTAAAGTCATTTTGTCCTTAAAAGCCTTTAAAGCTTAGCTTAAAATCCTTAAAAGCACCCCACGCCTTTTTTTAAATTTTTTGTTAATCATACTATTCATAAATAAGATTTATAGACAATTATTTTTTACTTATTAGTTTGGTTATCTACAAAAGCGTGTTTTTTAGAAACTATTTATTTTCTATTGTTTTGTTCAGCTAACTACAAAAGCGTTTTCATTTTTATTTGTTCATATTTTTATTCAGTATTTTATTGTGTTCAAACAAAGTGGATTAAAATGTTACATGTCAGATCTTAACGACTAGTCAAGAGTCCAGCATATGTACCCTGCAAGTAAGGATGTAGCAATATCAAAGCTAACTAGGCAGGTATAGTGGAATCGGAAGTTGAGCGATTTCACGTTTTGAATTTTATTGGTTAGCGAAATCATTATTGTAGAAAATTATTTATTTAGTTTTATTTTTTATTTATTTATTTATATGTCTTGTCGTTAAAAAAGTCGTCAAGTGTGTTGTAACTCTTTGCCATTAGTATGTTTTTATTTTGTTATTGAATTGCAACACCATGGACGCCTGAAGACGGAAGGCGACGTCGGGGTCGGCCGAGAAAGCGTTGGCGGGACGATTTCGACACCTTCCAAAGAGGATGGTGGGAGATAGCAACAGATAGGGATGCTTGGAGAGACTTGGGGGAGACCTTTGCCCAGCAGTGGGACAAGATAGGTTAGGAAAAAAAATGGATTTATGGTTGTCATCGGTCCTTGTTAAGCATTGCAAATTTTCAATGTAATTTGACTTTTTGAAGTGGTTTAAAATCAAGTTCAAAGAATCCGTTCCATACATATTAGGTTGGGGAAAAAGTTTCTTCGCATTTTTTAACAAAATTCAAAATTTTTTTTAATATAGTTTATTTACATTTATCTAAAGTATGTAAGTACCATTTTGTTCGATTACTTTTTGCCATTTTGTAGGTAGGGACATGATCCCATTGCTATAGAAGTTTTGGGGCTTCTGATCAAAATACCGCGACAAGTAGTTTTGGCAGTCCTCTCGTGATGTTAACCTGACACTGCCTAAAGAATTCTGAAGAGACCGAAAGAGGTGGAAATCTGAAGGTGCAAGGTCAGGACTATACGTCGGATGCATTAACACCTCCCAGCCAAACTCTCTTAATTTTTGCTAAGTGGTTAAAGATGTGTGAGGTCTAGCGTTATCATGATGAAAAACCACACCCCTTCTGTTGATTAATTCCGGCCGCTTTCTCTCAACTTCTTGCTTTAATCTCATCAGTTGTTCGCAGTAGAGTTCAGAATCGATGGTCCTGCCTGGTGGTAACAGCTCATAATGAATAATGCCCTTCCAATCCCACCACACGCACAGCATCACCTTGTTGCGAGTTAACCCGGGTTTCGCCACAGTCTGTGAAGCCTGACCGGCCTTTCACCACGACCTTTTTCGCACGTTCTTGTCGTACGTGATCCACTTTTCATCACCAGTTATCAGCTTCTTCAAAAATGGTTCGGTTTCATTACGTCGTAATAAAGAATCACAAATAAGTACACGGTTCATTAGGTTTCTGTCAGAGAGCTCGTGGGGTATCCAAATATCGAGCTTTTTTGTGTACCCATTTTTTTTCAAATGCGCCAAAACTGTTTTGTGGTCAATTCCCAGTTCTTCAGCTACGTCGTAACTACTGACATGCCGATCTTGCTCCACTTTTTCAAAAATGGCATCAATTTTATCCGTAATAGGGCGACCAGAGCGACGTGCATCTTTGACATAAAAATTTCCGGATTGAAAACGCTTAAACCAAATTTGTGCTACTCTCACAGACTGCACTAGATCCATAAACATCGCAAATTTTTTTCGCGGCTTGCGTTGTATTTTTACCTATTTTGTAGTAAAATTTTAAAATGTATCTAATTTCTTCATTAGATTCACTCATCTTTACAGTACGAAAAACAAATAAAAATCACACATTTTCCTAATTTGAATTTGGAATTATCTTCTTTAAAATTTAAACTTTGAATGATACCAAAACCAGCCAGATACAAATAGTATAGCCAAAGAGATTTTATTACAAGTTCATACATACTATAATGCGAAAAGACTTTTTCCCCAACCTATTACATACCCAGCTAATAAAAGCGTGTTAAAAAAAATGTTATGCGACTTGGAATGTGTTTCTCTTTCAGGACAGATCCTCTATCGATGTGCCCAAGTCTTCGGACATGATGCAGAGTTTCAGCTGTGACCAGCCCGTCAGCCTGAAGTACCAGTTATCTCATATCCGGTTAATCATGAAGGCTCTTGCAATTTCTACTAAGGTATATATCTTTTTTTTGTATATTCCACTTATTTCCCTCCGACATGAAGATCGGAGACTCCGACATGAAGATCGGAGACTTCATCAAGCTGACATTTTGTTTAACAAATTTATCTGTTTGTTAATAATTTTGAGTGTATCGGATCCCAAATTGATTTCTATAATCTTATTTACTAACATGCTACTATACTACGTATCTACACAGTATCCTTTAAATCGCTGTTTTCCCAGAATAAACGTTGTTCAGACCATGGTCTACTAACTTTTTATAAAATCAAATTGAAAAACAAAACGAAACCGGTCTTTGAAAAATATAAAAAGTTGCGAACTTAAAACGTCTATTTTAACGTTACGCCCTGCAACATAGTCAGCGTGCTGACCGGTAGCTCGTACGGTACAAAGTTAGACTGATATGAGAGGGTCTAGATTTTTTTTATTCCTTTATTTGATGCTATAAACAGTTATTAGACCATGGTATATATGTATGGTGATACCTAGTCAGGTCATAAATTCTGTCACATGTTTAATATAAAATAATTGAAACAAGTTTATTCATTATGTAACCATTTATATACCAAAGTGAACTTAACAAAACATAGATTCTTATGACACTAAAGTTTATTCAAAATGACCTACGTGATTTTGAATACAGACCTTCAATCTGCGCGGCCAGTCGTCTATCGCAGCACGAACGAGGTCCATGTCAATATCGGCGGCTGCCTTAATCAAGGATGTCTTGAGTGACTCCAAATTGGGATGACGCTTTGAGCACGCCTTTTCCTCCAAGTGTTGCCATATCTTGTAATCTAACGGATTCAAATCTGGACTGGAGGAGGGCCAGTCTTCGTGCCGGATGAAGTCGATTTCACGCGCCGCCAGCCAGTCTTGTGTGCTCTTCGCTCTATGAGCTGGCGCTGAATCTTGTTGGAATACCCAGTGCCTGTTATTGAACATGGTATGAGAAACAGGTTCCACAAGGTTCGTCAGGACTGTATTTTGATACACAACTGCATTCGTTTTTACACCTTTCACAAAAATGTACCTCTGTTAAGCCCCAATAAGAAACTCCCAACCATACCATGAGCGAGGATGGAAAATGACCTCGTTGGACACGCGGAATACGGTTGCTCGCTTCTTCACTACTGTGTGCGTACACCTTATCATTTTGTTTGTTGTAGCTCTCTTCTACGGTAAAAAATTTTTCATCCGAATAAAGAATTTCCCGATGTTTTTTTCCCGCGTACCGCTTCAACAAAGCGCGGCATCTCTTCAGTCTCAGGTCCATTAGACGAGCATTCAAACGATGTCCTGTTTTTCTTCCATATGCCCGAAGCCCTAAGTCTTCATTTAACACCCTTTTCACCGTGGTTCTGCTTAACCCCATCTGAAGGGCCAACAGTTTCTGCTTACGTTTGGGATTTCTTTGAATTCGCGCCTTCATTACTTTACAAATTACAAATTTTATCACTGCTGGAGTCCTAACAGACCGAGGGCGACCACTTCTTGAGCTGTCATCTACACTAGTCTTCATTGTATCGTTTGATGGTGCGATAAACGAATCCTTTGGTTATATTAAAATTTTTCAGTATGTCTAAAATTTGAATTGGCGCGTAACCGCAACGATGCAACGCAATAACTGCAACACGGTCTTCTTTAAGCGTCCACTCCATATTTAAAAATGAGTAAAATTCTAAAAAGTATACATTTCTATTTTCATGAACAATTCGAAATTCGAATTCTATAAACTTTTTTGTGGCCAGCATTCTAAAAGAAAAGTTTTTACTGTGTGACAATACTTATGACCTGACTAGGTATATATGCATGGTATGTATGTATGTATATTTGTTTGTCCGAGGATAACTTTCGAAGCGTTTATCCGATCCTCGTGACATTTGATACTTAGGTAGGTAGTAATGGCACAATTTTGGTGTGACTAAATGACAAAAAAATGTTTGGGGGTTGTTGAGATATTGGGGTTCAAGAAGGGTAATAAACCCAAAATGGGTTATCCGGTAAAGTGGTCTAAGAATAGGTCTTTGTGAGTACATTTTGACTCCGTTTTTATTTTTAGTTTAAACCTTGTAGTTTTTAAGTTATTAGCCATAATAAGAACTGAACTGTGACAAAATTCACACTGTAGTGACCCCACAGTGCTGTAATTTGGTATGCGTGTAGCTTAAGTGACACAAATATAGGCAAGTCTAGAATCCAGAATAACTGCAATTTGTACCCCAATAAAGACAACCATATAACATGAACTACCGTTACCTGTAATTTGAATGAAACTATAGGTCAAGTTAAGTGGTTATGTATTTCGTGGCACTATTTTGAAAGTCAAAGATTACAAATAATATTTTTTTGTTTTTATGGGAGACTCGCGAGATCTCAGTTCGGGGCGAACCACTAGTTTAGAAAACAACCTTATAGTGCAATAAGCTACTAGGTAGGTATGCAAAAGCCTATGTAAATATTTTAAGTTTAATGACGTAACCAACTGTTCTATCGAGTTAACTGCTCACATAAATGGATGGCGCTGCTTATATAGCTTAAATCTAGAGTTTGTAAAATATAGCACGAATCCCTCTCTCATGGGTCTTCAACACTTCGACCATTTTGGTTTGGGAAGTGTGGGTAAGGGTCGGACTTTCGTGCTTAACCCTGGCTTCAACGTCAGAGACGACTATCTCTGAGTCACGGGGTGATGTCCGGAGTGCCATCCTGGCTTGCAGTTTGGCCTCTCAGACGTTACGTGGCCGATGTCTTGGCTAACGTTGGTACTCTTGTGGCTATACGCTATGGAGAGGATGGTGAGCACAGGAGCTCCCGCGGTAATGGACGCCAAGGAGTACGAATGTCAGGTGGCCGTGCGTGCAGCGGAGCGATGGCGTTGAGGTGAGCGTGGCGCGATCTTACATACGGCGCGCTAACATTACCACAAAGTCCTTAACGCTGGACATCTGCACGTGCACGAGTCCTGTGACAGCTGTCAGAATAGCATGCCTACAATAGATCTTGGACTTTGTCGATAATTATTATCGATATTTTGTTAATATGTAATTGAATCTTTCAATTAAATAAAACACAAGGAACACGTTAAACATTCTTATTCTTAACGTAAGAGTAAATAGGTTTCTTCTAGATCTTCGTGCTTCATCTTAGACCACATCATCGCTTACCATCCAGGTGAGATTGTGGTCAAACGAAGTTCTATCCCGTTAAAAAAACTGTATTATAGGTACACAGCCCAAATTCGATTTCGATGACAGCTTTCACAAGATATGCTATATTTTAAAAACTATAGGTAGGTCCGGAACCCTCGCCGTGCGAGTACCACTCGAACTTGGTATTTTAACAATTTTATTGTAATTTCCAGGTGGTACTGAGATGCAGCCTTAACGGCCTCCTGCTGCTTCAACTCAAGTTGGAGAAGGAAGAGCAGCGGCAGATGTTCTCCGAGTTTTATATCGTGCCTTTATTAGAAGATTAGAAATAACTAGGAACAAAAGACAATACTGTTTAAGGATAGTGGTTTACACAGGGTCTTACACAAAAAAAAAAAAATTAAACGCTGTTTAAAAATTTCTATACAAAAATGCTAAGGAATTGTTAAACACGCGTTAAACAGTTGTTCAACTTTTTTTGTGGTATAATTTTAAGTTTTTAATTTGTAATATCTATTGGCGCGCCTTGGGGGTTAGACCGACACGTGTGCCGTCAGAGCGTGACGGCGTGCGTCCAATAAGATAAGAGGTAAGGGACCGTTAAAGTATCACGTAAGCAGATTTATTACAATTATTTACTCCCCCCCCCCCCCTTCTTTTTTTATGTGATTCATGAGCAGCAGTTATAATTCTAGAAATAAGATCGTCAATCGTACCGAAACGAAACAATAGATGAAGGAAAATTTAGACAACTGAATCATCATCATCATCCACAGTCTGACTTCACCCATTGTTGTGCCATCCACCACGATCCTGTGCTAGTCTCACCCACTGACGGCCCACGACCTTTACGATGTCGTCCACCCATCTCGCTGCTGGTCGTCCTACTCTTCTATACCCGCTCCTCGGCCACCATTCAGTCATTGTCCTGCTCCATCTGCCATCACTATAGTGTGACCATTAGTGCTGTACACTCCCTGAGGTATGCGCGCGGCGAGACGGGGGGGGGCGGGGGGGGGGGGGGGGAGAATCGGCTGCTGCGCTCTGTCAGTTCGCCGTCAACGCTCGTGGCGGCAGGTAGTGTTATTTGTATCGGGTGTCAGACGCACATGAGATAGACAGTCCGATACAAATAACACTACCTGCCGCCACGAGCGTTGACGGCGAACTGACAGAGCGCAGCAGCCGATTCTCCCCCCCGTCTCGCCGCGCGCATACCTCAGGGAGTGCACAGCACGAATGGTCACACTATAGTGAATAGCACGAGGTAATACCTCTTACTCGGTTCTAAGCGAGTACCTAAACGTATTCATTATTTGTGGGAATCCCCGAATATGCGTTTCGTTTTCAAGCATAGACAATGTGTAGATTGCCATGTGTAAAAAAGTAAATAATTACTGCTGAGGTAATCACCATCTAGACCCCCCCACCCCTCATGTCATCAAAAATAAGCAAAGCATAGACCCCCCCCCCCCCCTATAGTGCTTACGTAATACTTGAACGGTCCCTAAGATGTCGTTATCAACCATTGTTAAAAACCCAAAAGTAAGGATACATAATTGTTTGCCGTCGCGTGTATTTATATTGCTATTATAAGATTATAAACGCGTTTCTTTAATTATAATTCGTTTTATTTATCATCATTTTAGATGTTTTACATCTGCCGGCGAGTTACGGCCACATTTTTTGAAATAATTCCATAAAATACGAACCAGACGGGATTTGAACCCGTGACTTTCCGCTTCATACGTGAACGTGATACCTATTTCGCTAAGGGCTCACTACTTTACGATTCAAAGAGTTAGCTCCACATAATTCATAGGATACAAATCTTTGTCAATATATACAAGGCTTTGTCAAATCACACTAATATTATAAATGGAAAGTTTGGATATTTGTTCATTTATTTGTTTGTTTGTTACTTAATCACGTCGTGATGGCTGAACCGATTTCGATGAAATTTGGTGTATTCAAATTCGTTTAATACTCCTGAAATAACATAACAGTTTACAAAAACTAAAGCGTTATTACTAGTATAAGTCGCGGCACGTAAGTCTAGCGCTGAATAATACGCGGAGGGGATAGCTGCGCATGGGTACCTACTGTCACTATTGGCTAGATTGGAGATGTGCTTTACCGTTGTAATTGACGTATTTGTAGACTGCTGTCCTTTTTTTGGATTTTCCCTAAATCGCCATTTAATTTAATGTTTCCCGCCTTAATAATTTCGGCAGTTTGTTTTATCTGGCTCAAATTTACAGTGCTGCTGTCCAAATGACTGAGTAAAGTACTTGTAGCTTCATCAATCTCACTTTTGATTTGTTTCAAAGAATCAATTAATTAATAGATTAGATTCCCTTTAAAAAAAACAATTCCGTCATAAACCATTTTCCTTGCTTGTCTTTTCAAAACAGTATTTCTTCTAGGCATATTCACTTTAAAGTCACAAACTTAAAAAAACTAAATTTAACAAACAAATTCAGATAACAGCAATAACAATACAATGAACGCGACTGTACACTGGATGTGCGCGGGGTGTCGTATCAGTGCGGGGAACGGAATGCGACTGGAGAGCCAATCGGCGCACGCCCGCCCTCCATCCCGCTAGCCCCCCTCAGGTACCTTATTTTTTACTTCTGTGCAATAACCGTCAGCGCTAAAGTTTAGTGCCGCTACTTATACATAAAACAGAAATAAAAAGTAAGTTTTATATTAAATTAACTAAGTACATACTAAATTATGATAAAAGAGCAATAATGGAATAATTGTTTATATAAGGATTAGTCCTAATCTAATCCCTCGCAGTATTCCAGGCATACTTGCGCCTACTTCGGTATAAAATCCGCAAATACATCGGCTTCCAGGGTACAACTTGAGCAGTGCGCTAAGTTGGCGCTGCGCACGGCAGATAGGCGAGTTTTGACGTGCCACAGTGTTGTGTGTGCGTTGGATTATGACCTGGATTCAAACATAGGTTACTTTTTAATGACAAACAACGCGAGCGAAGCCGCTGGCGGAAGCTAGTTTATTAATAAAGTTGACTGAGATATAGGTATCTCAGTCCAGCATGGCTAACTGGCAGGCACGATATAATATCGAGACGAGATGAGAATTTGTCGATTTGAGATTTACTCGTTAGCGGTAACATACGTGTCAAGACAGAGAAATATCTCACAGTCTCTCACCAGCCTCTCGAGACAAAATGTCAATTTTTACAGGCATAGCGTCGCCACTCCGAGGCTCGAGGTCCACTCGCAGTTTCTCTATTACATACAAAGCCATTGGCGCCAAAGCGCTTGAAACTCGCTGTCACGGAAATCAAACGAGTTGCCAGATATCCCGTATCCGCTTTCGTTGAATTTTCCGTTGAATCATCTCTCTTCATAAATTGTTGCAATATAGTTGTGAACTCTATGTTACCGACAGTCGAGATGTAGAGATACGACGACAAAATGGCGTGACAAAATTATCTCGTGCCTGCCATGTTAGCCACGCAGGTCTCAATCTATCTATCTACCAAATTTCATCCAAATCAATCCAGGCGTTTAGACGTGAAACCGTGACAGAGCTCAACAAATAAATGGTGAAATTTAAATAACTTTTTTTTTCAGAACATACGTTGTTCAGATCATGGCCTACGTAATACCAGTTTATATCATCAAATAAATAAAAAATATTAATTGATATTTGAAAAACATAAAAGTTACCTCTACGACGAAATAATACTCGCCACAGAAGAAAAAATAGTACTTACTACGGTAGGTATGTGCAAAGAGGATATAATCACTACGTTGGTATGTGAGTGAACTTTGTGTCGCAGCTAATGTTTTAGCAACATTGGACTTACTTGGGAACGCCTAGTTAAGTTTTTAATAACGAATTTGATGCTATAGAACGGTAGAACAAAGTCTCAAGGGGTTTCTAAAACCTGTAAAAAGTTATTTTTTTTAATAAAGAAAAACGTATTGCAAAATATAATGTTTATATTTCATTTTCCAAATATTACACATCAAAGGAATGTATATTGTTTTACAGGTTAACATTGATACATTTGACTTCCGGATGGTCAAATTGGCATTTGACATCCGGAATGGTCAAATAGAGGAGTACATACACCAATGATGGCACTATAGTGCGCAAAGCAGAACTTCTATACATTTAAATACTTAACAATAATTGTAATACAAACAGAAGTCACCTTTTAAATTATAGTACACGCGATACAACTATGCAGGGGAGGAAATTCATTCATGGAAATTCCGACAAGAGTTATTATGTTAGAGGGTCGTTTTACAGCTGATTCTAACATCAAAAAGGAAAAGTGCTGATACTCTTTGGACGATCTGTATCACACATAGCTAAGAACCACACCTGTTAAACTAGTTTTCTATTAAAAAAAACCGCGTCTTTAACGGTCCATCCGTTTGGGAACTACGATGCCCCAGACATAGGCATGAAACTTATAACACCCATCATTTTGAATGCGAGGTTAAAAATAAATAACGTAGCCCGCGTCACAGGACGGCAGCTTGCCTCTAGCTAGGTTGATTACATCAAAATAATGACCTCGGTTAAATGGCAGTTGTGGAATTTTCATTTATTTCTCCAATAACCAACCCCGGCAAACTGGCGGGGGAGTTGCTTTATTTTCGGTGTACGTACAATACACCGAAAATAAAGCAACTCCCCCGCCATTTCTGACTTTGACAGCCAGTCTTCCTTGACATTAATTTATTTGGCTTGGGTATATGCCGATTGGCGACACATTTGTTCGGATGCAAAGCAATCATGAATTTTAGACGGTTACTTTCCAAGCTCGCTTTGTAAATTATAGAGCAATACGTCGTCTGCGGAAATTGTCAATCAACAATTGATTAAAGTCGGGGAAATCGTTAAAACCCTCGACTAAGGTTTTGCGGTTCAATTCGCAAAATTTCTCGGCCGATTCACATAACATATTTTAAAAATATAACATAGGTACTATTGGCTCAAACGAGATTGGATCATGTACTGAATAAATTTTGGCATTCTGCTCCACTAATTATTACAATATCATTTTGATGTAATCACATGTCAGTCAACTTATACCATTGTAATGTCATTATGTGAATACTGTTTGACATTTAACGTATCGGGACTAGATCGAAGCCTGAATTTTACTATTTTAAGCCCGGCTTGCACAACGATTCCTAAACGTATTTAGCGACTATACATGTTTAGAGGTATTTGAATTCCAACAATTCCTAATCAGGCTACGGACATACCTAGTCTACCCGAGACTTACCCACTAATAATACAAGTCAAAGTCTAGACATTGACATAGATTATTTGAGACCATTTGCTTGATCTACCATGTAGGTTTATTTAGCTCTAAGAAATGTGATTCTGATTCTTTTTAACCCACATCAAAAAAAGGAGGTTCTTAGTTCGTAGGTTTTTTGACGTGATAAACGTCTTATGAATCGATGAACGCCGGCTGCACTCACAAAAAAGTGTCACGTTCCGCCTGAGCCAAGCGTGCAAGCGAGAGCGCGGAACAAGCGATAGAGGCACGATCGACTTGTGACTCATCTATCTCTCTTGCACTCGTTATCAAGTAAAATTATCGTCCGTAAACCGACTTTACAGACAACAATTTTTTTAATGTATTTTAAGCAATAATTTTTACCACGTCCGATTTCAATGATTCGTTTTTTTTAGAAAGGGTGTACCTACCTCGTAGCGTCAGGGGTGGTCCGTATGAAGTGGCTGGCAGTAGGTAGGTACGTTACTCACATAAAACCTTTCTTATTTTCTAGTTTTGATTATTTTACGTATAAATATTTAGCTATCTTACTTTACCAGTACTTTGATAAGTTTCGATCCTCCCTGATTTATTTTAATCCAAAATCGAAAACCCCTGTATCTAATTTGATACAACTATAGACTTGAAACTTTGTTTCAAAGCCTGAACAAAGTTATTCTAATTACTTTGACACACATTTATTTTTCTTAATTTTAATATCTAATATAAGTATTTTGTAATTTTCGCGATTAAATTGTACCTATTAAACAGAGTTTACACATTCGCGCGAGTGATGGAGGTGAATAGGCAGCGCGCATACAGGCAGTAAAATTGACGTATCAAAGTGATCCTTGTGATTTTATTGATTTATTTTGTGCAACACTATTTGACTCGTACCGGCTTTGCATGAATTTTTATCAAAATAAATATAGCACTCGGGTAATGTAACCTAACACACACACACACACACACACTCACCCATTCATTAATATTATAAGTGCCTTTCTATCTGTATCTATATATAATTGTTTCCTTAACTTTCATTTTTTATTTAGGTACTTTTATTTACTTAGTTTTAAACCTAAATTATTCTTATTGAACGATGTATCTCGCTTTTTTGTCTGAGGTGGGCGTTGAAGCTGCTCTACATTTTTTACAGTTTCATCGTGCTATCAGTAATCTGTTTGTACTATTAGTATATACTAATATTATAAAGAGGAAAGATTTTGTTTGTTTGTATTGAATAGGCTCCGAAACTACTGCACCGATTTAAAAAAATCTTTCACTGTTAGGAAGCTATACCTACTATCCCCGGGTGACATAGGCTACTTTTTACCCAACTGCGCAGAAGAAGGGTAATGTTTTTATTGAAAAACTACGCGTGCGAAGCTGCGGATTGGTCAGCTAGTTCTAAATAAATGAATTTGAATTTGTTTGGAGGCAGAAATAAGTATGGTAATAGGTACTTATCGGTAGCTCGCGTCGACCTATCTACGCGATCATGTAAACTCCATATTAGTTAGGCTTTCCACGGTCTATGATATTACAGAGATACCATGCATAAGCAACGGGCACAAAGGCACGTGTTCGTCTGTGCAAATCCGAGATTCAAAGCTATTTTGTCATTTGTGCGAATAGAAAGTGACTCGCCTATTTACTCTAAACCGCTTGGGTGTGCGGGTAACTTACCTATTTACTCACTAGTTTTTTATTATCATGTAAACTTTCTGTAAGAACAAATATATGTATTTTCTTTCTCTTTCGCACGAGCCCGCCCCACACCCTTGTAGTTATCGACAAACCGCTACAGACGCGTCTGCGATACCACGTGACTAGGGCTTGCATTATCCGTAAGATTTTGGTATCCGAATAATTGGGATAGTAGTGAACTTTACTATTCGGATATCCTGATATTACGGATAATAATTCGAATAATTTTGGGAAAAGCGATAAAAACGAAAATAATTGTTATTAAAGTAGCTATAAACAGTGTTTATGTTATTCCAACGTTCACCGTTTAAGCAACTTGTCAGTCGCGACTTTCTGAATGTTTTATAATGCCACAAATATTAAAAATAAAGGATTAGCAGTGTTTTAAATTCAGATTACTTTTTAGATACATGTATTCACTGCACATAATTATGAAATTATGGTTTTGATGTAGTTAATTTCATGTCCTAATCGTGATTTTATGATGAATTTTACTATTCGTTTTATCCGAATATAATGATCGTCACTATCCGGATAGTAAAATCACACGGATATCCGAATTGCAAGCCCTACACGTGACCCCTCCCACGGTAAGGGCTTGTCAGTGTCCGTCTGCAATATCACAGACGTTGGAAGCTACCTTTAGTTTTCAACTAGATAACATGTGTCATAGTTTTTGAGCTAACACCGTAGACGCCAATGCTCCTGACAGACGGGGTCATAAAACGCGGGACAAGCGACGATGATATTGCTAAATCGCTCGCTCTTGCAGCTCTTAGGGTCTAGACGGACTGCATCAAAACTGCACGCTGCCGTGTTATATACGGTTGGTAGTTTCGATGCAGTGCAGTTATGATGCAGTCCGTCTGTCTACTCTTACGGGAGCCGTTAGTGATGCGCCGAGTGCCTATCGATAACACTAATTACCAGTAGGTAGGTAATTGTATTGAAAAGGAAACAAGCATGTTTATTGGTTGGCCCCGTCTGCCACGAGTTTTGGCGTATGTATCAGGGATGTTGCGGATATCCCCACCCGCAAATGCGGAGCCTCAGCATCGATTTGGACATCTGCAATTATCGATGCAGATGTTCATGCGGATGCAGATGTAGCGCAGGTCGCGACAAGAAAGGAACCCAGTGGGGCTTTTGAGAGGCGCGTGCTGATTGACCAATAGGAGCGAACATATCAGTGACAAGATCCAGCGCGTTTGTTATTGTTTATCATTACCAGTTGTATCTCGTAAATAAATCATAGCATGTTTACTTGCGCTTATCGTATGAACATCGCAGTTTTTGAGTGTTATTGTGAGTATACAGTGAGTATTGTTTGTTAATCGAATTTTCTACAGTTTATATTTTATTTTGCACTAAAACGAAGTTTCTTAAATCAAACCTTAGAGCCGCATCCGCATCCACGGATTTAACAAAAAAACTGCATCCGCAACATCTCTGGTAAGTATACTTAGGTATATTCATTTAACACAAATGGCATCTTATGGTTATTTTAAGGTAAGTTATTTTTTTCCTAAATTGTACCTTAATTTAACATTTTGAAGGGAGGGGCAGTGACAACAACAACACTTATTATATTGACTAAATCTTACACTAAAATATTATACTTTTTACACAAATAAATAATAAGTCTGATGGGCTACGCCAAAAAGATCATTAGAAAAAGTGTTGCACTAATAGAAATAAAAACCGGACAAGTGCGAGTCTGGCTCGCGCACCGAGCCTACAAATTAACGATTTCCTTTACTTGTGTCGTGAGATCTTGCTTCTTGCCAAATTTCATGATTCTAGGTCAACGGGAAGTACCTACCCTTTTAGGTTGGTTTTAATTTATTTGCGAGCAAAATATGCGACAAAAATGGCCGTATTTTTTGATTGCAATGACTTAGAAGCTTGATTTTTTTACGTATCCACAATATGCGGGCCCTTTTTTGACCGATTCGAATTCAACTTCATACATGCAACACCTCCATGCGCGAAAAAGGGACTTAACTGGACAGACAGTGATCCCATAAAGGTTCCCTTGTTCCATTCCTTACTAGGTACATACATATACCAGATTGTGGTTTAACAACAAAATACAAAACGAAACAAAAACGATTGGAAAATAAGTTTAAAACAAATTAAAAAAAAAACAAAACTGAACAAAATTAATAACATTTTAAACTAAGTACGATTACCTACACCTAACATTGAATTTCTGACTGGTGAGCTGAATACTTACCTTTCTATTTTATTTTCGTAATACAAGCTGTATAAGTCCTCTTAAGTCAGTAGTTCGGTTGGACGAACTACTGATCATTTTTTGGTGTCAATAGTCCGGTTGGTACAAATCACCGAACCGAATCTACCCTACTCTACCTACCCACACTGGACAATGCTGGACATTTCACACAGCGATATCCAGCCCCAAACTAAGCAAAGCTTGTACTATGGGAACCAGATGATAGATTACTTAAATATATTTTTGTTAATACATACTTATAATTATACACGGTGTCCTTTAAATCACTGTTTTCCCAGAACAAACTTGGTTCAGACCATGGTCTACTAAAAGTTTATAAAAACAAATTAAAAAACAAAACGAAATCGGTCTTTTTTAACGTTACGCCCTACAACATAGTCAGCGCGCTGACCGGTAGCTACTAGGTACTAAGAAGTAGGTAATACGCTACGGCTAGCTTACCCATGAACTTTATGTCACGGTTAGTTTTTGAACAAAGTTAGACTTATTTGAGAAGGTCTAGATTTTTTATCCTCTTATTTAATGATATAAACAGTTATTAGACCATGGTCTGAGCAACGTTTGTTCTGGGAAAAAGTGATTTAAAGGACACCGTGTATAGAAAAATACCTAAACCAGGAAAAAATATCTGTAGGCCAGCCAATACATTTACCCCGCAGTAGGAATCGATCCAGCAACCTCCTGAGTCTCAGCCGGCTATTCGCCCACTGCGCCGCGGAGGTCGTCACACTGGATGGCAGTAGGTCGTTAGATTTACCAACCGGACTATTGACACCAAAAAGTATCAGTTGTTCGGTCAACCGGACTAACAATCGAACTACTGACACTAGAGAATAAGTATATCAATTATTCTAACACCTACACATTCAGTCATAACAATAAATAGTTTGGCTAAACATTGACTAAATTATACTAAGATTGCACAGGAGCGCCTTGAAACCTAGAGTTAAAAGATCGACGAAGTAAATAGACTTGATAGAATATCATTACCAGTTAACGAAATTACCATGATTAAAACGTACACAGATTTTCAATGGTCAAAATCGAGTCAGTTCCTGTTATTAAATAAGTAATCGATTCTCATTATAACTCAACCGATTTACGTTATAGGTAACCGATTCTCGTTACAACTTAACAGATTTGCGTTATAAGTAACCGATTCTCGTTATAACTTAACCGATTTGCGTTATAACTTAACCGATTCTCGTTATAACTTAACCGATTCTCGTTACAACGTAACAGATTTGCGTTATAAGTAACCGATTCTCGTTATAACTTAACAGATTCTCGTTATAAGTTAACCGATTCTCGTTACAACTTAACCGATTTGCGTTATAAGTAACCGATTCTCGTTATAACTTAACAGATTCTCGTTATAAGTTAACCGATTCTCGTTACAACTTAACCGATTTGCGTTATAAGTAACCGATTCTCGTTATAACTTAAAATAAGTAAGTTATGTTATCATCTCATTATTACAAAATGGAATCCTTGATTTAACATTACGTATTATTGATAACCGATTACCATTATAACTTACCGATTCTCATTATAACATAACTGATTTCCGTTAAACATAACCGATTCTTCCCGTTATGCTACCACGAGTGCAACATATTCTATGAAACAACGTCTGCGCTCCGTCCGTATGTTAGACGAAGCTGTACTGATTGTCGACAGCCCTGATGTCGTGGTGCGCCACCAGAAGAGCCTCCAGCTCTGCTCGTCGCATTCTGACGTCACTACCATGTGTCACACCAAGCTGAAAAAAAAACTTTAAATAATACATGTGTAGTAATATATATATATATATATATATACTAAAATGGTCAGTTATTGTAGCAATATGAATTGAATTGGTTCGTTTCTTTATAAAATTATAGATGAGTAAGCAAATAAAGCTAATGTAAAAACAAACATCAATCTAATACTAATACATATAGTCAAATAAACAATAAACAAACTTACCAAAAAAACAGTGCACAACACACAGGCATCAAACACAAAAAATAAAAAACAAAGCCATTCCTTACAATAAGTTTAATAATAATATACAACCAAGAAACTAGAGTTAAAGCTTGGAAGAACATGATTTTGTACAAACAAAAAAAAAACACAATTAAATACAGTTAGTATTTATTATAACAGTCCATTTTCAATAACTAACTATGATTATTTTCATAAACGATATCGTATCCTAAATGAGACAAGACTACACTTGAACACTTGGAGAGAGACTAAACAATATGTCATGCAATTTTATATTATTGAAATCTTTCACCAAATGTTTTAGCACTGAGATTTCTAAATAATAATGGCATACGCTTAATTTATTTTTATTACACATATAATCTGGAGGCCAATTCACGTAATTAAATATTTAAAACATAACGTCATTGAATTATAAATTGAATCCTATCAAAAACATATATGTGAAATGACAGCCAAGTTCAATATTATGATATATGCCTTGGTTGTTGATATCAACGACAAAAGAAGTGAGATCTTAATGGGTGCCAAGTTCAATGGTCAGTCCTGAAATTTATTTATAACAACATAAAATATTTTATAACAACTTAAAATATAATTTCTTCTGATAACTTAGGATAATATATTGAAGCCTAAAGTCTGACTTGGCTAGTTCTCATATACATACGAATTATTATTCAGTACCTACTAAAACAGTCATGGAAGAGCCCTATGTTCGATGGCTAGTTTCTACCATAAAGCCAAATTTTCGGAAGAATAAAATGAGACCTTACAGCTTCAGAACTTGCGAAGGCAATAATATAATTCGTATATGAAAACTAGCCAAGTCAGACCTTAGGCTTCATTATATTCAATATAATTCCTGAGTTATATGAAGAAGTGATATTATAAGTTGTTATAAAATGTTTTATGTTGTTATAAATAAATTTCAGGACTGACCATTGAACTTGGCACCCGTTTAGATCTCACTTCTTTTGTCGTTGAAGTCAACAACCAAGGCATAGGTATATCATAATATTGAACTTGGCTCTCATTTCACGTTTATATTTTTGATGGGATATCATTACTTATTGTACAGAAATTATTACTTATTCATAATAAAATTACTTACTACCAAATGGTTTTTGAAAATCTACCGTATTTTCCAATGTTTACGGAGTATAATTGTCTTTTTTGTGTTATTTTCTTTATTTTTTTTTTATTATCTGCAATCTATTTTGATTGCTGATTCTTATATTACAGGCACTATAAGTAAGTGTTCCTAATAGAATCAATTATTTGAAAAATTATAATAAAATGATAAATATTTACAGTTTCTGATTTATTCCTTTGTATTCACCCAACTACCTAACTGGATGCCTGAACTTTCTAGGTCATCTGGAACTGGGTTAGAGTTTTGATCTGTCTATAGGTCGGTCAGTCAGTGGAGCACATATGTATCTCGCAAGTCTCAATATAATGAGCTCAAATATATTTGACATGTTTATGTGTAATAGTTTTTGAGTTATGAGGTGGTTAAAAGTGGCTCCAAATGGTTCGTGTAATATTACACACGGTGCTGCTCGCCAGTTCTGTTAGCTTGAACTTGGCTTGACACGCTACCGCGTGTCTAGATATATTTTGGTGTACTGCTCCACTAATATTACAATATTATTTTGATATAATTAAAGTCTATAATCGCATATCAACTTATACCATTGTATTGTCAGTTACACGAATGAATACCGTATAAGAATATAATAAATTAATTAATCGAGACTAGATCAAAGTTTGAATTTTACTCGTTTATGTTACGTGAATTGTCCTTCTGATTGCCACAAATAAATTCATTACTAGGTACTTCCAGTGCCTTATGATAACATTTTACCAATTACCGATTTTATGTGTATTATGGGTAGATAAATTATAAAACACTTTCTTACACCTATCAAAATAATTGTGATATTTGTTTGATCCTTTATTTCGCTTACGACGCCATTTTGTTAGCCTCAGGACAAAACAAAATGGCGTCAACTATCAACTCATGTTTATAAATACTAATTTACAGTTTCATCTGTCGAGAATAAATAAAATGCAATATTAGGAATCAATGTCAAATAATAAATATTTCAAGGCCACATTCTGCCGCTACTTAACCTAATGTATTTTAAAGTTTGTTGATCCTATATCTAGTATTAAAAAAGACTGGCATATGTAAGAACTGAATACTTACTTTATCGTTCAAATAAGGAAAACAAGGAAAAAATAGGCAACTAAATATTTTATGTGGTTATAAATAAATAATATAAACGGCTGAACAGAAAGCTACAGCTAACAACAATAGCAACAACGTAAAAAGTGATGCAAATACAAAACAGCTAAACATGCAACATTTTCTACAGCTGAAGGGATTTAGCCTCCTCCCCCAACCGAAAGGGGAGTTAAACACAGTATTGTTCAGTTCTATCCCCTAAGACAAGGAAATAGCCAGATCAATTTTACAACTCATAGTATAAGGTCCGACGAATTTTTGAGTTGTGTCATAAAATTGTACTGAAATGACCATTGGATTATTGGTTATGTATGTTGCCATATTTATATTACAAGCCTATAATATAATATTTAATCTTAAATGTATGTTTTATAAATTGCACAAGATATTTTTTAGCTTCTTTTATTGGCATTCGGTGGGACTGATGCCTATAAACAACGAATCAACATAATTTAAATATAGTTTTATGGTATGAATACAAATATGTAATAAAATAATACAAAAACTGTATCTAAAATAAAATACTTAGTAATATTTACAAGTTATTATAGAAGAGTTGTTTTGACTGGGATGGACAAATAATGTGAATACAAGAAGCAATAACCTAGTAAAGTGGTTAGACTTCTCGCTATGGCAGTGGATATTTCTAAGCTAAAGGGTTCATAAAAAAATTGAAGTCAACATTTGCTGTGACAACGAAAGCCTTCTCTTAGAAATAACATTTGAGCTCTTTTGAAATATTAGATTATTTACACTACGCTTTCAGAGCCTATTTTCTGTATTTGAGCAGCTCGCTTCGCTCATGCAATAAATAACTTAGGGACTCGTTTTGGTCACTGTTAACTCGGAGCGCTCTGATAAGTTTTTACACACTCATAATGATGCACAAGTGTAGTAAATACAACCTTTATGTCAACAATCAATATAGCAATAAGCAAAGATTGATCGCTGACAAGTAACTTTTTAACAAAAATATAACCAACTACAGATAACTTATAAAACCAAACTACTGAACCGATTTTTTTTATATTCCATGGGACCAATCTGACAGTATATATTCTTTCAAATAAAACAAATCCTAATCGGTTGATAAATGACGGAGTTCTGATGAAAAGAATATAAAAAAAATTAAAAAAATACAACCGAATTGAGAACCTTCTTCTTTTGAAGTCAGTTAAAAATACAGCTTCAGGGTGGCAATACCATAGACTCTCTTGTAATATCTATCACAAGCGAGAATCTGTATTTTCTTGTAGTTAGTTCGATTCATATTTAGTGACTCACTTTGCTCGTTATTCACTCAGTTCATACAGGTTTTGTAAATTGCGCAAAATGGTTGAGGTCCGAATTGGTATAAAAGTAAATAACTTTTTAATATATAATTTTGAAAATAAATAATATTTCATTTCTCCATACAAAAATTATAATATTAAAAATATCTCTAGCTTCCTAGACTACTCTGTATCATGCGACGTTGCCAATCTGCTATAAAAACAATTAATGTTGATAGGCGCGTGCGCGGAGTTACCGTCTCGCACTGTCAATAATGTTGGTTTACGTTTTATGAGACTTGTAGCGAAGTGAAAGTCTAAAATGTTACGCATTTTACATATAACCCTGTATAGAGAGCGCATAAAGCTAGTTTATTAGCAAACTCCTAGTTTGTTCACTAAGCTATGAGGCTCACTTGCTGACGGCTGGTGTCCTGGCACACGACGTACTCGGTGAGCGTGACGTCGGCCGCGCCGCCAGACTCGAGCGGGATCGCGTGCGCGCGGAAGTGCTCCAGCATGTCGAGCACGTTGGGGAACCAGAGGTGCTGCACGCGGCACTGCCCCGACTCGCTCAGGGTCATGCGCAAGTGCTTCGCGCGGCCCTAAAATATTATAATGTGTTTTTAGTTCATATTTTGTTTTACGATGGCTTAGAAATAATTAGAACACATAGTGTCAATATATTATTACAATACTAACTACAGACTACACGGCTAGACCGATTTCGATGAAATTTGGTATACATACCTAGTCAGGTCATAAGTATTGTCACACAGTAAAAACTTTTCTTTTAGAATGCTGGCCACAAAAAAGTTTATTGAATTCGAGATTCGAATTGTTC
Organism: Philereme vetulata; assembly: GCA_918857605.2. Lineage (NCBI taxonomy): Eukaryota > Metazoa > Arthropoda > Insecta > Lepidoptera > Geometridae > Philereme > Philereme vetulata. The sequence continues at coordinate 4,991,567 of OU975420.1, forward strand.
ATGAAAATAAAAATGTATACTTTTTAGAATTTTACTCATTTTTAAATATGGAGTGGACGCTTAAAGAAGACCGTGTTGCAGTTATTGCGTTGCATCGTTGCGGTTACGCGCCAATTCAAATTTTTGACATACTGAAAAATTTGAATATAACCAAAAGATTCGTTTATCGCACCATCAAACGATACAATGAAGACTCTAGTGTAGATGACAGCTCAAGAAGTGGTCGCCCTCGGTCTGTTAGGACTCCAGCAGTGATAAAAGCTGTGAAGGCGCGAATTCAAAGAAATCCCAAACGTAAGCAGAAACTGTTGGCCCTTCAGATGGGGTTAAGCAGAACCACGGTGAAAAGGGTGTTAAATGAAGACTTAGGGCTTCGGGCATATCGAAGAAAAACAGGACATCGTTTGAATGCTCGTCTAATGGACCTGAGACTGAAGAGATGCCGCGCTTTGTTGAAGCGGTACGCGGGAAAAAAATATCGAGTAATTATTTTTTCGGTTGAAAAAATTTTTACCGTAGAAGAGAGCTACAACAAACAAAATGATAAGGTGTACGCACACAGTAGTGAAGAAGCGAGCAACCATATTCCGCGTGTCCAACGAGGTTATTTTCCATCCTCGCTCATGGTATGGGTGGGAGTTTCTTATTGGGGCTTAACAGAGGTACATTTTTGTGAGAAAGGTGTAAAAACGAATGCAGTTGTGTATCAAAATACAGTCCTGACGAACCTTGTGGAACCTGTTTCTCATACCATGTTCAATAACAGGCACTGGGTATTCCAACAAGATTCGGCGCCAGCTCATAGAGCGAAGAGCACACAAGACTGGCTGGCGCCGCGTGAAATCGACTTCATCCGGCACGAAGACTGGCCCTCCTCCAGTCCAGATTTGAATCCGTTAGATTACAAGATATGGCAACACTTGGAGGAAAAGGCGTGCTCAAAGCCTCATCCCAATTTGGAGTCACTCAAGACATCCTTGATTAAGGCAGCCGCCGATATTGACATGGACCTCGTTCGTGCTGCGATAGACGACTGGCCGCGCAGATTGAAGGTATGTATTCAAAATCACGGAGGTCATTTTGAATAAACTTTAGTGTCATAAGAATCTATGTTTTGTTAAGTTCATTTTGGTATATAAATGGTTACATAATGAATAAACTTGTTTCAATTATTTTATATTAAACATGTGACAGAATGTATGACCTGACTAGGTATATATTATGACCCATATACATAAGCTACTTTTAACTCGACTCCGCAGGATGGTTATGCCATGCGTGCGATGCCATGGGCGGCCTAGTTTTCTGTATTATCTGTCAAGCTATACATATGCTTTTTAGGGTTCCATACCCAAAGGATCAAAGATGATGTATTTCTGTTGCTGCTATAACAACAAATACTAAAAACAGAACAAAATAAATATTTAAGGGGGGCTCCCTACAACAAACGTGATTTTTTGCTCGTTTTTGCTCGATATTGATAACGGCAACAGGTAAATGCTTGAAAAATTCACAGAATATTGAGTTTAATTATTCCCTTTAAAAATAAATAATTTAATTAAAATAAAGTTAATATTTACGGGGGGGGGGCTTTCATACAAATGTGATTTTTTGCCGTTTTTATAGATAAATGGTACGGAACCTTTACTTTGAAAACTTTCGTGATTTATTTCAATCATTATTATAAATACGGGATAAATCACGTACCGTTTTATCGGTGTTTCGACCGACAATGTTCGCGGGAAATTAGGGTGAGTGCGATCCGCTCCGAACTACGTCTCGCCTCGCACAGCGCACTATGTAGATGTTGTTACCTGGAAGTTGAAGGTGAGCACGTATTCCCCGCGGCGCGTCTCGCTCTGGCGCACGAGGTAGCAGCCGTGCGCCTGCGCGCCGCCCGCGAGCACGCAGCCCGCCGCCGCCGCGCGCGCCAGCGTGCCGTGGAACCACGGCCACTCCGCTAGCGATACGCGCGGGGATGAATCGCATCCTTCCTCTGCTATCGAACCTGAACACATCGATAAATCATTCATTTATAATATATATTTTTTAACTAACCTCGCTCGATATTTTAAGTAACGGACGGTCAAGAACGGCATAACTATATGCAGTTGTACGCGTCCCTGTCTAGCTTTTCTAGAAGCTTCGTTAACGGGCGAAAAAGAAAAGGATAGCTATACGTAGTTTTTATAATGTGTCTCTGTCTAACTCTTTTTCTAGAGAGTTCGATTAGAAATGTTATTAGTGAAAATGTGAATTACGCTTCCCGCACCACAGCTAGGGCGAGGACCTAATTTTATATAAGTATAGAACGAATTTTACGAAAAATTGTGCCGGTACTGGTGCCCCACACCGGCTGCGCCGGTGTGTGAGAGCGAAAGAAGAAAAATTGTGATCATCAAGTACGCGTTTTACTTTGTAACCTAGCGACTAAGAAGAAAGAAAATACAGTCCACTCTGCCACATACCGAGTCTATCATTTGAAGCCTGGGTAGGAACTCTAAATTATATGTATGTATTACAAATAATTACAATCATTTTATAAATTGTAATTATTATCAAATCTATTTTATCAAGGCAACATAGTTGGTTCAATATTGAAGATTATTAATTTACGTGAAGTAATATTTAATAGATGAGACTAGCGCAGAATCGTGGCGGATGGCACAAACTTGGGGAGGCCTATACCCAGCAGTGGGTATAGTCGGGCTGTGGATGGTTATGATGATGAATATTTAATAAGGTGAGGCAGAGTGGAAAACACATCGTAGGACGGTCCCACACTAGATGGAAATCAACCCGATATAAAGGTTGCTGGGAGCCGTTGGGTGCAGGTGGAATCAGATCTGTCGCTCTGGAAATCTATGGGGGATGCCCATGTTCAGCAGTGGACGTTCTTTAACCTATATGATGATGATGATGATCATATCTCATCCCACGGCTGGGCAAAGGTTTCCCCCAAGATATATAAATGTATGTTCATTATATTATTAACTACCTAACCATAACTAAGGGTAGGACTGGACAGGAAAGTATGCTGAATGCAATCAGGGACAATCTCTTATATTATGTACATTAATATACCTCAAACAATCTCTGTGACCCAGGAGGTTGCGGTTCGATTCCCGCTGAAGGACAAATGTTTGTCTACAGATATTTGTTCCGGGTTCGGTTATTTTTCTATATAATAATATTATGAGTAAGTAGGTATTTACAAAAAATATGAATAATATTCTATCAGTTATCTGGTTCGCATAGTACAAGCTTTGCTTAGTATGGGGCTGGATAGCGCTAATATCCAGCATTATTATTATAAAAGACGCCAATGCTCCTGGCAGACTGAGTCACAAAACGTGAAACAAGCGACGATGATATTGCTATCTCGCTCGTTCTTGCAGCCCTTACGGGAGCTCATAGTGCCTATCGATAACACTAATTGGCAGATAATGTATTGAAGAGCAAACAAACATGTTTATTGGTTGAGCCCGTCTGCCTCGAGTCTTGACGTATACTATAGCTTCAGGCTACTACTAGATGGCTCTTCTCTCAATTGAATCTAGAGCTTCAAGCTGGGTACTTCGCTGATCTAGCAGGCTCTTTGGATTAGACTAAAAGATAAGTCAACAAATACAATTTGTCACATAGTCCTTTACATCTTAAAAATGTTGTTTTTTAGAAACATGAATATTTAACAAGTCCAGATCAGAATTCATGCTACCTCCCATTAGGTTAACTTAATTTATTTATTAAGGATTTCCAATGAGTAATACACAGACTTACATTTAAATAAAATACAATAGAAGCGCTCCCTGTGTTCACTCTGTGAAGGCAACCACACCTAACGTCAACAAAGCTCAAGTGAGTCATGAGAATTAAAAATATAGTACGATTTAATACTGGGGTGTTTTTCCCTCTAGACACATTCCAAAATTTGGGGTCAAGCCCTACATTAAAATTACCCTACATACATTATATGTACGTAGATGTCATGCGGAGGGAAAAAACTATGTGACTAAAAGAGTGTTAGATATGAAGGTGGATGGATATAGAAGTAGAGGAAGGCCGAAGAAGAGATGGATGGACTGTGTGTAGAGAATGATATTGGTAAGAAAGAAGTGACAACGGAAATGACGACTGATAGAGTGGTGTGGAAGAGAATACAAGTTGTGCCGACCCCACGTAATGTGGGAAAAGGGCAGGAAGAAGAAGATAGATTTGTTTACCAAGTTCAGCCTCTTCCGGCGTATCGCCTGCTAAGTCGACATTGCTAGAGCTAGTAGGCAGGTCGCGCCGCGGCGGCAGATCGGGCGGCGTCGGCTCCGAGCCTCCCGGCAATGCGTCGGGCGGGGGCTGCGTGGTGGGCGGAGACCGCATGCAGTACTTGATGGTGGCCAGCCAGGACTTCATGTCGTCTACATCTGCTGCTTCTATCACGTACTCCATGTTGTTGTCAGCCTGGAATGGGAGTTATTTTGTGGTAAAAATATTTATTCTCAAGGATTTTGATTCTTATTATCAGCCTACTGTGTCCCACTGCTGGGCAAAGGCATCCCTCCATTCTTTCAGGCGCTAAGATGGTCCAGTCGGTTCGGAAATTAGAGAACTCATCCCTGCATCTTTTCTTTGGTCTGCCGTGACGTCTATGGGCTGTGTCGGGGTTCCACTCGGTGGTCAGCTTAGTCCACTGATCACCCGACATACGGCATACATGACCAGCCCAGTAAGGCCATTTTGATCCTTAAGTATATATTTTGATTTAACGATTCCAACTAGTAATCTGAGGCCCGAGTGAACGACTATGGTACCTACGCCAAAACTTGTGGCAGACGGGGCCAACCAATAAACATGTTTGTTTATTAGTTCAATACAATTACTGGTAATTAGTGTTATCGAAAAGTACTCGGCGCATCACTAACGGCTCCCGTAAAGGCTGCATGAGCGAGTGAGATAGCAATATTATTGTCGTTTATCCTACATTTTAAGACCCCATCTGCCAGGAGCATTGGAGTAAACCATAGTGTATTTTCATAAATAAATAAATAAAAATATTTTATTTCAGACAACTAGAGTCCATATCTTAAGACTAACATACACACAATAAAATAAAACAACAAAGAAGAACAGCTATATATACAAAAATAAAAATAGGCACTGGGTGAAAATAGAAAACACCATTTTGTGCCCAGGGTGACTAACTGAGGAAATTATTTCCTTCATTAATCACCCTCCGCACAAAACACTTCCAGTGCGGAGATGTGCAGCACTCAGCCACTGTCCTCAGGATGCTGTTGCGACTGCCCCGAATTCTGCTCATCAGCGATACCGTTTTTTTGCGCATGATGGCGTGAAAGCCATCTGTGTGATAGTAAATCATCAAAACTATCAAATCATAAGCATGTAAATTTTTTACTACATTTAAAAAAAACACCCTACACTTAAATACCCTTACAAGTCAAAACAAATCATTTTACAGTAGAGATCCCTTCATCAAAAATTATAAGTGCTTATTGTCTTTGGACTGATCTTTATCACATCACAGTTGGACTAGTTTTCTATTAAAAAAAACTGCATCTGAATCAGATCCATCCATCCAACTAAGATGCCACAGACAGACAGATACAAGCATTAAGTTTGTATGTGATAATCAAATCTAACTCAAATATAAATACTAAATTTCATCTGTCATCAAAGTTTAACCTTATGTAACTGTTTAAAATAGGAGACTATGTTCTGCGGTGGATGTCTTATGGCCGATATATTGATGATGAAAAGAAACACCCCCAACTTATTTAAAAAACAAGTTTTTTGTTTTATTTCATAACTAGATGTCACTGAAATATATCATCATGCCAAATTTTAGCTTTAAAGCCCTAATAGTCTAGAAATAAAACATCTGTAGCTGGTCTGACAGACAAACATAGCAAAACTATTATGGGTTCCTAGTTTGAATATGCCATCTTAAAAAGAGGTATTCATATACAAAAGCATACATGTTTACATTTCAAGTCTAAGCACCTACCTATAAGTTCAGCATGGTATTTCCTTTCTGAGTCATAATCATAGCTGAGTAATTAACACAAATAGGATAAAATACAAATAAATTATATGAGCAGTTAAATGCATTGTCATAGTTACCTTTAACACAAAAGTGTTTTCATGATCTGGCATTTCCAAGGCTGTTGTTTCTCGTGCCTCTGTTATAAGGAAGCAGAAGACTCCGCTTCTAGGTTTCTGTGCCTTGGGTGGGGAATAGAACTCTAGCATATATCCACCCACCGTCTTCACCAGTGCAAGTCTACACCGCTCCCATTTCTGAGGGCCCCCTGGCTGCTCCAAGCTCTCTGGAGTCAAATAATTTACTAGCCCCTCTTTTCTACACTCTACAACTATCTTAGCTAACTTAGTCTTGTTGTGTTTGTTTAGATTCGACGACAGTTCAACTTCATCAGAATGCTGTTTGTGAAATAAACCCTTCCCTCGCCTAAGACCCTTTAGGGATAATCTACGAAAAAATGGCTTGTGTTGTGTTTTTGGTGAATCAGTATCCTCCGAGTAGTCGCTTTCGTCGTGGCCGGTGCGCGTGCCGTTTGGCAGCTTGTGGAGAGTCTTTAGTTTTCCGTATTCCTGTTCGAATTGCTCCGAAAAGGAGTCGATGAACTTTTTCAAAAGCTCTTTGTGGGAGGCGCAGGGACGGGCGGGGTCGTTGGCACTGGGTTGCACGTACGGCAGGCAAGCCTTGGCGAAGTCCTGGGCGGTGGCGCGAGCCTGACGCTCGCAGAACTCGACCCATCCGTCGGGCTCGCCGTCGGACGGGCCCGCCATGGCGAGGAATCTCTTTAGCAGCTCCACTTGTAAATCGGGCTTTCCATGTACAAAAACACTAAATCACTGCTATGTTATTTCACGGAATTATCGGTTTTTACTGAATTTCATACCAATTTTCCAATCAAAATAGTATTCACGATGCTATCAATCACACAAGTTTTCTCGCAAAAACAAGTTTTGTTGCCATGTAAAAAAAATTAAGCTTCATGTCGTGCTTGCTTGACTGACATGGTTGAAGAATGATTGTTGAAAATGTATAGCTTGATGTTTTAGATTGAGAATTTATCCTCCATCTACGCTTGATGTGTAGTCGTGTGTACTAGGAAAATAACAACTTATTTTTGTTAAGATAATTCATTCTTTACCAAACAACTTAAAAAAATGAAATTAATTACTGTTTTTTGCTATTTAATTTTTTAGTTATTTAACTAATTATTTAGTTACGCCATTCCATACTAGATGTCACTGTACGCTAGTTTAAACCTGCCGTACTAAGTAGGTAGAGCAAAAAGCTCTACCATGATGATGACGAGAATGGCCGGGCGTCTTCTCTCGTCGTAGCTTTTTATTTTTTCATTCCACACCAGATTTCACTACAATGGTTTGAAAACAAGTTAATTCGTATCCAAGCAAACAAATTAAATTTAAAACATTAGTTACTTGCCTTAGTTATGTTTAACCATTTAAAATCCATTTATTTCAAACAACAAATTACAACGTATTTACGTACCTACCTAAATTGGCCTATACGAGCATATACCATAAAAACTACGATACATTCTTAAAATCTATGTATTACATAAAAATATACAATTACATAGATACCTATAGGAGCTTTATCGCTATTCAGCGATAAGACCGCCAATTGTATGTTTTTGTTACAATGTTCTTTTTAGTTGTATAAAAAGAACATTGTAAAACTATGTGATACAATTGGCGGTTTTATCGCTGAATAGCGATAAAGGTCCTATAGTACTAAAAATAACATTGTAAAACTATGTGATAAAATTTGGCGGTCTTATCGCTGAATAGCGATAAAGGTCTCATAGTACTAAAAAGAACATTGTAAAACTATGTGATACAATTGGCGGTCTTATCGCTGAATAGCGATAAAGATCCTATAGTACTAAAAATAACATTGTTAAACTATGTAATACAATTGGCGGTCTTATCGCTGAATAGTGATACAGGTCTCATAATACTAAAAAGAACATTGTAAAACTATGTGATACAATTGGCGGTCTTATCGCTGAATAGCGATAAAGGTCCTATAGTACTAAAAATAACATTGTAAAACTATGTGATACAATTGGCGGTCTTATCGCTGAATAGCGATAAAGGTCCTATAGTACTAAAAATAACATTGTAAAACTATGTGATACAATTGGCGGTCTTATCGCTGAATAGCGATAAAGGTCCTATAGTACTAAAAATAACATTGTAAAACTATGTGATACAATTGGCGGTCTTATCGCTGAATAGCGATAAAGGTCCTATAGTACTAAAAATAACATTGTAAAACTATGTGATACAATTGGCGGTCTTATCGCTGAATAGCGATAAAGGTCCTATAGTACTAAAAATAACATTGTAAAACTATGTGATACAATTGGCGGTCTTATCGCTGATCAGCGATAAAGGTCCTATAGTACCTACTAAAAAGAACATTGTAAAACTATGTGATACAATTGGCGGTCTTATCGCTGAATAGCGATAAAGGTCTCATAGTACTAAAAAGAACATTGTAAAACTATGTGATACAATTGGCGGTCTTATCGCTGAATAGCGATAAAGGTCCTATAGTACTAAATATAACATTGTAAAACTATGTGATACAATTGGCGGTCTTATCGCTGAATAGCGATAAAGGTCCTATAGTACTAAAAATAACATTGTAAAACTATGTGATACAATTGGCGGTCTTATCGCTGAATAGCGATAAAAGTCCTATAGTACCTATTAAAAAGAACATTGTAAAACTATGTGATACAATTGGCGGTCTTATCGCTGAATAGCGATAAAGGTCTCATAGTACAAAAATAACATTGTAAAACTATGTGATACAATTGGCGGTCTTATCGCTGATCAGCGATAAAGGTCCTATAGGACCTACTAAAAAGAACATTGTAAAACTATGTAAAACAATTGGCGGTCTTATCGCAGCACAATGAACATAATCGGCATTTGGAGCATGCTCTTTTATTAGGGTTTGTAATCCTCCATACACACCCGACATAACATTTGCTCCATCGTATCCCTGTCCTCTACATTTAGTCAAATCAATTCCATATTCTTTAGTAAAATTTAAAATGACAGTTTTCAGACCTGCAGCACTGCAATCGGTTACTGCTATGAATCCTAAAAAGGACTCACAGATTTTTATTTCTTTAGGCACATTATCATCATTTTCTGTAACCGAGATATATCGAAAAACTACAGATAGTTGGTCAATTTTTGACAAGTCTTGTGTTGTATCCAGAATTATTTTCAGAAATGGAGCTTTTTTAATTTCTGAGATAATACTGTTCCTAACGTTAGTACCAAGCAAACTAATAATTTCGTTTTGAATCGTAGGGCTTAAATAATTTATTTCACCTTTCGGTTTTAGAAAAAGTTCTTTTAAAGTTGCATCATAGTTAGATAGCAGACGTGAAATTGCCATAAAATTGCCAGAATCAGAATCATGCCCCCTCAAAGGTAGATTACAAGATACTAAAGTAATTATAACATTAATTATACGATGCAGTACATCTCTCCAGAATGTAATTTTACTATCGATTTCACTTTTCAATAGAGTATCGATGGTATTTCCTTGCAACCAATTATTATAAGAGAGTGAGGCACTAATATGCTGCTGTGACTTTTCATGGTCAAGAATAGTTTGTGTGAAATTGCTTCTAACCGAAACACCGTTAACCCAAGCAGAGGAGTACGATTTGTTTTGACGATCTGCTAATAACCAACAGAAGTGACAGTACGGTTTGTTTAAAACGTTAGAATAACATAACCATGGTCTTATAATTTTTATGCCTGCCTGATTGAAATATGAATAATAATAAGCTGAAAAAGGTCGGTTATTTTCTGAAACTTTTGGAAATGGTCCTTGTGGTTTAAATGGACCCAATTTAAAAATTATTTTTCGTTCGCATTCAGTTAAATTGTCACCAAAATTTCCTCTATCTGATGAAATTATATTACAATCTGCATTATCTGCAGATATATCAGAATCGTTGACTTGGGGTTCCTCGATTTCTGGATGGACATCCGATAAAGTATGTGCTTGGCTTTCTTATATTTCCGGATGGATATGTGACGAAGAACATGCTTCAGAAGAATCTAAAAATAAACGAGTAATTGTTAAAAAATAAATACGAATGCTTTGATACTAAACTAAAAAGAGTTATATATAAATAAATAACGTTACTAAGGGTCACAGATAGAGAGTGTTCAGTTCAGACGCACACAGATTTTACGCGGATTGTGCTCGTACCTATTAGTAGATACAAAATCACCTGCAGCCCGTCCGTGCATTACTATACACCTGCGTGCTATTTAAACGCAGCGCGTAGTGTAGTGGCCATACAAAACGAGAACCCGAAAGCGAGTCTGCACATCTGAAGTTCTCAACACGCAATTAACGATACGATACGGTCTGATAAACAAACAACAAAATAAATCGATCCTATAGATAAGTTAGAATTTTGTTTTTTTTAATCAAAGCACGGAACCCTAAAAACAGTATAATTGTGAAAATCGAGGGGGGAGACAACTTTTTGTGACGGACAGATGGACAGACCGAAATTAAAAGATTTCCTTGTTTATCACTACGGGCCCCTAATAAATGGGTTGGGTAGTAGTGTAGTACTTACCTTTCCAATCTAAATCACTCACAGTATCTTGTCTCTGAAAAAATGAAGAAATTTTGGGCACTTTTTTTATAACCTCGTCCCTTTTCTGTTTAATTTTTCTTTTCTCAGCGCCGCTGGGATAATCTCTTTTCCTTTCACTCATTTCTTTTACAAATCGTTACTAATACTGCTAAACCAGAAGAACAATATTGTTTGGACTGAATTACAATGTAATGCACATTTATATAAAGCGCGTAAATAAACAGTGCACTGCACTCCGTGGTTTAACATCCAATGCAAAGTACAACAACGTACACGTACATCGCGATATCGATGAAGGATTTCCGGGGATTCCCCGCTGAGTTGAAGATGAAGTAAGTAAAACGGGGAAGTCCCGCAGCTCGCCATAACGATGTAGTGTTGCCAACTTTTGAACGCACCCTTAAGGCGGGAAAAAAAGGAATTGCTTTATAGAATTTTGTCATTTGTAAAATAAAATAAATTAGAAAGTTTTTATTCTTTTTCCTTACACACTTTGGGGGCCCCCGTGGCCCGGGGGCCCCGTATAATTGATACGGCAAATACGGCGGTAGCTACGCCCCTGATCTGAGTTGAACTTCAACTCGTAAAGCATGACTAAATATTTAATTTTAACTGAAAATGGATTTGACAATATAATGTTGCAAAAAGCAGATTCTTTCAGAAATTGTTTACAATTATTAGATCGATATGCCTCGTTAATGGCACATTCCAACAAGACATGCATTAAGTCCTCCGGTACACCGCAGAGGTCACAGTTCGGTGACGGGACTTTACCCATTAGAAAAGCAAATGTCTTCGATGGAATATGACCTGAACGAAGCCTCATCGTCACTACTGCGGCTCTTCTAGATATATTATGATTATCAATCCATGGGATTCTAAAGGGTTGCGGTTGGACGGTTTTATACCAAATACCTATTTCTTTTGAACGTAAATCAAAATATTCTTTCCAGAGGTTGTAACACTGCCTCTTTATCAAATAGATACAATCAGTATAATATGGTAATATGGTATATTAATAATATTGTAAAACTATGTGATACAATTGGCGGTCTTATCGCTGAACAGCGATAAAGGTCCTATAGTTCTAAAAATAATATTGTAAAACTATGTGATACAATTGGCGGTCTTATCGCTGAATAGCGATAAAGGTCCTATAGTACCTACTAAAAAGAACATTGTAAAACTATGTGATACAATTGGCGGTCTTATCGCTGAATAGCGATAAAGGTCCTATAGTACTAAAAATAACATTGTAAAACTATGTGATACAATTGGCAGTCTTATCGCTGAATAGCGATAAAGGTCCTATAGTACCTACTAAAAAGAACATTGTAAAACTATGTGATACAATTGGCGGTCTTATCGCTGAATAGCGATAAAGGTCCTATAGTACTAAAAATAACATTGTAAAACTATGTGATATAATTGGCGGTCTTATCGCTGAATAGCGATAAAGGTCCTATAGTACTAAAAATAATATTGTAAAACTATGTGATACAATTGGCAGTCTTATCGCTGAATAGCGATAAAAGTCCTATAGTACTAAAAATAACATTGTAAAACTATGTGATACAATTGGCGGTCTTATCGCTGAACAGCGATAAAGGCCCTATAGTACTAAAAATAATATTGTAAAACTATGTGATACAATTGGCGGTCTTATCGCTGAATAGCGATAAAGGTCCTATAGTACTAAAAATAACATTGTAAAACTATGTGATACAATTGGCAGTCTTATCGCTGAATAGCGATAAAGGTCCTATAGTACCTACTAAAAAGAACATTGTAAAACTATGTGATACAATTGGCGGTCTTATCGCTGAATAGCGATAAAGATCCTATAGTACTAAAAATAACATTGTAAAACTATGTAATACAATTGGCGGTCTTATCTCTGAATAGCGATAAAGGTCTCATAGTACTAAAAAGAACATTGTAAAACGATGTGATACAATTGGCGGTCTTATCGCTGAATAGCGATAAAGGTCCTATAGTACTAAAAATAACATCGTAAAACTATGTAATACAATTGGCGGTCTTATCGCTGAATAGCGATAAAGGTCCTATAGTACTAAAAATAACATTGTAAAACTATGTGATACAATTGGCGGTCTTATCGCTGAATAGCGATAAAGGTCCTATAGTACTAAATATAACATTGTAAAACTATGTGATACAATTGGCGGTCTTATCGCTGAATAGCGATAAAGGTCCTATAGTACTAAAAATAACATTGTAAAACTATGTGATACAATTGGCGGTCTTATCGCTAAACAGCGATAAAGGCCCTATAGTACTAAAAATAATATTGTAAAACTATGTGATACAATTGGCGGTCTTATCGCTGAATAGCGATAAAGGTCCTATAGTACTAAAAATAACATTGTAAAACTATGTGATACAATTGGCAGTCTTATCGCTGAATAGCGATAAAGGTCCTATAGTACCTACTAAAAAGAACATTGTAAAACTATGTGATACAATTGGCGGTCTTATCGCTGAATAGCGATAAAGGTCCTATAGTACTAAAAATATCATTGTAAAACTATGTGATACAATTGGCAGTCTTATCGCTGAATAGCGATAAAGGTCCTATAGTAAAGGTCTCATAGTACTAAAAAGAACATTGTAAAACTATGTGATACAATTGGCGGTCTTATCGCTGAATAGCGATAAAGGTCCTATAGTACTAAAAATAACATTGTAAAACTATGTGATACAATTGGCGGTCTTATCGCTGAATAGCGATAAAGGTCTCATAGTACTAAAAAGAACATTGTAAACTATGTGATACAATTGGCGGTCTTATCGCTGAATAGCGATAAAGGTCCTATAGTACTGAAAATAACATTGTAAAACTATGTAATACAATTGGCGGTCTTATCGCTGAATAGCGATAAAGGTCCTATAGTACTAAAAATAACATTGTAAAACTATGTGATACAATTGGCGGTCTTATCGCTGAATAGCAATAAAGGTCCTATAGTACTAAATATAACATTGTAAAACTATGTGATACAATTGGCGGTCTTATCGCTGAATAGCGATAAAGGTCCTATAGTACTAAAAATAACATTGTAAAACTATGTAATACAATTGGCGGTCTTATCGCTGAATAGCGATAAAGGTCTCATAGTACTAAAAAGAACATTGTAAAACTTTGTGATACAATTGGCGGTCTTATCGCTGAATAGCGATAAAGGTCCTATAGTACTAAAAATAACATTGTAAAACTATGTAATACAATTGGCGGTCTTATCGCTGAATAGCGATAAAGGTCCTATAGTACTAAAAATAACATTGTAAAACTATGTGATACAATTGGCGGTCTTATCGCTGAATAGCGATAAAGGTCCTATAGTACTAAATATAACATTGTAAAACTATGTGATACAATTGGCGGTCTTATCGCTGAATAGCGATAAAGGTCCTATAGTACTAAAAATAACATTGTAAAACTATGTGATACAATTGGCGGTCTTATCGCTGATCAGCGATAAAGGTCCTATAGTACCTACTAAAAAGAACATTGTAAAACTATGTAATACAATTGGCGGTCTTATCGCTGCAGAGCGATAAAAGTCCTATAGTACTAAAAATAACATTGTAAAACTATGTGATACAATTAGCGGTCTTATCGCTGAATAGCGATATAGGTCCTATAGTACTAAAAATAACATTGTAAAACTATGTGATACAATTGGCAGTCTTATCGCTGAATAGCGATAAAGGTCCTATAGTACCTACTAAAAATAACATTGTAAAACAATGTGATACAATTGGCGGTCTTATCGTCGAATAGCGATAAAGGTCCTATAGTATTAAAAATAACATTGTAAAACTATGTGATACAATTGGCAGTCTTATCGCTGAATAGCGATAAAGATCCTATAGTACCTACTAAAAAGAACATTGTAAAACTATGTAATACAATTCGCGGTCTTATCGCTGAACAGCGATAAAGGTTTCATAGTACTAAAAAGAACATTGTAAAACTATGTGATACAATTGGCGGTCTTATCGCTGAACAGCAATAAAGGTCCTATAGTACTAAAAATAACATTGTTCTATGTGATACAATTGGCGGTTTTATGGCTGAATAGCGATAAAGGTCCTATAGTACTAAAAATAACATTGTAAAACTATGTGATACAATTGGCGGTCTTATCGCTGAATAGCGATAAATGTCTCATAGTACTAAAAATAACATTGTAAAACTATGTGATACAATTGGCGGTCTTATCGCTGAATAGCGATAAAGGTCCTATAGTACTAAAAATAACATTGTAAAACTATGTGATACAATTGGCGGTCTTATCGCTGAATAGCGATAAAGGTCTCATAGTACTAAAAAGAACATTGTAAAACTATGTGATACAATTGGCGGTCTTATCGCTGAATAGCGATAAAGATCCTATAGTACTAAAAATAACATTGTTAAACTATGTAATACAATTGGCGGTCTTATCGCTGAATAGCGATAAAGGTCTCATAGTACTAAAAAGAACATTGTAAAACTATGTGATACAATTGGCGGTCTTATCGCTGAATAGCGATAAAGGTCCTATAGTACTAAAAATAACATTGTAAAACTATGTGATACAATTGGCGGTCTTATCGCTGAATGGAGATAAAGGTCCTATAGTACCAAAAATAACATTGTAAAACTATGTGATACAATTGGCGGTCTTATCGCTGAATAGCGATAAAGGTCCTATAGTACTAAAAATAACATTGTAAAACTATGTAATACAATTGGCGGTCTTATCGCTGAATAGCGATAAAGGTCCTATAGTACTAAAAATAACATTGTAAAACTATGTGATACAATTGGCGGTCTTATCGCTGAATAGCGATAAAGGTCCTATAGTAGTAAAAATAACATTGTAAAACTATGTGATACAATTGGCAGTCTTATCGCTGAATAGCTATAAAGGTCCTATAGTACCTACCAAAAAGAACATTGTAAAACTATGTGATACAATTGGCGGTCTTATCACTGAACAGCGATAAAGATCCTATAGTACTAAAAATAACTTTGTAAAACTATGTAATACAATTGGCGGTCTTATCGCTGAATAGCGATAAAGGTCTCATAGTACTAAAAATAACATTGTAAAACTATGTAATACAATTGGCGGTCTTATCGCTGAATAGCGATAAAGGTCTCATAGTACTAAAAAGAACATTGTAAAACTATGTGATACAATTGGCGGTCTTATCGTTGAATAGCGATAAAGGTCCTATAGTACTAAAAATAACATTGTAAAACTATGTAATACAATTGGCGGTCTTATTGCTGAATAGCGATAAAGGTCCTATAGTACTAAAAATAACATTGTAAAACTATGTGATACAATTGGCGGTCTTATCGCTGAATAGCGATAAAGGTCCTATAGTACTAAATATAACATTGTAAAACTATGTGATACAATTGGCGGTCTTATCGCTGAATAGAGATAAAGGTCCTATAGTACTAAAAATAACATTGTAAAACTATGTGATACAATTGACGGTCTTATCGCTGATCAGCGATAAAGGTCCTATAGTACCTACTAAAAAGAACATTGTAAAACTATGTGATACAATTGGCGGTCTTATCGCTGAATAGCGATAAAGGTCTCATAGTACTAAAAAGAACATTGTAAAACTATGTGATACAATTGGCGGTCTTATCGCTGAATAGCGATAAAGATCCTATAGTACTAAAAATATCATTGTTAAACTATGTAATACAATTGGCGGTCTTATCGCTGAATAGCGATAAAGGTCTCATAGTACTAAAAAGAACATTGTAAAACTATGTGATACAATTGGCGGTCTTATCGCTGAATAGCGATAAAGGTCCTATAGTACTAAAAATAACATTGTAAAACTATGTGATACAATTAGCGGTCTTATCGCTGAATAGCGATAAAGGTCCTATAGTACTAAAAATAACATTGTAAAACTATGTGATACAATTGGCAGTGTTATCGCTGAATAGCGATAAAGGTCCTATAGTACCTACTAAAAAGAACATTGTAAAACTATGTGATACAATTGGCGGTCTTATCGCTGAATAGCGATAAAGGTCCTATAGTACTAAAAATAACATTGTAAAACTATGTGATACAATTGGCGGTCTTATCGCTGAATAGCGATAAGGGTCCTATAGTACTAAAAATAATATTGTAAAACTATGTGATACAATTGGCGGTCTTATCGCTGAATAGCGATAATGGTCCTATAGTACTAAAAATAACATTGTAAAACTATGTGATACAATTGGCGGTCTTATCGCTGATCAGCGATAAAGGTCCTATAGTACCTACTAAAACGAACATTGTAAAACTATGTGATACAATTGGCGGTCTTATCGCTGAATAGCGATAAAGGTCTCATAGTACTAAAAAGAACATTGTAAAACTATGTGATACAATTGGCGGTCTTATCGCTGAACAGCGATAAAGGTCCTATAGTACTAAAAATAATATTGTAAAACTATGTGATACAATTGGCGGTCTTATCGCTGAATAGCGATAAAGGTCCTATAGTACTAAAAATAGCATTGTAAAACTATGTGATACAATTGGCGGTCTTATCGCTGAACAGCGATAAAGGCCCTATAGGTACCTATGTAATTGTATATTTTTATGTTGTATATAATATAAAGTGTGCACTAGAGAATCTAATCTAGGGGTGCCCAAACTTTTCAGTTGGCGGCGTTGGCACTTACAGGTTTAGTATTTGGTCTCGGCGCCCACGCTAGTTGAAATAGGGTAGGTACAATGATACTAAGTAGATAGGCTCAAAAATTAAAACATCCATGTTATGAAGCTGTGAGTTGTTATATTTATATCCAAAAAAACATTTATTATTTAAAAAAAGTAGGAAATAATATACAATGGCAACTTAGTCGATGTAACGTGTGAGCTTGGTGATCTTCACACATTTTTTCAAAGCGTGGTATAGGCTTGACACCGCTACTCACATTTCTTGCTCCACGTTGATCTTTGATTGTTCATTTTGTAACCGCGAATGCCTAAGTTTAGTTTCCGGAGAATGGTCTTCTTCTTCTTAGCGTGTCAATAGTTCTACTTATATTGTGTTAGATAGGTACTTGGCTACATTGATGGCGTCAGGAGAAGCCATTTTTAAGTCAACCATTGTGCAGGTGTTCGGGCACAGAGGGCACATTAACAGGTGTTTCATCGACTGTGTAGGGTCACCACAGTCGCATTGTGTTTGTCTGGGATTCCTGAACCCCCATTTGCACATATTGACTCTGCAGCGACCAACCTGTGTGCGAAGCCTAGGTAATTAAGGACTTCCACACTGGCCACGGCAGGTCGTGCCCTGGTGGAAGCTGTTCTTGAGGGGGAATGATGTCAGGTGGTGGGGGGTTACTATCTATCCACAGTGCGCGTCTAGCAACGGATGGGATAAAACAGGAGCGCCTCACGTCGCCCCTCTTAAATCTCTACGGCGCACACTTTGGGAACCCCTGATAGGATTAGATTCTAATCTAATCTACCTACAGGGCGGCCAGCTGGTCGTTTTGGCTCAGCTATTTCTGCTAGTAGCCTTCCGGGTCCATGCGGGACAAATGCTCTAGCCATCGCAAGCGCCTTTGTTTCACAAGATTTATAAATAACCCAGTTTTATTTGCCCCTCGGCATGGAACTAAATCCGTCCCTGCTCACCACTAAACTGAGCTAACCCATTGAAACCCATCCCGAAATACCCAGCACCACTTATATACGTCATCGGCACCAGATCTTTTCACATAAAGAGTCTGTCTAGCGATCGTAAACTGCTTCAAGCTCACTCGTCTGTGTCAAAATTCCAATAATCTTATTTTGGCGCGCATCAAGGAGTATGATGACGGATATATGGAAGCCATCTTGCGAAGTCTTCGGCCGTTCACCTGATGAACGTTGATAGTTTTATGAGCGATTCAAATGATAAAAATATGGCACCTTGACCACTGAATATCGGTCATGGAATTGTGCTGTGGATTGTAAAACTTTTGTGATGATGTTATTACAAAACAGCTGTTTCACAGATATGAATTCGGGTTTCAATCGGCTCTTTCAGCTTGTTCAGAAGAGAGCTAATTTTTTTTGCAACGCTCTTTAGGTCGCTTTACTTTCTTTTGTATTTTAAAATTATTGTACCTATATCTACATGTTTAGTATTTCATAATAAAAGTCATTTTCAATAGATTCTACATATTATGATAAGATACCAAAATACATCTTTATATATATAAAAGAAAGTAGTGTTAGTTACACTATTTATAACTAAAGAACGGCGGAACCGATTTGGCTGAAAATTGGTGGGGAGGTAGCTTAGAACCAGGAGAAGGCCATATTATGATACTTTTTATGCCGTTCGACCGCGATCCCGTGTGACGTGACATAAAACGTAAAAGAGAATACAAGTCACTATAAAACGTGGTATAACAAAAACGCATCTGACATGGAATAACAAAACGCAAATGACAGCTAAACGTAATTTTGTCTATGGTATGTATGGTTGTAAAATGATGGCCGGGGACATCAATTGACAATTCTACCAGGGTGACGTGTATTGACAACCCGCGTTATATGCATGTCAAGGCGGTACGAAGTTCGGCGGGTCAAATAGTATTTTAATAACAGTAAGTAGGTAAGTATATTTATACAACTAACTGACCCGCCCGCGGCTTAGCATGCGTGGTTTGTCAATAAATAAATTACTCTTCTTCTGCGCAGTTGGGTTAAAAGCAGCCTATGTCCCAATTCCGGTCATAACCTATCTGTGTACTAAATTTCAATAGTATCGGTCCAGCCGTGTTAGTCGTGAAAGGGTAACAAACAAACAAACAGTACTAGCTGTTGCCCGCGACTTCGTACGCGTTACACTACTAAATGTGTACGTAACCTAGAACCAAAGCTAAACTCGCTGTTGCAACTAGACTTGACACCCCATTTTTATCCCATGGGAACTGATTTATGAGATAAAACGTAACCTATGTGGTAATCCATGTTATAATCTACGTTGTACCAAATTTCATCGAAATCGGTTCGGCCGTTACGATGTGATTGGGTAGCAAACAAAAAAACATCAAAACTTTCACAATTATAATATTAGTGTGATGGATTATTTATATATAAAAAACCGACCAAGTGCGAGACGGACTCGCGCACGAAGGGTTCCGTACCATCTATAAAAACGGCAAAAAATCATGTCTGTTGTAAGGGAGTCCCACTTAAATATTGATTTTATTCAATAGCACAATTTTATTTATTTACCCTATTTGAGGTTGGTGCCGATTAAGCTAGTCCTCTAAATTGTATGAGCGCCCATACAACTCAGAGGACTATCTTAATTGGCGTCTACTACGTACCTATGTATGGGGGACACCCTTTAATTTTCAACTTTTTTATTTTTTGTAAATTATTTTTTATGTAAGACCTTGCTTTTTGCCAAATTTCGTGATTCTAGGTTTATGGGAACTACATACTCGTATACCATATATCTAGGTTTTCGACCCAAAACCTATAGGGTTGACCTAGAATTATCAATTTTGGTTAAAAGCAAGGTAAAGCAGCACAAGTAAAGGGAAAATTCCAAAAAATAAAAATAGTTGCAAATTAAGGTTAATTTTGGTACTTACTTAGTTTTCGCGAAAATCTAAATTTACCCATATCTTTTTATCGTGTTCACTCAGGACCTTGATTTTTATACACCTAATAGGGACTATAGACCTCAGTATCTGGTATACATTTCAACTTGCTAGGTCCACCCGTTTCTGAGAAAATCGATGGTGACACACGGACAGACGGACAAGAAAGTGATCTTATAAGGGTTCCCTTTTTACGTTTTGAGGTACGGAACCCTAAAAATTAAAGAAATTTATAAAAATAGATGACAGAATTTGCAATAACAATTACAGTATTTGCGTTCGATGATATTTCCAATTAAAACTCTACGTTCAACTCCGGCCTTTTGTTAATTAATCCATACTAAATCTGTAATCTGTAGCCCGACGGATTAGCACGTTGAAGTGGCAATGGGCAGGCCATATAGCGCGCAGAACAGATGGCCGATGGGGCCGGAAAGTTCTCGAATGGAGGCCACGGACCGGCAAGCGCAGCGTAGGACGTCCACCTACAAGATGGGCAGACGACTTGGTAAGAACCGCAGGTCGGCGTTGGATGCAGGCCGCTTCCAACCGCAGTTCCTGGAGATCAATGAGGGAGGCCTTTGTCCAGCAGTGGACGTCCTACAGCTGATATGATGATGATGATGATGAAATCTGTAACTTCTGAATCTAACTGCTTCTCACTATTATTTAAAAGATTAGCTAGCGATAATCTTTTGAATTTCCCGTCATTGCTTCACAAGGAGTGAATCCCATACTTTCGTGATAGGTTTATTGATAACAATAGGTATATTTAAAGTTAACATCATCATCATTTTCAACCCGTGTCGACTCACTGCTGGGCATAGGCCTCTCTTTGTTTCTGCCATTCTTCCCGATCCTGTGCCAGTCTGAACCACGTACGACCCACGGTCTTATGGATGTCGTCGACCCATCTCGCTGGTGGACGTCCCCTATTTCGATGCCCAGTTCTCGGCCTCCACTCTGTTAGGGCCTTAGTCCACCTGTCGTCGCTACGTCTGGCTAAATTTCCTGCCCAACTCCACTTGAGCCCCAATATCCGCTTGCTGACGTCGAATTTCGGTATTGGGAACTCGATCTAATCTTCATATTTTTAAGACAAAACGGGTCTTTTGACGCACAGATTTAGGTATATCAAAAGTGTCCACGTGACCACGCTCGATGTAACTTGGCCGAAACGTCGAGTTTAGTCAAAATTATGATTTTGATATAAATCTGTGCGCAAAAAGACCCGTTTTGTCTTAAAAATATGAGTATAGTTCGCGAAAATTTAAAAAGAATGATCTAATCTGTCATTAAAGAGAAATCCAGAGAAAAAATCATTAGGAAAGGAATGAGATATGAAAGTCCATAAAAGATGGATCGCTGGTGGCCTCTGATTTTATAAGCTACCTGGAAGTATGATCAAACCTGATTTGATTTGATATGTATATTATTTTTAAATTTCTTTGCTTGTCTTGTTTTTTTTATACAACTTAGGTAGCAAACAAGCATGCTCACCTGGTAAACGGTTTCGTAAATTGGACGTTTGTAACACGAAAGGTAGGTATTACGCGCGCATTGTCGACCCTAACGTTTGTAAGGTACTACCTACACTGAAAAACCGAATACGTTGATTAATGTTGATTCCATTTAAGTTGCGTTAACTTAATACTTAAGGGGACGCCGGAGGGACAATCGCCCATACAACACGTACTACCAAGATCATTTCTAATTTGAGCATATTTCTACCTTATTAAGGTATTATTTTAATTTGAATAGTATTTATCTAGATTCCTAACTATATATTAGATCAAAATACTTACCTAAAATGAAATAGAAGCGTATCGCATTCTGCATGTTTTTACGTCTTGAAAGACCTGTTTTCAACCTAATTGTTTCGTATTAAAAACAACAACATCTTACGTATCCTAGTCATGGGAACATAGATTATATCGTCTAGTTACAGAATAACAACACCATGAGAAAAATACAACAAGTTTTCAGTCATAATTTTTGGTATTACGGAACACGGTCAAAATCTAATCAAATTTAGAATCGTTCTATTGCTATCATTGTCGCTCTGCGTGGCTAAACTTCGTCACTAAACAGGGATAGCGATATTCAGGGCGAAGTTTTTGACGCGGCCGAATTGAAGTTGCGCTCGGGGTTCGCCGGCGCGTTAATATGTTTAAACAATTATACTATTTCCATTTCTTTATTTTCTTGATGACAGCTCCTGTGAAAACTTGAAGGAGCGTCTTTTTTACATTATGTATACATTATTATATAAAAATATGACGCTTACGCACGTACAAGATTATACCAAAGTCGGAGAAACTGATAGGAATGGAACTATCAATAAACGTAACACGATAACAGACCCGATATTTTTTTACAAAATGTAAGAAACTAAACTACTGCCGGATACTTTTATACATATTTATTAACTAATATTATATTTCATTACAAGATGTTACACGTATTAATTCTTGACTGATAATGCCAACTTTTTTAAATTTTTTGAAGCTGTTGTAAAATAAGTAGGTATAGGTAGGTACTCGACAATGAAACGAAATAATTATAACGACCGGTAATTTTTATTTATTTATTTTAATCAATATCTGATGAATCGTCACTGTCACTCGATATCATTCCTTATTTTGTCACAACACTACAACTATCAAATTAGAACTGTCATCGAGAAAATAAAAAAATGGAAATACTATAATAAAGTACATTTATTTCTACAAAAATAAAATTGTTAAAAATTAATAGGTTAAATCAACCTCTAAAAGAGGTTATAACAACACAACATTTTTGGTATATTCGAATCTAAGTAAGTCTAACTGATAATTTAGTAAAGTCAACATGATAACGAAGTAGAATCAACAAAATCACTAAGTCAAATATATATACTCAGGTCAAATTAACCTTTATAGTTCAACTATTTTTATTTTGTTTAATTCAACAAAACATGTCCTTAGATGCTATAATAACCTAAAATATACGTTGAAAAAAAGGATAAAACAACCTATTCGGTTTTTCAGTGTATAATAAAAAAAAATCATTCATTCTTTCAAGGTAGATTTCTAATTTATCTGACGACCTCCGTGGCGCCGTGTGTGCAGAGCCGGCTGAGACGCAGGAGGTTGTGAGTTCGATTCCCGTCGCGGAACAAATGTTTGTGTGATTTTTAGAAATTTGTTTCGGGTCTGCGTATTTTTCTATATATTGCAAGTCAACATTTACAATAAAAAAGTATGTAAGTATTGTTTCAGTCATCTAGTTCCCACAATACAAGCTTGACTTAGTTTGGGGCTAGATAGCGCTGTGTGAAATGTCCAACATTATTTATTTTTAACTTCGATTTCTTGAATAACTCGAACCAGAGAGACTTTCAGAAAAGACCCAACATTTACAATATTACATTGCAACAAAATAGGGGAAGTTTCCACAAGAAGTTCTTTGAAGTCAGTGAAGCGTAAAATTAAGTAATGTACCAAAAGAAGAGTGGTTTACGAGCACAGTAAACACTCGCTACTGTTTACAAAGAAAGTAAAGCTCCTTAGGGTCTCCACAAAGCAAATATTACTAGGAATGGTACAAATATAGCTTATTACTACTGGTGGTAGAGCTTTTGTGAACGAGCTCGAGGAAGCACCACCGCCTCACCTTTATCTGCCGCCAAATAGCAGTACTTGTGCTGCTGTGTTCCGGTTAGATGGTAATGGTATGTTCCTGTAATTACTGGCAAATAGGCATACCAGCTAAGTCCTATAGTATGGCAACGTATCCACATAGAGATCAAGACAACACAATAGCTTGTTTTGAATTCTATGTGGATATCCATGGGCTGCAGTAGCCACTTAAAATCTGGTGAACTGCATGCTCGTTTGACATATAAATTGTATAAAAAATATATATTTAATTACTAGCTTCTGCACACGGCTTAGGACGCTCGGTTTGTCAGTAAAAATAGTCTATGTTATAATCCAGGTATATATTCTATCTATAATAACAAATTTTATTGAAATCGGTTGAGCCGTTACGACATTATCTACTGTGTGTTACTACATTTACGACATTAATTTAAATCACGGGTAGAGCTGATGGCTAGCATTGTTGTAAAATAGTTTTTTTTCAAATTCATTACCTTGGTTTTTTTTTTAATTTTCAATCTACTTACCTTAATTTCAAGTCCTAAAATATCAATGAAATAGCCTGTATAAAATAGGTAAACAAATTATATTCATCCATGATGTAAGTGGGTAGGTACCTGTTAAACTGACTAAGTAGCATCGGCGCACAGACGCCGCCAATTTACGTTAAAAATTGTTTATTGGAAATATATCGATTACTGGTTAAATAATCAAGCTACCGGTAATAAATCAATCTCTAAATCAGTTAAAACGATTCTGCATATGTGTTTTTGATTAATGTCGTGAATGCGGTGACAGACTGTATACACAATTATTAGTTTGATAATAGAGCGATTAGTGTGATTGATATGCGGTCTTTTTAGTCTAACTCAGTATTTGTATGGTTTCTGTGTTATGTCAAAAAGAGTATCTATATGACTAACTATTAGGATGTCCACTGGAATTTTAATACACATATGTTCACCTACCCCAGCGCCCCTCATCAGTGCCAGTGCGGTTCGGCAGTCGAACAGCTTGGTCACCATGGATCGTCAATGTTCCAGCCGTTCTCGAACCGAACGGTCTGATACGTGACGATGGTAAGAGGCCTGACGGTATGACTCATATACCTTGGGAGAAGGGTAGGCCTTTGGTGTGGGACGCCACGTGCGTCGATACCCTTGCGCTATCTCATCTGTCTGGTACAGCAATTGAGGCCGGTGCGGCGGCAAATTCAGCCGAAGATCCCAAGCGGCGCAAATATGGAAGTCTCGACAGAGCCTACGTATTTGAGCGTTTTCAAAATTCTTTCTGGGCGTCTGGTCGAAACGACGTATGATCCGAGAGCTGGCGCTTATCTGGGTCAACGCATAATCATTGCAATTCAGCGGGGCAATGCAGCCAGTGTCTTGGGGACACTTCCGCCGGGTAGTGATTTGGAGCAGTTGAGCTATCTATAGATCGTTTGCAATGGTCTATAGATGATTCAAATGTTTCTTCTGTATTTTATTGTAAATAATTGTATATTTTTTATTAAATTGATATTATATCCCTATGTTCCGAATTGGGTTTAAGAATAAATGGATGGAAATTATTCAAAAGACTTTCCAGATTAAAGAGATCTTCAAATTAATAAACATCGAACAAAGTAATATTTCAGTAGCATTTATCTCCATTCCATTGAACTGATGGTGACAGTAGTGTGAACGTTTCTCATATGCATCCGGCGGTGCGGGCGCAGCGTAGTGGTCGATGACGGACAAATGCGCAGGAAGGAGCGTCGTTACCACTGTCGTCGCCTCGCGACACGTAAACACATCTAAGTATATCTATCCATAGGTTAGTTACCTTAACTCTGTTCTCGTAATGCTTTTAGAAACTTATTTTAGGTGCCTATTGAATTCAAAGAAAAGATACAGTCGAGAAAGTAATACTGATTGAGTGATTACACACACATTAACACTTATTTCGGCCGTTGGGGCAGAAAGATTATCTCCTTACATTGGAGACTATACACTGAAGAGCGCAGCGTAGGACGGTTCCTCACCAGATGGAAAGACGACCTGATAAAGGTTGCTGTTGTTGGGTGCAGGCTGCACAAGATCGGTCGCCCTGGAAATCTATGGTGAGCCCCATAGATTTCCAGGGGATTTCTATGGATGTTCAGCAGTGGACCATTGATATGATGATGATTAGCACTGGTTATTTATTTAGGTCACAAGTAAAGCCGTTTATAAATACAGCCTCTATGTACAGGTTGCTTCGGAGTATGTTAACGCGGAAGAGGATTATTGTCTTCATGAAATTCCATATTTAACATTATGGAAACACTTTGTAAAAACTTCTGTTTTCGGAAAATATCCTCATATTCGCTGTTTATTTGCAAGTCAAACTCCTATTGATGTGTAACATCTTTCCTCTCGGTTTGTGGGAGTGATTTTGGCAAAAGGGACGGAAATGTGTAACGGGAAACCGGGGAAGTGCGCGCGGTGGTCATATGTTACACATCATATGCGACTACTGGTAGTTTTTGAAGTAAAACTTCTTTACGCACTCTTGACTTGGGGAGTAAGCTGGTGAATGCATTACGAAAAGTGCGAACGGAAGTTGAGAGGGAAATATAAGGTGGTCCTTCACTATTGGCCTTATGAATAAGCTCAGAGTCGCTCAACGAGCTATGGAGAGGGCTATGCTCGGGGTTTCTCTACGGGATCGAATCATAAATGAGGAGATACGTAGGAGAACTCAAGTCACCGACATAGCCCGACGGATTAGCACGTTGAAGTGGCAATGGGAAGGCCATATAACGCGCAGAACAGATGGCCGATGGGGCCGGAAAGTTCTCGAATGGAGTCCACGGACCCGTAAGCGCAGCGTAGGACGTCCACCTACAAGATGGGCAGACGACTTGGTAAGAACCGCAGGTCGGCGTTGGATGCAGGCCGCTTCCAACGCAGATCAATGAGGGAGGCCTTTGTCCAGCAGTGGACGTCCTACGGCTGATATGATGATGATGATGATGAAAGTGAGCTAACTTTAGGGGAATCAAAAGAGAATACAATATTTAGAACATGAAGTACCTTAACTCTATATTTATATAATACTCCCAACCGAACAAATACTGTTTTAACAAGCTTTTTACAGGCTTTTTGTTAACTTGCAATGTATGTTTGTTCGGGTGGAATCTTGCAACTGAATTTTAAACCCGTTCCCCTCAACTGATTGAGCTGAAATTTGGAATACTTAATGTAACTTCGGTGACAATGCAATAATATGGTACCATGGAGGTGGTCTCATGATGGAGACGGATGCTAGACAACGGATCTTCTAAATGGATTATAGTAGGCTAGTAGTGTTTGGGCTCATTTGAATCTGCTTGCGGTTCCGATTATGAATTATATAAAAGTTTGTTTAGAAAAAGTAATTTTTCAACAAAAAACTTATTTATTTTGCCCTCAATATCATCTCGGAACTATGGGCAGACCGTTGTGTGAAACCCCGCCTTACGAAATTCTATCACGCTCTCTCCCGTTCTAAAATTAGATGCGAGAACAGAACAGCAAGATAATGGTACGCCTATTTAAAAATGCCCTACAATTTCCAGGGTACAACAACAGGTATTTTGAGATTATGGAATCATTTTTTTAAAACAGTTATTAATTTATTATGTATTATTATTTGTTAGTTTAGTATTAAAGAATTAAAGGTACGTATCAGATTATTTTATAACTATTTATGTATTTGAGTTTATTAATAATCTGTAGTACACCGCACTCCGTAATAACTTTACTAATTTATTTCCATCTAATGGTTGCATGGAAGAGATCGCTCGCAGCGATAAGGTCGCCCTATTGCCTTTTAAGTTTTATTTCAGTGTTATATTGTTTCTGCGTGTTAATTACAATAAAGAGTTATCTTATCTTATTCACATTTCTTAAATATGTATGTTCAGTTACTTTAGATAGTTAGAAATATTTTTTTACAAATTTAAACTACATGCATTATCTTGTGGATTCTGTAGCATAACTGTTTTATCGAAAATATACATTAAATAATAAATAAATAAATATTGCTGGACATTTCACACAGTGCTATCTAGCCCAAAACTAGGAACCAGATAACTGATAGAATACTTACATTTTTTTTTAGTAAATACATACTTATATTATATAGACAAATACCCAAACCCAAAACAATAATTTGTAGACCATGCGAACATTTGTCCCGCAGTGGGGATTAAACCCGCAACCTCCTGCCTCTCATTCATCTCATTAGATTCGACATTAGATGGATACTGATGTCTAAGAATTAAATATTACCACGTATTGTATTGATTTTTGGTCTGTTTAGTTCTCATTAGGAAACAAATCAAGTAAAAATTCTGGGCGTCTGGTCGAAGCGGCGCGTGATCCGAGAGCTGGTGCTTATCTGGGTCGACGCATAAGCATTGCAATTCAGCGGGACAATGCAGGTAGTGTCTTGGGGACACGTCAGCCTGGTAGTAATCTGAAGCAGTTGAACTATCTATAGATCGTTTGCAACGGTCTTTAGATGATTCAACTGTTTCTTCTGTAGTTTATTGTAAATATATATTTGTTGTTTTTAATGATCATACTCGTGTCTTCGTTTGTAAAAAGAGATTTTAGTTTGTATTTTTGATCGTCTTCATGATCTTTTTAGATTATTTGTAACAACAAAGCTCGAATGATATTTACTACAAGTATATCTTCCTAAGTAATTATTTTGTGTAGAAATTTAAGACATTCAGACAACAGACTCCGCGAGATTCCTCTCAAAATAAATAAAGTCTGTGCATAATATGCACATAGCTCTCAGCGTTCCACTATTAATAAGAAGCTTTTTCGTCTGGATTCACTTTGTTTTGAAACTGGTTGACCTGCCGGCGGCTTCGCACGCGTTGTTTGTCAATCAAATCATTACCATCCTTCTAAGCAGTCAGGTAAAAAGTAACCTATGTCTCAATCCCGGTTATATCGAAATCGGTCCAGCCGTATTGTCGTGAAAACGTAACAGAGACAGAGAGACAGCTACTTTTGAATGTTTACTTTTTAGAGCAACTATTTTAATCTCATGGGTATCAATACCCACTTCTGTTACTACTTTTTTCTTATTTCTTGTGATTTTAATTTGTTATCTATACCTAGAGGTCATCATATCTTTCAGCTACAACCATCGTCAATCAAAACTTTAATTTGAATGAATTGTCTTTCTAAAAAGCGGTAAAATCAAGTTAGTTAGATCAAGGATTGTAAAAAACACTAAAAAACTATTTAAAGCTTTCGCCAAACGCAGAATATCCACGTGGGAATAAGTGCCGTTCCTGAATATAGCTTTTTTCTGTTTTCCTAGGAGAACATCATCTCAGCCCGTCTGCACCCACTGTTGGGTATAGGCCTCCTGTTTATTACGCCATTCTTTCCGTTCCCTTGCGAGTCTCCGCCATTGACACCCAGCTACGCTTTCAATGTCATTCGACCATCGGGCGGGTGGTCTGCCTCTTGGTCTACGAGCATCCCTTGGCCACCACTCTGTGATCGCCTTCGTCCAACGCCCGTCATCCCTCCTAGCCAAGTGTCCAGCCCATCTCCACTTCAGCCCTGCGATCCTCATACCCACGTCCACAACCTTTGTGCAACGTCGGATTTCTACATTGGGTATGTGATCCAAGAGTGATATACCTAGGAGAACAATCGAGATAAAATTACCTTTTCTTATCTTAGGTAGGTAAAACATTACTGCTGAGATGTTTACTGGTTGCCTCTGAACCTACCGAAATACTAAATATCACACTTATCTACCACACTTACCAGAATGTTAGTAAAATAAAATTTCAATTTGTTTGGCGCAGAGCCGTTCATTTTAAAATTTTGCGTATTTTTCAAACGGTCACGGTTTTAAATTCGTTGCCATTAGTGAAATTTCCAGTAGGTACACAAAAATTTGCTAGGCTTGAAAAATGAGTAGAAGTAAATTAAACAAGATCTGTGGTCAAAAACCTGAGATGGTAAGCAATTATTCTGTGCCCTAATAAGGGTAGATATAATAGGAATAAAAATAGTTAGTAAACGGACAAACATAGTCCTTCTTTAGCGAGTATTCGGGTACCACGTAAGCGAAGCCATGTGTTAAAGCTACTATATATCCGTTAGGTATAAGTTAGTATTGTTTACTTGATTTATATATACCTGCGGTTCGGTGCATTTGGTTTGTTTAGACTGCGCGCTGATCAACGCTTCAGAATAAACTGACCAGCGAGTGAAGGGGCGACGACTGATAGAATACCTATCTATGTACAAATAAATAAACTAACTACTACTCTTCTTCAACATGTATGTATAAACTCAAATGAGTAGAATAGCCTCAATATAAATCTAACAAGAAGTAATTGTTATTGGTCATAAACATAATCTATACTAATCTATAGGTAGGTACTAATGTTATAAAGAGGAAAGATTTGTATTTTTGTGTGTATGTTTGTAATGAATAAACTCAAAAACTACTGGTCCGATTTCAAAAATTCTTTCACCATTGGAAAGCTACATTCACCTTAAGTAATATAGGTATCTTTTTACCCAACTGCGCAAAAGAGGGTAATGTTTTTATTGAAAAACTACGAGTGCGAAGCTACGGATTGTTCAGCTAGTATTAAATATTTTGAAAAGTGCATTTTTTGCCGTGGAGTCGCTTTTCTTTGTAGAGCATTAATTTCTTTGAAATAATTAAATGAAGAACTTTTTGTCTTAATGCATTTTGAGGCTTGTTATCTTCAGCAATACAAATAACTATGACTGTTTGTTATACAAAAATGCATCAAAAGCACTAGTGAAGGTGTGAACATAAGCTATTTTGTGATATTAAAAGGTAGATACAATCTTTTGCTTCTTATTTTAAAGAAACCCTCATAATATCTCATGTCTTCCAAGAAAATTTATGCTCCCAAGAAAACTGTTCAAAACAGCTCCAACGACCCGAAATCAAAATGTATTTCATCGGCCAATTCATCTACCCACACGGCGCAGGTACGAACAAACATTGCAGTACATAATTCAAAGAAAATAAATAAGGTTATTCTTATAGCTCATGCGATTGGGCGGTGGGCGGTGGGCGGGCGGGAGCTCGCGCCGAGTTATCCCGACGACAGAAGCGTTCCTCTCGCGCCGGTGCGCGCGCGCCGTTCTTGATTAACGCACAGAAAACTGATTTATCGTGTCGCGTTGAAAAAATAATCGGCAGCAAGTGAGGACATGTGATGGAGGGACAAGAGTGGCGGGGCGACTGGCACCACCAGCGGCAGTTGGACGGTCAGTGATTGATCCTAGTGTTTATAGAGGCAGATGACAGCCAGCTATTTGGATACCGAGTACAGCTGGCCTGATTGCCTTTGACAAGCTTAGTCTAGTGCCAAAATGTCTGAAGAAGGTTCCAAGTATTTGTAGGGTTATTTTTGATTCGTTTAGCACTTAGCTCATTAAAGAGTCCATGTAATCATCAATCATCATATCTTAAGTCTTTTTTATACCTATCTACTCTATGTGGGCAAAATATTATAATCTTTTAGCCCTTAGCTCTGTATGCCTACTTATTTACTTAGAG
The DNA here is from genome assembly GCA_918857605.2 of Philereme vetulata. Taxonomy (NCBI): domain Eukaryota; kingdom Metazoa; phylum Arthropoda; class Insecta; order Lepidoptera; family Geometridae; genus Philereme; species Philereme vetulata. The sequence continues at coordinate 5,023,171 of OU975420.1, forward strand.
TTTATTTGAAATAACGTATTTTTGCTATGCAATACAAAAGTTAAGTTCTTTTGTTATCTAAAGTTAAGTTTTCTTATAATAATACTAGAAAATAATTGACTATAATAGTTTACAAATTACATTTACTGACTCTATAATTTAAAAGTTCAATATAAATTCTAGATCAGTATACTTCACAATCCTATTAGAAGTGGGCATGTTTTTTCCGCGTCCTGCGTAGCTGGCTAATGACCACAAAAAATGTCACCCACCCCGTGGCCTCATCAATCTCTTGGACGTGTACCCTGTTGCTTTAAATTATTGGAAGGTCACGATGGAATTGACCAGTTTTGAGAGGCTGAAAATTTTTCATGAATTTTATTTACCCACTTTCGTGAAAATATTATTTGCAAATGCAAATTCGTTTAGTTTGATGGTCGATTAGAGGAGTACCATTAATTGGTATGTGATAACCATTCCCATACCTATTTATAACCTCCCAACCTTGGAAATATGGGTAAGTATACTCTATGTTAATTTTGAAAGAATATCGAAATAAATGTCCAAACATTTTCATACTAATTCCTTTAGAACAAAAGTCAACTTTTCAGATGCAATTGAAAATTCTTTTGTTTTTTATCAATTTGAAACCATATCAGAAGTCTCAATTTAAAATAGCATCTCTAGATCGTTAAGCTTACGGAAATCAAAATTGTATCCACATGAGCGTTTAAAAAAATCACAAAGCTAATCGGCAGTTGTCAATCGTCAAGGAAAGCGACGGTCGCCCGCGCAACTCGGCCCGACGAGAGATGGATGAATGAGCAGGCGCCCTCGATGCCTGGAATGCGGACCGCACATGCCTCGCTACTGAATCGGTTAAATACTCTTATTTGATCAACTTCACGTTCAAATAAATTAAAGATACTATAATATAAAATTCGAATATTCTATTTTCAAAGGAAGCTTTTATAATAAAACTGTTACCGGAACAGCAAATTTCGATTATTACGAGTTTCTTCAATGCTTTGTTTAATACAGAAATACGTGAAGATAACAGTTTGTACCCCATTTGTTTAAGTTGATATGAAGAAGGAGAGGTGATGGTTACAATTAAGACAAAAGAAATACGCTTAATTCTCGACTTTGCACTGGCAATTCGTTCTTTAAAAAATATTCAAGCTTCTCACCAAGCTTACAATTTTCCGAACACATAAAGGCTGTTTTGAGAATTTATTCAACAAAATGTGGTCACTTATTATTTTTTTTTAATGTTTATTTTATTTCAACCAGTAACTCCAATCTGTCTCCATCGTTTTCAATTCTCAATCAGAAGTTCTTTAGCCAAAGAGTTTCTTCATTAATCCTTCACTAAAAAGCAATCAATCTGAAATACCGTTACAAACGCTCTCCCTAAAGTGTTTTTTTCCTGCAGATACAGGGTTGTCGTTTGCACACTTCAGAGTTTAGTATTACTTATTCTGTGGTCCAGTTTATTTTTGCGTAACACGTGTTTTGTAAAAACTACCTAAGTATAATAAGTAAGAAATGCTGACCGCACAATGACATTATTATTGATTGAGGGCACATAAAATTACTCATTGTATTTAGGAATAATTTATCTTGAAATTTTAGCTTGTCTGTTTAATTTTGAACTAGCTGTTGCCCACGATTTCGTATGCGTTAGACTACTAAATGTTTAGGTAACTTAAAGCTAAACTCGCTGTTGCAACGTGACTTGACACCCCATTTTTATCCCATGGGACCTGATTTCTGGGACATCGCATTTATAATATTAGTGTGATGGTGTGCAAACAAGAAATTACATAATTTAATCTAATCTTGACATGAACAGTATCACAGTTTTGTAATAGTATATTGTGATACAAATGAGCTAAGTTGCTCATCATTAAACACGAGGCTGTCGGTTGCAGCCCGAGCCGTAGGCGAGTTGCTCATGAGTTTCATACGCACTTTTTCAACACACTTGCGAGGAAAAATCAAATCTTCTGTACTAAAGCTTGACATTTTTACAATTATTTACCACACAGCAACAGATGTGATACAAACGAAAAATGGGAAATGGCGCGTAAGTTTTTTTTTGTGTGCGCCAAATATAAGGTGATTGATTACATATAGCCATACAGCCTATTTCAAAATTATATTTTTAGTGATAAAATGCAAATATTTTATAACAAATTATTGGGAATTATAAGTAATTTGATAATAATAAATGTTTTATCGTCTTAATTAGGGGTAAATTTACGAGTATTTATTCCAGAAATGTAATAGGATTTTCAGCGGCATAAAACCTCTTTGTTGTTACAAAAACTGTATTACCCGGTTAAATTGAAAATTCTCTGTTTACTCGCATATAATTTGCAGTTAGGTACCATCTTATCTTTGTAGGGATGATTCTATTATGCACTAGTGTGTAATATTATTACGCAAGCGTATGTTACAGTTCGTTTAATGGCCCTAATAACGATGTACTATGGCTCACTTTACGAGCAAGTGTGTTGGAAAAAATATGAAGTATGCAACCTCCGTAGATTTGATTTTTTCATAGTTTCTGGGAATCTAAACTATCATTGAATGAGTAACACAATAAAAATAACTCCATACACATTAAACTCAACACTACTGTAATATAATCTTAAATTAAATTTTTGTTTATTTGTCAACTTTTTTGTAGATTATTTATCTAATATTACCTATTCATTGGTGATATTAAACTTATATTGATGAAAAAACTTGTTTTTCTTCCGAACTTTTCATAGAGGCCCTTCGTGAAGGATAATTAACTGACATCTTTCATAAACTATAGTTTAAAAAAAAAAGAAGATTATTAGGTGTGTGATAAATAAATGCTCATTTGGAATGTTGGTTTATTCAAGTTTTGCTTAGTCATTGTCTCGGACCACCCGTGGCTTTCAGAATTATCAGCAAAAACTGAAGCCCCACATTTTATTGCTCGTCTGGGATATTAAGCATTTTTGCAGCCTGTTTGAGATTTATAAGTATAGAGGGTTATGTCTTTCACTCGAGGTTCACAATTGTATCACAAAATTTACGTTGTTTGTAATTGTTTTGTTTTATGGTGTGCAATAATAGTAGATTATTAAACGAGGGGATAAAGTAGTGTCTTACGTCACGGCCGCTATATTGAATCCCGAACGTATCGAAGGATTCTAGATTTAACTTTAGAAGTTACTAGAACCCTGAGTGCAGAGAGGGATATAAGCACGCCTTGATGCAGACAGCTTTATTCACGAGGAGAATACTTTAGTTTTCACACTTTCTGCGAGACCATGAAACCAAATCTAGGTTGGTGCATTCTGTGCAGAGGTTAGTCCGATTTACGAGTAAGTTCTTATTGTATGGGTCTCTTTGGTTCACATTTTAATAGTAATGAGGTTTCAAATTTAAATAACCTTAAGCCCGTGAGGGCTTAATGAAAACACACAGTAGATATAAATATATTATAACATCGCTGTGAGCAAGTGCGAACAAATAAAAAAAATGAATTTTATATGTTACCAAAAAGTTATCCTCTTGTAAAATTAGTTCCTCTTATGACTCCTATGCTTCACAGCTAAATTGATATAATTTGTTAAATTACAGTTACATATGCACTATAAGTGGTGAGTTAAACTTAGAATTTACGAGGGTTGAAAAAAACGCAGCAAAAAAATCGTAACATCTTGCAGAGTTTGTTACACGTGGCCTTATCTTATCTTATCTAGGGCATTTGTTTTACAACCCATTACGTCGCCAGCCGTAAAGATGACATTTTGCAGTTCGGCCCTAAAATTAAACCTTGGCTATTTTAAAACTTGACATCAATGGATGGGGCTCAGTGGGAAACTAGCCGTCTGAGACTTAGGAGGTTGAGGGTTTGATTCCCATTGCGGAACAAATATTTGGATGACCTACAGATATTTGTTATATATAATAAGTTATATTATAAGTACGTATTTATAAAAATAAAAGTATATAAGCATTCCATCTGGTTCCCATGGTACAAGCTGTGCTTAGTTTGGGGCTAGATGGCGCTGTGTGAAATGGCCAATATTATTTATTTATTGATGTGTAAAATCTTTCCTCTCGGTTTGTGGGAGTGATTTTGGCAAAAGGGACGGCAATGTGTAACAGGTAAACGGGGAAGCGCGCGCTATTTGATTTGACCAATGAGCGCGCGCGGTGGTCAGATGTTACACATCTTAAGCGACTACTGTAAGTCTCTTAGTTTTATTGTTATGATGGCCACAAACTGATACCGACTCATACGGCCTTACTTTGGCGATTATGAAAATGTAGATTTATTCAAACAGAAACATAAGCAACTTGCTGTCACTCGCACCTTCGCACGCGTGCTTTAACAATAAAGACATCACCCTCCTTCTGAGCAGTCCCATTCCCAGTCTATGAATATATATTGCTGGACATGAATATATTATATTGCTGGACATTTGACACAGCGCTATCTAACCCCAAACTAAGCAGAGCTTGTACTATGGGAACCAGATAACTGATATAATACATAGATATTTTGTTTGTAAATACATATTTATAATATGTATGTATATAGAAAAACATCCAGCCCCAGAACAAATATCTGTAGATCAAGCAAATATTGGTTCTGCGGTGGGAATCGAACCCGCAACCTGCTGCGTCTCAGCCGGCTATTCGCCTACTGCGCCACAGAGGTTGTCATATCTATACACCAATTTTACTGAAATCGGTCCAGTCGTTTAGTCGTGAAAATGTAACAAACATACAGAGCTACTTTCGAATTTATAATATTGGTATGGATATACCTACAACAAATTTTTATAAGCACCAGTACTATGACTGAGTTAAATCATTTATATTTCAATAGGTACGTGGCTAAGCAGCACTTAAGAATTCAATAAGACCACCTACAATAAATATACAATAACTCACCGCTGACTTGCCCTTTCAAACTCTCACGCTTTATAAAACAAACTAATCTATTTGGAGTGCTGGAAAAAAATTGAAACAAAAAAATATCCACCGGATTACCCGGGGCTTATAAAGAAAACAAACAAATCGGGCCGTAAGTCATGATACGTCCCGCCGATGGCGTTTGCAGCCGGCGGCCGTCGCGTCGGCGGTGGCGGGCGCGTTCAATGTATACAATGTTTCCGAAAACGTTAAAATTAAAGATATTGACACGGATTAAAATTCTACTGATATATTTTAAAACTAGCCGATTATCCAATAATAATTTTGCTGCGTAGGACCACATTTTTTTTTTACCAACTTATATATGGCAAACGAGCATGCAGCCCACCAGATGTTAAGTGGCTACTGCAGCCCATGGATATCCACATATATACAAAACAAGCTATTATGTTGTCTTGATCTCTATGTGGATACGTTGTCATATTATAGGACTTAGCTGTTATGTATGCCTAATACCATCTAACCGGAACACAGCAGCACAAGTACTGCTATTTGGCGGCCGATAAAGGTAAGGCGGTGGTGTCCACTTCCTCGAGCTCGTTCGCAAAAGCTCTACCACCAGTAAAACACCACATATTGCCAGTTATCAATTGGCAAATAGATAAAATACGGCGTGATGAACAATCAAACCAATATTTGCCAAAAATACGTCTATTTTACGTTTTATATCTTACGTTTTAAGTCTAATTAAATAACTGTTTATTTTCTAAATGAAATCGTTTTTGAAAAAGCTATATTATTAATCGCAAGGAAAATACGCTTCATATTAATATGTTTGAAGCATGCGTCTTCGGTGAGCTGCGATAACTCCTTAGTAAAATAAACTTTGACTGGTCGTCTGTTTGTTATTGTAATATTTTAATTCGGAATGTGTTTGTAATAAGGACTGCCACTTCAGCCGCCTTGAAGTGTCGCTATAGGTAATTTCTGAGAAGTTTTGTATGTTAGTCTATACTATAAATACTCCACTTATACTTTTATAAATTGTTATACTCACTAAATTCCTGGGTTTTTATATAAAACTTATACATATTTAATGTGATATAAGTATATACCAATACTAAAATTGAAGTGTTTGCAAAATATATGCAAATATTTAATATTAATGTCTGTTTTTAGATTGGTTGTCTATCTGCCCGTTTGAAAGTGTCTCTAACAGGCTCCGAAACTGCTAAACGGATTTCAATGAAATCAAAAAACAGGAATTTTAACTGAATTTTTCGTGTGCCTACCTATGTTCTATCGCGATATCTTGCAGGGTTCAGAAGATATGAAGAGAAATATTTATAGACCACGTGTGCTGCTAGTTATTAAATAAACATGAATATGGCCTATTAGAAGTCACGAAATTCAAAAATAATAAAATAATATGGGTCTACAACATTCTAAGAGTGTGTAAAATATTTTTGTAAAAGCCGTAAATTCACAGAAGGAAAGTCGGGATATATTGCTAGCTGTGCTCACCATTTGTGTGTGTTTACGTAAATGTAATTTGTTCTCATAAGGACGATGGAAACAATGTTTTGATACCGCAAACATGTGAGAATTTATAAAAAACATTATCATCTTATGAATAAATTTGAAATAAAATAAAAACTGTAGTTTTAGAACCAGCTACACGATAGAAACTTTTTAATTAAACACACTTGCTAATTTATTACAGAAACTTTCAAATGAAGCCTAATAATACATGAAACTGTCAAAATGCCTCTATCTATACTAATATTAAAAAGAGGAAAGATTTTATTGTTTGTTTATAGGTTCCGAAACTACTGGACCGATTTGAAAAATTCTTTCACCGTTGGGAAGCTTGAATGTATCTCCGGGTGACACAGGCTACTTTTTACCCAACTACGCAGAAGGAGGGTGTTGTTTTTATTGTAAAACTACGCGTGCGAAGCTGCGGATTGGTCAGCTAGTTGTTTATATATTCTTCAAGTAGCTGACCAATCCGCAGCTTCGCACGAGTAGTTTTTCAATTAAAAGTAGCCTGTGTCACCCGGAGATAGTGTAGCTTCCCAACTGTGAAAGAATTTTTTAAATCGGTCCAGTAGTTTCGGAGCCTATTTAATGCAAACAAACAAACAAACAAATCTTTCCTCTTTATATAATTACGAAGTTTTTTGCAGATATTGATATGTTCTTTAATATTGTAGAACATACTTTTGTTCTATCATCAATAGTTTCCGCAGCGCATGCGACGAAAGACGTTTTAGGGCACTTTTTTACACCTTGGGTTACTTTACTTAAGCTTAAGTAAGGATCCCTAATCTTTTCTAGGAATAAATATAGCGTATGTCACTCCAGGTGAATGTAGCTTTCCAATGGTAAAAGAATTTTTGAAATCGGCATAGTAGTTTTTGAGTTTATTCATTACAAACATACACACAAAAATACAAATCTCTCCTCTTTATAATATTAGTGTAGATAGATAAAAACTTGAATCACATGCCAGCAAGGAACTACCAACTAAACTTATTTAAAATAACTAATTGCCAATAACTAATAGACAATTTTAGGCCTTCGACAACGACATGGTTTGACGACTTTTACGGCGGTGCCGGCATTTTAAGGTGCACTCCGAAGCACTCTATTAAAATGCCTCTAGCACTCTGCAGTCTTCGCCCAGTCCAAGTACTTAATGACAGAGCGGACCTTCGCTTACTATATTGTGAAAATCACCTGGTAACTAACGTTTAAGACGTATCCATCAGTGTTTGACCACAATCTCACCTATTGGTAAGCGACGATGTGGTCTAAGATTCACTCTTACATTAGAAGAGTAAGAGTTGTCTCTCTTATTTTCTATTGGATCTGAATGTTTTTTAGGGTTCCGTACCCAAAAGGTAAAACGGCACCCTGTTACTAAGGCTCCGCCGTCTGTCCGTCTGTCTGTCCGTCTGTCCCCAGGCTATATCTCATGAACCGTATAGTTAGACAGTTAACATTTTCACAGATGATGTATTTCTGTTGCCGCTATAACAACAAATTCTAAAAACAGAATATAATAAATATTGAAGGGGGCTCTCATAAAATCAACGGGATTTTTTAGCCGTTTTTATAGATAATATACGAAACCCTTCGTGTGCGAGTCCGACTCGCATTTGACCGGTTTTTTATATATTATAAGTATTTATTTACAAAATACAAATATATAAGTATTCTATCAGTTATCTGGTTGCCATAGGTCAAGCTCTGCTCAGTTTGGGACTAAATCTGTGTGAAATGTCCAGCAATAATTATTTATTAAGAATTAAGCAAGCTACAGGACAAACAACAAGTCAGGTTACAAAAAGATTGTAAGTAATAAATTTACTCCCATACAAATATTTACGAATCACAGTCAGTAATTCGAGCTATGCGGCAGTCGGTCCCATTCCGATGCCGTGTCCCACTCGTTACGTTATCCCGGATAAATTAGACCAATTAGTTTCTAAGAACAAGTAGATTTATGTCAGAGGTATTTTGAACAACCCTTACAATTTGGAACAGTTTATTTTAAGCTTTCTACGATTGTTAGAAGTTTGTGTGGTTGCGGATAACATTGAATATTTTTGGTGATTTTAATGATGCAGCTGAATACCCGAACTCATTAATTTGTTTTTAGTTTTTTTTTGGTAGTAAATATACTATTTTTGAATAAATAATGGAATGGGATCAATACTTCGTTATCAAATAATTCAAAGATGAGTTGAGGTGAGTTCAAACACTGCATTCAAAAAATTTTTGCATTTACCGACCACTCTCTTCTGTCTCTCCTCTCCACGTTTTAGTCACAGAAATAGAGATATTTAACGTTTAATATTTATTTTAACAATAGATGCTTAATACTAAAATTTTTAGTCCAAAACATGGTGTTTTGGACAACTACAATACAATAATATAATTATGCATTTATTACTATGTATCTATACTGGTATCAAGTAAAAAAAATACCTAAAGTTGCTGTCATCATAACATTTTGTAGGTACATTGTAATAGGAATCCAGTCAAAATTGACCCGCGAGATTAAATCAAGAAAACAAACCCATTTAGGATAGATCTAAAAAATTAAAACCATCAAAATACCACTAAACTGTTATAATAATCTTCCACAATTAAAATAGCTCAGTCTCTCCCTTCATGCTTCTATTCTCCGATCTCGCAACTCAACAAATTGTGTGAGGCACGATTTCTAAACTATTGAGTTATCTATGTTCCTTCAAAATTAAAATAATATGACTGTAACGTAAGGGTCAGATCTAAAACGTCATACTACGAACAAACCTAGTGGAAGTCAATTTACAAAGTCTAGAGCACAGACGTCGAGTACCCAGACTTTCAGTTTTGAAGTAAAACTTCTTTACGCACGCTTGACTTGGGGAGTAAGCTGGTGAATGCGTGACGAGAGCGTTACGAAAAGTGTGATCGGGCGAGGCGAACGGAAGTTGAGAGGGAGATATAAGTTAGTGAAGATAGAAAGAGTTACGTTTCGTATATTACTGTAGGGGCAATAGAGAGAGGTGCGAGCACACATTTTCTTTCTCTCTTTCTCTCATAGCCAGTTACGTTTTGTATATCTAAGACACAGTGCAGGCCTATTGTCTGTATCACACTGTAGGAGCAAGAGAGAGAAGTGCGCGCGCTCATTTTCTTTCTCTCTTCCTATATTAGCCAGTGCATGAAATATATATTGTATATCTCAGTCAGTAGTTCATTTGCGAGTTTGCTAGCGTTACGCGAACCTTGTTTCTTGATTATTTTTCGTAATTTCATTTCGTTCTTGAACAATTTTATAAATTAATATTTTAAAAAATAAGTTTTACTTCGGTCTAAAGCACACTCGTTTTTTTATAAGATTAATTTTGGTGAATGTGCGCAAGATCTTCATGACCTTACCCTCCTTCCCCCTTCTATTAACGGACAAGTAGACTTACCTTACCTTTGCTTCATCTTTTCTTGTTAGCTCAAGTAAGGAGTGGAACTCGCTTCCGGCGTATGTGTTTCTGAACCAGTATAATCTCGGAGTCTTCAAGTCCAGAGTGTATAGGTTCTTTCTAGGCAAGCGTGCCCCATCTTCAATCGCACCATCACTTACCATCAGGTGAGATAGTAGTCAAGCGCTTGGCTATCATCAATAAAAAAAAATGTCACTCCGGGAGTGCCGATAAGAAGTGAAAACTTGAATAAAAGCAGACTAAACTACATATACTTATCGTGCCTAAAGAAGTTTTCACTTAAAAAATAAAATAATTATATTGTTTATGTTAAAGTCGAAACGGACTCTGAAAACCTCTTTTATAGAATTTAGCCTAATTAATTTCGTCTATCTCGTCAACTTTGTCAAATTGTAAGATTTGTGAAACTAGACCCTGAAATAATAGTAAGTGTTTAGCATTCTGTGTGTTAGTTTGATTTACGCGTGCACTCGGTGCAATGTGTGGCCTTATTCTTGCCTATCTATCTCGACGCCTTTATCAAATTGTAAGAATTGTAAAACAAGACCCTGAAATAATAGTAAGTGTTTAGCATTCTGTGTGTTAGTTTGATTTACGCGTGCACTCGGTGCAATGTGTAGCCTTATTCTTGCTTATCTATCTCGACGCCTTTATCAAATTGTAAGAATTGTAAAACAAGACCCTGAAATAATAGTAAGTGTTTAGCATTCTGTGTGTTAGTTTGATTTACGCGTGCACTCGGTGCAATGTGTAGCCTTATTCTTGCTTATCTATCTCGACGCCTTTATCAAATTGTAAGAATTGTAAAACAAGACCCTGAAATAATAGTAAGTGTTTAGCATTCTGTGTGTTAGTTTGATTTACGCGTGCACTCGGTGCAATGTGTGGCCTTATTCTTGCCTATCTATCTCGACGCCTTTATCAAATTGTAAGAATTGTAAAACAAGACTCTGAAATAATAGTAAGTACTTAGCATTCTGTGTGTTAGTTTGATTTACGCGTGCACTCGGTGCAATGTGTGGCCTTATTCTTGCCTATCTATCTCGACGCCTTTATCAAATTGTAAGAATTGTAAAACAAGACCCTGAAATAATAGTAAGTGTTTAGCATTCTGTGTGTTAGTTTGATTTACGCGTGCACTCGGTGCAATGTGTAGCCTTATTCTTGCTTATCTATCTCGACGCCTTTATCAAATTGTAAGAATTGTAAAACAAGACCCTGAAATAATAGTAAGTGTTTAGCATTCTGTGTGTTAGTTTGATTTACGCGTGCACTCGGTGCAATATGTAGCCTTATTCTTGCTTATCTATCTCGACGCCTTTATCAAATTGTAAGAATTGTAAAACAAGACCCTGAAATAATAGTAAGTGTTTAGCATTCTGTGTGTTAGTTTGATTTACGCGTGCACTCGGTGCAATGTGTAGCCTTATTCTTGCCTATCTATCTCGACGCCTTTATCAAATTGTAAGAATTGTAAAACAAGACCCTGAAATAATAGTAAGTGTTTAGCATTCTGTGTGTTAGTTTGATTTACGCGTGCACTCGGTGCAATGTGTGGCCTTATTCTTGCCTATCTATCTCGACGCCTTTATCAAATTGTAAGAATTGTAAAACAAGACCCTGAAATAATAGTAAGTGTTTAGCATTCTGTGTGTTAGTTTGATTTACGCGTGCACTCGGTGCAATGTGTAGCCTTATTCTTGCCTATCTATCTCGACGCCTTTATCAAATTGTAAGAATTGTAAAACAAGACCCTGAAATAATAGTAAGTGTTTAGCATTCTGTGTGTTAGTTTGATTTACGCGTGCACTCGGTGCAATGTGTAGCCTTATTCTTGCTTATCTATCTCGACGCCTTTATCAAATTGTAAGAATTGTAAAACAAGACCCTGAAATAATAGTAAGTGTTTAGCATTCTGTGTGTTAGTTTGATTTACGCGTGCACTCGGTGCAATGTGTAGCCTTATTCTTGCCTATTTATCTCGACGCCTTTATCAAATTGTAAGAATTGTAAAACAAGACCCTGAAATAATAGTAAGTGTTTAGCATTCTGTGTGTTAGTTTGATTTACGCGTCAGGCAGGTCGTCACTTCCCGCCCTGCGTCATACATAACTCCCCGAGTATTTAAAGGGGTATTTTGAGGAGACTTCGTCATGTTATTATTTTTGAAGAACTTCTTTAGAAGAAGAAAGCATTTTATTTTGTACCCTTGGTATCTTTTTCTTTAATATATGTATTGGTTTACTTGTCCTAATACAATTAAATACTTTTAACAATTTTTCCATATTCATGCATATTTTATGTATATTATTCCAAGTAATTATGTACTCAGGAAAACATTTACAAATCGCATTTTAATAATATGATGTTTGATTCGATCATGTTTCGTGGCTTACATCTGAGTCATTTAAATTTAACTAGTTGCGAGTGCACAGTGGTCGAAATTCAACCGTAAATTATATTCGTTTAGCTTCATTTTAGTATTCACCCCTCCTCCATATAAACCAAAAAAGGACTCGCGTAATGCTTTTTTTATAATGTCTGCATAATCTTTTTGTAATGATTTTGTTTTAATGATGATAGTCAAGCTTGACCATAACCTCACCTGTAAGGCTAGCACAGCGATTTCCTTGTCTACTCTTCGAAGAGACGATAAGGCTCTGACCGCAACTTGTATTTCTGCTTGTAATGTTATTTGTTTTTAAATTTAAGCGTGATGTACAGTAAAGTGTTATTCTATTCTATTCTCTGTGGATTCTTTCGAAATTGTCTATGCCCCGAGCAGGTTCAATAAGGTTTCTTCCTAGACAAGAGAAGGATACTCTGTCTATAGCGTTGTATATATAATTACATAATTAATTAAATATCTAACCAAAAATTGTTGGCAAGCGCGCGATTGTGAATAGTGTGAAGGAGACAACTTGAGAAGACCGCATTGTCTAGGCATTGCAGGACCTAGACGATTTCAGAAGAAATATTGTCTATCCTGAAAGGTCAAATATAGAGAAAATGTGCTATTGTGCTCGGCATTGTAGACTACATTCGAGGAAGTATCGACAACGTTTCTTACCGTTCACTCCGCAATCGCCGTGCGCAAGACGGTCGACAAGTGTCTTCTTTCTTCCGAAAAATGACTCAAGTCAAAACCCTTCTCTACAGTTACTGTGAAAGCTACTGATTTTATTTGATACTTAGTGATGTAAACAGAAAAACGGGGTACAACCTTCCATGAAATAAGATCTTTTCCATTTTTTGGTAACCAGTGTGTGCAGACGGCTACACATCATGCTATAAATTTCCAGTATAAGCTGATCTCTTATTCTACGAAAAGCCTACACAATGCGAGGTCAGCTTATAGTGGAAATGTATAGCTTGATGTGTAGCCGTGTGTACAGTGTGTACCGAATTACCGATACAAGGTAGGTATCATTATAAATTATGACGCGTAATATTCTTACCAAATAAATGATTATAGATTATTAATTTCATAAGTAGTATTTTGGTATTATATAGAAAAACGATACTTTACTACATTAACGTGCACATGCTGACGCGAGGGTAAATTATTAAATCTTTATTAACAGACACCGAGATCCATAGTTACGAGTGAGTACAATAAAGTTACAAACACAAGAAAATAAAACTAAATAAAAATACAATACAAAAGATAAAAAAAAATTGTAACTAAAATTAAGTAATAATTATATTTAGATATATATATAGTATAAAATGGTCAAAATTAAAATATCGAAAAATTTATAAAATAGAGTTCCAATAAAATAATAATTAAAATGGGGCTAAGTAAAAATAAAAAAAATGTCAAAAATAAATTAAAATTAAAGCAAAAAACATAATATTCTAAACAAAAACTTAATTAAATTTATGAGGCCCATCACAATCCGCATCCACTTATGTTGGATGGGACAGTCCGCGCGAGATGCGATTATCTGCAAGATGGTGTTGCCACTGCCTCGCACCCCCTGGATTAGGGAAGCGACTTTCTTGCGAATAATAGCATGATAGCCGTTCGTGTGCGTCTCCGCGAACATCCCAGATGCGCTGCAAAAGCGAGGCAGCCGCATCACAATCCTGAAGATGTTATTATACTGAACTCGCAGGGAGCTCGCCGCCCGTTGGGTGTGGTGTATCCAAAGGCTGCTCGAGTAGAAGGACTGGCAGTAAGTCTTGAAGAGTGTGACTTTCACTTCTCTCGAGCAGCAAGCAAACCTACGTATGAGCATGTTTCCTCGAACTGCCAGCGCCCTGCGTTCCCTCTCTATATCCTTGTCATCCTTGAGCTCCTTATTCACAATATGCCCCAGGTACTTAAAGCTACGCACCACCTGCAGAGCCGCACCGTTGAGCATAACCGGCGGAACATCCACTGGTTTCACTCCCCCAATTTTAAAAACAAGAACTTCACTCTTTTTAGAGTTATATTTCAGCCCATGTTCCGCCGCGTACGTTTCGCACATACCTATTAATTTGCGAATGGAACCCACCGTTCGGCCCCAGCAGCACCATATCATCAGCATAGCTAATGTTATTGACGGATACCTCATCTATAAAACAACCGGCCCAGTACTGCTGTACTGCTACAACAGTACTGCTGAGCCCCACGATGAGGTCATTTATGTGAAGGTTAAACAACAAAGGAGAAGTTCTTGAGACTACTTCATCCGATACACCCACCGCCCCAACTTCATCCAGAGCCTATTATACAACACGGTATCAAAGGCCCTGGACAAATCCGGGAAATAGGCATACACCGGTGTTTTCCTGTCTGTATAGTACCTGACAGCCTGCTTAAGACACAGGATTGCACTCTCCGTTGAAAGCCCAGCTTAGAAACCAAACTGAGCATGATGTAGCTCAACGTGCCGCAAAAGAACATTGTTAAGCAGGCTGTCAAAAACCTTCGCCAATATTGTCGCTAGTGAGATGGGACGATAACTGCTCCTGTCTGACGCATCCCCGGTCTTGCACTTAAGAATTGGTACTACCACCGTTTTGGTTAATGCGTCAGGCAAGTAGCCGTGGCACAGGCACAAATTGTAAAACATACAGAGCACGCTTGGCAGGTGGACTCCAGCATATTTCAGGTGTTCAATGCTGAGACCGTCATGGCCAGGTGATTTCCCCTTCTGCATGGTTTGAATAACACTGCGTACCTGTGCAGCCCCAAAACTCACAGCTCTATTCCCGATGACCGTCTGGATACTAACCGACTCGCAACATGTGGCAGAGCCTGACTCTGGCTTGACTCTAAAGTGGTCTCTAAAATTATTAGCAATCATAGTATGATCACTGATTTTACTCACACTCATAGGGAGGCCAGGCCTAACATTCATTTGGTTTGTTCGCTTCCAAAACTGCTTAAAGTCCTTCGCGGCATGTTGAGAAGCAAGAATATCCATTTTTATCTGGTCTTGTTTAACTTGACACCATTTAAGATGTTTTTTAAACTGTTTCTTACTCTCACACATTTCATTATAAAGTCGGCCACTTTTTGGCTTACCAGCTTGAGCCCACGCGCCACGCTAAGAACTTAAGCCTGACCTCTCTATGGGAAGCTGCCACATGCTTATTCCACCAGGTACCCATCTCTCTTTCGTGTCCTCCCTCGCTCAAAAGATAAAGCTGCATCCTCTAACAAGATTGCTACAATGTGTAAGTACATGTTTTCTAACAAAAGCGTACATTTTTACAGATACCATCACAACAATGAGATAATTGTTCAGGAAAATTAATCAGTCTCAGTTTAGCATGGCACATGCGCTGATAATTTTCATGCTGACTAGGAGTACGCTGTCCCCATACAACTTTGTTTGGAAGCAATGTCTGGTCGTCATACTTTTTTTTTGGCATAATATTTCCTAATTTACATTCAATGTAAAGTGGGAAATGGTCGGACCATTGCACACTATACTCTAAGTTAGATAAGTAATATAAGTAAACTTCTATATTTATTCGTATTATTTATAATTTGTACTCTAACATTTCTTATCATTATTATTATTCCTTACATAATATATTTATTACTTCTATCTACTTATCATAATTATCTAATTAAGCCTATCATAATTTTATGCAAACACCAATTAGTGCCTATTCGTTCTTACGAGATCTATAATAATGACTTGCCAAAAAAAGGTTTCTGCAGAATAACAGCGCCGAGCTGTCGATCGGTGGCGAGGCATATTGCTGAGCTGAAACCCATTTGCTGCAGTAGCACATACACACCTACTCGTACTTGCCTCTTCTTAATTTTTCCCTGACTACATTGCATATTTATTATTTCATTCTATTGTTCCTATGTTTGATGTATGTAATTTTCTGTTTCCTCTTACTTGTGCTTTCTCTTTGATGATATACCTTTTGATTGTATTGTGTGAATTTGTGTGTGCTACGGTAGCAAATAAATGTCTATTAAGTACCTACTCGTAATTTATGAGTGGAAATCCAATAGTTTGCTTTGACACATACGATTGTTAGGAACGCTGAGCTACTAAAATTGGAAATTTAGCTCCAGATTTGATCGAAAATCATTATTTTAACCATCTAATTAAAATGTGTTTATTATAAGCACAGGATCGGTTAACAGTAAACGAGGCTTGCGACACAAATCACCATTAGCGCAGCCGACGGCGACGGGGCATGGCGACGGCGCGTGCTCATCTTGTGCCTAACAAAATTTACTGTTTACTGGATACTTTCTATTCTATTACGAGCGATATTTTAAATGCATTGGTTTGCGTAGGTGCTTCTATGATAACTCCAAAACGTCGTCCGTGTCAATTTACATTGTAAAAATGACCTGATAACACACGTAAACTATTTAATAAATACGACCAGCCCGCGACTTCGCACGCGTGGTCAATAAAAACATTACCCTCCTTCTGCGCAGGTAGGTAAAAGCAGCCCATGTCTCAATACTGGTCATAATCTATTAATGTACCTAGTGGAAGCCTATTTACAAAGTCTAGAGCACAGACGCCGAGTAGCAAGACTTTCAGTTTTTTACAAGATACATTTTGGTGAATGTGTGCAAGATCTTCATGACCTTATCCCTCCTTCGCCCTTCCACCACTGGACAAGCAGACGTACCGAGAAGTACCACCTATACCTGATCGGCATACCACCTTGCCGTACCAAACGATTTGCTTCAACTTTTCTTGTTAGCACAAGTATGGAGTGGAACTCACTTCCGGCGTATGTTTTTCCAAACCAGTATAATCTTGGAGACTTAAAGTCCAGAGTGAATAGATTCTTTCTAGGCAAGCGTGCTCCATCTTCGATCACACCTTCACTTACCATCAGGTGAGGTAGTGGTGAAGCGCTTGGCTATCATCAATAAAAAAAAATGTACCCAATTTAATCGAAATCAGTCTAGACCTTTAGTCGTTAAAACATACAGATAGACGGAAAGACAGTTACTTTGTCTATCTGTCTGATTGTATCGTTTTCACGGCTAGACAGCTTGACCAATTTCGATAAAATTCTGTATAGAGTATGACCTGAATTGAGACATAGGCTACTTTTTATGGACAAACCGCTCGTGCAAAACAGCTGGCAAAATCTAGTTTAAATAAAAAAAACTTTCAGCGGCACTTTCAATCGAATGCTTACACGTTTTACTTCAAAAAAAACCAACAGATTTGAAATTACAGGTCGTCATAGTCACCCACCGATTTTTTTACAATAATTGAATCAATATTGATCCAAAGAGTCAGAATCGGAAACACAATTAGTAAGTATTGCAACATCTGCAAACCCAGGAAGCTCGCGTAATACCGGCAAGGATACTATGCAAAACAAACACGATGCTCGGAATAGCAAGGACTGGCAGCGTCAGTCAATCAGCAGTCACAACAACGCTGACAGTGCGTTCCTGGAACACGTCGACTGTGGTATACCGGTACACAAATCACGAGGAACTAACATAATCAAATACATGGATCCAACTAATGCATCAGACTGATTGGCGGAATTTCTATCCCGTGATTCACTGGAAATCTCTTTGGGTTGTAGGTTATACTTAGGAGTTGAATTGTCAATAATTATAGAAAAAGAATCAGGAGTAGGTAGTACTAGAAAAAGGACAGTTTTTGTTGTTTCTGATTATACCGGTAGTTGTCTTTCCAATTACTATAGTAATTAACAATATCATCGTTTTATTGTATCATAGACTAACTGCATTTATAGTAACTAGGTTGCAATATAGACCTTAAAAATGCGGAGTGACCGTTTGTTGGCATTTTTCTCGGTATTAATAGTAGATGAGGGGATAAAGCAGTGTCTTGCGTTACGGGCGCTATATTAAATCCCGAACGTAACGGAGGGTTCCAGAATCCTGAGTGAAGAGAGGGATATAAGCACGCCCAAAATGCAGACAGCTTTATCCACGAGGAGAATACTCTACTTTTCACACTTTTTGCGAGACAATAAAAACTAAATCTAGGTTGGTGCATTCTGTGCAGAGGTTAGTTCAATTTACGAATAAGTTCGTCTCTATGGTTCAAATTTTAATACAGATGAAGTTCTAAATTCAAATTATTATGGCCGCGAGGGCGTAACAAAATCCAGTACAACTTTACTCCCGGCTCAGCCGTAACGATTTAATCACCTATTTTTGGTAAGGTTTACATGACATATAATTTGACATTGTTGAGCAGGTGGTGTGAAAAAGTATTTCATCACTCATGCTCTGAAAGTTAGTCATTGTTAGCTTGATACCTGATGTGTAAATACGATCTTACGCCCGGAGCGCTAGGGCTGTAAGTATATTTGAAAATTTTATGAAGCTCATTGCATTCTTAATATACTAAAACGAAATGAAACCTCCATAACAAATCCTTATTTGTATTTAAAATAAAAGTGGTGACATTCTTATTATGCTTTAATAAAATACAACCTCCATGACCAATCCTTATTTCTATTATAGAAAAAAGGCCATAGTTTAGTAGTGACAAAAAAGTAATCGAGACCGCGAATTTTCCTATTAGCAACAAACTGTTATAAAGGCTTTTATAGGTTTCTCGCACCAAAAGGTGCAATTGATCGTTTACGCCCCTTGTATAAGATGTAGGCTTAAGGATGTAGGTATTATTTTTGTGTTCCTAAAAGAAACTTCTTTCAAGCACGTTGTTAAACCCGTCAAGGATCCCGCCAGTACATTTTTGTGTGGCGCATGACCGATTAGGCCAGTAAGATCAACAGCAGTTTAAACTAAAATTCTAAGCTTAGGCTAAAACTTTTCTTTGTCAGTGATGGTTTAAGCTTAGAATATTAGTTTAAACTGCTATTGATCTTACATGCCTTAAACTTCGAATTATATTTTTAGATTTATGATACCCACTCAACTTTGTAGGGTGGTGAAAACCATTCCAAACATAACTTTATTTGTTTTCTATCACTCTCACTAAGAACAATAAAGTGCATGTACCTATGCACTCCTTTGTTCTCTTGAATTTTTCCCGTGACGTATACCGATTGGCTTGTTAACGAGTGCCGCGGGGAATGTTGACACCACTCCTGATCAAAGCGATGGGAACTACATCGTCTATTTGTAAGCAAATCTGGTAAGTGAAATGATTCATTGGTGAAATGAGCTGTTGATTGATTCGTCGGATTATGGAGTTCTCGGTAATTATGATTCGCATTTGTCTCGACCCACTTTTGTCCGTGTAATGTGCTGTGAGAAGAATAGATGGTATCATCTTAATATAATCAATCTTTTATCTTGTAATGTAGGTATATGTTATCTAACCTTTAGGCACGTGGGTTCAAATCGTGCAAATCTACTTCTAGTCCACTTTTCGTTACTAAATTTGCTATCGTGTTGGTATATATAGTATATATTATATTTAGGGGATTAAATATACCACCTAAATAAACTTTGTTATCCCATACACTCCTACCAAAAAATAATTCTAATGCCGAAATCAAAATATTAACCAAACAAGTCTAAAAGTCTAACAGCGCAAGCTGTTCTAGCTGTTTTAAATATCTGTACTTTAGTAAATCACCACCAAATTTTAGCGATGGCAGTTAGAAATTATTTTCCTCACTTGTTATACCAAAAAAATGTATAATTCATTTTCTATTATTTTTTACTAAGTATTTTTAGGGTTCCGTACCCAAAGGGTAAAACGGCACCCCATTACTAAGGCTCCGCTGTCTGTCTATCTGTCTGTCCGTCTTTCACCAGGCTGTATATCATGAACCGTGATTTTGACGTTGGACAGTTGGAATTTTCACAGATGATGTATTTCTGTTGCTGCTATAACATAAAAATACTAAAAACAGAATAAAATAAATATTTAAGAGGGGCTCCCATACAACAAACGTGATTTTTATTGCTCGTTTTAGCTCAATATTGATAACGACAACAGGTAGACGCTTGAAATATTCCCAAAATATTGAGTTATATATTCACTTTAAAATAAATATTTAAATTAAAATAAAACAAGTATTTAAGGGTGGCTCCTATACAACAAACGTTATTTTTTTACCTTTTTTATAGATAATGGTACGGAACCCTTCGTGCGCGAGTCGGACTAGCACTTGGCCGGTTTTTTTACTATATCTGGTGGTCAGTAAAACATAAGCCTATATTTGTTGCAGGCTTAAAGTCTCCCTTTATCCAATTCCTAATAGTATTTCAATAATTTTGATGACTACGATCAAATATCTTCTTATTTCTCATACCTAAGTCTTTACTCTTATTTGGTCGTGGTGTGATTATAACGTATTTGTTTGTGGTATGAGGTGCAATTTGTTCAGTGGTAAGGGTGCGTAAATCAAACGCGTCCCCAACGTGGCACGTCACACGTGTGGCGAGCTAGGGCTGTCACTTCAAAAGGTTGAAATGAACAATTATAGAGCGAGATAACACGCTGATAAGATATTTTATTTTTGGCATGCATGAACGCGAAAAGAAAGGGGTTTTTAGAAATGTAAAAAATGAAGAATGATAATTAAGCAATTGAACTCTTGAGGCTGTATCAAATTCTCAAAATCGAAGTGATTGGTGTACTTTTGTATTAGAAGCCTTTTTAGAAAAAATATCAAAATTAGAAAAGACTAAATCTAAAAGTTTTTTGTCAATTACTCAAATTGTCGGTTTATCTGATGCCCCTCTTATCACTTTAATATACGTAGAGCTAGCAAATTCAAGTTATACTTTAATTCACGAAATAGAAGTTTCTTTCACGTTACAAATAATACTAATAATTTCATCAAAAGTTCATTCACCTTCACTATTTGAAAAACACAGTAATACATTTGACATTAATACAAAAATTCGAGTTTTTTTTTATACCACCTGGAGATGGATCAACCATATGACACACCTGATGATAAGTGGTACCGTCACCTAAAACAAAGTATTGCCTCGTCTATCACACTCCTTACGTCCATCAACTTGAGGCATACAGGTGTAAAGCCTCATGTGCCTGTAATTTCACCGGCAACCATACCCTTCAAACATAAACACAGCTATGCGACTTGGTGGCAGAAATAGGTCCAGAGTCTGTGTTTTCAGATAGCTACAGCCTGGGTATCTTTAAGTCGCGAGTGAATAGGTCCCCGGCGAATCCTTTCATAAGGAATTCTACTACTCTTCATATCAAATCAAATTGTATTTATTTGCGTAATATGGGGAATAATAAGGTGTTGTACAGTTTTTGTGTAGGCACAGCCATATTCAGCGTTTACCGCATGCAATGTTAAAGCTTTACACATTCATTTTAATACATTTTTGCATCTAATCACAATGTCAGGGTTATTTATTTATAATTATTCATAGGAAGGATGGTTTTAAATGATGTAATCAATGAAACCTAGAGTAGTAAATGCATGTTTAGTGCGACAGCCCTACTGGTGCAACCGGAGCGCTCGCATCTTAGATTTATAGCGCTCAATCAATGCGGATTTATCGCTGAGGAAGCGCTGCACCTCTTGTTGCCGCAAATAGCACAACAATTATAATTGTTGTGTTTCTCGCACTTCGAATAAACGCTGCCTAATTAATTCCAACCTGTTATAAGAGGTGGGTAGACAGACTTCTGTTTAAACATTCATTTTTGTGAAGTCTTTATTTAACTACAAGTTACAATCTTGCAAGAAGAAATACAACTCTATCAAATTCAATTTTTAATATGATCTCGATGCCTGTCAAATGCAACGTGTATCAGTGATCTATAGAATAATCATTTATTTGGTACACAAAATGAAACAATTACTTATGCGTACATTTGAGTTTATCTAAACAATTCTATTATATTTTTGTCTGCGTACCAGAATTGCGTCAGCAAAAGTTGGGTAATTTGCTGCCTCTTTGTATGGATTAGATTAGATTTGAAAATTCTTTATTGCACAAATACAATAATACATAGGCGAACTTAATGCTAATTAGCATTTTACCTTGTGTAGTGTAGATTAAGTGCCAGAAAACTTAACTTACAAATGGATTGTAATTGGTTTGTAATGCAACTAATTACAAGTACTGAAGTTTTTATTCGATTTGGTTCTTATTTGTTAAAAGGCAACGTACAGTGGTCTATTTTCAGAATATATACATCATTTGGCGATACAATCCATGAGTCAATTTTCGGAGACTACAAAAGCGTTTCATTTCTAACTCTGGCTGTTATAGTTTATTGATGCGATTCATAGAATTTCATACTTGAACGAACAACTCTACACTTGTGAGTAATAACAATATCGTTTTTTTCAGTACCTATGTTAGATCAGATTCACTTACTTACTCCATTGGCGCAGGGACCTTATTTGAGTCATAGCCGATACGAGAAGTCGCCACTTTTCTCTGTCCTTTGGCCCCTAGCGGGAAGTTTATAAAACTAAGTTATCTATACTTCCTGCTAGGGGCGCTGTTCACATCTTTATAGAAAATAAGGTATAGGTACGAAAACTTTATATTTGATACTATATCGAGAGCAATATTATCAGTCAGCCTACAGATAGGTACTTACTTACTTACTCCTTTGGCTCAGCCACCCGAAGTGTGCCTTAGGCTCCGATAAAAGTAGTCAAAATAATAAAAAAATCTTTTTATTCATGACAATCACAAGAATCACTTTGAAACGTCAATTTTACTGTCTATTCCTTCGCGACCAAGCCAGGAAAGAAAGGCAAGAAACAAGGCTGGTTGTTCTTTTTATTGATCCTTTTAGAATAAAGTATTACGAGATTACGATTTAAGAAATTACGTCTAAATTTGTCGCTTTTCTAACTAAGTGACATGGCCGACATTTTGGCGTAACTGACATTGTTAGTGTTAGTTTTATCTCTGAAGACGAACCCATCTGTCTAATCGGCGTATCTGTATCTTCTACCTATGTGTAGATGTATGTTTGTCGTATCTACATATCTTAAATTATAAATCATTCGAAGTGTCTTACGACTTTTTGTAATATTTTCTAAAATGTCGGTTACGTCACTCAGAACAGCGACAAATTGTAACATTTTTGAACGAGTTGGAGCAATTTTGATCTGCCCTATGCAGTTTCCCGTCAGTTCTCTGATTGCAGCTTACGCAGGATCGCTTCTACTACATCTTTCCAGCAGCGGTACCGCGGCCGTCTAGATTTATTTAAAAGGCCATTGAGCGGATTGGCAAGGCAAGTGCAATCCCAACTGGGTTGGGATTGGTATGGCACCTTGGCTCAACCGGCCAAACGGTCATACCTCTAAGTTTATCTACCGTGCCATGTCAGAGGTGATCGTCCAACATACTAACAGATAATTACAACTGCCAATATAGTCTTAATTACTGCCATTAGTGATAATATATGGGTGTAAGTGACGTGACGCGATTTGAGTAGGTGTGATATGATATTTAAATAGTCAAACAAGTTTGCCCCTGTAAGCAGTGGCGTAGCGTGGGTGTCAGCCGCCCAGGGTTGAAGAAAATTTCGCCACACTCTTATTTAGGTATTTCAATTTAATAGACTATAATAACTTCAGTCTATAACTAAAACTTTAATCGTCTAATTTTTAAGAGCAAATTTTTTTTTGCACTAGCAATGTCTATAGCATCACACACCTCTTGCTCAATTGACAGGATAGCCAGATGGGTTAACCTTAAAGTTTTTGATCAATTTCAATTGTGAAAAACTTCTCTCACAGCTGGCATAGCTTAGTGACAAAAATATGTAATGGTTTAAATATTAAAAAGATATTATTATTATTTATTGTAAAATTTTGCCGCCCACTAAAGGTGCCGCCCAGGGCGGGCCACCCCTGCCGCCCCTAATTCGCTACGCCACTGCCTGTAAGTAATGTTCAACTGGAATAATCAAGGACCAGGCAAGATAAAGCATTATTATATGACGTGGAGAAAACTTTGCAATATCCACTTCAAAATAATACCATTTACTATTTTCATGGATAAGTTTCTGAAACCTACGAATAATTAATGGCTTTGTAATATGAATATTTAAGATCAATCAATATTGGATTTCTCAGTGCCACAAAGAAAAAATATCACATGCGTTTTCATTTATTACGGCAGAAATATGGTACAACCTTTTTTTTTTGACATTATAAGTAATATAACTTTTTAAATTTTACGGTTTACGGTTTAAGAGTATTTATTCTCATAAATTTACATAATAAATAGTTTACTGAGAAACATGCAATTCTAATTTACTTACTTATGTAGGTACACAATTAGTAATCGAATGAGCTGACTTAGCAAAACATGAACACTGTACAATAATATCTACTAAAACATGAACACTGTACAATAATATCTACTAAAACACGAACACTGTACAATAATATCTACTAAAACATGAACACTGTACAATAATATCTACTAAAACATGAACACTGTACAATAATATCTACTAAAACATGAACACTGTACAATAATATCTACTAAAATATGAACACTGTACAATAATATCTACTAAAAACATGAACACTGTACAATAATATCTACTAAAACATGAACACTGTACAATAATATCTACTAAAACATGAACACTGTACAATAATATCTACTAAAACATGAACACTGTACAATAATATCTACTAAAACATGAACACTGTACAATAATATCTACTAAAACATGAACACTGTACAATAATATCTACTAAAACATGAACACTGTACAATAATATCTACTAAAACATGAACACTGTACAATAATATCTACTAAAACATGAACACTGTACAATAATATCTACTAAAACATGAACACTGTACAATAATATCTACTAAAACATGAGCACTGTACAATAATATCTACTAAAACATGAACACTGTACAATAATATCTACTAAAACATGAACACTGTACAATAATATCTACTAAAATATGAACACTGTACAATAATATCTACTAAAAACATGAACACTGTACTATAATATCTACTAAAACATGAACACTGTACAATAATATCTACTAAAACATGAACACTGTACAATAATATCTACTAAAACATGAACACTGTACAATAATATCTACTAAAACATGAACACTGTACAATAATATCTACTAAAACATGAACACTGTACAATAATATCTACTAAAAACATAATATTTACTTTAAAACATCAACATTTAAATAGAAATTGAGTCACCGAACTGGGTTTTAGAAATTTCATTGTGGGTAGTTAATAATATACGGACAGCACAAAAGCAAAGCGAACTCGTTCGACGCGCGGGGCCGCGCCCACCAACTTTTAGTCTGCGGGTACGAAACTTGCGACGGCCGGAGCGACGGCGGGGCGGGGCGGTGCGGCGCGGGGCGAAGAGATAGCGGTGTCTTGCGTGTGTACGAAACAAACTTCCGCGCAGTCGCGCTCACGTAGTGTTGTGATAAACATGAATTCACGTCGAAGAGAACTATTGGAGCCCAGTCTCCTAATGAGAGAATTTTTATTACCTAGAGATGGTGTTCATCCAATAAATCAACGACGACGCAGTTTGGGAGAATTTTCTAGACTTTATTACGAGCTACGTTGTCATTCAAGAAAGTTCTACAATTACACAAGAATGAGTATAGAGACATTCGATTATGTTTTACAGAAAATTAGAAGTAATCTGGAATCTGAATAAAAGATTAACTCTTCATTGTCAATTTCCAAAACTTAATAATATTATTACTGTGATAAAAATGCACCACTATGTACCCGCGCGAGCGGCGAAACCAAACTCAAACTAGTTTGGTTTCGCCGCTCGTCGCTCCGCGCCGCCACCGCTCTACCGCCGCCCGTGCATCGCTCGATCGCGCCGCTCCGCCGTCGCCCGTTTCGTACACAGCGCTTAATGTTTTTAATGTATTTGATTACATCGCCGTCGCGCCGCCCCGCCGTCGCTCCGGCCGTCGCAAGTTTCGTACCCGCAGACTTATAATCGAGCGTTATTTCTTAGATTATTTTCGCGAAATATTCTCATGTTTTTAAGTCAAAATTACAATTTTGATATAAATCTGTGCGCGAGAAGACCCGTTTTGTCTTAAAAACATTAAAAATAATCTTTTTAAATTACTTAATATAACTAACTTTTATCGAACGTTCTCCAAATTATGATTAACAACCTTATAAACATTATCCTCCTGCGCAGCTGGCTAAAAGTAGCCTTAGTCTTAATCCCGGTCATAACCATCTATAACTATACCAAATTCCCTCGAAATTGGTCCCACCGTATCGTGATAACGTAATAAACAGACAGTCAGAGAGACAGACAGACATCATCATCATCATATCAGTCGTAGGACGTCCACTGCTGGACAAAGGCCTCCCTTATTGATCTCCAGGAACTGCGGTTGGAAGCGGCCTGCATTCAACGCCAACCTGCGGTTCTTACCAAGTCGTATGCCCATCTTGTAGGTGGACGTCCTACGCTGCGCTTGCCGGTCCGTGACCTCCACTCGAGAACTTTCCGGCTCCATCGGCCATCTGTTCTGCGCGCTATATGGCCTGCCCATTGCCACTTCAACGTGCTAATCCGTCGGGCTATGTCGGTGACTTGAGTTCTCTTACGTATCTCCTCGATAACAGCCCCGAGCATAGCCCTCTCCATAGCTCGTTGAGCGACTCTGAGCTTATTCATAAGGCCAATAGTGAAGGACCACGTCTCGGTTCCATATGTCATCCATCACTGGTAACACACACTGATTGAAGAGTTTCGTCTTAAGGCACTGAGGTATGTTGGACGAAAAGACGTTGCGAAGTTTCCCAGACAGACATCCACACTTTCAAATTCATAATATTAGTATGAATTTCGAAATGTATTCAGTAACTTTAGTGGTAAATTCTATCTCCTCAGTCGGGTAACAATGAGGATTTCAACAAAAATTCTTCCCAAGACATACTCGCTAATTTACTAGCGAATGTGTCACATTAGAGCGAGTGGCACCACACAAATAACTCATAACCTGACAATTATGCGCTTCGCAACGCGAACGCGAAAAAATTTATCGTTTCCGACTACATGCACCAGCGGCGGCTTAAAGTCATAATTCGATATACTATATAGTTAAAAGTATGTGTAGAATAGTTTTTATGACCATTAAACACTTATCAAAATGATTATTTTATTGAGTTAAAAACAAAAATGATCTGAGAGTCCATCGTAACATTTACAAGTTGTTTTGTATTTTTTCCGAGATCAATAAACTCTATTTACATTTTTAACCGAAGTCAAAAAAGGAGGAGGTTCCCAATTCGTTTGTTTATATTTTTTATCACATAGGTACTGAAATACGTAAAATAAAATAAAGCAGACCAGGTTAAGCTATGCTTGGTCTTCCTCCTTCCCATAACTAGTGATATGACACAAGAACAAAACCGGGAAATGTTTTGGACTATACATTCTAAACCCAAATATTCAAATATTCATGTTGCACCCGTACCGGTAGTTGTTGGGGGCGATACTCTCGAAGTTGTCGACGAATATGTATACCTAGGACAAACTGTCCAATTAGGTAAGTCCAACTTCGACAAAGTGGTCGCACGAAGAATTCAACTCGGCTGGGAAGCGTTCGGGAAACTTCGCGATATATTCTCGCCCAAAATTCCCCAGAGCCTGAACACAAAAGTCTTCAACCAGTGTGTGTTGCCAGTGATGACCTATGGCACTGAAGCGTGGTCCTTTACTCATGGCCTCATGACCAAGCTCAAGGTCGCCCAACGAGCTATGGAGAGGGCTATGCTCGGGGTTTCTTTGCGTGACAAAATCCGCAATGAGGAAATCCGCAGAAGAACTAAAGTTGCCGACCTAGCTCTCAAAATTAGCAAGTTGAAGTGGCAATGGGCAGGCCACATCGCTCGTAGAACCGATAACCGTTGGGGAAAAAAGGTTCTCGAGTGGAGACCACGGACTGGAAGACGCAGCGTAGGCCGGCCCCCTACAAGGTGGACCGACGATCTAGTAAGAATTGCGGGGAGCCGTTGGGCGCAAACGCCTACCAACCGCTCGTTCTGGCGATCTAATGGGGAGGCCTATGTTCAGCAGTGGACGTTCTCCGGCTGATGATTCTAAATCCGGCTTGCACAACGATCCCTAAACGTATTAAGCGACTAAACATATTTAAATTTGACGTATTTGTATGATTTGACAACTCTCTAAATCATGTATAGGGCGACTCGCGCAACGATGCCTAAACGTATGTGGCTAATATGATTTAAGGAGTTATCAAATCATACAAATACGTCAAATTTAAACATGTTTAGTCGCTAAATACGTTTAGGCATCGTTGCGCAAGTTGCCCTAAGTATTTATTACTACACTTTAAATGAATAATTATCTTGGGGTTTCATCATTATGTACCTAAAATCAACTACCTTTAAGAAATAAAATGAATGAACTCTCTTAAACTTTTACACCACTCTTACACTTTTGGTCCAGAGACATTTAAATAGTAATGAGTAGACACTTTCCTGTAAATTAATGAATGAGCCCAGGAATAGCTCGAAGATCATTGTCGTTTCCACGTAAGTACAGTTATCAACACCCGTCTTATTTATAATCTGTGTGTTGACAACAGCCGTTGAAATAATCGATGCTATTCTCTTCGTAGATGCGTTTCGAGTTTACTCACCATTACGAATTAGTTGAGTGAGATGTCCGCCGTAGGATGGACGTTCGTTTTTATGGGACTGTATGTTAGTTTTATGTGCGCGAGTGTACACGTGTGTGAAAG
This sequence comes from Philereme vetulata, assembly GCA_918857605.2. Taxonomy (NCBI): domain Eukaryota; kingdom Metazoa; phylum Arthropoda; class Insecta; order Lepidoptera; family Geometridae; genus Philereme; species Philereme vetulata. The sequence goes on from OU975420.1 coordinate 5,052,254, forward strand.
TGGTTTCAGCTTCAAATTAGAGATTACGGAACCCTAAATATGTTGCTTTGTGTTTTGAAATAAGAGCGGTGTTGACGGAAAATTAAATATACATTTTATGCTTTATGAGGACTGCGATGCGTTTGGACAAGTATTGGTAAAGTGTGTTTTAATATAAACATTTTGATTTTTGATACGGAATTTGTGAAAATTTGGAAAAGCATTCGAGTAGAATATTTCAGGTAAAACAGCTACGTATTTTTGATACTAAAGCAAAGAGTTTGCAGTAAATTACATGTACCAAAAACATCTAAAGGTTCAGATTAGCTATATTGATTAGTTCTATGATTTTATATATTTAAAAAAATATATAACGGAAAAATTTAGATAATTTCGGATAATTTGAATTATTTTTACGCATTAACGCATGTTAATAATTCTTATGTATGTAAATAATAAAATATAATAAATTAATTGTATTAAATATTTATTATTTTACATGTTATAATTATACAATATATTATTTTATACAACACTAACACATAGATTTAACATAAAAAGGGCTAAAATAACTGTTGTAAAAGGTCCATAATTATTCTAGTTGCCACAACCAGCGCTGGTCTACCCACTCCTCTTATTTTGTACGCCTCTTGTTATACATTTTTGTATTTATTTGTGTAATAACTCACCTTCTCTCGGATATATATATTAAATAAATAAATAATGCTGTACATATTTTGACGACCTCCGTGGTGCAGTGGGCGAATAGACGGCTGAAGCGAAAGAGGTAGCGGGTTCGATTCCCGCCGCGGAACAAATGTTTGCATGATCTGCAGATATTGGTTCCGGGTCTGGTTGTTTCTCTATATATTGTATGTATGTATTAAAAAAATTTGTATAAAAGTATTCTATCAGTTATCTGGTTCCCATAGCTCTGCTTAGTTTGGGGCTAGATAGCGCCGTGTGAAATGTCCAGCAATATTTATTTATTTATTTATATATAACACAGCGCTATCAAGCCCTAAGCTAAGTAAAGCTGGTGAACCAACATTTTCTAGTTCTCTTTCAAAATAAGATTAAGTCGAGTTTAATACCTTGTTCAAATTTACAATTCAACCTATTTGTCCGCAGGTATCGTTTCAAGCCAAACTGGACAGTGCCCAGTCAGTGTCCAGTCTCTGGTCGAGCGACTGGGACGGCACCACGAGCAGCAAGTGTTACCACCGCTACACCATCCCATCAGAGATGTAAGTAGCTTATTTTTACCGACCTGGTCCATATGTTTTTGCAAGGGAATAATGTTGAACTAGCAAGAAAACAATTGTTTTCACTGAGCGTGTTGTATTTTCAGTGAAAATCGTAGACAATTTAATTATGTTTCTGACTAATCTACAAACAACACAAGTCTGGAATTTTTTTTATGTGCCGTCAATGCTATGTCGGAATCGTCAAAACATTGAAGCTACGTTAAAATTTGTATCTACAGATAATTACCAAAAAACTGTATCACATTAATATTATAGATGCGAAAGTTTGTTTGTTTGTTACTCAATCACGCCGTAACGGCTGAACCGATTTCGATGAAATTTGGTATATACGTAGATTACCACATATACCATTAACCTCATACATCAGTTCCCATGGGATAAAATGGGGTGTCAAGTCAAGTTGCACAGCGAGTTTAGCCTTATTTCTAGGTTGCCTACACATTTAATGGTATAACGTGTACGAAGTCGCGGGCAACAGCTAGTTTTGTCATATTTACGAGTAATGTATTCACGTATGTATGTATGTATATATGTCAATCATCATATTCAATTGATTTATTTTCTTACATAGTAATTCGGATATGTCGTCGTCCATGAGCTGTTGTGTAAATGATCCGAATATATTTTGTTACATTTGTGATGAAAACATTTAGAAAACCTATTACAGGCTTTGTGAGAAAGACGTATGTCGATTACTTTGAGAGTTTGGTGTAACTATAAATAAATAAATAAATATTGCCGGACATTTCACACAGCGCCATCTAGCTCCAAATTATTAAGAGCTTGTACTATGGGAACCAGATAACTGATAGAATACTTTACATATACTTACTAATCTTACTATTTTATTTGTAAATACATACTTATAATATAAAGACAAACACCCAGATCCGGAACAAATATCTGCAGATCATGCAAATATTTGTTCCGCGGCGGGAATCGAACCCGCTACCTCCTGAGTCTCAGCCGGCTATTCGCCCGCTCCACCACGGAGGTCGTCAACTATGATTTGGATTGAGCCGAAAAACGATATTGATGACTGTTATTTTCGTTTTACTTTACACCCTTGATTTCTCGAGAACTACACGTAGCATCAAAAAAATGAGTATATTGCTAGAGTCAGGGTATCAAATATACTTCAAATCTGTTTTAGTTTTACCGGCACAAAAATCATTGTAGAACTGTGTAATATACACTTACTAGGCTGCCTATTGTGCCCTTATTCTTGCACCCTGAAGGATACTTGTTCCGACACAGATAACGCTGTTCCAGTGGCCAAGTATTGACAAAACAACATTTGATATCTATAATAATCTATACTAATTTTATAGAAGAAATATTTGTATTTTTGTGTGTATGTTTGTAATAAATAAACTCAAAAACTTCTGGACCGATTTAAAAAATTCTTTCACTGTTGCAAGGCTACACTATCCCCGGGTGACATAGGTTACTTTAACCAACTGCGCAGAAGGAGGGTAATGTTTTTATTGAAAAAAACTACGCGTGCAAAGCTGCGGATTGGTCAGTTAGTTTAAAATAATGTGAACCATATCGACACGAAGAAGGAGATGATCTATAAATTGTTACAAGTACTGCCCGAGAGCTGGAGACGCATTTATTGATGGTGTTTATGGCCGCTTGAACTCATAAAAAATAGCACCTATACCTATGTAGTGAATTTGGAATCGAGAGTCGGACACGGCTACACATCAAGCTATACATTTACAGTATAAGCTGACCTCGCATTGTGTAGGCTTTTCGTAGAATGAGAGGTCAGCTTATACTGGAAATATATAGCTTGATGTGTAGACGTACGTTTCCGGTTATTTCGTTACTACGCATTTTTGCTATAGGACTTATGCAAAAAAAATATCCAAAAATATGTGCATTAGGCGACTTGAAATTTTTTTAGTGATTGTGACATAAAAACCATTATTTTTTTTGGCCCCTAATCCAATACGAAACTCAAGTGTGAGCTCAAGGCATAGCTATTTTGTAATTTTTTTTGCTGAGTTTAGTTATTTAATTGCCAAAGAATCGAGCCAAGAATCGTGAAAGAAATTGCGATCTAAACTTGATTATCATAAGGTAAAGCCGTCCATTGTACCTTTGATTTGTTTGCGTATTCTCTTTTGTATGTTTTTTTAATTGTGTGCAATAAAGAAAAAAACTGGCAAAGTGATTAAAACGGACAAGGAATTCTAGGTCAACCGTAAGTACCCTATAGGTTTTGGTTCGAAAACTTATATGGTATTTCCCGTTGACCTAGAATCACGAAATTTGGCAAAAAGCAAGGTAAAAAGAAAAAGGTTAGAGCAAATAAAAGAAATATTTCAAAAAATTAAAAAAATTGAGAATTAAAGCGTGACCCCATACATATGTACATAGTTGACGCCAATTAAGATAGTCCACTGAGTTGTATGGGCGCTCATACAATTATACAATACCAAAAAATAAGGTAAATAAATAAAATTGTGCTATTGAATAAAATAAGTATTTAAGTGGGGCTCCCATACAACAGACATGATTTTTTTGCCGTTTTTATGATAATGGTACGGCACCCTTCGTGCGCGAGACCGACTCGCACTTGGCCGGTTTTTTATTTAAAAACTAGTGGTTCGCCCCGAACTGAGATCTCGCGAGTCTCCCAAAAGACAAAAATATATTCCTATTTTTTTTTAATTTTTATAATATTACCAGCTGACCAATCCGCAGCTTCGCACGCGTAGTTTTTCAATAAAAACATTACCCTCCTTCTGCGGAGTTGGGTAAAAAGTAGCCTATGTCACTCGGGGATAGTGTAGCTTCCCAACATAGAAATATTTTTTTAAATCGGTCCAGTATTTTTGGAGCCTATTCAATACAAACAAACAAATCTTTCCTCTTTATAATATTACTATATAGATTATAAAATGTGTAAACTGAACATATAAAACAAAAATACAATACACTCTTATTTTCTAGGATATCTAGATTAAAATCGAGGTCACGGTAACACACATTCGCAAATACTTAGAAAACCTGCACAGGTTTTAGCAACTGCAATATTGCAGTTGTGTAAATGTGCGTTTGTTGCAGAATTCGCTATGCACTCGGAGCACTTACTCCCCGCTTCAGGCGCTGAGTGAGAGCACGTGTAGAGACCACGGAGCTCAGTCTGCGCCGCCGCCGCCACAGCCTCAGCCGCCTAGAGTACAGGTATCTAATACAACTACCTACAATCTATCTATACTAGTGGTTCGCCCTGAACAGAGATCTCGCGAGTCTCCCAAAAAAAATTCTTAGGGCGACTCGCGCAACGATGCCTAAACGTTTAGGGGCTAAATATGATTTAAGAAGTTGTCAAATCAAACAAATACGTAAAATTTAAACATGGTTAGCAACTAAATACGTTTAAGGATCATTGTGCAAGCTGGCCTTAATCTTTAACCATTAAAACAGTGCAACGAAATAATTGACCAATTTACTTAATCTACAGTTTCATTCAAATTACAGGTAACGGGAGTTCATGTATTGTGGATATGGTTTTTTGGGGTACAAGTTGCAGTTATTCTGGATTTCAGACTTTTGCCTATATTTGTGTCACTTAAGCTACACGCATATCAAATTTCAGCACTGTGGGGTCACTGGTGTACCCTGTGAATTTTGTCAAAGTTCAGCATTTCTTATGGCTAATAACTCAAAAGCTATAAAGAGTTTACGAAAATTAAAAACGGAGTCTAAATGTTCTAATAAATACCTTTCATTTGACGTCACATTTGACCCGTTAGCCTCATATTCATTTTTTTACCCCTCTTGAACCTTAATATCTCAACAACCCCCCAACATTTTTAGCTCATTTAGTCACACCAAAATTGTGCCATCACTACCTACCTATGTATTAAATTTCACGATGATGGGATCAACGCTTCGAAAGTTATCCTCGGACAAACATACATACATACATACAACACCGATTTGCCCAAGTTGATTTAGAGATTTCGCTTCGATGGATCAATAAGAAAAATGGAATAGTGTTCGTTGATAACATTACTTGAAAACGGCTGGACAGATTTGGCATTTTTTTTTACGTTTGTAATAGTCGGAATGAGGATTTTAGGGGAAAATAGTTAATTTTCTATGGGATTTTTGTATGAACTACGTATTTAGTAAGATAGGCTATATTTTCTTTTGAAATCCGCGCATAGCCGGCGCGGGTCACTTATATATAAATAAAACCCCATTACAAACGAAATAGTATGCAAAACAAGTAACTTTTGAACAAAAATATAACCGACTTTACCAAACTACTTAACTGATTTTGATGAAACCAATATGAAAGTATATCCTTTCAAATAAAAAAAGAATTTTCCAAATCGGTTGATACATGACGGAGTTCTGAGGTAAAAACTTAAAACCGAAATGCGTCCATACAAAATTTGAAGGTTGCTCTCAATTATTTTCGGATCCCATCATCAGATCCTGACTTGGTGCCAATGGGACCTGGGAAGTATACCCTTTTAAATAAAGAATAAAATATTTTTTTCAAATCAGTAAATGTAATCGGGGAACATAAAAAAAAAACTACAACGAATTGAGAACCTCCTCCTTTTTTTGTATGGGCTTTGTTTTGTATAGGTTAGTAAAAAACTCTTTACTTTACCTTTTGGGTGTCCGTTTCTACATTCAGCAAATTTCTACGTTCTATTATCTTAATTTATAATTGAAGTAGATAGGTATCTCTTTTCTATGGAATTCCATTCATACATGGTAATAGTACAAGGACGGGGCAAATATTCCCGCCCTGAGTATTTCAAGCTGCCCTACCTATTTTGCCCTATTATGATCTACAGACAAGTTAAATTTATCGCGCGTTGCTATAACAGCACAGCGATTATGCTAATTCTCTAAACTACCCTAAATATAATTATTGCCATAAATTGATGAAATAGAGGTGATGGTGAATTGTCGTACCGAGAATCCAGAAGACACTTTTCACAATGCTACCTGATGCTACCCTCTGTTAGCTTAACTTATTATTATAAATTACTGTTTGATAACTAGTAATATGATATATTAATCACTTTTCGTCCAACATACCTCAGTGCCTTAAGACGAAAGTCTTCAATCAGTGTGTGTTACCAGTGATGTGATGACATATGGAACCGAGACGTGGTCCTTCACTATTGGCCTTATGAATAAGCTTAGAGTCGCTCAACGATATGTTGGACTACTCTCAAACTATGGAGAGGGCTATGCTCGGGGTTTCTCTACGGGATCGAATCAGAAATGAGGAGATACGTAGGAGAACTCAAGTCACCGACATAGCCCGACGGATTAGCACGTTGAAGTGACAATGGGCAGGCCATATAGCGCGCAGAACAGATGGCCGATGGGGCCGGAAAGTTCTCGAATGGAGTCCACGGACCGGCAAGCGCAGCGTAGGACGTCCACCTACAAGATGGGCAGACGACTTGGTACGAACCGAAGGTCATCGTTGGATGCAAGCCGCTTCCAACCGCAGTTCCTGGAGATCAATGAGGGAGGCCATTGTCCAGCAGTGGACGCCCTATGGCTGATATGATGATGATGAATCAACTCAAAATTCGAATTAATCGTTTATGGAATCTACATTACCCTACACTTCTTCTTCTCAATGTAGACTTCTCAATGTAACGCTCTTGACAGAGCGGTAGTGGTCAACATGTTGTATCATTATTTTTGGGGGCAGATGTTACACGCCTCACGATATTTCGCCATTTGTCTCTGTTGATAGACATTCTCGTGCATTCATGCAGTTGACCGCCCACTGCAGCCTTTATTTGATCGGTCCACCGCATGGGCGACCTTCCGCGCGGTCTGATGCCCTCCACTCGTCCTTGTACGACAAGACGCTCAATAGAGTCCGTGTCCCGCCTCGAGACGTGGCCGAAGAACTTCAGAATGCGAGTTTGTACTAAAGCTGACAGACGCTGTTTTATGCCTATACTAATTTATTATTATTATTGTCGATGGCTGAAGCAGGAAGTGCAACCAAATATATTTTAAAATAAAGCACTCCAAACATCTCCAAAACTTTTTTTCTTTCCATCTCCAGGCTACAAACCAAAGCGTGACTCTCCATCCAGCAGTTTCAAGATGCACAGCCTCTCTCGAGCTGTCTGGGTTATGGAGCAATTTCCACAGCCTGGGCACGGAGATGATCGTCACAAAAGCAGGAAGAAGGATGTTCCCAGCACTCCAGGCTAGGCTGGCCGGTCTACTGCCTAATGCTGAGTATCTGCTACTGGTGGACTTTGTCCCTCTAGATGATAAGAGATACAGATATGCTTTTCACAGGTGAGTTTGTCAAATAATGATTAGATTAGATTAGAAAATTCTTTATTGCACTAATAAAATAATACATAGGCGAACTTAATGCTAATTAGCTTTAGCACTAATGATAATATTAAAACGTTAATTTCAGGGAAGCATTAGTGCACCTTTCACGTGCTAGCCGATTGTTCTGACTTTATTTATTTTATTACATAATATAATATGTTGTCATTTTCTACTATATATTATTATATTTTGACACAACATGACATATCTACCATTACACATAATATTCTCACTTGGCAACACAATACTCTCAAGGTCTGGTGGCTAAATGGAGCGGTCTCGACAGAATATCAGCGCTTACCATTACGACGGGCATAATGCTGAGTCGAGTCCCACTTACTGCTGTAGCACACAGTATCTACCAAGTTCTCCCTTTTTTTTGTTTATGTATTACTAAAGTGTTTAAGTTTTTGTATTTCCTCTGTCTTAAAATGTAACTGTATTATATACCTATTGTGTGCTAATGTAGTGAATAAATGATTGTCTATGTCTATGTCAACAATTTGTACATTCTAAAATATGATAGCATGGCCTATACCTAAACATACCTTAATGATTACCATACATATAACATTATTCCTAAAATTAAAACTTTGTTAGTACATTATTAGTTAAAATCTGTTATAACTTGCCTAGTATGTTTTATCAATAAATGAGTCACTTGGCAAGGAGGAAAGACGGAAGATGGACGAGAGCAGCGAACGAGTGGCCGCGAGAATTGCGGGCAGGCAATGGATGCGCTTGGCACAGGACTGGAGGGAGTGGCGTGATAACGAGGAGGCCTATACCCAGCAGTGGGTGGATATGGGCTCAGATGATAATGATGAACATGAGACACCCAACTACTACATATTTCTAAATGTGGTGCTCGGGTGTCTCATGTAAAGTGTGATTAGTAACCCTAACCATACTTTTGGAGTACTAGAGTGTCGTGGTATCAAGAACTACAAGTGTTATACAATGGTATCACAGTCCCCAGACCTGGATGAAATATTTGAAGCGAAATTGAAGTGAAATCGAACGGACTCTTTTTGCATTTCACCTGGTATCTTGTCTACACCGCCACAGAGGCATAAAGCAAACCTCTACTCGTAATTGAATGGAATATACTGACAGTTTTTTTGGCTCATTTTGTTGTGTTTGCTGGTCCGCTGTTTTATACATTTATAATATCATCCTATACCTCCCTAGATGTGATTAATACTGTTCGCTCCTCCCCAGTTCGAGTTGGATGGTAGCGGGCAAGGCGGACCCAGTGTCCCCACCGCGAATCCACGTGCACCCCGACTCACCCGCGCCGGGGTCCCACTGGATGCGTCAGCTCGTCTCCTTTGACAAGCTGAAGCTCACCAACAACCAGCTTGATGATAACGGTCATGTAAGTGGACCACAATAGTCAAATTTAAGACTAGCAGGTGATTTTTGGCGATCAAAGTTTCTGATTTTAAAATAAATTAGTGTGAGAATAGTCCAGTTCGAGTTTGGTTTAAGTTGTCCAAGTGGTCTCCTATTCATAATTATCATTTGACGATAATAACTCAGTACGGTATAGATGTATGTCAACTAAGTCGCATGTTTTAAATACACGATATTTGGATTTGCTTGTGAATCGCGGCAATGGATGGAACTACCTGTGTTCAGGTTTAACACCGTGAAATACTGTCACTGTCAATAACTAGATATGATTGGGTAGATACTATTGTTTCATTATGAGTCAATACTAATATTATAATTTCGAAAGAAACTCTTTTTGTTACTACTACAGATAGAACTACAGATAGATTATGACCGGGATTGGAACATAGGCTACTTTTTACTCGACTGCTCAGGAGGAAGGTCATGTTTTTATTAAAAAACTACGCGTGCGGAGCCTCGGGTATATTTGAATATAAATATTTAATTCTTACAATTGTTTGTTACAGATTATTCTGAACTCCATGCACCGCTACCAGCCTCGTCTCCACGTGGTGTACCTGCCCGGCGAAGGTCAGACCGCTGCGCCTTGCACCAGCGGTTTCCAGGAGGAAGATGTACGCACTCGATATAGAACCTTCGTCTTCCCGGAGACAGGGTTCACGGCCGTCACCGCTTATCAAAACCACAGGGTGAGAAATAGTCACAATAAACAAAGTCAATGACGACTGCTTAACTGATATCTAATAATAAGTTGTTACTGTATATTAACATTTTCAGATAACACAGCTGAAAATACAAAGCAATCCATTCGCGAAAGGATTCAGAGACTGTGACCCAGATGATTGGTAAGTAGATCTATCTTAATCATTTTTAAACCATTGCTTTTATTTGCTGTCTCATCGTCAACAGTACCAATATTTTTTTTCTTTCGTTTTCTTTCAACCAACGCAAAAAAGAGGCGTTATAAGTTTGACGTCTGTCTTTCTGTTAGTGGCATCGTAGTACCCTAATTCGGATTTTTTTGATAAAAAGTTTTGATAGTTTTATTTCAATGCTCCAGTATAATAAATAACATTAAAATAAATATGATCATGTCATACAAACCTTTCAGTTATGCACCATAAAGTCGTTAATTTTCCACAAACATTCCGAACCAAAATATATAGGCAATGCATAACGTTTTAACAGCCTCTAATCTCTTCCACATTTCACGCGAAGCACCCTTGTCACAACACAAGCCACAAATCAATTTGCCACAAAGTTTCACAGAACCATAGACAATTTGAACAGCCGGTGACAATTTACTTTTACGATCTGGCCGTAGAGTAAAGAGTTACGCGACAGTTATGGCGGACACAGCTCGTTTCCTTTACCTCATAAATATGAAAGAGTTCAATTAAGGTTTACGGTTTTTAGCTTCCTTCAAATTAAAACTTTCAAGTGACTTATACTTAATCACTCTTGAGTACTACAAAATATAGAATCGACTCGGTTTTATGTATTCTTGATTCATTTAGATTGTTAGGTTATTACAAATTAGAAGAGCTTTACTTTATATGTACTAAAACTTTAAAAAAGATCTCAGCCCGTGATCATGCACAATAAAGGCTAAATTATACATAGGTTATATAAAACTTTTTTTATACATTATATGCACGCGTTTAACCACGATCTCGCCTGAACTTATATAATGTTATGGTATACGGATTGTTATTAAGTACCAACTTACTTAGTCATGGAAGAGCCCCATGCCGATTGCTATTTTCTACCAGCAAGCCAAATTTTCGGACGAATTAAATGAGAACTTACAGCTTTAGAACTTGCGAAGGCTATATTATAATTCGTATATGAGAACTAGCCAAGTCAGACTTTAGACTTCAATATATTATCCTAAGTTATAAGAAGAAATTATATTTTAAGTTGTTATAAGTTATAAATTAATTTATGTTGTTATAAATAAATTTCATGATTGACCATTGAACTTGGCATCCATTTAGATCTCACTTCTTTTGTCGTTGAAGTCAACAACCAAGGCATATATTGCAGGCATATATTGAAATTGGCTCTCATTTCACATTTATGTTTTTGATGGGATATCATTACTTTTTGTACAAAAATTATTAGTAGGTATTCATAATTAAACTAATACCAAATGGTTTTTGTTAATCTACTGTATTTTCCTACGTTTACGGGGTATATCAGCAATCAATTTTGATTGCTAATTCTTACATTACAGGCACTATAAGTAAGTGTTCCTAATATAATCAATTAATTGAAAAAATATAATAAAATGATAAAAATTTACTAATTTCTGATTTATTCCTTTGTATTCACCGAACTACCTATATGTATGCCAAATTTGAACTTTCTAGATCATCTGGAACTGGGTTAGAGTTTTGATCTATCTATAGGTCAGTCAGTCAGTCAGTAAGTGATAACAATGTCGTGTTTTCGACGTTAATATCTAAATAACCGTTTGAGGTGTGTTTATGAAATTTGCTGCTTTATGAATTTTATGACATGTATCTCGCAAGTCTCAATATTATGTATTAGCCAAATTTGATGTTTACACGAAATAGTTTTTGAGTAATGAAGTGGACAAAAGTGGCTCCAAATGGTCCGTGTAATATTATTACACACGGTTCTGCTCGCTAGTTCTGTTAGCTTGAACTTGGCTTGATTGCTACCTTGTGTCTAGATACTAGGTAATTAGTTATACATCTTTACCTGCACTCTTATCTTTCATTATATATTAATGTACATAAAAAAAACATTAAAAAGTACCAGAAATAGAGGACATGTACAACGGCGAGGTTAACCCTAAGAAGAGTTTTCCTCCAAACCTTTAAGGCTAGATTGTGAAATATTTTAAAAGAATCATAAATATATTTTAACAAATATGACGAAATGTACCTAAAGTAACTAATATTATTATGATTAGACAAATATAGTTATAAACTTATAACAAAGTAAAATAAAAGGGAAAGATAGCGCTCTTTAACTTTCCGTTTGAAAGTGTTAAACGATTGAACAGCGCGAACTTCATCTGTTTTTTATCCAATGGTAAGATGTAGGTGGGTTCTTTGTGAGGTAAATGTAAACACCTTTATATACCTGACAGGTTTGCTATTTTTAGTCTTAGACGCGTATGGCGTAAGGATTGTGTAAAACCTAGGCGGCAACCTCGGTTTTATAACAAACTCCCAAGTGATGAACAAAACCTTTATAAAAAAGCCTACTATAAATTAAAGGATTATTTAGATGATAGAGAAACTTGGGATTGAAATTGCTCCAACTCGTTCAAAAACATTACAATTTAGACGTAATCTATTTTCTTTATTGCTATGGAAAAGGATAATTAAAAAGAACAGCCAGCCTTCTTTCATGCCTTTCTTTCTTGGCTTGGTCGCGAAAGAACAGGCAGTAAAATTGACGTTTCAATGTAATCCTTGTGATTTTAATGAATAATAAGATTTTACTTTTGATTTTGCCGAGATTTTGAGCATTCATTAGTATGGTCAGTTTTATCCAACCAAACATTATTGTCAGGTTTTCTACTCGTCTGGCAGCTTATAAGGATTAAAACTTTATCTTATTTTTGATTATACCTAAGAATATAAATAATAATTTTCATTTACACATAGTTAATGAAAATTAAAAACATTTATTTACTACAAAATGTACGTAGGTACATAACTTAAGTTACAGTTTTAGTAAGTACTATATCAAATTAGGCTCGTGTGAGGTTGCCGAGATACTGCAGTGCGTCGAGAATGTTCTCTGAGGCGGGTGTTCCCGACTCGCGTCGTTTTGGAGTAGGCTGAGTCGCTCCAACAATAGCGTACTGAGGGCTGTCTCTGACCAGATATATAACAAAATGCAATTTATAAGTATTTGATTTCTGTTCACTTGGACGGAAATAAAAAATGACTACACTGGAGCATCTGCTCCGTGGCATATTCTGTATTTTTAACCAACTTCAAAAAAGGAGGAGGTTCTCAATTCTGTTGTAGGTAGTGTATTTTATTTTTGTTTGTTTATTATTTTGTATGTGATATGGGTCGTTTTTTTGTGCCTGCAATTAAAGTTTTTTTTTTTTTTTTTAATATCGTAGAGCTATGTAAACATTTATAGACCTGTCGTCTCCTTACTAGGCTAGTCTTGTATCGAGGCAACATTTTAACAACTTTCTTAAATGAATTCTCGCACAGTAGTCAGTAGTAATAGTTGTAAAATCTAATGGAGAAGAAGAAGTATCCTGTAAAGTAAAGTAATCTTTTTATATATATATTGGCTTGCCTACTCATGTTACTATGACCTAGTCAGGTCATAAATTCTGTCACATGTTTAATATATTATCATTGAAACAAGTTTATTCATTATGTAACCATTTATATACCAAAATGAACTTAACAAAATATAGATTCTTATGACACTAAAGTTTATTCAAAATGACCTCCGTGATTTTGAATACAGACCTTCAATCTGCGCGGCCAGTCGTCTATCGCAGCACGAACGAGGTCCATGTCAATATCGGCGGCTGCCTTAATTAAGGATGTCTTGAGTGACTCCAAATTGGGAGGCTTTGAGCACGCCTTTTCCTCCAAGTGTTGCCATATCTTGTAATCTAACGGATTCAAATCTGAACTGGAGGAGGGCCAGTCTTCGTGCCGGATGAAGTCGATTTCACGCGCCACCAGCCAGTCTTTTGTGCTCTTCGCTCTATGAGCTGGCGCCGAATCTTGTTGGAATACCCAGTGCCTGTTATTGAATATGGTATGAGAAACAGGTTCCACAAGGTTCGTCAGGACTGTATTTTGATACACAACTGCATTCGTTTTTACACCTTTCTCACAAAAATGTACCTCTGTTAAGCCCCAATAAGAAACTCCCAACCATACCATGAGCGAGGATGGAAAAAGAACTCGTTGGACACGCGGAATACGGTTGCTCGCTTCTTCACTACTGTGTGCGTACACCTTATCATTTTGTTTGTTGTAGCTCTCTTCTACGGTAAAAGTTTTTTCATCCGAAAAAAGAATTTCCCGATATTTTTTTCCCGCGTACCGCTTCAACAAAGCGCGGCATCTCTTCAGTCTCAGGTCCATTAGACGAGCATTCAAACGATGTCCTGTTTTTCTTCGATATGTCCGAAGGCCTAAGTCTTCATTTAACACCCTTTTCACCGTGGTTCTGCTGAACCCCATCTGAAGGGCCAACAGTTTCTGCTTACGTTTGGGATTTCTTTGAATTCGCGCCTTCATAGCTTTTATCACTGCTGGAGTCCTAACAGACCGAGGGCGACCACTTCTTGACCTGTCATCTACACTACATTCTTCATTGTATCGTTTGATGGTGCGATAAACGAATCTTTTAGTTATATTCAAATTTTTCAGTATGTCAAAAATTAGAATTGGGGCGTAACCGCAACGATGCAACGCAATAACTGCAACACGGTCTTCTTTAAGCGTCCACTCCATATTTAAAAATGAGTAAAATTCTAAAAAGTATACATTTTTATTTTCATGAACAATTCGAAATTCGAATACTATAAACTTTTTTGTGGCCAGCATTCTAAAAGAAAAGTTTTTACTGTGTGACAATTCTTATGACCTGACTAGGTATATATACATTGGCTTGCGTTTGACCACGATCTCGCCTGATAGTAAGCGATGATGCAGTCTACGATGGTACACGCTTGTCTAGAAGAAACCTATTTACTCGCGTCTTAAAGATACCCAGGTTGTAGCTATCAGGAAACACAGACTCTGGCGTTCCACTCTTTGGCGGTGCGCATAATAAAGGTCGAAGAGAACCGCTTTGTTCAAATGGGAGGTATTTCTACCTTAAAGCGATGGCGCACCGCAGACTAGAGCGTCTGGTTGTCCGTTGATAGAATGGAGATGGTAGGATTAGGTTGAAAAGTTCCGCCCCACACTCTCCGAAATGTACTCGATAAAAAACCAAGAGGCTAGCAACCTTTCGTCGGTGCTCCACGCTGAGGAGCCTTGCATCAACTAGCTCATCGTTGCCTATGAGCTTCTTGGCTCTTCTCTCAATTGATTTCAGAGCTTCAAGTCTGTAAAGTAAGTAAGTGTAAGTCTGTCATCTGTAAAGTATCCTTTGAAATGTATCCTTTAAAGTACACCACACTTCGTATTTTCGTAATTTTCACTCCATCCAAAGGTTGCCTGGAAGAGATCACTTTCAGTGATAAGGATGCCCATTGTAGTGCCTTATATATTCTAGCCTGGTACTTATTTTTGTATTATTTCTATTTGTGTGGTAATTCAATAAAGAGTTATCTATCTATCATTTAAAATCATCATCATAACGGCCATAGGACGTTCGATAACGGTTTACAGCAATATAGGTATTCAAAATATTTTTATAGATGTTTCTCCAATGCCGCCAACGTACAAGACTATAAATCATTCTCGTTTTTTTCTGACTTCACTTTGTATTTTCATGCGCCTGCGCATAAAATGCGGTTTGTTTACATTGGCGTGTTACTGCCGTTCTAGCTGCTGCATTGGCTACAAGAAGCTAGTAAATCTCCTGTTGTCTGACAGTGTACGCTGCGTTTTGTTTTATCCATTAAATTAATTTATCGGGGAGAGCATCTGGGATAGCCAATAGTGAAAGGAATTGTACTTACCTACAAGGCATGTTGTTTAGCTATCAGATATTTTGTAGATACTCACTTCTTATTTAAGTGGCAGAGTGCAAAGAGTTGACGTGAATGGGAAGCGTTCTCCGGGGTCTCTGGTTAAAATGGGTGTACCACAGGGATCAATTCTGGGACCATTCTTTTTTAGTATATATTAATGATCTTCCCCATCTTGTAAGGGACGATCATGAGGTTGTATTGTTTGCAGATGACACGTCACTTTTATTTAAATTAAAGCGACGACAAACCGATTTTGACGATGTAAACAATGCAATCTCTAAGGTCGTAAAATGGTTCAATGTAAACAATTTACTTCTAAATGAAAAGAAAACAAAGTGTATTAGATTTACACTACCTAATTTTACACAAGTTAAAACAGATATAAAAATCAAAGACGAGGAGTTGGCTCTTGTGGACACTACCGTATTCTTAGGTATAACCCTAGATAATAAGGTTCAATGGGGCCCTCACATTGATAAGTTGTCGAAGAAACTTAGTTCTGCGGCATACGCAGTCATAAAGATCCGTCTTTTACAGACGTAGACACAGCTAGACTAGTTTACTTCAGCTACTTCCACAGCATTATGTCATACGGTATACTGCTGTGGGGGAGTGCCGCAGATATAAACACCGTTTTTGTGCTGCAGAAGAGGGCTGTTCGTGCAATTTATAATATGGGCCCCAGAGAATCATTATGCAATAAGTTTAACTAAATAAATATTATGACATTCTCTAGTCAATACATCTATGAAAATCTGCTGTATGTTCACAAAAATATTAATTTGTTTAAGAAAAATAGCGATAATCATAATTTTAATACTAGAAATAAAGATAAACTCGCTGTTGCCACTTGTAGACTCCATAAAGTTAGTAAATCGTTTAAAGGGCAAGGTTTTCGCTTTTATAACAAACTCCCAAGTGATGTACAAAAATTGACATTTAACAAATTTAAAAACGCAATTTAACAAAATCTTTATAAAAAAACCTACTATAAAATATCGGATTATTTAGATGATAGAGAAGCTTGAAATTGCTCCAACTCGTACAAAATGTTACAATTTAGACGTAATTTATTTTCTGTATTGTATTCTAAAAGGATCATTGAAAAAACAACCAGCCTTGTTTCTTGCCTTTCTTTCCTGGCTTGGTCGCGAAGGAACAGGAAGTAAAATGGACGTTTTAAAGTGATCCTTGTGATTTTAATAAATAAAAGATTTTGAGACTTTGACTTTAATAGGTTTTTTCTAAATATTGAAAAACATGTAAAACATATGTTAGTCTAAAAATGAGGGAAATGCCTTCCCTATGGATTCCCCTGCACCAACCGACTCCCAACAACCTTTATTACGTCTTTTTTCCATTTAGGGGGGGGGGGGGGGGGGTGAGCGTCCTACGTACGCTGCACTTCTAGTGCGAAGTCTCCACTCGAGAGCCTTTCTAAAAAAAGGGTCTTTCTAATTGAGGTTTATTTTTGATTGTTTGGGAATAAGTGCACATACATAACCGTAGTACTGGTAATTTCGTGGGTTAATTATTAACGCTCGTGGCGGCAAGTAGTGCTATTTGTATCGGACTGTCTATGTCAGACGCACATGACATAGACAGTCCGATACAAATAACACTACCTGCCGCCACGAGCGTTGACGGCGAACTGACAGAGCGCAGCAGCCGATTCTCCCCCCCGTCTCGCCGCGCGCATACCTCAGGGAGTGCACAGCACTAATGGTCACACTATATCTATATACGTATATCTATAATGTTATTTATAGATATACTTATGTTGACTTATAATGTTTATTATCAATAAATTACTATTATGACTATTATAGATATACTCTTTACTGCACACTAAACAAAATTAAATATACATACAAATTTTTTTTGTATAGTTAATATTGTTACACAAAAATAAAGGTAAGGTATATGTAGGTATACCAAATTTTATCGAAATAGTTCCAGCCGCTTAGTCATGAAATCGTAACAAACAGAGAGAGACGAAGAGAGTAACTTTCAAATTTATAACATTAGTATGGATAATAGACAAATTCTTTGTTTGTGATTATTTTTCAGTAATACTCAGAACTGGGTAAATATGGGCTGAGTTGATTTAGATAAGGTTTTTTATATTTGAAAACAAACCACCCAAATCAATTAATCAAAAGCACTACCAACTGAAAAAACAAACGGCCACATGCATAAACATTAACGGGCAGAGCGAGATAAAAATCACATTAATTATTTTTTCTTGCTCTGACTTCCTGGTATAATCGATTTATGAACCCTGCGAGTTGCGACGTATGATTGCCATTTGTCGCTGGCTGTCAAAATAAAGTATTAACGCGAAGACCGTAATACGACTCCGCCTACTGGGCGGTCGTTGCTTGGTGACAATTAATACACATCTTAAATATGTAAATGTTACTATTTTATATTAAGACTCGCTGACCAATCTGCAGCTTCGCACGCGTAGTTTTTCAATAAAAATAATACCCTCCTTCTGCGCATTTGGGTAAAAAGTAGCCTATGTCACGCGGGGCTAGTGTAGCTTCCCAATGGTGAAAGAATTTTTTAAATCGGTCCTGTAGTTTCGGTGCCTATTCAATGCAAACAAACAAACAAACAAATCTTTCCTCTTTATAATATTATTTTTGTAGATATTGATATGTTCTTTAATATTGTAGAATACTTTTCATACTTTTGTTCTATCATAAATAGTTTCCGCAGCGCATGCGACGAAAGACGTTTTAGGGCACTTTTTTCACACCTTGGGTTACGTTACTTAAGTTTTAGTAAGGATCCCTAATTTTTCTAGCAATAAATATAACATATGTCACTCAGGATGAATGTAGCTTTCCTGAAAGAGTTTTTGAAATCGGCACAGTAGTTTTTGAGTTTATTCATTACAAACATACACACACACACACAAAAAGAAGATATAATAGTAGAAATAATAGTAAGAAGGTATAAATAGAAGACACATTAATCATTTAAGCATACTTATCAACACTAAATACTAAACTTTAATATTCTAGTAGTTCACCCCAAACAGATAACGCGAGCATCCCATTCAAAAAATGTAGACTTTGACTATCAAAAAAGTGCCATGAAATAAACAACCTACTTGATCTACAATTTCATTCAAAATACAGGTAACGGGAGTTGTAAATTGGATACTCTTTTTTGTGGTAGAAATTGAAGTTAATATGGATTTCAGACTTTCCCTATATTTGTGTCACTAAAGCTATACGCATATCGAATTTTAGCACTGTGAGGTCACTGGTGTACCCTGTGAATTTTGTCTAAGTTCAGCTTTTATTATGGCTATTATTTCAAAACCTGCAAAGGACTAATTAAGACCTTTTATTTGACGTCCCATTTGACCTAATAGTCTAATTTTTATTTTTTTACCCCTCTTGAACCCCAATATTTCAATAACCCTACAACATTTTTAGCTCATTTAGTGACACCAGAATTGTGCCATCGCTACCTATGTATCAAATTTCATGATGATCGGATCAACGCTTCGAAAGTTATCCTCGGACAAACAAACATACGTACATACATGCAACGCTGATTTGCCCAAGTTGATTTGGAGATCTCGTTTCGCTCGATCAAATAATACATTGACCGGAATGAATAAACAATTATTTTCAAGAGTGTAAAATACAGGATAAACAGTTGAATCATCTTAAGACCGTTGCAAACGACCTATAGATAACTCAACTGCTCCAGATCACTACCAGGCGGAAGTGTCCCCAAGACACTGGCTGCATTGCCCCGCTGAATTGCAATGCTTAAATGCAATAAAAATACTTTGTGACTGCTAATAATGTACCTAAAACATAAAAAAGTTATGGTGGTTACTTCGCCCGCTTTCTTTAGTAGTAAACAAAAGTTGACATATCTCTGATGAATTTGACTAAAGGGATGGAAACTTATACAACGTGCATCGGAATATTATGTACCTGCGTTAACTCAAATTGGGGGGGGGGGGGGGGGGGGGGATTGTCTTCATTAACGCTAAAAATACTTGCTCTACGACTTTTTAAAATTCTATAGGTATTTTCAAGGACACACTTCGTAAAATCTGCTTTTTGGGGGTAAATTTAGTTAACTAATTTTTTTTATACGGATTAGAGATGGAACAAGCCTATGGCCCACCTAATGTTAAGTGCTAACCATCGAATATAACAAAGTATAGCTCCGATGCATTACCCTGTTTCCATCAACTTGAGGCATACAGGTGTAAAGCCTCATGTGCCTGTAATTTCACCGGCAACCGTACCCTTCAAACCGAAACACAGCAATGCTGCTTGGCGGCAGAAATAGGTATGGTGGTAGTACTTTCCCGGGCGAGCTCTTTCACAAGGAATTCTACTACTCTTCAAAATCTTAAAACAAAATAATTTATTCCTGTTTTAGCTTACTACGCGCACGGAGTACCGTGAGATTTGGCTTACTATATGATTATACGGAGAAAGCCACTGTGGACCTGCAGCTAGTTTTAATAAAATCATATAAGGCTTACGACAATGTTTACCAATGATTTTCTTCTGAGTTATTCGTTCCCATAGTTAAATCTGTCAGTGAATAATCTACCTTACGCTCATTCCGTCCGATAGATTTTATTCCGAATTCTTTTTAACCGACTTCAAAAAAGGAGGAGGTTCTCAATTCGACTGTATTTTTTTTGTTTGTTACCAGAGAACTTTCGACTGGGTGAATCGATTTTTATGATTATTTTTTTATTTGAAAGCCGATGCTTCCCATGTAGTCTCATTTCCATTTGGTCCAGTTCTGACAATGGCATCCATAAGAAAACATGTTATGTTATATTTGTTAGCTCAGAACTCCGTTATATATCAACCAATTTAGAAAGTTAGTTTTTTGTTTGACTTATATACTTTAAGATTGATGCCATGGAAATTTCATCAAAATTGGTAGAGTAGTTTGGTTTTTACTGTTATCTGAAGTCGTTTATATTTTTATTAAAAGTTATTTGCTTATCACCACAAACGTCAAACACAACCCAAACTGCATGGAATCGGTTTAAATATGTTTATTCTACATAGTTCTATAATACCTTAGTAAACGTAGGTTTATTTATGGTACATATTAATAGATGCTGGTGACAAGTAATGTGTTTTATTGAGATATTATACTTCTTACTTATACCTAGTATAGTTAAAGATAAAAATATATATAACAAAAATGCAATGCTATCTATAAATAAATATTGCCGGACATTTCACACAGCGCTATCTAGCCCCAAACTAAGCAGAGCTGGTACTATGGGAACCAAATAACTGATAGAATACTTATATACTTTTTTTGTAAATACGTACATACTTATATTATATAGAAAAACAACCAGACCCGGAACAAATATCTGTACCTAGATCATACAAACATTTGTTGCGCGGCGGCAATCGAACCCGCTACCTCCTGCGTCTCAGCCGGCTATTCGACCACTACGCCACGGTTGTTGAATAAACAAATAAAAAGAGTAGAAGTGGGTACGTGTACCTACTGTGCGATGTAAGGTACTTATTTTGACGGTTGGTCTAGTTACTGGATATTTACTTATCGGATTTCAGGATATTTTCGTCTTTTTACCACAATACGTGTAATGGCGTATATCTTTATACAAAAATTCGAGGAGCGGGTAAACGGAACATTAATATAACAACCAATAGAAATAAGTTTCAAATAATCGCGTGATGGTGGCTTACGTGGATTGGTAGAATAACAACATCGTAAGGAAGAACAATTGAGCCTTGAGTTTAGCGTAATCGCGAACAGTACGTTTTACTAAATAACTACACAGAATCATTATGAGAATATTAAACGATCTGGTTTTGTTGTATTTCAGTCCACCAGAGCAGACGCAGCAGAGAGGAGTCCCTCGTCGCCGCGAGTCCAACCCTGCGGAGCCCAGTCCCCAGCTCTCGCAGCCTTACGGTGGCGAGCCAAGCGCGTACGGCCCACTCTACGCTGCGCACTCCCACCCTGTCAGGTAAGTTTATGTAGCGAGCCTACTATGTGGATTCATCAATCATCCTCAAAATTGTCATTAGATTGAGAATCTTTGCACAATTAATTAAGGGGGGAGGGGAAGGGGGGGGGGGGAGTTTGAAGGGTGACATCTTTTAGGTTTTTTTAATAACTGTATCTCTACTAATTTGTAAAAAATGTACAAAAAAAAACATATTTTATTAAAATTTAACATATAATCAACCGCTTTGTGAAGATAGAAACGCGAATAATAATACTTTTCTCGATAAAAAAAAATCATAAATTTGACACTAAATTGATATTTAAACGGTCGATATTAAGAGGTTTCTTCTTGAAATCATGTCAAATTTATACCAAAAGATAGAGCTTATTATTCATTAAGGAATTGTGAAAAACCAATTTGTAATTCAGTTATTATTAATCTCTGTGAAAGAAAACTATCAAAATCTACTCGTTCAGGCACTCGCGCCGGGCGGCCAGTGCCCGTCGAGACGTCTTCGAGGTTGGACGCACGCCGTTTGTCTCCCGAAAATCCCCCGCGTTTTAAATTAGTGCAGTGCAGATACGTTTAGATTGGCGGGGCCTGAGGTAGCGTAAAATACCTAAAGTCCCGAAACAGGCCCGCCTTAAGAGTTCGATTCTGAAAATGATGACCCCATACGAAAATGAGTTGTTGTTATGCAGTTCTCTTTACGCCCGATCAAAATTATTAGGTTGGCGCCGTTGCTGTACTTGCACAGTTAACTTTTAAAGGTTCTTGTCCTGTTGTATGATATGACACGTTGCAGTTCAGTTCATTGCCAAGAGGTGTAGCTTTCCTTATTTTAATAGCTAGTTCTTGATTCACTGTTATAGGCGTACCTACTATTAGTTTGTATTCTGTGGTCAAGGTGATACCATAAATGTATTTATCGGAAACAGGGTAGTTTTTAGGGTTCCGTACCCAAAGCGTCAAATGGGACCTTATTACTGAGACTCCGCTGTCTGCCTGTCTATATGTATGTCTGTCTGTCCGTCTGTCACCAGGCTGTATCTCATGAACCGTGATAGTTAGACGATTGAACATTTCACAGCTAATGTATTTCTGTTGCCGTTATTACAACAAATATTAAAAACAGAATAAAATATATATTTAAGGGGGGCTCCCATACAACAAACATGATTTTTTGGTCGTTTTTGTTCGATATTGATAACGGCAACAGGCAGACGCTTGAAATATTCACAGAATATTTAGTTATATATTCACATTAAAAATAAATAATTAAATTACAATAACACAGAATATTTAAGGGTGGGTCCCATACAACAAACGTGATTTTTTTTGCTCGTTATTGCTCGATATTGATAACGATAACAGGTAAACGCTATAAATATTCATAGAATATTGAGTTATATTATTCACAATTAAATTCAAGTAAAATAAAATTCAAATTTACGGGGGAGGGGGGCTCCCATACAACAAACGTGAGTTTTATGCCGTTTTTATAGATAATGGCACAAAACCCTTTGTGCGCGAGTCCGACTCGCACCTGGCCGGTTTTATTTATTAATCTTTTGTAATTTTCTACGGTTCAGAAGTGAAATAGTGCTACTGTTTTTGTGAAGTATGATTTAAAGGTATTATAGATCTGCAATTTTTTGATAATAAACCTTTTGATAAAAAACCGTGCAAAGCTGGGGCAAGTACCTTGTAAAATATAATAATACTAAAATACAATTGTTATTTTCAGGTATCAACCTCATTCAAGTCACAGCGGGGCTTATAATGCATATTACGCTCACAGGTAGCCTGTTTGCGTACAAACGAAAACCGAGGGTCCTTCGCTCGGGTAGAAATATTGTCTTTACTACCCAAACCATTGAAAGCATATTTATGTAATTACTCACAAAGAAAAACACTCTTCTTTACTGCAAGTATTTATTTTACAGTTTTACCCTAAATGTTCAAATTATTGCGCTGATGAAGAAAAATGTAATCTATGTACGAACATAATTTACACTTTAAAGTTTTTTTTCGAAATTTTATAGTAAGTATATTTTGTAAATTATGTAATTTTTTTAAATATTTCTTCAATATAAAAATTAGATTATTGTATCTATTTATGGTGAACTGATATTATAAAATCGAAATCTACTTCGGTGAAGATGTGGTACAAAATCAACTAATAGATTGATCTTCTTGTGATTCTAGGCCCGTACTGTAAAACTGTACTGAAGACTGTAAAACTGTGTAAAACTGTACTACAACCCGAGACTAGTGAGTGAGTGTAGATTTTTTTACAGCTTTCAGTGAATGCCTGTGAAGATCTACTCGTAGTTTTAAGTCTCGATTCAGATTATATATGCCAAATTGTCGAATAATGGGCACTGCGGTTTGATTTTACATATCTACCTACTGTAGAAGTATATTTTTGGTGACAACAGCTATTGTGAGGTAATAAAATTATTTAGTGTTGTTTATGTTGTTTAAGAAAATATGAAAATTTTGATGAGAACAGAAATTTTGGATAAATGAATAAAATATCATTTTAATTTACCAAAATTTGGTGCTAGTATAATATTACCCTTTAGTTATAGAGCTATATATACTAAAATGTTTTTGTAACGACTTTATATTTAGCCTTATGAAATACCTAGTTATTAAATATAATTTTTTGCAATAGTATCGTGATACATCGTACTATGTTAGATTTTATAAAGTTACCAAAGATAAAAATGAACTTCTACCAATAAAATAAAAATATTTCACTGCACCAAGCGTTGATCCTGAAGCTAGTATCAGATTAGATTATGTGGTTTACTGTACGATTATTTTTTGTAGTTTTCGTTAATTTGTCAAATGGTCGGATGTGTGATACGTGCCCCGGTTAGATGCAATTCATCTAATATAATGTTTAATATTATGATTGTGTACTGTACGTTCAACACCGCTTACAAAAAGTTGGAATTAGTTAGGTACTACAGTGTATCTGTGCCATATAAAAACAAAGTCCGAAAATATATATTATTGCTAAATTGTAACCAAAGAAAGTTTAATTAAGTAAATATTTCAGGATATTTATTGAAATCTATTAAAGTTTATAAGAACACAATTGTTTTAATTTTCATAACATATATTTTTTTAAATATAGGGGTTAAAAAATATCTAAGTTAATATTTCGAGATAATTTATTTTTAATATAATTTATTATATATATACATTAACTTACTGAAATAAGTTAATTTATATCAAAAAGAAGCTGTACTGGAACTGTTGAGGTAACTTTTGAACTTGTGGTGTTCTGAAATGAGATTTCTCTGCGACGGTGTAAGTGGTCACTTGGTTGACGGTGGATGACCCGGGATTCTCACCTCGTTCAACGAAAAGCTTAGTAGTAATAGTCTCTTCAACCTCTTCCCCGACCATTTCAGGTTCAGGTTCAGGCTCCTCAAAAGGAATAAGAATTGCGGAGGAGGCAATATCTACATAAGGACTGTAGATGTCAGAGGTGTAAGGGAATGGGTCGTAGAAGTTAGGACGAGAAGAAACAGGGGAACTGTGATGATGTACTGCAGGAGGAGGGATTTGAGACTCATAGTGGTGATGAGAGTAAGTTTCGGGGCGATGAACGTGGTTCACCGGTTTCTGAGATTGTGGAAGAATTTCTGGGATAAATTCAAAAGATGGAAATTCAGAAGTTTCTCTCTCAGGATGCAAAGTGTAAATGTAGTAGGTATCGTTTAGAGTTGGTTGCTCGTTCATAGAAACAAATTCAATTTCTTGTGTAGTATTTTTCACATCACAGGCATCTTTTAACATAGATGCCAACTCTTGCGCATGTTCGTTCGCAGCCACGGCGAGGTCTGATAGTATTTCTGGATCGGGATTAAACTCGATTCCGAATTTATCAGCGATCTCTTGAGCGCTCATCATCTTCTCGATAGCAATGTTCTGGTACTCGTTGTTGGACTTGATGTGATTAAGAAGTCGCATGACCATTTGAGTGCTGTCCATTGGAGTTTCAACTGACCTTTTTCTGCGTTCGTTGTCATCGCTGTCATTTTCGGTAGCATTCATCGCGAAGGACATCAAATTAGACATTTCAGTTTTTAAAGCATTACAAATGTCGTCAGTAACTTTTTTGATATTTTCTAATTGTTCTTCGCTAGTTTCGTTGGTGTTGGTGGCTTGTGACATCATTGTAGCTGAGGAGTTATACAAAGCAGGGAACATGGTGTTACTGGTAAGAAGAAATAAATCGATAAAGTCTCTGTCCGCCGTAAAAGAGTCTTTGGCCACTTCATCGTCGACATCAGGCTTTTCGAGGGTATCTTCTTCGATATATTCTTGTTGTCCATCTAGTTTATTATCTATATCCGCATCGGCGTTTATAAATGAACCCTGAAATAAATAAATACAGTTTAAAATAGAATCACTTAGTTTATGTAGAAATTTTCTACTTATTAGTTTTATGGCATTGATAAAACTGGCTCATTAACATGTTAAAAGGTAACTTACCTGAATAATTAGGGCTATAACTAGGATTAAGGGTGCCATGTTGAAGGTGATATGGCATGCAAGTGTTCTTCAAACCTTTTATATGTTTCATTTTTATCAACAAATTGGGCAATATATAAAAATAAATGGTTGCAGTTGTTCTCAAGAATGTTGATAAAGCATGTCTTTATGATTGAGCAATATAACGCAAGTTTTTTCATAAACTTATTACAATTTAATTGCCAAATTCATTCATTATTTTAATTTTAAGCAATATTTTAATAGATTTGAAATTGTTATTGGCATTTAATTTTGACCTTTCTCAACACATGACCAATATCTAATTGTGATTAAATAGATAGCCTCATACACAGAATAAATGTATATTATGACACAGAATATTTAAATTAAAATAAATTTGCTTTAATTGCTACATTTCCAGGAATCGTGACTTTTGTGAACTTTGTGACTTGAATAGGATGCATTTTACTCGCTTAAAACACAAAGTTTGTTTTTAAAATTAGATGTTTCTCATTGTAAAACAAACATAATGTACATAATGTCAACCTTAAGTAGGGTTATGATAAGTCTTAATGTACACATCATAACATATAGAAGAGCTGATTTAAAATCCCGTCACAAAGTTTCAGGTTAATATTTTCTTCAAAATATTGCTGACGACTTCATTTTAGGACACCTTATAATATTTATTGGTTGGCAAACTAACATAAGTAATTCGTAGGACTCTGTATTATTTTGTTGTCTTAGTTTCGAAATTGGCCAAAAATGTTTTTGACCGGCTGTCTGTCTGTTCTCGCCTACAGGTCGCATTTTTCATTCATTCGTGTTGACGAAAATTAGCACAAAAGTTCCTTGATTTAGTTAATTTTTTTAATCTAAATAGATTTTTAGGGTTTCTACCCCAAAAGATAAAAAATTTAACCTTTATAAGATCACTCTCTGGTCCGTTTGTCCGTCTGTCTGACCGTGTGTCACCACCAATTTTCTCAGGAATAGGTGGACCTAGCAAGTTGAAATTTATACCAAATACTGAGGTTTATAGTCTCTATTAGGTGTATAAAAATCAAGGTCCTGAGTCAACACGATAAAAAGATATGGGCAAATTTAGATTTTCGCGAAAACTTGTAAGTACCAAAATTTACCTTAATTTTCAACTTTTACTATTTTTCGGAATTTTCCCTTTACTTGCACTGTAAGACCTTGCTTTTAACCAAAATTGAAAATTCTAGGTCAACCGGAAGTACCCTATAGGTTTTGGGTCGAAAAGCTATATTTTCCCGTTGACCTAGAATCACGAAATTTGGCAAAAAACAAGGTACAGCACAAATAGAGGAAAAATTCCATAAAATAAAATAAGTTGAAAATTAAAGGGTATCCCCATACATACATAGTTGACGCCAGTTAAGATAGTCCTCTGAGTTGTATGGGCGCTCATACAATTTAGAGGACTAGCTTAATCGGCACCAACCTCAAATAAGGTAAATAAATAAAATTGTGCTATTAAATAAAATAAATATTTAGGTGGGGCTCCCATACAACAGACATTTTTTTTACCTTTTTTATAGATACGTACGTACGGAACCCTTCGTGCGCGAGTTCAACTAGCACTTGGCCTGTTGTTTATTAGGGGGAAAAGAGGGGAAGTTTGTTGTAGCGTTATTTATCGATGTTATTTCAATTAAATTTGAGAGGCACACTAAGAACTTCATTCTTTACAAGATGTTGCGAAAAAAATACCAAACAGTGGAGGGGGGAGTGGAGGGGGAGTGGAGGGGGAAAAGGGGTAAGTTTGCTGTAACGTACATAGTCGGACGGATTTCAACTTTTGAATTTTTCCCGGAAAATTTATACCTACCTAGTACCAATTAAATTACGCAGTGCTCTCCGTCTTCACAAGATGAACCCGTAACATCAGATTTGACTTTCTAGGAGCAAGGAAACGCGAGTAATCGCTAAAACTTATACCAATATTTTGCTCAAAAGTCTACATAGGTAAGCCTATTGGAAAATTCAAGCACCTGAAGTTAGATTTAAGATTGGACTTTCCTCGTTAATTTTGTAGCGCAACTTACTTTTTGGAGTTGGGACGCGAGCTCTACTATTCTCACAGGACACTAATATGTTATTTTGTATCACTACGCTTTGTGGCATCAATAAATGTATATTTAGTATAAGTTTATCTCAGTAAGTGAATTTTCAATTCTTATGAGATAATAAAGCATTCTTAACACCTAATATGACTATTTATGTCATAAGCATAGGTAAGTTCATAAAACATATTGATATCGAGTTTGAATCGAAATCTATCATAGAAAAAGCCAAAGAAGTCTGTTATATGAATGAAAGAGCGCTATCATGTAAAAGGCAGAATACTGGAAATTTATATTCGTATCTATTAGATCTTGATCAATAACATCACTTAGTTTACTTGTGAATTTTTGGAACTACGAGACAATTCTAGGGACTATGTTGCTTACAGGAAACACTATACTCTATTTTTTTATAAAACGAACTAATTTTCAACTATAAAATAACAACTAACTATGAAATATCGGATTATTTAGATGATAGAGAAGCTTGGGATTGAAATTGTTCCAACTCGTTCAAATGTTACAATTTAGACGTAATTTATTTTCTGTATTGTAATGTATTCTAAAAGGATCATTAAAAAAAACAGCCTTGTTCTTGCCTTTCTTTCCTGGCTTGGTCGCGAAGGAACAGGCAGTAAAATTGACGTTTCAAAGTGATTCTTGTGATTTTAATCAATAAAAGATTTTGACTTTGACTGACAAGAAATTATTTACATATCTTTAGCGTGAGCCCTAATGTACAGAGTGTTTTTTTTAACTGTAAATAACCAGAGATACAGGTGCAGTTTCTTTTAAAACATCAGCTCGTTTTCGAAGAAAAACATTTTTGCATTAAATTTTTTTTGGTCAAGTGTGAGTAGCTCCTTAAAATGAATCAAGTTGGTAAAATTTTTTTTTGATGCCGATTGATGCATTCCTTTGTTTGGATCATTTTATTGTATAAGATGAAAAAAATCTGAACTGCGAAAGATCAAATTTGATAAAAAGTATTCTCATACCACAGGACAAACAAAATTCCTTCTACAAACATTTTATTAGATTCTAATTCCACATTAAAGAAGTATTAATACTGTAGCGATTAAGAAGTTTAGGAACTCCATGCTCTCATGAGCAATTCAAAAACATTTCGTATTTCAGAACAATTTTGAATTTCGAACATGGTTCTTGCACCTGTCGGACTTTTATATCAGTCATTGCATCATCTTATTTGTCCTATCATGGCATTGTCAAATACGCAAAAAGTAGACTTAATTAAAGCAACAAAATCACTATAAACTAGAACATTATACAGATAATGTTCTAGTTTATAGTGATTTTGTTTATCGTCACTTTATATTTTTGGGTTAATGTTTCTTATTTAGCTGGGGTCGCCGCCATCGAAACCGATGTGAAGGATTGTATAATAATATTCTATTATTTCAATACGTCAATAATGTATGACTTTTGTTTCGTTAATTGGTTCTACATTAATATTTATTTTGTAAACAATGGATATGCACTTATATTAATTATAGTGATTGCATTATGAAAATCAAACGTTTATTTATTTATTTTTTATTTTGTGTACCATCATCTTATACGTAAACAATAAATACTATTTTAATTAGAAACGACTAGGTCTTAGAAGATTGTTTTATAAAAATTGCATACTCGTCAGTCAACAAACCCTATGCCCCAAAATCAAACGGATGACGCAGCACCTCACTATACTTAGGATAGGCTGGTTGGGGGTAAGGTGAGGATGCATACATTGGGGTTGGGTATCCTGGACTATTGAAAACTCCTGAAGGGAATGGCGAAGGCATTGATGGTAAAGGCGGTGCTGAATAACCTGGCATCGCGAAACCTGGTGGTGAAAACGTCGGTGACGAGTAACCTGGTGGTGACATAGCTGGCATTGGGTAGCCTGGTGATGGTAAAGCCGAGGCTGGGTAACCTGATAATGGCAAAGACGGGAACGGGACGCTTGGCGAAGGCAATGAAGGATATCCTAACGGATATGCTGGTGGAGTACACGATGGGAATGCGGGAGAGTAAGGCAGAGATGGTTGTGGCACTGGAGGATACACTGATGGAGAGAATGGTGCCACTGACGGAAACGGTGTTGGAGGGTACGGTGACGGTGTAGGGGCTGGATATGGTGCTGGACTGTACAATAGTGAGGAAGGATACGGGGATGGCGATGGGAACTGCAACGGATGTGGAGCAGGAGTGGGTATTTGTGAATATGCAAGTCTTGGCGCTTCATGGAATGTAGAGCTAGCCCTATAAGAAGATGCATAATCTGGCTGAGGTGGATAAGTAAGTTCGTAAGGGTATGACCAAGCTGATCGCGCCACAGGGTGTGTTTCTGTTGGGTACCCGTAGTCATTCGGCTGAGCTCCATCTTCTAAATATGGTGATGGAGACACGTAGACTACTTGAGGTGGACCTGGTGCCACTATGTATGAAGCTTCAGGTGTTGAAGTCGATATCTCTTCAGCTGATGACGTTGTCTTTGATGATGGTTTTGACAGCAGTGCTGGAATGGAAATCGGAGTCAAATTTAAACTATTAGTTTCTAAATAAAATAACTTACTTCTTATAGAGTTGTTTAAGTAATTACAATAGGTACCTAATGATTTATATAACAACGAATAATTTATTGTAATATTATGTACATGTCTGACCATTTACACAAAAGGTGAAATGTGAAAGGTGAATGTGAGGAAAATAAGTATGTTGAACTCGCCTATTATAAAAACACGTTAGAACTGTTACTTTTATGCATAGAGGTAAATAAAATAGGTTAGAAAATAATTGCATTGCTCTTGTCGGTACAAAAGAAATAATGTGTGGTTTTGTTGACTTACGTGAGGCATACAACGCACTCAGCATTTGATTCATACGTTCGTTTAAAGACGCCAACTGAAAGAAGAAACATAAGTAAATATTTGTTCTGGCCACGGCTTTGATCGAGTGATAACCGGTACGTACTTACCTAATTGATCGAGCGAAGCGAAATCTCCAAATCAACTTGGGTGAATCGGCGGTGTATGTATGTTTCTTTGTTCGAGGATAACATTCGAAGCGTTAATCCGATCATAGTGAAATTTGGAATATATCTACTAGGTATGTAGTTATACACAAGTTTGGTGTGTCTAAATACGCTAAAAATATGAGAGAGTTATTGAGATATTGGGGTTCAAGAGAGGTAAAAAAAGTCAAAATAAGACAATCGGTCAAGTGAGACGTCTAATGAAAGGTTTATAAGTACATTTTGACCCCGTTTTAATTTTTAGTGTAAGCCTTGTAATATTGTTGTTTTATTATTGACTAGTTTCCGCCAGCGGCTTTGCACGCGTTGTTTCTCAACAAAAAGTAGCCTGTGTGTTAATCTAGGTTATAATCTACGTACATACCAAATTTCATCGAAATCGGTTCAGCCGTTACGACGTGATTGAGTAACAAACAAATAAATAAACAAATAGAATATTAGTTTGATGTTTAGTGACATGAATAAAGAGAAAAGTCTGAAGTCAAGAGTAACCTCAAAAAAGAGTAACCGTGACGTGAACTCCCGTTACTACTAAAAAAATAAAATTAAAACTAGCTTAGATCGAAATCATCATAGGCTATAAAACACTGCTGAAGAAAGGCCTGTACCGAGCGGCTCTCAGCTACCTTTTAAGGCTGTCTTTTTATTAAGTATAGATGTGGAGTGAGTTACCATGTGAGGTTTTCCCGTTAGGCTACGACATGGTACGCTTAAAGAAAAATGAAAAGAGATTTCTACAGAGTAGGGAACGCATCGACCCCGGGTATTGCCGGTGTCAATAGGCGACGGTGACCGCTTAACATCAGGTGATAAGCCTGTTTCCCCCCAAATTACATTAAAAAAATGTGCGAAGTCGTCCTATATTTCTCCTTTGGTTGTCTTTGGGTAGTCTAATAAACACAGACCACAAAGTAGTTCACTGAGTCACAAAACCTTAAGAATCTTAAGAAGACCATTAGGCGTATATGTAACGGGCAACCTGATAAACCGGGCAGTATAAATTTGAACCGATCATTATAAATAACGACCAAGAGCGCCGGTTAAATCGATAAATTTATTACTTTGGCCGGTCCATATCAATAATGCCCGACGGCCCGTGGTCCATTTAATAAACCAAGGTTCGAGATAGCTTGAACTTATCACATGGACCGGGCAGTATGAATGCTGTCCTACTTCGAGCCGGGCAATGTGATAAATTACATTTAAAAAAAACTTAACGACCTACTGTATTAATAAACAAGTACGCTACAGTTCATCTGTTTTATAATATTGCCCAAGATAGGGTTGTCATTATAAATACTGACGTAAAAGTCATGCAGTTTTATTAACATTGCCCACTAGGTACGGGCGTTATGTATACAGACCGGTCATTATTAATAGTGCCCAGGCTTCTCAAGTTGCCCGTAACATAGATATAAACATAGAGCAAATACACCTTTTTAGATTTACCTGTGACTGAGATGATGAAGTAGTACTTAGAACACATGATATCGCCAACGATAGTGTACTCAATCTTAGAAGAAACTTCAACATTTTCGAGAATGTTACACACAAGTAAACTAGACACGCATTAGTGGGCTACCTTCTCCGTAATGTTTCATCAGCTGGGATGCTCAGCATTTAAATAATAAAGTACAATCGGAAATGATCATTTCCGACGATTTTGATGATAGTGATATATTTCATTTTGATAGTAGTTGGAAGATAATGAATGTAAAATGCACGTGAGGATAGGAGCAAAGATAAAGATTTTTTTTTCTAAAGTCTAAATATTGCATAACTTATGATTTTAAGAAAATAAAATATAATACCATGGCAATAATTTATTAGTTTATGTATTAGTGACCAGTAATCTAATCTAATTTGAAACAAAAAAGGTGTAATGGCTTAGTGATCAAAATGTGTGAAGTGATCTGGAAAAATAATCATTTTCTGTGCAATACCGACACATTTATATCCGCAATACACAAATATTTTCTGGAAGATAATACTTTTAAGCATTAGTTTCAGTTTCAGTTTCATTCGCAAAAATACATATTTATCTTGTCGGAACATTTGGTAGGGTAAAATAAATACATTAAATTCATTAAAAAAATTTAGGTTGCAATAGAATTATTCTTTTATACTATAATATTATAAAGAGGATTTGTATTGAATAGGGTCCGAAACTACTGGACCGATTTAAAAAAATATTTCACTGTTGGGAAGCTGCACTATCCCCGAGTGGCATAGGGTAATTTTTCCCAACTGCGCAGAAGGAGGGTAATGTTTTTATTGAAAAACTACGCGTGCGAAGCTGCGGATCGGTCAGCTAGTATTAATAAAAGACGGCCTTAAAAGGTAGCTGAGAGCCGCTCGGTACAGGCCTTTCTTCAGCAGTGTACTGACCTGTTGTACCTGTTGAAACCTGTTGTATTCCACTGCAGGGCAAAGGCCTCCCTCCCCTCTTAGAATATATTCGTATTGACTAGCTGATCAATCCGCAGCTACGCACGCGTAGTTTTTCAATAAAAACATTACCGTCCTTCTGCGCAGTTATGTAAAAAGTAACCTATGTTATTTAGGGATAATGTAGCTCTAACGGTGAAAGAATTGTTGAAATCGAACTAGTAGTTTTTGAGTTTATTTGTTACAAACATACAAAAATACAAATCTTTTCTCTTTATAATATTAGTACAGATACATATATATATAATTAATAATTAAGTTCGCTTTTGTACTATTTGTTATGTGCAAAAATTATTTTCAATCAATCAATCAAAACAGAAGATGTGAGCGCGATTAATATGGCAGCTTATATTTAGTTCAAGTTCATCTATTAAAAAAAAACAGACCGTTTTTTAGTAAAAATACTGTGGGCAACGATTTTACATTGTTAAATTTATAGTTTGGCATTTTATTAAAATCTTTGTCAATTAAAGAGAGTTTGATCAGACATGATCATGCCACCCTAAAAGTATTAAATCCCATTTTACAATCTACGTTTAATTTCTACTCTAATTAAAGTACTGACTGCTTACTAACAAACTTGCTAAACCTTCTACTAAATAGACCAGGGAAAATTTTCCGTTAAAACTTTATTCTGCATCTTGCGATCCCGCATTAGCTGTTTTCATCTTTCTTCCATTCTTCCACCGATCAAAAAGTATCTCAGATCCAAGCAGGATAAGAGATAGTATGGCGCTTAAAACTGTCAAGCCCAGTAAAGGTGCCACGTCCCCGAAATTGACTCGTTCAGCCAGTAATGCTGAGCGACATGGCGGTCGCAGAGCAAGGAGTCTCGATTGAAGTTGTTTAGCCAACCCTACTTCCTGGATCCATATAGAAACGGTGCGTAATGAGTTGGTCCAATGGCCGTTAACAGATGTCGTTATCCAGGTCATTGTCTGAAACGCAAAATAGACGAGTTTTATAGTGAGCAAATAAATGTATTAAGTTGGATCAGTTTTGATAAAACTGAATACGTAAGCTGAATACGTACAGGACTTTACGCCGCTGTATATAAGCCCTGAATCGAAAATAAGTTTTTTTGTTGAAAAATTAAACAAGCTTTTATAAAATTCATAATGAGAACCGCAAACAGATTCAAATGAATCCAAACACTAGTTACGTCGTTTTATTACATAGTTCTCATGGCCACCTTCCGGCTCCATCATCAGACCTTGCTTGGATATCTTCTAGGACCAGATTTACAAACAACAAACTTTAACTCTTTATTATAAAAAAAAATTCAGCTGTTAATGACTTCAGAAAACCAGAAAACATACACTGCCATCTTGGAGGTCCCGCCATATTGGATTTATAGTATACATCTTGAATGGTCCCCCATATTTTGGATATAATGTGACGTATTAGTTTCTGTGTTCTCCTCAGTAAGCCCTTTCATTTGATACCCATACTGTGGTAGTGAAGAAAAAATAACTAATCCGCCTTCTTGGATGATCCGCCATATTGGAATAAGAATGACGTCATATAGCTAAGCATGCATTGTCATCCAAAAGCGTGCTTACCAAAGTTCAGCTCAATCGGTTAAAGATAACTGATTTAAGTTTTGTTCCGCGATGGGAATCCGCCACCTCCTGCGTCTCAGCCGGCTATATGCCACTTCGCTATGGAAGTCGTCAAAGTATATAGTTACTAAATATTTGCTTCTTATAATGACCGTCGTATGACGTCTGTATAGTAGCGGTACCAGTGAGAAATATTGTTAAGACCCAGAGTGGTAGAAGGATTTAGTGCACCTCAGAGAGGAGTTGCAAGGATTTCGGTCCACATCTAGTAAAGGTACATGATTACCTCAGGTATGGTATCAACATGCTGCAACTTGCAGATCTGATCGTCAGTGAACCTCTTGAAGTGAGGGAAAATCTGGTTGTATTCTGAATGGAAGGCAGTGCTGCCATCTTGGATCAGCTCCACCCCGCGTTCCAGATCTTGGTAGAACGATGACGTCTTTTTCTTCTTTAAATATTCTAAGTCGTTCCAATTCGTTTTTACCTGTGTACGAGAAAAAACCAAACTGCAAGGTTCAAATATTTATTTATTTAAAATTAGTTTTATGATAGTAACCAAAATTAAGTGCTAAAATCGTCCATTTCATAAATATACATAATACAAATCGGGAAACTACGTCTTCTTGTCCAAAATACATCAGTGTCTGAAGACAAAAGTCTTCGATCAGTGTGTGTTACATATGGTACAGAAACCTGGTCTTTCATTATGGGTCTCATAAGCAGGCTCAAGGTCACTCAGCGTGCTATGGAAAGAGCTATGCTTGGCGCTTCTCTACGAGATCGAATCAGGAATTTGAAGATCCATTGACAAACCAAGGTCACAGATATAGCCAAGAGGTTTAGCAAGCTGAAGTAGTAGTGGGCGGGGTACATAGCTCAAAAAACTGACAGCCGTTGAGGCAGAACAGAGTGGACACTACGCACTGGAAAGTGCAGCGTAGTACGGCTCCCACTAGATGGAAAGGCGACCTGATAAAGGCTGCTGGGAGCTGTGGGTGCAGGCCGCACAAGCTCGGTTGCTCTGGAAATCTATAGGGGATCTAGAGGCTTATGTTCAACAGTGGACGTCCTGTGGAAAATATGATAATAATACAAATAATTTTTAATTCCTCATGAAACTACCGAGTACCTACACCGCTTATTCCGACTGTGATACCGTTGAAGACCTGCACTACGCGTTATCGGTATGTGTCCAGAACGCGGCCGAGCGCCATAGTTCTATGGTATTTACCGATAACAGCGTAGGTATGTATGTGTAACAGTTTCTTGGCTTCAACATCGTCAGATGAGGCCAACAGACTGCTTAAATAAATTCTCTCTTCGTTGGAGGGGCATAGTAAGGCAGGTAGTAGTTAATTATTAGTTTTTTTCTGTTTGATAGAGTAGTCATAATTTGTTTAGCTTACTTACAGGAGTGACATAACCATTGTCTGGTTAAAACTCCTAAGTTAAATAACGAACTAAATAAAAATTCTAATGATTTGTGATCATCCTTCCGTTTCAATACCTGATTAGCTGGTTGCCATTGTTATTTGTCATTGTTATGTCATCGAATCTTAGCGTCTTATCATAATAGCAATTCACGAACGTGCGCAAATTACCAGTGATGACGCCGTAATGGCAATCAAAATAGCTTGTACACACGGCTACACATCAAGCTACACATTCCAGTATAAGCTGACCTCGCATTGTGTAGGTTTTTTATAGAATGAGAGGTCAGCTTATACTGGAATTGTATAGCTTGATGTGTAGCCGTGTGTACGACATATCGATACAATTCATTAAAGAAAGGTGGTAATGACATACATCAAAGAACAAGTATCGCATATAGTCGTAGTCCTCCGAAGCAATAGCATATCTGGAGTCAGCCAAAGTTCGCAGTGAGTCTGGCCCACTCCGGCCCGAGCTCATGAGAGCGGAGACAATGGCGGAGGTGTAGTACGCGTGGACAAGCATCGAACATACTGAGAGGACAATGAACGTCCAACGACCTGATACCCCATCTGGTACAGCACTTGCATCTAGAAACAGAAGGAACTAGTTCAAACTGTAATATAACTTCCGGGTTCAGATCGGTTCGGAGAGAGAAAATACTTGCTTCATAACATTTTTATGAGCTGAGAAGATATAAGTGCTGCGCAAGCCAATTCTATCAAAACTCATGTCCCAGGCACTCAGCAGTAGTGTTCTTCAACCGGATACTTCTCACATTATCTAAGTCAAAGAAGTAGGATGAAAAACTATTTCCAAGGAAGATGTACTACTATTTCACACCACCTGCTCGACAATGTTAAATTATATGTCATGTAAACCTCACCGACAGCAGGTGATTAAATCCTTACGGCTGAGCCGGGAGTAAAGTTGTACTGAATTCTATTATGCCCTAGCGGGCATAATGTGATTTGAATTTGGAACCTCCTTTGTATTAAAATTTTAACCAGAGACCGACACAGTAGGTATGAATTTATTCCTAAATCGCACTAACCTCTGCACAGAATGCACAAATCTAGATTTGGTTTTTATTGTCTCGCAGAAAGTGTGAAAAGTAGAGTATTCTCCTCGTGGATAAAACTGTCTGCATCTTGGGTGTGCTTATGATCATAATCATAATCATTTATTGCCAGAATATAGGTTATACAGAAAGATGTAATATTTAATATAAAATAGTTTCACTATGCTCTACCCCACTCAGGGGTGTGCAATAAGCTTGTAAAGCTTTCATATTTGAATTCTTATAAATATATTGTTAGTAACATTACACTATTTATGTCAAACATTTAGTATTCAATTATAATTATTCTCTGTCAAACTAATCATGTCATTATTTATTAAAGTATTCCTCTAATGTATAAAAGGTCTTATCTAAAAGCCATAATTTTAATTTGTGCCTAAATTTAAAAAGTGGCAGCTCTTGAATGTTCTTTGGTAAATTATTAAATATTTTTACAGCCATTACATATACATTCTTTTTATAAATATCAAGTTTACAATGTGGTAGATAAAGTCTATTATGATGCCTTGTATGCCTTTGCATTTTGTCAGAGTGTTTTAGAAATCGTTCTGAATTTTCTTTGACTAAGTTACATATACCATTTATATACATACAGGCAATAGGCATGATTTTATGTTCCTTAAAAATAGGACGACAGCTTTCAGTAAACCAGGCTCCACATAATGCGCGAACACATTTTTTTTGTGCTATAAAAGCTTTATTAATGTCTGTCGAGTTTCCCCA
Source organism: Philereme vetulata (assembly GCA_918857605.2). Taxonomy (NCBI): domain Eukaryota; kingdom Metazoa; phylum Arthropoda; class Insecta; order Lepidoptera; family Geometridae; genus Philereme; species Philereme vetulata. Next base: position 5,090,835 of record OU975420.1, read on the forward strand.
AAGAATAAGACAATAAGAGAGAATGGAGGAAACAGCCATGATAGGCACTTAGCGCAGCTTGTTTTGATACATTCAATCGTAGTTTTCTGAGTGCAAATACAAACCTATCCAATTTATTACATACAGAGTCAATGTGAGCCTTCCAGTTGCAGTTCTTGTCAACTATTAATCCTAAGAATTTTGTTGTACTTACTTCTTCTATTATTTCATTTTTAAAATTAATATTTAATGTCAAGTGCTTTGAATTATAATAATATGTTTGAAATTGTATTAATTGAGAATAAGATTATTGTTGTTTAGCCAATTGTCAATTTTATTCATTGTTATAGAAATTAGATTTTTTAAATCATGGATGTTTTGTGCTTTAACGGCAATTGTAGTATCATCAGCATATAAAGTGCACTCATGTTTAGTTATGTTAGGAAGGTCATTAATGTACGTTAGAAAAATAAATGGACCTAATATACTTCGTTGGGGCACCCCACATTTACTCAATCTCAGCTTTGAAGTATAAATTTTTTTACATTGCTCGAAATTTTTGTTATTTTTGTGCATTGACTGCGATTTTCTAAATAACTTTTTAGCCAAGCAAAGGCGAGGCCACGTATTCCGTACTTGTATAACTTGTTTAATGCTATTTCATGATTGACAAAATCAAACGCTTTTGTCAAGTCAAGAAATAAGGCCGCCATTTTAGAATTCTCATTAAGCCCTCTGGTGATTATCTCAATTAAGTTGAAGCAAGCGAGAGATATCGAACAGTTTTTTGCGGAACCCAAATTGCTCGTTCTTCAGCAATTTGTTCACTGACATAAAACTACTAAGTCGTTTCAACATGGCTTTCTCGAAAATATTTTGAGATTACGGGTATGAGAGTGATGGGTCTATAATTGTTCATATCATTTTTTTCCCCTTTCTTAAAGAGTGGTTTTACTATAGACGTTTTCAGACGATTAGGAAATACTCCTTGTTCAAAAGAGAGATTTACCAAATAACTTAAGTGCTCTGCAAATAACGGAGCACATTTTTGCAAAATTTTTGTATTTATTCCATTATAACCTACAGCGTTTGTTTTATTTAAAGATTTGATAATTTTATGTATTTCATTGTCGTCAACGGGTAGCATGAACATAGATTTATTATTGTTAGGAATTGATGAATAAATATCATTGGAATTAGACGTCACATTTTCAGATTTAGTCATATTAATAAAAAGATCTGATAAGTAACACATTAAAACATAACATAACACTATAAAATACATCCCACACCACACACACTAGGTACACTATACACACCACACACACACACTCCAAATGCGATCAAGCAAACATTGCAGCTCAAGGGGCACTTCTTCATTAATTTTAATATGTCAAAAATTTTTAATACTCATTTGTTTGTTGTTGTAAACCATTTCTTGTAATTTTGTATTATTAATTTTTGTAAAAATTTAGTTATAATAGGTATATTAAAGTTAACTGGCAGACTACTTTGCCGCGTCAAATTTATAAAAGTTTAGTATTACTTAATGTAGATTCAATTTGGTTTATGTTAATAAATGTATGATATACAGTAATGTAATTGTGAATCTAAGTATTATCAAATAAATAAATAAATAAAACTATAATAATATTATTCTTTATCTTTGACTATCAAAATAGTGCCACGAAATAAACAACGGGAGTTTATATTATTTTTGGGGTGCAAAATGCTGTTATTCTGGATTTCAGACTTTTCCCTATACTTGTGTCACTAAAGCTACACGAATACCAAATTTCAGCATTGTGGGGTCACTGGTGTACCCTGTGAATTTTGTCAAAGGTTTGTTTTATTATGGCTAATAACTCAAAAACTACAACGATTAAACTAAAAATAATAACTGGGTTGATATGTACTAATGAAGACCTTTCATTTGACGTCCCACTTGACCTAATAGTCTCATTTTCTTTTTTTTACCCCTCTTGAACCCCAATATCTCAAAAACCCCTAAACATTTTTAGCTCATTTAGTCCCACCAAAATTGTGCCATCACTACCTATGTATCAAATTTCACGATGATCGGATCAACGCTTCGAAAGTTATCCTCGGACAAACAAACATACATACATACATACAACGCCGGATTGCCGAAGTTGATTTGGAGATCTCGTTACGCTTGATCAATTATAAACTGAGATGATTATAAAAACAACTTGAGTTTAAGTGTTCTGCAATAAATTATATTAGGTATCATTGAGTATTTTATCGAGAAATAACTAAATTTCACCCTTGTAATTTACTTTCACAATAAGACATACCTTGCTGCAACCAGGTAGCCAGTACAGCGTAGTAAGAGCCATCCCTTTCCTCCTGGCTCCTAGAGCATACTCTCTGTGCGATGGCCAGCACGATGCCGATGGCGAGGCAAGTCCACCACACCCCAGCAGTGAAGGGTTCCACGTACATATTGCTGCTACTCTCGCGCTCAGACAGGTATGTAAAACCAACGCTAAGCAATACATAAGCATTATAAACTTTTATTTTTAAGAGCTGTGGATTTTGTTGTTATATAAATAAAATAAACACTCAAAAAACACATGTCTCAATTTGTAGCTTTTATTTAGCCGGTTGTTGAGTTAAAACATTATCCGTAGGTAGGCTTTTTTTAAATGAAGTATAGGCTAGCGTTTGACCACTATCTCTCCTAATGATAAGCGATGATGAAGTCTGCGATGGAACACGCTTGCCTAGAAGAAACCTACTCACTCGCGACTTGAAGGCCCCAGGTTATAGTTATAAGGAAACACAGACTCAAGCAAGGCGTTTCACTCCTTGGCGGTATGGAAAACGGCATTGTGCTTTGTCCGATGATTGAATTGATATTATTAATTCAGGATATATATTGGCTATATAACCCTCTGGTGAGGAGATGCGCGTTGTTACCAGTATTATCATTGGAGTTTGATATGTTTGAATATCAACTGAACTTAATCACAGAACAGTTTCTGGCAAAATTGTTATAAAAATGAAACCTGTCATATATAACAGGCATGAAATTAAGAACAATATTGAAACGAACTTAAAAACACACGCTACAGAGCCTTAATTCTAACACAAAAAAACCGGCCAAGTGCGAGTCGGACTCGCGCACGTAGGGTTCCGTTCCGTACCATTATCTATAAAAACGGCAAAAAAATCATGTTTGTTGTATGGGAGCCCCCCATAAATATTTGTTTTATTTTAATTTAATAAAATATTTTTAAAGAAAATATATAACTAAATATTTTGTGAATATTTCAAACGTCTCCCTGTTGCCGTTATCAAATATTTGAGTTGATTGAATGAAAGGTAAATTGCGGTTTACGATTTATGACGTATTAATAAAAAACGACTAACTAGATCTCGTTCAAACCAATTTTCGGTGGAAGCTTGCATGGTTATGTACATCATATATTTTTTTTAGTTTTATCATTCTCTTATTTTAGAAGTTACAGGGGGGGGGGGGGGGGCATATTTTACCACTTTGGAAGTGTCTCTCGCGCAAACTATTCAGTTTAGAAAAAAATATATTAGAATCCTCATATAATTTTTGAAGACCTATCCATATATACTCCACACGTATGGGTTTGATGAAAAAACATTTGAATTTCTGTTCTAGGTATGGGGAACCCCCAAAATGTATTGTTTTTTATTTCTATTTTTGTGTAAAAATCTTAATGCGGTTCACAGAATACATCTACTTACCAAGTTTCAACAGAACAGTATAGTTCTTATAGTTTCGGACAAAAGTGGCTGTGCCATACGGACGTACAGACAGACAGACATGACGAATCAATAAGGGTTCAGTTTTTTGCCATTTGGCTACGGAACCCTAAAAACCAGTTTAAGTTACACAAGATATAGTTATGATGATGATGATGTCATCCAGGCTGATTTCGGCTACGGCGACATTATTTCTGCTATGTTACGTTACTTTGGTGCGCTCTAAGATGACTTGAGTAGCCAATCTTAGTTTTAGATGAGCGTGCACATAAAGTGCAAGTCAGAGCGCCGTTAACATAATGGTACGTTATGGTACAAGATATATACATACTTGAAAGGCCATATTGGCATGATATAATCGACGAATGTAAGTCGGTCCGTCAGCACGCGAAGTATTCCACCACTGAGGTCCGCCTCCCCATACTTCAGCTTCAGTAGCATACTGCTGTTGTGGATTATAGTACCCCACAGCTTAGTTTGGAGTAGCTCGTCTCTGAAATTAGTTTTATTATGGTCTTGGGCGGGTTACTTGGCTAGACGTGGTGATGGCAGATGGAGCAGGATAGTGACTGAATGGTAGCCGAGGAGCGGGTATAGAAGGGTAGGACGACCAGCAGCGAGATGGGTGGACGACATCGTAAAGGTTGTGGGCCGTCAGTGGGTGAGACTAGCGCAGGATCGTGGTGGATGGCACAAACTTGGGGAGGCCTATACCCAACAATGGGTGAAATCAGGCTATAGATGATGGATGATGATGATGATAGGGCTATATAGAAAATAGAACATAGTAACAATGTCATATATACATACGAGTAACACTAGCTGACCAATCCGCAGCTTCGCAGGCGTAGTTTTTCAATAAAAACATTACCCTCCTTCTGCACAGTTGGGTAAAAAGTAGCCTATGTCACCCGGGGATAGTGTAGCTTCCCAACAGTGAAATAATTTTTTAAATCAGTCCAGTAGTTTCGGAGCCTATTCAATACAAACAAAGAAATCTTTTCTCTTCATAATATAATTATAGATATAAAAGTTCCAAAGGTGGTCTGGAAGAAATCGTTTCGAAGCGATAAGACCGCCCACTCTACTGCTTTGTGTATTTTTATTTTTATGTGTTTATTTTGTGGTGTACAACAAAGTGCTTTCATTAATTAATTCATTCATATGATACCTAGTCTGACCAACACTTAATATCCCGTCTACTAACTAAGAGTACTACCTAGTCAGGTCATAAATTCTGTCACATGTTTAATGTAAAATAATTGAAACAAGTTTATTCATTATGTAACGATTTATATACCAAAATGAACTTACCAAACCACAGATTCTTATGACACTAAAGTTTATTCAAAATGACCTCCGTGATTTTGAATACAGGCCTTCAATCTGCGCGGCCAGTCGTCTATCGCAGCACGAACGAGGTCCATGTCAATATCGGCGGCTGCCTTAATCAAGGATGTTTTGAGTGACTCCAAATTGGGATGAGGCTTTGAGCACGCCTTTTCCTCCAAGTGTTGCCATATCTTATAATCTAACGGATTCAAATCTGGACTGGAGGAGGGCCAGTCTTCGTGCCGGATGAAGTCGATTTCACGCGCCGCCAGCCAGTCTTGTGTGCTCTTCGCTCTATGAGCTGGCGCCGAATCTTGTTGGAATACCAAGTGCCTGTTATTGAACATAGTATGAGAAACAGGTTCCACAAGGTTCGTCAGGACTGTATTTTGATACACAACTGCATTCGTTTTTACACCTTTCTCACAAAAATGTACCTCTGTTAAGCCCAAATAAGAAACTCCCAACCATACCATGAGCGAGTATGGAAAATGACCTCGTTGGACACGCGGAATACGGTTGCTCGGTTCTTCACTACTGTGTGCGTACACCTTATCATTTTGTTTATTGTAGCTCTATTCTACGGTAAAAAATTTTTCAACCGAAAAAAGATTTTCTCGATATTTTTTCCCGCGTACCGCTTCAACAAAGCGCGGCATCTCTTCAGTCTCAGGTCCATTAGACGAGCATTCAAATGATGTCCTGTTTTTTTTCGATATGCCCGAAGCCCTAAATCTTCATTTAACACCCTTTTGACCGTGGTTCTGCTTAACCCCATCTGAAGGGCCAACAGTTTCTGCCTACGTTTGGGATTTCTTTGAATTCGCGCCTTCACAGCTTTTATCACTGCTGGAGTCCTAACAGACCGAGGGCGACCACTTCTTGACCTGTCATCTACACTAGTCTTCATTGTATCGTTTGATGGTGCGATAAACGAATCTTTTGGTTATATTAAAATTTTTCAGTATGTCAAAAATTTGAATTGGCGCGTAACCGCAACGATGCAACGCAATAACTGCAACACGGTCTTCTTTAAGCGTCCACTCCATATTTAAAAATGAGTAAAATTCTAAAAAGTATACATTTTTATTTGCATGAAAAATTCGAAATTCGAATTCTATAAACTTTTTTGTGGCCAGCATTCTAAAAGAAAAGTTTTTACTGTGTGACAATACTTATGACCTGACTAGGTATATTATTTTTAAACGACTTTAAAAAAAAGAGTGATTTTCAACTTGACAGTTTTATTATGTATTTTTAATATAAATAAAAATTTCCATAAAAAAATCAAACTCTTCAATATATAGTATCTGTTTTCGATTTTCTGAGGTGTGTTATATTTTTGTTAAAAAGTTGATTTTACTTGTCGTATCATTATTTCGCACATTGCACTAGATCATTCACTAGTTAACTTTTTTTAAATGTTATTTGTGGGGTAACAGGCTTACTGCCCACCTGATGGTAAACGGTCACCGTCGCCTATTGACACCGTCAACACCCGGGGTATTGTCGATGCGTTCTCTACACTGTAGAAACCTCTTTACATTTCTTTTGAAGCGTGCCATGTCGTAGCCTAATGGGAAAACCTCAGATGGTAGCTCATTCCACATCTTGCAAGTATGGGGTAGAAAAGATCGCGTGAAGCAAGTGGTGCGTGATACCCAATTGTCGATGATATGTGGATGAGCTTTATTACGTTGTCGAGAAGTGCGGTGGTAAAATATCGTCGACGGGATGAGATACATGCGGTAGAATACACTGAGCGATCCGATGTCACGGCGTTGACTCAGCGGTTCTAGCCTGTCGGCGAGTTTGGGATCACCGATGATTCTAATGGCTCTTTTCTGAAGGAAGTCAAAACGAAACAGTTGGTACTTTGGAGCTCCGTGCCAAAGATGGGAACAGTATTCTACGTGCGGCCGCACTTGCGCTTTGTACAGCAATAGCCGTTGTTGTGCCGTAAAATACTGTTTAGCACGGTTAACGACTCCAAGTTTTTTGGAGGTAAGCACAGCTTTTGCTTCCAAGTGACTCCCATACTGGACCGCATTAGAAATTTCGACTCCCAGAATCCCTATACTCGCCGAGACGGGGAGAGGAATGCCCTGGAACCGTCTGAATATGGTAGTCATTCAAAACGACGGTGGTAGAAAATTTAACCTAGCTATATGGTAAAAATGTGAACATGGAGATCTCTTTCATGTCTTTGCTTGTTTGATAGTGGGGTATACCTGTTTTCTTACAAAGCTTTCGTTACTCTTTAAGAGTAGGATAAAGCACGATTTCGTAGTATACTATAAATATTATTCATTCGAAAGTAACTCTGTCCCTCTGTATTTCTTTCCTTTTGTTACTTTTCCACGACTAAACGGCTGGACTTATTTGGATGAAATTTTGTATATAAATAGATTATGACCAGGATTGAGACGTAGGTTACTTTTTACCTGACAAACCACGTGTGCAAAGCTGCGGGGGGGGGGGGGGGTCAGTTAGTTACAATAGAAAAAAGGACTTACGTAGCTTTTATAGCGTCGATGACAAGCATAGAAGCTCCGTATCCACATCGTATACCAGCATCCATCTCCTTCAATGTTTCATCTTCAACATATTCGGCGTATGTGCCGTTGTACCACTCGCGGGAGTAATGCCCCACCTGGTGATTGCCTCAGAATAATGTTACGCCGAAGCATATCTCAGAATAAGCAATAATAGGTATGTCAAATACTTACTACCTAATAGTATTTTATTGTTATGGTGTTATCGAACACTTACGGAAAATTCTAAGATTTTTAAACCATCTCAAAAATTTCCATGCCGGACGGGACTATGCCACGCCGTGACAAGAGCCTGTAGCAAAATTGGCAGTGCATCCTCGTATTAAGAGGAAGATTGCGGGTTCAAGTCCCGCCCGTCTTGAAAGTTTTTGAGATGGTTTACATCTTATTACCTAATACCTATTGTGTCTCAGAATAGGTAGTAGTAAAGACACGCTCGAACATTGAACGGAATAATCCCGATTGTTCTGGAATGATGTAAATGTATATGTGCTAGGTTCAAATTGGGCGAGGGGACGCCCTAGGAGTCAGTCTTTATTCAGCTGTGAGTGCAGTCTTTACTCAACTGTGAGTGGAGTTTCTACTCAGCTGTGAGCGGAGTCTACTTAGCTATGAGTGAGTCTTTACTTGGCTATAAGTGCGGATACTTCAAGCGACTTTTAGTGGTTTAAAGTGTGTTATTGTGCAAAAGGGTGTGTGATTAACTGATTAAGCTCGTATATTTATTATCTTAGTGTTTAATATAGTAAGTGTTATTTCGGTTAAATTGGTGTTAATTATTTTATCCCGAACCCTTAGCTCGTAACATTTTCTTTTACTAGCCCATACTATCCCACTGTTGGGCAAAGGCCTCCCCCTCTTCCTTCCACTTATCTCGGTCTAGAGCTCTATCCCGCCAGTCTCTTTGGAAGACGTCAAAGTCATCGGCTCCAGCGCTTTTTAGGGCTTCCTCGGCATCGCTTTCCGTCTTTAGGAGTCCATATGCTTGTCTTCAAAGCAACAACATATTGACAAGACAAGCATATGACTCGTAACATTAACAAAGTTCATTTATTTACGCTTTGTTAAGAATAGTGACTTAGAATCTAGGTTTTACGTAGTCACAACAAGATTTTATTTAATAATTAGATCAATATTTCGACAGGACGATATTCCAATGTTGTATCATATAGTTCTGTTGCTCGTAGTATTTTGGCACATGTCGAATATAACCTATTATACATACCTTCAACCACTACCTCACCTACCATCAGGTGAGGTAGTGGCCAAGTGCTTGACTATCACTAATAAAAAATAAAAATAAACCCTATTTTATGTAAAACAAGTACCGGAGCAGCAATGCGCAGTGGATATCCCTTCAAGTTTTTCTTTCTTTTGATCCTGTCATAGTCATGCGTGACCACGAGGCCATTGCTCTTGATCCAATATGCCCACGGATGTGAGTTGGCACCTTCGCTGGGATGAACATGGATATCTTCGAGATAGACTGTTATATTTTTATCTATTTGAGTTTCTACAAGCAGAACAGAAACATTATTATAAATACGTGATTTATCACGTACCCTTTTATCTCAATCCCAAACCCCGCGCCCGTCTACTCGCGCTCAGAGGGCTGCGGCTAGGGCTTATAATTCGGATATCCGAATATCCCTATTATTCGGATAATTCGAATAAAACGCATAGTAAAATTCATCAAAAATTACGATTTGAACATGAAATTAACTACATCAAAACCATAATTTCATAATTATGTGCAGTAAGTTACATGTACCTATCTTAAAAGTAATCTGAATTTAAAACACTGTTTATACTTTATTTTTAATATTTGTCGCATTATAAAATATTCAGAAAGTCGCGACTGACAAGTTGCTTACTTATTACTTAAGTTTTGTGACAGAAAACAAACACACACTCGAGTTTCCATATTGTGAAAAGTGATTTAAATTTTATTGGTGAATGTTGGAATTAATTAAACATTGTTTATAGCAACTTTAATAAAAAATATTTTAGTTTTTAACACTTTTCCCAAAATTATTCGAATTATCCGTAATATCCAGATATCCGAATAGTAAAGTTCACTACCATCTGAATTATTCGGATACCAAAATCTTACGGATAATGCAAGCCCTAGCTGCGGCGTGTAATGCGAGGCGAAATGTGGTTCGGGCCGGATCACTAATCACACTCACCCTGATGAAGGTTCACGAATTGAACCGAAATATTGTCGGTCGAAAAACCGATAAAACGGTACGTGATAAATCCCGTATTTATAATAATGATTGAAATCAATCACAAAGGTAATAGATAAAAAAATAATCACATAGGTAAAGTAATAGATAACAAAATCTTTACTAAATAAAACAAAGTTAGGTTAGTTACACCATTTATAACTCAAGAACGGTGAGACCGATTTGTATGAAATTTGGTATATACATAGATTATAATTGGGATTAAAACATAGGCTACTTTTTACCTAACTGAACAGAAGGAGGGTAATGTTTTTATGAAGAAACCACGCGTGCGAAGGCGCGGCCGGGTCAGCTAACCAACAAGTATATTATAAAAATATCTTCTGTAAATCTTTTTTTTACCGATCTTTATTTCTGCCACATCAGCTCGAAGAAGAGTTATCTCAGCATCGTATCGCACCTGATGAATAGAATCCGGTAGGTTTTTGCCAATCAGTAGCCATTTATAACGGTTCGAGAAGTGTTCAGCTTTTACCTAGAGCACAGAAAATAATATTTTCCTTAATTTCTATTTCTAAAAGGGGTCTGATAAGTTGGGCCCTAGTTTGTTCAATTAGGCCTTTTTACAATCATTATGCGGACGGATTTTAGTTGTTTCTTTTTCATTACCTTCGCTAATAAGCTGTTATTTTGCTCGAAATAAAGAACTCCTTGTAAGTGATAAGGGTGAACATGCTTCAAAACAGACGTGTTGCAAGAAAACGTAGCAGCTACACCATGCTGCGATAGTTGACGGATGAGTTTCAACTGGTCTGCAACAATTTGCAAATTTTAACGACGTGAATGGTGATTGTTTGTGAGTACACTGTTTTAAGTTATAGTTTCGCTAATTACGTTCCATCTAACGGTTGCCTGGAAGAGGTCATTCTCAGCGATAAGCCCCACCCATTGTATCACGTTTTAGTCTAACTCAGTATGTGTATTTTTTGCGAGTGGTAATTTAATAGTAATTTATTTCCTCTTTACACATTTTGTCAAGTGTTTAGTGTACGTAATAATCTATTTAAATACAACGAAGTCGGCTTAGTTACACCATTTATAACTCAAGATCTTTGATTTATTGGATTAGTCTCCGCCCCGAATAGCAGCACAACAATTAAAATATTGGAAAAATTCACGCTAAAAAATTATGAAGAAAATTCATTTTCTGCAGCTAATGATGGCCTATTGACAATTCACATTGGCAGCCCGCGTCATAGGTATGCATGTCAAGGCGGTACGAAGTTCGGCGGGTCAGCTAGTAGAAAATATTTTTTTAAATGAATTGCTCAATTATTTATCTATTCATCAAACTATTATTTGTACAGTGTACGTTAAATCAACATTTCTAATATAATTATTACTTTTTAACTTAGTAAATAATTTTTTCGTTCGTCCAATTTGCACATCTAACATTTTACCTGCTTGAGACCAACATGATAAAATGACGAGGCTCTGCACTACTTTATATTTGAAAAATTGAACTAAAATGGCGTCTAACATGTTGCCAGTTTTAATAGGAATTGAGTATTGGATACATCGAACTGCTTTATGTTTTCAGTTTATCAAATGCTATCTACCTAAATATTTAATGCCTTGAAAACAATTTAGGCGTGTCTATGCAAGCCAAATAACTGGTTGTGGAAAACGACCATTTCGTAGCATGTCGCTCATTAAAAATATATACATACAGCTTTCGCAAACAATGTTTATTATAAATTCGTTAGCAATAAGTTAATAAACTAAATCTAATACATTTAGCTGGTTTCTAGACATAAAGAAAAAACAATGGTATGATGTTGCAAAGACATTCCACCCAAGATAGTCGGTAGTCTTTCATTATACTATTACTATTTCACGTAAATACTAATTTAAAAGCCTTTATAAGGGCACCCGCATAGAGGTTTTGGCTCCAGAGTGATAGGAACTGGAGGTGGAACCAAGAATGCAGTCATCGGGAGTCCTGGCGGTGGAGGCGGTGCGCAGCAGCAAGGCGGCAATGCAGGGGCAGGAGGAACCAGAGATATCACTATAGGAGCAGCTGCCGGGGGGAATGGACAGGGCAGACACGTAGGTGTGGGTGCACAAGGCGCAGGCAGGAACAGAGGTGCTGGTGGTGGAGCTGGCAGACACAACGGGGCGGGAGCAGGAGGAAGAATGAACGAAGGCGGTAGGCAAATAGGTGCTGGTGCTGGGGCCGGTAGGAAAAATGGAGCCGGGGGAGGAGCTGGAAGGAATAGGGGCGGAGGAGGAGGCAGTAATAGAGGAGAAGAACAAGGACGTACAGGAGGTGCTGCTGGTATTAGTACGATAGTAGGGGGCGGCAGTGGCAGTAAGGGCTTCAGACATGGTGACTTTTTATCTGCAAGTGAAAAAAGTTTTTTAACTTTCAAGTTTAAAATAAATAAAAGGTTCCAGAAGCTAAATGTGATGGAAGTTGCTTTACCTATCTTTTTCTCCACCAGCAAAGGTTTAAGTAGTCTGCAAGATAAAAAAACAAGTGGATTACAAACCGAAATTACCTTATTTTACATTTTCTTTTAGCAAGAAGTCTACTTACGATTTTAACACGGCCTTTTTACATTCTTTCAATTCCTTCAGGGCCTCTAACTGAAAATAAAGTTTATGTTTTAGAAATTATCAATAATGCTTGCAATCATTTAAATACAAATATTTTGTAATAGGTATCTACCAAACAAATCTCCTTTTCATGACATGCTACAGCAAAAGTCGAAATTATCAGTAAAACTGCAATGGAGGACCAAAATACTTTTTGACCCCCCATTTTTTATTAGTTTTTCAACCTATCTAGTGAGGAAAACTATACCAACGTCAACGAATTGTTTATAATAACAGCCGTTTAATAACCGTATTTAACGAATTCATATGGTTTGTCTGCGTAATTTACGTGATGATAAGTTTTAATCTATGGTTTTGCAATTGATGAAACTGATTAAAAAGTAAGTAGGTATATAAGTTTTGTAAAGTTAAAACAAGACCGGTGATGTGCGAGGCTTGCGCACTGAGGGTTCCGTATCAACCTATATTTAAGTTAGTTTAGCAGCGCCGTTCAATTGACTAAGAAACCAAGGTAGATTTCAAATAAACTGTTATTGAGAGACTTAGTTTTATTATGTTTTAATATCCGCACAGTCCATTCCATCCAATTATCGCTTTGGTAATAGGACCGCCAAATGCATCACATAGATTATCATACAATCACATTACGTTGTTATAATATTTTTCAAACTTGCGCGATCACTGTACACACGGCTACACATCAAGCTATAAATTTCCAGTATAAGCTGACCTCGCATTGTGAAGGTTTTTCGTAGAATGAGAGGTCAGCTTATATTGGAATTGTATAGCTTGATGTGTAGCTGTGTGTACATAGTTTTTATTAGAACGAGTATTTATCGCGTATATGTACCTTTTTTATTTGTTATCCCGACGTTTCGGCTGTGTTACAGCAGTCATGGTCTCGAGTTGACTGGTTGACTGGGTTTGGGTTGACTCGAGTCAACCCGTGACTGTTGCAACGCAGCCGAAACGTCGGGATAACAAATAAAAAAGGTACATACGCGATAAATACCAGTTTTAATCAATAATTACATTACGTTGTTCTTTTTAATTGTATTGTTTTATGCAATCTATCTATTTTTCCTGTAATATGTTCACTATTTACTATTGGTTGTATGGCCTCTGTGGTAGTTGTTGCCACAATTATGCCAATGTCACCTGTAATATGCTTTGCTTTGGGTAGTTGTTGTGATAATCAGCTGTGACAGACGGACGGACGAACGGACAAAGTCGCACCACATTGGTTCCGTTTTTTACCATTTTGGTAGAAACCCTAAAAAAGCATGATTATGGTTTCGTCTTGATAAGATTGGACGTGTTGATAGTTTAACAAGTAGTATAAAACATTGCGAAACAAATTTAAAATAGTTTGTTTTAGAATTTCACAATTATGGAATTTGAGTTGATAAAGTAATTAAAATATGATAGTGTAAAGACGATGCATAATTGGCTTAGCTTGCACTTTTTTTTCAATGAAGGGATAGGTTTTTCCCTGGTTTATAAAGTAGGCTGAATATGGCAAGTTCTCGTGCTCATCATATAGCCCTGAAAAAAAAACACAGTGACGGACCAATTGAGCCTCTTGGAAACTTCTTACATAAATATAATCTTATTTCAAGGTTTAGGGTATCTATCATGAAAATATCCTTCACAGTTTGAAAGAAAGTTATAGGTATTTGATCGAACGAAGCGAGATCACCAAATTCAACTTGGACAAATCGGTGTTGTATGTATATATTTATGTATGTTTGTTTATTCGTGAATAACTTTTGCAGCGTTGATCCGATCATTTATCATTCGAAATTTGATATATAGGTAGATAGTGGTAGCACAATCCTGGTGTGATTAAATGAGCTAAAAATGTTTGGGGGTTGTTGAGATATTGGGTTCAAAAGGGGTAAAAAAAATCAAAATGAGACTATTAAGTCAAATAGGACATATAATGAAAGGTATTTATTAGTACATTTCCACCCGGTTTTTATTTTTAGTTTAAATTTTGTAGTTTTTATGTTATTAGTCATAATAAAAACTAAATTTTGACGAAATGCACAGGGTACACCAGTAACCCCACAGTGCTGAAATTTTGTATTCGTGTAGCTTTAGTGACACAAATATCGGAAAAAGTCGGAAATGCAGAATAACTGCATTTTCTACCCCTAAAAAGTGTAACAACTTAACATGAACTCCCATTACCTTTAATTTGAATGAAACTGTAAGTCAAGTTATTTGGTTGTCATTTCATTGCATTATTTTGACAGTCAAAGATTACAAATATTTTTTTTGTTTTTCTGGGAGACTCGCGAGATCTCAGTTCGGGGCAAACCACTAGTTAGTATAATTTAATCATTCACCCCTCCTCCATATAAACTTTAGTATGCCAAATCTCACACTCCGTCCTGAATTGCCCGCTTCAAACGGGATACAAAGTTTTTCTTCACGTATTCGTATACTAGCTTCCGCCAATAAAAAGTAGCCTATGTGTCAATCCAGGTCATAATCTATCGACATACCAAATTTCATCGTAATCGGTTCAGCCATTATTGACGTGATTGAGTAACAAACAAACAAATACCCAAACTTTCACATTTTTAATATTAGTGTGGTAGTTTGAAGGTGATTGAAGTAACTCACAAAAGTTTTTTTTTGTTAAATTATGTCTGAAATAATGAATGAAAACACTTTATTGTACACCACAAAAGAAATAAACATAAAAATAAGCATTCACAAAGCAACAATTACAAATGGTGGCCTTATCGCCTAAAAGCGATTTCTTCCAGACGTTCGGATGGAGAGGATTTTTGTAATATTACAATAATGGAGGGTATACTTGTTAGGACTTCACAAACTCAATTACCCAATACTTTTATGATGATAAGTAGACTGAACAAATCACTGCATATTTAGAACATAAGATGAACAAAGCATGTCTGTATCTATTTTGTGGAGTCACTGAACTAAGAACAATAAAAAATCTGATTAATAAATCAATTGTTTTAATGTTACGTGTTATATCTTCAGATCAGAAGATAATTTGCGAGTATGTCTTCATATAAAAGGCAGTGGGAACATTTTGATTGGGTTTAATCAAAAAGCAATCTGAAGATGGGTGTCCCACACAACATTCTGAGAAAAGGTTCTACCACTGTGTTGGTGATTTTATTAATTGTAAGTACAAAGCATTGATGATTTTAAACTCTAGGGTTTCTAGTCAGTCTAATTTCTACTTATTTCTATATACGTTACGTTAGCTACATGTGTTTATATGGTAATTTCTTGATTTCCGATTTGGTGAAGCTGGAAAAGATAAACCGTAGGCGGGACACCTAATTACGTAAAATCTGTGACAGATACACGACAGCAACCGGTCGCGAAACGTCAGTAAAATAGTTTTATCTGTTGCCGTCCCTTTGCTGGTGGCACTTGTGTGACTATAGGCTATAGACCTCAGTATCTGGTATAAATTTCAACTTGCTAGGTCTACCCGTTCCTGAGAAAACCGGTGGTGATACACGGACAGACGGACAGACGGACAAGAGAGTGATCTTATAAGGGTTCCTTTTTTATCTTTTGAGGTACGGAACCCTAAAAATCAAAGCCTCAGTTATACACAGAGAAAATTTGATTGAATTCCACTCTGGGAAAATTTACTCATTTACATGATCAACAAATAATGGCCTGAATTTTATTTTTCAATCCATAATTATTCACATAAAAATTTCCATTGAAGGTCTGTTTATTGGTTATTTTTCAGATTCCTGTACACGGGCTCAATCTAGGCCTCATAGCTGGCGACAACAAACGCCTCTCAAGTCCACTCATCATCAAAAAAGTCTCTAAGCTGTCTCCTGTCTTCATCAACTTCAATGGACTACGAAAAACATCGAAATCACTTTCACCATTACCAAAATTACCGTCGAAGCCACCACCTTTGAAATTATCTAAACCGAAATCACTAAAACCTAAGCGGTCGCTACTAAGTCCAGTCCCACCGTTGGTGCTACCACCTCGGATACCACCATTACCCATTTTACCAATTATTCCACCTCTGTTGCCTTTACCACTCATACCACTGCTACCCATTATACCACCATTGCCAATTTTACCTCCCCTACTGCCTATACCTAAATTAAAACCACTACGAGTTCCAATTTTAGGTAATACTCCCCTTTGTGCTCTACATCCAAAACTAATAAAACCCGTTAATATAAAAAAAGATATCTTGGCAAAACTTCTTGATTTGAAAATAAAGGGGTCGCTAACTACCCCACAGTTTGTTAGGCTCAAAAAGTTGTTAGGTAAATGTTGATATAGTAGTCATATATTAATTTCATGTCGTTTATAAGTAGCTCGTCATATATTTTAAACCATAATTACTGAATAAAACGGGTATTTACTCGTATCGTGCATGTACACACGGCTACACATCAAGCTATACTTTACCAGTATAAGCTGACCTCTCATTCTACGAAAAGCCTATACAATGCGAGGTCAGCTTATACTGGAAATTATAGCTTGATGGGTAGCCGTGTGTACCTTTTTTACAAGCTTTTATTTAACTTGCAATGTATATATATATGTTTTCTTTGTCCGGGTGGAATCTTGCAACTGAATTTGAAATCAGTTATCTTTAACCGATTGAGCTGAAATTTGGTATACAGTAAGACCCCGACTTACGCAACCCCGTTTTACGCGAGTTCAGAAATACGCAGTTTTTCTTTTTGATGGGCGCGCGCATCTGCTCTCCCACTCCGCTCTGTTAGTGTTCCGTTTGCGACAGGTTCCAACGTGTTCCGCGTGGAATTGTTTTGGAACGCAGTGTGTTTTATTGATAACCTCTAATGATGTCATCCAAAAGAACAAAATATTTAACCCCGACTTACGCGAATTTGACTTCACGGTTACCGCTCGGTCCCACCTATCGCGTAAGTCCGGGGTATTCCTATACGCTTATTTTGGATGACTATGCATGCTTAGATATTTGACGTCATTTTAATTCCAATATGGCGGATCATCTAAGATGGCGGAATAGTTATTTTTTACCACGGTATGGGTATCAAATGAAAGGGCTTGCTGGGGAGAACGCGAAAACTAATACAACGTCACATTAAATCCAAAATATGGGGGACCATCCAATATGTATACTATAAATCCAATATGGCGGGACCTCCAAGATGGTTGAGGATGATTTCTGGTTTTCTGAAGTCATTAACAGCTGTATTTTAACAAAAGTATACCTTGGTCGACTTCATACTTTGACTTGTGTAATTTATATATATGCGTCAACAGCATTGGTTTGCAATATATCTAGGAGAAGGATATTGCTATTAAGCCCAGTATGGAAGCGGCCAAAACGCCTATACTTTGAGCTTACAAATTAAATTGTTGATAAGTTTGCTTCTACGGCGTGCCGTGCGTGCGTTTGGGCTTATTAGAATCTTGCTTGCGGTTCTGATAATGAATTTTATAAAAGCTTGTTTTGAAAAAGTAATTTTTCAACAAAAAAAAAGTATTATTTGTTATCCCGACTTTTCGGCTGTGTTGCAACAGTGCTCACGGACGGACTAAGGACTTGGAAATACCCGTTTAACCAGTAATTACATGCAGTGACCGCAACAGTTTAAAATATACTATTTATATACCAGTCAAATAAAATAAATCATAAAACAAATAGTTTATTTTATTTACACAAACTTAACACACTAAGATAAGGAAAGATAGACATAAATATTAGGTTAATACTTTATTGCATACCATAAACAAAACAATTAAATTAGAACAACTTAAATCTATGTGATATATCAGACAACTTTGACAAACATATAAATAAATATTGCTGGACATTTCACACACCGCTATCTGGCCCCAAACTAAGCAGAGCTTGTATTATGGGAACCAGATAACTGATAGAATACTTATATATTATTTTTTGTAAAATCGTACATATAATACATAGAAAAAACATCCAGACCCGGAATACATATCTGTAGATCATGCAAACATTTGTTCCGCGGCGGGAATCGAACCCGCTACCTCCTGTGTCTCAGCCGGCTATTCGCCCACTGCGTCACGGAGGTCGTCAGTCGAGATGTGATGAGATTAGCGTAGAGCATGGTTGGTTGGTAAATTTCACTATAAAATAGCTTAAAATAGGTACATATACATTTACACAAGTTACATACTTAATCGCGTGAAGTTCTACCAAACTAATTACTATCAGAGTTTCTAATAAACTGGCTATATTTTTGAAATAGTTAGACTGTGTTTTGTCTTTTGCACTGTCAGGCACGTTTTAAACCCGATGTAACCGTAATGTAACCCGACTAAAGACGGCTTAACTATTCCAATGATCATTTAGATTCATTGTACATATTAATAAAAAGAAACTTAAAAAAAAACCCTTAACCTTACCTTATTATAAATAAAACTCAATTAAAAAAATAAAACGAGTGTGCTCTAAACCACACGACTGAAGTAAAACTTCTTTAGCTCCATCTTTTTCTACTGCTGCCTGCCATATGTTGTGGAATATCTGAACTTTTTTGTAAATCGAAGCCGGTAGATTCAAAATACGAAACGTCGTAAATAATTTTTTATCTATAGCAAAATGAACTCTATTAAACAGCATGAAGGAGTGTTTTGTTTTTGCAGTTTGTATAATTTAGGCTAATTTGAGATAGGAGATATGCGACAACTCTACTGGCTATGAGAGAAAGAGAGAAAGAAAATGTGTGCTCACACCTCTCTCTCTTTCCCATACAGTAATATATTAAACGTAACTCTCTCTTTCTATCTTCACTAATTTATATCTCGCTCTCAACGTCCGCTCGCACTTTTCGTAACGCATTCACCAGCTTACTCCCCAAGTCAAGCGTGCGTAAAGAAGTTTTACTTCAAAAAGTTTACACTATTAAGTTATCTATCCCCGCAAATTTATTCATCTGGTGCTAAGGTGAACAGTCGTAACTTGATTCGTGCATATGCTTAGCATTACCCCGTCACATTCTACGTTTTTTCTCTGACCATGGCAGTAACACTAAGCAACACATACCTATTTTAAATAGGTACATAAAACAAAGTCGGCTTAGTTACACCATTTATAACTCAAGTACGACTGGACCGATTTTGATGATCTTTGATTTGTTGGATTTGTCTCCGCTCCGAATAGCAGAATAAATATTATAATACCTGAAAAATTTACGTAAAAAGAAATCATGTAGAAAATTTATTTTCTCATACAAAGATGCAGCTATTGATGGCTGATTGACAAATCTACCGGGGCGTACATTGGCAGCCCGCGTCATATGCATGTCAAGGTGGTACGAAGTTCGCAGGGTTCGCTAGTTTATAATTTATAATAATAATAATGCTGGACATTTCACACAACGGTATTTAGCCATGATAATACTTTATATGATAGTACTTTATTTTTTTGTATTATACCATGCTTAATTATACCACATGATTTGTAAGTACGACATTAAATGAAAACACGGGGTAATGGCTAGTAGGTGTTGTTGTAAAATAGGTTTTATTCAAATTCATCACCCTAGAACATTTTTAATTTACAAGCAACCTTATCATCAAGTTAAAATATCAATGAAACAGCCTGTATAAAATAGGCAATCAAATCATATTCATTCATCATGTAAGTAGGTACCTGTTAAATTGACAAAGCGGCATCGTCGCAAAAGCGCCGCCGATTTACGTTAAAAATTGTTTATTGGATATGTATCGATTACTGGATAAAAATTCAAGCTACCGATAATAAACCCACCTCTAAAATAAGTTAAAACGATGCTGGATGTGTGTTTAAAAAAAATGTCGTACATAAAAAACAGGTACTCTAACGAGACATCCAGACCCGGAACAAATATCTGTCGATCGTACAAACATTTGTTGAATCGAACGCGCCTGCGTCTCAGCCCTATTCGCTCACAGCGCCAGAGGTCGTCATTTATGGTCCACATTCAGTAAGTTTATTCCGTTCAGCGTTCTCCGTGAGAATACTGACGCCTCTCACGAGCATGTCCTTGATCCTCGTGAAGAAGGCGATGAGGGAGTACGCGAAGGGTCTGTCTTCGGCGCGACTCGTGAAACATGGCTCTGGAAGGCGGGGGTGGAAAATCGACCTCCGGGTCAGAAGACTGCTCTGAAAGAAACATTATCTGTTAGAGATTGAAAGCTCATGATGCTATGCATTTTTATTGGTTTTGATGTCAATTTTTGATAAATGTAAAAAGACCCTAGTAACATTTTATGGTTTTTACAAGACTTATAAGCCTATGTGTTGGGAGCTCTTCTTTTTAGTTGCATTAACCTGTGTTAGAAGTGTCCCCTCTTGTATGTGGTTATTAAGGATCACATATTGTTTAACAGTAAAATAAGCATACCTAATCTAATAATCATTAAATCATATTTTGAGTTGTTAACTAATATTATAATCCTCCCTGTGCTATGGTGCAAATGGAGTATTTACTAATACTAATTTCTAGAACAACACTACCTCTCTCTTGGTGTAGACCAGGTTCGGACCAGGGTAAGCTACTGAATTAAAATAGGTCTAGTAGTAATTACTAATGTTTTTTTTTATTTTTAGAGTTCCGTACCCCGAAAGGAAAAAACGGAATCCTTATAGGATCACTTTGTTGTCCGTCTGCCTGTCTGTCAATGCCCTTTATTTCGGAAACGCGTGGAGGTATCGAGTTGAAATTGAAAACATATACTCAGGTCTACAGTCCCTTGAAGCTGCGAAAAATTGTAACTTCCAAGTTAACGTAAAAAAACGGCCGTTTATGGCGCAAAAAACGTATATTTTGACACTCTCAAGGGAGTCAAAATTTATAGGGTAAGTACTTTCCGTTGGTCTAGAACTATGAAACTTGGCAAATAATATCGTCTTAGTACAAGTACAGGGAAAAATCTGAAAACTGTACATTTGTAATTAAATCATAAAAAATATAGTCTTTATTTAAAGTACCTACAAATTTGTACGGAATCCTTGTTGGGCGAGTCCGATTCGCACTTGTCCTGTTTTTTTAAGTTTAATTTTGGCATTCGGCCCTTCTTCTCCATATAAACTTTAAGTATGCCAAATCACACATTCCTCCGTGGGCGCAATAACCTTAAATAAAACCGGCCAAGTGCGAGTCGAACTCGTGCACGAAGGGTTCCGTGCCAACCGTAAAAAATCACGTTTGTTGTATGGGAGCCCTCCTTAAATATTTATTTTATTTTAATATAATTATTTATTTTTAAAGTGAATATATAACTAAATATTCTGTGAATATTTCAAGTGTCTACCTGCTGCCGTTATCAATATCGAGCAAAACGAGCAAAAAAATCACGTTTGTTGTATGGGAGCCCCCCTTAAATATTTATTTTAATTTAATTTAATTATTTATTTTTACAGTGAATATATAATTACATATTCTGTAAATATGTTAAGTGTCTACCTGTTGTCGTTATCAATATCGAGCAAAAACGAGCGAAAAAATCACGTTTGTTGTATGGGAGCCCCCCTTAAATATTTATTTTATTCTGTTTTTAGCATTTGTTGTTATAGCGGCTACTGAAATACATCATCTGTGAAAATTTCAACTGTCTAACTATAACGGTTCATGGGATACAGCGTGGTGACAGACGAACAGACAGACAGTCTTAGTAATAGGGTCCGTTTTACCCTTTGAAAACGGACTTCAATATTTATTATATCCTGTTTTTAGTATTTGTTGTTATAGCGGCAACGGAAATACACAATCTGTGAAAATTTTAACTGTCTTACGGCTTAACGGCTATCAGGTTCATGAGATACAGACGGACAGACAGACAGCGGAGTAATAGGGTGTTGTAATAGGGTCCGTTTTACCCTTTCCGTTTTACGGTACTGCACCTTAAAAATCACTTTTTTAATAAGTAGTTTTAGATAAGTAAATATGATGAATAAATAAATATAAATATTTAGATATTTATTAACGAAACGCGTGTAATTTTAATGATTTTGCGGGAATAAGACGTACATAAGCAATTCGATACGCATTGTTTAGACATTTCTGCTATTCAGTTAACTAGTGAATGTCCTAAGATTGCAATTTAGGAATAGTACACACGGCTACACACCAAGCTATAAATTTCCAGTATAAGCTGACCTCGCATTGTGTAGGCTTTTCGTAGAATGAGAGGTCAGTTTATACTGGATTATACCATAACGAAATAAAATAAATAAGAACCCAACCTCGACAACACACACAACAGCCACAGCCAGAATTATCCACAAAATCCCTACTAACTTCATTCTCGTAATAATATTTAGCGAGCAGATATAGCACTAGAGAGCCCGCGTAGCAGCCACTACTTAACCACTCCATAACATTTGAACTGGTGATGCCGCTATTAGTGAAACTGTATCGAGGGAAATGGTAAGATTCGATCACGTCTGTTAGATAAGATAAATGAGTATGTGCGACGTTACCAGCGATGCAGTCACGCAGCTCTGTATTATCATATAGTATAACTCTGTATAACATCGTGTCGCAACATCATAAACTACCGACACTAAAATCAATAACAACTGCAGTCTGGTACACACGGCTACATATCAAGCTATACATTTCCAGTATAAGCTGACCTCTCATTCTACGAAAAGCCTACACCATGTGAGGTCAGCTTATACTGGATTGTTTAACTTGATGTGTAGCCGTGTGTACCACAGCTTTATTTTATACTAGCTGACCAATCCGCAGCATCGCACGCGTAATAAAAACATTACCCTCCTTTGCTCAGTTGGATAAAACGTAGCATATGTTACTCATGGTGAATGTAACTTTCTAATGGTGAAAGAATTTTTGAAATCGGACAAGTAGTTTTTGAGTTTATTCATTACAAACATACACACAAAAATACAAAAATACAAATGCTTTCCTCACTATAATATTAGTAGTAACTACTTCTACTAGTAGACTAGCTTCCACCAGCGGCTTCGCACGCGTTGTTTGTCAATAAAAAAGCGACCAAATGCGAGTCGGACTCGCCCATGAAGGGTTCCGTGGCAGCAAGTAACATAATATAAAAGTTCTTGTAGTTCGTTGTGACTTTTTTATATTTGAGTTGATTGAATGAAAGGTAAATTGCGGTTTACGATTTATGACGTATTCAAAAAAAAACTACTTACTAGATTTCGTTCAAAACAATTTTTGGTGGAAGCTTGTGCATGGTAATGTACATCATATATTTTTTTTAGTTTTATCATTCTCTTATTTTAGAAGTTCCCTCTGTAACTTCTAAAATAAGAGAATGATAAAACTAAAAAAATATATGATCAATGAGGGGGGACACATTTTACCACTTTAGAAGTGTAAAAGTAAGTGTCTCTCGTGCAAACTATTCGGTTTAGAAAAAAAATATATTAAAAACCTCAATATCATTTTTAAAGACCTATCCGTCGATACCCCACACATATGGGTTTGATGAGAAAAACATTTTTGAGTTTCAGCTCTAAGTATGGGGAACCCCCAAAATTTATTGTTTTTTTCTATTTTTGTGTGAAAATCTTAATGCGGTTCAGAGAATACATCTACTTACCAAGTTTCAACAGAGGTCTATAGTTTCGGAAAAAAGTGGCCGTGACATACGGACGGACAGACAGACAGACATGACGAATCCATAAGGGTTCTGTTTTTTGCCATTCGCCATTTGGCAACGGAACCCTAAAAAGTAGTCATTGTGTTAATCAAGGTTATAACCTACGTACATACGACCTCCGCGGCGCAGTGCGCGATTAGCCGGCTGAGACGCAGGAGGTAGCGGGTTCAATTTCCGCCGCGGAACAAATGTTTGCATGATTTACAGATGTTTGTTCCGGGTCTGGATGTTTCTCTATATATTATAATTATGTGTTTACAAAAAATATATATCAGTATTCTATCAGTTATCTGGTTCCTATCCCATAGTACAAGCTTTGCTTAGTTTAGGGCTTGATAGCGCTGTGTGTAATGTCCAGCAATATCTATCTATCTATACCAAAATTTTATCGTAATCGACAAATAAATAAATAAATAAACATCCAAACTTTCGTATTTATAATATAAGTGTGATGTACTAGTGATTCACCCCGAACTGATATCTAGCGGGATACATAACCAATTAACTTGACTTAAAGTTTCATTCAAATTACGGGCAAAGGGAGTTATTTGGTTATATTTTTAGGGTAGAAATTGCAGTTATTCCGGATTTCGGTTTTCCAATTGAGGAGTGGAACTCACTTCCGGCGTATGTTTTTCCAAACCAGTATAATCTTGGAGTCTTCAAGTCCAGAGTGAATAGGTTCTTTTTAGGCAAGCGTGCTCCATCTTAGATCACACCTTCACTTACCATCAGGTGAGGTAGTTGTCAAGCGCTTGGCTATCATCAATATAAAAAAAATCTGACTTTTCCCTATATTTGTGTCAATAAAACTACACGTATACCTAATTTCAGTACTGTGGTTACTGGTGTGTTCTATGCATTTCGTCATAATTCAGTTTTTATTATGGCTAATAATAATAACAACTCAAAAATAAAAGAATTCAAAACAAAAATTAAAAATAGGGTCGAAATGTACGGATCTGAACAATCCCCCCACATGTAGCTTACTTAGTCACACGGATTGAACTATCACTACCCACCAAATTTCACGATGATCGAATCAACGCTTCGAAAGTTATCCTCGGACAGACAAATATGTATACATATGTCGATTTTTTACACTAAAAAATATATAGACTTCAAAACGAACTACGAAGAAGTAAACAAGCTTGCTAATTTGTATAATCCCAGGCTTTGCGATAAGACCGTCTATTATTATTTTATACTTTTAATTTTTCTGTAGTTGTATATAGCCTAATAAAGAATTATGATTCATTCATTCATGCACACTAGATAATGTTAGAAAATCGACATGTGCAAAGCCTCCGCTTGGAATACTGACCTTGCTGATGATGCAGGTCGCCCCGTTCCTAAGAATGCTGACCCATCGATTCTCCGAAATCATTGTACGACGTACGTGCTGTGCAACCATTTGATGGCAAAATGTAAGACGAAATGTACTTGTACGTGGTGATTACACTGCTTTTGGTGGTTCGTATCTGTAATTGTGATTTTTGAGTGTTAATGTTAACGAGATAGACATGTGACTGTGATAATATATACGTTTTTAAGGTTTATGAACCATTGGATTGCACAGTGTTGATAAAGGAGCTATAACGTTAACAGTTTTTGCTTTTTATAATGCAATGCAGGGTGCATTGCATTCTATTTTCCATTTCACTCTAACTAGTGGTTCGCCCCGAACTGAGAACTCGCGAGTCTCCAAAAACACAAATTAAATATTCTTAGGGCGACTCGTGCAACGATGCCTAAACGTATTTACTAAATAAAATTAAGGAGTTGTCAAGACATACAAATACGTACAATTTAAACATGTTTAGTCGCTAAATACCTTTAGGGATCGTTGTGCAAGCCGGCCTTAATTTATGACTAATAAAATAGTGCCACGAAAGCCACCCCCTTACTTGACCTACAGTTTCATTCAAATTACAGGTAACGAAAGTTCATGTAATTGGTTATAATTTTTATGAGGTAGAAATTGCAGTTATTCTGCATTTCAGACTTTTCCCTATATTTGTGTCACTAAAGCTACACGCATAACAAATTTCAGCACTGTGGGCAGTAGCTGTGGTCAGCAGCACTTTATTATGGCTAATAACTTAAAAACTACAAAATTAAATAAAAACGGTCGAACTTACCCACAAAGACCTTTTATTAGACCTGCCATTTGACCGGATAGTCCCATTTTGGTTGTTTTTTACCACTCTTGAACCCCAATATCTCAACAACCCGCCCCCAATTTTTTAGCTCATTTAGGTACTCTCAGGCCATTTTGATATGTAACATTTGACAGTTCATCAAAATTCGACAACCGTTACCTTGTAACGGCGGCCATAAAATAATATATTGTTTCGTTTTGTTAGAACTGCACAATTGCTTAACTTTTTTCAATTACGATTACATATTTATTGTAATAATGACCGATACGAGTACGAGTTGTACCGAACTGACAGACGTCAACAGACGTCAAATGTTAGCTATTAAAATGGCTCGATAGTAGTCAAACCAAAATTGTGCCATCACTACCTACCTATATACCAAATTTCACGATGATCGGATAAACGCTTCGAAAGTTATCCTCGGCTAAACAAACATACATACATAGGTACATACAACGCCGATTTGCCAGGTTGATTTAGAGATCTCGCTTCGCTCGATTAATAAGTTCATGTTGATGCCTTGTTTGTTTATACATGTGAGCCTCGTATGACGATTTACGAGTGTGTCCTATAGTTTTGATGATGAAAAATAAATAAAATAATAGCGTTTTTAAAGTTATACTTCTTATGGCGCGTTTGGCAAAAAATATGAGAGTAAAATTTTTACGATGCGCGCGCACACCGACAGCCAAAAAGCGACATGATGAAGTTAGCTGATAACTGTCTCTCAAGTTTTCGTGAAAACCCATGACTATATTTATTAATTTATCATTCCTATTACAAACAAAGAGGTGTGGCGTACATACGGGATAAAATCTAGTTTGTTTTGTTTGTTCTGTTACGCGAAAGAAGAATAATTTCTTACGTGCGTACGTACACACACACACACACACACACGTTTTTTTAGTTTTTTGTTAATTATATCAAAAGTCTAATAACAAAAGTTTAGTTGATCGAGCGAAGCGTGATGTCTAAATCAACTTGGGCAAATCGGCGTTGTATGTATGTATGTTCGAGGATAACTTTCGAAGCGTTGATCTGATCATCGTGAAATTTAATAAATATGTAGGTAGTGATGGCACAATTTTGGTGTGACTAAATGAGCTAAAAATGTTGGGGGGTTGTTGAGATATTAAGGTTCAAGAGGGATAAAAAAATAAAATGAGGATACTAGGTTAAATGGGTTTTTGAGATTTTGTGATATTAGCCATAATAAAAACTAAACGTTACAAAATTCACAGGGTACACCAGTGACTCCACAGAGCTGTAATTTGGTATGCGTTTAGCTTAAGTGACACAAATATAGGCAAAAATCTGAAATCCAGAATAACTGCAATTTGTACCCTAAAAAGATAAACCACAATACATGAACTCCCGTTACCTGTAAATTGAATGAAACTGTAGGTCAAGTACGTTGGATGTTCATTTCATGGCACTATTTTATTAGTCACAAATTAAGACCGGCTTGCACAACGGTCCCTAAACGTACTTAGCTACTAAACATGTTTAAATTGTACGTATTTGTATGATTTGACAACTCCTTAAATCATATTTAGCTACTAAATACGTTTAGGCAGGGGTCGCCAACCTTTTGCTATAGCAGGGCTACATATGTTGACAGAGTATCAGTGCAGGCCGCACTTATTTTCATATGTTTTTAATATTTTAAATAAAACGCATATATATTCATACAATCATGTCTATTTAAATTGCATTACTATACTAACATAAAAGTAAGAACTAGTGAGATTTTTGCGGCTGCATTTGACTTGCAAGTTTTTTAACGCCTGCTTTCATTTTAGTCGTAGACACGCGTAGTATCGCGTCTAAATGTACATCCGTTAATCGCAAAAAAAAATATTTTTGCGGTTGTTGAGAATTGAAAAAGTCTGCTCACACAAATATGTACTATCAAACATAGTGATTATCTGCTGAGCAAACTTTTTCAATTCTTTGAAGTTTTCAGAACTCAAACCTCTGCAGAACCGTACCAAGTCAGTGTTTTCCTTAAATGCCGTTTTAAGTGTGCTATTACTTTGAAAATCTACTATGTTCATTTGCAAATTGCTTGGTACATCATTAATATCAATTGCAAAAGGGTTTTGGAATATTTCCCTGTTAAGGGAGATCTTGTTAAAGTCGGTGAATCGATTAACAAACTCAGTTTGTAGTTGTGTTAACACGTTTCTCATTGTAATATTTTGCCACCCAAAATGATCTCCAGTTTCTTCCACGGCTTGCTTGCAATTAGGAAAATGGTCAAGCTTTTTTCATCAATATGCTTGATAAACAGTTTCAGTTTCATCTCAAATGACTTTACATCTGAATACATATCGCAAATCAATTTATTTTTTCCCTGTAAGCGTTTGTTGAGCTGATTCAGTTCCATAGTCAAACCAGTCAAAAAACCAAGATCGATAATCCACTGTTTGTTAGTAAGCTGTTCCATTGGCTTTCCTTTCATCTCCATGAAGTTGCCAATTTCTTTCCTCAAATCAAAAAACCGTTCCAAATCGGCACCACGACTAAGCCACTTCACTTCACAGTAGTAAACCACGTCACCATGATCAGCTTCCAGATATTCTAAAAACTTTTGGAACTGACGGTGTGTGAGCCCATTTCTTCTTATAAAATTAACAGTGGATGTTACAGTATCCATTATTTCTTTCAAGGATATACCTTGGAGCACAATGCCTCTTGATGGACAATACAATGAAAAATCAATGGCACTGTAGATCCAGAATCTTTCACTTTGCTGATGATTTTCCCAACAACACCTTTGTTTTGACCACTCATGTTCTTGCCTCCATCGGTAGTGACACTTGTTAACTTTTCCCAGCTTAATTGCAATGAATCCAGAGCTTGTTGCAAATGGTGAAATAAATCTTCTCCCGTAGTTGTACCTTTCAAACTGCACATTTTCACAAGCTCTTCGTAAACACTAAGTTTTCGTCAATGCCGCGTACAAATATGAGTAGCTGTGCTGTATCTGACACGTCTGTACTTTTATCCATCGCTAAAAAGAAGCAGTCAAAAGACTGCGCCTTATCCCTGAGTTGTTCACATAAATTAGCACCCACGTCTTCGGTACGTCGGGTGAAAGTTCTGGCAGAGAGACTAAGACTTTCAAACATTTTTTTCTGCTCTGGGTATTTTCTTCTGCGATAGCTAAGACACATTCTTTTACTAGTTCACTATCAGTAAGCGGACGTCCACTTTTTGCTAGAATCTCTGCTACCCTGTAGCTAGCACGAACATTCGATTCGCTATGGTCTGCCACAACCTTAAATATGTTTTTAATGACGATTTCAAAATGGAAACTTTCCTTTTTCGTATTTCTCCTTCAAGACAGTCAAATTTAACTTTGTGCTTAGTGTCGTAATGACGTTTCAGGTTATATTCCTTCAGTACAAAAACACTCTTTTAAAAAATCAAGCATACCGGTTTTGATTTAAACTCGATAAAAAGTATAATTCTGTCGATAATTCGTTAAAAACTCTTTTTTCTTCTTCTATCTTCCTTTTTCTTAAAGCCATGTTTCTATAAATATTCTGTAACGAAATAATGAAGAAATTTAAATTCGGTGTAAAATTAAAAATAAATATATTCGATTTGGCACCTACAAACTCAACTCCCCATTAAAAAAATAATGAAAACATGACATAACTATCTTAATGTCATGTCTAGTACTATCCCCGTCCTTATAATATTTACCCATGAATCTGAAGGTTCACATAACCAAGCAGTAAACAAAATATAACAAATTGCTCGTGAGTGCATACACGTACTTACCTCATACGTCGTGAGAAGCTATCAGCGAAGGGAAGAATAGGTGAAACGAAACGCGTAGCTGGCAACCAGATGAGACGTGATTTTCCGGCGAATTTCCACAACAGATGAGGCGAGAGCTGCGCGCGGCTGTGATTTTAACTAAAGCCGGTCGATTTGAATTTTTCGCTGCCGCACTCCTGCATCTAATCAAAGAGTGCCACCGCCTATTGTGTCAAAGAAGCCGCCGCCGACGCCCACGTGCGGCGGTTAAGCGCAAAAGAAAATGCCAAGAATTGAATACAGCAAATCTTTATTATTGGTAGAAACAATACATAACATCACAGTCTTGATAAACAGTTCTTAAGAAATGAAATAGGTATAGTTTTTATAACTCCGCGTGGGAGCGAACTTTCAAGTACTTTATATGGCAAATACTCTCATGGCCCAGCAGCAGCTGGGCCATATAAATTCTAGTGAATTTATATATTTTTTCTTACGGACCTCAGGCTTGCGGGCCGCACCGAGATATTCCACGGGCTGCATGCGGCCCGCGGGCCGCCAGTTGCCGACCCCTGCGTTTAGGCATCGTTGAGAGTCGCCCTAAGAACATTTTTTTTTGTTTTGGGAGACTCGCGAGATCTCAGTTTGGGGCGAACTACTAGTTTTATTTAATTCCTGTGTGAAGGTAATTTAAACAATGAAAATATCATCATCATCATATCAGACGTCCAGAAGTTGAACATAAACCTCACCAATAGATTTCCAGAGTAACTGATCTTATACGGCCTGAAAATATTATTATGTAATTATAACTCGCGCGAAGGTGCTGATCTGACAAAACTTCGATTTCCGTATTGCTATTGTTCTCATTGTAATTAATATCGCACGGACATTGTCTTTGGTTTTCAATTTAGTCACGTAGCGTACTTATCAATCAGTAATACACATACAGCTGGCTCTATGGTTTTACAGTGCTTTATCTAACTTTTTGCCGAATATAAAAAAATCCAATGAAATACCGACTTTAGAGTAACCTGGACTTTAAATTACACTTTTTTATTCCAGTTGCCGCAAACAAAGGGTGCCCCAAAACCATTGCGTTTTACTATAGACTGTTCACCTGAAGAAACGGTAAATATTTCAAACAATTAACAATTTTTCATGAAAAACTGCTCAACTCGTCTCCTTATTATTCAATTGTCATTTAAACAAAACAAACATAAAGAAAACTAAATTAAAACTTGCAAGGCATCGCAAACAAACACACCCATAGAAATAACACAAAGGTTCTTTTCTCTTCATTTCCAACTTCTCTATTCAGGAATCCTACGGCAGATCATCAGGCTTTCGGCATAAACCCTCAAACTCCAATTCCCGTTTCAACGTCAACTCTTTTTGCAATCTCATCCACAACGCCATTCCGGACGCTGTCAAAGATGGCAGGTTCGTGGTCATCAATGATATGGACCAAACGGGATTTAGCGACACCCAAGTGCCTATATCAATGGCACCTCCTCAGGGCTTTATTCCAAAACATTCACTATCACGTTTCAAGACGCCTAAGTTAAGAGTTCCAAAAATTAAGGTGCCAACATTGAGATCCCAAGATGAGTACTCAGCTCCTCGTATAGGCCTACCGATGTCATTCTCATCGCTAAGGAGTTCTTTTGAGGATGAGACAAGTGCTGAGAGGATGAAGCAATTCAAGAAAGGGGTGCAGAAGATGCTACACGTAGTAAAAGTTCTGGGGCAGATAGATCAGTATCTATCAGAACGGACTCGGATTGTGATTGATAAGCTTTCGAAAACTTTTGCTGATTAATTTTTGTATAATAAATATTTACATAAGTAACATTACCGTTGTTTTCTTTTAAATTTTATATTTAGTCTGGGCTGCGGATTTTAATAGAAGCATAAACTTTCATAGTATTAAAATGAATCTGAAATCAATTGTGTCGATAATTTTAGGTCACAATGTCACGATAATTGACCTTTAATCCGATTCACAAAGCATTATGTATATTCGGCTATGCAAATTCATTTGCCTAGGGTATAAAGATGGAGAACTATTACTCTTGATGTCCAGACTGAGGTGAACTTGACTGTAAGTAAGTTAAATTTTATTGGTGGACCATGCGGATATTTTATGCAACCTTACTTATACAGACAAGTTTCACCCATCATGAACAAGCAGCTCTAATAACGCTTAAGTTGTACCCTCTTTCATCACACGTTGTAACGTAAATCCATGATGCTTGTTCATGATGTGGTATTTCCCCACACTGCTAATCCATTTCTAATTGTATTTTATTTTAGGAATATATCAGAAGATAATTGATATTTTGTCGAGATAATGGACAATCAAAAGCAAGGCGCTACAGTTGCTAACATGGAGTTTGACCATCCTGGTGGTCCACCGCTACAAAATGATGACGTGGTCATCTCTGGAATGTCAGCGTTGATGCCTGGTTGTGAGAATTTGAAAGAATGGGCTGCAAAACTGTACAATAAGGTAAGAGATTGTAGAAGTACGTAGTAATAGTTAGTATCCTTTGGTATACTATAAGTATGTTTGTACGAACTAGCGGCCAACACTCCACAGAAAACGAATACCCACAACTGATGTCACAGTTTTAGGCCGCTTGGTGAACTCAAAGCGGCATGAAGTTTTCGTCCATGAAAAAATCTTTTATGAGTAAAATATTTTTTTTGCTTTGTTTAAACTCTTTATCTCTTAACTATTAGACTTGTTTCAATGTGTGGTTTCTAGCTGAATACCTTTAAACGCAACTTATAACATAATCGATGCTGCTTCTTTTATCATAAACTGACCGAAAGTAAGCTGCATTTTAAAGTACGATAATGGGAGTAAAGATGATGGAGACAAAATATAGTGTAGTAACGATAGTCACAGATACTTAGTAAAATGTATAACCATTTCTTGGAATTTTTATTTTTTTCAGGAAAACATGGTAACAACAGATCATTCTAGATGGTCGAATTATAGCCATGCTGAACTGTCACCGTACCATGGCTCGGTACCCGGGATAAGCCGCTTCGACGCTCAGTTCTATATAACGAACGCCAAGTTGGCGCAAGTTACTGACCCTGGCGCGAGGAAACTTCTAGAACATACGTATCAAGCTGTGTTTGACGCTGGTTAGTTTTCGAAACCTCTTTTTTAAACGACTTCAAAAAAGGAGGAGGTTCTCAATTTGTATAATTTTTTGTGTATGTTCCCTGATTATTCGAAGACGCCTTGACCGATTCGATAAGTTCTTTTTTTGTTTGAAATGGAATACTTACCAGGTGGTCCCATTGGCACCAAGTCAGAATATATGGGATCCCAAAAAAAAAGCGGAACGCAGAATGTGTTTTATATATCTTTTTTAAGGATTGGTCACATAGAAATTTTATCAAGTTCGGTTCAGTAGTTTGTTTTTTTCTGTTATCTGAAGTCGGTTATAATATTTTTGTTATAAAGTTACTGGTAAGTACAGAACTGGGATACTGTTAGGTACCTACAGATGATGTTCAGCACAACATTACTCCTAAGCCGTTAAGTCAATTTTAAACTCTATAAATAAGTAATACTTGAGGTTATGTCTGTTTTAAACAATTTATGTTGCTTTTGTCACAAAAAGAAAGCAAATGTCTGTACCTACCTAGTGTTTATGTGATATCGTTTCTTCCAAAGGGATGGACCAATGTTGTGTTTAAGTAAGAAGCTGGTTTTTGCGAGATAATTCTAAGCTTTGTTTGGTGGAAATTCATACAGCAAGTTTAATGAACGCGGATTTTATTTATATAACATCTTCTCAATAGTAAACGTATTTCAGGTATTTGCCCAGCTCAACTATCCCGGAAACGAGTTGGGGTTTTTATTGCTATATGCCTGTCGGAAAGCGAAAAGTTCTATGCTAGATCTGACGTTGCACTCCTTGGGTAATAATAGCAAATTTGTTACTTTTATTTTATAGAATAAATAATTCAACGTATGCTCTTAGACAGAAATAAAAAAAAGATAGGTTGAAATATGGAATACAAGGGTTAGTCTCCTGCGATAGTTTTTTTGTAGCTATAATGATTTTAATAGCTGCCCTATGTGCCCTTCCTAACTTAGGTACTATCCTGTATAACATGGTAAATTGAGTTTTAGAGGCATAGGATAGTATCTATTAATTAGTATTAGTAAGGATACCTATATTGTTTATAACATTGTCTTGAATGAATGATGATTTACGACCGCGTGAAAAAAGATGTCAATTTTGGGGATTGACTTTTTAAAGAGATATCCAAAACCGTTTTGTTTGATCGGTTGTAATATCTAAATTAGTATCTACTTATCTAAACATCATATGAATACCCGCGCACACAATACCGAGTGTGAGATTTTGCATTATTAAAGGAGGAGGAAGGGTGAATTTTAATTTTAAGCTACAAGGACGGGATATATCACGTAGGTACCGTTTTATCGTTATCGGTTTTCTATTGTCGATCGTAGCACCGATAAAATGATACGTGATAAATGTGGTATTTAAAAATAATGATTCTAAATAAACTGTTTTCTCAGAGCTTTTCAGGGTGAATAAAGTTAGAAACAGAATCTACAGGTTAAGGAATAAAATTATATATTCGGAATTGTCCGGCAAACAATGAGTAAAACAATAAAATACAATCCATCCCAGTTCATAGTACTAGATTCTATGATGATTATTTTACCGTTCAAGCAACACGTCTTTGGAACACATTACCGGTCTCAATACGGCAAGCCCCATCATTAGCCACATTTAAAACAAGAGTGAAAACATTTTATCTCTCAGAAACGTCGTAGTATCGCTATAGATATGTATGTATGTTTATGTATATATGTACATTATATATATATATATATTATTTAATTTATTTGTTGTAGGTATATTTATGTATATTGTTTTATTTTAAGTGTTTAGCGCTTTCCTTAAATTTAGTTTTTGTTTTGTTAATGTAGGTACACCACCGTCCATTATAGTAATGTCACAAAAGTCCTACCCATCCAAAGGTTGTCTGGAAGAAATTGCTTCTAAGCAATAAGACCGTCCATTGTACTGTTGCTTTGTGATTTTTTATTTTTAAGTCTGTTTCTTTTGAAGTGTACAATAAAGTATTTTCATTCATTCATTCATTCATCCACTTCGGCGCGTGCGTCGCGACAGGTGAAAATGGCTTGGGCCGATCACGCGCTTTAGCCTGCTAGTTTTTTGTACAGGAGCCCGGGCATCCCAGCGCTAAAGGACGCGCGCGTTGGAACACCTACCCTTGATGCGTTAAGCCCACGTTTTAAGATTGAAATAAATTACAAAAGTTTTAAAATTATTACTGTTTATTTTCAGCGCTAGCCGTACCATGTTTGCGAATCGTATTTCGTATTGGATGAACGTGACTGGTCCTTCATACTGCATCGACTGTGACAGCACGGGGTCTATTGTGGCTCTGGAAAAAGCACAAGAAGCCATCATGAGTGGGCAATGTGAGGCCGCCGTAGTTGGTGCAGTGAAGCTGATTTTACATCCTATGTCTATTATACATAATAGCAGGTATGAATGAGGTTTGCTCATAAATACTAATAAAAATTTTCTAATAAATGCTAAGCAAGATCGGTTAAGTACCTACCTACGTGTTGAACTCGTACACCGAGGGTTCTACTTGAATGAATCGGCGTTGTATGTAAGTATGGATGCTTGTTTGTCCGGAGATAACTTTCGAACCGTTGATCTGATCATCGTGAAATTCGGTTTGTAGGTAGGTAGTGATAGCGCAATCCTAATGTGATTAAATGAGCTAAAACTGTCAAGGGGTCATTCAGATATTGGGGTTCAAGAGGGGTAAAAAAATCAAAATGACACTATCAGGTCAAGTGGGACGTCTAATGAATCTACTGACACCGTTTTTATTTTTAGTTCAAGTCTTGTAGTTTTTGAATTAAGTGCCAAAATAAAACTTGAACTTTGACAGGGTTCACAGGGTACACCAGTGACCCCACAATGTTGAAATTTGTTATGCGTGTAGCGTTCGGCACAAATATAGGGAAATGTCTAAAATCCAGAATAACTGCAATTTCTGCTCCATAAAAGTGTAACCAATTAACATGACCTGTTACTTGTAAGTTCAGTATTCAGTATTTTATTGCGTTCATACAAAGTGGAAAGTTGGTTGTGTATTTCGTGGACACTTTACACACAATAATTAAAACAGGAAAGGTCTACAAATAAAATTATTAATTGTTTAGCGTATTTAAAAAAAAATCTTATACAAAATAGGTAAGGAATTTTATGTTTTACGTATTAAACAGTTTATCTTTTTCATTATTGTAAAAACGGGATTTATCACGTACCGTCTTATCGGTGTTTCGACCGACAATATGTGGCGAGACGTTATTCGGAGCGGATCGCACTCACCCTGATGAAGGTTCACGAATTGAACTGAAACATTGTCGGTCGAAACACCGATAAGACGATACGTGACAAATCCCGTATTTACAATAATGATTGAAATCAATCACGAAAGTTTTCTAAGTTTGTCTTTTTAGTGGTAACATCGTAGATATATTTGAGATATTTTTAGGGTTTTGTAGCCAAATGGCAAAACACGGAACCCTTATGGATTCGTCATGTCTGTCTGTCTGTCCGTCCGTATGTCACCGCCACTTTTATCCGAAACTATAAGAACTATTATACTATACAGTTGAAACTTGGTAAGTACATAGATGTATTCTGTGAACCGCATTAAGATTGTCACACAAAAAAGAAAAAAAAACACCAAAATTTTGGGGGTTACACCATACTTAGAAATGAAACTCAAATTTTTTTTTCATCAAACCTATACGTGTGGGGTATCTATGGATAGGTCTTCAAAATGATATTAAGGTTTCTAATATCATTTTTTTCTAAACCGAATAGTTTGTGCGAGAGACACTTCCAAAGTGGTAAAATATGTGTCCCCCCCTGTAACTTCTAAAATAAGAGAATGGTAAAACTAAAAATATATAGGTACATATGATGTACATTACCATGCAAACTTCCTCCGAAAATTGATTTGAACGAGATCTAGTAAATAGTTTTTTTAATGCGTCATAAATCGTAAGCCGCAATTTACCTTTCATTCAATCAACTCAAATATAGAAAAAGTTACAACGAACTACAAGAACTTTTATATTATGTTACTTGCTGCCACGGAACCCTTCATGGGTGAGTTTGACTCGCACTTGGCCGCTTTTTTATGTATCTCAATCTCAGTTCGGGACAAAATCCTAGTTATATTAATTTGGCAGTGCTATAATTATACTCAGAAACCAAGTAAACTTTCTAATAAACTTCTCAAGATAGATACTTCGTATTATTTTTCCTCGACGTTATGTTTTTATTTTTATTATTTGTGGGAAAACAGCCCTACGGCCCACCTGATGGTAAGCGGTCACCGTCGCCTATTGACACCGGCAACACCCGGGGTATTGTCGATGCGTTCCCTATACTGTAGAAACCTCTTTACATTTCTCTTGACGCGTGCCATGTCGTAGCCTAATGGGAAAACCTCAGATGGTAGCTCATTCCACATCTTGCAAGTATGGGGTAAAAAAGATCGCGCAAGTATGAAGCAAGTGGTGCGTGATACCCAATTGTCGATGATATGTGGATGAGCTTTATTACGTTGTCGAGAAGTGCGGTGGTAAAATCTCGACGACGGGATGAGATCAAATAGCTCCTCAGAACATTCCCCATTATACAGGCGGTAGAATACACTGAGCGATTCGATGTCACGGCGTTGACTCAGCGGTTCCAGCTTGTCGGCGAGTTTGGGATCACCGATGATTCTAATGGCTCTTCTCTGAAGGGAGTCAAAACGAAGCAATTGGTACTTTGGAGCTCTGTGGCCAAAGATGGGAACAGTATTCTACGTGCGGCCGAACATGCGCTTTGTACAGCAATAGCCGTTGTTGTGCCGTAAAATACTGTTTGGCACGGTTAAGGACTCCCAAGTTTTTTTGAGGTTAGCACAGCTTTTGCTTCTAAGTGACTCCCATATTGGACCTCATTAGAAATTTCGACTCCCAGAATCCCTATACTCGCCGAGACGGGGAGAGGAATGTCCTGGAACCGTGGAGCTATTGTAAAAGGGGCCTTCTTTGTGGTGAACGCACAGACTTGCGTCTTGGTTGGGTTAAAGGTGACCAGATTAAGAATACCCCAGTCTGACACGCGCTCCAAAGAGCCTTCAACCTCAGACACAAGCCTTTGTCTGTTGTCTGTTTTCATCATAACTTTAAAACTATACGATACACAAAATATACGAAAACAAGTAGTTTTGAAATATGCAAGTTAAGCTCTTTTATATGACAACCCATTTGACCTATAAACCTTATTTTAAAATTTTGACCCCTCAAACGATGATTTTAATGAATGCCCACAAAGCTAAGGTACCTACAATGACAAAATTGGGATTCTGAATTCCTTGAATTCTGAAGCCAGATCCACAGTCACTGACCAAAAAATCGTATAAATCTCCACTTTTGAATTTTTGTTGTTACTAAGTGATACTCAGTCGTTTACACACACAATCAAATAGTTATCAATAAGTTATATCCACGGCTAGAGCCGTAGATATAACTTGAAACTATGATGGTTAAAATATAACACTATTTGTACTAAAACGCATGCAACTGCGTCGAAATGTCGGGATACTCAAAAACTCACAAATCATGGTAAATATCCCGATTTTAGTACCAATAGTCCTTAGATAGTAAGAACATAAAGTTGTTATTTCAGTGTGTGCAACCTCTTTGCAATCTTTATCTGTTTTGCAATTTACGAGCAAGGAGTTTGCATGCTTTATAACAGGCACGCGATCTTATATTTAAACGCGTTCCATTTTCAAGAAAAATCGTCTATTGTTTTTGTCAGTCGATTTTCGTAAAAGATTATTAGCAGTTAGTGTCCACGCTTTCTAAATTGTTTACGCGTTAGTTAGTAGGTATATTGTTACGCGTTAAATAGTATTAATTAAAAATCTTCCAGAGTAGTTCTACATAATACTGACGGGAAGACGAAATGCTATGATATCAATGCAGACGGTGTATCCGCGTCTGAGTCAGTCAGCGTCATTTATCTTCAGAAATACAAAGATGCTCGCAGGTAATTACATATTTTTTACTTTATCACTGTGAAATTAAATAGTTGGAATTAATTTTCGGACCTTTTGAAATTTATGTGTGTGTTCATTAATTATTATCCCGTGGCCTTATTATTATTCGGCAAAGATTCGCTTTGTAGGTCTTCTCATCATCATCATCCCAGAACAGAGGATTCTTATGATTAATTCTAGAGTGATATTTCTTTTAATTACACGTCTTCCATGAGACTAACCTAAATATATCTTTTTTCAGAGTGTACGCTCGCCTATGTCATGCAAAAGCAGAATACTCCTTGACTGATCAAGGCCTAGGCAATGAGTTTTTAACAAAGTTTAGCTACTATCGAAAACCTGAAGTAACGTCCAGATTCTTGAGTAGGTTTTACGAAGAGGCTGGAGTTGCTCCATCTTCAGTGGAGTATGTTGAAGGTTTTGGTTCAGGTAAGTTCATAATTTTTAGAACAAGAACTGAAAGCAACCATAGCTAGATCAGTGTAAAAATAAATAATACCCAATTCACCCAAAATCACCTTAGATTTGAAGCCCACAATAGGATTCTAACTACGAGATGGTACCAACTTTGGTCCACATTAAGACCTAAACCCAATGTACATTATGTATCTGTAGGTTTATTGGTGTAGTACATTATGATTTTTTTAATAGTAGGCACACACGGTTACACATCAAGCTATACAAGTCCAGTATAAGCTGACCTTTCATTCTACGAAAAGCCTACACAATGCGTAGTCAGCTTATACTGGAAATGTATAGCTTGATGTGTAGCCGTGTGTACCTACTTGTGCAAATTTCATTAGACGCTTTTCTGTGTGAACCTACACACCTTATTCGTAATACACAAAGGTTATCTAGAACAGAAAGCTTTTAAGCATTAAGTTTCTTTTGTACAGACGCCGAGTAGCCAGACTTTCAGTTTTTTACAAGATACATTTTGGTGAATGTGCGCAAGATCTTCATGACCTTATCCCTCCTTTCCCTTCCACCACCGGACAAGCAGACGTACCGAGAAGTACCACCCATACCTGGTCGGCATACCACCTTGCCGTACCAAACGATTTGCTTCAACTTTTCTTGTTAGCACAAGTAAGGAGTGGAACTCACTTCCGGCGTATGTTTTTCCGAACCAGTATAATCTTGGAGTCTTCAAGTCCAGAGTGAATAGGTTCTTTCTAGGCAAGCGTGCTCCATCTTCGATCACACCTTCATTTACCATCAGGTGAGGTAGTGGTCAAGCGCTTGGCTATCATCAATAAAAAAAATACAATAAAAAAAAAAATTATAAGTGTGGTATTTCAATTATTTATTTAATCAATCAAATATAAGCACATCATGGAAACAATATGGTCTCACGGCGGGAATTGACGTATACTACTTTTTTATGCCAACAAACTATCGTACTTTTACTTGCTTTCTCAGCCGATCCCGATGCGGATAAATCTGAACTGCAAGCGTTTGAAGAGGTGTTCTGCAAACAACGAACTGACCCATTGCTTGTAGGCAGCGTTACTTCTAACATCGGGTATACCGAAGCAGCGTCTGGACTCACCGGTGTTATAAAGGTAACTAAATAACTCTCATAAGGGATATCTTTCATAGAATATCGCTTTCATCCGAAGGTCCATTCAATTGTTATTTTTTATCGAAAAAAAGCAAACACCAACAATTTACTACCTCCACAGATGAGTTCAGCGATCCTAATTCCATCTCTATCATAACTCTAACTTGCTAAGTCTATCAAACTGACCGGTTTACAAAGTTAAAGCTCAATCGGGTAATAGGTACGAGTTTCAAACTGTCTCAATTTTTTCAAGATTATGTTTATCACTCATGCTCTGAAAGTCTGTCATTGTTAGCACGATACATAATGCATAAATGTGAATAACGCCCCTAGGGCGGTAAGTAAATAGAATGAAGCTCATTGCATTCGCAATATAAATATGGCTGAACGGACCGTAAAGAAATTTGGCAAGGACTTAGGTTAGGTTAGTTGTTAGCGAAAATTCATATTTAGGCTTTTTGTAAGAAATAAACGGTGATTTTTAAAAATTTTGATAATCATCCCTAAAGGGGTGGATAAAGTAAGGTCTATATGGTATAAAGTAGGGTCTATATGGCATCTGGGTCTCCCCGATCTTGCTTCCAGGTAAACATCGGAGTCGGATGGCCTCGGATCGTGTGTAGTTGATGCAGAAAAATTTGAAATATGTTGTGCGACGGATTGCTCAGAGGCCGTTAAAAACAGTATCTGTCAAGCCGGATGCTATATAGTCCGAGCCTTAGCATCAAACTGTTATAAAGACTTTTTTAATTTTCTCGCATTCTTGGTGAAAAGTTGTGTTTTACTCGGGTGTAAGCGTTCAATAGCACCCAACTCATTAGCGTCTCGCTTGCTTTCGCTCGCTCGTACGCCAAAATATTTCAGGTGCAATTGATCGCTTACGCCCCTTGTGTAACAATGTACTATTTTCAGATTCTACACGGTTATCAAAGTGGCGTAATAGCGGCTAATTTGAATTGCGCGAATCCCCGACAAGACATCGCAGCTATTCGCGACGGACTGATTAAGATTGTGGCTCATCACCATCCGATCAGACGATCATACTCGGCTGTGAACAGCTTCTCGATTAACGGAATGAATGGGCATGCATTACTCCAAGGATACTATAAAAAGAAGGTCGGTACCATATTAGTAATTTGTAGGCTAATTGTAACTTTGCAGGCGTCTATTATTTGCCACTTTCGTAATTTTGGAGTACTAGGATAGGACTAAGGTTTCTTTCTCACAATGACTATAAATATTGCTGGACATTACAACACAGCGCTATCTAGTCCCAAACTGAGCAGAGATTGTGCTATTGGAACCAGATATCAGATATAATACTTATATCCCTTTTTTTATGTAAATACTTACTTGTAATATTGTTGCCAAGTTGGCATCCAAAAAACTCGGTGTGCTCAACAGGGCAAAGCAGTACTTCAGTGCGGGCCAAATACTGCTTCTAAATAAGGTGAAAATCCGGCCCCACATAGAGTATTGCTGTCATTTATGGGCAGGAGCACCTGGATATCAACTAGACCCATTTTAATTCTATTCTATTCTATTCTTTGACTCTGTTCAAAGACGAGCTGTGAGAATTGCTGACGATCCTATTCTCACAAGCGGTATTGAGCCCTTATGTCTCAGGAGAGATTTTGCCTCACTTTGTGTGTTCTACCGCTTGTATAATGGTTTCTGTTCTGAGGAGTTGTTTGATATGGTGCCTGCAGGTTCGTTTTATCATCGTACCGCTCGCCATTGGCAGGAAATCCATCTATACACCTTGGAGACGGTCTGGTCGCGTATCATGAGGTTCCAGAGGAATTTCCACCCACGAACACTTCACTTGTGGAATGGTCTCCCAGCCAAGGTTTTACATAGGGACTGCAGCATGGGATTCTTCAAAAAGGATATTTTGTAAATTTTAAAGAGTCGGCAACGCGCGAGTAATAATACCTTTCGTGTAACAAACGTCCATAGGCTACAGTATCCGCTTACCATCATGCTTGTTAGCTAAGGTAGCTAACAAGCATGATGGTAAGCGGACATGGCATAAAAAAACGAGTGTGCTTTAGACCACACGACGTAAAACTTCTTTAGCTCCATCTAGGCGCATACAGTAAGTACATAAGTTTTTTTCTGCTGCTGCTGCCTGCCATCTGTTGTGGAATAGCTGAACTTTTTCGTAAATCGAAGCTGGTATATTCAAAATACGAAACGTCGTCAATACTTTTTTATCTATAGCAAAATTAACTCTATTATACAGCATGAAGGAGTGTTTTGTTTTTGCAGTTTGTATAATTTAGGCTAATTTGGGATAGGAGATATGCGACAAATCAACTGGCTATGAGAGAAAGAGAGAAAGAAAATGTGTGCTCGCACCTCGCTCTCTTGCCCCTACAGTAATATACGAAACGTAACTATCTCTCTTTCTATCTTCACTAAATTATATCTCCCACTCAACTTCCGTTCGCACTGTTCGTAACGCATTCACCAGCTTACTATCCAAGTCAAGCGTGCGTAGAGAAGTTTTACTTAAAAAAATAATAATATATAGAACTAGC
Organism: Philereme vetulata; assembly: GCA_918857605.2. Classification (NCBI taxonomy): domain Eukaryota; kingdom Metazoa; phylum Arthropoda; class Insecta; order Lepidoptera; family Geometridae; genus Philereme; species Philereme vetulata. Next base: position 5,134,125 of record OU975420.1, read on the forward strand.
TGACCGCACCGCAGCTTCGCACGCGTAGTTTTTCAATAAAAACATTACCCTCCTTCTGCGCAGTTGGGTAAAAAGTAGCCTATGTCACCCGGAGATAATGTAGCTTCCCAACAGTGAAATTTTTTTTTATCGGTCCAGTAGTTACGGAGCCTATTCAATACAAACAATCAAACAAACAAATCTTTCCTCTTTATACTCATAATATTAGGTAGTATAGAAAACAACTAGCCCCAGAACAAATATCTGTAGATCATGCAAATATTTGTTCTGCGGCGGGAGTCGAACCCGCTACCTCCTGCGTCTCAGCCGGCTTTTCGCCCACTGCACCACGGAGGTCGTCAATGATTCAGATGTGAGCTAATTCATGTTTGATTATATTTGTTGTGTTTTAGGATGAATTAAAATACATTTGTTATCTGCCACATTTGGTGACGATATCGAGCACACAAGAATCGGGTGTGCAAAGGATTTTGAACAGCATCAAAAGCAACAACTTGGACCCGGAAGAGTTGGCCTTGCTTCGAGAAGTCTACCAAATACGCACTTCAAAACATTTGGCTCGAGGCTTTGGAATTTTCGGTGAGGACGAGTTTGACCTTGATTTAAAAATTTTATCAATATACCCGATAAAAACTTTTCTTATAGTTATTTTGTGGAATTTTTCAGCATATTTTCATTTTGATAAGTTTGCTTTTTAGTTTATATATTACTAAATATGGGTGTCAAGTCAAGTTGCAACAGCGAGTTTAGCTTTATTTCTAGGTTACCTACACATTTAGTAGTGTAACGCGTAGAAGTCGCGGGCAACAGCTAGTTTTATTATATACTAGCTGATCAATCCGCAGCTTCGCACGCGTAGTTTTTCAATTAAAACATAACCCTCCTTCTGCGCAGTTGGGTAAGAAGTAGCCTATGTGACCCAGGGATAGTGTAGTTTCCCAACAGTGAAAGAATTTTTTAAATCGGTCAAGTAGTTTCGGAGCCTATTCAATGCAAACAAACAAACAAACAAATCTTTCCTCTTTATAATATTAGTATAGTTATTGGCCCTTGAATTGAAACATCATTATCATATCAGAAATATGAAAATTTGAGTTCCCGATACGCATTTTTTTCACGTTGCCTGTTATAAACCTTATATATTATTATTATTAGGCCTTAGTAAGAACGTTTCTGTTAAAAAGATATCAAACTTTTATAAATTAGGAAGCTTTCCTTCTTTTCGAAATTTCAGAAAGTGATAGTAGCAACAAGACCGTAACGCTATGCGAGAAAGTGAATAGCTACGACGAAATAAAGCGTCCCTTGTGGTTTGTGTACAGCGGCATGGGCTCGCAGTGGACGGGAATGGGAACGCAACTTATGCACATACCCATTTTTGCAGCTGCTATTCTACGGTATGTAATAACACATTCATTTTTTTTATTATTTTAAATTCTACCTGGAGATGGAACAAGCATGTGGCCCACCTGATGTTTAGTGGTTTACCACTTAACAAAGTATTGCCTCGTAGATGACGCACCATAGAAACCGTGCCCTACGATGCACACTGCTCTGCGTGCATCAACTTGAGGCATACAGGTGTAAAGCCTCATGTGCATGAAATTTCACCGATAACAATCATTATTATAAATACGGGATTTATGCTAGGCGAGACGTTATTTGGAGCGGATCGCACTCACCCTGATGAAGGTTCACGAATTGAACCGAAACATTGTCGGTCGAAACACCGATAAGACGGTATGTGATAAATCCCGTATTTATAATAATGATTACAATCAATCACGAAAGTGTTCTAAGTAAAAATTCACCGATAACAATACCCTTCAAGCCGAAACACAGCAATGCTGTTTGGCGGCAGTAATACGTATAGATATTACGTCAGAATGAGGAGATTCGTAGACGAACCAAAATCCACCGACTTAACACAAAGGATTAGCAAGTTGAAGGGCACATAGCGTAAGCCGCATAAAATCGGTCACTTTGAAAATCTATGGAGGAGGCCTGTGTTAAGCAGTGATGATGATGATTCATTCACAAAAACCTAATCTTCCGTTGCATCAAACAATTCTTATAAGACAAGATACCAGATATTTAATTGCATAAACAAGTCTACAATAAGGTCTCAAAAACTACGTTATGGCACTTTATAATTGTTTGCCCTTTAATGAGGGTAAATACCTAACTGAACTGAAATTGGCCTTGGATTTAAATTGTTATTGGATTCTAGGATAAGCACATAACCAGAACATACTGCATGCTATTTTTCAGATGTGATAAAGTTCTAAAACCAAAAGGCATTGACATCGTTGAAATAATAACATCAAAAGATACGAAAACATTCGATAATATTCTGAACGCTTTCGTTGGAATTACCGCGATACAAATTGCTCTGACTGATGTCCTTCTAGCTGTAGGTTTGGTTCCAGATAAAATAATAGGTGAGTCGATTTATGGCCCCTAAAAATCATCTAAAAAACAGACTATAAATCGTAGACTATTATGCGTCTACGAACTATTTAAAAATTACTCTGGGGACTGTTATAAAGCATTAGTGATGCTTAATTTCTGATTTGAACGGGTATTTATCGTAGCAAGTGGAGATCGGTGGTCTCTGCCGACTCCTCCGGGATAAAGGTGTGTCAGTATATATTGTATGTATTTATCGCGTGTGCACCTTATTGTTTTAATGCTTTATATGCAAAAAATAAAATAAAAAGACGAATGAAGTCCGAGATCCATGTGTTGTTAGTAACATAGAACTTAGATACTATTACGAATATCTAATTTTCAGGTCACAGTGTAGGAGAACTAGGTTGTGGGTACGCTGACAATTGCCTGACTGTGGAAGAGACTATTCTGCTTTCATACAGTAGAGGTTTGATTTCTGTGATGATTCCTTTCATCAAGGGGTCAATGGCTGCTGTTGGCTTGGGATATAAAGAGGTATTTAGTCTCCAATAATAATTGCTTCAGGATAATTTGTGTCTCCAGAAGTCATAAAAAATATGCCATAGAATATCAGAACATTACGGAAATATTCTATGATCTTGTTTGAAAAAAAATATCTGAAGTTTTCATCCATAATTAGGGTTCTATTTTCAAACTCGGAACCCTTATACATAGTTTGACCATTAAAATCGTAGAAAATACACGGCGATTATCCAGGTAGCCCTAGCAATGTTATAGCTCTGGCCTTGCGTTTCACAAAACTTTTGGGGCCTGTTCTGTACTTCCTTCAAAAATAAAAAAAAAATTTCAATTGTAGGTTATAAAATTATGCCCGCCGGAAATAGAAGTAGCTTGCCACAACGGCCCTGATTCCAGCACCTTGTCAGGGCCAGCAGAAATAATGCAGACTTTTATCAAGGAGCTGACTGAAAAAGGAATCTTTGCTAAGGAAGTCAAGTGCGCGAACATTGCTTACCACTCCCGATATATTGCGAAAGCAGGTCAGTATATGGTACTTTTAGTAGCTTAAAGGATTAGTAGTTTTAAGATTAAATGATAAAAATGTTTATTTATAATTTTTTTTATTGACAAAAGAAAAATACATGATTGCGGCTTCCCGTCTATTAGTATTTCTCTATGGGCTTCACTCTACATGTATCTCGATATCTCGTTCATAAAAAGTACAACGATAGAATACTCGCGCAGCAGTGTCAAGATTCGTCAAAATTATGGTGCGCATGTTTAGAACAGTTAGGTAAAGAGATATGACTCTTACAGTGGGCGAATAACCGGCTGAGACGCAGAAGGTAGTGTTCGATTCCCGCCACGGAACATATGTTTGCATGATCTATAAATATTTGTTCCGGGTCTGAACGTTTTATTTTAATTATATTATCAGCATATATTTACAAAAAAAGTATTTATGTATTCTATCAGAGATTTGGTTCTCATAGTACAAGCTCTGCTTAGTTTGGGGTTGGATAGCGCTGTGTGAAATGTCGAGCTATGTTTATTTATATCCATGAGATATACATAGTTTATTTATATCACTTTTTTGCACGAGAAAACGAGCCGAAAAAATTTAGTTAACTCTGCAGGTAAGGTTAGTGGTGAAAAAGTCTTATAACCGATGGTAGATAGAAGAACCGTTTGTTAAAGGATACAGTGTTTAAAGCAGAAGCTTCTAAGCACGTGTTTTTAATTTTGGTTTTCTGTCGATATCGAATATCGTTTGAATGATTTCTACAAACAATTGCAAAGTTATTCATATGTTTTTTAGGACCTGAGTTTTACAAAATGGGAAAAGCTATTATACAAACGCCTAAGGTACGGAGTAACCGCTGGCTCTCAACATCAGTACCGATCGAGGAATGGAAGAAATATGACGCAATGTTTTCTTCAGCGGAGTATCATACCAACAATTTACTGGTAAGTTATCTCGTGCCCTCTGCAGCTGATTCCAAGTGATTTGATTATCTTGGAACTACTATGATCTATCATGAACGCAATGATTCACGGATTTTCATTATTAGCTATAACATGTCATCATGACGTCATTATCGGATTATCGAGACGGGATAATGGGGGCATTTTGCACAATATCCGGGAATAATTGATAATATCCATACTAAATTTCTGATTCAATGAAATTTGGTATATTAGATAGGATAGATTATGACCAGGATTAGAAAATGGACTACTTCTTAGCCAACTACGCAGGAAAGTAAAGTTTTTATTGACGCTTGAGAAGCGGCGCATAGGTCAGCTAGCTATTTATATTTCATAAACGGACTCTTGTGGCAAAATAGTATTTATGGTTTTTGGAAGACCTACTAACGATAATAGAGTAAATGATGGAGTGCGTGAGTAAGAAAAAACAGCCATATCTTTTATATAGGGCAGGGCAGGTATACGAGAATTTTTTTAAATCTTTGTTTTTAACTTACTACGAATCACTTAAATGTATCATCATGCCAAAATTCAGCTATACCGCATTGATAGTCTACGAGCAAAACAGTTGTGAAATCAAAAGGATTCTTAGTTTGACTACGGATCCTGCGAATGAGTTTACTCATGCGTTTTAGGGGGTTGTTGCTTAATAATTCCACGATAGTCTGTAAGAATTTTTTAACTCGTTTAAAAATTAATTAAATCGATTAAATGTGGCCATCTTCTTGTACAGAGTTCAGTGCTCTTCGAAGAGACAAGCAGAATGATTCCAAATGGAGCAGTGCTAGTAGAAGTAGCACCCCATGGTCTTCTTCAAGCTATCCTCAAGCGCTCTCTTCCGCCTGACTGCAGGAATGTACAACTCACTAACCGTGTGCACCACAACGCTACTGTTTTTCTTCTTGAAGCTCTCGGAAAGTAAGTAAACGTATGATTAAAATTAAAGCAGCAATTAAAATATACGAGATAAAGAATGTATATTCATTCGTTCAAATAGCAATCCTATAACATACGTAATCTTCTTCTTCTCAATGAACCTCAATCAATCTACAAAGCTAAATTAATTTCTATCAGAAGGGCTAGCATTTGCATATCTGTCTGTGTGTCTGTGTCTGTCTGTCTGTGGCATCGTAGCTCCTAAATGGATAGACTGATTCGGACGCGTTTTTTTAAATAGAAAAATAGTTTAACTGAGATGGGTCTAAGCGATGCTAGTTTTTAATCCCCGACGCAAAAAAAATTATTCGCGTGTTTTTTTAATTTTGTAAAAACACAATTATTTTGTTTTATCAGTGGTCAAAATCAAACTTAAAATCGAAACCACACACAAACTAACACAGTCAATATAACACGCACAAAATACATGTTTTTGTAAGACAACATTAACTCACGCCCTTAGCCAAAACATTACATCGATGTTGATTCTGAACAAACAATTTTCAGGCTTAGCGTCATTTCAATAAAACCTAATTAACAAACCCTTACCTACTTTTTATGACTTAATTTATGGTTTACAGATTGTACATGGAAGGGTGTGATGTGGACACAAGGGCATTATATCCCAAAGTAGAGTTTCCAGTATCAACGAAAACACGACAACTCTCTCATATGGTGGAGTACAGCCATTCGGATTTGTGGTAATACATTCGAACTAAATCTTGGGTAGCCGGATCTATACTTCTAGGTTTTTAGTAACCAAGAAAAAGGTGTGTCAAAAACTTCCTAGGTGCGATCGGGCTACCCAAAAACTTTAGGTTACTTAGGCGCTGCGTAAACGGAGACACTTTTTGATGTTGACATACGACACTATCACAGGAAATCGTGGTTTCTATATTCAGTAACGGCAACCAGACACATTCGCCGGTTGCCACTTGTGGACACCGGTAACAGTTGGACACTGGTACAGTTCGGCGCTTGTTTTCCGTCTTGCCTGCAAAGTACTAGGCAAGCTTTACCTTTAGCAAATAGTACTTTTATTGTTTATAGTGTTATCCGAACTCATACGGAAAATTCTAAGATTTTTAACACTATCTCAAAAAATTTTGAGATGGTTATAAAAATCTTGTAGAAAACATTAAATATCTTTAACAGGGATTGTTGCATCTATTTAAATCCTGAGAGACGGTTTGCATCTGTCTACAAACCTATTGTTAATCTATATGAAGACGAATACAAATATTTAAAAGGGTCTGTCATTGAAGGTATGATTTATTTTTAAATATTTTTAACATTGTGGTGAGTCATACTTGCATCTGCAGGGTTCCTGTATCTGCTTTTCTAGTGCTATTTAGTAGTTCTATAAATAATCCTAGAGTTAATTTTAATGATGATGACGATAAAGCGAAAATCAAAGTTGAAGTTGAAGGTAATTGCGATACAGCTGGAACAAAATAGTATAATTTATTATAAAACCGTATATTCATAAAAAACAACCATTTGATGTTTAACAACCATTGATTAACCATGATATTATAATGATTTTAAACAAACAATATTACTAATGGGTAAAAAACTCTCGCTTATCTTTTAACGCTTTAAATATTAAAATTCCAGGAAAAGTTAAGTTTCCTATCGCTGGAGTTTTGATGTTTGTATGGGATACGTTTGCGATGCATCTCGGTGAGAAGTTAAAAAATATATCAGTCCGCTTCCAAGATCTGATATTCTACGACCAACCTTTCGTGGACGAACATCGCTTGCTAGAATTTACTATAACTTTGCAAAAACAAAGTGGTAGATTTGAGGTTAGTAAAAAGTTATCTATTACTAGCTGATCTTCCCGCAGCTAAGCACACGTGGTTTATCAATAAAAATATAATCCTTCTTCTGCGGAGTCGGGTAAAACGTAGCTTAAGTCTCAACCCCGGTCATAATCTATTTATACTCATACATACAAAATTTCATCGAAATCAGTCCAGCCGTTTAGTTGTTAAAACGGTTCAAATAAACAGAGAGACCGGGAGACAGAAGGGCAGAGTTACCAGAAGGGCAGAGATTTTGATCGTATCACTGTATCCGACCAAGATATTTAGTAGCTCTTTATAGAGCCGATGGCGAAATATCTAGTAATAGTGATAATTATGTGTGTTAATAATACCTGGGCTTCTCTCGTGGACTCGTAATATTTATGTGTTCGAATAATTTACAGGTAGACAAAACTTATTAAAATTATTGAAATTCACAGGTTTTAGAAGATCCGAATCACCTGATTGCCGAAGGTTACATTGAAGCTGATAATAGTTCAAGTTACTTCAATGATTGCTCTGAAACCAACGAAAAACTTCAACTGACCAATAATGATGTTTATAAACTACTATATGAAAGAGGATACGAATATACGTAAGAATTCAGTCATTTCCTACATGTTTTAAAATCAAATAAAAAAAAATTCATCATCATCATCATCTCAGCCCGTTTGCACCCACTGTTGGGTATAGGCCTAAAAATTTATTATAAAATATTTTTTTATATAGAGATGAATTGAGAAGTATCCAAAGGACTAACATTTTCCTTACAAATGCTGAAATAGCTTGGAAAGGCAACTGGACTACTTTTATTGAAGGAATTTTTCAACTGATATCACTGAGGCATGATCATGATGGGATTTCTCAACCCAGTTGTGTCAAGCAAATAGTTATTAATATCGACAAGCACCTTGAAGCTGTATCGGATAAAAAGGGTGTGGTTGGCGCAAGTTATTATGAAAATGGAAATATTGCAAGGTATGATTTTATTTATCTGTGTGGACCAACATTTTATAAACATGATTTAAAAACAAATAATGTTTATCTTTAGGTGTGGAGGTGTACTTATTAAAACTGTTATATTTAAAGACGAGCCAGCACGCGTAGACTTAAATATTGGTTTGAAAAGTCTGAAGTTTGTTCCATTTGAACAGGAATTTAGTAACGTAAGTATAAGACAATCATCGAAAGATTTTTTATTGAGAATAGTCAAGCGCTTCAACACTACTTACCTCACCTGATAGTAAGTGATGTTTTAATAGCAAGAAACTATGACAGTTAACTGATGCTTCATTATTTTTACAGATTTTAACCGATTTATATATCATAGTGCAAATTGTTGCTGAACATATCGGAAGTAACAATATTAATATTTTAACGATCAATAATAATCCGACAACAGATCTTATACACAAAATCAAAGATCTTTTATACAGTGGTCCTGTATTTAAAATCCAAGTCACTGATCTAAATGAAGCGGAAGTAATAAATAAGATTCATGAAATTGAAAATCCGGACCTAGTGTTTATAGGCAATGAAGTTTTCAACAAACAGGTATCTACGATTAATTCAAACAAGTGCACTTAGTTGGAAATCATTAATCTAATTTACAATAAACAATGTTTCCAGATATACAATCAACTACATCATATTTTACCCGAAGAAACATTCCTTTTGATGCTTGGTGTTGATACAAAATACATTGACTCTAGGCTGTTCAAATCAACCTTCGCAGCAGGCAAGAAGGAAACAAAACTAGAATTATTCAAGTCTGTCCTGCTGCAAAAAAAAGAAAGCATTGTATTTCCAGTTAAACATATTTCGGAACTTGTGCATCTTCAAAACCTACAAAAAGATTTGTCATCTAAACAATCACTCACAGTGGTTACGACCTATCCACCAACTCCTGGTGTCAAAGAAATTGTGAAGCAGCTAAGGATCAATAGTTTTCAAGCACATTTGGCAATGATAAGCAGTAAAAAAGTGGAACCAAATCTAAAGAAGTTGCACAATTTGGACTTGGCTGTTAATGTCTTTCAAAATGTGAGTGTCCACCAAACAGGTATAAATGTTGTTTTAGATAATTTCCATAGCTGCATACTTTGATTTCTTTCAGGGTAAATGGGGGGGTGAATATTATGTACCCTTGGAAGAGTTTCAATGTAAAGCCGAAACTGTGGCACTCCAAATTGCCAAACCTGGAGATGTGGATACTGTGCGCTGGGTTGAAGTGTGCAACAAACAAGGCATTCCTATTACCGTAAGTATTTACGAGGTTATGAAACAAATCAAATCAGGCATTTTATTTTAAATTAATATTGTTCAGGTCCACTATGCTGGGTTGAATGTTTATGACGCTAAACGAGCATTAGCTGGAGTATCATGTAGAACAAACTACAGCGTTGGCATGGATTTCAGTGGAATAAACGAAAGGTAAAAACAGTGTATGTAATTTTAGTTAATAAAATAATTTTTTTCATCACTCATGCTCTGATTTGATCATTGTAAACTCGATAACGGCTCCGTAAATGCGATTTACCGCCTATGGCCGTAAATAAATTTGAAAATAGGATAAAGCTCATTGCATTATTAATAATCTAAAATGAAATACAATCTCCATAACAAATCCTTATTTGTATTTAAAAAATGCTGGTTGCCAAATACAAATTCCTTTTAGCAACATACTGTTATAAAAATATTTACTTTAATTTCCACGCATTTGTGACTCGAGTGAAAGCGTTCAATAACACCCTCGATTAACATCCGCACTCGCATTAGCTCGCTCGTACGCCAAAATATCTCGGGTATAAAATAAATCACTTACAGCCCTTGTATAACAATTTTCTATTAGTAAAAGTATCAAATGTTATTTCGCTAGGTAGATAAGGTATGTGAAGCGGTCTTTCGTGGTTATATGAATTGAGTTTATTTTTTTAGAAAAGAGCCAGTAATGGGTCTTATTCCCGAAGGAGCTGCATGTAATAAGTTATACTTCAAGTCAGGCTTGCTATGGCCTGTTCCCGGCCACTGGAGCTTAGAAGATGCTGCAACTGCCCCACTACCGTACTGCCTAGCATTCTATTGTTTGGTATGAAGCTGGTTAAATATAAAAATAAGCTAAGAGTAATAAATTCTGCTGTCCATTTTTCTTCTCTATTAATGAATCTGCTTGCTGACAAACCATACAAATTTGCAGAGGGCTATGATTGGTATTTTTAATGAGATCGAGTCAGAAACGAGGAGATTTGTAGACTGACCAGAATCACTAATTCCAAAGGATTAGCAAACTGAAAATGGCAGTGGGCGGAGAACACAGCTCGAAAAACTGACGGCCGTTGGGGTAGAAAGGTCGAGTGGAGACCAGGCGCAGCGTAGGATGGGCACTACAAGATGGAAAGACGACCTGATCGATCTCGAAATAAATAGGGGAGGCCTAAGTTTAGCAGTCCTATGACTGATATAATGATGATACAAAATTTTTATTATCCTAACTGATCAAGACATATTGCAATAAAAACATATTTTATCTATATTACAGGGTATTAAGATAAGGCTTGTTCCTGGTATGAATATACTAATCCATGGAGGCGCAGGGGCTTTTGGTCAGGCCGCTATTTCAATCGCCCTAGCTCATGGCTGTAAAGTCTTCACCACAGTTAGTGACAATGTTAAGAAGAGGTTTTTGACAGAACTTTTTCCTGATTTGCCTGGTAAGCTAAATATTAACTTTAGGTGAATGTTTCACGTTGGGTGCAAGCCTCACGAAATCGGTCGCCTGTAAATCTTTGGGGAGATCTATGTTTAGCTGTGGACGTCCGGTGGCTGATATAATGATGAGATAAAGATAATTCGTATAAACTTATTTGTAATTCGTACAAGAATACGTACTTGATACTATAGTATCGACAAGTGATTTAGCAAGACCTTCCTGAGGTTAGCTATTTGGCTGCCCAATATATATTTTATATCTTAATCCTAATTATTTATTAAATTTGGGGTCGAAATTCGTTCATACGAGAGAGATGTCTGGTCTATCGCATTTTTTATTTGTCTGGTGTCTGTTCAAAACTTATTTTGATCTGAAAGCTGGTGCTTATCTCGGTTATATAAGTGCTGTAATTGGGCAGGAAGCCAGCGCTTTCGCGCCTCTGCACACGGAGAGTATTTTAAACGCGCACACGACGCTCGTTCAGGCACCGCGCGTCGTGGAGGCCCAAAAAGCAAAATGCAGCATTTGTGTCAATTCAAACGCGTGTACAATCCAGTTCATCTTTGATTTGCAGAAGTATGACCATGTGTTCGAATTTCACAGTAAGCTCAAGTGGTTACCCATACGCCTTTGCTGGAATACTCACATCCGTCACCTTTTATATATAACACCCTGTTTAACCCTTCCTCACTTACCTATCATATAGAACGTTTCCATTTCCTCCGCCAACCTAATCCTTGATCCTTGCATTCATTTGACACACTTGAACTCAGTACACCAGTACACTCCTCCTCCTACTTTGATAAGTCATTTACAGTGCAGGCTGTCCGATTCACTTGCCATTTTTAAACGTATGGTCAGAGAACACTATGTGTGTATTTGTCGCTAAATATACTATATTTAATATTATTTACTTACATGTTTCTTAATTACGTATAAGTATATATATGTAAATTATTGTTATGAGTAGTTATTTATTTAGGTTCATTCCTCATCATTATTATAAATACGGGATTTATCACGTACCGTCTTATCGGTGTTTCGACAGACAATGTTTCAGTTCAATTCGTGAACCTTCATCAGGGTGAGTGCGATCCGCTCCGAATAACGTCTCGCCTCGCACTGCGCGCCGCTGCCCTCTGCGCGCAAGCGGACGGGCGGGGTGGCGGGGATTGGGCCAACGAAACCACAGTGCGTTGACCAGCTGTGTCATCATCATTATCATCACTCCTGCTGTCTTCGGTACAGGCAAACACACAACACTATGTCTCTACCAGGTTCACTCACTCTTCTGTCACTTGCATCATGAAGACATGGCCTCCAGGCTGGCGGTAGAACCCATGCTCGATCCCTGTTAAAGTTCGGCACTCGACTTATTTCTATCGCCTCTCGGATCTTGCAAGGAACGAAGAACTTCTCTCTCGCTAAAACCCGGACCTTGTCGAAACATATATAGTGCGTCGAATCAGAGTCTAGGGAATGTTCCGCCACTGCAGAACTGTTTGAGTCGACATTCTTCATTGCATGAATGTGTTCAGTCAACCTAGTAGATACGTTTCGTTTTGTTTCACCAATGTCACACGGTATCATATATACTCCGGGGACGCCCAGAGGGTCTCTGTCCTTCGTCGAACGCAGCAACTGTCTCAATTGTGTTTGAGGACGGAATATCGTCTTGATGCTGTACTTATGGCGTAACAAGTTTCCGATCTTATCCGTTAATCCTTTCACAAAAGTTAAGTACGCTACTGCTCTATTTACCGTTGCTATGCGTGATCTTGTGGATGTGTCCGCAATTCGACAGCTCTGTCTCCATCCGTAGCCGTTTTGTTCCAGCACCCCTTTTATGTGTGAGAGCTCGCGGTTCACGTACTTAGAGTCACATAGCCTTAGTGCTCTATTAATCAGAGTACGCGGTACCGAGGCTAAGTGAGCTGGATGGTGGTGCGAGTCAGCTCTAAGATACCTGTCTTTGTGTGTTGGCTTACGGTATACTGTATGTGTAAGTCGTCCTGTCTGTTCTCGTATAACCAACACGTCCAGGAACGGTAGGCATTCGTCTTTTTCCAGCTCTACCGTGAAGGATATCTTAGGATGTTTACAATTGAGATAGCTAAGTAAGGTATCTATGCTATCTCTTCATACTATTGCGAACACATCATCTACATACCGCCACCAGTATCTCGGTCTACAGGGTACGCTATCCAGTACCGTCCTGTCAAACTACTCCATAAATATATTGACTACTACTGGAGCTATTGGTGATCCCATTGCTACACCCTCCAATTGTATGTAATAATCCCCCGCCATACAAAGAAACCACTTGTTAACAGATACTCAATTACCTTCATGCATCCGATAGGTATTGATGAACTTTGTAACAGCTCCTGTATAATGGTTATTGTGTCCGCTATCGGTACATTGGTAAACAGTGACGCTACATCGAAACTCACCATACACTCATCTTCATGTACTACTATTCCTTCCAAAAGTTGAGTAAAGTGCGTTGAGTCTTTCACGTAACTAACGGACTTTCCTGTGAAAGGAAGTAGTAAATCCGCCATGTAACGTACTGTTTTGTATGTAGGTGAGTTTATCTGACTGACGATAGGCCGGAGTGGCCAAATGGGCTTGTGGATCTTGGGCAGGCCATAGATTTTAGGTGGAAGTTGGGTTGATGGGTCTTAAACGTCCATAGAGTTCGTCGGGCAACTGAAGTAACAACTCTCTTAACTTCGTAGTTACTCTAGATGTGGGATTGTAGTTGACCAGTTTATACGTCAAATCATCACTAAGGAGCGTATCTAGTTTCTGTTCATACGCAGCTGTGTCCACAACTACTGTCGCATTGCCTTTGTCCGCTGGTAATACTAGAAGGCTTGTGTTATTACGTAATTTCTTCAAGGCGTAAATTATCTAATCTAATCTACAATGAGGGGTTTAAATGGCCACATTTGTATCAATGCTAACAGATGGCGTTGCTCTGACATCAGCTGATTATCAAAGGAAAGTGAATAGTCAAATATTAAAAAAAAATCAAATTGTCTAAGATTCCGAATAATCTGAATTAAAAATTAATCAGTTGTGTTTGTCATCACTAACTGACGAAGTGAGATTGTTTTAGTAAAATTTTGGTATTCTGTATTTGAGTTTTGGCCATACAAATTATATTTTTGGTGGCTTATCTCTTGACAGCGCCATCTATTACGCTAGTTGGATTGCACCTGGTTTTTCTTTTTTTAACCGTAAATGAAAAAACCCTCAAACGAGCCGTAGCACGAGCGAGTAAATCAATATTTTTTTTTATATAATTATTTTTATAAAACATATACATACTTATAAAATTATTACACTTACAAAACCTTAGTAGGTTTGTCCTAAGTGAAAATTCGATATTCCGCTTTAGTATATTTATAACTATTTTTACATGTACAAAATTTTTATAGATATGTTTTGTTCTGTACGTTTGACCCATGGCCAGCCGTGCGCCGGCTCACATTCCATCGTTATCTGCACAACAGACATATAAATGCTGCAATCTGCTTTTCGGGCCGCTACGATGCCGAAAACTCGCGTCGTATGCATGTTATAAATACGCCCTGTGCTCTTAGGGTATATCAAAAATGGCAGTATCTTCATTGGAGCATTCTAATAGATTTTAAGCTTTTGTAACGAAATATTTATTAGTTATTTCGTTTTTTCAGATATCCAAATTGGAAACTCTAGAGATGAGTCATTCAAAGACATGATTCTAAGCTTGACCAAAGGAGAAGGATGCAAAATTATCTTAAGCAACGTCAAGGGGCATCTCAAAAATGTATGTAAAGTAGATTAAGGACCATGAAAGCACCGTTGGTAATGATATCTTTTGAAATCTCTTCTCATGTACGATGCAATGACGAGTAAGCAGATGCAAGGCTCCACAGCCTCGAGCATCGTCGAAAGGTTACAAGCCTCTCGGTTTTTATCGGAAGCATTTCGAAGAGTGTGCTGAGAAGCTTTTCCATCTGATCCCACCATCCCCATTCTATCATCAGACAACCAGTCGCTCCACGATGCGCCACCGCTACATGGTAGACATACCTCCCATACGCACAAAGCGGTACTCTTCCACCTTTATTATGCGCACCGCCAAGGAGTGGAACGCTTTGCCTGAGTCTGTGTTTGATAATAAATACAACCTAGGGGCCTTCAAGTCGCGAGTGAATAGGTTTCTTCTAGGCAAGCGTGTAAAATTGTAGAATGCATCATCAATTGCCATCAGGCGAGATCGTGGTCAAACGCTAGCCTATAATTTACAAAAAAAATATTCAGCACGAAACATGCCTAAAATCGGACACAAGTTAATAAAAATATATTAGGTATATGAAAAATAAAAACCCAGCTGCAAAACGTAATCAGCATCAGAATATCCATTGATATTTTTACAGAACTTCTTCAAAATGAGTTTCATGGTGCCTTTCTGACATCGCATCTCTCTCTTAACAGTTCTCCAGTGTTCCTCTAAATATCAGTCATTGAACTGACTTAGCATACTTACAGAGCATGCATGTCCTCGTACAAACTGCTACATCAAGCATCCTAACAAAATAAATGTCACTCGCGACTTGAAGACCTCTAGGTTGTAGTTATCAGGAATCACAGACTCAGGCAAGGTATTCCACTCTTTGGCAGATTTAACCAGTTAGCCATATTTATGTACAAAACAAACTCGAAAGAATAAACAAGTACGTACTTACTTTTTAGTTATTTGCTTTCGATTCATATTATTAGGTTTATACTTATACAACATAAAATACAATAATTTCATATTAAATAATTTTCATTATAGGTGCAGTGTATGATTGTAACACGAAAACTGGCTAAAAGATTTGGCAGTTTCCATTTTGTTCCCGACATCTTTTCTTATAATATTCAAATGTAGAAACATGTTATGAACCTTATGAATGAATGAATGGAAACACTTTATTGTACACAATTTATATTGTGTACAATAAAGTGTTTCCATTCATTCATTTTTGTTTATACAATAAAATACAAACACAAAGCGAATAGTACAAAGGGCAGACATTTGGATGGAGAAGATTTTATTATAACAAAGAGAATTGCCGGGGGTGTACATATATATAGCTAGATATCTATACATATCATATATATATATAGACATGTAATATAAATTTAAGCATATATAAATGAATTGTGCCTTACGTTTAGTTCTAAGCTACTTGTCCATACAAATTGTATCGCCGTTGGTTTCTCTAAATAAATAAATTTACAAACTTACATGCCCAAGATGTGTTTAACAGGACTTACATCAGGATAAGGACTCACTACACCAGCATACAGTTCCGACCTGGTCTAAAATGCCTGATCACATGATATACTGGTTTTCAGGCTACTCTTGCTTGCTGCGCCAGTTCAGGAACAACTCTGGATGTGGTACAAATCCATGACCGTGATCATTTCCAATACGGCATGGCGTTTATGACCAACATGAGGGCATATTCTCCCGTCGATTTTACATCAGTTTTCTACAAAGATAATGCACATGAATTAAAAGTTAGTATAAAGCTTTGTATATTATTGTATAATTAGCTGACCCGCTCGCGGTTTCACACGCTTGAAATTTCCCGTTCTCGTGTGAACTTTGGGGTAAAAACTATATAAAACACTCACGTCAAAGTGACACGACACTTCATGTAAATGAATTCACGTCAATGAACGATTATATGGATATTGTGCATACAAAACTACTAAAATCATGATAAAAAATGGGGGAGGCGACAATTTAAACCGTGACACAAGATTTTTATATATTCATTACATTATTTGATCCGAGTTAGCCGAGTTGGTTATAATTATTTGCTCGTCTGATAATTAATTCGGTAAAAAGTCCACTAGTTCGGATAACATAACTATTCAACAAAACTTCTGTAAACGACTCCAGTTTACTCACGATCTGGCTGAAATAAACAACTAAAATTAGTTATAAAATCATTTTTTTATTTTATTATATATTAATAATTATGCCAAAATATTACTAGACATAATAATTATTGCATGATACTCGTACATGGTACAGTCGTACTACAGGCATAACCAGTACCGTTGTTCACAGATTAGGTTAGACAAATGGTAAGTAATGAGTAATGTTGGAAAGAGTATAAGGTATGAGTAAAAATATAAATTAACCTATATTATGCAGGCAAGCAAGTACCTAGGTTACCTACCTACCTACACAATACAGGTTCATATTGAGTAATGGGTAACTTAGTCGTAACTAACTTTAAATTGAAATTAGATTATCAGACAAGATTGTCTGATTGATTGATTTCATAAATTTGTGAGTTTGCAAAAAAAATCAATTTTCAAGAAATGATCGTTAAATAACTTAAGAATTCTATTGAGTGGCGCTCGCTCACCCGCGTTCGTTTTACAAGTAGTAAGTGCGAATAGATAACGTTTGCGGGTCTCTCGGTTGGAATACGAATATGTATATTTGGTTAACAAGTTTGTTACAGTAAATTTTTTATGGCAGATAAAATACCAGCAGTTCATCAATGAACAGTCTTCTCATCATAAGTGTTGGTAAAGAAAAAATATTTAGAAGTACATATATCGTAGGAAGACTTGGAAGGATAACAGCGATAGTTCATTGAACGAAAGAATTTACGTTGGACGGATTTTATCTGGTCATGGTATTGAGCATAGAACGTAGAACTATGTAAGACAAGAGCGTAACCGGCTCAATTTATGAAAAAAATTATGTATAGCGTTTGGAAAAAGTAAACACAGTTAATCGTATATATTAATAATCACATTATTTATAAGGTGTCCCGTCTCCGCCGTTGTCCACAATGACCTGGTATCTTCGAGGCATACTTTCAGCTAATTTTTCAGCGTAGTCACGGGATAATGATCGCCTTTATGTTGCGAGTAAGCTCAGAGGCGGTTAGTGTTTCTTTTCTTCTTAGTTTAAACTTCATCGACGCCCAAACGATTTCAATTGGGTTCACATCAGGATATTGTATTCGCAGTTCAAAATCTCGATGCCATTTAATCTTGTTTCCAGGCGGTGCGTAAACGACTTCGGTGTTTGGGGTCGTTGTCGTCTTGTAAATATAAAATATCCATTTTTCATTTGACCTTGAGAACAACCTTCGGGTAGGTGGTAATAATGCTTTCTAGTATAATTTGTTCATCCTCATAGCATTCTGAGAACCGGTAAACAAGTTAAAATTGCCAAATCCTCTTTTTGAGAAAAATCTCCAAACATGCACCTTGACCGGGTGTTTAACAGTTCGTTCGACAAGTCTGTTATTGGCAGTTGACCAAGCACGAGGTGAGATACTAGTTGCCTAAAACGGTGCTTCGCCAGAAAAGATTACCTTGTCCCAGTCAGTCTTTGTGTTCTCGCGCTCAGGCCAACCTTTTTTCAATGTGTGCTGTTGAAAGGAGCGGTTTCTTTAAGGGGGGACCGGAGGGGAATCGCCCATACAACACGTACTACCAAGATTTTTTCTAATTAGAGCATATTTCTACCTTAATAAAGTATTATTCTAATTTGAATAGTATTTATCTAGGTTCCCAACCATATATTAGATCAAAATACTGACCTAAAATGAAATAGAAGCGTATCGCATTTTGCATGTTTTTACGTCATAAAAGACCTGTTTTCAAACTAATTGTTTCGTATTACAAACAACAACATATCCTACTACTACTTACGTATCCTAGTCATGTAAACATAGATTATATCGTCTAGTTACAGAATAACAACACAATGAGAAAAATACAACAAGTTTTCAGTCATCATTTTTGGTATTACTGAACACGGTCAAAATCTAATCAAATTTAGAATCGTTCATTTGCTATCACTGTCGCTCTGCGTGGCTAAACTTCGTCACTAAACAGGGATAGCGATATTCAGACCGAAGTTTTTGACGCGGCCGAATTGAAGTTGCGCTCGGGGTTCGCCGGCTTCTTAATGTGCTTCAGTATTTTACCTTAATCTCCGCGTATTTTTACTTAATCACTTAATTAAAACGTGTTTTAATAGTAGCTGGAGATATATTTACTCCATTTTTCTTAAATTATTTTTATGTAGATCTCAAAGGATAGAATTTTTGGATTTTTCAAAAACAGTTGATTAATCTGTTTATCCTCGGCGGACGTCACCTTTCTCGTTTTACAACGTTCGGGTAGGTCTTCAACATTTTTTTTGCAACTAAATATCGGTTTACTCACTTGGTCATGAATGCCATTGACTTATTCGTGTATTTAGCAGCCTGAACGCGCGACATTTTGGGTCCTTTGGGATGCGTACACAGAAACACTGCCTCATAGCGGGAAGCATACGCAGTACTCATCTCGTGAAACGTGCGCTCTGTGCGAAGTGAACGCGAAATGTCGCGAAAATTGTTTATGTTTGATGATGCATCGTGGATAAAATATTGGGCTACTAGCTCATATTATTTTTAAACGTAATATTATACATATTAATATCCCGGTCACGTTCTTATTAATTACACTGTATACTATAAAACTTATCTGGATGTTAAAGTTAAATCTTAATCAATCAATGTTACGGTGTTTCGAGTAAAAAATATCACACTCACACACTCAAGGCCAGCTCAAACTTTTTTGTGATCAATACCAGAAGAAGAACGATTAATTGGGGAAGCAAGGTCTCAACTTTAATAAATAACTTGCTTTGTAGATGTTGCAATGGATGGTGAGCGACGGTATCGTTCGTGGGTATGTGCGACCGTTGACTCGTGTGACGTATGCACCGTACGACATGCCTCGCGCGTTCCGCTTGCTCGCCGCTAGCCGCCACCGCGGCCGTGTCCTGCTACGATTAAAGGACCAACAAGTAGCAGTCCAACCTAGGTAATTAAATAAACCTAAACTATGTATGTGTTTTGTTTTGTACGCCATTAAATGAACACACGGGTAGAGCTAATGTCCAGTAATGTTGTAAAATAAGTAATTTTCAAATTCATTAAAACAGAATATTATTAATTTTTTAACAACCTCAATATCAAGTCTTAAAATATTAATGAAACAGCCTGTATATTATAGGTAAACAAATCATATTCATTCATCTTATACGACGGAGTAGATAAGACTCCGCGACGACCTCCGTGGCGCAGGTTACCGGGTTCGATTCCCGCTGCGGAACAAGTGTTTGCATTATATACAGATATTTTTTCCGGGTCTGGATGTTTTTCTATATATTATAAGTAGGTATAATGCATATACAAAAACGTGTATACAAGTATTCTATCAGTTATCTTGTTCCGATAGTACAAGCTCTGCTTAGTTTAGGGCTAGATAGTGCTGTGTGAAAGGTCCCGATCGCCGACTAACGTAAAAAAATGTTTATTGGGAATGTATCGATTTCTGGATAAATGTTCAAACTATGGTGATATGGATATATATTCAAAACGATGGGTATTAAACTCACCTCTTAAATCAGGTGATACGATTCCGGATGTGTGTTTTAAATTAATGACGTTCATAACAAAACAAGCTATATAATATTATAAGAACTAATATCAAAGACAGATCGATAAAGAGATGTGGAGATGGCAGTTGTAGTACAACCTTGGCCAAGTTACACGAGTAGGTAATGTCTGAAGTTGGGCCAAAAAAATACAAGTCATCAAAAGATGCAGAAGATATAGAGGGGACAGAACAGATATACCTTTATCCAGAAGAAGGGCTGAGTTGATAATGATGAAATAAATAATATCCAGAATGCACCAGACCCATGAATCAGACCCGGGAATTTACAGTGGTGACCATATTTGACAGTTGTTTTATTTTTTGTGGTAAAAAGGTTTATGTATAAAGTCTGATCCGTAGATGTAACTAATAAAAAATTATACACAGAATCAGCTGCCTTCCTGAATCTTCATATTTGATTATTTGCGACAAAGAAGGACTTTGCCTTAAATTTGCTGACAAGCTTTTTGGTTCTGGTGTTAAAAAGCTCCACTTGCATCTTTCATCGCCCCTGCCACACCTTTTATATAAGATACAGTAAGTATATTTACTTAATACGATTTGCCAGTGCAGATTGGCTTTATTTGAACGCTATTTAAATGTTAAAATTATTTTTACGTAGTATAATGTTCTTTAATGTATTTAAATGGGATTGGGCGGGACACATTAGCAGAATGCACCTCAATAGGTGGGCTAATCTAGTCACAACCTGGAGTCCTGATGGAAGACGCGATCAGGGTCGGCCAAGAAAGCGTTGGCGAGACGATCTTGTTGCCTTCGAGCAGGAGTGATGGAGTGTCGCACAGGACAGAGATCCATGGAGAGACTTGGGGGGGGGGGGACCCTTTGCCCAGTAGTGGGACAATACAGATTGACAAAAAATAATAATAAGAGTTATCTGTGTAATTACTAAGCATATTAAAGGATGTAGAGCTAATTAAGCCGTGGGTTTCCTCATGATGTTTTTCTTTGCTGTTTAAGGGGAGGCTCCTAAAATTGTATGATTTCTGTCGGAACTTGTTGAGTAAAGCAAATGTTTTACGAATGTAAAACTTAAGTAATAAAATACGTTTGCACTCTCATTTTTGTAGCTATTGACTCGTACTGCTTTTTTATACAACTTGCCGATGGATCAATTTCATGGTCCACCTAATGTTAAGTGGTAATCATCGATTATAGCAAAGTGTTGCCTTGTAGGTCACGCACCTTGGATACGTGCCCTACGATGCACACTGCTTTCCGCCTAACAACTTGAGGCATACATGTGTAAGCCTCATGTGCCTGTAATTTAACCGGCAACTATACCATACCCTTCAAACAAAAGTAATGGTTCTCATAAGATCTTATTTATTTCAGATACTGGAAGAAAGCTGGTCTAGAGATCCAAGTGTCTTCAGGAAAACTTGATGACAATGTTCACTTACACAGTTTGTTAGAAATATTGAATGCTAATGCGCAGAATTTTGATGGAATTTTCATTATACAAGATGAATCCTCTACTATTGACCCATCTGTATTGGTAAAACTTGATGATATGTCTAGGAAATCATGTACTTCTCTGAGGTAAACATTGTTAAAACAGTTTGTTACCTAAGTGTCATTATGTTTAGCTCCAATGCTAAAAAGGGGCGGTGTTATAAGTTTGACGCCTATCTGTAAAGTCTGTGGCATCATATACCTTAGAAGGATGCACGCGGTTTGTTTTGTCGGGGAGTTTTTGAAATTATTTATTTAACTCTGGGGTAAATCTAGGGAGTAAGATTTAAACTGATTTTCCATATTGGTATGTCTTTTATATTACTTCTCTTTTAACCTGAGCCCATGAGAATAATTAAGTGGACAGAAACATTGTAACAAATAATAAAACAAATTTGCTTTTGCAGATACTTCGTAATTTTAAATGGCTTACTCATTGCGCAAGATATTTGCCACAAAAGATTCCAGGACGGTTTTCCAGCCGTATCAATGCAATTATTACTCAAAAAGGTAAAGACATAAAATCGTTAAGCTGTGCTAATTATTCAAATATGTACCAAATTACCAATTTATTCAATAAATATGTTTCAGTTTGGACAAGAGAATAAAATTGGATTAAGCTGGAATAGTGCAGTAGATGCAATTGAAATAGCAGCACAAGCTAAACAACCCAAAACGTTTATTTATGTAAAAAATGATTCTTTAACGAATATTGTTGATGAAATTGTAAAAATACCAGGTAAACAAAACGTACATGATGTTAATTGGTCTCTTGAATTGAATAAGGTGATTTTTGTTATTGTTTTAGGAGTAAGAATTTCAAGTGAAACTGATGACATTACTACACTCGAAAAGATTGGCATCGATCATGGAAGATCGCAAGAAATTTGCAATTTACTTCAAAATAAATTCAACATAAAGATATCCAAAGAAATTGTCCCACATATAACAATTGCTCAGTAAGTTAATGTTATTAAGGTTAATTAATGCTAGACTAAATGCTAATGCTTCTGGCAGACGGGGCCATAAAACGAAGCGACGATGATATTGTCATCTTGCTCACTCTTGCAGCCCTTACAGGAGCCGATGGTGATATGCCGAGTACCTACCAATAACACTGATTACTAGTAATTGTATAGAAAAGGAAACAAACATGTTTATTGGTTGGCCTCGTCTGCCACTATTCTTGGCGGTGCACGCCAAGATACTGCCACCAACAGTGGCAGACGGGGCCAACCAAAAAACTTAAACTATAGTAAAATATTGTTCATTTCAAAATGTTAAATTTTAATAGGTTGAAAACGTGGCAAATAAAGAAGGCTCGGGTATCCAGTGTAGAAAAACCAGGAATAAAAGCATATTTCAATTCAATATATCCCGATGAGCTGATCGCCAACATCGAGCTAGTGCTGATGCCAACCATGCTCGTCAAAGCTAATCTGGTCAGTTCTCTAAATATACAGATACAATATGTTTGTAAATATACATGATAATTATATATGTGGCCTGTGTCTATAAAATACATCATCGGCCAAAAATACAAGATTAAGAACTTACAGGTTTGTTTAGTGGGTCAAAGTGTTACATCATAGAGGGCCGAAGTCTTTTATTGAATTATTGTTAATTATTACAATTTAATTTGGTAAGTTACTCTGGGAAAAGTATTCCTGATGCAAAATACAGTTGATTAAGACCATCTTGATTTTGGGAAAATATCATCATCTAGGCCGACAGTAATTTTTTTAAAAATCCGAAAATGCGGTTGCTTTTTTCTTCAAAATATTCAGTTAATGAAATAGTTAAAGAACTGATGCACTAGACTGACTCAGACTATGGCACACTTACTTGGCCGCCTATTGTGCCCTTATTCTTGCATTCTGAGGGATACTTGTTCCGCTACAGATAACACTGTGGCAGTGACCAAGTATTGGCAAAACAACATTTGATGTTTAAAATAATAATTATGAACCATATCGACATGAAGAAGAAAAAGAAGAAGAACTGACTACAAAAGAAAATCTGACCTCGATTAGGTAAAATTTTGCCCCAGACTATGTGTTTTCATACTTCAAATATTAATTTAAATTTACCTTCTACATGAACCTGTTTAAGGTTATCATAGCCCATAGCCATAGCCAGATTAAAAATATTCAGAAAACGGTGACATAGATAGATAGAAAACGCTTTATTGTATACCACACTTAAATTAACAAATCGTATTTAAAATACTTAAAACTGGACACGCGATAGTACAATTGGCGGTCTCATCGCTAAAAGCGATCTCTTCCAGACATACAATGATATATTATAAAATGTTTATGAAGATTTTCATTTGTAGCGTGCAGATGAACTTGAAACTGAAGATAATCACATGTTCATAGTTCCTGGACTTGAAGGACACCACTCAAAGTTCAAAGCGTTGTGTCAAAGACTGAAGATAGCAGCTGCAGTATTGCAGCCCGGGTATGACAACGTGGATGAAACTATTCAGGAAACTGCACAACGATTTTCAAACGTAATACTTTTGTTTTATGATTCAACTAGCTTCTTCGCGAGTTCATCTGTGTGGGTTGGCATATTATAACGCTGTTCTGTAATTTACTACATATTTCTCAATGCGTTTGAAATGGTAACATTCATTTATTGTTATGGTTACTGTCTTTAGGTAATTATGACAAATAACATTATTTCACTTTCAACAGCGTAATAAACACGAATAAATTAATGAAGTGAAAGAAATTATATGTTTGACATTGGTAGTATGAATAAAAACAATGTATATTTAATTGAATGTACCTATTTGTAACAAAGATATATATTTTAGCTGTATGCACTCTTTCTCCGTATAAACTTTAACTATGCCATATCACACACTCCTCCGTGCGTGCAATAAACTTAAAAAGGATACCAAGTTTTCTCTTCACATATTATGCTTGCTTTGCTAATTGCAACATTTACGCCTTCGCTTACACAGTCAATTAAATTGAAGTCTGCTAGCCAATTATTTATTAGGATACCCACCTATCTAATGATTATCAAGATACCAGATATAGATCACTATGCATTGCCGTAATTAGAAATAAAATACAATTGATTAATTCGCATTGCCAAGAGGTGAATACTGAATTGAAAATTACAGTAAACTGCAGTAAATGCTTATGTGCCTTAGTGCCATAAAAAATAGCATGCCATTGTATTGACTGTCTAATTTTATTTAAGTACGTTTCTATAGAAACGGAAGTCGCAGCTACGTATTATATCCTCTTTGGCTACGTGTAAGGCATTTGTGTTATGAAGGTAAATTAAATAGTATGAAACACATATCAATGAGTTCATAACGTTGCATTTTATGTTTAAGGTGATCGTGCATAAGTTGAAGTTGAAGTGTAAGAATCACTTCTATTTATTGGGGTACGAGTATGGTGTGCTTCTTGTACTTGAAATTGCTGCTATCCTAGAGAGCTATGGTATGTTTATGATAAAATTCAATATAAGAGTCAAAACAGACAGAACCAATGAATTAACACACCTTTAGCATAAAATAGAGATAATTATACTAACACCAATTCATTGTTTAATATTGGAACGAGAGATTTGATATTTACTTTACAAAGAATCCTTGTGAGTGTGTGATTCAAATATTGTGACTTTCATAACTTTTAATCAGTCCAGTTACCACGAATGAAAAAAAACTTACGTAATAGATATGTAGATGCGTGTCAGATGCACAATATGCATATGGGTCTTCCATTTCATAGCCGTGTTACCGAAAATAATAACCTATATCTCAAAAACTATATAATATAATTTATAAAGCCAATATTCGGCCTGTGCACCCACATAATTCATTTCTTTTAGTACCCGACGACAAAAAGTCCCCCTCTAATTAGGTTACGATTTTAGCAGTCTAAGAAATGTAATTTTTGTTTTCAGGTTTCACGGGAACTGTATATTGTTTGGGTGGGTCTCCTGAAGATATTCGAGCAGATATGGAAAACAGACTTGATGGAATGACGGAATCAAAAATTCAAAATGAACTGATACAGCATTTTTGCTATATGGCATCTAAAAATAGTGCTGCAGACATAGAAGAAGACCTTTTGAAGCATCACCACTTTGAAGATAAAATTCAACAGTGTATTAAGAAGCTTAAAGGTCAAATTCAGCTTAACAGTCAATATTTGAGTAACTGTATCAGGTCTGCATTTGCACGAATTGGATTTATTCGTCAATATAAATGTGATCTGCCTCTTTTGAAAGTGAATGTGATCCTGATTCGAGCTCTACCCCCTATCGCGTGTAATCAAGTGACAGCAAGTTATGAACTGCCTGTATCAATACACGATGCTCCTGAAGATCTGGGATGTGCTGCTATAATCAATAAGCACTTAGAGCCTGATATGTTAGCAGAATTATGTAACAAGAACCTGTGTGAGAGCTACCTTATCGACGATGAAAACTTTGTTACGTTTGGCGTCATTGATTACTAAGTTAGTTCTGGTTTTTATATATTTTTTTCATTTTATCCAAGTAGCTGTATCATTTTCTGGATTATCATTATAGTATTATCAGCTACAGGACGTCTACTGTTGAATATTTTCTCGTTAAGGGTTATAAAATATTAATTGACCCCGCAGCCACATTATCGACGAAGTTTCGTGTTGTGTGTCTCTAACAATCTGTATCATTCGTCACATGAAAGACGGTGAGACACAGCACGAACATTTGCTTTAGTCAGATAATGTGGGCGCAGGGTTAGAGCAGAAATGGGGTGTAGCTAATATTTTTACAGTAGGTATACTTCGTAATATGTATGTTATCCCGAAAGACAGTCATCGTCACAAATATAAAAACTGTTTTTTGTAAGAACTTTTTTCAATTTGATGTTTATCATTCTCCAACGTCTAGGAACGTGGAATCTAGACCAGTTTACTTAGAAATCACTGAGACTTTGAATTTCAAAATATTTTCTGAGACTAAAATCGTATAGTAAGTGTCAGATAATTTACGTTTTATTAGATTTATCGGTAGGCATGTTTTTTCTATTATTTTAGAGTGTATAAATAAACTATTTTTTTTATCTAGCCTACATTTTCCCACTGCTGGGCAAAGACCTCCCCCAACTCCTTCCACCTATCGCGATCCTTGGCAGATTTCCACCATTCCTTCCATACTATATTTATATAAAGTAAATCCTTTATTG
Source organism: Philereme vetulata (assembly GCA_918857605.2). Lineage (NCBI taxonomy): Eukaryota > Metazoa > Arthropoda > Insecta > Lepidoptera > Geometridae > Philereme > Philereme vetulata. The sequence continues at coordinate 5,161,168 of OU975420.1, forward strand.
GCCGTAAGATAATCTAAGTAAGAATAATACATATTTATGTACGAGTATTAAGGGCTGTGGAGTTTGTTAATAAGTAATATAAAATTACCAAGTGTGTCTTAATTCAAGGAATGTAGATTTATATTGGATCCGTCGATTAGTAATTTCCGAACGACCGGACATAGAATCTAATTGGAATTGTATAAATTAGTTGTGGGTATTTTTTGAGGTTTGAACACTTAAAGTAAAGTAGAATTAAATTAATTCATAATTAAGTAACAATATAAGGTAGGACTAGGCTTTATAGGCCACTGGCACTGTATAGCTAGTTTTAAGGAAATAAACTCTTCACAGGTAAGGTATAGATTTAAGTATATAGTAAGTTTGGCCCTATATAGCTAGCTGTAAGCGAGAAATAAAAACTACAGAACTCAGAACAGTAACTTGGACATAATAAAGTAACGGAAGTAATAAATTATTGTCAGTTAAAGCTTGTACATAGGAATTATTGATGACCTTAGGTAAATAGGAATATAGACTATATGAGCTGGAATCCTGTTAATCAAATAATAGTGTAAATACCAACTGTAATTTAGGTTTTAGTTTGACACTGGCTCAATATTAGAGGTGTACGGCTTATATTAATCCTGAAAAAGTGGTAGTACCTACGTCTCCTGTGTAGGAGGGAATTGAAAATGTGTAGAAAAATGCCATATCATAGGAAATAAATGGAATGTAGGTCAAGGACACGAAATGTCGAAAGTTCAAAAGGTCACTAACAATGAAAGCAATATAAGTTGAAACAGTAAATTGATTTGGGGTTGCAACGCTAATGCAGGGAGGTTTTTTGGCTTATATTGAGTGCAGTTGCGAAATTTGTACGAGAACTGGTCGAGAACAGCGACCAGGGACAGACCGGTCCAGCCCAGTTGGCTGACCAGACTAAGACTCGCCCTCTCACTCCCTACCACGCACACCATTCACCCTCTCACAGCCCCCCCCCCCCCTCCAGCCCAAACCTGCGCCACGAATATGTGAGATGTGTGAAGATAACGCGTCGAAATTTGTGTACCAAACATCAAACCACTCAGTCTCCTAGCAGCAGCGCCAAGCCTTAAGCAAGTTTTATTTCAAGCCCTCATCACCATCATCACACTAGGTAGAACTTCCGGACCACAGAATTCCAGCGCACGAGAAGCACGAAGCCGGGATGGACCAGGGTATATGGGCAACATCATATCATACAGTCCACTCGTAACAATCGTCCGCCCTGGTCACCTGGCTCCGTACAATAACTAAAATTGGATCCGTCCTTAATATGGAGTTATAAGACATTAAGTTGAAGCTGCAGCCAGCGGGGCACTTTTTAGGATTCCGTACCCAAAGGGTAAAATTACCCTATTACTAAGACCGCTTTCTGTGCGTCTGTCCCCAGGCTGTATCTCATGAACCGTGATAGTTAGACAGTTGATTTCACAGATGATGTATTTCTGTTGCCGCTATAAGAAAAATACTATAAATACTGAAAACAGAATAAAATAAACGTTTAAAAGGGGCTCCCATACAACAAACGTAATTTTTTTTTCTCGTTTTTGCTCGATATTGATAACGGCAACAGGTAGACGCTTGAAATATTCACAGAATATTTAGTTAATTAAATAAAATAAAAATAATTTTAAAAATAAATGATTAAATAAAAGTAAAACAAATATTTGCTCCCATACAAAAACGTGATTTATTTTGCTCGTTTTTATAGCGAGTCCGAGTCGCTCTTGGTCGGTTTTTATGTATTAAACTGATCGATAAAGTCATTGCTATATAGTTAGAGCTGCTTATATTAGATCCATCGATTATTATTTATTACTCAAACTGAAATTGGATCCGACCTCATTAGGGAGTTTTTAGGTTTATAGGTTACTAGTGGTCCCGCCGAACTTTGTATCGGCTTGACATGCATAGGTTCAACGCGGGCTGTCAATATAAGTCACCCTGGTAGAATTGTCAATTGTTGTCCCCGGCCATCATTATGTATGAGAAAATGAATGACTTCCACAAATAATTCAATACCAAAATTAGCCAAATCGCTCCACCTGTTCTCGAGTTTTAGCGAGACTAACGAACAGCAATTATTTTTTATATATACCTAGTCAGGTCATAAGTATTGTCACACAGTAAAAACTTTTCTTTTAGAATGCTGGCCACAAAAAAGTTTATAGAATTCGAATTTCAAATTGTTCATGAAAATAAAATGTATACTTTTAGAATTTTACTCATTTTTAAATATGGAGTGGTAGCTTAAAGAAGACCATGTTGCAGTTATTGCGTTGCATCGTTGCGGTTACGCGCCAATTCAAATTTATGACATACTGAAAAATTTGAATATAACCAAAAGATTCGTTTATCGCACCATCAAACGATACAATGAAGACTAGTGTAGATGACAGGTCAAGAAGTGGTCGCCCTTGGTCTGTTAGGACTCCAGCAGTGATAAAAGCTGTGAAGGCGCGAATTCAAAGAAATCCCAAACGTAAGCAGAAACTGTTGGCCCTTCAGATGGGGTTAAGCAGAACCATGGTCAAAAGGGTGTTAAATGAAGACTTAGGGCTTCGGGCATATTGAAGAAAAACAGGACATCGTTAGAATGCTCGTCTAATGGACCTGAGACTGAAGAGGTGCCGCGCTTTGTTGGAGCGGTACGCGGGAAAAAAAATCGGGAAATTCTTTTTTCGGATGAATAAATTTTTACCGTAGAAGAGAGCTACAACAAACAAAATGATAAGGTGTACGCACACAGTAGTGAAGAAGCGAGCAACCGTATTCCGCGTATCCAAAGAGGTCATTTTCCATCCTCGCTCATGGTATGGTTGGGAGTTTCTTATTGGGGCTTAACAGAGGTACATTTTTGTGAGAAAGGTGTAAAACGAATGCAGTTGTGTATCAAAATACAGTCCTGATGAACCTTGTGGAACCTGTTTCTCATACCATGTTCAATAACAGGCACTGGGTATTCCAACAAGATTCGGCGCCAGCTCATAGAGCGAAGAGCACACAAGACTGGCTGCCGGCGCGTGAAATCGACTTCATCCGGCACGAAGACTGGCCCTCTTCCAGTCCAGATTTGAATCCGTTAGATTACATGATATGGCAACACTTGGAGGAAAAGGCGTGCTCAAAGCCTCATCCCAATTTGGAGTCACTCAAGACATCCTTGATTAAGGCAGCCGCCGATATTGACATGGACCTCGTTCGTGCTGCGATAGACGACTGGCCGCGCAGATTGAAGGCCTGTATTCAAAATCACGGAGGTCATTTTGAATAAACTTTAGTGTCATAAGAATCTATGTTTTGTTAAGTTCATTTTGGTATATAAATGGTTACATAATGAATAAACTTGTTTCAATTATTTTATATTAAACATGTGACAGAATTTATGACCTGACTAGGTATAGACAATATATCTCGAGATAACTCCTACCGAAGCATCTGTTTCAAGCGATATTCATTTTTTTACATCCTCTTTGACGATATTTGCAGCACGCATTCTGTCTATTCTATGTCTAACGTCATAAGGTTACATTATAAAAACGCTAAGGTTAGATTATAAATAATTTTATATGGTGGTTAAGTATTCTTAAATTGTCTAATTTTGCGCATAATTTTCTTAATTTTTTCATTCATAAAAACCTTCTCCTGACAATAAGAAATAGAACAAAAAAGAATTGGCCAAATTGGTCTAGGCGTTGTTGAGTTATGCGCTTACCAACACATTTTGCGATTCATTTTTATATTATAGATAAGTTCTACTTAAATTAAAGGCTATCTATATCTTCGCAATTAGGTCCGTTCACATTTCAGTTTCAATACTTATCGACGGATCTAATATAGCTCTAATTATAAAGCAATAATTTTACTTGATCAGTATAATATATAATATATATCCCGCTGGCTAGGACGGATCCAATCTTAGTTACATTCTAGTCGATAGATCCAATTTTAAGTTACATTCCTTGAATTAAGATATTCTCCCTAGACAGGTGTTCCCGCTCTATAGAGACACAATTATCAATATGTATGTATATTAAGTTAGGGTAGGGGAGGGAAGCTGGTGTAAGGTCCAGGCGAGCTGCTGGCGAGGTGACGGAAGTAGCTAACAAATGCCTAAAGTTCACAATAATATGCTGTGTCGCTTCCATCCGGATGTAAAGATACAATTGGTACCCCAATCAATTGGTAATCAATACAATTGGTAAAATAATGGTATATATATGCCATATAAATATTTATTGTAACTATTTTTAATATATTTATGTATGTATGCAATAAATTGGAATTTGATTAGATTAACAATGCTAATAGGTAGGTAAGGCGTATAGATTAGGAAATAAGTTTATTAACCTTAGGTATATATTTCGAGCTGGCTTGGTAGAGTTATTTAAAGTTTTAGTGTTTGGTAGAAAAATGAGAAGGAAAACGTGTATTTTTAACCCTGACCCAAAAAAGGGTGTTATTAGTTTGACGCGTATGTATGTGTGTCTGTCTGTGACATCGTAGCTCCCAAACGGAGGGACCAATTCGGACGCGGCTTTATTAAATAGAAGGCTAGTTTAACTGTGGTGGTTCTTAGCTATGTCAGTCTTTAACCCCCAAAGAAAAAAGGGGGTCAGGGGTTGTACATTTTTATTTTATTTATTTATCAACAAAATCCACAGCTCTTATAAAGAAAAGTTTACAATGCTTATGTGTCTATCCTACAGCTAAACACGGATTTTCAATTTATAGATCTAAAATTAAATAAGGACGACAATCACCAAAAAAGAAACATACATCCATCTATTTATATTAGCAAATTGAATGTCTACTCTATAGGTCCATTACTCGGGAATTAATATGAATGATGCCCTCAGGGCAGTAGGAGTTATCCCAATAAATAATGAGGAGACTGGCTTTGGCATGGATTTCAGTGGTGTGACAAAAAGGTACGCATTTTTGAACTACTAAGTTTTAATATTACTACTAAAGTATGAACTTATTTATGACTAATGTAATTGATTTTAGTGGTGAGCGAGTTATGGGACTAGTACGAATGTTCGTCTGTCTATCTGTCAAAATCAAATCGAATTAAAACATTTATTTGTGAACAACACCAATAGTACAGCAGGACAAACACACACAGGAGACATAACAAAAAGAACAAAGAAACAATAGCTAAAAGAACATTAAATATAAATGCAAAATATTGCAGTGTATGTGTCTCTCTGTCGACGGTTGGTTACAACCGTTTTACTTGGAGGACTAGTATGTTATTAAATATTACCTGGAAGACCCTGTTTACGAAATACTAGTGGGCCGACTCTCCCATAAAAAAATGTGCTTTAGACCACACGACTGAAGTAGAATGGTTTTCTTCAAAATATGTATTTATAAAATTGTTCAGTTACATAATTGTCCACACGTCTGTAGGTCTATCAGTCTATGTTCATTCTGGACAGACGCAACCCGCACTCGCACATTAACGTTTAAAAATATACGAAACGTTACTCTCTCTCTTTCTTCACTAACTTATATCTCCCTCTCAACTTCCATTCGCACTTTTCGTAACGCATTCACCAGCTTACTCTCCAAGTCAAGCTTGCGTAAAGAAGTTTTATTTCAAACAAATAAAAAAATATTTGTAATCTTTGACTATTAAAATAGTGCCACTAAATATTTACCCATAATACTTGACCTACAGTTTCATTCAAATTACAGGTAATGAGAGTTGTTAATTCGTTATTCTGTTTTGGAATAAAAATCGCAGTTATTCTAGATTTCAGTATTTTTCTTGATGATTATATCACTAAATCTATACGCCAACCAAATTTCAGCACTGTGACGATACTTGTGTGAATTTCGCTGTGAATTTCATCAAAGTTGCGTTTTTATTATGGCTTATAACTTAAAAACTACAAGTTTTAAACTAAAATTAAAAATGGAGCCAAAAACTGATGAAGACCTTTCATAATAATACGAATAAGTTTAATTTACAATTTTAGGAATACCCCTTTTAGACCTACACACCGGTGGACATCTCTTCTATTTTTTATAAGCCCGAAACTGGAGAGGTAAAGGTATTTATGTCACCATTAGTGGCCAAAGTTTTTTCGACTTATTTCGATCAATGTGATCCGTTCATCAAGCCTGCTCTTCCCGACATCGGTTCGTAATGAACACTCGAGTGCAATTATTTATTAACAAGTTATTTTTATTCAAACTCGCGAGATCTTAGTTTGGAGTGAACGACGAGTTTGAATAAAAATAACTTAACATTAAACTACCACATGAACTGATTGCCTCGCCTGTTTTTCTTACAACCACATCATCATCATCATCAGCCGGAAGACGCCCACTGCTGAACATAGGCCTCCCCCTTAGATCGCCACAACGAGCAGTTGGTAGCCGTTTGCGCCCAACTGCTTCCCGCGATTCTTACTAGATCGTCGGTCCACCTTGTGGGGGGCCGGCCTACGCTGCGTCTTCCAGTCCGTGGTCTCCACTCGAGAACCTTTTTTCCCCAACGGTTATCGGTTCTACGAGCGATGTGGCCTGCCCATTGCCACATCAACTTGCTAGTTTTGAGAGCTATGTCGGCAACTTTAGTTCGTCTGCGGATTTCCTCATTGCGGATTTTGTCACGCAAAGAGACCCCGAGCATAGCCCTCTCCATAGCTCGTTGAGCGACATTGAGCATGGTCATGAGGCCATGAGTAAAGGACCACGTTTCAGTGCCATAGGTCATCAATGGCAAAACACACTGTTTAAAGACTTTAGTCTTCAGGCTCTGGTTTTGATTATAATTAGTTTAAATTAATAATTCATATCTTATAATGTAAATAAATGATAAACCTAGGCCTATTTTGTTTAAACTCCATGATTTAGCACTGCGAGGCAAGATTTGGTCTACAAAAACTAGACTCAAAAACACTGGGATCACTATGTCGGAGTTTTTAACGAAGTCACGTCATGAAACCTTTATGGCGGCAAGGCAGCGATTTGGCGTGACGAAATGTTGGACCCAAGACGGCTCCGTGTTCGTCATCGGAGTGGATGGAACGCGCCGTCGCATCCATAGTCAGCAGGAGCTTGATAAAATCCGAACGCAGGACGCGCCCGCCAAGCCGGCGGCAGTCGTCAAGGAGCCGCAGCAGCCGGCTGCAACCTCGTCAAAGAGCAGGCGGGTTGGCGTAGCCACTAAAAAGTGATTTCTTGTGTTTGCAGTCTCTTATTTTCAAAGGACATAATACCCTCCCTTTCAGGTCTGAAAAACTATTATTTTTTATCTTGTTGTAGGTATGTATGTGAATTATTGTGAATCAAATCAATTGTCAAAAATGTTTATTTAGAATTGTCAAGTCAACAGTGTCAGTCAGTCAATTAGGACTGCTATGACAGTGACACATTAGTAAATTGATTTTTCGTACATCATGTTACGTTTTGTTTTACGTTAAATTATTGTTTACGTATGTACAGCTCATAAAGAAACCATTTTATGATTGTTATGTTTTGCTTAGATTATTCTTGTAAAATTAAAGTAATCTCTTTATAACACAACCGGCAGGTGGAGAAAATGAACTATTGATTGACATATTTTGATTAGATTGTCGATTAGAGTTTAATACATAGTTAGATTATTAATATTTTATTTTGTAAGTACTTACATATTTATTATTTTGTAACATATTTATAGATATTTATTTATTATTTTAAAACTATGCTCAACGTCGTTTTGGATAATAGTGTTAGTGATGACAGTGATGATTACCAATCTGTTGCATCTTCGATCGAGCCCGACAGTGATGATAGTTTCGTCAGTTTACCGTCTCTTTCTGAACAACTTACTCTCCAGTTCTCTGATGTACCTAAGAACTTCAATGCAATACACATTAATGCACAAAGTATTCCGGCCCATTTTTCGGAAATGTTGTCATCGTTTGATGTCAAAACATTCATGCTATTCTCATTTCTGAATCTTGGTTAAAGCCATGCCTTCCTTCTACTTCTTACTCACTACCTGGTTTTCGCATTATTCGCAATGACCGGACTGGTAGTCGTGGTGGCGGTGTAGCTATATATCTCCGTGCTCACATCCCCTTTTCTGTTATTAATATGTCTGCACAGCCTCCGCCACTCCAGGCCGGTGAGCACCTATTTCTTGAAGTCACTCTTTCTCATACTAAAATCCTTTTAGGAGTATATTACTCTCATTCTAACCGTGTTAATTACTTCTCATCTTTTGAAAATATCCTAGAAAATCTGGTTCCCTCTTACAGGCATTCTATAATTATGGGTGATTTTAACACTTGTCTTCTATCCAAAAACAGCCGCTCTTTAACCTTCGAATCTATTGTTAAATCATGTAATTTGCATACGCTTCCCCTCTCTGCTACTCATCATTTCCCTAATACGCAGCCGTCGCTTCTCGACCTTATCATCGTATCCTCTCTAAATCACGTTGATAAGCACGGTCAGTGTACAGCGGATATTTTCTCATATCATGACGCAATATTCCTATCTTATAAAATACGTCCCCCTAAGGCTAAGCCAAAGGTGATCTTGCAGCGCAGTTTTGGGAGCATGGATAGGGAAAAGTTTTTTGTTGATGCTGAAAAGATTGACTGGTCAACCGTTCTTAATGCAGACTCCATGGATGACAAAATTGTTATTTTCAATACTTTAGTTACGCAACTATTTGATATCCATGCACCATTTCGTGCCATTAAGTTGAAACATAACCCGGCTCCCTGGCTCACTGATGAAATTAAATCACTTATTCATAAAAAATCGGTTGCTAAAACAAAGTACAAAATAGTTTCAAGTGAGTACAACAAAAACAAGTATTACAATTCTCGAAATCGCTGCAATAGAGTGTGTAGGGACGCACAACGTCGCCATATCCATGAATCCGTTTCCGATGAAGATCCAGCTAAAGTATGGAAGTTTCTGAGATCGTTAGGAGTTGGTAAATCTCGCCAGGATTCAATTCCTAGCGATTTAAACATTGACTCCCTTAATCAACATTTTTCTTCATCTTCTTACATTGCTGATGCTGATAAAATCAGTTCAATTAATTTTCTCTCTTCGTTACCAACTCCTGATCATCCTCCTTTTCTATTTAGCCAAATCACCGTTGCTGACGTTAAGAAAAGTATTTTGTCAATTACATCCAATGCTGTTGGGCTTGACGGTATCAGCCGCAATATGCTTATTCCTATCCTTGATATCATTCTACCTACCCTCTGCCATCTCTTGAACCACTCCCTAATGACCGGTACCTTCCCTTCCATTTGGAAGGAAGCCCAAATAATTCCTCTTCCTAAGAAACCTAATCCCAAATCCTTTTCTGAATATCGCCCGATTTCTATCCTTCCTTTTCTCTCCAAAGTTCTCGAACGCTTGGTCCATAATCAATTAAACTCTTTTTTTTCCTCCTATAGTCTCCTTAATCCTCTGCAGTCTGGCTTTCGTAAAGGCCACAGTACTGTCACTGCTCTAGTCAAAATCACGGACGATATACGAGTGGGCATGGAAAATGGGCAACTTACCGTGCTGACTTTACTTGATTTCAGTAATGCGTTCAACACCGTAGATTTTGATATTCTCCTGGCAATACTTAGCTCCTTTAACGTATCTCCAGCGGTGATTGGTTGGTTTTTCAATTACTTGCACGGGCGCCGTCAGCGTGTTCGACTCGAGGAGTCTCTCTCTTCGTGGTGTAATACGTCTGCTGGTGTACCTCAAGGTGGCGTTTTATCTCCTCTTCTTTTTGCAATCTTCATAAACTCTATTTCTCTTAATCTTTCTTCGTCTTTTCACCTCTACGCAGACGATCTTCAGATTTATAATCAAGCTACGCTCAGTAATATTGCTGATGCTGTTGACGTTACCAATTGCGATTTACGCCGTATTGCAGAGTGGAGCAAGCTCCACGGTTTGAAAGTTAATCCTACCAAAACGCAAACCATTATTGTAGGTAGTTCAAGAACGAGAGTGCAAAATTGATTGGTCCACTGTCCCACAAGTTGTCTTTGACGGAATAGCAATCCCATACAGCGAAACCGTTAAGAATTTAGGTATCATCATTGACCGCAACTTTTCATGGAAGGCTCAGCTTGAACTAACCAGCCGGAAGTTGTTTGCGTCAGCTGGTTCACTAAGGAGACTACGAAACTTTTTGCCTACGTCCACCAAGACTGCGCTTGCACAATCGCTTTTACATCCCGTACTAGACTATGCCGATGCTTGTTATCTGGACATCACTGAGGAACAGCTTAACAAGCTCGAGCGTTTACAAAATTTTTGTATTAGATTTATATTTGGCCTCCGTAAATATGATCATGTGTCTCCCTTCCGTTCACAGCTTAAATGGCTTCCGATTCGTCTTCGTCGGAATACGCATATCCTTTTTCTTCTCTATTCTATTCTTTTCAATCCCTTCTCTCCTCACTATCTGAAAGATAGATTTGAATTTCTCCATTCTTCAAATAACTATACTCTTAGGTCATCAGAAAACTTGATACTCAGAACTCCTTCGCACAGCACTTCCTTTTACAGCGCTTCTTTTACTGTCCAGGCTGTTCAGCTGTGGAATGCTCTGCCCGAAGAAGTAAGACGGTCATCGTCCATACACGTCTTCAAATTGAAGGTGAAACATCATTACCTGACGATGTCATCTTCCTAGCGTTATTTATTTACTATTTATGTACTTATTTTATCTGTTAGTATAGTTTGCTATATGTATATACCTATATATTAGTCTATTTTATAAGTATATTAAGTATTAGGATTAAAACTTCATATTATTATTATATCTTAGAATATATTATGTGTAAATGTAATGTATCCGCTAAAGTACACCGCACTCCGTAATTTTTAAAAATTTCGCTCCATCCAAAGGTTGCCTGGAAGAGATCGCTTTTAGCGATAAGGCCGCCCATTGTATTGCCTTATTTATTTTAACCCAGTACTTATTTTTTTATTATTTCTGTTTGTGTGGTAATTCAATAAAGAGTTATCTATCTATCTATCTATCTATAAATAAATAAACAAATATTGCTTGACAATTCACACCGCACTATCTAGCCCCAAACTAAGCCGAGCTTGTACTATAGGAACCAGATTACTAATAGAATACTTATATACATTTTTTTTTGGAAATACATAAGTACTTATAATATACTAGCTGACCAATCCGCAGCTTTGCACGCGTAGTTTTTCAATAAAAACATTACCCTCCTTCTGCGCAATTGGGTAAAAAGTAGCCTATGTCACCCGGGGATAAATTAAATCTCTACGATAAACCATATCCCTAATAATAAAAAGGTCAAAACAGGTCATGCGTTTTTACCGCAAGTTTGGACTAGATGCAGTTAAAAGCTATTTATTTTAACTTTTTGTAGGAAGGAATAAAGATTTTCTAATTTAAAATTATGTTTAGGCTATAGGTATAAATAACTGTTAACTATATATACGTTAAATTTCTCCTTTTATTAAGATACCGATTTTTACTTCGACCATACAAACAAAAGGCCTGTATCATTGCCTTGTATAATATATTCCTGTCATGTTACTAAAGATCAACGTATTGGGTGATTTGTTATGCTTAGAATATTCAACCGTTATATTAACATACCACACCTCTTAAAGCTTGCCCGTAGGTACCGCATAAGTGGTAAAATGGTCAAATGACGCATGGTTTTTTTGTGCATGTTTAGACAATATTTAAAATTTAGGCTTCCGTTCCTGATTTTGAAAGCATAGCATGTATTTTTCTGTCGGGGAACACGACAAAGTTTGCAACGGCTTGGCGGCCCGCGATAGTCACTAATACCTCGGCTGTTAAGACTTGAAGTACCTGTCTTGAGCCAACAGCCAGGCCCACAGTCCGTTGGGTCGGCGCGAAGGTAACGCCGGACGACTCTAGTATCCTGTGTAGCGCGGGGCTCGCAACGCTTTGTGAGTAGCCGGTGTCCAAGCAGGCGACTCCCGGTGGGCCCGCGGTGGTTACGTTTACCAAGGTGCGCGAGCTGTCAGCGCATTCTAAAGCTTGGAAGTCAACATTAACGGCACTTTGTATACGATTCTTGCAGTAATCGCATCTCAACCTTACTACACCCGGTTTATTATACCCAAAACACTTGATCGTAGTTTCACCGCTATTGTCTGCAGGCTTCCCTTTAGCCTGGTCTTTGCGGCATTCCTCCGCGGTATGCCCCAAAACTTTTGCAAAATAAACAACGTGGTCTGCTGTTCTTGTGTTCGTTTCCGTCTGTACCATCACGAATGCAACGGCGTAACAGCGCGAAGGCGGGAGCAACAGTGTCAACGTCGCGTGGTTTGACAGTTGGGCAAGTCGGGTTGATATCCGAACGCACGGGAATTTAAAATGGTTGCTATCAAGCTTATCGGCGTTATAACTACTAGCATTATTAAAAACCCTAGGCCTTACCTCCTCTCTCGCTTCCTCAGCGTCTCTAGCTCGTATCAACAAAGATTCCAAATCGCCTACCGTTTGGCGTGGAACACTTTTACGCAATTTTCTATTTAACAAACCGTACACAATGTCTATCTGTAGAGTCGCATCGATTTTGTAAGGGAACTTTGCGAACGTAGCACGTAATCTGGAGATAAATGTCTCTGCACGCTCGTCGTTTTGTTCTGTAGAGAAGATATCGCGCAGCAGCTTGTATGCTGGACGCGGAGCTCCGTACATGGCGCGCATGCGCCGTGTTGCCTCCGTCCAAGTCCCGACCATGGCCTTTATTCCTCGCCACCAAATAGCGGCATCGTCGGTGAATAACATGCTGAGTCCTCACAGGACGTGCACCTCGCTTACGCTGGTGCAATCTGTGAACATTTATATGGCGTCGATAAAAACTTCTATTCTGTCGGCCGTGGCGCCTCCGCGTCCGTCGAAGCGCGCCGTGCATTTGGCCATGTTGCCACAACTGCCGTTGAAGGAGGGCCAGGACACCGAGCGTGTCGCGTCGCCGTAGTGTGGCGCAGGAGCCGGTGAAGGGGTCGCGTTTTGCGTCGCGGTTCGCATGACCGTGTATAGGAGGTTCGATAGTTGTTCCTCGGTGATTCCGATGATGGAGCCCCCGGCGCTAGGCGCGTGTTGCGCGCTCGGCGTCGGCCTGAGCTCGTCGGCGCACGTGTTGAATTTGGGGCGTAGGGCACCGCCGTCGCGAGCACTGGCCTCTCCTTCGGAATGACCTTCTGATTCGTCGCCGCTTTTGTTATCTTCTGACGCTTCGCGATGCTGTTTTCGAGTTAAAATCGTAGACAATGTCATTGTCGCGCGCAAATTTTAGCGTCCGAAATGGCGGCGTCCCCGGTACGAAAAAAATTCGCGTCGTGCAGTCCAATTTTTTCTGGCCACTAGTTGAGCGCCATTTGTAGGAAGATATGAAGTGATAAGACTTGTTTTCTTCCTTGTAATAAGTTTAATGAATTTAGTTAAATCACAAAACAAGATGTTAAGATAATGAGTTACACAGAGAAAAATCTCATTAGTTGCACTCACGAATACCTACCGCTCGAATGAATTCTGGCGTCGGCTAGAGAGCGAACGGGAGAGCTTGAGAGAGCGAGCGAGAGAGAGAGAGAGAGAGAGAGAGGCGCGTTCGGATATAATGCTATAAACCGCGGTTACATTAGTCATTTAAATCCTCCGTCGTCCGAGACACGTTCTCGGAGACCCGGATGACGAAATCACCTCTGCTAATGCGGAAGGTGAGTCATCTATATCAGACAGAGCAAACACTTCACAGAAACACCGACCTCGCCGGCGAGGTCGACGAGTCCCTTCAGTCGCCGCTTATACGAGGTACAGACATGTACCCGGGCGTTTCTCTCCTATCCCCATCCCGGCAACAGCCCAAGCCGAGGTTCGTACCTAAGTGGTGCCCTTGCGCTAGTTGCCTAAAAAACTTACAGGGCTGAGCGCCATCTGCGCTCGCCAAAAGTTCGGTTAAGCTGTCACGGCCTCAGAGGCCAACAGCGAGATTAGTCCATTCGAAAAAAAAAAAAAAAAATACATTAGTCATTTTCAAAAAATGTGTTTTGCGTATTTCTCTGAACTCGCCAATACATACAAACCCAGCTCCCTGTGGCGCATCTATTCCGTGTTAAGAAGCATGATTAATTAAGCTCAAACATGGTGTTGATTTTAAAACGTACTGTAACCCACAACCATGTACATCTCATAGCATGAGTTATTTGGTGCCTCCTCCTTCCAGTAATTTGTATGATTTACCTTTGTCGCCGACATTTACACAAGAAGTAAATGAAGATACTAAAGAAGTGGCAAGTACCTAAGTAAGACAAACTGTGAAATCGCCATCAAAAACAATCCAATATCTATTTAAAAAATTTAAATTTACCAATTTTTTTAATAATTAAACGATTTATGCTATACATGTTTGTTTTTTCCTCGCAAGTGTGTTGAAAAAGTGCGTATGAAACTCGTGAGCAACTACTTCACTAGACACTCGGCTGATTTACGCCCTCGCCTGCGGCTCGAGCTGCAAACCATAGCCTCGTGTATAATGAGCAACTTAGCTCACTTGTATCATAAAATTCTGAAAATTTGTTTTGCGTATTTCTCTGAACTCGCCAATACATACAAACCCAGCTCCCTGTGGTGCATCTATTCCGTGATAAGAAGCATGGTTAAGCTCAAACATGGTGTTGATATCAAAACGTACTGTAACCCACAACCATGTACATCTCGTAGCATGAGTTATTTGGTGCCTTCTTCTTCCAGTAATTTGTATGATTTACCTTTGTCGCCGACATTTACACAAGAAGTACCTAAATGAAGGTACTAAAGAAGTGGCAGGTGGTAAGACAAACTGTGAAATCGCCATCAAAAACAATCCAATATCGTTTTGAAAATTGTACATTCACCAATAGTTTTAATAACTATTGTATGATCGCGTTTTCTACTTGGATATCCGTTTTGATTGTATCTTTCTCTTTGATATCCTTTTTGACTGCTTTTTCACCCGCCGAACTTCGTACCGCCTTGCCATGCATATAACGCGGGCTGTCAATATACGTCACCCTGGTTGAATTGTCAATTGTTGTCCCCGGCCATTATTATGTATGAGAAAATGAATGACTTCCACAAATAATTCAATACCAAACTGAGCCAAATCGCTCCACCCGTTCTCGAGTTTTACCGAGACTAACGAACAGCAATTCATTTTTATATATACAGACAATATCTCGGGATAACTCCGACCGAAGCATCTGTTTCAAAATATATTAATTTTTTTACATCCTCTTTGACGATATTTGCAGCACGCATTCTGTCAATTCTATGTCAAACTTCATAAGGTTACATATAAAAGCGCTAAGGTTAGATTATAAATATTTTATGAGGTGGTTAAGTATTCTTAAATTTTATAATTTCGCGCGCAATTTTCTTAATTTTTTCTTTCATAAAAATCTTCTCCTAACAATAAGAAATACAGCAAAAAAAGAGTTAGCGAAATCGGTCCAGCCGTTCACGCGTGATGGCGTGACAAAGGAAAATAGGGATTCATTTTTATATATAGAGATTAAACGTTAAACTTTATGCAATGCATGTTTGTTTTTTCCTCGCAAGTGTGTTGCATAAGTGCGTATGAAACTTGTGAGCTACTTGCTCACTAGACACTTGGCTGATTTACGCCCTTGCCTGTGGCTCGGGCTGCAACCCACAGCCTCGTGTATAATGAGCAACTTAGCTCACGTGTATCATAATATACTAATGCGTGTAGCTTAAGTGACACGAATATTGGCAAAAGTCTAAAATCCAGAATAAATGCAATTTATACCCCAAAAAGAGTAGCCACCTGAACTCCCGTTACATGTTATTTGAATGAAACTGTATGTCAAGTTACTTGGTTATTATTTCAAGACACTATTTTGATAGTCAAAAATTACAAATAATATTTTTTTGTTTTAATCGGAGACTCGTCAGATCTCAATTCGGGGCAAACCACTAGTTATTTATTATTCAACTTGGCAATGGATCAAACATATGGCCCACCTGAAGTTACGTCGTAACTATTGCCTATAGCCTCGTAGATCTCGTAGGTCGTAGGTAACGCACCTTAGAAGCGTGCCCTACGATGCACTGCCCTGCATCTATCAACTTGAGGTATGCAGGTGTAACGCCTCATGTGCCTGTAATTTCACCAGAAACCATACCCATCACACCGAAACATAACAATACTGCTTGATGGCAGAAAGAAGTGTGGTGGTAGTACTTCCCCGGGAGAGTACAAGGAATTCTATTACTCTCAAACGTACACCGACAGGTAGATTCCGGTCCACCCCTGCTTCATTGATCTGGCAAAGTACTTTGATTTGGCTCTGGTAGAAGGTGGAAACAAAAAGTAGTCTGTCCAGAGACGTACTTATATTTTTTGATTATTGGTACAACAACCAACCCAACGTTGCACTAACGGGCGGGAACAGTTTCTGTTGAATACAGGTTGAAGTGTTGGGTCAGACAAGGTGGGTTACCATCCCCAGACCAACCTGTATAACAACGGACTTATCGAGGAACTAAGCAATACTGAAGTCAGCTGTTTGTATGGTGTTTGATGTTGCTGAGTCCCTAGATAAGTGTCATCAGAAAACTCCTTAAGTGGTGTGAAGTGTACGTATGGTCTCAGGTACAATGTAAGTAGCTGTAAGTGAACTGAAATTTGCTTACGTTTGGTGTAAATCTTGTTCTGCTTAGTGGCGTAGCTTATGCATTGGTTTACTGCAGTTCTGAGGTGATCTATAGGATTAATTTCTACACTTGATAGGTTATACATATGTGCAAATTATCATAAGTGTTCATGAAAGTGGATTTTATGACTACTTGCAGGCTGCTTTTATCGCGGCAATACTTATCGAAGCGCACTTAGACGAAGACGTCCAATCAAAGTGGACTTGGACCAGGTTCAACTTATCATAACTTTTCTGCATCTCAAATTGATAAAACAAATGGCTTCACGTGAACCAAATAGACCGACATAGCTCAGAGGGTCAGCAAGCTGAAGTAGCAGTGGGCCGGTCATATCTGCTGCTGAACGGATAACCATTGGGGTAAACGTGACCTGGAATGGAGACCACGTCTAGGTAAGCAAAGTAGGATAAATGTAAGACACCCTCCGGCTAGATGGATTGACTTTTGCGCGCTGTAGCTAGCAAGGATTGGATGAGAATAGCTAAAGATCGGGCTCAATGGCACACCCTGTGACCCCGAGACCTATGTCGAGTACTGGATTGCTATACGTTGATGATGGTGATGATAATTAGTTATCATTATAAGTATACTGTGTAGCTATAAGAAGAATTATCAAAGCTGAGTAGACTACTAGTTTAACGAGTAGTAATTGAGCAACTTTTAACCGTAATTGGGTGTTTAAATACCTATTTATTACGCTCGTACAAAATTGGTTCCGTGATTTTACCATTTGTCTTTGACAACAGTTGGTGTATAATTAATTACCTACAAAATAAATTACGTCTAAAATCTATTGTTTAAAAATACATTTGGGAATCTTTGAATTTAAAAACGATGACACGATGAAAACAAGACCCCTCAAGAACGGGTGAAACGCGAACTGAGGGTTCCTACAATTACCTATATTTATGTTAATTTAGGACATTATTAATTATTATATTATTATTAGGAAATTATTTAATAGAACTTTACTTATTGCTAGAATAAAATATAGGCGAACATAATACATAGTAGCATTATCTTTCTAACCTTTGTGTTCGCGCCACTGGTGCTCGCGTATCTTTTTTATTTTTCTACCCGCAACTATTAGCAAGTATTATATTCTCTTTATCATTAGCAGATCGCGGACAGGTTTTAATCGCCTTGCTTGTAACGCTATAACTGGCATCTACGCGTAATTTCGAGCAGTCCGCGATTTACCCATATCGATTGTGGATGTGCCCGCTCGAGTTTTATATCAATTTCAAAAACCTCATAAACTTAATAACTAAATCTATACAAATCTTTCTAATCATAAAATCTAAACTATGCGATTTCTTGTCATAATCTAATTCGACAATCCCGTGTCAAGCTCTTTACCGTTTCTGGCTGGTATAAGGCCACTACTCGATTATCACTAAGAAGAAAAGAACACCAGTCTACCAGGCTCGGGATCTTTCCGAAAAGTCTACCAAAGAACCCTTTGACGGCTTGTTGATAACTGAGTTGCCTAATAAGATAAAATACTCTTTCATAGCAACTAGTAGTCGGAAAAGGCTATGAAATCCTCAAGGGCGACTGGTTGTGAAACTCAGTTGGAATTGCAATCAAAAGGAACGACAGTGTCTATATTGAAGTGATCGCAGATTGTTTAGTGTAGCGTTCTAAGACGTCAGCCTATTTTCCTCTTATATCTCATGCGCTTGTTATTTTATTTGCTCGCAATTGGAGTCACGTTTAATGATATAATTTGATAATTGCCCAGCGCTGAAACACTTTGTGTAGGTTTAATCGAGTGTTAGTGCTATCTAGAAAAAATAATTTAGATATATTATACTTAAAAACTTACAATAAAATAAACTCCTCAATCAGCATTTTCAAATTGCTAAAACATTTATGGAATAATTAAGCTACTACTAACTACTTTAAAATATCTTTCTCCTCAACCAACCCTAGACTTCCCTCAGTTTAATTTTAGTTAATTTGACGATTGTGACGATGACGAAGGAGCATTACTTCAAATGCTGTGGGCAATGACAGTATCAGTCGATATATGATTGTTCCAATTCTTGGTAAAATTAGCCACATAATTAGACATATCATAAATTCCTCTATCAGTTTTGGCTCATTTTCCGACGCCTGGAAAGAAGCTCCGATTATTCCCTTACCTAAAAAATCCAATCCTTCCTCTTTTGCTGAATACCGTCCAATATGAATCCTTCCTTATCTATCTCAAATCCTTGAACGCCTTATTCATCAACAGTTAAGTACGAGTACTTTCCTTTCCAAAAACTCCCTGTTAAAATCTTATCAATCTGATTTCCGTCCAGGTCATATATAGCCACTTTAGCAGCTAAAATGCAATTGACTGGTTTCATAGGTACTTGTTTGGGCGCCGTCAGCGCATCAATGTTGAAGAGGCTTACTCTTCGTGATGCAATCTTTCTACCGGTGTCCCGCAAGGTGGCGTTTTATCCCCTCTTCTATTCGCTATGTTCGTTCATTCTATCTTTTTTATTTTTTTTGTGGAGAAATTAGCTTATCGCCTATTGACACCGGCAACACCCGGGGTATTGTCGATGCATTCCCTACCCTGTAGAAACCTGACACTGTAACATTTCTCTTGAAGCGTGGCATGTCGTAGCCTAACCGCAAAACCTCAGATGGTAGCTCATTCCACATCTTGCAAGTATGGAATAGAAAAAATCGCGTGAAGCGTGTGGTGCTCAATTGTCGATGATTATGTGGATGAGCTTTATTACGTTGTCGAGAAGTGCGGTGGTAAAATCTTGACGACGGGATCAGATCAAATAGCTCCTCAGAACATTACCCATTATACAGGCGGTAGAAAACACTGAGCGATCCGATGTCACGGCGTTGACTCAGTGGTTCCAGCTTTATTGGCGAGTTTGGGATCGCCGATGATTCTAATGGTTCTTCTCTGAAGGGAGTCAAAATAAAGCAATTGATACTATGGCGCTACATGCCAAAGATGGGAACAGTATAGAATACTGTTCCCCCTGCGGCCGAACTTGCGCTTTGTACAGCAATAGGCGTAACTCAAAAAAAAATATTATTCTATCTCACAAAATTTAACTCCTTCCTACCACCTGTACACAGATGACTTGCAAATTTATACTCAAGCTACATTTGAAAATATTGTTGGAGCCATTAGCTTACTAAATACTGATCTTTACCTGATATGTGATTGGAGTAAATCCTTTGGTCTTACAGTCAATCCAAACAAAACACAAGCCATTATATTTGGTACCTCCAAACAGATTTCCAAAATCAATTTTGCATAACTACCATCCATAATTTTTGACGGAACATCTTTATACATCACCCAGTCCGTAAAAAAATTAGGAATACAGATGGATACTCATTTAACCTGGGTTCCCTCTATCAATGAGATTAGCCGCAGGGTGTATGCATCGTATGAATCTTTACGGAGACTTAGTAACTTCTTGCCGGCTGCTACCAAAGTTACGCTTGCCCAGACCCTTTTACTTCAAATCTTGGACTACGCCGACGCTTGCTATCTTGACCTCTCTGAAGCCCAACTGAGCAAACTTGAGCGCCTTCAAAACCTTGGTATTAGGTTCATATTTGGCTTGCGCAAGTATGACCATGTCTCTGATTTTCGCGCAAAGCTCAAGTAGCTCTCCATCGGTCTTCGCCTGAATGCACACATACTGTCTCTTTTGTATAACATCATGTTTAACCCTTCTTCTCCCTTCTATCTTAAGGAGCGTTTTGAGTTTCTCCACCAGGCTAATGATCGCAATTTGCGTTTTTCCGATTCCCTCCAACTTAAAACTACTGTCCATACGACAGAGTTTTATGATCGTCCTTCACTTTAACAGCCATACGATTGTGGAACGATTTGCCCTTCTTTCTAGGAACATTTAAGTCTATTAGTAATTTTAAAACAAAAGTATGGTGTGTAATTTTACATCTTTTACATACATCTGTTCCTGTGTTGAAGTTGTAACTGCTTCATCATAATCATTTTTTATATTTGCAAATTTTATATAAATAAAATATGTGTTAGTATTATTAGTTTAGGTTTATAGTATGTAGGTATGTTTTTTGTATTATATAGACTATAGATGCACCGCCGTCATGTGATCAATTATTATCTTGCCCATACAAAGGTTGTCTTGAAGAGATCGCTTTTAGGGATAAGACCGCCCATTGTACTAAAACTATTTGTAAAAATTATGTTCTGTATATTACTTTGGTGTACAATAAAGAGTTATCTTATCTTATAAATTATTTAGCAGCGCCATCTAGTTATGTGACTCAGAAACCAAATAACCAGGTTTCTGTAAAACTGTTCTACTAGATATAAACTTCGTTTTCGTTCTGTAATCTTTGCATATTATATATTTCTATGAATCATATTATTTCAGAATAATCTAAAATGCTTTGACGGGGACGGTATTTATTAGATTTTTTTTCTGTTTTTTTCTTAAAAAAATTTAGAAAATAATTCTTAAAAAAAAACAAAAAAATTACAAATTAAATTTAGGAATGTGTAAAGTAAGCACTTTTATACTAGAGGTTTGCCCAGAACTGAGATATTGTGAGTCTCCTATAAATCAAAGAAATATTATTTGTAATGTTTAACTATCAAAATAGTGCCACGAAATGAATAACCATATAACTTGATCTACAGTTTTATTAAAATTACAGGTAACGGGTGTTTATGTATTGTGGTTATTGTTTTAAGTTATATAAATTGCAGTTACTCTGGATTTCTGACTTTTCCCTTTATATTTTTTTTTTGTAAACTATTTTTAGTCTATTAGTAAATTTAAAACAAAAGTACGGTGTGTAATTTTACATTTATATATTTCTTGTATTTTTTTTGTAAAAATTTAGTTATAATAGGTATGTTAAAGATAATTGGCGGGCTACTTTGCCGCGTCAAATTTATAAAAGTTTAGTATTACATAATGTATGTAGATTCAAATTGGTTTAAATTCACTATGTTATTTAGTGTTTGATATACTTACCTACGGTAATGTAACTGTAAATCTCTCTCTCTCTCTCTTCCCAGCTATGTATCCCACATGGTGGTGGGGTCAGCTTTCCTGGTCGTTCTTCTCCACTTCGCTCTATCCTCGACGTCGTCATCAGAAACTTGGCACTCTCTCATGTCTTTTGACACTACATCTCTCCACCTTGTCTTGGGTCTACCTCGAGATCTTCGACCAGAGATGGAAAGTTGTAGTGCCAAATTCCCTACGTAGTCAGGTGACCTCCTCTTCACGTGACCGTACCATCGCAGCCGACTCTCCTGCATCTGTCAGCGATGTCGCGAACCCCCAGCCTTCCTCGCACGTACTCGTTACGGATTTTATCGAGCCTAGTGACGCCGCACCTCCACCTCAGCATCTTCATTTCGGCGACTTGGTTGGTATGTATGTAATGATGATGTAATGTTGATGGTAATGTAGCTGTGAATCTAAGTATTAATAAATAAATAAAATATGTGTCACTAAAGCTACACGAATACTAAATTTCGGCACTGTAGGGTCACTGGTGTACCCTGTGAATTTTGTCAAAATTCCGTTTTTATTATGGCTAATACTTACTTACGTTTTTACTATTTTGTTCCAGAACCATAATTACTGGCCATAAATTACTGATCCAGAATATAAATTGCTTGCATTCCAAAAATTAAGCACCAGTGCCAGTGAGCTCGTTATCAAACCTAGGAGTGCGTGGAGTAAGGTACTTTGAAGTATCAATCAAAAGATAATTTGTTGTAAAACAGAGGTAAGAGTTACAGTTCACTATGCTTACTAAATAATTGATCGAGTAAAGCGAGATCTCCAAATCAACTTGGGCAATACAGCGTTTTATGTATGTGTGTAATACGTATGTATGTTTGTTTGCCCCAGGATACCTTTCGAAGAATCAGATGTTGAGATATTGGGGTTCAAGAGGGTTAAAATGTGAAACTATTAGGTCAAATGTGACATCTAATGAATGGCCTTCAGTAGTACATTTTGACCCCTTTATATTTTTAGTTTATTTTTTACTAGCTGATGCCCGCGACTTCATACACGTTACACTACTAAATGGTAACCTAGAAATAAAGCGTTGCAACTTGACTTGACACCCAATTTTTATCCCATGGGAACTGATTTATGGGATAGAGGTATCCTATGTGGTGATCCAGGTCATAATTTACGTATATACGAAATTTCATCGAAATAGGTTCAGCCGTTACGGCGTGATTGAGTAACAAACAAACATCCAAACTTTCGCATTTATAATATTAGTGTGATGGTTTATTCTTTAAAGTTTTTGCATATTACCCATGTTAAAAACTGAATTTTGACGAAGTTCACAGGGTACACCATTGGCCCTACAGTGCTGAAATTTGGTATTCGTTTAGCTTTAGTGACAACAATATAGGAAAAAGTCTGAAATCCAAAATAACTGCAATTTCTACCTCAAAAAAACAGTAACCAATTTATATGAACTCCCGTTACTTGTAATTTGAATCTATTTGTAGGTCATTGTTCCTTTTAAAATAAAACGATTTAATTCCATCTCCTGTTGTTAGAACAAATTACAGGAAGAATTCATTTCTGTGGCGTGCAAGCGGCAATTTTAATAAATTGTGCAAAAGGATTTCGATTTATTCAGCACGAGTGTCAAATCAGCTAGACAGCGATTGAGCAAAGACTTTTTTGTTGGCGGTAACGTTATTATGGTTTAACGTACTAATTAGTAAATTAATAAATATTATTTTAATCAACAGTTTCACCGAGTGTTGGTACAAATGATGTTCTTACCTAGATGTGTTGCTAAAAAGTTTCTATACGTGAAAACCTATTTCTTCTGTTTTGGCTTTCTGTTTTGTATTAGTTAATTAATATGTTATTATTGCTTTTGGTTTTCCATAACATAAATAAATAAGTAATTTGGTTAAAATTTTGTCGTACATATTTATTAGTCAATGATTACGAAAAATATTTTTTTTCAGTTTGAGGCGAACCACTAGTTATAACATATTATGATCATATTTAATATTAGTGGAGCAGAATGCCAAAATATATACAGTTCATAACCCAATTTCGTTTGAGTCAAATGTCATTATGTTTTTAAATAATGTTCATAATATTGTTATATAATGTTTATACAAAATGACCAAAATCGATTGCAAAATTAACTTTGTTTAAACAGCACTACAATTGGCTACGGAACCCTTCGCGAATTTATTATTTATATAGATAAATATATAGATACTATTTAAAGTTACCACAGTTCGTGGTTTACCACAGTATATTTGTTCTTTAATTAAAAAAAAAACAAGGGCACCTTCCTTACAGCCCTTTCCCACGGCCGTCCAGTTCAGCGAGAACGGTTTTTACTGAATCCCGCAAAAACCACTGGTGTGTTTATACACAGCAGTTGCATCCTGTTTTTTGCGGTAGAGCAACGAGCGGTATAGAATGCGCAGATTAAAACAAAAATTCATACGTGATGGACGTGAACACACTTGCAAGTTTTTTTCCGACATTAGGTATATTTTCTTTAAGAGAAATAAGTAGTTCTGTGTCTATTTTGGTTTGCGTCACCTAGCGGCACAATCACAACCGACCGCTATCGTAAGTGCGGCGTAGAGTGGTGAGCCGTTGCGGGTGCGGTCGACAGGTAGCGGTGGTCGAGGCGGAGCGGGCACCTCTCACTGCTCCCTGCATCATCCAGCAAAAAACGGTATGCAGGAAGCTGGTGGGACTACTTCCATTAAACTATACGTGTAATTAAACTCGATCATATTTTTACGGGACATATTGTAAAGGCCAAACCGAATGCCAAATTCAAACGAATCGGCTTTTTGCTGGATACTGTATACAGTGAAATATATCTCGATTAGGTAGGGAATCCAGGATCTATTATTGAAACCAAAAGAATGTGTTGGTACAATCCACGTTTATTAAAAATGTACTGAGCCAAGTGAAGTGCTGGGCAACACCAACTACCCGCAGTATAGCAGTTATTTGTCTACCCTTATTATACAGACACCACATACAGGATACTCGTGTGAATGCTAGTATTGAAGCATGTACACTACTAAACGGAATCCTGCTAAAAACGGGATTATACAGTGAAAAAAGGCTGTTAAACTATCGTTATAATATTTAAAATAACCGCGTCCTACACGGTCCATCTGTTTGGGAGCTTCGATGACACAGACAGACAGATATAGGCGTCAATCTAAGAACACTGCTTGGTTAGGGTCGAGGGTTACAAACATAACGAGTAAGTCTAATTGTTTCAGATCAAACCTTGACTATGGCTCCAAAACCACAAAGCAAAGCTCTAACTCCGACGGAGGCGGCTTCATTTAGTGATGGGAACCAAGTCGTTATTTCAGGGATGTCAGGACTCTACCCTAACTCAAGATACGTTCGAGACCTTGAGAATGTTCTTTATAATAAGGTAATATCTATTAATAGCTTATCCATGCAACGTTTTCTATTCTTCTCTCGTTGTTTTGGGTGTTAACCCTGGAGATGCCTATACCTACTAACTAATAGACACACATTTATTTGCTAATATACCTTCTATTTATTGCACACACAATACAATAAAAAGGTATAACTAATGAGTAGTAGATACCAATTACCGGAGAACTGATGACGAATTTGGGGAAGGTATTTTTGGCAACTTGAAATCATAAAAAACATACTATGACTGTGTAGTAGATCTGAGCGAGAGTCGGGAAAGTCGTTTGCGGTTATTTCGCTACTGCGCAATACAGAACATTTGCAAAAAATAATTCAAAAATATACTCAATTTATCTAATCTAATTAGCCTGTGTGATCCCGCTGCAGAGCAAAAGCCTCTCTTTTCTATTTTTTTATAATATGCGCCTTTTCAGGCGAGGCGTATTTCTTTTAAATTCCTAATACAACTTGGAATTATTTTTATGTTTATCTGTGTAGTGTTATGCTAAACAGCGAAACTACTATGCCAAAAACAGATATGGGCATTAACTTATATAACACCGCTGTTTTTAGGTCGGGGGTTAGAAATAGATACGTCTATGCCAAAATATTATCTATATGTTCTTTGAAATTTGGTTATTATGTTTTCGTAACGCGTACATGTTTCGAAAGTCAATGAATATGGAGAATGATAAGAAAATTAAATTCTTATTGAGATATGATCTGCTTATTCGTGAGATTTCAGTTCGAAGTGTTACCAATTATTGCTGCTTTCTGTACCTTCATCCTGAAGCTGGGCATACTAGGTACTCAGGTCTACTATATAAAGGACTCAATTTCCATCACTCCGCGTGCGTAGAGTGCAGGAGTGATAGTTCAAAATCGAGCTCACAAATGAATACTTCTCTGACTCCACTCCAACGACTTCAAATAGGAGTGTCTTAAATTATAACCTTTGCTGTTTTTTTAGATAGCTCTGTGTAAAATGTTCAGAATTATAAAAAAAACTTACACACGACGGCGATATGCCAATAGAGAGCAAGCTAGTCTAACTTTTTATTAGCTGCAGTAAAATGACGTTTTGTGGGTTGCCGGTTTTTGAAGAAAAATAAATAGGGATGTAGCTAAATGAGTGAATCATATATGAATAATCAGTTTGGTTTTTTTTTATATATATTATTAAGTTGTAATGTATTTTTTTAACCTATTATTATTACTATACTAGAGGATTGATCTTTTTTAGTGGAAGTATAGGGAGGTACATTCAAAATGAAACAAAAACGTCATAATAATGTTATTTAATTAATCTTTTTCGAAATCACTGTCGCTGTCGCTTTCGGTCACACTAATAACAAATCTATCTGTCACTTCATCTATAATATAATCAAGGTGGCACATTTTATCTTCCTCTTTAATAGTGTGAGACACACAGTCACTCCACTTAGCCGGTGTCACTTTCTTGATTCCTTCTTGGAATAAAGTTTTCACTTCTTGCATTTTATACGTCTTATTATTGTTTGCGACGTGACTCTTTACCTGCGCCCATACCAACTCAATGGGGTTCAATTCACAGTGATAAGGGGGCAGTCTTAAAAGTGTGATACCTTTTTGTGCAGCCATCTCGTCTACGGCATATTTCTCAGTATGATTTTGTTGTTTCACAATATCTATGAGAGTGGCCTTGACCATATTTGGTTCAAACGCAATATTTTTAGTAGTCAGCCACTCTTGAATTCGTGCTTTCGTCCACGACATCTTCGGGATTGTTTCGATCTTCCGAGAGTGATAGGGCGCATTGTCCATTACGACTACTGCATTCGGCTTGAGTTTAGGTAGAATACCGCCGAACCAATCCTCGAAACAATCCGAGTTCATTTCATCATGGTAGTCTTCTGTACCTTTCTTTGCTTCAAACATAAGAAGTCCGTCGACCAGGAAGCCTTCTTCTCCGCCTATGTGACTAATTATGAGTCGTTTGCCTTTTCCTGTGGGATTTTTTAATCCCGTAGTCAGGCCGTCTAAAAATGCCTGTCGAGAAGATTTAATACTTCCGTCAATCCAGGTTTTTTTTGTAGTATGACCTGAAAAGAACAAAAAAGAATCATAAGTTTCGACATCAAAACAAAAAGGGAACAAATAGAAGAAACTAAGAGTTGAAACGTACCAGCGTTGACCCAGGTCTCGTCTTGATAATATATGTATTTTCCCTCCCTACGATATTGTTTAATTAAACGCAGGTAGCGCTGACGCCATGATATGATATCTTGTCTATCAATAAGCACACTCTTGCGTGATCGAGTAGCGAATTCGAAATTAAGATGCTTCATAATTTTTCTCAATGTCTCTTTCGAGAAGTTGGGCAATCCTGGGTCATCATTTACAACTTGCAGCACCTAAAAATGATTAAAGTTATTACATAATTGGTTAAGATTACACATGGGATGGGAGAAAACATACATAACGTATAATAAAAAGATGAGTGACGACATGTGTAAACTAACTTTTGCGATGGTGGGTATTTCATTTCTATGAAAGAACTGATGTACAATTCGTCTAAGAGCAGTGAATGTGAAATCATCAAGTTTATCTTTAAATGTAAGTTTTGGGCCCGTTTTTTCGGGAGGTTTTGGTGATTCGCTGTCGTTCTCCTTGTGCTCCTTTA
Organism: Philereme vetulata; assembly: GCA_918857605.2. Classification (NCBI taxonomy): domain Eukaryota; kingdom Metazoa; phylum Arthropoda; class Insecta; order Lepidoptera; family Geometridae; genus Philereme; species Philereme vetulata. The sequence goes on from OU975420.1 coordinate 5,189,027, forward strand.
AAACGGAATAAACTGTGCGGACGGATATTACCAAGACTTCAGCCACCTTGTTAACGCATTCACTTGTTTTTGGAACTTCAATGTTTGATTCTGAAGATTTCACTTCAAACACATATTTGTAAACGTTTTGGACCCAAAGTTTTTCAGTTGCACTTAGAGCTACACGTGGCCTTTTTTTCTTAGGAGATAAAAATGTGTCTCCATCTTGCGATGTGCTCGGCAGAGCATCCATGTCTTCAATGTATCAAACAAAAAAAAACTAACACGATTAACGAAAACAGGTACTGAAAAACAAACACAACGTAACATAAGTTTAACAATAATGATAACAAAAACAACGCGCAGTGGGCAAATCAAAGTTATTCATGCACTCAAAACAGAAGTATGAAGCCGAATGAGCGAATGACAACCGAAACAAAATGGCGGTCAAGCGTCATCGTAGCACCGTAACCAAAAACCAGTACTACCAGCTTGAGAGAGCGTTTTCTTGAGTGTTACCTTGTATATGTCTAAAAGGATCAACGTTTATACAGCCTTTTATTTACATTAATATTAAATAGAATTTAGTATGATCATTATGAGTCAGCTATGGAACGATTAGATATTCTGTAAACTTTTGTGAACTGAATCACATCCCTATTGAGATTAGGCTGTCAAACATTATTTTACGGAATGACATTTAGAAACGTCATTTTACTGCAGCTAATAAAAAGTTAGACTATAGATTTATTGGATTGTTGTATCTGCCAGCACAGTGTGGCGCGTCGTTTCGCCCACCGCACTGTGTGTGTGTGTCGGATCTTGTATTTTGGAATGATTGGATATCCAAAAAATATTACAATTCCACGCAATCTACTTGAGATTTCGCACACATGGACGGTTTTTGAAATCTTTTGGAATGTTGTTGGAATCTTGTGGAGTGGCGTCCTCGTGTATAGTCAGCTTAAGTTATGATAACATCAAAACTGTGCACATCTATTTCATCACCACTCGTGCCTCTTAGGAATCTGCATTCATAGCTCTCTCTTGAATAAGCTAATCGTGATAATGAATACAGATAAACCCAATAACAACCGATGTCCGCTGGTCATACAACCACCCCGAGGCCGCTCAGTATGCGGGCTGTGTGCCCGATCTGGATCGCTTCGACGCCCAGTTCTTCAAGGTCCACTATCGTCTAGGAAACAGCATGGACTCCATGTCTCGTAAGATGCTGGAACAGGCGTATGAGGCTATCTATGATGCTGGTAAGGTGTTCAATTGTATTTTTTCAGACACTGCAAAAAGAGCGCTGGAAGCTCTACTTGATTTTAATTTTGTGAGTGGTAAGGGAGGGGGACAAACTATTGAGTTTATTTGCTTACATATTGGTAACGGCACTTCGCTTCGTAGGGGAAACAATTCTCATATCAAATGAAAGCTCCTACAAGTTTTTCAATACACCATTTTTGAATTCCCAATTTTCAGCCCTCTCTCCCGTGGTATTTAACACATTTCGTGCTCACCACTCGGGTTTGAGTGGGGCGGGGCTATAGTAGTGGCGCCTCCCACTCGGATCCGAGTGAGTGTCCCGTTCATTTTGTAGTAATTGGTAAAACAAAGGCATTTGAGGCGAGTCAAAGTTGCTTTGCGCGGCCACTCTGGCAATATAGTCAACTTACGAAAACGAGTATTGGTTTCATTCTTACAGGTAAAAACTGGTTTTGATTAGTTTCTTCGATGATTTTGATTAAGTTTCTGGAATTTGATCAAAAACCACGGGTTTGTTTAAATTTTGTGACATATTGGTATGCAAAAATGCAATCGTGGAACAAATATCTATAATATTAGTGAACTAAACCATTGCCATCCTTAGCGTTCGGATCCGAGTGTTAAGCACCCAGCGTGCTATGTGTCGAACACTGGGATCCGAAAAATGTGTTTTTTATTGAAATAATAATAATAACAATATACCTAGTCAGGTCATAAATTCTGTCACATATTTAATATAAAATAATTGAAACAAGTTTATTTATTATGTAACCATTTATATACCAAAATGAACTTAACAAAACATAGATTCTTATGACACTAAAGTTTATTCAAAATGACCTCCGTGATTTTGAATACAGGCCTTCAATCTGCGCGGCCAGTCGTCTATCGCAGCACGAACGAGGTCCATGTCAATATCGGCGGCTGCCTTAATCAAGGATGTCTTGAGTGACTCCAAATTGGGATGAGGCTTTGAGCACGCCTTTTCCTCCAAGTGTTGCCATATCTTGTAATCTAACGGATTCAAATCTGGACTGGAGGAGGGTCAGTCTTCGTGCCGGATGAAGTCGATTTCACGCGCCGCCAGCCAGTCTTGTGTGCTCTTCGCTCTATGAGCTTGCGCCAAATCTTGTTGGAATACCCAGTGCCTGTTATTGAACATGGTATGAGAAACAGGTTTCACAAGGTTCGTCAGGACTGTATTTTGATACACAACTGCATTCGTTTTTACACCTTTCTCACAAAAATGTACCTCTGTTAAGCCCCAATAAGAAACTCCCAACCATACCATGAGCGAGGATGGAAAATGACCTCGTTGGACACGCGGAATACGGTTGCTCGCTTCTTTACTACTGTGTGTACCTTATCATTTTGTTTGTTGTAGCTCTCTTCTACGGTAAAAATTTTTTCATCCGAAAAAAGAATTTCCCGATATTTTTTTCCCGCGTACCGCTTCAACAAAGCGCGGCATCTCTTCAGTCTCAGGTCTTAAGTCTTCATTTAACACCCTTTTCACCGTGGTTCTGCTTAACCCCATCTGAAGGGCCAACAGTTTCTGCTTACGTTTGGGATTTCTTTGAATTCGCGCCTTCACAGCTTTTATCACTGCTGGAGTCCTAACAGACCGAGGGCGACCACTTCTTGACCTGTCACCTACACTAGAGTCTTCATTGTATCGTTTGATGGTGCGATTAACGAATCTTTTGGTTATATTCAAATTTTTCAGTATATCAAAAATTTGAATTGGCGCGTAACCGCAACGATGCAACGCAATAACTGCAACACGGTCTTCTTTAAGCGTCCACTACATATATAAAAATGAGTAAAATTCTAAAAAGTATACATTTTTATTTTTATGAACAATTCAGAATTCGAATTCAATAAACTTTTTTGTGGCCAGCATTCTAAAAGAAAAGTTTTACTGTGTGACAATACTTATGACCTGACTAGGTACATTTATCCATATTTTCAAACATACATATGTACTTAATCAATATTCGCCTTGAAAAGTTTTTGCACCCAGCTATTATTTTTATTTATTTTTTAGGCAGTGAATGTGTTAATATAATCGCGGGAGGTGAAAGGTATTTGTGAGATAAATTTTAACAAAATTACTTTAGGTGAAAAAAAAATCTAATTTACATGTTTTTCATTACACAATTTTTCTGGTATTCAATGAACGTCGTAAACGTAAGACGAAGAAAAAAAAAGAATTAAAGAAGAAGAATTCAAGTCAAAAATAAACTATTAGTCTTATCAATAAGTACTTCTCAATGTATTTTTAAAATACATGAGAAATCATTATTTCTATTTAAAAAAGGAACTGTCCACAGCGCGGTTGTAAAAAAATAAAACAAGGTATACCGGAAACGCAGATTTGTATCGGTTTCTTTGGTCTAAGTGCTCTTAATTCATCAATATTCAAAACCTAATCCCCAATCAAAATCTCTTTGGAAAGTAGGTATCTACCTACTTTTTAGTCTATTTTTTTTCCATCTTGTTTGATTTACGAGTTCAATATCAGTTCAGTTCTCTCCCAAGTTTCTCATATATTTTGTGATTTCAGGAGTTAGTCCAGAACATCTCTCTGGTAAAAAAGTAGGCGTTTACATTGGAACATGTTTCTCCGAAACCGAGAAAGCTTGCTTCTATGTTGCTAATTCTAGAAATGGATTAGGCATAGCTGGGTAATTATGTTTCACATTAAATTATGTCAAATTTAAATCATCATATATTTAAAATAGCAGAGTGAGATTATAAAGACTTTTTGAACACACTTTTTTTTTCGTAAAGTGAGCAATAGTCCATCGTTATTAGGGCCATAAACCGAACTGCATAATAGAATTATCCCTACAAAGTTAAGTACTACCTTAACTTTGTAGGGATAATTCTATTATGCAAATTATAAGCGAGTAAAAAAAGCATTTTCAATTTAACCGGGTAATACAGTTTTTGTAACAAAAAAGAGGTTTTATGGCGCTGAAAATCCTATTACATTTTTGGAATAAATAAATGTATCTCTAATTATGACGAAAAAACATTTATTAATATCAAGTTACTTATAATTCACAATAATTTGTTATAAATATTTGCATTTTATCACTAAAATTATAATTTTGAAGTAGGCTGTGTACGGCTATATGTAATCAATCACCTTACATTGTGAGCGTGCAAAAAAAACTTTGGCACCATTTACCATTTTCTTTTGTATCGCATTTGTTGCTGTGTGGTAAATAATTGTAAAAGCGTCAAGTTTTAGTACAGAAGATTTGTTTTTCCTCGCAAATATGTTGAAAAAGTGCGTATAAAACTCGTGAGCAACTTGCACACTAGACACTCGGCTGTTTTACGCCCTCGCCTACGGCTCGGGCTGTAAGCCACAGCCTCGTGTAAAATGAGCAACTTAGCTCACTTGTATCATAATATACTATTATATAGGTAAGTACAATGAATACAAAGATTATGGTTGACGAAATAAGCATTTCGCCCCCTTGTTCATCGTTGTATGCTCAAGCGAGCCACATTATTGTTAATCCACTACTGAACTACTTGCATTACCGTTGGCTCAATTGCAATTTGAGAAAACATTTTGAGTAGCTAACACCATTCTTTTGAATTTACTCTTCACAGATGCAACAAGTCTATGTTCGCCAACCGCATTTCGTACTGGCTGAATGCGAAGGGTCCCTCGCACTCCATCGACGACGCCTGCTGCAGCTCCGCGGTGGCCCTGGAGCAGGCCTACCTCGCGATCAAGCGGGGCGAGTGTGAGGCTGCTGTTGTCGGCGGCGCCAACTTGTCTCTGCATCCGCAGTCCTCTGTGCATTACGGAAGGTAACATTCCAAATGACAGCCATAAGCAAACGTAATTCTGCAGAGCAAATAAGATGGAACACTCGCTACTAGACTACACGTAAACATATGGGCGAGCAAAGTAAGCCTCTGCAAAAAGCTTCATTTATTCTAAATATGGAAACTGATTTAGGGGGAAAAAATTAACTTCTATGTTTTAAAAGGCTTAAAACTACATGGATGCAAGGTTTGAGCTCAGTCCGTCAAGTAGTTTTGGCAAGTACTCGTAGGCTATGTGTTAATCCAGGTCATAATCTACGATTATTTATATACCAAACATCCAAATCGATTCTGCCGTATTGACGTGATTGAGTATCAAAAAACAAACATCAAAATTTTCACATTTATAATATAGTGAGATAGTGTGATGTATTTTGAAAAACTTATGTAATGCTCTTGACTTGACTGGCATTACTCAACCTTGTTTCAGAATTATGAGTTTATCCAAAGATGGTAAGACGATGTCATTCGACCAGAATGCGTCCGGCTGTGCGAAGTCAGAAGCAATTAATGTATTCTTTCTTCAGAGAGCTAGAGACGCTCTGAGGTATGTACATTAAAAGTCCTGTAATCTCATTTAATTTAATTTGTTTATTAAGCTCATCTACAAAATTTACATAAGTACGTGCTTTTTACTAGGTATTGGCTATTATTACATGCGATTTCATTTATAGACGAACACAACATGCAAATTATAATTAGCACAAATACCTTTTTTCTAAGCTAATAATGTAACCTAAACGGTCAAAATAATCACTTCCAGAGTTTACGCTAACGTGGTGAACGTGCAATGCGAATACACAAAAATACTGAATGGAAAAACTGGACCGCTGTATGGCTTCTATCGAGACCCGGAGGATACTGCCAGGTTCTTGAAAATGTTTTACGAAAGAGCTGGCATCGCACCAAATGTTGTTGAATATGTTGAAGGATTTGGCTCAGGTAAGGTTCATAACTCACATTCGGTTTGCCGACGATATTGTGGTCATGGCAAAGTCGATGGAAGAGCTCAGCACGATGCTCGAAGGCCTCAATCGAGTCTCCCAACGGGTAGGGCTTAAAATGAACATGGACATGACGAAAATTATGTCGAATGTCGTGCCTGCCCCAGTTATGGTTGAGAACTAGGCTCTTGAAGTTGTCGACGCGTATGTATACGAGCTATCCTAGGTCGACTCGTACCTAGGACAAACATTCCAATTAGGTAGGTCCAACTTCGAGAAAGAGGTCAATCGTCGAATCCAACTCTGATGGGCAGCGTTTGGAAAACTTCGCAACGTCTTTTCGTCCAACATACCTCAGTGCCTTAAGACGAAAGTCTTCAATCAGTGTGTGTTAACAGTGATGACATATGGAACCGAGACGCGGTCCTTCACTATTAGCCTTAAGAAAAAGCTCAGAGTTGCTTAACGAGCTATGGAGAGAGCTGTGCTCGGGGTTTCACTACGGGATCGAATCAGAAATGAGGAGATACGTAGGAGAACTCAAGTAACCGACATAGCCCGACGGATTAGCACGTTGAAATGGCAATGGGCAGGCCATATAACAGGCGCGCAGAACAGATGGCTGATGGGGCCGGAAAGTTCTTGAATAGAGGCCTCGGACCGGCAAGCGCAGCGTAGGACGTTCACCTACAAGATGGGCAGACGACTTGGTAAGAACCGCAGGTCGGCGTTGGATGCAAGCCGCTTCCAACCGCAGTTCCTGGAGATCAATGAGGGAGGCCTTTGTCCAGCAGTGGACATCCTACGGCTGATATGATGATGATGAAGGTTCATAAAACTTTCTGGTAAAATAAATATCTAGATTTGAAAGTAATGCAAACTTGTCTAATAGGATTCCGGACCAACATGGTGAAAATGAAACCATTGCGACTTTTTCATTCTGTCTGTTCTTCCGTCCCCCATGTTGGCTCACATTTCTACGAAAACTCTCAAAACTAAGTTTTTATCTGGTACAGCTATGGGGTTTAGTTGCTGAGTGAAAAATCCGAAATAATTATTTTACAGCAAACTTTATTAAAGTATCTATCTATAAATTTAAAAACAAACAGTTTTCAAAGTCTAATTTTAAAAACTATTCATTTTAAGTCTATTGTAAGAAAGCTGCCATGTAAGTTCTCTTGGTTTTTATGTGTACCACTAATTATTATAACTAGATGGTGCTGCCAAATTAACATAAATATAGGTGAGTGTGGATCTCTCGGCTCGCGAGTCTCACTCGCCATTAACCGGTCTTGTTTTTATAAATCCCCAGTCGCATTAGGAACCCTTATAGTTTCGCTATGTCCGTCTATCTGTCTGTATTTACGACTAATAACAGCCGTTTTATTGGCATACATTAGTTAAAGCTGAAATTTGGCATAATGATAGATTTTAGTGACGCCTAGTACTCGTAAGTTATGGAATAAAAACTTTATAAAAATATATGTTTGGGAACCTATATGAAATGATTTTTTACTCACTAACCCCGTCCTACAGGATATTGTTTAATGGGACTTCCAAAAATACTTAAATGTTTTCTCAATACTTTTTGATACAAGATTCGGCATCTACAGAATATAGGTATAGCTTCAAAGTGGACACTTTCGTAATAATCCGAAGTCCGTCAAATCTGACCCAATATCCAACAATATATATTTTAATAATATTGCAGCTGTGCCAGAGGCAGACAAGTCGGAGTTGGAAGCGTTTGATAAAATATTCTGCAACAATAGAGATGAGCCTCTGATGGTCGGAAGCGTTATGTCTAACATCGGTTACGGAGAAGCTGCTTCAGGAATTTCAGCTGTCACAAAGGTACTAAATTTAACAATAAAAAAGACGTGATTTAACCGATTATATTGAGACACGGATAGGGCACAATGTATAATTTTGTTGTGAAATAGGGTTATTTCAAATTCAGGCTTAAAAAAATACGGGCTGTTTACCCGCGACCTCGTTCTCGTGGACCTAATTATTTTATTGTCACAAATTATAACAGCGACCATTATCGAAAATCGCATACGCCCAAAAACTACGTCTGCCCGTTTGGGTAAGCATACATTTTTAGTTTTTATTTTTGAAATCTATGGTTAAGCCTGAGCGCCAGACACCCAGTCTGGGCGACCAAGATTATTTTTAGCCTTAAATTTTTTTACCTTTTTACCTAAAACTAGGACGATGATGTGTTGGGAATTGACGACAGTAAAGAGTTGATCTACTTTTATACCCGGCCGACTGCCTCCCAAAAGCAAATTCAAACTTATTTAGAATTTTGAATAGAAAACAATTCAAATTTTTTAGTTCCTAGATCTTGGTCTAATTAAAAAGAATAATTAATCTAAAAAGAGATAATTAATATAACCTGGTTTAATATAACCCTAAAATGAGTCAATTCATGGTCTTTGAGGCCGGTACGAAACGTTCTGAATGTGTTCCAACCATAAGTTATATAGGTTTATCTTAGACAAAGTATATTAATTTAAATATCTTGGGCACGTTATTACTACCGACCTCAAAGACAATGAAGACATCGAACGGGAGCGGAGGGCGCTGTCCGTGCCTGTAGACGAAGTTTACGCAGGCGACGTACAGCGCACTCTGCGTCCAGTATAACAATGCACTCAAGGCGATGCTGGGGTTGCCCCGCTACTGCAGTGCATCAGGGATGTTCCTGGCGGCGCGGCTCGACTGCTTCCATACCGTCATGCGCAAGCGAGCCGCGTCCCTGGTGCGCAGGCTGCGGGCCAGCGCCACAACCGTCTTGGCAATGATAGCTGGTAGAGTAGACTGCCCGTACGCCAGACATTGCTGTCACAGTCTTGCTCTCAAAAACCCTGTTTAGTATAAACCTTAACATACCTTTTGTGTTGTGTTCTTCCCTATAGGAGCAACATAATTGCTTGAAATAAATTCATTTTTTCAAATTCATTGTTTGCAAATTCTATTCATATAAAAATACATAACTTATTGTTTCGTGTCAAAGTTATATTTTAATATAATAGATCTTACCAACCCTTCAAATTAGAAATAAGAATAAAAACTACCCGAACACACACCAAGCAATAGATAACTAAGATAAATCAATGGATACAATGTTCACCGGTAGGTTAACTTTCCATAATCGCTCAGGCCTTGTGAGTCACAACAATACAAAAATGTATTGCTGTGATCCTTGACGGGTTAAGAAACCATTAAAAATAAGTATTTTTATCTAATTGTGTAATTTCCAGGTGCTGTTAGGGTACCACAGAGGAGAGCTGGCAGGCAACCTGAACTGTGAAAATCCTCGAAGTGACGTAGCTGCTATCAAAGAGGGCCGCATCCAGGTGTTGAATGACCACCATCAGTTCCGGAGGACATACGCGGCCGTCAACGGCTTGTCTGTTACGGGAGTCAATGCTCATGTTCTGCTGCATGGGTATTATAAGCAAAAGGTACCCATAATCTATTATCTTCTTCTTCTATCGTGTCAATGGTATTTGCATAATTATTTAGGGGATTGAAACTAAATAATCTATCTATAAATACCTACGTAAAAAGAAAACTTTGTAACACTTTTTAAGCTTATTGCGCGCAGTGTGTGATTTGGCATAGTAAAAGTTGATAGGGAGTGACGAATGCAAAAATTAAGCTAAATAAAACGAATAAACTATGGTTAAAGTTCGAAAAATGTGCACTGGCAACTTGTCTTATCAAAACTACTTAATTTTATGAGCCGTGAAATAAACTGTCATGCGGGAAGGATAAACGCCGACATTCGATCTGAAGATTGTGCGTTCAATTCCCGGTAGTAAACTATGGTTTTTTTTTAATGTATGTGCACTTTTAGTCTTGTTCAAAACGGTGAGGGACAACATCGCGAGTAAAAGCGCGGCTTAGTTATCTCTGCACGTCTTGACCATGTATTTCTTGCGGATTAAGGCTGACTTAGATGTGAAGATGGTAGGTAGTTATAAGAGCCCATTTTATATTTTTATTCAGTTCTCTTCCACTGTATTCCAGGACTTTCGCTCGCGTGCTAAATCCCACCAATATATTTCGAAGTCATCGAAATCATCACGCCAGCATCTACTAGGCCTTCCTTGGCACCGTCGCCCGTCTTTAGGCACCCACTGCGTGACGATCGTTGCTCATCCTGTCCGGGTGCATTTGACTTACATGGCCCACCCAATCCCATTTTAGCCCGGCAACATTATTTCCTACGTCAGCAATGCCGGTCTTTAAACGCAGCGTGGTGTTACGAATTCTGTCAATCCTCTTTACTCAAAGCACGCTGCGCTCCATTGCTCTTTGGCAAACCTTGAATTTGGATTTTTGAGACTCAGTTAAAGACGACGTTTGGGAACCATAGGTAAGGACGGGCAGTATACTCATGTCGATGAGTTAGCGCTCTGGTGACACAGGAAGGTTTCCCTTCATCAGCTCTTTCATGGAGCAGTAGTTCTGCTAGGCATTCTTTATGCGACGATCGATCTCCTTATCTTGCCTGTTTTTGAAAGAAACTTACTGGCCCAAGTAGATATACTCATCGACGTAGTGTATAGCTTGCCTGTCAACCTCAATCTTGCGTTTGGTGAAGTTCGTCTTAATTTGTGTCTTAAACCTATTCATCGTGAATCCAACCTCCAGGCTTGCGATGCTCAGTTCTTGGAGTATGATTCGCAACTCAGGCGCAGTTGGGGCGAAGTGTACAACGTCATCCGCAAAGCGTAGATTTGTTAGCCTCTTTTCTCTTAGCGATATCCCCCTTTGAGCCCAAGGTTCTGCCAGTTTTTTTTTGTTTATTTATTCTATATTTCTATTTATTTATTATATACTACATTTTATAGAGAGTTAGAGCCTTTTTGTGACACATGCAGTAAGTACAATGAGACAAACACACTGCAATATTTTGCATTTATATTTAATGTTAATCTTTAAGCTATTGTATATTTGTTCTTTAAGGTGTATCTTGTGTGTGTTTGTTCTGTTGTACTATTGGTGTTGTTCACAAATAAATGTTATTTGATTTATATTAAAAAAATCGATGTCGGTAGTATCTTATAAAATGTCTCTCGTTGACTGTCACTGTCGGGATCTTATCACCAATTATCGGGTATCACGTCGGGTAGCATTCGGGAAGTGTCTAGTTAATGGTAGTGTCTTTAGTTCCTAGGCCAGGGTGCAGAGGAATGCAAACAACTGACTCGGATTTACTGAAGAACTTTTTATTGTCCGTAACATTGCGTGAACTACCCTATTATAAAGGCAGGAGACGACTGGTGGGGCGGCGGGCTAATGACGCCACGTTGGGCCAAAATGCAGACTTGCATAAAACTCAGTCACAGTATATACTGCAGTAGCCCAGGCCCCCACAGTCACCCAGGATAATTTCCACTAGACAACTTATAAGCTTTTTATTAACTTGCATTGTATGTATGTTTATCCGGATGGAATCTAGCAACTGAATTTTAAATCGGTTATCTTTAACCAATTAAGCTGATTTGGAACAAACGCTTATTTTGGAGCTTTTTATTAACTTGCATTGTATGTATGTTTATCCGGGTGGAATGTATCAACTGAATTTTAAATCAGTTATCTTTAACCAATTGAGCTGATTTGGTACACACGCTTATTTTAGAGAACAATGCATATAACTATAGTAATCAAGACCTGATTCTACTCCCTGGATTGGCTTCAGACGAAGGAACTCTTCAACGGTCAACAGCACAGATTCGAAATTTAGTATACGCATTTAATTATAATATCCTGTCCTAAGTTCCATCATGATATGTCTGCTGCACTCAGGGTTGGCTTCCAAGAAGGAACTCCGCAACGCTCAAAAGCACAGATTTTAACTTTTGTATACTCATTTAATTATAATATTCTGTTATAAGTTTCACTATGACATGTCTGCTGCACTCAGGGTTGGCTTCCAAAAGGAAACTTCTCAACGGTCACCAGCACAGACACGAAATTTTGTGTACGTATATATATATATAATATCCTGTTCTAAGTTCCACCATGACATGTCTGCTGCACTCAGGGTTGGCTTCAAGAAGGAACTCCTCAACGGTTAACAGCACTTTTCAACTAAATTCTAGTCGTATACATGATGAATTGGCCCTACCTGCCGCAGATACGGTGTAATTTTTTGGCAAGTACAAGGGCCCTTAGATACAAACTATAAACTTTTTTAGGACCTCAATCGCTACAAGTCAAATATTCCACATCTGGTAACAATTTCTGGCAGACAAGACTCATCTGTCAAGAGGGCTATTGACGAGCTCAAGGCCAGTCCCATAGACCCCGAGCAGCTGGCTCTACTGCAGAACATACACCAGACTAGGATCACTGGACATTTAGGCAGAGGGTATGCCATACTCGGTGAGTTACGAAATTAACAAACATTTTTATAGCGACAAATGCCGATGCCTTACATCGAAATAAATTTCCACAGGATTATTACAAACGGAAATAATAACTTTCATATGTTTGTGAAAGGCAGTGGGTGGAGCTCATAGCTTGAAGAACTGGCGGCCGTTGGGGCAGAAACTACACCCTGAAAAGCGTAGCGTAGGATCCCCCCCCCCCCCCACTATTTCAGCAGTGGACGTTTTGTGGCTGATATGATTATGATAAATTTTTTTACTACACCCTTACTTGATCTTTGAAGGCGACTACCATGTAAAAAACCGCAGAACGCGAATCATTTTATTACATGCAAAAGGTCTTGCTCACCGCAGCTCTCAGGCATTTCCAACAACACACCACTACCGACCAACAACCGATAAGCCACGTCGGAACTGCGTCTCGAGTGATGACACTATGTAATTTCAGATACGAAAGATGGGAATACAGTGAGTCTGTCGGAGCAAGTGGGGTACTTCGACGACGCCCAGCGCCCCCTGTGGTTCGTGTACAGCGGGATGGGCTCGCAATGGTCCGGTATGGGAGCACAACTCATGCGTTTGCCAATATTTGCTGCAGCCATCGAACGGTAAGCCACAGGTTTTAAAACTTCAGTGTTCACAGATTTTAAAATTTATATAAAGTTTACAACATTAAAAATAATATAAAAAAAGTTTAGTGAGTAGGTATGTAATATGAAACATCTATTGGCGCGCCTTGGAGTTAGAACCAACTCACGGGCACGGCGCCGGCGTGACGGCATGCGTTCAATAGAATTGTGGTAAGATTTGTTATTATTATTTTATTTTGTTATTTAGGGTTAGAGATCGTGTATCAATAATTGTCAAAAGTCAAAAGTACGGGTAAATAATTATTTGCCGTAACGGGTATCATATTGCGTATAAGTTATGATGATTGATTATAAACGGTTTTCTTTATTTATAAATGCTTTCAATAACCATCAATTAAGATGGTTCACATCTGCCGGCGTCCCGTGGCGAATACATTTATTTTCAATAATCCAGGGTTTTTCAGCTTTGTATTTGTTTTAGATGTCGCCAAGTTCTAGAGCCAAAAGGTATAGACATTGTTCACATCATAACGTCTCCAGACAAGACAATCTTCGACAATATTCTCCACTCATTCGTTGGGATTGCCGCAGTACAAATTGGTCTAACTGATGCGCTCCGAGAGCTGGGGCTAGTCCCTGACAACATTATTGGTAAGTTTGCTTATCTCTGCGTTTCTTGTGTTCAATATTTAACAACATTAAATTATGAAGACTTAGGCATGATTCTTAGATTACATAGGTACGTTGTGTGGCACATGCCATGTATTTTGGAACATCAGCGGTATTAGTTGCTCATTGTTTTTGAGCTTCTTTCCTGTTTTATGTACGTAGCATAATAAGTCCATTTTCAGGCATGCCAAATTCATCTAAAGTCGCGAAACTATTTCGTACAGACAGATACGCTTTCGTATTTATAATAACTAGTTGCCAGTACACGGTGGTCAAAGTCGACCATAATTCATTAAATTGGCTTAACTTTAGAGTTGGCCCCTCTTCTATCTCATTATAAACTTTAACTATGCCAAATCTCACAGTCCTCCGTGCACGCACAGTGCTCCACCGACCGACCGTCGCGTTCGGTGCGTACGCATTAACCGACCGTCAGTTTGTAACATCCAGTGCTCTCCTGACCATCAAACTGAATGTATATTCGGTACACGAAATGGACGCGTTTGCAAACAGTTTAATTGCTGCTTAATATCTTCGTAAACATATAAGGAACCAGATCGGTGCTGCACTAACTGCATTCATTTGTTTCCATAGCGCGTCGGTCGACCGACGGCACGCATGCGGCCGCGCTCGACCGACAGTCCTCGTACGCAGTGCGTTGCAATATACGCGTGTAGTAGATTTACACTATTTGTGGGCTTTTTTTAAATGACATGCAAAATCCTATAAATAAATATTTATTTGTTCATTAATATCAAACTGCAATTGAACAGAAAATCAAATTGTATTATCGTTAAACATTTTGTATTTGAACAACCAGCAAAAGTAATATTTTAAAAGTATAAGGTACCTTATAAATTACAACAATACTAAAATAATAATAATAACCTAGCTCTTAGCTCATCGCCCAACACGTGGTATCCCTCACTTGGAGAGTATGTATACTTGTTTAACAGGCAGAGCTTCGCCCTCTCTGGCTTCGATGGCAAAATACCACGAGCCTTTTTTTTTTCGAATGGACTTATCTTACTGTTGGCCACTGAGGCCGTTGCAGCTTAACCGAGCTTTTGGCGAGCGCAGAAGGCGCTCAGCCCTATAATTTTATTTTTGATGAGGCAACTAGCGCAATGGCACCACTTAGGTACGAACCTCGGCTTGGGCTGTTGCCGGGACGGAGATAGGAGAGAAACACCCGGGTACGTGCTTGTACCTCGTGTAGGCGACGACTAAAGGGACTCGTCGACCTCGCTGGTGAGGTCGGTGTATTTGTGGAGTGTTTGCTCTGTCTAATGTGGATGACTCACCCGCATTAGCGGAAGTGATTTCGTCATCCGGGTCTCCGAGAACGTGTCTCGGATGACGGAGAGTTTTTCTGTGTTCGGACGGTTCAATCGAATAGTCCGGAATGGTATGTCCCAAAGGATTCGGATGATGAGTGGCAAGTTCATAATGTCGCTTGGAAGCGAGCTTGATGAACTTAGCTTATATTGACTCTAATTTCAAATCACGATGCAGATCGTTATTGCGAAAATACCAAGGCGAGCCTGTGGCTTTTCGCAAGAAACGATTTTGTACTAATTGAATGGCAGCAACTTGACGAGAGTGGGCGAATACTACTGAGTATGTCATGATGGGGCAAAAATACTACGAGCCGTCGCGAGCACCGAGGTTTTATAGCAGCGAGTAAAGCCTGAAAATCCACGTGTTTTTAGTAGGAAACTCTCAATTCTATCGTTTAAAACTTTAAAAATCATATTTAAGTTTTTCAAATATGCAAACTCTATTGAATACACTCTAATAAACAAGTAGGTAACAATGTACATAACTAATTTAGACAAAGAAAAATGGCATTTTGAACGGAAACTGAACAAGAAATCATTTGCTTTATAACGACTAATAATTCCATAATTCTTAAACAAATTTACGTAGTATGTATATGATCATGTAGCTCTCTTAACTCATTAGGTACATCTCACTGTAAGTTTTCATTTTAGACCAACATGTATTAAACTGACCTATTTTATCCCATATTTTAAAAATAATCTATCACGTGCGTACTGTCAGTCTTGCACTGTAACCATTTATGAATTTTCATATAAATGACAAGCGTGACTGAAGCACGCACTGTCTTCTTATCTGTGGTCGGTAGAGCACTGTAACTGGCCTAAAAAGGGGTACTAAGTTTTCTCTTCACGTATTATTAAATAGGTAAAGATAGTTCGGAAGTACCGTTTTCTGATAAAACAACATTATTTTTCTTCTCTCATGCTCTGGAAGTTGAACATTGTAAACTCGATATCAGCTCAATAAACGCGATTTACGGCTCTAGTGCTGTAAGTACATTTCGAAAATAGAATAAAGCTCATTGCATTCTTAATATGTTAAAAGTACATACAGCTTGCATGGCAAATCCTTATTTCATCACTCATGCTCTAAAAGTTGGTCATTGTTAGCTCGATACCTGATGCGAAATGCTATTTACTCCCATAGGTAAATAAATTTGAAAATAGAATGAGGCTCATTGCTCTGTTAATATTCTATAATGAAATACAACCTTTATGACAAACTCTTTTTTCTATTTAAAATAAAAGAGGCCAAAGTTTACTACTAAATAAAACTATGGATACTGGGAAACTGTTCGGGAGTCGGTAAAGCAAATTTTCTTTGTAGCGACAAACTGTTTAAAAGGTCTTTTTAATTACTTCGCATTTGATATGACTTATAGCGATTATCTAGCAATGCAATATTTGTAAACTCTTTTACAGGTCATAGTGTGGGTGAACTCGGATGTGCGTACGCCGACGGCTGTCTGACAGCAGAGGAGATGATACTGTCAGCTTACAGCCGCGGATTGGTCTCCTTGGAAACTCCCTTCATAAAAGGATCGATGGCTGCAGTCGGTTTAGGATTTTAAGATGTACGAATCTATGAAATCATCTACATTTGTACATCTACAAATAACATTTACAAACATATCTTATATAATCCAGGTATCGAAGCTATGCCCGCCAGAGATCCAGATTGCCTGCCACAACAGTGCTGATTCTAGCACCATATCGGGACCAGCTGATGTTATGCAAACCTTTGTTGGTGAACTGGTCGCCAAAGGCATATTCGCAAAAGAAGTACCGTGTTCCAACATCGCCTATCACTCACGATACATTGCCAAGGCTGGTGGGTACTTAGTAATTATCAACGTATGATTAATTACCAGAATATAGGTCAATACACATCGATCAGCTATGGTTCTTACTGCATCAGAATGTCATACAAAACTGCATCTTTTCATGTTATGTTGCCTTATCTGGATATTTTTTACTCTTTATGTAAATGTCTTATTGTTTTGACTTTGCTAGGTCCTGGCCTGCTGAAGTATTTAAAAGAAGTCATAAAAACTCCCCGAGCACGTAGTGAAAAATGGGTTTCAACATCAGTGCCGCAAGATAGATGGGAGGAAGACGCAGCTAAATATTCATCTGCAGAGTACCATACCAACAACTTACTGGTATCTGCTGTTGCTTGTTAATTATTTTAACATTTAAGTATTTTATTTAGGATACTCGATTTTTATACCAACTGGTGATGGAGCAGGCATATGACCTACCTGATGTTAAGTGTAACCATCGCCTATAACAAAGAATCGCCTCGTATGACATGCGCCGTAGAAACATTCATTACGATGCAGTACCCTGCGTCAATTAACTTGTAGGTGTAACACATTGTATAAATTACTGCTTTGGAATAGGAATATTACCAGAGGAACTTCAAATTGGTAAATACCTAAATCGGTAACTAGGACTGACCCTAGTAATTAGCGTCTTACCTGTGATATCCAAAATATACGAAAAGATAATGCACTATCGTTTATACAAATATTTATCTGCAATCAACTTTCTATCAGATCTCCAATATGGCTTTTAGCCGATATCTAACACGTTATCTGCAATGATTGACCGAAGAAATAAATTAAAAACAAATTTAGATGCAAAGCTAATTGAATTAGAATGTTTTATAGATCTCAAAAAGACGTTCGACACAGTAAGTCACTCTCTACTGTTGAAGAAACTCTCAAACATAGGAATAACAAACAAAGCTCTAAAATTTAGAAAATTACCTTAGTTTGAGAATAAACACCACATAATCAGGATTGGCCAATATTAAAGTTCCTACAACCTATTGCTTACGGAGTTACCCAAGGATCGATAGTAGGACCACTTCTCTTATTGATTTGCACTAATAACGTCATTTAGCTTAGATTGTGTGGTGATAAATCACTATACGCAGACAATACTTGCATATTCTACTTTTGCGATTCACTAAGTGCTATCATACCACAAGCACAGACAGAGTTAAACATATTAAACAAATGGTTCCAAAGTAACTTGTTGACTATTAACACTACTAAAACAACTAACATAATATTCAAAGCTAAAATAAAAAAAAACAATGGCTTTACGCCCATTACTATTGACACAACAAACATAAAAGAGTCGAACGAAAATAAATACTGGACGGTGGCCTCACGTGGAAGGCTCATATATCCAAAATTAACTTAAAGCTGTCGTCATTACTAGGTTCACTATATGGTTGCGTGCGATGTCCTCATCGAGTCCGCTGCTCTTCTCTCTTCTTACTCTATCGACTTTGCATTTTTGAAACCCCATTTAGATTATTTTGTTGAGATTTTGCGCAGCGCCAATAAAACTACTAATAAAGACCTACAAATTAAACAAAATAAAATACTAAAACTTACTTTTTTTATTGTATTATTTTCTAACACGAACTGAAAATAGTATATTATGCAACTAGCGAATAAAGGATGGATTTAAAGCGAGGGTCATAGATGATTCATGAGCAAGTGAAGGATTCTAACGACTGAATCACGACCGGAGGGAGTTATTCATGATGATTGCAACAATTTGAATCACTCACTATGAGCGACGCCAGTAATTCATGGCTCTCGATATAAATCCGTTTTGTTCGAGAGTTGCATATTATATTTTATTCCATGACCATGAAAAAGAAAGATTTAAGCGAATATAGACATTTAATGACGATAAAATGAATGTTAAATTAATTAAAATACGCATTAAAATTGGAAAGACTTCTTTTTCTTCGACAGCTCATTAAAATAAGTTAGAAAACACACTCTGAAAATGTGCCAAAAGCTTAATTTTCAATTTTCCATTTGAAAAACTTATCGTTTGCTTTGATTTAAACCAACCGTGATTTGTTGGATAGCAAGTTTTCTACTATACTTGGTTAGCCCTCTTCATAAACTCAGGTGTTAACACATCTTCTTCATCACTTGAATGCATTTTCAATCGATTTATTATTATGTAACACTTTCTTCTTTGTATTCGTAGAACTTACAGTATTCAAAATAGCGCCAATTTAGTAATGACAGCAAAGAACACAAAACAATTTTTATTCTAATGCTAAACTATTTGTCGAAAATGTCGACCAATCAAATCTCGAGGACTTATTTGCACAAGGAGTTTGTATCGAGTATTTTTTTGGTCAAGGAGGTTGTATAGCATTGTGATGGAGGACGAATATATTGGTGTGTTCTAAAATCAAACACCAAAATAGTGATAAAAAGTTCATTTTATTTATTGTTTTCAGTGAATAAAATAAGTGTTTTAGATAGGGAATGGTATAAATTACATAAAGAAACAAAAACATTGAACGTCTTTCAAACACATCGTTATTACACAGGTATACTAATTAAAAAATCATAACTAATAAAATTCATACACAAACAAGGTATAAATAAATAGACAAAATGGAAAATGAGTTCATCGTAATGCTGATAATATTCATATAACTATGGTACTTACGAATTATGGCAAAATAGTATATGCTTTAAGGTTGCAATATTATTTAATACAATCACAAAAAAAACACAAAACCTAAAAAAATTTACAATTTTATGACAAAACTAAAAAAACATATTATTAAAACATTTTTAATCCCTCCCTGTTTTCTCTAC
This sequence comes from Philereme vetulata, assembly GCA_918857605.2. Classification (NCBI taxonomy): domain Eukaryota; kingdom Metazoa; phylum Arthropoda; class Insecta; order Lepidoptera; family Geometridae; genus Philereme; species Philereme vetulata. The sequence continues at coordinate 5,208,735 of OU975420.1, forward strand.
TTAGCCATCGCTGTCAGGTAACTCCTCACACAATGGTTTTATTTAGTACCCACAATGACTCACTTATTTTAACAAATTGTTGTTTTGATATATCACAAAGCTCCTTTTCGTATTATATATAAACTCTATAGTCATTATGTAAATAAAAATCACAAGGATCATCGAGAATAATTATAGTTTGACTTTAAAATGATAATGTAAACAAAATGTTTAAGTATTACCTATATATTAACAACCTAAAATGTTATTATGTTATTCTGTATGCTTACTGAATATTTAACATAAGTTAACATATTGATATTTAACCTATTATTTCCCAATTAACCTATTATTTAGCCAAAACCTATATTGTATTGTTTACCATGAAGTGAAATGTATATTTTCTTTTGAGAATAAATTCTTTAACCTCAAAGACTCATTTGCCTGTAGTTTCACCGGCCACCATACCCTTTAAACTGAAACACAGCAATGCTGCTTGGTGGCAGAAATAAGTATGGTGGTAGTAATTCCCGGGCGATACCTTTCATAAGAAACTCTACTGCTTCTCGTAATATTACTTTATTCATCTTTATCTTTATGTAGAGTCCAGTGTTGTTTGAAGAGACCAGCACGCTGATTCCAAGTAACGCAGTTCTGGTGGAGATAGCACCTCATGGACTTCTGCAGGCGATCCTCAAGAGATCTCTGCCCGATTCATGCACGAACATTCCTCTGACAAGACGAGGAGATCCAGATGGTTGTCACATGCTTTTAGAAGCTGTTGGCAAGTCAGTATTGCCAATATCTAAATAGTATTATAAAAATAGACTCTTCATTATAAAACTCATTTTGTATGTTTATTTGCAGGTTGTACATGGAAGGATACAATCCAAAGGTACAAGTACTCTATCCTAAAGTAGAGTTCCCGGTGTCGACCGGTACACCATTTCTGTCACATCTGGTTGATTGGGCTCACAACGAGAAATGGTAACAACCACACTTGTACTTAAAACATGTGGGAAGTGACTAAAGAAGCTCATCTTCTAAGATAAAGCAGCTATTCCAGGGGCTCCATTATGTAAAGTTTGAAATGTTGAATCAGTTTTATTAAAAAACTATGGGAGTGACAGGCATTGTTATCCTTGAAGATCTTTTAATTCAATTGTTTTTGTTATTCTGATTCGTTTGTTCTTGCTTTAGGGTACTGCCGCTCTACATGTCAGCTCACAGAATTATTACAGCTACTTGCCAGTTTGTGGTGTCGATCCATGATGAGGAACATAGCTACTTGAAGGGCCATGTTATCAGGAGTAAGTTTTATTCAGTTTTTATCCAACATTTATTGAAAATAGAGAGCTATCATAATTCAATTTTATACTTTTTACATCATTATTCTAACAGCCAGATAGGTAGACAGCCTTCTTTCCACCAGATGGAAAGATGATCTGAGGAAGAGAGGTTGCTGGGAAACGTTGGTGCAGGCTTAAAATCAATTGCCGTTTGTTAGTCAGGCTCGACTGATTTGGCTTTTTTTTGTTGTGTTCGTTATTATAAGGCTAAGGTTTGTATGAAATATTTTTTTCAAAGTTGTCCGGGAAATTTTTAAATTCTGAAAAAAATAAAGTGATGTTTTATACGGGATATTTGTGTGAACTCAAGAATATTATTTTAGTTTAAAATCCGTGCGAAGCCGGGGCGAGACATCTACTAGGCAATAAACAGATTTTCCTACGCTAGAGCTTCAAGTTTTATTTTCTAGTCATCATCGTGATAATACATTTCTCTTTGGCAGGAAAACCCCAACTTCCATTCACGTACGCGCTAGTGGCTGCTTGGGATACTCTCGCTATGACTCTCAAAGTTCCAAAAAAGAAGTTGAACGTGGTGTTCAGCGATGTACTCTTATATGCACAACCTATTTTACATGATCAGCAATGTATTAGGCTCATAGTGTCTTTGCACAGGGGAAGTGGGCGATTTGAGGTAATATACAATTTCGAGTTTCGACTACACAATACAAGTTTCGTAAATAAACATGATTTAGTAGTTTAAAAGCGATGATAACTACAAGTTCGCCTCGAACTGAGATCTCGCGAGTCTCTCTCTTCTTTTATCCCATGAAAGATAAAAGATCTTTGAATATTAAAATAAATAGTGCCATGTAAACTTTATAGTTTAAGTATCCACAAAATGGACGACCAACTTACTTGACCTACAGTTTGATTCAAATTACAAGTAACGGGAGGTACCCTTTGTATTTCAATGAAGTTCTTGTTTTGATATCGATAATAGTTTTAAAAATATAAGGCTTAAACTAAAAATAAAAGAGGGGTTGAAATGTACTGTTCACAATAGACGTCCCACTTAAGCTAATAGTCTCATTTTGATTTTTTTATCCCTCTCGAATTCCTATATCTCAACGACCCCCCCCCCCCCCCCCCACATATTATTAGCTTATTTCGTCACACCAAGATTGTGTTATCACTACCTACCTTTATACTTTAATAATCGGACCCACGCTTCAAAAGTTATCTCGGACAAAGAAACATACTTACATACAACGCCGATTTGGAGATCTCGCTTTGATCGATCAATAAAATGATTACATGGTTGATGTTATACATCTGTTCATGACTTGATTAATCAAACTTAGTTAATTAAAGACCTCCTCAGATAGATTAGAGATAGTCCGAAACAAACATATTTTGTTGTAGTTAGCATTTAATACATGACAAGCTGCAATAGAATACTAACCGATAGCACGTACGAGTACCACTGCACCGGTTAGTATTCACGTTGTTGATGATAATTAATATAATTTCAGGTTATGGACGATAACTATAAAGTTGCAACTGGCTTTATAAATAGTGATGATAAGCCTATCCTGAAATCAGATGTGCAGACTACTGAAGATGACTTTAACCTCAATAGTACAGATATTTATCGCCTATTTTACGAAAGAGAATATATGTATAGGTGCGATGCGTTCTATTTAAAAATCCTTAGACCCTTTTTCTAATAACTTTTAATAATATCAGTTTTATTAATGAGTACATAACAATAAGACTTTTATTCGACAGTGGGGCGTTCCGCAGTATTCACAGTGCCAACGAGACACTGACAGAAGCAAACTTAGTGTGGAATGATAACTGGGTAACATTCATTGATAGTATGCTGCAACTGAATGCTATGAGGCATCCGCACAACGCTGTCTCAGAACCAAGTCAGATCCGAAGAATGGCTATTGATGTTGAAGAACATCTTAAATTTATTAAGAGTATAAATGATATTGCAGTTATAAAGGCACATGTTTATGATGTCAATGATCTTACAAGGTAAGTTGGCGGCCGGAAGGCTGTGGTTAGAGATCATACAATATTCTTAGTTACAATATGCATTACAAATTCCTTTTACGTATTTGTTGTACTTATAATGTTTTTATTAGGTGTGGAGGAGTTATAATAGAGAATCTAAAATTCCACGACTTTCCTTTATCGAAAGAAAAGGCAATAGATTTGAAAACACTGAGGTTTGTTCCAAGATTCCAGTCCAACATAGATGTAAGTATAACTTCTGCGACTAAGTACATACAATACAAATATTTAATTAAAATTTTATTCAGATGTATGTAGCATGTAAGTATGTACAATAATATAATAATATTTATAAACTGTATACCTACAACCTGTTTTGTTATGTACACCATTGATTTTAAACTCACATCCGGCATCGTAATACCTGATTTTAGAGGTAGGTTTAATACCAGTAGCTTGAATATTTATCCAGTAATCGATACATTTTCAATAAACAATTTTTAACGTAAATCTGCGTCACCTTTGCGGCGATGCAGCTTTGTTATTTTAACAAGTTTGTCGTTCCTAAAATAATTAAATAAAAGAAAACAGATACATTATGAATGAATATGATTTGTTTACAGTTGTTTACTATTTTATAAGCTTTTTCATTGGTATTTCTGGAATTTAATTTTTTCAAATAACTTGATATTAAAGTAATTTGAAATTTTAAAATTTTAATGGTAATAAATTTAAGAAAACCTATTTTACAACAATACTAGGCATTGCCCTACCCATGTTTTCATTTAATGTCGTTCATTACAAAATAGGCCGTGTCGTGGGGCGCCGGCAATAGAATGTGGCCCCTCCGCTCTTGCCCGTGGATGCAGTAGGAGTCTGCTAAGGGATACCTCCGAAATATGGGCAGCAGCGTCTTTTCGTGTTTTTAATATCTATACTGCGCTCGACAACCCGCCTGCCAAGCGTGGCGAGTATGGCAACAACACCCTAATGATAAATTTACAACATAAAACCAGGCCCCAAGTCCCCGGCGGCCCAGCTAATCCTGGCTATGGTAGCAGTCACGGTAACGGCGGGGCCAGGGGTGCTAAGAATCTCCGGGAGACAATCGGCTACCAAACCCTACGACGACCACTGGCCCTGGTAATACACAACATCCGCACTTTGAGGACAGACAAAAAGATTGTTGAGCTGGAAGAAGAAATTAGTAGATTACACTGGGACATTTTGGGGTTATCAGAAGTCCGTAGAGAGGGTGAGGACACGATATCCCTTAAGTCTGGTAACCTACTATACTACCAGGAGGGCGACCAACAGTCCCAAGGTGGTGTTGGGTTTCTCGTTCACAAGTCACTCATCAACAACATTATCATCATCGACAGCGTGTCGAGCAGGGTCGCGTACATGTCACTCAGAATATCTAAGCGATATTCGCTGAAGGTCGTTCAGGTATATGCGCCGACCTCTTCACACCCAGATGAAGAAGTAAAGTCTATGTATGAGGACACCAGTAGAGCCATACATACAAACAAAACTCACTTTATTGTTGTTATGGGGGACTTCAATGCAAAACTAGGCATGAGAAGCGATGATGAGTTGAGAGTGGGGCAATTTGGATATAGGCAACGAAACCCCAGGGGACAGAGGCTGGCCGATTTTCTGGAGAAAGAAGGACTCTTTATGATGAATTCTTTTTTCCAGAAGCCGCCTCACAGGAAATGGACCTGGATGAGTCCCAACGGTTCCACGAGAAATGAGATTGATTTCATCTTGACCAACAAGAAACAGATATTCAATGATGTCTCTGTGATTTACAGGGTGAAAACCGGCAGTGATCACCGAATTGTTAGAGCCACATTGAATATGAACGTTAATCTTGAAAGGTCCCGTTTGATGAAATCTACGCTCCGACCCACTCGCGCTCATATCCAAAACCTCTAGAGCTTTCAACTCGAACTTGCAAATTGCTTTGACTGTCTAGAAGTAGATGCATCAGTGGACAAGATCATTAACAGGTTCGTAGAAACCGTCCATACGGTGGGGTCCCAGTTCTTTAAGACCCCCCGTACCAACAGACTTCAGAAACTCTCTGATGACACCATTAACCTCAGGGCTGAACGACGTTCTTTGCGACTGCAGTCCCCCGATGATGCTCAGTCACATAGGCAGCTCAATAGAAAGATTTGGAAATCCTTGCGGCACGACATTCGTACCTTTAATATATCTCGTATTAAACATACGATAGAGCGGAATAAAGGCTCCAAAGTGTTCGCGAGAGATAATTCTATTGGGAAGAGCCGCATGACGAAGCTGAAGAGGGAAGATGGCAGCATAACGTCAAGTAAAGCGGAAGTGTTAAGGGAAGTCGAAAGGTTCTATGGACGGCTCTACGATTTTCATTTCATTTTCATTTATTTATTCATAAACCATTATATAATTGTGTTTGAAATCACATCCTAAATACAAGTTACAATATTTTAAAATTATCACATACATGTCAAAAATAATAAAATAGAACAAAACAAATGTCTACTTACCTATATATAAAGATGTCAAAAAAGTCAAGAAAAGTCAAATGGAAAATAGACATCAAAGAATATAAAATAAAAATGATTTAGAATAATATTACTAAGGAATTAATAATACAAACATGTCACAAATTAATTAAATTGACCATTAAATCAAAATCTATATAAAAAAAAAGAAAACGACTATTCAATATTATTACAGGTCATAAAATCATTAACTGAATAGAAACACCCTTTCAACAAGATCTCCTTTAGTCTTGATTTGAATTTAAAAGGACTGTCGATAATTTTCATGTCAGTAGGCAGTGCGTTAAAAAGTCTTACAGCTTGATACCGCGAGCCATGTTTGGCAACATTCAGCATTGGACAAAGAGGTGTCTCAAGATCTTTTCTCCTTGTGTCTATTCTTTTTTTTCTTTGTTCAAAAGTTTCATATTTAAGCGGATTTTTAACTACGTCCATTAAGACTACTAGAATGTATAAGCTGGGAACCGTCAGAATATTGAGGTTTTGAAAATGTTCTTTGCATGATTCCCACTGTGGAATGCGCACTATAGTTCTAATGGCTCGTTTTTGAATAATAAACGCTCTATTTATGTTGTAGTCATAACTACTTCCCCAAAACTTCACACTATATCTTAATTTTGACTCTACTAGGGCATAATATACTATTTTAAGCTGTGCGATCCCTACTTCTTCTCTAAGGCTTCTAAGAGCGTAACATGCTGAGCTGATAGCATTAACAATAGAATCCATCTCAGTTTTCCAGTTCAGGAACTGGTCGATATGAACTCCTAGAAATTTGACACTCTTTGCAAATTCAACCTCAAGCCCCTCACATGCTACATTAACCGATTCGTTAGTGCGATTTGTTGTTTTAAACAGGATAGCTTGTGTCTTCTTAATGTTGAGTTTTAAGTTATTGGCATGAAACCATTGATTGAAAACTACAAGTGCATTGGCAATCTTTATTTTAAGTTCTTGTAAGCAAGAGGCTGGTATGATTGCATTGGTATCATCTGCATATACGACTAGTTTAATATCGGGAATGGCATTGCTTACAAAATTGATAAGATCATTAAGGAAAATAATAAAAAATATCGGCCCTAATATAGAGCCCTGTGGAACTCCACGTCCGATGTTGCACACTTTCGACTTCGACACCACTTCCTGTCCATTAATAATATTTTTTAATTCAATAAACTGCTTCCTATTGTTCAGATACGATTTTATAAGACACAACGCAGATCCTCTAACCCCATAATGTTCAAGCTTTGCAAGTAGAGTATTGTGGTCTACCAAGTCGAAGGCAGAGGAGAGATCAAGAAATAGTCCTGCTACCTTCTTTTTACTATTAAGATCACTAACAACTTCATTTATAAGCAGATCAACCGCATCTACAGTACCGATACACTTTTGGTATCCAAATTGTCTCTTATTTAGTACGTTGTTCTTATTTAAGTGTAACACTAACCTATCTTTAATAAGTCTTTCATAGATTTTAGAGAAACATGGCAGTAACGAAATTGGTCTATAGTTTTTTGGGTCATTTTTTTTTCCTTTTTTATGGATCGGTAGAACTCTAGCTATTTTTAGTTGCTCAGGGAAAATGCCAGAACTCATACAGTTATTGAAAAAATTAGACAATGGCTCAGCAAGAAGATCAATATTGTCTTTGACAATTGTAATAGGTATTTCATCATATCCATATGAACGTTTTACCACCATCCTTTTAACTAAGATATTAATCTCATTTCTATTAGTGGTTCCCATCTCCATGTCAGTAAAAACTCTATTACAATTATTCATTAAAAATGTCAGTGCTAAATTATTGTCATTATTATCTAAGTCATATGTACTGTAGTCAAATTGTTGTGCAAATATGTCAGCTACGTCTTGGGCATTGTCAAAAATTTCATTATTAATTTTAAGTTTATAAGTGTCCATGTTTCTTTTACTACATTTATTTCTATGTCTGTTAACTATATTCCATATTTGTTTCGATTTATTACCAGCTTTTTCTATTTCATCTTTAACTGCAACTTTTTTTGATGTAATTAATACCTTTTTATAAAGTTTTATGTACTTATTACGATATACGGTTAACGATTCATGACAGTTGCTCTTATTCATTGAGTTTAGAAATCTTTTCATTTTACTCGACTGTCTGACACCCTTTGTTATCCAATTAATAGAATGTTTCATGTGTGTATTTACTTTAGTACATATTTTACTAAAAGCTTTGTTTACTAGACGTTGAAAGCATGTTATAAAATTATTAATATTGCAATTCGCTAGGTCACACTCGATTAAACTCTGCCTAAAAGTACATTTATTTTTCTGTGAAAAAACTCTACGTTTCACCGTATAGAATTGTTGGGGTATTTTCTTAAAATTAGTGTTTTCTAGAGCTAGGCTGCAGAATAGACCTGCATGCCCATCTGCAAGCCTGTTGTGATCAATGTCGCTGCTCAAAATATAATCCTCTCGCAGGTTGGTTAGAATGTTATCAATACATGATTCGGAGCTGTTTCGACAAAAAGTATTTGATTTAACAAGATATTTAAAATTGTAACAGTTAAGTAGCGTTAATAACTCACCTTGATGCTTACTTTCAATTAGAAAATTAACGTTGAAGTCTCCTAAAATGATGCATTTTTTGTTGAAAAAGTGTTCCAATAGTCCTTCTAAATGTATAATAAATTCATTAAAGTTCTTGTCATCAGGAGTTCTATAAATGCAACAAATATTTAAGTTACAATCCATGTCTCTGACTCCACATATCTCGAAACTGTTTAACTTATACATATTCTTACAGATCTTCAACTCTTCTACATTTTTATAATTATGAACTAAAATTAGAGTACCCCCCTAGTTTTATTGACTCTGCAACTATATGACCCTATTTTGTAACCATCAAAGTTGAAAACAGACATACTTTGTTCGTTGAGAAAATGCTCGCATAGGCATATAAAGTTAGGATTTTCAGTCTGCTCATTTAAATACATTTTAAATTCATCTTTTTTTTCGATATCCCACATACATTTTGAAAAAAAACATTTAAACGTGTTGTTGTTACATTATTGATCACGAAAAAATGTTTCATTTAATTTTAGAGTATGAGTTGGCAACTCTACTTTATAAGAGTCCCTGTGTGCTATGTATTGCTTTATATTTTCCATGCAGTAAACAAGATCACGGAAAATGGTTCGTAGCCCGAAGTTGTTTACTTTTCCTGAAAGTCTATGAAACATACTGTGGTTATACGTTAGATTTCTGTTAGTGTCAATTATATAAGCATATTTGTATGTTTGTGTGTCTTGATACAGAATGTTGTTAAAATTTCGAATTCTTTGATTTATTGTATTTCTGTTTATTCCATATTGATAAGTAGGTGCACATAATAAAATATTCGTTTGTGTAATGTCCTGCAGGCATTCTCTAATGTTATTAATTAATTCTTGATTGCTATTCGATACTTGAAAGTCTTGGTCACCTATCATTATAATACAATAATCTTCTCTTGTGAAGTCAGTTAACTGTGATTTCAGTCCTTTCAGTAGCTGTTGAGTGCATCCATTTGGAGTCAGGTAATGACAAATGTTGTAGTCATTATTCGTTATATCCTGTGCAGTAGATAGTATCTTGTTCTGTTTATTGTCACTGATCAGACATATTTTCGGTTTGCGTGTAGATGACTGTTGATTTTTCTTACCGTTCTGAGGAATTTTTGCTATATTAGGGATTTTACAGGCGAGATTGTCCATTTCTGTTTCAATGTATATATTTGTTTGTATCGCTCTATCTTGTAGGTGTATGTGTGATCCAGTCGTTGTTTGAGTTTTTTTGTGTAGTAGGTTAATATTCGTATGTTTTGTTTCCCTTATTTTTAAACTTTCTGTTTGTGTTTGAACATGAACTTTAGATTTAGGTAGTTTCATATTTTGTCTAGGTGTTGATAATATCGGAGAAATAAACTTGGAAGGGCTATTTCCAATTTTTTTATATAAGACATTCTTTTTTGTAAGTTCTTTATTTAATTTAATCAGATTTCCATTTTCTAATGTCAGTTTTTCAATCTCATTATGAGCGCTCGTTAGCTCAATTGTAAGTTGCTCATTTTTATGTTTAAGCGAATTTATCTCTTCAGAAGTATCACCGGAGAGGTCTGGAAGGCTGCTAGTAGTGACATCTATTGGGTCAATGCTCATATTCGAATCGTCCTTATTGCTATTGCTAATAGACAGTTGCGTCTGCGCCCGTCTGAACGTTATGTTATCTTGGTTCTCCATTGTTTCTGCTGGTAATACAACTACTGCTCACCAGATGGAGTAATTTACTGCTCAGAAAAATGCTCTTCAAAAACTTTTTTCTATACAAAAATTTATAATTCCGGCTGGGGATCGATCTCGGTACCGGCTGGACGTAGTATCGACATAAAATTACATCCAATGAACCACAGCATGAGTTGCTATGTTATCTTGAAAAAATTCCGTTACGTCTTCATTCTGTTATGAGTCACAAATTTCTCGTAGCACCGTCAATATGATTTTGTAATTAAACGATGATAGAATATTTCTATTTGTATTTACTTACAGTTTCTATTGTTTCTTGTTTGCTATGTATGGCACCATTTACTTAATAACACTGGGTCAAATCACTCAAGTCAAGGTATATAAAGAGCACTAGGTTTTTTGTTTCCTCTGCTAGAGAAATACGTTTCTTTTCACTTGTAACCGTATATTTAGGTCGTTTTCACCAGATAACACTGTCACGTAAACTTCATAACTATATCAAGATATTTATGTAAAAATTTTCACAGATTTTAAACTTTGAGTATTTTATTTACAATTTTTAATACCGAGATGATGTTCACTCGATAGTAGCGCCATCTACGTGATTCGGTCACTAAACCTGTTTGCAGTGCGGCCAACGACCCAAGAGCCAAACTGACCCGACATTATACCGAAGATATTCCGGACATCAGCCTGTATGAGATCAGGATGGCCTTGAAGCAGCTTAAGAACGACAAGGCGCCGGGTGAGGACGGAATCACTTTAGAGCTTCTGAAAGCGGGTGGATCACCGGTACTTAAAGTCCTTCAGAAGCTCTTTAATTCCGCCTTGCTTGAAGGTACGATGGCAAAAGCATGGAACGGGGGCATGGTGGTTCTGTTCTTCAAGAAAGGTGACAACACCTTGCTTAAGAATTACAGACCCATCTCGCTTTTGAGCCATGTTTATAAGCTGTTTTCGAGGGTCATCGCGAAGCGTCTCAAACGCAGGTTTGATGACTTCCAGCTTCCCGAACAAGCCGGGTTCCTTAAAGGCTACAGTACCATAGACCACATACATACGCTGCGGCAAGTCATACAGAAGACCGAAGAGTATAACTTGCCGCTATGTCTCGCGTTTGTGGACTATGAGAAAGCCTTCGATTCGATCGAAACATGGGCAGTGCTTGAGTCTCTCCAACGATGCCGTATTGACTATCGGTACATCGAAGTGTTGAAGTGTTTGTATAAAAACGCCACTATGTCAGTCCGAGTACACGAACAGAGCTCGAAGGCGATTCCCTTAAAAAGAGGCGTAAGACAGGGAGATGTAATCTCTCCGAAACTGTTTACGACCGCATTGGAAGATGCCTTCAAGCTTCTGGAATGGAAAGGACTGGGCATCAATATTAACGGCGAATACATCACTCACCTTCGGTTTGCCGACGATATTGTGGTCATGGCAAAGTCGATGGAAGAGCTCAGCACGATGCTCGAAGGCCTCAATCGAGTCTCCCAACGGGTAGGACTTAAGATGAACATGGACAAGACGAAAATCATGTCGAATGTCCATGTCATCCCTGCCCCAGTTATGGTTGAGAACTCGGCTCTTGAAGTTGTCGACGCGTATGTATACCTAGGACAAACAGTCCAATTAGGTAGGTCCAATTTCGAGAAAGAGGTCAATCGTCGAATCCAACTCGGATGGGCAGCGTTTTGGAAACTTCGCAACGTCTTTTCGTCCAACATACCTCAGTGCCTTAAGACGAAAGTCTTCAATCAGTGTGTGTTACCAGTGATGACATATGGAACCGAGACGTGGTCCTTCACTATTGGCCTTATGAATAAGCTCAAAGTCGCTCAACGAGCTATGGAGAGGGATATGCTCGGGGTTTCTCTACGGGATCGAATCAGAAATGAGGAGATACGTAGGAGAACTCAAGTCACCGACATAGCCCGACGGATTAGCACGTTGAAGTTGCAATGGGCAGGCCATATAGCGCGCAGAACAGATGGCCGATGGGGCCGAAAGGTTCTCGAGTGGAGGCCACGGACCGGCAAGCGCAGCGTAGGACGTCCACCCACAAGATGGGCAGACGACTTGGTAAGAACCGCAGGTCGGCGTTGGATGCAGGCCGCTTCCAACTGCAGTTCCTGGAGATCAATGAGGGAGGCCTTTGTCCAGCAGTGGACGTCCTACGGCTGATATGATGATGATGATAATGATTACCAAATAGGGGATAGTAGTATACTTATATTATACATTCTAAAGTAATATACCTACATACTAATAATACATGACTGTGTGTTTGTTACGTTTTTACAACTGAACGGCTTGACGGATTTTGCTTAAATTTAGTACATAGATAGATTATAACCGGAATTGGGATATAGGCTACTTTTTAGCTGATTGCGCAATATGAGGGTATTATTGATGGTTTTATTGAAAAACCACGCGTGCGAAGCTGTGAACTAGTAATTTATATAATTATTTTATCTAATGGACTTTACTTAAAATGTGCTAAATAAATTATAAAACAATAAAATATTATTCTAGCTTCTTATCCTTTATAGATGTTAAAATGACATTTGTTTTTATTTTTGACTTTCTGTCTGTCTGTCCGTTTGTACGCGTATCACTCTGAATGGATTTTGATGAAACTTGATTTATAATGATAGGTACTATTTACTATGGATTAACAATAAGAATATTTTTTATCCTGAAAAACGGAAGGGTTAAATGGCGGCTCAAGTTTATATGAAAAAATGTTATTAAAACTTAAATTTTGAAAATGATCAGTATAAAATATTTACAGCGATATTTTTTAATCTTTGTTGATGGTAAGGGGGTAAGTTTGTGTGTAATTGGTAAACTACGGAACTATAGACATAGAGATAGATAGAGAACTACATATACTATCCCTGAGTGCTTTATTTTATTTTGATAGTAATCCGTGCGAAGCAGGGGCGGGTCAGATAGTGTTAAGTAATTTTATTTGATTTTGTTGTTTTTTTAGGCTTTTACGTCATTGCAAACATTCATACAAATTGTAGCGGAGAATGTTAATAAGGATTTTATCAATATAGTTGGGATTGCACCTCAATTTGAAGATATTGCATTATTTGAAGAGATGAAACGCGTTAGCTCAGTAGATATACCTGGAGTCAAATTTAAATTTGATAAAGTTATAAAAACTGCCGCCATGCAATCACTCGATAAAATTTTTACGAAAGCAGATGTTTTGCTTATACAAAATCTATCAAAAGATGATGAGGCAAGTACCAACACTTTGTAAATAAACGTTCATAATTAACAACAATAATGTTGACCCAACATAAGAAAACATTTTGGTTTGCAGGTGGTACGAATCGGTCAACGTTCACCCTGTAATAATATATTCATCATTAACGAAGACACTCTAAATGCTACAATGGATATTAAAACCACAGGAGCTTATAAGATAGTATCAGTTTTGTCTAATGATAACTCTCGTTTGGAGCTTATTCGTTTCCAACCGTCTGTACCAGCTGCATCAACTTCTGTGCTCGTGAGATCTGAGAAGGACCTTCCATCTTTGATAGCAGCTCGGAGCAAGTTATCACCGCAGAATAGTCTTACCATCCTTTCAAATTACCCACCCTTCTCCGGACTCAAGAGCTTGGTGAAGCTTTGGAGACAGGATTCAACGCAAAACAATATTAGTCTGATAATGGCCCATAATACCAAAGATAAGCAGCTGGCTAAACTGCCAGATGACTTAGCTTACAACATATTGGATAATGTAAGTTTACAATTGGACATTTTGAAAGAACACTTTGTTCTATGATTTTTCATCTGTATATACCTAATCATAATTATGTTATATTACACAGGGTGTATGGGGTGGTGATTACTACCTGCCATTGAAGGAGAATTTACTAGATGGCAGTGAAATCACTCTTCGCAGTGTGATTCCTGGTAATCTGCAATCGTTACAATGGGTTCAAGCACCAGCGCCAACTTCAGCAGGAGTTCATGTTACAGTAAATTTTTAAAATCAGTTAATATTTTTAAAAAGATTTTCTGATGATCTTTAAATACATATATTATGCAAATTGAATGTCTACTCTACAGGTCCATTACTCAGGAATTAATATGAATGATGCCCTCAGGGCATTAGGAGTTATCCCAATAAATAATGAGGAGACTGGCTTTGGCATGGATTTCAGTGGTGTGACAAACAGGTAGGCATTTTTGAATTACTAATTTTTAATATTACTACTAAAGTATGAACTTACTTATGACTAATGTAAATGATTTTAGTGGTGAGCGAGTTATGGGACTAGTACAAAATGGGGCAGCACAAAGTCACGTTATTGCGCATCCTGAGTTCTTGTGGCCTGTGCCATCCTATTGGAGCCTAGAAGACGCTGCCACCGTTCCCTTCGCCTATGCGTATGCATACTATTGCCTCCACGTGAAAGTGAGTTGACTAATTATTGACATAGTTAACTAATCATCGAGAGAAATGTCAGTCAGCACTATGATTCTTATATATTTTGTTAGTATATTATATGATTAAAAAATGAATAACTTAAATTTAAATCATGATATTCAAATTAATCATAAATAAACTAGTGGTTCGCCCCGAACTGAAATCTCGCGAGTCGCCCATGAAATAAAAAAAAAAATAATTTGTCATCTTCGACTATCAAAATAGTGCCATGAAATGCTTTACCAAACAATTTGACCTACAGTTCATTCAAATTACAGGTAACGGGTGTTCATGTTAATTAGTTACTTTTTTTGGAGTAGGAATGGTAGATTCTGGATTTCAGACTTTTCCCTATATTTGTGTCACTAAAGCTACACGCATAGCGAATTTCAGAACTTTGGGGTCACTGGTGTACCCTGTGAATGTTGTCAAAGTTCAGTTATTATTATGGCTAATTACTTAAAAACATCAAAATTTAATCTAAAAAGAAAAACGAGATCGACATGTAAACTACTTACTTACTTACTGTTTACTAACAAAAACCTTTTATTAGATTTGCCACTTGGCCGGATAGTCCTATTTTGTTTTTTTTACCCCTCTTGAACTCCAATATCTCCACAACCTCCACAAATTTTTAACTCATTTAGTCACACCAAAATTGTGCCATCATTACGTACTATTTACCAAATTTCTTGATGATCGGATAAACGCCTCGGACAAATAAACATACATACATACATCGCTGGTTTGTCCAAGTAATGCATGCTAACTAGTACCTATGGAGTATTGTCACGTGACTGTGGATCACACCCAACCACTAAATTTCTGGATATTATGCCTATAAAATGAGAAACCATTATTGACAGTAGCTAGTATAATGTTTAAGAACACACATTGAAATCAAATGCTGTAAATTTCGTAAAACGGAGTGAACACAGTTTTTTTATATACTTAATTTACAATAAGAAGGTACTTAAAAGCATAAACATATTTAGCCTAGTTAACTTGTTCAATTTGTAAACTTACTAGTCCTTTGTATATCCTATGCAATAGTTAGTGCGGGTAAGCCGTTAAGAATCAGTTGGTTCGTTGACTCGGTCCTTCCTTTGTCGAGCTCCCTAAATAAATACCTAAATCCCACTCTTTGAAATAAGATGTACTATAAACTATCTGAGATTATAGTTATTAGAGGTCTGTCAGACATTCTAGTTATTATAACAACTATTGTAATCCATAAGTTTTAAGGTTCTGGCTCAGGGCTAAAAGCGTACTGTGAGAGCTTTTTCACGGGAAGTCTGTGGCTCCGCCATACCAAAATTATACCAAAACGAACATTGGATGTCCTACGTATCCAATATAATAACATCTTCCGGGTGATGTTGCGGTTGCCTCGATACTGCACTGTATCGGGGATGTTTGCCCATTATCACACAGATGGCTTTCACGGCATCGCTGATGAACAGAGTTCGGGACAGTCGCAACAGTATCCTGAGAACCTTGGCTGAGTGTTGCACATCTCCGCTCTGGAAGTGTCACAAGCGAAGGGTGCTTTATGAAGGAAATAATTTCCTCAATTAGTCACCTTGGCACAAATTTTATTCTATTTTATTCTTGTATTTATGATTGTTCTAGTTTTTATTGTATTTTCTGTATATGTTTTAGTTTCAGATATGAACGGTTTTAAGTTGTCTGAAATAAAATAATATCATTGTATTTTTATTTTAAAATGGGACAAAATAACATCTTTATTATTTCAGGTGACTAAAGTCGGGAAAGGCACATTTAGTGTGCTAATCCATGGCGGTTCCGGGGCGCTGGGTCAAGCTATGATATCCATCAGTCTGGCTAAAGGCTATCACGTGTTTACCACCGTCAGTGATCTACAGAAGAAAAAGTTTCTACTGAGGCTGTTCCCAGCATTAAACGGTAATTTCATTACATATTACATGACAGGTTATACATTATGATAATCACTATTTAATGTCCTCGTAGGATCATTGTGACAGATAATGGCGGCTTAGTTACTTATATGCTTCTAGAGCGTCTAGAGGAAATTATATGGAGCTGGTAAAAGCTGACCCGCCCGCGGCATCGCACGCGTGGTTTGTCAATAAAATCATTACCCTCAATTTTTGCAGTCAGATAAAATGTAGCTTATGTTCCAATTCCGGTCATAATCATATAAATACATATATGAAATTTCATCGAAATCGGTTCCGCTACAGATAGATACAACAGACACAATAAGGTTAACTTGCAGAATAAAGTTACTTTACTCTATACGTTGATTAGTTTTCAGGGTTCCGCAATCAAAATAAGAACGCTTATAGTGTCGCCATGTCCGTCTGTCTATCTGTCAAAATCAAATCGAATCAAAAACATTTATTTGTGAACAACACCAATAGTACAGCAGGACAAACACACACAGGAGACATAACAAAAAGAACAAAGAAACAATAGCTAAAAGAACATTAAATATAAATGCAAAATATTGCAGTGTGTGTGTCTCTCTGTCCACGGTTGGTTACAACCGTTTTACTCGGAGGACTAGTATGTTATTAAATATTACCTGGAAGACCCTGTTTACGAAATACTAGTGGGCCGACTCTCCCATAAAAAAATGTGCTTTAGACCACACGACTGAAGTAGAATGGTTTTCTTCAAAATATGTATTTATAAAATTGTTCAGTTACATAATTGTCCACACGTCTGTAGGTCTATCAGTCTATGTTCATTCTGGACAGACGCAACCCGCACTCGCACATTAACGTTTAAAAATATACGAAACGTTACTCTCTCTCTTTCTTCACTAACTTATATCTCCCTCTCAACTTACATTCGCACTTTTCGTAACGCATTCACCAGCTTACTCTCCAAGTTAAGCGTGCGTAAAGAAGTTTTATTTCAAACAAACAAAAAAATATTTGTAATCTTTGACTATTAAAATAGTGCCACGAAATATTTACCCATAATACTTGACCTACAGTTTCATTCAAATTACAGGTAATGAGAGTTGTTATTTCGTTATTCTGTTTTGGAATAAAAATCGCAGTTATTCTAGATTTCAGTATTTTTCTTGATGATTATATCACTAAATCTACACGCATACCAATCTTCAGCACTGTGACGATACTTGTGTGAATTTCGCTGTGAATTTCATCAAAGTTGCGTTTTTATTATGGCTTATAACTTAAAAACTACAAGTTTTAAACTAAAATTAAAAATGGAGCCAAAAACTGATGAAGACCTTTCATAATAATACGAATAAGTTTAATTTACAATTTTAGGAATACTTATTGCATTGCATTGTATACAAACGATCAATGGCTAATTAATATTACAAAACAATATAAATAATGTAAGCACTAAGGATTCGGAACATACCTCCCGTGCTAGTTAAAAACTGTATTACGGCGAAGTAGCTCTCCACTCCCCATAAAGGGCAAACACTTCATTTAACCTTGTATCTTAAACATAACTAGAGCAAATAGCTTGCAGGGTACAGATTGTAAGCTATTGCTTATCAAACATGAAACAATAAATATCTAGGACTATGTATAACTAACAAAAGCTAAGTTTACCTAATTTAAACTAACAGGCAAAACATATTTGTATATTATGATACAAGTAAACTAAATTGATCATCATACACGAGGCTGTGGTTTGCAGCCCGAGTCGTAGGCAAGGGCGTAAATCAGCCGAGTGTCTAGTGTGCTAGTTGCTCACGAGTTTCATACGCACTTTTTTAACACACTTGCGAGGAAAAAACACACATGTATTGCATACATCGTTTTATTATTAAAACAATTCGTGAATGTACAACTTTCAAAACGATATTGGATTGTTTTTGATGGCGATTTCACAGTTTGTCTTACATTGGTACTTGACACTTCATTAGTATCTTCATTGACTTCTTGTGTTAATGTCAGCGACAAAGGTAAATCATACAAATTACTGAAAGGAGAAGGTACCAAATAATTCATGCTACGAGATGTACATGGTTGTGGGTTACAGTACGTTTTGATATCAACACAATGTTTGAGCTTATCCATGCTTCTTAATATGGAATAGATGCACCACAGGGAGCTGGGTTTCTATGTATTGGCGAGTTCAGAGAAATACGATAATTTCAGAAAAAGACTGGGTTTTTTTGTTGCTTTTCCATTAAATGAAACTATCGTAAGTAGCTTAGTACTTTGCTCTAGATTTGGCTTTCATTTGCATTTTGTGTTGCATTTAGTATTTCTGGTGGGGTTAAATCTATCAATTGTTAATCTTATGTACTAAAACTTGTCATTTTTACAACTATTTAACACACAGCAACAAATGCGATACAAACAAAAAATTGGGAAATGGCGCTGATATTATATGCAAGTAACCAGAGCATTTTCAATTTAACCGGGTATTACAGTTTTTTTACAAAAAAAAGGTTTTATGCCGCTGAAAATTCAAAATTCAAAAATTATTTATTGGGAACTATGAACACGATATTTACAAGCATGTTATTACGTGGTTATTACGTTGGCAACTGCAAAAGTTATAAATCCTATACATTTTTGGAATAACTATATGTATCCGTAATTAAGACGACAAAACATATATTATTATCAAATTACTTATAATTTACAACAATTTGGTATAAAATATTTGTATTTTATCACTAAAATTATAATTTTGAAGTAGGATGTATGGCTATATGTAATCAATCACTTTACATCTGGCGCGTGCAAAAAAAAACTTGCGCGCCATTTCCCATTTTTTGTTTGTATCGCATTTGTTGCTGTGTGGTAAATAATTGTAAAAATGTCAAGTTTTAGTACAGAAGATTTGTTTTTTCCTCGCAAGTGTATTAAAAAAGTGCGTATGAAACTCGTGAGCGACTTGCTCACTAGACACTCGGCTGATTTACGCCCTTGCCAACGGCTTGGGCTGCAACTCACAGCCTCGTGTATAATGAGCAACTTAGCTCACTTGTATCATAATATACTATTAAACATAAATATAACTTATAAATATACAACCTTCGAGCCTTCGAGTTGTGGGTTTTACGGTACACACGTTGATTTCTATTAGTTTTAGAGTAAAATGATCGAATAATATCAATTTTTAGTGGACTCATAGTCATACTGCCGTAAGAGCTGTTCTAGAGTTCATTAGTCGTGTCATTTGACCGCATAGTCCCATTTTGTTTTTTTTTCCCCTCTTGAACCCCAATATCTCAACAACCTCCGTTTTTAGCTCATGTTGTCACACCAAAACTGTGCCACCCCTACTTATATAATAAATTTAAAGATGATTGGATCATCGCTTGAAAAGTTATCCTCGGACAAACAAAAATACATACAAACAACACCGATTTTCCCAAGTTGGTTTAGAGATCTCGCTTCGCTCGGTCACTATAGCTTCAAAGTCGCCAACTTCGTAAAAGTCCGGTGTGTCTAGTGTGAGTGTCCTACCAGCTAAACCGTTGTAGAGATACCTGTGATTTGTAATATATCAATAGTGAATCCAGTCTGTACGGTTGTAGTTGATAGATACATACGAAATAACCAAAATGAACAGCAGAATTAAATTACGTATTTTCAAATTTGAAAATCTTACGCGGTGGAGTTGTCAATAAATCATTTATTTTTGAACATAATACTCACAGGATAGCTAGTTAAATAAATGAAACACTGAAAAATGCAGTAACAACAACTGTGTCGCATTTTCCAGTGCCAGACTATATGAGGCATTGACATTCCAGAGTAGGAACAGAGAATTTGATGCAAAATTAATTGAAAAAACTGTCGTATGGGAGCCCAACTTAAATATTTATTGAATTCAATATCAAAATTTTATTTATTTACCTTATTTGAGGTAAGTGCCAATTAAGCTAGTCTTCTAATTTGTATGAGTGCTCGTACAACTCAGGGGACTATCTTACAGGGCTTACTATATACGAGTATGGGGACACCCTTTAATTCTTAACTTTTTTAATTTATTGGAATTTTTCCATTATTTGTACTGACTTTGCTTTTTGCCAAATTTCGTGATTCAAGATCAACGGGAACTACCTTATAAGGTTTCGACCCAAACCTATAGGTCCTAGAATTGTCAATTTTAGTTAAAAGCAAGGTCTTACAGCACATGTAAAAGTAAAATTCTGAAAAAAATAAGTTGAAACTTAAAGTAAATTTTGGTACTTGCAAGTTTTCGCGATAATCTAAATTTACCCATATATTTATAACGTGTTGACTCAGGACCTTAATTTGTATACACGTAATAGTGATTATAGACCTCAGTATCTGGTATAAATTGCAATTTTCTGGGTCTACCCTTTCGTAAGAAAATCTGTGTTGACACACGGACAGACAGACGGACAAGAGAGTGATCTTATAAGGGTTCCTTTTGAGGTACGGAACCCTAAAAGTATACAAGGAAAATTATTCTAAACTAGCTAACCCGCCAAACTTTGTACCGCCTTGACATTCATATCCCGCGTGCTGTCAATGTCGCATCGGTATAGTTGTCAATCGACCATCATTAGCTGCATATATGATAAGAGACAATGAATTTTCGTCATAATTTCTTTTTGTGTTAATTTTTCCGATGTTTTAATAGTTATTACGCTATTCGGGGCGGAGACAAATCCAACAAATCAAAAATCATCAATATCGGTCCTGCCGTTTTGAGTTATAAATGGTGTATATTTAACTAATACTATGTGTTATTAAGTTATGACTAAGATACATCAGTGCTGGCTAATGAAAATTTCAATGTGCATAGTCTGACACGCGCTTGACCTATTAATTATGGATATGATTGCAGAGGAAAACATTGGCAATTCGAGAGACGCTTCTTTTGGAGACATGGTTATGAGTGCCACAGGTGGTATGGGATGTGACATTGTAGTTTGCTGTCTCAAAGGAGAACTTAAAAATGTAAGTTTGCAATTCTATTTTTGAACCGAATCACTTACTAAATATTGAGAGCAAATTAACGTATTATTGTCTTTTTTTAGACTTCCTTCAAGTGCAGTGCAAATTTTGGTCAGACCTATGATACAGTTCAAATCCAGAACCAAGAGATCTTTAATTTTGGGATGCACTTCTTAACCAACGAGAGGACCTACACACCGGTGGACATCTCTTCTATTTTTTATAAGCCCAAAACTGGAGAAGTAAAGGTATTTATGTCACCATTAGTGGCCAAATTTTTTTCGACTTTTTTTTCGATCAATGTGATCCGTTCATCAAGCCTGGTCTACCCGACATCCATCGGTTCGTAATCAACACTCGAGTGCAATTATTTATTACCAAGTTATTTTTATTCATACTCGCGAGATCTTAGTTCGGAGTGAACGACGAGTTTGAATAAAAATAACTTAACATTAGAATACCACATGAACTGATTGCCTCGCCTGTTTTTCTCACAACCACATCATCATCATCATCACCAGACGGCAGACGTCTACTGCTGAACATAGGCCTCCCCCTTAGATCGCCACAACGAGCGGTTGGTAGCCGTTTAAGCCCAACGGCTCCCCGCGATTCTTACTAGATCGTCGGTCCACCTTGTGGGGGGCCGGCCTACGCTGCGCCTTGCAGTCCCTGGTCTCCACTCGAAAACCTTTCTTCCCCAACGGTTATCAGTTCTACGAGCGATGTGGCCTGCCCATTGCCACTTCAAGTTCCTAATTTTGAGAGCTATGTCGGCAACTTTAGTTCTTCTGCGGATTTCCTCATTGCGGATTTTGTCACGCAAAGAAACCCCGAGCATAGCCCTCTCCATTCAGCTCGTTGAGCGACCTTGAGCTTGGTCATGAGGCCATGAGTAAAGGACCACGTTTCAGTGCCATAGGTCATCACTGGCAACACACACTGGTTGAAGACTTTAGTCTTCAGGCTCTGGTTTTAATTAAAATTAGTTTAAATTAATAATCCATTTGCCGTGGGGCGCCGGCAATAGAATGTTGCCCCTCCGCTCTTGCCCGTGTATGCAGTAGGAGTCTGCTAAGGGATACCTCCGAAAGATGGGCAGCTACGTCTTTTCGTGTTTCAATACCTATACTGCGCTCGCCAACCCGCCTGCCAAGCGTGGCGAGTATGGCAACAACCCTCTCATGGATTTACAACATAAAACCAGGCCCCGAGTCCCCGGCGGCCCCGCTAATCCTGGCTACGGTAGCAGTTACGGTAACGGCGGGGCCAGGGGTGCTAAGAATCCCCGGGAGACGATCGGCTACCAAACCCTACGACGACCACTGGCCCTGGTAACACACAACATCCGCACTTTGAAGACAGACGAAAAGATTGTTGAGCTGGATGAAGAAATTAGTAAATTACACTGGGACATTTTGGGGTAATCAGAAGTCCGTAGAGAGGGCGAGGACACGATATCCCTTAAGTCTGGTAACCTACTATACTACCGGGAGGGCGACCAACAGCCCCAAGGTGGTGTTGGGTTTCTCGTTCACAAGTCACTCATCAACAACATTATCACCATCGACAGTGTGTCGAGCAGGGTCGCGTACCTGACACTCAGAATATCTAAGCGATATTCGCTGAAGGTCGTTCAGGTATATGCGCCGACCTCTTTACACCCAGATGAAGAAGTAGAGTCTATGTATGAGGACATCAGTAGAGCCATACATACGAACAAAACTCACTTTATTGTTGTTATGGGGGACTTCAATGCAAAGCTAGGCATGAGAAGCGATGATGAGTTGAGAGTGGGCCAATTTGGATATAGGCAACGGAACCCCAGGGGACAGAGGCTGGCCGATTTTCTCGAGAAAGAAGGACTCTTTATGATCAATTCTTTTTTCCAGAAGCCGCCTCACAGGAATTGGACCTGGATGAGTCCCAACGGTTCCACGAGAAATGAGATTGATTTCATCTTGACCAACAAGAAACGGATATTCAATGATGTCTCTGCGATTCACAGGGTGAAAACCGGCAGTGATCACCGAATTGTTAGAGCCACATTGAATATAAACGTTAAACTTGAAAGGTCCCGTTTGATGAAATCTACGCTCCGACCCACTCGCGCTCATATCCAAAACCTCTAGAGCTTTCAACTCGAACTTGCAAATCGCTTTGACTGTCTAGAAGTAGATGCATCAGTGGACGAGATCAATAACAGGTTCGTAGAAACCGTCCATACGGTGGGGTCCCAGTTCTTTAAGACCCCCCGTACCAATAGACTTCAGAAACTCTCTGATGACACCATTAACCTCAGGGCTGAACGACGTTCTTTGCGACTGCAGTCCCCCGATGATGCTCAGTCACATAGGCAGCTCAATAGAAAGATTTGGAAATCCTTGCGGCACGACATTCGTACCTTTAATACATCTCGTATTAAACATACGATAGAGCGGAATAAAGGCTCCAAAGTGTTCGCGAGAGATAATTCTATTGGGCAGAGCCAGCCGCATCACGAAGCTGAAGAGGGAAGATGGCAGCATAACGTCAAGTAAAGCGGAAGTATTAAGGGAAGTCGAAAGGTTCTATGGACGGCTCTACGATTCGGTCACTAAACCTGTTTGCAGTGCGGCCAACGACCCAAGAGCCAAACTGACCCGACATTATACCGAAGATATTCCGGACAGCAGCCTGTATGAGATCAGCATGGCCTTGAAGCAGCTTAAGAACGACAAGGCGCCGGGTGAGAACGGAATCACTTTAGAGCTTCTGAAAGCGGGTGGATCCCCGGTACTTAAAGTCCTTCAGAAGCTCTTTAATTCCGCCTTGCTTGAAGGTACGACGCCAAAAGCATGGAACGGGGGCGTGGTGGTTCTGTTCTTCAAGAAAGGTGACAACACCTTGCTTAAGCATTATAGACCCATCTCGCTTTTGAGCCATGTTTATAAGCTGTTTTCGAGGGTCGTCGCGAACCGTCTCGAACGCAGGTTTGATGACTTCCAGCCTCCCGAACAAGCCGGGTTCCGTAAAGGCTACAGTACCATAGACCACATACATACGCTGCGGCAAGTCATACAGAAGACCGAAGAGTATAACTTGCCGCTGTCTCGCGTTTGTGGACTATGAGAAAGCCTTCGATTCGATCGAAACATGGGCAGTGCTTGAGTCTCTCCAACGATGCTGTATTGACTATCGGTACATCGAAGTGTTGAAGTGTTTGTATAAAAACGCCACTATGTCAGTCCGAGTACACGAACAGAGCTCGAAGGCGATTCCCTTAAAAAGAGGCGTAAGACAGGGAGATGTAATCTCTCCGAAACTGTTTACGACCGCATTGGAAGATGTCTTCAAGCTTCTGGAATGGAAAGGACTAGCATCAATATCAACGGCGAATACATCACTCACCTTCGGTTTGCCGACGATATTGTAGTCATGGCAAAGTCGATGGAAGAGCTCAGCACGATGCTCGAAGGCCTCAATCGAGTCTCCCAACGGGTAGGACTTAAAATGAACATGGACAAGACGAAAATCATGTCGAATGTCCATGTCGTCCCTGTGATGTCATATGTCGTACCAGTGATGACATATGGAACCGAGACGTGGTCCTTCACTATTGGCCTTATGAATAAGCTCAGAGTCGCTCAACGAGCTATGGAGAGGGATATGCTCGGGGTTTCTCTACGGGATCGAATCAGAAATGAGGAGATACGTAGGAGAACTCAAGTCACCGACATAGCCCGACGGATTAGCACGTTGAAGTGGCAATGGGCAGGCCATATAGCGCGCAGAACAGATGGCCGATGGGGCCGAAAGGTTCTCGAGTGGAGGCCACGGATCGGCAAGCGCAGCGTAGGACATCCACCCACAAGATGGGCAGACGACTTGGTAAGAACCGCAGGTCGGCGTTGGATGCAGGCCGCTACCCGTATCATTGCCTTGTATAATATATTCCTCTCATGTTACTAAAGATCAACGTATTGGGTGATTTGTTATGCTTAGAATATTCAACTGTTATTTTAACATACCACACCTCTTGAAGCTTGCCCGTGGGTACCGCATAAGTGGTAAAAAGGTCAAATGACGCATGGTTTTTTTGTGCATGTTTAGACAATATTTAAAATTTAGGCTTCCGTTCCTGATTTTGAAAGCATAGCATGTATTTTTTAATTTCAACCTGTTAAATAATAATGTATTAGGCTAAAGAAAAAAGTTGAATTTTCATGGATAACAGTAATATTTTTTAAACCATAAGCATTTTGGTTTATAATTCGCGAACAACTTCATAAGAATTCCGTTTTCAACCTGTGTTTTTGATGTAGTCAAAATCACAGGTTGAAAACGGAAATCTTATTTACGGATCTTATTTAATATATTAACGAAATTTACTAACAAAATGGCATAAAAGTTATACCTTCAGAAAGCCTATTTTATCTTTATTTTACTACAATAAGATATTTATACCTTATGGCTAGTAAAATATTGATAAATCTTAGTACAATCGCAGCGCGGTTTTCGCGCGTTTTCACGCGCGAATTTTGGCAGTAAGTACCCCTAGCGTTTTGTGGCGAACTCACGCGGCCGGGTTGTTGTCTGGGTAGGAGTAATAAATGAAAGCGAATTCACTATATTTATTGTGACTCGGGCCCAGTTCTAGTTATGTAAAATAATAGCGAACCTCATCTGTATTAAAGTTTGTTCCAAAAACACCCACGCAACAAGGACTTATTCGTAAATCGAACTAACCTTTGCACAGAATGCACCAAACCTAGATTTGGTTTTAATTGTCTCGCAGAACGCAAGAAAAGTAGAGTATTCTCCTCATAGATAAAACTGTCTGCATCTTGGGCGTGCTTATATCCCTCTGCACTCAGGATTCTAGTAACTCCCTCGCCCCGCTCGTGAGTTAACTCTAGAACCCTTCGTTACGTTCGGGATCCAATATAGCGCCCGTGACGCAAGACACTGCTTTATCGTTGTTGTTTAATAATCTACTTTTACAGCTGCTTCATGGTCTGGTGAGCGAAGGCATCCGCAGTGGGGCCGTGCGTCCCCTGTCGCGCGTGACGTACGCGCCGCACGAGGTGTCACGTGCGTTCCGCCTGCTCGCCGCGAGCCGGCACCGTGGCCGCGTACTGCTGCGGCTCGAGAACCACCATCCACCGGCACCAACCAGGTATCACCCTCTTCTTCTTCATCTACTCGTGTGACTCAGTAAATTAACAAGGTTGAATTGATTTGGACCGATAGGTGGCTACCTCTACAGCCTCATCAGTTGCCTCATAGAGCTGCTCCCGAGTGCACGTGGCATTAGACTCGTATACGGTAATTTAATTGCTTCAGTCTATTACCGTTTTAACGAATCAAGGGCAATGTAAAGAGATTTTAGCATGCGATGCAAGAGAAGGCTCATTTGACTCCCGCAGCAGGACAATTATTGTAAGCTATTTGTTAGGGCTTGGCACATATTTGCACTAATTGCGAACTGAAATAACTAGTGGTTCTCCCCGAATTGAGATCTCGTGAGTGTGAATAAAAGTCCCAATCAGACCATCTGACCAATCATACCATGTTCCCAATCAAGCAGTTCCTTTCGCCAAAATTAATTCATATTTCATATTAGCTTAGCTTTCACGTAGGTACTCTTCTGATACTTAGGCCGGCTTGCACAACGATCTCTAAACGTGTTAAGCGATTAAACACCCCGCCGGCGGGGTCGACGAGTGTATTGTGTATTGTTTGCTCTGACAAACGTAGATTACTCTGAAATGAGGTGGTTTCGTCGTCTGAATCACCGATAAGGTGTCTCGAACCACGGAGGGGATCATACTGTCGCTTGGAAGCGAGTTTTATGAACTTCGCAATGGTATCTTATTTCAAGCCGTGGTGCAGGTCGTTCTTTCCAAAAGTAGAAGCTTGACGGCGCCAACTTGACGAGATTGAGGTAAAACTTCATAATTTGGGTTTTAAATGGCTATCATTTCGCTATTAAAGGTTAACTTGCCCCGGAGATGGATGTCACATTATATTCTGCGATGCGCAACCACTCGGACTGCAGCTTGCTGACATGTTAATTAATTCTGGAGCTAAGAAAATCCACTTACATTTCAAACAACCCCCGTCTTACTTGCGTTACAAGCAACGGTAAGAATTATATTTCCATATACATATATGTACCTACTAGAGTCAAAATTTTGTGAAATTTTGTGGTATTGAAGTTAAAGTGACTGTTCACGTATTCGTATACACTACCTAACGTACATAACGTTTTAGGTAACTGATCCAAGACTGATCAGTGACGCGACTGAGATGTGTACGTACATGTATCTTTTGCAATGATTTTCTGATAAACTTATACTTACATCCTAAAAACATAACCTTACTTCCGTGTAATAGGGTAAATATAAAAAAGTTCAATTCTTTTGTTTTGTTTTTAGTTGCTGGAATAATCAAAGCATCCACGTATCTATCTCTACAGAAGACCTGAATGTTGAAACTGATGTCTCGAACTTTTTACAAAAAGTTTTAAGCTTTGGACCCATTCATGGATTATATTTAGCTGCAGATCACTTATCGAAGCATACCATGCTAACAACGCTAGATGTGGCTGTTAGAAATGTATGCCCATCTCTAAAGTAAGTAATAAATCTCAAACAGTGTAGGAACGGGAGTTTTGAAGTTTACGAGGAATGTTGTTACTTCAATTTTGCATTTCAGGTACTTCTTAACGTTTAGCTACGGCGATGATTCTGGGCAGTTTATTTCGACCAAGAGAGCAAAAGATGGACTTCCAGCTGTAGCGGTCAACTTGTCAACGCTAGACGCTGTACGTACTAATTCTGTTATTCAATATGTATGTAGACCGTATACGGAGAATTATATAATTACAGGCTTATACCAGCAGCTTTTACGAGCGAGTTTTGTCAATATAGAGTAATCTCTTATTTCTGGTACGAGTATATAGATAGATTATGTTAATCCAGATTGTAATCTATCCATATACCAAATTTTATCTAAATCAGTCCAGCCGTATCAGGTGAGATTAACGAACGAAAACCTTTTCACGTTAAAAATAAACCCTTTCTTAAGAAAACGTAACAACAGACAGATATATAGAGTTACTTTTGAACTTATAGTATGACTAGTTGAATGCCCGCAACTTCTGGATTTCTGGATCAACTTTCTGGATTTCGAAAACAGCGCCATCTACAGCTTAGAACCATCCAGGATAAGCAGTTGCAGAATGTCAGTTTGTGACTTCAAAATAATTGCCAAAATTTTAAGTGTAAACAATTTTTATACGATGGCTAATCATGAAGGACCGTTTTTAGAGTTTTTGTCTGCCTGTCTGTAAATTTGTTTCGAAAAAGCTCCGAAACGACACAACGGATTTTAAAGAGTTTTAGTAATTAAAACAAGAATTTATACTTTAGTTTTCGTATATCTTCCAAGGTTCAGAAAATA
Source organism: Philereme vetulata (assembly GCA_918857605.2). Classification (NCBI taxonomy): domain Eukaryota; kingdom Metazoa; phylum Arthropoda; class Insecta; order Lepidoptera; family Geometridae; genus Philereme; species Philereme vetulata. The sequence continues at coordinate 5,237,670 of OU975420.1, forward strand.
TGAAAATAAATATTTAACAACCCACGCGTGGGCAGGCCAGCTAGTTTTATAGACAACCTGTTTAAATTGTATTTTATACATTTACATATTTATGTTGTACATAGATATGTACAAAAATAATTTAAAACACAGATTAAAACACAGAATCATTATAACAGAGTTTAGAGGAGGGTAGCTTGAATAATTGTCCAGTAATAGATACATTTCCAATTAACAATTTTTAAAAATTTTAAACTTCATATCGGCGGTGCCTATGATACTACGATGCTGCTTAGTCAGTCTACTCATATGATGAATTAATATGCGATGGCGCTGTTTCGTCAGAACCTTACGTTTTCGATAGATCGTGGGATCTGATAAGGTAACCCTAGAGGAAATTATGGGTAAAGGATGTGCGCACTGACCAATCTTGGAACAGCCTTGATAATGGTCCTTTTCGTGCACACTTTGCGAAATCACCAGGGTCGCGGTATTTATAGAACGTCACCACATAAAGTCTGAGGCTATATGTGGTATGTATCTGAGGCTAGTATGAGGCCTTTGGTAAAAACGATCATTAGTATAAAAAACAGCGGAAGTTCATCGGTTTGTGGTATAACGGTTTTAGCGATCGTGAACGAATATCATTAATTATGATAAGTCCGAGCGCCGGCCGGTGAGTGATAAACTGTTCGTCTTCTCAAAAAACTCCATCATCGAGTTACGGCGCACGGTTAAGGAATGGTTTTGTAGATAAAATAAAGGTTTACATATACATAATAATCATAGTACATAAATGGCGTCACCATTTCATTTATTTACTTAATTTAAAAAGGCAGTTTCATTGATATTTCTAGGACTTAATAATAAGAACGACTTTTAATAAACCAATTTTTCAACAATACTAGCCCTTAGACCTACCCGTGTTTTCATTTAATGTCGTACTTAATAAACGCGTTGTCTATAGTTACTCGTGAAAATATCATGGGTAGGATCTGATTTTTGTCAATATACCACCAACGAATAACAAAACCAAATGATACAACATTAGAATATCGTCCAGTCAAAATATTGATTCAGGAATAACTAGTCTATCTGAGTGTAATTTTACAATAAAAAGTGAAACTTGGTGTATATAATTGCTCATTATAATATATTGTTTGGATATCATAACAATTATTCGGCATTATATGATTGTTTTTTTCTGAAATTCTAGTTTGTGGATGTAGACGGTCTGACTTGGTATCGCGGCATAAAGGAGGCAACAGAACGAGCGTTGCTTGGTTCACATCCAGTAATTTTATCTCAGTTGAAACATCTCCCTGGTGAAACTTTGCTTCAGCAAGTCGCAAAACTTAATGGTACCTAAGCTTTTTTCGTAAACGATTCTTTTGATTAATCTTTTCTTAGATAATGTCTGCTTCTTAGTTAAGGTTTATTAATTATTTTAATTTATACCTACTTTTACAGATATTATACTTTCTGATAAAGTTGATGGCAGTACAACACTCGAAGCTTTAGGTATTCAATCAGACAAGTTACAAGTGGTTTCGTCTATCTTAAGAGACAGCTATAATATTTCAATTGATGAATCCGATATACCTTCGCTTTCCATAAAATGGTAGGTTTTTTTTTATTTTGTGACGTATGAATCATAAATAATCTTCAGGCTAACATTCATTTGAGACTTATTTTTTACAGTCTAAATGAAATTGAAATGAGGTTATCTAATACCAAGTTTGAGGATGATAAAGGATTAGGAACGTTCTTTTCATACGTTGACCCTGATGAGCTTCTAGCTACTACTGAAATGGTATTCCTGCCGACGCTCACAAATAACTCTACCATGGTGAGTAATTATTCATAATATCGTATACTACATAAACATAGTGCACATGTCTTAGGTTGGTAAGGCTGATTAGTTTATAATATCTTTGCAGAACATTAGGTATTACAATAGTTTCACTGCAAGTTCTTTGACGTTTACAGAGAGATGACGAATTCGACGTGAAACAGACGTTCCTGTGCATAGTGCCAGGGCTGGAAGGGCACTGCGGCAGGTTCCGCCCCCTCTGCGAGCGACTCAAGCTGCCGGCTGTAGTGCTGCAGCCGGGACTCGATCAGTTGCATGAGACCGTTCAACAACTGGCCGATAGATATTCCAAGGTACAGTCATCATGTTGCTCTAGAATCATGTAGGGCACATATGTGAAACAATAGTTTGTATAGATATACATATTTTCATTTGATTATATAATAATTATTGCTGGACATTTCATACACCGCTATCTAGCCCCAAATTATGTCAATCTTGTATTATGGGAATTAGATAACTGATAATATATTTATATAATTTCTTTAATAAATACATACTATTATATATAGAAATCACCAAGACTGATCAAATATCTGTAGATCATACAAACATTTGCGACGGGAATCGAATTCGCAACCTCTTGTGTCTCAGCGGGCCACGGGCCCACGGCGACGCCATACGATGTCGTCAAAACAATGAATTATTGATATAGTTACCTTCATTTCGTATAAGGTGCTTGTCTGTATTCTAAATTAGTATAGTGTCAAGCCTAATAATAAAAGAGCAATCTCACGTACTCTACTAAAATAATTAAAATTATTACAAAAAACTATACTAATCTTGTAAGTTGATTTTGACTTGGTTAAAAATATATCAATGTCCGATTGTTTAAGAAAATGAAAACCTTTAAATTTCTGCTTTAAGTATGGTTTCGCCATAATATTGCAATGTTGACAATGCTTACTGATTTAATCAAGGACAACGGAACTCCACATATATACTAGTCCTCCACATTTTGTTATATTTTTCAATTACCTACTATCGAAATACAAACATGATTGAAGAATATTAATATAGTTAACAAGTAAAACTGTTTTTTAGGTTATTCTAAAAAGAGCCGCTGTTAAAAACTCCTTCTATCTCTTGGGCTACGAAACCGGTATACTCGTTGCTTTGGAATTGGCTGCGATTTTAGAACAGTTTGGTAAGTAAAATTTCTTTATCCTTCCTTGTAATATATATTTGAATCAATCAAATTCATTTGAATTTAGAAATATGTAAAGGTTACACTTTTCCAATGGTTTAATCATGTAACAGAAAGACGATGACTGATTCAATTGTGCAATAATACTAGTTGCCAATACACACTGGTTGAAATTCGACAGTAATTCTTAATTGTTTTAGTTTATTTTTAACAGTCGCTCCCATTCCCCATATAAACTTTAACTATACCAGATTTCACATTCCTCTGTGCTTCAAAAAGGGTAAGTAGGTAATTCATATTTAGATATACAGTAATTGATCTGTTTAATCTTATCTCCACAACTCTGTCTTGTACAAATGTCTAACTCATCTTAATGAAAAATATAATATTAAATAGGTCAGACTGGAACGGTGTTCTGCATCGGCGACGGCCCCGAAGAGATGAAGTCGCTGTTGAAGGAGCACCTACGCGAGTACACTAATGAAGAAGCATTACAAATAGGCTTGGTAGAGCACATGTTCACCCTGATGACGGGAGAGAGCGCGGCGTCGATAAAGAACATGGAAGGAGTGACGTGGAGGCAGCGGGTGGAGGCATGCGTGCGGACGCTGCTCGGCCATGTCCCGCACTCTGCGCAATACGCACGCACGCTGATAGAGGCAGCGTACGCAAGACTCGCTACCACCATCAACTACAACGCGAACCCGAAACTATTGAAATCAAATATTGTCCTCCTTCGCGCATTGAGTCCTTATGCTACTTCGAGTGCTCCTTGCTCGCTACAGCGGTATTCCCAACAGCCAATCAGCATCTACAACCTAACCACGCCACTCGCTCACGTGGCCAAAGACATGCGCTGTGCCTCTATTATTAACAAACATCTCAACAAGGAGATTTTAGACGCTTACGATACTAAAAATATCTGTGAATCGTATCTCTTGAATGCAGACACGTTCATGACCGTAGTAAAATAAATACCTATGCGTATCTATGTACCTATAGGTACTAAGGATCGGTTGGAGTGACGTTTGAAGGAGTTACCCGTCAGTAGGCTATTATTATAAGGCAAGCTGAATCTGATTTTACAAAAACAATTGTTTAACTTGCCATTCCTTCCACTCGACACTACCAAAACGACACCATCCGTGGTGTCGTATGAAATCTCTAGTCCATACGACACCACCCTAGTGATGTCCAGAAACGCGTGTTTTTGACTAACAGCTCCCAGTTCATTAAAATAAATAAATAAATATCAGACAACATCACATACATTGATCCGACCCCAAAGTTATTATTTCAAGTTATCTATAATTAAACGATAATTAATAAAACAGAGTTTATGACATATTATTTTTTTATTTCAGTGAAGTAAGTAGTTATGTAGGTATTAAAGAACGGACCGGAAAACTAGTCTTGCAGCGTGTCCACAATTGTTGTTACGTGCTTGTAATAGGCCTTAATGAACTTTTCTTTTAGTGTATCTTTTCCGGAAAAAAAACTTTCAGCCAACAATTTTGCTGTATTAATACAATCTGAGCATCACTCAAATGGTCCGTTTGGGTACAATTATCCTTCATATTTTGTTCCGTTTGCGTTTTCATACTTAATTGGAGTTTTCATATCAACAACTTTGTATGTAAGTAACCTCACTATTAGTTGGTGGTGTCGTATGGACTAGTGATTCCATACGACACCACCGATGGTGTCGTTTTGGTGGTGTCGAGTGGAAGGAATGTAACTTGCAAGGTTACAATAAAAACAATATTTATTCATTCATTCACGGTGCTTTGTAATTTGGTTAATAAAGTGTTTTATCGAAATTCTATGTTCTTATTTCCTATTTAATACTATTATCGAAACTGCATACCGTGTGTAACCAATATGACAATATATAAGCAGGTCAGCGTTAACCAGACTACATAAGATTTTTAAAACCATCTCAAAAATTTCGAGTCGGACGGGACTTGAACCTGCGGCCTTCCTCTTGATACGAGGATACGAGAAAAAATTTACCCTGGGTCTACTTCACATCAGGCATGAAAGATGACTCATAGGCGGCGATATTGTGCCTCAAGCAGACTGCCGCGCACTTTATTTTTATTTTCTATTCAACTTGGCAATGGATCAAGCATATGGCCCACCTGATGTTATGTCGTAACTATTGCATATAGCCTGATCTACGAGGCTATAGGCAATAGTTATGACAATAGTTCGTAGGTCGTAGGTAACGCACCTTAGAAACGTGCCCTACGATGCACTGCGCTGCATCTATCAACTTGAGGTATGCAGGTGTGCCTGTAATTTCACCGGAAAACATACCCATCATACCGAAGTACAACAATGCTGCTTCTTGGCAAAAATAAGTGTATAAATCTATACTAATATACTAGTTAATATTATACATAGGAAAGATTTGTATTTTTGTGTGTGTGTATGTTTTTTCACACCGATTTAAAAATGTTTTTCACTGTTGGGAAGCTATACTATCCCCGGGTGACATAAGCTACTTTTTACCCAACTGCGCAGAAGGAGGGTAATGTTTTAATTCAAAAACTACGCGTGCGAAGCTACGGATTGGTCAGCTAGTATAAAATATAAATATATAATAAATAAAAATAATGTGTGTGTGTGTGTGTGCGTGTGTGCGTGTGTTAGTACTTCTCCGGGCGAGTACAAGGAACTCTAATACTCTTAAACGTACTACGCCAACAGAGAGGCTCCGGTCCACCCCTGCTTCATTGACCTGGCAAAGTACTTTGATTTGGTGAAGTAAGATGTGTTCTGGTAGAAGGTGGAAACAAAAACAAGCCTGTCCAGTGACGTAATTAGATTTTTTGATTAATAGTACAACAACCAACCCAACGTTGCACTATGGGAACAGTTTCTGATGAATACAGGTTGAAGTGTTGTGTCAGACAAGGTGGGTTAGCATCCCCCAGACTTTTCAACCTGTACAACAACGGATTTATCGAGGAACTAAGCAATACTGAAGTCAGCTGTTGATATGTTGCTGCACCCCTAGATAAGTGTCGTCAGAAAACTCAAAGTAAAGTGAATGTAATGTAAAGTGGTGTAAAGTGAATGTATGGTTTCAGGTACAACGTAAGTAGCTGTAAGTGAACTGAAATTTGCTTAAGTACATTTGATGTAAAGTTGTTCCGCTTGGTGGCGAAGCTTATTTGTTATAGCTAATGCAGTTCTGAGGTAATCCATAGGATCAATTTCTACGCTTGATATGTTATACTTACGACCAAATTATCATACGTGTTCAATAAAGTGGATTTAATGACTACTTGCAGACGACGACGTCCAATCAAAGTGGACTTGGACCGCGTTCAACTTGTCATAACTTTTCAGCATCTCAAATTGATAAAATAAAATGTCTTCACGTGAACTATGAATACCCACGTTAGTTTCAACCGGTGTTTATGTGAACTTTTACCAAAACTATTTTCTCAAATCTTCTTTTTCCATGAATACTTTCATCGTGACAACGCGGTTTAGTGATATCTTTTGTAGTAAGTAGCCAAAAAGTGATGTTATACTCGTAAAGGCCAAATGGATTAAACCCGAATATCTTAAGCAGGAGAGTTCGGATAAATAATAACGCAGCTGCTTCATGCAGCCTATGTGTGCCGTGTATGGTTACTCGAAATTAAACTTTACAGGCAAATTTTGGTTTCATACAGGAATAAAAATTTGGTTAAAATTATCGAAATAATAAATTATATTCAAAAAGTTGATAATGCAATTATTTAAATACTATAATACTACAAATCTAAATATGGTCAAAAAAATTCGCTTACAGCGTAAGTACGTAACACAGTCGCTGTTTGCACAAGACGTCACTATTTCATCAGACAAGTAGTTGTGTATGCGTAGGTCCTTGGTTGCAAAGGCTAGTGGAGCAACCAGCTCATAAACGTCAACGGGTTGTTCGGAAAACTGTTGCATTGTCGTACCTCTGGGCGAAGTTTTTGTAGAACTTGTGCGCATTAACACAATTTTAGACCTTAACTTCTGAGGCTCATGGCAGTATGCCCTAGCTTTGTTCAAGCGTGCTTCAAATACTGCTTGCGCATACTGAGCTGAATGGAAGATCCGACCTAGTATCACTCTGGCTGCAGCTCGCACGCGCTCTTTCCAGGAAATACAACCTATCATTGCACTCTCTAACAGCGTCGTGCTGTCTACCGACATCAATCCAAACAAGTATGTGATGATACCGACTTGCAAAGCCTCTTCCGTCTTAAAGCTTTCTATCTGCTCCTCCACTTAAGCTCTAATGCCTTCAGGAGCATCTCCTAGACAGAACACTGTTCCTATCTTACCTGGAACATAAGAGTATTTTTTTTTGCTATAGAAACAATATTATTCTCATCACACTAATATTATAGATGCGAAAGTTTGGAAGTTTGTTTATTTCTTTATTTGTTTGTTACTTAATCACATCATAACGGCAAAACTGATTTCAATGAATTTTGTATTTACATATATTATAAACTGGATTACCATATATGCTACTATTTATCCCATAAATCAGGTCTCATGGGACAAAAATGGGGTGTCAAGTCAAGTTGCATCAACTAGTTTAGCTTTAATTATATTTATTGCTTGAATTTCTTTAATTATAGGGCCTAAAGTAGAACAATAAAAAAACACACGAAATCATGTAAAACATCTGTGGGGATTTAGGGAACAGGAACAAATAGCTATGTATACAAGACTGTGCGATGAAAAGTTGCAGGACTTGATGAACAAATATAATTTGGAATGTTTAGATTTAGAAATTTGTTTTGATGAGATAAACCAACATAAATATATAAGTGAGCTATACGGTGATATTGTGAGAGCTTTGCAATTAGCTGCAGAGGAGAGTGTTAATGTTAAAGTTAAGAAAGGTCAGAAAATAGTAGGGTGGAATTTCCACGTCAGGCGGTCACATGTTAAGGCTAGGAAGAAATTTTCCTTGTGAGTGCAATATGGTAGGCCACGCTCAGGATATCATTATGAAAATATGACTGCCTCGCGCAGAGAGTTCAAAGCCGCGCTCAATCTAATCAAGATAAAATAAAAATGGACATGCTTTCTCGACATCGCAGCGCAGGTGATTTTGTCGAGTTTTGGAAAGAAATAAAAAAGTTAAATAGAAAGAAATGTTTATCTTTAAGTGTAGAAGGGGAAAAAAATGAAAAAACTATAGCAAATGCATTTCGAAATAATTTTGATGTAGTAAAAAATACAAAGCAATAGTAAGCATTGTAATACTAAATTGCGGATCAGGCATGTCTCGGAGTCTCACCACGTTACAGCTACGACCAAAGAAATAGAATCTGTTCTCAGAAATATGAAGCGTGGTAAGTCGCCGGGACATGATGGCCTAAGCATAGAACATATGTTGTATGCGGGCCAGCATGTCTGTAGATTGTTAGCGCGGTTTTTCACTCTCTGTGTGAGGTATTGCTACTTACCCGTGGAGTTCATCCGCACGCTGGTTGTTCCGGTCACTAAGAATAAAACGGAGGATATCTCGAGCATGGCCAACTATAGGCCTATATCCTTAGCAACGAGAGTGGCGAAGGTGCTTGAGCACTTTATTCAGTCTCACATGAGCGGCCTAAGTATAGACGACGGACAGTTTGACTTCCGGCCTCAAGTCTCAACAGATAAGACTATTTTTTTTTGAAACAGGTTGTCAGCTACTACAAACAAAACGACACTACTGTGTACGCTTGTTTCTTAGACCTTAGCCGTGCTTTTGACACCATAAACCACGACCTGCTTTGGAGGAAGCTGCGTGTTTCAGACGCGAGTGTCCCGGCTGAGGTTGTTGATCTCCTAGAGTATTGGTACCGGAATCAGACCAGTAACGTCAGGTGGGGTGCAGAGCTGTTGGAGAGCTATCGGCTTTCTTGTGGCGTGAGGCACGGGGGCTCACGTCTCCCGATCTGTTCAACGCCTACGTGAACGGGTTGATCGTGGAACTGAGCAGCACCCCACTAGGGCTCAGGTTGGATGACAGGTATGTAAGCAACCTGAGTTACGCTGATGACATGGTGTTGCTTGGTCTCTCGATTAAAGGATTAAGAAAACTTCTCTCGATTTTCGAGGCGTATGCGAAAGAGCATGATCTCATTTACAACGCAAAAAAGACGGAAATGGTGATTTTCAGATCGGGAAAGGGAGCTAAAATAGTACCCGAGGTCTATCTTAACGGACAGCCCGTAAGAACAGTTGAGCAGTTCAGGTACCTTGGACACATCGTTACATCTAACTTAAAGGACGTCGCTGACATAGATCGGCAACGTAGGGCTTTGTGTGTAGTAGGCAATATGATAGCCAGAAATTTCTTTAAGTCATTGCCTGACGTGAAAATAACACTCTTCAGATCCTTTTGCCAGTCGTTCTACACATGTCAACTCTGGACATATTATACTAAGAAGTCGCACAGCGGTATACAAGTGGCTTACAATAACGTCTTCAGACACATGATGGGTCTGAGGCGCTATTGTAGCGCTACGGAAATGTACGCAGAGGCTGGGGTTGACTCTTTCAATGCGATCCGAAGAAAGAGGATCGCCTTCTTTATGTCCAGAGTCGACATGTGTAAAAACACAATCATCAAGAGTCTGGCGGATAGACTGATGCTGACGGCAGCTTAACGACGTTGGGTGGAAATAGCCACCTAACCTAAGTACCTAATTTTTAAATATTATTTTTTGTATTTTTATTATTGTGTAATTGTTTTAATTTGCTTTTTTTAATTTTAGTTTAGTGTAGATTATAAAAAATGGATCATCATCATCATCATCATCATCAGCCGGAAGACGTCCACTGCTGAACATAGGCCTCCCCCTTAGATCGCCACAACGAGCGGTTGGTAGCCGTTAGCGCCCAACGGCTCCCCGCGATTCTTACTAGATCGTCGGTCCACCTTGCGGGGGGCCGGCCTACGCTGCGTCTTCCAGTCCGTGGTCTCCACTCGAGAACCTTTCTTCCCCAACGGTTATCGGTTCTACGAGCGATGTGGCCTGCCCATTGCCACTTCAACTTGCTAATTTTGAGAGCTATGTCGGCAACTTTAGTTCTTCTGCGGATTTCCTCATTGCGGATTTTGTCACGCAAAGAAACCCCGAGCATAGCCCTCTCCATAGCTCGTTGAGCGACCTTGAGCTTGGTCATGAGGCCATGAGTAAAGGACCACGTTTCAGTGCCATAGGTCATCACTGGCAACACACACTGGTTGAAGACTTTAGTCTTCAGGCTCTGGGGAATTTTGGACGAGAAGATATCGCGAAGTTTCCCGAACGCTGCCCAGCCGAGTTGGATTCTTCGTGCGACCTCTTTGTCGAAGTTGGACTTACCTAATTGGACAGTTTGTCCTAGGTATACATATTCGTCGACAACTTCGAGAGTATCGCCCCCAACAACTACCGGTACGGGCGCAACATGGATATTTGACATGATTTTCGTCTTATCCATGTTCATTTTAAGAACCACCTGTTGGGAGACCCTACTGAGGTCGTTGAGCATGGTACCGAGTTCCTCGAGCGATTCAGCCATAATGACTATATCATCGGCAAAACGAAGGTGAGTGATGTATTCGCCATTGATATTGATGCCAAGTCTGTCCCAGACCAAGAGTTTGAAAACGTCTTCCAATGAGTTTGTGAACAGTTTCGGAGAAATTACGTCTCCCTGTCTCACGCCTCTCTGCAATTGGATTGGTTCCGTACTATGGTCCTGTAGACGGACTGACATAGTGGCGTTACTATACAAACACTTCAACACTTCGATATACCTATAGTCGATTTGGCATCGCTGAAGAGACTGCAGTACCGCCCAGGTCTCGATTGAATCGAAGGCTTTTTCATAGTCCACAAACGCTAGACATAACGGCCGATTATACTCCTCGGTCTTCTGTATAATCTGGCGTAGCGTGTGGATGTGGTCTATGGTACTAAAGCCTTTTCGGAAACCGGCTTGTTCGGGAGGCTGGAAGTCATCGAACCGAAAAAATGGATCACTGTGTCTGAAATAAAGAATTATTATTATTATTATTTAATCTAGGTTATACACATTTAGTAGTGTAATGTGCACAAAATCGCGGGCAACAGCTAGTAGCAAAATTTTTTACTGTGTTTCCTCTATTCTACAATTTATCAAATGTATTTTTGTTCAGGTTACTTAATTTGACTAAGATATTACAGTTTTGCCATGACCGTCTATCTGTCTATCCGACTAGTTCTAGCCGTTTTATATGTAGACTGTCTTTATTGCTGTGAAACTGACCTTTGCCTTGAATGATACGTTTTAGTGACGTCTAGTAAGGTATGAAGTAAACACGAAAAACATTGAATTAATTTACGAGTAGTTGACCAACTTATATCTTTGTTGGGACTGTAAACAGTTTATGTATATAATGTTTATAAAAATGACCCAAATCTACTACAAAGTTAAGTAGCCATCAAATCTAAGAGTACTCGCGACCTATCCTAAACATCTATTACATATTTTGATTTTGCACTAAAATATCTGTTTTCGCTATCCTCGTTGTCTGACGAAGTGATACCACCGGGCGACGATACGAAGAAAATCTAGATGCCTTCGCAAAATTTATTAGATCAGCTGACCAATACGCAGCTACGCACGCGTAGTTTTTCAATAAAAGTTCTCATTCCCGGTCATAACCTATCTACATACCAAATTTCATCGAAATCGGTCCGGCAGTTTAAACGTGAAAACGTAACTGTTGGGGATGATTAAAGGGCGCTGGTAAATGAGATTTAGTAATTTCGAAGAACCTGTCAATTAAATATACCTATAGAATGTAAATGGGTAAGTAACAATTTTTGCTCAATTATATAAAGTAGAAAAACCTTTCAACATAGATAAGATAAGATAAGATAACTCTTTATTGTACACCAAAGTAAAATACAGAACATAATTCTTACAAATAGATTTAGTACAATGGGCGGTCTTATCGCTAAACGCGATCTCTTCCAGACAACCTTTGTATGGACAGGATCAAAATGTAACACATGACGGCGGTGCATCTATATAAATTTAAAAACATATCTACATTCTATAAACCTAAATTACCAATAATAACACAAATTTAATTTAAATAAGCAACTCTAAAAATGGTAGGTAAATCATAGGTATCCTGATGATGGATTGTCTTTCAAAGTACAATTGAAAACACACAGCACTTTGTGATAACGCTTTCTTACTGCACGGCAGTTACGAAATAGAGTTAAACTTGTCTATTTACGGAATATTTTCTTCCGCGTGAGAACGTGACCAGCAAGGTGTGGTTGCACAAGCCAACAGGATGGCGCCCGCGCTGCCAGGGAACGGCGTGAAGGGGCGCGCGGGGCGAGGCACTTATGGCCGACCCGCCCATTCAACGATTTCAAAACGACAGTAGTCGTAGAAAAAGCGGGTGACAAACAGAATTCATCTACCTTATATTTTGTTATGAGCAAAAATCCAACATAGAGTTAACACATATTTGATAAGAACTAGGTTACCAATTTTGAGATTTGGAAGCGATGTGAACCACTTTGTTTTTTGCTGCAAAGTATGCAGGTAGTCATCAGATTACTTTATTCAAAACGTTTGGGAGATTTTTTGCACGTACTTACCTACTGCCAACGTGACAGTCGATTCAAAGTTAAATCGCCTAAATTATACTCAGGAACGGCGAGTAAGCTTAGGCCTATCAAAAAATGACCAGGGGTCAACGTCACAAGTTCATCAGGATTGTTAGATAACGGGTACATCAGACGCGAGTTTAAGACCGCTTCGATTTCACAGAAGACTGTGGTAAGCTCCTCAAAAGTGAGTGCCTTTTCACCCACCGCCCAAAGAAGATGGCGCTTAGCAGATTTGATATCAGTATCCCACAGTCCACCCATCAAAGGCGCTGAACCTTGGATATTTTTATAATCGATAGAACGTGATGCACAGCTGTCTGCGATCGAAACGCTATTTGCATTAAAAACTTGCACACTTCCTGTAAATGTTTCGTAGTGGTGACAAAGTTCGTTCCATTGTCGGAGTGTAGGCATGAGCATAGGTCGCGTCGCGCTACAAACCGGTCAAGTGTGGCTAAGAAACAATCGGCTCATAAGTCACTAAAAACTTCAATGTGCACAGCCTTTGTTGAAAAGCACACAAGGAGGCACATGTAGCATTTTTCGATTCTTGCGTTACGATTCAGACTTGCCTTTATGTAAAATGGACCACCTAAATTGCAACCGACATGATTGAAAACCTTATTAGGTTTTAAACTTTCAGAAGGCAACGTACCTATGAATTTCCAAAAATCCGTTCTTAGTGTGCACTTTCACACCGTAAAGAATATACCATCAAAATTTCAAGTCTCTAGGACCAGCTATTATGGCTGTGCGTTATGTCAGTCAGTTAGGACAACGATTCTTATATAATAGACTATCCAGCGGCTTCGAACGAATGGTTTGCCAATAAAAAGTAGCCTATGTGTTAATCCAGGTTATGATCTACGTACATACCAAATTTCATCGCAATCGGTTCAGTCGTTCCGGCGTGAAAGTGTAACAAACATCCATATATCCATACATACAAACTTTTGCGTTTATAATATTAGTAGGAAGATTCGGTAGGTATGTTTTTCTAGTATTTTAGACTATATAAAAATACTATTTTTATTAAAATAAATATTTTATTGGCCGAAAGATAAGCTTAGTAAGAATAATACATACCTATGTAGTAAGGGCTGTGGACTTTTTAAATACTTATAAAATATATATAAAATTACCAATAGTATGTATTTCAAGTTAGGTTATGGGAGGGAATCTGGAGGTCAAGGCGAGCTACTGCCGAGGTGACGGAAGTGGCTCACAAATGCCTAGGGATCATAAGCTGTGTCGCATCCAACCGGATGTAAAGTTACAATTGGTACCTAATCATTTACATGCTATATAAATATTTATTGTTACTGTGTCTAATTTATTTATGTATGTATTAAATAAGCAGTAAATTGGAATTTGATTCGAATAACAATCCTATGTTAGGTATAGACAGTGGAGGTCATCTAATTAGAAACACCTTTTTATAAAGTAACTAACATTATTAAAACGTTTATTAGATCTCAATTTTTTTCATGACTTCAAATGTATATATACTATAATATATTATGTATTATCTAATTAAGGGGAGGCTCACAAAATCGTCTGATATTTGTCGGAATTTTCTAAAGTCTAGTGCGTGTCTTAACAATAAAAACATTCAGTATGCAATTTTTCAGATTTTTTTTTCGAATAGAATTTTCAGTTTTCTAAATAATGGTATTTTATGCAATTAGTGAATAAAGGACGGGTTTAAAGCGAGGGCCATATATCAATCCTGAGCGACGCGAGTGACTAATATAAAGTTACAAAATTATAGGATATAAATCCATTCTATTCAAGATTAGCATACTATACTATATACCATGACTACGAGAAAAATAAAGATTTAAGCGAAAATATACATTTCATAAAGAAAAAAGGAAAGTTACATTAATTAAAATGAACATTAAAATAAGAAAACAGACTCTGAAAATGTACCAGAAGCTTGATTTTCATTTTTATACGAGCAGCAAAACTCATCTTTGATAGCTTTGATGTAAACCAACCGTGATTTGGTGTGTAGCAAGTTTTCCAATAGGTATATCGGCCGCCCTCTTGCATTTTCAATCGTTTTATTATTAAGTAACACTAAACTTTGTTTGGAATCTAGGGATCCATTCTGTTATGTCTTTCGTCCATTTACTTATATTCTCTCTCATCATGTGACCTACCCTCCTCCATTTGAGTTTTTTAGTTTTGATTATAACATGATTATAACAATTTTTATAATTTGTCTTAAATTTACAGCTCTCTTTCTGATAAAAAAGAAACGAGAAAGACAAAGGAAGCGTTGGGCTGATGAATTGAGAAAGCATGCGGGCCCAATATGGCACAGAATAACTCAAACAAGAGCGGAGTGGAAGAAGCTGGAGTAGGCCTTCGTGTCGCAAAGACACGCCGACACCGAATAACTGACATATCTTATTAATAATACAAAGTCAACAAAAATAAATGGTAAATGTAATTGTATTAAGAATAATAATAATGAATTTATCTAATGTTAATGTCAATCTAATATTTAATGTTATATGTTGTGTAAATTTAATTAATAGCATGTTAAATTAACTGTGATGTACTTGTGTTGGCAATAAAGGCTTACTTAATAAACGCTAATACTATTAATACTAATAAAACATGGAGACATTTTATAATTTTATTAACATTATCTTAATATACAGTAAAAATTGACAGTTATAGATAATAATTTAATCAGTAACATAATCAAAGTCTGAATCTAAGTATTCAATGCTGCTTATGTCTGAGCTAGATTTGGAGCATTCACTCTCGGATTCATCTGTTTCATCTTCGGATTCTGATTCTGTTATATTTATGATAAATTCTTGTAAACTGTCCATCAATTGGTCTTGTTCCCAATATATTTCTTTAACATGTTTCACGTGTTCACATTCTTTCAGACTGTGCACCACACACCTCTATTTACAGCACCTTCTTTTTTTAATTTTAGACACAGGGACTCTACTAAGACCTGCAACATGAAATGTACATAATCAGTTTAATACTCGTATCTAAAAACGCAAAGTACCTATCAATATGTGTTAGTCGTACAACAAAAATAGGTCAGCTTGGCTTCAGTGATTTTTACCTAAAATAGTATTTCCGTTTACGCTAATCACACATAAAACACTAAAGACGCTGTTTATTTCGTCTAAGAAATCAATGTACAGTCCAAAAATACCATAAGAAAGCAATTACATACCAATAATTGCGGCTACTCGTTCCGTAGCTTTGTTCAAGTCGATGATTAGGCTTTTTGACGCTTTTTCGCGTTGACAAAAATGTATCACATTAAATATAATTTGCCTCACAGAGCTGCGTAACGTTTTTCCTCTTTTCGACCAAATGAGCAAGTATTTAACTCAAAAACAAGATCAACAATAATGTATCGAGTCCAAGTTGGCATATGACAGTTGCGTGACGAGAGAGATGGCAGCTGGATTGGGTTGCCATATAAAAATCTTAATGTTAATTCACCGTAACGCCACGACTCTTCTGAACAGATTGTACTGACAGCAAAAATCACAAAACAGTTTTTAATTAATAAATTTCGAGGAGTTATTTGCACAAGGAGTTTGTATGCCGAATATTCTTTGCAAAAGGAGCTTGTATTTTTTGCGTAAGGAGGTTGTCTATCATTGAGATAGGAGGTCGAATATAATGGTGTGCTCTAAATTAAAACACCAAAATAGTGATTAAAAGTGCTTTTTGATCTCCAAATCAACTTGGGCAAATCGGCGTTGTATGTATGTATGTATGTTTGTTTGTCCAAGGATAACTTTCGAAGCGTTTATCCGATCATCGTGAAATTTGGTTTGTAGGTGATTTAGGAATGGAATTTTGTGATGGCACATGTTTGGTGTCACTAAATGAGCTAAAAATGTGTGGGGGTTGTTGATATATTGGGATTCAAGTAGATAAAACAAACAAAATGGGACTATCCGGTCAAGTGGCACGTCTAATAAAAAGTATTTGTCAGTACATTTCGGAAAATAGAGAATGACCCGCTGTTTCAAATAATGAATGAGTCCGACCTCAAAAAAGTATGAGGTCCTAAGTGACTAATTCCACTTGCAGCTGCGGTGTCCGCCTCATACATATTTCCTTGTTTTCCAGTGCTGTTTTATATTATGTTAAATCTAGGTATTTGCACCTTGTTAAATGTAACATTGTCCTTTTGAGTTTCACACTCAATCTTACACTAACACACACGCACACACGCACAAGCATACCTACATTTATCTTACCATCAGCTCTCCCTTTCGTCGACATAACTCCATCTTTCATAACATAACATGGCGGAGAATAAGACCCATAGTTTCGATCACTGCGGTAAATTTGCAAGCCTATCGATCTTTTATAGAATACATTTTGGGGAATGTGCACAGGAACTATACGATCTAATCCCACTATCCCTATCCCCATCAAAGGACAAGCAGGCGCACGGCTCAGTACCATCCGTACCTAGTTGATATACCACCCATACGCACACACCGTTTTGGTTCTACGTTCTTGATGCGTATAGCTAAGGTATGGAATACTTTACTTTATCGTCTGTTTTTCTTAATGAATACAATCCGGTCTCTTTAAGGTAAGAGTGAATATGTTTCTCTTCTAGATCTTCGTGCTACATCTTGACCACATCATCGCTTACCAACAGGTGAGATTGTCGTCAAATTTGATTTTGAGTTGGCTCATCAGAACAATCTATCAATCATACCTTTAATGCGGGAAACCATAGGTACCTTTAAAATTCTCCATATCAATATCAGAAGTATTAACTGCAAATTTGATAGTTGCCTTCTCATTGTTACATAGATTAAAATACCAGGTTGATGTTCTTGTATTCTCTGAATGTTGGTTGAGCAAGTGCCTCTTCATACCAGTAGTTCCAGGGTTTGATTCTTACGACAGTGACTAATAAGTTTTTTTTTACGTTAACAGCGAAAATAAGTTTCATAAACTCTATAAGAAATTTGGTAATCCTCGCGACTATGACACCTTTTCGTTACTTCGTAAGAGATGCAAGGCTCTTGCTGAGGAATGCTATAACATGTATCTGTCGTCTACCGAGGAATCATTACAGAAGGATATAGCTTTCTGGAGGTTCGTCAATAACAGGAAAGGTCAAGTCTCCATACCTCATACTATGACATTTGAAAATGTTTCTACATCCGATGGGTATGGTATATGCGAACAGTTTTCACGTTACTTTGGTTCTGTCTTTGAAAAAGATTATAGCCCTAATATCTGCTCTGGCAGCGATGACTTCTCTGACTATGTTGATTCCAACTTCTTCCAACTCACTCTCACGTTTTTCAATTAGCGAAACAGATATTCTACTTAAAATCAAATTGTTTGATAAAAATAAAGGTTTTGGACCAGATTTATTACCTCCATTTTTTGTAAAGTGTTGTGGCAAAAAGCGATCTGTTCCACTTGGTATTATATTCAACAAATCGCTCAGTGCTGGACTTTTCCCGAAGGTATGGAAAACAGCTCACGTTATCCCTGTACATAAAGGTGGGGATAAATCACAATGTCCAAATTATCGTACAATTAGTATATTGTCTTGTTTCGTATATTGTTTTGTTTCGATATTATTGTTTAGATATTATCCATATTTATAGTCACATCAAACCAGTAATATCTGATAAACAACGAGGTTTTGTTAAAAATAGGTCGACGGTTAGCAATCTCCTAGAGTATAAACATTTCCTATGGCAAGCTTTTGCCAAAGGTGGCCAAGTTGATTCAGTTTACACCGATTTCTCAAAGGCTTTCGATAAGGTTAATCACGTTTTACTTTGTCAAAAACTTTTGTTATGTGGTGTCCATGGAGGCCTGTGTCATTGGATTTATTCGTAACTTAACAATAGAAGTCAGTTGGTGACGTTGAAGGTTTTTGTTTCTTCGCCGGTGGTGTTAACTTCTGGGGTTCCACAAGAATCCCATTTAGGGCCCCTTTTCTGCTTAATTTTTGTTAATGATCTGATCAAGCGCTTATCTTGTATTTGTATATTATACGCTGATGACTTAAAGACATTTAGAGTCATTTCCGATGATAATGATTGCTTAAGTCTATAAAATGATTTAAATATTGTGTCTCAATGGTGTAAAAGCAATCATATACATTTGAATGTCAATAAGTGTTATACAATCTCTTTTACAAATAAGTGTAAGTTAAATAAAATACTGAGTGATTATAATATCGATGGTTTTAGACTTAAAAGATCCTTGACTGCAAAGGATTTAGGTGTTATATTTAACGACAAGCTTTCATTTCGTGCACT
Source organism: Philereme vetulata (assembly GCA_918857605.2). Lineage (NCBI taxonomy): Eukaryota > Metazoa > Arthropoda > Insecta > Lepidoptera > Geometridae > Philereme > Philereme vetulata. The sequence continues at coordinate 5,256,630 of OU975420.1, forward strand.
ATCAACATATCATATCTCACGCCAACCAACTCCTAGGCTTCGTCTGGAGATCCACGAAAGGGTTTAAACAGCCTTGTAGCCTCTTGTACCTCTTCTCTGCACTTGTACGAAGTATTTTAGAATATGGCAGTCCGATATGGTCTCTGAACTACAAGGTTCTTAGCACTGATGTGGAGAGAATTAAAAAAAAATGCCTAAGAATGTTAAGCTATCGCCTACAACTCGGAGGCTCAGTTCTAACTTACGAAGAAATGCTGTCCTTATATAATGTTCACTCCTTAGAGACCCGACGAATTTATTTTGATTTCGTTTATTTTTATAAAATTATACATTCTATAATTAATTCCCAGAGTTGTTGTCGCAAATACTTTCAGTATTAAATATAGAGCTCGTAATTCTAAACAAAAAATTGGTTCGCCTTACAGGTCTATATGAACAATGTTTCTTATTATAATCTGTTGTCCAGGATGGCTCGTCAATATAATGAATAAGCGAAAAATAATATAGAACTTGATATATTTCGTTCCAAACTGACCCAATTTGTTAAAACTATCAAAGACATCCTCCATCTTAATAAATATTGTCACTCAGATGCTTAATTTAAGTTGTTACATTCCTAATTGTAATAATTATGTTTATATGTTATTCGTTTAGATATTTTGTTATTAGTTTTAGTTATTTATTCAAATTACCTGTGCAATTGCCATCATACAAAATATGTTTATTAAGCGATTATTTATTTATTTTTTCTCTTGATTTAGAATATGTATATAACATTTTAAATTTATATAGAATATATATAGGTATATATATATGACGACCTCCGTAGTGCAGTGGGCAAATAGCAGACTGAGACGCAGGAGGTAGTGGGTTCAATTCTCGCCGCGGAACAAATGCTTGCATGATTTACAAATATTTGTTCCGGGTCTGGTTGTTTCTCTATATATTATAAGTATGTATTTACAAAAAAAATGTATATTAGTATTCTATCAGTTATCTGGTTCCTATAGCACAAGCTCAGCTTAGTTTGGGGCTAGATAGCGCCGTGTGAAATGTCCAGCAATATTTATTTATTTTATATATAGATATTCTATTTGTTTCAACTTAGCGTCTGCTTGATTTGTAAGTTATTTAAGCTGTTCGTATAGGTATCTATGTGTTTATGTTACAATTCAGATCAAAACGTCATTTTTGTAATCTTTAATTGTAATCTGTTTTGTGCATTTAATAATAAATACATAAATAGACAGTGAGTTTCATAACCAAAATGTAGGAGTCGTTATATACGTCAAAATCTTTATTCAATAAAATCACAAAGATCACTTTGAAACGTCAATTTTACTGCCTGTTCCTTCGCGACCAAGCCAGGAAAGAAAGGCAAGAAAACAAAGATGGTTGTTTATTTTATGATCCTTTTCGAATACAGGAAATAAATTACGTCTAAATTGTAACATTTTGAACGAGTTGAAACAATTTCAATATCAATCCCAAGCTTCTCTATCATCTAAATAATCCGATATTTTATAGAAGGTTTTTTTATAAAGATTTTGTTTAATTGCGTTTTTAAATTTGTTAATCGCAAATTTTTGTAAATCACTTGGGAGTTTGTTATAAAAGTGAACACCTTGCCCTTTAAACGATTGACTAACTTTATGGAGTCTACAAGGGGCAACAGCGAATTTGTCTTTATTTTAGTATATAAATTAAGATTATCGCTATTTTTCTTAAACAAATTAATATTTTTGTGAACATACGTCAAATTTTCAAAGATGTATTGACGAGGGAATGTCATAATATTTATTTGTTTAAACTTATTGCGTAATGAATCTCTGGAGCACAAATTATAAATTGCACGAACAGCTCTCTTCTGCAGCACAAAAATTGTGTTTATATCTGCAGCACTCCTCCACAGCAGTATACCGTTTGACATAATGCTGTGGAAGTAGCTGAAGTAAACTAGTCTAGCTGTGTCTACGTCTGTAAAAAGACGGATTTTTTTGACTGCGTATGCCGCAGAACTAAGTCTCTTCGACAACTTATCAATGTGAGAGCCCCATTGAAGCTTATTATCTAGGGTTATACCTAAGAATACGGTAGTGTCTACAAGAGCCAACTCCTCGTCTTTGATTTTTATATCTGCTTTAACTTGTGTAACATTAGTTAGTATAAATCTAATCTCTTTGTTTTCTTTTCATTTAGAAGTAGATAGTTTACATTGAACTATTTTACGACCTTAAAGATTGCATTGTTTACATCGTAAAATCTGGCCTGAAATATAGTTATAGGTCTTTACCTATGAAATTGCCGTTCTTCAGTACTGGTCATTTTAAATAGAAAAAAGTTTGGAATGGTTTTGTATTCTAAATTCAAATTAATTTTGTTTTAAAAACATGACATTCTTTTTACAAACTCAGTCTTTTGTTTATTGATTAGCGTTGTATTTTCATTACATTTGAACATTTTTCGTCATAATGGATACTTTAAAAATTCGTGTAACTATGGAGTATGAGTTCCGTCGTGGCACCAACGCGACACAAACGGCACGTAACATCAAAAACGTTTACAGAGAGAACTGTACAACCCGTTATTGGTTTTCCCGGTTCCAATCTGGATATTTTTGATTTGAAAAATGAAGCTCGTGGTCGTCCGGAGACTTTGATCAACAATGATGAATTAAAGGCGATTGTGGAAGCTGACGAAACTCAATCTACAGCTGAGCTAGCAGCAGCTTTTGATGTTAGCATCAAAACAATTTTGATCCATTTGCGACAAATAGGCAATGTAAAAAAACTTGATAAATGGGTGCCCCGCGCACTTAACGTACGCGTCGAGACCTGCCTCGCGCTGCTCAATAGGAAAAAAATGAAGGAATTTTGAACCAAATTGTTACATGCGATGAAAAATGGATTCTGTTTGACAATCGAAAGCGCTCAGCAAGTTGGTTAGATCCTGGTTCAGCACCAAAGCAATGCCCTAAACCAAAAATGACCCCTAAAAAAGTGATGGTCACTGTTTGATGGTCTAGTGCGGGTATGATTCACCACAGTTTTTTTACAAAACGGCATGAGCATTACTGCAGATGTGTACTGTAAAGAACTGGAGACAATGATGGAGAAGCTTGCACATCGGCGCAACCAGCTTTGGTCAATCGGTCGTCCCCACTGCTCCTTCACGACAACGCGCGACCCCATACTGCACAACATACAGTCTCCAATATACAGCTGCAATAGCTGGGGTTAGAAGCTCTCCCTCATCCGCCATACTCACCAGACCTTGCACCTACCGACTATTACTTTTTCCAAAATTTAGACAGCTTTTTAGTGGGTAAAAAATTCAATTCCCGAGAGGCAGTACAAAATGCCTTTGAAGAGTTTGTTGCCTCTCGTCCAGCTGATTTTTACAAGAAGGACATAGGACTTTACTTATGAAATTGCAGTTTCGTATGTAATAAGTGAAAGTACTTATTTTTTTAAACTTTTTTATTTCTGGTATTCAAAGTAATCACCCATGCAATCGAGGCATCTTTGCCAACGCATTGGCAGTTTATTGATGCTCTTCTTGTAAAAATCAGCTGGACGAGAGGCAACAAACTCTTCTAGCTGTAGCCAGCGACTTCGTACGCGTTACACTACTAAATGTGTACTAATTCGTCACAACATATCACATTAATTTATGTGATGTTCATTGAGGATGTGAGTTTATTTATTTGTTTGTTACTCAACACGTCAGAATGGCTGAACCGATTTCGATGAAATTTCGTATATATTTACAATTTAATCTGCATTAACACATAAGTATGCCACTTTTTATTCCATAAATCAGCTAAAAAATTGCAACTCCATAAGCGTCTTGCAGTCCATTCCCTTTAAGTTTAATATTGTCGCAATGGTGAGCGCTACAAAACGCTAGCCGTAGTGACCTCAGCCATTTCTCTGCATGTTAGATATAGGCGCAATGATGAGTCAAAAAAATCTTAGCTGTTACCAGCGGCTTCGCGCACGTTGTTCTATGGTGTAAAAATACATACCTACAGCTAATTTTTAGAGACTCTAGTGAGACTCTACCTAAAAAAAGCAGGCTAAAAAACTCAGCGGTAGGTAAAAATTTGTTATCACTCATCCTTGCGACCCTATTTATCATAAAGAGGGTGGGCTGGGAGATGCTGTGCTTTCTCAATTTTTTTTGAATTATCATTCCAACCCTATGTTATTGTTATCGATATGTTATTGTAATTGATGTGAGTTGGTCAGGGTACGCTGCAGTTTTTAGAACCTTCTATGGTCCTGGGGAGTGGGGATGCTGTTTTGGCTGCAAACTTTTATCACTTATCATTGCGATCCCATCAAACTTAAAGGCAGTGGGCTGCGGGACGCTGTGGTAGATCCATATTTTGTAGCCCTACCTAACTTGTAGTGGGTTGAGTGTGGCACGATGCGTTTTTTATGACTATTGATCTTAATGAGGGTGGCCTAAGGAATGGTGCGCCCGCCGATTAATTTTTACGACCCAATTTTTATTATAAAGATTGGGCGGGTGGATGCTGCGGTAGCTAAATTTTTATGACTCATCGTTGCTGCCCCTTGTGCATTGTAGTTAGTTAGATGTGGGTGACGCTGCGTAGCTGCAAATTTTTACTACTCATCATTGTGACCCTACTTATCTTAAAGAGGGTAGGCTCGGGGATGCTGCGGTAGAAGCTAGTTTTTTGACTGATTATAACCCTATTCATCTTAAAAATACTCTAATTAAAAATACCTTATTTATAGTTGAAGGGAGTGAGACACTGATGTAGCTGTTTTTTTTTGACTTAACATTGCGAGTCTTTCTAACTTAACTTATGATATCAATAAAAAAATCAGCTAAAATAGAGTCCTTTAGCTCAGGACTCTACTTAAGCTGATTTTTTTATTGATATCATTGTACCTATATGACTCAAAGAGTTTGGGCTCGGAAAAGCTGCGGTAGCTGAAAATTTCTTATCACTCATCACTACGACACTAACAAACTTATAAGAAGTGGATAGCAAGACGCTGCAGTAGCTGGTATTTTTTTATTTTTCATCCTTGATATCCTATTTATATATAAGAGGATATGCTAAGGTAACAGTTTATTTTATGACTAATCATTGCAACATTTTAATCTTAAATTGATTGGGTTTAAAATTATAAAAATAATCTAGCTACTGCAGCATCCTCCAGCTACGTTAGCTGGATTTTTTTATCGTTCATTGTTGCGGCTATCTGACTTGCAGTGAGTTGGTTGGATTCATTAAAGAGTGTGCTGGCAGATGCTGCGGTAGCTGGTTTTTTTATGACTCATAATTCCGCCTATATCTAACATGCAGACAGTGGACTGGGGTCACTACGATCGATGATTGAATTTTGTATGGCTCACCATTGAGACTATACTAAATTTAACTGCAGGACGCTTCTGAAGCTAAATTTTTTTTTATGAATTTACCTAACCGTTTTTTTTGAAAATATGTCTCTATTTCTACGTATTTATATCTATGATGCTAAACTTGGTGTGTAGGGGTACCAAATGTTATGAAAAATGATTTATGAGATAAAAGGTAACATTTATGTTATTTTAGGTTTATTAAGTTTAAGTTTAAAACTATATTTAATGCTGTACATTTCACGCAGCGCTATTTAGCCCCAAACTAAGCAGAACTTGTACTATGGGAACCAGATAACTGATAGAATACTTACATGCTTTTTTGTGTAAATACATGTATCTACCATATCGAAAAGCATCCATATCCTTATCTGTCAATCATGCATACATTTGTTACGCAGCGGGAATCAAACCCACTACCTCCTGAGTTTTAGCCGGCTATTCGCCCATTGCACCACGTAGATTGTCAGCTAAACTTTTGCAAAGTTTGAACTCAACCCGTTCGGTCGTGGTGGGGTAACAAAGACTAAAATAATTTTCCTATAGAAACTTTGACACCCCATTTTTATTCCATGGGACCTGAATTATAAGATATAAGGTAACCTGTTTGTTAATAAATAAATAATTAATATATATTGCAGGACATTTCAAACACCGCTATCTAGCCCAAAATATTTGTTCCGGGTCTGGATGTTTTTCTGTATATTATAATTTGGGGGCCCCAAACTAAGCAGAGCTTTTACTATGGGAACCAGATAACTGATAGAATGCTTATATACTTTTTTGTAAATACACGCTTATAATATATAGAAATACATCCAGAACCAGAACAAATATTTGTAGATCATGCACACATTTGTTCCGCGGCGAGAATCGAACCCACTACCTCCTGCGTCTCAGCTGGCTATTCGCCCACTGTGCCACGAAGGTCGTCAGGACTAATCCAGGTTATAATCTACGTAAATACTAAATTTCATCGAAATCGGTTCAGTTGTTACGACGTGATTGAGTAACTAACAAACAAACAAACAAACGATAAGCGGTAAGACCGCCTGTTATATGTAGTTTTTAAACATCATCGAGCGCACACGTTTATCAGTGGTGTTCTTAAATAAAATTCCGCAAGCGAAAGTAACTGAACCTTAAGCACAATCATCACCGCCCATATAAAGCACACAGCCAAATAGTAATTATTTGTCTATGTATTTTCTAGGTTATTTGTATTTTTTTTCACTAAAATATTTATTTTATTCTTTCATTCATTCAGACAAATAAACGAATAAAAAAACTTTCAAATTTGTACTATTAGTTTGATTCACTCCTGGCTTCGTGATCAGACCCTGGTAGTCATTATAGTCTCGCAAAAACAATTTAATAGAACCCAAACACGATAAATCTACTGTTATACATTAACGAGTTATGTTGAATCCCTGCTGGCTCCATCATCAGATCCTGGTAGATGATATCGTCAAACATCTCACAAAAACAATTTAAAAGAACACACACATGACCGTTCTAGTATCCATTAAGGAGGTCTGTTGATTTCCTCTTGGCTCCATCATCACACATTTACCATCATACATGTCACACAAATAATTTAAAAGAACCCAAACATAACCGTTCTATCTTATCCATTAAGGAATTCCGTTGATCACCTGTTGGTTCCATTTTATTTTTGACGATATTTAAAACGACACCACACTCAAATTTTTTATATAAGAGGTCTTATTTTGACCTAGGGGTACCTGAAAATATTTAAATTTTAAACTAATTTAAACTATTTCAAAATACTCTTAAATCTGGCTAAAACGAAAGATGAGATTAGGTTGTCAAACAAAGTGGTTCTGAGCCTTTTTTCAGAAAAAAAATCTGAAAGCGCTGATATATATATTAGTTTATTTTATTAGGAGAATCTACATTTAAAATTTGATCGGTCTACTACTAACGATACCTGAAAAATAGACTATTTTTGTTATATTGTATACTCTTATTTTGGACCCCTTGGGGTGCGAATGTCAAAAAATATTTTCTAAGTCCACCCGTACACTCTAAAAATAACACACCCTTGATATTTCAAGTCTCTAGGATCAGCGGTTTAGGCTGTGCGTTGATTTTCAGTCAGTCTGTTAGTCTAGTAGCGATTATTTCATATACTGATGATGATAATGATGGTTAAGAGCGGTCTATTTCCCCGTCTTCAGACGCTGGTAATCAATTGTATCATGAAACGTCTCGCAGAACCAATTGTATAGAACTAAAACACGATACCTACATCTACTGTTATCTATAAGAGTTCTGAAGATTCGCTCCTGGCTCTATCATCAGACCTTGGTGGTTTTACCATGATAAAATGTTTCATTATTTATCTTTAGAAAGCATTAATGCAAAGTTATACGTTCATAAATGCAAATGACATTGTTTTAGAACAAACTACAACATCCCTTTTCAACCCTTGGGGTGATTTTCAGATAGAATTACTATCCCATGGTTCATTATGCACCTTGCTTAGTAGTTAAGTAAAGTTTTAAGTCTAATAACCCTAGAAATAATGTTTTGCCATACAAAGTTCAACATCCTTTTTCACCCACTCAGGGGGTTAATTTTGAAAATTAAAAAAATATCATTTCTCTTATTTTTGTTGAAGAATATGTTCGTCAAGTTTCAAGTTTATAAACCCAAGAACCAAGGTTTTTCATACAACCGTAAAAACCTTTTTTGATCCCCTTGGGGAATGAATTTCCAAAAATCCGTCCTCACTTCACACCACAAAGAACATACCATCCAAATTTCAAGTCTCTAGGACCAGCGGTTTGGGCTGTGCGTTGTCTATATGTCAGTCAGTCAGGACAACGATTCTTATATATTCCTATAGAAGACAAGCTGTTGCCCGCGACTTCGTACGCGTTACACTACTAAATGAGTACGAATTTATCACAACAAAAGATTGAGCTGGGAGACGCTGCGGTAACTGGTTTTTTATGACCCAATTTTGCCACTCTATCTAATTTAAGGGAGTGGGCTGGAGGACGCTACGTTTGTTGAATTTTTATAGCTATCATTGTGATTCTATTTAACTATATTATTATTAATCCACACAATTATTCGGTTTTAGACCTGGACCTTTACATATGCATTACCGGGGCCGAAGCCAACCAGTAAGAGGCATGTTTAATTCCGCCAACTAACGGACCAACTGAGGTAAGCTAACGGTCAGGGGTCTCTGTCGACACCAGGAAGTAATGTAGATCCACGGCATTACCGGGGCCGAAGCCAACCAGTAAGAGGACTGTTTAATTCCGCCAACTAAGGGACAAACTGAGGTAAGCTAACGGTCAAGGGTCTCTGCCGACCTCAGGAAATAATGTGGATCCGCGTCATTACCGGGGCCGAAGCCAACGAGTAAGAGGACTGTTTAATTCCGCCAACTAAGGGACCAACTGAGGTAAGCTAACGGTCAGGGGTCTCTGCCGACCTCAGGAAATAATGTGGATCCGCGGCATTATCGGAGCCGAAGCCAACGAGTAACAGGACTGTTTAATTCCGCCAAATAAGGGGCCAACTGAGGTAAGCTAACGGTCACGGGTCTCTGTCGACCTCAGGAAATAATGTGGATCCGCGGCATTACCGGGGCCGAAGCCAACCAGTAAGAGGACTGTTTAATTCCGCCAACTAAGGGACCAACTGAGGTAAGCTAATGGTCAGGAGTCTCTGTCGACCTCATTGGCTCGGAAAAGCTGCGGTAGCTGAAAAAAGTTCTTTTGACTTATCTCCAAATTTATACTTCAGCTCCACCTAAGGACCTGGTTGGTGTAATCTATCGCACAAACAGTGACCTTAACCGTATTCAGGTCTTAAGTAAGGCTTACGGTATCAAAGTGAACCCCACGAAAACCCAAGTGGTCGTAGTAGGTAGCTCTCGTTCTCTATCAAAAATCGACTGATCGACTCTCCCTAGCATAGAATTTAATGGTGTCACTGTTTTGCCTAGCAAACACGTCAAGAACTTGGGCATACTGATAGATAACTTCATGTCTTGGGGTCCGCAGTTGGATGCTGTGAGTCGGAAGATGTATGCATCTGCGGGCTCACTCAGACGACTGCGTAACTTCTTACCTACGGCAACAAAAAATGCGCTTGCACAATCTCTTCTTCTCCCTGTCCTTGATTATGCTGATGCCAGTTATCTTTACCTTATGGATAACCAGCTTAACAAGCTTGAGCGACTTTAAAATTTCTACATCGGATTTATTTTCGGTCTCCGAAAATTCGATCATGTATCTAAATTTCGACTCAAACTCAAGTGGCTACCTATTCGTCTTCGCCGGAAAGCTCATATCCTTTCCCTATTATACAACATCCTCCAAAATTCCTTAACCCCCTCCTTTTGAAGGAGCGATTTGAGTTCCTTCATTCGTCCAAGTGCACAGTACTGACTTCTACGACAAATCTTTTACCGTCCGTGCAGTACATCTCTGGAACGCGTTACCAGTAACAATACGGTAAGCCCCATTCCTAGCCATATTTAAATACAGGGTTAAAAGTTTGTATTTGTCAGAAACGTCGTAGTATCGCACAACTCATTTATATATGTAATCGCATTTATCAGCTTATCTTTATAAACCATATTGTTATATTAAGTATGTATAATAATATGTATTTATTATATTCTATATGTATATATATATATATTTAATGTAAGTACATATGTTCTATTTGTATTAGTATTTATTTATAAAATTTAATATCTAGTCATATTTTTATTTTGGTATTAGACGCACTCTCTTAATAAATAGTTTGGCCATAAATTTACACCCCCGACCATTATCTTTGTTATAATAAAAATCTCTTTATCCAAAGGTTGTCTGGAAGAGATTGCTTTTAAGCGATAAAACCGCCCATTGTACTATTTGATTTATATTTTTTTTTGTTTATACTGTGTACAATAAAGTGTTTTCATTCATTCATTCATTCACTGCGACACTTACAAACATAATGAAAGTGGATAGCAAGACGCTACTTACTTGTATCTTACTTGTAGTGAGTTGGTTGTAGGTCGCTGCGGTAGCTACAATTGTGTACGATTCATCACTGAGACCCTATTTTTATTGAAGAGAGTGTACTGGCAGATGCTCCGGTAGCTGTATTTTTTATTACTCATCATTGCGCCTATATTTAACATGCAGACAGTAGACTGGGGTCACTACGATGACTAAATTCTGTATGGCTCACCATTGCGTCAATATTAAATTTAATGGGAGTTGACTGCAGGACGCTAATATAGCTGATTTTTTTATGAATTTACCTATTTATATGGATTTAGGACAGAAAATGTATCTCTATTTCTACGTATTCATATCTACACTAACCTTGACCCGAAGTCGTATCAAAGATTATGAAAACTGATTTATGAGACATTTATGTTATTTAAGTAATTAATAAACTAAACTTTTGCAAAGTTTGAACTCAATCCGTTCAGTAGTTTTGTTGTGAATGGGGTAAAAAACTAACAACGCTTTAGCCGTTATCTAAATCATATCACTAACCTCGACCCCTACATGACAGAGCCTGGTAACATAATTGGATAGTGCATCCTCGTATCAAGAGGAAGGTTGTGAGTTTAAATCTCGTCTAGCCTTGACCATTTTTGAGTTGGTTTTAAAATCATGGAATTTTTTGTATGTGTTCGAATAACACTATAAAATAAAAATACTGTTTGAAATAAGCAACGCGACATATCTTGTCAATGTACTAAACTGCAACGTTTGGCATAGTGCAGGTCAAAAACTGTATAAGTTTTTCTGTAGATGGAGCTAACGGCGCTTTAGTTGTAATCTGAATCATCTCACTAATTTCAACCCTTGCGTGACAGAGCCCGGTAGCACAATTGGATGCATCCTTATAACAAGAGGAAGGTTGCGGGTTCAAGTCCCGTCTAGGCTTGAATATTTTTGAGAAGGTTTTAAAATCTTGCGTTAACAAAGACTAAAATAATTTTTTTGTCCCAAAAATCAAACTTTTTTATCCCATGGGACCTGATTTAAAGAATAAAAAGTAGCATATGTATTAATCTAAGTTATAATTTTTGTACTTATAATAGATAAGATTAGATAAAAGAATCATAAAAAAAACAACCAGCCTTGTTTCTTCTTTCCTGGTGTAACGCCCCACCCCATTCCTTTATAAAAATAACTCCTAAGGAAAAATAATCCTATAATTTAACATTCATCTCCGCCTAACCTTAAATAAAGTCCTAGAGACTCCTACTTTCCGAAGATGTGATCGTTTAGTTGATGGTCGGACCTAATTTGTGAAAAGTAGTAACCCATTTCTTTTAGGAGATTTAAAACAAAGCAATATACAACTTAAATGTATAATTAACTCGCTAACTGCCTAGTCAACAAGGAAGTGAAAAGTAACCTAACTCCAATCATACTTTAAGGTTCTTATCTCAATTTTTATTATTAATTTCTTTCCTAAATACTGGTAATCGAGTCCTACAAACACGGCTTAGGTCGAGGCCTCTCCCCGCCTCCGGACAGTAACGTTCGACGACCAGACTGGACGCGTTTCCTTCGTGATTAAGGGCTGGAAAATGCGCTGGTCAGCCGCAAGCCCATAATGGGGATATTTATTTAATTATCACAAAACAGTCAAGTCAGTATGTTGTAGATTTGTCAGCAAAAGACGCTCTAAACCCAACTATTTTTTCACTGCGTGGCGGAGTTTAGAGAATATGAGGGCATACTCTTATTCAAACCTATATTTATCAGTAAGTATCCGTTTTAGTACTCTTTGACTAGCCTAAGTCTTCGTAAGTTCATTATCCGACTCTCTCAACCAAATTTACTTGTGATAGACTAATAATAAATCCTTTCACTCACTCTACCTTTCAAAATAGTCCTCTTTTATCTGTGGAGCTAAACGCTGACATTAGAATGTCAGTGAATGGCCCCTTGTTAACCCGTAGGTACCTTCCCATCAATGTCGGAGAAATCCCTTCTCTGCCCCAAGTTAGCTAATGCTATATTAAGAGAATGCGAGGATAAAAGTTTAGTTGTGTTTGCAGCTTTCGCAATGACATGACTTTCTGGATCAAGTATCATGGATATCAAAGAGGGAGCGCTCCTCTCTCGGGAGTCTTATCTCAAAAGGGACAACCGCCCATCCATTACCTACGAGTCCAAATTATAAAGTTATGCGATGTGAAAGATAAAGTTTCATTAGGTTATGGAATCGTCTATTTACAGTTTATAAAAGAAAACTCCTTTCAGAAGATGGAACAAGAGAGTATTTTGTCTCTCCGACAACAGAATAATTTATTATTCAAGACAGTTAGACATTTCATTGTCCTTTAAAGTTATTGATTTTGTCAAATAAATAACTAACTTTTATTGTTGAAATGGTTCCGATTTCAGACTTCGCCACTCGTATATGGAATAATAGATTGATATCTCCAATGAGAATTATTTCTCCTTGGCCACGTCGAAAAAGACGCGTCACACGCGAGATTTACCTTTGAAAAGGGTCTATCGCCCGCCAAGACAGGATAAATCAAGATATTCACTCGCAAATGAAGTCATCCACCTCGGAACTTTCGCCACCTCAACAACACCAGTTTAGAATTAATCGGAATTAAAATAACTCTTCGAATATTCTCCATTTATTTTACAACTGACTCAATTTATTGTTAGAACTTTTAAGCTAGTTAACTAGTTTAGCATTGACCCATCTTCCATTCTCCGTAGGTAGTTGCGCAAATCAAGCCTAGTATTAGCATTGAAAACAAGATAATTAGTTGACCAAAGCTTAGAATATTTAGGAATCTTTAAGTAAAATTTAGCATGAATAGTAACCCGCAACGACGTATTCCTATCATATAGTTGGTATCCGCCTCCTATCCGTTGGTATCCTACGAGTTCTAAGCCGTCCTACGTAAAGATGTATCTTCGTCAATACAAGTTTGTAACTGTAGCCGCAGTCGTAATCTTTCCTAAACCTCAACGTAGTTCGGCTTACCTTAAGAAGCCAAGATGACTTTAAATAAATCCTATCAAAATAAAACCAGACGTTAAACCGAATTGTCTCTATGATTCCCTACATTCCGCAAGTGTACCTGGTCTACCCTAACCTAGCTAAGTTGTGATGATACAAACAGGAAGACTAGCTTTTCATTTAAATTCAAATCGTGTGGTGTGTAATGTAGGCTGCCGGAGTGCAATGGCTAGCCTTCTAGCTGAGCTGCTCAGGGTACAGACTAGGTAAAGTCTGATTTTGTCTACCACTATAACTTGTGTGCGTGTTTCCTGCCACTGGTTCGCGGACCTGAGGTGCGGCAGAACAATCTAGTAGGGGATAATTAGTGTATATTATAAATATAAGACCAACGCAACTGCTGACTCCCCTCCACGAGGCATCGGTCACAGTCTGTGGGGATTTCTCGGACTCCAATGCAAGGATAAAATCAGATCTTGGCTCGTTCCAACAAAATCCAAGTCCTACCTAGACTGCCTCACAAGATGGGTACATATTCAAGCCACTTACTTAGCAAGATATATAACCAATAATATATATTGGATTTCCTAAGCACAGGGGAAAACGAGCTAAAAGTCTTTATGCATTTACACCTACACAAGTTTTATCCCTGATTTTACAGTTACGGCACATGAATTTACAACAGTCTACCCCTTTCACAACTTTCTCAAATAAGCTTTCCTTGGATTTTCAGAACTTCACAGCCAGACTTATCCCGATGCAAATATCTAAAGGGCGCTACTCACACACCTGCCGCAGGGGCAATCTAGGGTGCATGGCGGTTGTGGCGATATCGGGAGTATCTCTACACACTTGCCTGCCGTGCAGTGTTTCCGAGTAAGCTGAGCTGAGCACACGTATTGAGAATGGCACCCGTATTATCGACCAATCAAAAGATTGGAGTAGCCTTGGCGCTTTCAGTGGTGCTACCTCAAAAAAAAAGGAAAAGGAGATACTGGGTGAAGAAATGGCTACTGAAAAGAAGTGAGTTATGCCACATGAATATTATAAAAGAACTGGAAGTAGATGACTTCAATAACTTTTTACGGATGGATTCTGACTCTTTTGAAGAGCTTCTTGCAATGGTGGCACCATTAATAGAAAAAAAAAATACATTGATGCGGAATGCCGTAAGCGCTAGAGAACGATTAATTGCTACGCTTCGGTTTTTGGCCAGTGGACAAACCTACGAGGATTTGAAATTTAGTTGTATCATATCACCACAATTGATGTCAACAATGATTCCTGAGACTTGTTGGGCGATTTACAATTGTCTGAAACATTATATAAAGGTAAGTTTATATAAAGTATAATTATAAAAAGTAAACCTGCATGTTAGAAATTTAATTTCCCGAAATTCTAGATAAACTGTTTTTTCTTGTAAGTACTCAACCAAGATTCAACCACAAAAAAAACAATCACAGTCGGTGAAATATTTTTTATTAATACGGTAACAAGTTATAGGTACCCAGTTTCCAAATATTAAGTTAATTGTGAGAATTTTAAAGGATAAGACATTATCATTTTAATTACTTTTTGTGTTTAAATATAAGAAAATCTTTAACTTTAGTGAAACTACCTTCCACTAAATTATTATTATTACTAAAAGTAGTGTTAGGGAAATCAATGGTAATGTCATCATATTGAACCTCAGAAAGTTGTGAGGATTGTGTAGGAGTAGGAACAGATGCATAGGCTTGATGTTGTGGGGTTGGAGTAGGAGCAGATGCGTACGATTGATGTTGTGGGGTTGGAGTAGGAGCAGATGCGTACGATTGATGTTGTGGGGATGGAGTAGGAGCAGATGCGTACGATTGATGTTGTGGGGATGGAGTATGAGCAGATGCGTACGATTGATGTTGTGGGGATGGAGTAGGAGCAGATGAGTATGATTGATGTTGTGGGGATGGAGTAGGAGCAGATGCGTACGATTGATGTTGTGGGGTTGGAGTAGGAGCAGATGCGTACGATTGATGTTGTGGGGATGGAGTATGAGCAGATGCGTACGATTGATGTTGTGGGGATGGAGTAGGAGCAGATGCGTACGATTGATGTTGTGGGGATGGAGTAGGAGCAGATACGTAGGATTGATATTGTGGGGATGGTGTAAGAGTATTAATAGGTACTGAATGAATGTACGGATTGTGATATTGGTTTTTCAAAGTGATTGACGATTCTTCTGTTAGTTTTCCAAGTTGCCCATAGAAAATGACTTCGGATATTAATTTTTTCGCAACAACTTGCTGGTGTTTACTTAAATTTTTCAATTGAATACCATAGCCCATTCCTATGACTTCCCATTCATCTGTAGTGGTAAGAAGTTTTTGAGCAGTATCAAACAGTTTCTCTTGTTTTTTTTGTAAGTTTAATCGCGGTTTTCTTGGAGCAGGTTCTTCTTCTGTTTTGTCTAGCTTACTTGGACGTTTTAGGTTGAGTGATTGACTACCAGATGGTTCATCCAATTCCAAACTCTGTGAAACCTGAAATATTAAATTTCTCAATTACTGTTTGTTTCAGATGCCCACATCGGAAACTGAATGGAAGAACACAGCAAAAATGTTTGAAGAAAAATGGAATTTCAGTCACTGTGTTGGAGCAATGGACGGAAAACACGTAGCTATAGAAAAGCCCCCTGGTAGTGGCTCGTGTTTTTTTAATTACAAACAGTTTTTTAGTGTAGTACTTTTTGCCATTGTTAATGCAAATTATGAGTTTATGTATGTACACACTGGCATAAATGGAAGCGTCTCTGATGGTGGTGTAATACAACATACAAAATTTCATGAAAAACTAATGAAAAGCCAGTTAAACCTACCACCAGCTTCAACGTTACCAAATAGTAATACTACAGTGCCCTATGTATTTGTAGGAGACAGTGCATTTTCTCTCAACAGACACGTGATGAAGCCCTATCCATTCAAGAATATAAACCATGAACAAAGAATATTTAATTATAGGTTATCTAGGGCAAGACGGGTAGTAGAAAATGCTTTTGGGATACTGGCAACACGTTTTAGGATATTTCGCCGAAAAATAAGTGTAAATGTTGAGAACGTCGATGCTATTGTTCTAGCATGTTGCGCTTTACACAATTTTTTAAGAACAAAATCAAAAATCTATTTGACAAATTCATGTACAGATTCTGAAAATACAAACGATCGAACTTATCGACCAGGTGATTGGCGGGCAGAATCATTCGAATTAGTATCACTTGCGCAAAGAAATGAAAAACAGCGCAACGATGAAGGAAACTACGTTAGAAGTCAATTTATGTCGTATTTTAACGGACAAGGCAGTGTTGATTTTCAAGAAGACATGTTACGAGTAATATAAGAGCATTAAAATAGTTTTAATGTTGATGAAATACTTAAGTAAGTACTTATACCTAATATTTAGAAGTAATTCTAATAAATATATATATAATTGTGCCAAGTGATTTTATTCTTGTTTTATTTTAAGTATTACCTCGTCACAGTCCATGGTATCTACTCCCGTGCGAGATGGTTCAGTAGTCTCTTCAATAAAAGTAAAGAGATTATAATACCAAAGAGATGGTTTGTACACATCATCGCTGCCAGATCCTGTTTGTTTTGAAGAATTAACCTAAAAAAGATAACACATTGAAATGAAATACAAATACCTACAAAAAAAAAATTTCAAAACACAATTTTGAATAATCATTACTTAATTAAAAATACGTACCTTTTTTAACTCCCGAAAAAAGGATGTCCGCATATTTTCAAATTTTTTTTTGAAAGCCGGCAGCTCCATGTTGGTTTTGAGTTCCCCAAAAATTTCAAACATTAGTGTGAATGTTTGCTGCCTCATGTCACGGTTAAAATAATGTTTATGATTTTTATCCCACATGTGAGGTCGGTCTTGATAAACTTCTATAATTCGCGTCCAAACTTCGCGTTCGTTGTCGGCCGCCATTTTGATTGTACGCTATGTATACGTGCACTCCGTGTGACAGATACTGACAAACTGACTGAGAAATTGCCCCAATCGCGCTACACACGCAGCGACGGCAGGGACGACTTAGGGATCAAGGATGGTCTCGCGCCCCTGCCGCCCTGCCGCAGGGCCAATCCTCCAAATTGCCCCTGCATGCCTACACACATCACAATTAAGGATGCAATTAAGGGTCATCCCCACTCCTACACCCTAGATTGCCCCTGCGGCAGGTGTGTGAGTAGCGCCCTTAAATCTCCAAGAAAACTTTACCTGCGGTGGTCCAATTTCCCAGCAACTCACAAAACTGATTCTAAAGTGTTTTTCCGATCAACACTAAAAAATTACCGAAAAGCGGCGACCCGACCTCTCAAAACGAAAGCCAAAAAGCGAATCCTTCACTTCTTTTCTCGCCGGATTTTCTTCTCTTGTTTTTTTTTCGATTTTTCATTCCGCTTCCGAATTTATTTTCTTAATTCAAAATCCCTTCCGACTTTACTTTTAAAGATAAAAAAGTTCTAATATATAGTTTGCGCTCGCATTCACGAAACTTAAAGCTCGAGTCTCGTACCTTTACTTACTCAAGTATTACTTTCTTTTCCCCAAAAGATGACTTGATTTCGGTTGACTATAACCTATCTACTCGGAAATCCCGTTTTTACCTCCCCGCGCTATAGTAATTCAAATGTATGTGCATCTGTACGCCCATTTGTATAGAAAATTCTACTATTCCCTCTACAACGTGCGTCGTTCGCTCTAGCACTAAAGATCATTGGGCGGTTTTGACCCACTTTTTTTTTTCGCGCACAGTGTTCAAATCACTTTTAAAGTAAAGTATTCAATTCCACTTTTCTAAATATGTAAATTTTTTTATGTATCTGCTGGAGGAAAAATGTTATGTAACAGTATGTATGTGAGTCTAACTATAATTCTATTAGACTAAAAACTAAAGATTTTACTGTCAGCATTGTGAAAATGTATGTACAAGCATAAGAAAAATGTTTGTATCGCATAACAGATTGTATGTCTCTCTCGCTCGCACTTTCGACAGGTAGAAAATAACAGTAAGGTATCGAAGTGCGCGTGCGACGCGCCGCCTGCGCCCCACCCGCTCTGACCGCCCCGCAGTCGTACGTCATCCTTCGTTTCGATCTGTGCGTTTAAACTCGTGTTTCCGATTTTTGCATTTTATTGATTACTTGAGCGTGTTTTATGGACCCCTGATTTTGCTTGACGATTGGTTTACATTAACATGGAAAGACAAAATAGTTGCGTGTCGTGTAATCGATCTGTTTTACGTCGACGAAAACACATATTGACAGTTCTCTTTTTGGAAAGACAAAGGGATCTTGTAGATTTATTATTGCAAGAAATAATACCACGTGAGGTAAGTACACTACACTGTCATCGTATGTGTATGACTCGTCGCGTGCTCTTGATTGTACAAATGTTGCTTTGCTCAATGTAATGGCTCATTTTACTTCTTGATAAATGGAGGAATATATATTTTTTTTTTTTCAATTGTTTCAGATTACTTTTAATGGCTCACGGGCCATGTGCCATGCTTGTTGGTCAAGGTTAGATCGTCGTTTACGGAATCAACCCGTACAAAATGAACAAGTACAAAATATACCAGTACAAGATCAGCCAGTTGAAGAGCAACCAGTGCAAGATCAAGTACAATTGCAGCCTAGTTTTGTTACGCCTAGAGAATATAAGCGAGCATCGAATACAGCGAGACATTGTATTTTTACAAACTGTAGAAATGTAGTGGCCCATAATGTTCCACTATATGCTAAGTTCCAACTCTTACACAATCACAATTTTTATATACCAGAATTAGCTCGGGTTTGCAATGCTCATTTTATGAGGAATGATTGGGTAGACTTGCTCAACACTACATCCCACGAAAACTTTGACAGTACTCATGTTGTTGGTATGATGAATTTATATAAATGGGGTATCGAACAAAGAAGCAACCTTGATTTCGAAAATATTGAAGAAATAGAGGACAATGAATTTCACTTTTGGACGGGACTAACAAAATATCAATTTAATGTTATTTTGAACCAAACGCCTTCACTGGGTGATCGATCAGTTCATCCTGCCACAGTTCTTGGAATTTTTTTAACAAAAATAAGAACCGGTGAACCAGATGAGCGATTAGCCACTAAATTCAATATGTCGAGGAGAACCCTAGAAAGGAAGTTGGCGATAGCAAGAGAATGCTTAAGTAATGATTTTGTTCCACAGCATTTGGGCTTAAATCATATTACTAGGGAAGATGTGGTGGCCAAGAATCTTGCAATTCCAAGCCATTTTTTTGGTGGTAACTATAATGAACCGGCGGCCATTCTCGTATGTGATGGAACATATATTTATCTACAAAAGAGTTCGAATTTCCTTTTCCAGCGCAAAACTTACAGTCTTCATAAGTTTCGGAACTTAGTAAAACCCTTCCTTATAGTATGTACCGACGGCTACATAGTAGATGTTACGGGGCCTTACACTGCAACTACTTCGGACGCAAGCATTATGCGTGACCTGATGCAAGAAGATTCTCCGATTCATGGGTTCTTGAGAGTTAATGATGTTTTTATATTGGATCGTGGATTTCGGGATTCGATTGATAAAATTGAGGAATGCGGGTATAATCCTCACATGCCGCCTACAAGAGTAAGAGGAGAACAACTGACGACACTAGATGCTAATAAATCTAGATTAATAACAATGATCCGGTGGGTAGTGGAAACCATTAACGGCAGATTCAAGAAAGATTTTAAAATCTTCCGCCATGTATATTTTAACGTTGCCATGAGAAACATGATGGTCGACTTCAAAATAACTGCGGCCATAATTAATGCTACTCGCCATCCATATGAGGACCATATGTATGCGGAACAATTCATAAGAATTATAAATGAACGAATGAATGAACCCAATGAGATGGCAGAATATGTGATTAACCATAATTTAAACAGGCAGAGAGTAGCG
Source organism: Philereme vetulata (assembly GCA_918857605.2). Classification (NCBI taxonomy): domain Eukaryota; kingdom Metazoa; phylum Arthropoda; class Insecta; order Lepidoptera; family Geometridae; genus Philereme; species Philereme vetulata. The sequence goes on from OU975420.1 coordinate 5,277,003, forward strand.
TTTGTGCGACTCGATGGCAATGATCCGGATTTTGATGACTTTCCTCGGCTTACATTTGACGAATTAATATTGTTTACGTTGGGATCATACCACTTGAGAATCGCAAGATCGTATTGCCACGAGCACATGCGTGAGGATGGTGTATACACTATCGAACTATACCGGCACCAAGAAATGATTGAAAATAAGATATTGATAAGAGGCAGAATACAGTCACGACACGTCCGTGCAAAGCAGTACTACACCTATATTTTAGTAGATCCTACCCATATTGGAAGAAATAGCATCCAACAGTATTACTGCTCGTGTATACACGGCCGTCGCACTGTCGGAAGCTGTGCACATGTTGTAAGCGTCGTATACTTTCTGTCATGGGCCAGGCATCAAGACGTGATAGACGCGCCTGCAGCCTTTAAAATATAATAAAATAAAATAAAAATAGCAAAGTAAAATATAATAAATTAAACTGGTTTTATTTTATGTGATAAAACAATGGAAGGTGACAACGGACATGACGGTGCCAGACGGCGGACTGAAGTATCGCTAGTAACTAGCGATTACGCCGGATACATTCGATATTGAACCTTAACACGGTGATCCTTACGCTTTATTGCAAATAACAATAGTTGGTATTTGCAATAAAGCGTAAGAATCAGCATGATAAGGTTCAATATCGCATGTATCCTTTGACCATATTTATGCACAGAACTAAAAGACGGAAGTCTCAAATCTAATTTTTATCATTAGAATCGACGGCAGAAAGCGGAAATGTTGTATCTCAAAAATTGGCCAAAAAATGACTTATATATTTAATAAGTCTAATTAATACTATTTAATAATTAGTATGATATATTGTAATAAGCAAAAAATGCTGCCTCGAATGGTCTATGTCTCGTCTTTTTACGATGAAAAAATTTTATGATACGCCAATGATTTTTTTCTAGTTTTTCTACTGTTTACACGAAAAATTGCTTTAAATAGAGGAAAATCGCACCTTTTAAAAATAAAATAGATACGACAATACGTCCAAAATAATATACAGTTACAACATTATTTTTCTATGATGGGCATTGATTTTAAAGAGATACAGCATTTCAGCCGCCAAAGATACAGCACTGGCGTGTGTTTATTGAACAGTTACTATTTTTCAAACATTTAATTTTATTGCGAAAATCTTACTTACACCATAAGAATAGAGTATTGTTTTGTGTACAGTAATCAATACGCCACTCTAGCCAGACCCACCCCCTTCTCTCACCCCGACGCGTTCCTTAGATACGCAATTCCGATCGCGCGTCAGTTAATGCGTGGGCGCCGATAGTGAGAAAGCGTATTTGTTATTCAGAAAAATATTCTTTAAAAATGTTAATTTTCACCAAAGCCTAAGCAAACAAATCTTTTAAAAAATAAACAAAATTAAAAGAACTCATGGTCTGACTTACACTACTGAAACAGGAGATGAAGTTGCATCGAAATGTATGAAAACTAATCCCTGCAAAGATGTTGTTTGTAAACGCAACTGTGGAGGTATTCCAGATACAAGACGTCAACAATTATGTACTTTTTATTAGAATCTTGGTACTTCTCAGCGGCAAAGAGATTGCGCTATAAAAAAGTCTCTTGACTATATATAAAGTTGAATCATCCAGAAGAAATGGTACATATGAATATTATTTAAATGAAGAAGATGGAAAGAGACAAGTGTGCCAAAAATGTTTAATCAACTCTCTGGATATATCGTAAAGGTTTATATTATATACCCTTGATAACACAATCGAAAGGTTTGCAAAAAAATATGAAAGATAAAAAAACGGCGGTGGTGTGTGTGTGAACGATAGTGAACGACTGAAAATATAATAAACCATGCAAAACAATTTCTAACATCCTTACCTTTGGTACCGTCTCATTACTGCAGAAAAGATTCATTTCAAGAAAAGCTTTATTTATCAGATAATTTCAAAAATATATCTAACTTAAATCGCATTTACGAGAAAAATTATAACGAAGAAGGCGTAAAGAGTATATGTCTTTCAAAGGTTTCTCGAATTGGTTAAAAGATAATTACAATATTGGATTGCATGTTCCCAAAAAGGATAAATGTATGGTGTGCATGACACAGACATATTATGTAAAAAAAATTGATGAGATGTCTAAACATGATAATATCATACGAGAAAAAGAAGAATCCTATAATAGATTCCGATGTCACCAAAACTTAATGCTGTAGATCCCAGTATAATATGCGCAAGCTTTAATATGCAAAAAGTCTTTAATACACCACATGGTGAAAACATAGCATTATACTATTCCAGAAAGCTGTGTACAATTTTACAATTTATGAAAGTAATACTCAGGTGGGATATTCTAATCTATGGACAGAAGTTGATCTACCGTGTGGGCACCTTCTCAATGGCCTACTGTTGTGGAATTGGCACTTAAAAAACAACTCCATATAAAGTGTATATTTTAGAGGTTAAAGACTTTTTGGGATTTGACAAAGTTTTCAGCAAAACTTTTAATAAAGGTCAAAAATTTCAAAATTGAAAGCTATGCATTGCAACGTTTAAAAAGACGAACCTCGATATTATGTACATAAAAAATTCTACGCTCCCAGATGCTGAAACTACTTCAAACTCAACCAAAGCTTAATTGTAACTCCCTATTGCAATCCAAAAATATAACGACGTTAAAATGTTAGTCGACAAACAAATTATTCCTAAATGCTATTCTTATGAATATTTACAATTGATACATAACATAAAAATAAAAGACACTGATTGAAACTGATGAAGAACAGGAAGTACAGTTGACTGATTATTCACTAATGAAGAAAAGCAAGTATAGCAGACTGATTGTTAAAACTAATAAAGAAGAGCAAGTATAGCAGACTGATTGTTAAAACTAATAAAGAAGAGCAAGTATAGCAGACTGATTGTTAAAACTAATAAAGAAGAGCAAGTATAGCAGACTGATTTTTAAAACTAATAAAGAAGAGCAAGTATAGCAGACTGATTGTTAAAACTAATAAAGAAGAGCAAGTATAGCAGACTGATTGTTAAAACTACTGAAGAAGAGGAAGTATAGCAGACTAATTATTAAAACTAATGAAGTATATAATTTTTTACGTTTCTTAGCACGATTATTATTTTTAGTTCATATTATCTAAAATCATGCATAAATAAAGTAATTATAATGTGTACTGAAGTACACAGACAAATAAACTTCGGAATACTTTTTCTTTATTATGTATAAAATGCAAGATAGAATATGCAGGTACAATTTTAACTTATTTAATACAGTTCCTACTTATTTTAAGAACGTGTTAACTTGTCGAGTGCCAACGAAGATCTGCCGGCTCTGCCAAAATTATCTTCGTTGAAACTTTCAAGTCTAGCAAAATGAGTGAATGTAACATGCCGGGGCTCGTGATTGGTTCGCGTTTCTTTTCCAACCCCAATCTCAGACGCACGGTGTTGCCAATTTAAAAAATACAAGGCTTAAACTGTCTTGTTGCCATTACGAGAAAGAACATTTTACAGTAACATAATCAAAATCACGAAATTCGGCCATCCGACATCGTACGACCGGCGTACGAAAGCTGACAACATTTAATGATGGTTTATACATACTTACATTAAATAAAAATAGCAAAAACTTGACTCTTCATTATCTTACAAACATCATTATTTATCCGTGTAAATAACCTTATTAACTACTAGTGATATCTGCTTTACAAGAATATTGCATTTTACTTATAAATAATCTAATTAACTTGTTCGGTTTCAAAAGCCACCTAATTTAACAAAACCATATTTTTTCATCTCATGTAACAAAATAAAAATTTTTCCTTATCAATATTATTTACATAAATAAAATATAAAACAAATCATAAATTTATAATAACTTTATAGAAATATATTATCACGACATTCTGCCAGAAAACATGATGTGTATTCTGCTTAAATAACAAGTTGGTTTTTTTTTATTACCACACACAATGGAACTTCGTTTTTACGATCATCAACACTCCAACTAGAAAAAGGATGTCTAGAAAAAGGAGAAAAAGGAATCAGAACTTAGTGTGTATTGAGCATTGGAGAAGTTATATTTTACCAGTATCTCATTGTGTCGGTTGTAAAAACGGTTTAGAGCCTAGTACATTCGGTATTTGATACCCCATAGCTCTCAAACATATGTTGGTCTGGTGAATTTAGACAATTATTTTACAGTATTGCAGCGAGCAATAAAATTAATTTATCTCTATATAATCATTCTATACATTTAAGACTATAATATACACAACTAGCATTTATGGAACATTACAGTATTTTTTTGTAAAACCATAAACAATTTATTTTTAAGTTAACTAGCTTTTATCTATCAAAACAAAACGAGGATAGTTTAAAATAAAATAACACAGAGCAATTGCGGTTGAGAGAGTAAACAACTTTCTCAAAATGAAATTCGATATCGATGATTCCTCTTATGATTCCTCTACTGTATGCTTTTGTAGCATGTATACTGTAACAGACTACCCTGTACTGTAACTGAGGCAACCAGTTGCAATACATTTAACCCAAACTAAGGTGCTGGCTCCTGAGTAACAACTACAGTTATGAGTAGTTTATTGACATGACGAATGAATACTATAATTTTATTGGACTATTGTATATTGACTATTTCTATTGACTATGTTGTACGACTATTTATATTGTAATATTAAAAATTTCACTGACTTGTGTAATTCTACATTAATATTAAATTTTGTTTGTTTCTTATTACGTTAAATAACTTATTTTTTTTTTTGGTTATACTCAATATTGTAAGAAATATATTCAGTATGTACAGTGTGTACCGAATTACCAATACGAGATACCATTATAAATTATGACGTGTAATATTCTTACCAAATAAACGATTATGGTAATGATTAGCCACAAGTCCCAGTAAGCCAGTTACGTACGAAAATAAGCTTCTACGCTAAAGTTTTACCCGAAATTTAAACCCCTATACGAATGTAACTCGGTATTAGATTATATTACTCTATAGGAAACCAAAATTAATTACAGAACATAATATCTTAGACATTCATTTAGTACAATGGTAGTATCGCTAATGTTATACGCTTTTAATTTTGTACAAACTTATTGTCACCCCGTGAATTTTTTACTAATAATTCCACATTTATTTGAGGCATTATTTGTTAGGTATTGTTACATTAAACACCAGAGCAACCATAATTTCAATTTCAATGTATTTCATCTGACTCATTAATGAAACTAGTGAACAAGATAGGAATAATATAGATAATTATGATACCTACTAAATACCTCTAACCTCTTCTACAAATATAGAATCATGCTTCCTAATAAATAGCATTACCTACATTATTGCCCACGTTTCCGGTCGCTTTCACATTTGAATTTCGAAACTCGAACCAATCCACAATTGTAATAATTTGTCTGCCTACCCCGCCTGCACTGCACGGAGCGCAAGAGTGCAACGGTAGCTAAAATAGTGTGGCTAAAACGCATAAACTACTCGCCGAGGTACAGTTCTCAACTAGTTCGGCGGGTAGGATGAATCCTATTCAACTACTTGTCATCAAACTACCTGCAAAAATTCAATTGGATACCTATGATATGGTATACTCACAAATTTGTAAACTATAACAAGAACTTAGTATTATGCATAACCGTAGGTTGGTGTTAAACCCGTCAAAGATCACGCCAATACATTTTTGTATGGTTGTTGTGCCTGAACGACTAAGTAACTAAATATGTAGTAGTAATAAGTAGTTTGTGTACACTTTTTGGGAAAGTAAAAGATTTGTATTTTTACTTATTTGCAAATAGGAAAAAAAGTGAAAAGACACTAACTAGCTCTTCCATTGATAAATTACATTGATAAATTTATACTTTGACCCAGCCTTGACATGGTATCAGCATATTGACACAATATGAAAAAAAAATTAAATTTGGAATGTTTGCTGTAAATAAACTCGAGCCTATGACATCAATCTACACAAGAGAAGTTTAATATGCATATAATCGTTATGATCTCATAATAGTATATTGCTGTGGCGACAATCAAACGATTTCAAAAGAATACTACGAATGAAGAAAAGAGCCATACAAGTACTAATTCAAGCAAATTATAGGCACTCGCGTAGACAACATCTTAAAAACTTAAAAATAACAACCTCATCAGTGTACCTACATCTTTGAAATTAGAAATTAAGGTAAGAAATAATATATGTGACTTTAAAATAAACTGCGACAATAGCCGGTAAAGTGTAAAGATCAACATACAGTTAAAAACCGATTTGCTCATACTTGAATTAATTAGAACGATGTCCAACAATTACTGCAAAGAGTTATCTAACAAAACAAAATAAACAATTGTTCTAGAATAGAAATTCTAAACTCTCGCTTAGGATTAAACTAATAAATAACGACAATATCTATAACCGGGTCTCTTTTGGATAAAACTCCATTCTCAAAGAACTTTTAGATATAGACTCCAGTCATTTCGACAGTGATATTAAAATCTGATTAAACTTTAACTCATAATGAATCCCAAGTAACAACGCAATTAAAATAAATAAACCTATGCAACGCAATTTAAACTTTATACTTGATAGAGAATCATTTTCATTCAAATACATAATTGTATTTTACAACTGGCAGGTCATAGTATTATAGCGCTTAACTTGTGTACCTTGTATGTGTAATATTAATGTGCTTTCTTTTATGTTAATAAATGATTCTAATCTGTTATATTTACAAGTCTTAGCTTATCATTAAAAAAACCTGTTTCAAATTCTAACCTAAAAGATTATTAAAATTAAATAAGTGATAAAAATATTATTTCTAAAATATGTTTCTTTGAGAAGCCGACCATAGTTTTGCTTATTTGGAAATACTTACTGTTAATTTGACGGTAAGTCAACCCCACTGACTGACTACTACTGATTGAATAGCCTTTGTCCTGCAGAGTCAGTTTCTGCAGAGCAAAATACATGGTTTGCTTCTCGTTCCACTCAAATAATTAGAACCGCACACTCGTTGACTTTTCTGATCCAACTTTCTATACTTTAATACTTGCTGGTAGGATCAAATTCAGAAACGACATTTTTAGTCAATCGGTGAGATTCCTGTTCACCTGACTAGCATAGCAAAGCTACAAGATGGAGTACCTCGTCAGCAAGTAAGGTGTTCTCATTTAGCCTTCACCTCCCTTAGCCGCGTGATGGAGAGACGAAGAGGTAGGGCTCCACTGCAGGTTCTCTTGTATTATCTAGTTACTCTATGCCCCAGAGCGCGCAGTTGTTTCCGTCTCGAGGCGTAGCGTCTGAGCATCTTGAACGTCAAAGCTCACGACCTCGGAATAAGAGAAGGAAACATAATGTGAGCAAATTCAGTTATAGATGAATGATACTAAGAGGTATTCTTAATTTATATAGCATAAAGCTAAAATTTTTTTTTTCATTATTAACTCACTATAGAAAGTATAAGTGATGATCATAAACGTATTTATACCTATTAAATAAAAATATATGTATACATTTTTTTGTAATGTGACGTGCCGCCTGTGGCCTGCCTATTTACGTTTTGATTCTTGTAATAATAATGTTCGTACAATTTTCGTCAATTATTTATATGCCTATTATTCTTCCGAGTAATAAAAAAAATATATTAATAAAATCAGTTGCTAAGATTGAAAATCAAATTTAGAACGAAATATTTCCAAATTAAAAATCATAGACTCATTCATCATTCATAATTAAGATGTAATCAACGTACTGGCAAATAAAGACAATTCTTCCATTGTTGCATATTTAAGCCACTGAAAATACTTGGCTCTTAACGTAATAAGAGCGTTTTAATGTATTCATTATACCATACTTAGCCCACTGACTACTCATGTTTCGATACGATGGCATACAATTATTATTAGCCCTTAAACTGGTTAAAGTTAAACGCACTTGGTTTTCTATTATGTGGTGGCATACATAGCTAACCAATCTGAACACACTTGGTTTACTATTATGTGGTGGCATACATAGCTAACCAATCTGAACACACTTGGTTTACTACTATGTGGTGGCATACATAGCTAACCAATCTGAACACACTTGGTTTACGTTTATGTGGTGGCATACATAGCTAACCAATCTGAACACACTTGGTTTACTATTATGTGGTGGCATACATAGCTAACCAATCTGAACACACTTGGTTTACTATTATGTGGTGGCATACATAGCTAACCAATCTGAACACACTTGGTTTACTATTATGTGGTGGCATACATAGCTAACCAATCTGAACACACTTGGTTTACTATTATGTGGTGGCATACATAGCTAACCAATCTGAACACACTTGGTTTACTATTATGTGGTGGCATACATAGCTAACCAATCTGAGCACACTTGGTTTACTATTATGTGGTGGCATACATAGCTAACCAATCTGAACACACTTGGTTTACTATTATGTGGTGGCATACATAGCTAACCAATCTGAACACACTTGGTTTACTATTATGTGGTGGCATACATAGCTAACCAATCTGAACACACTTGGTTTACTATTATGTGGGGGCATACATAGCTAACCAATCTGAACACACTTGGTTTACTATTATGTGGTGGCATACATAGCTACCAATCTGAACACACTTGGTTTACTATTATGTGGTGGCATACATAGCTAACCAATCTGAACACACTTGGTTTACTATTATGTGGTGGCATACATAGCTAACCAATCTGAACACACTTGGTTTACTATTATGTGGTGGCATACATAGCTAACCAATCTGAACACGCTTGGTTTACTGTTATGTGGTGGCATACATAGCTACCAATCTGAACACACTTGGTTTACTATTATGTGGTGGCATACATAGCTAACCAATATGAACACACTTGGTTTACTATTATGTGGTGGCATACATAGCTAACCAATCTGAACACACTTGGTTTACTATTATGTGGTGGCATACATAGCTAACCAATTTGAACACACTTGGTTTACTATTATGTGGTGGCATACATAGCTAACCAATCTGAACACACTTGGTTTACTATTATGTGGTGGCATACATAGCTAACCAATCTGAACACACTTGGTTTACTATTATGTGGTGGCATACATAGCTAACCAATCTGAACACACTTGGTTTACTATTATGTGGTGGCATACATAGCTACCAATCTGAACACACTTGGTTTATTATTATGTGGTGGCATACATAGCTAACCAATCTGAACACACTTGGTTTACTATTATGTGGTGGCATACATAGCTAACCAATCTGAACACACTTGGTTTACTATTATGTGGTGGCATACATAGCTAACCAATCTGAACATACTTGGTTTACTATTATGTGGTGGCATACATAGCTAACCAATCTGAACACACTTGGTTTACTATTATGTGGTGGCATACATAGCTACCAATCTGAACACACTTGGTTTACTATTATGTGGTGGCATACATAGCTAACCAATCTGAACACACTTGGTTTACTATTATGTGGTGGCATACATAGCTAACCAATCTGAACACACTTGGTTTACTATTATGTGGTGGCATACATAGCTAACCAATCTGAACACACTTGGTTTACTATTATGTGGTGGCATACATAGCTACCAATCTGAACACACTTGGTTTACTATTATGTGGTGGCATACATAGCTAACCAATCTGAACACACTTGGTTTACTATTATGTGGTGGCATACATAGCTAACCAATCTGAACACACTTGGTTTACTATTATGTGGTGGCATACATAGCTAACCAATCTGAACACACTTGGTTTACTATTATGTGGTGGCATACATAGCTACCAATCTGAACACACTTGGTTTACTATTATGTGGTGGCATACATAGCTAACCAATCTGAACACACTTGGTTTACTATTATGTGGTGGCATACATAGCTAACCAATCTGAACACACTTGGTTTACTATTATGTGGTGGCATACATAGCTAACCAATCTGAACACACTTGGTTTACTATTATGTGGTGGCATACATAGCTAACCAATCTGAACACACTTGGTTTACTATTATGTGGTGGCATACATATTTAACCAATCTGAACACACTTGGTTTACTATTATGTGGTGGCATACATAGCTAACCAATCTGAACACACTTGGTTTACTATTATGTGGTGGCATACATAGCTAACCAATCTGAACACACTTGGTTTACTATTATGTGGTGGCATACATAGCTAACCAATCTGAACACACTTGGTGTTTTATTATGTGGTGGCATACATAGCTAACCAATCTGAACACACTTGGTTTACTATTATGTGGTGGCATACATAGCTAACCAATCTGAACACACTTGGTTTACTATTATGTGGTGGCATACATAGCTAACCAATCTGAACACACTTGGTTTACTATAATGTGGTGGCATACATAGCTACCAATCTGAACACACTTGGTTTACTATTATGTGGTGGCATACATAGCTAACCAATCTGAACACACTTGGTTTACTATTATGTGGTGGCATACATAGCTTACCAATCTGAACACACTTGGTTTACTATTATATGGTGGCATACATAGCTACTAATCTGAACACACTTGGTTTACTAAAAAATAATTAACCCAGTGAACGTACTTAATTTACTCTGATGGCATACTTAGCCCCTAAACTACAGAATATATTAAAATATAAATTTAGTTTTATACGACATGTAATTTTCACGCCACTATGGCCGCATGTAGTGAAACAATTTAATTTTGTAATTTCTGTATAATTCTACTCATGTTTTGGCAAATAAATAAATCTTTAATATTACAGAAGTTAAGCAGTACAACGAGCAATAACAGGCCCATGCACACATAGACGCGCGTACGATGATCTCGGATCAAATCAAGTCAAACGTTTTGGCGAGACGCAAAACATATTTTGTGAGACATAATTTGTTACCTGATGGTAAATTAACTTGTGAGCATTTACAAAAAAAGTGTTTACGAGACAAATTGACGATCTTTCTAAATTTGTTGTAAATTTAATTGTGGAACATTGAAGGTGCTAGCCCAAGCACTTAGCTCCAGCGAATGTGAGTAATTAAAATCAAAATTAGCTCGAACTTTACTTCTGTACCTATCTATTTTGTGTCTATACTGAACGCACTTCATTCATTATAGCTTAATTATCCTAGTGAATGCACTTAGTTCACTTTAATGGGATACCGAGCCGACTGATATATTAAAACTTAAGTATACTAAATAAATAAGTGATTGTCTACTGATATGGTCTAGTTCGGAACATATTTACTAGAAATTATATTTGATAAAAATAAATTGAATAGTAAGAAATTACTTTTAATAAAAACACTCTGGTTAAATATAGACTTTTGAAATGCATATGGAATTTAGACATCTGCCGTCATCGTTCATATTAACAGAGAGTCGCTCGACCGACCGAATGTTTTGATGAATGAATGATACCCACAAATTGGTCCAGAAAACCGCTATCAGGGAGTTGCCCTAACAAAACGGTTTGCCAATCCAATATTGCGGATCAAATATAGATAGCGGTGCTAGCTACCATATTTCTAGATTTCCAATGCAGATCACGTCCACATAATAACAAAATATTCTAATAAATCGAAATACAAAAATGCCAAGCCAGTACGACCGGATAGTCTCGGAATGATTCCGACCGCCCCGTGTTAGCAAAATCAGTATAGCATTTCACAAAATGGAAGTGTAAGAATTTTTCGTAATACAGGCACCAACCATTCCACCAATTTAATTAAGTAAGCACGGCGGGATAGTCTCGGTTTAATCCCGACCGGGCGATGCGAACAAACATTCAACTAAAGTAAAATAATGTAGGTACCTATATTTTAAGTAATGTTAGCGTAATCGTAAAGTCAATCCCGATCACTATGTTTGTTTAAAAAAAAATCTAGTAAATATGTAACATTAAATAAAATTATATAGGTATAAGTGGGTACTTTTAACGTATAAAATATTTACGTACCTTGGTTCAGCCCCTCTTCTGACTTGAAGCAGACAGACAAATAAACTTCGGAATACTTTTTTTTATTAAGTATAAAATGCAAGATAGAATATGCAGGTACAATTTTAACTTATTTAATACAGTTCCTACTTATTTTAAGAACGTGTTAACTTGTCGAGTGCCAACGAAGATCTGCCGGCTCTGCCAAATTATCTTCGTTGAAACTTTCAAGTCTAGCAAAATGAGTAAATGTAACATGCCGGGGCTCGTGATTGGTTCGCGTTTCTTTTCCAATCCCAATCTCAGACGCACGTTGTTGCTAATTTAAAAAATTTAAGGCTTAAACTGTCTTGTTTCCATTACGAGAAAGAACATTTTACAGTTACATAATCAAAATCACGACAGTATTTTCGCGAAAGTCTTAACAAACATTAAAAAGTATAGCAGACTGAATAATAATAATTTGCCATTACATTCTTTAAATTACAATAAATAAAACGGGATATTTATCATGATTATTCAAAAACTCACATATCATGGTAATTATTCCGTTTTTAATACAAATAGTTTTATATTAAATACCTTTTATATACGTTTTTATACTGATATTTTTAACTGCTTTTTATCGCACCGAGCCGAGTGAGCGTGTATCAGAATATAATATTTGTTTCATTATTAAACTAGTGATTCGCGTTAATAAAATAACACAGACAATGGTGGTGTTGCGTGGGGACAAAATGGTCCCTGTCTCAGCATGGGCTGCTTCGAATCTTGTTGGGTACGATGCAGCGCTGGTTTTCTGACAGGGCCTAAGTGAGGACACGAACACTGGTAAACGAGTACTTATATAATACTAAATAAATATTGCCAGTCACCATTCAATAAAATCAAAATATCTTTATTTAGTACATAAACAGCGTACAGAAACAATATGAAAACGGTGATACCTGCAGGAGTAAAAAATACTGTGTCGCAGGCATCAACGCCCTCCTCCATAAACCTTAACAAATAAAGAGTTCAATATTTAGACTAAGACAGAAGCTAAGTTAACGAAAGACTAAAGTTAATTTAATGTTAAACAGAAAATTTAAAAGAATCTAGTATCAATACGATTACAAATATATAATAACAAGAATAGTAACTATGATAAATTTTAATTATCTAAATTATATTTTATTTTGAATTTTAAGTAATAACAGAGTAGATTACAAGCGTGTGTGCAGTGTGTACGAATGCAAGGATGTGTAAGTGTGTGAAAAATGTAGTCTAGGGTGTGTATGGCGAATGTGTGTTATTCAGCAAAAAGCAGAAGATTTTCAGTGTCATCGTAGGATAAGGATATCAGCCATTCTAAACATTTCAACTTGCATTTGTAGTATGGTAATGGATAAATGTTAAGCAATTGGTTTAATCTGTTGTACAGTGATGGACTTATGCAGTGGAAGTGGCGACTAGCTAAAGCTGTGCGGCGACGTTCGATCACACAAACGTTGTCCGATCTTCGTTTAGATTTAGTCAACTCGGGATCATAATAAAGTTGGGAGTGTTTCCGAAGGACAGTCTGCAGAATAAAAAGTTGTCGGGCCGAGGGTACTTGGCATAGCGAGAAAAGATCAGAGGTAGGGAAAAGGAAGGGTTTCTTAGACAATACCTTAAGCACAGCTCTTTGAGCTCTTTCAAGTCTTATCATTCGGGTTTTGACCGCACAGCCCCATGACGAGATGCAGTAGGAGAGAACAGACTGGGTGAGTGCAAGATATACTGTTTTTAAACTATTGAAATCCAGAACTGATCTTAATGTTTTAAACACGTATATAAGTTTTCTGACCATTATATAAATTAAACTAAGTTATTAATGACGGTGCCTAATACATGTTCGGATTTACAAATAATATAACAACATAAACATACACAGCATAAACTACATCCATAATAATACATACGAAAAAAGCGTTTTAAACATGGGATAAGTGTTCAGAATGATTAATCTATTTGTATTGAGGCTGCTGGAAATTGTGTGACATTGAATTATCGATTGTTGATAGGTGAGTAAAAGCCAGGTGAGAGTTCTTCCGGGCTCGTCGTGCATACACAGAAGGTGAGTAGACAAAAAAAGGTGTTTGTGCGAGTATATTAGTTCTGAGCGCTTTCCTGGAGACATTTACTGTTTTCAGAGCATGTAGTGGCGTAGGCAAATCATTCCAACACCGAGTAACGGCAAATTTGAAGGATCCACGGAATGCCAAGAATCTGTGCTTCGGCGTGGCAAAGATAAAGGTACATGCTCGGCTTAGGTATCTGGAATGGGCATGTGCCCACACAAACTTATCAAAGAGATACTTAGGATGTTGCAAGTTGATAACTCCAAAGAGTAAGACCGCTAGATGAAACTTTCTACGCGCTGTCATTTTTAGCAGATTGGACGAGTTTATAAAAGGTGTGATATGAACACGTGGTGGTACGTGAAAACAAAAGCGGGCACAGGCGTTTTGAACACGTAACAGGTAACGGGAGTTCATGTACTGTGGTTACTCTTTTTTTGGGTACAAATTGCAGTTATTCTGGATTTCAGACGTTTGCCTGTATTTGTGTCACTTAAGCTACACGCATACTAAATTACAGCACTGTGGGATCACTGGTGTACCCTGGGAATTTTGTCAAAGTTTAGTTTTTGTTATGGCTAATAACAATAACTCAAAAACCATAAAAAAATTACGAAAAATAAAAATGGAGTCTAACTGTATTAATGAGTACCTTTCATTTGACGTCCTACTAGACCAGTAAGTTTCATTTTCATTTTTTTTACCTCTCTTGAACCCCAATATCTCAACAATCCCCCAACATTTTTAGCTCATTTAGTCACACCAAAATTGTGCCATCACTACCTACCTATATATTAAATTTCACGATGATCGGATCAACGCTTCGAAAGTTATCCTCGGACAAACGTACATACATACAACGCCGATTTACCCAAGTTAAGTTAAGTTTAGAGATCTCGCTTCGCTCGATCAATAAACTTATTAACTTATTATGTAAAACATACAGTATTTGATTTTTATAGTATCTACCTATATAATTCAGATAGTATTTAAAACATTTTATGTTTATAAAGTAATTTAATTCAATTCTCATACAGCAAAATGGTTACGTTTTGTAAAGTTCATATTTGAGATATAGAAGATTCGTAGCATGAAAACTTGTATCTATTTTAATTGGTCATACATTTCATCTCACAGATACAGCATTTCTGCTGCTCGATATTGAAACATCAATTGCTGTAACTAGTTAAAAATCAATGAAGTATTAACTTTAGCATATTCCAGTTAACTGTTACAAATAAAGTTTAGATTGATAGAAATATCTTTCAAATTTAAATTTTCTATCATTATTAATTTACGAGATATGAGATTAATTTATGAGATATTTTTTAAATAGTTTTTGGTTCTGGTGTAAAATTAGATATTTTGAGATACGACAAAATCGCTTTCTTTTGTCGATATTATTAATCAATCTATCAAAATTTTAAGATGTGAGTTGCTAAAATACTATATTGTCTTGCTTTGTGTCTGTTTTGACAAAAAACTCAAACAGTTTCTGAGAAAAATACATAAAACTTTCATGAAAGCATCATTTTTCTAAACGAAAAATTATAGTACACACGGCTACACATCAAGCTATATTTTCCAGTATTAGCTGACCTTGCATTGTGTAAGCTTTTCGTAGAATGAGAGGTCAGCATATACTGGAAAATATAGCTTGATTTGTAGCCGTGTGTATAATAGTATTTATTTAGACAACTATTTTGCTATTTGATAGAAAAAACTCTGAAAAATTACATATTGAAGGTTTATATTGATATAAGACATGCACTAGACTTCATAAAATTCCGACAAAAATCTTACGATTTCGGGAGCCTCACCTTAAACAGTTAATTATTATGCTCATACAAAATTGGTTTCGTGTTTTTACCATTTGGCTCCGACAATACTTAGTGTATAATTACTTACCTACAAAATAAATTAGATCTTCAACCTATTCAATAGAAACCGCATTTGGGAAACCTTGAATTTTTACACAATGACACGATGAAATCATGACCAGCCAAGTACGGGTGAAACGTAAACTGAGGGGTTCTGCCTTTAATTATGTTAATTTAGATAGCTAGAACATTATTTATTGCTAGCATAAAATATAGGCGAACTTAATGCTAATTAGTATTATCTCGCTAACCTTTGTGTTCGCGCCACTGGTGCTTGAAATATTTTATTGTTCCTAATCAGTATTATCTCGCTAACCTTTGTGTTCACGCCACTGGTGCTAGAAATATTTTATTGTTCCTAATTAGTATTATCTCGCTAACCTTTTTGTTCGCGCCACTGGTACTGGAAATAATTTATTGTTTCTAATTAGTGTTATCTCACTAACCTTTGTGTTCACGTCACTGGTGCTCGGAATATTTTATTGTTCCTAATTAGTATTATTTCGCTAATCTTTGTGTTCGCGCCACTGGTGCTCGAAATATTTTATTGTTCCACCCGCAACTAT
Source organism: Philereme vetulata (assembly GCA_918857605.2). NCBI lineage: Eukaryota > Metazoa > Arthropoda > Insecta > Lepidoptera > Geometridae > Philereme > Philereme vetulata. The sequence continues at coordinate 5,293,570 of OU975420.1, forward strand.
TAGTAAGTATTATATTCTATTTGATTATTAGCAGATCGCCGACAGGTTTTAATCGTCTTGCTTCTAACGCTTTATCTGGCATCTACGGTAACTTCGAGCAGTCCGCGATTGACTCATATCAATTATGAACGTGCCCGGTGGAGTTTAATATCAATTTTGAAAAGCTCATAAACGTCTAACTAAATTAATACTAATCTTTCTAATCATAAAATTTAAACTATACGATTTCTTGTCGTTAGCATATTCAGCAATCCAGCGTCAAGCTCTTTACCGTATCCGCTGCGTCTACTTCTGTCGCTGGCAGGTACCCAAGGTCGCTACTGGATTATCACCAAGAAGAAAAGAGCAGCCGGAATGAAGTGCTACCAGGCTCGAGCACTTACCGAAAGGCCTACCAAAGAACGAACCCTTGGACGGCTTGTTGACAAGTGAGTTGTCTAAAAAAATACTCTCCCAAAGCAACTAGCTAGTTTTTTTTTTGTTTGCGGCGGTAGGTGTGAGATATTAAACACGCATTTTTGTAACCTCTTATTTGTTTAGTTAAATTAAATAGTAAAAAAACAAAGAGTTATACTATTTATGTGTTAAATCAATATATGACCAACTCTACCTGCCATCTACTGTTTTTCTTGCAATTTTGACATCAACACACCAGTTTTATTGACATCACTGCACTTCACTATAACCTTAATCAACAACATGAATGCTACAACATTCCAAATATCCTAGTCTGAGATGGGGCAAATGTTTCAAGACACTATGGAGGAATTTGAGCAGAAGCTCCTTAGAAGCAAGTCAACAGTGGCAGACATACCAGCCTTGTCTAATGAGTTTGCAATCTTCAAGAAATATGTGGTAAAATCTCTCGGCACACTTCAAAAGCAAATTTCTATGCTTGGTACCCAAATGGACAATCTGGAGATGCGTAGTCGGAGGAAAATCTTGCTCTTCCATGGTGTTCCAGAGTCTACTCAAGAAGATACGGCAGATGTAGTTGTGCGGACTGTGTCGGATAGGTTGAAGCAACCTGGCTTTTCAAAAGCCTGCATCAGCCGATGCCATCGTATGAGCCACGCTACGTCTGATAAGCCACGTCCTATCCTATGCAAGCTGCGAGACGTTACGATACGGGACAAGATGTGGTCCTCTAAGACCGCTCTGAAGAACACAAGAGTAACGCTCTCTGAGTTCCTAACCAAGGCGCGTCACGAAACGTTTATGGCGGGGCGCAAGCGTTTTGGTGTCATGAGATGTTGGACCAGCCAGGGCCTTGCTTCGTGGCCTGACGGAGCTAGGCACTGAGTCTCCAGCACCGAGGAATTGAACAAGTTCCCACAAACTGAGGCACCGGCGGTAATTAAAACGACCATAGCGCCTGTAGTGAAGGAGACAGCTGCTCTGTCGAAGGCCAGACGTGCGGCGGCTTCCCAAAAATAGTGTGTTGTTCATCACACAACGCTGAATCCAACCGAGTAAATCCGGGTCAATTTACTCTATTATCCACCTTGATAAGTACCGTCTTTTCACTTTCTTTCTTTATTTTTCAACCCAAAATTTTTGTTTAATTTATGTTGTGTGCAAACGGTGACTCAAACTCCATCAAGGCAAATGTCATTGTCAAACATCAATCTAACCGAAGTGACAACCCAAAAACGTTCCATTACTTTTTATGTTTGGATATGATATTTTTTGTGCCTAGTGTTATTATTATTTGTGTGAAACCGGTGCGGTTGGATTAGACTTATTAAGTATTTTTAATTTTATATTTTTCTCTTTGATATTGTTAATTTTATGTACAGTTTACAGGTAGCTGGCGGGTGGACACGGCCTAAACGCGACAAGATATTGTTTGTGACTAGTTGTCAGCCCATAAAAGCAATCTTTATAACTAGGTATTTATTATATTATATTTATTATTATATATATTTTAATGAGTGACTCTGATGATTTTGAATTTATATCTTGCTCCTCCTCAGTTTGGGACTATTCTGATGATAGTTTCAGTAGTATTTCAACTCTTTGTGATACCCTAGAATCAATTTTTCGTGATGTTCCCAAGAACTTCAATGTGGTGCATATAAATGCACAAAGCATTCCGGCTCACTTTACAGAAATGCTGGCGTCATTAAATTTAAAATACATTTACGCTATTCTTGTGTCCGAGTCCTGGTTAAAACCTTGTTTACCCTCTACTGCTTATGCACTACCAGGATTCCAACTCATTCGCAATGACCGCACTGGATCGGGGGGTGGTGGTGTAGCCATATACCTCCGTTCTCATATTCCATTCACTGTTATTAGTATGTCTGCACAGCCACCCCCGCCCAGTGCTGGTGAGCATCTATTCCTTCAAGTTACTTTATCTCATCGTAAAATACTGCTTGGAGTTTACTACTCGCCGTCAATGCGTATTGATTACTTCTCCTCTTTAGAAAAACTGCTTGAAGAGTTTACTCCCCTTCACGATCACACTATTATCTCGGGAGATTTTAACACATGCTTAAATAAGCATGACCACCTTTCCAGTTCTTTAGAAAATATTGTCCAGGCTAATAACTTGACCATTCTTCCTTTGAATCCAACGCATCATTTTCCAAATTGTCAACCTTCCCTTCTGGATTTAATATTAATTTCATCTTCAGTTCATGTCGCCAAGCACGGTCAGTGTACAGCGGATGAATTTTCATATCACGATCTATTATTCCTTTCATATAAAGTTCGCCCTCCCAAAGCCAAGCCAAAAAATATTTTTCAGTGCAATTTTGGAGGTATGGATATGGAGTCTTTGCGCAATGATGCCCAAAACGCGGACTGGTCTGAGGTTTTTAACGCTGAATCTATTGATGATAAAGTTGATTGTTTTAACGGTATCATGACGAGATTGTACGACGTGCATGCCCCAGTACGGGCGGTCAAAATGAAACATCTCCCGGCGCCGTGGCTTACCGACCAGATACGAGCCGAAATGCACAAGAAACTCGCAGCCAAGGTTAGATTCAAACGCAATAATTCTGATGCAAACCGGGAGAAGTATGCTGAGAGTAGAAATCACTGCAATAGGGTGTGTAGGCTCAACGCCATGAATCTGTAGAAAATAATGACCCTACGAAAGTATGGAAGTTCTTGCGGTCACTAGGAATTGGAAAATCACGCCAAGATACTGTTCCTAAGGACTTAGACGTAGATTCTTTGAATCTACATTTCTCCTCTTCATCTAATTTTGATGGACCTACTAAGATACAAACATTAAATTATCTTTCTTCATTACCAACTCCTGACTCTTCATCTTTTTTGTTTCGCCAATTTACTGATTGTGATGATAAGAAGAGCATATCATCCATTACATCTAATGCAGTTGGTAGTGACTGCATTAGTAAAAGAATGATAACTACGATTCTCAATGAAATCGACCACGTAATTACGTATCTGCTTAATTCTTCCATCGACACTGGAACGTTTCCAAGTGCGTGGAAGGAAGCTCAAATAACCCCGCTTCCTAAAAAAACAAATCCTTCGTCCTTTTCCGAGTACCGTCCTATATCCATTCTCACGTTCCTATCCAAAGTCTTAGAGCGTCTTATACATCAACAACTCGGCTCATTCCTTAACACAAACAACCTCTTGAATCCCTTTCAGTCCGGGTTTCGCCTAGGCCATAGCACTGTTTCTGCTCTCATCAAAATCACCGATGATATCAGGCATGGTATGGAATCTGGGCTGGTCACTGTCCTATCCCTGCTGGATTTCAGCAATGCCTTTAACAATGTGGATTTCGATATACCGTTAGCTTTTCTTCGCTCTCTTAACATATCTCCAATAGTAATTGACTGGTTTCGTAGTTACCTGTTTGGACGCCGGCAACGTATCCGTATTGACGACACATTTTCCTCTTGGTGTCAATTGAGTGCTCGTGTACCTCAGGGCGGAGTTTTATTTCCTCTTCTTTTTGCCATCTTTATTAATTCCATCTCTGAACAACTCTCTTCGTCCTACCACCTCTATGCAGATGATTTGCAAATTTATACCCAAGCCCCTGTTGGATGGTTACGTGAAGCAATTACTGACATAAATAGTAACCATTTATATACCAAAATGAACTTAACAAAACATAGATTCTTATGACACTAAAGTTTATTCAAAATGACCTCCGTGATTTTGAATACAGGCCTTCAATCTGCGCGGCCAGTCGTCTATCGCAGCACGAACGAGGTCCATGTCAATATCAGCGGCTGCCTTAATTAAGGATGTCTTGAGTAACTCCAAATTGGGATGAGGCTTTGAGCACGCCTTTTCCTCCAAGTGTTGCCATATCTTGTAATCTAACGGATTCAAATCTGGACTGGAGGAGGGCCAGTCTTCGTGCCGGATGAAGATGATTTCACGCGCCGCCAGCCAGTCTTGGGTGCTCTTCGCTCTATGAGCTGTCGCCGAATCTTGTTGGAATACCCAGTGCCTGTTATTGAACATGGTATGAGAAACAGGTTCCACAAGGTTCGTCAGGACTGTATTTTGATACACAACTGCTTTCGTTTTTACACCTTTCTCACAAAAATGTACCTCTATTAAGCCCCAATAAGAAACTCCCAACCATACCATGAGCGAAGATGGAAAACGACCTCGTTGGACACGCGGAGTACGGTTGCTCGCTTCTTCACTACTGTGTGCGTACACCTTATCATTTTGTTTGTTGTAGCTCTCTTCTACGGTAAAAATTTTTTCATCCGAAAAAAGAATTTCCCGATATTTTTTTCCCGCAAACAGCTTCAACAAAGCGCGACATCTCTTCAGTCTCAGGTCCATTAGACGAGCATTCAAACGATGTCCTGTTTTTCTTCGATATGCCCGAAGCCCTAAGTCTTCATTTAACACCCTTTTCACCGTGGTTCTGTTTAACCCCATCTGAAGGGCCAACAGTTTCTGCTTACGTTTGGGATTTCTTTGAATTCGCGCCTTCACAGCTTTACTGCTGGAGTCCTAACACACCGAGAGCGACCACTTCTTGACCTGTCATCTACACTAGAGTCTTCATTGTATCGTTTGATGGTGCGATAAACGAATCTTTTGGTTATATTCAAATTTTTCAGTTTGTCAAAAATTTGAATTGGCGCGTAACCGCAACGATGCAATGCAATAACTGCGACACAGTCTTCTTTAAGCGTCCACTCCATATTTAAAAATGAGTAAAATTCTAAAAAGTTTACATTTTTATTTTCATGAACAATTCGAAATTCGAATTCTATAAACTTTTTTGTGGCCAGGCCTCGCGAGTCTCCTATAAAACAATAAAATATTATTTGTAATCTTTGACTATCAAAATAGTGCCACGAAATAAATAACCATAATACTTGACCTACAGTTTCATTCAAATCACAGGTAATGGAAGTTCATGTATAGTGGTTAATCTTTTTAGGGTTAGAAATATCGGATATATAAATATCGGATACATAAATATCAGATACTTTGTTCTTTAGAAAATACTTTGTTTTTGCTTGTTGGTAAAAACAAAAATAAGGGTTCCGTTTTTACTATTTTGTCCCCGGACCCTAATGAGCTTCATATAAATAACTGGCATTCTAAAAATTAGATAAGCACCAGTGCAAGTGAGCTCGTTGGCAATCCTAGGAGTGCGTGGTGTAAGTACTTTGAAGTAACAATCAAATCAAATCAATCAAATAATTTATTGTGAAACATAGGTAATATAGATGTCAAATACAGTTAAAAGTTCACTATGCTTACCACATAATTGATCGATCGAAGCGAGATCTCCAAATCCACTTAGGCAAATCCACTTAGGCAAATCGGCGCTGTATGTATTTATGTTTGTTTGGCCGAAGATAACTCCCTAAAAGAACTAAAAGAAAAAAGAAAAAAAACTAAAAGAATGAAAATGTAGGTCAAATAGGTTAGTTATTCATTACGTGGCACTATTTTATAGACAAAGATTATTAATAATATGTTTTTGTTATTTGGGAGACTCGCGAGATCTCAGTTCGGGGTGAACCACTAGTATTGGTGCGCAAAATGCATCAAATAACATAACCTACAGTTTAATTAAAATTACAATTAACGGGAGTTCATGTAAATTGGTTACTCTGTTTAGGGGTAGATATTGCAGTTATTCTGGATTTAAGTCTTTTTGCTTTTGTTAAGAGTTTAAATTGTATACATTAAATGTGTAAAATTGTACCTACTAACTTTCTTCGAATAAATTATCTTTATCTTTATTCGTCGAGGCTCCCTTACATTCTGATTCCGCGTTCTGTGTAGCGTACACCGATCCGCGATTTCGTTCGTTTACTCTGGGTCGCTGCTCTGTAGGTCGGGCCTTTGAGGTGCTCTGAGAAGGCGTAGCTGTGTATGCATATCGCGTTTCGTAATCTGCCTCTCTCATCAGGAACTGGGACAGCGTCAATAACTCTGGTTCATTTCGGCTTCCAAATTCCTTTGCATAGTCGCACCATAATGATCGGATGTGCGGTGTTAAATTTTCGGTTACATGTCGTGCAAACATCGGGTTCTGTAGGTAGCCACGTTAGTCTATGCAAGAAATGGCGGTTACTACGTTTTGTAGTTTGATAGTGAAAGCGTTTAACTCGCCTACGGTTGTGCTCAGTCTCGGTAGCTTCTTAATTTCTTGTAACGCGTTGTCTATAATCATATTTGGGCGATCGTAACATTTTTCCAAAGTCTTCATTATAACTGACGGTTCGGTCGCAGTGTACAACAAAGCCGATACTGCTTGACGGGCTTCGCCTTTCAGGCATGTTCTAAGCCTTGCTAGATTCACAGCCGATGAGATCTTGTGGATGGTCGTCGATTCCTTCATTGCTGCCTTGAATGGTAGCCAATCCCACGCAATGCCTCCAAATACAGGTAGGTCGTACGTCTGTCTCGGAGGTGGTCTACGGTGGGTCATCTGCTCTATGGCTTCAGTTAATCGATCAAGCCCTCTATCTCGCGTTCGGTCCAGCGGGCGTGAGTGATCTGTCATTCAGCATTCGTGGTTCGAAAGTGACCCGATTGTTCGTAATCGGAAGATACCGCTCAGCATTTTGTTCTCTCGTGGTCGATGAGCAATATCTGGTTTCCTGATCCGTCACTTGTTCTGGCTTCCCCGTTAATGATGCTGTTGGAGCCAGTCCTTTACTCGATGTTCTATGTCCACGGCTCTATTCTGTGCGCCTGTGCCTTGAATACTTTCTTGTTCATCTTCTTCCCGTATTGTAGCGACTTCAGCAATCAGCCTCTTTCTTAAAAGGTCTGCTTGAATGTGTAGCTCTTGCCTCTTAATCTCGGCCAGTCGTTCTTCAGCTTCAAATTCAACTCGCCTGATTCTTGCTTTTTTTATTGATGATAGCTAAGCTCTTGACCACTACCTCACCTGATGGTAAGTGAAGGTGTGATCGAAGATGGAGCACGCTTGTCTAGAAAGAACCTATTCACTCTATTGCTATCGCGCTGGCGGTGGAGCGTTTCGAGCGGACGGCTGAGGCATGCCGGCATCGGGCTTGACGTCTGTGGTCGTTCGCGTTGCTACCTCGGTCGCGGGTGCGGTTGTCTCTGCTGCTACGCGAGCGGAAGAGGGTCCCGGTTCGGCGGGTCGCTGCTCAACGGGAGCATTCGGAAGCACGGGTTCAGACGGAGACGCGGGATAGTCCTCGTAGACGCGAAGTGTGGCCGTCTTCTTGTGTGTGGACTCCTAGATTTATTATTTATATAGATAGATAGATATATAGATACCTTGAACAACAGTATATTCGTTCTCTAATTTAAAAAAAAAACAAGGGCCTCCCTTACACGTAAGGTTGTATTTTTTTACTGACGCGCCCAATCGTTTGAGATATCATAGACAAAACTTAAAAACAAACACAAGCATAAAAATTAACTTCTAACTAGTTTATTTTTACAAACTTTTAAAAACACCTATTCTTTTTTTGCGCTGCTGGTTATTAGTTTTTAACTACAATGGATAAGAACAACCCCAGTTAAACAAGCATTTGGTCCACCTGTTTAAGAGCTTTGTCGCCATAGACAGACAGATATAGGCGTCAATCTATAAACACTGCTTGGTTTGGGGTCAGGGGTTACAAACATAACGAGTAAGTCTAATTGTTTCAGATCAAATCTCGACTATGGCTCCAAAACCACAAAGCAAAGTTTTAACTACGACGGAGGTGGCTTCACCTAGTGATGGGAACCAAGTCGTTATTTCAGGGATGTCAGGACTCTACCCAAACTCAAGATACGTTCGAGACCTTGAGAATGTTCTTTATAATAAGGTAATATCTAACAATAGCTTATACATGCTACGTATTCTATTCTTATCTCGTGATTTTGGGTGGTAACCCTAGAGATGCCTATACCTACTAACTAATAGACACACATTTATTTGCTACTATACTATTTATTGCACACACAATAAAATAAAAAGGTATAAATAATGAGTAGTAGATACTAATAACCGGAGAATTCATGACCGATTTGGGGAAGGTATTTTAACTTGAAATCATAAATAAAATCGAGCCAAGTGCGAGTCAGACTCGCGCACGAAGGGTTCCGTACCATTGACTATAAAACGGCAAAAAATTCACGTTTGTTGTATGGGAGCCCCCCTTAACTAGAGAACTAAGAGAGGGTAGAAGGCGCAGAAACGTAAACATAGTCTTTAACGATCTGCAGATATTAATGTTTAATCTTTCCATAAATACGAAGTGATTTGATCAGTAAACTGTGAAATAACACCTAAGAACAGATTGTGCAAGTGTGACAGCGTTTGCAACGATTGAACAAACAGTTTAGTGAAGTTATAAAGCAGAAAAACATTACACTGTGTTTGTTCGAGTGAGTGACATTTCTGGGACAAAAAGTGATTCGAAATAAAAACAAGTGAATTATACCACCAGTGCAGAACTGTGAGTAGTAAAACAACAATTTCCCGTGCTTATTGAATATTTTCTTGGTGTAAATATAACCTACAACAAATTATGCGTGAGTCATCACCACCCATCGTTGAATATTCTTACCAAAAGCGCCATCTAACAACGAGTGGATGATACAGTTGCCAGAAACAATCACTAGAGTGCTCTTATGCAAATTGAAGACAACGCCATCTATCGCTGAGTAGAAAACATAAAAAAGGTGTATTTCTCTCAGAAACTGTCTACAAAGTAGAGCCCTAGAGAAACTTGTAGAGCACTTACACGGTATTATTAATTAGTTCGGTAGAGCCATAGAGAAAAAACTGGATGACCATAATTTAAAATTAAAATGGCTATGAATTTGGAAAAACTCCTTCACGAACTAAGATTACAGATCAAGAGCGACATTAAAATTACTGCCATTGAACAAGAAGAAAGAACAACTACAAGCATAAATAAAAACATTGATGAAAAATTTAAACACGTTCAAAAAGAGATCAAAGATCTCAAACAAAATAATGAAGAGCAAGAAAAGAAACTTGCGTTAGACAAAAAACAAATAAGGGTCAAAAATTTGATTTTCTTTGGGGTAGAGGAAGGTGAAAAATCGTACGAAGACCTGGAGGGAAAACTTTTGACCATCATAAATAACATGGGCATAAAATGTGACAAAAATAATCTAGAGATGGTCAGAAGAATGGGAAAACTGATACCGGACAGAATAAGACCTATAAATACAACGCTCACAACATATGGAATAAAATTGTCTATTCTTAAGAACAAGAAGAAACTTGAAAACACCGGTATTTATATCAAAGAAGACTTTTCACCACACGTACTGGAAGTCAGACAATCACTTCAGGAGCAACTAAAAAAAGAGAGGGACGAAGGGCGGATCGCCTACTTAAGATACGATAAAATTGTTCTAAGAGAACCCAACCATACCAAAAGAGATGTAAACTCCAAAAAGAGAGAGCTAGAAATTTCCCCTCCACCAAACTCATTTAAAAAAATGCAGATGCACTGGTTAAAAAGCAAAAGCCAAAGAAGAACAAAACGTCTACAGAAAACCAGAGCTCTATGAAGAATTTTATCAATAAATTAAAAGTGCCAACATCGGGATCCTCATCTTCAACTATCACCGCCGAAAAAACTAGCCTATAGCAACTAACAGAGCCTTCTTACACTGCCGCAACTAACTCTACTATAACCAAAACTTTTGAAAAAACTACGAAAAATCCTCCCTCAGAAGGGCTGGTTACCACGAGGGCAGTAGACCTCAACCCTACAACAAATCGTATAACGTACCACCTAGCAAATAGATTCCAAGAGCTACGTTCAGATTCATCATCTTTAAAATTTTTCTATACAAACGCAAGGAGTATACGCACACAGGGAAAATTTGAAGAAATAAAATGTATACTAAAAGGAATCAACTTGACAGTACATATAATCATAATAACCGAGACTTGGTTGATATCAGACCAGGATGCAAAGTTGTACGATCTCCCAAACTACAAACATGTTTATAACTATAGAAGCGACCGCAAAGGTGGAGGTGTATCTATCTACATTCATAACAGCTTAAGTTTTGAAACAACAGAAGAAATATATAAAAATGGCAACCACTATTTATGGATATCTGCCAAAACTGGCACTTAACATCGGAGGTATCTACTGGCCGGGATGCGTAAATGACTTTTTGGACATATTTTCCGTTCAGCTAGAAAAGCGAAAAAGATCTCTGATATTTGGTGACATCAACTTAGATCTCTTATGTCCTAATGCTGAAGTCAAGCGCTATTTGGATATCATTGAAGAAACAGGATATGCAGTTCTTAATAAAATAGACAAACACTACACCACACGTCAAACCACAACCACAGGAACAATCTTGGATCGCGTGACAACAGACCTAGCCAAAAACAATTTTAAATTCGCTCTATTAGACTCATCGCTATCTGATCATAAACAAATATATCTTGAACTCTCGTCTTTTAGGCCAAGTACTAAACAGCGAACCAAGTATGAATCTATCGATTATGACAATCTATATAAAGGAATCAAGGAGGCTATTTACCTAAACGAGGAAAATGAATACAACAAACTAAAAGATTTCATAAAGACACACATAAAAGAGAACAAAACATATAAAACCAAAATAATGAATCTTCCTAAAGATGATTAGATTAATAAAGAAGTTATAAACATGATCAATCAAAGAAACTTACTATGGCAAAGACTAAAGATATACAAAGAAAAAGAAAATCTGAAAAAGGAATTCGTTTTGAAAAGAAACAAGGTTAGAAGGAAAATAAACATAGACAAAACAAGATACTATTACAATGAATTTACTAAATGCAAAGACAATCCAATTAAAATTTGAGATCTTATCAACACGCTATCAGCAAATAAGCTGAAGACAAACTGTGCGCTCCTTAAAATCAAATCAAATTCCCAAACTATAACTGACGGTACAGAAATCTGTGAAATCTTTAATAGTTTCTTCTCCTCTGTTGGCACCGACTTGGCGAGTAAAATTCCCATCCAATATCATAATCAATCTGGTAACACACTCATGTATAGCGAAGAACACGAACACAAAACAACACTTAATCACTTTGCGCCCTGTACTACCAAAGAAATTAATAAAATAATTCACGACTTAAAAACAAATAGCAGCACTGGCTCCGATGAAATTAGCACTAAGGCAATAAAATGTATAAAATCTGTAATACTCGAACCTTTAACAAATTGCATAATATACATAAATACCTTAATGGAGGCATATTTCCTAAAAACCTAATGCTAGCAAAAGTTACACCAATTTACAAATCTGGAGCAAAGTCTGACCCTGCCAACTATAGACCCATTTCCGTACTGCCTGGTTACTACTATAAAAACAAATATTGATCAAAAAAAGATATGTTTAGGAATCTTCATCGATCTAAAGAAGGTGTTTGACACCGTCAGCCACCAAAAACTACTGGGAAAACTAAAAAATCTAGGCATTACCGGAACTGCGTTAGACCTACTCTCCTCATACATAAGCAACATACATCAAATAGTTAGATTGGAAATTACGTAAGCACGCCTCGTAAAATCACATGCGGAGTTTTGCAAGGCTCAATTTTAGGTCCACTTCTATTCCTTATATATGTCAACAACATAAACCAAATTAGTCTCACCGGCTACCTAACACTATACGCCGACGATACGTGTCTTTTTTATATTGGCAAGCATATGCATAATATTGTCAATGAGGCCCAAAATGATCTTAATTTACTAAACAAGTGGCTCCTGTATAATCTTCTAACGATAAACATATCAAAAACCTCTTACCTACATGATTTTCACCGCCATAAATAAAGTAGTTCCTGCTTTTACTCCCCTAACAGTACATGGGATTAATATTCAACAATCCAACCAAGAGAAATATCTTGGGTTGCTATTGGATGACAAACTATCATGGAAGTCTCATATTGAGCATATACGGTCCAAACTAACATCGCTTACTGGAGCCCTACGCAAAATGGGAAATTGTGTACCGCCAAAGATAAAAAATACAATTTATTATTCTCTGGTGAAACCCCACCTCGATTATCTCATTGAAGTATGGGGATCTGCAGCCAAGACCAACATTATAGACCTACAAATAGCACAAAATAAAATTATCAAACGATTATACAACTACAACTACCTAACACGAACCGAAATACTCTATAGGGAGACTAAACTACTCAACGTTACACAAATTTTTATTTACAATACATGTATTCTAATTAAAAAAATCTTAAACAAAACTATTCAAACAAAGATACAATTAACAGATAAAGAATACAAGTATAACCTAAGATGTAAAAATAAGCTTTACGTGCGTCCTCCCCGAACAGAAAGGTATGGAAGAAAGAACCTCCTATTCCAAGGTACTCAAATGTACAATGAATTACCAAACGAACTTAAAGAATGTGTTGGTATAAATATGTACAAAAAAGCTAAAACAATACATAATCGATTCAAGTTAATAAAATAAAAGAAAAAAAAACCTTTTCTTAGATAGTACCTACGTGTATAAACCAACACCACAAATAAACAAAAGTATAGGTGTATACGTTTAAAAACCCTTACTTTGTGTATTTGTATTAATAATATTGTACTAGCACCATTTTAATTTACCTAAATACCTTATTAAAATCAGAATCATAATATACAATATCTATTAACCTTTCACAAATAAAACTAATATAAATGCTAATCCTACAGTCTAATTAAATTATATATAACTTAGTAAGGAGCCGTACATTAAGCACATAAACGAATGCAACTCAATACACTTCCTCAATAGCTTACGCTGCGCACACAAACATACCGACTAGAATACAATTTCGTCTCATCACACCACCCACACATAACCAAAAAAAAAATTATTATATTAAATAATTTGTATGTTCATCTATGTTGTGTTATGATACACAACTAAAGTACGATGCTACAGACATACAGACATAGACGTCAACTGAAATAACAACCTTCTTTTTAGGTCGGGGGTTAGAAATAGAAACGTCTATGGTAATTCTGTTAGTAGGTACCTATTAGGTGTTGGTAACGCGCTCATGTTTCGAAAGTCAATGATTATGGAGAATAATAAGAAATGGGATCCTTGTTAATAAAAAATAAATGTGAGAAATGATCTGTACCTTCGTGAGATTTCAATTCGAAGTGTTACCAATTAGTGCTGCTTTCTGTACCTTCATCCTAAAGCTGGGCATACTAGGTACTAGGTCTACTATATATGACTCCATTTACATCACTCCGCGTCAAGTGGAGTGGCGTCGGAATTATATGTAAAAATCGAGCACATAGATCCACTGACTCCACTCCCAAAAACTCTAAACGGGCGTTTTTTCATTTATAACCTTTGACGTTTTTTTAGATAGCTCTGTGTAAAATGTTCACAACCCCTCCCCCCCCCCCCCCTTCTTCGGGGTGTCCCCAGTCTTTCGGAGTGTTGGTGGAATCTTGTGGAGTGGCGTCCTCGTGTATGATTTACTTATTAAGTAATGGTATCATCCAAACTTTAAGCAATTATTTAATTACCACTCGTGCCTCATAATACTCTTCATTCATAGCTCTCTTGTGAATAAGCTAATCGTGATAATTAATACAGATAAACCCAGTAACAACCAATGTCCGCTGGTCATACAACCACCCCGAGGCGGCTCAGTACGCGGGCTGTGTGCCCGATCTGGATCGCTTTGACGCCCAGTTCTTCAAGGTCCACTATCGTTTAGGAACCAGCATGGACTCCATGTCTCGTAAGATGCTGGAACAGGCGTATGAGGCTATCTATGACGCTGGTAAGGAGGTGCAATTGTATTTTTTCAGGGACTGGAAATGGGTGCTAGAAGTCAAAGCTCCGCTTTTTGACCTTAATTTTAAAAGGGATGTAGAGTGCAGAGTGAGCAGGGACCTAAGCGATTCCTTCAGAAACTTGTTTAGGGCGCTTGCTTAGGAAGTGAACATTCTATAAGTCCTGACGTCCGGAGACAAAGTAAGGGGGGGGGGGGGGGGGAGAAATTTCCGCTTTTGGAAAAAAAAATTAAATTCCCAATTTTCAGCTCTCTCTCTCCCGCGGTCTAGAACGGGTCAACATTCAGTTTTATGTAGCCGTCCGATAGATTTTCACAATGATACTTTAGGTGAACGTAACTTTCAAAAGTACCTAGGTGCATGTTTTTCATAACACAATTTTTTTGTTATTCAATTAGAGAAAATAAGAGAAAAAAACCAGTCAAATTTTGACCACAGTTTTAACCACTGCGCACTAGCAACTATTATAAGTATAACATGTCGTATCTTTAAATATTTCTCAATTTATTCTTAAAATACCATCTCCATGATAAATCCTTATTTCTATTTAAAAATGGAACTGGCCACAGTCCGGTTGTAAAAAAACATGTGTGTGTACTCATTTATGCACGTAAGAAGTTATACTTCTTTAGCGTAACAGAACAAAAATAGCTAAAGATTTCATTCCGTATGCCACAATTATTTGTTTGTAAAAGGAATGATAAATTAATAAAAATAATACTTTGAATTTAGTTACGAGTTTTAACGGAAAATCGAGAGACAGTTATCAGCTAACTTTATCATGTCGCTTTTTGGCTGTCGGTGTGCGCGCGCATCGCAAAAATGTACTCTCATAATTTTATATAAACCCAATCGAATTCTACCTACTTTCCAAACACTTTCGAGTACAAAATACCTATTGTACTCGAACTTTTTCCATCTCGTTTGTTTTACGAGCAAGTTCCTCATATTTTTTATGATTTCAGGAGTTAATCCAGAACATCTCTCTGGTAAAAAAGTGGGCGTTTACATTGGATCGTGTTTCTCTGAAACCGAGAAAGGTTTCTTGTATGTTAGTAATTCTAAACATGGATTAGGCATAGCTGGGTAATTATGTTACATATTAAATATGACGTGTTATACTCAGTTGAACCCAATATCTATTTATCAGAGTGAAATTATAAAGATTTTTACATGGGTGAGTTTATGAAATACAAAGAATACGGTTCATGAAATAAGCATTTCGCCCCCTTGTTATTCGTTGTATGCTCAAGCGAGCCACATTACTGTTAATCCACTACTGAACTACTTTCATTGCCGTTGGTTCAGATGCAATTTGGGTAAAATTTTTGAGCAGCTAACACCATTTTTTTAAATTAATATTCACAGATGCAGTAAGTCTATGTTCGCCAACCGCATCTCGTACTGGCTGAATGCGAAGGGTCCCTCACACTCCATCGACGGCGCCTGCTGCAGCTCCGCGGTGGCCCTGGAGCAGGCCTACCTCGCGATCAAGCGGGGCGAGTGTGAGGCTGCTGTTGTCGGTGGCGCCAACTTGTCTCTGCATCCGCAGTCCTCTGTGCATTACGGAAGGTAACATTCCAAATGACAGTCACAAGCAAACGCAACGCTACAAAGCATATAAGATGGTACACTCGCTACGAGACTACACGTAAACGTATGGGCGAGCAAAGTAAGCCTCTGCAAATCTTTATTTCTTTAAAATATGGACACTGATTTATGGGTTAAAAAATGACCTATATGTTTTAAAAGGCTTAAAACTACATGGATGCAAAAGTATTAGTTCAGTCCGTTAAATAGTTTTGAAGTGAAGGTGTAACAAAGACAAAATCATATGCAATACAAACATTGACACTCCATTAGCACCCCATGGCAACTGATTAAAAAATAAAAAGTACGCTATGTGTTAATCTAGGTCGTTCTCTATTTCTATACTAAACATCAACATCGATTCTGCCGTTTTGATGTGATTGAGTAACAAACAAACAAACATCTAAACTTTCTCATTTATAATATTAGTGTGATGTACTTTGAAAAACCTGTGTAAGGCTCTTGACTTGACTAGCATAACTCAACCTTGTTTCAGAATCATGAGTTTATCCAAAGATGGTAAGACGATGTCATTCGACCAGAATGCGTCCGGCTGTGCCAAGTCAGAAGCAATTAATGTATTCTTTCTTCAGAGAGCAAAAGACGCCATGAGGTATGTACATTAAAAGTCCTGTAATCTAAGCTAATAGTGAAACCTAAACGAACAAAATAATCACTTCCAGAGTTTACGCTAACGTGGTGAACGTGCAATGCGAATACACAAAAGTACTGAATGGAAAAACTGGACCGCTGTATGGCTTCTATCGAGACCCGGAGGATACTGCCAGGTTCTTGAAAATGTTTTACGAAAGAGCTGGCGTCGCACCAAATGTTGTTGAATATGTTGAAGGATTTGGCTCAGGTACTGTTTGAAAAATAGTATTATTAAATAAATACCTAGATTTGAAAGTAATGCCAACTTGTCTATTATGATTCCGAACCAACATGGTGAAAATGGAACCATTGTACCTTTTTTCGTCTTGTCCGTTCTTCCGTCCCCATGTTGGCTCACATTTCTACGAAAACTCCCAAAACTGTTTTTTATCTCGTATAATTAAGGAGTAATGGAAAAAAGGAAAGATCAATTCCATATCTACAAAGTTTGCTGAGTGAAAAATCTGATATAATTATTTGGCAGCAAATTCTACAGGCAATATTATAACAATTATGTCTCTAACTATAAATTTAAAAACAAATAATTTTTAAAGTCTATCTGTAAAACTGTTCATTTCAAGTATATTGTAAGAAAGCTGACATATAAGTTTGCTTGGTTTCCTAGTTTACCGCTCATAACTATAACTAGATGGTGCTGCCAAATTAACATACATCTAAATAGGTCGGAAGCTCTCGACTCGCGAGTCTCACTCGCCATTGACCGGTCTTGTTTTTATAAATCCCCAGTCGCACTAAGAACCCTTATAGTTTCGCTATGTCCGTCTATCTGTCTGTCTGTACGACTAGTTACAGCCGTCTTATTCGCATACATTCGTTAAAGCTGAAATTTGGCATAATGATACATTTTAGTGATGCCTAGTAAGTAAGGAAATAAAAACTTTAAAAAAAAATCTTTTTGGGTAAGTACTTAAATAAAATTGGGGGTGATTTTTTACTCACGCAAACGTCCTGCGGGATATTGTTTAACGGATCTTCCAAAAACACTAAAAGGTTTTTTTACACACAAAAACACTAAAAGGTTAACACTTTTTGATACAAGATTGTCGAATCTATCTATCTAATAGGTTGGGGAAAAAGTCTTTTCGCATTATAGCATGTATGAACTTGTAATAAAATCTCTTTGGCTATTTGTATCTGGCTGGTTTTGGTATCATTCAAAGTTTAAATTTTAAAGAAGATAATTCAAATTAGGAAAATGTGTGATTTTTATTTGTTTTTCGTACTGTAAAGATGAGTGAATCTAAGGAAGAAATTCGATACATTTTAAAATTTTACTACAAAATAAGGTAAAAATGCAACGCAAGCCGCGAAAAAAAATTGCGATGTTTATGGACCTAGTGCAGTGTCTGTGAGAGTAGCACAAATTTGGTTTAAGCGTTTTCAATCCGGAAATTTTGATGTCAAAAATTCACGTCACTCTGGTGATTACTCTGGTATTACGGATAAAATTGATGTCATTTTTGAAAAAGTTGAGCAAGATCGGCATATCAGTAGTTACGACGTAGATGAAGAACTGGAAATTGACCACAAAACAGTTTTGGCGCATTTGAAAAAAAAACTGGGTACACAAAAAAGCTCGATATTTGGGTACCCCACGAGCTCACTGAAAGAAACCTTATGAACTGTGTACTCATTTGTGATTATTTATTACGTCGTAATGAAACCGAACCATTTTTGAAGAAGCTGATAACTGGTGATGGAAAGTGGATTACGTACGACAAGAACATGCGAAAAAGGTCGTGGTCAAAGGCCGGTCAAGCTTCATGTTTTGAATTTTCTTAAAAAATGCGAAGAAACTTTTTCCCCAACCTAATATCTACAGAATATATAGCTTCAAATTGACCATTTTCGTAATAGTCGAATGTCGTCATTTCCGACCCAAAATATATCCAAAAATATATATTTTAATAATTTTGCAGCTGTGCCAGAGGCAGACAAGTCGGAGTTGGAAGCGTTTGACAAAATATTCTGCAACAATAGAGATGAGCCTCTGATGGTCGGAAGTGTTATGTCTAACATCGGTTACGGAGAAGCTGCTTCGGGAATTTCAGCTGTCACAAAGGTACCAAATTAAATATTAAAATATATGTATAATGTAACCGAATATATTCGGCGATAGACTAGTAAAACCATAAGTTATTTTATATGTTTTGTTAGTACGACATTAATTTAAAACACACATCCGGCATCGTACTAACTGATCTTAGAGCTGGGTTTAATATCTACCGGTAGCTTGAATATGTACCTAGTAATCGATACATTTCAAATAAACAATTTTTTAGGTAAATCAGAGACGCGTTTGCGACGATGCCGCTTAGTCAGTCTAACATGTACCTGCTCACATAATGAATGAATATGTTATGTTTACCTATTTTATACAGTCTGTTTCATTGATATTTTATGAATTGATAATAAGGTTGGATTAAAATTATAAATTTTATATGAATTTGAAAAAAACCTATTTTTTAAAATTAGGTACGAGTATGTACTAGCCGTTCGTCGTACCCGTGTTTTGATTCTGGTAAAATGTGTGTGTTCCATGTCCCAGTTTTTGAAGTATCGAATTTACGGACAAAGAAAATCAAATCCATTGTGGGACCGTTTTTTGAATTTGGAACATTACAACGCTTCGGTAATGTTGTATGAAACAGCCCCAGCACACCGTTTCATTCATACAACATTGCTGGAGCGTTATTAAATAGTCTTTGATTGGATCTCTTTTATCATTTTTGGCATACCAAAGTAAGTCTCTTTGCTAAGTACAAATTGCGTTCACGTGGCTGTATAGCCATAAATGCGTTTGTCTTTCGGCACAGCTGAAATTTCGTTATTTATATACATAATTAAAATTAATTTAATATTTAAAATGAGTTCCAATGGTTCAGAGAGTGAAACGGAGATTGATTGTACTCCACCAGATTTAAGATCAGAAGCCAAATTGGCAATGGAAAACCTGCTTCTAACGAAGTCAAAAGAAAAATACATGAAAGTAGGTTTATGAAAATTTTATGAGTTGTAAAAACGAGAAAAAAGTGAACATTTTCTCCGATACATAAACTTTGGCGTATTTTAATGAGATTGCTAAAACTAAACAGCCATCTACATTAAGGGCAATTTATTCCATGCTGAAACGTATACAGTTCATGTTGAAAACGGCATTAACTTGAAAAATTATGAAAATTTAACTACTTTTAATATCAATAAAATTAAAAGTATAATATAAAATGTATGTTTTATTTCCCTGCATTCTTTTGAGAAAAGCACTATATATGCCTCGGCGGAAATGGCAATTGCCTGTCTCGTATTAGTGGAGTCCTCGCCTACGGCTCGGCCTTCAAACTCATACTCGACCTGCAATTGCCTATTTCCCGGCCTTTGCAATAATGTACTATTACTACTACTACTATATATATATATATATATAATAGTAATATGCTTTCGTGAAATAAAGACGAAATTGCGCTTTCTGAAATAACAAAATTACTTTATTCACAACACAATTATATACAAAGTTTTAACACAATTTTCTTTAAACAGAGTAACTTACCTGAAATAACAAAAAATAACATTTAAAGCCTTTACTTCTAGTTTGGTTTATATACTTTCTTTTATGTATCAGCAAATTATTAACTGTTTCATGTTAATCTAAAATAATTATCACGTACTAAAAACTACCTCCATATTCACAGTCGATGTCACTCACATGAATGTCACTGATCTCTATTCTCTATTCTACAACTGTAAATAATAAAAAAGGCATGATACTAATGTAGCGTGATCTTCTTTACATCTCCCACCCTCAGAGAGAACAAATCAAAATGATTTTACGATTAAGAGCCAACCATTTCGGGAGATAATTTTGTAATATGGTAGAAGTTTGACTCCGCTTTCTTATGTCCAGCATCAACTTCATAGATTGAATTTGAAATCTTCCTTAGGATTTTGTATGGTCCAATCCTTAATTCATCCATTTTCTTCCTATTTATCCGGTTTCCGTTTTCTACATATACTCTATCACCTACTTCAAATTAATATTGTTCTCTATGTAGATCATATATTTTTTTTATTATAGTTGTGAGAATTTGAAAATTCAATTGTGAGAATTGAATTTTCAAGTGCTAGTTTTCTGTCTGTTTTGAGATCTTCTATTGTGCATTTTGATTTCAATTCCAGTGGCAAAATATCCATTTTATCTCTTTCCAAAAGATATTTTGGAGTAAACTTAGTGACTGTATGTTCTGTTTCGTTATATTTTTCCACACATTTTTGTGCAATAGTTGTCCATGCTGTTTTCTTGCCCCCTTCGTTTGTTTTGCACCTTATCCTATTGACTAAAGTTTGGTTTAACCTTTCATTTAGTCCATTTGAAAATGGTGCGTCCACAGCAGTGAATACCATTGTTATGTTTTTCTTTTTCAGGAAATCTTTAAATTCTTTGGAATTTATGCCAGGATATTGGTCTGTTAATGCCATATCAATATGATTGCTTTGTGTCACATTTTTATCAACTTAATAAAATCACTAGAGTTTTGATTTTTCGATGTCAAAATATATGTAAAATGATCAACCAGGAGATGTAAGTATTTTTTTGTAGACCGTGATCCTCCAAAGCCTCCAATTGTATTAATTGATATAATTTCAAATGGGCGTGTTGCTGGGCCTAAATGGGACATCAAACCAAATTTTGAATTCCTTCTTGATTTGTTTTTTATACAAATGACACATTCATGACAAATTTTCTTAATGAATGAATGAATGAATGAAAACACTTAATTGTACACAGTATAAACAAAAAAAAAATACAAACAAAATATAAAGCAAATAGTACAATGGGCGGTCTTATCGCTTAGAAGCGATCTCTTCCAGACAACCTTAATATTTGTGATGATATTCTTTGGTTTATAAAAAGAGGTTATTTTTTATCATCTGGGTTCTCCCAATTTTTTTTTCGTTTTGTTATTCTCCACTATTAACTTTGATTTTTCATCTTGTAGATTTAGATTTGTATCTTGGTCCTTTTTTATATCTTCCATGTTTATTAAGTTTACAACCTTTAAAAAATCTTCAGTATTCTCATGAGGTTCCAAGACTGGATTTCTGATTAAGCAGTCTGCTTCTTGATTTGACTGTCCCGGGTTATATTTTATCTTAAAATTTTACTGGGATAAATAATATGTTAAATCACCCAGTTCCTCATCAGTTCTAGACTTGATGTTCAGATTTTCCAATAGTTTATGATCTGAATATACTATAAATTCTTTATTCAAAAGCCAATGTTGCCAATATTTTACAGCTTCCTTAATTGCCAGGCATTCCAAATATATTGCCTTCTTTTTCTTTTGAGGATTTGTCAATTTTTTTGAGAAATAAGCTATAGGTTTATTTACTCCGTTTTCATCTTCCTGTTTTAACACAGCTCCCATTCCTTTAATACTGACATCAGTGTAAATTTTTAATGGTTGTTTTGGGTCAAATATTTTTAGAATTGGTTTCGAGCATAGTAATTCCTTTATTTTATTAAATGATTTCTGACATTCTTTAGTCCATATAAATTTTTGATCTTTCCGTAATAAATTGTGTAATGGTTCCAGGATAATTGCATTGTGTGGTACAAATTTATGATAAAAGTTTACTTTCCCAAGAAACTGGCGTATATTTTTCCTTGTTTCTGGAATGGGGAAGTTCCTGACAGCCGCTTAATAATCTTTGAGAGGTCTAACTGAATTATTTTCTATTATATGTCCCAAATACTTGGCACGATGTTTGTAAAAGTGCATTTCGAGAATTTCAGTCTAAATCCTTCTGTTTGTATTGCCTCAGTAGTCTTGATATGTGTATTATGTATTCCTCAAAAGTTTTAGAAAAAACTAGGATATCGTCGATGAAATTCACTGCAAAATCTGAGAGTTTATATTTTCTTATTATGTTTCTCAATATTCTTTGGAAAATAGCCGGAGCTGTCTTTAAACCAAACAGAAGGCATGTCCACTGGAAATGGCCTTCTTGCGTGACGAATGCTGTCTTATATTTATCTTGAATTTTCAACGGAATGGACCAAAATGCTGAATTTATATCAAATGTGGAATAATACTCACAGTTTACAGTCTTCACCATCAAGTCTTCAATCAAGGGGAATGGCTGTAATTGAGGGACAACAATTTTATTCAATTCCCGAAAATCTATACACAGTCTTGATCTTTTCCCATCTTCTTTCTTATGCGCCAGGGTAACCGGAGCAGCAAAATGGCTATATGATTCCTCAATTAAATTGTTCTTCAATAGTTTTGATATTTGATCTTCAATTTCTTTTCTATCATCAGCCGTGCATCTGTATGGACACTTGTAGCAATATTTACCTACTATCAAGTCTATGTGGGTTTCATAACCTCGTACAGTACCAACGTCGTATTTGTCCTTAGCAAAGACTGTTTTATATTTTTTTATTAATTTATCAATTTCAGTTTGTTTATATAAATCTAGGTGGTTTACTGAAATTTCAAATTCACTGAAGTTAACTAAGTAAATAAAAATTACCTCCATATTGACAGTCGGTGTCACTCACATGAATGTCACTGACCTCTATTCTCTATTCTATAACTGTAAATAATAAAAAAGGCACGATACTAATGTAGTGTGATCTTCTTTACATATATACTATGGTATCTTACCAACCCTTCAAATCCTACTAATATTATAAACGCAAAGTTTGTATGTATGGGTGTTTGTTACTCTTTCACGCTGGAACGGCTGAACCGATTGCGATGAAATTTGGTATGTACGTAGACCATAACCTGAATTAACACACAGGCGTCTCTTTATGGGCAAACCACGCGTGCAAAGCCGCGGATTGGTCAGCTAGTCAGAAATAAGAATAAAAACTACCCGAACATACACCAAGCAAAAGATAACTAAGACAAATCAATGGATAAAATGTTCACCGGTCGGATAAGTTTCCATAATCGCTCAGGCCTCATAACTCACAACCATACAAATATGTATTGCCGTGTTCCTTGACGGGTTAAGAAACCAGTGAACATAACTATTCTTATTTAATTGTGTAACTTCCAGGTGCTGTTAGGGTACCACAGAGGAGAGCTGGCAGGCAATCTGAACTGTGAAACTCCTCGAAGCGACGTAGCTGCTATCCAAGAGGGTCGCATTCAGGTGTTGAATGACCACCATCAGTTCCGGAGGACCTACGCAGCCGTCAACGGCTTGTCTGTTACGGGAGTCAATGCTCATGTTCTGCTGCATGGGCATTATAAGCAAAAGGTATAATAAAATATAAAGATATAATCTAATATCTTCTTCTTCTATCGTGTCAAATGGTATTAATATAATAATTTATAGGTTCGAAACTAAATAATCTATCTATAAATACCTACGTAAAGAGAAAACTTTACACCTTTTTTTTAAGCTTATTGCGAGCAGTGTGTGATTTAGCATAGATAAAGTTGTTATATATACATAGTTAAAGGTGAGTCAAATGCAAAAATTGTTGTAATTACTACCAAAATGTTAGATATTTAAAATAAAGATAGTGGCAACACTGTATTCATGAAACAGCATAAAACACACATCGTTTTATTTTAGGTTATGGGCCCAGGATGTTTAGTGAAGTAAAAACTGTGCGCAAATAATTTTGAACTGAGTGTGTTTGTGAATAGCTGTTGTAAGCAATGGCTGCCAGCTCTAATTATTTAGTTAGCGTACCTAAACTAAAAGGTCGTGAGAACTATAGTGAGTGGTGTTTCGCAGCAGAGAATTTTCTGGTGTTAGAGGGCATGGTCAAATGTATCAAACCAGAGCCTGGAACAACCCCAGCAGCTGCAGATGATGCGAAAACAAAAGCAAAGTTAATTTTGACAATAGATCCGTCTATCTACATTCACATAAAGAGTGTCAGTACATCGAAGGAATTGTGGGACAAGTTGAAGGCGCTATTTGATGACTCAGGATTTACTAGAAAAATCAGCCTTCTGAGAAACCTAATCTGTTCGACTTGAAAACTGCACATCGATGACTTCTTACGTGACTCAGATTGTCGAAGCGGGTCAGAAATTAGCTGGAACAGGATTTGGGATAAGCGATGAGTGGATTGGTTCTATCATGCTGGCTGGATTAAGTGAAAAATATATGCCCATGATAATGGCCATCGAACATGCTGGAATGAACATCACGACAGACGCCATCAAAGCTAAATTGATGGACATGGAACCGGAAAACAGTGATGTGAATAATGCATTAGCGTGTTTTCGCTACCAACATAAGAAAAATAACAAGTCTGTGTTTGAAAAAGATGGCGCGGGTGCGCAGAAATTGACACCTGTCACAGATAAACGAAATGTCAAATGTTATCGATGCAAACAGTTCGGTCACTATCGCAATCAGTGCCAAAACGCACAAGTATCTTCTAAGAATACGAATGAAAATAAAAAATGCACCAATGCATTTAGTGCCGTGTTTTTCAACGGAAACTTTCATAGAAGTGACTGGTACGTGGACTCAGGCGCCAGCTCACATTTGACGACAAATGAACATTGGGTGATCAATGCGTGCTATTCTGGTTTTACGCAAGAAATTATGGTCGCTGATCAGAATAAAACGCCAGTATTATGTAGTGGAAACGTAAAAATCACGACTTCAACTGATGAGTGCGATTTTCAGGTAATGGTTGAAAACGTATTATGTGTTCCCAATCTGACAACGAATCTATTATCAGTCAGTCAGCTGATAAAACAAGGCAACAAGGTGTCCTTTACAAGCGACGGATGTAAAATATTTAATAAGAAGAATGATCTAGTAGCTATCGCTTCACTTGTAAATGGAGTATACAAACTGGATACACCCACATATTTAATGGCTGCAGTGATGGAGTCTCCAGAGGTTTGGCACCGTAGATTGGGACATGTTAACAGTTGTTACATGAATAACATGCAGAAAGCTGTGGAAGGAGTCATGCTAGACAAGAAGGCAGATATCAGCAAGATGAATTGTGTTGTGTGCTGTGAGGGCAAGCAAAGTCGATTGCCATTTGCTCATGAAGGCAACAGGTGTGCTGAGCTGCTGAATATAGTACACAGTGATATCTGTGGGCCTATGGAAAATGTTTCTCTTGGAGTATCAAGGTACTTTCTTCTATTTGTAGATGATCACAGCCGCATGACCTATGTATATTTCTTAAAAAATAAGAATGATGCTCTTAAGTGTTTTAAAGAGTACAGAGCAAAGGTAGAGAATTTAACATCAAAGAAAATTAAAATTCTCCGAACAGATAATGGCGGGGAATTTTGTAACAATGGTTTTGATATTTATTTAAGGAAAATTGGAATTGTTCATCAGAAATCAAATCCTTACACTCCTGAACAAAATGGGCTCTGTGAACGTATGAACAGGACAATCATAGAAAAAGCCAGATGTCTTTTGTTTGAAGCCAAACTGGATAAAAAGTTTTGGGCAGAAGCCGTTAACACTGCTGCCTATTTACAGAATCGAATTGTAAAAACTGGATTGAATAATCATACCCCATATGAGTTGTGGACGAACACAAAGCCAAATCTCAGTCACATTAGGATATTTAGCAGTATTGTCATGAAGCACATCCCCAAGGAGAAAAGACGCAAGTGGGACAAGAAATCTGAAAAGTGCATTCTAGTGGGTTATCCTGAAGATGTCAAAGGATACAGAGTGTATGACCCAACAAGTCGGGCAATCATAACAAGTCGAGATGTCATTATTATAGAAGATAATAATTTATATCAGGAGAGTATGATTCATGCTGAAAAGACAGATATCATGACAGAAGAACGTCCAGAATGCCAGGTTCCAGTGGGGGATGCTACGGATGACAACAGTGAGGCAGAGGATTTGTTCATACCAACTGAGGAGTCTATGGCAGATGATGAAAATGATGTAACTTATATGCCGTCTGAAGAGTCTATGGCAGATGATGAAAACATCAACATGGAAATAAATCAAGTAAAGATCAATCATCCTCGAGAAAGAAGAAAGCCTGATAGATTTGGTTTTATGTGCACAGAGAACAGTAAAATTGATTTTGAAGAGCTGATGTTAGAACAAGAACTACAGGGACCCGAGAAAGAGCACTGCTGTAAAAGACGAATTGCAAAGCTTTGAAGACAATGAAGCATGGGAAGTCGTTGATGCTCCAAGTGGTGGTAGTATTGTAAAGTGCAAGTGGGTTCTCAAAAAAAAATGTGACAGTGACAATAATGTGCGTTATCGGGCCAGACTGGTGGCTAAAGGCTGTTCACAGAGATATGGTGTGGACTATGATGAAACATTATCTCCTGTAGTTAGGTATACTACATTAAGGTTGTTGTTTTCATTGTCAGTTCAATTAAATTTAGATGTAGTTCATCTCGATGTCAAGACTGCGTTCTTGAATGGGGATCTAGATGAGATTATATATATGAAAAAACCTACAGGTTTTGTTTGTTCAGATGATAAAAAGGTTCTCAAACTAAAAAAGGCCATATATGGTCTCAAACAGGCCTCCCGAGCATGGCATAAAAAGGTAGATAACTGTATGATAGCAGATGGCTATAATAAATCTAAATTAGAACCTTGTTTATATACAAAAATTATTGGTAGCAATCGAACTATTGTCACATTGTATGTCGATGATTTTTTTGTATTTTCAAATGATAAAAATGAAATGACACATCTGAAAGAAATGTTGAATAATAATTTTAAAATAAAAGACTTGGGACGAGTAAAGCAATGTCTTGGCATGTCAGTTAATTTTGATAGAAAAAATAATATTGTTACCTTGTGTCAAAATAATTATATTGACCAGTTACTAAGCAGGTTCAAAATGGCAGAATGTAAAACAGCTGATACTCCAATGGAGGCAAATTAGCTGCTAAGAAAATAGAATGTTCTAATAATCAAATTCCTTATCAGCAGCTTATAGGCAGTTAAATGTATTTGGCTGTGCTCACACGACCTGATATAGTGTATTCAGTGTCATATCTTAGTCAATTTAATAACTGTCATAATGAAGAACATTGGAATTATGCTAAGAGGATATTAAGGTATCTAAAGAAAACAAAGAATATAGGTTTAAAATATAGTAAAAATGAAAATATTCATATAAAAGGTTATGCTGATGCTGACTGGGCTAACGATATTAATGATAGAAAATCATACACAGGTTTTTGTTTTACATTGTCGGGTTCAGTGATATCTTGGAGTTGTAATAAACAAAAATGCGTTGCTCTTTCAAGCACAGAGGCTGAATATGTAGCAATTTCAGAGGCTTGCAAAGAAGCAGTGTATTTAAGAAACTTACAATATGAAATTACTAAGAAAATGTATGAAATCACTTTGTTTAATGATAATCAAAGTGCACATAAGTTGTTGGTAAATCCTGTATTTCATAATAGAATTGAAGTTAGGTATCATTATTGTAGAGAAATTATCAGTAGTAAAATAGTTTTGATCAAATATTTATGTACATCAGATATGCCAGCTGATTTATTAACAAAGAGTCTAAACTCTGTAAAGCATTACAAGTTTCTAAATGCATTAGGCATTGTAGGTACATAGTAGTTACATATTATAAGAGACATTTTGAGTGGGGGTGTTGTAATTACTACCAAAATGTTAGATATTTAAAATAAAGATAGTGGCAACACTGTATTCATGAAACAGCATAAAACACACATCGTTTTATTTTAAAAATGAAGCAATAAAAAAACGTATAAATTACGGCCGAAGTTCGACAAACGTGCACTGGCAACTTGTCTTATTAAATTACTTAATTTTCTTAATAATAATTACTTAATAAACGGCTGAATCGCGAGGAAACGCGTGGTTTAGTTGGCCCTGCACGTATTGACCATGTATTTCTTGCGGATTCAGGCTGACTTAGTTGAGAGGATGGTGGGTATAAGAGCCGGCCAAGCCCATTCTATATAAAAAAAACCGAGGTGGGTAGTATCGTATAAAATGTCCCTCGTGAACTGTCACCCAGGATAAATTTCACTAGACAACTTATTTCTTTGTCTGCTTAGCTAGCGTTTTAGAACATATCCACACTACGACGTACAAATAGCTCGTGTTACCCTTCTTTTTGTGGAATACAATACAATGTAAGGCATTGTCTATTTTATCTGCAATTGATAGATGTATAAAACCCACAGTATTTTTTATTTTATGGACCAGAAGTCAGCTATCCTCAAAGGTGTATTTGAAATATTATGAAATTGTATCAAATTTAACAAACATTAAATTATACATATTATTATAATCCTAGAGATGATAAATATACTTAACAGTTCATGGTGGAAGCAAAATTAGTACCCACTCAATCTAGGAGAACCTGTGTTATGGCGGCGCGGCGTACTAATGCCCTCCCGTTTACATTAAACAAAACCTTGTTAAGCTCATCTTCATAAGAACATGTTTTTTGAAGCTTTCTTCTCACGATCTATTAACGTAGGTACTTTAGAGAATACATAATCTTCACCTTTAAGGCTACTTGTACACGCTAAGAATAGTCGCTGGGTCTTCGCAAGTTTCTACACACGACACGAACTGTGTACATTGCTCCGACGCTGACGAAGAAATCTTGTCTGTGCTGACACGACGCGCTCTGTGTTGTTGCTGTGAAGGGAGGGGCGGAGTAGGAGAGGTGCAGTAATGTGTTGTTGACTAGTGCACCCTCCCATACCCTACGCGCGACTGCTCGAAGACAATCTCATCGTTCACACGTTCTTATTTATCTTGTTTGGACAGACACTACACATTTTCTGACTAAATTCTAATCGTATACATGATGAATTGCTCCTATCTGCCGCAGATACGGCGTAATTTTTTAGCGTGTATAAGGCTAAGACATTAACTAAGGCCCTTAGACATGAACTATAAACTTTTTCAGGACCTCAATCGCTACAAGTCAAATATTCCACATCTGGTAGCAATTTCTGGCAGACAAGACTCATCTGTCAAGAGGGCTATTGACGAGCTCAAGGCCAGTCCCATAGACCCCGAGCAGCTGGCTCTACTGCAGAACATACACCAGACTAGGATCACTGGACATTTAGGCAGAGGGTATGCCATACTCGGTGAGTTACGAAACATTTTTATAGCGACAAATGTCGATGCCTAACTTCCAAATAATGTTAATTCCACAGAATTATTACAAATGGAAATATTGACTAGTGAGACTAGTGGAGCTCATAGCTCGAAGAACTGGCGGCCGTTGAGGCAGAAAGAGTCTAGAGTGGAGACCACGCACTGAAAAGCGCAGCATAGGACCCCCCCCCCCCCCCCCCCCCCCCCGCCCTCCAAATATGGTTGATATGATGATGTTATCATTTAGTACGTTAGTAAAAAATGCATTTCACTGAACTAACCGCAGCTCGCAGGCACTTCCAACGCAAAATCACACCACTACCGACTAGCAACCGATAAGCCACGTCGGAATTTCATCTCGAGTGATATGTAATTTCAGATACGAAAGATGGGAATACAGTGAGTCTGACGGAGCAAGTGGGGTACTTCGACGACGCCCAGCGCCCCCTGTGGTTCGTGTACAGCGGGATGGGCTCGCAATGGTCCGGTATGGGAGCACAACTCATGCGTTTGCCAATGTTTGCTGCAGCCATTGAACGGTACGCCAAAGATTTTAAAACTTGAGGTTGATGGTATGAAGGAGGATATGAAACATCTGTGGGCGCCCCTTGGGGGTAGAACCAACTCACGGATACGGCATGACGGCATGTATTCAATAGAATAAGAGAATTTGTTATTAATATTGTTTTATATTTTTTTTAGTGTAAGTCAAAAGTAAGGGTAAATAATTATTTGCCGTCAAGGGTATAATATTATTGCGTATAAGTTATGATGATTGATTATAAACGGTTTGCTTTATTTATAAATGCTTTCAATAACCATCAATTGAGATGGTTCACATCTGCCGGCGTCCCGTGACGGATACATTTATTTTCAATAAGTCAGGGTTTTCTTTAGCTTTGTATTTGTTTCAGATGTCGCCAAGTTCTAGAACCAAAAGGTATAGACATTGTTCACATCATAACGTCTCCAGACAAGACAATCTTCGACAATATTCTCCACTCATTCGTTGGGATCGCCGCAGTACAGATTGGTCTAACTGATGTGCTCCGAGAGCTTGGGCTGGTCCCTGACAACATTATTGGTAAGCTTGCTTATCTCTGCATTTCTTGTGTAACTAACATAATAATAAGAAGAATAATATTTCCTAGAGATCATTCCAAATTTCATATGTACATTATGTGGCACATGCCATGTAGTTTGTAACAACAGCGGTGTTAGTTGCTCATTGTTTTAGAGCTTCGTTCCTGTTTTATGTAAGTAGCGCTATAAGTCCATTTTCAGGAATGCTAAACTCATCTAAAGCCGCGAAAACATAAAATACGCTTTCGTATTTCTAATAACTAGTTGCCAGTATACGGTGGTCAAAATTCGACCATAATTCATTAAATTAACTTAACTTTAGCATTCACCCCTCCTCTGTCTCCTTATAAACTTTAACTATGCCAAATCTCACAGTCCTCCGTTCACGCACAGTGCTCCACCGACCGACCGTCGCGTTCGGTGCGTTGCGTACGTTCCGTCCTGACGGTACGCATAAACCGACTTTCAGTTTGTAACATTTAGTGCTCCTGACCAACAAACTGACCGGACTAGTATAGCCGCTATATGAAATTGACGCGTTTGCAAATAGTTTAATTGCTGCTTATTATCATTGTAAACGTTTAGGAAACCAGATAGGTGTAGCACTAACCGCGTTCATTCGTTTCCATAGTGCGTCGGTCGACCGACGGCACGCATGCGGACGCGCTCGATCGACGGTCCTCGTACGCAGTGCGTAGCAATATAGGCGTGCGTACGGTCAGTGACAGTACGTGAGGTGGCTTATCGTGCGTAACGTAACAGTGACGTGCTGACGTGGCTTATCACTGTAAAAATTTATGAATTTTCATATAAACGACGTGCGCACCGACGATCGGTGGAGCACTGTAACCGGCCTAGAAAGGGGTACTACTAAGTTTTCTCTACATGTACTAATAAAGTTATAGGTAACGATATTTCTGAAGTTTCGATTTCTGATAAGGCAATTGTATTTTTATTTATGTATTTATTTTTATTTGTTTATTATCAGATTAAAAAGCTGGTTACACATTGATTCTATGATGTCTTAAAACCTATACTAGGTTTATCCAGACACCAGGTTCTCGATAACGTGGGTTCTGGTCAAAAGTATGTAAATCTTAAAAATATTCATTCGGTACAATATTTGATGGTGTTATCTAATGGCCTG
The DNA here is from genome assembly GCA_918857605.2 of Philereme vetulata. Taxonomy (NCBI): domain Eukaryota; kingdom Metazoa; phylum Arthropoda; class Insecta; order Lepidoptera; family Geometridae; genus Philereme; species Philereme vetulata. The sequence continues at coordinate 5,325,454 of OU975420.1, forward strand.
CGAATGCAAATATGCACGCTAATAACAGCCAACTCGTCAGGTGAGTGAACGAGTCGAAGTAGAACAATTGAATAGCCAATGCGGTAGTGTGAGTTACACAGCTACTACTATGCGAGTGTGTGTGCGCTTGCACTATTAAAGGATGCTCCATTTTATTATAGGCTTTTAAAGTAAATTATTTATAGTCTGACCATTAGTGCTGTGCACTCCCTGAGGTATGCGCGCGGCGAGACGGGGGGGAGAATCGGCTGCTGCGCTCTGTCAGTTCGCCGTCAACGCTCGTGGCGGCAGGTAGTGTTATTTGTATCGGACTGTCTATGTCATGTGCGTCTGACATACTTTCTACTAAGGTCTTATATATTAGTAATAATATGTGAAAGGGGACATTACATTTTATGATATAAAATTTGCCCATTATTGCTCTTAGTTTATTACAGGTTTTATCGATATGCTTAGACCAATTGAACCTACTATCTATGACCAGTCCCAGGTAAGTATGCTCAGTAACTTGCTCAAGACCAGAGCAAGTGTTGGTGCACTGGACATTATTTGAGTGAAGGCAATCATGACTATGGGCTAATACTTTTACATTTTCACAATCGATATTAAGATGACTGGAGCGTACGTGAATGAGCTTAGTTTTGTCAGAATTGAGTACTAGACCTGAATCGTGAGACCACTTACATATTGCTGTAAAGTCTTCTTGTATTTGGTTTTGTGCAACCAATAAATTCCTATCTGCTGCTAATAGACACGTGTCATCAGCAAATTGATAAATAGTACAATGTCTTATAACATTTTTAGGTCGTTTACATAAGTTAAATAATGCAATGGTCCGATTACTAATCCCTGCGCCGTTCCTTCGTTGATGTAAACACTATCACTATACATGTCTCCCACTCGGACTTGATAACTACGGTTCCTAAGATAGTCTTTACACCATTCCAACAAGTTACCTCTTACTCCACTACTCTCCAATCTCTCAACTCAAAGATCATGCCGCAACATATCAAAGGCCTTGCCGTAGTCAATGAACACTAAGATCACATGTTTTTTTTAATTTAAGCAGTAGTTAACGTCATCTGTGAAGCGATATTTTGACGACCTCCGTGGCGCAGTGGGCGAACAGCTGAGACGCTGGAGGTTGCAGGTTCGATTCCCGCTGCGGAACAATTGTTTGTATGATCTACAGATATTTGTTCCGGTCTAGTTGTTTTTCTATATATTATAAGTATGTATTTACAAAAAAAAAGTAGGTATATATATATTCTATCAGTTATCTGGTGCCCATAGTACAAGCTCTGCTTAGTTTGGGGCTAGATAGCGTTGTGTGACATGTCCAGCAATATTTATTTATTTATTTTTCTTATATCATGCTCTGAAAGTTGAACATTGAAAACTCGATATCGGCTCCATAAACGCGATTTACAGCTAAAATTACATACTGCTTGCATGACAAATCCTTATTGCATCACTCATGCTCTAAAAGCTGTCATTCTTAGCGCGATACCTGATGCGAAATGTAATTTACGCCCAAAAGTAAATTTAGGGCTAATTTGAAAATAGAATGAGGCTCATTGCATTCATATTATACTATAATGAAATACAACCTCTGTGACAAAGCCTTATTTCTATTCAAGTATGTATTTACAAAAAATAAGTATTTAAGTATTCTATCAGTTATCTGGTTCCCATAGTACAATCTCTGCTTAGTTTGGGGCTAGATAGCGCTGTGTGAAATGTCCAATATTAATTTATTTAAAATAAAAGAGGCCATAGTTTAGTAGTGAAAAAAAAATAACTATGGATACTAGGAAACTGTTCTGAGACGGTAAAGCAAATTTATTTTAGCATCAAAGTGTTAACATACTCGTAACTAACTGTTAACTAGACTTTTTTAATTACTTCGCGTTCGTGATGACTTACAGCGCTTTATATTATACTTAGTCTGGCCATAAATACTGTTACAAATAAAACTAAACAAAAAATTACATTTGAATTTGGAATCTGTCATTTTTATATGATTGTTCATTGTGTTTTCTCATTTTGGCGCCAATACAAATTTTGCGATATTAAAATAGAGTGGGGTGATAAAGAGAACCGAATCGCAGTGATTGCATTACACAAAGTAGGTATGGAGCCAAATACAATTTTTAAAACTCTCCATACGCTCGGTATTTGTAAAATGTTTGTGTACCGGGCTATTAATAGATACAATGAGACCTCCTCTGTTTGTGACAGAAAAAGATCTGGCCGTCCACGTAGTGTTCGTATGAAAAAGGTGGTCAAAGCAGTAAGGGAAATAATTCGAAGAAATCCTGTCCGAAAGCAAAAGATTTTATCTCGAGAGATGAAGATAGCACCTAGAACCATGTCGCGTATTTTAAAAAATGACTTACGACTTGCAGCCTATAAGAGATGTACTGGTCATTTCTTAACTGATAATTTAAAAAAGAATAGGGTGGTAAAATCGAAAAATCTACTGAAGCGGTACGCAAAGGGAGGTCAAAGAAAAGTTTTGTTTACGGATGAGAAATTTTTTACAATTAAGCAACATTTTAACATAAAAATGACTGTATCTATGCTCATAGCTCTAAAGGCTAGTTCGGACTAGGCTAATAATTTTGTAGAGTACCGAGTAATTTAGTGGCTAAAAGTGTGTGAACCACAAAAATTTTGTCGAGTAGTTTAGTGAACGATTAAGTCGAGTCGATCCATTTTACTCCATTTTTATCGGGCGAATAGCGCCTCCCACCACGCGTCCGTGCTCACTGGTTCACCGGCGAAACAAGTCCGAACCTGTTGATTAGTCGAGTTCATTAGTGGTGTCGTTTCGCTGGAGTGAAGAAACAACTTTAAAATTTGTTTCCAAATATGTAGAACATGAATGCTTGTGGAATATTAAGTCCCCGTATTATAAAAACAAACAAATGAAACAATCCGCATACTTGGATTTAGAAAAGACAATGAATATACCCGAATTTGGTGAAAAGGAAATTAAATCGAAAATTAAAAACATCAGGTTAGTGAAATTTTAATATTTTATGTATTTCAAAAGCATATTTAATACTATGATACAATAAGCTCTTAATTTTTATTAATTTATTACTACCTAGTGTTTTTAGAAGAAGTTTTACCTAAGGAGATTCATTCTTTTTTAGATCGACGTACTCACAGGAGTTAAAAAAAAATAAAGGATTCCAAAAATTCAGGACTGACACCGTTTATATTCCTTCAGTAAAATGGTTCAGTTTATTGGATGCAGTTCTGCGAAACTTAACCTCGATGCTGACACAAAGTGAAAGTAATTTGGTAAGTACCTACCTATCTATTTATACACATTATTTCAGTACAATAATTTTATGATTATACTCTAGTGTTGGTGGGCCGGTAGATTTTTAATGTATCATTCTTGTCTGCCAAGGGACAGATCCGCTTCCGCCAAATAATTTGCATATCTCTCCCGACGATCTGTAGATCTTTGGGATGAACGGTTACCTAAAGGAAAAGGTAGCGGTTGCATTCCGAGAGACTGTGGCTCATTTCTCCAATTACCAGGAACAATAGTTCCTGCTTCAAAATGTTCTGTGTCTACTGTGTATTCATACTGTCTGTACTGTAATTTTGTTTGTCGGAGCCAATTATGCAAAGCGCAACACGTCTTTACTATCTTAACAACTTTCTCAGGACTATAGGGCATCGGTTTCTCAAACACTCTGAATCTGGCAGCTAGTATACCGAAAGCATTTTCGACTATTCTTCTAGCCCGAGACAAGTGATAATTAAAATTTTTTTGCTGTAGCGTTAATCGATTTCCTGGAAAAGGTTTTAATAAATATTATTTCAAGGGAAATGCATTGTCGCCAACTAGGACGTGCCCCTCTGGTAGAACACCGTTCTCTAATTCTTGGTATAAACTACAGTTACGAAATACGCCTCCATCAGAAACCCTTCCATTACACCCAACGTCTATATAACTAAAGCAATATTTATGATCTACAACAGCCATTAAGACAATGCTGTTTGTCTCTTTGTAGTTATTATGCGTATTAGGGGGTGCCCCCCTGAATCAGGAAGTTTATACTATGACGACATGTTTGCCGTCAATTGCTCCACAGCACCCAGGAAAGTTCCACTGTTCTCGAAAACTATTTTCAATCATTTTCCAGTCTGTAGTAGTATAAGGAATCTAAAAAAAAAAGTTCATGTAAGTATAGGGTTACCGGGTAAACGGTGAGTCAGTATGGTACAGTGGGTCACGTACATATTGGCGAAATGAGTAGGGTCAGGGAGGCTACAGTGACTCAGATTTTTTCAGAGGACTCTAAAATTAAGAAAAACTCAAAAGATTAACCTGAAATTTACACCACGTTCACCACTGGGTGTACATACAGTCTTTGAGATATGAGCTATCAAAAAAAATTGACTCACTGTTTACCCGGTGACCCTAACTCTTTGATAAAAATAACATTTTGTTTGTTTCAGGCTTCTAATATATAACACACTGATGATACAGATACTGAGCAAAATAGTACTTTAGCGGATACTTTTCGTTAACCTATACCTCCTCCACCTCCTACAAAGAAGAAGAAAATCGCCCAGCTCTCGAGCATAGTTAGCCAATTAAAAGAAATAGCTGATACTACTAACTCTACAGTCGAACAAAATGAGTTTGACGTCTTCGGTAAACACGTCGGTCTTCAACTGAAATCTTTGCCTTTACTATTGGCATTAGAAGCACAAGAGCACATTCAAATTTACATAAATAGAATTCGACGTGAGCACATTCAAAATGCGTCTGAACAAAACAAAATTACCAGAACGCCACAGTCGTCACATTCTGCTGAATCACCATATTATAGTGATTCTTCAATATATTATAATGACAACAGTAATTATAATATGGAAGAGCAAGCAACTGAATGTATTTACAATAATGAAAATGAAACGCAGAGTAACGTTACAGTTACATCAAATTACTTAATTTTCACAGCAATGCAGAACGCTAACGTTGATAATCAAAAGTGATGGGACCAAACAAAATACTTATAATGAATGTTATACCTAACGATGTTAAAAATGATTCTCATAATAAATAAATATTTCATAATAAATCTGTTACAGTTATTTTATCTTACCTTGATAAATTCCATTAATGACTGGTAGATTGCTTCACAAACTTCTATGATGAATTCGGAAATAGTTGATTTTCCGAGTCTAAATATATGTGTGAGTGTCCTTAAACTACATCCAGTAGCAAGAAAGTATAGAACTGCTTGTAATTTTGTAATTGCAGGAATCGCACTTCTCAAAATTGTATCTGTACGCTGAATTTGAGAGTGTATTTTCGTTAACAGAAAATTCACACAACTTTCGGACATTCTCAAACTATCGAAGTATTCTTTAGGATCTTCCAATGCTAATTCCTTCAGGAGACAATTAGTAGCTCCTAGTGTATCTCTTCTATTGATCCATTTTCGTACCCATAACTTCGATTTCTTAATCACACAAATTTCCTCATCCACCTCTTCTAAAATTGCTGTTACGATTAGTTTAATCAGATTATTCACTCTATTGCGTTGCAGCCCGTTCATTTTGCGAAACACCACTTACTTGTGTACTATACTGGACCGTAATGCGAACGATTTCAGTGCAGTAGCGAGTAGTTTAGCCACTAAATTACACGTTACTTTACTTAATTACTAAAGTAGTCCGAACTAGGCTTAAAGAAGCTTCCCAATTAGTCAACAGAGTGCAACGTGGACATTAGCCGACTTCAGTGATGGTTTGGTGGGGGTATTAGCTATGATGGAGTGACTGAGACATACTTTTGTGAAAAAGGTATCAAAACATCGGCACAAGTATATCAAGATACGATTCTTGAGAAGGTAGTGAACACCATGTTCAATAACCAAGAATGGTTCTTGCAGCAAGACTCGGCGCCGGGTCATAAAGCTCGGTCTACGCAGTCTTGGTTGGAAACGAACGTTTCAGACTTCATCAGAGCTGAAGACTGGCCGTCGTCTAGTCCCGATCTTAATCCGCTGGATTATGATTTATGGTCAGTTTTAGAGAGTACGGCTTGCTCTAAACGCCATGATAATTTGGAGTCCCTAAAACAATCCATACGATTGGCAGTGAAGTATTTTCCCATGGAAAGAGTGCGTGCTTCTATTCATAACTGGCCTCAACGTTTAAATGACTGTATTGCAGCCAATGGAGACCACTTCGAATTAGCTTTTTATATTTTAAATTGTTTTATATTTATGTATTAACCTAATACACTGTTAAAGTAATAATTTTTATTTGCAAGAAAAAAAATTGTTTTTTCTTTGTTACAGGATTTATGGCAAGACTAGGTATATAGCTCGATTACCACTCACTCACTGATTGACTGACTCATTGACATCCTTGTTCTCCCAGATGCCCCCTCGTAGGGTAGAAATGTTTGGTATGATCGTATAGAGGGAGTTCCTGTGAGTTGGGAATAAATCCTAAAATCCCCCTTTTGTCCCCCATTCGCTCCCATCCAACTCGTATCTCGGAAAGTAAAAGTCTGAGAGCATTAGCGCCAAAACTACTGTTGCTCAGGACATTTTTTTATATACGGATCCATTCAAAAAAATGGCTTTCATATAAAATAAAAATAGTCCCATACAAAATATTTCTGTGCAAATACCGTACTAATATGAGCCAGACGGATTGTGGATACTATAAAATTTATATTACTGTAATTTTATTTATTGGTATATGGGTATAGGGGCATGAGATAACTAAATTTTCAAGTTTATACGACATCCATCATCATCATCTTGTTGGACGTTCAAATTTTTTTCTTAATAAGGTATAATACAGCTTTCTTAGTAAATTTTCATTTTTCTGCGACAGCTATCATTATCATTTTGAAACGTCCAAATTTAATTTTTTTTTAGTTTTTGGAAGGGCATAAGGCAACTTTCTTAGTAAATTCCATTTCGATACCCTCTTTAATTTTTGCTTCCATTTGGATATCCCCTTTGATTGCTTCTTCCGTTTAGATAACCTCTTTGATTGCTTCATCCACTTAGGTATTTTCTTTGATTGCGTTTTCTACTTGGATATCCATAATGATTGCATCTTTTCCTTTGATATCCTGTTTGACTGCTTTTTCCACTTGGATATCCTCTTTGAATGTTTTTTTTTATTTTGATATCCTCTGTGATGATTGCTTCTTCCACTTCGATACCCTCATTGATTGCTTCTCCTACTTCGATATCCTCTTTGTTTGTTTTGTCCATTTTGATATTCACTTTGATTGCTTCTTCCACTTCGATATCCTCCTTGATTGCTTCTCTTACTTCGATATCCTCTTTGTTTCCTTTTCCATTTTAATATTCTCTTTGATAGATTCTTCCACTTTGATAACCTCTTTGAATGCTTCTTCCACTTTGACATCCTCTTTGATTGCTTTTTTAAATTTAATATCCTTTTCGATTGCTTTGTTAACTTCGATATCATATTTGATAGATTCTTCCACTTCCATATCTTCGTTGATTGCTTCTTATCCTCTTAATAAAATTATGATTTTTCTGAAATGAAAAACCTTTAATCGCTCGTATCTTCTAAGCGGAAGCAGATAGACATAGTAAACTTTTAAAAAAGGTAGTACAAATTTTTGGTGGAAACGTTTTTTACTGTCATCATCGACCTTGATAGGTATCCTTTTTGATTTCTTTTTTTATTTCGGTATCATCTTTGATCGAGTTTTCTACTTCGATATCCTCTTTGTTTGCTTCTTTCACTTCGATATCGTCTTTGATGACGTCTTCCTTTTCGATAGCTTCTTTAATTGCGTCTTCCACTTCTATAACCTGTTTAATTTCTGTTTCCACTTGGATATCCCCTTTGATTTCTTCTTCCATGTAGACAACCTCTTTGATTGCTTCATCCACTTGGGTATCCTCGTTGACCGCGTTTTCTACTTCTACTTGGATATATTTTTTGATTGCATCTTTTTCTTTGATATCCTTTTTGACTGCTTTTTCCACTTTGATATACTCCTTGATTGCTTCTCCTACTTCGATATCCTCTTTGTTTGCTTATTCCATTTTGATATCCTCTTTGATAGATTCTTCTACTTTTATATCCTCCTTGATTGCTTCTCCTACTTTGATATCCTCTTTGTTTGCTTTTCCATTTTAATATCCTCTTTGAAAGATTCTTCCACTTGGATAACCTCTTTGATTGCTTCTTGCACTTTGATATCCTAATTGATTGTTTTTTTAAATTTAATATTCTATGCGATTGCTTTGTTAATTTCGATAATCTTATTTGATAGATTCTACCACTTTAATGTCTTCGTTGATTGCTTCTTCGACTACGATATCCTCTTAACAAAATTATGATTTTTCTGAAAAAACTTTTATCGCTCTTATTTTCTACACGGAAGCAGATAGATATATTAATTTTTTAAAAATAGTAGTACAAATTTTTGGTGGAATCGTTTTTTTATTGTCATCATCGACCTTGATAGGTATCCATTTTGATTTCTTCTTTCACTTTGGTATCTTCTTTAATCGTGTTTTCTATTTCGATATGCTCTTTGAATGCTTATTCGACTTCGATATCGTCTTTGATTGCGTCTTCCACTTCGATGGTCTCTTTGATTACTTCTTTCCTTTTGATACCCTCTTTAATTTCTGCTTCCACTTGGATATCACCTTCGATTGCTTCTTCCATTTAGATAACCTCTTTAATGGCTTCATCCCTTTGGGTATCCTTTTTGATCGCGTTTTCCACTTGGATATCATTTTGATTGCATCTTTCCCTATGATATCCTTTATGGCTGCTTTTTTACATGGATATCCTCTATGAATGTTTTTTTTTCATTTTGATAGTCTCTTTGATGATTGTTTCTTTCACTTGGATATCCTCTTTAATTGCTTCTCTTACTTCGATATCTTCTTTGTTTGCTTTTTCCATTTTGATATCCTCTTTGATTGCTTCTTCCACTTTGATATCCTCCTTAATTGCTTCTGATACTTCGATGTCTCTTTTGATTGCTTCTTCTATTTAGATAACCTCTTTGATTATTTCATCCACTTGAGTATCCTTTTTAATCGCGTTTTCTACTTGGATATTCTTTTTGGTAGCATTTTTCGCTTTTATATCCTTTTTGACTGTTTTTCCTTCTTGAATATCCTTGTTGCATGCTTTTTCCATTTTAATATCCTCTTTAATGATGGTTTTTTCCGCTTCGATATCCACCTTTATTGCTTCTCCTACCTACTTCGATATACTCTTTGTTTGCTTTTTCCATTTTGATATGATCTTTCATAGATTCCTCCACTTTGATAACCTCTTTGATTGCTTTGTCATCTTCGATATCCTTTTTGAATGCATTTTTCTTCAATATCCTGTTTGGTTGCTTCTTTTACTTCGATATACTCTATGATTTCTTCTTCTACAAACAGAAAAACACGCGACTTCTAGTTTAGGAGTATAAAAATGTACTATTTGTAAACTCTTTTACAGGTCATAGTGTGGGTGAACTCGGATGTGCGTACGCTGACGGCTGTCTGACGGCAGAGGAGATGATACTGTCAGCTTACAGCCGCGGTTTGGTCTCCTTGGAAACTCCATTCATAAAAGGATCGATGGCTGCAGTCGGTTTGGGGTTCCAGGATGTAAGGATCTGTGAAATCATCTACATTTGTACATCTACAAACAACATTTACAAACATATCTTATATATTCCAGGTATCGAAGCTATGCCCGCCGGAGATCCAGATTGCCTGCCACAACGGTGCTGATTCTAGCACCATATCGGGACCAGCTGATCATATGCAAACCTTTGTCGGTGAACTGGTCGCCAAGGGCATATTCGCAAAAGAAGTACCGTGTTCCAACATCGCCTATCACTCACGATACATTGCCAAAGCCGGTGGGTACATAATATTATCAACTCATCATTAATTACCAGAATATAGGTCATTACTCATTACACATCGGTCAGCTACGGTCTTTATGATGTTATTCAAAACTGCATCTTTTCAATTTATTTTGAACTATCTGGATATTTTTTACTTTTTATGTCTTATTGTTTTATATTTCTAAGGTCCTGGCCTGCTGAAGTATTTAAAAGAAGTCATAAAAACTCCCCGAGCGCGTAGTGACAAATGGGTTTCAACATCAGTGCCGCAAGATAGATGGGAGGAAGACGCAGCTAAATATTCATCTGCAGAGTACCATACCAACAACTTACTGGTATCTGCCGTTGCTTGTTAATTATTTTAATATTTAAGTATTTAACTTAAGATACTTGATTTTTATACGACCTGGTGATGTTAAGTGGTAACCATCGCCTATAACAAAGACTCATAATTCATGCGCCTTAGAAGCATGCCCTACGATGCACTGCCCTGCGTCCATTAACTTGAGGTATACGTGATAGTTACACTTTGTTGTATAAATTACTGCGAAAATTAATGAGAAAGGAATATTTCCAGATATACTTAAAAATGCTAAAGTTTCACCTATAGAAGCATCACTCATCAAATAACTTTCAGGACTGACCATTGAACTTGGCACCCATTTAGATCTCACTTCTTTTGTCGTTGAAGTCAACAACCAAGGCATACATTGAACTTGGCTCTCATTTCACATTTATTTTGTTGATGGGTTTATGATTTTCTAACGCCAACCGAAAAACTATTTAAAGAAACAAAAATAATAAACGTATTTAAAAAAGCGAATTAAGAAAATCACAACCGATAAAATTCATACACAAACAACATTTAAAACAAAGAGACAAAAGAGAAAATGAGTTCTTCGTAATGGCAAAAAAAATTATGGCAAATAAAATATATGCTTTGAAGGTGCAGTATTTTATATTAAAATTCCAAAAGAAATTAATAACCTCAACCATTTTAAGAAAAAAACTAAACAAACACATTACTCCAAAAAATATCCGCATTGTATTTTTGACTTAACCGTCCGATTACTGTCAGGCAGGTCACTCGTCGCACGATGGTTTTGTTATGTATCTGTCCACAATGACCCACTTATTTTAACAATTATTGTTGTTTTGATATTTTGCAAAGCTCCTTTTCGTATTAGATACAAACTCTATAGCCATTGTGTAAATTAAAATCACAAGGATCATCTAGTCTAAAATAGTTTGACATTGAGATATGAGAATGTAAACAAAATGTTAAGTATTACCTATATTTTAACTATCTACAATGTTCTGCATGCTGACTGAATATTTAACGTTAGTTTAAACCTATTGTTTTTCATGAAGGGAAATGTATATTTTCTTTTGAGAATAAATTCTTTAACCACAAAGTCTCATGTGTCTGTAGTTTCACCGGCAACCACACCCTTCAAACTGAAATAGAACAACTGAGGCAAGTGGCAGAAATAAGTATGGTGGTAGTAATTCCTGGGTGATCCCTTTCACAAGGAATTCTCTACTACTTCTCGTAATATAACTTAATTTGTTGTCTTTATGTAGAGTCCAGTGTTGTTCGAAGAAACCAGCACGCTGATTCCAAGTAACGCAGTTATAGTGGAGATAGCACCTCATGGTCTCCTGCAGGCGATTCTCAAGAGATCTCTGCCAGATTCATGCACGAACATTCCTCTGACAAGACGAGGACATCCAGATAGTCCTCGCATATTTTTAGAAGCTGTTGGCAAGTCAGTATCGCCAATATCTAAATAGTCTTAAAACCATAGACTCTTCATTAAAAACTCATATTATATGTTCATTTGCAGGTTGTACATGGAAGGATACAATCCAAAGGTGCAAGTACTCTATCCTAAAGTAGAGTTCCCGGTGTCGACCGGTACACCATTTCTGTCACATCTGCTTGATTGGGCTCACAATGAGAAATGGTAACAACCACACTTGTACTCAAAATATTTCGTCTAAAGAAGCTCATCTACTACGATAAAACAGCTGTTCCAGAGGCTCTATTATGTAATGTTTGAAACGTTGAATCGGTTTTATTACAAAATTACGGGAGTAACAGGCATCATGATCCTTGAAGATCTTTTAATTCACTTGTTGTTTGTTATTCTGATTCGTTTGTTCATTCTTTAGGACACTGCCTTTCTACATGTCAGCTCAGAGAACTAATGCAGCCACTTGCCAGTTTGTGGTTTCGATCCATGATGAGGAACATACCTACTTGAAGGGTCATGTTATCAGGAGTAAGTTTTATTCATTTTCTAACCAACATTAATAAAAATAAAAATAGAGAGCTATCATAATTCAATTTTATACATGTTAACATCATTATCATATCAGCCACAGGAGATCCACTGCTGAACATAGGCCTTCCCCATAGACCTCCAGAGCGACAGATATTTTGCTGCTTGTACCCAACGGCCCCAGAAACCTTTATTAGGTCGTATTTCCATCTAGTGGAGGTCCGTCCTACGCTGCGCTTTTTAGTGCGTGGTTTCCACTCGAGGACATTTCAGCCCCAACGGCCGTCAGTTCTTCGAGCTATGTGCGTGAATAACTGCTGTGTGCTGCCCACTGCTACTTCAGCTTGCTAACCATTTGTGCTATGTCGGTGACTTTGATTTACGAATCTACGAATCTCCTCATTTCTGATTCGATTTCGTAGAGAAACACCAAGCCTAGCCCTCTCGATAACACGCTTAGTGACATTGAGCCCTCTTATGAGGTCGATAATGAAAAACCTCTCTTCTATACCATACGTCATCACTGGTAACAAACACCGATCAAACACTTTCCTCATAAGATATTGAGGTATTTAGGACGAGAAGACGGCACGTAGTTTCCCAAACGCTGGCCAGCCGGGTTGGATTAGTCGACTGATTTAATATTTTTTAATAATTCAATAAATTATTTCATTTATTAATTTCAAGCACATACTAACAATTTTAAATAATATAATTTACAAAGATTTATAATTTAAATAATGGCTTGTATGTACATCATAATTACAAAGAGGACCTACATAAGTCGAGTAGACTTGTGCTGTAGATCCTGTTTTCCTTCGAGTGGGTTCCCAAGCAGTACTAGCCATAGTCACAGTCTAGTCATTCACTTTTCTTTTCTTTTGGTACAATTTATTTCATTCTCGAAGTTCGATCAAACCTGACATTTTAACACCTTGCTTAAAATAGCGAGTCTCTTATAGATCCGATTTAAATTTATTTCTTTGGTTGCATATCAAAGCTTAGTTATTAAACAGGGTTAAAAGTTGTAAGGGGCAAAAATTGTACAAGAATACATAATAATAAATTTGTAAATAAATAAGGGCACATAGCTTGAAGAACTGACAACCATTGGGGCAGAAAGGTTCTCAAGTGGAGACCGAATACTGGATAGGATAGCCATAATAGCGTAGGATAGCCATAAGATGGAAATATGACCTGATAAACGTTGCTAGGAGTCGTTGGATGCAAGCTAAAAATCAAAATTGTCGTTCGTTAATCTCGCAAAAACTCAAAAATGGCTCGACTGATTTGGCATATTTTTTTTTGTTTTTGTTAGTTATTATAAGGGCAAGGTTTAAATTAAATATTTTATAAAGTTGCTTTTTTTTATCTAGCCTACATTTTCCCATTGCTGGGCAAAGGCCTCCCCCAACTCCTTCCACCTAACGTGATCCTTGGCAGATTCCCACCATTCCTTCTCGAATCTGCTAATGTCGTCGCGCCAACGCTTTCGCGGCCGACCCCGACGTCGCTGTACAACCTCCGGTACCTAAAGTGTTATGATATTGGCCTATTTCTCCGGAAGCATTCGAATTACGTGCCCGGCCCAATCCCACTTGAGCTTCGCGGTTTTGTGTCCCACATCAGCAATGCCAGTTAAAGGACGAAGCGTGGTATTCCTCACCCGATCGGTTCTCCGGAATCCTAGGACGTGGCGTTCCATTGCTCTTTGGCAAATCTTGAGCTTGGACTTCTGCAGCTCGGTCAATAACCATGTTTGCGCACCGTAGGTTAGAACCGGCAGGATACACATGTCATTGAGTTTGCGCTTCAGACTCAGAGGAAGGTCCCCCTTATGTGCGCCTTCATGGACCAGTAGCTCTTCCAGGCATTTTCGATGCGGCGATCGATTTCCTAGTCATGCCTGTTTTCGAAGCTTGCTAACTGGCCCAAGTAAATGTACTCATCGACATTTAGTATTTCCTGCCCATCTACCTCGACCCTACGTTTCGTGGCATTGGTTATTATTTGCGTCTTCGACCGATTCATTTGCAGTCCAACCTCAAGACTTGCTGCGTTCAGTTCTTGGAGCATTTCTTGTAAGTCATGTGCTGTTTGGGCAAAAAGGACAATGTCATCCGCAAAACGCAAGTTAGTTAGGCGCTTGCCACCAATGTTTATGCCCCTTGTAGCCCAAGATAATGTTCTGAATACCTCTTCGAGGGTGCTTGTAAACAGAATGGGAGAGAGTGGGTCACCCTGCTTGACTCCTTTTTGTATGTGAAATGCTGGACCAGTCGAGTGGAGTTTTATATTGGCTGTGCTTTGGCGGTAAATGATTTTAAGAAGGTCAATGTATGTTTTGTGAACTTGCTGGTTTTCTAGTGATTTGAATATTGCTGAGTGCTGAAGGCTATCAAAAGCCTTTGTGTAGTCCACAAAGGCTATGTAGAGTGGTTTATGAAATTTTGTGTACTTTTCAATTATCTGGTTTAGTGTGTGTAGATGATCTGTTGTGGAGAAGCCGGGACGAAAACGTGCTTGCTCAGGTGGCTGGTGTTGGTCTAAAATGCCACTAATGCGGTTTTGTACAACTTTTATAAACGCCTTATACAAATGCGAGATCAGGCTTATTGGTCTATAGTTGCCTATATTTGTTTTGTCCCCTTTTTTGTGTAGGAGGACAATGTTTGAGTGGCACATTTGTTTCGGTATTTGACCAGTTTGCAAAATGGTGTTGAACAGGTTGGTGATATGCGGAAGTAGGGTGGGCGTGCCGATTTTCCGGTTGTTACTGCATCCTCTCCAGGACTTCGTTCATATTTCATCGTTTTAAAAACATTATGAACCTCTTTACCTGTTATAAATGGTATGCTATCGGGTTTACTATAGTCTACATTTTTGGTTGTCTTGGTATTGTCGGAGTACAGTTTTTTGTAAAAATCTGTGTACACTTCCATAACTTTATCGCGGCTGTTGTGTTTGATTTTGTTTGAATCCTGTAGACAGTTAATCTAATGCTTACTTCTGAAAATTCCTTGTTTAGCGGTTCTTAATGAGGTATGTTTTTCGATTGCTGTTTGAATTAGGCGTAAGTTTAATAATCTAATATAATCTAATACTGCATTTTACTTTTCTGTCAAATTTATTATAATCTTCAGTTGCTATTTCCATTTTCTCTATTTGAGAAATAAGTTCCCTAGTGTATTTTGAGAGTTTCGCTTTATTTTTAATACTGTTTTGGATAGTCTTGCTGCCTAACTCAATTCCCTTTATTATCGTTTTGTATTGATCATCAACGTTTTCTATTTCATTTATTCCCAATATAGAAAATTGGTTTGAGAGTGCAAGGTTGAAGTTTTCTGAATTTTGAATAAGGATTTGTTTTGAATGTTGTCTAATTTTATTTCTAAATAATTTGTTTCGGTGGATTTTGAAATTAAACTTAATTTTTGCGCGTATAGGCCGATGATCAGAACTATATTTTATTTTATTGATTACGTTGATATCTTTAACCATATGTAAATCCGAAGTAAGCACAAAATCTATTTCGTTACGGGTGTTTCCACCAGGAGATACCCATGTCCACCTTCTTTGTGGTTTTTCTCATAGAAACTATTAGCAACGCTCATATTCTGTCCTAAAGCTACGCCAACATTATGCTGAGCTGAACGCCATTTTGGATTCAATTGTATCTACTGTTACTTAAAATTATTTTATGTGTCATTTTGTGTGTGCTAAATAAATGATTATTCTATTCTATTCTAAAGCAAACTGGATTAGTCTTGTACCTCGCTCATTGCGGTCTCCTAAGCCAATTTGGCCGAGTATGGCGTCGCTACCTGTTGCTTGTTTTATACCTAGTTTTGCATTGAAGTCACCGAGGACGATATTCCATATACCTCGGTTTTTTTCACTGGCTATGTTAACCAAATCATAGAAAGAATCAAGATCTTCGATCGTGTATGCAGAAGTTGGTGCATAGACTTGAACGATTGTCAATGTAGTTTTGGGTGTCACTCGAAATTTTAGTACAGCAATTCGTTCGGAATAGCCCTTAATAATAATAATTCATTTATTTTCAGATGTCAAAAATCCATATTTGTTAGTAAACTTAATTATACATGTCAAATGGTTAGTACAATTGTGACATAACAACAATTAAATAACAATATATGTCAGAAAAAAAAAATATGTGGTATGTGAGCATCTAGTGTAGGTACTGCGCATGTACCATACAACAATGGTTTAGATGCTCACAGTCGAACCTGTTTGCGAACGTATTCAGTATACCGTTGGAGCTGGCCCGAATTCTGCGCCCCAGGGATGTGCACCGCTTGCGCATGGTGCTGTAGAAACAGTCCACTCGCGCCTCGGCGAACATCCCCGACGCGCTGCAGAACCGGGGCAGCCCAACCAGCACCCTGAACGCGTTGTTGTATTGTACGCGTAGGGCGCTGTACTGTTTTTGCGTATAATTAACCCACAGGCTGCTCGTGTAGAAACTAGTACAGTAGGCTCGGAATAGGCAGATTTTGACATCAGTGGAGCAACGAGCAAACCTGCGGGCAATCATGTTTGCTCTTACAGACAACGCCCTCCGCTCCCTCTCAATGTCTACATCGTCTTTCAGGTCAGAGGTTATCCAATGTCCAAGGTATTTAAATTGATCAACTCGCTTCAGCGGCGTACCATACAATTTGATGGTAGGTATTAGCGACGGACATTGGCGACCCCTGGCCTGAAAGACCATGCATTCACTCTTTCTTACATTGTATTGTAGACCATGAAGTTGCGCATATTTTTCACAAATCCCTAACATTTTCGTTAAGCCACAGACCGAGGCGCTCAGCAGCGCCATGTCATCAGCGTAGCTAATATTATTGACCGCTACTCCGTCAATATGGCATCCGACACGCGCCCTGCTAAGCTCTTAAATTCGATAATATTATCCTTTCACTTCTTTGCCACCAAAGTTGCTTTAGAAATTTTTATCATCTGGATAAATTTAAAGTATTTTTTATACTGGATTTTGTATGAACTCAATAAAATTAGACTATATTTTAGTTTAAAATCCGTGCGAAGCCGGGGCGAGTCAACTAGTAGGTAATAAACAAATTTTCCTACGCTAGAGCTTCAAGTTTTATTTTCTAGTCATCATCGTGATAATACATTTCTCTTTGGCAGGAAAACCCCAACTTCCATTCACGTACGCGCTGGTGGCTGCTTGGGATACTCTCGCTATGACTCTCAAAGTTCCAAAAAAGAAGTTGAACGTGGTGTTCAGCGATGTACTCTTATACGCACAACCCATTTTACATGATCAGCAATGTATTAGGCTCATAGTGTCTTTGCACAGGGGAAGTGGGCGATTTGAGGTAATATACAATTTCGAGTTTCGACTACACAATACAAGTTTCGTAAATAAACATGATTTAGTAGTATCAAAGCGATGATAACTACAAGTTCGTCTCGAACTGAGATTTCGCGAGTCTCTCTCTTCTTTTATCCCATGAAAGATAAAAGATCTTTGAATATTAAAATAAATAGTGCCATGTAAACTTTATAGTTTAAGTGTAAGTATCCACAAAATGGACGACCAACTTACTTGACCTACAGTTTGATTCAAATTACAAGTAACGGGAGTTTATGTTAAATATGCAGTAAGTTTTCGTAAAATTCTAACAATAAAGTAAACTAAATAAGTATTATTAGTTATGGGGCTGTAATTGCAGTTATTCTCGATTTCAGGCTTCTCCTTATATTTGTGTCACTAAAGCCACACGCATACCCAATTTCAGCACTGTGGGGTCATTCTTTGTATTTCATTGAAGTTTTGTTTTGATATGGATAATAGTTTTAAAAATAAAAGAGGGGTTGAAATGTACTGTTCACAATAGACGTCCCACTTGAGCTAATAGTCTTATTTTGATTTTTTTATCCCTCTTGAATTCCTATATCTCAACGACCCCCCCACACATATTATTACCTTATTTAGTCACACCAAGGTTGTGTTATCACTACCTACCATTATACTTTAATAATCGGATCAACGCTTCAAAAGTTATATTGGACAAAGAAACATACTTACATACAACGCCGATGTGGAGATCTCGCTTTGCTTGATCAATAAAATGATTACATGGTTGATGTTATACATCTGTTCATGACTTGATTAATCAAACTTAGTTAATTAAAGACCTCCTCAGATAGATTAGAGATAGTCCGAAACAAACATATTTTGTTGTAGTTAGCATTTAATACATGACAAGCTGCAATAGAATACTAACCGATAGCACGTACGAGTACCACTGCACCGGTTAGTATTCCACGTTGTTGATGATAATTAATATAATTTCAGGTAATGGACGATAACTATAAAGTTGCAACTGGCTTTATAAATAGTGATGATAAGCCTATCCTGAAATCAGATGTGCAGACTACTGAAGATGACTTTAACCTCAATAGTACAGATATTTATCGCATATTTTACGAAAGAGAATATATGTATAGGTGCGATGCGTTCTATTCAAAAATCCTTAGACTCTTTTTCTAATAACTTTTAATAATATCAGTTGTTTTATTAATGAGTACATAACAATAAGACTTTTATTCGACAGTGGGGCATTCCGTAGTATTCACAGTGCCAACGAGACACTAACAGAAGCACACTTAGTGTGGAATGATAACTGGGTAACATTCATTGATGGTATGCTGCAACTGAATGCTCTGAGGCATCCACACAACGCTGTCTCAGAACCAAGTCAGATCCGAAGAATGGCTATCGATGTTGAAGAACATCTTAAATATATTATGAGTAAAAATGATATTGCAGTTGTTAAGGCACATGTTTATGATGATAATGATATTACAAGGTAATTGTGGTTAAAGATAATACGTTATTCATAGTAAAGATATTAC
This sequence comes from Philereme vetulata, assembly GCA_918857605.2. NCBI lineage: Eukaryota > Metazoa > Arthropoda > Insecta > Lepidoptera > Geometridae > Philereme > Philereme vetulata. Next base: position 5,344,552 of record OU975420.1, read on the forward strand.
AAATTCCTTTTATGTATTCGTTGTACTTTGTGTGTTTTTATTAGGTGTGGAGGAGTTATAATAGAGAATCTGAAATTCCACAACGTTCCTTTATCGAAAGAAAAGGCAATAGATTTGAAAACACTGAGGTTTGTTCCAAGATTCCAGTCCAACATAGATGTAAGTACAACTTCTGCGACTAAGTATATACAATACAAATGTATATTTATTTAAAATTTTATTCAGGTGTAGCATGTAAGTATGTTTAATATTAATATTATATAATTTATACAACCTGTTTTGTTATATATGCCATTAGTTTAATACGCACATCCGGCATCGTATTAACTGATTTTAGAGGTAGGTAGGTTTAATACCGGTAGCTTGAATATGTAATCCATGCATTTTCAATAAACTATTTTTAACGTAAATCGGCGGCGCCTTTGCGACGATGCCGCTTAGTCAGTTTATCAGGTTTGTCATTCCTAAAATATTAAAATAAAATAAAACAGTTACTACTAAAACACTGCGCAAAAGGAGGGTAATGTTTTTATTGACAAACCACGCGTACGAAGACGCAGTCGGGTCTGCTAGAGAATCTGTATTTTTATTACTAGCTGACCAAAGCGCAGCTTCGCACGCGTAGTTTTCCAATAAAAACATTACCCTCCTTATGCGCAGTAGGGTAAAAAGTAGTTTCTGTTACTCAGGATAAATGCAGCTTTCAAATGGTAAAAGAATTTTGGTAAAAAAATGAAATCGGTCAAGTAGTTTTTGAGTTTATTCATTACAAACATACACACAAAAATACAAATCTTTCCTCTTTATAATATTAGTATAGATAACTAATGGACTTACCTGTAAATCGGCTAAATTAGTACATTAAATATAAAACAGTTAAAGATTATTATAGCTTTTTATTCACTATAGAAGCTAATACGTCATTTGTTTATATTATTGTCGTTCTGTCTTTCTATCCCTTTGTACCTACACGTATTGCGCTAGATGGATTTTGATGAAACTTGATATAATGAAAGGTACTCTACTATGAATTTACAATAAGGATATTTTTTATCACGAAAAACGGAATGGTTAAATGGGGGTTGAAGATTATATGAAAATAAAAGTTAATAAAAATAAATTTTGGAAAATAATGAGCAAAAAATTTTGCTAAATACTGGTCACAGCGATTTTTTTTAATATTTATTGATGGGATGTAAGGGGGTTGTGCATAATTGGTAAACTCCAAAACTAAAGAACCGATACTGAAAATGTTATCACTGATAGAGAGCTACATACACAGCAGTGATATAGGCTTTTTTGTATTTTGATAACAATGCATGCAAAGTCGGGTTCGGTAAGCTAGTTTTAGTAATTTTATTTCATTTTGTTGTTTTTTAGACTTTTACGTCATTGCAAACATTCATACAAATAGTAGCGGAGAATGTTAACAAGGATTTCATCAATATAGTTGGAATTGCACCTCAATTTGAAGATGTTGCATTATTTGAAGAGATAAAACGCGTTGGCCTAGTAGATATCCCTGGGATCAAATTTAAATTTGATAAAGTTATAAAAACTGCCGCCACGCAATCGCTTAATAAGATTTTTACGGAAGCAGATATTGTCCTTATACAGAATCTAATAAAAGAAGATGAGGCAAGTACTTACCTACATTTTATCAATCAACGTTCATAATTAACAACAATAATGTTGACACAATATAACGTACATCGTAAGTGTACTCTAGATTTATTACAATCTAGCCAATTAGGCTAATGAGCAATTTTATGATAACTTAGTTTTTTAATAGAATTATGATAAAGAACGTGTCCATTGGCACTTTTCTTGCAGTCTCTATTTTAGGGGAAGACACTTTTTTCTTGTGTTCTTTATAAATAGCACTGACACTGGCACTATATTACACTATAATAATTCAAAAGGTTTTGTTCTTTTCAGTCTTCTCACTATATCTAAGTTGTCGAGGAGCTGGATTGCGTCGATGTTCACATGATGGTGAAATCTTTGTTCATGAGCTTCTGCATATTTTCGTATTACTCTATCGACGAACTCTATCTTGAGATCCCGGTCGTCATTTCTAATATACCAGGGTGCATCTACAATGTCCCTGAGTACTTTATTTTGAAATGATTGGATGATTAGAATGTTACTTTTTTGGTACAACCCCAGAGCTGTATACCATAAGTCCATACCGGCATCAATACTTGTTTGTACAAAACAATTTTAATGTGTACTGACAAAGAAGACTGCCTTTCAAGCAACCAATATATTCTTTTGTAGCGCAATTCTAATTCCTCTTTTTTCTTCTTGACGTGAGCTTTCCAGCGTAACTTTGCGTCAAGGGTCATGCCCAAATACTTTGCCGTATTTTCATATGGTAGAATTTTATTGTTAATAAATATTGGACAGTATTTTATTTTATAAATCTTAGCATTTTCCCTTTTTGTTAGTAAAGTTGATATGAATTGATTTGGAATCGTTGAGCTTGATCCGCCATTTTTTCGTCCAATCTTGGATTTTGTCTACAGCATTTTGGACTTTCTCTTACTTTATTTTTCTTTCGCTTCCTCATGTGTGCTTCCAACAGCCATTATAGCGGTATCGACAGCAAATGTAGCAATGGTGTTATTTTCAAGATCAGGAATGTCACTCGTGTATAGAAGGTAAAGGACCGGACCCAGTACACTTCCCTGTGGCACCCCAGCTTTGATTTCTCTTATTTCTGAGTAGGCATCTTCTTGCCTTATCCTAAAGACTCTGTTTGTACAATTGCGTATGCTCTAGGTAGCAACTTTTTTTAGTTTTTGAATAAGGCCTTCATTCTCTATCGAATGCTTTGGCTACATCTAGGAAAATTGTAAAGCAGACTTTTTTGTCTTCAAGTAATTTTTCAATCACATTGGTGATTCTATGGACTTGATCTATTATTGAATGCTTTCCTTGAAGCCAAACTGATGTTCTGGGATAAGATTCTTATCTTCTAGTTTTGGTTTCAGCCTTTTAAGTAATAGTTTTTCAAATAATTTCGAGATGATAGGTAGTAGAAAAATTTGTATGTATGATTTTACGTCGCTTTCCTGGTTTCGCAATCATTATTGCTTCGGCAACTTTCCATAAATCAGGTACGTATTTAGCCTTAGTGCAGCGTTAATGAGATTTGTTAGCTTGACTAAGACTTTTCTTGGAAGGTTATATAAAATTTCACATGGAATAAAGTCAAAGCCGGATGATTTTTTTTTTATCGTATGGAGATCTAGATTAATGCCATTGCCATCGCTGCTTTCTTTTCTCAGAAATCAGTTTTAATATTTATATTGGATAACGATTTCTTCCTACCCGTTTCTAATATCAGGAGTATTTTTCCAGGCGGTCTTCTATATTATCCACACAAATTATTCAACTTCTTCAGTTAGCTGTGCTGGTGTTTTTAGTGGAACTCTTACGTTAATGTTCTCATCTAAATCGATTTTAAAACACTCCCAATCTGTACGTTTATTAACTAGGGTTAAGGCGGTTTTTTCTGTCGCACTTTCTCATACATTTCTAAATATATTGCTGAGTGGTCAGAGTTCATGTCATAACTCTGTTTTGTGTCTAAGTAGTTAGTTGATAGATTTTTGTGTATAAAAAAGTCTATCAGGTCAGGTATTTTTATTGGGTCATTTGGCTAGTAAGTTGGTGACCTCATTGATGAGACATCACATTTAAAATCTCTTACGGCACTCATGAGTTCTTTTCCCTTTATGTTTGTTAGTCGAGAGCCCCAATACGTATTCTTGGGATTAAAGTCACCTCCAAGTATGAACCTTTCGCCAAATGGTTGCAAGAAGCTTAGGTACGTATCTTTTCGTATTGTGTATCTCGGTAAGCAGTAAATAGCCGCCACAGTCAGCGGATAGTTTTTCATGATGCTACAAATAGCTACGTATTGAATAGCTGGCGCTTCGTATTTGTTTTATTCATGATGTTTTAGGTGTTCTTTAACAATTAAAGCACTACCGCCTTTCCCTTTGTTATCTGGATGAAGTGCATGGTATACTTTGTAGCCTTTGAATTTGATGTACGATTGTTTTGTAAAATGTGTTTCAGATATGAGACATACATCTATATTTTCTATGTCTAGGACTACTTATAAAAGCCATAAAACACACCGATCAGCCTAACGTTTTGACCTACAATGTAAGAACTTTTATGTGTGATGAGCGCCTAATTTAATTAGAAAACGCACTAAAATACATAAAATGGGACGTTATTGATCTAGCAGAAGTAAGAAGAGATTGAGAGCTCACAGAAGAGCGCAAAGTTAATGTGTTTTTCCACTTCGGAAAAACCAGTGGACAGCACGGTGTGGGGTTCCTAGTCGCTAAAAAGTGGAAAGATAACATTATTGAATTTATAGGCATCTCGGAACGCATTGCCGTGCTTAAACTTCAATTGACATCAAAAACTACCCTAACGATCGTACAAATATATGCACCAACATCCGAATATTCCAACGAAGAAGTAGAACATTTTTATGACATTCTCAATGAAGCTTGCGAGGAAAATCGAGGAACTTGTAACATCGTCCTTGGAGATTTCAACGCAAAAATTGGGACCAAACAGACGACAGATAGCGATGCCATACTCGGCCAACTTGGCTTCGGTGAGCGCAACGAGCAAGGTACTAGACTGATCCAATTTGCTTTTGGACAGAGTATATGCATCGCTAATAGCCTTTTCGTCAAGAAACTTCATAGGCGTTGGACTCGGGTGTCTCCCGGTGGCACATACCGAAACGAAATAGATTATGTTCTATGTTCCGACAAAAGTATAGTAAAGGATGTCAGTGTCATAAATCAAATCAAGTACTGCTCTGACCGCTACGAGGAAAATTTAAATTTAATTTTAAAATACATATAGGTAATGATAGTATTCCAGAATAAAATAAAAACGCATTCTAAACTAACCTTATTTAAAAATGCACAACAGTTTAATATTGAGCTCTCCAAACAATTTTCTAGTCTAGGTTTAAACGAAATAGAAGTAGTTGAAGATCAATATAAAGCCATAGTAAAAAGAATAGAACTTAGCAGCAAGAAAATTAAAAGCGCAAAGAAAAATAAAGCAAAATATCAATCCGAACCAAAGAATTTATAACGAAAAAAGAACAGCTTGAAATTTGCATCAATGAATATAGATCATTCGACAGAAAGGTTAAGCGTAGTATAAGAAAGGATATAAGATCGTTTAACTTAGATCTAATTAAAACTGCAATAGAAAAACATACCCCCCTCAGAGTAGCCAAACAGGGATTTTCGAAAACTAAACCTTGCATTAATAGCCTCCAGGATGAGAACGGTGTGAAACATAACAGTCGCGAAAAGATCATGGAGATATGCACCAGCTTTTATTAGAATCTTTATACTGACGATTCGAATAGTGACATCAATGTCCAAGAATTCCACCGCCCTGACACTATACCCTTCATAACCGGCAAAGAAGTCCATGATGTCTTCAAAAGTATGAAGTATGACAGAAGCCCCGGGGAAGGTGGTATTACGACAGAGGCATTGAAGATTGGTGCTCCGACTCTACTCCCTCACGTAACGAATATGTTTAATTCCATACTTGAAACAGGACAGCTCCCTGATCAGATGTGCCACTCAAATATTGTCCTTCTTCACAAGAAGGGGGACAAATCTAACATTGGCAATTACAGACCCATTAGCCTAGTATCACACCTGTACAAAACCTTCATCAAAGTAATTCAAAATCGCATCAATTTCAAACTCGACTAACATCAACCACCCGATCAGGCAGGTTTTCGTCCTGGTTTCTCAACCAAGGATCACTTACATACCCTAAATCAAATAATAGAAAAATACACCGAATTTCATAAACCCTTTTATTTAGCCTTTGTGGACTACACAAAGGCTTTTGATAGTTTAAAGCATTCTGCCATATTCAAAGCATTAGAAAATCAACAGATAGACAAAACTTATATAGATTTAATTAAAATTATATATCACTGCCAACATAAAACTCAACTCCATCGGTCCATTGTTTCATATTAAAAAGGAAGTGACGCAAGGAGACCCGCTTTCTCCCAAAATTTTTATTAGCACCTTGGAAGAGATCTTCAAAACCCTAGCAGACTCATGGACCACAAAAAGAATTATCATCGGAGGCAAACGCCCGACAAATTTGCGGTTTGCAGACGACATAGTACTTTTTGCACCTACTCCTCTAGAACTGCAACAAATGCTCCAAGATCTAAGCGCGGCAAGTCTTGAGGTTGGGCTTTGAATGAACCAGTCGAAGACGAAGATCATGTCAAACAGCACGAAGCGTAACGTCGAGGTAGATAGACAGATAATACAGTATGTCGATGAGTACATTTACTTGGGCCAATTAGGTTGCTTCGGAAACAGGCAAGATAAGGAAATCGATAACCGTATCGAGAATGCCTGGAAGAGCTACTGGTCCATGAAAGAGCACATGAAGGGTGACCTTCCTCTGACACTTAAGCGCTAGCTCATTGACATGTGTATCCTGCCCATCCTATTTTACGATGCGCAGACATGGTTTCTGACTGAAGCCCAAAAGTCAAAGCTCAAGATTTGTCAAAGGGCAATGGAGCGCAGCATTCTCGCCTTTAAACGTGTCGACCGAGTGCGTAACACCATGCTGCGCTCACTTACCGGCATTGCAGATGTAGGGAAGAGATCGGCTGGGCTTAAGTGGGAATGGGCGGGCCACGTTGCCCGAATGCACTCCGAGAAATGGGCCCATATTGCAACATCATGAACGCCTGAAGACGGAAGGCGACGTCGGGGTCGGCCGAAAAAAGGGTTGGCGGGAGGATTTCGACACCTTCCAAAGAGGATGGTGGGAAATAGCGACAGATAGGGATACTTGGAGGGACTTGGGGGAGACCTTTGCCCAGCAGTGGGACGAGATAGGTTAGAAAAAAAGGACTACTTGAAGCTCGTTTTGATGGTTTTTTAGTAGTCCATTACAATTCCAGACCATAATTTTGATTTTGTTCATCATTTTTTTTTATCGAACGTTGTCATTAACTTCAGGATTTCGTCATTACTTGCTATTACTCGAGTTGGAAGTATGTACGATAGGTGGAGCAGTTGTACAGGTTCCGGTGACTATTTGAGCGTACAAAATGTTTTTCTTTACTGTCCACAACCCTACGGTTATGCTGATGAGTGGAAGTGGTGTTATCCGTGATAGCTTGTGATTGTCGCATCACTATTGGTTTTTGACAGTCTTGTTTCTTATCTTCTGCTTTGGCTATCATACAGCCTCTATAACTATAGAGGCTGTATGATAGCCGGATGTGCTTCCCCGCAGTGCATACATTTCGGTTTTTCTGCTGCTGGCTTTGTGCAGTATTTAGTTAGTTGTTTACCAGAGTACTTAACACACCTAGATTCTATGGCGCAGTACTTATGCGTATGTCCATAGACTTGATACCTCTTGCACTGCGGGATGTGTTTCGACGATCGCAGGGGTTGAATATCAACCAAACACCCCACAATATGTTTGATTTCATAAACATTGCTTATGTCTTCGGGGTTACTGAATGTTAACATGAACATAATAAGTGGTTTCTTTGTTTTCCAGCTCAAGTTGTTTGTCGCCTCCTCAATTTTGTAACCTTTTTTTATGAGATCTTCTACAATTCTCTCTCGCTTGCAAGTTGATGGTTACTTTTTTGCTCACTCACTCTTATTGGCATTTCCTGTTTGTTTTCGTAGGAATACCAAAGACAGTTGTTTTCAGACAACGACTTAGTAATATCTCTGTAAGCTTCGTCGTTGCAGGCATTTATTTTGATGCTGTCACCATTCAGCATTTATATTGCGAAGGTGCCAGCAGCCAGTTTCGTTGACAAGAAGTCATATAATTTTTGATAGTTGTTCACCCCATCCATTATAATGGGAGGTGGAGTGGGAAGTTTTTTGGTCTTGTGTACCAATTTTTATCTTTTTCTTGAGGAGAGAGTGTGGGTGATGTATTTAGTTTTCTTTTTTTACTGGACTTTGCTCTTATCCACTCTGTTTCCTTTGCAAGTTCTGTCTCGTCGGTGCTGTAATCAGCATGTGGGAGAGAAGTTTCCATACTCGTATTTGATGGGATAGTGGAATTGGTCTCCACTATACATTTCAGTTGCTGCTGGAGAATATCTATTTGCCTCCTTATGTCATCTACGAGGCTCTGCAGTTTATTGCGCTCTTCTCTTTCTTGTATGTAAAGATCATGCTGTTTTTTGTAGCGCTTGTACAGCAAATGCTCTGTTTCTCTTTGCAGCGTGACTCTGCCTTCTTTTGATGGTGTATTCATTGATAATGCAATAGCATCGCCTTATCAATATTGTTTTACCAGCAAGCCTGCCTTACGTAATGGTTATGTGGGTCATCGCGGTTCGGCCGTTGCGACGGATTTGTTGTGATGCGTTTGCACTTTACACGGTCGGTACGCGCGCTCGCGAGTAACACAACTCTTCTCAGTGAAAATTGAACGATCATGACACAATATAAGACAACATTTTGGTTTGCAGGTGGTACGAATCGGTCAACGTTCATCCCGTAATAATATATTCATCATTAACGAAGACACTCTAAATACTACAATGGATATTAAAACCACAGGAGCTTATAAGATAGTATCAGTGTTGTCTAATGATTACTCTCGTTTAGAGCTAGTTTGTTTCCAACCGTCTGTGCCAGCTGCATCAACTTCTGTGCTCGTGCGATCTGAGAAGGATCTTCCATCTTTGATAGCAGCTCGGAGCAAGTTATCACCGCAGAATAGCCTTACCATCCTTTCAAATTACCCACCCTTCTCCGGAATCAAGAGCTTGGTGAAGCTTTGGAGACAGGATTCAACGCAAAACAATATTAGTCTGATAATGGTCAATGATACCAAAGATACTAAGCAACTGGCTAAACTGCCAGGTGACTTAGCTTACAACATATTGGAAAATGTAAGTTTACAACTGAACATTTTGAAAGAACAGTTTGTTCTTTGATTTTTCGTCTCATACATACCTAATCATAATTATCTTTTATCACACAGGGTGTATGGGGTGGTGATTACTACCTGCCATTGAAGGAGAATTTACTAGATGACAGCGAAATTACTCTTCGCAGTGAGATTCCTGGTAATCTGGAATCATTACAATGGGTTCAAGCACCAGCGCCAACTATAGCAGGAGTTCCTGTTACGGTAATTTTTAAAGATCATTTAATATTTTTAAAAAGAGTTTTTGATGATCTTTATATACTCGTACATATACTATGCAAATTAAATGTCTACTCTACAGGTCCATTATTCGGGCATTAATATGAATGATGCCCTCAGGGCATTAGGAGTTATCCCAATAAATAATGAGGAGACTGACTTTGGCATGGATTTCAGTGGTGTGACAAAAAGGTAGGAATTTTAGAACTACTACGTTTTAATATTACTACTAAAGTATGAACTTACTTATGATTAATGTAAATGATTTTAGTGGTGAGCGAGTTATGGGACTGGTACGAAATGGGGCAGCACAAAGTCACGTTATTGCGCAGCCTGAGTTCTTGTGGCCTGTGCCTTCCTATTGGAGCTTAGAAGACGCTGCCACCGTTCCCCTCGCCTATGCGTATGCATACTATTGTCTCCACGTGAAAGTGAGTTGAGTAATTATTGACATCGTTAACTAATCATCGTGAGAAATGTTAGTCAGGACTATGATTCTTATATATTCGATTTGATTTTGCATGAAAAAAAAATCATAAAACTTAAAATTAAGATATTATAATGAACTAACTTACATATGAAGTAAGCGTTTTGTCGTACTGACCACTTTGATCTGAAATATCTCCTCCTTAGTTAAGAATTCCAAATTCGTTCAATGTATCAGACCCAAGCAACAATAGCCCGATCAACATCGATGGGCAAATGGTCACCTTGTGTGATCAATATAAGTATCTGGGTAGTATGATGCATAACTCTGGGAACGTGGAATGTATTATTCAGCACCGAATAGCCGCAGCATGGCTAAAATGGCGACAAGTAACCGGTGTCACCTGCGACAAAAGAATGCCAGTAAAACTTAAAGGTATTATTTATAAGACCAGTCTTAACGTATGGAAGCAAAACTTGAGCCGTAACGAAGAACATACATACCATTACAGTCGCCGAAGTGAAGATGCTGAGGTGGATGTGCGGCGTCACCAGGGTCGATAAAATCCGTAACGAGTACGTGCGAGGAACCCTGGGGGTGCGCGACATCGCTGACAAGATGCAGAAGAGTCGGCTGCGATGGTACGGTCACGTGAAGAGGAGGCCACCTGACTACGTAAGGAATTTGGCACTACAATTTTCCATCTCCGGTCGAAGATCTAGAGGTAGACCCAAGACAAGGTGGAGAGATGTAGTGTCAAAAGACATGAGAGAGTGCCACGTTTCTGATGGCGACGTCGAGGATAGAGCGAAGTGGAGAAGAACGACCAGGAAAGCTGACCCCACCACCATGTGGGATACATAGCTGGGAAAAGAGAGAGTTAAGAATTCCAAATTCAAATTTATAAATTCATTTAGCTCGTACCTACATTTGAATTTTGAAAACAGACATTTATTTGTTTTTTCCTCATTACTTTTTTCTTTGGCGTCGCTTATTACCGCACAATGGAAAACATGAAATATCGGTATATTTAAGAGTACTAGTTCTACCGTGGCACCAGTGCTGCAGAAACAGCTTGAAGAATTAATGAAGTGTACGGCGCAGGTGTCGCAAAAGAAAGCACGGTACGTTTTTGGTTTCAACGTTTTCGTTCTGGAAATTTCGACCTTCAGAACCAACCCCGTAGACGGCTGGAGACCAAAGTGGAAAATGAAGAATTAAAGGCTATTGTGGAAGCGGATCCATCACAAAGCACTTCAGAGATAGCTGCAGGCTTTGAGGTAAGTGATAAAACTGTATTAATCTACTTGAAGCAAATCGGGAAAGTAAAAAAACTTGAACGATGGGTACCTCATGAATTGAGTGAATCGAACTTGCAAACACGCGTTGACTGCTGTGTTACTTTGCTCAACAGACATAATAATGAAAATTACTTGTGATGAAAAGTGGATACTGTACGATAATCGGAAGCGCTCGTCGCAATGGCTGAACCCTGGAGACTCAGCCTGCCCTAAACGAAAATTGACACAGAAAAAGTTACTTGTGAGTGTTTGGTAAACTGGCGCCGGTATCGTTCACTACAGCTTTCTAAAATCTGACCAAACGATTACAGATATCTATTGTCAGCCACTGCAAACCATGAAGGAAGAACTAGCTGCTAAACAACCGAGATTGGTCAATCGCTCTAGGCCACTGCTGCTTCACGACAACGCAAGACCTTACACTGCACAACAAACAACCACTTAGTTAGACGAGCTACAATTGGAATGTGTGCGACATCCACCATACTCCCCGGACCTTGCTCCAACAGATTTTTCTTCAACTTCTTACAACGAAAAAAATTCAACTCCGATGCGGCGGCAGTCCAAATCGCCTTCAAAGAGTTTATTGATTCTCGTCCCCGTGGTTATTTAGTAAAGGGATCAATGAACTACCTATGAGATGGTAAAAGTGCATAGATAACAGCGGTGCATACTTTGATTAATTAAATATATTTTACAAAAAAAATTACTTTATATTCCTCCCGTACAAAACGCCAATTTCATATGTAAGGACCTAATATAAAGAAAATTATGTACACCTCTTAAGTCAATTGCCATGTATGGAAGAGCAAAGGAAATCTACGGGCATGCAGTGGCATGCACCTAGTACTTAAGGAGTATTGTCACGTGACTGTGGATCACACCCAATCACATAATTCCCAGAAATTAAGCCTATTAAATGTGACACCATTATTGACATTATCTAGTAGTTTATTGTTTAAGAACACTCATTGAAATCAAATGCTGTAAATTTTATAAAACGGGGTGAACACCGTTTTTTAATAAATGTGACTAATAACACAGAACGGGAATCCTTATCTATTTTGTGGTAATAAGAATTAAAACATATTTAGCCTACGTTATCTTATTGAATTTGTAAACTTACTAGTCCTTTGAAATAGAATGTACTTTAAAATTTCTGAGATTAAAGTTATTAGAGGTCTGTCAGATCTCCTAGATAGCTTAACAACTATTGTAATCAAAAAGTTTTAAGGTTCTGGCTCAGGGCTAATATAGGACAAAATAACATTAAAGTTGTTATTTTATGACAAATAACAAGATGACAAAATAACATATTTATGATTGCAGGTAAATAAAGTCGGTAAAGGTATATTTAGTGTGTTGATCCATGGCGGTGCCGGGGCGCTGGGTCAAGCTATGATATCCATCAGTCTGGCTAAAGGCTATCACGTGTTTACCACCGTCAGTGATCTTCAGAAGAAAAAGTTTCTACTCAGGCTTTTCCCAGCATTAAACGGTAATTTTATTACATATGATATGACAGGTTATAAATTATGATAATCATCACTATTTAATGTCCTCGTAGGTTCATTGTGACAGATAATGGCGGCTTAGTTACTTATATGCTTCTAGAGCGTCTAGAGGAAATTATATGGAGTAACAGCTGACCCGCCCGCGGCATCGCACGCGTGGTTTGTCAATTAAATTATTACCCTCTATTTGCACAGTCAAGCAAAAAGTAGCCTTTATCCTAATTCCGGTCATAAACTACCTGTATACCAATTTTCATCGAAATCGGTTCAGCTGTGAAAATGTAACAAACAGACAGCGAGACGGAGAGACACAATAAGGTCAGCTTACAGACTAAATATTACTTTATACTCTACGTTGATTAGTTTTAGAGTTACGTAATCAAACTAGGAACGCTTTTAGTTTCGCCACATTCGTTTGACTGTCTGTGCACGGTTGGTACCAGCCGTTTTACTCGTACACTAGTAAGGTAATAAATAATAATTGAAAGAGCCCGTTTACGAAACATTAGTGGTTCACCCCGAACTGATATCTCGTGAGTCACTCATTAAAACATATAAAAAAATATTTGTAACCTTTGATTATTAAAAAAGCACCACCAAATACATAACCAGAATACTTGACCTACAGTTTCATTCAAATGACACATAATGGGAGTTCATGTTAATTACATTTTCTGTTATAAATTGCTGATAATTTCAGACTTTTCCCGATATTTTGTATCACTAAAGTTACAAGCATACCAAGTTTCAGCACAGTGGGGTCACTAGTGTGAATTTCCCTGTGAATTTCATCAAAGTTTTGTTTTTTTTATGGCTAACATCTTAAAAACTACAATTTTAAAACTAATAGATAAGTTGTTTTAATGAAAAATTACTTTTTCAAAACAAGCTTTTATAAAATTCATAATCAGAACCGCAAGCAAATTCAAATAAGCCCAAACTCTCATAGGCAACGATGAGCTAGTTGATGCAAGGCTCCTCAGCCTGGAGCATCGACGAAGGGTTGCTAGCCTCTCGGTTTTTTATCGAGTACATTTCGGGGAGTGTGCGGCGGAACTTTTCAACCTGATTCCACCATCTCCTTTCTATCAACGGACAACCAGACGCTCTGCGGTGCGCCACCGCTATATGGTAGAAATACCTCCCATTCGCACAAAACGGTTCTCTTCGACCTTTATTATGCGCACCGCCAAAGAGTGGAACGCCTTGCCAGAGTTTGTGTTTCCTGATAGCTACAACCTGGGTATCTTTAAGTCGCGAGTGAATAGGTTTCTTCTAGGCCAGCGTGTACCATCGTAGACTGCATCATCGCTTACCATCAGGCGAGATCGTGGTCAAACGCAAGCCTATAATATATAAAAAAAAACGCATTCACGGCATGCCGTAGAAGCAAACTTATAAATAATTTAATTTGTAAGCACAATGTATAGGCGTTCTGGCTGCTTCCATATTGGGCTTTATAGCAATATCCTACTCATAGATAGATTGCAAATCAATGTTGTTGACGCCTATATCGCCAAATTACACAAGTCAAATTATGAAGTCGACTAAGGCATACTTTTGTTAAAATTCAGCTGATAATGACTTCAGACAACCAGAAAACATCCTCCGCCATCTTGGCGGTCCCGCCATATTGGATTTATAGTACACATCTTGGATGGCCCCCCATATTTTGGATTTAATGTGACATTGTATTAGTTTTCGTGTTCGTTTTTAGAGTTCTCCTTAGAAAGCCCTTTCATTTAATACCCATTCTGTGGTAGTGCAGAAATAATAACTAGTCCGCCATCTTGGATGATCCGCTATATATTGGAATTAGAATGACGTCACATAGCTAAGCATGCATCGTCATCCAAAATAAGCGTGTATACCAAATTTCAGCGCAATCGGTTAAAGAGTCAAAGATAACTGATTTAAAATTCAGTTGAGAGATTCCACCCGGACAAACATTCATAGCTTACTTGTATTACTTGTATTGTGCACTAAAGCGAATCCAGTTTGTACGGTTGCAGTTGATAGATACATACGAAATAACCAAAATGAATTGCAGAATTAAATTACGTATTTTCAAATGACTAAGATACATCTATGCTGACTATTAATGTGCGACACGCGCTTGACCTATTATTATGAATATTATTTCAGAGGAAAACATTGGCAATTCGAGAGATGCTTCTTTTGGAGACATCGTTATGAGTGCCACAGGTGGTATGGGATGTGACATTGTAGTTTGCTGTCTCAAAGGAGAACTTAAAAATGTAAGTTTGCAATTCTGTTTTTGAACCGATTCACACTCTAAATATTGAGAGAAAACTAATGTATTATTGTCTTTTTTAGACTTCCTTCAAGTGCAGTGCAAATTTTGGTCAGACCTATGATACAGTTCAAATCCAGAACCAAGAGATCTTTAATTTTGGGATGCACTTCTTATCCAACGAGAGGACCTACACACCGGTGGACATCTCTTCTATTTTTTATAAGCCCAAAACTGGAGAAGTGAAGGTATCGAATCATCATTAGTAGCCTAAAGCTTTTACGACTTATTTTGATCAATGCCATTTGTCCATCAAGCCATCGGACAACATAGCTACCCGGCATCCATCGGTTCGTAATCAACACTCGAGTGCAATTATTTATTAGCAATGTTTAATGTGTTATTAGTCGTTCACTCCGAACTGAGATCTCGCGATCTGGATAAAAATAACTTAAGATTAGACTCCCACATGAACTGATTGTCTCACCTGTTTTTCTCTCAACCACATGTTTAGCTCATTAAGCCAGCATTGTGCCATCACTAACTATACATATAAATACACAAAATTTCACGGAGATCGCATTAACACTTCGAAAGCTAGCCTTGGACCAACGGACATAATTATACATACTTACTCGACTCAGACGCCGATTCACCCAAGTTGATTTGGAGATTTCACTACGCAAGATCAGGAGGTAGATGTCCCGAGCAATGGAAAATACGGTATGGTAAAAATGGCCACGACGCTTTCTGAAACCGTAGTATCTCGGTAGGTACCTACTACCTACTAGTGTAATAAATGATATCGAATTCACTATATGTATTGTGACTCGGGCCCTGGCTGGGAAAAGCGAAAAGGAATACCTGGATCTCGGGGTTTATCGAAGGCAAACGTTGAGAGAGAAAGAGTTTTTGCTACCCTCAGGTATTAAAGAATAGGTGACAGATAGAAAATAAGGGTACTGAGGTAAATAAAAAACATAGATAATGAGGAAAAGAGTTTCATTCCGAAATTGCTAAGTTTACGAAACAGCTCCAATTCTGGGTATGCAAAATAATAGCGATAGTATTCTAGAGCGAGTTTCCTAACTCTTTATCTTAGTGCGTGATACTAGATATGATATAATGTTTTCACACCACCTTTTTTATATTATTTGTGGGGAAACAGGCTTACGGCCCACCTGATGGTAAGTGGTCACCGTTGCCTATTGACACCGGCAACACCCGGGGTATTGTCGATGTGTTCCTTACACTGTAGACACCTCTTTACATTTCTCTTGAAGCGTGCCATGTCGTAGCCTAATGGGAAAACCTCACATGGTAGCTCATTTCACATCTTTCAAGTATGAGGTAGATAAGATCGCGTGAAGCGTGTGGTGCGTGATACCCAATTGTCGATGATAGTGGATGACCTTTATTACGTTGTCGAAAAGTGCGGTGATAAAATCTCTACGACGGGATGAGATCAAATAGCTCCTCAAAATATTCCCCATTATACAATCGGTAGCATACACTGAGCGATCCGATATCACGGCGTGTACTCAGCGGTTCCAGCCTGTCGGCGAGTTTGGGACACACCTGCTTGTCAATGTCAAATTATTTGTCATGTAAGCCTCACCGAAAGTAGGCTATTAAATCTCTGTACAGAATGCACAAACCTAGATTTGATTTTTATTGTCTCGGAGAAAGTGTGTAAAGTAGAGTAGGTATACTCCTTGTAGATAAAGCTGTCTGCATCTGGGTATGCTTATATCCCTCTCTGCACTCAGGATTCTAGTAACTCCCTCGCTCCGCTCGTGAGTTAACTCTAGAATCCTTTGTTACGTTCGGGATCCAATATAGCGCGTAAGACACTGCTTTATCTCCTTGTTTAATAATATACTATTACAGCTGCTTCATGGTCTGGTGAGCGAAGGCATCCGCAGCGGGGCCGTGCGTCCCCTGTCGCGCGTGACATACGCACCGCGCGAAGTGTCGCGTGCGTTCCGCCTGCTCGCCGCGAGCCAGCACCGCGGCCGCGTACTGCTGCGGCTCGAGAAACACCATCCACCGGTACCATCCAGGTATTACCCTCTTCTTCTTCATCTACTCGTGTGACTCAGTAAATCTACAAGGTTAAATTGATTTGGACCAGTAGGTGGCCATCTCTACAGCCTCATCGGTTGCCTCATTGAGCTGCTCCCGAGTGCAAGTGACATTAGACTCTTTACATGACTGACATTAGAATCTAGGGCAATATAAAATATAGAGATTTTACCAGCGATGCAAGAGAGGGCTTATTTGACTCCCGCAGTAAGACAATTATTTTAATCTATTTGTTAGGGCTTGGGACATATTTGTACTAATTATGAACTGAAATAACTAGTGGTTTGCCCCGAATTCAGACCTTGCGAGTCTGAATAAAAATCCTCAGCATTTTTTTTCGCTAATATTAATTGATATTTCATTTAATATTGGCGTTCATGTACACTTCTAACACTTACACAATGATCTCTAAACGTATTTAGCGCCTAAACACCCCGCCGACGACGGGGTCGACGAGTGTATTGTGTATCTGTGTAGTGTTTGCAATTGCCCTAAAAATCTCTTTGCGTCAGTGGAGGTGATTTCGTCGTCTGGATTACCGAGAACGTGTCTCGATCTACGGAGGGATTTGGTCGCTGGTGAAAGCGATAGAATATTTATGAATGGTATTGATGAGTGAATTCGAGTGGTGAGAGGCAAGTTCATAATGTCACTTGGAAGCGAGCTGCATGAACTTCGCAATGGAATCTAATTTCAAACCGTGGTGCATATTGTTGTTTCCAAAAGTAGAAGTTTTAGCAGTATCTGAATCGTACCAACTTGACGAGACTGGGGAAAACTTTGGGTTATAAATCGTTATATATTCGCTATTAAAGGTTAACTTGCCCCGGAGATGGATGTCACATTATATTCTGCGATGCGCAACCACTCGGACTGCAGCTTGCTGACATGTTGATTAATTCTGGAGCTAAGAAAATCCACCTACATTTCAAACAACCCCTGTCTTACTTGCGTTACAAGCAACGGTAAGTATTACAATTCATATACATATACGAGCAAAGAATCGTTGTTTTATGAAACGTGGTATTGAAGTTAAAGTGGCTGTTCACGTATTCGTATACACCACGTAAGGTACCTAACGTTTAAGCTAACTTATTCAATACTGATCAGTGACGTGACTGATGTGTTTATGTACATTTATCTTTTGCAATGATTTTCTTATAAACTTATACTGACACCCTAAAAACATTACCCTTCTTCCGTGTAATAGGGTAAATATAAAAAAGTTTAATTCTTTTGTTTTGTTTTCAGTTGCTGGAATAGTCAAAGCATCCACGTATCTATCTCTACAGAAGACCTGAATGTTGAAACTGATGTCTCGAACTTTTTACAAAAAGTTTTAGCCTTTGGACCGATCCATGGATTATATTTAGCTGCAGATCACATAACGAAGCATACCATGCTAACAACACTAGATGTGGCTGTTAGAAATGTATGCCCATCTCTAAAGTAAGTAATAAAGATCAAACAGTGTAGGAACGGGGTTTTGAAGTTTACGAGGAATGTTGTTACTTCCATTGTGGATTTCAGGTACTTCTTAACGTTTAGCAACGGCGATGATTCTGGGCAGTTTATTTCGATCAAGAGAACAAAAGACGGACTTCCAGCTGTAGCGGTCAACTTGTCAACGCTAGACGCTGTAAGTATTAATCCTGTTGTTCAATATGTATGTAGACCGTATACGGAGAATTATATGATTACAAGTTTATATTAGCGGCATCGCACTCGAGTTTTATCAATAAAAAGTATTCTCTTATATCTGATAATCCAGATCGTAATTTATCTATATACCAAATTTCATGAAATCAGTCCAGCCGTATTTATGGCATTTGTTTGAACAAATACCTTTTCACGTTAAAAAACCTTTAGTTATGAAATCGTAACACCAGACAGAGAGATAGAGTTAATTTTGAACTTATACTACACAAATACAAATAAATACAAAACATTTAATTAAAATAAAAAGAAGGATACAAAGAAGAGAGAGTTGACTGTCTTCTGTTTTAGTTAAAGAAACTGTATTATAAAAGACAGCTTCATTCCCAAAACAATACTGAGACAAAAAATTTTAAAAAAATACAATTGATATAACTTTTGAAACTATCATGGCTATGAACACTATTTATTCTTAAAACATTGATATCTCGGCGCAGTTGCATGCGCCATGAGCACGGGTAAACTGAAGTATTTGCGAGTAGGTAGTTATTGGCAGATATATCGATCTACTCTCCTTCTTAGTCTCTTGCTAGGAATGAATTCGCTAATTTTATTACTACCACCGGTTTCATTCAAATCCTGAATCCTGTGGTGAGAATATGTAAGAACCGACGAAGTGAAGTGTCAATGACGCGTCCTGATACCGTGAGTGTTGTGTGTCTGAATCGAGTTATGATCGAGAATGAAACCGGTGGTAGTAATAAAATGAGCGAATTCATTCCTAGCAAGAGACTACGAAGGAGGGTAGATTGATATATCTGCCAATAACTACCTACTCGCAAAGACTTCAGTTTACCCGTGATCGTGGCGCATGCAACTGCGCCGAAATATCGGGATACTCAAATACTCACAAATCTAGGTAAATATCCCGTTTTTAGTATAAATAAAATACAATTGTATACTCAGCAAAACTAACGCTTGATGGATTGGGCTTAGGGACTTATCATACGTTTATAATGTAAGAAGGTGTAAACAAGACTAAAATAGTTTTAATGTTCTACGCAACTAAACTTAACAAAGTAACAATTAAAAGATACATACATATTTACACAACATAACCACTAACACGGTAAGTTATTTTGATACAATTTTTAATTTGTAATTTGTAGAATCATAGTAGAGGTAGAAGATATCAATGTAGTAACAATGTATAAATGACAATAAAGTACTAGGCAGGTAAAAACTATGTAATATGTGTGTGTCGTTGATGTATCAGACAACTGTTACTAAAAAACTTTTCCACACCATCGTAATCAAAAGTATTTAATTTAACCAATTGATGATTTTTGTTTTAGAGTATAGGAGCTAAGTTGTCTAATCGTGTTGTCATGATTGTATGTTAAATTATAAAGTAATAGTGTCTACGTGCGAAAGAGCGTCTCGGAATAGAACATTTGTTTCTTCTTCTACTAAAAGTGTGAAGGCATGGGACGGAATCCCTATGGTATTTTCTTATGCACTGGGAAACATACCTATATTTTTCTGACGGACAAAACTGTGCAGAGCTTGTAAAGGTCAGTCGTCGGGTATCTGTAAGGGAGTGACATAGCGAATTTAAGTAGGACTCGCTGTGTATGTTCCACTTTCATCATATGAGTCTTGGCAGCTCCACCCCAAGAACATATACAATAGCCTAGAATACACTCTCGTGTTCAGAATGCTTGCGCACGTTTCTGTTTCCCTGTTCCTCTCCGCACTCATATTACCCCTTACCTTAATACTTCTAATATGCTGAAAATGAAAGCACGTAGGGAACTTCACCTTGCAACTCTTCTATTTGGCCTTACCCATAACAGAATACCTTCCTACCTTTATTCGAAGCTCAAGTGGGGTAGTGATAGCTCACGTTACCCCAAACGATTGTGCACTCATCTGGTTTTTTTAACGCCGAGGCATAAATCCGTAGCCTTTCGGGGTTCATTCCGATTCGTGGCCACACGGTGTTGGAATGACTTACCCCCACCACTTCGAGCGTTAAAAACCGTAACAACCTTCAAGTCGGCACTCAAAAAGGAACTTATTTTTCGCCAGAAATACATGTACTCGTAACGCCTGCCTCACTGGACAATACGCTTCGAGTATTGGTGGGTAGGTATTTATTCTGCTCTATACTCTTCATGGATGGTCGTCAACCTGTTTTTGATTGGTCTCTCTCTGTTCTTTTCTTAGTCGTTCCTTCTTTAATTCCGTCCTTTATTTAATTATTTTATTCTAATTTTTTATACGTAGGTAGGCACTTTATATGTATGTATTTTACTAATGCCTGTTTTTTCATGTTTTTTCGGTGTCTCTCTCTGGTCGTGAGGTCACAATAACTGGCTCAGTCTCAAAACTAACGTTGGTCTGCACTTAGTGCCTAAGCGTGGACCAACACAAAACTGAGACTGATCCTTTTTGGGACACCACACAGTACGGAACCTTTTAGCGCCCACGTATTTACAAATATGTAGCTCTTGTTAGGTACCTGCCTATAATGACCGTTTCTAATTCTGTTCTTTTATGTCTTTCTATATTTTTATAGGTACCCTACCATTTTTCATAACGTTATTTTTAATGTTATTTTCAATGTTTTATTTTACTTTATTACCTTCTGTTTTGTCTGTACTGTACTGTTGTCCTAAATAAATGTATTTTACTTTACTTTACTCTACGAGTGCTTTGTTTGTTTGCATCAATAGCTTGTGGTCCGCGAAAGAACGAAGCGGTTTAAAGATGTAAATTAGTTTTCTGATGCGATTCGAAACCGTTTCCGTGTTTGCCAAGAAAGTTTGTCATCGATCATCACTCCAAGGTACTTGATTGATTCAGCACATGCAAAAAAATCGCAATTACAGGTAGAAGCGTTTTGCGATAACCTGGAAACGTGTGACCTACGATTTCAAAGTTATTGGGGGGTATATCCAAATTGGTCTTTGTAAAACACAAATACTTAATTTTAGTTGTGTTAAATGAAAATAAGTTGTTATCAAGCCAGGTACTTTAACTAGACCGGTTTCAGCGTGGCTTCTTGCGATAAAACGACGTCCAGGAAATGTCATGGAAAAAAAGAACAGTGTCATTTGCAAACATCATGATTTATCGGCCTGTGTACTTTTGCTTTTGCACAACTCATTAATATAAACTAAGAACAACGTATGTACAAACGTGCTTCCTTGAGGTACTCCGTAGTTGCAAACGGCACCATCGCTCGTGTGATCATTGACCCTGACTTGCTGCTAAAGATTTGTCAGATAGTCTGTAAACCAGTCATGTACTACACCTCTTACACCGGTATTTTCCAGATGAGCTACTAGAATGTGAATAGAAACGGTATCAAAGGCTTTTTGGAGAGCCAAAACTACGCCGACACATTTCTCTCCTGCGTCCAAGTATTCTGTAATAAGTGATGTTAATTGCAGCACAGCATCATCAGTAGACTTACGAGTTCTTAATCCATACTGATTACTGGCGAGCATATTGTTTTTTTTAAGGAAAGACAGCAGTCTTTACTTACAGATTTTTTCTAAAATTTTAGACATTACAGTCAATAGTGTAATTGGACGATAGTGGGATGGAACACTCTTGTTACCAGATTTATATAAAGGCGAAACAAAGGCTTTTTTTAAATATGACTGGGAAAATCCCTTTTGTGAAACTGACGTTACAAAGATGAAAAATCGGTCTAGCCAGCTCAAGGGAACATGACTTGATGACAGCTGATGATATATTATCCCAACCAGGGCAAGTATTAGGCTTTAAACTTGAAATTATCTCAAAAACGTCTTATTCGTTGGTTA
Source organism: Philereme vetulata (assembly GCA_918857605.2). Lineage (NCBI taxonomy): Eukaryota > Metazoa > Arthropoda > Insecta > Lepidoptera > Geometridae > Philereme > Philereme vetulata. Next base: position 5,366,865 of record OU975420.1, read on the forward strand.
AAAAAAGTGCCAGTGAGCTGGGACGGCTTGATTTAGATGGGGAAAGAACTTCTGCGGCAGGATCAAGATCCGTTTTGTTTAACTTAATCAGAGTATTATATGCTAAGCTGCTACCTATGGTCGTAAAAAAAAGAGTACTTCATCTAATGAATTTTAAGAGGTGCTTTTGATAGATAAAAGGTTTTTTGATGTCATTTTTGTTTGATTATAATTACACAAATCCTTGACTAATTTCCATGTATTTTTAACGTTACCTCGGGCATGATCAAATTGTTTCATACAATAGCAATTTTTAAGTGATTTCACGATACGACCACACATGTCCCTATATATGATGAAAATTATTTATAATTCACAATAATTTGTTATAAAATATATGCATTTTATCACTAAAATTATAATTTTGAAGTAGGCTATATGTAATCCAATCACCTTACATTTGGCGCGTGCAAAAAAAACGCCATTTCCCATTTTATTGTATGTATCGCATTTGTTGCTGTGTGGTAAACAATTGTAAACATGTCAAGTTTTAGTAGAGAAGATGAACAATTGATAGATTTAACCCCGCCAGAAATACTAAATGCAGCACAAAATGCAAATGAAAACCTGCAAAATCTAGAGAAAAGTACTTAACTGCATACGATAGTTTCCTACAATGGAAGAGCAACAAAAAACCCAGTCATTTTCTGGAAATGTGTTTTTGGCGTATTTCTCTGAACTTGCCAAAACATACAAACCCAGCTCCCTGTGGTGAATTTATTCCATGTTATGAAGCATGGTTAAGCTCAAACATGGTGTTGATATCAAAACGTACTGTAACCCACAACCATGTACATCTCGTAGCATGAGTTATTTGGTGCCTTCTGCTTCCAGTAATTTGTATGATTTACCTTTGTCGCCGACATTTACACAAGAAGTAAATGAAGGTAGATTGGAGATCAGGGGATCGGATAATTTTAAAAAAGGGACCAGTTGAAATACAAAATCTGGCTTCCAATCTTCTCACCCAGACCTCACTGCTTGGTTTCACACAGTACAATACACTTACTAATACAAGTAATAACACTTTAGACTTAGTAATTTCAGATTGTTCTATAGGTATTCAAAAATCTAAATCACCATTGGTGAAAGAAGATCCTGCTCATCCATCCTTTTCAATCCTAGCCACAGACACTTTGATACCACCACTCAAACCACAATCTCGAATAAAATATCAATTTAATCGTGGTGACTTTGAAAGCATAAATGCATCGCTGAATAAACTTGACTGGTCGTTTATCATAGTAGGTATCGAAGTATCGAAGACGTTGTAAATCATTTTTATTATTTTTTGCGTAATTTAATACCAGAATTTGTACCACAAGTACATTGCTCTGGCACTTACATTTATCCCATATGGTATAGTCGTGCCCTGATACAATTAATTAAAGAAAAATATAAAAACCCACAGAGACTGGAAGCGTTCTAAAAATTATAACGACTATGTAACGTTTGCTGAGCTTAGGCAAAAACAAAAAATCTTCAGGATGAATGCTACAAGTCGTATGTTAACTTTACCCAAGAAGAAATTAAATCTCATCCTATTTTGTTCCGGTCTTTCGTTAAGTCAATAAGGAAAAATAACTCGAACTCGAATACCCTCAGCGGATGTCTTGCAGTAATGTGACACTCGACACACATACTGATATTTGCTCCGCATTCAATCACTTTTTTAAGAAAAACTTCAATAAACCAGCCGACAGTAATCAGCCAAAAGATTCAAGTTTTAACATTCTTCATGATCTAAAAGTAACTAGAGATGAGATTTTAAAACTTTTACAACATTTAGAGGTAACTAAAGGTGCAGGAGTTATATTTATCTTAAGACTGTTTTTATTATTGTAATTCTTTATTGTTAAAATCATGGTCCTATTTAGTGCATTAAGTGATTTACGTCGTTAATCTATAAGTACTTGAATTATAAAATGTCAATCCTTTATTGGCTGTGAGTCTTATCATATACAAGGTACACCTGTATTATATTAAGAGCTGTGGATTTTATTTGAAATAAAAATAATAATAAAGGTACTAATGAAGTGGCAAGTACCAATGTAAGACAAACTGTGAAATCGCCATCAAAGACAATCCAATATCGTTTTGAAAATTGTACATTCACCAATTGTTATAATAATTAAACGATTAAATTTTATGCAATAACATGCATTGCACATAATGCTAAATAATACTTCTTTAATGTGCAATTAGAATCTAATAAAGTGTTTGTAGAAGGAATTTTGTTTGTCCTGTTGTATGAGAATACATTTTATCAAAGGAGAACGGGCATCCTGGTCTACAGTCCAATAAAAATGAGCAGCACATTTTCGAATTGGCATACAATAGTACATCAAAATATACTTTTGGAACTTTCCCCAAAAGTCTGTCCGTTTTGAGTTACAGCCATGCAAACACCAGCATTTTTTGTTTTAAAGAACATAAAATAACGGTTTCACGATTACTATATCCATACATAAAGGCTCCTATACAATGCAGTAGCAAGAGCGAGAAGGGAGAAGAGCGATGTAAGGGCCGTGGGGAGAGGGATGCGTACGCGGGGGAGGGGAACGGTTGTGTACGCGCCGAGCCGGACGGCTACAATAATCAGTCGCATCGCATCAAGTGAGTGGCTACGTCACGTCTTGTTACGATAGTGCTGTGTTTGAACTTCTTTCTCTGTTTTTACTGACCCTGGCTTGCTTTTGGACCCTGTTTCTTTCCCTAATGTGTTAACTTTGGCTCGACTTATTGACTTTTGAACTGCCTACCGATAATGGAAGTTTTTCGAAACTGTGTGATGTGTCGTCGAGGACTTTACCGCGGACGGTACCAGCAGCATATCTTGGCTGATAACCTGCAAAGGGAACGACCAGAATTCGCCGCGTTTATACAACAACATGCTGTGTTGGAGGTTAGTTACCTTTTATTTTTATTATATTGAGTAGTTAGGCATAGGATTTATTTATTTTAAGTATTAATTGTTATTATTTTCAGGTGGTGTTCGACAGTACTCGAAGCTTGTGTCACCGATGTTGGCAGAGGACTGAGCGTGATCATAGACCTGCACAGCAAGCGGCGCGAGCGCCTGGTACATTGCACTCTCAAGAATACACGAGGGCACCGAACACTTCGGTGCATTGTATTTACAACAACTGTGCTAATATTACCCGTAATCATATACCAAACGCGATAAGAATTAATGTATTTTGTGAGAGCAAGCTTTTTATTCCTGATAACGCTAGGGTGTGTACAGAACACTTACAAAATAATGAATGGAGCAACCTGCCGCAAATGTGTAATGTGACACATGATTTTAATGACGCTCAGTTTACATCGCTCTGTGACTTGATGAGAATGGCTGCTAACAACCAGCCCAGAATCGACTTCGAAAACAGAGGCACCTTGTCTAATGAAGAGATGCACTTATGGACTGGGCGCACTTACGATCAGTTCGAAGCTATATTAGAACAAACTCCGTCACTAAGTGAACGTTGTAACCAGCCTAGAACTGCATTAGGCATCTATTTAACAAAACTTAGAACTGGAGACTCTGATGAGAGACTGGCAACGTTATTTCATATGTCTCGTCGAAAACTAGAACGTTTTTTGCCTATAGTTCGAGAATGTCTGAGCAACGATTACGTTGTGCTGCATCTAGGTGTGGACCACATTACCAGAAATGATATCCTTCAAAGAAACTTAACAATTCCAAGGGCTTTATTTGGAAACGATGAAAACATCAAAGCCATAATTATATGTGACGGTACATATATATATATTAACAAAAGCTCCAACTTTTTGTTTCAACGGCTGTCATACAGCTTACACAAATATCAAAACTTACTGAAGCCGTTTTTAATGGTATTCACGGACGGCTATATATTAGATGTCAAAGGGCCATTTGCCGCTACCAGAACCGATGCCCAGATCATGAGTGAAATAATGAATAACGAAGATGAGCCGCTGCATTGGTTACTCGAACGTAATGATGCGTTTATCCTAGACAGAGGATTTAGAGATAGTTTGCAGGATATAGAAGCTTGTGGCTACGAACATCATGTGCCACCAACTAAAGACAGAAGAGAAAATCAACTCACTACAGAACAAGCTAATCAGTCTCGTTTGGTCACCATGTGCCGATGGGTGGTGGAAGTAGTAAATGGGAGATTTAAGCGAGATTTTAAACTTTTGCGTCAAAACTATTTTAATAAAACGTTGCCAAAAATGTTTGTTGACTTCAAAATAGCTGCAGCCATTCTAAACCACTTCCACGCCCCCATCGAAGATAGTTCACACGCAGCAGCCTTTTTGAATTCAATAAGAGCTAAAATACACATACCAAACACATTGCACAATTATGTGGAAGCAAAGAGATTGAATTATAGGAGAGCAGACTTCATGCGAATCGAAGCAAATGAAATAGAAAACTTCCCAAGGCTTAGTGAAGAACAATTCATACATTTTGCCTTGGGAACTTACCAGTTAAAGCTCGCTCGATCATATTGTAGCGAGCACTTACAAAATGGTCTTTATATAATCGAGACGTATAGAGATAACGCTCTAGAAGACTTGGCACAATATGATATCAACGAAGAGGCTTGGCTATTACGTGGACGTATACAGTCTCGACATGTCCGAGCCAGGAAATATTTTTGTTATATATTAATCAATAATATTAATAACAATATTACACAATATTATTGTACCTGCTTGACAGGGCGACGTACTATAGGTACTTGTGCCCATGTACTGTCAATTATATGGTACGTAGGTTATGTCCGTCATGAAGGGTTCAATGAACCTGCATTGTTCCTTAACAGTATTCTCATCGATGATGATGATGATGATAATGTTTAATAACATATTGTTTTGATTTTTTAAGAAGATGTTGTTTTTATTTGTATTACTACTTACCTAACTTAAATAAAATCATTACATTACACAAAATGTTTTTTTAATTACCACGATATTCAATGTTTGGCACTAAATATTATCAGATTCAATTTTTAGTAGAACTCAGATCGGACAATACTTAGAGAAATGCGACTTTCTACATATGAAAATACATAGAATTACCTTTATATTGACATATGACTCATTTTTATTGCAAGGTAGACCAGCTTCCATACACTTATGCCCGTTCTCCTTTGACTAACTTCCGCTGTTCAGATTTTTTTTATTCGATACAATAAAATGATCCTTACAAAGGACTGCATCGATCGGCATCAAAAAAAAATTTTACCAACTTGATTCATTTTAGGGCGCCACTCACACTTGTCCAAAAAAATTTTATTGCCAAAATGTTTTTCTTTGAAAACGAGCTGATGTTTTAAAAGAAACTGCACCTGTATCTCCTCTGGTTATGGGTGCTGCCGTACTGTTACAGTTAAAAAAAAACACTGTATATTGTTTGGGTAACTTAATAATTATTTAGCATTATGTGGTTGATTTTTCGATTTCTTATTCCTACGTTCGCGTACCTGTTAGATTTCCTCTAGTGTAAACTAAACCTTGAATTCTGAAATTTCAGTTTGAGGATGTAGACGGTCTGACGTGGTATCGTGGCATAAAGAAGGCAACAGAAAGAGCGTTGCTTGGTTCACATCCAGTAATTCTACCTCAATTGAAACATCACCCTGGTGAAACTTTGCTTCAGCAAATCGCAAAATTGAATGGTACCTAAGCTTTTTTCGTAAACGATTATTTTGACTTTTTTTCTTAGATAACTTCTGCTATTTAGTTAAGGTGTAAGTAAATACTTAAAATACTTAATTTATACCCACTTTACAGATATTAAACTTTCTGATAAAGTTGATAGCAGTACAACACTCGAAGCTTTGGGTATTCAATCAGACAAGTTACAAGTGGTTTCGTCTATCTTAAGAGACAGCTATAATATTTCAATTGATGAATCCGATATACCTTCGCTTTCCATAGAAAGGTAGGTTTTTTTTTGATGTTGTGTATATAATGCAAAATAAATCTTTAGACTTATCGTTGAAATATTTATTTTCAGTCTAAAACAAATCGAAGAGAGGTTTACTGATACTAAGTTTGAGGATGATAAAGGATTAGGAATGTTCTTTTCATACGTTGACTCTGATGAGCTTTTAGCTACTACTGAAATGGTTTTGCTGCCGACGCTCACGAATAACTCTACCATGGTGAGTAATTATTCATAATAGCGTGTAATACCTACGCACAATGCACCTGTGTTAGGTTGGTAAGGGCTGATTAGCTTATAATATCTTTGCAGAACATTACAATCGTATTACAATGGTTTCACTGCAAGTTCTTTGACGTTTACAGAGAGATGACGAATTCGACGTGAAACAGACGTTCCTGTGCATAGTGCCAGGGCTTGAAGGGCACTGCGGCAGGTTCCGCCCCCTCTGCGAGCGACTCAAGCTGCCGGCTATAGTGCTGCAGCCGGGACTCGATCACTTGCATGAGACCGTTCAACAACTGGCCGACAGATATTCTAAGGTACAGTCATCATGTTGCGCTAGAATCATGTAAGGCAGATAATTGAGATAATAGTTTATTTAGATAATTATGTCTTTTGAAAAAGCAATAATAATAATATTATAAGTATTCTATCAGTTATTTGGTACCCATAGTATACACGGCTACACGTCAAGCTATAATTTTCCAGTATAAGCTGACCTCTCATTCTACGAAAAGCCACAAAATGTGAGGTCAGCTTATACTGGAAATTTATAGCTTGATGTGTAGCCGTGTGTACAAGCTCTGCTTAGTTAGGGGTTATATAGCGCTGTTAGAAATGTCCAGCCATAATTTTTCTCCTTAATCATTTATAATCTTTACGTAACTAGGTATGTTTATTATCTTCTGAATAGTCTGTCCTGTGTGTGTCAAATAAATGTAGTTTCTTTCTTTCTTTCAATATTTATTTATTTAACTAATGCTGGACATTTCACACAGCGCTATCTAGGTCAAAATTACAAAAAGCTTGTATTAAGGGAACCAGATAAAATACTTATATTCTTTTTTTACACAAGTCAATTATTGAAAAATTAACAAGAACAAACTATATAATCTTGCGATTTGATATTGACTTGGTTATCAATATCCTATAGTTTAAGAAAATGTATAGGTACTTTAAAATTTCTGCATTTAGTATGCTGTCGCCATAATATTGCAATGCTGACAATGCATACTGATTTGATCAAGGATAATGGAACTCCACATTGACTAGACCTCCACATTTTCTCACATTTTCCAAAACATGTTTGAAAAATATTAATAAATTACAAATAAAACTGTTTTTTAGGTTATTCTTAAAAGAGCAGGTGTTAATAACTCCTTCTACCTCTTGGGCTACGAAACCGGTGTTCTCATTGCTTTGGAACTGGCTGCGATCTTAGAAAAGTTTGGTAAGCCAAATAGCTATATACTTTCTAGTAATAAGTATTTGAATCAAATAAACTAATTTGAATTTAAAAATCTGTAAAGGTTACACTCTTTTTCCAATGGTTTACTCGTGTCAAAGAAAGATGATGACTGATTCAATTAGGCAACTGTTTATATATTTCTAGTTGCAAGTACACAGTGGTTGAAATTCGACCGTTATTCCTTATTGTTTTAGCTTAATTTTAGCATTCGCCCGTCCTTCTCCATATAAACTTTAACTTGCTAAATCTGATACTCCTCCATGCTTAAAAAGGGGTTAGTATCCCTCTTTTAAATTAATATTTAGATATACCATAGTTGATCTGTCTGTTCTTTTCTCCACAACTCAGTCTTGTACGAATGTCTAACTCATCTTAATGAAAAATATAATATTAAATAGGTCAGACTGGAACGGTGTTCTGCATCGGCGACGGCCCCGAAGAGATGAAGTCGCTGTTGAAGGAGCACCTACGCGAGTACACCAATGAAGAAGCGTTACAAATAGGCTTGGTAGAGCACATGTTCACTCTGATGACGGGAGAGAGCGCGGCGTCGATGGAGAACATGGATGGAGTGACGTGGAGGCAGCGGGTGGAGGCATGCGTGCGGACGCTGCTCGGCCATGTCCCGCACTCTGCGCAATACGCACGCACGCTGATAGAGGCAGCGTACGCAAGACTCGCTACCACCATCAACTACAACGCGAACCCGAAACTATTGAAATCAAATATTGTCCTCCTTCGCGCACTGAGTCCTTATGCTACTTTGAGTGTTCCTTGCTCGCTACAGCGGTATTCCCAACAGCCAATCAGCGTCTACAACCTAACTACGCCACTCGCTCATGTGTCCAAGGACATGCGCTGTGCCTCTATTATTAACAAACATCTCAACAAGGAGATTTTAGAGGCTTACGAAACTAAAAATATCTGTGAATCGTATCTCTTGAATGACGACTTTTTCATGACTATAGTAAAATAAATACCTACGTATATTACCTACGTATACGTATATTACGTACCTTGATTCAGAAACCAAGATAATTTTTGTAAACAAAGACATGTCATGTTATGTCACTGTCATAATGACAAGTCAGAGGCAGACATCAATTTTTTACCGTGGATCACTATTAGTAGTAATGGCGCGCGGTTTTGCTTGTACGATAGATTACTCCTTAAATATTTCCTAACCAATCATACTACTTACTTCAGAACACTGAAAAGTAGGTACCTTCTAAGATATCTAGCGTGGATGCGGCATTGTCGCGGCCTCGTTTCCCTTTGTCCATAAGGAAATACAAATAAAACAATATAAAATATTTACACATTTTTATTGCTTATAAAATACTACATTATTCTGACATTTCAGAATCAGAATTGGTTTCAGAATCGGATTTTGAATCCGATTTCCTTAAATTTATAATAAACTTATCATGTACATCATCTTAATGTACACGTACATCGTCCTATTGATGAGTACGTATATTCGTCAATTTTTTGTAGAAAGTTGGTTTGTAGGCCAGCTTTTTGAGAGAACCAAAAGTGCCAGTTGTTTTGCGTTCTTTCAAGGTTCTTTGCACAGTTACTGCAGATTCCCTTAATCTCGGACGTTGTTTTCGCACAAGCTCCAAGTGACCAAACTTCACACTTTTTGTATATCGTTTTATAAATATTCATCACCATGAGTTTTTCTGTGGAACTCATATATTTCTTCGGACGTTTTTTTTTTGTGGCGACAGTTAGTCACTTGTTGACGATGTCGATAGACCCGGCATCTCCGCCGTCGGCGGTGGCGGCACAAGAGGCGGCGCGGGTTGAGGTTCCATGTTTATGTCAATATAAACACAACAACAAACTTTAAAATTTAACAAAAACTGATAACAATAACAGACAACGATAACGTAAAAACAAAAACAATAGCACACGAGCAGCGAGAAAGTAACACATTCTACTTCGACGGACAAGAGACGAATGAAATTACATTAAAATAAAATGGCGTACTATTGTCAAAATGCAAAAACTGTATTGAACTTCTGTGATTTACTCCCATTGAACTCCGATGATATCAGTTTCGTAAAATATTTTCCTCTAATATTTCTTCATCATTTTATAACTTTGTTAAAAAAATGACATAAAATATAATATATTGCACAAAACCATTGCTATTTTCCATTCTATGGACATTGATTAGAAAATCAACCGTAACATAAGTACTTAGAAAAATTGAGTAATCTTTGAATAAACTTCTATTTCGTAAACTATTTTTTTTTATATGGACACCTTTGTTTATATAAACTATCTTGGTTTCTGAATCCTAAGGATCGGTTGGAGTGGCGTTTGAAGGAGTTACCCGTCAGTAGGCTATTATTATAAAGCAGAGAGCAAGTTGAAGCTGATTTTACAAAGAAAAAAACAATTGTTTAACTTGCAAGGTGTACAGATAAACAATATTTATTAATTTATTTGCGGTGGTTTGTAATTTGGTAAATAAAGTGCTTGAACGAAATCCTATGTTCATATTTTCTATTTAATACTATTATCGAACTTCACTGCCGTTTGTAAACCAGTTTGACAATATTTAAGCAGGTCAGAGTAAACTAGGCTACAAATCTATTTCAAAAATTTCGGTCAAACGGGATTTGAACCTGCAACCTTCCTCTTGATAAGAAGAAGCGTTAGATACCAATTTCACTACAGGCCCACTAAACGTCAGGCGAGAAATTACCGATATGATTCATAGGCAGCTGCCTAAAGCAGACTGCAGGGTACTTTTTTATACTACTAGGGAGTGGAACGAGCATATGGTCCGCCTGATCCGCTATGATGATGTTAAGTAGTAACCATCGCCCTTAACAAAGTATTGCCTCGTAGGTCACGCACCTTAGAAACGTGCCCTACGATGCACTACTCTTCGTCCATCAACGTGAGGTATAGAGATGTAAAGCCTGATTTGCCTGTAATTTTACAGAAAACTAAACCCTTCATACTGAAACATAGCAATGATGCTTGGTGGCAGAAATAAGTGTGATGGTTGTACTTCCCCGAGCAATCCCTTTTACATGAAACTCTACTACTCTTAAACGTACTACACCAACAGGAAGCCTCCGGTCCACTCTTGCTTCCTTGACCTAGCCAAGGTCAATTTGGTAAACTTGGATGTGCTCTGGTAAAAGATGGAAAAAGAAACTAGCCTGTCCAGTGACGTAATTAGAATTTTTGAACATTGGTACAACAAGAAACTCAACAAAGCCAAAGTTTTTGCCTTATTTGAAGGGTTAACGGATAAAATTGGAAATGTATTGAAGAGGTTTTCAATTAAGTCGGTCTTCTCTCTAACATGGCCAAATATTTACGGACTCCAAAGGACGTTATACTTATATGCCTGCTGAGCACATGCCTGATGTGTATAAGATATAGTGACTGTGGCTGATCATACATCGCTAAGTTAGCAATTCAGCGATAGCAGAACACCTGGCAGACTCGGGACTGAATCATTGAATTGAACTTTATGACCCTAAGGTTTTCTCTAGTGAATGCCATTATTACAAGAAAATGGTTTGTGAAGCGATTGAAATCGAGAAATTTCGAAATTTCAATGTGGAAGATGGCTCAGCGTCCTGGAACCCAGTGATTATTAGATGTATCGGTCGTCTCAGTGCGTAGATACGGTTAGTGTAATGTCTCGTTATATAAACGAGGACATTTCTAATTCTGAAGACCAAGTGAGGGTAGTTGCTGAAGCTGCCATCATTTGTTGACGATAGCTCCAAGTACTCAAGACCACCCGTGACCACGGCTGTTGTAACACAGCCGAAACGTGGGGATCTTACCTCTGGACGAATTTTTTGTATAATTTGTGCGCAATACCACAATTTTAGACCTTAACTTCAGGTTCATGGCAGTAAGCCCTAGCTTTGTTCAAGCGTGAATAAGCGGCTTCAAATACTGCTTCAAATACTGAGCTGAATGCGACACCCGACCTAGTAGAACTCTGACTGCAGCGCGCACACGCTCTTCCCAGAAAATACAACCCTACATTGCGCTCTCTAACAGCATCGTGCTGTTTACCGACATCAATCCAAGCAAGTGTGTGATGACTTCGACTTGCAAAGCCTCTTCCGTATTAATGCTTTCTATCTGTTCTGCCACTTTAGCTCGAATGCCATTAGGAGCATTTATTAGATTAAACACTGTGCCTGTCTCACTTGGAACATAAGAGTATTTTTTTTGCTATAGAAACAATATTATTCTCATTACCAATGCCTAATAACCTAATAATGTAGCTAAACACGACAAAACTTCGGCGGCAGCTTTTTTTTATCATTATTTAATCTTTTTGTCCTACAAAGTTCGTCCACCGAAAGCTAAGTCACAAATTGTCATGCAGCGTAACTTTGGTGGAATGGATTTGGAAAGCCTCCGTTGGGATGCTCAGCAGATCGACTAAACTGACGTCGTAAGTGCGTGCTGCGTCGATGATATGGTGGGTTCTTTCAATAGACAATTGATTAAGTTGTATGACACATGCCCCCGTACGTGCGATTAAAATCAAACACCTTCCAGCACCATGGCTTACTGATGAAATCTGCTTGGCGATGCACAAGAAGGCTATGGCGAAGGTTAGGATGAGGTGTAGACCTTCTGACAACAATAAGGCCAAATACTTTGATCGCTGAAATCACTGCAACAGGTTGTGTAGGGACGCGCAGCGCCGATACATTCATGACTCCGTAGATAACAATGATCTATCTAAAGTGTGGAAATTTCTTAATACACGTTGGTAAATCTAAACCAGAAAATATCTCAAAAATCATTAACATTGGTCATCTTAATCAGCACTTTACGAGTTCTTCCAATATTGATGAAATCACTAAATCAAATACATTATTTAATCTTTATTCACAGCCAACTCCAGACTTTCCTTCTTTTCAGTTTAGTCAATTTGCCGATTGTGATGTTAAGAAGAGTATTAGGTACATCTATTAATTCAAATGCTGTTGGCAGTGACAGTGTTAGTCTGAATATGATTATGCCAATACTTGACGAAATCGTTCCTATTATCACCTACATCCTGAATGCCTCAATCGATTCTGGCTCTTTTCCTGACGTATGGAAAGAAGCACAGATAATTCCTTTACCTAAGAAACCCAATCCATCTTCTTTTTCTGAATACCGTCCCATATCTATACTTCCCTTCCTATCAGAAGTCCTTGAACGCCTTGTCCATAAACAACTCAGTACCTTCCTAGCCAATGATATCCTGTTAAATCCTCTCCAATCTGGGTTTCGCCCCGGACATAGCACAGTCACAGCGCTCGTCAAGATAACCGAAGACATTCGGTTTGGTATGGAGAGTGGAAGGTGACAGTGCTGTCATTACTTGATTTCAGCAACGCCTTCAACAACGTCAATTTCGACATACTTCTGGGTGTATTAAGCTCACTTAACATATCTCCAACGGCTATTGACTGGTTTCTAAGTTATTTGTTTGGACGCCGGCAGCGCAATACGGATTGAAGATAATTACTCTTCATGGTGCAGCCTTCCTGCTGGTGTTCCCCAAGGCGGCGTCTTATCTCCTTTCCTCTTCAGTGTTTTTATTAATTCAATATCTCAAAATCTTTCTTCTTCCTACCACTTGTATGCAGATGATTTACAAATTTACACACAAGCCCCGATTAACAACATTAACGGAGCTATCAGTTTAATAAACTCAGATTTGGACTGAATTTGTGACTGGAGCAAATCCTTTGGCCTAACGGTAAACCCTAAAAAGACACAAGCGATCATAATCGGTAGTCACAAAATGATTCCTAGGCTAGATTTTGCACAACTTCCACCTGCACTTTTTAATGGAACACAAAAAGCTATCACTCAGACGGTGAAAAACTTGGGAATTATCATGGGAGCCATTTATTGCTGAGATCAGCCGCAAAATGTTTGCTTCTTCAGCTTCGTTGTGTAGACTTCGTAACTTTTTACCGATCGCCACCAAAATTGCGCTTGCACAATCCCTTCTACTCCCTATCTTAGATTACGCCGACGCCAGCTACCTCGACATTTCCGAAGTCCAAATGAGTAAACTTGAGCGCCTTCAAAACCTTTGTATTCGGTTCATATTCGGCTTGCGCAAGTATGAGCATGTCTCAGAATTCCGCGCAAAACTCAAGTGGCTCCCTGTCCGTCTTTGCCGGAATGCCCATATTCTATCACTTCTTTTTAACCTTCTCTTTAATCCCACTTCACCTTTTTATGTAAAGGAGCGTTTCGAGTTTCTGTATAAGGCACACTCTCAAACCCTTCGCTCTTCCGAAGCTCTACAGCTTCGAACTCCCGTCCATAGTTCACAATTTTATGGTGACTCCTTCACAGACTCCACACGCTGTGCGACTGTGGAACGCCTTACCTTTGTCTATAAGGTCGTCCCAATCTCTTCCTATTTTCAAAATCAAGGTATACAACCATTTCCTTTCGTTGTCTCATAACTGCTTGTTAGTGTTTATGTTATTTATCCTTTTTATGTAGTGTAGTTTTTTATTTATATATTATTTGTATGTATTTAAGTTTATGTTTATTAGTATAATCAATAGGTATATTTCATTTTGTGGGTTCTGTTTAGGTCTGTAGGTACTCTTACACCGCTGTCTTTTGATTTTATTTATCCTGCCCATCCAAAGGTTGTCTGGAAGAGATCGCTTTTAGCGATAAGACTGCCCATTGTACCTTTATTTATTATTTATTTCCATTATTACTGTATTTTTATTTGGTGTGCAATAAAGAGTATTTCATTCATTCATTCATTAAATGCACGGTTTTGCAAACCGCATAATATGCATGTTTCTGCGGGTTAGCCGTTTATGCTGTGACGTGCTTTTATGGCCTATTTCCGGCAGTCGCTTACAATCACCCAACTCGCGACCATCAACATAACCTGTAAAACTTAATTAAACCGTGAAAATTATCTACTCCTGTTTCGTAAAACCAACAATATATAAGATTGTAGGGAGTGCACTCATCTCGCTACATCTTTGTTTTTTTTCTTACACGTGGATTCAATTGTGCGTTACAATATGTGTGAAAAATTTGTGACTGCGGTTTCAACAACAAAACAACAAGGCGTGTTTTTCCCTTTTGGGTAGCGGATCGGTTTGACTGGCTTCCCATAAGCGAGTCTTACCAGTTCAACAACAAAACAACAAGTGTTTCCCTTTTCGGTAGCGGATCGGTTGACTGGCCTTTTTTTTTGTTTTTTTTACGTGGAGGAATCCCCATGGATACCGCTCTGAACCCAGGGAGCGGTATGTCGGATTCCTACCGGCTAAACCTCCTACCGGCTATAAAGCGAGCGGAGGAACGCCGCCTCCGCTCGCTTTATACCGGGGACACGGGAACAGAAAACATTCTTCCGCGACCCCGGTGGCGTTAGTCCGCTCTTGCGGGCCCCATCTTATAGGGTTTAGGGTTAGGCCACTGCTATGGGGGATGAAGGTTGGCATACGCTCTCGCATACGCCCTCGCATACGCCCTCCTCCTTCACCCCGGTCTCGTGCGGGGGTTTGGGAGAGTGCTCCCAGATTCCCTTTCCCTCTCCGCTGCTTCCTTCTGCTGCACTACATTTTCGCAGAAGTACTTAACAGCTTACCACGACCTATCACTCTCGACCATTGCGCAAACTACGGTCGAGAGAGAGAGGTCGTGATCTACCATATCACAGAGAGCTTGGCGCTCTTCAACCCAGGCAGAGCAGAACTCGAGGGTGTGCTGAGCCGTGTCCTCGAGGCAATCGTCACAGTGGTGGCACATCGGTAACTGTTCCCTCCCAATTCGGCACAGATATTTCCCGAAACAGCCGTGTCCTGAGAGCACCTGCGCCATCCGGAAGGAAACGGTACCATGCTCCCTGTCCATCCACTGCTGAAGCACTGGGCGGATCGCCTCGATGGATACCAGCGCTTGGCCTTGCAAGCCTTTCCTGCCACTCCTCTAAGAGGATCTCACGGAGTTCAACCCTTTGCTCCTCCACTTCTCTCGGTGCCGGTTGCTCACCCTGAGCCATAGCATTCTCGTGCCAAAAATAAATTGACGCAAGGATCCTCGCATCCATGTCCCAAGGCGGTGACCCCGCCAGCACACATGCCGCCTCGAAGGAGATGGTGCGGTATCCCCGTATCTCGGTTTGACTGGCCTCCCATAAGCGGGTCTTACTAGTTAAATTGAGAAGTTGCATATATTGAAGAGTGTAATACCACACCGCGTTTCAATTACTACACGTTATCAATATGAGGTAATCAGTTGGAGCTATTTTGTAGCTACCTGGGGGAACGGATACAATGTATTAAAATAGGCGACTACATAAGTGCTTACCTGCCTGTCACTTATGGAACCCCACAGGGCAGTATACTCGGAACAACTCTTTTCTTGGTTTACATGAATGAGATCTGTAAATCCAAAATGTCACAAGGAAAAGTGATAGCATTTGCTGATGATACTGCTCTGATTTTACGAAGAGAGAATTGGTTGGAGGTATACAAAAATGCACAAACAGGTTTTAATCAAGTGTCAAACTGCCTCAACCGTAACTAAATTACTACTTATCTCACTATGGTGTGAGAAGTCGACATAGAGAAAATGTTTCGGCAAACTCTATGCCCCTAAGACGACCAAAACTATCAAACAATACTCTGAAGATACTCTCCTACTCAAACGCTACAAGAGTATGGCTTAAATACGGTAACGTACGACACCAAGGCCGCTCCGTTCCTAGCTATGATGACGCTGAAACAACTGGTGAATGACGAGCGTCAAAACTATCTTAAAGCTGCAGCTTTTCTGGAAATGTATATATGTATGGAATATATGTATATATGTATGGAAATGTATATATGTATGGAAATGTATATATGTAACTATCAAACAATACTCTGAAGATACTCTCCTACTCAAACGCTACAAGAGTATGGCTTAAATACGGTAACGTACGACACCAAGGCCGCTCCGTTCCTAGCTATGATGACGCTGAAACAACTGGTGAATGACGAGCGTCAAAACTATCTTAAAGCTGCAGCTTTTCTGGAAATGTATATCTACATGGACGATCTTTTTTGCAGCACGGATGAAATACAAACTGCAATTTGCATCTACGAACGGATCTAACGAAGCTACTTAAATCTGGAGGTTTCAATTTACGCAAGTGGTCATCAAACAAGGCGGAACGACTGGAACACGAAGGGCCTACCAATAACATACCAAAATCATACAACTTCCGACACCAAGAACCTACGAAAACATTTGGTCTACGATGGAACCCAGAAGGAGACAAGTTTTCTTTCCACTTACCTGTGGCCGCTCATACTTTAGGAAAAACAAATGTACCATAGCCGAGCGTGTCAAAAAGCATATCGTAGCTGTCAAAAATCGCCAGCTAACTAAGTTAGCAATAACAGAGCATGTGGTAGCCTCGGGACTAAATCATTGGATTGAACTTTATGATACTAAGGTTCTCTTTATTGAACGCCATTATTACAAGAGAATGGTTCGTGGAGCGATTAAAATCAAGAAATTTACAAATTTCAAATTGTAGGAGACTTCGAACGAAATTAAACATATTATTTTATAATATCCTGGTGGATTGTTATGACGTAATAATACTGTCTGAAACTTGGCTAATACCTAGAATATCAGACAATGAAATCGTTGATTTCCGCTACATAATTTTTAGATGCGACCGTGATCGTGAGGCGACCGGTAAGCGAGACGGCGGCGGCGTGCTGGTGGCGGTGCGCCGCGAGCTGCGAGCTAAGCTGTGATCAGAACTCTTTATCTACGTCTATTGAAACGTTCTGTTAAAACTGAGATTATGTGGTTTGTCCTCCTGATCAAAATCATACACGTATCCATCAAAATCATTTTTAAACGCGCTGCGTTATGAGTTAGATGATAATCTTTTAAATTTATTTTACATAGCCGGTGACTTTAATATCCCAGGTATTAATTGGCAGGATTATGAACTCTCAGATTCATTCTCGAACCAAAATACCGATGTTTGATTTTCTGCGTTTCACTAATAGTAAACAATTTAATTAAATTAAAAACAGTATGGATCGAATCTTAGATCTATTTATATTTAACATTGAATCATGTAGCTGCGAGCCTCCGCGTAATCTTTTGATGCCTTTGGATTGTTTACATCCACCTTTTTGTGTACATACCTCCTTTGACCGTTCACATAAACTTATGAATACCAATTCTGCACCTAGATATCGTTTTAGGGTTCCGTAGCCAAATGGCAAAAAACGGAACCCATATGGATTCGTCTTGTCTGTCTGTCTGTCCGTCCGTATGTCACAGCCACTTTTTTAGACGGGAAAGACTTGGAAACCAATAAGTTAATTAGAGCTATTGACTGTAGTGATATTCTGAGTTCAATCCCTTTAGAAGATTCCGTAAGAATATTTTATGAAAAGATTTTTAATATTATAAAATTGCATGTGCCTTTACGTCCGATAAAATCAAATCAGTATCCAGTCTGGTTCTCTCGACCGCTCATCTTAGTAAGGAGTGCTTTGATAACTACATAAATTTTATTGAAGAACGCCTGAGAAAAGATGTCAAAGCCTTCTGGGGCTTTGTTAAAAGTAGTTAACAATCGGGTATTTTCGGTAATTCCATCTTCAATTTTACTCTCTGTGCGGAACGCCGCTGGAAAAAGTTTTTATGAAGATCTAGGAATTCTGATGGACTCTAAACTACATTTTGATGTTCATATAAATCACATAGTCAATAAAGCATTTAAGATGTATGGGTTCGTAATGCGAACTAGTGTTCCATTCAGGAGACTTGGCTCACACTTCTTACTATATAACTCATTGGTTCGATCTCAATTAGAGTACGCTACGCCTGTGTGTAACCCGTTCTATGCTAAATACCATGACCAGATAGAATCCGTCTCACGCAAATTCTTGCGTTCAATGAACTATCGCTGTTATCGTTCGAAGTCCTCTTAGGATATAATTTTAAATAAATTTTATTTACGAACACTTAAGAAAAGAAGACTCCTCCTTGATCGACTGCTACTAGATAATATCTGCCTTAATAAATTTTACTGTAACAAACTTGTTAACCAAATATACATTCGTATTCCATATCGTTCGTATTCCATCCGAGAGACCCGCAAGCGTTATCTTTTCGCACTTACTACTTGTAAAATGAACTCGGGTGAGCGAGCACCACTCAATAACATTCCTAAGTTATAAATATCGATAATTTCTTGGAAATTGATTTTTTTGCAAACTCACCCGCCTTGTTTAAGAAAGCAATCAATCCTGTCTGATTGTCTAATTTCAATTTAATGTGACTAAGTTACTCATTACTAAATATGAACCTGTATTGTGTAAGTACGTAGGTGCCTGGGCACTTGTTTCCCTGCATAATAAGTTGAAAGAAAAAAAAATATAGGTATTGTATACACTCATGCCCACCATCTGTCTAACGTAATCTGTGGACAACGGTGCTGGTTATGCCTGTAAGACATCTTGTAATAATTTTTAACTCTAGTAATATTTATAGGCATAATTGTTTATTGCCGCAAATAAATAATTGTAATTGATAATTGTTTTCATTTTTTAATTACCACCCTTACAATAGCGGCCAAGTGACTCATTTTATTTTATTCACTTTATTTGGCTCTTTATTTGATCTCACTACTTTCGGTCGGTAATGCACGTTTTTACAGAATACTTTTGTTGTGATTAAATTTTACACACTTTAGTTTTGCTATGAAATAAGAAATGAGGTTAAAATTATCAATAGAATAAAATATTCAAAAAGTTGTTGATGCAATTGTTTTATTAAGCACTAGATAATAACAAATACAAAATAGATTATTAAGATTCGATTACACCGTATGTAATACACAAGTTGCTGTTATCATAAGACGACAATATTTCATCAGACAAGTAGTGGTTTATGATACCGGAACAGCGTAGGTCCTTGGTTGCAAAGGCTAGTGGAGCAACCAGCTCATAAACGTCAACGGGTTGTTCGGAAAACTGTTGCATTGTCGCACCTCTGGGCAAAGTTTTTGTAGAACTTGTGCGCATTAACACAATTTTCGAACGTAACTTCTGAGGCTCAAGGCAGTATGCCCTAGCTTTGTTCAACCGTGCATAAGCGGCTTCAAATACTGCTTGTACATACTGAGCTGTATGCGACACGCGCCCTAATAGCACACTGACTGCAGCTCGCACGCGCTCTTCCCACGATATACAACCCTTCATTGCGCTCTCTAACAGCGTAGTGCTGTCTACCGAAATCAGTCCAGACAAGTGTGTGATGAGACCGACTTGCAAAGCCTCTTCTGTCTCAAAGCTTTCTATCTGCTCCTCCACTTGAGCTCGAATGCCATCAGGAACATCTCCTAGACAGAACACTGTTCCAATCTTACCTGAAACATAATAGTACATTGTTATACAAGGACTGTAAGCGATCTACTGTACACCTGAGCTATTTTGGCAAACAAGCGAGCGAGGACGATAATCGAGGGTGATATTGATCACTTAAACGTTCATATCTTACATCTAGTAAGATATGACATAGAAACAAAAAACAACGAAATAGTTTAAGAGCAGTCGACTGACTTATGTCTGTAGTTGGGATTATAAAAAGTTTATGTAATGTTAAAACAAATAAACCAAACCCCACTGCAAAGTTGACTTTGTATTCTAGAAAGACTAAGCTACATCCGTACTGGCTATGAATCTCTTCTCTGCGAGTGGTCCGCCACGCGCGTGACCAATTAATAATGATTACAAACTTACCATGTGCTTCTAGTATAGCCGCTAGTTCTAAGGCTACAGCAACTCCGCTTTCGAACCCAAGCAAGTAAAATCCTTTTACGCCTAACTTATTCAAAAGAACCTGCAAATCAAAATTAAGCGTTATTATTGAAACAGCTTACTTGCGTCGTGTTATGAAAAAAAGGAAAGGCAGTTCTAATTATTGCAAATCCTATAGAACCTTATAATAGACTGGCTGACTAATCCGCAGCTTTGCACGCGTAGTTTTTAAATAAAAACATTATCCTCTTTCTCTGCAGTTGGGTAAAAAAATGTCTGTGTCACCCGGAGATAGTGTAGCTTCCCAACATTGAAAGAATTTTTTAAATCGGTGCAGTAGTTTCGGAGCCTATTAAATACAAACAAACAAATCTTTCCTCTTTATAATAATAGGTTGGGGAAAAAGTCTTTTCGCATTATAGTATGTATGAACTTGTAATAAAATCTCTTTGGCTATACTATTTGTATCTGGCTGGTTTTGGTATCATTCAAAGTTTAATTTTTAAAAAAGATTATTCTAAATTCAAATTAGGAAAATAAGTGATTTTTATTTGTTTTTCGTAATGTAAATATGAGTGAATCTAATGAAGAAATTCGATACATTTTAAAATTTTACTACAAAAAAGGAAAAAATGCAACGCAAGCCACGAAAAAAAATTGCGATGTTTATGGACCTAGTGCAGTGTCTGTGAGAGTAGCACAGATTTGGTTTAAGCGTTTTCAATCCGGAAATTTTGATACCAAAGATGCACGTCGCTCTCGTCGCCCTATTACAGATAAAATTGATGCCATTTTTAAAAATGTGGAGCAAGATCGGCATATCAGTAGTTACAACGTAGCTGAAGAACTGGGAATTGACCACAAAACAGTATTGACGCATTTGAAAATAACTGGGTACACAAAAAAGCTCGATATTTGGGTACCCCACGAGCTCACTGAAAGAAACCTAATAAACCGTGTACTCATTTGTGATTCTTTATTACGACGTAATAAAATCGAACCATTTTTGAAGAAGCTGATAACTGGTGATGAAAAGTGGATCACGTACGACAAGAACGTGCGAAAAAGGTCGTGGTCAAAGGCCGGTCAGGCTTCACAGACTGTGGCAAAACCCGGGTTAACTCGCAACAAGGTGATGCTGTGTGTGTGGTGGGATTGGAAGGGCATTATTCATTCTGAGCTGTTAACACCAGGCAGGCCCATCGATTCTGAACTCTACTGCAAACAACTGATGAGATTAAAGCAAGAAGTTGAGAGAAAGCGGCCGGAATTAATCAACAGAAGGGGTGTAGTTTTTCATCATGATAACGCGTCTAGCGTTATCATGATGAAAAACTACACCTCACACATCTTTAGCCACTCAGCAAAAATTAAGAGAGTTTGACTGGGAGGTGTTAATGCATCCGCCGTATAGTCCTAACCTTGCACCTTCAGATTTCTACCTGTTTCGGTCTCTTCAAAATTCTTTAGGCAATGTCAGGATAACATCACGAGAGGACTGCCAAAACTACTTGTCGCGGTATTTTTATCAGAAGCCCGAAAATGTCTATAGCAATGGGATCATGTCCCTACCTACAAGATGGCAAAAAATTATCAAACAAAACGGTATCTACATAATTTAATTAAATGTAAATAAACTATATTAAAAAATGTTTTGAATTTTCTTAAAAAATGCGAAGAAACTTTTTCCCTAACCTAATATTACGAAGTTTGTTGTATATATGTTTTTTAATATTGCAGAACACACTTTTATTCTATCATCAATAGTTTCCGCAGCGCATGCGACGAAAGACGTTTAAGGGCACTTATTTTACACCTTGGGTTACGTGACTTAAGTTTTAGTAAGGATCCCTAATTTTTTCTAGCAATAAATATAGCCTACGTCACTTAAGGTGAATGTAGCTTTCCAATGGTAAAATATTTTTTTAAATCGGCGCAGTAGTTTTTGAGTTTATTCATTACAAACATAGGTACACATAAAAATTCAAATCTTTACGTTTTATAACATTAGTATAGAATAGCTGACCCATCCGCGGCTTTGCACGCTTGAAATTTCCCGTTCCCGTGGATTTTTCGGGATAAAAACTTTATGAAAAACTCTTGTCAAAGGGACGCGACTCATCATGGAAATGACTTCACGTCAGAACAGAAGAGGGACAAACATATTACAAGACCTAATCTCATACCCACCAAACATACAAAAAATAATCATTATTACCGTCCGTTAGGAGCACGACCACAAACACCGTGACACGATATTTTTTAATAAAATAAATAAGATCATAAAGAATACTAAATCAAGATTCAAAAAGGGGTGGGGGGGATTAGTGTAAAAATACTTTACGACCTAGTCTCATACCTACTAAATATACAAAAAAAAATCATTATAATCGGTCATTAAATTAATTTTAAATATTTAATATAATAAATATTCTCATGGTTTTTTTTACCGTTTTTATAGATAATGGTACGGAACCCTTCGTGTGCGAGTCCGACTTGCACTCGGCCGGTTTTTAAGCTAATTGTGGGCGCGGAGAGTTGGCATAATTTAAGTTAATATGGAGAAGAATGTTGGCATAGTTAAAGTTTATATGGAGAAGAATGTTGGCATAGTTAAAGTTTATATGGAGAATAATGGGAAAATGCTTAAATGAAGCTAAAACAAATTTCATGAAATTCGGTTAAAATGTGAATCCAAAAGTGGGCATGATTTATTTATTTACATCTTGGAGCCAGAAGTCTAGATTCTACATTACAACTTTGTCACCATCTTCTGTTGTGTTTTTATTTTGTACGTGTGTCGTGTCAAATAAATGTTTTCATTTTATTTTTTTTTTATTTACAACATAAAATAGTTATAATAAAAATCTTTAACTTTTAGAGTTGCGCCAGCCTAATATCGAATCAGTGGATCAGATTAATATCTGATATCCAATATCGATCAGTTGTAAAAATATTCTAGAATGTACTTAGCTGATTTATGTTACTTATGTATTTCTGTCAATAAAGACCTATGAAAACAAAAAAAACAAGTCTGGGGGATGGAAGAACAGGTGGAACAGTGAGAAAATACAGTTTAAAATACTTTTAGAGACTAATATTTGCATATACATACCATCTTTAAAGTATAGTAGAACATTGCGTTTCTCAATTTCGTTATTGAAATAAATTAATAAAACTAAGCACGATAGATTGAATTTTAAATGTGGCCTAATTTATATGCATATATTTTTGATACCTGTGACACAGGTGTTGTGTGTGTACGATATAATTACATAAGTAAATGTCTATCGGATAAGTGTGTAAACCTTAAAATTCTACCTTTGAATATCTCTGAGCGAGGTCTTTAGGTGTCTCGTTCAGAAAATCAAGTCCAGGTTGCAAGACCACGGCAGGTAGCTTCAAAGCCTCACACATTGAACGGAATCGTTCATGATGGCCTTCCATACCAGGCACTATAGCGAGGTATTCATCCTTCAGATCCAGTTCATTTCCTATCTGTAGTTAGCAAAGCAGAAATGAGTGTGATTAGTGGCATACTTATTACACTAATCAAACAAGTGATAACGATACAAGTAAACTATGCTTTGTTATAGATTGTGATTATTCCAAAAATGTCTACTTATTTAGTTCATCATTATATCAACCATAGGACGTCCACTTCTGAAGAAAGGCCTCCTTCGTTGATTTCTAGAGCGACGGATCTTGTACCCAACTTAACGGGTAAAATAGTAGCTGTTGATTATAATAATCCCAATTTAAGTTTCTACCAAACTATTTGAGAGCAGAGCCTAGCTATCTACTTCACAAGGAAGCCGAGTGTGTTCAAAACTGTTAATCAAAACCTAAAAATGTATTGTACCTACTTTTTGATCCAGCGAAACGAGATCTCAACTTGGGCTAATCGGAGTTGTATGTATGTATATTTGTTCAGAGGATGACTATCGAAGAGTTGATCCGATCATCGAATCATCAAAAATTTTAAATTGTTCGTTCTTACCAAAGAGGTGACTAATGTGTCTAGTAGCACCAAGTCAGTGGTTCCTCGCAGTTCATCCACATCCACACACGAAAAGAAAGTGCTTAATCCTTTATTATTCTCATATATCTCTCCAATCGAATTCAACTCTATCTGGCGAATTCTAAAACGAAAAAGTGTTTAGTAACCATTACATTACCTTACTGTATAACATTCAATTTATGTTATGTTACTATTAACTTGGTATTTACTTGTTTTTTGTTAATTCTAGTATATCTTCAACTTCCAAACATATACAGTATGCATCGTTCAAGTATGATTTGATGATATTTAACTCTTCATTTTCTATGCAAAGATCTCCGAGTGATGTATCATCGTTGCAACTATAGAGATTGTCTATGCCTGAAATCATAAGAAAATACCATCGATTAAGAAAGTTATATATTACAGTCCTCATCATTATCATCAACCTATAACAGTCAACTTCTGGACGTAGGTATCTTCCAGGATGCGCCATTGAGCCCGATTCTCAGCTCTTCTCATCCACAGCGCGCAAATCGTCACTCCATCTAGCCGGAGGGCGGCCTACACTTAATTTGCCTAGACGTGGTCTCCACTCCAGAATACGTTTACCCCAACGTTTATCGGTTCTGCAGCAGATATAACCGGCACACTGCCACTTCAGCTTGCTGACCATAGCTATGTCGATCACCTTGGTCTCTGTCTGATAATCTCGTTTCGGATTCTATCCTTTCAGAGAAATTCCGAGCATAGCTCTTTCTATTGCTTGCTGAGCAGTCTTGCAAAATATGACTCTATGTTATAGTATACGTCGAGACTCGTGGCAGACAGGGCCATAAAACAATTATGCTTGTGTCGGGACGTAGTCACTATCGATAGTTTGAGTATATTACGCGGCGCATCACTAACGGCTCCCGCAAGGGCTGCAAGAGTGAGTGAGTTAGCAAAACGTCAAAATAGTATCTACTAAAACATTATCTTCAACGCACAAAACAAGGCAGGCAATAGAGAGCAGAAACTCTTATTATAATCAACATAAGTATATTATCTACTCATGGTGGAATTTAACTAGCTCGACGGTAATCATTGGTAAGTCCAAACAATCTGTATACAATATTCCTACTTTTAAGGGTTCCGTAGTCTGACTACCTAGTCAGACTTTGATAATTTCGTGTTGTCCGTCTGTCCGTCCGTCTGACCTCGTAGTTTGTTAGTGTTATAAAGCTGAAATGAGCTCCCCTTTTATGTACTCTTAAGTTGAAGGGGGGTTTTTTACATGCACAGCCTATCGTGTTTGGTGCCGTGGAAAACATCGTCCAAAATAATACAAAGTTTCTTTCGATACAGGGATCTGAAATATAAAGCTTAAAAGTGGCCATTCTCATAACTGACATGTGTGTCTCCGCCAAATTGCCCCGCTCCTGACACTGGTGATTATCTCAGTTACTATAAAGGTAGCATTCGGTTCTCAGCGACCGCGACGCGCGATCGCGACCCACGACCTCGTCGGGGTCGCGCGAACCACTGCTTAGTATGGATTTATATGGAACACTAAACAAACCCGGCGACTGTGTCGTGCGACCGGTGGGCGTGGCTAGAGAGCAGCGTGGCGACCGCGACCCGGTCGCATCGGAGGCAGTGCAGTCACGCGCCAAAGGCGAGAAATACATCGAAATGGTGGCGTTTTCACGGAACGAGAATGAGATGTTGATAGAATGTTGATCAATAAAAACACACCTTTATATGATGTAAATCTCGCATCGTATATAGATAATATTGTGAGGAACAATATTTGGGAAATAATTGGCAAGGCAACAAAAATTTCCGGAGGTATAGATAATAACATAATCATAATCTGTCTGGATAATATAATCCGGTCTGGATGTTTTTCTATATATTATGAGTATGTATTTACAAAAAAAAGGATATAAGGATTATATCAGTTATCTGGTTCCCCTAATACAAGCTCTTTTCAGTTTGGGGCTAGATAGCGCTGTGTGAAATGTCCAGCAATATTTATATATCATCATCTTCTTCATCCTCCAATAGCTGCAGAATAAGTTTTTTCCTAGGTGCGGATAAATTGTCCGACATATTGTACAGCAATAGAACAAACCCGTCACCCATAAAAACAGCGGGAAGAGTAGCGATGTCGCCGTCGCGGTCGCTAACATCGGAAGGCTAGGGGTCGCCCCGCGACAGTCGTCCATGGTTGCGTCGTTCAATGGTTGCAGTTGCGCGCCGCGGTCGCTAAGAACCGAATGCTACCTTAACTACTGAAGCTATCGACTCGGTAATTGTAATTTTCTCTCTTTGTAATTTTATTTCTTGACATGTTTTTTTATTAAATTTGAGATTTGTTTTATTTTATTGTGTATATTTGCATCTCGGATGGGGAATTTGAGCCACTCTAATAATATTTAATATCATCTCTGTACCTGAACCATATTGAAGCAACGAATTATAAATAGATTTAAATAATATTTGCACACCTTAACAACAACATTTTATTGATGCCTTTTAAGTTGTTTATATGCTGGGCATCAAAATTTTAAAGTAGGGTTATTGGTTAAATATTTGGTAAATAGGGTATTATAATAAAAAAGACCTTAAAATGTGTTCCTTCTCAAACTGTTTAGTATAAGAGTTAACACGGAAAATATAAACTAAAACATTTCTTCTCTACAATACCATAAACTAAAACATTTCTTCTCTACAATACCATAAACTAAAACATTTCTTCTCTACAATACCATAAACTAAAACATTTCTTCTCTACAATACCATAAACTAAAACATTTCTTCTCTACAATACCATAAACTAAAACATTTCTTCTCTACAATACCATAAACTAAAACATTTCTTCTCTACAATACCATAAACTAAAACATTTCTTCTCTACAATACCATAAACTAAAACATTTCTTCTCTACAATACCATAAACTAAAACATTTCTTCTCTACAATACCATAAACTAAAACATTTCTTCTCTACAATACCATAAACTAAAACATTTCTTCTCTACAATACCATAAACTAAAACATTTCTTCTCTACAATACCATAAACTAAAACATTTCTTCTCTACAATACCATTGCAAGTCATTCCAATTTATTTTACTTTTTTTAAATGATTGCGTGATGAGTACCGCACTAGTTCTAATGTTTTGAAGATGACTATGTAAGCTTTACAAGGTATAAAATTGATAAAACACAATAAACAGCTAATAGACCATAAACACGTCGCTAACAGACCAATCCTAACTCTATGTTATTATGAAAAATTATTAAAACTGTATTAAGATAAGTAATATTCACAAAACAATAAAATTGTATATTATTTATGTTATTAAATGTAGGTAATTGTGTTCTAGCTTATGCTAAGCTCTTCAGAGTACATTACCTGTTAGGTTGGCAAGCTGTTGTAAGAGTGACAGCTGCTGGAGCAGCTGTGGTTTCGCAATCAGGACAGGACAGTCGTTTTGAAGAGCATGCTCTACAGCATCCACTACCATACGATTCCAGGTGAACTCATCAAACATCAAGTTATGTTCTTTATTTACCTACAAAAAAATTGGAAAGCCTTATGAAGTATACTACTTAGAAGTTCACCCATTAAAATCGTTTAAAAATAATGGCTGGTCCAACACGATTTAAGACACTGAGCCACGGAAGGTCGTCATCATGTAAGTAGGTAAACCTGTAAAACTGACTAAGCACCATCGTCGAATAATTTAATAATAAAAAAACAATTTATCACTCATGCTCTAAAAGTCGGTCATTGTTAGCTCGAAAACTGCAGTCTCTGAAAGTTCGTTTTAGGGCCCAAGGACTGAAACTAAATTTGAAAATAGAACGCGGCTAATAACTACATAATAATTTTATAATGTTTATAGGCATCCCTAAAAGGGATATTAACAATGCTTTGTCACTATAAATTATATAAGTTTTTGTTTATTAAACTAAACCAATAAAAAAGCGTGTTTAAAACATCGAACAAACCGAATGAAACCAAAATAAGCTAATGAACATTTATTTTAGAAGAGTTTTTTTAATTTCCTTGAAAAGTAAGTATGTGTACTATAAATTCATTGTGGAAAAATATTAATGTTTCCTGGTAAGGGTCGGATAACATTCTAAGATAATAATATAAATAACGACGAGTAGGTATTGGTAGTACCAAGCAATGCTACAATCAATGTAGGTACTGAAACTATTAAGTTTTCAACAGTTTCTTTTGCAGAAGAAATATCTCAATACTTCGCGCCTCACGAGCAGTGAGCCCGTTGCGAAGTTGGTATCGCAGCCTCGGATCAAGAGGAAGGTTGCGTTTTTATCCCGTCCGTCTCTGAATTCAAAAATCATAATTCTTTTTAGAGTTCTAAAGTCCGCACTTATAGTTTCACCATGTCCATCTGTCTGCCGTTCTGCGGTTACAGCGTTTTCAAAACCAAATTCAGCCAAATATGAACTTGCAAATTTGGCATAGTGATATTAGTGGCGCCTGTAAAGGCGGTTTTTAGGGTTGCTACTCCGGTACATTTAAATTGGGCTTTAAAAATACTAATCCGTTTCACTGACGTACTTTCAGTGCAAAAGTCCGTTTATAAATTCGGCAATCCATACATCTCGTCACATCACTTACTGTTCTTAGATCAGGTACAGCAATTGATGTTGCTGGCAATCGATCAGTCGCCCGTAACAAGCAGGTCTCTTCCCCAATATTGACGTCAACGCTAGCTACAGCAAAATATCTGTTGGAATCATACATGTTTAATTGTTTATTAACTTATTTTTTTATATATTCTAAATATTTTTGTGATATTGCAAACACTTACTTTAGTTGTGGACACAAAACCCTAGTAGCTGCATCGATTTGACTTACAAATGATGTTATTTCCTTTGAATTTCTGGTATTACCCGTGACCATCATGTAAATTCCTTCAATTTTTTCTAATTCTGTCGTTTTATTTAAAACCTTAAGGATTTCAGCGTCCGACAATATATTTCCGAAAGATGTATTCACTTTGACTCCTTGATTCTGCCAAAGTCTATAAAAATAGAATGTGTAAACTTAATTGACCGATCGATGCGTGATCTCTAAATCAACTTTGACAAGTCCAGGTTGTATTGTATACATAAAATACAACCCCGATTTGTCAAAGTAACAAAACATACATAAACGGATAAATAAACATACATAGGTACACCTTGTGGTTTTTTAAGTAAATTACCAAAAAAAACGAAATTCAAAAGATTATCACAGAATAATTCACAGCACCGAAAAGACGAGTTTAGCCTTGAATTATTAATTTATTCTAAAACGTTACTTACCGAATTTTGAGGTCTAGACGAGAAGATGCATTAAAGCAATGAATCAATAGGTTTGTGACTCCTCTAGCAATCAGTCTGTCAGCCAGTTGAAGTCCAGCAAGGTCCCCGTCGCAAAATACAACATGCCAAAGGTTCGAGGTACAACTAATCCTGTAACATTGGAACAAAGTGAGTTCCTATTGTTCTTTATTCCCCACGCACGGCGAAGAGTTCTGTAGAGAGTTGCACTTCGCGTGACATGCGCTTTACCAATCTATTGTATATAATACCTGGGTTGTGGTGACTGCTGCTGATCCCGCAGTCTAATTAGAACTCGACCGCGGTGCCGGCTCGCGGCGAGCAGGTGGAACGCGCGCGGTGCTTCGTGCGAGGCGTACGTCACACGCGACAGCGGACGCACGTATCCACGCGCAATCCCTTCACTCACCAACAACTGAAGGTACTGAAAATATTTACCTAATTATAATTAACAATGCTCTAGCAAAAAAAAAAATCTGCACAGCTCAAGTGGGATTGGGCCGGCCACGTCTGTCGCATGCCCGAAGATCTATGGGCAAAGATAATATCTGATTGGGTCCTTAACGCAACACGCCCACGCGGCAGACCACCACGGAGATGGTGTGACGACTTGGATGTGCATTTACCAGACTGGCCCACTACAGCAGGGGACAGAAAAAACTGGAAAGAAGGGAGGGAGGCCTTTTCCCTGCAGTAAGACACCACAAGTTAAAAATAAATAATAATGCTCAAACACCTAGAAAGCGGCTAAATATGTTTAATTTTTTTTTTCATATTTTGCCACTAAATACGTTTAGGCATCATTACCCAAATTTCTCTAAGTTACAACAATTCATGGTGTGCTTGAAAATAAAGTTATATTGTAGTTATGTAAGTATTACTCACTTTTCTATCCGCAGCAGAATCAAGGGATGATTTGAAATCAACTACCATAAACGATCTACATTTGGTCATATATGACATTCCATAAACAAAATCTTCACGGCTTTGAAGCAGAGTTGTATCGACCGTTGTGCCCAAATATGCAGTACATTTCAGGCATTCCTAAAAGTATAGTTTTCAATTTAAATATTTTAGATTTACACGAATTTAGCCAATTCATTTAATGAGGTGTCTCGTGACAAAACTTGATTGCAAATTAGTTCAGTTACAATATAACCTTTAAATTGCTTATCGAGTCAATTCAGTAGGTACCAATAAGCCTGACTTAATGTTAATCAGCCCCATATAACATTTTTACGAAGATACATACATTTCTGAGGTCACCTTTGATACAACTCAAAATAATATCGCAACCTTCGCTGTTAGTTGCATTCAATACGATATCAGCAAATGAGCTATCTCGAGAATTTCCAATGTACTCCTCTGAAAAAAAACGTATGTATAATATATAAGGCTGCACTAGAAAATAACACATACCTACTTAAGAACAGCCAAACAAGGAATATCTAAAGGCAAAACCTGGATAAATACTTTAAAAGATAGCACTAACAACAAGCATAGCAATATACAAAAAATTTTAGAAATGGGCACTAATTTTTATAGAAATTTGTATTCCGATTCTACAAAAACAAACGTACAATTTAATTATTCCCGCTTTGACAACATCCCCTTTATAACAGGTCACGAAGTACATGATGCCCTTAAAGCAATGCGTTATGAAAGGAGCCCTGGAGAGGATGGCGTCATGACGGAAGTCTGAAAAGTCGGAACCCACGTTTTGTTACCCAACATACCTAACAAATCTGTTTAATACCATTCTGGAGACCAGTGAGCTGCCTGTAAAGATGTGTCACTCAAAAGTAATTCACCTTCACAAAAAAGGAGACAAGAGTGACATCAGTAATTATCGACCCATCAGTTTAGTGTCACATCTTTATAATACATTCATCAAAGTCGTTTAGAAACGCCATAGTGGTATACTGGATAACCACCAACCCCCAGAACAAGCGGGCTTTAGACCAGGTTTCTCAACTACCGACCATATCCACACACTTAATCAAACTATAGAGAAGTATAACGAGTACCACAAACCACTGTATCTGGCTTTTGTGGATTATACAAAAGCCTTTGACAGTGTCAAACATTCAGCAATATTTTCAGCGTTAGAAGAATAACACATAAACAATACATCGATTTAGTTATAATAATGTACAGAAAAAGTCAAGCCAGTACAAATTTAGCTATTAGAGTCCTCCGGTCCAGAGTTTCTAATCAAAAAAAGCGTCAAGCAGGGCGACCCACTCTCATTCAAACTATTTACAAGTACATTAAAAGAAGTTTTCAAACCATTGGCAGTCCCATTGACAACAAGGGATATTGAAGTCGGCGGCCAGAGACTTACAAACCTTCGGTTCGCCGATGACATAGTTCTATTTGCCCCAAATGTATACGAGTTACAAGAACTAAACACAGCGAGCCTTGATGTTGGATTAATGATAAATCGATCAAAGACTCAAATTATGACCAATAGCACAAAACGCCGGGTGGTGGTAGACGGGGAAGAAATACATTATGTCGATGGGCACAATCTACTTGGGCCAGTTAGCGTCCTTCGAAAACAGGCAAGACAAATAAATCGATCGACAATGCCTGGAAGAGCTACTGGTCCATGAAGACATTCATGAAAAGCGACCTTCCATTATCATTAAAACGTCTACTCATCGACATGTGTATTCTGCCTGTCCTAACCTACGGTGCCCAGTCTTGGTCACTGACTGAATCTCAAAAGTCCAGACTCGGGGTTTGCGAAAGAGCGATGGAGCGCAGTATTTTGGGTGTCAAGAGAATTCAGAACACCTCGCTGCGCTCAACGACCGGCATCGCTGACGTCGGTATCAAGGATGCCAAGTTGAAGTGGGATTGGGCGGGTCATGTCTCCAGCATGGAACCAAATAGGTGGACTAAGGTCGTAACTGGATGGATCCATGTGAACGGAAAGCGACACCGTGGAAGGCCTAAGAAGCAGTGGCGCGATTATTTGGACGCTTTTTATAGGGACTGGCGGGATTTGGTACAAGATCGAGAAAAGTGAAAAGGAGAGATGAGGGGGAGGCCTTTGCCCAGCAGCGGGACAGCATAGGCTAGATAAAAAAAATATATCATACTTATTTAATTTTAAATAAGTATTAATATCAACTCAGACATGATATTAACTCAAATATTAATCGTTATTTACACAAACCTGGTATTTGAGGAAATAGTCTCCGTAAGAATCTTTTTTTTGATTGGTCGGCAACTGTTGTGAAAATTGTACATCCTGTCGCCAAAGCAATCGATATGGCAGCTTGCCCGAGCGCCCCAGCCCCTCCGTGTATCAGGACTTTAGAACTCTTTACCAACTTATTTTTTATTTTCTGTAATATAAAAGCAAAGATGTGTTAGTATTACACTATTATATCGAATATGGACCATACGCCAGCAATAACGATTGATTACTATTATAACAGACGGCTTTAATGAGAAAGAAGTAATAACAATTACCAGACAGTAGAAGGCTTGTGCATAAGCTAGTGGAACAGTTGCTGCTTCCTCGAGACTCCAGTGAGGAGGCACTGGCCACAACAGGTCCGGTTGTGCGTTTACAGCAGTGCTTATTGCACCATTCTTCACCAAGCCCATAACTCGCTCCCCGCTAAGAATAAAGTTGACACTGTTTTATTGATACCCACATTATTAGTATAAGGAACAAGTAATTATAAGGGTTGTATTTATAAGGGAGCCACTTACACATGACTTAACTCATACCTCTCAGTGAAACCGCTGAAATCCATACCGAAGTAATGTTCATCGTCTGCAAAAGAAATGACCCCAGAAGCTCTATTGATGTCAGCTATGTTAAGGCCAGCATAGTGCACCTGCAATATAAATGTAAGAACATCATGTTTTTGTGGATTGTTTATTATCTGACATTTAAAAAGTTTGTTGCTTAGCATTTAAAAATGTATTTAACCTTAACATTGATACCAGATACTATGTTCGCAGCTTCTCTCCAATGCAAACTATTGATATCACCAACTTTGCCGATTTGAAGAACTAAACGCTTCTCATCTTCATTTATGTTCAAATTATTTGCGTCGGCTTTTCGGTTCTGAAGAAAATTTTTTAAATACAATTATACAATTTTTTGCAAAAATAAAATTAATTAGTCAAAATCCTGGATATTTTCGGTGAATATGTTAGGTAGGCATGTGGTAAGTAAATAGACATACGTCATGTGAAGAAAGAAAGAATTTGTACTTACTCTGCTGCCAGCTGTTGGTAGCGCAATTAACTCAAGCGACATTTTGTTGGGAGCATCAATTGCTACATTGCGGAATTTAATGTTTCTCAAAACGATCCCTCCACAACTAAAAACGAATAGGAAATATAATAAAACTTGTTAATTAATTAATATAACAGAACAAATATATAGCGTTCATAAACTAGTTTGTAGTTTAGCTATTCGCCCACTGTGCCACGGATGTCATCAGGGAATGACCTCCGTGGCGCAGTAGGCGAATAGCCGGCTGAAAGTCAGGAGGTTGCGGGTTTGATTCCCGTCGCGGAACAAATGTCTGCTCGATATAGGTACAGATATTTGTTCCGGGTCTAGGTGGTTTATTATATAATACAAAACTAACAAGTATTGTCAGTCGAAGTACCGATAAATTCAAATTCAAAATAATTTATTTCAGATGAATACATCGATAATTAGTTAGTAAAAAAAATCTCAAAACTGTGTTAGTGCAGTTGATAAAGCGTTACGTGATAAATCCCGTATTTATAATAACGATAGAAATAAATCACGAAAGTTTTCTAAGTAAAATAATAAAATATATAATATATTTATAATAACGTATTCTTTCAGTTATTTGGTTCACATAGTACACAAGATTGGCTTAGTTTATGGCTAGATAGAGCTGTGTGAAATGTCTAGCATTATTTATTAATTTCTATCAACGAAAGAATTTGGAGACTCGGTTTTGTAATTTCTGAGATATCCACCTACAAACAAACAAACTAAAAACTTAATCCTTTTTACCCTTCTGGATATGCCACTCCAGAAATTCAAATTCATATTTAAATTGTGCTAATTTTATTGATTTGTTGCGTGCAATAAAGTATTTTGTATCTATCTATCTGTCCCCTGAACCTGCATTTATCAAAATTTGTAAGCTCGTTTACCTCTTTTTAGTTTGTTATGCAGTTCGCGTTTTTTGTTCTCAGAACTAATGATGTTTTCCCTCCCAGGTTAGTCAGTGGAAACCAGATTTAGGCAGCCTATTTATAGTTATTTATTTTCATTAAGTTTAGAAGCTGAGTTACAAACAGATTCCTTTTATTTCATAATTAACTGTTTCTTCTACCGTCAGTTGATTTTTTTGTTCAAAAATTTTATTAGTTAACATGCTTTGTAAGTTATCCAACATTTATATAAATAAATGACCTGGTAATATGCGTAGAAAAGGAAACAGAAATTGTACTTTTTGCTGACGACACTACAGTCGTAGTTAGTGATAAAATTAAAGAAAAGTTATGCTTGAAATTAGATAAGTTATTGTTAAATATCAATGAATGGTTTAAGGCAAACAATCTTTTACTAAATGTAAATAAGACTAATATTATGAGATTTTTCCTGGGCAGTGCTAAAAGTATTGAACCAGCTCAAAATACAGTTATTAATAATTCAATTAATT
Source organism: Philereme vetulata (assembly GCA_918857605.2). NCBI lineage: Eukaryota > Metazoa > Arthropoda > Insecta > Lepidoptera > Geometridae > Philereme > Philereme vetulata. Next base: position 5,402,171 of record OU975420.1, read on the forward strand.
TTATAAGTGACGTAAAATGTTTAGGAGTTAAAATAGATAATTAGTTGACATGGAACAGCCATATTGATATTCTAGTAGGTAAACTTCAGGAACTAAAGTCAGCCGCTTATGCAATTAAAACCATAAGACAGTTTAGCGACGTACGCGCTGCCAAACAGTGTATCATGCGTATTTCCACTCGTTGATGATGTATGGTATACTAGCCTGGGGAAATGCATCATAGTCAAATAGAGTGTTTTTGTTGCAAAAGCGAGCAATACGATTTATATTGCAAATTGATAAATTAGACTCTTGTAGACTACGATTTAGGGAATCAGATATTTTGACATTTACTGGTGAATATTTTTTTCAAAATTTAATTTATGCTAAATTACATATTGACGATTTCAAAGCAAACAAAGACATACATAGTTACAATACACGTAATAAAAACAATATTATTGTTTCATCACACAGGCTTGACAAAATAAATAAAAGCTTTTTATGCCTAAGCATAAAATTATTTAATAAGTTACCATTAGTTATAAGAAATTTAGATTGTAAGGAATATAATTTTAAAATTAGAAAGGTATTATTGTATAAATCATATTATGATATTGACGAAGTACTAGCTGATGACTTTAGCACATACTTTAGTACGTGTAAATAATATTTTTTTTTATTGTACCTACCTATATTTTAGGTACTGATAGTGATACTGTTAAAGTTTCTTTATAATGTATTCTGCTGTGACGTTTCCTAGTGTACATTTAAAGTATCAATAAGGAATAAAAATAAATACAATACAATACAAATTTGAAATTATTTTCAAAAAAACAAACTCGACAGGGTATTTATTCAACCCACTTTGGGAATTCTAAAAACTACAACACAAAGGTTGTTTTAGTTAACCTAATTTGAAAATTATTTTTTATTAAATTAGGATTATAAATAGAATAACTAAAAAACATTTTAAATTTCATTATTATTATAGATATAATAATCATGAAAATTAAAGAAATTAGGGAATAAGGTTTTCCAAACAAACAATACAACTCTCAGCATGCTGACCGTAGATATATAGTTTTAGCTCCAGCATAATGAATAAGACACTGGATGAAGAGTGGTGTACACCAGCCCACTCGACATGTTAGCGCAATAGTGCTCAGACTTTTGAAGGAAAACTTCTATAGGTAAGTACGATTTAGTTTGGGATTGAATTAAGCTAGTTGGGATTAAGCTAGTGAATGCGTTACGAAAAGTGCGAACGGAAGTTGAGAGAGAGATATAAGTTAGGGAAGATAGAAAGAGAGAGAGTTGCGTTTCATATATTACTGTAGGAGCAAGAGAGAGAGGTGCGCGCGCACATTTTATTTCTCACGTCCTATATTTATCTCAGTCAGTAGTTCGTGATTACGTTTCGTAATTTCATTTCGTTCTTGAACAATTTTAATAAATAATATTTTGAAAAAGAAGTTTTACTTCAGTCGTGTGATCTAAAGCACACTCGTTTTTTTATTTTAATATTTCTTGATCCTAAATTATTACATATCTTTTATTGATTACTTGGACACAAAATATTACATTTTTTAGGATCAATCTATGGATATATGAATAAATTGAATTAAATTGAATCACCAGATTGAATCAACAAAGATTAAAAAAATCGCCGTCAGCTGTAATTTTTTTTAATTAGATAAACGCATTTTTTTCGTCAAATCTCAATCCTTTTTTAGCCCAGGAACCCTTTTGTTTACCGGGATAAAAATATTCTAAATGTTAATCCATAGTATAATATGGTATACGAATATATAATGTTATAATGATATACCAAGTTTCATCAAAATTCATCCAGTATTTTCAGCGACATTTTTTCTTTTAACGACGATTAAAAAGTTAATTTCAAAAAAATATATAATTAAAAAAATTGAATACACTGCGCAGTTACAGTCATATCATGTGTATAGATAAATAATACGTTATAGACGTCATAGATAGGTGAAGATGAAGAATGAATGGCTATTATAATTTTATATAAACTTATCTCGGGTTTGTCTGAATTACTTACGACGTGTTGTCGAATATGGGGTTTACTTCAACCTTCGATACTTTTGTTCCATCGGATAATTCATAATATGCCTTGTAGTGGTTATTGACATCAATAGTAAGCTCTCGTATTTGACTCGGCTGAACCACTCCACAAAAAGAATGTTTCAAAGCGTTTAGCTGCAGCATGCCGTCAATTAATACTACCCAATTGTCGTTCCATAAAAGCTCAGCTTCTGTTATGTCTTCATTGACTCGGTAAATACTTTTGAACTCATCTCTGCAATGATAAACATTTGGTTTGAGAGGATGTGAATAAGAGGGAGAAATGAGAAAACATTCAGCAACTGCACTATTCGGTAGTGATGATGATGACCTCCTGACCACAAATCCTGTGACCTCTATGTCTGCTCATAACCTAATACCTACTTGTCTTATCATCTTGTGTTGTTGATTTCAAATGTATATATTTTTTGTGGAAAACAAAAAACTTTTTTCCTTAATGAGAAAACTGGAAAAAACTCGATCGAGAACGAAATCGCTGACAGTGATATCATTAATTTAAAATAATTAAAATTATTAACATTAATTTAATGAACAGCAATACAACAATTCAAAAAGTATTTTTACAGAGGGAAGATAAACCATAGAAATATATAATATTTTATTGCTTATCGTTTCACCTCACTACGACTTACCTATAAGCATATCCTCGACTACTTAAGTTATGATATACTTCTTCAGAACCAAAGTTTAATCGTTGATTCGACTCGTTTAAAATGTTGCTTGATATGACATTGTCAACCACAACCAAGGTGATAAATCCTGACACTAGTTTAGAATCATCAACCAAAACCTAAAAACAAAATAGCGATAGTTAGATAGAGATGGTATTTCAATTATTTAACAGTCAAATACTTATAGATATTTCTTACATCAAATCGTCCGTTGCCTCTATGCAAAGATATGTAAAGCTTGAGTTGTCTTTGGTCGTGTAATATCGGTTGAGAGTACAAATGCACTTCACGGAACTGAACAGACACCTCCTTCTTCTTTGCTCCAATACACATAGCAAAGGTGTCCCATACCGCAACCAATGCAGCAGCAAAAGGATATAATACTTTGCCTAGACAATAAAATTTACAACACAGAGAATTACGATAAAGTGAAACTATTTTAGGGCATATAATTATATGAAATGCATATAATAACATGTATACAACGAATACTACCTCGTATGATGTTTCCTTTCAAATATTTGTATTCATCTTCATGTGTATTAATCAAGAAGTTGCAACAAGCAGACTTTTTAATTATATTGTTTCTATTCACCACCACTTTCCTGGATTGGAAGAAAAGAGAAACATTCAAAAAACTGCTGCGATTCGCACCGAATCCTCTCAACGGGTGTTTCATTTCATGTTACGGGCTTAATCTCATTTTAGAGCTGCCATACCTCCAACCGGTTATTGATCGCTACCACCAAGAAAGAAACAGTGACGTAAAATAATTATTGATCGATTGATAGTTATGGAACTTACCAAATTTCAGAATGCATCCACTCCACATGCTGTGATAGGTGCGGGGTTCCTGTTGATACTGGGAATTCCACTTTCGGATATAGAGCTTGAACATTTGGTAAAAAGCCTTCGATGTACAATCTAAAACGGGTTTGGTAATGATAATTAAAGGAACATAATTAATTTAATAAATACGATTTGACACTCATCACTAGTTGCATTCAGGTAACAGAGAGGGGGTGTGGAAGTTGCTCTATTGGGCTACAACAATTTAGAAGTTCAACAGCCATTGACACGAAAGATGAAAAAGAAGAAGAAGTACTTGTATTGGAGCGTTTATACCCGAAATACTTACTGTCCAATTGCCTTTAGTAAGAATACAACACTGTCTGAATCTCCTCTTTTGGTGAGGGGTATATTTATGCAATCAGCTGGCAGTGCTCGTTTTAGAATAGCCTGAAGCAACCCGTGTGGTGCTATCTCCACCAGAACTGCGTTGCTCGGGATCAATCGACTGGTCTCCTCGAAAAGAACTGGACTCTGTTAAATGAAAATTAAATATCTAAATCACTTCAAACAAATATTTAATTAAAGAGGTTTAAGGTCCCGGTGAATTTACAACGCGCGACTGATGCCTTTGGTGTTTGTTACAAACGTCCATCGGCTATGGTCACCGCTCAACATCAGGTGGGCAACTTGGTGATATAAAAATCCAAAGTTATTACCAAAAGATTGTTTGTAAGGTACTCAGCGGAACAGAGCTTAGCACTAGGTTCACCCCATTTTTCTTGAGGCACGGATGTTGACAGCCATTTTTCACTTCGTGGTTTAGGGTCTTTCAGAATCTCAGTCAGGTATTTAAGTAGAAATGGACCTGAAAAAACAATAGAATAGAATAATAATTTATTTAGTAGACACAAAATGACACATGTAACAATTATAAGGAACAGTAGATACAATTGCATCCAATAAAACAGTTCGACTAATGTGTCTGCGTACCAAAATGGCATTCATCTCAGCATAATGTTGGATGTTAAGCACCCAACGCTGATTTTCAGCTGAAACCAGAAGCAAAGGCAATGCAGCAGCTACGAAGTAAAATAAATAAAGAAGGGACAATAAGCTTCTAAGGTCCTGGCACAGCATCAACTTGCGTTTTTGGCAAACGCATGCAATAAAAGAACATATTTGTCATATATTTAACAGCTAATGAAATTACTATAAGGTAAAACAACATACCAGCATCAGCGATATACCGCGAGTGATAGGCTATATTGCTACATGGAACTTCTTTGGCAAAAATTCCACTAGCAGTTAATTTTGCAACAAATTCTGCAATCTTATCTGCTGGGCCAGATATAGTGCAGGATTCAGGACTGTTATGGCAAGCCACCTCGATTTCAGGTGGGCAAAATTTGGATATCTGCAATGTACATATTTATTAATAAGGGTTAAGTTCGACTTCAGGAACTCTCAAAATCCGTGTGTTTTCTTAGCGATAATAATAAATAATATTCATTAAAAACTTTATTTTGTAATGCGAAAATAATGTTTTCTTTATTATTATTTAGGATCGCTAAATATCGCTAAAAAGCATGCAACACAGTAGCACTATTTAGGTATACAAGAATAGTGGTTTGGCTGACAGGTTGGGGGCAGAGCATGGTATAATACGAAAATAGCAACTTTGAAGCTTAAGAGTCCAGAAAACCTCATAGTTTTTTTAAGTACTTATTAGACGTGAAGGAGCTATTAGTTTTACCGGATGGATTTTTTCTCTCCCAATTAATATAGGGTCGATAAACTTAATCAAAGTTTTAATTATTTTTATTTCTTATCTTACGGGGCGTCACCAAACCATATTATCATGCCAAATTTCAGCGTTGCAGCACTAATTGATCGAGCGAAGCGAGATCTCCCAATCAACTTGGATGAATCGGCGTTGTTTGTATGTATGTTTGTTTGTCTGAGGATAACTTTCAAAGCGTTTATCCGATCATCGTGAAATTGTATAGGTAGGTAGTGGTGGCTCAGTCCTGGTGTGACTAAATAAGCTAATAAAATCGGCCAAGTGCGAGTCGGACTCGCGCACGAAGAGTTCCGTATATTATCTATAAAAAAGGCAAAAAATCACGTTTGTTGTATAATTACTAAGCCCCCGTAAATATTTATTTTATTATTTATTTTTAAAATAAATAACATAACACAATATTCTGTGAATATTTCAAGCGACTACCTGTTCCCGGTATCAATATTGAGCAAAAACGAGCAAAAAACCACGTTTATTGTATGGGAGCCCTCCTTAAATATTTTTTTTATTCTGTTTTAGTATTTGTTGTTATAGCGGCAACAGAAATACATCGTCTGTGAAAATTTAAACTGTCTATCTATTACGGTTCATGAGATACAGCCTGGTGACAGATGGACAGACACACAGCGGAGTCTTAGTAATAGGGTCCCGTTTGATCCTTTGGGTACGGAACACTAAAAATGGGAGGTGGCTGTTGAGATACTAGGTTCAAGAGCGTAAAATAACAAAATGAGACTATCTGTTCAAGCGGAATATCTAATGACATGTCTTCATCAGTACATTTCGACCCCGTTATTATTTAAAGTTAGTTATTAGCCATAATAAAAACTAAACTTTGACGAAATTGACAGGATATACCAGTGACCTCACAGTACTGAAATTTGATATTAGTGTAGCTTTAGTGACACAAGTATCTCTGAAATCAAGATTAACTGCAATTTCTACCTCAATAAATTCTAACCAGTTATGCAACATGACCTCCGTTACTTCTAATTTGAATGACACTGTATGTCAAGTACGATGGTTGTGCATTTCGTGGCACTGTTATAAGGATCAAAGTTATTGTACATTTTGTTTTTATGTGTGACTTGCAAGATCTCAGTTTAGGGTTTCAGCTGTAAATGGTCGGACAGACAGACAAATAAACGGACAGGGTGTAGCAATAAGGTTTCCTAGTTTGATTACGAAACCCTAATAACACGTCATAGTCCATTACACTAATATTATAAATGTGAAAGATATGATATTTGTTTATTTTTTGTTTGTTTGTTATTCAATCACGTCGTAACGGCTGAAACGAATTCTGTAGGTATATGTACGAGTATATACGAACACCTTGAAATTCGGTATATCCCATAAATCAGTTCCCATGGGATAAAATGGGGTGTCAAGTCAAGTGGCAACAGCGATACTTTATTTCTAGGTTACCTACACATTTTGTAGTGTAACGCGTACGAAGTCGCAGGTAAGGCTAGTGGTTAATTAATCGAGCGAAGCGAGATCTCTAAGTCAACTTGGGCAAATCGACGTTGTATGTATGTATGTATGTTTGTTTGCCCGAGGATAACTTTCGAAGCGTTGATCATCGTGAAATTTGATACTTAGGTAGGTAGTGATGGCACAATTTTTGTGTGACTAAATGAAGTAAAAATGGAGGAGAGGGGGTTGTTGAGATATAAGGGGTTCAAGAGGCGTAAAAAAACAAAATGGGACTATCCGTTCAAATAGCACCTCTAATAAAAGGTATTTGTGAGTAGGTACATTTCAACCCCGTTTTTATTTTTAGTTTAGACCTTGTAGTTTTTAAGTTATTAGCCATAATAAAAACTGAATTTTGAAGAAATTCACAGGGTAAAACCGTTACCCCACAGTGCTGAAATTTTGTATGCGTGTAGCTTTAGTGACACAAATATAGGCAAAAGTCTGAAATCCAGAATAACTGCAATTTGTACCCCAAAAAATTTTTACTAATTTACATGAACTCCCGTTACCTGTAATTTGAATGAAACTGTATGTCAAGTAAGTTGGTGGAATTTCGTGGCACTATTTTGATAGTCAAAGATCACAAACATTTATTTTGGTTTTATTCGGAGACTCGCGAGATCTCAGTTCGGGGCGAATCACTAGTAAACTAAAAAATCGGCAAACGCAGGCAGGTTGGTAGTGGTAGGTAGGTACTATTAATAAATTAATGTATGTCATTACGTACTTGTGCGTTATTGTAATGTAAAACGCACGAGTTTGGTAAAACGTACGGTTTATCGAGATGCTCCGTCTAAAACGAACGGTACTTTTTTAAATCTTACCAAAGAGTTTTTATGTCAGAAAAGTGGTCAACATTTTATGAATAAAATTAACTTACTGAGATAAAATATAATAAATAAACATTTAATTCCTTAATTTTGACAATAAATTACAACTATTTTTCTGTAACAAAAACAAAAAAATATTAATTTACTTTATTAGTAATACTGGCTGTTTTTGTGCATTTGCCTTAAAAAAAAGCGCTGATTTCACAAATTAGCGATTCGCGCGCGCATCGCTAATTTGTGAACAAGTAAACATTTTTCCGCGCGCTTTTTCTTATCGTTCGTGCTTTTTATTCGTTTAGGAAAGTCCGAGTTTTATTTATTTCCTCGCAAATATGTTATAAGGATATTTACCGTTTCGTGTCCAATTCCAACTGCAGCCATGGCTCCACGAATGAAAGGCGTTTCCAAAGACACTTTCCCACGGCAGTAAGCTGACATTATCGTTTCTTCAGTTGTCAGGACACCATCAGCATACGCGCATGCAAGCTCACCAACACTGTGACCTAGGAAACGATTTTATTGTATTTATTTATAATTAAACCACACCCATCCTGCAAATTTCAGGGAATAAGTATCCGGTCACGTGTAAATAACCGACATCTGGTAATTTGTTTTTGAGCTTTTAGGGTTAGGCTTCAAAGTCATCAGGACAATTTTTCAAACGCAGGTAGCGCTTCGTTGGACGCGCATTGCGTTCTTTCCAAAAACGCTCTTGCCTTGCAAAGACTTGCAGATATCAATAACATAATCTTTGCCTATATTATTTTTACCATTGATGTACGCGTATGCGTAAAAGTTATATATTTTACTATAATAATAAAGTTGAATTTATAAAAACTATATTATATCAATCATCATCATCATCAGCCGGAAGACGTCCACTGCTGAACATAGGCCTCCCCCTTAGATCGCCACAACGAGCGGTTGGTAGCCGTTTGCGCCCAACGGCTCCTCGCGATTCTTACTAGATGTCGGTCCACCTTGTGGAAGGCCGGCCTACGCTGCGTCTTCCAGTCCGTGGTCTCCACTCGAGAATCTTTCTTCCCCAACGGTTATCGGTTCTACGAGCTATGTGGCCTGCCCATTGCCACTTCAACTTGCTTATTTTGAGAGCAATGTCGGCAACTTTAGTTCTTCTGCGGATTTCCTCATTGCGGATTTTGTCACGCAAAGAAACCCCGAGCATAGCCCTCTCCATAGCTCGTTGAACGACCTTGAGCTTGGTCATGAGGCCATGAGTAAAGGACCACGTTTCAGTGCCATAGGTCATCACTGGCAACACACACTGGTTGAAAACTTTAGTCTTCAGGCTCTGGGTAATTTTGGACGAGAAGATATCGCGAAGTATCCCGAACGCTGCCCAGCCGAGTTGGATTCTTCGTGCGACCTCTTTGTCGAACTTGGACTTACCTAATTGGACAGTTTGTCCTAGGTATACATATTCGTCGACAACTGTATTATATCAACATTTAACTATTATTATACATAATCTTACACTTCAATCAAAACCTTTAAGCAATTTGCTAAATAGAGTGAGAATTATTCTGAAGACTTTTCTTGATAAACTCTCAGCATTGTTAGTAGGAATAATTAAGATTTAGATTACGAAGTAGAATCGCGCGACTGGGCTATTGATATACCAATAACTTAGACGGAGGTAGCGGGTTGGATTCCCGCCGCGGAACAAATGTTTGCATGATCTACAGATATTTGTTCTGGGTCTGGATTTTTCTCTACATATTAAAAGTATGTATTTACAAATATATATATATGTATGTATTCTATAAGCTATCTGATGCCCATAGTGCATGTAGTAGTACCCATAGTACAGCTTTGCTTAGTATGGGGCTAGGTAGCGCTATATTTCAGATTTAAATATATTTATCTTGTTATTAACCTAAAACTACGTACCGATTATTTTATCAGGGATCAATCGAAGTTCCTTCAAAACGTCAACTAAACCAATTTGTATCGCTGCAATGCCGATGAACGAGTTCATGATATTATCAAAAATTGTTTTATCAGGCGTAGTAATGATATTCACAATATCAAATCCCTTGATACTTAAAACCTTATGGCACCTGGAAACAATAAAGTCATATAGTAGCAAGTATGTAAACACAAAATAATAACCAACAAAATGTACTAAAAGGTGAAAATCTAATCGCTAAAGATTTTAATTTGGGGCTACGACGGCTTATTTTCTCCGACTATCTTGACTAAATTCAACTAAGGAAGTTTATCTAAGTATTGCCTAATAATATAATTTACCTACTAGCTGACGTACCCGCGGCTTTGCACGCGTGGTTGGTTTGTTAGTAAAAACATTACCCCTCCATCTGCGCAGTCGGTTAAAAACTAGCCTATGTCTCAATCCCAGTCAAAATCTATCAATATACCAAATTTTATTGAAATTGGTGAGCAGTTTAGTAGTGAACGCGTAAACAAATAGACAGAGAAACAGACAGACAGAGTTACTTTATAATATTATTATGGATTAATTTTTAAAGCTAATGTAAGCTACTCAAGCTATCTTATGAGCGCACCAACGCGGAGCAGGAACAATGTTGCCGTAGCCGAAATCAGCCTGAACCCCATCATCATCATACCGACGACCTCCGTGGTGCAGTGGCCGAATAGCCGGCTGAGACGCAGCAGGTAGCGGGTTCTATTCCCGCCGTGGAACAAATGTTTGCATGATCTACAGATATTTTGTTCCGGGTCTGATTGTTTCTCTATATATTAAATGAATGTATTTAAAAAAAATGTATATAAGTATTCTATCAGTTATCTGGTTCCCATAGTACAAGCTCTGCTTAGTTTGGGGTTAGATAGCGCTGTGTTAAATGTTCAGTAATATTTATTTTTTATTATTTATCAACCTATTAGAACTCCTCCATTTTTTTCGAGATGGCCTGAAAAAATTGACAGACGGGCGCGATATATTACGGCATAATACGTCATCGTAGATTAATTTAAGATAAATACGCAGGATATGATAAATTCTTTGATCATAGAGGAACTATGACCAAAAAAAACACAGTTTATGATACGTAAAATATTCAATAACAAGTAAGTAATACTGAAAATAGAAGTCAAAGTTGGCGTTTCTAATTTATTTTAGTTTTGTTCAGTAAATTATTCATATTCTTATTTAGATGACCACTGCCACAGTACCACTACTGTGCATCTCGTAAAAAAATATTAGGTACATAGGTACATGTTGACTGTTTACCGTTCAATGGCCGCTGCGAAGATCGGTATACGCATTAGTTGTGCACCCATCCCAGCCCATTGAGAACCCATTCCGCTGAACACAAACCAAAGTGGGCGTTGCGCAAAGTCGCTGTACACTGCCTGTTCACCAAGACTTATAGTTTTCTGTTTTTCATCGGTATCTATTTATTTTAAAAATATGTTAAAATTTATTTTGTACGAGCTCATTAGAAAAGTGATGTGATGTGATGAGCTAAAGCATGGTCAATATTATCATATACTCTTAAGAGTGCAAATAATTTCAAATCGATTGGATAAGTAGGTATGAGACATAGAGGGCATGAGATAGTGCCAAGACTTTGATGACGACGTCAAGGATAGAGCAAAGTAGAGAAGAACGATCAGGAAAGTTGACCACATCACCATGTAGCATACATAACTTGGAAGAGAAATAGAATTGGATAGGTAGGTACATGGAAAGCAATAGATACTATTCTAGAGAAATTACATAAAATACACATTTATCAAACAGTTAGTTAGGTTACTGCCACTTACCCAAAATAATGTATCCCCTCCCCAAATGGGCGGATATATTGTTTGCGTGTATATTGTGGAAGAGTGCTAGTTCTTCTGGATCGATGGGACGTGATTTTAAGTCTTCAAATATTTTAGGTAACGTAGTTTCCTGTCGTGCTGATAGAGTCACTAAACGTGGTATAGTCGACTTGTAACGTGAGCAGTCCTGAAGAACGAAAACCAAAGCATCAAACACATCGGTCTCTCATCACGCGACTGATGAATGAATAAGGAGTACTGCATTGAAATAAGACCATCAATCTTTACAGGGATTTAGAGATCGTCTACTCTAAAAATGAACGCCTCTCCACTTCATTACTGTGCGTCAACATCACAGCAAGACAATTTAAAATGAGCCTTGTGATTACAGTGATTAAAGAACATTTCGTTTAGACGTAATGAAGTGGAGGGGCGTTCATTTTTAATGTACACTGTCTCTACGTTAATTGGGATGGGTCAGTAGGGAGAAACGCTAAGCTGTAGGAGTGAAAACCATTCCAAAGAACCTTAATATTGTACCCGTTAGAGGGCAGGATACAGGCTCTATACACAACGTGTCCCACATTGTGCATATCAACTAGAGCTGCTGAGACGATCGCTCGCGAGTATTAGCGTCACCCTCTTCTTCTATCTTAGCGTCGCAGCCGGTGCCGGCTGCCGCAAAAAGATATGTATGTGTACCAGTGGCGAGGGCTTCATACAAGCCAATTCCTATCGAGTTACCTTCAGTCAGGGCTCCTGACTGTTCCGTGACTTTCAAAATTATAGAAAATAATAACGCCTTAAAAATTGACCTTAGCATTGTATTTTGAAGCCATTTAAAATGTTTATGCAAGTAAAATTATCTTTAGATAATCCGTCGTTTTTCGAGTTATACTACTAAATTTACAATTAATTTGAAACCGGAATTTAAACGTATAAAGTTAGGGCATGTTTTTGCATAAAACTCTGCGGTAAAGCTAAATATCTCGGGCTTGTTGAAAATATTTCGTATCCATAACCAAAATGCGTTGTACGCATTTTGGGTTCTATCATTGTTTTCACAAAATTCAAGAAAACCGTCAATGTGTAACAAACACTAGAATTCGTGCACTAAAGTACGTCAACAGTATTTTATAGTAAGGTGGGGAACATAACTCGACTGAATTGCGAGTTATAGGTACTATACGGCCAAATTGCGCCGTCATTATGTATTCAAGTAGGATTATAATTTTCTACATCTTTATTTGGCAGAGTACAAGTTTGTTTACTTTTTGAAATTAAAATGGCGCGTTAGATCCTCGGTGAGGAGAGCATTAATCATGAAACAACATTGAAAAGTGAATGCATGTGGTAAGTGCGACTTACATTTTTTTTCGACCGGGTTACTTATGATTATTTTTACCCTTCGCCACTGATGTGTACACAATTTTTAAAGGCTCTCCGCGCGCCTATGTAATTATTCTCTTTCTGGACCACCCATTCTTAACATCATCCTTGGAAAATGCATTTAGTTTAAATTGATCGACCGAAGCTAGATCACCAAATCCACTAAAGAAATCGGCGTTTGTTTAAGTATGTATGTTTGTCTGAAGATGATTTTCGAAGCGTTGGTCCAATCTTCGTGAAGTTAGGTCAAATAATCAAATCAAATAACTTTATTTTGGAACAAGAACATAGTACAACAATACTGGAACACGATAGTATTCGCAGAAGTTATAAACTGTGTCGCGAACACTGACGCCCCCCTCCGTAGTTATGGCATAATTCTGATGCATAAATGAGCAAAAAATGTGAAACCGGGTTCAGGAGGTTATAAAAATCTTTTAGCTTATTGACCGAGCGAAGCGAGATCTCTAAATCAACTTCGGCAAATCGGCGTTGTATGTATGTATGTATGTTTGTTGGTCCGAGGATAACTTTCGAGGTGTTTATCCGATCATCGTGAAATTTTATACATAATTTAGGTGTGACTAAATGAGCTAAAAATTTTAGGGGGTTATTGAAATATTGGGGTCCAAAAGGGGTAAAAAAAGAAAATGAGACTATTCTGAAATGCAAAATAACTGCAATTTGTACCTCAAAAAAGAGTAACCAATCTACATGAACTGTAATTTGAATTAAACTGTAGGTCAAGTGAGTTGGTTATTTATTTCCTGCCACTATTTTGATAGTCAAAGATTACGAATGATATATTTTTGTTTTTATGGGAGACCCGCGAGATCTCAGTTTGGGGCGAACCACTAATAATTTAAGTTTGAAATTAACAGGTTCACTGAGTAAGATTTTCACTATCTACTTTATCGGATTATAAAACTAGCGACCTCGCGAAAGTTCCAGAAAATTATAAAAATATTTCAAAGTTAGACGGGATATGCTATATTATAATGCAAATACAAGTCCAAAAAGTAATTTGCGCAACAAAACTATAGAAGAAAGTCCTATTTTAAATCGAATTTCAGGATAGCAATTCCGAATAAGTTTTAGCGATTACTCGCATTCCCTTGGTCTTAAGAGGTCGAATCTGGTGTCTGCGGGTTTGTCTTGTGAAGGCGGAGAGGACTGCATAGTCTGATTGCTATAGGAATACGTATTCCGAAAAAAAATGAAAATCCTAACTAACTCCCATTTCCCCTTCACTTCCCCCTATTGGAATTTTTTTCACAACATCTTGTCCTTAGTGTGCCTCTCAATTTGATTGAAATCGTAGATAAATAACGCTACAGCAAACTTCCCCCCTTTTCCGCCCAATTAAAACTAGCGATCGACTAAAAAATTTAAATAAATCAAGGAACTTGTGTGCCAATTTTAGTCAAAATCGGTTGAAAAATGCGACCTGTAGGCGAGAACAGACAGACAGACAGACGGACAACAGCATTTTTTTGGCCAAACTCGAAACTGAGACGCTTCGCTCGCTCGGTCAATAAAAGTTACAATTGCGATAAATGCTCGATAATAACAATAATTAAATTAAAACTCTGTAATCAATATCAATATGTAATGAAGTAACAACATCTGTGATGTAATGAGACTTACTTTGGCAATACACCACATATATCATCCACATATAATCGACAATTGGGTATCGCGCACCACACGCTTCACTTTTCTTCCCCATACTTGCAAGATGTGGAATGAGCTACCATCTGAGGTTTTCCTATTAGACTGCGACATGGCACGCTTCAAGAGAAATGTAAAGAGGTTTCTACAGTGTAGGGAACGCATCGACAATACCCCGGGTGTTGCCGGTGTCAATAGGCGACGGTGACCGCCTACCATCAGGTGGGCCGTAAGCCTGTTTCCCCACAAATAACATAAAAAACCCCCCATTTAAATTACTTTAATTACCCATTATAATTATTTACCTTAGGCTTCAAATGTCCATGTAGCAGTACATGTGAGTTGATTCCTGTTACTGACAACCCATTAATAGCAGTGTAAGTGGAGCGGATGGGTTGATGTTCCCTGACCACCTGCATGCGGCCTTCACGCAACGCGACCACGTCTTGACGAGGTCTGTCGCAGTGCAAGTTACTCGCTATTTCACCTTTGTGATATCCAAGAAGCACCTAGAAAACGCAAACGAATTTATTCATAATCATCATCATCATTCTCAGCCCGTGTCGACCCACTGCTGGGCTTAGTCCTCTCTTTGTTTCTTTTCCTTCTTCCCGATCTTGTGCCAGTCTGAACCACGTACGACCCACGGTCTTATGGATGTCGTCGACCCATCTCGCTGGTGGACGTCCCCTATTTCGATGACCAGTTCTCGGCCTCCACTCTGTTAGTGCCTTAATTCACCTGTGGTCACTACGTCTGGCCAAGTGTCCTGCCCAACTCCACTTAAGCCCCAATATTCGCTTGCTGACGTGTTGTACAAATTTATTAATAATGGTTAAATGCTATGGTTACAGCTTTGCTAATTATTTAATATTAGTGTTTTTACAAGCTTTTATTTAGCTTGCAATGTCTGTTAGTTGCTTTAGGTCAAATCTTGCAAGCTGAATTAAAAACACTTCCTCTTATCCTACAGAGTTGACATGATGGTTTAATTCCGACGACAATATGTTTTAGCATAAAAACATATACCTGATTCTACACATTGGATTGGCTTCAGACAAAAGAACTGCTCCACGACCAACAGCCCAGACACGAAAATTTTATCTTCTTCTTCCAGCCTTTTTCCCACATTAGGGGTCGGCACAATATGTATTCCTGATCCAACGGTAACAACAGAGACAACGGCTGATAGAGAGATATTTATCAGCCGTCATTTCCGTTGTCACTTCCTTCCCATTCATATCATTCTTAACACAGTCCATCCATCTCTTCTTCGGCCTTCCTCTATTTTTATTTCCATCCACACTCATATCTAACACTCCTTTAGTAACATAATTTTCTTCCCTCCGCATGATATGCCCATACTACACGATATATAAATGACACGAAATTTTGTATAGGTACGCACTTATATGTATAAAAGCTTGTGTTATACAAATGAATTACTATGAATTTATTTACCTTTGTCATTGCAGTCAAGCCTGAAGCAGCGTCTGTGAACCCGACATTGGACATGACACTACCAACATATAGAGGCTCTGTTCGATTTCCACAAAACACCTTTTCTATCACTTGCAATTCCGTTTTGTCAGCTTGTAGCGAAGCTGTAAAAATAACAAAATTTAACTAACATAACTATAAGAAGGGTGGCAAAGCCCAAATGTTGTGGATTTTATTTTTTATTTTCAGCTAATAATAGCTCCTTATTATTATTTTTAAAGGTTACTAGTTTATTACCTGAACCGAAAGCTTCCACGTACTCCACTGCCTCCGGCGAAATATTAACCTCCTCGTAGAATTGTTTTAGAAACGTAGTGTAGCTGTCTAGATCACGACTGAACCCGAACACTTGGCCAGTTTCTCCATTGATTCTCGATATAAACTCATTCCTCACGTTAATAACTTCACCATATATCCTGAAAGTTATCAATGATACAATTAATGAGTACCTACACAAAACGCCCTCTCATACAAATACAGATATTTAACCCCTAAAGCTTATTTAATTTTAGTGATCTTTTCACAACAAACGACGTACAGTGAAGGCTTCCATAGTTCTGATATTCACTTTATGCCGTTGCGTTGATAGGTTTATTTATGTTAACTAAGCAGTGCCATCTAGTTATGTGACCGGTAAACCAAGAAAACTTTTAAGGTAGGTATCTAAAACAGTTCTAGATAGAGACTTCGTTATAATTTGCCTATAATCTTTGCTTTAGTATATATCTATCAACTATATTAATTTCAGATGTTTCTCTTCGCAAACTTCGGAGATAAGAGATGGTTGATATAAACGGTATTTTTTCGTAATTTTTCATCATAACTCCAACAATAACAAAATAAGAAATGGTTTTAATACATGCATACTTAAAGTTTCAATCCTTTATTTTTAGTTTATATAATTTTATTTTTAATAAAATCGGACTATCGGGTACTGAATGTAGAAACCGACGGAAGATCAGCGCGCTGCGTACTCGTATTTGCTAGTGCTTGGCGCATAATGCTGAGCCGGATCCTAGTTTACGGACGCTCATAACCTGGACGTATAAAATAGAAAACTTAAAATATACATAGGCAGTTATCTATGTATATTTTAAGTTTTCTATTTTTGTTTGTTATATTGCTACTCCTACTGTCGTATTATTTTTGTTACTGTGTATTGTTTTGTTATGTCTGCAAATAAATGTATTTTCTTTCGTTTCTCTCTTTCTTTCTTTTTTGGAATGTGTAAATCCAACTCTTTGATATGATATCCCACTTGACCTAGTAACCCGAGTTTGAAATGTTGATCCCCACCGTTTTGGCTTTTTTGGCCTCCAAATGAAAATATTTTTTTTCCTTGCAATAGAGGAAGGTCAGTATTCCTTATTGATCGAGCGAAGTGAGATCTCTAAATCAACTTGGGCAAATCGGCATTGTATGTATGTATGTTTGTATGTCCGAGGATAACTTTCGAAGCGTTGATCCGATCATCGTGAAGTTTGATACACAGGTAGGTAGTGATAGCATAATTTTGGTGTGACTAAAAGAGCTAAAAATGTTAAGTCGTTGTTGAGATATTAGGGTTCAAGAGGGGTAAAAAAATGAAAAGGAGACTATTTAGTCAAGTGGGAAATCAAATGAAAGGTCTATATTAGTACATTTAGAGTCCGTTTTTGTTTTTAGTAAATTCCTTATAGTTTTTGAGTTATTAGCCATAATAAATACTGAACTTTGACAAAATTCACAGGTTACACCAGTGACCCCCACAGTGCTGAAATTTGGTATGCGTTACGTTAAGTGACACAAATATAGGTCTGTCAATAATGTCAATAATCAATAAATGTCTGAAATCCAGAATAACTGCAATCTGTACCCCAAAAAAGTGAACCAAATTACATAAACTCCCGTTACCTGTAATTTGAATGAAACTGTATGTCAAGTAAGTTGGTTATTCATTTCGTGGTATTTTATTTTATTGGTCAAAGATTATTTATTTAGCGACTAAACATGTTTAAATTTTACGTATTTGTTTAATTTGACAACTCGTTAAATCATATTTAACCACTAAATACGTTTAGGCATCGTTGCGTGAGTCGCCCTAAGAATATTTTATTTTATGTTTTGGGAGACCCGCGAGATCTCAGTTCGGGGCGAACCACTAGTTAATTCCAAATTTCAAACCGATAAGTTCATTAGTTACTGAGATAATCAGCTGTGACAAACGGATGGACGAACGGACGGACAAAGTCGCACCAAAATGGTTCCGTTGTTACTATTTTGGTCAAAAACCCTAAAAAGTGTTGATGAATTTCATAGTGTTTTTGTAAGACCTATTTTACAATAACCCACTCGTTAGGGTGCACGAGTACCTAACCAATAAATACATAACATAACAAACATAACAGTCATTGTAGGTACCATAATTAAAACAAGTTTTTTTTACTTTTACTTCTTATCTTACTAGGCTTCGAGATTAATTTTGGTGAAAGTGCGCCAGATCTTCATGACCTTATCCCTCCTTCCCCCTTCTACCACCGGACAAGCAGACGTACAGAGAAGTACCACCCATACCTGGTCGGCATACCACCTTGCCGTACCAAACGATTTGCTTCAACTTTTCTTGTTAGCACAAGTAAGGAGTGGAACTCACTTCCGGCGTATGTTTTTCCGAACCAGTATAATCTCGAAGTTTTCAAGTCCAGAGTGAATAGGTTATTTCTAGGCAAGCGTGCTCCATCTTTGATCACACCATCACTTACGACCAGGCGAAGGTAGTGGGCAAGCGCTTGGCTACGTTTTTATCATCAATAAAAAAAGGCGTCACCGCAATGTACCTTATAGGCCTGAGCTTTACAGCACTGTAAAGCTTTTGCTGAGATTGGTAATGATCTTAAAATATTTGAATCTGAAGATGCACGTCACGCGTCTTTTTAAAGTTTACTAGTTAATTCAATGAAAAATATTATTTTGCAACGATTTATTTGGAATATTAATTTTTGTTAATTACCTGAGAGCATCACGTTCTTTTTGTAGAAACAATACATTGATAGCCTCGGACTTGGCACATCCGTCCGCATTTTCAGCAAAAGATTTTGTTTTGCCATCAGCTGCTATTTCTATACATCTGAAATTATTATAATATATAATATGTTATTCTAGTATATTGGATGTTTTTTTACATATTATAAGTATGGATTAAAAAAAAGTATTCTATCAGGGATCTTGGACACAATAGTTTCCATAGTACAAGCTTGGGTTAGTTTGAAGCAAGATAGCGTTGTGTGGAATCTCCAACGTTATTTATTGTGCATAAAGGAACAAAATTCCTTGACGCGTACTCCTTCCGAAAAGTAAAGGAATTGGTATTGTGTTTTGTCAAAATAAATGGTCTTCAACAGAACTTCCATTATCTTTTAACGATCACGCCGATACATTTTTGTATGATTGTGGTGCCCGACCGGCGTTCAAAATCAAAACTTGGTTCTATTCAAGGGTATGAACTTATACTGAATCACCAAGTGAATAATGTACCTGTTATAATTCACCATAGTATGAGGAAGCAAGCACAGATTTGCACCACCAACGATTGCAGCTTCACATTCGCCGCGAGTCATAGACAAAATGGCTTGTTCAAGAGCCACCGTAGAGCTGCAACAAGCACTATCGACGGTTACCGAAGGACCCTTCGTATTCAACCAGTAAGATATACGGTTCGCGTACATTGTCTTACTACATCTGCAATAAGTAATACATGTTATGTATCTCTTCTTAGGGGGGATAACAAAAAATCAAAGTGGCAAGCGGGATGTTATTACGGAAGGGTTGTAGTTTTTGAGATAATAGCCTTAACTGTAATAAAATTCATAGGGTGTTTCCAATAGCCCCACTGTGGGTATGCTCGTCGTAGCTTTTGTGGCTGAAATACATGGAAAAGTCTTAAATCCTGCCTGAGATGACCGACCTAGGAAAGTCTCTCTCTAGGAAATAATGGAGTAAAATTACATTTTAGCGCACAGAATAAAAACATTTGTATGGCGGCTGCAGCCGCCTATGATTGGATTTCTAAAAACTTCCTATTATCCTTTGTCACTCTCATGGTTCAGACTAATTCAATGACGTTTTATTCGACCCAATCCGGATTACAATCTATATACCTACCAAGTTTAATCGAAATCGGTCCAGCCGTTTTGTCGTGAAAACGTAACAAACAGACAGATAGACAGAGTTTCTTTCGAATTTATAATATTAGTATAGATTTAAATAATTAACATTGCACATACCCTGTAATACCGAAACCATTTTTCCCAGTACTGTCGAAAACTCCAAGATTTTCGGTTTCTGATAAACTAGATGCAATATAAACACCAACTTTCTTTGCATTGAATTCATTTGGATTTAAGCCTGCAACAAAATATAGTTTTAAACATTTTTATAAATACGGGATTTATCACGTACCGTCTTATCGGTGTTTCGACCGACAATGATTCAATTCGTGAACCTTCGTGCGAGGCGAGACGTTATTCGGATCGCACTCACCCAGATGAAGGTTCACGAATTGAACCGAAACATTGTCGGTCGAAACACCGATAAGACGGTACGTGATAAATCCCGTATTTATAATAATGATTGAAATCAATCACGAAGGATTGAAACACGAAAGTTTTCTAAGTAAAATATAGTTTTATTTAGTTATTTTCCTAAGCGTTTGCAGATAGGCGCACATATCGGACTAGGTTTTCAAAAAACCAAAGGATTCATTGAATATAATTATAAAATATATTTTATTAACTGACAAATATTTCGAAACAAAAAAATCCCAAAAAACAAAGAGAGTGGTAGGGTGCGTCTGGAAGTTATGTATTTCGGCACTTTATGAAAAGATGAATAACAGTAACATGTACTACCTGCATCATAAATAGCTCCAAACGTTAGCTCTAGAAGTTTCCGTGACATGGGGTCCATTTTGTTCCCCTGATGACAATGGACTTTAAAGAACTGGGCATCGAAACGATCCAGGCCTAAAACCGTGCCCGCGTATTCAGATATTTCAGGGTGCTTGAACTGCCATCGGGGGTTTCCCTTCACGACGGGGTTAACCTGTTTTGACATCAATTATTAAGTAATCTCCTCTGTAATAATAACACGTATCAATGATATAATCTATATTTTGATATCTAATACTAGCTATACAATAAAATATAGTCTTAAACCACTCAGTAGTGTAGTTTTCTAGCAGTAAAAGAGTTTTTAAAATTATATCAGTAGTTCCGTTGATTACCCGTTACATCTTATTGGATATTGAATTTATATTAATTTGTTAATAAACAATTTCCTGATTTAAAATATCAGTATGGACTAATTTTTTGCATAGTTTAAGTAAAGGGATATTTTTGGGATATAATTTGCTTATTTCAATATTTAGGAAGACACTTCCCCCCAAGGCCTATTCTGTTTTAGGTATATCCTGTATATACAGCTTTTTAATACACATATATATTTAAATTGTTATAATCAAGATTTATTCAATAAATATAGTAATGTAATATGTTATGTATTTTTCTAATATCCCTTGTTGGCGTAATGATGTAATCTCCTACATTTTGCTCTTTGCAATGTGGCTTCCTTTACTTCCTTATACGACATAATATGACGGTGACCTTCTATTTTAACTGGCTCATGTAAATAATTCCAGGTGTTCTTCTTAATAACTTTCCTTCCACCTTCTCTTAGGTATATGATGTTTTAATGAAGCTGTCGTGTCGTATAAAGTGTCCAATCCTCATCTTCGCTCACCTTATTTCCATCCCACAGGAAATGATTGATGAGATTAAAAGTAGCCTATCTCATAATCCAGGTCATCATTAACCTATGTTCCAAATTATGAACCACATCGGTTCAATAGTTTGATCGTTAAAGAGGATCAAACATCCAAACTTTCACATTTATCTTAATAGTGGGATTAAAGTAATTTTTGTATTTAAGTATGTATAAGTATATTTTTTACCTTGTTATATAATATATCCGAAAACTCCTTGATGTTTCCTGACTGTGGGTATAGACCTGACATTCCCGAAACCACTATTCTATCGCCATTGGTTTCTGATGGTAATGCATCATCTTTTAGATTTTCTATTAGATCTTGCGGCTTCGGAGTCATTGTAAATTCTGAAAATATATCTACGTATAAAATATTTGAAGAGTTATAAAGCGATCAGATATCATGTAGATCGAATACAGGGTGTGTGGTGGAACGATGTGGGAGTGTGCTTTTGATCACACGACTGAAGTAAAACTTATTTTATAAAATATTAATTTATAAAATTGTTCAAATACAAAATTGTCCATACGTCTGTAGGTTGATCAGTATATGTTCATTCTGGACAGACGCAACTCGCACTTGCACATTAACATTTAAAAATATATGAAACGTAACTCTCTCTTTCTATCTTCACTAACTTATATCTCCCTCTCAACTTCCGTTCGCACTTTTCGTAACATATTCACCAGCTTACTCCCCAAGTCAAGCGTGCGTAAAGAAGTTTTACTAAAACTAAACTTCTTAGAATAAAATAAAAACTGTTTTGGAATGTATACATAAAGCCTTATCATATTATATGATATATTTGTATCACTTAAATTTGTTCCTTTGGAACCCATTAAATTAACAACCACTTCATCGATTCAGCTCTTAAACTTACCTGCAAAACGGCATAGCACAAGCTATCGATCTACTGAATTTTATGTAGATCGAATCAACGGCTCGATAGTTATGCTCGATCAAATATAAATACAGCCCAAGTTGCAACTGAGATCTTTACTAGCTTCGCTCGCTCGATTGATCAAAGTGACCAATAAAACATCAAGTAACCTTTTAACAAAAACTTATCCGACTTAACTAAACCACTGAACTGATTTTTATGAAATTTCTATGACGTCAATATGAAAGTATATCTTTTGAAATAAAAACAGAATTTTCCAAATCGGTTGATAAACAAATAACTATTTAACCGACTTCAAAAAGAGGAGGAGGTTCTCAATTCATCGGAATCTTTTTTTTATGTAAGTTCCCTGATTATTCGAAGACGCCCGGACCGACTCGAGAAATTATTGTTTTGTTTAAAATCGCGTCTCTTTTTCACAGATTGCGCTGTAGTCCCAACAGTATTTTGAAGATGAGAGCCGGTCGTTTTGATTGCCCTATTCAGAGGCACTGGGTGGGGATAATTACTGGCAATTCAAAGCACGTTGGTAATTAATTAAATTATTTACTTAAATTTAATTTATTTAATCTCTCTTAATTTTTCATGAATTTTATTTTATTCTAAATTTTCCATTCCATTTTTTTTTTGTTATGACTTTTAAGCATTGAACTATAAATTTTACTGAATTGTTATTACCTATTTTACTGAATTTATATATTTTTGATCTGATATGGGCCCAATTTGTGTTTTTAATTTATATTTCTAACTAGTGGACCCGCCAAACTTCGTACCGACTTGACATGCATATAACGCGGGCTGTCAGTATACGTCACCCTGGTAGAATTGTCAATTGTTGTCCCCGGCCATCATTATGTATGAGAAAATGAATTTTCTTCGTAATTTCTTTTTGCGTGATATTTTCCGATATTTTAACAGTTATTATGTTAAATATAATTCTGTAAATTGAATTCAGAACATTTTCATATTTATTCACCTTTTAAACCTTCTCTGGACTTCCACAAATAATTCAATGCCAAAGTTAGCCAAATCGGTCCAGCCGTTCTCGAGTTTTAGCGAGACTAACGAACAGCAATTCATTTTTATATATATAGTTTAGTACTTTTATGTCTTGTATATCCTATGGACGTTGTCTGAATTAAATGATTCTATTTAAATCTATTCTATTAGACGGGTATACCTTCCCAGAATTTTTTAGGATCCCATCATCAGATCCCGGCTTGGTGCCAATAGGACCAACTTCTTTATACCCTTTTAAAGAAAAAAATAATTTCTCAATATGAAAGTACTTTCATATTGGTCTCGTAGAAATTTCATCAAAATCAGATAAGTAGTTTGGTTAAGTCGATTATATTTTTGTTAAAGTGTTACTTGTTTTGAAGTCTGTTAATAAATTAATATTTTTTATCATTATACGTCCAAAACCAAATACCGAAGGGTACTTTAAGATGCGTACAGGTGATGGCATCGGGCCGCTAGATCAGAACTACCAAAAACACGAATAGCCAACAATAAATGCGTTGATTCCATAAATTGGTTGCAGCTACTAAACATGTTTAAATTTGATTTATTTGTATGATTTGACAACTCCATAAATCATGTTAAGCCATTAAATACGTTTAGGCATCGCTGTGCAGGTCGCCATAAAACTAATAATTGTGAATAAGCTGATTTTAGTTTTGATTCTGAAATTTAATTGTACTTACTGATCTTTTGCGGATCACTTTTGCCGATCAATGGAACGGTTAGGTTGAGACAGCTAGTACTGGATCTTTTTCAAGTTGCGCTACAACAATCAAATAGGAAGGTCCAACCATAAGTGTAGGGCTTTTATATAAAAAGAGTATATTTTATTTAAATTTTTGTTTGTACCACAAAGAACTAATGAATATTTCAAATTGGTAGAAACAACGCGTTTCCGCTATTTGTTAAAAAAACTAATCATGTTGCTCATATTGCGTCATTATAACCAAACTATTACGTACCTACCTACATTTAAATAATAAAAGCATTGTGTAATTACCGGCTTAACAGTTTACGACGTATTTGTGTGATTTGACAACTCTCTGAAACATATTTAGGCACTAAATACGATTGGGGATACCCTTACCGTACACAGAATAGAGATAAAACCAGAAGCCGCCTTTGCTGTGATAGCAAGCTGTGCGCTGTGTTCATAAAACAAAACCCGCGTCCCGCACCCACCTCACCCCCACGCGCTGCTGCTAGTTTAGTCATTATTTACCCGTTTTGGGGTAAATGTTTTAGGTAAGATACAACTAATAAAATCCCAATTATCTAATACTGCACAGGTATCACAGGTAACTGATAGGATAGGATTGACAAACAAAAATATAATACAATTATCTTCAAATCAACTTGGGCAAATCGGCGTTGTATGTATTTATGTGTGTATGTAGGTGTCATGAAATTTGGTATATAGGTAGATAGTGATGGCGCAATTTTGGTGTGACTCAATGAGCTAAAAATGTGGGGGGGTTATTGAGATATTGGGGTTCAAGAGGGGTAAAAAAAACAAAATTGGACTATCTGGTCAAATGGCACGCCTAACAAAATGCCTTTGTGAGTATATTTCGACCCCGTTTTTCTTTTTAGTTTAAACCTTGTAGTTATTATGTTATTAGCCATAATAAAAACTGAACTTTGACAAAATTCACAGGGTACACCAGTGACCCCACATTCCTGAAATTTGGTATGCGTGTAGCTTTAGTGACACTAGGTCAAAATAGCCTGAAATCCAGAATAACTGCAATATCTACCCCAAAAAGTTAATCCAAATTACAGGTAACATCCCGTTACCTGTAATTTGAATGAAACTGTAGGTCAAGTAATTTGGGTATGCATTTCGTGGCACGATTTTATTAGTCAAAGACCAAGCCCGGCTTACACGACGATTCCTAAACGTATTTAGCGACTAAACATGTTTAAATTTTACATATTGGTATGATTTGACAATCCCTTAATCATATTTAGCCACTAAATACGTTTAAACATCGGTGCGTGAGTCGCCCTAAGAATATTTTTTGTGTTTTGGAAGACTCGCGAGATCTCAGTTCGGGGCGAACCACTATTATATACAGGGTTATCTGTTTAAGCCGAAAAGGGGGTCATTGTAATAAAAAGACTATTCAAATAAAAATCGGAAAATTATTATTGAGACGCCTCAAAAAAATTGTGTATCTATCTGATCTTAAGGAACAGATGATTTTTTTTCGTGATTTCAGTGTTGGTTGTTTGGTCTCATATGAAAAGCTGAATAATAGTGAGTGAAATGGCCCCTCTTTCGGCTTAGCACACCCTAAATAGGTAACCCGATATAAGTACTGCTCATAAATAGGTATGTAAAACTAACTTATGTATGTAATAATCTCAATTATTTTTAAATAAAACACGATTTCGATAACAAAATTTAATTTCCTTTTTGCTGCGTATTTTTTTACAAGTAGTGTAACAAAAGCTGTTTGTTTTTATGTAGGTACAGAACATGCCCTTAAAAGGATAAAGTGATTTCCAGTAACCCTGTATAACTTGTTTTTAATCTGGGCATTACGTATCTTAAAACAATCATTGTTTGAACATAGCAATATCTCCAAATCAACTTGGGCAAATGAGCGTTATACGTATGTATGTTTGTCCGAGGATAACTTTCGAAGCGTTGATCCGATCATGGTAAAATTTGATATAAAGGTAGGTAGTTTTAGCAAAATTCTGGTGTGGCTAATTTAGAGGCAAACACTCTCGCAGAAAATGCCCTGTTCTACAGTGGCTTTTTTCCAACCTTCTCACCCTAAATATTTCTATAACTAAATTTATTACTTTCGCCCCAACATCTAGAACGCAACCTCCCTCCCCGTTTACTCTCCGTGCCCATATCTGCCATGATGTTTCTGGCTCCAATGTCTGTGATTGTTCTGCTTTAGAATTTTGCTCTACTATCAAATACCTAGGCGTCTGGTTAGATGTTTCGCTTTTCTGGGCACCTCACATATGCATACGACGGGTTAGAGTAAGAAAACTAATGTGCATCTTTAAAAATTTCAGATTTGCTGCAGATCTCGACTGCCTCAAAATGATGTACTGTGCACTAGCGCAATCGGTACTTTCATACTGCATCACCACCTGGGGCGGTTCCCGACTCTCATGCTGTACTCCATTTTTGGGATTCTGACAGTGACGCAGCATTTTTGTCCTTGCGATAGTCTTAAGAAAACGCTCCACATTACCGATTGATGCAAATTATTGGACCACAAGACGTCGTTTCGATAGTCTGCAACATACCGCGTCACAGAATTGCTATTGTTAGTAGATACTACCACTATTTAAGCTGCTCCCTGTACAATAACATAAATAGAGTTCTGGACCTCCTTATCCTTTGACAGACAACAAATGCAAACTAAAATGCTCCACTTGGCTTCAAGCTCTTTCGTTTGAGGAAACGGAAGACCTCTTAAAAACTTCCTCTTAAAAAACTCATTTTAATTTATTAATAATATTATCAAATAATTTATTATATTATGTAATTATGTATTCATTAAATTATATTATATATTATGTACCCAACTACTCCTCTCCGTCCAACAACCCATCCCTCCCCGAACCCTCCCCCTTATTACCTAAGCCAAATTGCTCTCGCGTCGCTATCGCTAGTCAAACCATCCGTTTCAAACGTACAGTACGTACCTCACGTGTGAAAGGGATGGCCTGAGTAGTGATAGCGAAGCGACAGCAATTTGACTTAGGTAATAAGGTTACCTATTTCCCACACCGCTGTTGTTGTCGCGCAAAATGGTAATATTTTATTTAGTTTTAAGACTTTTATGTTTGTAATTTTATTTGATTTATTTTTTAATTCTTTTTACTTACTCCGTTTATTCTTGTACCGCAATACTTTTAGGAATCTCTATGTTAAGGAGGAGGGCGCTCGCACTACTACTCAGTTTTATATAACGTTTGCAGTTGCCAACGTTTTCTAACATGCTTGTATATATCGTGTACATAGTTCTAAATAAATAAATATATCTTTTTTTTTAATTTTATCAAAAAATCAAACTGTAAATAAACCAAAAAAAATCCTGGTGTGACTAATTGAACCAAAACTGCTGGAAGGTTGTTCAGGGTGGTTCAAGAGGGGTAAAAAAAAATGAGAATATTTGGTCGAATGGGATGTCTAATGTAAAGATCTTCACTAGTACATTTCAACCTAGTTTTTATTTTTAGTTTAACTCATGTAGTTTTTGAGTTATTAGCTATCATAAAAACTGAACATTGACGAAATTCACAGGGTACACCAGTGCTGAAATTTGGTATTTGTGTAGCTTTAGTGACACAAATATAGGGAAAAGTCTGAAACTCAGAATAACTGCAATTTCTACCCCTAAAAAGAGCAACCAAGTTACATGAACTCCCGTTACTTTTATTAATTTGAATGAAAATGTAGGTCAAGTTAGTTGGTTGTTCATTTCACGGCATTATTTTATTAATCAAAGATTAAGGCTAGTTTGCACAACGATCCCTAAACGTATTTAGCGACTAAACATGTTTAAGTTTGACATACTTGTATGATTTGAGAACTCCATAAATCATAATTAGCCACTAAATACGTTTAGGCATCGTTGCGCATATCGCCTTAATAATAATATTTTTTTTGCGAGATCGCGAAGACTACAAAAGTTTTAAATTCCAGAATTCTGGAGTAGGGAAAATAATATTTCTCGATATTTGGCAACACCAGCAAAATGGAGGATCATTATTTACGTCAATTACAAACCGAACTGTATTCAATAATCAAATTACACAACATCTAAATGTGCTACTTACGTATGAAATGTGATTCCATCTTGTTTGTTTTTGAGCCCAGCTGAATTTTTACAAGTTAGGACCACATAAGAAGGCATAATCTAATTAAATTTAACACTGTAAAATACGTCACGCGTGAAGACAGTCACAAACTATCTAATGGCGTTCGCTCTATTCTACTCTATTTTGAAGTAGATGTTGACGCTTCAGTATTAGGCGCGTTCACTTTTTCTGGTGTTTTCTCTATTCTGAGGTATTGCAGTACTGTTTTATCATGTTATTTAAGTATGCCCGATTGCCGTATAACGCATAATTATATCAAATACAAGCAAGAGCTCGAGTGCGCGCGCATGTGTTCAGCAGTGGGCATCCTGCGCCTGATATTTTATTTTATTATTTTCGCGAAACTGACAGCTAAAAACATGCTATAAAGACATTTGTATGCTTAGGGCAATTACAAATTTCCACAGATAATATAAAAAATATATTAGGTAAACACACAGGTACGGTGGACGAAACACGTTTAATGGCGGGTTCCTATATCCGTCGGTAACCGACTACGCCTCGTATCTCCTTGAAAATGTGTCAAACTAGTGTCAAACTATTGACAGTTTTTCAAGAAGAAACTAGTCATAGCTGGTTACCGACGGATATAGGAACCTGCCATGAAAGTTCAATATTATTAGTCAGAGAAGAATTTATCCGCAACCAAGCGTTGAAGTATTTAATAGATTAGGTAATATCTGCATCTGCGAGGCGCTTGCTCGAATAATAAATGCGTTCACAGCTGTACTCTCTCCAGTTGCTAACCTGTCTAGATAAGAATCTGTCCAGCTGAGAATCTGTAGGTACAGTTGCGAATCTGTCTAGTTGAGAATCTGTCCAGATGAGAATCCGTACAGTTGCGAATATGTCTAGTCGCTACGGATGCATTTCTTTCCACTAACGAAACATGTAAAATGTGTGGTCTCTTCATTATGACTCTGTAAGTGCGTAATCCCAGTAGCTCCAGTAACTCAAAGCAGTCAACCCTGTCATTTGAAATTCTCAGAATAATAATAATCACACTATCACATTAATATTATAAATGCGAAAGTTTGGATGTTTGTGTATTTATTTATTTATTTGTTTGTTACTCAATCAAGTCGTAACTGCTGAACCATATTATACCGTATGTACATAAATTATAACCTGGATTAACACATAGACTACACGTGTACGTCGTGAAAGAGATCGGTTTAATCGTTTTGAAATAACAAGCAACATTGTAAAGCTTTACGTCACTTGCCCTTAAGGTCGTTTTTAGCTTTTCGAGGGTAACTGTGCCTGCTTTTAAAGATAGAATGACAGTTGTCTGGATAGAATAATTCCACGGCTCAGTACATAAACCATTGCTTACAATTTTCCATGACAAGAACTAAAAATAGGAACAAAGATCTTTATTTAAAAAAAACGAGTGTGCTTTAGACCACACGACTAAAGTAAAACTTCTTAAACTATTAATTTATAAAATTGTTCAATTGCAAAATTGTACACTTGTCTGTAGGTCGATCAGTCTATGTTCATTCTGGCTGGACAGACGCAACTCGCACTCGTACATTAACGTTTAAAAATATACGAAACGTAACTCTCTCTCTTTCTATCTTCCCTAACTTATATCTCCCTCTCAACTTCCGTTCGCACTTTTCGTTACGCATTCCCCAGCTAACTCCCCAAGTCAAGCGTGCGTAAAGAAGTTTTACTTCAAAATAATAATTATCATAATAGTTGAACAAACGGATTATGAATGAAAAATTTTCTCGACATCAGCGTCACGTCAGCGCGAATTCTCTCTGCTGGCCGGACGTCTCCTTTCTGAACAAAAATCAGCCCCTTCCTAGTCCATACCGGTAGTTAAATTTCCGGGCAGCCTCGCGTGCGTGTGCGGAAAGCGCGCGGTCGGTGCGAGAGAGACGTTCGTTAGATAAATCTGCCGAGGCGCATCCGCCAGTTCGATCTCGTCCCAGGTGATTACACGGCATACACGTCCGGCTTGCTGATTCCAAGTGCTTTGACGGGCAAAGCGAACCGCAATATTCCGAGGGTGCAATGTCAAGGCATCATTATTTACCGGGCGGTCATTGAACCTTTTCATTTCCCACCTCCAAGTTTCAGAGCTATCAATTTCACGATGTGTGTGGTGTCATCGGAGCCCTCAGGCGCCCCTGCTTTATCTACATCATTATGCAAAAGCTCTTGCTCGCGCTCAATCAACTGTTGTTTTAGTTCTTCTTTGGTTGGTATAACTGCAGATTCATTTGAAGCGGCTGCCTCTTTACCTTCAATGCGATCCTGTTAACGACGCGGTCTATGCGTTCGGTACATGACTGCAATGAAGCTCTAAATTCTCCGAATTCAAAACATCTCCTTTATTTCCTCTCGCAACTCGATTTATAATTTCTGGATCTCGTCAGTGAAGGAGGACCGCAAAGCCCTAAACAATCTGATCTCTAATGCTATCGTGTTACTGTCTTTGACTTCCTTTGCAGTGTTACGCGCCATGTTATCATACGGCTGATTTTCCTGAATCGGCGCAAGGGCCTGCGGCGGCGGCCGCGTTCACTTGTAACCCGACGAAAGAGCCTTAACACGAGTCAGACCCATCGGCTGCTGGTTCTTGCACTCGGGGCACGACCACGACTTCGATATTTTTGTGTTTGTAGGGATTAATAGTCGGCAAAGCAATTAAATGACAAACATTTACATTACATTTATAGTTGCCCGGAAAATAGGACAATACTAAAAGTACTATTTACTGTAGTACTTAAGGATAAACTATAGCGAAAAAGGTTATTATTAAAATAACAATTCAAAATAATAAAAATAATTCATGGTATTTCAAGACTTTTTGTCTACAAATCCCCTGCCGGAACTCGAAGTGAACGCTTAGAGGATTGGTGGATAAAAAGTCCATCCCCTGCGCCGGGGATCGTGTCAGAGGATTTGTGGAATAAGCCAACTCAAGACCATAGGCTATATTTTATTTTGAAATCCATGCGAAGCCGGGCGGCAAAAGGAAAAGTGTGAGATTTGGCATAATAAGTTTATAAGTACGGAGAACTGTTGTAACGTTCATTTGGTCATGATTATGACGTCATATTTTCG
Organism: Philereme vetulata; assembly: GCA_918857605.2. NCBI lineage: Eukaryota > Metazoa > Arthropoda > Insecta > Lepidoptera > Geometridae > Philereme > Philereme vetulata. Next base: position 5,433,831 of record OU975420.1, read on the forward strand.
TAATCCTAGCATTCGTTAATTCGAGCGTCTCCGCCGTGGCTCGGCCGTATAAGCATTGCTTGCGGCGCAGACGTCACTGAGTTCAAATCCGGACGCGGTTCACTTTTTACATCTTCATTCATTGTTTCTTCTAATCGATGCATTTACAATGTCTAGGTAGGTTGAACAGTAATGAGCAGGAGGCATGTCATCGCCTCGGTTTCTACATATTTTCGCTAATTGTTAAATTATAATTATTTGAGAGTCAGTCAGCTGCATCGGCCATTCTGGGGCACTCATTCGAACTGTGCACACGCACGGCGGATGTCCTAAAATTGTGAGACATGGAATATTAGGTATCAGTAATTGTTGGAAATAGTTATAATTAAATTTTTGCTGTTTTCATAGGGGTGAGTGTCTAAACTACTAACAAGTAGTCAACAATTTTTTGTACGTTGTACGAAAGCACCCTGTCATTTTCTGACATATTTATTCCTACTGGAAAGTAGATGCACAAATTCACTAGACCTTGAGTGAATTTATTATTGATCGAGTGAAGCGAGATCTCTAAATGAACTTTGACGAATCGGCGTTGTATGTATGTTTGTTTGTATGAGAATAACTTTCGAAGCATTGATCTGACCATCGTGAAATACATAATATACGTATATTTCACGATGATCGTATTAACGCTTCGAAAGTTATCCTCGGACAAACAAACATGGATACAAACAACGCCGATTCGCCCAAGTTAATTTAGAGAACTCGCTTCTCTCGATCAAATAATAAATACTAACTAAATAATAAAAGTAATAAAACTAAATATCTGCTAAGAAATTTAATGCGTTCTTTGAGGTCGGACGGAGTAGAAGGAATGAAAAGGATGATGTACATTCTATTTCCTTTTGATATATATTGTTAAAGAATATATATATGTATGTATTTTATATTTATTTATGTATGTAGGTATATGTAGGATTTTTTTTTAGGTTTTGGTATTTATTTGTGTCCTACATAAATAGGTATTTATTGTAACACCGCCTCCTCACACGTTTTTCAATCCAGTCCATCCAAAGGTTGCCTGGAAGAGCCGCCCATTGTACCAGCATGTATTAGTCTAAGTTTTCTAGGTTAATTTATTGTAATTTGGTGTAACAATAAAGAATTGTCTATCTATCTATCTATGTACAGAAGGGAAAGGTCGTAGAAGTTCATCGTAGAACACGTTTCTAAGGTTCTTGATCTACGGGGCTATACTTTGATATAGGCGATGGTTACCACTTAACATCAGGTGGGCCACAGGTCTTAATAATATGCTTGTTATATCTTCAAGTGGTATAAAAAAACTTGAAAGTAGCACGAGTGACAGAGATATTGAAAGGCATGGTTAGTGTGATGAGATGACATGCCCATATGGCATGTGACAAGAAAAGTAATGGAAATGAAAATGGATGGATGTAGAAGTAGAGGAAGACCAAAGAAGAGATGGATGGATTGTGTAAAGGATGAAATGAGTGAGCTGGAAGTAAATATTGAGATGTCAGCTAGTAGAGGAATTTGTAAGAGGAACACATGTTGTACCAACCACATGTAGTGTAGAAAAAGGGCAGGAAGAAGAAAGAAGGTCGAATTACGACCACTGCGCGGGCAACTAGTACCGACTATAATGCCACTAGTTATCTACCTATCTAAAGAGGTCAAGTAAGGTGCTTTATAATACGGCCGGCGGTTACGTATTTCACAATTTTACGAAACGTTTAGCATACAATTCACGGAAATGGATAACAAAACAACACCTGGGTGCTCTATGTTTTTACACATGTTGCTAGGCGAGTAGTTTGCTAAATAAGAGCATACTTACCTGATAATATTTTTAACTATACTATCCACATTTCAATATTTTATATACGAAGTTAGTTATTACCTAATCAATCTTTTATGGTGACTCTTTCACAGTACAAGCTGTACGACTGTGGAACACCTTACCTTTGCCCAATCTTTTTCGATTCTCAAAGCCAAGGTGTACAACCATTTCTTTTCTTTGTCTCTTAACTGCTAGTTAGTTTTTATGTTATTTGTTCTCGATATGAAGTGCTGTTTATTTATTGTATATATTTGTATGTATCTATATTTGTATGTATATATATATATATATATATATATATATATATATATATTAGGTCTTTACCTATGAAATTGCCGTTTTGTATGGAATATGTGAAAGCACTTATTTTTATAAACTTTTTATTTATGTTATTCAAAGTAATCACCCATGCAATCGACGCATCTTTGCCAACGCATTGGCAGTTTATTGATGCCCTTCTTGTAAAAATCAGCTGGACGGGAGGCAACAAACTCTTCAAAGGCATTTTGAACTGCCTCTCGGGATTTGAATTTTTTACCCACTAAAAAGTTGTCTAAATTTTGGCAAAAGTAATAGTCGGTAGGTGCAAAATATGGTGAGTACTTATGGCGGATGATGGAGAGCTTCCAACCCCAGCTCAGCTTGCAACCCTGCAGCTTGGAGACTGTCTGTTGTGCAGTATGGGGTCGCGCGTTGTCCTGAAGGAGCAGTGGGGACGACCGATTGACCAAAGCTGGTTGCCGATGTGCAAGCTTCTCCATCATTGTCTCCAGTTCTTCATAGTACACATCTGCAGTAATGCTCATGCCGTTTTTTAAAAAAGCTGTGGTGAATCACACCCGCACTAGACCACCAAACAGTGACCATCACCTTTTTAGGGGTCATTTTTGGTTTAAGGCAGCGTTTACCATTTGCCGGGTCGCGGCCCGGTACCGGACCATCAAAATAAAATACCGGTCGCGTCATTATCCGCGAACTTGGATTCTTTAGCGAAAAATAAGCAGCAGCTCCATACTTCGCACTAAAATTTGACTAAATAGGCGATACCAAAATATGTAGTACTAGCTGACCAATCCGCAGCTTCGCACGCGTAGTTTTTAATAAAAACATTACCCTCCTTCTGTGCAGTTGGGTAAAAAGTAGCCTATGTCACCCGGGGATAGTGTAACTTCCCAACAGTGAAAGAATTTTTTAAATCGGTCCAGTAGTATCGGTGCCTATTCAATACAAACAAACAAACCTTTCCTCTTTATAATAATATAGTATAGATTAATAAAACATTTTTACTATTAATAAATGTGTATTATTTCACCTAATGGAATCAGCTTGGGTTTAAAAGTATTAAGTGGGTCACGAAGGGACAGTGTGAAAATTACCGGGCCATGGCAGAACAATGTTTGGGAAACACTGGTTTAGGGCATTGCTTTGGTGCTGAACCAGGATCTAACCAACTTACTGAGCGCTTTCGATTGTCGAACAGAATCCATTTTTCATCGCACGTAACAATTCGGTTCAAAATTCCTTCATTTCTTTGCCTATTGAGCAGCGCGAGGCAGGTCATGACGCGTACGTTGCGCTGGCGATCGTTAAGTTCGTGGGGCACCCATCTATCAAGTTTTTTTACCTTGCCTATTTGTCGCAAATGGATCAAAATTGTTTTGATGCTAACATCAAAAGCTGCTGCTAGCTCAGCTGTAGATTGAGTTTCGTCAGCTTCCACAATCGCTTTTAATTCATCATTGTTGACCAAAGTCTCCGGACGACCACGAGCTTCATTTTTTAAGTCAAAATTTCCAGAACAGAACCGGAAAAACCAATAACGGGTTGTGCGTTCGTTTTTGCAGTTCTCTCCGTAAACGTTTTTGATGTTACGTGCCGTTTGTGTTGCGTTGGTGCCACGACAGAACTCATATTCCATAATTACACGAATTTTTAAAGTATCCATTATGACGAAAACTGTTCAAATGTAATGAAAATACAACGCTAATCAATAAACAAAAGACTGAGTTTGTAAAAAGAATGTCATGTTTTTAAAACAAAATTAATTTGAATTTAGAATACAAAGCCATTCCAAACTTTTTTTCTATTTGAAATGACCAGTACTGAAGAACGGCAATTTCATAGGTAAAGATATATATTATATACTAGCTGATGCCAGCGGCTTCGCACGCGTGGTTTGTCAATAAAAGATAGCCTATGTGTTAATCCAGATTATGATATACGTACATACCAAATATCATCGCAATCGGTTTAGCCGTTCGAGCGTGAAAGAGTAACAAACATCCATACATCCATACATACAAACTTTCGCGTTTATAATATTAATAGGATAGGATATTATTTCTATGTATTTAAGTTTATGTTTATTATTTATTTATTTAATACTTTCACACAAAACAGAATAGTGCTAGAACTTAATGCTAATAGCATTCTAGCGTCTACCAGTCATCCTGGTCGTGTTAAACGAAGGTAAGGCGTGACACAAGAAAAACGGTAATTCAAAACTACTATTAAATACAGGCCCTAAATCTTCTATAATATAAAAATGAATCGCAAAATGTGTTGGTAAGCGCATAACTCAACAACGCCTGGACCAATTTGGCCAATTCTTTTTTTGTTGTATTTCTTATTGACAGGAGAAGGTTCTTATGAAAGAAAAATATAAGAAAATTGCGCGCAAAATTAGAAAATTTAAGAATACAATGTATTCTTAAATTTTCTAATTTTCTAATTAACCACCATATAAAATTACATATTTATAATCTAACCTTAGCGCTTTTATAATGTAACCTTATGACGTTTGACATAGAATTGACAGAATGCGTGCTGCAAATATCGTCAAAGAGGATGTAAAAAAAATGAATATCGTTTGAAACAGATGCTTCGGTAGGAGTTATCCCGAGATATATTGTCTATATATATAAAAATTAATTGCTGTTCGTTAGTCTCGCTAAAACTCGAGAACGGGTGGAGCGATTTGGCTAATTTTGGTATTGAATTATTTGTGGAAGTCATTCATTTTGTCATACATAATGATGGCCGGGGACAACAATTGACCATTCTACCAGGGTGACTTATATTAACAGCCCGCGTTATACCTATTCATGTCAAGCCGATACGAAGTTCGGCGGGACCACTAGTGACTAAATAAGAACATAATTACAAATGCCTAACATAATAACTATAATATTTAAATAAGATTATTTATCTTCTATTTAACAGGACTGCCCCATAAAATAAACAATGATGTGAATTTATTTTACACTTCGATAAATATTATTTGATTCCTTTTTTTACTACGATATCCTCTTTGATTGCTTCTTCCACAGCCATATCTTCTTTGATCGCCTTATCCCTTCGATATACTGTTTAATTTCTTCTTCTACTTCGATAATTCTTTGAGTTTATTTACCACTTCGATATCTTATTTGATTCCTTCTTTCACTACGATATCCTCTTTGATTGCTTCTTCCACAGCAATATTTTCTTTGATCGCCTTATCCCTTCGATATACTGTTTAATTTCTTCTTCCACTTCGATAATTCTTTGAGTTTATTTACCATTTCGATATCTTATTTGATTCCTTCTTTCACTACGATATCCTTTTTGATCGCTTCTTCCACAGCAATATCCACTTTGACCGCTTTTTCCCTTCAATATACTGTTTAATTGCTTCTTCGTCTTCGATATTCTTTTGATTGCTTCTTCTACTTCAAAATCCTCTTTGATTGCTTTTTCACTTCGATATTCTCTTTGATTGCTCCTTCCACAAAAAGAAAAACATGCGACCTCTAGTTTGATATCTATAGTTTTTGGCCTGGATTGAGATATATATTACTTTTTATTGACAAACCACGCGTGCGAAACCACGGGTGGCAACTAGTGCTGCTATAAATATTCTCACAGGAGCGCTCTTAGCACTCGATTTGATTTTTTCAGAATACTTTAAAAATTGATTGAAAAAATAAATTCTACAAAGCAAAAAAAAATTTCCAGTTAGTATCTACTACATAGATAGGTTAAAGGTTCCACTTTAAATAATAGGTACAGGTCCAGAAGCACAATTTAAATATGTTAGCCGTATTTATAGATAGCTATATAGATCATTTTTTATTGTTACACCAAATTACAATAACTTAACCTAGAAAACTTAGACTAATACATGGTGGTACAATGGGCGGCCTTATCGCTGAAAGCGATCTCTTCCAGGCAACCTTTGGATGGACTGGATTGAAAAACGTGTGAGGAGGCGGTGTTACAATAAATACCTATTTATGTAGGACACAAATAAATACAAAAACCTAAAAAAATCCTACATATACTTACATAAATAAATATCAAATACATAAATACATATATATATATATACTTTAACAATATATATAATTGGGGCGCCGGCAGTAGAATGTTGCCCCTCCGCTCTTGCCCGTGGATGCAGTAGGAATCTGCTAAGGGATACCTCCGAAAGATGGGCAGCAGCGTCTTTTCGTGTTTTCAATACCTATACTGCGCTCGCCAACCCGCCTGCCAAGCGTGGCGAGTATAGCAACAACGCTCTTATGGATATAGTGCAACATAAAACCAGGCCCCGTGTCCCCGGCGGCCCTGCTAATCTTAGCTACGGTAGCAGTCACGGTAACGGCGGGGCCAGGGGTGCTAAGAATCCCCGGGAGACGATCGGCTACCAAACCCTACGACGACCACTGGCCCTGGTAACACACAACATCCGCACTTTGAGGACAGACGAAAAGATTGTTGAGCTGGAAGAAGAAATTAGTAGATTACACTGGGACATTTTGGGGTTATCAGAAGTCCGTAGAGAGGGCGAGGACACGATATCCCTTAAGTCTGGTAACCTACTATACTACCGGGAGGGCGACCAACTGTCCCAAGGTGGTGTTGGGTTTCTCGTTCACAAGTCACTCATCAACAACATTATCACCATCGACAGTGTGTCGAGCAGGGTCGCGTACCTGACACTCAGAATATCTAAGCGATATTCGCTGAAGGTCGTTCAGGTATATGCGCCGACCTCTTCACACCCAGATGAAGAAGTAGAGTCTACATAGACTCTACTTCTTACATATGAGGACATCACTAGAGCCATACATACGAACAAAACTCACTTTATTGTTGTTATGGGGGACTTCAATGCAAAGCTATGCATGAGAAGCCATGATGAGTGGAGAGTGGGGCAATTTGGATATGGGCAACGGAACCCCCGGGGCTAGAGGCTGCCCGATTTTCTGGAGAAAGAAGGACTCTTTATGATGAATTCTTTTTTCCAGAAGCCGCCTCACAGGAAATGGACCTGGATGAGTCCCAACGGTTCCACGAGAAATGAGATTGATTTCATCTTGACCATTAAGAAACGGATATTCAATGATGTCTCTGTGATTCACAGGGTGAAAACCGGCAGTGATCATCGAATTGTTAGAGCCACATTGAATATGAACGTTAAACTTGAAAGGTCCCGTTTGATGAAATCTACGCTCCGACCCACTCGCGCACATATCCAAAACCTCGAGAGCTTTCAACTCGAACTTGCAAATCGCTTTGACTGTCTAGAAGTAGATGCATCAGTGAACGAGATCCATAACAGGTTCGTAGAAACCGTCCATACGGTGGGGTCCCAGTTCTTTAAGACTCCCCGTACCAATAAACCTCAGAAACTCTCTGATGACACCCTTAACCTCATGGCTGAACGACGTTTTTGCGACTGCAGTCTGCCGATGATGCTCAGTCACATAGGCAGCTCAATAGAAAGATTTTGAAATCCTTGCGGCACGATATTCGTACTTTTAATACATCTCATATTAAAGATACGATAGAGCGGAATAAAGGCTCTAAAGTGTTCGCGAGAGATAATTCTATTGGGCAGAGCCGCATGACAAAGCTGAAGAGGGAAGATGGCAGTATAACGTCAAATAAAGCGGAAGTGTTAAGGGGAGTCAAAAGGTTCTATGGACGGCTCTATGATTCGGTCACTAAACCTGTTTGCAGTGCGGCTAACGACCCAAGAGCCAAACTGACCTGACATTATACCGAAGATATTCCGGACATCAACCTGTATGAGATCAGGATGGCCTTGAAGCAGTATAAGAACGACGAGGCGCCGGGTGAGGACGGAATCACTTCAGAGCTTCTGAAAGCGGGTGGATCACCGGTACTTAAAGTCCTTCAGAAGCTCTTTAATTCCGCCTTGCTTGAAGGTACCCAAAAGCATGGAACAAGGGCGTGGTGGTTCTGTTCTTCAAGAAAGGTGACAACACCTTGCTTAAGAATTACAGACCCATCTCGCTTTCGAGCCATGTTTATAAGCTGTTTTCAAGGGTCATCGCAAACCGTCTCGAACGCAGGTTTGATGACTTCCAGCCTCCCGAACAAGCCGGGTTCCGTAAAGGTTACAGTACCATAGACCACATACATACGCTGCGGCAAGTCATACAGAAGACCGAAGAGTATAACTTGCCGCTATGTCTTGCGTTTGTGGACTATGAGAAAGCCTTCGATTCATTCGAAACATGGGCAGTGCTTGAGTCTCTCCAACGATGCCGTATTGACTATCGGTACATCGAAGTGTTGAAGTGTTTGTATAAAAACGCCACAATGTCAGTCCGAGTACATGAACAGAGCTTGAAGGCGATTCCCTTAAAAAGAGGCGTAAGACAGGGAGATGTCATCTCTCCGAAACTATTTACGACCGCATTGGAAGATGCCTTCAAGCTTCTGGAATGGAAAGGACTGGGCATCAATATTAACGGCGAATACATCACTCACCTTCGGTTTGCCGACGATACTGTGGTCATGGCAAAGTCGATGGAAGAGCTCAGCACGATGCTCGAAGGCCTCAATCGAGTCTCCCAACGGGTAGGGCTTAAAATGAACATGGACAAGGCGAAAATCATGTCGAATGTCCATGTCGTGCCTGCCCCAGTTATGGTTGAGAACTCGGCTCTCGAAGTTGTCGACGCGTATGTATACCTAGGACAAACAGTCCAATTAGGCAGGTCCATCTTCGAGAAAGAGGTCAATCGTCGAATCCAACTCGGATGGGCAGCGTTTGGGAAACTTCGCAACGTCTTTTCGTCCAACATACCTCAGTGCCTTAAGACGAAAGTCTTCAATCAGTGTGTGTTACCAGTGATGACATATGGAACCGAGACATGGTCCTTCACTATTGGCCTTACGAATAAGCTCAGAGTCGCTCAACGAGCTATGGAGAGGGCTATGCTCGGGGTTTCTCTACGGGATCGAATCAGAAATGAGGAGATACGTAGGAGAACTCAAGTCACCGACATAGCCCGACGGATTAGCACGTTGAAGTGGCAATGGGCAGGCCATATAGCGCGCAAATGATGGTCGATAGGGCCGGAAGGTTCTCGAGTGTAGGCCACGGACCGGCAAGCGCAGCGTAGGACGTCCACCTACAAGATGGGCAAACGACTTGGTAAGAACCGCAGGTCGGCGTTGGATGCAGGCCGCTTCCAACCGCAGTTCCTGGAGATTAATGAGGGAGGCCTTTGTCCAGCAGTGGACGTCCTACGGCTGATATGATGATGATGATATAATAGGTTGGGGAAAAAGTCTTTTCGCATTATAGTATGTATGAACTTGTAATAAAATCTCTTTGGCTATACTATTTGTATCTGGCTGGTTTTGGTATCATTCAAAGTTTAAATTTTAAATAAGATAATTCCAAATTCAAATTAGGAAAATGTGTGATTTTTATTTGATTTTCGTACTGTAAAGATGAGTCAATCTAATGAAGAAATTCGATACATTTTAAAATTTTACTACAAAAAAGGTAAATATGCAATGCAAGCCGCAAAAAAAAATTTGCAATGTTTATGGACCTAGTGCAGTGTCTGTGAGAGTAACACAAATTTGGTTTAAGCGTTTTCAAACCAGATTTTGATGTCAAAGATGCACGTCGGTCTAGTCGCCCTATTACGGATAAAATTGATGCCATTTTTGAAAAAGTGGAGCAAGATCGGCATATCAGTAGTTACGACGTAGCTGAAGAACTGGAAATTGACCACAAAACAGTTTTGACGCATTCGAAAAAAAACTGGGTACACAAAAAAGCTCGATATTTAGGTACCCCACGAGCTCACTGAAAGAAACCTAATGAACCATGTACTCATTTGTGATTCTTTATTACTACGTAATGAAACCGAACCATTTTTAAAGAGGTTGATAACTGGTGATGAAAAGTGGATCACGTACGACAAGAACGTGCTAAAAAGGTCGTGGTCAAAGGCCGGTCAGGCTTCACAGACTGTGGCGAAACCTGGATTAACTCGCAACAAGGTGATGCTGTGTGTGTGGTGGGATTAGAAGGGCATTATTCATTATGAGCTGTTACCACCAGGCAGGTCCATCGATTCTGAACTCTACTGCGAACAACTGATGAGATTAAAGCAAGAAGTTGAAAGAAAGCGGCCACGATTAATCAACAGAAGGGGTGTGGTTTTTCATCATGATAACGCTAGACCTCACACATCTTTAGCCACTCGGCAAAAATTAAGAGAGTTTGACTGGGAGGTGTTAATGCATCCACTGTATAGTCCTGACCTTGCACCTTCAGGTTTTCACCTGTTTTGGTCTCTTCAGAATTCTTTAGGCAGTGTCAGGTTAACATCACGAGAAGACTGCTAAAACTACTTGTCGCGGTATTTTGATCAGAAGCACCAAAATTTCTATAGCAATAGGATCATGTCCCTACCTACAAGATGGCAAAAAGCTATCGAACCAAATGGTACCGACATACTTTAGTTAAATATAAATAAACTACATATATTAAAAATGTTTTGAATTTTTTAAAAAAATGCGAAGAATCTTTTTCCCCAACCTAATATATAAAAGGAAATAGAATGTTTACTAGTTTATATTTAGCTCATTGTCATTATTTTCTTTCTTATGTTTGAAGGACAAGAGACGTAAGTACATAAATTAAACAAACTGTAACTGATTAATTTGTCTACGTACAAGCCCAAGTATAAGCTGATGATTTTGGGTAAGGTGTTTTAAGCAACTTTAAATTATAAAAACAGTAACTTGGCAATATACTGAAACTGAAATCGAGTCTGGAAGGGCGTTAGCGGTTATTTAGATACTGTGCAGGAAGGCGAGTGTACAAAAAAACAAAACTTAAAACTAATTTAACTTGTTGTTCGACCTGAACTCGCCGATCTCGCAAGTCTCCCAAAAAACAAAAAATATTTCTCTGAATCTTTGACTAATAAAATAGTACTTTTTAAATTTTCGCGAACTATACTCATGTTTTTAAGACTGTACTGGGCGAACTATACTCATGTTCTGTGCGCGAAAAGACCCGTTTTGTCTTAAAAACATAATAAAATAGTGCCACGAAATACACATCCATATAACTTGACTTACAGCTTCATTTAAATTACAAGTAACGGGAGTTCATGTAACTTGGATACTCATTTTAGGAATAGAAATTGCAGTTATTCTGAACTTCAGACTTTTTTTTAAATTTGTATTACTAAAACTACAAGAATACTAAATTTCAGCGCTGTTGGGTTACTGGTGTAACTTTTACTGTTCCCGCCCATAGTGCAACGTTGGATTGGTTCTTGTACCATTAATCAAAAAATCTAATTACGTCACTGGACAGGCTTGTTTTTGTTTCCACCTTCTACCAGTGCACATCTTACTTCACCAAATTAAAGTACTTCCCCAGGTCAAGAAAGCAGGAGCGGACTGGAGTCTCCCTGTTGGTGTAGTACGTTTAAGAGTAGTTGAATTCCTTGTGAAAGGGCTCACACGGGGAAAAACTACCACCACACTTATTTCTGCCACCAAACAGCAATGTTGTGTTTTCGTATGATGGCTTTGGTTTTCGGTGAAATTACAAGCACATGAGGCTTTATACCTGTATACCTCAAGTTGATGGACGCTGGGCAGTGCATCGTAGGGCACGTTTCTAAGGTGTGTGACCTACCTACTACCTACGAAATCTACGAGGCTATAGGCAATGGTTACCACATAATATCAAGTGGGCCATTATGTTCAAGTCCCGTTCGACTCGAAATTTATGAGATGGTTTTATAAGTAGTCTGATTAACTCTGACCTGCTTATATTTTGTCTTACTGGTTTACAAACAGTATGTAGTTTGATAATAGTAATAAATAGGAAATAAGAACATAGTTTCGTTCAAGCACTTTAATTACCAAATTACAAAGCACCGTGAATGAATGAATAAATATTATTTTTATTGTAACCTTGCAAGTTAAACAATTGTTTTTGTAAAATCAGATTCAGCTTGCCTTATAATAATAGCCTACTGACGGGTAACTCCTTCAAACGTCACTCCAACCGATCCTTAGTTACCTATAGGTACATAGATACTTGTACGTATTTATTTTGCTACGGTCATGAACGTGTCGGCATTCAAGAGATACGATTCACAGATATTTTTAGTATCGTAAGCGTCTAAAATCTCCTTGTTGAGATGTTTGTTAATAATAGAGGCACAGCGCATGTCCTTGGCCACGTGAGCGAGTGGCGTGGTTAGGTTGTAGACGCTGATTGGCTGTTGTGAATACCGCTGTAGCGAGCAAGGAGCACTCGAAGTAGCATAAGGACTCAGTGCGCGAAGGAGGACAATATTTGATTTCAATAGTTTCGGGTTCGCGTTGTAGTTGATGGTGGTAGCGAGTCTTGCGTACGCTGCCTCTATCAGCGTGCGTGCGTATTGCGCAGAGTGCGGGACATGGCCAAGCAGAGTCCGCACGCATGCCTCCACCCGCTGCCTCCACGTCACTCCTTCCATGTTCTCCATCGACGCCGCGCTCTCTCCCGTCATCAGGGTGAACATGTGCTCTACCAAGCCTATTTGTAATGCTTCTTCATTAGTGTACTCCCGTAGGTGCTCCTTCAACAGCGACTTCATCTCTTCGGGGCCGTCGCCGATGCAGAACACCGTTCCAGTCTTACCTATTTAATATTATATTGTTCATGAAGATGTATTAGACATTTGTACAAGACAGAGTTGTGGAGATAAGAATAGACAGATCAATTACGGTATATCTAAAAATCAATTAAAAAGAGGGATTCTTACTCATTTTCAAGCATGGAGGAGTGTCAGATTTGGCATAGTTAAAGTTTATATGGAGAAGGAGGGTGCAAATGCTAAAATTATGCTAAAACAATTAAGAATTACGGTCGAATTTCAACCAGTGTGTACTGGCAGCTAGTATTATATAAACAGTTGCATAATTGAATTAGTCATCGTCTTTCTGTTACACGATTAAACCATTGGAAAAGTGTAACCTTTACAGATTTTTAAATTCAAATAAATTTGTTTGATTCAAATATATATTACAAGGAAGTATAAAGAAATTTGACTTACCAAACTGTTCTAAGATCGCAGCCAATTCCAAAGCAACGAGTATACCGGTTTCGTAGCCCAAGAGATAGAAGGAGTTATTAACACCGGCTCTTTTTAGAATAACCTAAAAATCAATTTTACTTGTTAACTATATTAATATTTTTCAAACATGTTTTTATTTCGATAGTAGGTAATTGAAAAATCTAACAAAATGTGGAGGACTAGTGTATATGGAGTTACGTTGTCCTTGATCAAATCAGTAAGCATTGTCAACATTGCAATATTATGGCAATACCATATTAATTGGAGAAATTTAATGGTATTCATTTTCTTAAACAATAGGATATTGATATATTGATAGCCAAGTCAAAATCAACTTACAAGCTTTTTATAGCTTTTTTGTTATAATTTTAAAACATATTATAATTTTTATAATTTTAGTAGAGTACGGAAGACAGCTCTTTTATTATTATTAAAGGTAGTCTTGATACTATACTAATATAGTATACAGGTAAGTACCTTAAACGAAATGAAAGTTATTATATCAATAATTTATTGTTTTACGATCTCCGTGGCGTCGCCGTGGGCAAAGAGCCGGCTGAGACACAAGAGGTTACGAATTCGATTCCCGTCGCGGAACAGATGTTTGTATGATCTACAGATATTTGTTCAGAGTCTTGGTGTTTTCTATATATTATAAAAGTTTTATTTATAAAAAAAAGTATTATAAATATTTTATCAGTTATCTGGTTTCCATAATACAAGTTTGACATAATTTGGGGCTAGATAGCGGTATAAGAATTGTCCAGCATTAATTTTTATTTATACAAATGAAAATCTATCTATACAAACTATTGTTTAACATATGTGCCCTACATGATTCTAGAGCAACATGATGACTGTACCTTGGAATATCTGTCGGCCAGTTGTTGAACGGTCTCATGCAACTGATCGAGTCCCGGCTGCAGCACTATAGCCGCCAGCTTTAGTCGCTCGCAGAGGGAGCGGAACCTGCCACAGTGCCCTTCCAGCCCTGGCACTATGCACATGAACGTCTGCTTCACGTCGAATTCATCATCTCTCTGTAAACGTCAAAGAACTTGTAGTGAAACCATTGTAATACCTAATGTTCTGCAAAAATATTATAAACTAATCAGCCCTTACCAACCTAACACATGTGCACTATGCTTATGTAGTATACGATATTATGAATAATTACTCACCATGGTAGAGTTATTTGTGAGCGTCGGCAGGAATACCATTTCAGTAGTAGCTAGAAGTTCATCAGGGTCAACGTATGAAAAGAACGTTCCTAATCCTTTATCATCCTCAAACTTGGTATTAGATAACCTCATTTCAATTTCATTTAAACTATAAAAAATAAGTTTTAAAGATATGTTAACCTGAAGATTAAATTTGTGATCATACGTCACAACATTAAAAAAACCTACCTTTTTATGGAAAGCGAAGGTATATCGGATTCATCAATTGAAATATTATAGCTGTCTCTTAAGATAGACGAAATCACTTGTAACTTGTCTGATTGAATACCTAAAGCTTCGAGTGCTGTACTGCCATCAACTTTATCAGAAAGTATAATATCTGTAAAAATAGGTATAAATTAAAATAAGTATATAAACCTAAACTAAGAAGCAGACATTATCTAAGAAAAGATTAATCAAAAGAATCGTTTACGAAGAAAGCTTAGGTACCATTAAGTTTTGCGACTTGCTGAAGCAAAGTTTCACCAGGGAGATGTTTCAACTGAGGCAGAATTACTGGATGCGAACCAAGCAACGCTCGTTCTGTTACCTCCTTTATGCCGCGATACCAAGTCAGACCGTCTACATCCTCAAACTGGAATTTCAAAATTCAATATTTAGTTTAAAAGGTTTTTAAATAATTATTCATGGACGCTCTACGTATGTAATTAACAAAGGTCTACGACTTACAGCGTCTAGAGTTGACAAGTTGACCGCTACAGCTGGAAGCCCATCTTTTGCTCTCTTGATCGAAATAAACTGCCCAGAATCATCGCCGTTGCTAAATAATAAAAAGTACCTGAAATCCACAATATAAGTAACAATATTCCTCGAAAACTTCAAAACTCCCGTTCCTACACTGTTTGAGATTTATTACTTACTTTAGAGATGGGCATACATTTCTAACAGCCACATCTAGTGTTGTTAGCATGGTATGCTTCGATAAGTGGTCTGCTGCTAAATATAATCCATGGATCGGTCCTAAGGCTAAAACTTTTTGCAAAAATTGTAAGACATCAGTTTCATCATTCAGATCTTCTGAAGAGATGGATACTTGGATGTTTTGCTTATTCCAGCAACTGAAAATTAAACAAAAAATACAAACAAAATAATATATAGGTATTATATATGTATAATTTTAAATTAAATACCGAGTGTGCTTTAGGACCACACGACTGAAGTAAAACTTGTTTTCAAAATATTAATTTATAAAATTGTCCACGCGTCTGTAGGTCGATCAGTCATTGTGTTCATTCTGGACGCAAATCGCACTCGCACATTAACGTTTAAAAATATACGAAACGTTACTCTCTCTCTTTCTATCTTCACTAACTTATATGTCCAACTCAACTTCCGTTCGCACTTTTCGTAACGCCTTCATCAGCTTACTCCCCAAGTCAAGCGTGCGTAAAGAAGTTTTACTTTAATAAATAAAATAGAGTCACTCTTGTTTAACCAAATGTGCAGGACTGACGTTGACGATTTTCAATAATGGCATAATTATGACGTGTGGATTTAATTAAGTCCAAGCTATGTTTTTCTTATGTATTAGGTATGTACTTGTAATCGATAACTTGAAGATGACGTGATTGATGTGCATGTAACTTACTGTTGCTTGTAACGCAAGTAAGACAGGGGTTGTTTGAAATGTAGGTGGATTTTGTTAGCTCCAGAATTAATCAACATGTCAGCTAGTTGCAGTCCGAGTGGTTGCGCATCGCAGAATATAATATGACATCCATCTCCAGGGCAAGTTAACCTGCAATAGAGAAATGGTACCTACTTTAGGAGCCAAATCAGAAGTTTTTCTCCAAAAAACTTTACTACTTGAAGTAGCTTAGAATAATTATTATATGTTGGCGTATTTTTTTTGCAAATGTGAATATAATCATGGTCACTGATTTACCAGGAAAACACACAGGAAGGTGATCTTTCTTCGAATAAATAAAAAACTGATTATTTTTGCGGTCCATTTCTTTGTGAAGATAGGACGTTTCCGTGTTCGGAAAAAGCTAAATTCACCCTAATTAAAGGTTTCAGAATCATAATTTCACTTCAAAATAGTGCAAATATGCTCCAAGCTCTTGCACAGCTTACAAACGTAAACAGTAATTACCTTTCTGCAGGAGTAGAGCCCGCCCCCTCTTGCGTCACTGTCCGATTTCTGCTTTTTATATTGTCGTAGCTTACAATAGTTGTCCAGCTTCGGGGGTCAAATGAGCCCTCTCTTGCATCGCTGGTAGAATATATTTTAGGTACATTACCCTAGATTGGTCAGAGCGATACTGGATTGGAGCAATTAAATTACCTGATAAGAGTCTAATGCTACGGGCATTAAGGAGCAGCTCAGTGCGGTAACTGATGAGGCTGTAGAGGTTGCCACCTACTGGTTCAAATCAATTCAACCTTGAAGATTTACTGAGTCACACGAGTAGATGAAGAAGAGGGTAATACCTGGTTGGTGCCGGTGGATGGTGGTTCTCGAGCCGCAGCAGTACGCGGCCGCGGTGCCGGCTCGCGGCGAGCAGGCGGAACGCACGCGACACCTCGTGCGGCGCGCACGTCACGCGCGACAGGGGTCGCACGGCCCCACTGCGGATTCCTTCGCTCACTAGACTTCGAAGTAGCTGTTAACATTATATCATAACATATCACGCACTCAGGTGAAGAATATATAAGAATGAATGCGGAAACTCGCCCTAAAATACTATTGCAATTATTTTGCATAAACAAAACACACACGCATGTAAAATTTTGACGCGGGCCCAATTCTGCTAATTTATAAGAAAACGTATTGGACCCTTATTTATTTTAACGATTATAATTGTTATTTCTGTCATAAGCTGCCAAATTTTTAATGTTAATGTCATAGCAACGACGGTCATTAAACAAAGATTGTTAGTAAAATACCAGAAGGTAGCCATTTTGCGACGATACCATTATCATAAGTGAAGCGATTGGTATAGTAGAGTTAGGCCTCAGTTGCAGAACTGGGCCTAAATATTCGCTATCGTTTCGGAATGCAGCGTGCGGTCATTATTACCATACTGTAATTTTCCGTTGCTTAGGGCATCTTACTTCTCTGCATAATATTAGGTTGGGGGGAAAGTTTCTACGCATTTTTTAAGAAAATTCAAAATATTTTAATATAGTTTATTTACATTTAACTAAAGTATGTAGGTACCATTTGGTTCGATAGCTTTTTGCCATCTTGTAGGTAGGGACATGATCCTATTGCTATAGAAATTTTGGTGCTTCTGATCAAAATACCGCGACAAGTAGTTTTGGCAGTCTTCTCGTGATGTTAACCTGACACTGCCTAAAGAATTCTGAAGAGACCGAAACAGGTGAAAACCTGAAGGTGCAAGGTCAGGACTATACAGTGGATGCGTTAACACCTCCCAGCCAAACTCTCTTAATTTTTGCTGAGTGGCTAAAGATGTGTGAGGTCTAGCATTATCATGATGAAAAACCACACCCCTTCTGTTGATTAATTCCAGCCGCTTTCTCTCAACTTCTTGCTTTAATCTCATCAGTTGTTCGCGGTAGAGTTCAGAATCGATGGATCTGCCTGGTGGTAACAGCTCAGAATGAATAATGCCCATCCAATCCCACCGCACACACAGCATCACCTTGTTGCGAGTTAACTCGGGTTTCGCCACAGTCTGTGAAGCCTGACCGGCCCTTGACCACAACCTTTTTCGCACGTTCTTGTCGTACGTGATCCACTTTTCATCACCAGTTATCAGCTTCTTCAAAAATAGTTCGGTTTCATTACGTCGTAACAAAGAATCACAAATGAGTACACGGTTCATTAGGTTTCTTTCAGTGAGCTCGTGGGGTACCCAAATATCGAGCTTTTTGTGTACCCAGTTTTTTTCAAATCCGCCAAAACTATTTTGTGATCAATTCCCAGTTTTTCAGCTACGTCGTAACTACTGATATGCCGATCTTGCTCCACTTTTTCAAAAATGGCATCAATTTTATCCGTAATAGGGCGACCAGAGCGACGTGCATCTTTGACATCAAAATTTCCGGATCGAAAACGCTTAAACCAAATTTGTGCTACTCTCACAGACACTGCACTAGGTCCATAAACATTGCAAATTTTTTTCGCGGCTTGCGTTGCATTTTTCCTTTTTTGTAGTAAAATTTTAAAATGTATCGAATTTCTTCCTTAGATTCACTCATCTTTACAGTACGAAAAACAAATAAAAATCACACATTTTCCTAATTTGAGTATGGAATTATCTTCTTTAAAATTTAAACTTTGAACGATACCAAAACCACCCAGATACAAATAGTATAGCCAAAGAGATTTAAGTTCATACATACTGTAATGCGAAAAGACTTTTTCCCCAACCTATTATTTATACATTGCTAAGAAATAAGTAATCTTACTGGAGTGTTGACTACGAACCGATGGATGCCGGGCAGAACAGGCTCCAAGAGACGACCTCCGTGGTGCAGTGGGCGAATAGCCGGCTGAGACTCAGGAGGTAGCGGGTTCGATTCCCGCCGCGGAACATAGCATGATCTACAGATATTTGTTCCGGGTTTGAGTGTTTTATATATATAAATAAATATTAATAAATAAATATTGCTGGACATTTCACACAGCGCAATCTAGCCCCAAACTAAGCAGAGCTTGTACTATGGAAACCAGAAAACTGATAGAATTCATATATACATTTTTTTTTTGTAAATACATACTTATAATATATAGAGAAACAACCAGACCCGGAACAAATATCTATAGATCGTGCAAACATTTATTCCGCGGCGGGAATCGAACCCGCTACCTCCTGCGTCTCAGCCGGCTATTCGCCCACTGCGCCTCAGAGGTCGTCATAATATAGGTCATACCTATGTATTTACAAAAAAATTATATAAGTATTCTATCAGTAATTTGGTTCCCTAGTGCAAGCTCTGCTTAGTTTGGGACTAGATAGCGCTGTGTGATCTGTCCAGCTATATTTATAAAAAAAATTGATGGACCGCTGACTTTGATCGAAATAAATCGCAAAAGCTTTTGACTAATAATGGTGACATAGATACCTTTACTTCTCCAGTTTTGGGCTTATAAAAAATAGAAGAGATGTCAACCGGTGTGTAGGTCCTCTCGTTGGTTAAGAAGTGCATCCCAAAATTAAAGATCTCTTGGTTCTGGATTTGAACTGTATCATAGGTCTGACCAAAATTGGCACTGCACTTGAAGGAAGTCTAAAAAAGACAATTATACATTATTTTTTTCTCAATATAAGTGAATCGATTCAAAAACAGAATTGCAAACTTACATTTTTAAGTTCTCCTTTGAGACAGCAAACTACAATGTCACATCCCATACCACCTGTGGCACTCATAACCATGTCTCCAAAAGAAGCGTCTCTCGAATTGCCTATGCTTTCCTCTGAAACCATAATAAAAAACTAATAAACGAAGATACTTCGAGAGTAATGTAAAATAAATATAGTTAAATAAATCTTTATTCAATTACCACACAAACAGAAATAAGTCAAGTACGAGAAGGATTCGTGCACCGAGGGTGCTGAACCTAGATAGGTTTTATACATTATGTTAGCAGTATAAGCAGCGCCATCTAGTTATGTGACCGTTACACACAAAAAAATCAATTATCTAAAAAATATAAATGTGATATCTAACAAACTGTTTTAGATAGAGACTGCGTTATAGTTTTCCTGCAATCCTTGCATATCTATTTAATGATATTAATTTCTGATTTTCACTACGTATAAATTTACAAAAAAAGTATGTAAGTATTAGTTATCTGATTCCAGAGCTGTATATATTTACTACTCTATATAATTTATTCTACACGCTCTTGAATATCGTAATGAACCTACATCATTTACTTATATTGGCTTAGAGCATCGACATGTGATTAGTAGTACCATTGTCCTATATGAAATTACCGGTTAATACTGGGAACAGCCTGAGTAGAAACTTCTTCTTTTGCAGATCACTGACGGTGGTAAACACGCGATAGCCTTTAGACAGACTGATGGATATCATAGCCTGACCCAGCGCCCCGGCCCCGCCATGTATAAGCGCACTAAATATGGCTTTCCCGACTTTTATCACCTGAAATCATAAATAGATGAATTTATAACCTCAAACCTAATGGATTAGGTACGAGGGTCAGGCCAAGAGAAATAAGATACTCCAACTCATTTGACACTAGCAGGTTATACGCCATCGTAAAGGGATATTTGCTGATAAATTTGAAATCATGTTTTAAATCTACAGATACTAATATTATAAATTCGTAAGTAAATCCTGTCTCTCTGCCCATTTGCTAAATTTTCACGACTAAACGGCTGGACCGATTTCAAGGACCAATCTTCTAGCTAGGCTATGTCAGTGGACTTGTCTAAAAATCTACTAATTTATGATTCGATTCGAAACTCCAAACATAGCTTTCTTCCATGCATGCATTGTATGATTGTTTTTATTTGACTAACTTTATTACTCCACGATTAAATAATACTTACATGAAACTGAGTCGATTCACATTATGAAAATAATTGTGAACTCTTTTCATAACTAAGACCAAAATATTAACTATACTTAAATTATTTCCATAAAACGGACTAAATAAATTTTAAAACTCATTGAATCGTATTTACAAAAGCGTAAACAATCAACAGTTCTAGATGTTTATAACAGACATACAAAGACTATTGAAAATGACATGTTCAATAGTCCAATGTCTGGCATTGTCCAAACTCCAAACCTGATAATATCATACTCGATGTACCATACAAGGAAGTGTACTTGGACCCCTTCTCTTTCTTATATACATTAACAAACTTCTTCATTATCACAAGATGCTTAGCTGTCATGTTTTTGACGATGCTACCATATAATATCCCCAAAACAAATCTATCCCTCACTCAATTCGAATCAACAATAAATAATACTTTAAAACTGTTATAGATTGTTTAAATAACATATATACTTATCTAAAAGTAAATGTCGATAAAAGTATGTATTTACCATTCAAAAATTACAAGACAGCATCCTTTAAAAATTTTGAAAACAATGGTACTACAAGAAATTATTAATTACTAAAAAAATTTACACTGTGAAAGAAATTTTTACTAATAATAATATGTTTAGTTTTATATTAATTGTATGTAGGTATTTGAATTATTACTTCTTGTGTTAATTCTATTCATTTGAGTAATTTGGCAAGTTTTTATCCTAATATTTAATTAAGTGCCTACCTATTGTATGTCCGGGGAAAACTGTTTTTCGACAAATAATTTTCGAAAAAATCCTACCACCTGTTGTCAAAACAGTTGTACAATAAAGTTTTTTCTATTATATTCTATTCTAAATGGTTCCACAGACAGTTTATCTGTATCTACTATGATTTTGGATATCCCTACTCTGGTAAAAAAAATGTTGATAGATTATGACCTGGGTTGAAATAAAGACCACTTTTACCATTAAACCACGCGTGCGTGCCGCGGGTAAAGTTTTTAACTAATAATAATTTTACTTACCTTTATGTGGAGGCAATAATATGCATACACATAGGCGAGGGGAACGGTAGCAGCATCTTCTAGGCTCCAATAGGAAGGCACAGGCCACAAGAACTCAGGCTGCGCAATAACGTGACTTTGTGCTGCCCCATTTCGTACTAGTCCCATAACTCGCTCACCACTAAAATCATTTACATTAGTCATAAGTAAGTACTTCAGTAGTAATATGAAAATATAGTGGTTTAAAAATGCCTACCTTTTTGTCACACCACTGAAATCCATGCCAAAGCCAGTCTCCTCATTATTTATTGGGATAACTCCTAATGCCCTAAGAGCATCGTTCATATTAAGTCCTGAGTAGTGGACCTGTAGAGTAGACATTGCATTTAGATATCTAAACATGATCAGATTATTTATATATTTTTTTTCTCTGAATTTCAAAATGTACCGTAACCGAAACTCCTGCCTTAGTTGGCGCTGGTGCTTGAACCCATCGTAACGATTCCAGATTACCAGGAATCTCACTGCGAAGAGTAATTTCAATGTCATTTTGTATATTCTCCTTCATTGGCAGGTAGTAATCACCACCCAATACACCCTATGTAATAAAAACATAAGTATGATTAGGTACGTAAAATTATAGAACAAGGTTTTTTTTTCAAAATATCCAGTTGTAAACTTACATTATCCAATATGTTGTAAGCTAAGTCACCTGGCAGTTTAGCCAGTTGCTTAGTATTTTTGAGATCATTGACCATTAACAGATTAATGTTGTTTCGTGTTGAATCCTGTCTCCAATGCTTCACCAAGCTCTTGAGTCCGGAGAAGGGTGGGTAATTTGAAAGGATGATAAGACTATTCTGCGGTGATAACTTGCTCCGAGCTGCTATCAAAGTTGGAAGATCCTTCTCAGATCGCACGAGCACAGAAGTTGATGCAGCTGGTACAGACGGTTGGAAACGAATTAGTTCTAAACGAGAGTTATTATTGGACAACATTGATACTATCTTATATGCTCCTGTGGTTTTAATATCTGTTGTAGTATTTAGGGTGTCTTCGTTAATGATGAATATATTATTACGGGATGAACATTTTCCGATTCGTACCACCTGCAAATCAAAATGTTGTCTTATATTGGGTCAACATTTAATTAAATTAATAAATTATGAACGTTGATTTATAAAGTGTAGGTAAGTACTTGCCTCATCATCGTTTGATAGATTCTGTATAAGCACAAGATCTATTTCTGTAAAAATCTTATCAAGCGATTGCGTGGTGGCAGTTTTTATAACTTTATCAAATTTAAATTTGAGTCCAGGGATATCTACTGAGCCAACGCGTTTCATTTCTTCAAATAATGTAACATCTTCAAAATGAGGTGCAATTCCAACTATTTTGATGAAATCCTTGTTAACATTTTCCGCTACTATTTGTATAAATATTTGTAATGACGTAAAAATCTAAAAACCAACAAAAGCACATGAAACTCTGGAACATAATAACATCATGTAATGAATATTAGAGAGTATTATTATTATTATTAGTCGAAGAAGTTTTACTTACATCTATGTTCGACTGGAATCTTGGAAAAAATCTCTGTATTTTCAAATCTATTGCCTTTACTTTCGATAAAGGAAAGTTGTGAAATCTTAGATTCTCTATTAAAACTCCTCCACACCTAATGAAAAACAATTTGTATAAGTACTTTAATTTTGGAATAATAAAATTAAACAAAATAATAGTATAAGTATAACGAATATATAAAAGGAATTGATCTATTGAAAATAATTTATTTGTAATAAATCGAAAGATCATATATGTTTTGTATCAAATTTATTTTTAGTTTGTTTTTATTCAGTATAATTAAAAAGCTATACCAAATTATTATTATTTTTTTCCAGAACCGAAAACATGTTGACCGAAAACCCGGACGAACACGAGCGCGTGTGACGTCACAATGTTAGTTTCTACTCATCGTTACATACAGCTGATGCAGTGTTTTGACTTTTAATCCATTATATATATTATTATCGTTAATATTGTTTATAAATATATATATATATACCTATATAATGTCTAACCTTAAAAGTTATCGTGCTTGTTGCATACTGTTGTGTACAAATACTACAAAAACGAACCGCGAATTTTTTTTAAATGTTTCACTAAATGTGAAACGTAGAAAAAAATGGTTTTAAGCAGTGCGACGAACTAATCCCTAAACAACATCCAATTTATTTTGTTGTGAAGATAATTGTAATGTTAGTGTTTTATAATAATATAATGAATAATAACTAATAATGTAAGCGTAATGAATAATAAAGCTCGATTAATAAAATGTTTGATTAAATTCTAAATCATAACCTTAAAAATCATAGCAATAAAATATTTTTTATGAATAATTTAAAATGATCAAATAATAAATTGGTAGACCGTTATCGAATTGTTTCGGTTATTTTAGTATTTCTATAAGTTAAGTACCTACCTACTAGAAAAAAATTAAACTTTATTCAATTTATGTTATTTATTGTTTAGCTAAAAAAAGACATGGAGAATTATAATTTACTATACCTATTACAAAGGGAGATAGAGCAAAAATTAAAGTTGATGTAGTACCTCACATGTTCAGCTGTTAACCTAATTGAAAACGACAAGGCAATAAACAGATAAACAATTTTATTGGTATCGGATAAATACAAGTCATACACCTTTCTTTTTAAATAATGAGTAAATTAAATTAATAATAATATTTAAAACATACAAAATTGTAAAATGTTAAAATTCATGTATTATTATTATATTGTCGTCATCAAAAACTCTTCTATTGAATAGAACGCTTTTTCGAGCAGCCAGCGCTTAAGCCAGTGCTTGAAAGTAATGTCATTGCATAGTGAAGTGATTGCAGCAGGGAGACTATTGTAGACTGTCGGCCCCATGACGTGAGTGAGTCTGTCGGTCTTTGCGAGTCTGTGTGGGATACTCGCGAGCTTACATGCTCCACGGGTGTTGTACCTGTGGGAGTCTCCTCGCTTGGCGTAATCATTGAGGTTACTCCTGACGAAGACTGCCACCTGTAATATCACTATAGATGGTAGTGTGAGGATATTAAGAGATTTAAAATAAGGGCTTGCCGACGTATCCCATGACACCCGTGCTATGGCTCTAACGGCGCGCTTTTGCATCCGGAAGGCGCGCTCCCTGTCGGCAATACAACTCTTAGGCCAACTTTTCGTGAATAATTAAAGTTACTGAGTAAGCTTTACTCCAAACTCGATACACGTCCTTTTACTGTACAAATACCATATTTATCACCCTTTATCTTTATCACCCTGAGCTTTATCACACTAACTTTCACGTGATACCCTAAAAATTATTATTAAGTAATGAAGAATAAAAAGTTTATATGTTAATTTACTATATTATTTTCCAAGTCACTTACCTCGATGCTTTAGCACCTCGAACTTCAGAAGAATTAAACCGAATGTCATTTTTTAGAAAATCAGTTATCACAAATATATCCACATCAGGAATATTGTCGGTATTGGCCTTTATAAATCCTTTATCACACCTAGCTAATAAAAATTTGTTGTCACAAATAATTTTTTTGTACAAATTTTCGGATATTTTCAATCAATTCACGTTTTGAAGCCATTGACACTGTACTCGTACTAGTGTGAAATTACTTTAACATTATGACGTCACAAATATGACGACTAATCGTGCCGCGTTCGTAGTCACGTGTTTCTTTTCAAAATTTTATCAATTTTTAATTGTTTATAAATAATATAACAAAAAAAAATCGCATCGACTACATCATTAGTATAGTTTATGATAAAGTTTTAAAATACATTAAAAAATTCGATTATTTTTTTTCAAATACTCAATTGGTGAAGTCTGTCCTATGGTTATTGTATGATCTTTAACCACACCCTTTCGGCCACCAACTTACCTTGTAAGATCATTAACATCATAAACATGTGCCTTTACAATTGCAGTATCATTTATACTCTTAATATATTTAAGATGTTCTTCAACATCAATAGCCATTCTTCGGATCTGACTTGGTTCTGAGACAGCGTTGTGCGGATGCCTCAGAGCATTCAGTTGCAGCATACCATCAATGAATGTTACCCAGTTATCATTCCACAGTAAGTGTGCTTCTGTCAGTGTCTCGTTGGCACTGTGAATACTGCGGAACGCCCCACTGTCGAATAAAAGTCTTATTGTTATGTACTCATTAATAAAACAACTGATATTTTTAAAAGTTATTACAAACAGAATCTAAGGATTTTTGAATAGAAAGCATCGCACCTATACGTATATTCTCTTTCGTAAAATAGGCGATAAATATCTGTACTATTGAGGATAAAGTCATCTTCAGTAGTCTGCACATCTGATTTCAGGATAGGCTTATCAGTACTGTTGATAAATCCAGTTGCAACTTTAAAGTTTTCGTCCATAACCTGAAATTGTATCAATATTCATCAACAATGTAGAATAATAACCATTGGCACAAGACATCGATTAGTATTCCATTCTATTGGGCGGAGTATTCTATCAGGCGGCAACTATGCGACATATGTTTCAACATAATAGTTGGACTTGCCTCAGCAACCCCTTATTTCATTAATAAAGGGGATTAACAAAAGCGTTAACATATTGTACCTATAGTGTTTTATACGTATTAAACTGTACGTGATAAATCCCGTATTTATAATAATCATTTAAATAAATCACGAAAGTTTTCTGAGTTATATTGTCACAATTTTAGGCTTCAATTGTAGGTTTAGTTACCTCAAATCGTCCACTTCCCCTGTGCAAAGACACTACAAGCTTGATACATTGCTGATCATGTAAAATAGGTTGTGCATGTAAGAGTACATCGCTGAACACCACGTTCAACTTCTTTTTTGGAACTTTCAGAGTCATAGCGAGGGTATCCCAAGCGGCTACCAGCGCGTACGTGAACGGAAGTTGGGTTTTTTCTGCCAAAGATAAATAAATCATCACGATGTTGACAAAGTTCTAAAAACTTGAAGATGTAGGGTAGGAACAATTGTTTAATACCATTTTATTTTTAAACTTTGCCATGATGACACATATTAGTAACGCCTAGTAATTTATGAAATAAAACATTGCTTTTCTAGGATACTTTTCTGTATTATACTGTAGTTGTAAGCAGAATTATCAAAACTGAGTAGATTCTATTAAGTTTACGATCAGTCACCCAACTGTATACCTGTAGTTGGATTTGTAATGTTTATATGTTGTATTATACGTATGTTTATATAATGTTCATACAAAATTACCAAAATTTACGTTAAACTCAACTTTATACTTTAAAATGACTACAAAACCCTTCACTGAGCATTATCTGACACGTGCTTACCCTGATTATTTACAAATCTATTATTATGTTTTCTTGTAATTAATTTTTGTGCCCCTTCTCAACTTTCCACTCTGTATAATAATTTAGCCACGATATTTAAATTAATGATATAACATTTGATAGGATCTTTAAGAGACGCAAGGTGTTAAAAATTCTAGTCAGGTTAGATACAACTTAGAGAAACAAGTCAGTCGTCGAATCCAACCCGGCTGGGCAGCGTTCGGGAAACTACGTGACATCTTCTCGTTCAAAATACCTCAATGTCTTAAGGCGAAAGTCTTTGATCAGTGTTTGTTACCAATGCTGGCGTATGGTGCAGAAACGTGGTCTTTCACTATGGAGAGAGCTACGCTTGGTGTTTCTCTACGAGATCGAACCAGAATGAGGAGATTCGTAGAAAATCCAAAGACACCGACAGAGCACAAAATGTCAGCAAGCTGAAATGGCAGTGGGCAAGGCACAGCTAGAAAAAACTGACGACCGTTGGGGCTGAAAGATTATCAAGTAGAGACCAAGCACTGGAAAGCGCTACGTAGGACGGCCCCCACTAGATAGAAAGACGAACTGACAAAAGTTGATGGGAGCCGTTGGGTGTAGGACGCACAAGATCAGTCGCTCTAGAGGTATAGGGTGCGGTATATGATGATGATGATGTTAAAACGCATAGAGTTGAATTATGATAGCTCTCCATTTTTATTCGATGGTGGTAAAAATAATAAACAACTTACTCCTGATAACATGACCCTTCAAGTAGCTATGTTCCTCATCATGGATCGAAACCACAAACTGGCATGTGGCTGTAATTAATCTGTGAGCCGACATGTAGAGCGGCAGTACCCTAAAGCAAGAACAAATGAATCAGAATAACAAACAACAAGTGAATTAAAAGATTTTCAAAGATAACGATGCCTGTTACTCCCGTGATTTTGTAATAAAACTGATTCAACATTTCAAACTTTACATAATGGAGCTACTGGAATAGCTGTTTTGTCTTAGAAGATGAGCTTCTTTAGTCAAAATGTTTTAAGTACAAGTGTGGTTGTTACCATTTCTCGTTGTGAGCCCAATCAACCAGATGTGACAGAAATGGTGTACCGGTCGACACCGGGAACTCTACTTTAGGATAGAGTACTTGCACCTTTGGATTGTATCCTTCCATGTACAACCTGCAAATGAACATACAAAATGAGTTTTATAATGAAGAGTCTATAGTTTTAATACCATTTAGATATTGGTGATACTGACTTGCCAACAGCTTCTAAAAGCATGCGAGGACTGTCTGGATGCCCACGTCTTGTTAGAGGAATGTTCGTGCATGAATCTGGCAGAGATCTTTTGAGGATCGCTTGCAGGAGACCATGAGGAGCTATCTCTACTAAAACTGCGTTACTTGGAATCAGCGTGCTGGTCTCTTCAAACAACACTGGACACTACATAAAGTCAAAGATGAATTAAGTATGTTACGAGTATCTTAAGTAAAATACTTAAATATTAAAATAATTAACAAGCAACGACAGATACCAGTAAGTTGTTGGTATGGTACTCTGCAGATGAATATTTAGCTGCCTCTTCCTCCCATCTATCTTGCGGCACTGATGTTGAAACCCATTTGTCACTACGCGTTCGGGGAGTTTTTATGACTTCTTTTAAATACTTCAGCAGGCCAGGACCTAGCAAAGATAAAACAATAATATAAAGAGTAAAAAAATATCTAGATAAGGCAAACGAAATTGAAAAGATGCAGTTTTGATGATAATGACATCGTAAGAACCGCAGCTGATCGATGTGTAATGACCTATATTCTGGCAAGAAACGATGAGTTGTTAACTATTTGTACCCACCAGCTTTGGCAATGTATCGCGAGTGATAGGCGATGTTGGAACACGGTACTTCTTTTGCGAATATGCCCTTGGCGACCAGTTCACCGACAAAGGTTTGCATAACATCAGCTGGTCCCGATATGGTGCTAGAATCAGCACTGTTGTGGCAGGCAATCTGGATCTCTGGCGGGCATAGCTTCGATACCTGGATTATATAAGATATGTTTGTAAATGTTGTTTGTAGATGTACAAATGTAGATGATTTCACAGATCCTTACATCCTGGAATCCTAAACCGACTGCAGCCATCGATCCTTTTATGAATGGAGTTTCCAAGGAGACCAATCCGCGGCTGTAAGCTGACAGTATCATCTCCTCTGCCGTCAGACAGCCGTCAGCGTACGCACATCCGAGTTCACCCACACTATGACCTGTAAAAGAGTTTACAAATAGTACATTGTTATACAAGCGCTGTCTATTTCACACCCGAGTATAAACACATAACTTTTCATAAGATTGCTAGGATATTAAAAAAAGTCTTTATAAAACAGTTTGTTGCTCAAAAGAAAATTTGCGTTATCGATATCCATTGCTATTTTTCACTAGTAGAATATAGCCACTTTCATTTTTAAATAGAAATACGGATTTGTCATGGTGGTAGTATTTCATTTTAGCATGGTATGAATGCAATGAGCCACATTCTATTTTCAAATTTACTTACGGCTCTAGGGCCGTGAATTACATTTACGGAGCCGTTATTGAGGTTACAATGATCAACTTTCAGAGAATGAGTGATGAAAAATACAGTTGTCTTATGAGAAAACCAAACTTCCGAACTATCTATTCCTACCAGTGATTCGCCCCGAACTGAGATCTCGCGAGTCTTTTCCCCAAAACCCAAAAAAAATTCTTAGGGCGACTCGCGCGATGATGCCTAAACATATTTAGTGGCTAAATATGATTTAAGGAGTTGTCAAATCATACAAATACGTTAAATTTTAACATGTTTTGTCGCTAAATACGTTTAGGGATCGTTGTGCAAGCCGGCCTTAATCTTTGACTAATAAAATAGTGCCACGAAATGTAAACCAAATAACTTGACCTACAGATTCATTCAAATTACTAGTAACGGGGGTTCATTTAAATTTGGAATGTGTTTTAGGAGTCGTAATTGCACTTATTCTGCATTTCAGACTTTAACCTATATTTGTATCATTTAAGCTACATGCATACCAAATTACAGCACTGTGGGTTCACTGGTGTACCCTGTGAATTTTGTCAAATTTCAGTTTTTATTGTGGCTAATAACTCAAAAACTGTAAAGAATTTACTAAAAATAAAAACGGGGTCAAAATGTACTAATGTAGACCTTTCATTTGACGTCACATTTGACCTAATAGTTTCATTTTTTTTTCCCCTCAACTACCTATCTCAACAACCCCCCAACATTTTTAGCTCATTTAATCACTCCAAAATTGTGCCAACACTACCTACCTATTTCACGATGATCGGATTCACGCTTCGAAAGTTATCCTCTGACAAACAAACATACATACTCGTGCATACATACAATGCGGATTTGCCCAAGTTGATTTAGAGATCTCGCTTCGCTCGAACAACTATTATTAATACGTGAAGAGAATTTCGTCCAACTCTAACTTCGACCACTGTGCACTGGCAACTAGTTATTATAATTAAGAAAGCGTATCTATCTGTTTGAAATATTTTTGTGGCTTTAGATGAATTTGGCATTCCTGAACATGGACTAATTGCGCTACTTACATACATCAAACAAGCTCTAAAACAATGAGCAACTAACACCGCTGTTGTTACAAACTACATGGCATGTGTCACATAATGTACCTATGTAATTTAGAATCATGTTTAAGGAATAGTACTCTTCATAATATAATGTTATTAAATAATAAACACAAGAAATGCAGAAATAAGCAAGCTTACCAATAATGTTGTCAGGGACCAGCCCCAGCTCTCGGAGCACATCAGTTAGACCAATCTGCACTGCGGCGATCCCAACGAATGAGTGGAGAATATTGTCGAAGATTGTCTTGTCTGGAGACGTTATGATGTGAACAATATCTATACCTTTTGGCTCTAGAACTTGGCGACATCTGAAACAAACACAAAGCTAAAGAAACCCCTGGATTATTGAAAATAAATGTGTCCGCCACGGGATGCCGGCAGATGTGAACCATCTCAATTGATGGTTATTGGAAGAATTTATATTTTAAAGAAAACCGTTCATAATGATCTTACCTAAACTTATCATACGCAATATAAATTCGCGTGACGGCAAACAATTATTCATCCGTTCTTTTGACTTTTTTAAAGTTATTGATAATAATAATAATAATAATAATCCTCCTAGCCGATTTCGGCTACAGAGACTTGACTTTGTGATTATTGGCCTAGGTGTTTAGCCTGTATGTGGCTGATGTACCCTATTTTTGCGCTAAAAGTCCGGTTACAATGAACACAAGTTAAGGCGCCATTAATGTAGTTGTAATTGATATTAGCCGGCGGTCGACTTTAAGCTGATCTCGTTTTAAGTCTAGTTCTTGCCTCCTTTCTTCTTCAAACTCGTACACTTTGTCCTGAACATGACGCCTCCATTCAGGTCGTTTTTCAGCGAGAGCCTCCCAGCGCGACGGATCGATACAACACCTCTTCATGTGCCTCTTCTGTACGTCTTTGAAACGTAGGAACTGACCTCCGCGTTTCCGCTTACCATGTTCTAGTTCACAGAAGAAAATGCGTTTCGCCCTTCGCTCATCAGACATCCGAGACAGGTGCCCGCACCAACGCAGCTGACGCCGCATCAAATATGCCTCTATGCCACAGACATTAGCCCGTCGTAGAACATCGGTATTACGGACCCGATCCGACCACTTGATGTTAAGAATGTCGCGGAGGCATTTCAGATGGAATCTGTCTAACGTGCGTATGTGTCTGCGATACAGGCACCATGTCTCTGACGAGTACAAGATGTTAGGAAGTACAATAGCCATATACACCTTAATCTTGGTACTCAATTTGATGTTATGGGAGCGAAATACCTGGACTCGTAGTTTACCAAAAGCAGCCATAGCGGAGCCAAGTCTGCTGTTGATCTCCGAGTCAAGGTCGCATTTTGTTGTTATGCTGCTTCCCAGATATCTGAATGTATCGACCTGTTTTATGGGCTTTCCATCGATTTGCAGATTCAGTGGAGCTTGGTTAACAGTGTCCATGGCCATCACCTCTGTCTTTGTAATATTAATTTTGAGGCCAAATCTACAGCACGCAGCGTCAAGCCGAGTCATCAAGTCCTGGAGTCCCTCAGAAGATTCCGCAACGAAACATAGGTCATCAGCATACATCAATTCGGTAATGAGGTCATACGATACCTTTGTGTGCGCTTTTAACCTAGCCAGGTTAAAGATACTGCCATCTGTGCGAAAACGTATGCGGATCCCTTCGGTGTTGGCTTGTAAAGTCTCCCTCACGACAACGGAAAAGTACAGAGCAAAAAGAGTGGGTGCTAATACACAGCCTTGTTTTACACCACAAGTGACAGGGAATTGCTCTGTCTGCTCACCATTGACGGTTACGCAACAAGTCATGTTGTCGTGAAGAAGTCTTATCAAGCGTATAAATTTGTCGGTGCAACCAAGTTTCGAAAGCACAATCCACAAAGCTTCGCGAGGTACACTGTCAAAAGCTTTCTCCAGATCAACAAAACAGAGAAACAGAGGTTGACACTGTTCCCTGCTTTTCTCTTGCAGTTGTCTAAGAGAGAATATGGCCTCGCATGTGCCGCGATTGGGTCTAAACCCAAATTGCGTTTCAGGCAATATACTTTCAGAGAGCTCCATAAGACGATTTAAGAGTACTCTGGCAAAAGTTTTTCCTGGAGTAGACAGAAGTGATATACCCCTATAAGAGTTGCAAACAGATCGATCACCTTTATTTTTATACAAAGAGCAAATTAGTGATACGCCAAAACTAGGAGGAACGAACTCCATTTCCCACATGCGCTGGAAAAATTGCCAAATCTTGTAGTGCAACTCATCTCCGCCATATTTTAATAGTTCTCCTGGTATGTTATCGATGCCGACAGCCTTATTGTTTTTCTGCGCTTTGATGGCGATGATAACTTCCTCAAGAGAAGGAGGCTGATCCAGATCTACGGCTTGTGGTAAGGCAGGAAGTGATGCTAAATAGTTTATGTCAGCAGAACGATCCACATTGAGTAAGCTGTTATAGTGTTCTGCCCAGCGAGTAAGAACTTCTCCTTTGCTTACCAGGAGGGTACCTGAAAGTGATTTCAGTGGTACGTTTACTCGATGTGGACTTCCTACTAACTTTTTAATCTCGTTAAAGAAATCGCCGAGTCTATTCGAATCAGCAAGCCACTGAATATAGCGAACCTTGTTCAGCCACCACTCATCTTTTGCGTTTCGAGTTAGTCTCCTTATTTGGCTCGTACTCTCCTTTATTTTTTCAGAAGCAGTTGTCTGATTTCCCTTTCGAAGGAGCTGGCGGTGTTTTTCTAGGGCGACTGTCAATGTATTATCATTTTCGTCAAACCAGTCTTCACAGACACGAGGTTTTTGGCCTAAGATCTCAGTAGCCGCATTGATGGTATTTGTAGTTAACAGTTTCCAGCCCTCGTCTAACTGTTCATCTTCGGGGTGTATGCCTGCTGTAAAGGTATTGACAGCTTCCCTGTAATTTGCCAATATTTCAGCAGACTCTAGCTTTTTCAGATGAAGACAGTTAGGCTTAGCCCTGCGAGGTCTACGGCAAGGGCTAAGACGCAAAAATAGTTTTGTAACAACAAGTCGGTGATCCGACCAACAGTTTGCGCCCCTCATTACTCTCGTTACTTTGACATCTGCTATATCCCGTTGACGGACTATAGCATAATCAATAAGATGCCAATGCTTGGACCTTGGGTGCATCCAGGTAGTTTTGTATTTATTTGGGAGTCTAAACATGGTATTGGTAATACCCAGATGAAATTGGGAACAGAGGCTTAGTAACAGTTGCCCATTACTGTTCATGTTACCAATGCCATGTCGCCCTATCACCCGAGGCCAAGCTTCAAAATCACGTCCGACGCGAGCATTAAAGTCGCCAAGAAGCAAAACTTTCTCACAGCGCCGGATTTTAGTCAGCACTTCTGACACTTCCTCATAAAATTTGTCCTTGACGTCATCACTTTTGTCGAGTGTTGGCGAATATACGCTGATAACATTTAAGTATTTATTGTTTCGAAGATGGAAACGTAAGGACATGACACGATCAGAGATAGCAACTGGATGTTCTTCCAACTTAGAGGCTAAAGTAGTTTTAATAGCAAAGCCTACTCCTGACCGTCTAGGCTCAGAAGCTGGTGTGCCTTTCCAGAAGAAAGTGTACCCACCACCACGTTTAACAAGCTCACCTTCGTCAGCTAGATGTGTTTCGCTGAGAGCGGCTATGTCGACGTCATAGCGTTTGAGCTCGCGAGCCACAATGGCGGTTTTACGTTCTGGGCAGAGGTTGTTGGGTCGGTCTAAAAGAGTACGTACATTCCACGCACCAAAAGTCATATTCATCTGCATGTTTTTAGATTTATTCTTATTGCGAGGAATGAGCGTTTGTTTGGGGCACCTTTTCTAGCCCCCTCCCCGGCTGAGCGAGGAAAGCAGTGCCTCTCTAAATAAAGCTGCTTTGTCTCAAAGAGTGCTGCCGAACCACACTGTCACCCCGATGCAGTGCTAGAGCGACCACTCTCCTCTCCTTAGGCCACCCGTGTCCAGGTATTAGACCAAGCCCAGGACTTTTTTAAACTCGGAATGACAAAGCCAAGTCAGATGCGCAGGATATATTAAGTTGCATAAGTGTGCGCGCCGTACACAGATGCACCCTCTCCTCCTTACTCCCCTTGACCCAGTGGAACGGAGAACCGCTACGACTGGAAGGGAACAGGACGCAGTATCTGGCAACGATAAAAACTCCTATCGCTACCTTCAGGCCTTCTACAGTTGCCTGGTTGCCTCGCCACTTGAGGTGGATTGCGTTGACGCCGAAGCAACGAGCACTAGCACGGGGAGTGACCGTGCCGACTCGAGGGCCGAAACACGCCGTTGCTACAACAAAGTGTTTCGGCACTCGAGCCCCCCTCTACCAGCCTAGGTTCCTAAGGTGTGGCCGCTGCATGCTATAGCGGCGACCACTAACGACGATCGAATGCGTGCCGCGCGATCTGAGGAGCCTTTTATAGGCGATGTTGCCTCGACCACTAACGACGATCGAATCTTCGTATATTCAACGGGCAGCGTAACGACGCCCCAGAGAGGTCCGCACTGTACGACGGCTCGAGCACGACTAACGAAAGTTATTGATACACAACACCCTACCCTACATTTACATCCTAACCTACATTTACACCCTACCCCACATTTTTGAAGTAAAATTTCTTTACGCAAACTTGACCTGGGGAAGTAAGCTGGTGAATGCGTTACGAAAAGTGCAAACGGAAGTTGAGAGGGAGATATAAGTTAGTGAAGATAGAAAGAGAGTTACGTTTCGTATATTTTTAAACGTTAATGTGCGAGTACGAGTTGCGTCTGTCCAGAATGAACATAGACTGATCGACCTACAGACGTGTGGATAATTTTACAAATTAATATTTTGAAAAAGAAGTTTTAATTCAGTCGTGTGGTCTAAAGCACACTCGTTTTTTTAATAAAACAGTAGTAACACCACTTACCCTAATTCAATTGGAAGCATGCCGTCACGCCGGGCCCGTGAGTCGATTCTACCCCCAAGGCGCGCCAGCAGATGTTTCACATCAAAATCTCAAGTTTTAAAATCTATGACGTACCGTTCAATAGCTGCAGCAAATATTGGCAAACGCATGAGTTGTGCTCCCATACCGGACCATTGCGAGCCCATCCCGCTGTACACGAACCACAGGGGGCGCTGGGCATCGTCGAAGTACCCCACTTGCTCCGACAGACTCACTGTAATTCCATCTTTCGTATCTGAAATTACATAGTGTCATCAGCATCACTCGAGACGCAGTTCCGACGTGGCTTATCGGTTGTTGGTCGGCAGTGTTGTGTTGTTGCTTTGGAATTGCCTGAGAGCTGCGGCGAGCAAGACCTTTTACATTTAAGAAAATGATTCGCGTTCTGCGGTTTTTTACATGTAGTCGCCTTCAAAGATCAGTAAGGGTGTAGTAAAAAATTTCATCATTATCTTATCAGCCACAAGACGTCCACTGCTGAAATAGTGGGGGGGGCGGATCCTACGCTACGCTTTTCAGGGTGTGGTCTCCACTCTTGACCCTTTCTGCCCCAAAGGCCGCCAGTTATTCAAGCTATGAGCTCACTGCCTTTCACAAACATGTGCAAGCTATTATTTCCGTTTGTAATAATTCTGTGGAATGAACTTTAGGCATCGGCATTTGTTTGTTAATTTCGTAACTCACCGAGTATGGCATACCCTCTGCCTAAATGTCCAGTGATCCTAGTCTGGTGTATGTTCTGCAGTAGAGCCAGCTGCTCGGGGTCTATCGGACTTGCCTTAAGGTCGTCGATAGCCCTCTTGACAGATGAGTCTTGTCGGCCAGAAATTGCTACCAGATGTGGAATATTTGACTTGTAGCGATTGAGGTTCTGGAAAGTTTATAGTTTTTGTCAAAGAAGTAAAGATTTGTAATTCTTTAAAGTACCTACTTTAATATATTGTGTCAAGAAAGCTTCAAAAGGTATGTAAGTACAAAGGCGAGCTTAATTTTAACAAAAGTGTTGTTTCATGCCAACGGGAGGGGCATTAGTACGTCATAACACAGGTTCTCCTAGATTGGGTAGATGTTGCCTCCACCGTGAACTTTAATGTATAATAATTATATTGTTACGAGCTGAGGGTTCGGGATAAAATAATTAAAATGAATCTAACCAGAATAACACTTTTATTCAACACTAAAATTATAAATACACGATTTTAATCACAAGGATTCACAACACATTAAATCACACCACTGTTACACAATAAACCACTAAAAGTCACCGAAATGATCGCACGTATCGCCTAATCAAGACCGACTCCCTTGTTTTTTTTTCGAATGGACTTCTCGCTGTTGGTCTCTGAGGCCTTTGCAGCTTAACCGAGCTTCTGGCGAGCGCAGAAGGCGCTTAGCCCTATAAGTTTTTTGATGAAGCAACTAGCGCAAGGGCACCACTTAGGTACGAACCTCGGCTTGGGCTGTTGCCAGGGTGGGGATAGGAGAGAAATGCCCGGGTACGTGCTTGTACCTCTTATAGGCGGCGACTGAAGTGACTCGTCGACCTCGCCAGCGAGGTCGGTGTATCTGTGAAGTGTTTGCTTAGTCTAATGTACTCTGAAATCTCTTCCGCATTAGCGGAGGTGATTTCGTCATCCGGATCTCCGAGAACGTGTCTCGGACGACGGAGGGTTTTGTTCGCGGGCGGATCTATCGGATAGTCCGGAATGGTATGTACCAAAGGATTTGGATGATGAGTGGCAAGTTCATAATATCGCTTGGAAGCGAGCTTGATGAACTTGGCTATTGACTCTATTTTCAATTCACGGTGTAAATCGTTAGTGCGAAAATACCAAGGCGAGCCTGTAGCTTTTCGCAAGAAACGATTTTGTATTGTCTGAATGGCAGCAACTTGATGAGAGTGGGCGAATACTACCGAGGAGTATGACGTCATGATGCGGCGAATGCAAGCTTTGTGAAGGGTCATCTTATTTCTAAGAGACATTTTGCTTTTCCTGCTTAGAAGTGAGGGAGTGACTCCCTCGAGCGTCTCTACGCACTATTTATACCACGCATTATTCCCAGAACTTTCTCGATGTTTCTACTAGTTACCAGAAAAGCGTAGGTATTTCGACCAACTACTATTTCTTAATCTGTGCAACTGTAGGCAAAAACGTGGTATGTAGGTATATTCCATACCAAGTATTACCTATTCTGTGACACAGTAGGTATAACTTCGAGGATAGCCGACTATTATTTATTCTGTAACAGCCTCGGCGTAACAATATCTAGGATTGTAAATGTATAAATGTGGTCAAACGCAAGCATTTTTTATACAAATTTATAAAAAAAAGTCGTCCTTGCCCCGCAAAAGCTATAGTGCCCGGGACAGGGTTTGAACGGGAAAGCGCTTTTGAAAAAGGCTTCGATATTAAGGTCCTGTTAGAGAAAGCGATGAAACGCTTATATTATCGCATATTTTTTTATTATATCTCGGGACTCAAAGGTTGTATCGCCAAGAATTGTATATTTATTTTGAAAATGTACGTTGCCTGTTAGTGCAATTACGCCATCTTGTGCCTACGACTTTGCAGTCGGCGTGACCAAAAAACTTGTTATATTTCCGCAAGGGAAAGGGTTACACGAGTTATTTGTAGTTATTAGTACGATAGTACGTCGTAGTATGGATATTGAAATATTGCTGGACATTTCACACAACGCTATCTAGCCCCAAATGAAGCGGGGCTTGTACTATGGAAATCAGATTACTGATAAAATTCTTATATACAATTTTTTTTTGTCAATACATACTTACAATATGTAGAAAAATACGCAGACCCAGAACAAATATCTGCAGATCATGCAAACATTTGTTCCGCGGCGGGTAATCGAACTGAAATGCTCTAATAGGATGGCTAAATACAATAC
Source organism: Philereme vetulata (assembly GCA_918857605.2). Classification (NCBI taxonomy): domain Eukaryota; kingdom Metazoa; phylum Arthropoda; class Insecta; order Lepidoptera; family Geometridae; genus Philereme; species Philereme vetulata. The sequence goes on from OU975420.1 coordinate 5,472,712, forward strand.
CAGTCAGATGTCGAGTGAAATGTATGCTGGGTGACACCCCACGAAACACGTTTTATCACAAAAAGTTACGGTAGAGTAGCGATACAACCCAAAACATTTTTTTAGATAAAGTAATATCGGCCATCTCAAACTATCCTCTCAGCTAAGTCAGCCTTTTTGTCTAAGTTTTCTCTTCACGTTATAGATGAAAAAGAAAATTTAAAAATGTATTTATTGCTACATAAACAACTTAATATGTTACTTATTCTCTAAACATTACAAAAAAAGGTTTATGCAGATATGGTTATCAGATATATTATCTTAACCATCGATCCCTGCACTAGGCAAAGCCTAGAAAGATAGATTAGCTGACCCACCCGCAAGTTTCAGAAAAATATATTAATTTATAAACTAGGTAACATTTTTAATCGACTTGAAAAAAGGTGGAGGTTCTCAATTCGACTGTATTTTTTTATGTTTGTTCCCTCAGAACTTTTAACAAGGTGAACCGATTTTGGTGATTTTTTTTATTTGAAAGCTGGTGCTTCCCGTGTGGTCCCATTTCCATTTGATCCAGTTCTGACAATGGCATCCATAAGAAAACCATATCCGGTTAAAATTCATGGTCTTACTTTTATTTCTGACACTATGTTATTTAGCAAAAAATAATGCCTTTCGACCGGTATGATAAAGCTACAGCGTAATTTTTTTTCTCGTGTAGCGGGTTCGATTCACGGTTCAACCATGTAATTATTTAAAAATCTATGAATGCAGTTTAAATTGTTTTTTAAATTAAAATAATGTCTTCTTTCAGTAAAATGTTCCATGTACAATATTCAAGGTACTTTCCCTCCATGTGGCATAACCGTGGGACGCCGCCCTGTATAAACCGATTTGAAAATTAGTTTTTAAAGTAAAACTTCTAGCGCTTAGCGTGCGTAAACGCTTGACTTGGGGAGTAAGCTGGTGAATGCGTTACGAAAAGTGCGAACGGAAGTTGAGAGGATTAAGTTAGTGAAGTTAGAAACAGAGAGAGTGACGTTTCGTATATTTTTAAACGTTAATGTACGAGTGCGAGTTGCGTCTGTCCAGAATGAACATAGACTGATCCACCTACAGTCGTGTGGACAATTTTGTAATTGAACAATTTTATAAATTAATATTTTGAAAAAAAAGTTTTACATCAGTCGTGTGGTCTAAAGCAGACTCGTTTTTGTTATTTGAATACTTTTAGATTGATCCCATGGAAATTTCATCAAAATTGGTTTTTACTGTTATCTGAAGTCGGTTATATTTTTGTTAAAAAGTTACTTGTTGTCGCCTAAAGTCACTGTTAGGTTAGGTAAGTAGGTAGGTTAAATACAGATATACATTAATTCCGGTCATAATCTATATAGATACCAAATTTAATTAGAATCAGTTCATCTGTGTAGTCGTGATAACGTAACAAACAGACAGAGGCAGAGAGACAGTGCTACTTTCGAATTTATATATGAGTTATGGGTACCTTTTGCTTATAATGTCCATGCAGAAGAACATGAGCATTGACTCCCGTAACAGACAAGCCGTTGACGGCGGCGTAGGTCCTCCGAAACTGATGGTGGTCATTCAACACCTGGATGCGACCCTCTTTGATAGCAGCTACGTCGCTTCGAGGAGTTTCACAGTTCAGGTTGCCTGCCAGCTCTCCTCTGTGGTACCCTAACAGGACCTGGAAATTACACCATTAGATAAAAATACTTATTTTCAATGGTTTCTTAACCCGTCAAGGATCACAGCAATACTTTTTTGTATGGTTGTGACTTGTGAGGCCTGAGCGATTAAGGAAACTTTACCTACCGTTTATCCATTTATCGTAAAATTTATCCATTGATCTGTCTTAGTTATAGGGTATGTTATATTATATTATTATATATGTTCCTTTAATGTATGTCCGGGTAGTTATTTTTCTTATTTGAAGGGTTGGTAAGATTTTTTACACTTACCTATTTAACAATAAATTAGGTATGCATTTTATAAATGAATAGTATTTACAAACAATGCACGAACGAAAAAAAGACGATCGTTTTTCATTCGAAATTCTGAGTTTGGATTTGCTTTTCAGAGGCAGTCGGCCGGCCGTAAAAGTAGATAACCTCCTTGCTGTCGTTAATGCCCAACCCATCGTCCTAGTTTTAAATAAAAAGGTTTTAAACTTTTTAGAGGTTATAACCTTCTTGGTCGCGTCAGACTGGTGTGGGGGCGCTTAGGTTTAACCAAAGAGTTCGAAAAATTAAAACAAACTTTATGATTCCCCGAACGGGTAGACAACGTTTTTGAACGTATGCGATTTTTGATAATCGGCGCCGCGAAAGAGGTCGCGGGATAATATATACAGATCGTTTAACATAACTAATTGTTTTCCTAGTCAATTGCTGAATATAATCGATTAGATCACGACTAATTTATGTTAAATTTTGTACCTTTGTGACAGCTGAAATTCCTGAGGCAGCTTCTCCGTAACCGATGTTAGACATAACACTTCCGACCATCAGAGGCTCATCTCTATTGTTGCAGAATATTTTGTCAAACGCTTCCAACTCCGACTTGTCTGCCTCTGGCACAGCTGCAAAATTATTAAAATACTAACTTCCGCCAATATTAAGTAGCCTATGTTTTAATCCAGGCTATAGTCTATCTATATACCAAATTTCATCAAAATGTGTTCAGCCGTTATGACGTGATTGAGTAACAAACAAACAAACATCCAAACTTTCGCATTTATAATATTAGTGTGATATTGTCGGATATATTTTGGGTTTTGGTATTTGACAGGAATCAAGATACTACACCGAACAATAGAACCAAATTATGCAACATTGGAATGTCGTCCTGTCGAAATATTGATCCAGGATTATCTAGTATTTATTTAAAGTAATTTGAAAAATTTAGAGTAAAACTTATTAATATGTGTATGGATAACTTATATTGGCATTATGTTACTGGTTTTTTTGATTTCTTGTGTAGGCGTTCGTACAAAGTTTAAATTCATCATCAATCATTCAAATCAAAGTATTAAATTAAAGTCAAAGTGTAAGACGAGAAATCGGACCTATTGGATTTCCTCAGGTATCCCATCATCTGTACTAGTATTATAAAGAGGAAAGATTTGTATTTTTGTATTGTTGTGTGTATGTTTGTAATGAATATCAAAAACTACTGGATCGATTTAAAAAACTCTTTCACTGTTGGAAAGCTACACTATCCCCGGGTAACTTAAGCTTATTTTTACCCAACTGCGCAGAAGGGGGTAATGTTTTTATTGAAATAGTACGCGTGCAAAGCTGCGGATGGGTCAGCTAGTTATTAATAAACAAATAATTGGTAGAGCTCGTGTCGGACCAAGCACAGTGTAGGGTTCCGTCGTGCAGTTAATTTTGGTAATTTTTCGTGAAATATTTACAAGTTCATTTAAGTTGGTCGACTACTGTCAATAAACAAGAAAAACCTAATTAGGTTTGATAATTATTACTTCAAATCTAGTTATTTACTTTATCAGAAAATTTTTTGAACCTCACCGGAGCCAAATCCTTCAACATATTCAACAACATTTGGTGCGACGCCAGCTCTTTCGTAAAACATTTTCAAGAACCTGGCAGTATCCTCCGGGTCTCGATAGAAGCCATACAGCGGTCCAGTTTTTCCATTCAGTATTTTTGTGTATTCGCATTGCACGTTCACCACGTTAGCGTAAACTCTGGAAGTGATTATTTTGTTCGTTTAGGTTTCACTATTAGCTTAGATTACAGGACTTTTAATGTACATACCTCAGGGCATCTTTTGCTCTCTGAAGAAAGATTACATTAATTGCTTCTGACTTGGCACAGCCGGACGCATTCTGGTCGAATGACATCGTCTTACCATCTTTGGATAAACTCATGATTCTGAAACAAGGTTGAGTAATGCCAGTCAAGTGAAGAGCCTTACACAAGTTTTACAAAATACATCACACTAATCAGTTTCCATGGTATATTAATGAGGCGTCAAAGATAAGGTATATTTAATGATATTGTCTTTGTTACTCTTTCATGACAAAACTACTGAACTGTTTTAACTAAAACTTTAATGTCATCATCATCATCATCACCATCAGCCGGAAGACATCCACTGAACATAGGCCTCCCCCTTAGATCGCCACAACGAGCGGTTGGTAGCCGTTTGCGCCCAACGGCTCCCCGCGATTCTACTACCCGCGATACTAGATCGTCGGTCCACCTTGTGGGGGGCCGGCCTACGCTGCGTCTTCCAGTCCGTGGTTTCCACTGGAGAACCTTTCTTCCCCAACGGTTATCGGTTCTACGAGCGATGTGGCCTGCCCATTGCCACTTCAACTTGCTAATTTTGAGAGCTATGTCGGCAACTTTAGTTCTTCTGCGGATTTCCTCATTGCGGATTTTGTCACGAAAAGATACCCCGAGCATAGCCCTCTCCATAGCTCGTTGACCGACCTTGAGCTTGGTCATGAGGCCATGAGTAAAGGACCACGTTTCAGTGCCATAGGTCATCACTGGCAACACACACTGGTTGAAGACTTTAGTCTTCAGGCTCTGGGGCATTTTGGACGAGAAGATATCGCGAAGTTTCCCGAACACTGCCCAGCCGAGTTGGATTCTTCGTACGACCTCTTTGTCGAAGTTGGACTTACCTAATTGGACAGTTTGTCCAAGGTATACATATTTGTCGACAACTTCGAGAGTATCGCCCCCAACAACTACCGGTACGGATGCAACATGGATATTTGACATGATTTTCGTCTTATCCATGTTCATTTTAAGACCCACCTGTTAGGAGACCCTACTGAGGTCGCTGAGCATGGTACCGAGTTCCTCGAGCAATTCGGCCATAAAGACTATATCATCGGCAAAACGAAGGAGAGTGATGTATTCGCCATTGATATTGATGCCAAGTCTGTCCCAGACCAAGAGTTTGAAAACGTCCTCCAATGCGTTCGTGAACAGTTTCGGAGAAATATAAAAACTAAACTTCAATGTAAAAAATATAAAATTTAACTTTATATTATGTTTGAATGAGTATGTGAAGTGTGTTTGAAACTTCTTTCTTTACTTACTTTCATATTAATTTCCTAATTCTTTACCTTTTAAAAGATGTTAGTTAATTTTTATCCCATACATCAGTTTCCATCACACTAATATTATAAATGCGAACGTTTGGATGTTTCTTTGTTTGTTTGTTACTCAATCACGTTATAACGGCTCAATCGATTTCGATGACATTTGATATACTTATAGATAAAGGTTAAGGGTTAAGCATAGCTTAAGACCTGGATTGAAACATAGGCTACCTTTTATTGACACACCACACGTGCGTAGCCGTGGGCGGAAGCTAGTTTTAAATAAATGAAGCTTTTTGCAGAGGTTTACTTTGCTCGCCCATACGTTTACGTGTAGTCTCGTAGCGAGAATAGAATAGAATAATTCTTTATTGTACACCAGGAATACTTAAAATAAAACTAATTGATGTTAAATATAGTACAATGGGCGGCCTTATCGCTGAAAGCGAGTGTACCATCTTATATGCTTTGTAGCGTTGCGTTTGCTTGTGACTGTCATTTGGAATGTTACCTTCCGTAATGCACAGAGGACTGCGGATGCAGAGACAAGTTGGCGCCGCCGACAACAGCAGCCTCACACTCGCCCCGCATGATCGCGAGGTAGGCCTGCTCCAGGGCCACCGCGGAGCTGCAGCAGGCGCCGTCGATGGAATGTGAGGGACCCTTCGCATTCAGCCAGTACGAGATGCGATTGGCGAACATAGACTTATTACATCTGTGAAGAGTAAATTCAACGGTGTTGGTGCTCCGAATGGTGTTAGCTGCTCAAAAATTATACGCCAATTACAACTGAGGCAACGGTAATCTTCTTCTTTTATCGTGTCAATGGTTTATGCATAAATTATTATTTATAGGTTCGAAACTAAACGAGTAGAACCTGGCCACGGTAATGAAAGTAGTTCAGTAGCAGATTAAATATAATGTGGCTCGCTTAGGCATACAAGGAACAAGGGGGCAAAATAATTATTTCGTCAACCTTGTTTCTTGTATCCTCGTACTAACCTAAATTGAAATATTTATATAAAAATTTTATATCACTTATGCTATTTAGATAGAATATTTAATATAACACATAATTACCCCGCTATACCTAATCCATTTCTGGAATTGCTAACATAGAAGCAAGCTTTCTCGGTTTCGGAGAAGCATGTTCCAATGTAAACGCCCACTTTTTTACCAGAGAGATATTCTGGACTAACTCCTGAAATCACAGAGAACATGATGAACTTACTCGTAATAAAAGAAAGTTCGACCTTAAAGTAAGTAGGTATCGATACCTACTTTCAAAAGAGAAATTCGAACGTAGGTGTAGGGGTATAGGTTGATATAGGTATTCAATATTGATGAACTCCAAAGAAACCGGAACAAATCTGCGTTTTCGGTGTACCTTGCTTTATTGATGTGATAAAAGTCTTATAAATCGACAAACACCGGCTGCACGTTCAAAAAAGTGTCACTTTCCGCCTGAGCCGAGCGTGCAAGCGAGTGTGCGGAACAAGCGATAGAGAGACACGATCGGCCTAAGCGTTCGGCGGTCGGCTTGTGCGTTTTTCCACTCGTTATCACGTAAAATTGTCGTCCGTAAACCGACTTTATACACAACCAATTTTTTTTACAAACGGATTGAGTGCAGTTCCATTTTTAAATAGAATTATGGATGTAGATTTTGTTTCAATACAACATTCATTTTTTTTCCTTGACGTTAATTCTGTGAACGTCTACGTTAATTTTACATTATAGACCGCGGGAGCTGAAAACTGTACAACGTAGTTCACTGAATATCAACTCTTCTCTGCATAAATAACTATTTATGCGCGTCTTTGTGACAAGGATTTGCCTCCGTGAAAAATATATTCACGCCCAAAAAGCGGAGCTTTGACTTCTAGCACCCTTTTTCAGGCTAAAAAAACACAATTGAACCCCTTACCAGCGTCATAGATAGCCTCATACGCTTGTTCCAGCATCTTACGAGACATGGAGTCCATGCTGTTTCCTAGATGAAAGTGGACCTTGAAGAACTGGGCGTCGAAGCGATCCAGATCGGGCACACAGCCCGCGTACTGAGCGGCCTCGGGGTGGTTGTATGACCAGCGGACATCGGTTGTTACTGGGTTTATCTGTATTCATTATCACGATTAGCGAATGAAACCATGAATGAAGAGTCCTAAGAGGCATGAGTGGCGATGAAACAAATGCGCAAATTTTGGGTGCTATCATGACTTATAGGATTTAGATACAGAAAGCAGCACTAATTTTTAACCCGAAACCCGAAGATTTCATATTACCAAAAATATCTTCCCCAAATTCGTCGTCAGTTCTATTATTTACCTACTAATTTATTTATTTATTTGTTTATTATCAGATTCAAAAACCTGGTTACACATTGATTCTATGATGTCCTAAAACCTATACTAGGTTTATCCAGACACCAGGTTCTCGATAACGTGGGTTCTGGTCAAAAGTATGTAAATCTTAAAAATATTCATTCGGTACAATATTTGATGGTGTTATCTAATGGCCTGCGAACGCAAACATGCACGCTGATAACAGCCAACTCGTCAGGTGAGTGAACGAGTCGAAGCAGAACAATTGAATAGCCAATGCGGTAGTGTGAGTTACACACCTACTACTATGCGAGTGTGCGTGCGCATGCACTATAAAGAATGCTCCATTTATGATAGGCTTATTTAGAAAATGTCGTTTTAATATGCATTTTATATTTTTGGAGTGAGTTTCATTGGCAATTTATTAATAAGATGGCGGATTAAATACTGTGATGTCCTTTTACCATAATCATTGTTAAATTTGGGTATTGTTAATTAATGATTAGTTAAATCTTTTAATTTTATTGTGTGTACTATGATAGCAAATAAATTTTTGTATATGTTTATTAGTTAGTAGTAAACGTTATCTGGAAGAGATCGCTTTTAGCGATAAGACCGCCCATTGTACCTTTATTTATTGTTTATTTCCTTTGTTACCCTATTTTTGTTTGGTGTGCAATAAATAGTAGTTCATTCATTCATTTCTTTAAATGCATCTCCAGGGTTACCACCCAAAACCGCGAGCTAAGAATAGAAAATGTTGCATAAATAAATTGTTGTTAGATATTACCTTATTATAAAGAACATTCTCAAGGTCTCGAACGTATCTTGAGTTAGGGTAGAGTCCTGACATCCCTGAGATAACGACTTGGTTCCCATCACTAGAAGCCGCCTCCGTCGGAGTTGGAACTTCGCTTTGCGGTGCTGGAGGCATAGTCGAGGTTTTATCTGAAACAATCATAGTTATTACTTATACATACTCGTTATGTTTTAACCGCCTATATCCTAACAAGTGTGTGTTCTTAGATTGTGACTTTATCCTGTGGCATCGTAGCTCCAAAACAGATGGATCGTATCGGACGCGGTTTTTAGGGTTCCGTAGCCAAATGGCAAAAAACGGAACTCTTATGGATTCGTCATGTCTGTCTGTCTGTCCGTCCGTATGTCACAGCCACTTTTTTCCGAAACTATAAGAACTATATTGTTGAAACTTGGTAGATGTATTCTGTAAACCGCATTAAGATTTTCACACTAAAATAGAAAAAAACCATAAATTTTGGGGGTTCCCCATCATCATCATCATCATCATATCAGCCGTAGGACGTCCACTGCTGAACAAAGGCCTCCCTCATTGATCTCCAGGAACTGCGGTTGGAAGCGGCCTGCATCCAACGCCGACCTGCGGTTCTTACCAAGTCGTCTGCCCATCTTGTAGGTGGACGTCCTACGCTGCGCTTGCCGGTCCGTGGCCTCCATTCGAGAACTTTCCGGCCCCATCGGCCATCTGTTCTGCGCGCTATATGGCCTGCCCATTGCCACTTCAACGTGCTAATCCGTCAGGCTATGTCGGTGACTTGAGTTCTCCTACGTATCTTCTCATTTCTGATTCGATCCCGTAGAGAAACCCCGAGCATAGCCCTTTCCATAGCTCGTTGAGCAACTCTGAGCTTGTTTATAAGGCCAATAGTGAAGGACCACGTCTCGGTTCCATATGTCATCACTGGTAACACACACTGATTGAATACTTTCGTCTTAAGGCACTGAGGTATGTTGGACGAAAAGACAATGCGAAGTTTCCCAAACGCTGCCCATCCGAGTTGGATTCGACGATTGACCTCTTTCTCGAAGTTAGGCCTACCTAATTGGACTGTTTGTCCTATATACAATATATATATATAATAATATATATAATACGCGTCGATAACGTCAAGAGCCGAGTTCTCAACCATAACTGGGGCAGGGACGACATGGACATTCGACATGATTTTCGCCTTGTCCATGTTCATTTTAAGTCCTACCCGTTGGGAGACTCGATTGAGGCCTTCGAGCGTCGTGCTGAGCTCTTCCATCGACTTTGCCATGACCACAATATCGTCGGCAAACCGAAGGTGAGTGATGTATTCGCCGTTAATATTGATGCCCAGTCCTTTCCATTCCAGAAGCTTGAAGGCATCTTCCAATGCGGTCGTAAACAGTTTCGGAGAGATTACATCTCCCTGTCTTACGCCTCTTTTTAAGGGAATCGCCTTCGAGCTCTGTTCGTGTACTCGGACTGACATAGTGGCGTTTTTATACAAACACTTCAACACTTCGATGTACCGATAGTCAATACGGCATCGTTGGAGAGACTCAAGCACTGCCCATGTTTCGATCGGATCGAAGGCTTTCTCATAGTCCACAAACGCGAGACATAGCGGCAAGTTATACTCTTCGGTCTTCTGTATGACTTGCCGCAGCGTATGAATGTGGTCTATGGTACTGTAGCCTTTACGGAACCCGGCTTGTTCGGGAGGCTGGAAGTCATCAAACCTGCGTTCGAGACGGTTCGCGATGACCCTCGAAAACAGCTTATAAACATGACTCAAAAGCGAGATGGGTCTTTAATTCTTAAGCAAGGTGTTGTCACCTTTCTTGAAGAACAGAACCACCATGCCCCCGTTCCATGCTTTTGCCATCGTACCTTCAAGCAAGGCGGAATTAAAGAGCTTCTGAAGGACTTTAAGTACCGGTGATCCACCCGCTTTCAGAAGCTCTGAAGTGATTCCGTCCTCACCTGGCGCCTTGTCGTTCTTAAGCTGTTTCAAGGCCATCCTGATCTCATACAGGCTGATGTCCGGAATATCTTCGGTATAATGTCGGGTCAGTTTGGCTCTTGGGTCGTTGGCCGCACTACAAACAGGTTTAGTGACCGAATCGTAGAGCCGTCCATAGAACCTTTCGACTTCCCTTAACACTTCCGCTTTACTTGACGTTATGCTGCCATCTTCCCTCTTCAGCTTCTTCATGCGGCTCTGCCCAATAGAATTATCTCTCGCAAACACTTTGGAGCCTTTATTCTGCTCTATCGTATCTTTAATACGAGATGTATTAAAGGTACGAATATCGTGCCGCAAGGATTTCCAAATCTTTCTATTGAGCTGCCTATGTGACTGAGCATCATCGGGAGACTGCAGTCGCAAAGAACGTCGTTCAGCCATGAGGATAAGGGTGTCATCAGAGAGTTTCTGAGGTCTATTGGTACGGGGGGTCTTAAAGAACTGGGACCCCACCGTATGGACGGTTTCTACGAACCTGTTATTGATCTCGTCCACTGATGCATCTACTTCTAGACAGTCAAAGCGATTTGCAAGTTCGAGTTGAAAGCTCTCGAGGTTTTGGATATGTGCGCGAGTGGGTTGGAGCGTAGATTTCATCAAACGGGACCTTTCAAGTTTAACGTTCATATTCAATGTGGCTCTAATAATTCGGTGATCACTGCCGGGTTTCACCCTGTGAATCACAGAGACATCATTGAATATCCGTTTCTTGTCGGTCAAGATGAAATCAATCTCATTTCTCGTGGAACCGTTGGGACTCATCCAGGTCCATTTCCTGTGAGGCGGCTTCTGGAAAAAAGAATTCATCATAAAGAGTCCTTCTTTCTCCAGAAAATCGGCCAGCCTCTGTCCCCTGGGGTTCCGTTGCCCATATCCAAATTGCCCCACTCTCAACTCATCATCGCTTCTCATGCCTAGCTTTGCATTAAAGTCCCCCATAACAACAATAAAGTGAGTTTTGTTCATATGTATGGCTCTACTGATGTCCTCATACATAGACTCTACTTCTTTATCTGGGTGTGAAGAGGTCGGCGCATATACCTGAACGACCTTCAGCGAATATCGCTTAGATATTCTGAGTGTCAGGTACGCGACCCTGCTCGACACACTGTCGATGGTGATAATGTTGTTGATGAGTGACTTGTGAACGAGAAACCCAACACCACCTTGGAACTGTTGGTCGCCCTCCCGGTAGTATAGTAGGTTACCAGACTTAAGGGATATCGTGTCCTCGCCCTCTCTACGGACTTCTGATAACCCCAAAATGTCCCAGTGTAATCTACTAATTTCTTCTTCCAGCTGAACAATCTATTCGTCTGTCCTCAAAGTGCGGATGTTGTGTGTTACCAGGGCCAGTGGTCGTCGTAGGGTTTGGTAGCCGATCGTCTCCCGGGGATTCTTAGCACCCCTGGCCTCGCCGTTACCGTGACTGCTACCGTAGCCAGGATTAGCGGGGCCGCCGGGGACTCGGGGTCTGGTTTTTTGTTGTAAATCCATGAGGGGGGTTGTTGCCATACTCGCCACGCTTGGCAGGCGGGTTGGCGAGCGCAGTATAGGTATTGAAAACACGAAAAGACGCTGCTGCCCATCTTTCGGAGGTATCCCTTAGCAGACTCCTACTGCATCCACGGGCAAGAGCGGAGGGGCAACATTATATTGCCGGCGCCCCACGGCACGGGTTCCCCATACTTATCTAGAACTGAAACTCATAATTTTTTTTTCATCAAACCCATACGTGTTGGGTATCTATGGATAGGTCTTTAAAAATGATATTGAGGTTTCTAATATAATTTTTTTCTAAACCGAACAGTTTGCGTGAGAGACATTTCCAAAGTGGTAAAATGTACCCCACTGTAACTTCCAAAATAAGAGAATGATAAAAATAAAGAAAATATATAATGTACATTACCATGCAAACTTCACCGAAAATTGGTTTGAACGAGATCTAGTAAGTAGTTTTTTTTTAATACGTCATAAATCGTAAACCGCAACTTACCTTTCATTCAATCAACTCAAATAATAAAAAGTTACAACGAACTACAAGAACTTTTATATTATGTTACTTGCTGCTACGGAACCCTTCATGGGCGAGTCCGACTCGCACTTGCCCGCTTTTTTATTATTTTTTAAATATATAGTTTAACTTAGGTGGTTCTTAGCTATGTCAGTTTTGACCTCCCAGCGCAAAAAGTAGGGGGCCAGAGGTTTTAAACTTTTGTAAAAATTAGCTTGTTTGAAAACCTAAAGTCTATGATATCCCTGTTAAAAAAGGTTATATAGGTCTATGTTAAAAAAATCAACCTACATGTAAGGGAGGTGCTAAGAGGGAGGTATACAGTGATTCAAGTATAATGTTGTTCAAAGGTGCTTTTTGTGTGTGAGCTCAAGACATTATTATGGAATTCGCAGCAGTAGGTACAGCAATATACAAATGAAACGGTTGAAAGAGATTACCGAAGATGAGAAACCACGATGTTGCAAACTAGCTTAGAGCTCAAAAAACTATTTATGGATTTTTATATATTGTTCCTGTTTGTTGTGCGTAATTTTCTGTTTTCTCTTTCTTTATTTTGTGCTTCTCTTTGATGACCTTTTTAATGTATTGTGTGAATAATATTTTAATAGTGTTATCCGAACACTTACGGAAAACTCCAATATGTTTAAAACCATCTCAAAAATTTTCAGTTTGACAAGAGATGTAAGTATTGGGATAACACTATAAAAATAAAAATACTATTTGAAATAAGCAACGTGGCATCTCTTGTCAATGTACTAAACTGCAACGTTTGGCATTGAGCAGCTCCAAAAACTGTTTAGGATTCCTGTAGATGGAGCTAACGGCGCTTTAGTCGTAATCTGAATCATCTCACTAACTTCGATCCTGCCTAATGTGACAGATCCTGTAGCACAATTGGTAGTGCATCCTCGTATCAAGAGGAAGGTTGCGGGTTCAAGTCCCGTCTAGGCTTGAAATTTTTTGAGAGGGTTTTGAAAATCTTTGTATTGTGTGAATTTGTTCGTGCTAGTACCAAATAAATGTCTGTATATGTATATGTCGAAAAGCTATCAAGAGCCGAAACATATGGATGGGTTCAGGTAAATGTAGAAAATATAATTAATAAATAAAGAATACAAAATACTTACAAAATTAGTATGCACACACAACAAGTTATACCGATTCTAACTCTTTCTCACTCAGGACAGGTATTTTATAGTAACAGGCCAAGGTATAAATTTGCACCTCATGTCAAAGATTAACATATTTTTTCAATAACAATGGACTGAAAAGTATATTAACATCAATATTCAATTACACATTAATTGTTTGAATAAAGATTATACCTTTATGAAATGCAGGGTGTTCCATGAAATACGGAAAATTCTACGATGCAGATGAATTTTATTTATATTTTGACTGCAGTGTGGCTGTGAACCTGGCTGCACAATTTTATTGAATAATTGGCCAAGCGTGTGTCAGAAAGTGCACAATGAAGGGTTCCGTTGTCTGTGCGTCTGTATGTACCAAAATCAATTTGTACGAGTATACCTAAAACGTACCTACCTATCCACAATCGTAGCACATTTACCTAACTTACATACAACTTACCTACAGTAGTTGTAAGTTAGGTACATACTATTATCATTCCATATTATTCATATAATCATAGTTGTAGGCAATGTAATCAATTAACAAATAACAGTTATAATACTCTCTACTCTTGTCTCGGTGCCGAGACATCGACGCTTACTCCGGAGGCTGTGTACAGGTTATGAGTTGCACAGAGAGCCATGGAGCGTACCATGCTCGGCATCAGACTGTTAGATCGAGTTCCGTAGACGAACGAAGGTTCAATTCATAATCATAATCATTTATTTGGTAAGAATATTACACGTCATAATTAATTCGGTACACACTGTACACATTTAGTATAGTTCGTACAATATTGATTATAACCAAAATATACTTAAAATAATAAAAGTTATTTAAAATAATAATAAAAAACAAACAAATTTGGATATTAATAAAGAATTACACAAGTCAAATAATATATTAATAATACAATATAAATAGTTATACAACATAATCAATAAGGTAGTCAATATAAAAACAGTCAATATCCAATAGTCCAATAAAATTATAGTATCTATTATTTCGTCATTTCAATAAACTCCTCATAACTGTAGAAGGTGTTACTCAGGAGCCAGCGCTTCAGTTTGAGTTTAAATGTATAGCAACTGGTTGCCTCAGTTACAGTACAGGGTAGTCTGTTATATACTGTCGGTCCCATTACATGCGTTAGCTTATCCGACTTTGCCAAGGTACGGGACACGGTAGCAAGCCTGTCAGCTCTCCGAGTGTTGTACGGATGCCTATCCCTGTTCTTGCTGAACAGTTCTAGGTTAGACCGCACAAAGACAGCAACCTGGAATATGACGATAGACGGGAGCGTCAATATTTCAAGTTCTTGAAAATACGGTCTCACGGAGGTATCCTGCGGTATTCTAACCATTGCTCTCACGGCTCGCTTCTGCATGCGGAAAGCACGCTGCCAGTCAGCTGCGCGCCCCCACAGTTCCACCCCGTATTGAAGGAGCGAATGGACAGTGGCAAAGTAACAGGAGCGAACCACGTGACCAGGCAAGAAACGAGACAGTCGCCCTAACGCATAGCATGCTCCACCCAGTTTTCCACATACCTTATCAATATGGGATTCCCAAGTGAGCGTCCTGTCGAGTTCGAAACCCAGAAACGTGGTGCTCTCCACTTGCTCTATTTTTGTACTTCCCGCGAGAACCGTAAGCTCCCTGGAGGGACACCCCGATAGATAGATATGGATAAAGTGGGTTTTCTTCAAGTTTAGGACTAACCCATTGTCTTTAAACCACTCCGCTAATTGAGAGGCAGTTTGATTTAGCTTCTGTTCTAAGCTGTTCAGAGTAGTGGCTGACACAACTGCAGCCACATCATCGGCATTCATTAACACCTCCGCGGAGCATATAGCTTCCGGGAGGTCATTAAGTAGTAAGGAGAACAAGATGTTAAAAACCGCAGAACCCTGTGCTACTCCCATGTTCGTAATGAGAGGATGTGACCTCGTCATGCTACATTCCCCTACGACAACCTGAGACCTTGATCTCTTTAGTTTTGTGAGCACGGCTAGGGCAGAATCGTGTATGCCGTAATGCCCCATCTTGACCGTGAGAACCGCGGATCAGCCACATCAAACGCTTTAGAGAGGTCGCAGCAGATTATGGCAACCTGCTGTTTCCTCTCCCGAGCATCCATTACCCTCCGCAGCACCTCACGCGCTAGCGACATGGTCGATCGTCCTTCACGGTACGCATACTGCCTGTCTGATAGCGCGCGAGTGGCTGCCAAGTATGATGTAAGTCGTGAGCTTATTCCATTTTCAAGAACCTTTGCTATTGCTGGAATTATAGATACTGGCCTATATGAGTCCATGTCTGTTCTTCTCCCTTTTCGTTTGTATATCGGTGATACCTTACTGAGCTTAAGACAAGTCGGAAAGGTACCACTTTGCAAGCACAAGTTGAAAAGATCGGCTAGGATAGGGGCGATAGGACCCGCTGACATACCTAAAAGTTTCATAGAAATGCCATAAGCATCCTTAGAAGGCTTGGGTGGTATCCGTTTCGTAATTATTCCATACACTTCCTCGGCAGTAAATCGAGACAATCGTAGTGAACGATCTGCTGGCGGTCTCGAAGACCCCAGCACGACCTTCACCCTGACGATATTCACCTTTGGTGCGCCACAGGCCGCGGCTGCCCCTACGAACCTTAAGTTCATTGCATTCACTGCATCTTTTTTTGACTGGAAGGGTTCCCCATTTGTATCTAAGATCGCATCAGTAAAATCTAACTTGCAGACGTTGTATTTTCCTCTCTCAGAATTTACAACCTGCCACATCGACTTGCATTTATTTTTACTGTTTAAAATAATGTCAGAATAGTAATCATATTTCCTAAATCGAATTAATTCATCGTATTTCTTATTTAAGTCACATAATAATAATTGTATTTTTTCGCATTCATTCGTTTTATAGTATAAATCCGTTATGTCAAATAATAAAAGTCTAAACATTTCAATTTCTTCACTTATCCACGACATGGAAGACCTACGCTTTGCTTTCATGATTCATGACGTTGGGAATCGAGTTATGGAATTCAAAAGGTGTTGGGCGGGACCACGGATGATCATGTCTGTGGGCGGGACACTTGGCAAGACGTGGTGATGACAGGTGGAGCAGGATAGCGACTGAATGGTGACCGAGGAATAGCTGTAGAAGGGTAGGACGTCCGGCAACGAGATAGGTGGACGACATCGTAAAGGTCGCGGGCCGTCAGTGGGTGAGACTAGCGCAGGATCGTGGTGGATGGCACAAACTTGGGGAGGCCTATACCCAGCAGTGGGTGAAGTCGCGCTGTGGATGATGATAACAGATACTCTTTTTGTTTTTTTTTTTAGTTTCCTAATACCCCACTACTAGAAACTGAAGAAAATAACTTATATAAATGCAAAAAATGACAAACCATGATGTATAAATCTGAATGTAAACATAGGTACCTAATTTGAGAACTGATTTGCATACATAGAAATGTTTATCAAACACTGATTAATTAATTAAAAGCAAAATTCCACATTAAAATGTCTCAATATGCATACAAATATAGTTAAAATTTGAGAACTGATTGACTCAAATCGAGCTGTTAATTAAAGACAGTTTAAGAATATTGGTGTCACAGCTTTTAGAACCTTGTTACATATCGTTTAAACCCTGCTCAGTAGTCTACGCATGTGAACGCTATTACAAGAGTCCCGTCGCGACGACGCGGAACGTTTCAGATCTTCTAAGGTTATCTTCAAAAGTGTTCAAAACAATTTAATTTTCGTAGTTAGATTTCCTATTCCAACCTCCTTTAGAAGTCTAACTACGTACATAATTGTAAGCTACCTACTTTCTTACATAGGCTGGATAACTTCTCACGCTGACCGTTGGCCGATGAACATCAGCGCTCTCTCTTTCAACGACTCGAAGGTACCGGCTAGCTACACGCCGATAATGATAGCGCCGTCGACAGTCAGCTCAAGGAGAAAACTCGCTTATGAGGATCCGTTTTTATAATTTTGCTAAGGAAGCCTGATCAGAGGTAAGCACGTAATATGCCGATTTCCATATTTATTAAATACTAGCCGACCAATACGCAGCTTCGCACGCGTAGTTTTTTAATAAAAACATTACCCTCCTTCTCCGCAGTTGGGTAAAAATAGCCTGTGTCACCCGAAAATAATGTAGCTTCCCAACAGTGAAATTTTTTTTTAAATCGGTCCAGCAGTTTCAGAGCCTATTCAATACTAACAGACAAACAAACAAATCTTTCCTCTTTATAATATTATTTTTGTAGATTTTGATATGTTCTATAATATTGTAAAACATACTTTTGTTCTATCATCAATAGTTTCCGCAGCGCATGCGACGAAAGACGTTTTAGGGCACTTTGGGTTATTACGTTACTTAAGTTTTAGTAAGGATCCCTATTTTTTTCTAGCAATAAATATAGCCTATGCCACTCAGGGTGAATGTAGCTTTCCAATGGTGAAAATTTTTTAGAAACGGCATAGTAGTTTTTGAGTTTATTCATTACAAACATACCTACACAAAATACAAATTTTTCCTCTTTATAATATTAGTATAGAATATAATGAACTTGCGCTCGCCAACCCGCCTGCCAAGCGTGGCGAGTATGGCAACAACCCCCTCATGGATTTACAACATAAAACCAGGCCCCGAGTCCCCGGCGGCCCCGCTAATCCTGGCTACGGTAGCAGTCACGGTAACGGCGGGGCCAGGGGTGCTAAGAATCCCCGGGAGACGATCGGCTACCAAACCCTACGACGACCCCTGGCCCTGGTAACACACAACATCCGCACTTTGAGGACAGACGAAAAGATTGTTGAGCTAGAAGAAGAAATTAGTAGATTACACTGGGACATTTTGGGGTTATCAAAAGTCCGTAGAGAGGGCGAGGACACGATATCCCTTAAGTCTGGTAACCTACTATACTACCGGGAGGGCGACCAACAGTCCCAAGGTGGTGTTGGGTTTCTCGTTCACAAGTCACTCATCAACAACATTATCACCATCGACAGTGTGTCGAGCAGGGTCGCGTACCTGACACTCAGAATATCTAAGCGATATTCGCTGAAGGTCGTTCAGGTATATGCGCCGACCTCTTCACACCCAGATGAAGAAGTAGAGTCTATGTATGAGGACATCAGTAGAGCCATACATACGAACAAAACTCACTTTATTGTTGTTATGGGGGACTTCAATGCAAAGCAAGGCATGAGAAGCGATGATGAGTTGAGAGTGGGGCAATTTGGATATGGGCAACGGAACCCCAGGGGACAGGGGCTGGCCGATTTTCTGGAGAAAGAAGGACTCTTTATGATGAATTCTTTTTTCCAGAAGCCGCCTCACAGGAAATGGACCTGGATGAGTCCCAACGGTTCCACGAGAAATGAGATTGATTTCATCTTGACCAACAAGAAACGGATATTCAATAACGTCTCTGTGATTCACAGGGTGAAAACCGGCAGTGATCACCGAATTGTTAGAGCCACATTGAATATAAACGTTAAGCTTGAAAGGTCCCGTTTGATGAAATCTACGCTCCGACCCACCCGCGCACATATCCAAAACCTCGAGAGCTTTCAACTCGAACTTGCAAATCGCTTTGACTGTCTAGAAGTAGATGCATCAGTGGACGAGATCAATAACAGGTTCCTAGAAACCGTCCATACGGTGGGGTCCCATTTCTTTAAGACCCCCCCGTACCAATAGACCTCAGAAACTCTCTGATGACACCCTTAACCTCATGGCTGAACGAAGTTCTTTGCAACTGCAGTCTCCCGATGATGCTCAGTCACATAGGCAGCTCAATAGAAAGATTTGGAAATCCTTGCGGCACGATATTCGTACCTTTAACACATCTCGTATTAAAGATACGATAGAGCGGAATAAAGGCTCCAAAGTGTTCGCGAGAGATAATTCTATTGGGCAGAGCCGCATGACGAAGCTGAAGAGGGAAGATGGCAGCATAACGTCAAGTAAAGCGGAAGTGTTAAGGGAAGTCGAAAGGTTCTATGGACGGCTCTACGATTCGGTCACTAAACCTGTTTGCAGTGCGGCCAACGACCCAAGAGCCAAACTGACCCGACATTATACCGAAGATATTCCGGACATCAGCCTGTATGAGATCAGGATGGCCTTGAAGCAGCTTAAGAACGACAAGGCGCCGGGTGAGGACGGAATCACTTCAGAGCTTCTGAAAGCGGGTAGATCACCGGTACTTAAAGTCCTTCAGAAGCTCTTTAATTCCGCCTTGCTTGAAGGTCCGCCAAAAGCATGGAACGGGGGCGTGGTGGTTCTGTTCTTCAAGAAACGTGACAACACCTTGCTTAAGAATTACAGACCCATCTCGCTTTTGAGCCATGTTTATAAACTGTTTTCGAGGGTCATCGCGAACCGTCTCGAACGCAGGTTTGATGACTTCCAGCCTCCCGAACAAGCCGAGTTCCGTAAAGGCTACAGTACCATAGACCACATACATACGCTGCGGCAAGTCATACAGAAGACCGAAGAGTATAACTTGCCGCTATGTCTCGCGTTTGTGGACTATGAGAAAGTCTTCGATTCGATCGAAACATGGGCAGTGCTTGAGTCTCTCCAACGATGCCGTATTGACTATCGGTACATCGAAGTGTTGAAGTGTTTGTATAAAAACGCCACTATGTCAGTCCGAGTACACGAACAGAGCTCGAAGGCGATTCCCTTAAAAAGAGGCGTAAAACAGGGAGATGTAATCTCTCCGAAACTGTTTACGACCGCATTGGAAGATGCCTTCAAGCTTCTGGAATGGAAAGGACTGGGCATCAATATTAACGGCGAATACATCACTCACCTTCGGTTTGCCGACGATATTGTGGTCATGGCAAAGTCGATGGAAGAGCTCAGCACGATGCTCGAAGGTCTCAATCGAGTCTCCCAACGGGTAGGACTTAAAATGAACATGGACAAGACGAAAATCATGTCGAATGTCCATGTCGTCCCTGCCCCAGTTATGGTTGAGAACTCGGCTCTTGAAGTTGTCGACGCGTATGTATACCTAGGACAAACAGTCCAATAAGGTAAGTCCAACTTCGAGAAAGAGGTCAATCGTCGAATCCAACTCGGATGGGCAGCGTTTGGGAAACTTCGCAACGTCTTTTCGTCCAACATACCTCAGTGCCTTAAGACGAAAGTCTTCAATCAGTGAGTGTTACCAGTGATGACATATGGAACCCGAGACGTGGTCCTTCACTATTGGCCTTATGAATAAGCTCAGAGTCGCTCAACGAGCTATGGAGAGGGCTATGCTCGGGGTTTCTCTACGGGATCGAATCAGAAATGAGGAGATACGTTGGAGAACTCAAGACACCGACATAGCCCGACGGATTAGCACGTTGAAGTGGCAATGGGCAGGCCATATAGCGCGCAGAACAGATGGCCGATGGGGCCGAAAGGTTCTCGAGTGGAGGCCACGGACCAGCAAGCGCAGCGTAGGACGTCCACCCACAAGATGGGCAGACGACTTGGTAAGAACCGCAGGTCGGCGTTGGATGCAGGCCGCTTCCAACCGCAGTTCCTGGAGATTAATGAGGGAGGCCTTTGTCCAGCAGTGGACGTCCTGATATGATGATGATGATGATAATGAACTTGGGTATGATACCTATTATATTATGAATACTTTACTTACTTCCTGTGAAATATATTAAAGCATTGAATTGATAATAATGTTGTATAATAATAATGACGACTTCCGTGGCGCTGTGGGCGAATAGCCGGCTGAGACGCAAGACCCGCCGCGGAACAAATGTTTGTATGATCAACAGATACCTATTTCTTCCGGGTCTGGTTGTAATAAAAGTATTTACAAAAAAAATATATATTTAAGTATTCTATCAGTTATCTAGTTCCCATAGTACAAGCTCTGCTTCGTTTGGGGCTAGATAGCGCTGTGTGAAATGTCCAGAAATATTTATTTATTTATGTTAATTAAATTGTAGGTACCTAGACTAGCTATCCGTCTAGGGAACTCTCTTCCTCCACACATTAGAACTGCCAAATCCCTTCCCATCTATAAAACAGTTCCATTTAAACATCTGTCTGCACTACAATGCTGATTTCTCGTTTTCTCATCTTATCGTATCGGTACGCTACTCTTGGTTTTTATTTCACCCATTTATTGTACACCTATATGTACCTACTTATAATATTTTATATAATATACCTTTTTATTTATTATTTTATTATTTGTATGGAATATTTATGATAAAATATTATGCACTTAATTCATTTGTTTATATTTTTGTAAATAATTAATGATTTTACTAATGTAAGTACACTTTTTATTCAATATTCAATTATTTTTATTCATAGCTACCGTCCTATAACGTTCTCGTGAAATCCAGTCCATCCAAAGGTTGTCTGGAAGAGATCGCTTTTAGCGATAAGACCGCCACTTGTATTTCTGCGTGTATTGTTATTTGTTTTTTATATTGTTTTTTTTTATTTTAAGTGTGCTTTACAATAAAGTGTTTTCTATCTATCTAGACTAGACGACGTAAATGATTATTAATGTGACTTAAAATTTTACAAATTATGAATATTTTTTTAAACCTGTTAATATATTCTATAGATACCTAGATCATGAATAGAATTAACATATCTAGATGTAACCTAAAAAAATATCGAGTAGTGAGCTCGTATAAAAATTTACAGATACGAAAATATCAATATTAAGTACCTACCTACCTACAGTTGGATTGGTATGACTGCGTCCAACATCGGTCGCTAAGTAGATTGATAAAAATGTCGAGACTGTCACCCAGGCTAACCTAACCACCATATGAAAGTTTATCTCTCGCTCAAATTAAAAATATTTTTACGCGAAACCGAAGAGAGAAACTTTTCCACAATATGGTGGTCGGTCTTATACCAGCACGGCGGTCATATGTACTGTCTTTTTATCTAGGTAGACCTAGCTAGATAGTAAAGATTATAAGGCTAGTTGGGGCAAGTGCGGCGTAATATTTTTTAAGTTCACTTTGCACTCGAATTGTGTTGAAACTGTGGACATTTTAAAATAATTTATTTCAGTACCACATTCCCTGATGAGTTATCTCCGTATGGGACCTGCAATTTTAGAGTTCTGATGTAGTTTTCTATGTATTTCATTGGGTTTTTACCAGCTTGTCCATAGCCGCACTTTCCCAACGAAATGGGGCAAGTGCGTCAGTAGTCTACAAATGCCAGTAAATGACTTTTATCTGTAATTTTAACGTGAATATCAGAAAGAGGAACGTTCAAATAGAAGTCTGTATTCGACTCTTGGATCCTAGAAATAAGGTTCACCTAAAAAAATTAGAAAATTGTGAAATGGGGAAAGTGCGGCATAATTCCTAAGAAACAAGCTTTCCAGTGGTACTAAACATTCATACCTGACTGCCCAAGAAGGAAGGTAAAGGTAATGGGATGTATGTAGGCACTATGATCTTTTGACAACAATAGGTACTCATAATGAGCATGATGATAATGATGATGTTTATGTACACTTTAAAAAATCCATCTATTTTTTATGTGTACCATTTTATTAATTGAAAATGCTTTGTAAATGAAAAATAGTGTTTAACTTATTATTTTTTGTTAATTTCACTTATTAAAATTACGATAATGAAACAATTCACAAAAATTAAGAAGAAAAGTAGGAAAGACAGTATTAAAAATAAATGGAGCACTAAATAAATTAAGTTACATATTTTTTTATATTCATAAGAAAATTATGAATAATTTTAGCATTCGTTATTTTCTTAGAATAATAAGCTAATGACATTCAGTCTTTCATAAGTTCTAAACTACTTTAGTGACTATATTATTTTTATCCAACTTAATTTATTAAGTTGCTAAGAAAATAAACGTTTCAAAAATAAATCTCGCTTAATATTCTAAATTCAGTCTTTCATTAGTTCGAAATATTAAGGCGGTTTCAATCTTGCCTTTTATTTTAACGACATTCACTCTATCTTAGATAAGCTAACTAAGATCGTGACTATACTACTGAACATTGTATGAACTGTTTTTTAACTACTGAATAATATTGAGGCGGTTTCAAAACTTAATCTAGCATATTATATAAACGACATTCAGTCCCGCTTGCACAACGTTAGTTAACTGGCTTAATTTTGATTAGTCAGTTGTCAAACCATACAAATACGTCAAAGTCGCATGGAGTCCATTTCTCTTCTTCACGTTATTTCGCACCATGATATGGAAAATAAAAAGAAATTAGCAAAGATATAGCTAAAACGGCCATCTAGATGACTAGATGGTGTTTACCACAAAACACACTTAAACAAAATTAGTATTTCGTATAGATACAAATAAAACAACTACATAAATACGAAGCTTAGGATCTAAAGAAAACACTTACGTATTACAGATTAGCCAATCTAAGCAAAAAACTGGTTTATGTAGAACATCAACGCACACGTGTCAACTTCGAACTGTATTCAAATCTGAGTGAAAAATAAAAATGGAGTCAAATCCTATTTCCTTAAAGTGGCGCTCCCAATTTTTTTCCTGGGAACTAATTTTGTTTCTCATGACTAGATGGCGGTTTTAGCAATAACATTGCTAATTTCTTGAATAATGATGCTTGCCGCACTTCCCCCATAGCCGCAACTGACCTTACTTACTTACTACATAGAAATATCGTAGGTTAACGATTAATTTTTAACATTTAGGCCGGCTCACGGCCGGCTTGCACAACGAACCCTCAACGTGAAAAAAAAGGCGGGAAACTTCGTAAAAGGCGGCAGCTTAAAAATTCCTTCCTAAATTTTAATATTAATTTTATTTGATAAAGTGATCAGGAGAGTGTAATTTACTTGTTATCTTAATCTTTATTGTATTTATAGTGTAGTTTACATATTTTAATTAGTTGGTAAGTCTTTTTATCGTTTTTTGTCCGATGGAGATGGAGGAGCCACCGGACCCCGGGGGCACGGTCCCTCCGGCTAGTAACTTTGTAACAATCTCCAACAGTTTCGATAAACTTGCATCAAATGAGTCCGGTATGGACACGGACACTTCTGTTTCAAACTCAAAGAAATGTCGTAAACGAAATCGTGTAAACAAAGTGACGTGCAAGCACTGTAATAAAAGGAAGCGGAAACATGGTTCAAATGCGTCTAAAGGTTGTAACTGCGATGGAAATATATCACCGAGTAGTGATAATAATGACCCTATTCCAGTATCCGTTTCTGCTTCAGTCGATTCTTCTACTCTTGCATCATTAAATTCATCTCCACCAGCCGTGACGGTGACGCCGCCAGCGCTGCCAGTCACAAGAGCTCAGTATGACTCTACAGATAATGCCCCATTTATTGTACATGTGCAACGAGTTACTGACTCTCCTAATGACGGCTCCACACTCCACCCCATCATCTTCGGGAAATTCCTGAAACGTAACAGTATATATAATGTTGTGAGTGGTAGTGTTAAGAGAATAGGAAGAAATAGAGTGTCAATGGCTTTTGATAATTATACATATGCTAATGCTTTTATTAACTTTGACAGTTTAAGCAGCAACAACTTCAAAGCATTTATACCAACTTATAACGTCTCACGCATGGGGGTAGTCCGCGGAGTGCCCACAGACATCTCTCCAGAGATGATGGAATGTACCACGGTTCCCAGTGGTTGTGGGAAGATATTAAAAGTTAGGCGTATCAATTATAAGGAAATTATTAATGGAGCTCCAGTGTGAAAACCAACTCAGATGGTGGTTGTAACATTTGATGGTCAAGTGTTGCCTAACCGTGTTTATATGTGCTATAA
Source organism: Philereme vetulata (assembly GCA_918857605.2). Taxonomy (NCBI): domain Eukaryota; kingdom Metazoa; phylum Arthropoda; class Insecta; order Lepidoptera; family Geometridae; genus Philereme; species Philereme vetulata. The sequence continues at coordinate 5,497,904 of OU975420.1, forward strand.
TGCCTTACAAGTTCAAATATATACCTACCCGACCATCCAATGCTATAACTGTTGTCGTTTTGGACACACTAAGTTACAATGTAGATCTAAGCCACGATGCTACAAGTGTGGTCAGGAGCACTCAGGTGACTCATGTATGTGATATTGATGAGGGGTGTGTTTCTTGCTGCACATGCGGGGGAATACACTTTGCAAGTAGCAAATCATGCCCAGAATATACCAGACAACAAAAGATTAAATTCTCAATGGCTGATAAGTGTATTTCCTACGCGGACGCTTCCAGGATTCACCCACCTCTGTCTCGATCTTATGCTGAAATTTTAGCTAGATCCAAAGATCAAACTACTTCATCTAATAACTTCCGCAAAACTAATCAGTTTTCTTCTAGCGAGCCTTCCTCTTACAAAAAGACAATATTTATGAAACCGCGTTTGCCTTTTAAACCAGTCAAAGGTTATAACCAGAAAGAGCACCGCAATCTTATTAATGAACCATCCCCGATCCTAACAAATGGTTGCGCTCTAAAAGAGGTTCCTCTTTCAGATAAGCAACCAAGTATATTAGATATTATTAATCTATTAAATGCATTATTAAAATCCAAAATTATAGATTCGTCCAACGCAGCCATAATAACAGACACAATTAGTATTCTCAACACCCATAATGGATCACACCAGATCTGCAGTTCAGTGGAACTGCAGGAGTGTACAAAGTAAAAAAAGTGAAATTGTATATTTAATTAATAAATATGACCCTTTTATTTTCTCTATCACAGAGACATGGCTCAAGCCAGGCTCTGTGTTTAAATTGAGTGGCTTCTCCTGCCTCAGAGATGATAGACCTGATGGATGGGGAGGAGCTGCTCTTTTTATAAAAAAATATATTATATTTTCTCATTTTCTTTTACCTTCTCATAATAATGATAACTTTACTGCTGTAGCTTGTTTGATAGTTAATATATGTTTTGTATCTGTTTATATTCCACATCCTTCCATTCAAATATTTAGTGAAGTTGAAAATTTACTTGCATATCTTCCAAAGCCATGTGTTGTTATGGGAGATTTTAATGCTCATCATAGGTCATGGGGTAGCTAAGTTTCTAACTGCCATGGTAAAGACCTCCTAGAGGTGATAGACAATCAAAACCTCTGTGTATTAAATGATGGTTCTCCAACACGTCGCACAAACCCACTAATAAATCAGAGTGCTGTTGATTTGTCCATTGCTTCCCCTAGCTTGGCATCTTCTATTGCCTGGAAAACAGTACCATCCACACATGGTAGTGATCATTTTCCCGTCATCCTTAGTTTTTCTGAATTAAAACTCAATGACATTCCAAGTGCCCCACCTAGAATGAGATACAAAATTAATAAGGATAAATGGAGTGACTTTAAATGTAATGTTGAAAACAATGTGAACATGTTACCGAATATTTCTCAAGGTATTGCTACTTGCGCGGATAGTTTCACTAAAAGTTTAATAGAAGCTGCTGATTCAACTTTTCCGTTGATAAATAGTGCTTCAGGCAAGCTACCATCTCCACCATGGTGGGATGCAGAGTGTAGTGTGGCTATTGCTCAGAGAAAGGAGGCAGAGTTAACTTATAATATAGATATGTCCGAGGATAATTTCGACAGACTGACTGGTATTGTAGCGAAAACTAAAAAGTCACTCAAGGAAAAGAAATTCCAAGGTTGGAGAAGATTTTGCTTGACTATATCTCCAAGTACAAAACCGTCCGAAGTCTGGAGAAATATAAGACGTTACAGATCTGGAGTTAGTCCATCAACTGTTGTAACAATGCCACCTTCTCTGAATGATAGTTTTCTAGACCGTTTGGCTCCACCGACAGTGCCAACAAAACAATTATTTATTCAATCCCTGCAACTATTTCCACTTGTACTTACGGCCTAGACGCTCCTTTTTCTATGAACGAGCTGAAGGGGGTTTTATCAGAAACATATGATACGGCTCCTGGTAAAGATGGTATTCCTTATTCATTCTATACTATACACATCTTTGTGATAGCGCTTTGCAATATTTTCTTGACGTTATCAATTCCGTCATGTTGAGAGGTGACATTCCTTCAACATTGAAAATCCAAATTGTATTGCCACTATTAAAACTAACTAAAAATCCTTCAGATGTCATGTCATATCGACCAATAGCACTGTCTCCGGTTATTATAAAAATTACGGAACATCTAATTAAAAATGGAATCGAATGGTACATTGAAAATCAGAATATTTTACCTAATAACCAATATGGCTTTAGGAAAGGTAGGAGTTCAATGAATAGTGTGAGTGTGTTTATAACAGACATTCGCTTGGCCTTTTCGCAAAATAAATCTGTTGTTGCAACATTTTTAGATATAAAAGCTGCGTATGACAATGTTTTAATTGAGTTACTAATAAACAAATTAAATATATTTAAGGTCCCATATATTTTATCCAACTTTATACGAAATATGTTAACTGGTAGAGTTATTATTTTAAATTCTACAGAACTCTCCAGAGTTGCATGGAGAGGTTTGCCTCAGGGTTCTGTTTTAAGCCCTCTTCTCTATAATATATATACATATGATTTGGAAGCGTCTGTGAGTGACACAGTTAGTATATTACAATACGCTGATGATTTGTTAATATACTCCATAAGTAGTTTCATGGATATAGCTGCATCTAATATAACATTTGCTCTGAGATTTTTAAAATTATGGTTAGATAAACACGGCTTGGAACTATTACCTGCAAAAAGCACCGTGGTTTCTTTTAGTCGTAAGCTTAACCCACCGCCCGTAAATATTAAGTACGATGGTATTACTATACCCATCAAAAGCCATGCCAAGTTTTTAGGCGTCATCTTAGATTCTAAGCTTACTGGTCATCCACATTGCGAATATACTATGTGTAAAACATCTTAATCTGCTAAGATGCCTCACTGATGTATGGTGGGGTGCCCATCCATTCTCTTTCAAATTGGTGTACAATGCTTTGATTCTAAGCACTCTTGATTATGGCACTTATTTGTTAGAGCCTGGTAGAGTTACTGCATTTAAGACTTTAGATTCTATCCAATCCCGAGCAATGCGTATAATTATGGGAGCAATGAGATCCAGTCCTATCAATGCGTTGCAGATAGAATGTGGCGACCCACCTTTATATTTAAGACGTAAATTTTTGGCAAACAGGTTCTTCTTCCGTGTCCTACAAACGTCTAATCATCAGCTACTTCCTAGAATTAGGCAACTTTCAGCACTTGTTCGCTCATCTTCGTACTGGAATCATAAATTGCCTCCGAATCTCATTTATAGTTTTCACACTTATAGAAGCTTTTCAGCCCCAACCCATCAATCATTACTTCTGCCCATTTTCCATTGCAACTTCCAGGCCGTAATAATGCTCCCTAATATTTATTTTGACCTGAATGTTGATCGTGGTGACAAATATACTAATATCTATTTTAATACAATTGTCGATGAAAGATGGCATGGATGGCATCAAATTTATACTGATACTTCCAAGCATTCACAGTCAGGTAGTGTTGGTGTAGGTGTTTATCACAAACAATTCAATATTGTCCAAAAAAATAAATTTCCGTCCGAGACTTCTGTCTTCACTGGCGAATGCTACGGCATTGTGAAAGCGTTAGAATATGTTTTGTTAATGAAACTCGAAAATACTGTTATTTTTAGCGATTCTATGAGTTCTTTACAATCACTTATTAAAAATCCTTTTCGCTCTAAACTACACTTTCCACTTATATTAGAAGCTAGGATGAAACTGTTACAATGTAATGCGAAAGGATTTACTGTTAATTTTGCGTGGATACCTAGCCATTGCGGTATATTGGGTAATGAATATGCTGATAAATTAGCTAATGAAGCTGTGGAGTGCGGAGACCGTTTCCCTTACAAAAACTTTTCTCAGGATCTAATTGCTCTGCCCAAGGTTTATATTAAGGAAAGTTGGAATACAGATTGGGACGACTCCAGCAATACTAAGGGTAGCTATAATAGGCCAGGGATTCCCAAAGTGGTCGATATCGACCCCTAGGGGTCGACATAAACGAAAACTGATTTTGGGGGTCGACGAGGTCTAAAAATCAACCCCTATTTAATTAACACAAGTTCTTATTTAAATTTTTCAAAAGAGGTAGGTAGGTACTGTATTGTTTATGTTGTGTTACGTGTACTAAGAATAATTAATATTTTTGTAGGAAATAGCATTGTTGTAGTAATGTAAAGTCTCAAGTTCGTACAATATGAAAAACTCGGCAAGTCAGTGTGGACAAGTTTGTGCAAGATAATGAGTTCGAGCGTACGTCTTTCAGGCGCGTTTTGACTTGCTCTCTATTTGACGCTTACGCGATTAAATACGAACGAATTTATGATCAAGTTGCAAGTCCAAACATGTTCCCGATATTTTACTATTTAACGAGCTTGCACTTAGGTTGAAAGTTCATTTGCGTTTTGAAATTCGTTGGAGCTTGAACGATAATAACTCATATAAGTACTCATTTATTTCAAGAGATTACAAAGTTATAACATAGCTAAATTAAGTGAAGTAAAATGATTGAAAAAGAATTTACAGCATGCTGAGCTCCCTACGCGAGTTAATAGCGTAACCATACAATATCTGCAGTTTATGAAAAATTAACAGGATAAGTACCAAACAGTTTTTATCCGGCACAGCGCATCAACCTTGCCATACAATGGGGCAATGCAGCCAGCGTCTTGGGGACGCTGTCTGCATTGCCCCACTGTGTGATAGTGATCAGTTGAGCTATGTGTAGATTGTTTGCAACAGTTTGCAGTGGCCTTAGTTGTTTCAATTGTAAAAAATTACCAGTAAATTTAACAGTTTATTATTGTTTTTTATTTAGGGAGTTTCTTATTTTTTTATTTGCAGGATTACTGAGAGTTTTATGATGGCGGACACGAAAAAAAAATGCAGACAATACAGTTTGGACTACTTGAAGTTCGGATTTATTGCATCTCCATCAAATCAACACTTACCGATGTGTCTCATATGTGAAAAAGTATTCAGTAACGATGCCATGAAGCCTTCAAAAATGGATGACCACTTATCAAGAGTACATGCTGATAAAAAAAGTAAGCCCTTGTCATTTTTTCAAGCACTTAAAGGAAAACTAGACAAAAGACCATCCAGAAGATCGATGTTTGCGTCATCATCTATTAAAGACGATGATGGTTTACGGGCGTCCTATAATATATCTTTACTAATAGCGAAGTCGGGGAAAACCCACACAATTGGAGAGCAGCTTATCTTACCAGCCATTGCGGAGGTCCTTAACAATGTATTGCACAAGCCCGCACATGATATTTTAAAGAGAATACCTTTGAGCAATAACACCGTTCAGAGACGCATAGACAGTCCCATCTCGGACAGGATGTGGAAAACATTTTATGCAAGTTCTTCTAACAATGACCACGTTAAATTTTACAAAGATCTTGTATCCCTTCATGTTCCGCTTCCTTCAAATATTAAAATCCTTCTCTCCTCCTTAGATCCATCCGTGTACCAATGTTTAGAATCTTTCATTTGTACAAATAATATTAATACTTATATAAAATCACAAATTTGAGAATGCCAATTTTGTAAATATCTCTTATCTTGTATAATTTCTCATTAATGTATCCTCTCCTGATCCTAAATATTAGTGTATATAACCCGGGTTTTGTATTTATTCTGTTTCCCTAATTTTTTTTTATTTGCCAATGGCAAAAGCACAAACCGTGCGACGCCACAAAAAAAACCCTCAACGTTTTTGACGTTTTGTTTGATTTGACAACTCCTTATATTATATTTAGCCTTTCTTTTAGGCATCGATCGCTGCGATCATTACGGTCATTGCAGCTCTACAAAAATCTGGGGTCAATCAAGGAACTTATATAGTAACTAATATAAGCTTTACTATAAGTTCCTTGGGGTCAATAAAGCTTGCTTTACAAATTATAGTTATTTTACCCAACAATAGATGGCGCTGTATATATATCAATTCAAACTACTGTATTGTACTGACTGACTGTCATTTGTCAAATGTCAAAATGATGTACCTAAGTGCAATGCCAAAAAAAAACTTGCGACTTGCGTGCAAGTCGTGCAACACAGCAGAGTGCAGATTTGTGACCTAAAAAATAAGTATTCTTACAACATACGTAAAAAAAACATCAGTCTTTTAGTTTACTGCTATTAGACCTCTAAAGAAGATGGAAAAGCTATCAATCGGTAAGTAACATACAAACCATAACCTCAACTTACACGTATGCAATTCTGTAATAAAAACTAAAATTCCAGTTGAGATTTACACCTCCGATAAAAGAGGAAATGACGAAAGTGGCGATGGGACCGAAGGGAAGCCCTACAAGACCGTTCTACAAGCAATGCGACACGCCGGAAAAGAACCCTTCCCCACGATCTATGTCGACGCAAAGGAAGAAGGGAAGGTGTACGAACCAGCTGCTAAATCCCAGCTTAAAAAAATTCAAAAGATATGGATGAGAGAAAACTACAAAGCGGCTGATAAAGCCAAGGCACAGGAAGAAAGTGATGACAAAAGACAGCAGAATCTCGGCGAGGCAAAAAAGATTGTGTTAAAGGAAGATGCTAGTCTGCCAAAGGCCAAGGTTCTGAAAATCTGTGAAAGTGAGTACCTACCTATTGTTCATTTACAATTACCTTATGCAGTTTACTAATGGAAGTTTAGGACAACATACCTACCTAACAACTGCATTACAACAAACCCAATACCAGCATTAGATATTGCATTAGACTCTTGTAACCAATTCCAAGTGTCCACTACGCGATTGGGCAATATGTGCTCCCTTGGTTTGCTGGTACTTGGTCCGCGTTGCAGCTTCAGTGAGTGTCCTCTCAACCTTCCATTATTGTTCATGGTATATAGTGTTTGTGTCAAGTCAGGTATGCTGTAGTGGTTGTTTAAAATCTTGTAACTCTCTATAAGATCTCCGCGCTCTCTACATTGCTGAAGGGTAGTTAGTCCAAGTTCCTGAAGTCGTTCCTCATATGGAAGTGCTTTGAGACTAGGTACCATTTTCGTTGCTCTTCGTTATACTCACTCAATAACGTTAATGTCCTTTTTGAAGTATGGGCTCCAAACCTGAAATGCATACTCCAACAATGGCCTAAGGTATGTCTTATATAGTTTCAGAAACAATTCCCTGTTTAATGTAAGTAAAGGCCTTTCTTATAATATACATCACAGAATTTGCTCTTTTCATAATCTCTACAATCTGTACATCCCATTTTAGGTTAGTTGTAATTTGAACTCCAAGGTCTCTTTGTCTGTCTACCTTTTCAAGTGAACTTCCATTAATAAAGTAGTTGCATTTTGGGTTTTTGCTTCCAATGTGCAACACTGTGCACTTCTTTTCATTCAGGTTGATAAGCCAGTCCTGGGTCCACTGGTGTATTCTGTCAAGGTCTTTTTGAATGACGTTTAGAGTGAGGAGTGGGTTTCCCATAATTTTAGTGTCATCAGCAAAGAGTGATTGCTGAGATTCAATGTGCTGGTCCAGGTCTGTCAGAAATATTCCAAAAAGGATTGGTCTGAGCACAGACCCTTGTGGCACCCCACTGCTTGAGGATATTTACTTAGTTCAGATAAAATGAAATAAACATACAGCCATGCAAGCAAGTCTAAAATGCTTGAGTAGATTTCTGATCTTTATTTTTCAATGTTGCGTCATCCTGATGGAACATTGATTGAACAACTTTGTAAATAGTTGCGTGATGCAATGTAGTTTATTTATTTTCAACACACTTGCTCGTAAAGTGAAGCATAGTAAATCGTTCTTAGGGCCATAAACCGAACTATAACACACGCGTGCGTAATAATATTACACACCAGTGCATAATAATATTACACACCAGTGCATAATAGATTTATCCCTATAAAGTTAAGTTCGTACCTAACTGCAAATTATAAGCGAGTAAACAGAGCATTTTCAATTTAACTGGGTAATACAGTTTTTGTAACAACATAGCGGTTTTATGCCGCTGAAAATCCTATTACATCTTTGGAATAAATAAATGTATTAAGACAAAAAAACATTTATTACTATCAAATTATTTATAATTCAACAATAATTTGTTATAAAATATTTGCATTTAATCACTAATATTATAATTTTGAAGTAGGCTATATATGTAATCAATCACCTTACATTTGGCGCGTGCAAAAAAAAAAAGGCCTTGCGTGCCATTTCCCATTTTTTTGGTTGTATCGCATTTGTTGCTGTATGGTAAATAATTGTAAAAATGTCAAGCTTTAGTACAGAAGATTTGATTTTCCTCGCAAGTGTGTTGTAAAAGTGCGTATGAAACTCGTGAACAACTTGCTCACTAAACACTCGGCTGATTTACGCCCTCGCCTGCGGCTTGGTCTGCAACCCACAGCCTCGTGTGTAATGAGCAACTTAGCTCACTTGTATCTTAATATACTATTCTATAGTTAACTGACATTTGTAATATATTTTGACATACCTACCACCAATACTAAGAAATGTAATAAAATTGTGAATAAATGAATACTGAATACTAGGTTACTATGAGTCATCTCAATATTGTCAATGTTTAAAAAACAAAACATTCTTTAAATTTGTTTTACAAAAATTTTACCAAAAATTGGTTTTCAATATATTATAACCCCTATTTACAGTATTATTATGTCTTGTCTAGTTTTGACAAATTTTAAATCACTCTAATATTATGAATGCGAAAGTTTGGATGTTTGTTTATTTATTTATTTGTTTGTTTGTTACTCAATCATGTCGTAATGGCTGTACCAATTTCGATGAAATTTAGTATGTACGTAGATTATAACGTAGACACATAGGCTACTTTTTGATCGAGAGAAACGAGATCTCTAAATCAACTTGGGCAAATCGGTGCTGTATGTATGTATGTTTGTTTGAAGCGTTTATACAATTATCGTGAAATTTGGTATATAGGTGATGGCACAATTTTGGTGTGACTAAATGAGCTAAAAATGTGGTGGGTTGTTGAGATATTGGGGTTTAAGAGGGGTAAAAAACCAAAATGAGGCTATCCGGTCAAATGGCACGTCTTATAAAAGGTATTTGTGGGCACATTTCGATCCCGTTTTATTTTCAGTTTAAACTTTGTAAATAATAAAGGTGAATGCTTAAAGACATACTAATATTACATTATATATTTATAGTTATATATATATATATATTTATAGACAAGCAGCATATTGCTAATGTGTCTACATCACACATTGTTGAAAGTCTAAATGAACACTTTTGTAGTACAGTAGAGTCTCACTAATCCGACACTTAGAAACTAGGGGTTGTCGGATTATTGGAATGTTCGCATTGTTGATTTGTATAGAAAAAATCATAATACATATGTAAATAAAATACTTGCGCAAGTGCGGAATGAGAGTAGGCGGGGATGAGGGAGGCGTGAGTCGTACTGGATTATTGGATGTACCGGACTACTGAAGTGCCGGATTAGTGAGACTACTGTAATGTGTTATTAGTACTTACATCTTATTTCTACTTAGCCGCTAAACACCGAGGAGAACGCATCTGCATTCGAGGTTGGGTCCACCGCCTCAGGAGACAAGGCAAAGCCCTCATGTTCATCACAATCCGGGATGGCACGGGCTATCTGCAGTGCGTTTTGCACGGACAGCTCTGCCAGACTCACGATGCTCTGGTGCTCTCTACCGAGTCTTCTGTTGCATTGTACGGGAAGCTGGAAGTTGTTCCTGAAGGAAAGACGGTTAGTAGTATCGTTTGGTAAAGAGCATCAGCAGAAGGAGATCTCCAAAAGGATCTAATTGGGATGGGGTGCATTCTGCAAGTTAGACGACATCCTTAAGTCACCTAAAACTCCAGTGTCTGAAGACCCGCTTATTCGACCAATGTGTTCTGCCCACCATGATCTACAGTGCCGAGACATGGACGCTCACGTTACAGGTTAAGAGTTACACAGAGAGCTATGGAGCGTACCATGCTCGGCATCAGACTGTTAGATCGAGATCTGTATACGAACGAAGGTTCATGACGTTGGGAGTCGAGTTATGGAGCTCAATATGGTGATGACAGATGGAGCAGGGCAGTGACTGAATGGTGGCCGAGGTGCGGGTATAGAAGGGTAGGACGTCCAGCAGCGAGATGGGTGGACATCGTAAAGGTCGCGGGCCGTCAGTGGGTGAGACTAGCGCAGGATCGTGGTGGATGGCACAAATTTGGGGAGGCCTATACCCAACAATGGGTGAAGTCAGGCTGTGGATGATGGTGATGATGAATAGGGCCATTAATTAGTTAGAGAGTTTTGACGTTGAAAATAAATTATTATAAGTTGTGTGGTATTTTCAATTACTTACTTATATCTGCAATAGGCATATCAGCCATTACGGGAGGGGAACCCCTGAGGTGGATTATGGGACTAACTTTTGCTGTTGCCAATGTTAAATCATCAGCCTTGAGTATCGTTGAAAGGTTGCAAGTCTCTCGGTTTTCTATCGAATACATTTTGGAGAGTCTGCTGTGGAACTTTTTAATTTGATCCCACCATCTCCATTCTACCATCAGACAACTAGACGCTCCGCGATACGCCACCGCTACATGGTAGCCATACGCACAAAGCGGTATTCTTCCACATTTATTATGCGCACCGCCAAGGAGTGGAACGCCTTGCCTGAGTCTGTGTTTCCGGATAACTACAATCTAGGGGTCTTCAAGTCGCGAGTAAATAGGTTTCTTCTAGGCAAGCGTGTACCATCGTAAACTGCATCATCGCTTACCATCAGGCGAAATCGTTGTCAAACGCTAGCCTATAATTTATAAAACCAAAAAAATGTTTTTGTCAATTATGTTCAAATAAATATTTTTTTTATTTTTGAACTCTTTTTTTGAATGGTCTGCTGCACAGAACAAGTTATTAGTTTTGTTATTTGTTGTAGGCACCAGGTGGCCATGAGCTGAATGCAGATTACTGGGAGCTGATAGGACTGGCCCCGCCCGGTGGCGCAGATGCTATCCTCAATGAAGAGGCCCTGCCGGATGTACAGTTAGACAATAGGTAAGAATCTTATCCAACAAGCAATAAGTTTAAAAATTAAGTTTTTAAACTGACCTGACTATGTAAATACCTATGTCGAAGGTAGCTCATGTCATTTGGACCATAATAGCAAATCGATGGACACCTCATTCATCAATATCGAATGATGAGTTTAGGCGATACGGTGGAACATACATACATACATACACTGCTAAAAACATAACCCTTCCTTTTGGCTAGGCCCGTAGTCAAGTAAAAATTAAGAATGCAAAACTATGAATATTTAGCATGCTTGTGATCAATATTGTCTATTACAGCTGAACAAATATAAATTGGGGGGGGGGGGGGGGGGGGGCAAATTGTTACCTCATTGACGGCAGCTACCTTTTATTTTGTTCTTAGGAAACTATAGGTTTATTTTGAAGAAAGAAACAAGCACATTTCACCTTCCCCTCGATCCCTTCGTCGATCCCTTCTGAAAATTGTTTTGATCGCCCCTTCTGTTTTAATGAATTGACCCTTGCACTTGACGGACTGACTGACTCTTCCCCCGGTATCGATGGCATCCCTTACTCCTTTCTCACAAAATCTTCTGAAAACACAAAAAAATATTACTTACTTCTTATTAATTCCTTCTTTGAAACCGGCTTAATTCCTGATCAATGGAAAACTCAAATTATCATCCCGGTACTGAAAACTGGAAAGGATCCATCTGACCCTAATGGTCGTAGACCAATAGCTTTGTCCTCCGTCATGGCTAAGGTTATGGAGCACATGATTAAACACCGTCTTGAGTGGTTGGTTGAGAATCGTTCACTACTTGCTAATTCCCAATTTGGCTTTAGAAAGGGCATGAGTACCATGGACAGCCTTAGTCTCTTAACAGCAGACATCCACATCGCGTTCAAAGAAAAGAAATTTCTAGTTGCTGTATTTTTGGACATCGAATCAGCTTATGACAACGTTCTGCTTCCGGTTCTCAGGAGTAAGCTCGTTCAGCTGAGAATACCTGAGAAGCTGGTTCGTTTTATATGCAACCTGTTGATGGAAAGGTCTGTTGTTATTAAATCCCACCAAGGTCTCCTCCCTCCTAAGACGGTTTGGAAAGGACTACCTCAGGGTTCTGTCCTGAGCCCACTTCTTTACAGCCTCTACACCTATGACCTTGAGCAATCTGTGAATTCTTTTTGCGAGGTTTTACAATATGCTGACGATCTGTCACTTTATATTACATCCGTGTCAACAGAAGAGGCAAGTAACCAACTGAATTCTGCATTGTCCTACCTTAGCGACTGGTTACTTGATCACGGCTTATCTATTTCTGCTTCCAAAAGTAATGTTGTAATATTTTCCAGAAAAAGAATTTCCCCACCTATTCAATTATTCATTGACCAAGAGATTATCCCTCAATCTAATAGTGCAAAATTTCTAGGTGTTACATTGGACTCAAAAATGACGGGCGTCCCACATTTTGTTATGACCTCTCAAAAATGCGAAAAGAACATTAACATCCTTCGCTCCCTTTCGGGTGTCTGGTGGGGTTCTCATCCGTATTCTCAAAAGCTTCTATACAACGCCATAATTCGGAGTCATTTTGATTATGGAACATTTCTTATGAATCTTTGTAATAAATCTGGTTTAGACAAGTTAGACAAAATTCATTCAAAATGCTTACGTATAATTCTTGGAGCCATGAAGTCATCCCCCATCAATGCTATGCAGGTTGAGTGTGGTGAGCCTCCATTGTATTTGCGTAGACAGTTCCTATCTGATAGGTTCTTTTTCAAATTAGCACAAAACTGTAATCACCCACTTCTTCCAAAATTGTCTCGCCTTCTTAACTTATTTGATATTTACAATCCTGATAAAATCCCCTGTCTCCTCCGTAGTTTCAAAAAATTTTCCCAACTTCCTAACCCAGTAATTCAGTTCCCAACTCACCCACTTTATCTCACTTCTTATGAAGCTTTAACATTTCAGCCTAATATCCTCCTGTCCTTTGGTATAGATAAGGAATCTTCCAATGCCCGAGAAAAAATTTATGAACACCTGGATGCTAAATTTAATGGGTGGCACTCCATCTTCACCGATGCTTCAAAACTATCTACAGACAGTGTCGTGGGAGCAGCTGTGTGGATTCCATTCACCAAAATCTCCCTTAGTTTTAAGTGTCCCTCCTCGACATCAGTGTTTTCTGGCGAAGCTGTTGCGCTTCTAGAAGCCATCTGTTTCATTAAATCCCACCAATTAAACAACTCTATTATATTTTCTGATTCTAAAAGCTGTCTGCAATCTATTATATCCAACCCTTTCCGTTCTGTATCTCGTTTCCCTATTATTCTTCAAATTAGGCAATCCCTTTTTGAATGTCACAATCTTGGGATAAACGTTGTGCTTTCCTGGATTCCAGGTCACTCTGGAATTCCGGGTAATGAGTCAGCTGACTCTTTCGCAAAAGATGCTGCTCAGACAGGTTCCCTTGAACATTTCAAATCCTTCTCACACGACCTATGCCTCCTTCCCAAATCACAACTGGAACAATCGTGGACTGAAGTTTGGAATCGTTCCAAAAAAGATAAGGGTAAACATTATGCAGATATCCAACCCGATATTCCCCGAACTCCTTGGTTTTTTAAATTCCGGAAGGCTAGTAAGATTACCACCTCCACAATTTGTCGTCTTCGACTTGGCCACTCGTGTACCCCTGTATTTTTGGCCAAACTTAGGATTCTCACTCCCTATGTGAGTGTGGCCTGGACGAAGGAAACGTGGACCACATATTCTTCGAATGTCACAGATTGCGGCGTTCCCTCTATGAAATTCTTCCTCCTAAAATCCCTCGTCCTACCTCCTTTAAATGTTTATTAACCCTTACCTTCTCTCCTTTAATTAATTATATTTTATGTAAATTTATAAAGGATAACAACATTAGGTTGTAAATGTATATATTACTTATTAGCTCACTAACCCACATTATCTATAATAGTACTAACAACTAATATTGTGCTGTTTTATATGTTGTGTTGTCTCCTTTCTATTAGAATTATCAAAGGTTTTTTCCAAATTTAGAATACCGGTCATATTCTTGACCTACATTAGCTCCTATTAAGTTTATGAAAATATCGCGACATCGACATTGGCGGAATTGTGACACTCCCTAGTCACAGATGCCACAATCAAGAACTGAACTGAACTGAGTAGTTTTGATACTAATAATAATTATATCAATACTCTTAGAGTATGGGATATTATTTTCATATGAGAATGGGTCAGCGCTTCAATGTCTTAGTAGTGCGAAAATGAACCTTGTACTGTTATGTTTAGGCACATAATGATCCGAGGCGAGAACACGTCCAAAGTGCTTCGTGCCCGGGCGGCCGTCACGCGCGCCTTCCGCGACCATTTCACCGCGAGGAACTACACAGAAGTTACCCCTCCAACTTTAGTGCAGACGCAGTGTGAAGGCGGTTCTACTCTCTTCAAGTTCAGCTATTTTGGGTGAGTTATGAACCTTATAAATTATATCAACACACCAAATTTCATCGAAATCGGTTCAGCCATTTTGACGTGATTAAGTAACAAATAAATAAACAAACAGCCAAACTTTCTCATTTATAATATTAGTGTGTGTATAATATAATAACTGGGGCATCCAATCTCGGTATTCCGTCCGACATCTCGAAATACCGAGATCCCGCATCATTTTCCAGTCCCGCAAGGAGCGGGATTACCTGTGCGGGATTATTTGATTTAATTGTAGTTTTTATTGTTAATCTGTTTGATACTCTTCAAGATTAAATTAAATAAATGGTTATTATAATTAACAGTATGTAAAGGTATGCATACCTTATGACTTTTATTATAAATACACAACACTTAGTAGGCAGTTCATCTAACACTTGCAGGATCCCGCAAATTCCGAGATCCCGCGGGATCGTAAATCACCGATCCCGCAAATACCGAGATCACAAATAACATGCGGGATTGGATACCCTAGTAATAACCATCAATTTAGATTGTTCACATCTGCCGGGCATCCCGTAACGACCATATTTGTTTCCTCCTACCGTGATTAAACTTGTTTTATTACATAATATTTACGGTCTAGATTCCAAATATGTTCTACAATAAACTTAACAGTAACTTACAAGACATATTAGGGATAAAAAGATATTGATCGTTAAGGTAAAAATATGGTAGAAATCATCTTGAAGGAGCTGAACTGAAAAGGCTTTAGACATTTAAGTATCTTGCTCGTTATGTTACCGACGACCTTGATGATCTGGCTGATATAGAAAGGGAGCGTAGGACAATGGCGGTCAGAAGTAACATGCTGGCCCCGAAGGTGTGCACGTTGCAGTAGGCAACCTACTGCCAATCTTTCTACACGTTCAGCTGTACTTAAAAAATCGCTATTGCCCTACGCGTCCGGTACACAACAATGGCGTCAGTGTTGTTGAGGTTGCCTCGATACTGCAGTGCATCTATCATGTTTACTGAGGTGCGGGTCGATGGCTTCCATGCCATAATCCGTAAGAAAACGGCCTCATTGCTAAGGAGAGTACGGGCCAGCTCCAAGAGCATTCTGCAGGTCATACCTGATAGATATGACCTGCCTGTCATTCAATCTTTCATTTGGATCCTGATACCTATGATTACCTATGATGCCTTATGACTAGGTACCGGCATAGGTAGTGCCATTTTGGGTCAATGAACCTGAATGATAAGTTAATATGAATATGCCCCGGGATTTATTCACCGATTCCCGGGAATATTTTCTGAACGTCAATGTAAATGCGTATTGTGTATGTACTGGCTGCAAATGTTTGCGTATTATAGTGAAACCGAGTCCTCACCTCACCTGCGATAAGCTACAAAAGCATGAGGGAAAGGGATGACTTTAGTGACCAATTCAACATGTATTTGCATAAAGCTGAATAGTTACTATGTAAAATACGAATTCCTAAAAAAACCTGTTAAATAAAATAAAAATATATTTCCCGGGATTTAGAAGGCATCTCCATATTAAGTTAACGGTCACCAATTCCCGTGAATGGCACTACCTATGCCGATCACTACTTATGACTGTTGAGTTGGGATGCGAATGAAAGTTTTAACAAAATACCTACATTGTATTACTAACCTAGGTATTCAAGTTTATATACCTACTAACACACATGGACTTGGAAACCACTATTGTCTCATTTAATAAATGACTTTAATTTAACTTTAATGAAGTTTTACGTTTATCTTTACAGAGATGAAGCATACCTGACTCAGAGCTCTCAGCTTTACCTTGAAACGTGTTTGGCATCTCTCGGCGACGTGTACTGCATCGCGCAGTCTTACAGAGCTGAGCAGTCTAGGACTAGAAGACATCTGGCTGAGTGAGTACTTACACCACACTAGGAAATCTAATAGGCACGGCCGTAGCCAGGCTTTAGTATAGGAGGGGGTACACGAGATTGATTCTCGGTCATAAAAATGTTTGCATATAATAATAATATTTTATACTCCTCGCTGCTCCGTTTATAAATATTTTTCTAAATTTTCTGGGGAGATAGTAGCGACATTTAAACGTACCCCGGGCCCTTTCTAATTCTGTGAGGTTTTACACCAATATCCCTCAATTTCATGGATGCAGGGCAGTGCATGGTAGGGCACGTTGCTAGATGCGTGACCTATCAGGGAATGCTTTGTTATAGGCGATCCCCTTAACATCAGTAGGTCATATGCTTGTTCCATTTCCAGATAGTATAAAAAAAAGAATTGGTTTTCTGTAAAGTCGGTTTACGGACGATAATCTTACGTGATAACAAGTGGAAGAGAGATAGATGCGTCACAAGCCGAACGCTTAGGCCGATCGTGCCTCTATCGCTTGTTCTGCGCTCTCGCTTGCACGCTCGGCTCAGGCGGAACGTGACACTTTTTCGTGCGCGCAGCCGGCGTTCATCGATTTATAAGACGCTATCACGTCAAAAATAATAATTGATAGACGCTATCTAATACAAAGTTATGTGTCAACAAGATACAAAATATTTATTTGCTTAAACAAGTCTTAAAAACTAAGTAATGGCACTTACTTGTTTGCTCTTTACGAGCACTCATGAAAGGAATAACCGATGTCAGAGTGTAATCTTTAACGTACAACAGGTACAGTCACGTAGAAGCCGAATGTCCCTTCATCTCGTTTGAGGATCTGCTCAGCCGACTGGAAGACCTCGTGGTGGATGTCGTGGACAGAGTGCTCGCGTCTCCCGAGGGGCAGCTGGTCGCAGAGCTCAACCCTAACTTTAAGGTAAACTAAAGGCACCTGATGAAACTCCCTCCATTTCTCTCGTTCTAGGGCATCTTTTACCTCCTGTAACTGGTATCTCTACTAATATCATAGATTCGAATGTAACTCTGTCCCTCTGTCTGTTTGTTACGTATTTACGACTAAACGGCTGGACCGATGTCGTCGTGATGCACATAAATAAATAAATATTGCTGGACACTTAAGACCGCGCTATCTAGCCCCAAACTAAGCAGAGCTTGTACTATGGGAACCAGATAACTGATAGAATACTTATATACATTTTTTTTGGTAAATACATACTTATAATATATAGAGAAACAACCAGACCCGGAACAAATATCTGTAGATCATGCAAACATTTGTTCCGCGGCGGAATCGAACCCGCTACCTCCTGCGTCTCAGCCGGCTATTCGCCCATTCCGCCACGGAGGTCGTCACATACACAACCTGTTTTGTTATGTACGACATTATATTATAACACACATATCTAGAATGGTATTAACTGATTATAGAGGTGGGTTTAATACCCGTAGCTTGGATATATATTATCCAGTAATGGATACGTTTCTAATAAACAATTTTTAATTTAAATCGGCGACGCCTTTGTGCCGATCCCGCTTAGTCAATTTAACAGGTACCTACTTACACGATGAATGAATATGATTTGTTTACCTATTTGATACAGGCTGTTTCATTGATATTTTAGGATTAGATATTAAGATAAAAAATTCTATAGTAATGTATTTGCAAAAAACCTTTTTACAACAATACTAGCCATTAGCCCTACCCGTGTTTCCATTTAATGTCGTTCATAAAAAAAACACGTAGCATAAATAGATTATGGATTGGGGCATAGGTTACTTTTCAGCCGATTGCGTAGGATGGTGACGTTTTTATTGAGAAACCATGTGTGTGAAGCCGCTTGCGGGTCAGCTAGTACTTCATGCACGCTCGGTTTAGGGTATTCTTGACCTGGACTTTCACCAAGGTGTCTCTAATTTTGTAAGGATACGTTCGCCGAGGTGTTCCCTTACCAAAGGTCGCACTCACGCTTGCCTTTTAAATTTATTTCGTCAATCTTCTTCTATCTATCTCAACTATGCCCAAACCATCTAAGCATGCCCTACTCAATCCTCATCACCTCGTCGCTTCATTCGCTCCACATCGTTTTCTTATCAGACTGTTTCTCACTCTATCTGTTAACGTCACACACACCACATACAGATATAAGATATTTAGTTGCATAAACATGTGTACAATAAGTTCTTAAAAACTAGGTAATGACAGATGTACAGACAGCGTAGCGAACTGGTAACTGCATGTTTAAAGATTGAAATAAAAACTTGTAGAAACTTTGTATAGTGTTATCCGAACACATACGGAAAATGCCAAGATAAAAATACTATTTGAAATAAGCAACGCGATATCTCTTGTCAATGTACCTACTAAACTGCAACGTTTGGCATAGAGCAGCTCAAAAACTGTACAAGTGTACCTGTAGATGGAGCTAACGGCGCTTTAGTCGTAATCTGAATCATCTCACTTATTTCGACCCTGAAGTGACACGGCCCGGTAGCACAATTGAATAGTTCATCCTCGTATCAAGTGAAAGGTTGCGGGCTCAAGTCCCGTCTGGGCTTGACAAGTTTTGAGATGGTTTTAAAATCTTGTAGAAAGATGGTTTCCAAATAGTTATTTAATCTAATATAGACTTTATCTAAACACCCGACATGTAATAAAATCGTTTTGGAAATCATTCTTCTACATGTTTTTATTTCAAATTTTAAACAGGCAACGGCTGTCTGTACCAAGTTATTTGTGAATTGAAGGGATATAGATACAAATTTCTGTTCTACTGAACAGCAGAAGTTTGTATCTAGATTTTATCTTGTGATGATTAGTTCCAATTTCGTCCACCTGAACAGATGTGTTGGACATGTTGGTGGCTCTGTTTGCCGACCTCCGTGGCGAAGTAGGCGTACATCCGGCTGAAACGCAGGCGGTTGCGGGTTCAATTCCTGCCGAGAAACAAATGTCATGATCTACAGATATTTGTTCCGGGTCTGGATTTTTTTTCTATATATTTTAAGCATATATTACAAAAAAAAGTATATAAGTATTCGATCAGTTATCTGATTCCTATAGTACAAGCTCTGTTTAGTTTGGGGCTAGATAACGCTGTGTGAAATGTCCAGCATTATTATTTCGTCGAGTGTCATGTCTAATATAAGATTTCTATTTTCAGAGACCGCAAAGGCCGTTCAAGCGCATGGCGTACACGGAGGCGATAGAGTACCTGCGCGAACACAACATTACTAAGGAAGACGGATCTTTCTATGAATTTGGAGAGGTGAGTACTTGCACAGACCAGTATAATTTAATGGATAATGACAATGTCTGACTGACCGACAGAGTTACGAATCGTTACTCCTATGGCTCAGCGACCCAAAGTGTGTCTTGAGCTCCGATAAAAGCAGTCGCCATTTTGGTCTGTCCTGTGCAGTTTCCCGCCAGTTCTCCGCTTGTAGCTCCCGCAGGTCCGCTCCCACTACATCTTTCCAGCGGTACCGCGGGCGTGCAACAAGGCAGCTGAGATAGGCGTTGTGAACGGTCGATCCTCTCATTTTCTCTAAATGGGCGAGCCAGCGAAGGCGATGCGCTTTCGTTTCGCCGATGATGTTGTAATATTTCACTAGCTTCTTGATCTCAATTCTTTCGGACTCTGAGAATTCCGTCCTCTCTGCTGATTGGTCCTGGTATCTTACGAAGGACCTTCCATTCTGCCACTTAGAGTTGGTTCTCTTCCTTCATAGAGAATTAGAGAGAAGCTTGGAATTGAAATTGCTCAAACTCGTTCGAAATGTTACAATTTAGACGTAATTTATTTCCTGTATTGTTATGTATTCTAAAAGGATCATTAAAAAAACAACCAGCCTTGTTTCTTGCCTTTTTTTCCTGGCTTGGTCGCGAAGGAACAGGCAGTAAAATTGACGTTTCAAAGTGATCCTTGTGATTTTAATGAATAAAAGATTTTGACTTTGACTTCAATGTTAGCGACCAAGTCTCACAGCAGCCGTACGAAAAAAATATTTAGATTGCGATATTTTCAAATTCACGTGCGCAATAAACTTATTGCGATGTTGTCACCACGCCATCCGTGATTAAGCATATGAAAGTTTTAAATTAACAATATCAAATAAAATTGTTAAATCTAATTTTATGGACAATATTACTTATTTAAAAAAAACAGACGTAATTTGGTGTGTTTAGTGAATAATGTATTTTAATTTGTTGTTTGCAATGGCCGCCATAAAAGTTGCATGCGCCATTATGAGTCAGCGCCATCTAGGCATAATACGGAATATTGAGCTTTTTGCGGGTTACGATTTGTTCTATGGACATTGACAGTATATTATACTGGTAGTTGGTACAGAAAGCAGCGGAATAACCTCCTCGTAAGGGCGCTATCACACTGGCGATTTGCGAGTGCGTTTCATTTTCGAAATCTAAACCGACAAACTGAGGTTTCTAATCCAACAGCTGATCGAAGATTTAAAATAGCCCCTCCTACGTCTCAGCCGGCTAATTCTTATTTTAGGGAGGGGGCGAGGGGGGGGGGGAATAATATCTGCACTGAAGTCACGCATGTATTGTGCATTGCCCCCCCTTCTAACCTAACCCCAGCCATCCTAACTTCTTGAAGTAACGGAACAGGGCTTTGGGTTGACGGATGCAGCTTTTCAAGATCGCCGTGGATGTTGTTGTGGTGTTAGCGGATGAGGATTCGATGAGCTCCTGTAGACCCGTTTTCAGTCGGACATCGCTTGTAACCATACAGTGAAGCATCACTCGCTCCACCGTCTCTTCTTCCTGAAGACATGCACGACAAAGCCCATTGTCCGCGGCCCCGGTCTTCAAGAGGTGATGGTTAAGTTCGCAGTGTCCTGTGATGATTCCCACCATCATCCTTAGATGTTGTTGTTTACGATTCTTTGCAGGGAACATTGTCTTCATTGCTTGCAGTCGGCTCTGCGTGCCCAGACTTTCTGGAGCTCCTTTTTGGGAGTTCATCCTTAGTTAGTTTTTGATATCCGGCTATGTATTCGGCGACCGCGCCACGGAGGTGATGTTCGTTAATGTGATCTCATGTTGTAGGACATCCCAGAGATGCCGGAACGCAAGATGACGGACGCGATCGGCGTGCCCATCCTACTGTGCAAGTTCCCGGCGGAGATCAAGTCGTTCTACATGCAGCGCTGCGCCGAGGACCGCCGGCTCACCGAGTCCGTCGACGTGCTGATGCCGGGCGTGGGCGAGATCGTGGGCGGCTCCATGAGGATATGGGACCACGATGAACTGCTCGAAGGTAATCAACTCTTTTATATTACATTTTTTTTATACTACTTATATGGCAAACGAGCATGCAGTCCACCAGTTGTTAAGTGGCTACTGCAGCCCATGGATATCCACATAGAATTCAAAACAAGCTATTATGTTGTCTTGATCTCTATGTGGATACGTTGCCATACTATAGGACTTAGCTGTTATGCCTATGTGCCAGTAATTACAGGAACATACCATTACCATCTAACCGGAACACAGCAGCACAAGTACTGCTATTTGCCGGCAGATAAAGGTAAGGCGGTGGTGCCCACTTCCTCGAGCCCGTTCACAAAAGCTCTACCACCACAATTAGAATATATTCAATTCGCGATCTCGATAGGTTATAAAAACCCTAACGACTTACTGTTATCAAGTGGTTGATGGCAGTAGGTCGTTTTTTTTTATATCAAAGCGTTATTACTTATTTTGTTTTATTTTTAGTTAAATAATCTATGGTATATTGTTAACTATTCATTTTGTGAGTGCATACAAATATCTAGGAAATGTCTTGAGTATTTTATACATTTCCTAAATTGGCTCGGCATTGTATACATTTCCTAGGAATAGTAAAAAAAAATAGGTTTTATACATATCGTCAATAATAAGGAGCCTATGTTTCAATCCAGATAGTAATCTTTCTATGTACAAAATTTCATTGAAATCCGTCCAGTCGTTTAGTCTTGAAAACGTATCAAACAGACAGACGAACAGGTTACTTTTGAATTTATAATTATTATTATATTGAAACGTATATTTCAGCCAACAATATGCACATACAAAATATGATAACAGAGCCCATATCTATAAATACCTTAGAAACAAGTATCAAGTAGCACATCCTTATGCTTCACCAGAATCTGGAGAGTGGACTTGAAGTTCTACTGGACTCCAGTCGCTGCAGAGACATTTGGAGCATGCCTGTAATCCTGCCCTGGTTCCTCTCCCTCACGAATCCCATCATCTCCTGAAGTACTCTCATCTATTATAGGCTGGGTCGGTCACTTTGTTTAAAATTACATTTATTAATGCTAGATTTGTTATTTCGTAAGTCTGATCTGCCTTTATATATTGTTTCACTAATTGATCACACAATTTAATAAATCTTGTGAGTACGTTGGCATTCTCGCCAAATTCGGGTACCGAACGTAGCGCTTTTTAAATTTGATCAATGCCGTCCGACATTTTTTCTGATTTTATTAGATACATAGATAGATAATTTCTTTATTGCACACCATTAATTACAAACACAAAAAAATACACTACTACTTTATAGATATTACACTACACTTTAAACCTATCTATCTCTAAGTCTCTACTTGCATCTTGCAATGTTATTCTACTATGTAACCTAGGGGTCCGAATTTGCCTTGGATGGACAATTGTTGAGATTAAAGGAAACACTTAAAAGGATAAAAGGAAGCAACTCTAGATAGAAACTAAAGTACTAGTCACATGCGCATTTTGGTATTTTGCTGGATCGATTGCTGGATCCACTCCTAGGTCGCTCCCGTGGGTTGTAAGTCCTTATTATCCATCTATTAGAGGTAGTAGATCTTAATGGCTCCACTACATGGTGTGACATGCAGACATTTTTGGGGGGTCTGACAGCTCGTGTCCGTAGGTGGTAACTCGTAGAATCCCTACACGCGCCCCCTGGGTAGTGACAAAAGAGCAGTTTTTTTTCTGGTGGTAGGCTTCGGCCGTGGCTTGTCACCACCCACGCAACAAAGCCACGCCGCCAAACGACCTGTTCGTGTTCCGGTGCGTTGTTCGGTGCAGCCATGAACCGAGTGAGTACGGGTCAGGACAGATCATGCACTGCAATGTCGGGCCGGATTGGGACGAACCGACGTTCAGCTGTGCCGGGAGACTGGTCGCGGAGGGTAGCGGGATCCGAAGCACGGTTATCCGCTGGCCGACCGCAGGTTGTAGGGGGCCCAAGTAGCGAGCTAACCACTTGTGAAAGGCTGCCCCGCCGCCTCGCGAAAAATCCCGGTGTGCTCCATCGTGCCAGTTGGCGACCGGATGAGAGGACCCGATGGCCACTCCCGGGGGGGTTCGGGCATCCCCGCAGTCTCCCCGCCTAGTACCCCTGAGGTGCAGCTCCGTGCCGGTTGTCCCGGGGTCTGTAGAGCAGTGTCGCGTCCTACTGCCGTACTCCTCACCAACTACACTCAACTATGAAAAGACAAAGAAATAGCAGAAACGTTAAACAGCGGAAGCACGTCCTCTCTCTTCAAGTTCACCTCACCAATATCCGAGGACTCCACTTAAATATCGCTGCAGTCCACCACCACCTCGAAACTGCTAAACCTAACCTGCTATTCCTTACGGAGACTCGAATCAAATGTCCATCTGACGCGGCATACCTTGCGTACCCTGGATACGTGCTTGAACACAAGTTTAAGCAACGTGCTGGTGTCTGCATGTATGCTCGCGAAGACATCTGCTTCCGTCGTCTTCGTGGTCTTGAGGACTCTAAATTTTCTTGCATCTGGGTTATGATCGACACTGGAACTGAGAAAATTCTCTACGCCAGTGTCTATCGATCGCACAGCGGAGACCAAAAAACATCTAGCCTCTTCCGGTATCTGAACGAAACGGCCGACAGGAGTCAGCAACAATTCCCTAGCGCTCAATTGGTGGTTTTGGGGGATTTTAATGCCCATCACCAGGAATGGCTCTACCCATACCGAAACACCGACCACGCTGGAAGAGAGGTACGAAAATTTTCCCTCACGTTCAACCTCTGTCAGCTGGTAAGTGAGGCAACTAGGGTGCCTGATGTTGAGACCCATACTGCCAACTGCCGTGACCTCCTGCTGACGACTGATCTAGATCGCTACAATGTTTCAGTTTCATCACCTTTAGGTAGTTCTGATCATTGTCTGGTGATGTCCGTTTCATCACACTCCCCACCTGGTCCCAGCCCCAGCGGCAGTCGGCGGGTGTGGAAGTACAAATCAGCAGACTGGGACGAGATGCGACACTTTTTCGCATCATATCCCTGGCAGCCTGTGTGTTTCTCTTCAGACGACTCTACATCTTGTGCGAACGCCGTGGCGGAAGTGGTGTGTCAGGCTATGGAATATTTTATCCCATATTCTGAGAAACCACTTTCTTCAAAAATAGACACCTGGTTTGATGCTGAATGTCGATGTGCTAATGCACAGAAACATGATGCATATCTTGCCTGGGTAACAGCTCGTAACAACAAGGCTGCAGATGTGGGGTCTAAGAAGCAAGCATTCAACAGGGCTGCAAGGTCTTGCAAAAGGGTGCTTAAGACGGCTCGCTTCAATCATATTATAAAAATAGGGACCATGCTTGCTTCATATCCACCGGGAAGCAAAGCGTTCTGGTCTCTAGCTAAGTCGGTTGAAGCGAACTTTTGTCGCCCTTCTTTGCCGCCCCTGTTAAAGCCAGACGGATCGCTGGCCCACACGCCTGAAAAAAAGGCAAACTTGTTTGCGTCTCTCTTTGCAGAGTCTTCACGTCTCGCTACCACTAATGATATACCTCCTTCGCTTCCCTGCTGTAAGGCAGTTATGCCTGAAGTCCGTATTAAGCAAAAGGAGGTACTCAAAGTGCTGCTATCGCTTGACGTGAATAAAGCCAGTGGTCCCGATGGGATACTTGCAGTGGTGCTTAGGAGGTGCGCACCTGAGCTGTCTCCTGTGCTTACACGCCTGTTTCGTCTCTCTTTAGATACCGGTAAAGTACCAACACCCTGGAAGCTTGCAAATGTCCAACCGGTTCCGAAAAAAGGTAGTAGAGCTGACTCCACTAACTACCGGCCAATCTCTATCACCTCCATTCTTTGCAAAACAATGGTGTCCTTAACTGCAAACTCCTTTCATACATAGAAGATAACGACCTCCTTAGTGATCGACAGTACGGCTTTCGTCGTAAACGATCCACTGGAGATCTTCTAGTGTATGCTACTCACATCTGGAGTGAAGCCATCGAAAGGCACGAGGAAGCTCTTGCAGTTTCGCTCGACATCTCAAAAGCTTTCGATAGAGTTTGGCACAACGGTCTCATTAGCAAGGTTTCCTCGTACGGATTGCCGTCTAACCTGCTAATGTGGATAACTGATTTCATGAGGGAACGATCAATTCGAGTAGTCATTGGTGGATGCTCGTCTGATCTATTGGCTATCAATGCCGGGGTACCTCAAGGGTCTGCCCTTTCAGCAACTCTATATCTTCTGCACATCAATGATCTGTTGAAACCCGGTATCTATGGGTATGCGGATGACAGTACAGTTGTTGAAAGGTATTTCTCTAGTCCACGTGCAAGTGCTGACGAAATCTGCAATCTACGTACAGATATGGTGGAACCTTGACCTGAAGTTTGTGTCTGACTGGGGTGATGCAAATCTGGTCAAGTTCAAAGCCTCCAAAACTCAGGCGTGTGTGTTTTCCGCAAAAAGGTCTCCTTTTCATCCCGTCCCCACCTTTTGTGATATCCCACTCGTAATTTCTGAAAGTCTGAGCTTGTTGGGCGTAGCTCACGTCCAACCTGAACTTCGGCTCGCACATTGAATCCAGGGCCAAAATTGCTGCTATGAAGCTGGGCATCCTAGCTAAGGTTCGGCGGTACTTCTCACCGGGACAGCTGCTCAGTCTCTACAAAGCACAAGTCCGCTCATGTATGGAGTACTGCTGCCATCTCTGGGATGGCTCAGCCAAGTACCAGCTTGAAGCCCTTGATTCGATTGAGCGACGTGCTGCTAGACTCATTGGTGATGACTCACTAGTGGAAGCCAATTTACAAAGTCTAGAGCACAGACGCCGAGTAGCCAGACTTTCAGTTTGTTACAAGATACATTTTGGTGAATGTGCGCAAGATCTTCATGACCTTATCCCTCCTTCCCCCTTCCACCACCGGACAAGCAGACGAACCGGGAAGTACCACCCATACCTGGTCGGCATACCACCTTGCCGTACCAAACGATTTGCTTCAACTTTTCTTGTAAGCACAAGTGAGGAGTGGAACTCACTTCCGGCGTATGTTTTTCCAAACTAGTATAATCTTGGAGTCTTCAAGTCCAGAGTGAATAGGTTCTTTCTAGGCAAGCGTGCTCCATCTTCGATCACACCTTCACTTACCATCAGGTGAGGTAGTGGTCAAGCGCTTGGATATCATCAATAAAAAAAAACATACTCAAGTCGATAATATGAATATGGAAATAGTATTTTTCAAACTTTCGCGATCATGTACATAATTACTGATTAAAACGGGTATTTATCGCGTATGCACCTTTTTTATTTGTTTCGACGTCTGATAACGTCGGGATAATAAATAAAACGGGTACATACGCGATAAATACCCTTTTTAATCAGTAATTATGTACAGTATCATGTTCCAAGACTTTTAAAACCATCTCCAAAGTTTTCAAGCCTAGACGGGACTTGAACCCGCAACCTTCCTCTTGATACGAAGATGCACTACCAATTGTGCTACCGGGCCCTGTCACGTCAGGGTCGAAATTAGTGAGATGATTCTGATTACGAGTAAAGCGCCGTTAGCTACAGGTACACTTATACAGTTTTCGAGCTTCTCAATGCCTAACGTCGCAGTTTAGTATATTGACAAGAAATGTCGTATTGCTTACTTCAAATAGTTTTTTTGAAGTAAAGCTTCTTTACGCACGCTTGTTTTGGGGAGTAAGCTGGTGAATGCGTGACGAGAGCGTTACGAAAAGTGTGATTGGCCGAGGCGAACGGAAGTTGAGAGGGAGATATAAGTTAGTGAAGATAGAAAGAGAGAGAGTTACGTTTGATATATTACTGTAGGGGCAAGAGAGAGAATAGAATAGAATAATCATTTATTTGGTACACACAAAGTGACACATGAAACAATTTTAAGGAACAGTAGATACAATGGTAAATGCGAGCACACATTTTCTTTCTCTCTTTCTCTTATCAGTTACGTTTCGTATATCTAAGACGGCCTATTGTTTGTATCACACTGTAGGAGCAAGAGAGAGCAGTGCGCGCGCACATTTTCTTTCTCTCTCTTCCTCTCATAGCCAGTGCATATTATATATATCAGTCAGTAGTTCGTTTACGAATTTGTTAGCGTTACGCGAACGGTAATTTTTTTAATTATTTTTCGTAATTTTATTTCGTTCTTGAACAATTTTATAAATTAATATTTTGAAAAAGACGTTTTACTTGAGTCGTGTGGTCTATGTTATCCGAACACTTACGCATGTACTTAGTTAATCTTGTTTGTGATTGCAGGATACAAGCGCGAGGGCATCGACCCCTCGCCGTACTACTGGTACACCGACCAGCGCAAGTTCGGCGCGGTGCCGCACGGCGGGTACGGGCTGGGCCTCGAGCGCTTCCTGTGCTGGCTGCTTGACAGATACCACATCCGCGACGTCTGCCTCTACCCGCGCTTCCTAGAGCGCTGTACGCCCTAGGTAACCCTTCCTAGAGCTAAAGCTATGCAGGCTGCAGCTCGGCGGCGTACTACTTGTTTGTTACGTCTTTCACGATTGACCTTGCTAAAGTTGTTACGCGGAATTATTGCCTAGTGGATTCTCAGCTTAAACTATAAGACGCATTCTCTATCCAACCATAAATAAACTCAACAAAATGGCGTCCTTTTACATTAGCAATAAAATATATAGCTACAAATCATTGATTTATTATAATTAAGGATATAGCACGCCGCCGCCGTACTAAGCACAGACAAATAAGTGGCATAGTAGTTACTGCTTTCGCTTATGGTTATTTAAACAAACAGCCACTATAGCTGCATTCCGAATCACGACATAATCGCTGCTAGCGTTCACGTAGCTATTTTGCGTACCGATTCAATTATCGGGCTGATGACAGTTGAGTGCTGTCAAGGATTCGAAACGCTCATGAACGCGCTCGCAGTTATTTTTTATATTCATAACAACAATAAAACCTTGAAGAGATTTGCCTGGGAGAGATCGCTTTTAGCGATAAGACGGCCAATTGTACCTTTGATTTAATTGTGTATTCTATTTTGTTTATTTTATTTTTAATGGTGTGCAATAAAGAAATTATCTATCTATCTATAAAACCAACTAACCACAGAACACTAATACTCACAAGCAACCAACCAACCCTCTGCCGCGTCACTTTTGACAGGTAGGCTCACGGTGATTTCGGTTTTGAACATGGACGTGTTAGCGCAAAATGGCGGATGTAATGACGTCATCTATGAAGATTCACCGTTGACGCGCTCACGGTGACTCGGACGGAACGCTTGTTAGCGCGATGATATCGATTTTAGCGTGATTCGGAATGCAGCCTTTGTCATGTCATGTCATGTTGACATGTCAGCTATCAAGTGACGGATGCACCGACGCGTTATGGATAGTTTTATGTAACCCCCTAGGCCGGCCGGTTGGTGCGAAATCCATAGTCTTAATGAATCAATGTTTCAAATATAAATATTAAAATTAAAAAAATATATATGTAT
This sequence comes from Philereme vetulata, assembly GCA_918857605.2. Lineage (NCBI taxonomy): Eukaryota > Metazoa > Arthropoda > Insecta > Lepidoptera > Geometridae > Philereme > Philereme vetulata. Next base: position 5,527,130 of record OU975420.1, read on the forward strand.
TCTCATAATTTTAGCTATTGTTGTAGCTTCGCTCTATTCAAATCAAAGATTTAAGTGTAATTATTACGCTAGTTTAAAAATATTTATTGACGTTTGGTTAAGAAACCACTTAAGTTAAGATTTTGCGTTATATCGTTTTATTACATTATATCTAAACAATAGTTATATATATTTTTTGTTATATTTCGTAACGTTTCGTTTTGTTCGATAGCATTTATTCTAATGCATTTTGGGATATGCATTTGCTCATCATAAGTCATATGCATATGTTTTAAATACAATTGCTTTACGTATAAGTTGGCTGTTTTAATTAACCTTACCTGTTCCATAGGGAAATATATTCTATTTATATTATTTACTAGCTGTTGCCCGCGACTTCGTACGAGTTACATTACTAAATGTGTGAGTAACCTAGAAATAGAGCTAAATTCGCTGTTGCAATTACATCCCATTTTTATATCCCATGGGATCTAATTTAGGGGATAAAAAGTAGACTATGTGTTAATCGAGGTTATAATCTACGTGCATACTAAATTTCAACGAATTCGGTTCAGCCGTTACGACGTGATTGAGTAACAAACATCCAAACTTTCGCATTTATATACTAGTGTCATCATCAGCCGGAAGACGTCCACTGCTGAACATAGGCCTCCCCTTTAGATCGCCACAGCGAGCGGTTGGTAGCCGTTTGCGCCCAACGGCTCCCCGCGATTCTTACTAGATCGTCGGTCCACCTTGTAGGGGGCCGGCCTACGCTGCGTCTTCCAGTCCATGGTCTCCACTCGAGAACCTTTCTTCCCCAACGGTTATCGGTTCTACGAGCGATGTGGCCCGCCCATTGCCACTTCAACTTGCTAATTTTGAGAGCTATGTCGGCAACTTTAGTTCTTCTGCGGATTTTGTCACGCAAAGAAACCCCGAGCATATCCCATAGCTAATATAGCAATATTAGTGTGATGGAAAGTAATGCAATCAAACAAGGAAGACCATTTAAAGAGTATTTATTGCTAAATATAATATAAATACTAGGTATTTAGAAATATACCAGTTGAGTACTTTGGCAAAAGGAAACATTTCGGCATAGCTTTAACACGTTTGTGGCAATGTCGGCATGTTTTAAACGTAGTTATCATTGTACCTACTTAGGTATGTGTTACAATTGAATCTAACTAAGTGTTGCTAGAATCTAGCTTTTAAAAGCTAGATTCTAGCTTCTAAGGCAACACAACACGTACATTTCTGATGGCACTGGTACTTAATACTAGAAATATCTACTGCATAATGTAAACTAAGGTTTTGATGAGACATTAAGCAAAACAAATCAAGTACGAGTTGGACTCGCGCACAGAGGATTCCGAACGTACCGAAATTAATGTTAATTTAGCAGCGCCATCTAGATAAGTGAGCGGTAAACCAAGAAAACTAACAATTCGTGATGTTAAATCAATATGACATACCATCTAGCTGTGATACTATTGGTTGATTTTACACAAGATCTCGTACGTCATAAATATGTTCTTAGGCTCAATTTACAGTGCCGCGGAACGGAATGGAAGCGAACTAATCGTGCATAGCATAATGAACTTTATGTCAATATTGTAACGTACAAACTATATGCGAGCCAAAAAACAGACCGTGCGTCTTCCAGAGAAAAAAATCTTCAATAATTCTTAATTCTTCAAAGAATTCTTTCTTGCGCATTTTAAGCTCGCCTAATTCTTTAAAGATTTTTTTATCTTCGTTTCATCACAATCAGTAAGCGATGATGTGGTCTAAGATGAAGGACGAAGATCTAGATTAAACCTATTCACCTTGGAGGCCCGGATTGTATTCTTTAGGAAAAAACAGACGACGGCTCGTACAGCCGTCGTCTGTTTTTCCGTCGTTCCATCAAGAACGTAGAATCAAAACGGTGTGTGCGAATGGGTGGTAGGTATATCAACTAGGTACAGATGGTACTGAGCCGCGCGCCTGCATGTCCTTTGATGGAAGGGAGATGGCGATATCAGATCGTAAAGTTCCTGGGCACATTCCCCAAAATGTAAGTATTCTGTAAAAGATCGATAGGCTTGCAACTTTACGGCGGTGTTCGAGACTTTGGATCTTAGTCTCCACCATATATTGCTCACATATAAGCCTAAAAGCTTTACGTTCTATCGAGTCTAAGGTATTGAGCTGGTGTTTGGCCGAATCATCCCAAAGGTGGCAGCAGTACTCCATACCAGACCGGACTTGTGCTATTCAAGCTATGTACTTAATTCCGTAACAAAAAATTCGTTTCTATTTCGCGGCAATGTAAATTGAGGCTTAGTGTAGGATGTCGTTCAGTTCACATAGTTTGTTTGTAAATGCACTTTGTACTGTTATAATCTGTGTAGTGATTTAAGGCAGCCATTCTGCGTCCATGTCGAGATTGCGAGCTCCGTCCTTGGCAGGTGTTTCGGTGAGGTCTTCCTTGCTGTTCGCTACTTTGTGGTATACAGTCTTACCGGCCTCCACCACGTACTCCACGCCGTCAGCTGAAAGAGGAAATCAAGTATTTAAAACACGAAAAACAAACGCGAAGGCTGTGCAAAAGTGACAGTGCTATTTACTTGCTTAGGTTATGAACGAGACTAACATGTTTCATAGCCGCGTCGCATTGTCGCAGGAGTAAATGACGTAAGCGACAAAAGATAAAATCTTGAACTGCATGAGAAACAACAAATGAAAAAAATGCTTTTCCATTAATTTAGGTACCATAATTACCTACATAACTATCTAAAATACTTTAAACCTTTTCTAGAGTCGGAGAATGAACGATATTAGTGTTTTATAAGAGCCAATTTTGTCAAATAATTGTATCGAGAAAAGTTTCATCAATTGCGTTTCTGACTTTCATTTATGTGGTTTAAATCCTCAAGTAAATATTGCTTAAATATGAAATCAGTACCATTTTGCGTTATTGAATACGACAGTTGCTTAGCGGCTCCGTTGTGTATATTTTTTAATAGTTTATCTGTAGGCGCTGCGCAATCGTAAACACTTTGACACAAGAAACTGTTGTTTCTGTGGCCAGTAACGGCAACCAGACACAGTCGCCGGTTGCTAATTCTGGACACTGCTATAGCTCGGTGCTTGTTTTCTGTCAGTTTCTTCGACATCCATCGTCGAAAACATTTTACTGGTTGTATCGATCGATTAATGTGTGCAACTCTTACTTTTGTATTAAAATAAATAAATTACAAAATAAAATTAATGCTGGACATTTCACAGAGCGTCATCTAGCCCCAAACTAAGCAGAGCTTGTACTATGTGAATCAGATAACTGATATAATTTATATATATGTTTTTTTTCGTACATATATGCTTATAAAATATAGAGAAAGAACCAGACCGTGAATAGAACCCGCAACCTCCAGCGTCTCGGCCAGCAATTAACCCACTGCGCCACGAAGGTCGCCAAAATGTTCTTGCAGTGGCAGCTTCCACGTACCATTGCTGCTAAAGTATGTAACATAAAACATTGTGTAGTGTAAATATGGTAAGGTACTCACCAATAGCACTACCAGTTTTCCTCACAGCTTGTCCGATATTTTGCGAGGAGAAAGTCTCTGGGTCGATGTTGATGTTCACTCCATCTCCCTTCTCAGGGTTGGGGCATTCGTTCTGGGAGATGATGGAGAGGTCGAACGGGTCCACGCCGAATGTCGACAATTTGTTACGCAGCTGTAGACAAATTAGTAGAATTAGTATTTTTTAAACTTTCGCGATCACTGTGCATAATTATGGGTTACTAGCTGACCAATCCGCAGCTTCGCACGCGTAGTTTTCAATATAACATTACCCTCCTTTGCGCAGTTGGGTAAAAAGTAGCATATGTTACTCAGGGTGAATGCAGCTTTCCAATGTTGAAAGAATTTTTGAAATCGGACCAGTAGTTTTTGAGTTTATTCATGACAAACATACACACATATACACCACCGCCTTACCTTTATCTGCCGCCAAATAGAAGTACTTGTGCTGCTGTGTTCCGGTTAGATGGTAATGGTATGTTCCTGTAATTACTGGCACATAGGCATACTAGCTAAGTCCTATAGTATGGCAACGTATCCACATAGACAACACAATAGCTTGTTTTGAATTCTATGTGGATATCCATGGGCTGCAATAGCCACTTAACATCTGGTGGACATCATGCTCGTTTGCCATATAAGTTGCATATAAAAAAAACACAAAAATACAAATCTTTCCTCCTTATAATACCTATTAGTATAGAAAACGGGTATTTATCGCGTATGTACCTTGTTTATTTGTTATCCCGACGTTTCGGCTGTGTTGCAACAGTCATGGTCTCTGGTTGACTGGAGGAGTAGGTACCTACTTGGAGCTATCGTCGAGAAGTGTGGGTAGCTGCAGCAACTACCCTCACTTGGTCTTCAGAATTAGAAATGTCCTCGTTCATACAACACAGCCGAAACGTCGGGATAACAAATAAACAAGGTACATGTGCGATAAATGCCCGTTTTAACCAATACTTAGTAGAATTAGATTTTAACAGACCATCTAGCTGGAACATTTATTTTTATGAAACCTGTGGATAACGTCGTGAACTATCAATAGCTTCATCATGATATGCCATGTACTAACACAGACTGTACCTTACATAGGTATATATTGTAGTTGTTTGTTATTCCTTAATAGACTAGTGGTTCGCCCCGAACTGAGATCTCGCGAGTCTCCCATAAAAACCAAAAAGTATGATTTGTAATCTTTGACTATCAAAATAGTGCCATAAAATATGTATATAAACAACTTAATTGACCTACAGTTTCATTCAAATTACAGGTAACGGGAGTTCATGTTTTTGGGGTACAAAATGCAGTTATTCTGGATTTCAGACTTTTCCCTATATCTGTGTAAGCTACACGCATACCAAATTTTAGCACTGTGGCGTCACTGGTGTACCCTGTGAGTTTTGTTAAAGTTCAGTTTTTATTAGGACTAAGAAATTAAAAATTACAAGATTTAAACTAAAAATAAAAACGGGGTTCAAATGTACTCACAAAGACGTGCCGACTTTTATTAAACGTGCCACTTGACCGGATAGTCTCATTTTGATGCTTTTTTTACCCAATATCTCAACAATCCCCTCACATTTTAAGCTCATTTAGTCACACCAAAATTGAGCCATCACTACCTCCCTATAATACCAAATTTCACGATGATCGGATAAACGCTTCGAAAGTTATCCTCGGACAAACAAACATACATACATACAACGCCGATTTGCCCAAGTTGATTTGGAGATTTCGCTTCGCTCGATCAATAAAATAAAGAATGATTGAAAATCTTGTGGCCATCTGTTTAAAAAATCCTAAGCAATAAGTGGTAAGGGTTTTTTAAACGGTGTTCAACGGGTATTTTTCTTATTTGTGGTAAGGCCCTCGTACTTGTCTTCAGAATCTTACATACCTTGTCTGAATAGATCTTGTCCAAGTCCTTGGTCCGTGACAGGATTGTAGCTGAGCGCCTGTGCGCGAAGGTTAGCTTCTGACAGGTGAAGACGGCAGCGTAGGAGGAGTAGTCAGTTGCTACCACTGTGTAGCTCGCTGAGCCAGCCACACCTGGAAAAAACAGGTTTGTTTATATTTGTACACTTATATTTGCATTTTCTTAACTGATATAACGCTTTGATAAACCGTTATGTTATTTCTAAGTTAACTAGTAACTGAGATCTCGCGAGTCTCCCATAAAAACAAAAAAATGTCCGTAGCCGAAAACGTTCGGCTACTACGAGTTACTACTCCACCTAGCCGTTTTCGACTACGGTTTGGCTCTTGTACTCACTCAATGGGAAGTTGACCCTCATTTTTGCTTGAATAGACCAGTCTGGGATGGTAAGCGTGCCCTTGTACCTGAAATTGATAATATACAATTAATTGATTGCTTATACCTAGGAGAGCCCCCAGTGAAATAAAGGTAAAGACAATAACATCTTCAAAAAAGTTTATATACTTACGTGTACAAGTGTTTTAGTTTCATTGTCACTAATTTGATGTCACCCTCAGTTATTAATATTAGGCAAAAAAATAATGTCACGGCTTCGAGATAATAAATAAATATTGCTGGACATTTCACACAGCGCTATCTAGCCCCAAACTAAGCAAAGCTTACTATGGGAACCAGATATGTAACTGATAGAATACTTATATACTTTTTTTTGTAAATACACACTTGCTTATCTATAGATACTAATATTATAAAGAGGAAAGATTTGTATTTTTGTATGTTTGTGTGTATGTTTGTAATGAATAAACTCAAAAACTACTAGACCCATTTAGAAAATTCTTTCACTGTTGGGAAGCTACACTATCCCCGGGTGACTTAAGCTACTTTTTACCCAACTGCTCATAAGAAGGGTAATGTTTATATTGAAAAACTACGCGTGCAAAGCTGCGGATTGGTCAGCTAATAATTTATAGAAAAACACCCAGACACGGAACAAATATCTGTAGATCATGCAAACATTTGTTCCGCGGCGGGATTCGAACCCGCTACCTCCTGCGTCTCAGCCGGCTATACGCCCACTGCGCCACGGAGGTCGCTAAATATATTTGTATATATATATAGCTTATAAATAATTTAACAAAAGTTCAATAATAACCCAAATCACCAGTGAATGAACACTATAAAACCAAGGAATATAAATAAAAAAGAAATTTATTTGCAGTCATGGCACAGAAATGTGGTCTCCGACTTTGGGTCTCATAAGGTTCAAGGTCGCTCAGCGTGCTATAGAGGATCCTCAGAAATGAGGAGATTCGTTGACGAACAAGGTCACTAACATAGCCAAGAGAATTAGCAAGCTGAAATGGCATTGGGTGGGGCACATAACTCAAATAACTGATGGGCGTTGAGGCAGAAAGGTTCCCGAGTGGAGACCACACACTAAAAAGTGTGCAGCTCAGGTCATGCGTCTCTGTCTCCTGTCTCTGTCTGCTCGAAAACTGATGCTTAGTAGTAATACATTGCCTAAAGTCAAGTAACGGTCGCGGTCTCCCGTCTCAGTCTCTTGTCTCGGTCGCTAGTCTCTATCGCGACGCGAACCGCCACCTTTAGTCTTTGTGGGTCTATGGGGGAGGCCTGTGTTCAGTGGTCTTATGAGTTATGACTGATATAATTGATGATGATGAAACTTATCCATAAAATTACTAAGAGACAATAACAATTCTTTTAAATTAAGTACACTAATGGTTCGCCCCGAACTAAGATCTCGCGAGTCTACCGCAAATAAAAATATTCATAATCTTTGAATAATAAAATAGTGCCACGAAATGAATAACCAAATTACCTACAGTTTCATTGAAATTACAAGTAACGGAAGTTCGTCTAGTATGTTTTTTTAGAGGTAGAAATTGCAGTTATTCTGGACTTTACCCTATATTTGTGGCACTAAAGCTACACCGAATACCAAATTTCAGCACTGTGGGGTCACTGGTGAACCCTGTGAATTTCGTCAAACTCCAGTTTTATTATGGTTACTAACATAAAAACTATAAAGATTAAATTAAAAATAAAAACGGGGTCGAAATGTACTGATGAAGAACTTTCATTAAAAATCCAATTTCACCTCATAGTCCCATTTTGATTATTTTTTACCCCTCTAGAACACCAATATCTCAACAACGCAATTTTTAGCTCATTTAGTCACACCAGGGTTGTGCTAACCTACATACCTACCTATATATCAAATTTCAACGGATCGACGCTTCGAAAGTCATCCTCAGACAAACAAACATACCTACATAAAACGCCGATTTGCCCAAGTTGATTTGGAGATCTCGTTTCGCTCGATCAATAAAATACCTGATATATGCGCAACAAACATGGTTATAGGTTGAAGATATTATTGGCATATTTTGCTATCGTAGGCCTGATGGTGGAAGGAGATACTTACTTGTACTCATGCTTGAGGGGTGTAAGTCCCAGGATGAAGTGCTGTGAGATCTGCTCCAGCTCGTACTTTCCCGGCTCCGAGGTCTTCGTGAAGTTATACGTGATGCAGTGAGAAGCGGTGGACGTCTTCTGAATCACGTACCATGTTCCTAGGAACTGGAATAGACCATTGCAGAGATAAGGATTATCTCTAAACGTATATTTGTGTTATGTAGAAAGTCCTGGTAAATATAGTCCAGTAAATACCTATATAGAAATAATAATAACACTTGATTTTTATTAAAAAAACGAGTGTGCTTTAGACCACACGACTGAAGTAAAACTTCTATTTAAAATATTAATTTATAAAACTGTTCAAGAACGAAATGAAATTACGAACAAACAGATGCGTCCGCAGATGAATTTCCACGAGCTGTCCACACGTCTGTAGGTCGATCAGTTATATGTTCATTCTGGACAGACGCAACTGGCACTCGCACATTAACGTTTAAAAATATACGAAACGTAACTCTCTCTTTCTATCTTTACTAACTTATATCTCCCTGTCAACTTCCGTTCCCACTTTTCGTAACGCATTCACCAGCTTACTCCCCAAGTCAAGAGTGCGTAAAAAAGTTTTACTTCAATAATATAATATAGTAGATTATTAACCAAGGGGATAAAGCAGTGTCTTCTGTCCCGGGTGACGATTTAAATCGCGAGCGTAACGAAGCACTCGAGGTTTACTCCCGAGCGTAGCGAGGGTGTTAAAAACTTAAATCACAAGCGAAGCGAAGGATTTAAGACGAGTCCTGAGTGTAGCGAGGGATTTAAGTTCACCCAAGACTAAGACAGCTTTATCACCGAGGAAAATACTCTACTTTTCGTACCATTTGCGAAAAAATTAACACAATAATAATATGAGATAAGCATTTATTAAAAATAATGACAATTAAAAGTAAAAGTTAACATTCGAAACATTGGTCCAATTATTGATAGAGAGAGTTACATTTTTGTTTGGTACATTTATTGTTGATGAGTTGATTTGAGTATTTCTCTGTTCTTGCGTCTGAGGAACTTGCGTTTCATTGTAGATAGTATACGTCGGAGATAGTGGTGGAGGTGCATCGTGAGTTACGGACGTAGATAAGATGCCGGAAGTTGATGGTTGTGGCTCTGATGGATTAAGTTTTATATTTGCTTATCTCATATTATTATTGTGTTAATTTATTCGCAAATGGTACTAAAAGTAGAGTAGGTATTTTCCCCGGTGATAAAGCTGTCTTAGTCTTGGGTGAACTTAAATCCCTCGCTACACTCAGGACTCGTCTTAAATCCCTCGCTTCGCTCGTGATTTAAGTTTTTAACACCCTCGCTACGCTCGGGAGTAAACCTCGAGTCCTTCGTTACGCTCGCGATTTAAATCGTCACCCGAGACAAAAGTCACTGCTTTATCCCCTTGGTTAATAATCTACTATTATGTCCCAGTACTCTAGGCGACAACCATGAATAACGAATGTGAGAAGAGGGTTTTTCCTAGGTATGTGAGATCAGGTATCAAGTAGCTATAGCTTATTGTGGTCAAGCTGACATATGCACCTTTTGGTAGGACTGTGACTCTAATATCACTAGCTCACAAAGACTCAACTTTATCTTTCTTTACGATACAAAAGCATGAAGTTCATGACATTTACCAGTTGATAATTTCCGAATACCAGGTGTCGGATGAATAAAATAGTTCAACAAAAGTGATTCGAGAACTTTGAAGACAATAAGCCATTGTGTGTCTTAATTATGTTAACATTTCATTCATTTGAATTGAATAACCTCAATATTGAACTCAACAATGGCTACATCCGTACCGTGATGCTTATCAATGGACAGGGAGGAGTTAGTGCATTATTTCTTAGTAATTATCGAAGCTTAAAAAGCAATAAAAGAAATATGATATAGTTTATTACCTACCTACGTCATAGACAACTTGAGATCGATATAGTCTTCTAATATTTTTTTCTGAGATGTATTACCCGTGCGCGATAAGTTGGGACCTGAGCGCGGTGACGTCATATTGGCGTGTTTGTACCGCCCGCAAAAAAGCGAACATAACAAGCAGCCGCCCGCGGCTTCGTCTTTGTTTTTTTAACCTAATTTATAATGTTACTCAGGGAGGACGCTGCTTTTAATCTAATCTTTTTTACACTATTTGAATAAAATAAAAATACAATGTTTAAGTTTATACATTTATTTTATCTATTATTTACATTATCTCATCTTCGTCACTACTTAGTGGATTTATGCCTTCTAGAGGTGGTTCTTCGTCCTCAGTCTCACTATAATCACTTGACGAAGAGGTATCCGATAAATTTACAACATTTACTATAACAACAAAAACTACAACAACAAAACAATGACACAAACTATAACAACAAAAACTACAACAACAAAACAATAACACAAACGAAAACTAAAAGAATTCCAGAGCGCGTCGTTACGTGACGTAGGCCAGTACGAGACTAAAAACCCTAGTAAAAAATAGTGATGCGAACGGTACAATACGGGCGCCATCGGGGAAGTGCAGGGGAAGCGGTCGGGGAGTCGCATTCCTAGCAGGTCCCAAGTTATCGCGCACGAGTAATATATACCTACCTAGCTAAAATCTTATGAACTAAGCACCCCAGGTTTACAAAGTCCTTTATCATGTAGCCAACCAATTGTTTATTTATTAAGCTAAATGTTTTTTTGGATAGAAATATTGGAATCTTGCACGTGGTGCTTGCCAGTGCCAAATCTTATCTCTGTTGCACTTGCAAAGTCACGGTTGGCTATTTTCGGATATTGTTTCTCAAGTCACATCTGTTATTGACAGACGAAAATCAGATGAATGAATTCTTTCGACATCTTATTTGTATAATATCGCGTAGTCCCCGTTCGTTATCGGTCAATATAAATAGGTAATAGAAATGGGACCTAAGTACTATCAGTAAGATGTCGGGGTCAAGTCAACAATAAGCATTTGGTTGTTCTTAAAGGTACTTTATCACATCACATCGAAATAAATACATTCTGTCTAACCTACCAAAGCAATGAAACTGCTGATATAGGAAAATTGCATTGATAAATTTTGCTATTTTGTACCATTAACTTTCATTTGGTCAGGTAGTCGAACTCTACCCAACCTAACATGATACTGGTCGTACTTTGATCGATATTATTGACTAAACCTCTGAACTAGAGATAGGTATATGCACAGAGATTTGATACAAATTTCTATTAGGGCTGCTGTGTAGACTTGATTTTAGAATCAAAGTGAGCGGTAGAGCTGAGATGATTATTTTTTGAGATCCAAATCACTCACAATGTTTTAGGATATAATAGTCTTCTACCAGTCAAAGACTTAAGTGACTTTCCACTGCATGCAAGTTCACCTAAGACTGAATTTGAAGTATAATGAATTCCCAAATTAATTAAAGTTAACTTTCTAAAGATCGAACCCTACATCAACGAAGTCTCGGCCGTAAATCACAATAGTCCCGCCCGACCCGGCCTATAAAAACTGGATTAAAAACATACCCTGTTCATTTCGAAGCCTGGCATGGGTTCAACGACCGGGCATGCTCCTAGATGGTAGGTATGACTGAGTGCACCCCCGCAAACCCCCAATATCACGAGAACACTTATAACTCTTTTCATTTTATTTAATTTTTTTCTTTGCAACGTGTGTTCGAACCGGAATTCTGGCACAGACTAACCGCGATGTCAAACAGCGTTGTGTATAATATAACTACCCTGCTCAGTATAGATAGGATGACCTTTTGTGATGAGCTGTCTTCTTCTGGGTATAATTGTTGTTCGTATGTACATTTACCGGTTCCTTTGGATAAAGTGCGCTACTGCCTACCTAGAATTTGTATGATCATATTATTATTATAAATGTGAAAGTTTGGATGTTGGTTTGTTACTCAATCACGCCGTAACGGCTGAACCGATTTCGATGAAATTTGGTATATACGTATAATATAACCTGGATTACCATATAGGTTACTGTATTTATGCTATATCAGTTCTCATGGGATAAAAATGGGGTTTCAAAGTTTATATACAAAAATGATTTTGGTCTTTAATACCCTTCACACATTATCTACTGCACGGATTGGGCTCAAACTTTGCAGAAGTTTAGTTCTAGACCTAGAATAGTATAGGTATTGTCTACTTTTTATATCAGATCAGTTCCTGTAGATAGTAGTATTGTACTGATAGATAGCTCAACTATCCCTGGGTGCTATAGGCAATATTTAATTTTGATGAACATCCGTGCGACGCCCGCCGGGGCGGGTCAGCTAGTCATAATCGACCTATTGGCGCCGATTAAAACTGAAGACTAATGGACAATTTTATTTAGTAATCTTTCGTAATTTATTTCAATCATGATTATAAAAACGGGATTAGCAATAAGTTTTTAACTCAATAATGTCTTATCGCAAAATGATACTCCTACTTATATTAAGGTTGGGGAAAAAGTTTCTACGCATTTTTTAAGAAAATTCAAAACATTTTTTAATATACACTTGAGAGCAATAAAATCGCACATCCGCACATTTTTACTTAAAAGTTAAATTTTTTTTTATTTGGAGCTTACAGCAAATTAAAATCAAATTAAATTAAAGTGCATAATCTAGGCATTCGCAGAACTGATAAAGGGTTGACATTTACCTTTAAAAACAACTCATTAGCAACAAAACAATAGACCCCCTTATGTCGCTCGATCCAGGTAAGGCCGGCGGCGGGATTTATCGCAGGTATAAAAGAGTGCATATTGAGGGAATGGTCATCATTTGCATACCAACGTACAGTGTGAAAGGTTCTCTATTGATATTGGCTTCAAACGGAACACGAAAATGGATACTACACCAGAAGTAGCCGCTCAAGTGGTTGCCCTTGTTGAATCGGGGCTTAAGCAAAGTCAAGTGGCTCGACAATTGAGTTTGAGCCGATTTACCGTTCGGCGTGTATACCAGAGGTATCAAGAGACTGGTGGCTACCAACGGCGACAAGGATCGGGCCGTCCCCGTGCTACAACAGAGCGTGATAACCGCTTTCTTATAACGACATCTTTAAGAAATCGTCGTTTGAACGCAGTTCAACTGGGCCAACGACTTCAAGAAGTTCGTGAAGTAGAAGTTAGCCGGTGGACAGTCAGAAGACGATTGAGAGAAGGTGGCCTGACTGCACACAGGCCAGCAAACGGGCCGAAATTGACCCCAGCCCATCGAGAAGCCCGCCTTCAGTTCGCTCGAGACCATTTGAATTGGACCGAAGAGCAGTGGAGTGCAGTCCTGTTCTCTGATGAGTGCAGGATGTGCTTGCATGGCAACGACGGACGGGGGAAGGTGTATAGAAGATCGGGAGAGCGATTTGCCCAATGCTGCATAACAGAACGTGTCGCCTATGGCGGTGGATCAATCATGTTTTGGGGAGGCATGTCTATGGAAGCAAAAACCGAGCTTGCCTTCATCACCGGACCGAATACTGGTCGCCAATCAAGAGGATTGACTTCCATACGATACATTGAGGAAGTACTCGAGAGCCACGTCGTACCTTATGCTGGGTTTATGCAAGATAATGCAAGACCGCATACTGCTGGCATAGTGATCGAGTACCTTCAAGAGGTGGATGTGACCGTTATGGAGTGGCCAGCTCGAAGCCCAGACCTCAATCCCATCGAACATCTATGGGACGAGCTGAAAAGAAGAGTTCGAGGCCGAGATGCTCCTCCATCGACTCTACAGGAGCTGCAACAGGCGATCGCAGAGGAATGGGAGGCTATTCCTCAAGACTTTTTCAAAAGTCTAGTAACATCAATGAAAACACGGATGGAGTCAGTGATTCAGGCTAGGGGAGGGAACACTCGGTATTAATAACAAACTTTTAATTAATTTTATCTTTTAATTTCATAACTTTGACACCAATACTTGAATAAAGAATTTTTTACTAAACATGCATTTTTGTTATTGATCCACAAAAGCATTTTATGTAATGATTGAAAGACAAATCAGATACCACTGGATAGGTATTAAAATAGACTATGAATCTGCATTACAGAAACATAATATTTTTTGTTTTTTTTAGTTATGTCAAAAAATCATGAATGTGCGATTTTTTTGCTCTCAAGTTTAGTTTATTTACATTTAACTAAAGTATGTAGGTACCATTTTGTTTGATAACTTTTTGCCATCTTGTAGGTAGGGACATGATCCCATTGCATATATATAGAAATTTTTTATATAGAAATATATATTTATTATAATATATAGAAATTTTGGGGCTTCTGATCAAAATACCGCGACAAGTAGTTTTGGCAGTCCTCTCGTGATGTTAACCTGACACTGCCAAAAGAATTCTGAAGAGACCGAAACAGGTGGAAATCTGAAGGTGCAAGGTCAGGACTATACGGCGGATGCATTAACACCTCCCAGCCAAACTCTCTTAATTTTTGGTGAGTGGCTAAAATTGTGTGAGGTCTAGCGTTATCATGATAAAAAACCACGCCTCTTCTGTTGATTAATTCCGGCCTCTTTCTCTCAACTTCTTGCTTTAATCTCAGCAGTTGTTCCCAGTACAGTTCAGAATCAATGGTTCTGCCTGGTGGTAACAGCTCATAATGAATAATGCCATTCCAATCCCACCACACACACAGCATCACCTTGTTGCGAGTTAACCCGGGTTTCGCCACAGTCTGTGAAGCGTGACCGGCCTTTGACCACGACCTTTTTCGCACGTTCTTGTCGTACGTGATCCACCTTTCATCACCAGTTATCAGCTTCTTCAAAAATGGTTCGGTTTTATTACGTCGTAATAAAGAACCACAAATGAGTACACGGTTCATTAGGTTTCTTTCAGTGAGCTCGTGGGGTACCCAAATATCGAGCTTTTTTGTGTACCCAGTTTTTTTTTTAAATTCGCCAAAACTGGTTTGTAGTCAATTCCCAGTTCTTCAGCTACGTCGTAACTACTGATATGCCGATCTTGCTCCACTTTTTCAAAAATGGCATCATTTTTATCCGTAATAGGGCGGGCGACCAGAGCGACGTGCATCTTTGACATCAAAATTTCCGGATTGAAAACGATTAAACCAAACTTGTGCTACTCTCACAGACACTGCACTAGGTCCATAAACATCGCAAATTTTTTCGCGGCTTGCGTTGCATTTTTACCTATTTTGTAGTAAAATTTTAATATGTATCAATTTTCTTCATTAGATTCACTCATCTTTACAGTACGAATAACAAATAAAAATCACACATTTTCCTAATTTGAATTTGGAATTATCTTCTTTTAAATTAAAACTTTGAATGAAACCAAAACCAGCCAGATACAAATAGATTTTATTACAAGTTCATACATAGGTAGGTACTATAATGCGAAAAGACTTTTTCACCAACAAAATAACTGTAGGTACTTATAACTATAGATACTTTAGTTGGCTTTTCACATTAATAACAAAGAAATCATTGTTATTTTCCTTAATTTGCGTAGGTAAAGGATGAAATAACAAAGTGATTAAACTAGAACGTCTCCCAAGTAAGTATTCATAAGCATATAAACTGATAACGATTAACCTTGAGTTAGGCTTTTGTGTAATACTAATAGCACAACCAGTTCTCAAAAAAATAGCACAGAGTCATTGAAAATCCACTCTATTAATTTGTAGGTAGATTGTGCTTAGGTACATTAAGATGACTCACGCAAGATCGCAGCCATAAGGTAGAGTAGGTATGTTAGCATAGGACCGGTACAGTGACTCATTAGAGAACAATCGTATTAAAAATATTCTGTTATTATTATTCAACAAAATGCAGCGTGTGCTGACTAATCAATCAATCAATCAAAAGTTTTTATTTAAGACGGTTTACAGTCCATTTTGTTAGTACAACTTATGCATAATTGGTTAGTAAAAGACAAGACATGACAAAATAATGAAGATAATAATAGAAAGACACATCAGACAATCAACTACTTAATTAATAAATCATTTTTTTTGCGAAATGCTTCCAAATAGGAGAGGTGCATCTCTCAGCAACAGTTTTTAGGATGCTGTTGTGACTATCCCGTAATCTGCTCATCAGAGATGCTGTCTTTTTACGGATGATGGCATGAAAGCCATCAGTCCTGTGTTGGGCAAACATCTCCGACGCACTGCAAAAACGCGGCAGCCTCAACAGCATCCTAAAAATATTATTATATTGGATGCGTAGGACATCCAGTGATCTTTTGGCATATGCTACCCATAGATTACCCGTGTAGAAGCTCTGACAGAAGGCCTTAAAAAGCGATATTTTAACTTCATCTGTACAACGGGCCAACATATTACCACGGACCGCCAGCGCCCTACGCTCCCTCTCAATATCTACATTGTCTTTAAGGTCGTCGGTGAGGAAATGCCCAAGGTATTTAAATTCAAAAACCCTACGTATTTTTATACCATTTAAGGTAATATTCGGTATATTTTCTGGGCACTTACCGGCGGCCTTAAAGACCATATATTCACATTTTTTAACATTGTATACAAGTCCATGTGATATGGCATACCGCTCACAGACTCGCAGCATTTTACTAATAGATCCCACAGTTGGTCCCAGCAGCACCATGTCGTCCGCATAACTTAAATTATTAATACTAATGCCGTCTATACGACATCCGACACGCATGCTGCTGAGCTCAACTATGAGATCATTAACATAAATGTTAAACAACTTGGGAGAGCTCAACCCCCCCCCCCCCCCTGCCTCACCCCACACTCCAACCGATATGACTCTGAAAATGTGTTAGACCATCTAACATGGTTAATCTGGTTTGCATACCAGTATTGAAAAATTTTCAGGATTTCCTCCGGTACATTCCTGTCCCTTAGCTTCCTCCAAAGCACATCATATGACACGAGATCAAATGCTTTGGAGAGGTCCAAAAAACAGGCGTACACCGGCGTTTTACGGCCTGTGTAGTATTGGACAGTATGCTTAAGCCCCACAATAGCACTTTCAGTAGAAAGTCCAGGCTGAAATCTGAACTGGGCGTCATGTAGTTTTGTATATTTTTGTAGGCAATTATTAAGCAAACCGTCCAACACCTTAGCAATAATCGTGGCCAGGGAGATCGGGCGATAGTTTCCCTTGTCCGAGATATCTTCTGTCCTGTTCTTAACTATGAATATAACTATCGTGTTCATTAAATCTGCTGGTAAGTACGAATGACTGAGACATAGCGCAAAGAACATGGACAGGACTCTTGGTAAGTGGTAAGTGACTAAGAGTGGTCAACTTGTGGAAGGTTTAAAGTTCATTTAACATGACAAAAGACAATCCTACTAATATATTGAATGCCAACGCGTGTGTATTTGCATAATAATAATAAATCTTTATTCAAACAACTTTGATACATACATATAACATTGATAACAATGACTTTCTTGTAGGTGATAAAATAATTTTCGTACCACTTGCTCAAAAAAGTGACATTCTATACCACAAAAAGCGAACATGACAATAGTTATTTTTAATCTGTTAAAAACAGGGAAAGAAAATTGTACTGAATTTCATTCATCCTCTAGGGGGAGAATGTGATTTAAATTTGGAATACTTACCGAAATTTATACTGAACTACATCTGTGTTTACACCATTGAGTTTGTATATAAAGCATTATACATCTTTTTGAAAAAGGAATACGCATTTATTATGCAGTTATGATCATTAAATAAAATTACGAAAACCGACGAAGCCGTATGAGCTTGATGCCTTTGCTTTTCCGACAAAAAAATATTAGTCTAGGAATTTGCCGCGTTTTTGTTTTCTTCAAATACATAAACGTTAAGTTTATATTAATTTATTTTTATAAATAAGTTAATGTTCTAAAAATACGTTACGATGTTAAATCAAATACTCAAATCAACTCATCAACAATAAATGTACCAAACAAAAATGTAACTCTCTCTATCAATAATTGGACCAGCGTTTCGAATGTTAACTTTTACTTTTAATTGTCATTATTTTTAATAAATGCTTATCTCATATTATTATAGTATTAATTTTTTCGCAAATGGTACGAAAAGTAAAGTATTTTCCTCGGTGATAAAGCTGTCTTAGTCTTGGGTGAACTTAAATCCCTCGCTACACTCAGGACTCGTCTTAAATCCCTCGCTTCGCTCGTGATTTAAGTTTTTAACACCCTCGCTACGCTCGCGAGTAAACCTCGAGTCCTTCGTTACGCTCGCGATTTAAATCGTCACCCGCGACAGAAGACACTGCTTTATCCCCTTGGTTAATAATCTACTATTAAATGTAATTATGACTAAGTATTATCTGGCTGCTTAAACTAGGTTGATCCTGTGCTATAAGCGCCAGTTGCATTCGCGGTTGTTCAATTTATTTTCAACTATTTGGGAAATGTTTGAATGTTTAATGCAAAGGGAGGTAGCTCGAAAATCACATATACATTGAATTAGAAGTATTTGAACTGTAAAAACAAAGCTTGACTACTTCCGTGACGCAGTGGGTGAATATAGCCGGCTGAGACAGAGGACCCACCGCGGAACAAATGTTTGCATGATCTACACATACTTATTTGCACCGGGTCTGGATGTTTTTTTAACGACCTCCGTGGCGCAGTGGGCGAACAGCCGGCTGAGACGCAGAGGTAGCGGGTTCAATTCCCGCCGCGGAACAAGTGTTTGCATGATCTACAGATATTTGTTCCGGGTCTGGTTGTTTTTCTATTTATTATAAGTATGTATTTACAAAAAAAAAGTATATAAGTATTCTATCAGTTATCTGGTCCCATAGTACAAGCTCTGCTTAGTTTGGGGCTAGATAGTGCTGTGTGAAATGTCCAGAAATATTTTTTTTTATTTTTTTCTATAATAAGTATTATAAGTAAGTACGTATTTACAAAAAAAGTTTATAAATTATATATCTGGTTCTCATAGAATCTAATTGAAAACAAGTCTCATAGTACAAGCTAAGCTTAGTTTGGGGCTAAATAGCGCTGTGTGAAATGTCCAGCAATATTTATTTATTCAGACACTACGGCCACGTAGATGCAGACAGAAGTTAGTTTAAAATAGTTATAAGATATTACATTTAGGCAACATACAAAGTCCCGGGTTTAATTTTAGTCTATGCTCTTTATCAATTCTCACATTTCTTTTAAGTACTCCTTGGTAATCTATAACTGTTTTGTACATCTTTATAAATTTAGCATCGATGAGTAGGTACCTACCTAATTCTCCACAACTCTACCCGAGGCTTTATGGTAGAATGGTTTTAAATTATCAAAATGTAGTTGTATATTCATGTTATTTCTTCACCTTCCTAATTTTAATAAATTGCTGCTCTACGCATATCTGAAATTCTTTATAAGTCTACGAGAAGCCCTTCCTCGTTATGTTGATTATATTTAGTTGGAAACGAAGAGGGAAAGGGCCCCGTAGAAGATCCCCAACTAGAGTCACTGTTCGGCACTGAGACGTCCTAGTGATCACGATCTTTAGTTATGAAACTACCTACTACTACTGTAATGCATGGGCGCCGGCAGAAATAATTTCCAGGTGGTGCAGATTTTAGTTTTCTAACAATCTTTGCCGTAGGTATATGATTGTTAATAAAAAGATGAAATTTTAGTCTGAATGTTCAAGACATTTACAAATTTCTGTGTTTGTGAATAAATTTTCATTATTGTGAATAAAAAAATGATTTCCAACAGACGGCTTTTTATTTCAATAATTCCTATTGATCCCGAGATTCCCAAGGAGTGCAAGTGCACCCCCTGGCACCCCCCTGCCGGCGCCCATGCCTGTAATTATTGATTTAATACTCGAGGCAGATGAACTCCTGTATGTTGGCGATGTTCGAGGCTAAGCCCGTCGTGGCCGGGCGACTTTCCACTGCGACTTGTTCTACCTACCTACGTCACGAGCCGGGAAATTATCTTACGCCTCAATCATTAAAAAAGACAACAACTTTTTTTGCAAAAATCTCTATTTTCATGTGTTTAAAAGTACAAAAGCAATGATGGTAAAATACCTTGTTGCACACCATTATACATAACAACAAAAATTAGGACAACGTAAATTGATAGCTTGTCGCTTAGTATCAATCCCTGGATAGATAGATAACGCTTTATTGTACACTAGCTGACCAATCCGGAGCTACGCACGCGTAGTTTTTCAATAAAAACATAACCCTCCTTCTGCGCAGTTGGGTAAAAAGTAGTCTATGTCACTCGGGGATAGTGTAGCTTCCCAGCAGTAAAAGAATTGTTTAAATCGGTCCTGTAGTTTCGGAGCCTATTCAATACAAACAAACAAATCTTTCCTCTTTATATTATTAGCATAGATCACACTTGAATTATAAAACACATACCAATACACGCAGAAATACTAGTGGCGGTCTTATCGTTAACAGCGATCTCTTCTAGACAACCTTTGGATGGACTGGATTTCACGAGAACATTACAGGATGGTAGGTATAGCTTTTAATAAAAAATAATTTAATATTGAATAAACAACGTACTTTTTGTTGTACTTACTACAAAATCTCTACCAGACAAACTTTGAATGGAGTAAACATGAAGATGGTGATGACTAAGATGACAAAATTGATAGGAAGCACATACCTACTTTTTAAAAGCAATTTTTCTATTGATGCTCTACGCATCGTTCCAGCATGATAACGAACGAGCCATGAGCAGCCATGAGACATAACTGGGGTGACGCACATCACAAATAACAGTTTCCTGTTCTCGTTATTTTGTTATTGTCTTTGTTTGTTGGGAATAGATAGACTGCGGTATTACGAAGTAGCTATTATTGTTAATGAGACATATGTTTACTTAAAATAAAACATCTTGTATTTCAGAAGTTTGTGGCGGAGACTGACCCCGTTTTCCTCATTATAAATCACCATCTCGCAAAAACAACCAGAGTTATGACTCTTATCAAATCATAACAAATAGATTTGAAGTAAACAAAGGTTGAGATGTTACCGTCTCTATAATATAATTAGTAAAGTACCTAAAGTGAACTAGGTTCATATCTCTGCAGGTCTAAAGAATTCTCGAAATAGCCCCAATAATGTTAAGTCAGTCATATTCTCTAGATATTCTCCGAGTGACTTTGTAATGACTGGTTGCCATCTCCAGTGCACAGTGGTAGAAATTTGACTGTAGTTCATTAATTTAATTTTTTATCTTATTATAAGCATTCACCCATACTTATAAGTATGTAGAGTCTGTACCATGACTCTATCATCTATCTTAAATGTGATATGAATGTCAAGGGTTAAATTCAACTATTCGAATGTTATCATCTAAACAATTAGCCACTATAAGTACCTATTAGTTTAGGACGAGGCAGTCGTGGTAGGCCCAGAAAAAGATGGAGAGACGACCTGGATGCATTCAAACCAGATTGGTCGGAGTTAAAGTGAAGTGGCGAACCGAGAATGCCTGGAGGAGCTATTGGTCCATGGGAGATTTGATGAAGGGTAACCTTCCTCTTTCGCACAAACGAAATTTGATGGACGTATGCTTCCTCCCCGTTCTAAATTATGGGGCGCAGACCTGGTCTTTGATCAACAGTCAAAAGTATAAACTCAAGGTTTGCCAACGAGCACAGCATTCTCGTATTCAAGCGTATTGACCGCATACGCAACACCGAGCTGCGCTCTCGAACACAAATCGTAGATGTAGCTAATAAAGCCGCCAAACTCAAGTGGGACTGGGCTGGTCATTTATGCCGTATGTCGGCTGATCAGTGGGGTAAGCTCACCACCGAGTGGAACCCCGACACAGCCCGAACACGTCGTGGCAGGCCAAAGTAAATATCACTGATTTCAGAGCGGACTGGACCATCTTAGCGCCTGAAAGAAGTGTCTGGAAAGAATGTGGTCTTTGCCCAGCTGTGGGACTCAGTAGGCTAATAATAATAAAAATAAATAATAAGTACCTAGGTAGTTACTTCATAATAGTATATTTATCATAGCAAGAAACTTATATAATAGGTTTTTCTATTTAATGTTCATAAGGTAGTTCCACAGTGACGATCGCTGATGCAGGGCAGTCGATTGAAGCCAGTTTGTTGTCCAACTTTACATTAACGGTTCTAGCGGTACCTCTGAAATTATAACATAAATGTGTTCTAAACAAACGCAAAAGTTCAGGACTCGTAGGTTCCATCACAGGAATTTCTCACTCCAATCTATAAAGGAAATTCGCATGCTCCTGAACTAGACATTCAATATTATTGTGCATTAAACGACGCTATTATTGTGCATTGTTAATCTGCTAAACGCTTTTTGTAAAACTTATGAGTAAAACTTACTTGTTATACATCACCAGAATTACAGTATTTTTCGGTGTCAAAACCGCCACGCTCTCAAAACTCGTTAAAATCGACTTCCTCTGTAACCTTCTAACCCTCTTCGACCCCCTGGGTATAAACTTGGAGAAATGTCCCATGGCGTAGAACATGGGCTGCTTGTGGAACTCGTGCTTTTCAGGGAAAACTATGATGGGTGCATCCACGAAGTTTTTGTCCCAGTTCGGTCCTCCTTCCGCGTTCAGACAGAGGTTCCAATCCAGCCAACCGACTGATCCGTGGTTTAAATTCTGGAAATTTAATTTGTAAAGAATTCTGCTTTTTAGAAGTTTGCCGTGTTAGTAATAGTATGTCGTCAAATCTTGCAACTGAATTTAAGACCAGTTCCTCCCAACCGATGGTGGTGAAAGGATTATATAATGTTATGAATGAATAAAAACACTTTATTGTACACCATGTTGTCAAATCTTGCAAGATTTGACGACATACTATTACTAACACGGCAAACTTCTAAAAAGCAGAATTCTTTACAAATTGATTCTACGTTGGCTAGACAAAAAATGGGGGTACACAATTCGAAAGCGGGGTTCCACGAATATTTATCTGGTTTCGATAGTGAACAACTAAATTGTTGGCTTGACTTCACCTATAAATTTAGGCAGATAATATTTTAAGAAGCTCAGCGACTGTTACTTGTAAAAACTTGCATATTTCATATTTAGTACAACGTGCCGAGACTTGCAAAGCGAAAACTGTTAATTCGTGGTTGGAACTCAGCCACAAGGCAAATTTCTATAGTTAGATCTAATTCTCCACATTTTCTGTCCACCGAAACCAGCAAAATTAATAAAGTGGTCTATGAGATAAAAAAGTTTGGGAATCTATGTTGTACACAATAAAAAGTAAAAATTACAGACAAAACAGACGACACAAAGTATTATCACTGTAACTGTGGTGACAATGCAATAATATGGTACCACGAAGGTGGTCTTATGTTAAAGACGGGTGCTAGACACAGACCTTCTGAATGTATTTTATAGTAAGCTACTAGTGTTTGGGCTCATTTGAATCTACTTTCGATTCCGAAGAAAAAGTATATTTTCAACAAAACAACTTATTTGTTCAACTGGTTTGCCGTCAATATTTACTTACAGTTATAATATCATTGACGTAATGGTATGCTCTTTGCCACGAGCCTGGCTCAACGCGGCTTTCCCAAGGGAAACTGCCTGAAAATAAATTAAAAGATCAGAACTAGCTAAACAACTTAGTGTCAAAAACACACAACATCGCTTATTGGTTAGTTCAATAACATTGTGATTAAGTAACATAATTTGTCAATGATATAAGTATCTTTGGGCGTTTTACTCTTCAAACGTTCGTTGACCGTTAAAGATCCAGAACAAACGGGATGTTAAATAAAAAATTAAAAAACCAGCCAAGTGCGAGTCGAACTCGCGCACGAGGGGTTCCGTACCATTATTATCTTTAAAAACGGCAAAAAAATCATGTCTGTTGTATGGGAGCCCCACTTAAATATTTATTTTATTCTGTTTTTAGTATTTGTATAGCGGCAACAGATACATCATCTCTGAAAATTTCAATTATCAAGGTTCATGAGATACCGCCTGGTAACAGACGGACAGATAGACAGACAGCGGAGTCTTAGTAATAGAGTCCCGTTTTACCCTTTGGGTACGGAACCCTAAAAAGCAAATTTGCGATGACAGCGCGCTAAAAGGGTGGTAAAATTATTTTTGAAATACCTTCGCAAGCCTCAGTGTTTAGCAAGAACTTCGTCGGAAATGCCTCCATTGCCTCGACCTGAACCTCCGCGGGGGTGATAAAGTTGGTGTAGTAGTGTATGCCTACACCATCTACATAATCTAGCACTTTTGGCCTGTCGTTAACCATCTAAAAATAAATAATGCTGGACATTTCACCCAGCGCTATCTAGCCCCAAACTAAACAAAGCTATGGGAACCAGATAATAAATAAATAAGTATTTCTGAACATTTCACACAGCGCTATCTAGCCCCAAACTAAGCAGAGCTTGTACTATGGGAACCAGATAACTGATAGAATACTTAAATACTTTTTTTTTGTAAATACATACTTATAATACATAGAGAAACAACCAGACCTGGAACAAATATCTGTAGATCATGCAAACATTTGTTCCGCAGCGGGAATCGAACCCGCTACCTCCTGCGTCTCAGCCGGCTGCACCACGGAGGTCGTCAAATAATTGATAGAATATTTATATATATTTTTTTTTGTAAATACGTAATTATAATATACATAGTTACATATAGAGAAACAACCAAACTCGGAACAAATATCTGTAGACAACAAACATTTGATCCGCGGTGGGAATCGAAACAGCAAACTTCAAAAGTGTTCGAAAAAAAAGAGGCTTGGTTTTTCCATCAAAATATAGACCAAACTCAACAAATCCAAATTCTAAATCTTATCTTCTATTAATAAGTACACTTTTAAAATATAAGACATAAGTAACTTTGCTGAGAATTTTTTTTTAGTTACATTATTAGGGGTCTGGTGTTTTTAAAATTTTGAAAACTTAAAAACACGAGACACCTAAAAATCTAGTAATATTTTTTTACTCTACAGCTGAGATCCCTTCACTAAAAATGAAAAGAGCTGGTAATCAGCTGGCATAATCTTCATCGCACACACCTTTTTGTGACAATTGTGACATACATTGTTTAGATATAATTGTGAAAGACACATTAGTTAGGTACTATTTTTTTTGTATTTAATTTATAAATAATTTTTTTTTAGGTAACTTAAGTAGTGTGTTTTTTTTCTTTCTATTAAAAAAAACACGTCCGAATCGGCCAATCCGTTTGGGAACTACCTACAGACATACAGAGGTGTCATACTTATAACACCCCTATATGAAGTGCCAGTTATTTACCATGTACAATTTACCTTATTCCACCAATAGTATAGAAATAATCTTTGATCATCAACAGCTAAAATCTTAATGTCTTTGAAAGTAGAGTTTCTCATTGTAGGGCCCAAGTTGTTTATTATCCAATCCCCCTGAAACAACAAACACCTTGTTAAAGACGCGAAGATCTAAGGATGATGGTGGGAATGATCACGGGACACTGCGAATTTACCTCCTGAAGACCGGAGCCACGGACAGTGGACTCTGTCGCGAAAGCCTTCGGGAGGAAGAGACTGTGGAGCACACAGAACACAAAAAACAACTTGTTTTTTATGTTCTGTGGTGGAGCACGTGGTACTCCACTGCACTGCCACAAACTATGCCAGACTGAGAACGGGTCTGCAAAAGGTCATCGAATCCTCAACCTCCACCAACACCGCTACCACATCAACATCCACGGGGACCCTGGAAAGCTGCTGCTACCAACCCAAAGTCCTACTCTGTTACCTCAAGGAGTTAGGATGGCTGGGGTCAGGTTAGAAGGGGGGTAATGCACCCCAATGCAGGACGTCAGTGCAGATCTCTTATTCCCCCCCACCCTAGAATTAGAATTAGATTCCCCCTGAAAACATGAACAGATGGACTAAGTAATTTGGACAATAAAAGCGCATCGAATTTTTGTGCTTGTGTCTTACATCTCAAATAATCATAATATAACATCTTCTCTCAGTTATCCTTCACTGAGAATGTAGGTAGTAGAAAGGGAATAAGAAAGTGGTGTTAAAGTGAAAGTCAAAGTTAAAATCTTTCATTCTTCATTCACTTCATTCATTGAAGTACTTATCATACTTAGTATCATACTTCATTGTGATTTTAACTTCATTAAAATCACAAGGATCACTTTTACTGTCTTTTCCTTCGCGACCAAGCCAGGAAAGAAAGGCAGGAAAACGAGGCGGGTTGTTTTTTTAATGATCCTTTTAGAATATATAACAACACCTACAGGAAATAAATTCCGTCTAAATTGTAACATTTTGAACGAGTTGGAGCAATTTCAATCCCAAGCTTCTCTATCATTTAAATAATCCGATATTTTTATAGTAGGCTTTTTTATTGTCAATTTTTGTACATCACTTGGGAGTTTGTTATAAAAGAGAACACCTTGCCCTTTAAAATATTTACTAACTTTATGGAGTCTATAAGTGGCAACAGCGAGTTTATCTTTATTTCTAGTATCATAATTTTATATGATTATCGCTATTTTTCTTAAACAAATTAATATTTTTGTGAACATACATCAGATTTTCATAGATGTATTGACAAGGGAATGACATAATAAAAATGGTTCCAACGGAAGATCAGCGTTGTGCCAAAAGCACAACAAATGCTGAGTTGGACGCCTTTTGTGACGTCCGTCGGTCATTTATATACCTATAGGTAATTGTGAGACACAATTGAAAATTGAATTTGTTCTATTGTGTGTATCTTACTCGTACTTGTGTGCTGTGTATGTTTTGTACCGTCACAAATAAAATGTTTTATCTTTCTTTCTTTCTAATATTTATTGTCATGAATGAATCAAGATACTGAAAAGCTTTAGGTTCTTTTGGGGTGCAAAAGGCTAAATTGATTACGAATTAATGTTTTATTACCATAGATTCAGCAGTCCAGCCTAGGCAATTGAACTTATCCAGTCCTAAAACTCCATTAGTCGGTTCATTGGTAGTAGTGATGCCCCATATCGGCACCCCCTCGGCTGTGTACTTCTCGATAAACCTGAAAGAAGAGATACATCATAATATATTATTATATAAATCGAAGTCAGGTTGGTTCGAACCACAGAACACAAAAAACAATAGAAGTCGTAAGTAGGCGGGGCCCGCGTAACACCAAGTACGCGGAGTTCCGCGCACTACAAGCTTCGCTCACTTCAGTCGTGTTTCAATGAGGATCCGTAACGTTTTTAGTTGAGAATGCAGATTTACAGAGCTAAGAAATCCCATATAGTGCAAAAATTTTGGTTCTACGACAAAAATTTACGAAGTTATGACCAAATTATTAGCGAAGTTCACTGAACGGCCGCCGCGGTAGCTGTGACGTCACTGGGACGGTCGCCGCCAGTTAGCCGTTGGCAGCGGAGCGCGCAGTGTTGTTTGGTTAGTTGTGACTTTAAAAAAACTAAGGGTCTGATTTGTGTCTAATTCACCTTTTTAACTATGTATAAATATTGTATAGTGCCGAAATGTACAAATACTTCTATTAAAACACCAGAAAAACTCTTTTTTAAGGTGCCAAAAGACCCAAAACTTCGTAAAAAATGGTATTCTGTTGTAAAAAGAGATGATAAAAAAGCAGCACAGTCTAGACATTCCACGTTCAAAACCGTCTCCTCATTTTCATCACATGTAAATGTGCAGCAATAGGCCTTACATTTTATTTTATGTTCAGGCGTTATTTTTGCTTTTACTGTACAAACATGTCCCGACCTCTGGACTTGGAGAAATCCTACAGCATCATCTCCATAGGTTTCACGAGCAGATCTGTAATAAGTAAATAAAAATATATATAAATAAAACATATGATAGTGAAGTAAAAAACAAATTATTGATCGAGCGAAGCGAGATCTCCAAATCAACTTGGGCAAATCAGCGTTGTATGTATTATATAGGTATTTAATAGGTACTTTAGCTACAACTAATAGCGTAGACCTAAAGATTACTAATAAGCACCTATGTACGTAGATAAATAAGCAGCACCCTTGCCCTTGTAGGTTCCAACCACGGATTTCAGCACTCGTGAATTTAGAATGATTACCTAGGTAATCAAATACCGTGAAAAAATCCACTTTTGGAAGGTTATCTGATTGAGCTTGCACAAAACCAGGTTCTATTTTATTAGTACTCATATTATGTACGTTTTTTACACACTCACTTATACTCTAACAACTCTATAAGTAAACAAATTGCCAAATGTAGTGAACAAACGCGTGGCCTCTACGCCTTAAGGCTACGTTCAGATGACAAGCGTTCAACGCGCGCTGAACGCGCGCCAAATTTTTGTATAGTGTTCACATGACACGCGCTTGTCAGGCGTTGAAAGCGCGTTGTCGCGGCCGCCATAGATTTCAGACTTCAGTAGAGTTCTACACTTGCCGGAGATGGACGCAGAAACAGTTTTAGCGGTGATTTTATACCGACGGCTGAACCGACGCGACAGAAGACGGAGATATTGGGTCCACCCAATTTTGTCACACAGGCTGACTGAAAGCCAGTACATAATTCATCTATAAACAACTCCGTATTAAAAGCTTCGGTTTCCATTTCGGACGATTTCTGAACGAACTGATCCCTAAAATGTGTATATCCGCGTCGAAAGCGCGCGCTCAACTGAACGGAAACATAGAAAACCAATGATCTCAAAGCGCGCGTTGACGCGCGCTGACAACAGTCGAGCGCTAGCGCAGCGTCAACGCACGCTTTATTAAAACGCGCGCTAGCATGTGTACGGCCTAAATAAAAAGTATGTAGTTGTAAACGCGCGCTATCGAAACGCGCGTTGAACGCTTGTCATCTGAACGTAGCCTAAGAGTGCCGCTTGCGCTCGGTTCCGTCACAGTGACGTCACACGCACCCGCGCACATTGACGTTTAGCGGGAGGATCGGCATAAGTTTACTACCTAATATCTTCGTAAATAGTGGTCCGATTTTGATAATTCAAAAAGATATATCATTTATATGTCTTAAAGAATAACGTAGATACTAGTTCTATTGAATTTTCTATAACATTACTGATCCTCATTACTGTGGGGTAAACGTACTTCAAAAAAATATAAAAATGCCATATTGTGCCGTTTTGGAGTGTAAATATTATAGCCGAACCAAAAAGGGCATATCCTATCACCTGTAAGTATTATTTTACTGTTTTTTGTTAGTTTTGTTTAAAATGCAAAATCGTCAAACAAAATAGACTGTGAATCATACTTCTTAAGGTCGCGTTTCTCTTAAACCTCAACTTAAGCTACTCAATTAGGGATGTGACCCCAATATACTGATGAATGTGTTATCGATAGCTTTAATTAGTTACCCCCTATTAAAAGGTGTATAAGTTTTAGGGCGTTAATTCCTTGTTGTTTTATTGATGTTTTTCTGAATGTATTTTACACCTATGGTGTAAAATAATTTAATAACTTCTGTTTTCAGTTTCCCCAAGGCGCAAGACATAAAAAAAATTAAAAAAACGTACAACTTACGAGTCATCCAGCATACAGAGTCATGACCTGGCACCGTGTGACTTTTTTCTTTTCCCAAAAATTAAGAACCAATTACCCGATTAACGGTTTTCATCACCAGAAGAGGCTGTCGAAGAGTATGATTAACATGTATCTGACGTCACCACCAGAGGAGTGGCACAAATGTTTTCAAAATTTGTTCAATATTATGAAAAAGTGCATTGACGCAAAGGGAGAATATTTTAAAAAACAATAAATTCATTTTTGACCATTATTAGTGTTTTTTTATTGATTACGGAAACTTTTAGTGTGCCCCTCAAATAATAATTCAGTATACAGAGTGTTTTTTAACTGTAACAGTACGGCAGCACCCATAACCAGAGGAGATACAGGTGCGGTTTGCTTTAAAACATCAGCTCGTTTTCGAAGAAAAACATTTTGGCATTAAAATTTTTTTGGTCAAGTGTGAGTAGCGCCTTAAAATGAATCAAGTTGGTAAAATTTTTTTTTGATGCCGATCGATGTAGTCCTTTGTAAGGATCATTTTATTGTATTGTATTAAAAAAATCTGAACCGCGGAAGTTAATCAAATTTGATTAAAAGTATTCTCATACAACAGGACAAACAAAATTCCTTCTTCAAACATTTTATTAGATTATAATTGCACATTAAACAAGTATTAATACTGTAGCGATTAAGAAGTTTAGGAACTCCGTGCTCTCATGAGCAATTCAAAAACATTTCGTATTTCAGAACAATTTTGAATTTCGAACATGGTTCTTGCACCGGTCGGACTTTTATATCAGTCCTTGCATCATCTTATTTGTCCTATCATAGCATTGTCAAATACGCAAAAAGTAGATGTGCTGAAGTGGTATCAGGAACGCTACCCAGACCGCGATTGTTTTTTATGTTCTGTGGTTCGAACACATAAAGCTTGAGAACGGCTGGACCGATTTTGATGATTTTTGATTTGTTGTATTTGTCTGTGTCCCGAACAGCAGAATAACTATTAAAATATCGAAAAAAACACGCAAAAAGATATTAAGAAGAAAAATCATTTTCTCATACATTGATGCAGATAATGATGACGGACGTATATTGACAGCCCGCTTCATATGCATGTCAAAGCGGTACGAAGTTCACCGGGTCAACTAGTATTAAATAGATTTGAAACCTACCACTGATTTTAGTCCTCCAGCTGTAGTTTCAAGAAAATTAACTTTAATACTAACGTTCATCACGTCAGCAGCTCACTTCTAACTTGAAGTTTAGTTCACACATCGAATCCAGGGCATCTTAGCTATAGTTCGGTGATACTTTACATTTTAGTAAACAAGGGGTCGTCTGTTCATTACATGAGGTGTTCGGGGGGGATCTAACCGAATCTCGCCCAATCTTACGTGGGTGAGAGAGTGTGGTCTCTATAATTTTATCTGTATCACTATAAATAATAATAATAAATAAATAATAAATATTGCTGGACATTTCACATAGCGCTATCTAGCCCCAAACTAAGCAGAGCTTGTACTATGGGTACCAGATAACTGATAGAATACTTATATACATGTTTCTTTTGTAAATACATACGTATAATATACAGAGAAACATCCAGACCAGGAACAAATATCTGTTTTTTGCAAACATTTGTTCCGCGGCGGGAATTGTACCCGCTACCACCTGCGTCTCAGCCGGCTATTCGCCCACTGCGCCACGGAGGTCTTCAAATTTGGATACAGGTGATACTAAGAGAGAAGCAATCTTGAAATAATTAAGCCAATTGTGTTTTTTTAAATAAGTCCAACGCATTTACCCTATGAATACAAATTTTGAAAAGTCTCACGTGAGATAAAGGGTGGGGGGAGGGGGTCGAAACAAATCTCGCAACATCTCACCAGGTGGGGTCAAAAAATCGTCAAAAACGTCTCACGTAATGATAACTTAAATCTTTCACTAACTTGAAGGGTGGGTATGGTTGCGGTTACATTACAGGCACATGAGGCTTTACACCTGTATGCCTCAAGTTGGTTGAAGCAGGACACGTTTCTAAGGTGTGTGACCTACAAGGCAATACTATGTTACAGGCGATGGTTACCACTCGCCACATCATGTGGGCCATACGCTTGTTCCAAGTCGTATAAAAAAACTCATAACGTAGGTAGGTTAGGTACTTATAAATATAGTCTGCGTAGGTCTGGTGATACTCGGGTTTGAGTCTGCTGTTCCCTGCGTAAGCGTTGTTGGTCTTCATCCACGGCGGCGGGGACCATGTCGTAGCCAAGATGTGGATGGAGTCTTTAGATAGGTTCATGCCAGATTTGATCAGTGGTATCTAAAAATGTATTTGATATTAAATTAAAAACGAAACAGAATACGAACAGAAGAAGAGGAAGGCCGAAGAAGAGATGGATGGACTGTGTGAAGAATGATATGGGTAGGAAGGAAGTGACAACGGAGTTGGCGGCTGATAGAGATATGTGGAGGAATAGATACATGTTGTGCCGACCCCACGTAGTGTGGGAGAAGAGAAAAAAGAAGAAAGATTAAATTAAAAAACTTGAGAGGTGTCAAGGGACACCCGGATGGAACTAAGTTCCTTTCGATTAATTAGTGAAGGAATTGTAATAAAATGTTATTTTTTTTAAGTTATAAGTAATAATATTTTTTTTATTATTAATAAATATAATGTAATATAAACTTAATCAGTAGGCTCAATTTTAGTAATAATTGGCATGTGGTAACTGAAGTAGGAAACATATGTTTGGGATTCTATTTTATTTAAATGTCTTGATAAAACTGCATCGATGGTAGTATTATATTTTGTTGTTGATTGTTTATTATTTACATAAAACCTGTATACACTCAACAAAAATAAACGTCGCGACACCATACATTCAATGCGAAATAGAAAGACGAAACTAAAATAACTGGCTTGCTTTCTATGAGAGAGAGAAAGATAGAGACAGACGGAGAAACACGCGCACGCCGCACGGCTTACAACTATAGCAAAAAGTGTCGTTACAACTTTTGGTCTTAATTTTTTCCGTCTAGCCCCCCATTCGCAACGCGCGATAAGGAACTTCGTTCCAAAAACAACTCATAATTAGGACTAAAAAACAGAATCGGGCAAAACTGTACCACGCCGAGTAATAAACCTCGAAACGATTCCCATAGAACTACTTATTTGTATTTTAAAGGTTAGAACAACAAACTTTACAAAAATAAAATATCGATAGTTCTGTTTCATCATCAGACCAGCCATGATAATATTATGATTTTGTTGTATTTAAACGGAGTTATCTATCTAAGAGTTCCGTCCTTATTTTTCCTCTGAATATATCTATTAAGTATTATTGGCCAAGTGAACTACGAAACTATTTCGGAATAGGGGACGTCCACCAGCGAGATGGGTCGACGACATCCATAGGACCGTGGGTCGTACATGGTTCAGACTGGCACAGGATCAGGAAGAATGGCAGAAACAAAGAGAGGCCTATGCCCAGCAGTGGGTCGACACGGGCTGAGAATGGTGATGATGTTGAACTACGAAACACTAGAATCGCATCCTCGATCGATAATCTCGATAAAGGGCCGTTGGTTTATGGGGTGGTAGTCTTGTCATTGTTAGCGATGACATGACGACTGAGTTCGAACACAAAGTCATAGCGTGCATTACATTATCAGTTAGGACTTAGGGTGAGTAATCAACCCAGCGACCGATAAGTCATCAATAACAATGTCGACACTTCCAAATAAAAATTACTTCATTCAACAACCTTATAATAAAAGTCCTCATAACTCAGAGAGTAGTTCGTCAGCTTAGTATCATTCATCGGGAGCTCGTTGTAAGCGTAGGGATGAGTGGAGAAGTCAGACCCTCCGATAGGCACTCGAAGCATGTTGTATTGCAGACCATGCTCGCTGAAGTAGGATCTGAGGTAAAATATTAACATTTCTCTCCTCCAAATGGATTTCAAATCCAAAATAAAGATCAGTTAGCAGATTGGGCGCTTAGATGATGTCACGTAAGGCATGAGTGGCAAGTGTACCTATATCAGCTTATGGCCAATGGTACTATCAGCCTTGATAGGTGACCCGCGAAAGCATCTGCTTAGATCCAATTTTATATGTACAATCAGCGTCGCTTATACCTAAACAAACTTTGGAGAAATTATCTTTCTACAAATCTTTATAAATATGCACTGGGGTACCAGTTAGCGACGCTGTCTGTCTGTACTGAGGGCTTAGCCTAGTTACATTCGATTAGAGATGACGCTAGTCGATATGTCCGAAAGTATGGGATTTGACACATGCTATAGAAATATCACGTGATAGGTATATCGACAACAAACCTATGTAAAAATTGAATCGATTCGGAGCGAATGTGACAAGTTACAGGACTTACCGACTAGCGTCATCGCTAATCGAATGTAAATTGCCCTCTGTACCTATATCTTGTTACCCGCCAAAGTATGGAAGCGCTAAGCTATGAAATGTATCCAGGCAGTGACCGCGCAGAACGTGGTGACAGGTAAGCACGGACACTTCTTTGATTCCTACAAATTCTACTACAACTAAACAACTCCTTTGTTACTCCACCACGCTAAACTGATGGAAATTGATTCGTTTATTAGTCCAGGGCTTGCCAGGGTAAGTACTACCACCATACCTATTTCTGCCGCTCAGCAGCATTGCTGAGTTTCGGTTTGAAGGGTATGGTTGCTGGTGAAATTACAGGCGCATGAGGCTTTACACCTGTATGCCTCTAGTTGATGGATGGGAGGTCACGCTCATAGGTAGATGGTTACCACCATCTGGTGGATCATTAAGCTTGCTCTATCAATAGGTAACATAAAAAAAGGCATTATCCCATTTTAGGGCAGCTATGTCTCATATGAAATAGCCATAAACACGGATAGATTGTGTGGTTATAGTATGGTAAACTTATTACTGTACGAGGTGTCTTTGCAGTGGTTCCGAAAGGTTTTTCCAGTTGATGCCAGCAGCATCGGTGACAGCTCCACCGAACCCAAAGATGGTCTGGTACTGTTTGCTCGGCTCTAACTGTATAGTCACTTTATAACTTTCTGGAAAAGAAAATAAAATCGAGTAATCTATACAGGGTATTTCATAATATACGCACAAAAATGAAAGGGGTTAATTTGATGAGCATAATAAATAAATTTTTGAAATGTTTTCCATAGAAATCTGAAATTTATTTTGGCATGTAAAAACAAACACTTCAGTAAATTTATTTTGTGCTACTGCATATTGCTTGCCATCTAACCACAGATACTGTATTGGTGACGTCTCGAGATATCTCTTGTTGTTCCTTTCTAACCCAAAACCCGCAGCCATTTCCGAAAGAGATATCAAATCGGCCTTTATTATTGGATGTCGATTGCAAGATTAGGCAGTAAGTTTTATATCGAATTAATCACCTAAACTTAGTCGATTTTGTTTAAAATTTGATAATATTCTAGTAGTTTTCTTTTCGAGAAGTTTTTTTTATGTTTTGAGAAACCGTCACTTGAATATCGTCAATATATAAAAAAGTTGTTAAAAGTTAGCATGCCAACCTTTTTTGTTACCTCTGAGGTTGGCAGGTAGAAAATGCTATTAGCATTAAGCCCACCTTTTGTACATGTAATTTGTATTTTTGTGCAATAAAGTATTAAATAAATAAATAAAAAATATATTACCAAACATCCTGTACGTAAATAGAAAACTGTGTACCCCTTTTTAAGTTTATTGTGCGCACGGAGAAGTATAGGTTTTGGCATAGTTAAAGTTTTTAATGGAGAGGGCTAAAAAAAACTTACGCTCGATATTCGACCACAGAGGACCACAGGCACTATTGATAATAATACTTGCCCTAAGACCTCTGACATGGCGAGACTGATATCATTGACATGCTCACCAAAGCACATTTAGAAAAGAAAAGAGGTCACTTTAGTACGGTTTCTTCTGACTGTTTGGTGTAAAACGAGACTCCATATTACACAATGGTGATTTGGACGAGACAAATTACTATCTCGCCCAAATCAGCCGGTTTTTTTGTGAATTAAAGTAATGTTTCACTTACGTAAACTCGCACCAGTTATGAGGGTTCCAGTGGTTTTTCTAAATCGCAATCCATCCTGTAAACACAATACCTAAAGTATACAGGAGTGGCAACTCAGCTTGCTAGCGGTAAAAAGATAAGATAAGATAACTCTTTATTGTACACCAAAGTAAAATACAGAACATAACTCTTACAAATAGATTTAGTACAATGGGCGGTATTATCGCTAAAAGCGATCTCTTCCAGACAACCTTTGTATGTACAGGATTATAATGTATCACATGACGGCCGTGTATCTATATGTATATAATGTATGGTAATGTATGTTAGTATAGTTAGTACTTACTAATTATTAGATTGATAACATATTATGTTGGACTAGCTTCCGCCAGCGGCTTCGTACGCGTTGTTTGTCAACAAAAGGTAGCCTGTTTCAATCCAGGTCACATTTTATCAACACACCAAATTTTCATCGAAATCACGACGTGATTGAGTAACAAACAAACAACCAAACATCCAAACTTTCACATTTACAATACTAGGTTCCGCCAGCGGCAGGCCGAACAGGCAGTAAAATTGACGTTTCAAAGTGATCCTTGTGATTTTATTGAATAAAAGATTTTGACTTTGACCGAGTGTTGTAGGTAAATGATGTTCTTACCTAGTTTTTTTTTGGACGTCGCACGGTTATGTTGCTAAAAGTTAGCTATACTTACGTCATCATCATCATCATCATCATCAGCCAGAAGACGTCCACTGCTGAACATAGGCCTCCCCCTTAGATCGCCACAACGAGCGGTTGATAGCCGTTTGCGCCCAACGGCTCCCCGCGATTCTTACTAGATCGTCGATCCACCTTGTGGGGGGCCGGCCTACGCTGCGTCTTCCAGTCCGTGGTCTCCACTCGAGAACCTTTCTTCCCCAACGGTTATCGTAACTTACGTGAAAACCTATAATTGGTTCTCTGTTTTGTACCAGATAATTGTTAATTTAATATAGCTGTTGGTTTTCCAATAAAATCACACTAATATTATAATTTGACGACTCCGTGGCGCAGTGGGCGTTTAGCCGGCTGAGACGCAGGAGGTAGCGGGTTCGATTCCCGCCGCGGAACAAATGTTTGCATGATCTACAGATATTTGTTTCGGGTCTGGATCTTTTTCTATATATTAAAAGTATAAATTTACAAAAAAAAGTAGATAAAGTATTCTATCAGATATTTGGTTCTCAACAACCGACAACCAACAAGCTCTGCTTAATTTGGGGCGAGATAGCGCTGTGTAAAATGTCCAGCAATATTTATTTATTTAAAAGTGAAAGTTTGGAAGTTTGTTAATTTTATTTGTTTGTTACTCAATCACGTCATAACGGCTGAACATATTTCGATGAAATTTGGTATATACGTACATTATAACCTGGATTACCAAATAGGCTACCTTTTATGCCAAAATTCAGCTCTCATGTGATAAAAATGGTGTGTCAAGTCAAGTTGCAACAGCGAGTTTAGCTATATTTCTAGGTTACCTAATACCACAGACCAGTACCTACTAATACCTACACATTCAGTAGTGTAACGCGTACGAAGTCGCGGGCAACAGCTAGTAAAATAATAAACAAATAAACGTAGGATCTACCTCCGTGACTGGTAGGACAATGATTATACTATTCGGAAAGGTGGTGGTGGCAAGAGTAGGTATACCACCTTTCCGAATAGTCAGATATTGATCCATTGCTTAGTTGTAGGTATGGCTTTTGATTAGGTAGGTACCTTCGACGATGTATACGCAACATATGTACCGGGGAGTGGCGCGACTCTGGTTACAGTGTCACAATACGTGGAATTGCAGACGCATACCACTGATTGGCCGGGGACGCTGCGGGCTGCACATGGCTTATCTGTTAAACAAGATCAATAACATTGAACAAAATTATTGATAAACAAAAATATTCTTAGAAGCCTCTTTTACCCCAATTGAGGAGGAGAAAGGAAACTTGCTCTCGGTACTCTTTCCTAGTCTGTTTACGAATCAACATCTCGCTTTATGTTAAAAATTGTTTAAACCAATTTTTACAATTCTGGTTTTTGATTCTAGGCTGATTGAGAGCTGCAAACGATCTATAGATAGCTCAAATGCTCCAGACCACTACAAAGCGGAAGTGTCCCTAAGACACTGGCTGCATTGCCCCGCTGAATTGCAATGCTTATGCGTTGACCCAGTTAATCGTCAGCTCTCGGATCACACGTCGCTTCGACCAGACACCCAGAAATCGTTTTCAAAACGCGATAGGCCACGTTATCCCATGGACTCAGGGTCTCGACCCCAATCGGCTCAACGTAAGCTCTGTCGAGACTTCCATATTTGCGCCGCTTGAGATCTTCGGTTGAATTTGCTGCCGCACCGGCCATAACTGCGGTCTACATATATGTCGCGTCATGTAAAAAGAAGGCTGGAAGAGAGTGGAGTGGGTGTGTTTGAGCATGGGTACACGAAAGTAGATACTAGGCCTATTGTCTTATTTTTGAACTAGTCTTTCGTTCATAGCTTCGTATATTGGTTGTTGGTAAGTACATACATTAAAAAATACCTATATTAGATAGAATATCATTACATAGAATTAAGAACATGTTGACCGCCAGCGTTGTTTTTACATGACCGCGACCTATACCAGACAGATGAGATGGCGCAAGGGTATCGAAGCACGTGGCATCCCACACCAAAGGCCTACCCTTATCCCAAGTTACAAGAGAAGTAGGAATATAATAAAAATCTTACCTCCACAAACACTTTTACATAAAACGACCACGAATATAACAACACCGGGCTTTACCACGACCATTATAGGAAATTTAACTGACTGCAAACTAACAAGACTTGTTTATCTTATCGACGCTATACCTACAGCGTAGCCCACAATAACAAACATTAAATTGTTATATCAAGGTTTCTTGGACATCTTTTTAGTTGAATAGTTAGACAGACACTGAATTGAGTTGAGAGTTGATTGCTAAATTACTTATCTCACTATGCCCGATATAAGTTAGCTGTTACAATTGTTGAAGTAAAACTTCTTTACGGACGCTTGACTTGGGGAGTGAGTTGGTGAATGCGTTACGAAAAGTGCGAACGGATGTTGAGAGGGAGATATAAATTAGTGAAGACAGAAAGAGAGAGAGTTACGTTTCGTATATTTTTAAACGTTAATGTGCGAGTGCGAGTTCCGTCTGTCGAGAATGAACATAGACTGATCGACCTACAGAGTCCTGGGGGGATCCAGGGGTCCAGCTCCAGGAGGTCCTGATCCAGAGGGGATCCAGGGAGTCCAGTTCCAGGGGTCCAAGAAGTCCAGGGCCAGGGGGGATCCAAGGGGTCCTGGTCCAAGGTCTAGGGGGTCTAGCTCCAAGAGTTCCAGGTCTAAGGGTACTGGTCCAGGGGGTCATGATCCAGGGGGTCTACGTTCAGGGAGTTCAGGCTCAGGAGAGATCCAGAGGTCCAGATCAAGGGGCCCCAGGTTAAGTGGGTTCTGATCCAGGGGGTCGGGGTCCAGAGAGTCCAGATCCTGGGGGAATCCAGGGGGTTCACGTCCAAATAGTACAGGTCCAGGGTGTCTTAATCCAGAAAGTCTAGGTGTAGGGTGTGTCCAGGAAGTCCGGGGCTATAGGGGATCCTGGTTATTCAGTTTCAGGGGTTCCTGATTCACGGGGTCCAGGTCCAGGAAGTCCAAGTCCTGGGGAGAACTAGGGGTCCAGGTTCATGTGGTCCAGGTTCAGGTCCAAGAGTCCAGGTTCAGGGATCCAGGAAATCCAAGGCCAGGGGGGATTTAGGGTATCCAGGTCAAGGGGGTCTAGGGGGGTCCAGGGGTCCAGAGCCAGGAAATCCTGATCCAGGGGATCCAGGTCCAGGGTGTCCAGTTTCAGGAGGGATCCAGGGATCCAGGTCCAAGGGGCCCGATCCAGAGGGTTCAGGTCTAGGGAGTCCAGGCCCTGGGCGGATAAGGGGGTTTAGGTCCTAGGGGTCCAGGTTCAGGCGTCCAGGTCCAGGAGGTCCTGATCCAAGAAATCCAGGTCCAGGGAGAGTCCAGGGGGTCCAGGTCAAGGGTGTTTTGATTCAGGCTGTCCAGGTCCATGGAGTCCAGGTCCTGGGAGAATCCAGGAGGTCCAGGTCCAGGGGGTCCTGACCCAGGGGATCCAGGTCTAGGGGGACCTGATCAAGGATGTCTAGATCCTGGGGGCCCAGGTCCAGGGATTCCAAGTCCAGTGGGTCCAGGTCCATCCAAGGAGTCCTGATTCAGGGGGTCCACGTCTATGGAGTCCAGGTCCTGAGGGATCCAGGGGGTTAGGTTCAGGGGGCCCTGATCCAGGGCATCCAGGTGGGCCTGATCCATAGAGTCCAGGTCCTGGAAGACCATGGCCAAGGAGAATCAAGGGCGTCCAAATCCAGGAAGTCCAGGTCCAGGGGGGTCTAGGTACAGGGGTCTAGGTCCAGGGGGTCCGAATCCAGGAGGTCCAGGTCCAGCGGGTCTAGGTTCAGAAGGGATCCAGGGCCAGAGGGTCCTGATTCAAAGGGTCATTGAAATCCAGGTCCTGGGAGGATCCAAGGGCCAGATCAGGGGGTCCTGATCCAGAGGATCCAGGTCTACGGGGTCTTGATACAGGGGTCTAGGTCCAGGGGGTCCAGTCCAGGTCCAGGGAGTCCAGGTCTAAAGGGATCAAGGGTCTAGGTTCAGGGAGTCCAGTTTCAGGGGGGTTCCAGGGGGTCCAGATCCAATGGGTCCAGGAAGTCCAGGGCCAGGTGGATCCAAGGAGTCCAGGTCCAGGGAGTCCAGGTCCAAAGGGATCTAGGGGTCTAGGTTCAAGGAGTCCAGTTTCAGGGGGGTTCCAGGGGGTCCAGATCCAATGGGTCCAGGAAGTCCAGGGCCAGGTTGATCCAAGGTGTCCATGTCCAGGGCGTCCAGGCCCTGGGCGGATACAGGGGTTTAGGTCCTAGGGGTCCAGGTTCAGGCGTCCAAGTCCAGGAAGTACTGATCCAGGGGATCCAGGTCCAGGGAGAATCCAGGTGGTCTAGGTCCAGGGTGTCCAGGTCCAGGGGTTTCAGGTCTAGTGGGTCCTGTTTCAGGGGATCCAGGTCATCGGACTTCGGGTTTCCCCCTAGGACAAGGACACCCTGGACCTGGACCCTCAGAATCAGGACCCCTGGACCTGGATCCCCTGGACCTGGACCCCCTGGACCTGGACCCCCTGGTCCCCTTCAGGACCTGGACTCCCTGGACCTGGGCCCCTTGAATCAAGACAATCAAGTCCCCTGGACCTCGACCATCTGGACGTGGACCCCCTGGACCTGTACCCCCTGGACCCTCCCTGTACCTGAAATCTTTGTATCCCCTGGATCTCCCCTGGACCTGGACTTCCTGGACCTGGACCTCCTGGATCAGGATCCCCTGGACCGGGACCCCTAAACCTGGACTCCCTGGCTCTGGCCCCCTGGATTTCCCCAGAACCTGGATTTTCTGGACCTTGACCCCCTGGATCAGGACCCCCTGGACCTGGTTCCCTGGATTTTTCTTGGCACTTGACTTCCTGGACCTGGACTTCTTGGACCTAGATCCCCTGGATCAGGACCCCCTGGACCGGGATTCCTGAACCTGGACTCCCTGGCTCTGGATCCCTGGATCCCCCCAAGACCTGGACTCCCTGGACCTTGACCCCCTGGATCAATCCATCTGGCTCCCTGCAAAAACAGTAGTAACGGTAAACGAAATATACGGTATACGGTATTCACACAAAAATATTTTGTATGGGACAATTTTTTTGTATGAAAGACCATTTTTTTTATGGATCCTGATATAAAAAAATGTCTTGTGCAACATTAGTTATGGCGTTAACGCTCTAAAACTTGTACAAGTTGTACAAGTGCCGCTTTTCCCCCCCATTCGCTCGAAAGTACTTTCGAGCGAATGGGGGGGAAAAGCGGCATTTTAGAATTTATTCCCAATTCACTGGAACTCCCTCTATACGATCCTACCAAACATTTCCACCCTACGATGGAGCATCTGGGAGAACAAACATGCCAATGAGTCAGTCAGTTATTGGCAATGCAGTTGTACATAATATAATATAATAATAATAATATTTTAATAAAGAAGTTTTACTTCAGGCTCTTTTTCTTTTCTACTTTCAAGTGTGGTCTATAGTACAAAATACTCGTTTTTAGTTACTATTTGTTAAAACTAAATGAATAAATACTCTAAATTATACTAGAAAAAACATAGCTTGATCTCTGGGACAGCTGTCAGTAAAATCGCGCCTATGAAGTTCTGAATTTAACAGTACGGACAAACGTACCAATCAATGTCATACTTTATGGGCTTGCTGAGCTAATTATAGTGATGAGCGATGAATCATCGTGACCACAGACTATTAACTATATTTTGTATAAAACTTAATTCAAAATAAATTTATCATTTAATTTAAAAAAATAACATTATTGAATATTTTAAAGAAATAACATTATTTACAATAGTGAGTAAATAAAATCTAAATTCTAACCAACTCGTAACATTCCTTCCGACAACTTTGGGGTTCGAGCGAAGTTTGGCCGCGGCGTGTCTTCTTCCGCAAGATGGCGCCGACGCGCCGCCATCTTGTTTGACATGACCCATTCTCCTCAGTACGAGTGCTAACGCCTTGTATACGCCACGTGTTTTCCGTTCTCATCACTTTGTTTTTGTTACTATTGCTGTTAATTTGTTAAGTTTATTTATTATTGTTAGTTTCTTTGTTGTTATTGTTTGTTTTCATTGTTTGTTGGCATAATGCCAAAGAGAACGAAAAAAACTGTTTTGAACAGTCAAAGTCGTGAGTTTGCGATTCGCTTGCGTGAATATTTTGAGCGAGAAAACCAAAATGGTGGGCCGCTATTATCCATGGCAAAAGTTTGTGACAGAGTTGCAGATGCTCTTGGCATTGGACGTGCGACAGTAATTCGCATCAGTAAAGAAAAATATGGCGAATCTTCAACCGCAGTATTAACTGAAGACGAGGATAAAAAGCTTTCAACGCCAATAAAAGAAGAAAGGCTGCTCCTGTCACAAAAATTGACGACTTTGACGCCGCTGCGATTCGCAACCATGTATATGGTTATTATACACGGGGCGAATTACCTATATTAAAAAAACTGGCGGTGTCCCTAAAAGACGCAGACTTGTCTAAAGGAAGCTTGCCGTCACTATCGAAGATTTTGAAAAATATTGGATTTTCCTACAAAAAAAGTGACAAAAAAAAATTATAATGAAACGAAGCGACATTGCTCTTGCTCAAGTGAATTTTCTCCAGAGCCACATCATATAATTATGGATAACGCCCCATATCACTCGGTCCAAAAGCACAAACCACCAACTTCGGCAAACAGGAAGTTAGAAATAATTGCATGGCTTCAAGAAAAAGGAATAGAGGCCAATGAAACAATGCTTAAAAACGAATTTTTGAGACTCGTTGGTCTACACAAACCCAGCACACCAACGTATGTCTTAGATGACATAGCCCAAGAAAAGGGTCATAACGTCATAAGACTACCCCCATATCACTGCCAGTATAATCCGATCGAGCTTATCTGGGCCCAAGTAGAAGGTTTGTTTGCTCGAATTTCAGTTAGACAGATTCTTTATGTATTAACTCCTGTATAATTTATGATATTAAAATATGTTTTTCTTTCAAGGTTACGCTGCTAGACATAACACAACACCGCCTTTCACGACAAATAAAATGTTGCAGTTACTAAACACTGCGGTTGAAAATGTGTCTGTAGAAGATTGGAAAAAGGTAGTTACCAAATGCAGAAAATTAATGGAAGAAGATTGGGAGCGGGACGTTCGATTTGATAATATTTGCGAACAAGAGTTCATTATAAATTTACAAGATTGCTCTAGCGATTCTGAAAGTGATTCGGATATTGATTTGGGGTGTACTCCTTTGGAATAAATAAATGTATGTATTAAAATATTCTTTTCATTTTATAACCCAAATCATAATATAATCCAATATACATATAATTATGGCAGACAGCCTTCGTGGCGAAGCGGTAGTGAACACGACTACTTCGCAGGAGGTCGCGGGTTCGATCCTCGCTCAGTGCAGATATTTGTATGCATGAATATGGGTTTTTGCACTGGTCTGGTCGTGCCTTGGAAAGCACGTTAAGCCGTTGGTCCCAGCTGCCATACGAATATCTAATGGCAGTCGTTACGGGTTGTTGGAGCCCTCCAAAGTCCAACAATTGGTCTTACTGCAAAGCTTCTAACGATAATTACTATCGATATTGTTTTCTGTATCATAACAACCCTAGGAATGTCAGTTTAACAAATGTCGCAGAGATCAAGCAATTTTTTTTCAAGTGTAGTGTACATTGTAGCAGAGACTAGTATTAACAATAGACTGTCAATGTCCATGTAAGAAATCGTAGCCCGCAAAAAGCTCAAAATCCCGTATTATTTGTAGATGGCGCTGTCTCATAGCCTGGAAACTTTCATAGCGGTCATTGCACCCGAAAATAAACTTCCACTAAAACACACCAAAATATATTAATATTTTTTAGAATAAGTAATATTGTCTATAAAATAAGATTTAACGATTTTATTTTATATTGATCATTTACCACTTTCTTAAGCTTAATCACAGATGGCGTAGGAAGGTAGCACATCGTTTTTACCTAGATGGCGTTTAGCACAACATTAACACAAAGTCCGAAACAAAGGGAACGAATGAGAACCGTGAACTGACTGACATTGACAGCCGGGAAGCAAGCAAAGTCACGCTTTTTGTACCTAATTTTGTTACATGCTGTGTTGCCAAACCTCACTTCTCAAAAGTCGCGACTAGTAAGTCGATATTTTGTTGTACATAATGTATGTACATATTGTGTACGTATTGAGTTCATTATTTTATTAAGTTTCCAGTTCAAATTAATAGAACGTATTATCTTGTAGTAGGTATGCATTTGCCGGGTACTTACAAATTAATTTTATTTTCTTTCAAAACGTGTACTACTTATCTGTACATCACTATAAATATGTATTCTTATTTTACAAATATGTAGGTATTTCCGCATTTAAGTGATAAGTACGATCATAGACGTGTGTAATGAATAAAAGATATCTATCCTTTCCTTTCCTAAAAAAATCCCTATTTTGACGGAAACTTTCATGTTCTGGCAATTCTGAGAAAATGTGCGCAAATCTCTAAAAATTGCTAGAGACTAAAGTTT
Organism: Philereme vetulata; assembly: GCA_918857605.2. Lineage (NCBI taxonomy): Eukaryota > Metazoa > Arthropoda > Insecta > Lepidoptera > Geometridae > Philereme > Philereme vetulata. The sequence continues at coordinate 5,571,876 of OU975420.1, forward strand.
TAACGAAACTGAAGAGCGGCAACCTCGCACAACGTAAAGGTCACAACGTCGCAATAATATTATCGCGCACGTGTATTTGGAAATAGCGCCATCTATTTTTCTTCGTACTATTATGAGCGGTAGTAAGCTAAAGGTTGGCATATATTTAACGATTTGTAACTCTTAGCGATATCTGGCGTCCTAGCAGGTAATCAAATATCGAGTTACATTATCTTGTTTGAGACTGTCAGTCTATTTAAATTATATTGGTCTGTGATTGTAGGTACGATTCGACGACCTCCGTGGCACAGCAGACGAATAACCGGCGGATACGCAGGAGTTTGTGGGTTCGATTCCCGTTGCGGTTCAAATGTCTGATTGTTCCGGGTTTGGGTATTTTTCTATTGTACATTTTAAGTATTTATTTACAAAAACAAATGTAATTAGTATTCTATCAGTTAGCTGGATCTCATAGTAGGTACAAGCTTTGCTTAGTTTGGAGTTGGATACCGCTGTGTGAAATGTCCAGCAGTATTCATTTAATGTTTATTTATACCATAATAATTATAATATTATAAAGAGGAAAGATTTGTATATTTGTATGTTTGTAACGAATAAACTCAAAAACTACCAGTCCGATTTCAAAAAATCATTTACCATTAGAATACTGCATTATCCCTGCTCTGAGTAACAAACACTACTCTTTTCCTAACTGCGCAGAAGGAGGGTAATGTTTTTATTGAAAAACTACGCGTGCGAAGCTGCGGATTGGTCAGCCAGTCACACTAATACTTATTATAAATGCGAAAGTTTGGATGTTTGTTTGTTACTCAATCACGTCGTAACGGCTGAACCGATTTCGATGTAATTTGGTATGTACCTACGTAGATTATAACCTGTATTATCATCTTATTGTTGACAAATAACGCCTGCGAAGCCGCTGGCGGAAGGTAGCTAATAATAAACAAATACGACTTTGCAACTCAACTGGGATTATCGCCTTCGATGGTGCATATTGAAGTGAAGTAGACCTTGTGCAATCGTAGTGTTACCAACTTTTCATTGTGACTAAAAAGTAATTAAGGAACCACACTTGTAATTTATTTTGTAGCAAGAAGTAAATATGAAATTTTATATATACACGGTGTCCTTTAAATCACTGTTTTCCCAGAACAAACGTTGCTCAGACTATGGTCTAATAACTGTTTATAGCATCAAATAAGAGAATAAAAAAATAAAATCTAGAAGTTCTCAAATAAGTCTAACTTTGTTCAAAAACTAACCGTGACATAAAGTTCATGGGTACGCTAGCCGTAGCTTATTACCTACTCCTTAGTTAGATATGTACCTAGTAGCTACAGTTCTCAGCGCGCTGACTATGTTGTAGGGCGTAATGTTAAAATAGACATTTAAGTTCGCAACTTTTTATATTTTAGCAAAAACCGATTTCATTTAGTTTTTTTAATTTGATGTTATAAACTGTTAGTAGACCATGGTCTGAGAAACGTGTATTCTGAGAAAACAGTGATTTAAAAGACACCGTGTAGATAAGTGACCGTGATTGAGACAGGCTACTTTTTACCAGACTGAAGGAAGTAGGTAATGTTTTCATCGGCAAACCACACGTGCGAAGCCGCGGGCGGGTGCAACTAGTTCTGATAATTTACCTATAAGTACCTACTTTTATTTACTCATCATTATGCATCACAACAACGACCGTGCAACTTTTTTGAATTTCGAACATGGTTCTTGCATCTGTTCTTTAATGTGCAATTAGAATCTAATAAAATGTTTGTTTGAGGAATTTTGTTTGTCCTCTTGTATGAGAATACATTTTATAAAATTTTACTAACTTTCGCGGCTCAGATTTTTTTCATCCGATACAATGAAATGATTCTTGCAAAGAACTGCATCGAACGCCATTCAAAAAAAATTACAAACTTGATTCATTTTAAGACACTACTCACGCTTGACCAAAACAATTTTAATTCCAAAATGTTTTTCTTCCAAAACGAGATGATGTTTTAAAAGAAACTGCACCTGTATCTCCTCTGGTTAAGGGTGCTGCCGTACTGTCCCAGTTAAAAAAACACTCTGTTTAATAATATGATAAATAAAAATTGTTTATGCTAGTGTAATCATTTGTTTATGATAGGGCCTTTCACTTGTTTAAAAAGTTGGTATCGTTGCCCTATTAATGGTGAATTTTATGCATTACATGCTTTAAGATGTATGTGTTTTAACACAAAACTTAATTATCTATGATGTTATGGTTTTCTCCTTTATTCAACAACTGGATCATATTTTTTTTCTTATTGTCATTCGTTGCTGATTTTTTTGTGTTTTGTTTGTTCTGGTGGTGGCACTAACCTGTAAGAAATAATTATTACAAATGAAATATTGACCTAGTCTGAATTATTTGTAACTTTTATTAATAATAAAACTTCGTATAAGAAATACAGTCTTTATTTACAATCTTATACTTATTTACATATCTTATACTATTATTTACATGTGTTCTTTGCGTGTTACATATAGTTTCATAAAATATTAACTCGACAGCTATTTCCAGTTCAAGCTATTTTAGCTTTGTTTTAGGAAATATCATTAGCCAATTGATGAACTTAGGCACCTTCGACTTAGTTGATCTATATGAAAATATTAATTATAATTTTTAAGTACGTTAACTTATCAGTTATCACTGTTCATATAATCTACTTTAAAATCAATCGCAAATTATCTCCTAAGCCATAGGTACTTATTTGTAGTAGTAACCCCAATTTGAAACTTCTTTGTTAATACTTAGATTTGGCACTACTTCGCCATCTTCTTCTTATACTATTTCGCCTTAGTGCACACCATTTTACATTTATATGATACATTTTCCTTCAATGGCTCTTCTACAACATCACTGTTTTCAGAAGCCGATCTTGTCATATCAATATTAGCATTTTCAATATTTTCTAATTTATCTACCTCTGCTTTTTCAGCAACTTTTACTGGATTAAAACTATTCAATCTCGCTTGCATAGCTTCTCTGACTTTAGCAAGGAATGAATCTTCGCCACGTTTTGGCCAAACGAGTAATTTGGGTACTTCAATCTTTTTCATTTGTAGTTTGTTGTTATCAAATGGTTTGGCAGCATTTGGTTTATTCCAGTTATTTTCATTGACTCGGAGTTTGGAATCTTTATTACCCTTTAAATCAAAAAACCTAGATTTTGACTCCTCGTTTGGTATCAAATTTTGCAGCTGGGGAAGGTCTTTGTTATCTGAATTTGCATTTTTAAAGTTATTTTTTGATTTTACTTGAGTTGACATTCTCAAAGGTACAAACTCCGAAGCTGGTTGTTTTACATCATCTAACGTTTTTGGTCTGGATAGAGCCAAATTTTCCTCCAATGACTCGTCGTTAGGCTTTATGTGAATATTTTGTTTATATGGTTTTAATAACGGTGCTGTTTTTAACTTGCCTACAGGAATAGTAACAGGATTTGGTGTTGTCGTTGCAAAAGTAATTGTCACTTTGCTATTCTTATCGTTACGAGGACTTGGTTTTCCCAGGATACTTGATTTTCTAAGGACAGGTCTTTTCAAATCTTTGACGAAGCTCGGTTGTCTTGGAATAACTAACGGTTTTTCTTGCATGTTTTGTGGAAAACGATTTTCAGCCCCTTGTCTCAAACTAGGCAAACGTGACAATGATGGCAATGTTGACTTTTTAGGAATATCTATTGAAGATCTAGGCTTGGTTATTTCCAGTTTAGTTGGTACGGGAGAACTACCAGCACCAATAAGTGTTCGATGCGGATTAGATTGTACTCTTTTTGGATTATTTTTGGTTCGCGCTAGCATGAAGCTTCTATCATTATCTGTATTTTCAAATTGATCAATTTCTTGAGTTGATATCGTACTAGCTGCAGTCTGAAGCCTTGCTGGCTTTACTTTGGGTTTACGAATAGTGTTCATTACATTGCGGTTGGAGTTTAGATTAGAAGGAAATGGAATACGCGAAGGAGTCACTAGATGCTTAAATCTCGAATGATCTAAGAAATCTTCATGAATTGAAGAGAGACGATCGTTTAAATCGTAATGGATCGCTTTTAGCTTGTCATTGACATCTTCCAAAAAGTCTTGGGGTCTTGCAAATTTTTCTCCTAACGGATTATGCAGTTGTCCACCCTTGAAAGTTGACTTCATTCGTTGTTGCAAACCTTTCATTGTCATCTCCGCATTTCGCCGAATTTCATCTACATCTGGAAAACTACTAAATCCCAGATTACTGTTTCGAAACAAATCTAAGTTTGGTTGTATAGGGGTGCCAAGCAAATTATGTGTACCGGAATGTAGAGTGTTTCGCAATTCGTCTAGCGAAGGCAAATTTCCTAAAGCTTGTCCCAGTAAATTTGAGGGATTTGGCTTAGCTTTTCGTGAATTTGCCTTTTCATTTTCGATCGTCAAAGAAGTCCCTAAAATATTGCCTTTATTGTTTCCTACTCTCGACTTTAGCTTTACTGGTTTTAGATCTACATTGTTTGGTACTGGAAGCCTTGCCTGAAAGTTGTTCAAATTTAGTCTTGGAGCGTTGGAGAAAAAATCTGGCTTAGCAGATGACAACGGATTTAGTTGTAAAAGGTCGAAGTTGAAATCCTCCAATGGTCGTAAAGCTGGAACTTTTCGTAAGTTGTTTGTACTGGCAGCAAAAGTCATTTTTGGCGCGTCATTCGTAAATTCTTCGAATTCATCAGAAAAACTATTTACTGCGCTTCTATCATTATCATCAAAAACGCTTGATAACCGATGTCTTATGTCTTCTAGGGTTGGTAATTTCAGTACTTCTGTTATAGGTTTTTTTATTAAGTTGAACGGGTCTTCTGAAATAGCTGGTTGCACAATAATGTCTTGGAGAGAAGATTTTACGTTAAGGGGATCTATGTTTGGCAGTAATGAAAATACTACATTTTTATTCAGATTTAGAGGATCTATGTTTGATAAAATAGGAGTTTTAAGCTTCTCATTCAGATTTAAGGGATATAAGTCTGTGAATAAAGGTGATCCTAGTTTTTCACTTAGATTAAGAGGATATAAGTTGGAAAGTAAAGGAGGTCCTAGTTTTTCATTTAATTTCAGAGGATCTAAAAAAGCAGGTAAAATATTAGCAGTGGGAGCACTTCCTTCGACTGACAAATCTTTGCTGTTTTCATCCAGGCTCACTGATTTAGATTGCTGGACTGTTTTTTGTTTAGTTTTGCTATCATCAAAATCAACACGACATTTTTTTTTGCCAGTAGATTTAATAATAACAGCTTTAGGTATTCCTGCCTTAGATATAGTCGTTGGTTCATCTTCAGGAGATTCAAATTCAGTTTCCAAAGGCGCATTTATTTTATCACCAGCTGCTGTATCTTTAGAAGTAGTGTTTTGTTCTTTGTTAGAACTCAAAACTAGTAAGTCATCTGACAATTTTTGCAAGTCCTTTAAAGTGACTTGATCTGGTATCTCTTTTACTACACTTTTGGAATTATCTGTTTCTTTTACTGCTCCATTAATGATAGGCTCTTGTATTAAATTATCAGCGATTGGTGTCTCGGTTGTTCTTCCTTCCTGAAACTTCTCAGGGTTTATAATTTTAGCCGTCTTTTTAAAATTTTCTATGCTCTTTTTAACGTTGTCTCTTATTGTTGACAAAGCTTCGTTTAGAGGCGGAATGGGATTGCTTCTTGGAATTATATTTTTGTTTATCTCTGAGGGTCTCGATTCAAGTTCAATGGTTTGTGTTTTATTGGTTGAATTTTGAATATTATTCAAGTCTTCGTTATCGTTAGCTGGAAGAGTTATGATGTCTTGATCTGATTCTGGAAGTTCAAGTTCAATGATTTGTGTTTTATCGTCGGCATTTTGAACAATAGTTAAATCTTCGTTGGCGTTATCTAAAGGAGTTATGGTCTCTTGATCTGGTTCTGGATGTTCAAGTTCAATCATTTGTGTTTTATCGTCTGCATTTTGAACAATAGTTAAATCTTCGTTGGCGTTATCTAAAGGAGTTATGGTCTCTTGATCTGGTTCTGGATGTTCAAGTTCAATCATTTGTGTTTTATCGTCTGCATTTTGAACAATAGTTAAGTCTTCCTTGGCATTAGCTAAAGGAGTTATGGTCTCTTGATCTGGAAGTTCAATTTCAATGATTTGTGTATTATCCTCTGCATTTTGAACATTAGTTAAGCCTTCGTTATCGTTAGCTGAAGGAGTTATATTCTCTTGATCTGATTCTGGAAGTCCAAGTTTAATAGTTTGTATTTTTTCGTCTGCATTTTGAACAATAGTTAAGCCTTTGTTGGCATTAGGTAACGAAGTTGTGGTCTCTTGATCTAGTTCTAAAGGTTGCGGTAGAAATATAGGTTCTTCATTAAATGGAATCACATGTGTAATGTCATTACTACTGTCAGTGTCTGAATCCTCATATCTATGCTTTAAAACCTCAACTTTTTCGCAAAATGGATCTATGTTACTATTCCTTTGATTTTCAGTAATATCCACAATTTCAGACTCTTGGGTAGGGTCTAAAGTTTCACTAGTTTCATCATTTTTTAGAACTTTTGAAATACTTTCCGTCGTTGAAAAAACTATTTCCTCAGAGGACAAGTTATTGCAGTCAGCTTCCTCAGACTCTTCGGTATTCGTTTCAGTAATGTCTAAAACTGTTTGTTCCATTTCTGAGGGACTAGTTATTGTATCTTGAGCACCGTTTTCAGATTTTATTATGCTGTTTGCAATGTTTTGTTGGTTAGTAACACCGCTTCTTATGCTTGATGCATCAAAGTCTCCGTTTTCTGTGGGTACTTTTTCAGGCATCAGTACTTTCTCATTTACAGTACTATCGTAAATAAAATCTGCACATTTATCATCAGCATCTAGATTCAAAGATTCTTTTTTATTAAGACTAGACTTAAAGATTGGCCTTTTAGGCACGGTTTTTTTAATTAACTCAACGTCTTTCAGTTTTAACAGATTCTTGAGCATAAGTGGTCTTTTATTGAATGTAAAGAGACCTTTTTCTTTACCATCTTCTATAAGTTCTTGGTCATTACTAGGCGCTGGACTGGAATCATTGTTTGCTTTTCGTAAAGGATTGCCTACTTTGTTTTTAGGTAATAACGATAAATTAAAACGTTCGAATAAATTGGGTCTGTTCTTCCAAGATTCTTCTAGTTTGTTAAATAATGAAGGTAATTTTAAGCCATCATTATTGATAGAACTTTTCTGCTGATTTTCTTTCAATGGAGTTCCAAGTTGGAACAAATTTGTGCGTGGCTCGAGTTCTGATGCACCTCCATCCATATCAGCTACACTCGTTTGTACATTACTAGCACCTACATTACTATCTACATCCCACAAATTCCTATGCGTAAGAGGTTGCCTAGGATTTGGTATCCTGAAGAAATCGGGTAAAGTTTTCAAAGGTTTCGATACAGTGCGCATACTATCAAATGATAAGTCTAAAGGATGGATACAGCGTGATTTTTTGACATTAGACTCGTCTGATACAAAGTCGTCTTCGTCAACCCTAGGTTTGACTATAATTACCACGTTCCTAGCACTTTCTTCTGGAATTGCATCTGCAGCTCTTGCAGCTTCTCTTGCGAGGGCATCGCGATATTCCTCTTCAGTCGCTTCGCTAAGGGTTTCCAGCATGGACGCGGCCAGTCCTACTTCTGGTTCGAGGAGGTTTTTCATGTAATCTTTCGAATTGTTTGACCTGAAACTTAGATATTTTAAAAAAATCCGGTGTTTTAGACGCGTAACAATTTTGTCAAGACAAGTTTTGATCTTGCATTAAAAGATTTGAATGACCACGTATAAAAATGAGATGGAGTTGTTTTCATCAAACAGGGTGCTTAGGAACATGTCAATTAACTGAAAGTTCAATTTTTTTTATTGAAGCACAACCTATTAAAAATCTACTGTATCTCAGCCGTTGTAGCTGCAAATGTGAAAATCAACCATTTGCTGTCTGCAGAAGACACACGATCCACGAAACACCCGATTTCAAGGTGGACAACAGATATTTAAAAAAATTCCAGATTATTTAGGGTCCCGTAGTCGAACTAGGAACCCTTTAGTTCTACCATGTTTACCTCATAAATGGGACTGAATCAGAAGTTCCAGGTGTAGTTCGAGTAGGAAATAACATTGTCGAAGCTCCTTCTGAGTCAGCGCTTCGAAACCTGCACGGGCAGTCGTCACTAGCCCGACCCAGCATATCTTGACCTCCGTGGCCTGAGGCTATTTGGTTTGAGCCGGGGCAGGGGCAGCACTCTATCAGCTCGCGGGTGTGCCGTGTGGAGGGCTCATCTGTTACTGGTAGTGAGAGCACCTAGAAGAATAGCATGAGATGACTGGAAATAACGTAGATGTCCAATTGTACGTCGATAAGGGTAAAATAATACGTGGTCCACCCCTAATTAAGATCCGCGAGATCTCGAGATTTTAGTAAGAATAAAAATACAAATCAGTCCCAAACTGGTGGAATCCTCTTTCAAATGACACTTCTCCCCCCCCCCCCCCCCCCCCCATGGTACTCGATAAAAACTCTAATTTTCATAATCTATACCTACAGTTTCATCCAAATCACGGAGTTCACGATAGATTGATTCTTTTTAGGATTCGTTAGTCCTAATTTAACCCTTATGCCATCGCCATGTTTGTCAACAGTTTAATGTTAATCGATGTCCCCTTATCTTACTGCTCGGAAGTAAAGAATTTTGGCCTAATCATCACTGAGAACTTATCATGGGAGCAGCACATTACTGAAGTAAGCAGGAAGATGTATGGATCAATGCACGCTCTAAAGCGCATGCATAATTTCCTTCCATTTTCAGCTAAAATTACTCTTGTAAATTCTATCCTACTCCCTATCCTAGATTATGCAGATGTGTGTTATCCCGACGCTACTGAGGAGCACCTTAATAAACTGGAGCGGTTGTTAAACCTCTGCATCAGATATGTATACGGATTACGAAAGTACGACCACATCTCACAGTACCGCTCACAGTTAAAGTGGCTCAAAATCCGGTTTCGTCGGGATACTCATATACTCTGTCTTCTTTATAACATCCTTCAAAATCCTCTGTCTCCTTGCTATCTTAAAGAACGTTTTTCTCCTCTTTTTCCACCTGATCGTCCTTCTCAACATCTGTTATTCAAGACACCTGAGCATAAAACTTCTTTCTTCACTAACTCTTTCACTGTGACTGCTATCTGCTTGTGGAACTCTCTTCCAGTGGAAATCCGCAAGGCCGCCTCTATGGGTATCTTCAAATACAAACTCTTTAAATACTTCATATCTCTTCAAGATACCCAACAAAATTGAGCACTTTATGTAGAATATATCTGTGTATTTCCAAAGTACCAATTGCTTCGTTTTGACTCCCTTCAGAGAAGAGCCATTAGAATAATCGGTGATCCCAAACTCACCGACAGGCTGGAACCGCTGAGTCAACGCCGTGACATCGGATCGCTCAGTGTATTCTACCGCCTGTATAATGGGGAATGTTCTGAGGAGCTATTTGATCTCATCCCGTCGTCGAGATTTTACCACCGCACTTCTCGACAACGCAATAAAGCTCATCCACATATAATCGACAATTGGGTATCGCGCACCACACGCTTCACGCGATCTTTTCTACCCCATACTTGCAAGATGTGGAATGAGCTACCATCTGAGGTTTTCCCATTAGACTACGACATGGCACGCTTCAAGAGAAATGTAAAGAGGTTTCTTCAGTGTAGGGAACGCATCGACAATACCCCGGGTGTTGCCGGTGTCAATAGGCGACGGTGACCACTTACCATCAGGTGGGCCGTAAGCCTGTTTCCCCACAAATAACATAAAAAAAAAAAAAAAATATCGTTTATGTATTATTATTATTTTTAATTTTTGTAAGTTTATTTCTAAGCTAAAGTCGATTAAATTTCCTTTTTCTGGCACTACCACTTTCTCCACACTACACAAAGGTTAGCTGGTAGAAAATGCTAATTAGCATTAAGTTCGCCTATGTATCATTTTATTAGTGCAATAAAGAATTTTCTTATCTAATGTTCATACTTAGTACAAAATGTTCAAATCAAATCAACTGCAAAATTAACTTTGTTTTTAAGGGCCCTGTCTTCTGTTACCCGTTTTATGCGAATATTTCGAACAAGTCTGTGGCTCGGTTGATAAAGAGACATAAACAAAAATAAATACACCCAAAGTTTGGTTCATCAAAACTTAATAGATCGAAAAAAAAAATTAAACATCACATTCGTCAAATAAATTAATTTGTAACTGGCGTTCTCGTAAAATGAGCAATTGAGTGAACTATCTAACCCTGTTTTCACCCAAAAAACGATTCGTAAAGTTTTTAACAAAAATAACATTACAACAAAAATATTGTCTTCTTTGAAATGCGTTTAAAATTTTTTAGTATATTAATACAATATTTCAAAAAAAATAACGAATAGAACTGCGCAATTTTACGCTTCAAAAGATGTCGTTTATTCGAAAGTAGAAAGTTTATAAGTTAAAATTCACATACTATAACAAAGTTTAACCTTTTATAAAAACTAGAAGTGTACTATCCATTAATTATTATAATATGATTTTTTTAAAATCACATAAATGATGAAACGCAACGCGGCCACTGGCAGTCATCCTCCGTCGTCCGAGACACGTTCTCGGAGACCCGGATGACGAAATCACCTCTGCTAATGCGGAAGGTGAGTCATCTATATCAGACAGAGCAAACACTTCACAGAAACACCGACCTCGCCGGCGAGGTCGACGAGTCCCTTCAGTCGCCGCTTATACGAGGTACAGACATGTACCCGGGCGTTTCTCTCCTATCCCCATCCCGGCAACAGCCCAAGCCGAGGTTCGTACCTAAGTGGTGCCCTTGCGCTAGTTGCCTAAAAAACTTACAGGGCTGAGCGCCATCTGCGCTCGCCAAAAGTTCGGTTAAGCTGTCACGGCCTCAGAGGCCAACAGCGAGATTAGTCCATTCGAAAAAAAAAAAAAAAAAAAAGCCACTGGCAGTCTGTGCCGAGCGCTTTTGGAGAGAGGACGTGTCGCTCTTTGTCACGAGCACTATACATAGTTAAGTATATACATATAATATTATAGGCATACAATTATAGCGCGACCGAGTGATTTGATCTGTATGGATACTTACAGATCTATAAAACTCATTGACATCATTGTTCTCCCAGATGCCCCCTTGTAGGATAGAAATGTTTGGTATGATCGTATAGATAGAGGAAGTTTCGGTGAGTTGGGAATACATCCTAAAGTCCCCCTTTTGTCCCCCATTTACTCCCATCCACCTCGTATCTCGGAAAGTATAAGGCTTAGAGCATTAGCGCCAAAACTAATGTTGCTCAGGACATTTTTTATTTACAAATCTAAAAAAAAAATCGTTCATACAAAAAAAAAATTGTCCCGTACAAAATATTTTTGTGCAAATACCGTAAACCGTATATTTCGTTTGCCGTAACTTTCATACTGTTTTTGTAGGGAGCCAAACGGCTTGTGGGTAATGTCAAATTTATATTACTGTATTTTATTTATTGGTGGAGGGGCATGAGATAACTAAATTTTCTAACTTATGCGACATCCATCATCATCATTTTGAGACATCCCATGTTTTTTTTTAGATTTTGGAGGGGCATAAGGCAACTTTCTTAGTAAATTTTCAAGTGTATGCGATTACTACAAGGATCACTTTAAAACGCCCAATATTTTTTTCTAGTTTTAGGAGGGGCGTAAGGCAACTTTCTTAGTATATGTTCAAGTATATGCAACATCTACAAGGATCACTTTAAAACGTACAATATTTTTTTTTTGTTCTTGGAGGGACATTAGGCAACTTTCTTAGTAAATTTTCAAGTATATGCGACATCTAAAACGATCACTTTGAAATGTCAAATATTTTGTTTTAGTTTTTGAAGGGGCGTAAGGCAACTTTCTTAGTAGATTTTCAAGTATATGCGACATCTACAAGGATCACTTTAAAATGTCCAATACTTTTTTTTTTACTTTTTGGAGGGGCGTAAGGCAACTTTCTTAGTAAATTTTCAAGTATATGCGCCATCTATAAGGATCAGTTTGAAACACTTTTTTCCTCAGAAAATTATCCAATTGATGTAAAACTTTGCAAGCCGGTAGAACTAAAATAAAAATTCCAGACTATACTAAAAACGTTCTGATCTGATGATGGAGTCAGGAGCTGTTCCGTGGAACTAATCAGCAAGTGGTCCGATTGAGGTCAAACTATGCATACCGGTAGAATTTAAATAAAAATATTTATTTTAAAAACGCTCTGATCTGATGATGGAGTCAGGAGCTGTTCCATTAAACTCCTCAGCAAGTTGTCCGACTGAAATAAAACTTTGTACATCGGTAGAACTAAAATGAATATTTTCGACTACACTAAAAATGCTCCGATCTGATGATGGAGTCAGGAGCTGTTCCATGGAACTCCTCAGCAAATTATCCAATTGATGTTAAACTTTGCACACCGGTAGAACTAAAATAAAAATTTTAGACTTTACTAAAAACGTTTTGATCTGATGATGGAGTCAGGAGCTGTTCCGTGGAACTCCTCAGCAAGTTGTCCGATTGAGGTCAAACTATGCATATCGGTAGAATTTAAATAAAAATACTTTACTATTTTAAAAACGCTCTGATCTGATGATGGAGTCAGGAGCTGTTCCATGGAACTCCTCAGCAAGTTGTCCGATCGAAGTAAAATTTTGCACACCCGTAGAACTAAAATGAAAATTCTTTACTATACTAAAAACGCTTTGATCTGATGATGGAGTCAAGAGCTGTTCCGTGGAACTCCTTAGCAAGTTGTCCGATTGAAGTGAAACTATGCATACCGGTAGAATTAAAAAAGAAAATACTTTACTATACTAAAAACGCTCTGATCTGATGATGGAGTCAGGAGCTGTTTCTTGGAACTCCTCAGAAAATTGTCTCGTTGAAGTAAAACTTTGCACACCAGTAGAACTAAATTGAAAATTCTTTACTATACTAAAAACCGTTTGATCTGATGATGGAGCCAGAAGCTGTTCCTTGGAACTCCTCAGAAAATAGTCTGGTTGAGCTAAAACTTTGCACACCGGTAAAATTTGAATGACATTACTTTAATTGATCGAGCAAAGCGAGATCTATAAATGAACTTGGGCAAATCGGCGCTGTATGTATGTATGTATGTTTGTCCGAGGATAGCTTTCATAACGTTCATCCGATCATCGTTAAATTTAATACATAATTAGGTAGTGATGGCACAATTTTGGTGTGACTAATGAGCTAAAAATGTTGGGGGCTTGGTCAAATGAAAGGTATTGATTAGTACTTTTAGACTCCGTTTATTACTTATTTTATTTTTTGTAATTTCTTTATAGTTTTTGAGTTATTAGCCAGGATTTGTGTTGTTTTAGTGACACAAATATAGAGAAAAGTCTGAAATCTAGAATAACTGCAAATTCTAATCTAAAAAGAGTACTGATTAACTCCCATTATTTGTAACGTAAATGCAACTGTAGGTCAAATTAGCTGGTTGTGAATTTCGTGGCACTATTATACTAGTGGTTCGCCCAGAACTAAGATCTCGCGAGTCTCAACAAAAATAAAAAAAATATTATTCATAACCTTTGACTAATAAAATAGTGTCACGAAATACACAACCAACTACTTGAACTACAGTATTATACAAATAACAGGTAACGGGAGTCCATATTAATTGGTTACTCTTTTTAGGGACAGAAATTGCAGTTATTTTGGATTTCAGACTTTTCTTTATATTTGTGTTACTAAAGCTACACAAATACCAAATTTCAGCATTGTGGGGTCATTGGTGTACCCTGTGAATTTCGTTTAAGTTTAGTTTTTATGACGCCTAATAACTCAAATACTACAAGGATGCAATAATAAAAACGGGGTCTAATATACTATATATCTTTCATTAGCTTTCACGGCCCATTGGACATAATAATCTTATTTTTGTTGTTTTGCCCCTATTGAACTCCAATATTTCAACAACCCCCAAACATTTTTAGCTCACTTAGTCACACCAGGATTGTGCCAACACTACCTAACTATATATCAAATTTCACGATGATCGGACCAATGCTTCGAAACTTATCCTCGAACAAACAAACATACGTACATACGGCCAATTTGCACAAGTTGATTTGGAAATCTCACTTCTCTCGATCAATTAGTCAAAGATTGTGAATATTATTATTTTTTTGTTTTTTACTCGCGACTCGCGAAATCTCAGTTCGGGTCGAACCACTATTTACTTGTAGAAATCTTGGCAGACCATTATAATCTCGGAGTCTTCAAGTCCAGAGTGAACAGGTTCTATCTAGACAAGCTCGCTCCTTCTTCGACCTTACCATCAGATGAGTACCTAAGTGGTCAAGCGCTTAACAAATAAAATAAAAAAAAAACTGTATAATACAAATGAAGATACGAAGATACACAATATAAATAAACATTTTCATTCGATCGACATGACAAAGGATCAAAATTATTTGTCCTATAATGAGGTGTATAAGTTCCGGGAGCCGCGCATTTACGAGTCGCGTGCCTGCCGGACTTCGTAAATACCTAAACTTGACAGCGGCAGATTTGGGAACGGATTCTTAAAAGTGGGAGTCTAGCTCGTTCGGGTTCCGTAAAAATATTATATTTATGTGATATAACTACAAAATAACGATTTTTGGTCGTATAGCGGAGGTACCCTAGAAAAAAACTAGTTTCATTTTGTTTTTATTTCATAATTAACCAAGCGTAACTGATCAGACTACAGACAGACGAACATGGCGAAACTGTAAACGTTACTAGTTCGACTACGGAACCCTAAAAAAAGAACAAGTGGTAACACTACTGTAGGTACATAAATATGAGGTTTGAAAAAAGTTGGTTAATCACCAGTCAGCCTTACGCACAATGAAGTGTTCTGTAGGTATAGAAATTTTTAAGGTTTCGTACCTCAAATGGAAAAAACTATTCATTAAAGGATCACTTACATAAATATGAAAAATAGACGAATTTTAAAGTTATATAATTTTATATTCAATTTACAAAAAACACGAATTCCTGAGTAGGTACTTGTGTGCTAAACTTAAATTGAGAAAGGATATGACTGGGTGAAACAGAACAGTACGAAATAACACCTTAGAGTTACCTAAACCCAAACTGGAACGATTGAGGGGTAGTTTCAGATTCGCAACATCAAAAATCTGGAATGATTTACCTCCACCAACCCAAAAAATCCAGAGCTGGCAAAAATTTAAATTGTCATGTAAAAAATGGTTGCTGGACAAACAGAATTCTTCTTGTTGGACGGTTCAACCAAAACAATATTAGATCAGACACAAGATTATTATTAAAAATAAATATGTGCATTTAAACATTGATTGTTTTAGACTAAATTGCACACCTATTTTGAAATTTAATACCTACTTAGTTGCTTGTTCGGATTTTCAATGTTTATGTATATCTACCTACCTCTTTTATTTGCTACTTACCTACCAAACAGTGTTAATCTCCATATCGACAAAATACTAATGGTTTAAGTTTATGTATAATAAATAAATAATAAATATTGCTGGACATTTCACACAGCGCTATCTAGCCCCAAACTAAGCAGAGCTTGTATTATGGGAACCAGATAACTGATAGAATACTTAATACTTTTTTTTTTAAATACATACTTATAATATATAGAAAAACACCCAGACCCAGAACTAATATCTGCAGATCATGCAAACATTTGTTCCGCGACGGGAATCGAACCCGCTACCACCTGCGTCTCAGCCAGCTATTCGCCCACTGCGCCACAGCGGTCGTCTACGGTATCTACTCGTATTTTAGTTACTAGCTATTATTTATTAGAATAAATACATAAGTGTCTGAACCGGTTAATCTACACTGCACTAAGGTTAGCTGGAATAAAATGTTAATTAGCGTTAAGTTTGCCTATGTATTGTGTGTGTGGATTTTTTTTTCTGGTTTTAAATATTTACGCGGTGGGTTTTCGGTAATTGTCTAGTTATTTCTTCAATTACTACTTGTTAATTCAGTGCATAAAGCTGACAGTTCCCGAGAACCCTATCTGTGGCGGCGGCAGCTGCAGATGTTTCTGCCAAGGCGAGGCTGAAAACCAGCGTAGCTGAGCCCTCGACCTATTTACCACCACCGTTTACCTTGATGCTACCTACAATAGTGTACCTACTAATGTTTCTTAGCATTAGGCCTACTGTTATACCTACCTAGCTTTATTTAGTACCGTGAAATATGCTAACTTTGCCCGAATCACGATTTTTATGCTAATCCGTTAATGTGTAAAAATGTGTCAGTAGTATGGCAACATTGATTATGATAGTGGAAAATAGACTATATGTGTGACATTTACCGAGTATCGTGTTGCTGTTCGGCCAATTCGGATAGACGTAACAGGTTATCGCAAAACGCTTCCACTTGTAAATGCGATCTTCTTTCATGTGCTGAATCAATTAAGTACCTCGGAGTGATGATCGATGACAAACTTTCTTGGGGAGCGCATACGGTAATGGTTTCGAATCGCGTCAGAAAACTAATTTACATCCTTTAAACAGCTTCGTTCTGTCGCGGACCACAAGCTATTGATGCAAACATACAAAGCACTCGCAGAGTGTATTCTAGGCTATTGTATATGTTCTTGGGGTGGAGCTGTCAAGACTCATATGATTAAAGTGGAACGTGCACAGCGAGCTCTACTAAAAGTCGCTATGTCACTCCCTTAAAGACACCCGACGACTGACCTTTACAAGCTCTGCACTGTTCTGTCCGTCAGAAAAATATATATTTCTCAGTGCATAAGAAGATACCATAGAGATTCCGTCCCATGCTTTCCTAGTTTTAATAAGAGAAGAAACAAATGTCCTATTCCGAGACCTCAAAGTTCTTTCGCACGTAGACACTACTACTACACTACTTTATACATACCTCTACTTTATAATTAAATGTACAATCAATGCAACACGATTAGACAACTTAGCTCTAAAAAAGCTAAAAATCTAAAAATACTCTAAAAACTGTTTTTTTTTCGAATGGACTTATCTCGCTGTTGGCCTCTGAGGCCGTTGCAGCTTAACCGAGCTTTTGGCGAGCGCAGAAGGCGCTCAGCCCTATAATTTCATTTTTTTTTTGATGAGGCAACTAGCGCAAGGGCACCACTTAGGTATGAACCTCGGCTTGGGCTGTTGCCGGGACGGGGATAGGAGAGAAACGCCCGGGTACGTGTTTGTACCTCGTGTAGGCGGCGACTAAAGGGACTCGTCGACCTCGCCGGCGAGGTCGGTGTATTTGTGGAGTGTTTGCTCTGTCTAATGTGGTTGACTCACCCGCATTAGCGGAAGTGATTTCGTCATCCGGGTCTCCGAGAACGTGTCTCGGACGACGGAGGGTTTTACTCTAAAAACAAAAATCATCAATTGGTTAAATACTTGTGATTACAATGGTGTGTAAAAGTTTTTTGTAACAGTTGTCTAAACACCAACGAGTCACACATACATAGTTTTTACCTGCCTAGTAGGTACTTAATTGTCATTTAAGTTTCTACATGGTGTTCTTCTACCTGTAACTTTAATTCTGCAATTAGTATAGTAGTCGTATAAATAAATTAAGTTGTGTATATATGTATGTATCTTTTAATTATTATTACTTTGTCATGTTTAGTTGCGTAGTCTTACATTTAACTATTTTAGTCTTGTTTACACCTTCCTACATTATAAACATATGTTTAGTCCCTAAGCCCAATCAATCAAGCATTAGTTTTGCTGTTTATACACTTGTATTTTTTTTAATTTTATGTGTCTGCATTGTATCGGGGATGAAGCTGCCTTCTGTAATACAGTTTTTTAACAAAAACAGAAGACAGAGAACTCTCTCTTCTTTGTACCCATGTTTTATTTGACATAAATTATTTGTATTTGTTATGTTCACTCAGTAACCTATTGAAGCTTGTCGAGTGAGGACTGTATTTTTGCGGGCAAAAAGTTGCGGTAATTTAGAAGTGAATTGTGTGTCATGGCGAAGCCACAGGTTTAAGATATTTTTATTCTATTTTTTAAAAAAGAATGTGTTAAGTATTTTGCCGATAGTTTCGGAGCTAAATATTATTTTAATCAAAAGTTATGATGACGGGCAATGTTACTTTGGAATGTTCCGAACCTTGAATGTCAAAGTTGCCCACGGACTAAAACGACTTAGGGTTGTCACATTCTA
Source organism: Philereme vetulata (assembly GCA_918857605.2). Classification (NCBI taxonomy): domain Eukaryota; kingdom Metazoa; phylum Arthropoda; class Insecta; order Lepidoptera; family Geometridae; genus Philereme; species Philereme vetulata. The sequence continues at coordinate 5,590,174 of OU975420.1, forward strand.
ACATTACTTTTTTTTTAATAGAAATAAATAAACTTAATACTTAATTTTCTAAGTGCGGCCGGGTCCGCGCGTACAATTCTCAATTAGCGACCTCTTGAGCAATTAAATTACTAAGTAACAAAAATGTTTTTTTGATTATTAGTTTTGTCAGGTAGGTAGCCCATAATCTTACCTGCATTGTATTTTTTTTACTTTACAGAAAAAGAAAAGTGAGTCAAGAATTCGACAAAGCAAACCAAGACGTGAGATAGGCTCTCGAATGTATAAAAATTACTCTGAAGAGAATTGCATGCGAGGCAGCTTTTACCTACACAACGAATTTCATCAAGGGATGATGAACGAAAATTTGCTATCCCAAGACGCACGGTATTAAATAAAATAAAAAATAAACATCAAAACCTATTGGTCATCATACCGCTTTAACACCCGCAGAAGAAAAGATTTTTTTTAATTGTTTTTACTAAATACTGTCTGTAAACATTATTGTTCAATTTTGATACTATAATCAAGTATGTTGATTGATCTCAAATCCAAAATACCTAAGTAAAATTTGCTCAGTGTTTAAAGTTTTCGTTTATTTAATTTTTTTATTAGAAAATAATATCGAACAGTTGTATTTTATTATTAATAATATACCTAGTCAGGTTAAGTATTGTCACACAGTAAAAACTTTTCTTTTAGATTGCTGGCCACAAAAAAAAATATAGAATTTGAATTACGAATTGTTCATTAAAATAAAAATGTATACATTTTAGAATTTTACTCATTTTTAAATATGGAGTGGGCGCTTAAAGAAGACCGTGTTGCAGTTATTGCGTTGCATCGTTGCAGTTACGCGCCAATTCAAATTTTTGACATACTGAAAAATTTGAATATAACCAAAAGATTCGTTTATCGCACCATCAAACGATACAATGAAGACTCTAGTGTAGATGACAGGTCAAGAAGTGGTCGCCCTCGGTCTGTTAGGACTCCAACAGTGATAAAAGCTATTAAGGCGCGAATTCAAAGAAATCCCAAACGTAAGCAGAAACTGTTGGCCCTTCAGATGGAGTTAAGCAGAACCACGGTGAAAAGGGTGTTAAATGAAGACTTAGGGCTTCGGGCATATCGAAGAAAAACAGGACATCGTTTGAATGCTCGTCTAATGGACCTGAGACTGAAGAGATGCCGCGCTTTGTTGAAGCCGTACGCGGGAAAAAAATATCGGGAAATTCTTTTTTCGGATGAAAAAATTTTTACCGTAAAAGAGAGCTACAACAAACAAAATGATAAGGTGTACGCACACAGTAGTGAAGAAGCGAGCAACCGTATTCCGCGTGTCCAACGAGGTCATTTTCCATCCTCGCTCATGGTATGGTTGGGAGTTTCTTATTGGGGCTTAACAGAGGTACATTTTTGTGAGAAAGGTGTAAAAACGAATGCAGTTGTGTATCAAAATACAGTCCTGATGAACCTTGTGGAACCTGTTTCTCATACCATGTTCAATAACAGGCACTAGGTATTCCAACAAGATTCGGCGCCAGCTCATAGAGCAAAGAGCACACAAGACTGGCTGGCGGCGCGTGAAATCGACTTCATCCGGCACGAAGACTGGCCCTCCTCCAGTCCAAATTTAAATCCGTTAGATTACAAGATATGGCAACACTTGGAGGAAAAGGCGTGCTCAAAGCCTCATCCCAATTTGGAGTCACTGAAGACATCCTTGATTAAGGCAGCCGCCGATATTGACATGGACCTCGTTTGTGCTGCGATAGACGACTGGCCGCGCAGATTGAAGGCCTGTACTCAAAATCACGGAGGTCATTTTGAATAAACTTTAGTGTCATAAGAATCTATGTTTTGTTAAGTTCATTTTGGTATATAAATGGTTACATAATGAATAAACTTGTTTCAATTATTTTATATTAAACATGTGACAGAATTTATGACCTGACTAGGTACAGCATAAATTAAGAATTCTTACCATACATACCTAATTGTCTAAATAACTTAATTATAGTTTATTTCTAAAAATCAAATGTTAAATATCCCTAGACATTGTGAATTTTTATTGCTTCAAGATAAAATAAAAGTGGCCAAACGAACCCGAATCTGACCTCGCAATATACCTAGTCAGGTCATAAATTCTGTCACATGTTTAATATAAAATAATTGAAACAAGTTTATTCATTATGTAACCATTTATATATCAAAATAAACTTAACAAAACATATATTCTTATGACACTAAATTTTATTCAAAATGACCTCCGTGATTTTGAATACAGGCCTTCAATCTGCGCGGCCAGTCGTCTATCGCAGCACGAACGAGGTCCATGTCAATATCGGCGGCTGCCTTAATTAAGGATGTCTTGAGTGACTCCAAATTGGGATGAGGCTTTGAGCACGCCTTTTCCTCCAAGTGTTGCCATATCTTGTAATCTAACGGATTCAAATCTGGACTGGAGGAGGGCCAGTCTTCGTGCCGGATGAAGTCGATTTCACACGCCACCAGCCAGTCTTGTGTGCTCTTCGCTCTATGAGCTGGCGCCGAATCTTGTTGGAATACCCAGTGCCTGTTATTGAATATGGTATGAGAAACAGGTTCCACAAGGTTCGTCAGGACTGTATTTTGATACACAACTGCATTCGTTTTTACACCTTTCTCACAAAAATGTACCTCTGTTAAGCCCCAATAAGAAACTCCCAACCATACCATGAGCGAGGATGGAAAATGACCTCGTTGGACACGCGGAATACGGTTGCTCGCTTCTTCACTACTGTGTGCGTACACCTTATCATTTTGTTTGTTGTAGCTCTTTTCTACGGTAAAATTTTTTTCATCCGAAAAAAGAATTTCCCGATATTTTTTTCCCGCGTACCGCTTCAACAAAGCGTGGCATCTCTTCAGTCTCAGGTCCATTAGACGAGCATTCAAACGATGTCCTGTTTTTCTTCGATATGCCCGAAGCCCTAAGTCTTCATTTAACACCCTTTTCACCGTGGTTCTGCTTAACCCCATCTGAAGGGCCAACAGTTTCTGCTTACGTTTGGGATTTCTTTGAATTCGCGCCTTTACAGCTTTTATCACTGCTGGAGTCCTCACAGACCGAGGGCGACCACTTTTTGACCTGTCATCTGAGTCTTCATTGTATCGTTTGATGGTGCGATAAACGAATCTTGTGGTTATATTCAAATTTTTCAGTATGTCAAAAATTTGAATTGGCGCGTAACCGCAACGATGCAACGCAATAACTGCAACACGGTCTTCTTTAAGCGTCCACTCCATATTTAAAAATGAGTAAAATTCTAAAAAGTATACATTTTTATTTTCATGAACAATTCGAAATTCGAATTCTATAAACTTTTTTGTGGCCAGCATTCTAAAAGAAAAGTTTTTACTGTGTGACAATACTTATGACCTGACTAGGTACATAGAATACATACGCATCAAATTAGCACATTATGCTGTAATTGTAAGAAGAATTATCAAAGTTACGTAGACGTTCTAGTTTAAGAGCAGGAGTCGACCAAATTATATCTGTAGTTGGGTTTACAAACAGTTCATTGTGTATATAATGATAACCAACTGCAAAATTAACTGTTTATTTTAAAATGACTACTTACTTTTTTTAATTCGCGCTGGTGGTAGAACAATAATATGGCCTATCCAATGTTAATTGGTAGCCATCGCCTATAACAAAGTATTGCCTCGTAGTTCACGCATCTTAGAAACGTGCCCTACGATGCACCTGCTTCCATCAACTTGAGGCATACAGATGTAAAGCCTCGTGTGTATGTAACTTCAACGATAACAATATTCTTCAAACCGAAACATAGCAATGCTGCTTGGCGCCAGAAATAGGTAGGGTGGTAGTAATTCCCCGGGCGAACCCTTTCACAAGGATTTGATTCGACAAGGATTGAAATGATAATGTTCAGATGAATTAATTGCGCTGTTCAGTTAAAGTACAATTTTGTAAATAATATGTATTTGTTTATTGCAGTGACTACTTTATTTCTAACCACTGGAGCTAAAAATACAAAATATTTCTTTAAAAAAAGTTGAACACCTTAACCCAGATCCACAAACAAACAAACAAACGATAATAATAATTTTGACACTAGAAATAAAGATAAACTCGCTGTTGCCGCTTGTAGATTCCATAAAGTTAGCAAATCGTTTAAAGGGCTAGGTGTACGCTTTTATAACAAACTCCCAAATAATGTAAATACATTGACAATTAACAAATTTAAAAAAGGTAATTAAGTATAATCTTTATAATAAATCCAACTATAACATATCGGATTATTTAGATGATAGAGAAGCTTGGTATTGAAATTGCTCCAACTCGTTCAAAAATGTTACAATTTAGACGTAATTTATTTTCTTTATTGTTATGTATTCTAAAAGGATCAATTAAATATATTTAAAAAAAATTAAACTTATCTTTCCTACAAATCATGTTTTATTTATTAATAGCTTTCGCGCGCGGAGTTTGCTCGCGTTAATGTCAATCCCTCGGGAACAGTACTTTTTTCCGGGATGAAAAATACCCTATGTCCTTCTCCGTACCCCTGACCATGTCTATGTAAAGTTTCATGAAGGTTGGTTCAATAGTTTAGGCGTGAAAGCGTAATAAACAAACAAACTCACTTTCGCATTTATAGTATTAGTCAGGGTTTATAAATAATTTTTACTTTTCATAGTACTTTTTATAAAAATAAAAAATAGTAAAGATTTTACTCCAATGTGACAACCCTAACATTTTTGAATCGCGGATTACGTTACGGGTTGTATGGAAAAGTGAAAAAATCCCTTGTTAACATTGCCCACCCATTTTACTATGTTAGTATAAAGAAAATATATTAACTTCCTGCAGCAAACGCTATCATTACTCAAATTCTTAAAGTGGCTTTTATTATAATCTTCTCATATATGATATTTGCGCCAAAATCGACGTGGGCAATGTTGGCTAGAAGTCCACATAACTTTGCCCGCTATGAAAATCGATCAAAAGCGGGGTTTAAATGTTAATTTTTAACAAATATTTCTAAAAAATGCATTCAAGTGATCCCAAAGCTGCTGTAGATAATAAATTTATCACAGGTAGCCATACATTTTTTTTTAAATACATATTTGTATTTATTTGAATAAAGCGGGTAATGTTGGTATATTTCACGGTACTTATTGTACCTACCTACTTGTGTTAGCATAATAGGTGTGTGTGTTTAAATAAATGCCTTTTATTATTGTATTATTATTATTATCACTGCGCTGTCCGTCAGTCTGTCTGTCTGTCCGTCTGTCAAGACCCTTTTTCTCAGGAACGCGTGGAGGTATCAAGTTAAACTTAATATCAAATACGTACTTAGGTCTACGGTCGCTTGGAGCTAATAAACTATCAAGATTCTATTCTAAGCAACAGTGGCGGATTTACCAGCAGGCTGAGTAGGCTCGAGCCTAGGGCGGCAGATTTTGGGGGCGGCAAATTTTGGGGCATGATTTTTTTTTTTTTTTACCTCATAGAAATCAAAAAGATATTTCTATGACGGTTTTCTGATGTCTTACAGATAGAAGTCTGCAACAAATTTTGTCGATGACTTTTCTCTCTCACTTGTCATTGCACATTCCGAGTGTAGCAAATTTCCATATGCTAGAGTAAAAGAGCTAGTTCGATATAGCGAAATTGTAAAAAATATGCCCCTCTTCCCACTTACAACCCATACATGCCAGTCTTACTACTGGTTGGAGGCTACGAACTAGATGGTTTGTAGGTATATAATTTATCGATTTTTATTCGAATATAATGAATAATTTAGTGAATAATTTTACCGATTTCAATCTTATGTATCGACTATTATGTGTTTCACATACACTAGTAGCTTCAGAAAATACGATTAGAATTAAAAAAAAAACTTGAACAGTAAAAGTCAAAAAAATATTTTTTCCCCGAACGCGGTATTTTTTTAATGCTACAATTATCAATGACGTCAATGTTGCACGTGCACGTGGCGAGCTTCATTCTCTATTCCAATAACCGTGTGGGTTACCCCGGTTACCCGAACAAATCGAGGCGAATAACGAAAACAAAATCAGATCACCAAATGTTCATTATTGTGTAAATAGCATACATGATTGAGCTTCGATTATCTCAAAAATATACCGAAAAATTATTTTACGTGCAATTTCAACGAAATTGTTGCATTGTAAAAATAATGTATGATATGACAATTGTTGAGGCAAGGGCGGCAAAAACTATTCAGCCTACCTTGAAAATTTGTAAATCCGCCACTGCTAAGCAATCAAAACATACGACCATTTTTGACGCATATTTTGCTCGCAAACCTATATGGTAGGTAAGTACTTCCCGTTGACCGGGACCTAGAAACATAAAATTTAACAAGAAGCAAGCACAAGTATCATAACAGCACAAGTGACACACATACTAGTGGTTCGCCCCGAACTGAGATCTCGCGAGTCTCCCGTAAAAACGAAATACAATTATGTATTTGTAATATTTGACTATCAAAATAGTGCCATGAAATACATCACAAACTTACTTCAGCCACAGTTTCATTCAAATTACAGGTAACGAGAGTTCATGTGTCTGGTTTAACTTTTAAGTGGTAGAAATTGCAATTATTCTGAATTTCAGACTTTTTTCTATTTTTGTGAATTTAAAGGTACACGCATATCAAATTTCAGCTTTGTGGGGTCATTGGTGTACCCTGTGAATTTTGTTGAATTTCAATTTCTATTATGGCTAATAACTCAAAAACTACAAATATTTTACTAAAAATAAAAAACGGAATCGAAATATACTAATGAAGACCTTTCATTTGATGTCCCACTTGACCAAATAGTCAAACAATTAAAATTTGTTTTACCCCTCTTGAACCTCAATATCTCAACAACCCCCCAACATTTCTAGCTCATTTAGTCACAACAAAACTGTGCTATAACTACCTACCTTAATATCAAATTTCACGTTAATCGGATCAACGATTTGAAAGTTATCTTTGGACAAAGTAACATACATGCATACATAGGTACATGCAACGCCGATTTGCCCGAGTTGATTTAGAGATCTCGCTTCGCTCTATCAATCACATAAATAAAATATTTTAACAGGACCCCCGGTGCGCGGGCTGACTTGCACTTGTCCAGTGATATTATTTTGAACGGAGCCGCTTTAAAAAACTTTGAACTTTTACACATTTGTAAGTGCATACTGACAGAAATGGTGAGGTTGATGTTATATAGATAATTTTAAAAACTTACATGATAACAAAACCCCAATAAAATCAGTCTCCACATTTTCCACGCGTGCCCACATGGGTCCGGTCACTAATGAGTCTGCAACCATCGCCCAGGAGTTAATAAAGTCTACCATCAGCTGATAGCTACAAGTATCATGTAGATATCCAGTTTGATAAGCACGTGCCAAAAGCAAGCCTCATACGTGACCCATGCCGCTGCGTCGGCAAAATGATGTGTGTTATCTAGTTCTTTGGAGAATGATAATGACCTAGATTATAAACAGATTCATTGATATTATGTAGGTAGGTACTCAGTTTAGCTATTGGTTTCCCGCTGTTGTACCTACCAACTCTTAACTGAAACAAGAATATAAGCTTATGTGTAGGTAGTTACCTAACTATTAGCGTTCTGAGTTCTCAGTACAAATATCAGGTTAAACATTATTATTTCTGTCAACCTATATTGTCCCACTGTTGGGCAAGGGTCTCCCGCAAGTCTCTCCGTCTATCTCTGTCCTGTGCGACAGTCCACCACTCCTGCTCGGAGGCAACAAGATCGTCTCGCCAACGCTTTTTTAGCCGACCCCGACCGCGTCTTCCATCAGGGCTCCAGGCTGTGGCTAGATTAGCCCATCGGGGTGCATTCTGCTAATGTGTCCAGCCCAATCCCATTAGAGCCTGGCTGTCTTTTCTCCAACATCGGCAATGCCTGTCAACGAACGAAGCGGCGTGTTTCTCACTCGATCAATCCGTTTGAATCCGAGAACGCTGCGTTCCATTGCCCTCTGGCAAGTCATGAAATTGGACTTCTGTGACTCGGTCAGCGACCATGTCTGCGCACGCTTAGGACGGGCAGGATACACATGTCGATGAGCTGGCGCTTAAGTGTAAGTGGAAGGTCACCCTTCATGTGCTCTTTCATGGACCAGTAGGTAGCTTTACCAGGCGTTTTCGATGCGACAATCGATCTCCCTGTCCTGCCTGTTTTCGAAGCTTGATAACTGGCCCAAGTATATCATTATTATAAATACTATTAAATTTAATATTAATGTATTTTTATAAGCAATGATTGAAATAAACCACGAAGGTTTTCGAAGTAAAATTCAGGTTAACTTTGAAATCGGTTTTTTGTAAAACAATATTAATTTATTATTTTGCATTCTTAGATATTTTCTCAGAACAATAGTATTCTTCCGACCAGGCTATTATGGCTGCAGCTGACCAAACTAGGGATAATTTGGTTTGGGACTCTACCATCATCCTACCTCATAAACTGGTTTTAGCGCCATCTATTAGGTTATCGAGTAAGCAAATGCTAAACTTAGTTTAGCTAGTACACGACAGACGTCGCTAGCATTACTGACTGATATAAACCATGCCCATAGACTATAAAAATAAAAAAAACGATCTAATGAATGTGTTTCAACTGTTAAATTGGTAAAATATCTTCTTCAGCTTATATCTAGCTCTATCTTTGTCTAATAAGTAAAGGCACTCTATAGGAAGAATGAGACAGCTGACACAATCAAAATGCTGTTTTTCGTACAAGAACCTGGAAATTGACATGGGGTAAACAAATCAAATTCGAAAAATTTGAAATTCGTTGACAAAACGTTGTAAAACTTGTAAACGAACAGGAATTTGCTGATTCTGTATATTAAACTCGCAATTATTGTTTTCCTAGTCAGAACTGTATTAAATGGAATAAATTTGATGTGTTTTAGTGTTATAAATTATCTAGGAACCTTAATTAGTCGGCATCGTAAAATAATTAACGGTTTTGTTAGAAAATTTGCCAGTTGCCCGCGTTTTAGTGCTTGCTGAAAAATCTCAGAATTCCCAACCACAAAATGGATGATTTCTTGAAAATAGAGAAGATCGGCGAAGGAACTTACGGTGTAGTGTACAAAGGAAAAAACAAAATCACCGGCCAGTTCGTGGCTATGAAGAAAATTCGGTTGGAAGCAGAGGACGAAGGCATACCGTCCACAGCCATCAGGTATTCTAGTTTTCTACACATTTTCTTCCAATTCTGAACTGAACTCATTTTGACTAAAAACAAACTAAACTGCACTGCAAATTCTAACCTCATCACAAACATTCAATTTTTGAACTTGTGATTCTACCTATAAATGCATTCAAAATGTGAAAGGTTTAAACTTGCTGTGTTTACCCATTTACAATAGAATTAACAATACATGAATCCCTCCGTGAATGGGCAAGAGGTAACGGTATAATTTATAAATAAAACTATCCAGCCGTTACAAACATAGCCTGATGCCACCTCCACCTTGGAATACTGTGTATAATAATGTAAGTTCTACATTATTATTATTTTCAGAGAGATATCGCTACTGAAAGAGCTGAGCCACCCAAACATAGTGAAACTAGAAGATGTGCTCATGGAAGAGTCGCGCCTATATCTCATTTTCGAGTTCCTTTCTATGGACCTCAAGAAATACATGGACTCAATTGGATCAGGAAAAGTAAGTTGTTCATAACCTTTGGTATGCCAGAACGGAGATCCACACGAGACCTACCAAAGGTACAAAGTATAGTGCAAAATTAGTGACACTACACTTATAATTTGTATACTTAAATAAATGCTAGATATATACATTTCTGTAGGTTTTACTTTTTAAATATACTGATATCATCGACCTAATAATCAGAATTCTGATAATTATCAATAAAGAATCAAACATCTTGATGACCTCCGTGGCGTGGATGAATAGTTGGCTGAGACGCAGGAGGTAGCGGGTTCGATTCCCGCCGCGGAACAAATGTTTGCATGATTTACGAGATATTTGTTCTGGGTCTGGTTGTTTCTCTATAATTATATTATAAGTATGTATTTACAAAAAAAATGTATATAAGTATTCTATCAGTTATCTGGTTCCCATAATACAAGCTCTGCTTAGTTTGGGGCTAGATAACGCTGTGTAAAATGTCCAGCAATATTTATTTATATATTTAAGTCAGTTCAGCTTCAGTCTGTTATGGTCGACATTGGAAATCTAAAGTAAAAATTAATGTTTCTAGCATTATTAACACCCAAGACAGTACAAATTATAAGTGAATTACAAAACCATGTTGCAAAAAAACTTTGCTTAAGCTTTGTGTTATAAAAGGAAACAGATACACCATTAACTTTTGTGACTTCTTTTTAGCTAAGAATTGAAGTAGGAACAACTAGCAACTAGTAGTAAAATGCTGTTTAGCATTAAGCCCTCCTTTTGTTAATGTTTTTCTGTGCAATTAAGAATTAAATAAATAAATAACCAAACCAGGGACTTATTTACATTTCAGTTCATGGAACCACCTATGGTGAAAAGCTACTTGTACCAAATCAACAACGCTATCCTGTACTGCCATCAGCGCCGCATTCTGCACCGAGACCTCAAGCCACAGAACCTGCTCATTGATAAGACAGGGATTATCAAAGTAAGTGCCTCTTGCCAAAGTCTTATTTTGATAACTTTCATTTGATATTCATTGATTTATCTGTATTCTTTAAATGTTTTTCTAATGGTGAAACTGTGAACAGTTGTGAAATTTTGAAAAACAGCCTGCCTACATTCAAGAACAGCTGTCTTTAAACAGTGGCATTTGTATGGAAAGGTGCATTTTTAACATAAATATTGGATTAAAATGAACAGCTCATCAATGAACATTAAAATGAAATGTTCTGGATAAATTCGGTTCTTAAAAATTTGTCTTATGTTTACAAATACAACCTGTAAAGTAAAAAAGTATAAAAGCAGACATTATCATCCTTACATGATTTGTTACATTGTGAAAGTTATTCATATTACATTGTTGTTTGTACATGTTTCCTCTCCTGGAGTCGTTGGAGTGGTTTATTTCACTATGCACTAACATTACACCAGCTGAAATCCTTATGTCTTACCTAATTTGTGTATAAGATACGATCTAAAATCTTGATGTGAATTGGGGCTTACTGTCCCAGTTAGACAGTAAGCCCCAATTCACATCAAGATGGCAGGATCCGCAAGCACCCAGCAGGCATTGTGCAACCCCATAAGCGATATTATATATTAAAGTAAGGAAGATTAAGTTTAAGTTGCTGTGATAATTTTGTTACCTAAAATGTTTGCCGCTTCGCTACCATCGTGGTGTGAATATATAACTAAGTAGCATGACTGTGTCCCTCGGGTTTGAATACATGAGTATGAACTGTGCAGGTGGCTGATTTTGGTCTGGGTCGTGCATTTGGTGTTCCGGTGAGGGTGTACACACACGAAGTGGTCACCCTCTGGTACAGAGCACCCGAAGTTCTGCTTGGCAGTCAAAGGTAAGCAGCCTTTAGTGTATTTTAAGAATTTTTATTTTAGGTTTATTTTTTAACACAGAGCACCGAATATAATGTCGACAATGGTCTATAACAAACACTGAAGTTTATGAACACCTAAAAAATAAGCAATTGTCCGTATTACTGCTGCAAATTACAGAGTGCTTAGCACACCATCCCAACCAACTGGCAGATATTTAATCAATAATATATTATTGAAGTATAAATTCTTTACGCACGCTTGACTTGGGGAGTAAGCTGGTGAATGCGTTACGAATAGTGTGAACGGAAGTTGAGAGGGTTAGTGAAGATAGAAAGAGAGAGAGTTACGTTTCGTATATTTTAAAACGTTAATGTGCGAGTGCGAATTGCATCTGTCCAGAATGAACATAAACTGATCGACCTACAGTCCTGTGGACAATTTTATAAATTAATATTTTGAAAAAGAAGTTTTACTTCAGTCGTGTGGTCTAAAACACACTCGTTTTTTATAAATATATATGTACAAAAAAGTATATAAGTATTCTATCAGTTATCTGTTTCCCATAGTACCTACAATCCCTGCTTAGTTTGGGGCTAGATAGCGATGTGTGAAATGTCCAGCAATATACAATATGTAACAAAAACTCTGTCAGATTTTTAAGGGTGTGATAAAGTATCCATATTTGGTCACAATCATGTAATAGTTTACCAGAAAAAAAATACCCGACTAATTTAGCGCTCAACACTTAAAAAAAGAAAAGTCTTAAAAAAATAGGGTGTGCCTGTGTCATGGACAAGGCCGTGTGTTGTACGTGAATAAGTGCACGTAACACGTAATATTTTCTATACAAAATATAAAAGACGCTATTTTATGTATGTTATAATAATGTTTGAACACTAAGAAATCCTTCGAGTCGTACTAAAAGGAAATCTCGAAACGCAGCAAAATGACCTCAAAATGGCGGAGCTTTTCCCTTCACCGCGCGCGATACGTCGCAGTCCTCCCTTAGCGTACCGAATTCTTTGATCCTTTCGCTATCCGTTGTAATTAAATTTTGGATGGAGATGATAGATATGTAGCTGCAACACCAAACTGTATCCTCCGATTTTGTTATCATTCGTTTTTTTAATTGCCTTCCACTATGGAACCAATTTTAAATACTTATTCACGTCAAAAGTCAGCCACAGTGAATGTATTTAAGCCAGTGGATGTATGTTGCAGGTACTCATGCCCTATAGACATATGGTCAGTGGGCTGCATATTCTCAGAGATGTCGTCCAAGAAGCCTCTGTTCCAGGGAGACTCGGAAATCGATCAGCTCTTCCGCATCTTCAGGTAAGCTTCTCACGCTCAGCGCCAACAGGTTTTCATCCGAAAGTTGATGACTACGTTTTAGGGTTCCAGACCAAAATGGTAAAAACGGAACCCTTATGATGCGACTTTGTCCGTTCGTCACACAACTTAAAATTTTGAATAGTTATAAATGACACAGGCGGCGCGTGCCAGCCACATAGACATACATTTTAATGAAAACACAAATCTTCCATTTACTAATACTCCTCGCCATCCAAAGGTTGTCTGGCAGAGATAGCTTTCTTTAGTGTTGAAACCGCCCATTATACAATAACCTGTTTTTCATTTTGTTGTATCTAGCTTGGTAATAAAGAATATTTCACACCACAATGTCTCGACAATGTCAAATTATATGTCATGTCAACCTCACCGAAAGCAGGTGGTTGAATCCCTACGGCTGAGCTGGGGGTAAAGTTGTAATGAATTTCATTATGTCCGGGCATGCATAATGTGATTTGAATTTGGAACCTCATCTGTATTAAAATTTGAACCAAAGGGACCCACACAATAAGAACTCATTCGTAAATTGAACTAACCTCTCCAGAATGCACCAACCAAGAGATTGTCTCGCAGAAACTGTGTAAAGTATTCTCCTCGTGGATAAAGCTGTCTGCATCTTGGGCGTGCTTATATCTCTCGCTCCGTTCGTGAGTTAACTCTAGAATCCTTCGATACGTTCGGGATTCAATATAGCGTCCGTGACGCAAGACACTGCTTTATGTAATAATCACCTAATAATTCTTTCAAAACATCACTGTTGGGTATTATGCTGTACATATGTTTGTAAAGTGTTGTTGATATTTCAGAATGCTACGCACGCCGACTGAGGAGATCTGGCCCGGCGTCTCCACCATGCCGGATTACAAGCCTACATTCCCCAACTGGAACACTTTCAATCTACACAATCATGTAAGTATCGCTTATAACCAGCTGTTCTTTTTTTTTAAGTTTTGCTTTTTGCTTATGACATCTCTCAATTTCCATTGTGGTAGCTGCACGCAACGGTATACCTGGGGCTTAATTCTACTAAACCAATTGCTTCACTATGACAATAGAATCGACGTAAAATCGTTTTTATTCTACTAATTTCAATGACCGCCGTTGCTGTGACAACACCATTGAAAATTTGGCAGCTTAGGCACTTGTCTCACCTTACAATACCTTAGCTGTACGCATCAAAGATGTAGAACCGTAACGGTGTGTGCGAATGGATGGTGCTGAGCGGTGCGTCTCCTTGTCCTTCTTTGTCTGCATTTTATAAAGATCGTCAGTGGGTGAGACTAACGCAGGATCGTGGTGGATGGCACAAACTTGGGGAGGCCTATACCCTACAATGGGTGAAATCAGGCTGTGGATGATGATGATTTTTTTTCATATTTCAGGTGCAAAACCTGGATGAGAACGGCATGGAGCTCCTGCAGAAGATGTTAGTGTACGACCCAGTGAAGCGTATCTCTGCTAAAGAGGTGCGCAGGCACCGGTACTTCCGCGACGTGAAGCTGCCGCAAGGCCTCACGGTCAACCCCGCCTACCTGCGCTTCGCCGCGGAGAACAAGAACATTACCGACAGCTCCTAAACCACAATCAGCAGGCCTATCCCGACCTACGTAATGCGATGTCTGACTAAATTAAATTTAAATTAAATCGAAGTAAAACGTAAATTGTATAGTGCATCTCGTGATTGACTTTAATAAGAATACTGAGAAAAAAACCAATGAACTGAATAGAGTTTAAACTACGTCACAATTGGTAATGTTAAGGATAAGGCCGCGGTTTTATTGCAGCGCACGGGCACGCTACGCACGTACTTAGCTTCGCTTTGTATGAAAATTTAGGTGGATCAATCCACTGCGACCCCCGGCCACGCTACGTACGGATGCGTGGCTTGATGACATCACCAACACGCGTGGTCAGCTCGGATGCGTCACCCACGCAGCGCAACGCGGCGCACGCTATACATATGACACGGCGGTGTAGCTTCCCAAAGAGAACTGACGAGTGTGACGTGGGCGCGGGTCAATATCCGTGCGCCGCAGTGGAAACGTAGACACGCAGGCAGACAAATGAACATTAACAATTATGAATAATATAATTAATTACTATTATTATGACTAATATGGACCCACGCAGCTAACGTGCGTAGCCTCTCCGTGCACATCCTACGCAGCAATGGAACCGCGAACTGCTCTGTGTGCAAAAGCAGTTGACAATGTCACTAATGTGTATTTGACAGTGCACTTGTGTCACCAATGAACATTAATTATCGTACGTGTAGAGTCACCATAATAGCGGCTCTAATGTATTGACACTGTTCTTTGTTAATATATTTTAGTAGGATGAAGGCTTGATTTATCGAATCATAATCTTTGAATTATACATACTACTTAGAATTACTTTTGCATCAATTACAAATAATTAAAATGATTTTAAATACAACTAAAAGTACACACCTATCTATGTACACACCGGCTACACATCAAGCTATACATATCCAGTATAAGCTGACCTCGCATTGTGTAGGCTTTTCATAGAATGAGAGGTCAGCTTATACTGGAAACTATAGCTTGACGTGTAGTCGTGTGTACATAAATTAGGAAAAGTTATAACGATTTTAATGTGAAGAATGAAAACACTTTATCGTACACGTAAAATAAAAACTAAAGACAAAATAGAAGACAAAGCAAATAGTACAATGGGCGGGTTTAACGCTTTGAAGCGATTGAAACCTGTGGCCTTTCATCATCATCATCATCATATCAGCCGTAGGACGTCCACTGCTGGACAAAGGCCTCCCTCATTGATCTCCAGGAACTGCGGTTGGAAGCGGCCTGCATCCAACGCCGACCGGCGGTTCTTACCAAGTCGTCTGCCCATCTTGTGGGTGGACGTCCTACGCTGCGCTTGCCGGTCCGTGACCTCCACTCGAGAACCTTTCGGCCCCATCGGCCATCTGTTCTGCGCGCTATATGGCCTGCCCATTGCCACTTCAACGTGCTAATCCGTCGGGCTATGTCGGTGACTTGAGTTCTCCTACGTATCTCCTCATTTCTGATTCGATCCCGTAGAGAAACCCCGAGCATAGTCCTCTCCATAGCTCGTTGAGCGACTCTGAGCTTATTCATAGGACCACGTCTCGGTTCCATATGTCATCACTGGTAACACACACTGATTGAAGACTTTCGTCTTAAGGCACTGAGGTATGTTGGACGAAAAGACGTTGCGAAGTTTCCCAAACGCTGCCCATCCGAGTTGGATTCGACGATTGACCTCTTTCTCGAAGTTGGACCTACCTAATTGGACTGTTTGTCCTAGGTCGATACATACGCGTCGACAACTTCAAGAGCCGAGTTCTCAACCATAACTGGGGCAGGGACGACATGGACATTCGACATGATTTTCGTCTTGTCCATGTTCATTTTAAGTCCTACCCGTTGGGAGACTCGATTGAGGCCTTCGAGCATCGTGCTGAGCTCTTCCATCGATTTTGCCATGACCACAATATCGTCGGCAAACCGAAGGTGAGTGATGTATTCGCCGTTAATATTGATGCCCAGTCCTTTCCATTCCAGAAGCTTGAAGGCATCTTCCAATGCGCTCGTAAACAGTTTCGGAGAAATGACATCTCCCTGTCTTGCGCCTCTTTTTAAGGGAATCGCCTTCGAGCTCTGTTCATGTACTCGGACTGACATAGTGGCGTTTTTATACAAACGCCTTGGTGGTGGCCTTTAGTTACTGTAAATATATTTTTATTATTGTATTTGAATCTTGGTTGGTCTGTTATCAACAATTTTTAAACCAACAAGGATCAGTTAGAGTATTGCATTGTTAGAAAAGGAAAACCTATGAGCACAAGTACATATAACCGAATTAAAAAAAAAACGCCGAAACTTAAAAATCATGAAAAAGTAAAGAAAACATTACAGCTCTTCACCAAAGACACGGACGTCAAACAAATAACACTCCTTTTTTGTGTCGGGGGCTAAAAATTAAAGAGATACAAGATGACTAAGAGGAACTAAGACTTGGCTCACATTACATTGCGCCCAATTACGATTTTATTTTTCGAATTAAAAATATGTACTTATAAATAAAAAATGTGTGTTTCTATCATATTATATTTACTTGTACAGTAAGCTATTGGTAAACCCTAAGCAGCCCTCTGCGCGCAGAACAGATGGCCGATGGGGCCGGAAAGTTCTCGAATGGAGGCCGCGGACCGGCAAGCGCAGCGTAAGACGTCCAAGATGGGCAGACGACTTGGTAAGAACCGCAGGTCGGCGTTGGATGCAGGCCGCTTCCAACCGCAGTTCCTGGAGATCAATGAGGGAGGCCTTTGTCCAGCAGTGGACGTTCCACGGCTGATATGATGATGATGAAGCAGCCCTCGCTTCTCGAATTAATTATAATAATTATTTTTGAAATACTTTCAATTACAATTTTATTATAAATAATAATTAATAACAATTTATTTATTCAGCAACAAACTTCAATATTTCACAAAACAATAGTTACAATGGTTTACTAGGCATGGACAACATACATACCCAAACTTGGATAGACCTGTATGACGGCATACTTGTATGCTCTTAAAACTATGCCAACAATAAGTTTTAAGTGCTTCTCCCTGTTTAGAGGTGTGCTAATCAGGGATGTTGCGGATGCAGATTTTTTGTCAAAAAACTTTAGATCCGCATCCGCGGATGTGAGCCTTCAAAAATGCGCATCGCCATCCGCGGATGCGGATCTTAAGTTTTTTTTAAGAAACATAATATCGCTACAAAAATATAAATAACTGCAGAACACTTGCTTAACATACAATACTCACTGTATACTCAAAATAACACTAAAAAACTGCGATGTTCATACGATACGCGCAAGTAAACATGCTATGATTTATTTACGAGATACAACTGATAAACTATAACAAACGTGTCGGTCGGATCTTGTGTCCAAAATCTTCGCTCCTATTGGTCAATCAGCACGCGCCTCTCGCAAGCCCCACCAATTTTCTTTCTTTTCGCGACCTGCGCTGTATCTGCATCCGCTTGAACATCCGCATCGAGTATCGTGGACGCGGATGTCCAAATCGATGCGGACGCGAATATTCGCAACATCCCTGGTACCAATTATTACAGCTTTCTGTTCACGATTAAGATCTTAAAACTTTTGTTCACAGCGTTAGCTTAATTAAATATTTCATTATTAATTGTATGACTGTCAGACTGTGAAGCAGTCATTTTGTATTCGTCAATGCGCGAGGAAGCGTGATCAAAAAAATAATAATATTGTACATAGAAAGTGCCAAATTGAATGATCAATCAAATATTTTAATCTTGCGTTGTCTAAAAAGTATTAGGTCTGAGGGACCATATCATATGTGTATTAAGTTCTTTATTTACTTACCTTTTAGTCGTGTCATTTTGAGCACGTTTTATTGTTGTATCTGTTGCTGAATTGAGCCTCGTATATTTGTGACAAGTCTATAGCGCGAGTACACAATGTTTGATAACTTCACGTATGTGCAAGATACTTTGTAGTACTACCGTATCTATTTATGCCGCCAAGCGCGATTTGAAGGGTATGGTTGCCGGTGAAAATACAGGCACATGAGGCTTTACACCTGTATGCCTCAAGTTGATGGACGCGTAGCAGTGCCTCGTAGGGTAAGTATCTAAGGTGTGTGAGCTACGAGGCAATGCTTTGTTATAGGCGATGGTTACCACTCAACATCAGTTTGGTCATAAGCTTGTTCCATCTCCAATTAAAAATAATTGTATGTAACCTTCCACTTTTATGACAATGCACTTGTAAATACAGTACTGCGAATTAAGATCGTCTCGGCAACGTTAGTGTTTCCGAATTAGTACATGCAAGCAATGAGCTACAACTAGCTGACCCGCCAGCGTCTTCGCGCGTGCGGTTTTTTTCAATAAAACACTACCCTCTTTTTGCGCAGTAGGGTAAAAAGTAGCATATGGTCCTTCCCCAGGATATAATCTATCTCCTTGCCAAATTTCATTACGATCCGTTCAGCCGTTTAGTAGTGAAAAGGTAGCAAACGGACAGTTACTTTCGAATTTATATTAGTATGGGTTTCCGATGATAGACGAAGTTTGCCGAGGCGTATAACAGAAATATATTTCTGTATGATCACGGATACTCCAATATTTTAACAATAATACCATATGTGTTTAGTGAAGTGCAAGTAAGTTCGTTTAATTATCTTATAAGTATTTTTCATATTTAAATATAATTATTTTATAAATTATTTGTTTTATTTAAAGAAAGTTTTGAAGTAAAACTTCTTTACGCACGCTTGACTTGGGGAGTAAGCTGGTGAATCGAATCGTTAGTGAAGGTAGAGAGTTACGTTTCGTATATTACTGTAGGTGCGAGCACACATTTTCTTTCATAGCCAGTTACGTTTCGTATATCTAAGACACAGTGCAGGCCTATCGTCTATGGGCCAGGCCACAACAGTGCGTTGCGGCGTCGCATCGCAAAAACAACATCGCACAGCTATGCGATGCGATGTCGCAACGCAAAAATTTTATCGGATACGACATCGTACGTAAAGACGCTAACCAACGTTTCAGTTTCTAGTGAGACATGGACCGCACTGCGCGTGTTCTACTGCTTGCGTTAAGGCGTATTAAGAAAAAGAAACAGAAAAGAAAGTACTGGGTGCACCCATTACTGACAATTATGAATAAAGATGGAAACAACTTCAAAAGGAAATATGAGGCGCTAAAAGTGGACGAGGTTAAATTTTTCGATTACTTTAGGATGAGTGTAGCAAGTTTTGAAGAGCTTCTAAGTTTTATAAAGCTTCATTTACAAAAGAAATACATATTTAGAAAACCCATCGAACCTCTGGAGATGCTGGGATTAACTTTAAGATAAGAGAAAAATAAACTATTTTTACTATAATCATACTGTTTAATCATTTTCATAATTTAGTGTTATTCAAAACTCGTATTCCGATTGTGTGTCATTCGTCAAATTTGTTAGTTCCTCATCGAAATGAATTTGTTCTGGCTCATTTACATCATCATTCCTTGGCGTTTGTGGAGACGATTGCATAGGTGCCGGTGATGTTTGGCATCCGCTTTGGAAGGCACTGCGTTGAATGGATGTTTGGTAGCCACTCTGCATAGGCATTTGAGCTGTTTGATAGCCAGTATGAACAGTTGTTTGAGATGTTTGATAGTTTGCTTGGACGGATGTTTGTGAAGTTTGATAGTGGCTGGGATAGTATGATGGTTGGTGTAAATCACTTAATATCTGTAGGACACGACTTTGGAAAATTATTGTTTGATTATCATTCAATTTTTCCAATGATGGCAAAATTCCTTTAAAAAAAGATAAATGTCTACTTTCAGGTGTTTTTAAAGCAGCTATAATATTCTTCTCAAATTTGTCTTCGTCAATTTTTCTTTTACGCGATGCAGGCTGGTAACGTGGCATGACAGGTTGCTGGCTTTGTTGGGTTGAGGTGCTTGGTCTTATTTCTTCATCGTCAAGACTTGATGTTGTTTTATTTTGAGAATTCTTTTTCAGAAATAGGAGCTGGTCGTATAGATGATATTGTTTAATTTTTTTGGCCCCAGCTCCGGATTTACATTGCTCGTTTAATTTTTTTTTTGTATTTTGTAAAATTATCCTTGATTCCTCTCGCATTTCTTTATGACATCGTTACCTAAAAAAATATGAAGAAATATGATTTATTTTGTTTTCTTTCAGGTACCTGGCGACGGGAAATACTTTTAAAGATATGCATTTCACATATTATCGTGGAAAATCTACAATAACAGGAATAGTAAAGTTTGTTTGTCGTATTTTATGGAACATTCTTAAAAGTTTGGAATTACCATAAATTACAACAGAGCTGATGGAACAAATTGCTCAAGAGTATGAAAAAAAGGACCAACTTTCCTAATTGTATAGGAGCGCTAGATGGAAAACACATTCGTATATTGAGCCCGGATCACAGTGGATCCCTATTTTTCAATTATAAAAATTATAATTCCATTGTTCTATTAGCACTTGTTGATACGAATTACAAATTTATATATGTCGATATAGGTGCATATGGTAAGGAATGTGACTCCACTGTTTTTCAGAACTCAAATCTATACGACTTATTAAAAAAAAGGTCAATTATCTATACCTCCGCCAAAGCCGTTACCTGGCTTCCAAAAAGAAATTCCTTTTGTCTTCGTGGCGGATGAAGGATTACCACTGACAAATAATATAATGCGCCCATATTCTGGGAAGTTTTTATCGATAGAAAAACGATTTTTTAATTATCGTTTGAGCCGAGCCAGACGATATGTTGAGAGCGCTTTTGGCATACTCGCAAATAAATGGCGCATATTTCACCGACCCATTAATGTTTCTTACGATTTCACAATAGACATTATAAAAGCATGCTGTGTATTACACAACTTTGTATTGAATCGAGATGGCGCACAAACGTTTGAAGAAATGATTATTGACGATTCTTTGCAAATTTTACACGAAACAACACATGAAAGTAGAACAGGAGCTAACATAATCAGAAACGAATTTTGTAATTATTTTAATAGTAACATTGGAGGTCTTAGTTGGCAGTTAACAAAAATATAAATGTTTATAAGTACTTACCGAGTTTTGTTTTTTCAACACTATTTAACTCCTCAAAATTTGAAAATAAACTTGTACACACTTCCCTCCATGCTTCTGTTTTTAAAAATTTGTCTTTGAATTGTGATATAGTTTTGTCCCAAAGGACGGGACGTTCGTAAATTAAAGATATCAGGTGGTCGACATCGTACTCCGCCATATCGCTTAAAAAACACGTGCAGGTCGTTCAAAGTATGGACACCGACTAAACGGCAAGGCGTTGTCGCATCGCAGATTTGTACGTTGCGGCAGCGCATCGGAAATTTCCAAGATGCGTTGTGCGGCGTCGTTGATTTTTGCGATGCGACGCCGCAACGCACTGTTGTGGCCTGGCCCTATATCACACTGTAGGAGCAAGAGAGAGAGAGAGGTGCGCGCGCATATTTTCTTTCTCTCTTCCTCTCATAGCCAGTGCATGAAATATATATACCTATATCTCAGTCAGTAGTTCGTTTGCTAGCGTTACGCGAACGGTGATTATTTTTCGTTATTTCATTTCGTTCTTGAATCATTTTATATATTAATATTTTGAAAAAGAAGTTTTACTTCAGTCGTGTGGTATAAAGCACACTCGTTTTTTTATCTTACTTCCGAGCAGATTGGACCATCTTGGCGCTGGAAAGAATGTGGAGAGGCCTCTGCCCAGCAGTGGGACACAGGCCTAAAAATAATAATAAGAAAAATCTGAGTTTTAAGTAAATACATT
The DNA here is from genome assembly GCA_918857605.2 of Philereme vetulata. Taxonomy (NCBI): domain Eukaryota; kingdom Metazoa; phylum Arthropoda; class Insecta; order Lepidoptera; family Geometridae; genus Philereme; species Philereme vetulata. Next base: position 5,612,436 of record OU975420.1, read on the forward strand.
TATTTATATTAATTAATTATAACATCAACTATTTTGTACAAAGATGCTATTGAATAAACTAAAACTAATACTTTGAAATCGAAATAGTACCAGTCTATTTATGTGCAGCATTTGAAAGTATCTAAAGCCTGCACTAGACTCGACGCCAAATATGCAGTTTCGCCACTATCTCTAAAGCGGGTGATAAAAAATGATTATTAAATGTAAACATGAGATTTAATTAAATGTAGAACTATAAGGCAGGTTAGGTACATCACTATCACAAAGTTAATTAATACGTACTATTTGCAGAGCTTTATCGTATTCGCTAGTCACTACTAATAATCAATCTAGCTTGCGCAGACGAGGGATTTTTGTCCGCAGACTTTTTTATCCGCCAAAATAGATCGCTTACAACTGGGGATTAAAAGTACCGCGTACAAAATGTCCCCCGAATAACCGAGGACATGCAGAGAGCGGACCGGACAAAAGTACGGGGGAGTCCCCGAAAAAAAAAGAACTCTTGTGACTGCACATGGCGGAATTTAGTTCGTCGCATTGTGCGCTCGAGAGTGATGTACGTATGCACGACGATAAACGATGACGCAGGAAATAGATTGTAAAATTTTATTTAATGAAGTTCTTTATTCGACTTATTCACGACCGAAATTTAAAAATGTCTCATTTGTTAATCGATCCCATATAAGGGGATGGACCCAATATTACGAGGAGGGATCAAAAAGTAGTGAGAACGACATACTCCTTGGTAATAAAAAACATGAATACTGGCAGGCATAGCTCAGATACATATTTGTAATATTAAATAAAGAAAAAAAATCTTCGATTCTCTTTTGTTGTCTTCTGAATGTAGTCATTTGTTTGCTTCGTGTCGGAACGTGTTCTCGAAAATGGAGAAAAACGAAGTGCGAGCCGTTATTAAATATGTACCTCTGTTTAAAAAAGTTAACGACGCAAGAGATTCATTGCGATTTAAGATTTAACATTAGGAGAGTCTGCTCCGCCGTATTCCACTGTCGCAAGGTGGGCTTCTCAATTTCGAGAAGGGAGAATGAGCACGGAAGACGAACATCGTTGCGGCCGTCCATCGACATCAGTCACCCAAGAAAATGTTGCGAAAGTCGAGAAAATTGTATTGAGCGATCGAAGAGTTACCATCCGATACTTAATTCAAGAAACGGGCATTTCATATGGAAGTATTCAATCTATATTGAAACAATCTTTGAATATGAGAAAAGTCTCCGCAAGATGGGTGCCGAGAATGTTAACCGACAGTCAGAAACAAAATCGACTTGACATTTCGAATACATTGTTGGACAAGTTTCAAGAAGATTCTGAAAACTTTTTGTCTCGTTTCGTAACAATGGACGAAACATGGGTCCATGATTTTGATCTCGAGACAAAACAGCAATCTTCGCAATGGAAACGGCCATCATCACCGACCCCGAAGAAGTTTCGTGCCGTGGCATCGGCTGGCAAGGTTATGGCCTCAATATTTTGGGAGTCAGAAGGGATATTGTTGATTGATTACCTGGAGCGTGGAACCACTATTACAGGCCAATATTATTCCGCTTTAATTCCCAAGTTGAGGATTGCCATCAAAGAGAAAAGAAGAGGGAAACTTCGAAGGGGCGTGCTGTTTCATCACCACAACGCATCCGCGCAGAGGTCGGCAGTTGCGATGACTGCCATTCAGTAAGCTGGCGTCGAATTGGTTGACCACCCCCCTTATTCACCAGATATGGCACCTAGCGATTTTTATCTGTACCGAAATTGAAAGAATACTTAAGAGGAAACAGGTACGAAGACGATAACGAGGTGATGAATGCCGTGGAGAGCTTTTTGCAGGACCAAGACAAAACTTTTTTTTTGAAAGGGATTGAAGCCTTGGAAAAGCGCTGGACTCTGTGTGTAGAGAGACTCGGAGACTATGTAGAAAAATAAATTACTAAGTTATCAATAGTCATTATTTTCTATCTCATTCTCCCTACTTTTTGATCTCTCCTCGTATCTTTTAAAATGTCTTCTCTTTTCCTTTAACTTCATGTAAATTGCAACACAACGTAACCTCTGAATATTTGCTTCCACAGCGTGCACTTCTCTACATTTCCGGGCAACAAATGATCGCACACCGTGTGCGTTGAGTTCGCGGTAAATCCGCGGCGGACTTTTTATTCGCGGAGCGTACTTTATCTCCGCCGCGGAGAAAAGTCCGTCGTCTGCGCAGGCCATTGTTACGCCCAAGGCTAAACCCACCTTTATAATTAGTTAATACAATTCCGGATGTGTTTTTTAAATTAATGTCGTACATAACAAAACAGGTTGTGTTTAGAGTCGTTGACAAGTGTTTTATCTGGCGGCGCATGGTGTGGATATCAATGGTGAATGGTGTAGACTTGAGGATGTGTTTGTTGCGGCTGCGGCTGCAGCTGTATTATACGATGAGCCACGCCACCCAGCTCCTGCTGGCCCAAACCCGACACTACTGTCGCAGGCTGCAGCTAAAAATTACAAGAATAAAGGCATTTCATTTTAGATATAATACAAAAAAATAGTTACTAGTGGTTCGGCCCGAACTGAGATCTCGCGTAATTTTTTGAATATCAAAATAGTGCCACGAAATCAACGACCAAAATTACTTGACCTACAGTTTCATTCAAATTACAGGTAATGGGAGTTCATGTCCTTTGGTGTTTCTTTTTTTGGCGTATAAATTGTAGTTATTCTGGATTTCAGACTTTTGCCTATATTTGTGTCACTAAAGCTACACGCATACCAAATTTCAGCACTGTGTGGTCACTGGTGTACTGGTTACAACGCTTCGAAAGTTGTCCTCGGACAAACATAACATACGCCGATTTGCCCAAGTTGATTTGAAGATCTCGCTTCGCTGGATCAATTATTATAAATACGGTATCTAGCACGTTTACTCGCGCGCAGAGGGCCAGTGTTGCCAACCCCCTAAATTTGGGGATAAGTTAGATGAGAAGGGGTATTTTTAGGGGCATACAATAGGGGTACAATTTTTTTCAGGAGTTATCTTTTTTTAGGGGGAAATTCTTTTATAGCGGTTTTTGTAACGTATATTAAAAAAATAATTGATTGGATTGATGAATTAAATTTTATGAAGGGTTGTAATCTCGTAGACATCAGCAGAAAAATGTTCTCTGTAAATTAAATTAAAAACAAACAAGAAAACAACCAGCCTTGTTTCTTACCTTTCTTTCCTGGCTTGGTCGCGAAGAAACCGGCAGTAAAATTGACGCTTCAAAGTGATCCTTGTGATAATAATTAATAAAAAAAAATTACTTTGACTTTAAGGTAAAAACTAAACGATATTAGTGAATACTCAAGCGTGTAGAATTAGTCTAGGGTGATCTTTAGTTAGTGTTAGGGGGAAAGAGGGGGATTTCGAGATGACGCTAGGGGGGACGCTTAGTCGAGCTTGGCAACACTGCAGAGGGCTGCGGCGCGTAGTGAGAGGCGTAACGTTATTCGGAGCGGATCGCACTCACCCTGATGAAGGTTCACGAATTGAACCGAAACATTGTCGGTCGAAACACCGATAAGACGTTACGTGATAAATCCTGTATTTATAATATATTTATATATATTTCATACTTCTTTATTGAACGACGCGCAACAATGGCTGACGTCGAGGTTGTTGCGGCGACAGCATTATGTACTTTATGCTTTAATATATGAGTTTTATCATGTGGATCCCATATTACCCTTTCTATTTCGTATAGCTCCAAAAAATTAATTATTTTCTCATTACTCCACTCCTGTGGCGAAGACATAATGCCACTACTCCCATAAGTAAATTCGTAGCACAGAATAATTAATTATTTAACTGCCGTAATTCGTGTTATTTCGTCTCGTAATCCAAGACGAACGAAACACGTTCTTTCGCGCTTGAACGCCGGCAGCAAGTGAGCGAGAATGCTGAATGAATGTAAACACTCACTCGCGCTCGCGCTGCCCGTCCTTTGACTTCCGCGCGAAAAACCGACAATCGAGGGAGCGATGGGCAATAGCAGCGGCATGAGAAGTGACAGCGCGAGTGACCTATTTACATTCTCGCGCTGCCCAATTCCCTGCCCACTTCCCTGTTCAATAAGGCTGAGTGTAAATGTGGCATTAAAAACAAGGCCATGAAAACCACTCCTCTTCCTATATTGAATAGAAATATATTTAAACTAGCCGTTGCCCGCGACGTCGTACGTGTTACACTAGTAAATGTGTAGGTAACCTAGAAATAAAGCTAAACTCGCTGTTGCAACTTGACTTGACACCCCATTTTTATCCCATGGGACCTGATTAATGGGATAAAAAGTAGCCTGTGTTAATCCAGGTTATAACTCCAGGTCACACACTCGCAAAGATTATGGTTCTCGTGAGCTTCGCAAAGAATGTATGAAAATTTCCACTCATATTTTTTGCGTTAAAATTTGTCTGGCAAGAAACAGGGTTGGCGGTTACCTGTAGAATATTGGGCAGCATAGTTTGACAAGATGATGTAGCTACGTGCAGTTGTTGCTGCTGCACTTGCTGGACCCCCACCGCCTGGAAAACATTAGTTTTTGTAGATCAATAAAGAATCGGTAGTTATTATTTCAAAATAAGTACAATTAACCTTTTTAATAAAAACATAACTGACTTCAGATAACAGAAAAATTTCCTCAGATCCTGACTTGCCAATGGGACCACCTGGGAAGCTTTTTTATTGCTGATAGTTAAACGCTTGACCACTACCTCACCTGATGGTAAGTGATGGTGTGATCGAAGATGGAGCACGCTTGCCTAGAAAGAACATATTCACTCTGCACTTGAAGACTCCGAGATTATACTGGTTCGGAAAAACATACGCCGGAAGTAATTTCCACTCCTTACTTGTGCTAACAAGAAAAGTACCTACACCCTTTCAAACAACAAAACATAATTTCTCGAATCAGTCCAGGCGTCTTTCAAACATATAACTAGATACGCGATAGTAGGTACAATTGGCGGTCTTATCGCCAACACAGGGTGTAAAGCCTCATGTGCCTGTAATTTCACCGGCAACCATACCCTTCAAACCGAAACACAGCAATGCTGCTTGGCGTCATAAATAGGTAGGTACCTAGGCATTGTGATACGAGTAATCGTGGAACATACATTAAAAAAAAGATTTCGACGAATTGAGAACCTCCTCCTTTTTTTGAATTTGGTTAAAAATAGTTCAATTGGATAATAACTTGATATTTTTACAAATAACATCCAATAAGCATAAGACTCACGTGAATTTGTATTGGTTGGTGTTGTTGCTGCGGGTGGATCTGTATCGTTTGCACGTGAAGTTGCTGCGGTTGCTAAAGTAACAAAAACAAGAATATTATAATAAAATCCATGAAAGCAAACTTTGCATTGTCACCCATTGATCAGTGTCATTTTATACGTGGCGTGATTGTGGAACTAGCTTAATATATTTATGCCTACCACCTATGCTCGGACTATATTATGGTATCCGGGTTTCCCCGATTCTGCGAAATCGGTGCATGTCCCGGTTGCTTCCAGGTAAAAATCGGAGTCGTATGGCCTCGGATCGTGTGTATGTAAAATTAAAATGTTTGGTTGTGCGACGGATTGGTAAGGGGGCCGGTAAAAAACGGTCCCTGGCAAGACCGGATGCCATGTAGTCCGAGCCTTATAATTTAAAACACAAGTTAAGTTTAAAAAAAAATTTATATGCGTATTAGCACTATAAATAAAAAAAAACCTACATTCCATGTTTCCAAGTACAGAAAGTAATGTCGTATGGGGAATTCTGTGCGAGGTATTTTCAGCAGTATCAAAGGCTGTCAAAAAAAATATCGACGCAAAAAAATAAGTCTAGGGAGAGTTATCGGAATAGATTAGTATAATTTAAGGGGAGACCCGAGGGGAATCGCCCATACAACACGTACTACCAAGATAATTTCTAATTGGAGCATATTTCTACCTTAATAAATATTATTTTAATTTGAATAGTATTCATCTAGGTTCCCAACCAAATATTAGATCAAAATACTTACCTAAAATTAAATAGGCAATTTCAGGGGGCGCCAAATTAATGTTTGAATAAAAAAACTTGTTTTTTAAAGCGCTTAGCTAGCATCCAGCGCACGTCGTACTGTCATTTGATTTTGACCCCCAAAACCCCCCTCTTGCTACGCCCGATGTCAGTGAAAATATCCATAGTCCAGTCAAATAGCCCCAAAATGAAACATTGAAGCGTGTCGCATTCTACACGTTTTTACGTAATAAAAGACCTGTTTTCAACCTAATTGTTTCGTATTTAAAACAACATCTTACGTATCCTAGTCAAGGGAACATAGATTATATCGTCTAGTTACAGAATAACAACACAATGAGAAAAATACAACAAGTTTTCAGTCATCATTTTTGGTATTACGGAACACGGTCAAAATCTAATCAAATTAAGAATCGTTCAGTTGCTCTGCGTGGCTAAACTTCGTCACTAAACAGGGATAGCGATATTCAGGCCGAAGTTTTTGACGCGGCCGAATTGAAGTTGCGCTCGGGGTTCGCTGGCTTCTTAAGAAGCCGGCGAACCCCGAGAATGAATGTGCTAAGAAGGAGATATTACAATAACAACATCAATTTAAGTACCGTGTTAACCTGTTGTGTTTGTTGCAGTTGTAGCGATTGCACGGACGATATCACCGGGTATCCGTGCTGGCCGGGCTGCGGATAACGAACTCATATTAAAACTTCACATGTTTGCATTAAAATATGAAAGTAAAGTTGTAGGTAGGGTATAATTGAGTACTTTAGTGTTATATTTTTGTTAATATCTTAATTGTATTTTAATTGTTAATTTTTTATTATTGTATTTTCCTGTTTGTATAACTTTCTTCGTGTTCTATTTGTTTTTATGTATGTGAGGATAACTGTATGTTTCATTTTTTATATTTGTTTTGTTGTACCTAGTTATAACGTTTTGGGTCTTGTACTATAAAGTTGTAAACTATTTTTATTGAATTATACTAAAATGGGCCAATATCATAACACTTTGGGTACCGGAGGATGGACAGCGACGTCGGGGTCGGCCGCGAAAGCGTTGGCGCGACGACATCAGCGGATTCGAGAAGGAATGGTGGGAATCTGCCTAGGATCGCGATAGCGATAGGTGGAAGGAGTTGGGGGAGGTCTTTGCCCAGCAGTGGGAAAATGTAGGCTAGATAAATAAATAAATAAACTGAATTGAATTGAAAGAAAATTCTAATATACGAAAAGTGTGACCTAACTTTCAACTAGATTAAGTCACAATCTTGTCTGACAGCCATACAAAATGATGATTCACTAGAGTAGGGATTCCTAAAGTGGTCCCAGGTATCGATATTATTTTTTTATCTTTATTTTGATATTTTAATGTTTTTTTAATAATAACCTACTTAAGTATGTTTAGGTAATTTGTATTCATCATCATCAACATAACAGCCCGAAATAAGTCCACGGCACGACATGGGCCTGCCCCAAAGTAGATAAGTATACAATTGGGGGAGTTGCCGTAATCAGCACGCTTGGCAGGCGGATTGGTGATCGCAGTATGAGTCTAGACTAGAGACACAGGTAGATGCTGCTGCCCATCTCAGTGTGTACTAATAATTATTAATTACAATAATTGTTGAAGGGGTCTCTTGCCCAAAATAGTTTGGGAATCCCTGCACCAGAGTAAAGTGTGTACGAGATTTAAAAAAAATAATTCTGATTTGTGAAATAAAACCGTGTCGTGGCAAAAACTTCGAAAACTCGCGCGTTCCCGAGCGCGAGCGTGCTCAGCGATAGTTTGGAAGAGGCTTTAGGATACCGTATAACATTAACACAAATTTATTTATTTAATTCTGTATTACACCTAATTTTACAAAAAGTGGGCTTTATGCTAAAAGTATTTTATACCTGCCAACCATTAAGGTACCAAAAAAGTCATCTGCGTCCCATAGGTCTCCCTGCTGAGTAAGAGCAGATCTGTATACATACTACATGAACTCTAATAAACAGCATGAACGAGTGTTTTGTTTTTGCAGTTTGTATAATTTAGGCTAATTTGGGATAGGAGATATGCGACAAATCAACTGGTTATGAGAGAAAAAAAGAAAGAATATGTGTGCTCGCACCTCTCTCTCTCTCTCTCTCTCTTGCCCCTACAGTAATATACGAAACATAACTCTCTCTCTTTCTATCTTCACTAACTTATATCTCCCTCTCAACTTCCGTTCGCACTTTTCGTAACGCATTCACCAGCTTACTCCCCAAGTCAAGCGTGCGTAACGAAGTTTTACTTCAAAAATATAGGTATTACCTGGCCAGAAACGGTGATGCTTTGCGGTAACTGCTGATGTATCGGTACGGTCAGTTGCTGTACACCGCTCACTTGCAACACCTGTTTTAAACAAACAGTACTATTTTTAATATATTAAAGGATAATGCAACGGAGATTATTGATCGTGTTAGAAGGTTGAACCCAGACCCATTTACAACAAAACACTCGCCTTTGACGTGAGAAAATGTTTACCAACAAAGTGTATTGCCCGATTTACATTGGTCAAGTGGAAAGTTAAGTTGGAAAGTAAAGTATGCAAGTGGTGTGGTGTAAACCAATCGGCAAGTGGCGACAGTCCCGGATCTATGAGGGGCAAACCGGGGTACCTGCCCCGGGCGGCAATTTCAGGGGGCGCCAAATTAATGTTTGAATAAAAAAACTTGTTTTTTAAAGCGCTTAGCTAGCATCCAGCGCACGTCGTACTGTCATTTGATTTTGACCCCCAAAACCCCCCTCTTGCTACGCCCGATGTCAGTGAAAATATCCATAGTCCAGTCAAATAGCCCCAAAATGAAACATTGGAGAAAGTAATTTTTTTCCGAATGCACTAATCTCGCTGTTGGCCTCTGAGGCCGTTGCAGCTTAACCGAACTTTAGGCGAGCGTAGGTAGCGCTCAACCCTGTAAGTTTATTGTGAGGCAACTAGCGCAAGGGCACCACTTAGGTACGAACCTTGGATTGGGCCGTTGCCAGGATGGGGATAGGAGAGAAACGCCCGGGTACATGCTTGTACCTCGTATAGGCGGCGACTGAAGGGACTCGTCGACCTCGCCGGCGAGATCGGTGTATCTGTGAAGTGTTTGCTCTGTCTAATGACTCGGACAGACTTCCGCGTTAGCGGAGGTGATTTCGTCATCCGGGTCTCCGAGAACGTGTCTTGGACGATGGAGGGTGAGAGAAAGTAAAAAGTGCGTGTCTCATATTAATATACACCCCCTCCAGTAGTCGAACGCTGGAGGAGAGGGGGCGCCACATTAAGTTTCTGCACCGGTTCGGAAATATCGTAGATCCGGAGCTGAGCGGCGATTACAAGTGGATCCAAATACAATCGCTTTTTAGGGTTCCGTAGCCAAATGATAAAAAACGGAACCCTTATGGAGTCGTCTGTCCGTCCGTATGTCACAGCCACTTTTTTCCGAAACTATATGAACTATACTGTTGAAACTTGGTAAGTAGATGTATTATGTGAAACGCATTAAGATTTTCACAGAAAAATAGAAAAATACAATTAATTTTGGGGGTTCCACATACTTAGAATTGAAACTCAATTTTTTTTCCATCAAACCCATACGTATGGGGTATCTATAGATAGGTCTTCAAAAATGATTTTGAGTTTACAATATCATTTTTTTCTAAACCGTATAGCTTGCGTGAGAGACACCTCCAAAAAACTTGGAGTCCTTAACCGTGCCAAACAGTATTTTACGGCACAACAACGGCTATTGCTGTACAAAGCGCAAGTTCGGCCGCACGTGGAATACTGTTCCCATCTTTGGCACGGAGCTCCAAAGTACCAATTGCTTCGTTTTGACTCCCTTCAGAGAAGAGCCATTAGAATAATCGGTGATCCCAAACTCACCGACAAGCTGGAACCGCTGAGTCAACGCCGTGACATCGGATCGCTCAGTGTATTCTACCGCCTGTATAATGGGGAATGTTCTGAGGAGCTATTTGATCTCATCCCGTCGTCAAGATTTTACCACCGCACTTCTCGACAACGTAATAAAGCTCATCCACATATAATCGACAATTGGGTATCGCGCACCACACGCTTCACGCGATCTTTTCTACCCCATACTTGCAAGATGTGGAATGAGCTACCATCTGAGGTTTTCCCATTAGACTACGACATGGCACGCTTCAAGAGAAATGTAAAGAGGTTTCTTCAGTGTAGGGAACGCATCGACAATACCCCGGGTGTTGCCGGTGTCAATAGGCGACGGTGACCACTTACCATCAGGTGGGCCGTAAGCCTGTTTCCCCACAAATAACATAAAAAAAAAAAAAAAAAAAAAATGGTAAAATGTGTGTCCTCCCCTGTAAGTTCTAAAATAAGAGAATGATAAAACTAAAAAAAATATATGATGTACATTACCATGCAAACTTCCACCGAAAATTGGTTTGAACGAGATCTAGTAAGTAGTTTTTTTAATACGTCATAAATCGTAAACCGCAATGTACCTTTCATTCAATCAACTCAAATATAAAAAAAGTTACAACGACCTACAAGAACTTTTATATTAAGTTACTTGCTGCTACGGAACCATTTATGGGCGAGTCCTACTCGCACTTGGCCGTTTTTTTTATTATTGTTAGGACAATGCCCCTCGCTTGTGTATGACAGTCACTTGTCTGGCGCTTCAACTTGCCGCTTTCCTGGACCAATGTAAATCTGACATCAGACAACGAAGTGTTACGTTTCCTTTTATGCACGACGATTCGTTGTACCTACCTGTTGCTGCATCTGCTGCTGTTGCATATGTTGCTGCACTTGTTGCATCTGCTGGTGGTGCATGTGTTGATGTTGCACTTGTTGTACCTGTACAATAAAACATGCAAATAATTCCCCACGATTGTATGCTACGTGGCTAAGTTTCTAGATGACTGTTTTTAAAGTGTAGACGTTGAGAATGTTCTTTATGCGCGAGAGATTTACGTATATTCAATCATTTTACGACGATTCAAAATCTCGCCTAGAAATTCATTGAACTTTTAATTATTTATATTGTTTATACTCTCGCATTTATCAGGCTTCCAGAGCCTCCTGTGTCACCTTACCCGAGCGAGGCCTTTTATAGTAATAATAATAGGTTGGGGAAAAAGTCTTTTCGCATTATAGTATGTATAAACGTGTAATAAAATCTCTTTGGCTATACTATTTGTATCTGGCTGGTTTTGGTATCATTCAAAGTGTAAATTTTAAAGAAGATAATTCCAAATTCTAATTAGGAAAATGTGTGATATTTATTTGTTTTTCGTACTGTAAAGATGAGTGAATCTAATGAAGAAATTCGATACATTTTAAAATTTTACTACAAAAAAGGTAAAAATGCAACGCAAGCTGCGAAAAAAATTTGCGATGTTTATGGACCTAGTGCAGTGTCTGTGGGAGTAGCACAAATTTGGTTTAAGCGTTTTCAATCCGGAAATTTTGATGTCAAAGATGCACGTCGCTCTGGTCGCCCTATTACGGATAAAATTGATGCCATTTTTGAAAAAGTGGAGCAAGATCGGCATATCAGTAGTTACGACGTAGCTGAAGAACAGGGAATTGACCACAAAACAGTATGGCGTATTTGAAAAAAACTGGGTACACAAAAGAGCTCGATATTTGGGTACCCCGCGAGCTCACTGAAAGAAACCTAATGAACCGTGTACTCATTTGTGATTATTTACTAGGACGTAATGAAACCGAACCATTTTTGAAGAAGCTGATAACTGGTGATGAAAAGTGGATCACGTATGACAAAAACGTGCGAAAAAGGTCGTGGTCAAAGGCCGGTCAGGCTTCACAGACTGTGGCGAAACCCGGATTAACTCGCAACAAGGTGATGCTGTGTGTGTGGTGGGATTGGAAGGGCATTATTCATTATGAGCTGTTACCACCAGGCAGGACCATCGATTCTGAACTCTACTGCGAATAACTGATGAGATTAAAGCAAGAAGTTGAGAGAAAGCGGCCGGAATTAATCAACAGAAGGGGTGTGGTTTTTTATCATGATAACGCTAGACCTCACACATCTTTAGCCACTCAGCAAAAATTAAGAGAGTTTGGCTGGGAGGTGTTAATGCATCCGCCGTATAGTCCTGACCTTGCACCTTCAGATTGCCACCTGTTTCGGTCTCTTCAGAATTCTTTAGGCAGTGTCAGGTTAACATAACGAGAGGACTGCCAAAACTACTTGTCGCGGTATTTTGATCAGAAGCCCCAAAATTTCTATAGCAATGGGACCATGTCCCTAAATACAAGATGGCAAAAAGTTATCAAACAAAATGGTACCTACGTACTTTGGTTAAATGTAAATAAACTGTATTAAAACAGGTTTTGAATTTTCTTAAAAAATGCGAAGATACTTTTTCCCCAACCTAATATTAAAATTAGGTCTTATTTCAGAGAACATGTAAAAATACATAAAAAATCAATACAAGGGCTCATAACATAATTATAAAGATGTACCTACCTACCTTACAGACTAACATCCTACTAATATTATAAACGCGAAAGTTTGTATGGATGGATGTTTGTTACTCTTTCACGCCGGAACGGCTGAACCGATTGCGATGAAATTTGGTATGTACGTAGATCATAACCTGGATTAACACATAGGCTACTTTTTATTGGCAAACCACGCGTGCGAAACCGCTGGCAACCGCTAGTACATAATATAATAACAAGATAACTTTTTAACAAAAATATAACCAACTTCAGATAACAGTAAAAACCAAACTACTCCACCAATTTTGATGAAATCTCCATGGGATACACCTAAAAGTACCTACTTACGAGTATATCCTTTCAAATAAAAAACTAATATTCCAAATCGATTGATATATAACGGAGTTCTGAGCTACCAAACATAACATAAAAATTAAACAAATTTAAGACTTATATGGTTTTCTGATGGATGCCATTGTCAGAACTGGACCACACGGGAAGCTCCAGCTTTCAAATAAAAAAAGAATTTTCAAAATCGGTTCACCCCGTCGAAAGTTCTGTAGTAACAAACAAAAAAAACTACAGTCGAATTGAGAAACTCCTCCTTTTTTGAAGTCTGTTAAAAATTACATACTTTTGAGCCAATCGGTTATCAATATCATCCACACAAATATTATAAATTCGAAATTAAGTCTTTTTGTTATGTTTTCACGACTAAATGTGAACGGATTGACCGACTTCGATAAAATTTAGTATAAATAAATATACATAAATTATGACCGGGAAATAGCCTACTTTTTAACCAAACGAATGTTTTTATTGACAAACCATGCGTGCGAAGTCGCGGGCGGCAGCTAGTACTTAGTTCAATATAGCGATGCGATATTTTCAGAACGACTATTGTAGGCAGCGAGGGAAGTAGTACTTACATGTACTTGTTGGTGTTGCTGCTGTGGCTGGATTTGTTGTTGCTGCTGTTGCTGCTGTTGTTGTTGTTGTTGTTGTTGTGGCGCTTGTTGTTGGTTTTGCTGTAATAAGAAAGTTTATGTAATTCACACAGCACCATAACTAGAGCTTTATTCATGTCGGTGCAGTTGATGTAGTATCTACCATTTGCTTCGCAGGCGGTCTTAGGTTAAAAAGAAATTATTTCATTGCCTTATACTAATCAACATTTCTATCAAGTAGCTTTTTAGGGTTCCGTACCCAGAGGGTAAAACGGCACCCTATTACTGAGGCTCCGCTGTCTGTCTGTACGTCTGTCACCAGGCTGTATCTCATGAACCGTGATAGTAAGACAGATGAAATTTTCACAGATGATGTATTTCTGTTGTCGCTATAACAACAAATACTAAAAACAGAATAAAATACATATTTAAAGAAGGCTTCCATACAACAAACGTGATCTTTTTGCTCGTTTTAGCTCGATATTATGAACGTATCGATATAAAAACAGAATAAAATACATATTTAAGGAAGGCTTCCATACAACAAACGTGATCTTTTTGCTCGTTTTAGCTCGATATTGATAACGGCAACAGGTAGATTGAAATTTCCACAGAATACTTAGTTATATATTCACTTTAAAAATAAATAATTAAATTAATATAAAACAAATATTTACGGGGGGGCTCCCATACAACAAACGTGATAAAATCACGTTTGTCGGCTATAGCTGCTATATAGATTAGTCAGCTATAGCTGACTAATCCGCAGCTTCGCACGCGTAGTTTTTCAATAAAAATATTACCCTCCTTCTGCGCAGTTGGGTAAAAAGTAGCCTGTCACCCGGGGATAGTGTAGCTTCCCAACGGTAAAAGATTTTTTTAAATCGGTCCAGTAGGCTCGGAGCCTATTCAATGCAAACAAACAAACAAATCTTTCCTCTTTATAATATTATTTTTAAAACACAAGCTTATAGCAGAGCAACGCCATCTGTTAGCAGTTATAATCGCCGTGAAAACGATAGAGTGCGTGAGTTACAAAAAACCAGCAAAAAAATCCGATCGCAAAGGGTAAAACGGCACCCTATTATTAAGGCTCCGCTGTCAGTCCGTCTGTCCGTCTGTCACCAGGCTGTATCTTATGAACCGTGATAGCTAGACAGTTGAAATTTTCTCAGATGATGTATTTTCGTTGCTGCTATAACAACAAATACTAAAAATAAAATAAATATTTAATGAAGCCTCGCATACAAAAAAACGTGATATTTTTGCTCGTTTTAGCTCGATATTGATAACGGCAACAGATAGACGCTTGAAATATTCACAGAATATTAAGTTATATATTCACTTTATATATAAATAATTAAATTAAAATAAAACAAATATTTAAGGGGGGCTCCCGTACAACAAACGTTATTTTTTTCTCGTTTTTATAAATAATGGTACGGAACCCTTCTTGCGCGAGTCCGACTCGCACTTGGCCGGTTTTTTTTAATAGAAATAAGGAATAAATAAACTCAGAATTATGCCGGTAATAATGGTAAGCGCTTTAGACTATTGTTATCAGATTTACATACACGTGCAAAGTTTTAAATAGATACAACAAAGAAATAGGTTAAAATCAACTTCCTAGTTTACAAACTAAATACTTAGGACCTCGAAATTACATACAAGTGAAGCTAATAAAAGCGTTTTATAAAATGTCTATTATTCGTGCGTGCGGTATCCACACTTAGGTACTTAAATGTACTTACTGTATCTGTAGGTTGTTATTTTTTATTTGTATTGATTTATGGTGTATGTAGGCAAGGTCGAATCCAGGATTTATTCCTGGGAGGGGGGCACAAGGGGCGGACGGGCAAAAAAATCAACAATAAGTGTTAGAAATAAACTTGAAGTATTATACTGCAACAAGTTTAAGTATGTCTTCTGGGAAGGTTTATGAACGTGCCCCCGTACCCCCCCCCCCCCCCCCCCCCCACCCCCTTCCATCTTAAATCCGCCCTTGTATGTAGGGATCGAGCGATGCTTAGGCAAGCAGAATTGTAAACAACGGAATACATTGGCAGCGCTCGCCCGCTCGTCCTTTCCGGGGCGGCGCGGCGGCAGTGCCAGTCACCTGAAGTCACCTCCCGTCACAAGATTAACTTGTAATTTTTATCTACTTGTGCACGTACGAATAGACAATGCAGTGAATTTTTACTTTGCATTTTAATTTAATTGACAAACTTAAATGCGACTGAACTTATATAACTTATTCGTTTGCAACGGTCATAAGGTTTCAAGTTTCTTTCTACTTTTCGTTTTCAACGTTCTTTCTTTCTGTATTCCGTTCTGTGTGAAGGGTAGGCGGGGCGGTGAAATTAGATTACATTACATTATATAATATCTTTATTGCACATCATTAACATATAAAGAAAGAAATAAAATCACAGGCACATATATATATTATTTCTTTTATTTTTTGTAGTAGGTATAACGATATTTCAATAGATATGACGTTATCGGAGCACTCGATGCATATCAACGATTTGCCATCGATATTTATCTACAGTGACTTCTCAAGAATACCGAAATTTAGATTCAATAGATATATTGACGTTTCTAACGGTAATTATCTAATGTGATGATATACCTATCCATTTGGCGAGAATCACCTGTTTAGTCGTGCGAAGTGAACCTAACAAATACTTTTTTTTCATAAATACGAGTATTGATCGAAAACTTTAACACATATACAAACTTTAAGAATATTAGGTGCTAAGAGTGATACAGAGCTTGTGCGAAAATATCCGGCCCATATTATATTCAAAATACTCTATTAAAACTATTCTTAAACAGTTATATTTCTACTTTGCTTCCTAAAAAGCAATTCGACGAAAAACAAAGCAATTGACGTTGCACAGCCCAGAGCCCACATGTAAAAAGCGATAGAAATCTGTTCAAACGTAATAGAACATCCGCCATCATAACAACCGTAGCTTATGGACATAGTATTCTTCGCCGCTATCTTTGTCTTGGCCACTTTAGTTATACCGATAGCGTCATCAAGCAGCTTCGTAGTTATCCCAGACTCGAAAAGTCTCGTAGTTGCAATCTGATATTGTTTAAGAAAACGACTGTGTTTATATATAATGATTTCGAAGTGCATCGTCAGAATATTTTCCTTTATTCTCAGTAGTGTCGCTTCGTCGTCTACCATCGTCTCCGCTTGCCACTGCACTAAATGGCTGTCGTAATAAGGGCCAACGCCGTTCTCACGCAACGTTGCCGAAACACACTCGAGAGCATTTGCACAATCGTGTGAAGTAGCCACGAAACTTGCAAATTTCGGGTCTTTGATCGGATATTTGTATTGAGGAATCATGTTCGGCTTCCTTCCTGAATTGTATACATCATCGTTGCTTATCAACATCTCCGGAGGTTTGAGGATCGTCAGGAACGAGAATAAATGAATGCTGAAGTAAGCGGACAGGTGCAAGCACATTATTAAGTATACGATATTCAATATCTTTTGCTTGAAAGATCTCGCGGGCAGCACCGAAGTTGTCCCCATGAGCGCGCCCCAACTGTACAACAGAATATCTTTCATAGATATAGCGCATTTATCGAATAGGCAAATAATATACCAAATGATACAATGGCTGATATAGAATATCATGAATATGTACAGTCCATTCATCTGATTGATAAAATTCTGCCATGTTAAGCTTTGCCTCTTGGCGGAATACACCCACCCGATCGCCTGACTGATGTACGCCCCTGAATATTCCACCACGTCTCCAAACCCAAACGCACGGTGTAAACCACCGATTATTACTTCTACACTACCGTTTTGTATAAAAGGCAGATACAGATCGTAAGGAAAAGGATTTACCTCAAATTTACGAAAGTAGTACAAATCTAGCGTCGCATTGAAATACTCTGTGAAGATTTTTATAATCTCCGCGTCTATTCCTTTTACTTTGCTTATCTCGAGGCTGTCGAAGTTGTTTCGAGATTGTATATCTTCTATAATCGCGAATGGGGTGAAATATGTAATCCCAGCTTTAAACGGACATCGCTGTAAGTTGGTTAGTCTCTTCGAAGGAAACGTCACGTTTCTGATCAGATAGCCGTTGACACACATGTTTATTTCCAAGGAATTTCCCACGACTTCTTGACATGTGTTCGGATCTATTGTCGGGATGAAAGTTACCATTTTATATTGAGCTGCGGTTTTTACAATTATCGTCACGTCAAATTTACTAACTTTATGTCTGATGCTTTGGAGATCAACATCCCAAAACTTGTCAGAATAATCTTCAACCACCAATAAATATTTTACATGTTTCTGGATCGCATCAAAATCAAAATCCAGTAGCGTGGACCCAAAATCAAAGTAATCTACGTAAAGGTAGTTTCCGTTGCCATCAAAAGTTCCATTATCAACTTCTATGGAGAAATATGGAGAATTTTCCGTTGCAAACACTTTCGTTACTGCGGTTATGAAATCGCTTTTAGATTGCGTCTGATTTGGTTCAACTTTAAAAACAGTAGTCGGTCTCAAATATAGCTCGTAATGACTAACTTGACAAATGCATTAAATAGAATAAAAGGAAGATGAAGCACCATAAAAGTTGAGTGTTGAATTAACGACGCCGACGGCAAAATGCAAAAACGTAGAGAGTAAAACAATTAATATCAACATTTTCATCAAATACATTTTTTTTTCTTCCAATAGAGACTTTCCCCAAGCTTGATTTTACTAAAACTACTTGGACGTATAAATAAATAACCTACAATAATAAAACTTAATTGCATATCGTAAAACGATACATAAAACTAAAATGGTAGACATAAAAAGGATTTTTGTGATTGTATGTTTTATTCGTAACTAGCTGTGGCCGGTGACTTCGTACGCGTTACACTACAAAATGTGTAAGGTAACCTAGAAATAAAGCTAAAGTCGCTGTTGCAATTTGCCATCGCCCCATTTTAATCCCATGGGAACTGATTAATGGGATAAAAGGTAGCCTATGTGGTAATCCAGGTTATAATCTACGTATATACCAAATTTCATCAAAATCGGTTCAGCCGTGAAGACCTGATTGAGTAACAAATAAATCAACAAACATCCAAACTTTCACATTTATAATATTAGTGTGATGTGATTGCAGGTAATTACAATATCTAAAGCAAGCTGACGTGGTAGAGGGCGGGGCACAGGTGTGCTTAACTCCAGCAAAAAGTGGTTTCCTTTCAGGATTCTAAAACAACAGGGAATTATTGCATAGCCTCGTGTAGATGTGTGCTAAATTTGGTAAATTGTACATTCAAGGTTTAGAAATTGCCGCTAGAAGTTTAGAAGACTTACCACTTGACCGGGTAGACCCATTTTGGGGTTTTTAACCCCCTTTTGAACCTCAATTTATCATTTAGAACTCCTCATTTAGTCACACCACGATTGGGACATCACTACCTAATATACCTAGTCAGGTCATAAGTATTGTCACACAGTAAAAACTTTTCTTTTAGAATGCTGGCCACAAAAAAGTTTATAGAATTCGAATTTCGAATTGTTCATGAAAATAAAAATGTATACTTTTTAGAATTTTACTCATTTTTAAATATGGAGTGGACGCTTAAAGGAGACCGTGTTGCAGTTATTGCATGGCATCGTTGCGGTTACGCGCCAATTCAAATTTTTGACATACTGAAAAATTTGAATATAACCAAACGATTCGTTTATCGCACCATCAAACGATACAATGAAGACTCTAGTGTAGATGACAGGTCAAGAAGTGGTCGCCTTCGGTCTGTTAGGACTCCAG
Source organism: Philereme vetulata (assembly GCA_918857605.2). Taxonomy (NCBI): domain Eukaryota; kingdom Metazoa; phylum Arthropoda; class Insecta; order Lepidoptera; family Geometridae; genus Philereme; species Philereme vetulata. The sequence continues at coordinate 5,631,711 of OU975420.1, forward strand.
CAGTGATAAAAGCTGTGAAGGCGCGAATTCAAAGAAATCCCAAACGTAAGCAGAAACTGTTGGCCCTTTAGATGGGGTTAAGCAGAACCACGGTGAAAAGGGTTAAATGAAGACTTAGGGCTTCGGGCATATCGAAGAAAAACAGGACATCGTTTGGATGCTCGTCTAATGGACCTGAGACTGAAGAGATGCCGCGCTCTGTTGAAGCGGTACGCGGGAAAAAAATATCGGGAAATTCTTTTTTCGGATGAAAAAATTTTTACCGTAGAAGAGAGCTACAACAAACAAAATGATAAGGTGTACGCACACAGTAGTGAAGAAGCGAGCAACCGTATTCCGCGTGTCCAACGAGGTCATTTTCCATCCTCGCTCATGGTATGGTTGGGAGTTTCTTATTGGGGCTTAACAGAGGTACATTTTTGTGAGAAAGGTGTAAAAACGAATGCAGTTGTGTATCAAAATACAGTCCTGACGAACCTTGTGGAACCTGTTTCTCATACCATGTTCAATAACAGGCACTGGGTATTCCAACAAGATTCGGCGGCAGCTCATAGAGCGAAGAGCACACAAGACTGGCTGGCGGCGCGTGAAATCGACTTCATCCGGCACGAAGACTGACCCTCCTCTAGTCCAGATTTGAATCCGTTAGATTACAAGATATGGCAACACTTGGAGGAAATGCGTGCTCAAAGCCTCATCCCAATTTGGAGTCACTCAAGACATCCTTGATTAAGGCAGCCGCCGATATTGACATGGACCTCGTTCGTGCTGCGATAGACGACTGGCCGCGCAGATTGAAGGCCTGTATTCAAAATCACGGAGGTCATTTTAAATAAACTTTAATGTCATAAGAATCTATGTTTTGTTAAGTTCATTTTGGTATATAAATGGTTACATAATGAATAAACTTGTTTCAATTATTTTATATTAAACATGTGACAGAATTTATGACCTGACTAGGTACCAAATTTCACGATCGGATCAACGCTTCGAAAGTTATCCTCGGACAAACAAACATACATACTTAAAACGCCGATTTGCCCAAGTTGATTTGGCGATCTCGCTTTGCTAGATCAAAAAGTATATGTACAGTAAGAGAGTTAATAATTTGTGCATAAAGTACCGCTTTAGTATTAATTCGTGCTTCGTAGGATTTCAAAGTTATTTCTGTTTTCGCTGGGGTAATGTTTTCGATATTTCTGTCTCGGTAAAGATGTAGGCGTTAATATGTGCAAACCAAATTATTCAAAAATAATAACCTGTTTAGAACTAATAAGGATTTTCTTAAAAAGTAAATTAGATCCATCTATTGGACAAGAAATCCGCAGAACCTGCTGAAATTCACATTCTGTACCAACATCTATTTATCCTCAACACTTGTTGAAATTCCATACGCCTACTCTAAATGCTAAATAAATGGTTTACGAGTTATAGCGACTACCAGAACCATTGCCAGAATGATTACCCGAAGGTGAAATTATTTAACCTCCAAATACTCCGCTTCCTTTGAGAGTTCGATTTTAAATTATATGCGGGTACACGTATGATATTAAAGCTTGTCGCGATAGTATAATAAAATTATATATTGTATGTATAATGAGTCTGTATGTGAGTCGGCATCGCGCGTGTGATACTTTTGTTGTTACAAGCGTCCATAGCACGGTAATACAGATAACATTACCGTGTCCATAGGCTACGGTAACCGCTTACCATCAGGTGGGCCGTATACTTGTTTGCTACCTTAGTAGTATAAGAAAAATGTTTGTTTGTTCCATTCACATTCCAAATTTTTAAAATTGTTTTTTTACTAAAACGAGCAAAAAAAATCACGTTTGTTGTGCACGCTGCTCGTTTTAACTCAATATTGATAACGGCAACACATAGACGCTTGAAATATTCACAGAATATTTAGTTATATATTCACTTTAAAAATAAATAATTAAATAAAATTAAAACAAATATTTAAGGGGGCTGCCATACGACAAACGTGATTTTTTGCCGTTTTTTTTAGATAATGATACGGAACCCTTCGTGCGCGTGTCCGACTCACACTTGGCCGGTATTTTTATTAGCTTTTGCGGCTTTGGTTTCACTGCGGCCGGTCTATTGTGATCGCCACTTGTTTTTGTGTCGCCCCTAGGTTATGGGGGCGTTTAAAGTTCACCAGTAAAGCCCGTAAGATCAATCGCAATTTAAACTAAAATTCTAAGCTTAAATTAAAACTTTTCTTTGTCAGTGATGTTTTAAGCTTAGAATTTTAGTTTAAACTGCTATTGATCTTACGGACCTTAGTCCTGCGGTTCTAAAAACTGCAGAATATTCTTAGGGGTGGTAGCTGTTAGCTCCTCCGGGCTAAGAATGTGTTTGCCCAGATGAATAGCGCATGCCCCTAGCGCACGCCGATCCGGCGCCTATGGGTTGCCGTTCCAAACGTTTTACCTTCCTACAATACGAATTAAAAGATGAACATGAAAGCGCACTGGAGTAGATATTAAGCTCTTCAGGGTTACCTGAATGTGTGTCATCATGTGTTTCTTCAGACTGTGCAGGTACATGTACGTTTTGACGCAGACGCCGCATTTGTAGCGCTTCTGAGGCGTCGACTGTACGGCGGGCGGCGTGCCTTGCACGGTCAGAGTGCTCTCTTGGTTCTGAGCGGGCACTTCGATCTGGCATTGCGCTGGAAATAGTACACTTATTTTATTTATTTAGCACCAACATAATGAACACAAAATTGGACATATATTATACATAATATAGAGTAAAAATCAAGTGGCATTACAATTATAATAGGTGTAGATAGCATGCAAATAAGTGGAGAGCGAGTAACAAGAGCTGTAAGACTGGCTGTAAGCGATCTTTTGTGCATCCGAAATATTTGTTTTTAATCACATAACTTTATAGCGCCTCTAGACGATTGGCCATGATGGGCGATCATAGACGATTCGCCTCTATGTCGGTTTTTCGAACAAACATCAAAGTAAGTTTGCGGCCATGATTGTAAGTGTGTCCATACGACCGCCTATCACTCAGTTCGTATTTGTTTACGGTACAGTGCGGACGTGGTTTTACAGTGACCATTTATATAGTAGTTATATACACTAAATAAATAAACAGCGGCAGTTGCTACTGTTTCGAAGTCCTTAATTTTAACAAATGTAGGTGCGCCATTGATAGTGGCAATCATAGCGCATTCTGTGATTACCCATCATGGCCCATAGTGTAGACAGCTGCGCAATCATGGTAGCAATCATAGCGCATTCTTTGATTGTCCATCATGATCCATAGTGTAGACAGCTGCGCAATCATGGTAGCAATCATAGCCCATTCTGTGATTTTCCATCATGGCCCTTAGTGTAGACAGCAGCGCAATCATGGTAGGAATCATAGCGCATTCTGTGATAGTCCATCATGGCCCTTAGTGTAGACAGCTGCGCAATCATGGTAGCAATCATAGCGCATTCTTTGATTGTCCATCATGGCCCATAGTGTAGACAGCTGCGCAATCATGGTAGCAATCATAGCCCATTCTGTGATTTTCCATCATGGCCCTTAGTGTAGACAGCAGCGCAATCATGGTAGGAATCATAGCGCATTCTGTGATAGTCCATCATGGCCCTTAGTGTAGACAGCTGCGCAATCATGGTAGCAATCATAGCGCATTCTGTGATTGTCCATCATGGCCCATAGTGTAGACAGCTGCGAAATCATGGTAGCAATCATAGCGCATTCTGTGATTGTCCATCATAGCCCATAGTGTAGACAGCTGCGCAATCATGGTAGCAATCATAGCCCATTCTGTGATTTTCCATCATGGCCCTTAGTGTAGACAGCTGCGCAATCATGGTAGCAATCATAGCGCATTCTTTGATTGTCCATCATGGCCCATAGTGTAGACAGCTGCGCAATCATGGTAGCAATCATAGCCCATTCTGTGATTTTCCATCATGGCCCATAGTGTAGACAGCTGCGAAATCATGGTAGCAATCATAGCGCATTCTGTGATTGTCCATCATAGCCCATAATGTAGACAGCTGCGCAATCATGGTAGCAATCATAGCGCATTCTGTGATTGTCCATCATGGCCCATAGTGTAGACAGCTGCGCAATCATGGTAGCAATCATAGCCCATTCTGTAATTTTCCATCATGGCCCTTAGTGTAGACAGCTGCGCAATCATGGTAGCAATCATAGCGCATTCTTTGATTGTCCATCATGGCTCATAGTGTAGACAGCTGCGCAATCATTATAGCAATCATAGCCCATTATGTGATTTTCCATCATGGCCCTTAGTGTAGACAGCAGCGCAATCATGGTAGGAATCATAGCGCATTCTGTGATTGTCCATCATGGCCCCTTAGTGTAGACAGCTGCGCAATCATGGTAGCAATCATAGCGCATTCTGTGATTGTCCATCATCATAGTGTAGACAGCTGCGCAATCATGGTAGCAATCATAGCCCATTCTGTGATTTTCCATCATGGCCCATAGTGTAGACAGCTGCGAAACCATGGTAGCAATCATAGCGCATTCTGTGATTGTCCATCATAGCCCATAGTGTAGACAGCTGCGCAATCATTGTAGCAATCATAGCGCATTCTGTGATTGTCCATCATGACCCATAGTGTAGACAGCTGCGCAATCATGGTAGCAATCATAGCCCATTCTGTGATTTTCCATCATGGCCCTTAGTGTAGACAGCTGCGCAATCATGGTAGCAATCATAGCGCATTCTTTGATTGTCCATCATGGCCCATAGTGTAGACAGCTGCGCAATCATGGTAGCAATCATAGCCCATTCTGTGATTTTCCATCATGGCCCATAGTGTAGACAGCTGCGAAATCATGGTAGCAATCATAGCGCATTCTGTGATTGTCCATCATAGCCCATAATGTAGACAGCTGCGCAATCATGGTAGCAATCATAGCGCATTCTGTGATTGTCCATCATGGCCCATAGTGTAGACAGCTGCGCAATCATGGTAGCAATCATAGCCCATTCTGTGATTTTCCATCATGGCCCTTAGTGTAGACAGCTGCGCAATCATGGTAGCAATCATAGCGCATTCTTTGATTGTCCATCATGGCCCATAGTGTAGACAGCTGCGCAATCATTATAGCAATCATAGCCCATTCTGTGATTTTCCAACATGGCCCTTAGTGTAGACAGCAGCGCAATCGTGGTAGGAATCATAGCGCATTCTGTGATTGTCCATCATGGCCCTTAGTGTAGACAGCTGCGCAATCATGGTAGCAATCATAGCGCATTCTGTGATTGTCCATCATGGCCCATAGTGTAGACAGGTGCGAAATCATGGTAGCAATCATAGCGCATTCTGTGATTGTCCATCATAGCCCATAGTGTAGACAGCTGCGCAATCATGGTAGCAATCATAGCGCATTCTGTGATTGTCCATCATGGGCCATAGTGTAGACAGCTGCGCAATCATGGTAGCAATCATAGCGCATTCTGTGATTGTCCATCATGGCCCATAGTGTAGACAGCTGCGCAATCATGGTAGCAATCATAGCGCATTCTGTGATTGTCCATCACGGCCCATGGTGTATGTAGATGCTACATTACATCACGAATGCGAGGAAATTAAAAAAAAAGTATTTTATAATTTGCGTTCCCGGTATGCATTCTTTTTACTACTGAACAATGATCTCTTTTGTCATGTTTTTTCAAGGATTTGTCACCAATCGTATTTATTTTAGCATTTATGAATGTAACTTCTTAATAATAAATATACGTAGGAATAAGGATTTTTCATTGCGATTGTATTTAATTTATTAAGCTTAATATGAATGCAATGAGCCTCATTTTATATTCAAATGTATCTAAATCGTTTTATGGAGCTGATATCGAGTTTACAATGACCCCACTTTACTTTTTTATTGTGGTTTTATCGTGTAATTATCACTATCGTGTCCAGGTGGCGATGTTTTTTATGTTAACAGTAAAAATCCGTTTTATGTGGCTCTTGATTCAATAACACAATAATTTACAGATATCTTTTCCGGGTCTGGATGTTTTTTATAAATTAAAAAAAATATAGTATTCTATCAGTTATCTGGTTCCCATAGTACAAGCTCTGCTTAGTTTGGGGCTAGATAGCACTGTGTGAAATGTCCAGCAATGTTTATTTATTTATTATTTCATCTCAAAAAATAATTAAATTATATAAAATAAATTGGTCAAGCGCGTGTAGAACCATGCGCAGTAGAGGGTTCCGTAGCCAGTACGGCTATACATATTTTAGTCATATTAAAACACAATGTTAATTCTACAGTTGATTTTGGTAATTTTATATGAATATTATATAACTGTTAACATGATATAACTGTTGTTATGACTAGAGATGTGCCGACTATGACTTTGGCCGAATAGCCGATTAGTCGGTTGTAAAGAGACCGACTGGTCGGCCGAGCCGATCACGGTTTCGGGGGTATTCGGAAATTTCCGTGACACATCGTTTGCAGCTGATTCGCGCGCAACTCGCAATCGCTATCGGATAGTCGGCTTTACCGACTAATCGCCGACTAGTCGAAACATCTCTGATTATAACATATAAACAAACCCAACTTCAGACATAAGTTGGTCGACTACTACTCGTAAACTACTCTCGTCTACTCAGCTCTGATAATTCTTACAACTAAAGTATTGTATGTAAATTATTATACATACTAGGTATTATAACATATTTTTCAACACACTTGCTCGTAAAGTGAGCCATAGTACATCGTTATTAGGGCCACTCGTTATTATAACACACGCGTGCGAAATAATATAACACACTAGTGCATAATAGAATTATCCCTACAAAGTTAAGTTAGTACTTATCTGCAAATTATTTGCGAGTAAACAGAGCATTTTCAATTTGTCCGGGTAATACAGTTTTTGTAACAACAAAGAGGTTTTATGCCGCTGAAAATCCTATTACATTTTTGGAATAAATAAATAAATATATCCCTAATTAAGACGAAAAAACATTTATTATTATCAAATTACTTATAATTCACAATAATTTGTTTAAAATATTTGAATTTTATCACAAAAATTATAATTTTGAAGTAGGCTGGCTTTATGTAATCAATCACCTTAAATTTGGAGCCAGCAAAAAAAAAACTTGCGCGCCATTTCCCATTTTTTTGTTTGTATCGCATTTGTTGCTGTGTGGTAAATAATTGTAAAAATGTCAGGTTTTAGTACAGAAGATTAACAATTGATAGATTTAACCCCGCCAGAAATACTAAATGCAGCACAAAATGCAAATGTAGGTAAACCTATTAACTACAGAAAAGTAATTAGCTGCTTACGCTAGTTTTGTACAATGGAAAAGCAACAAAAAACCCAGTCATTTTCTGAAAATGTGTTTTGGCGTATTTCTCTTAACTCGCCAATATATACAAACCCAGCTCCCTGTGGTGCATCTATTCCATGTTAAGAAGCATGGTTAAGCTCAAATATTGTGTTGATATCAAAACGTACTGTAACCCACAACCATGTACATCTCGTAGCATGAGTTATTTGTTGCCTTCTCATTCCAGTAATTTGTATGATTTACCTTTATCGCCGACATTTACACAAGAAGTAAATGAAGATACTAAAGAAGTGGCAAGTACCAATCTAACATAAACTGTGAAATTGCCATCAAAAACTATCCAATATCGTTTTGAAAATTGTATATTCACCAATTGTTTTACTAATTAAACGATTTATGCAATACATGTTTGTTTTTTCCTCGCAAGTGTGTTTAAAAAGTGTGTATGAAACTCGTGAGCAACTTACTCACTAGACACTCGGCTGATGTATGCCTTCGCCTACGGCTCGGGATACAAACCACAGACTCGTGTATAATGAGCAACTTAGCTCACTTGTATCATAATACACTATTTAGCCATGAATAGCATGTTGACTAGAAGGGGGGGATCATACGACTATTACGAAAATGGCAATTTTGAGGCTCTTTATCTCGTAAACAGGCTCTTGTACCAAAAAAGTGTTGAGAAGACCTTATAATCTTTTTTATAAGACCTATTCAACGATACCCCACAAGATTGCAGTAAAAACAAATCACCCCCCAACTTTCCTGTATGGATGTTCTTTTCCCGATGCAATATAACAACAAATTAACGATTTTCGGATTTTTTCCTTTATTTTTGCTGTGATGCTTCTTATCAAATTTTATGATTCTAGGTCAACGGAAGTAGGTTTTGAATGAATGAAAATTCTTTATTATACCTTACAAGCTAGACACAACAGATATAAAAATAAAACAAATAAATGAAGCATAATGGGCGGTCTTATCGCTAAACAATACGATCTCTTTCAGGCAATCTTTTGATTAATTTGAGAGCAAAATATGCGGCAGAAATGACCTTATTTTTTGATTGCGTTGACTTAGAACCTTAATTTTTTTACAGATTCAAGGGACCGTAGACGTATTTGACGTTACGTATTTGATATTAATTTCGAATAAATATCTCAACGCCTTCCTGAGAAAATGGATCTTGCTTGACAGACGGACAGACAGACAACAAATTGATCCTATAAGGGTTACTTTTTTCCTTTAGATGTACGGAATCCTAAAAACACGTTTCTTGCAGTCGGTAATTACAAAATAAAATTGAGCTGTCAAAACAAACCAAAGGAGGTCAAGTTTGAGGGGTTAAAAAAAACATACAAGTGAAGCTTGTATGTGAATGCTGTAAGAATACACATGTATAATGTGTATTCTTTATAGAATAAGGTTTTGAAATGAAAACTTCTTTAGGCGCGTTGGGCATTTTTGAGATGGGAAAAATCCATTGAACTTGCGACACTGTTACCGTTACCGACACCTCTGTATACAGGATGTTTGGTAATATACTGACGAAATTCAAGTGACGTTTTCTCAAAACATAAAAAAAGACTTCTCGAAAAAAAACTACATACTAAAGTCTAACTTTTTATTAGCTGCAGTAAAATGACGTTTTGTGGGTTGCCGGTTTTTGAAGAAAAATAAATAGGGATGTAGCTAAATGAGTGAATCATAAATGAATAATCAGTTTGTTTTTTTTTGAGATTTAATATTAAGTTGTAATGTATTTTTTTAACCTATTATTATTACTATACTAGAGGATTGATCTTTTTTAGTGGAAGTATAGGGAGGTACATTCAAAATGAAACAAAAACGTCATAATAATGTTATTTAATTAATTTTTGTGAACTGAATCACATCCCTATTGAGATTAGGCTGGCAACATTATTTTACGGAATGACATTTAGAAACGTCATTTTACTGCAGCTAATAAAAAGTTAGACTATAGTTATATTATAAAATTTTAAGTAAAATCGAAGTGATCGACTAAGTTTAGGTGATTAGTTCGATATAAAACTTACTGTCTACTCTTGCAATCGACATCCAAAAATAAAGGCCGATTTGATAATATCTCTTTCAAAAATGGCTACGGGTTTTGGGTTAGAAAGGGACGACAAGAGATATCTCGAGACGTCACCAATACAGTATCTGTCGTTAGATGGCAAGCATTATGCAATACTACAACATAAGTTTAATAAAGTGTTTGTTTTTACATACCAAAATAAATTTCACATTTCTATGGTAAACCTTTCACAAATTTATTTAGTATGCTCATCAAAATAACCCATTTCATTTTTGTGCGTATATTATCAAACACTCTACATAAGTAGGTATCTGTAGTGTAGTCTGCTCAAGTTTTCACTTCTGTCGGCACTACCGGAGTGCCACTATTTTTTTTTATTACTACGTGGGGATGGAATAAGCTTATGGCCCACCTGATGTTAAGAATTGCCTCGTAGGTCACGCACCTTAGATACGTGGCCTACGATGCACTGCGACCATCAACTTGTGGCATACAGGGGTAAAGTATTCTTATGGCGGGTTCCTATATCCGTCGGTAACCAGCTACGACTCGTTTCTCCTTGAAAATCTGTCCCCAAAGTTTGACACTAATTTGACTCTTTTTCAAGGAGATACGAGGCGTAGTCGGTTACCGGCGGATATAGGAACCCGCCATTAGTGAATCAATTTCATTTCTCAATTAGGTGCATTGAGAAATGAAATTACACAGTTACAGAAAGCACATTTTTGTTTAAAAACTATGCTACAGAACCGGTTTTAATGAAATTTCTATGGGACCAATCTGGGAGTATATCCTTTCAAATCATCATCTCAGCCCGTTTGCTCCTACTGTTGGGTATAGACCTCCTCTTTATTACGCCATTATTTCCGATCCCTTTTGAGACTCATCCATTGACACCCAGCTACGCTTTCAATATTATTCGACCATCGGGCGGGTGGTCTGCCTCTTCGTCTACGAGCATCCCTTGGCCACCACTCTGTAATCGCCTTCGTCCAACGCCCGTCATCCCTCCTAGCCAAGTGTCCAGCCCATCTCCACTTCAGCCCTGTGATCCTCATACCCACGTCCACAACCTTTGGCGACGTCGGATTTCTACATTGGGTATGTGGTCCAAGAGTGATATACCGAGCATGGCACGCTCCATTGCCCGTTGAGCTACTCTAATCTTATGCATGTATTCCTTTGTGAGCGGCCATGTCTCGGAACCGTAAGTAAGAATGGGCAGGATACATTGGTTAAACACCCTGGTCTTGAGGCATTGAGGGATTTTAGACTTTAGGACGTCTTCTAACTTACTAAAGGCGGCCCATCCTAGCTGGACTCGTCTCGAAATCTCTTGTTTCTGGGAAAGTGAGTCAAAGGATAAACAGTGTCCAAGATAAATGTAGTTGTCCACTGCCTCTATCGGGCAGTTACCTACGATTATGTTAGGTTTTGGACCAGCAGGATTGGTCATAATCTTAGTTTTGGACATGTTCATCCTAAGACTCACTTTTGTTGAAGCTTGCTGAAGGTCTTTCAAATAGAAAAAGAATTTCAAATCGGTTGATAAACATAAAAAAAAGTACAACCGAATTAACCGAAGTCGACTAAAAAGGGAAATATTATGGTACCTTGAGGCACCAGTGTAGTTTCGTTTTGCTCTTCACTGGCGCTGGGCTGGGCTTCAGCCATCGCTTGGTTCTCCTGTTTGGAGGACGCTTGTTCCTGCCCAGCCTCCGAGTTAGATGAATCCGTTTCCGATTTCTGCTCGTGAGTTTTCATGTGCTTCTTGAAGGCGTTCGATTCTATGTAGCCTGTTAAAAAACAAAACTAAATATTTATTTATTCAATGAAATACCTACTAGTGGTTCGCCCCGAACTGAGATCTCGCGAGTCTCCCATAAAAACAAAAATATATTATTCGTAATCATTGATTATCAAAATAGTGCCACGAAATAAACAACCACATTACTTGACCTATAGTTTCATTCAAATTACAGGAGTTCATATTAATTGATAACTCTTTTTTTGGGTACAAAATGCAGTTATTCTGGATTTCAGACTGTTGCCTATATTTGTGTCGCTAAAGCTACACGAATACCAAATTTCATCATTGTGGGGTCACTGGTGTACCCTGTGAATTTTGTCAAAGTTTTGTTTTTATTATAATGGCTAATAACTCAAAAACTACAAAGATTAAATCAAAAATGGTTGAAATGCACTAATGAAGACCTTTCATTTGACGTCCCACTTGACCGGATTGTCGTATTTTGTTTTTTTTTACCCTTCTTGAACCCCAATATCTCAACAACCCCCCAACATTTTTTGCTCATTTAGTCACACCAAAATTGTGCCATCACTACCTGCCTATGTATCTAATTTTGCGATGATTGGATCAACGCTACGAAAGTTATCCTCGGACAAACAAATATACATACATACAACGCCGATTTGCCCAAGTTGATTTAGAGATCTCGCTTCACTCGATCAATTAAAGATTATTTTGAAACGTCGTTTTATAAATTACGTAAATTTTTTTTAGATTTTTTATAAGTTTCTATAATTAGGGTTTTAAAGTTAATTGACAATTTTTGTACAGTGCACCAATTTTTGAAGCACAACTTCTTTACGCACGCTTGAGTTGGGGAGTAAGCTGGTGAATGCGTTACAAAAAGTGCTAACGGAAGTTGAGAGGGAGATATAAGTTAGTGAAGATAGAAAGAGAGAGAGTTACGTTTCGTATATTTTTAAACGTTAATGTGCGAGTGCGATATGCCTCTGTCCAGAATGAACATAGACTGATCGACCTACAGACGTGTGGACAATTTTGTAATTGAACAATTTTATAATTTAATATTTTGAAAAAGAAGTTTTACTTCAGTCGTGTGGTCTAAACACACTAGTACACTCTAGGCACACTTATTTATTTTTTTCATTTACATTGTACAGAACCCTTTGTAAGACACTATTCTTCAACACACTAGTAAAATCTTATAGCAATATGTAATTTTGTGTAAATTTTAGTAGTTATATTTGGAACTAACTACCGCCCGCGACTTCACATGAATGATTCCAATAAAAAGTGGTTTGTTCTATTTTGTACCAAATTTTATCGAAATCGGTTACGACGTGATTGAGTTGAAATTAACGATGAGTTTGGTGACGTTTTCCTAAAAAAATACTACTTCTTAGCGTGTCAATAACTTATATTGTGTTAGATAGGTACTTGGCTACATAGATGGCGGCAGGAGAAGCCATTTTTAAGTCTTCTATTGTGCAGGTGTTCAGACACAAAGGGCATATTAGCAGGTGTTCACGACAGTCGCATTGCGTTTGGCTGGGAACCCCCATAATAAAAAAAAAACTACCAAAAAAAAACACTATATTACTATTTTCTTACTTTTAAGGATTACTTTTCATTAAAGTTTTAGTGGTTTAATCCAAATTTTTCATCATGAAAACTTAATTCTGCGAAAATTTCAACTGTCTAACTATCACGGTTCGTGAGATACAGCCTGGTAACAGACGGACAGACAAATCAAATCAAAATCAAAAATTCTTTATTTTCTCTGTCATGCTTTACGATAAATGGCGCCCTACTTGCCAAACTAAGTTTGTGAAAAACTTGTATCTTGGCAATTAGTGCTCTTACTTATGGTTGTCTACTTACAGAGATGTGAACTAAAAACAAATTATATTAAGTACATGAATTATCTAATTAAATATTACAGTGTATGTGTGAGTGTGTGTGTGTGTGATTGTGAGTATTCGTGTATTACCTTAAATAATTATTTTAAAAAGTTCCTCGGTTTCAGTATATGATAAAACCTTTAGCCAGTTAATTATGATATTTTTACAATTTCTTGCGGAAAGATCGTAAATCGTAAGACAGACAGACATACAGCGAAGTCTTAGTAATAGGGTCCCGTATTACCCTTTAGGTACGGAACCCTAAAAATGCAAAAATAACTCTGTTTGTTTGTTACCTTAACACGACTAAACGGCTGAACGGATCGTAATGAAATTTAGCACGGAGATAGATTATATCCTGGAGAAAGACATAGGCTATCTTGTCTCAATAAATAATATTGAAGGGGGTGAAATATGGGTTGAAAGTTTGTAGTTTGTATGGGCAAACCAAAATTCCTCAAGTAAGGGATCTGAAAATTCGTATGTTCAGATTTGGTATATAGATTATAACCAAGATTGAGACAGGCTACTTTTTAGCAGAAGGAGGGTAATGTAAATATAAGTTATTAACAAACAACGCGTGCGAAGCCGTGGGCGGGTCAGCCAGTACTTCATGGTTATTGTCGAAACACCGATAAAAAGCTACGTGATAAATCCCGTAAATGTAAAAATATAAAGAGGTTTCTACAGCGTAGGGAACGCGTCGACAATACCCCGGGTGTTGCCGGTGTCAATAGGCGACGGTGACCGCTTACTATCAGGTGGGCCGTAAACCTGGTTCCTCACAAATAACATAAAAAACGCTATTATTAGCTTGGATGTATGTATGTATGTAACGGAATATTTAAGCTTGATTTTCAACCACTTCAATACGTCGAATTAAATTGAAACTTGCACACTTATCAAGGACCCATGACAAGGCATAATTCAATAAAAAATAAAACCGCGAAGGGTTCCGTACTATAGAAACCGCAAAAAAATCACGTTTGTTGTATGGATGCCCCCCTTATATATTTAGTTTTTAGCTATTCTGTTTTTAGTATTTGTTATTAAAGCGGCAACAGAAATACATCATCTGTGAAAATTTCAACTGTCTAACTATCACGGCTCATGAGATACAGCCACGGACAGACAGACACCTTGACCTTTTGGGTACGGAACCCTAAAAATAACAAATAAAACGCTTTTGTAAATAACCGAACTCAAAAGTAGAAAATCATTTTCAATAAATTTAAATTAGGAATAGTGTGATTAACAAAATGTATTTTATTGTAAAAAAGCGAGTTTTTAGTTTCTTTAATCTATTAATTTAAGCGATGATGAGTTGAGAGTGGGGCAATTTGGATATGGGCAACTGAACCCCAGGGGACAGAGGCTGGCCGATTTTCTGGAGAAAGAAGAACTCTTTATGATGAATCTTTTTTCCAGAAGCCGCCTCACAGGAAATGGACCTGGATGAGTCCCAACGGTTGCACGAGAAATGAGATTGATTTCAACTTGATCAACAAGAAACGAATACCGAATACAAAACCGGCAGTGGTCACCGAATTGTTAGAGCCACATTGAATATGAACGTTAAACTTGAAAGGTCCCGTTTGATGAAGTCTACGCTCCGACCCACTCGCGCACATATCCAAAACCTCGAGAGCTTTCAACTCGAACTTGCAATTCGCTTTGACTGTCTAAAAGTAGATGCATCAGTGGACGAGATCAATAACAGGTTCGTATAAATCGTCCATACGGTGGGGTCCCAGTTATTTAAGACCCCCGTACCAATAGACCTCAGAAACTCTCTGATAACACCCTTAACCTCATGGCTGAACGACGTTCTTTGCGACTGCAGTCTCCCGATGATGCTCAGTCACATAGGCAGCTCAATAGAAAAATTTGGAAATCTTTGCGGCACGATATTCGTACCTTTCGAGCGGAATAAAGGCTTCAAAGTGTTCGCGAGAAATAATTCTATTAGGCAGAGCCGCATGACGAAGCTGAAGAGGGAAAATGGCAGCATAACGTCAAGTAAAGCGGAAGTGTTAAGGGAAGTCGAAAGATTCTATGGACGGCTCTACGATTCGGTCACTAAACCTGTTTGCAGTGCGGCCAACGACCCAAGAGCCAAACTGACCCGACATTATACCGAAGATATTCCGGACATCAGCCTGTATGAGATCAGGATGACCTTGAATCAGCTTAAGAACGACAAGGCGCCGGGTGAGGACGGTATCACTTCAGAGCTTCTGAAAGCGGGTGGATCACCAGTACTTAAAGTCCTTCAGAAGCTCTTTAATTCCGCCTTGCTTGAAGGTACGACGCCAAAAGCATGGAACAAGGGCGTGGTGGTTCTGTTCTTCAAGAAAGGTGACAACACCTTGCTTAAGAATTACAGACCCATCTCGCTTTTGAGCCATGTTTATAAGCTGTTTTCAAGGGTCATCGTGAACCGTCTCGAACGCAGGTTTGATGACTTCCAGCCTCCCGAAGAAGCCGGGTTCCGTAAAGGCTACATTACCATAGACCACATACATACGCTGCGGCAAGTCATACAGAAGACCGAAGAGTATAACTTGCCGCTATAGCTCGCGTTTGTGGACTATGAGAAAGCCTTCGATTCGATCGAAACATGGGCAGTGCTTGAGTCTCTCCAACGATGCCGTATTGACTATCGGTACATCGAAGTGTTGAAGTGTTTGTATAAAAACGCCACTATGTCAGTCCGAGTACAAGAACATAGCTCTAAGGCGATTCCCTTAAAAAGAGGCGTAAGACAGGGATGTCATCTCTCCGAAACTGTTTACGACCGCTTTGGAAGATGCCTTCAAGCTTCTGGAATGGAAAGGACTGGGCATCAATATTAACGGCGAATACATAACTCACCTTCGGTTTGCCGACGATATTGTGGTCATGACAAAGTCGATGGAAAAGCTCAGCACGATGCTCAAAGGCCTCAATCGAGTCTCCCTACGGGTAGGGCTTAAAATGAACATGGACAAGACGAAAATTATGTCGAATGTCCATGTCGTGCCTGCCACAGTTATGGTTGAGAACTCGGCTCTTGAAGTTGTCGACGCGTATGTATACCTAGGACAAACAGTCCAATTAGGTAGGTCCAATTTCGAGAAAGAGGTCAATCGTCGAATCCAACTCGGATTGGAAAATCCGAGTTGGGCGTTTGGGAAACTTCGCAACGTCTTTTCGTCCAACATACCTCAGTGCCTTAAGACGAAAGTCTTCAATCAGTGTGTGTTACCAGTGATGACATATGGAACCGAGACGTGGTCCTTCACTATTGGCCTTATGAATAAGCTCAGAGTCGCTCAACGAGCTATGGAGAGGGCTATGCTCCGGGTTTCTCTACGGGATCGAATCAGAAATGAGGAGATACGTAGGATAACTCAAGTCGCCGACATAGCCCGACGGATTAGCACGTTGAAGTGGCAATGGGCAGGCCATATAACGCGCAGAACAGATGACCGTTTGGGCCGGAAAGTTCTCGAATGGAGGCCACGGACCGGCAAGCGCAGCGTAGGACGTTCACCTACAAGATGGGCAGACGACTTGGTAAGAACCGCAGCTCTCCGTTGGATGCAGGCTGCTTCCAACCGCAGTTCCTGGAGATCAATGAGGGAGGTATTTGTCCAGCAGTGGACGTCCTACGGCTGATATGATGATGAAACTATTAATTATTATAATAACAGTTAAAAGAGCATTTGAATGTTACCTTTCCCACAAACATTGCAATGGTATTTCTTCTCCCCCGTGTGGTAGCGGCGATGCACCGCCAAGTAGGACGCGGAGCTGAATCGCTGCGCGCAGACCTCGCACTCGAACAGCTTCTCCCCCGTGTGCTTGCTGCTGTGCACGCGCAGCTCGCTGCGCGACGTGCAGCCTTTGCAACAGATGGGGCACACGAATCTAAACAGATAGATCACACTTCAACAACAATACACGCAGAAATACAAGTGGCGGTCTT
This sequence comes from Philereme vetulata, assembly GCA_918857605.2. Lineage (NCBI taxonomy): Eukaryota > Metazoa > Arthropoda > Insecta > Lepidoptera > Geometridae > Philereme > Philereme vetulata. The sequence goes on from OU975420.1 coordinate 5,648,740, forward strand.
ATCGGATGATCATTATGAAACTGTTTAGACTTTTCAATGAGGGGTTTTCACTGCCATATTTGTACAACTGCTAACAGATGGCATTGCTTTGTCGTGCTCTGATTCACAAAGGAAAGTGAATTGTCAATGTGAGTAGCCGTGTGAACATGTTTACTTAGAAAACTTTCGTGATTGATTTCAATCATTATTATAAATACGGGATTTATCATGTACCGTCTTATCGGTGTTTCGACCGACAATGATTCAGTTCAATTCGGGAACCTTCATCAGGGTCAATGCGATCCGCTCCGAATAACGTCTCGCCTCGCAATGCGCGCTGCTACCCTCTGCACGCGTGTGGACGGGCGGGGTGGTGAGGGGATTGGGTCAACGAAGGCCCAGAGTGTTGACCGGCTGTGTCATCATCACCCTGATGAAGGTTCACGAATTGAACCGAAACATTGTCGGTCGAAACAGCGATAAAACGGTACGTGATAAATCCCGTGTCAACATTATTTTTTGAGGAACTTAATAAATAGAAATAATAAAACAAACATTTGTGTTTGTTTGTCGGACGAAGTGAGATTGTTTCAGACAAATTTTGATATTTTGTCTTTGTTATTTTGGGGTATAAACCATATTTTTTGACGGCGTATCTCCAAACAGTGCCATCTAGTACGCTAGTTGGAACTCTATTTTATCTTTTTAAATCGAATATGAAAAGCCCTCATTCTATTCTCTTCAATGTATTTATTTCAGACGTGTATGTCCATTGCATAAATATAATACTAACCGTAGTACATTTGCTTATATATTATCTACCTTTAAACACGGTGCCCTTTAAACCGCTGTTTTCCCAGAACAAACGTTGTTCAGACCATGGTCTACAAAGGGTTTATGACCTCAAATTAAAAAAAAAAATCTGTCTTTGAAAAACATTAAAAGTTGCGAACTTAAAACGTCTATTTTAACGTTACGCCCTACAACATGCCGCCGTATCGCCACAAAAATAATAATAATAGTAGGTACACTACGGCTAGCGTGCCAATGAACTTTATGTCACAGCTAGTTTTTGAACAAAGTTAAGACTTATTTGAGAAGGTCTAGATTTTGTTTTTATTCTCTTGTTTGATACCATAAACTGTTAGTAGACCATGGTCTGAACAAGGTTTGTTCTGGGAATACGGTGATTTAAAGGACACCGTGTATAATCTTATATTAATATTTATTTAATTATTTTATTAATATTAACAGTTTTAAAAAAATAATCAAATAAAGATTAAAGACAACAATTAAAATTAAATAAATTTAAAATAAAACTCATGACAAAAAAGTGGCACTCCGGGAGTGCCGACAGAAGTGAAAACTTGAACAATTACGAGATACTTATATATACAGAGGTGTCGGTAACGGTAACAGTATCACGAACTCAATGGTTTATTCCCATCTCAAAAAATGCCCAACGCGCCTAAAGAAGTTTTCACTTCATTAAATTAATAATAATATATGAATAAAAACTGTATTTTTATTATTATAGTTTAGGTATCAGTTTTTACAATAAACCAGCACACGGCTTCGCACGCGTGGTTTGTTAATTAAAATATTACCTCTTCTTCTGCATAGTCGGATAAAATATTACCCCATCTTCTGCGTAGTCGGATAAAATATTACCCCTTCTTCTGCGTAGTCGGATAAAATATTACCCCTTCTTCAGAGTAGTCGGATAAAATAATGCCCCTTCTTCTGCGTGTCGGATAAAATATTACCCCTTCTTCTGCGTAGTCGGATAAAATATTACCCCTTCTTCTGCATAGTCGGATAAAATATTACCCCTTCTTCTGCGTAGTATGATAAAATATTACCCCTTATTCTGCGTAGTCGGATAAAATATTACCCCTTCTTCTGCGTAGTCGGATAAAATATTACCCCTTCTTCTGCGTAGTCGGATAAAATATTACCCCTTCTTCTGCGTAGTCGGATAAAATATTACCCCTTCTTCTGCATAGTCGGATAAAATGTTACCCCTTCTTCTGCGTAGTCGATAAAAAGTAGCCAATGTCCCATGCCGGACATAATCTATCAGTATACTAAATTTTCATAGAAACGGTCCAGCCGTTTAGTCGTGAAAACGTTACAAACAGACAGACAGAGAGACAGAGTTTATAATTGATTGAGCGAGCGAAGCGTCTAAGTGTCGAGATTGGCCAAAAAATGCCTTTGTCCGTCCGTCTGTCTGTCTGTTCTCGCCTACAGGTCGCATTTTTCATTCATTCATGTTGACGAAAATTAGCACACAAGTTCCTTGATTTATTTAATTTTTTTAGTAGATCACGATTTTAGATTGGGGGAAAAGGGGGGATTGGGGGGAAAGTTTGCTGTAATGTTATATATGGACGGATTTCAATTTTGGATTTTTTTTGCCTACCTATACCAATCAGACTACGCAGTACGCAGAGCAGTCACGAGACGAACCCGTAGACACCCAGATTCGACTTAGGAGCAAGAGAACGCGAGTAATCGCTAAAACTTATACCAATATTTTGTTCAAAAGTCTACATAGCCTATTGGAAAATTCAAGCACCTGAAAGTCTATTTAAAATTAGACTGTTCGTTTATTTTGTTGCGCAAATTACTTTTTGGAGTTGGGACGCGAGCTCTACTGTCCTCACAGAACCACTAGAAGTTAGGATCATTATATTGCTACGGATGAGATGTTCTGTCTCTCGTAAATATTGTGTAATTTATTTAATTTTTAGGGTTCCGTACTCAAAGGGTCAAACGGGACCCTATTACTACAACTTCACTGTCTGCCTGTATGTCACTAAGCTGTATCTCATGAACCGTGATAGTTAGACAGTTGAAATTTTCACAGATGATGTATTTCTGTTGCCGCTATAACAACAAATACTAAAAACAGAATACAATAAATATTTAAGGGAGGCTCCCATACAACAAACGTGATTTTTTTGCTTTTTTTGCTCGATATTGATAACGGCAAGAGGTAGACGCTTGAAATATTTATTGAATATTTCGTTATATCTTTAAAAATAAATAACTAAATTAAAATAAAACAAATATTTAAGGGGAGCTCCAATACAACAAACGTGATTTTATTTGCTCGTTTTTGCTCGATATTGATAACGGGAACAGGTAAACGCTTGAAATATTCACAGAATATTGAGTTATATTATTCACTTTAAAAATTAATAATTAAAATAAAATTAATATTTACGTTGTTGGGGGGAGCTCCCACGTGATTTTTGTGCTTTTATAGATAATGGTACGGAGCCCATCGTGCACTTGGCCGGTTTTTTTTAATAACTATTATGCTTGCGTACGATCTCGCCTGCATCGATGATAAGCGATGATGCAGTCTACGATGGAACACCCTTCTGTCTATCTATCTATCCAGCCTCCAGCACCCACTATTGGGTATAGGCCTCCTCTCTATATTGCCAGTCCAATCGGTCTTGAACAAGTCTCATCCATTGCTGTCCAACTTCCTTAACGAGATAGTCAGACCATCGGGCCGGTGGTCGACGTCCATCTCTTGGCCACTACTCTGTGACTGTCTTGGCCCGCCTGTTGTAATTCCGCCTAGCCAAGTGTCCTGCCCATCTCCACTTAAGCCTCGCGATTCATATACCTACATCTTCGACTTTAGTTCGACGTGGAATCTCGACGTTTAGTGTACGATCGACGAGGTGGATTCCTAGCATGGTCTGTTCCATTACTCTTTGAGCAACTATGTCGGGTATCACGTCGGGAAGTGTCTAATCGTTGGTGTGGTCTTTGATTCCTAGACCAGGGTGCAGAAGAATGCAAACAACCGACTGGGATTTACTGAAGCACTATTTATTGTACGTTTTTTTAAGGAAGGGATGACTGTGGGGGCTACGGCTACTGCATTATATACTGTGACTGAGTTTTAAGCAAGTCTGCATTTTGGCCTAACGTGGCGTCATTAGCCCGCCGCCTCACCAGTCGCTTCCTGCCTTTGTAATAGAGTAGTTCACGCCATGTAACGGACAATAAATAGTGCTTCGGTAAATCCGAGTCAGTTGTTTGCATTCCTCTGCACCCTGGCCTAGGAACCAATGACACTACCATTGACGAGACAGTTCCCAACGTGATAACCTAAAGTGTATATGTGCTTCGTTGTGAAGGGCCATGTTTCGGATCCGTACCCATAGAGCAACACGGGCCACCGGCGGACCGGAGGGGAGTAGGCATGCGCAGGCGTTCCCCTCTGTCAAAGTATAAGTCCACGCGGTCCTATGCGTACAATAAAATTGCCCCATCATGACATACTCCTCAGTAGTATTCGCCCACTCTCGTCAAGTTGCTGCCATTCAATTAGTACAAAATCGTTTCTTGCGAAAAGCCACAGGCTCGCCTTGGTATTTTCGCAATAACGATCTACATCGCGATTTAAAATTAGAGTCAATAGCTAAATTCATCAAGCTCGCTTCCAAGCGACATTATGAACTCGCCACTCATCATCCGAATCCTTTGGTACATACCATTCCGGACTATTCGACTGAACCGTCCGAGCACCAAAAAACCCTCCGTCGACCGAGACACGTTCTCGGAGACCCGGATGACGAAATCACTTCCGCTAATGCGGGTGAGTCATCCACATTAGACAGAGCAAACACTCCACAAATACACCGACCTCGCCGGCGAGGTCGACGAGTCCCTTCAGTCGCCGCCTATACGAGGTACAAGCACGTACCCGGGCGTTTCTCTCCTATCCCCGTCCCGGCAACAGCCCAAGCCGAGGTTCGTACCTAAGTGGTGCCCTTGCGCTAGTTGCCTCACCAAAAAATAAAATTAAAGGGCTGAGCGCCATCTGCGCTCGCCAAAAGCTCGGTTAAGCTGCAACGGCCTCAGAGGCCAACAGCGAGATAAGTCCATTCGAAAAAAAAAAAAAAAAAAAGCGTACAATAAAACTAGTTGCAGCCGCACTGCTCACTAGACTAAATCTAGTTGCGTGTCTGAATCGACGTCCTAAAAAAATGCCGAATTGCTCTGTTTTTTGCTGCAAAAAGAGATCTGCCACGTCAAGTCTACAAAAAGAAGGCGTTACCTTTCCTAAGTAAGTAATTTTTAATCACATCATTACTATTTACTTCTTTTAAACTTAAAAATTACAATATTATCGGTCGTGTTGTGTCGGATTGGTTTACCAACATAGGCCGCTCGCTTTCATACAATACGCGGATCGGTCGAGCGACTGATCCGAGTTTATTTCTGAGAATCCGCTGTAACCGAGTGATAGTGTTGTTGCCGGATTGTTTGTAGATAGTTATCGATAAAAATGGCCAAAGAGTCTTCTATTCGGAGACATTTTTGAGATTAAGTTTTTTTGATACAAGTGTTATATTGTGAGCTTTATTTAATATTCATAGTTAAAATGCATATAAAAAATACTTACGCGCATTAGCGCTTTTATTAAAATAACGTACGGAGAACTTCAACCATAATATTTTTTTATTTATTTATTGCAGTTTTCTTAAAGATTCAAATTTAAGGGATACATGGAAGACATTTTGTAATAACAAAATAACCTGGATTCCCACAAGAAATGGTGTCATTTGCTCAAATCATTTCGAGGCCTCTGACTTTCAAGTGTTAACGAACAATAGAAGGAAATTAGACGAGGGCGCCAAACCGCCTTACGCGACCAGTTTATTAGTGTTATTGTAGTACTTAATAAATAAAGTCCATTTTTATAAGAATATCTACCCTTGTATATATTTTAAACCTAATTTCCTTAACCGAGTTCTCCAATTTATCGATAATGCTTATCGACAGTTGTAACAACTATGGCTGTAAGGACTTGTCAATGTAGTTGCATCATTACATTATACTGTTATGACACGGAATGTTTAGATGTGTGTGTGAAATTGTTAGTGTGTTTTTTAAATGTCATGGTGTGACTTTCGTAGAAATAGACGATTGTTTTTGTGTGCGATTTTGAGAAAGTGTGCGTAGCGCAAATTTCCCCCCGCAAAAAATGACAGAAAGTTTTGTATTGGTAAAATACGCTATGGCTACTTCCCTCCGGTCCGCCGGTGGATCGTGTTGCTCTATGTCCGTACCTAAGTCAGTATGGGCAGCACACATTGTTAAATACCTTGGTCTTTAGACATTGTGGGATATTAGATTTAAATACATCTTTCAGTTTACCAAAGGCAGCCCAACCCAGCTGGATTCTCCTAGCTATTTCCTTCATTTGCGAGCCTTGGCCGAACGATAATATGTGAACTCATCAACTTGTATCCAAGCAGTGGTTAACCACAGTGATGTTGAGTACACTTGACGGGTGGTTTGTCATATTTTTTGTTTTAGAACACCGTTGCCTAGATGAAACCTATTCACTCGCGACTCGAAGACCCCTAGGTTGTAGTTATCAGGAAGTACAGACTCGGGCAAGGCGTTCCACTCATTGGCGGTGCGCATAATAAATATAGTAAGTGTAGCTACCTTTTATTCCCAGTATGAGTTAGCAGATGGTTGTTCCTTGCCGAGGACGTAGTGAACTTGGCAGGACACAACTTGCAAAGGTAAGGCTTCTCCCCCGTGTGCGTGCGCCGATGGTAGATCAATGCAGACTGCTGCGCGAAGCGACGTGCGCAGAACTGACACTCGTATGGACGCTCACCTGCGGAAAATTATATTGCACGCGTGGTTTTCAATAAATATACCATTACCCTCCTTTTCCGCAGTCTGGTAAAAAGTAGCCTATGTCCCAATCCTGGACAAAATCTATCTGTATACCAAATTTCGTCGAAATCGGTCTAGCCGGTTAGTCATGAAATCGTAACAAACAGACAGAGAGACAGCTACCTTCAAATTTATATTAATATATTAGTAACCACAGAACACAAAAAACAATAGAAGTCGTAAGTAGGCGGAGCCCGCGTAACACCAAGTACGCGGAGTTCCGCGCACTACAAGCTTCGCTCACTTCAGTCGTGTTTTAATTACTGTGGGGTAAACGTACTTCAAAAAAATATAAAAATGCCATATTGTGCCGTTTTGGAGTGTAAATATTATAGCCGAACCAAAAATTTTACAAAAAGGGGCATATCCTATCACCGGTAAGTATTATTTTATTGTTTTTTGGTAGTTTTGTTTAAAATGCAAAATCGTCAAACAAAATAGACTCTGAATCATACTCTTTAAGGTCGCGTTTCTCATAAACCTCAACTTACGCTAATCAATTAGGGATGTGACCCCAATATACTGATGAATGTGTTATCGATAGCTTTAATTAGTTACTCCCTATTAAAAGGTGTAGAAGTTTTAGGGCGTTAATTCCTTTTGTTATTTTATTGATGATTTTTTGAATACATTTTAGACCTATGGTGTGAAATATTATTATAACTTCTATTTTCAGTTTCTCCAAGGCGCCAGCCATAAAAAAAAATAAAAAAAACGTACAACTTATGAGTCATCCAGCATACAGAGTCCTGACCTGGCACCGTGGGACTTTTTTCTGTTCACAAAAATCAAGAACCAATTACCCGATCAACGGTTTTCATCACCAGAAGAGGCTGTCGAAGAGTATGAAAAAAATGTATCTGACGTCACCACTGGAGGAGTTGCACAAATGTTTTCAAAATTGGTTCAATTGTATTAAAAAGTGCATTGACGCAAAGGGAGAATATTTTGAGATATAAAAAATAAATTCATTTTTGACCATTAATAGTAGTTTTGTATTATTGATTCCGGAAACTTTTAGTGTGTCCCTCGTATAATAATTCAGTATTAATATTCCAATAATATAATATTTTTTTAAGTATTTATGAGTTGGAAACCTGTGATTATGTTATGAAAGAAAGAAAAGCTGTTTATTTCGACCACCTACTATATTGCGTACCTACCTGACGTACCTATTTCGTTATCCATAGTAGGTGATAATCGATATCGATACATTCGTCTTGTATCCTGATAGGTACATCACTAAAGCAGAAGTAAAGTATTTTGGACTAGAGAGTGACAGCCATGGGCATTATCAATCTTATTCTTTGCTGTTAGAGACTATAACAAAAATCGTTAGCCACAGCGCCATCTGTTGTTGAGTGGCTTTGTTTTGTGGGTAATCAAGTAACAGCCATTGCATTATCAGTCTTATTTCTAATTAATAGAGACTAAAATAAAAATATTTTCTAAAGCGCCATCTTTTGGTGAGTAGACTTTAATTTTTTATTTCTATTTATTTTATTGAATTTTAAACCATGTTCCCTTAGTGGCTAAGGTTTTATATCGGTAAAATTAGTTTTATGGTTATATGACTTTTTGAACGTTCTCTTTCAACCAATTATAACTTTTATTTCTAAGTGTGTTAGTTTTTACATGTGTGAGTTTAGTTACACTGGTTTTCATAGTGAAAAGTTATCATGCTAGTTCTATTGCTTTTTATGTTCTGTGTTAGTAACTATTTTGACACAAAGAATTTTTGTAACAAAATTGTACGTAGCAGAACTTTATTTCAGAACGCTTCTTTCACGCGACCAGACCAGAAAAGAAGGAACAGTCTACTGTAATTTAAGTATTCTTACTAGTATTAGTAAAGTAACTAGTAAGTAGTAGTATAGTTTACTAGTAAGAAGTGTACTTCTTATTAATTTAATCAGAATCAGAAATGAAGAGATCCGTAGACAAAACAGGGCAGCCAAAAGTTTAAGCGAGCTGAAGTGGCAGTGGGCGGGGCACATAGCTCAAAGAAATGACGGCCATTGGGGCAGAAAGGTTCTAGAGTGGAAATCACGCACTAGAAAGCGCAGCGTAGGACGGCCCCCATTAGATGGAAAGACTACTTGATAAATGTTTCTGGGAGCCGTTGAGAGCAGGGCGAACAAGGTCTGTTAATCTGGAAATCTATGGGGGAGGCCTAAGTGGACGTCCTATGGCTGGTATAATGATGATGATTTTTAATTCAGATAGCGAAGTGTAGAACTTACCAGTATGCACTCTCATATGCGCATTCAGCTTGGAGACCTCGTAGAAACCTTTATTGCAAACAGTGCAGATGTGGTTCCGGATGCCGCGGTGTTTCTTCATGTGCTGGCAGAGGGTCGAGTGGCGGCGGAACGTCTTGTTGCATTCCGTGCATTTCAGGGGCTTCTCGCCGGTGTGCAGCCGGAAGTGGACCTTGAGTTATAAGGGATTAAAGTGTTAATTTGCTTACAGTTAAAGCCACAAAATCAAGATTTTAAGCCACACCGCACACGAGCTACGCTTCACAACCACAAAGTCAAAACGCCACCACTGAGCTACGGACTGCATTTTTCGTAAATTTTACATGAACCCGCTACACGCCACGAGACGCCGCTACTCGCTTCCTGTAGAGTGTAGACCGCCACCAACAGAAAATGAAGAAAACAGTAGGTACTATTAAAGTCAGGCCATTTTAATAGGTAATATTTGACAATTCATCAAAATTCAACAATGTTACCTTGTAACGGCGGGCATAAAATAATATATTTTTTCGTTTTGTTAGAACTGCACAATTGCTTTTTCAATTACGATTACATATTTATTGTAATAATGACCGATACGAGTACGAGTTCGGTACTAGTTGTACCGAACTGACAGAAGTCAAATGTTACCTATTATAATGGCCTGACTTTAATAGTACCTACTGTTTTCTTCATTTTCTGTTGGTGGCGGTCTACACTCTACAGGAAGCGAGTAGCGGCGCGACGCACGCGGCGTCTCGTGGCGTGTAGCGGGTTAATGTAAAATTTACGAACTTTAAGTACTTAAAGTACCACAGACTTTAAGTACCAATACTAAGTGGCCGCTTCTAGCTTGAGGCGGCGTTTTGTGGGTGTTACGCGTGGCTCGTATGCGGTGAGGCTTTTGTCCATGAAGTTTTACTGTCTTGGTTATGACCTCCTTGGTATCATTGAAATGTTGTGACCAAAAAGAATATAAACGCTACGACAAAGTTGTGACACAAATAGGCATGTCAATAATGACATCGAAATTTAGCATCTCGCACTTTGTAACTTTATTAGATTAAATTTTATCAAAATGGGTTTTGATTACTACGGAATACTGGGCGTGAAGCGTTCTTGCAACCAGCTGGAAATAAAGAGGGCTTACCGCCGCCTTGCCCTCAAATACAACCCGGAGAGATATGACAACGATGAGAACATGAAACGGATCTTCGCCCTAATCGGAGAAGCTTACGAAGTCCTGGTCGACCACCAACGAAGAGCCGTATTCGACCAATACGGAGAAGAAGGTCTCAAACGAGGAGTACCAGGACCTACAGTCTACATCCAACCTTACTCCTACCATGGAGAACCACTCCGTACTTTTCACGAGTTCTTCGGGACAAGCAACCCTTACGCGGATCTGCTTGATTACTATGAAAATCCACCACAGATGTTCGACTCGCCTCTAGGCAAGGGTTACAAGGAAAAAGACGCAACTATAATCAGACCTTTAGCACTATCTTTAGAGGAAGTTTACAGAGGAGGGTTAAAGAAAATGAAGATACAAAGACTGATCTTCACCGATGAGAGTTGCTCTGAACTGAAGCTACGCGAAAAGGTGTTATCCATCCCAATTAAGCCAGGAATCTATGCTAACACAGAAGTTAAGTTCAAGGAAGAAGGTGATCAAGGACCGACGAGGATCCCAGCTGATGTCATCTTTGTAACAGAAGACCGTCCTCATGAGACGTATGTTCGATCTGGATTGAGCGATCTCCTATCAGTTCATACAGTGACTTTAGAAGAAGCGCTATGTGGCCTCACTGTAACGATGAAGACATTGGACGACAGGATTTTGCGCATCAAAATCGACGATGTGATCACGCCGACTTACGAAAAGATTATCGAGGACGAAGGATTACCGGTTCCAGCTTGTCCTTCGAAGGCAAAAGGGAATCTTATTTTACGTTTTCGTATCGTGTTCCCCGAGTATTTGTCTAAAAAAAGTAAGGAAGCTTTCGAAGAGGCCTTTCGAGTGAAGGACGATGAAGACAAGCGGTTTGAAAAGCTGAAATGCGGTTCTTTGTCGACTAATTCGAGTTATGATTAGAAATAATTACTTTAAAGCAGTTAAACCTTCATCTAATACAACTGCCTGCTCATTCAGTGTTTAATAAAACATGAAGGAAACAAGTTAGGCATCAAAAATATAACCGACTTCAGAAAAAATATGCAGATGCCTTTGCAAATGAAGAGTTTGATGGTTGTCTCATGGATCCCATCATCAGGTCCATCACCAAATGTATATGGGACCACCCACGAAGTACCCTCTTTCTTACAAAAGAATCATTGAAATAGGACAACGTGGTAAAAAAATATCGCTGAGCATAGATAAGAAAATATACCGACGAAAGGAGAACCTTTTTTAAAAGTAGGTTAAAAAACATATTTTTTAAAGCCTAAAGGTTGTAGGCCTAAAAAGCGCCGGAGCGATGACTTGGATGTCTTCCAAAGAGACTGGCGGGATATGGCTCTAGACCGTGATAAGTGGAAGAAAGAGGGGGAGGCCTTTGTCCAGCAGTTGCCCAGCAGTGGGACAGTACGGGCTAGTAAAAAAAAGGTTCGTATAATATTTTAAGTACTTACTTAGGTAGAGAGCCAAGAGTATTTCTTGGTTTACTCCAAGTGGGAGTAATCTTTGTACTACAATAAAATACTAATAAGATCTCACCTTCAAATCTGTAGGGTTATAGAAGCTCTTGTTGCAATTGGAGCATATATACGGCCTCTCGCCTCTGTGCCGAGCCATATGCGACCGTAATGCGTAGCCGCTAAAGAATCTTTTCTCACACACGGAGCACTGGTGCGTCTTCTGCTCGAAGTGCGTCTGCCGGTGGCGGTACAGTAAGGTCTTGGTTGGGAAGATCCGATGACAGACGGAGCAAGTCGGCTGCTTCGGCGGCCGCTGCTCGTGGGTCCGCATGTGCATTTTTAACATTCCTGGGCCCTAAAAACTTAAGTTGGTTAACAAATTGAGCCAAGTTTATAATCTATGATACGTAGAAAGGCGTTTACTAGATTGCTTCACTCTAGGTAACCTGACCTCACGGTAGCCATACAGGCACAGGTATACCTGACAGGTTTATTGAACAGTTAAACCGATTATGTACCTCATCATCATCATCATATCAGCCGTAAGACGTCCACTGCTGGACAAAGGCATCCCTCATTGATCTCCAGGAACTACGGTTGGAAGCGGCCTGCATCCAACGCCGACCTGCGGTTCTTACCAAGTCGTCTGCCCATCTTGTAGGTGGACGTCCTACGCTGCGCTTGCCGGTCCGTGGCCTCCACTCGAGAACATTTTGCGCATTCCTTCCACTCGACACCACCAAAACGACACCATCGGTGGTGTCGTATGGAATCACTAGTCCATACGACACCACCGACTAATAGTGAGGTTACCTACATACAAAGTTGTTGATATGAAAACTCCAATTAAGTTCAAGCAGTTTCATTAATGAGGTATGTCATTTGATAAAGTTATAATTTAAGTTATAATTTTTAAGTATAAATTTCACCGTCACAAGGGATATAAAAACGGCTCAGTGTTATGGAGATGCACTAGCTTCAAAAGGACAAAGTGTCCAGGTACGATAACTATAATGGTAAGTATCCTTTTCATTTGTCATTTTTTCGAGTATTCCATAGCCTTTACTTATTTTACTAGAATAAATTTTAATATTACTTTTTAGAATGACATAATTACAAAGACCAAAGATCACACTTGCGGAAGAGACGCCTTTGCAAATGACCGTTTGCTGGTAACAAACGTATTACGAAATAAGGTAATTACATCTGACCAACCAATACCAACCTTATATGAAGATAATGTGTTTACATTGAAAGAAAAAGGTCATGATTTACTGAATGCAATTCCAAAGTTTTAAAGTATTAAAAAATTGCTTTATGATGCAAGAAATAAAGAACTTGGAGTTCCCGCTACAATTTTTAAATCTATAAATGAGATCACTGTACCGGTAAGATTTCGCGAGTCTATATTAGCGGATTACTATTATGATGGTACTCGCATATTGGTGTTTTGTCCCAAACGTTGTCGTGTAATGATTTGTAAAATCACTGAGTATTTCGTTGATGGAACTTTTGCAGTCTGCCCGACTCCCTTCCAACAAATTTACAATATTCTTAGTGACATAGGCAGCACTTTTGAAGAAACAAAAGTGGTACCACTTATCAGTGCATTTATGACTAATCGAACACAGAAAAGCTATATAAATATAAACCTTATAAAGTACATTGTGACTATGAGTCCGCAGCAATTAACGCTATAAAAGAAGAATATCCAAATGTAATAATAAAAGGCTGCTATTATCACTGGTGCAAAAATATTAGTAAAAATGCCAAAAAGTTTAAAAATAATGAAACCAAACCGGAAAAAAGAATTGTCTCTCTAACAGCTGCCTTACCGCTCTTGCCACCACAATGTACTTCAGAAGGATGGGAGTATATCAAAACCCAAATTTATAGAATAATTAATAATATAAACATGACCAGATTTATACGTTACATCGAAAATTATTGGTTAAAAATTCACTCCCCAGATCTTTTTAGCGTATATGGTGAAAGACATCGTACCGATAATGTATACGAAGGTTTATATTCGAAACTAATAAAGGGAATAAACAAGACAACAGTTACTTTGACCAGAACCATGAATAAAATGAATAAATACTTAGGTACGGAAGCTTTAGAACAAAAAAGGAAGAGTAAATACATTGTGGATGATGACTTTATACTTGATGTTCAAATGCAATTAATCAATGGTGATATCACTGTGGCCAAGGCTTTAGATGAACTCAGATAGAGGTTTTTTTAAACAGAGTATCACATCATCGGGTAAATCGGAGTAGAAACTTTTTTAATGTTTCAATAATGCTAGCACATGACATTAAAGAATATAAGTATGTCACTGTGGCGTTTCTGAATTCAGTTGTTTTCTGTTTTGTTCACTGCGCTATTACTATTGTATTTAGAAATATATAAATACTTAATAACATAATTTAGAAAGTATGGAGAGTCAATCAATTTTGAGTTTTCAACCTAAATACCAACTCTCGCCCGATGATGTGTTTGAAATGCAGGATACTCAAGAGTATGTTGTAGAGTGTAGAGATGACGACGTCACACCAGACATTTATATGTCCGTGAAAACGCAAACGGAACAAAATATGAAGGATAATTGTACCCAAACGGACCATTTGAGTGATGCTCAGATTGTATTAAATACAGCAAAATTGTTGGCTGAAAGTTTTTTTCCCGGAAAAGACACACTAAAAGAAAAGTTCATTAAGGCCTATTACAAGCACGTAACAACAATTGTGGACACGCTGCAAGACTAGTTTTCCGGTCCGTTCTTTAATACCTACATAACTACTTACTTCACTGAAATAAAAAAATAATATTTCATAAACTCTGTTTTATTAATTATCGTTTAACTATAGATAACTTGAAATAATAACTTTGGGGTCGGATCAATGTATGTGATGTTGTCTGATATTTATTTATTTATTTTAATGAACTGGGAGCTGTTAGTCAAAAACACGCGTTTCTGGACATCACTAGGGTGGTGTCGTATGGACTAGAGATTCCATACGACACCACGGATGGTGTCGTTTTGGTGGTGTCGAGTGGAAGGAATGATTCCGGCCCCATCGGCCATCTGTTCTGCGCGCTATATGGCCTGCCCATTGCCACTTCAACGTGCTAATTAATGATTATGAACCTATGTTAGGTTTATAACGTACAAGTTTCGGTTTAACTGCACAGTTAATCTGTTCAGGTAAACCTGTCTGATCTATCTACTATCACTTAGCGCGTCTGAACATAGGTTAGGGGCAGATTCGACGAAAGTTTAGTTTAAGGGCCTGCATAAATGACCATAACTTTGCGTGCATGACCCACAGAGAAAGATATCATTCACCCTGACGAAGGTTCACGAATTGAACCGAAACATTGTCAGTCGTAACTCCGTATTTCATTAATTAGAGAATATTTTTGACGAAGCTTCGGCTTCGGAATCTTGCTTATTTCCTGAAGACGTGGTTCTCACCTTAAATGTCCTCTCACAAATCGGGCAGCTCGGAGGTTTTTTGCAGTTTGCCTTGATCCAGTTAGTATGCGACCTCATGTGCTGCTTTAGCCACCTCGCGTGCTTAAACTCTTTGTGGCAGAGATTGCAGACGTGTCTCCCCGGTGCGACGGAGGATGTAGCTTGGAACACGACTAGCTGCATGTAGTTTTCCTCGTCAGAGTTCATTGTTTCGTCGGTCTTTTCGGTAGCAACAACGGCTGTTGCTGTCTGCAATGGGTTGCCAAAAATACATAAAATACACGGCGTTTGAAAACATTTCGCATTGTCCACCGAAAACGTTAGATATAATTATTGCAAAGTGATGATTTTGCTATATTTAAATCAAACTATTTCCCCATGACACATAATGGACATTATGTTAGTTAACATTATTTATTCATGTGTTCAATACAATTATACAAGTTTCAAGGAGGGACGCGAAATTGAAAAAAATTGGCGACTCTGGGACCAGCCTCCATACAAAACCCTTTTCCTACGTGTTTTGTAAAGCAACGCCACGAATTCTGAATTGATTTATTTTTTGTATACTTCGCAAATTACATTTTAGCAGTCTTAGCACGACTCCTTTTCTAGAATAAGTATAAGTTTTTTCTATACTATGTAGGATTACGCTAATATTACTGGTGCTGGCAAAAAACCATCCATAAAGGAACCTGTCAACCCAGGATTAAAACACAAAAGATTTAAAATTGTAATGGTCGATATAGAGTCAGCTGAGAGTCCTTAGGTTTTGACGAGAGGCTGCGGGAGTGGTACCTTCTCTTCTGCCTTGACGTCTGATTCGGGCTGGGCCTCCGGTTGCTCGGGTGTCGGTGCAAAGAACCCTTCGAGTATCTGGTTGGGATTCGTCAGAGGCACCTCCATATATTGCATGTAGCTGTCTGTGCACGCCATGTTTAAGAGAGCCTTCTCTTTCTGTTGTGAAAATTAAATCAAATAAATAATCTATACTACCTAATGGCTGACCTAATGGAAAAAATACTACCCTCTAAATTTTACTCGACTGCACATTTTTTTTTGGCTTAGTACACCCCAAACAGATAACCCTCTTTATAACAATTGTAATATTTTTTGTGCCTATCCTATTAGTACTAGTCAGGTACTAAAATATAAAATATACTTGTGATACCTGTGTAGTATAGGTAATTTGGATTTAATTCGTTGTATCTAAAACAAAACCTCAAAACGGGTATATAATGAATGACTAAGGTAGCAACATTACGCGGGTGGGGGTGAGGTGGGCGCGGGACGCGGGTTTTGTTTTGTGGACACAGCGCGCGGCTTGCAATCACAGCTGAAGGCGGCTTCTAGTTTTTTCTCTATTCTGAGGGTAGTGCAATAAAGAATTGTCTATCTAAAAAAAATAAAAAATCTTATCTATCTACAATATTACAAGTACGTAAAATTTAACAATTCGTAGAATTATAAAATACTTAATTACCTACATTATACCAATTTGTATTGTGTAGGTACCTACACTCGTAAAATGATGAATCATAAACAGTTTTTTTTATGTTGCTTTTATTTTTTATGTCGTTCGCCCATCTTTTTCAGATTTCAAAATGGTGCCATCTCTCAACAGTCTGTATCGTCATCTCAATTTCAATCTCGCAACGAGTACGAGTGCGAGGTCGAGTGCCTACGAAGATCAGCGCTGGTTGTTGCAACCAGCACATGCTGAGTTACGAGCCTTTTTGCAACCACTAATACATTGTGCCTATATTTAGATTTGTTTTGGTTTTACTGTTATTGCAAATAAATATTTTTCTACTAGCTTCCGCCAGTGGTTTCGCATGCGTTGTTTGTCAACCAAAAATAGCATATGATTGAAACCAGGTCATAATTTATCACCACACCATAGGTACATCGAAATCGGTTCAGCCATTACCTACGGCGTGATTGAGTAACAAACAAACATTCACTTTTATAATATTAGTGTGATTATATTCTCTCTTATTGCCTTACCTCCTCCCTTTCCCTCTTCAGCGTCTCCTCAGCCAGATAATTAGCGTGTTCTCGTAGAGTGACGTCGTTCCTCTCCACCTGGTCCTTGAAGGCGTGACATCGGGATATCTGATGCACACACTGCAAACACAGTTGGGCTGGCAGGCCGTCCCCCACCGATACCTACACGAGTTTTAGACAAGTTTCCATCAAACATTTAGGTAAATCACTTTTTAACAAAAATATGTACCTAGGTATAAGCATTGCTATGTTTCGGTTTGAAGGGTAGGTATTGTTGCCGGTGAAATTACAGACACATGAGGTTTTACCTTTATGCCCCAAGTTAATGGACGCAGGGCAGTGCTACGTAGTACCTAGGTAGGTATGTATACATTTCTAGGGTGCGTGACCTACGAGGCATTTCTCTGTTATCAGCGATAGTTACCACGTAACATCAGGTGGGCCATAAGCTTGTTCCATCTCTTTGTAGCATAAAAAAGAATGTAGGTAACTGAATAACCAAACCACTGAATCGATTTAGATAAAATTTATTTGTATCTAACCAATCTGAAAATATATCTTAGAAAACTTTCGTGATTTATTTCACGATCTAGTTATGTAAATACGGAATTTATCACGTACCGTTTATCGGTGTTTCGACCGACAATGTTTAGGTAGGTTCCAAAACGGTACGTGATAAATCCCGTATTTATAATAATGATTGAAAGTATATTATTTCAAATAAAAAAGGGATTTGACAAATCGTTTGATAAATGAGGTAACAAACATAAAAAAAACTGAATTTTGAACCTCCTCTTTTTTTAAAGTCGGTTAAAAACTCGTACTAAATGACCACTTTACCTACAACTGAAATCCACTCACCAAAAAGAACCTCCGACTGATAAAAAACCTTTAGGTAAAATCGCGTCAAACTGACATTACGTAGCTAAAAACTACCCTCTCGAATTGGTCCATCCGTTTAGGAACTCCGATACCACATACAGACAGACAAACAGACATAGGCGTCAAATGTATAACACCTCTCTTTTTACGTCGGAGGTTAAAATGGATCAAGACATAATCGTAAAGATAGATAGGTACGTACTTACCTACCTAAGTATCTAGGTTTACAGACATTAGGTATAGGAAATATGAATTAGGATCTCAATCAATCAATCAAACATTTATCTGCTTCAAATACCTAAGGGTAACGAACAAAGTTCTTAAAATCCTACATAGGTAGGTACCTAGATGAGTCCAACTTATTTGTACCACAGAGGCATGCAAATCATTAAATCGATATAAATAAATTACAAATTAAGTACATTATTAAATTAAGTCAATAAAGATCACAACAAACAAAAAAACTACGATAATTATTATTAATCAAATTCACAGCAATATTATTTACACAGTTAGTTACATCTACAATACAAGTAGGTATATCCTACCTACCTACATAGGTACCTAAATCTAGTCATTGTCCTCAATATAATAAGTTCGATGATATTATATAGTTGTATTACCCGTGCGCGATAAGTTGGGACCTGAGCGCGGTGACGTCATATTGGCGTGTTTGTACCGCCCGCAAAAAAGCGAACATAACAAACAGCCGCCAGCGGCTTCGTCTTTGTTTTTTTTAACCTAATTTATTATGTTACTCAGGGAGGACGCTACTTTTTATCTAATATTTTTTACACTATTTGAATAAAATAAAAATACAATGTTTAAATTTATACATTTATTTTATCTATTACTTACATTATCTCATCTTCGTCACTATCTTCGTCATGTTCATTTTACTGCCTGGTCAACAGGTAAACAAAACTGTTTGTTCCGTTTTTCGTTTTTTAAAAAACTCTAACACTTTTAGCACGAGGTTTCTTTCTCCGCTATGCAAAGGTTTACCCTTCATAATGATAACAAAAACACTTAATAAGAACTATAACAACAAAAACTACAACAACAAAACAATGACACAAACTATAACAACAAAAACTACAACAACAAAACAATAACACAAACGAAAACTAAAAGAATTCCAGAGCGCGTCGTTACGTGACGTAGGCCAGTACGAGACTAAAAACCCTAGTAAAAATAGTGATGCGAAAGGTACAATACGGGCGCAATCCCGTAAATAATAATCATATTAATACTATTAATCATATAATTAATAGTAATCCCATTAGTAATCCACGTAGTAAAAAGTTATCCCTAAGCTCTACTTTTTTCCCCCTACCCTGTAGGTAGGTACCTACCGTCCCACTGCTGGGCAAAGGTCTCCCTCCCCCAATTATTTCCATTCGGTTAACTACGTAGATATTACTTAAATTTATAAATATTTCAATTATGTACTCATAAAAAAAACAATTTGATTTTAAAATTAGGTAGGTACCTACCTGTATAAGATAAGTTTTCAAGACCCTATTCTCATACTTTTTCCTGTTGTTCAAGCTAAGCGAGTGTAGTAGATAGCGCCAATCCTCTACCTACCTATCTCGGTCACGCATTTTTTATCTCGACCCTTTTCAATTCCCGTGCGTACACACAACAGAGACAGAAAGACATTTCTCAACCAATTTTGAGTATCTCGCAATCGTGCCCGTCTCTACCTGGGATCCCTCCAAATTGTTCAATATTGAATGACTTCTAAACAAAGATGAGGCGATGTGACGACCGTTCTATTGACACGCGCTATACGCATTTCCTGTAAGTGCGATAGAGACAAAAATACATTCCAAAAATATCTTATTAATTTGTCATCTCACTCACCTCTACTTTCGAAATGCCCATCAACATCGACGCGGTCAGCTGTTCGAATAATGGTCTCATGTCTCTCTTTACTTCCAAACATGCTCTACAAATTTTGTCGAACTTCAAATTCCGTACTTTAGGCACGATATTCACCGTAATTCCAGCCATTTTGAACTGCTTTATCGAGCTGTGTTTGTCCTTGTTATACAATAATTCCCTTTACACATAATTCTTGCTCTTCAAATTATTATAAAAAATACATTATAAGTACAATTTATTATCAGTCTAGCTTTAAAGTATTTTAATTGCAGAATTCGTTTGAATTTAGGTGGAGAAATAAACATGAATTCAACACTACACTTGCGAAACCAAATTCCAAACCAAACCAAAGAAATAAAGACGGAGTACTGCGATGGGTGGGGTGAACTGAAATGTGTGAAAGCGATCGCTAATTGCAAATTCAGTTTGAGTGAAAGAGACAGTTAACAGTCGAAAGCGTTCGATACGAGGACGTCATCTAATGATTTGGTGCAGGTATATAAGTTTTTATGAACGATGGTTTTAGAGTTCATTTTGTCTAACATTTTTTTAATATTAAAGTTTGCAGTCCTGAAATGGGCATTGGCAACTTTGGCAAGTCAGCGAAACCTAGTACCTAGGTACGTAAAAGGTACATGTAGTTAACGTATGAAGGTAGGTACTTCGCTAGGACACTGCCATAAATACTGTCAGTTGATTATTAAGAAAAACTACTTCGTTACATACTTGTAAGATGGATGTAATTCACCGGTTTATAGCCTAACTATTTAGAGAAAGAAACCATATTTTAGTGTCGTTTGTCTCTTTCATACACATGAACTTTTGTACCGTGCGAGTGAAAGACAAAAAACAAGATAAACTACAATGTAGACAGACTATCTTGTTTTTGCAGCCAAACAAGGCGAGCAAAGGCTGCCAGCCAAGCAAGTGCTAAAAAACGATTGAAATATGTAGTGCGTTAGTCTATATCCCAAATTGAAAACCAGCTAGGGTTGTTTGATATTTTTGTAAATGTTGGTATTAAGTTCAATTTGTTATATTTATAAACGACGTCACGAAACTTTTATTTCCGTCCCTGTTTTTCCTATAAAAATATTACGTAGCAATCTCCCTCTGTGTTTCATGGTCCATCTTATGGAATTTGTACTGTCCATCTAGCCAAAACGATAATTGCAATCAACTTATTTCCAGAGTCAAGATCCCTGTTTTTCCTATAAAAATATTACGTAGCAATCTCCCTCTGTGTTTCATGGTCCATCTTATGGAATTTGTACTGTCCATCTAGCCAAAACGATAATTGCAATCAACTTATTTCCAGGGTCAAGACCATGGGTCCATGGGGTACCGGTGCCCATCGCGTTTTCAACATTCTTTCTGGGCGTCTGGTTGAAGTGACATGTGACCCGAGAGCTGGCGCTAAACTGGGTCAGCGCTTAGGCATAAGCATTGCAATTCAACGGGGAAATGCAGCCAGTGTCTTGGGGACACTTCCGCCTGGTAGTGATCTGGAGCAGTTGAGCTATCTATAGATCGTTTGCAACAGCCTTTAAATGATTCAGCGGTTTCTTCTGTATTTGCCCTGTTTTTAGCACAGTTTAAATATACTTATTTTCTAGATAACAATGGCATACATGCATGACACCTGACTGCTGGCATGCGTTAGCATTATGCTGTGCTGCTGGCGGCTAGCCGCTACATCTTGGACAGGAGCAGGTCGCTACGTCAGGAACGACGTCATCGCCCGCGACGTGCATGTGTCCAACATCGAGGACTTTGTGGTAATGTTTAGCGCGTCGCATGTAGGTACGATCGCGCCGACAATTGCCACCTTAACCACCGACGCTCACCTTAACGCCATCGCTTCTGTAGACGACGTACCTCGCGACCCTGAAAGAAATAATGTAGGTAGATGGAAAAAACTTACCGTTTGATTGTTTAATAAAGAAAAAGTTCTACCCTCCGTTGCGCGCAGACGGGACAATCAGTTGGCAGTTGAACCGATAAGAAAAAAACACGCTGGTCTCCTCGCATCGGTCGGTATTTCCTAAATTTAACTTCTAAAAGTTGTTTCAATACACGATTAAAACAGAACTCCACGCCCCTATCCGCTACAGCTCCGCTGCACGCACGGTCACCTAACATTCGAACTCCCTGGCGTCTATTACCGCGGGAGCTCCTTAGCTTACCATCCTTTCCATAGCGCGTGCCACAACTGGGCCAACGTTAACCAATACATCGGCCACGTAACGTCTGAGAGGCCACACTTACAAGCCAGGGTGGCACTCCGGACATCACCCCGTGATTCAGAGATAGTCGTCTCCGACGTTGAAGCCAGAGTTAAGCATGGAAGTACGACCCTTACCCACACTTCGCAAACAACAATGGTCGAAGTGTTGAAGGTCCATGATTCTGATGGCGTGTTTTCTTACATGTATTTCATGTCAATGTCAATCTGAAATTAATCTGTTGCCATTAATCCAGGGCTGCCAGATCGGCCCTTGGGACATTATGTTGGCCCTTGGCAACCATCGGCCTTTTTGTGGCTTTTACCCACCATTAATAAAAATAGTACTTACAATTATTAAAAATAAAAAAAGATCTTGGTAAATTTAGAAATTCCTAAAAAATATAGCAGGAAATCGCAAATTTTTTCATTTACATGAACTAGTTAGGTTACTACTGTTTCTCCCATTTTCTAACGCGAGTGTTGAGCGTGTTTTTAGTAAACTGAAGATAATACAAACTGAAAGCCACAATCGTCTCAATACGGAGATGATAGCTTCAATAATGACTACCACTGCAGGTATAGAAAACTGTGGTGGTTTAATAAATTTCGAGCCATCGCCAGAAATGATAAGTTCTAAAATAAAATATAAGTAAAGACTGTTAATATATAACTTATAATATAAGTTAAGAAGTTGTTTGTGCCTAGTTTTCGTTCTTTACACCATTTAAATATATATTTTTTAGTTGAATAACGTGTTTTTATAATTATTTCAGCCTTTAGGGCCGAAAATCGGCCTTTCTCAACAAGGCTTACCGGCCTTTTTCTGATTGAGGTGCTGGCAACACTGCTCAAATCAAAATGATCAGTCAGCTTTGTTTTACGAAATAAAATAGCTAAACAAATCACGACCAGTGTATAATTCTCTAGCATTTATTTCTAGAATAAAAATACAACCATGGCTACAATGGCAGGTCCATCTTGGGAAGGTGAGTCCAAATACATTACTTACCTATTGTTTTGATGCACCGGTATCATACGACTTTGTGACGTAGCGTAGCACTTTAATTTTCTCTGTAGGTACTAGTTATGTTCTACGTTATAATGAGACCTCTAATTGGGTCTTTACAATTTTTTTACTCGTGTCTACTGATTTCTTCAAGTATTTCACTATAAAGAAAGCGATTTATCTTACTATCAACTAAAGAAACCTATGTACATGATAAATTCATAATGAATAACAAACCTTACAGAGCTAAGAAAACAAGCCCGACTGTTAGAGAATGACATAGATGTGAAGCTGGTAGCGTTTGGTAAGCTTGGAGTGACTCCGAGTACATCAGGCCTCAGTGGTGAAAGTGTGCCACTTATCAATAGCGATGACATGTTTGACACTATGTCTATGGAGCTCCAGCAACTACTTAATAAGGTAACTAACTGCAATACTGTTTTCACCATCCTGTATAATTAACATACCATTGTTTTAAGAGGCTCTGCGAAGCAGTTTTGTTTTTGGAGTATTAATCTGACCGAACATCACTAAATCAATGAGTAGGTAAAAATTTAGTTTAATAATTTCCCTATTAGTTGTACCACATACTAGGCTGTGTTAAAAACCTAGATTAAATATTGATTTTAAGCTTTTTGTGAGTTCAATTCAAACAGAAGTGAATAAAATGTCAGATGAGAATATAATCTGTACTGATATCCTGCATTGGAGTATATTGCTTTGCCCTTCTTCTAACCTGAACCCAACGATTCCAACTCCTTGAAGTTACAGAGAAGGGGTTTGTGTCTTATGGCTGCAGTTTTCCAGTAACCTGGATACAGATATTTTGTAGTAACACTCAATGAGTCTATTGTCAACTTGCCTTACCTATTTCAGTTATCATCAATCAATGACAGAATGGCCGACATAGCACCAACTGGAACAGCTACAATGCACACCATCAAGAGGCATAGAGAAATACTAATGGTATGTTAGCTTAATTTAAGCATTCTCCTTCTCCATATAAACTTTAAATATGTTAAAACCTCCATGCGGGCAATAAGCTTAAAAATGGTTACAAAGTTATTTCTTTACATCACACTAATATTATAAATGCGAAAGTTTGGATGTTTGTGTGTTACTCAATCAGGTCATAACTGCTGAACCAATTTTGAAGTCATTTGGTGTGTGGATAGATTATGACCTGGATTGACACATAGGCTACTTTTTATTGACAAATCACGCGTGCAAAGCCATGGGCGGAAGCTAGTACCTATCTTAATATATATAATTCTTCTGTATGTGTGTTTGTCACCTAACCCCTCCTAAACGGCTTGATCGATTTAGATGAAATTTTGTGTTATATTTCAATGGGTTTCTGGATAGTTTGAAAACACAATTGGACCCGGTAGGTGGCGCTGGGGTCGAGATCTAAAAAGTTGCGGACGAAGTCGCGGGCATACAACTAGTATTAATATATAAATGGTCACAGGATTACCAGCAAGAGTTCACGAAAACATCAGCCAGAGTAAGTGCGCGGCGGGAACGCGAGGAGTTACTGGGCGGTAACAATCCACCACCGTCAGCCATCTCGGGACTCAACCGGCGCGATCAGTACGCTAAGGAATCGGGACATTTACACAGGTAATTTGTTTAATTCATGAAGCCAAGCCTGACCCACTCTCATTCAGTAGTACAGTCACGCCAAAAATCGCTGATCATTTAAATCAAATCAAGATTTTTGTTTGCGACACTTATTAATAACTAAAAATAATACAGTAATCAACGTAATACATATTAAATAATAGTAAGAGAGAGTCTAATAAATTATAATAAATACATAGCAGACGTGATTTGTAACAGCATAAAAAGAAGTTTTAAACAGATTCACAATCTTATAAAAGTTTTATACACCTTTTTTTGAAGTAAAACTTCTTTACGCACACTTGACTTGCGGAGTAAGCTGGTGAATGCGTGACGAGAACGTTACGAAAAGTGTGATCGGGCGAGACGAACCGAAGTTGAGAGGGAGATATAAGCTGCTGCTTCATCCTGTGAATTTAATACTATCTAGATTGCATTCACCAACTTTTGAAAATAATATTTACTCGTGTTTTTAAGACAAAACGGGTCTTATCGCGCACAGATTTATATCAAAATTATAATTTTGACTAACCTCGACGTTTCGGCCAAGTTACATCGGCCGTGGTCACGAGAGACATATATAGTTCGCGAAAATTTAAAAAGTTCTAATATTTACCCGATTGTGCAGAAGGGACTTTCGACTTATGACTAAAAAGTCAGAAGTACTCTCCTGCTGCCCTGTTGGCTCCCCCATTGGGACCCATTGGAAGTAACCTACATTTTTATTATTTAATATTTAAAAAAAAAATATATGTACTTATAAAATTAATACACTTATAAAACCTTAGTAGATTTGTCCTAAGTGAGAATTTGATATTCCTCTTTAGTATACATAAAACTATTTTTACATGTGCGAATTTTTTTTATAATTGAGTATTGTTCTGTACGTCGTTCGTGCGCCGGCTCACATTCAATCTGCACAAACATAGAGGTTGTTCTAAAATGGCAAACTTTATGGAACAATTATTCAAATATCAGTTCAGTCGTTATGAATGAATAAAATATTATATGACACCATATTATACATATACTTACTTCAATATGTTATTTAGTTATATTTTATATATTTGTAAATAGTACAATAGTCACAGAGTTATATACCTACTTAAATATGATGTAATGTTATATATATATATTTGTTAAATGATATAGTAGTTCAATATTTTAGTCTATTTTTTTTTTGTTATCTTATTGTTTAAAAAGTTTATTGAGTATGTTTTTTTTATATTTTTATGATATAACTTTTGAAACTATCATGGTTATGAACACTATTTATACTAAAAACGGGATATTTACCATGATTTGTGAGTATTTGAGTATCCCGATATTTCGGCGCAGTTGCATGCAACTGCAATACTCAAATACTCACAAATCATGGTAAATATCCCGTTTTTAGTATAAATATATTTTTATGGTTAATTTTATCGCTCAGTTCTATTGAAATGCTATTTTTTAGTCTAGGTATAATGTAGTCTGTCGTTATTTCTCCGTAAAAGTTTAAGGCTGAACTTGTGTATAGTTTTTTTGTTTTTACTTGTCTTGTCATTATGTTATGAGTTCTGTATTTTTTGTAGGAAAAGAAATTTTCTACAAGTAACTGTATTTTAACTTTATCGTGCACGGGTGTTATGTCGCAGTACTTTAATAATCCATCTGCGTCATGCCTATATTTAGCTCGTACATTTTTGGGTACTATTGTTTTTAATATTCGCGTCTGTAGATTAAGTATTCTGTCTAAATAAGTACTAAAGGTGCGTCCGTAGCTACTTAAGCCGTATAAAATGATGCTTTCTGCGAGTGATTTGTATATATTTAGAAGTATCGGGGAATGGGATTTTGTATTTCACTATGTAGAATTGCGCTAGAATTGCCCTAAGTTTATTACAGACAAGGTCGATATGCTTACCCCAGTTAAAACGTTGATCTATAATTACGCCAAGATATGTCTGATGTGTAACCTGTTCAATTGGTTCACAATCGCATGTAGTGTTTTTGCTGTGCAGGCAGTTGCGATTATGAGCTATCAGTTTGATAGCATTATTGGTCCCTCTTTTATTTTGCGAGGAGCAGACATGAACTAGTTTAGTTTTTTGTGCATTTAAAACTAGACCAGCATCATGAGACCATTCAACAATTCGTGAAAAATCGTGTTGTAATTTACTTAAAGAATCCATTATGTCCCGATCTTCTGCTATTAAACACGTGTCATCTGCATACTGATATACAGTATGGTATTGTATGACATTATTAACATCGTTTACATAAGCTAAATAATGTAGGGGACCTAATACTGATCCTTGTGCCTTCTGTCACAGGGATACTGTCACTAGTTGAGTCACCTATTTTTACACAAAAAGATCTGTTTTTGAGATAGTCAGCACACCAGTTAAGCAAAGGACCCCTGATTCCGCTGTACTCAAGCTTATTAATTAGTGTGTCATGCCTTAGGGTGTCGAATGCCTTACTATAATCTATAAACACCATTAATATGTATTTACCACTATCAAGGCTTTTATTGACGTGGTTTGTAAAGTGTGAAAGTAACTGGGTTGTGCTTTTTTTTGGCTGAAACCCATACTGCGTATCGGATAAGATTTGGTGCTTTTTGTAGAAATTGTGAATTTGATTGCAAATATATTTTTCAAAGATCTTGTCGACTATCGGTAAAATTGTGATTGGATGATAGTTGCAGTAGTCAGTTTTAGGCCCTTTTTTATAGATTGGTCGTACGATCCCGGTTTTTAACTCGTCGGGGAAGATATCCTGTTTTATGCTACTATCAATAAGTTTTGCTATTACTAGAGTTAAGTTTTCAGATACTAGTTTGACATCTATTGGCCGAAGTTTGTCTATACCTGGTGCTTTATTTGTTTTCAAATTTTTTATAATTTTGTAAACATCAGAAGGATTTGTTTTCTTTAAGTAGATAGATGCGTTCGATTTTTTTATGTAGTCCGTTGGATTTAGAAGAGACTTCTTGCAATTTGGAACGATTTCTTTAGCAGCTTTATGAAATTCATTGGCAAAGTTGTTTGCTATATCTTTCTTATTGTAAATGTTATTACTAAAAGCTTGTAGTATTCTTTCGTCTATTGAACGTGTTATTCGCCCAGTTAAATTATTTAATAATTGCCACAGCTTCCTTAAGTCATTTTTATTGTCATGAATTTCTTTTTTAATGTGATTGTTTCTAGTTCTTTCGATTATTTTGTTACATATATTTCTTATTTATATATATTCAAGTTTTAAAATGGAATTTGTGTGATCTTTTTTAAATTGAATGAATTTTTGGTCCCTTAGAGTACAGTTTGCTTTAATTTTATTTGTTAACCATGGTTTTAAATTTCTATTAGATTCTTTAATTTTATGTTTGTATTGTGATTTTGCATAACAGTTATTAAAACTATTCGTTATAAATTTATAAATTGAGTTTGGACATGTTAAATCATCAATTTTAAACCACTCAATTTTATTTATTTCTTGTGAAAACATTTTATTATTTATACGGGTGGCGTAAGTTGGATCAGCTTATATAAGCGAGTTCTCAACTAAAGTGACTACCGTGAGGCGATGGTCCGCCAAAACTGTGCCGACCGCCGCACAGTAAACATCCTGTGAACGGGATCGCACGAAGATATGATCTATGCACCTTCTTGTTATTATTTCATTTCTCGGTTCAATTCTAGTGTAGTCCCTTATGCCGCATTCCAAACCGTATTCGTATAACATGTTCAGATACCGTGTGTGTATAGTGTTCTCCGTCTTTAAGTCGATGTTGATATCTCCTAGTAAGAGTGTGTCGCGTTTGGGTATATTTTTGAGTATCGATTGCAGTTCCTGTACAAAAGGTGACTTGTAATTCGTTTTAGGTGGTCTATACAGTGCTATTATGTTATAACAAGTATTTTGTTGGGTTGTTAAAGTACCTAGGATACATTCAAAGTAGGTAGTTGATGTCATAATAGTCGAATTTGTGTTTATTATGCGTGTAAATTAATATTCCACCACCTTTTCTACCTTGCCTTAGTTTTGTATGCATGTTATAATTCGGCATATGAAACAGTGAGCTGACGCAATCAGATATACCTACTTCGCTTAGTATTATAACGTCTATCTGAACTATAGAAACAGAAAGAAGCATTTCTAGTTTACAAAAATTTTTAAGTATTGAACGAATGTTGACGTGAATACATGTTAGCTTATTTTTACATTTAGGAATAAGTTTATAATATTGGGTTAGGTCGGAACAATCATGTAATTCTGTAACATTGTCCGATATATTATCCATATTATATAGGTATAGGCTTACGTATAATATTAGTTCGTGCTTACCAAGTTAATTTTTAGGATGATTTAATGAGATTTGCAATGTCATTTTCACTATGCAGCACAATAATCTTGCTTTGTTCACTTTTACGAACAAGGACCTTTGCATCCTTGTACCAGACGAACTTGTAGGTATCCTTTAGTGACTGCTTGGCCTTCCATAGAACGTTTTTCAGATGTTGAGTTAGGGCTTGACGAATAAATAACTTGTCTTTGGATCTCGAGATCTCGACATTAGGTACCACGTCCGATGCTACGATGTTCGTGGTACGAGCCGCCGATATCCAGCTAGATTTGATCACCTCGTCCCTCAGTTTCAGTTGAATAGTTTCTGGTTTCCTCTGTCTTACTGGAAGACGCTTGATGGTTTTTACGTCTTCGGCTTTCATGTTTAATTTGTGAGCTAGATTTTTGGAGATCTCTGCTAGGTTTTCACCTTCAGAGGCTGGGATGCCGGTAACCTCGATCAGTTTCTCTAATTTCGTTTGCTGAATTTCGTTGATCCGCTGATCCAATGCTCCTACCTTCGTTTCATGGTTCTTGTTTTTATTAACCAGATCAGAGTTTTTGTTTTTTAGATCCTTGATTTTTTCTTTGAAGGTTTCCATTAACTCAAGATATTCTTCAACTTTTTCGTTTAAGAACTGTAGACCCTGGTTTGTTTTCGCAATTCTTTTTTGATTGATTTCTCCACTTCATATGAGATGTCCGACAGAAATTTGGAGGTGTTTATGGGTATATTGATACTTTTGTTCGACCCGGTGTTGTCTTCCTCCTCCAAGTCATCTTCGGGAACAACAAATGAAGTTTTCCTAAATGGTGACTTTTGTTTACAGTCGCAGCAAGTCCAGTCCAGCTTCTTCGCAGACTTTAGTAGATTTATCTGCTTGTTAGATAGATCTGTACATGTAGTACTTGCATGTACCAATGAACCACATCGATTACACTGCAGCCCAGGGGCTTTTTTTGTCACTGTTTTGTTGCAGCGGATACATTTCGCCATATTAGCGGGTAGTTATTTACACTAAGTACAATATAGATAAGGAACGTGTTTACGCACAGCCGGTTGCGCGGGGAACATCTAAATCGGCACAGCCATTTAGTGTTGAAAATGTAACAAACAGACAGAGAGTTATTGTCAAATTTATAATACTAATGGTTCGTCCCGAACTGAGATCTCGTGAGTCTCCCAAAACAACAAAAAATGTCATTCATAATCTTTGACTAATAAAATAGTGCCACAAAATGCTGAAGCTAAGAGAGAAACAGTTACTGTCAAATTTATAATACTAGTGGTTCGCCCCGAACTGAGATCTCGTGAATCTCCCAAAACAACAAAAAAATGTCATTCATAATCTTTGACTAATAAAATAGTGCCACAAAATACTGAATCTAAGAGAGAAACAGTTACTGTCAAATTTATAATACTAGTGGTTCGCCCTGAACTGAGATCTCGTGAGTCTCCCAAAACAACAAAAAAATGTCATTAATAATCTTTGACTAATAAAATAGTGCCACAAAATGCTGAATCTAAGAGAGAAACAGTTACTGTCAAATTTATAATACTAGTGGTTCGCCCCGAACTGAAATTTCGTGAGTCTCCCAAAACAACAAAAAAATGTCATTCATAATCTTTGACTAATAAAATAGTGCCACAAAATGCTGAATCTAAGAGAGAAACAGTTACTGTCAAATTTATAATACTAGTGGTTCGCCCCGAACTGAGATCTCGTGAGTCTCCCAAAACAACAAAAAAATGTCATTCATAATCTTTGACTAATAAAATAGTGCCACAAAATGCTGAATCTAAGAGAGAAACAGTTACTGTCAAATTTATAATACTAGTGGTTCGCCTCGAACTGAGATCTCGTGAGTCTCCCAAAACAACAAAAAAATGTCATTCATAATCTTTGACTAATAAAATAGTGCCACAAAATGCTGAATCTAAGAGAGAAATAGTTACTGTCAAATTTATAATACTAGTGATTCGCCCCGAACTGAAATCTCGTGAATCTCCCAAAACAACAAAAAAATGACATTTTTAATCTTTGACTAATTCATACAAATTAATCTTGAATTACATTCAGACTTCCCTATATTTGTGTCACTAAAGCTACACGAATTCCAAATTTCAGCACTGTGGGGTCACTGGTGTACCCTGTGAATTTCGTTAAAGTTTAGTTTTTATTATGGCTAGTAACTCAAAAATGACAAGGATTTGTCATAAGACATCCCACTTGACCTAATAGTTCATTTTGTTTTTTTTCACCGCTCTTGAACCCCAATATCTCAACAACTCCCCAAAATTTTTAGCTCATTTTGTCACACCACGATTGTGTACCTACCTATATATCTCACGATGATCGGATCAACGCTTCGAAAGTTATCCTCGGACAAACAAACATACATGGATACATATAACGCCGATTTGCACAAGTTGATTTGGAGGTCTGCTTCACTCAATCAATTAGTATGATGATTAAACAATATTCGATATAGTCTTTATTATCAGAAAGAATATACAATTATTTACGATAAATACAGAAGAAACAGTTGAATCATCTAAAGACCGTTGCAAACGATCTATAGATAGCTCAACTGCTCCAGATCAGGCGGAAGTGTCCCTAAAACACTGGCTGCATTGCCCCTCTGAATTGAAATGCTTATGCGTTGACCCAGATAAGCGCCAGCTCTCGGATCACACGTCGCTACAACCATGCAGACGCCCAGAAATAATTTTGAAAACGCGATGGGCCCCGGTACCCCATGGACCCAGGGTCTCGACCCCTGACGGCTAAAACACGTAAGCTCTGCCGAGACTCCCTTAATTGTATTCGATGTTGAACCTTATTTCTTTGTATTTCAGTTCTCACATCCTAGTGGACGAGCAGATCAACATAGCGATGGAGGCGCGGGAGCACCTCGCGTCGCAGCGGCAAGCCTTCAAACGGATGCAGACCACATTCAACAATGTCGCTAACAGGTGCGCACGCACTCCGTTTCTAAGCTCAAACGTATACTAGCTGCTTCCTCCTGCGCAGTCGGGTAAACAGTAGCCTATATCTCAATCCCGGTCATAATCCATTTATACTGCGTGTCACTGGATTTGCGACATTAATTTCAAACACGGATAGGGCTAATGGGCTGGTCATCACCATCGTCAGCCCTTCCCACCGCTGCGCATAGGCCTCTCTTCGTCGTTGTCATTCTAACCGCCGCCGCCATTGAGATGGGTCGAGGACATTATAAAAATCGCGAGTCGTATGTGGGTTAGAACAGTGCGCTGTTCTAACCCACATACGACCCATCAGCACCCTGCTCCACCTGTCATCACCGCGTCTGGCGACTAGTCCTGACCAACTCCATTTGAGGCCATACGCTTGCTTAACGTCTTGAACTATTGTTGTAAAATAGTTTTTTTCAAATTCATTACCATGGATTTTTTTTATATTAAATCTTACTTTCAAATCCTAAAATATCAATGAAACAGCCTGTATAAAAAAGGTAAACAAATCATCATTCATCATGTACCCTGTTAAACTGACTAAGAGACATCGTCGCAAAGGCGCCGCCGATTTGAAAATTGTTTATTGGAAATGTATCGATTACTGAATAAATATTCTAGCTACCGGTATTAAACCCACCTCTAAAATCAGTTAATACGATTCTGCATAATAATGTGTTTTAAATTAATGTCGTGAATGCAGTGACTGTATACCAAATTTCATCGAAAGAAAGAAATAACATTTATTTGTGACGGTACAAAGCACACAAGTAAGGTACACACAAGAGAACATATTCATACACACAAAAACAGCAATACCTAACAAATGTGTGTCTCACAATTACCTATATATAAATGATCGGCGTCCAACTCAGCATTTGTTGTGCTTTTGGCACAACGCTGATCTTCCGTTGGAACCATTTAAAAATTAAGATATCACGGATGACTGCCCGCACAGTACCACAATTACAAAAAAAATATGAATTTATAGATTACCACACTAAGAAAAAAATAAATAAATATAAAATAATAGCTAAGTATATTAAGTTATAAAAAGTAAAAAAACAAATATTTTGATGATTGGGGAGAACTAGCCGAGAATGTGCATTAACCAGCAAAATCATCGAAATCGGCCCAGTCGTTTAGTCGTGAAAGCGTAACAAAGAGAGAGTTACTTTCGAATTTATAAATTAGTATAGATTTGCTCTTATGTAATGTATTGAAGCTAGTACCCCACTGAGCGCAGGCGCTTTCGCGTCGCGGTTACACTGGAATTAATTGCGTATGCGATTGCTCGATCTACTAAGACACCGCCTAACGCCTTATCAAATATCTCGCGTAGTACGAAGTTACATTGATTATTCATGAAATAAAATATATTTTTTATTCAATAAAGGCTTGCGTTTTGGCGCGCGATGGTACACGCTTGCCTAGAAGAAACACATTCACTCGCGACTTAAAGATACCCAGGTTGTAGCTATCAGGAAACACAGACTCTGGCAAGGCATTCCACTCTGGCGGTGCGCATAATAAAGGTCGAAGAGAACCGCTTTGTGCGAATGGGAGGTATTCCTACCATATAGCGGTGGCGCACCGCAGAGCGTCTGTTTGTCCGTTGATAGAATGGAGATGGTGGGATTAGGTTGAAAAGTTCCGCAGCACACTCCCGAAATGTGCTCGATAAAAAACCGAGAGGCTATACAGTGTGTTTTTTTTAACTGGGACAGTACGGCAACACCCATAACCACAGGAGATACAGGTGCAGTTTCTTTTAAAACATCAGCTCGTTTTCGAAGAAAAACATTTTGGCATTAAAATTTTTTTGCCCAAGCGTGAGTAGCGCCTTAAAATGAATCAAGTTGGTATAATTTTTTTGGATTCCCATCGATTCAGTCCTATGTAAGGATCATTTTATTGTATCGGATGAAAAAAATCTGAGCAGCGGAAGTTAGTCAAATTTGATAAAATGTTTTCTCATACAACATGACAAAGCAAAACTCCTCCAACAAACATCTTATTAGATTCTCATTACACATTAAAGAAGTATTAATACTGTAGCAATTAAGAAGTTTAGGAACTCCATGCTCTCATGAGCAATTCAAAAACATTTCGTATTTCAGAGCAATTTTGATTTTCGAACATGGTTCTTGCAATCTGTCGGACTTTTATATCAGTCATTGCATCATCTTATTTATCCTATCATGGCATTGTCAAATACGCAAAAAGTAGACTTAATTGAAGCATACTTCCGCAACCGACGAAGCCCAACTAATGCGTTGAAGTGGTATCAGGAACGCTACCCAGAACGCGATTGAGGAAGTATGCTTCAATTAAGTCTACTTTTTGCGTCATCATCATCATCATCATCATCCGGTAGACGTCCACTGCTGAACATAGCCCTCCCCCTTAGATCGCCACAACGAGCGGTTGGCAGCCGTTTGCGCCCAATGGCTCCCCGCGATTCTTACTAGATCGTCGGTCCACCTTGTGGGGGGCCGGCCTACGCTGCGTCGTCCAGTCCGTGGTTTCCACTCGAGAACCTTTCTTCCCCAACGGTTATCAGTTCTACGAGCGATGTGGCCGGCCCATTGCCACTTCAACTTGCTAATTTTGAGAGCTACATATGTCGGCAACTTTAATTCTGCGGATTTCCTCATTGCGGATTTTGTCACGCAAAGAAACCCCGAGCATAGCCCTCTCGATAGCTCGTTGAGCGACCTTGAGCTTGGTCATGAGGCCATGAGTAAAGGACCACGTTTCAGTGCCATAGGTCATCACTGGCAACACACACTGATTGAAGACTTTATGTCTTCAGGCTCTGGGGAATTTTGGACGAGAAGATATCTCGAAGTTTCCCGAACACTGCCCAGCCGAGTTGGATTCTTCGTGCGACCTTTTTATCGAAGTTGGACTTACCTAATTGGACAGTTTGTCCTAGGTATACATATTCGTCGACAACTTCGAGAGTATCGCCCCCAACAATTAGCGGTACGGGTGCAACATAAATATTTGACATGATTATAGTCTTATCCATGTTCATTTTAAGACCCACATGTTGGGAGACCCTACTCAGGTCGCTGAGCATGGTACCGAGTTCCTCGAGCGATTCGGCCATAATGACTATATCATCGGCAAAACGAAGGTGAGTGATGTATTCGCCATTGATATTGATGCCAAGTTTGTCCCAGACCAAGAGTTTGAAAACGTCCTCCAATGCGTTCGTGAACAGTTTCGGAGAAATTACGTCTCCCTGTCTCACGCCTCTCTGCAGTTGGATTGGTTCCGTACTCTGGTCCCGTAGACGGACTGACATAGTGGCGTTACTATACAAACACTTCGATATACCTATAGTCGATTTGGCATCGCTGAAGAGACTGCAGTACCGCCCAGGTCTCGATTGAATCGAAGGCTTTTTCATAGTCCGCAAACGCTAGACACAACGGCCGATTATACTCCTCTGTCTTCTGTATAATCTGGCGTAGCGTGTGGATGTGGTCTATGGTACTAAAGCCTTTTCGGAAACCGGCTTGTTCGGGAGGCTGGAAGTCATCGAACCTGCGTGCGAGATAGTTCGTAATCACTCTCGAAAACAGCTTGTAAACGTGGCTCAAGAGCGAGATGGGCCTGTAATTCTTTAATAAGGTTTTATCACCTTTTTTAAAGAAAAGCACCACCACGCTCTTATCCCACGCTTTTGGCGTGGTTCCTTCAAGGACGACGGAGTTAAATAACTTCTGGAGGACTTGAAGTACCGGTTTTCCACCCGCTCTCAGAAGTTCGGTCGTAACTCCATCCTCACCTGGTGCCTTGTTGTTTTTAAGCTGTTTCAGAGCGATCCTAATCTCGTACAGGCTGATGTCCGGGATGTCTTCGGTATAGTGTTGGGTTAGTTTGGATCTGGTGTCCTGAGCCAACTGACTAACGGGGTTTTGTGTTGAGGTGTACATCTGTCCATAGAACTTTTCGACCTCTCTCAGAATCTCCGGTTTCGACGAAATGATAGTGCCGTTGTCGGTCTTCAGCTTAGTCATTTGGCTTTGCCCTATAGACGAATACTTTGCGAACACTTTTGAACCTTTGTTCCTTTCTATTGCGACCTTAATACAAGATGTATTAAAGGTACGCAGATCGTGTCGCATAGATTTAGAGATTCGTCTATTAAGTACGCCGTAGGCCGACATATCAGCTGAAGACTGCAATCTCATTTCATCCCGGTCCTCCATTAGCTTAATGGTTTCATCTGAGAGTTTCTGGTGCTGAGTTAGGCGGGGGGCCTTAAAGAACTTAGATCCCACCGCTTGGACAGTTTCCACCAACCCGTTGTTTATCTCGTCGATATCATTGCAGCTGGCTAGGCACTGGAAGCGATTGTGCAGTACTAGCTGAAAGGTCTCGGGGTTTGGGATTTGGTCAGGATTTGGACGGAGCGCAGACTTCATCAGACGTGCCCTTTCAAGCTTAACATCGATATTCAATGTGCCTCTAACAATGCGTTGATCGCTCCCGGTTTTCACCCTGCTGATCACGGAGACATCATCAAATATTTGCTTCTTGGTCGTCATAATGAAGTCTATCTCATTTCTAGTGAAACCTTCGGGGCTTATCCACGTCCACTTCCTGGCTGGCCGCTTCTCATAGAAGGAGTTCATCATGAAGAGGCCCTCCTTCTCCATGAAGTCGGCCAGTCTCTGGCCCCTTCGGTTCCGCCGCCCGAATCCAAATGGCCCCACTCTCATCTAATCGTCTTTCCTTGTCCCTAGCTTTGCGTTGAAGTCCCCCCATTACAACCGTGAAGTGAGTCTTGGAAGTATGTATGGCCTCGGAGATCTCCTCATACATGGCTTCTACTTCATCGTCTGGGTGTGTCGAGGTCGGCGCATATACCTGTATGACCTTCAACGAATACCTTTCGGTAATTCTGAGTATAAAGTATGCTACCCTGTTCGACACACTGTCGACTTTTGTCACGTTGTTAACGAGGGACTTGCGGACGAGAAACCCGACACCACCCTGGGATAGTTGATCTCCCTCCCGGTAGAAGAGCAAGTTACCGGAGTTAAGAATCATCGTGTCCTGACCCTGTCTTCGGACT
The DNA here is from genome assembly GCA_918857605.2 of Philereme vetulata. Lineage (NCBI taxonomy): Eukaryota > Metazoa > Arthropoda > Insecta > Lepidoptera > Geometridae > Philereme > Philereme vetulata. The sequence goes on from OU975420.1 coordinate 5,685,860, forward strand.
TCCGACAATCCTAGGATGTCCCAACGTTCTCAGTTGGTTCTCGCTCAGTTCTTCTTCCAGCTCGACAACCTTCCGTGAGCGTTCGTGTGTTGTACGTTGCCAGGTCCAGTCGTCGGTGGTGGTAGCTGGATCGCAGCCGGGGACTCTTAGCACCCCCGCTCCGCCACTGTCCTGGTTGCTACCATTTCCAGGGATGACGGAGCCGCCGGGGACTGGGGGACGTTTGTTAATTGTGTCCATCATAGGGGGGGTTTTGCCATAATCACCACGCTTGGCAGGCGGCTTGGTGATCGCGGTGGTTGGTGATTAGTACACAAAAGAATGCTGCTGCCCATTCCCTGGAACATCCTTTGCCGGCTCACACGGCTCCCGCGGGATGAGAAGGGGTGGCCCTATTATTACGCCGGGACCACACGGCACTTTTTGCGTATTTGACAATAATATATGACAAATAAGATAAGGATAGACAAATAGGACAAATAAGATGATGCAATGGCTGATATAAAAGTCCGACAAATGCAAGAACCACGTTCGAAATTCAAAATTGTTCTTAAATATGAAATGTTTTTGAATTGCTCATGAGAGCATGGAGTTCCTAAACTTCTTAATTGCTACATTATTAATACTTCTTTAATGTGCAATTAGAATCTAATAAAATGTTTGTTGGAGGAATTTTGGTTTGTCCTGTTGTATGAGAATACATTTTATCAAATTTTTATCTAACTTCCGCTGCTCAATTTTTTTCATTCGATACAATAAAATGATCTTTACATAGGACTGCATCGATCGGCATAAAAAAAAAATTATCAACTTGATTCATTTTAAGGCGCTACGCTTGACCAAAACAAATTTAATGCCAAAATGTTTTTCTTCAAAAACGAGCTGATATTTTAAAAGAAACTGCACCTGTATCTCCTCTGGTTATGGGTGCTGCCGTACTGTCCCAGTTAAAAAAACACAGTATAATAATGCTGGAGATTTCACACAGCGCCATCTAGCTCCATATTAAGCAAAGATTGTACTATGGGAACCGGTCTACTTACTGCACGCATTATGAAATTGGAAGTTTAATATGTGATCTTTTTCATGAAATTATTGTCATGTAATTTTTTCACTAGTTTCGTAATCTAAAATTAGGCTTTAAGTATGATCGAGCCGCCGAGCGTAGTTTTCGTTCAAGCCTCAGCACACCATGAGCAACCATATTACAAAATAACAAGTAACTTTTTAAGAAAAATATAACAGACTTCAGATAACAGTAAAAACAAACTACTACTATAGTGTGACCATTAGTGCTGTGCACTCCCTGAGGTATGCGCGGCGAGGTGGGAGGCAAAGAAAAAACTGCATGAGTTCACATGAGATCAATACATGTCGGACATATCTTACGATATCAGTTTGCATTTCTAAGGCAAGACTTGTGGCGGGACGATGGTCGGAGACTATCTATCTGTAATATATTATACTTACTTAGTTGATTAAAATGCAACTTAAATATACTCATATTTTATTAAAAATATGCAGGTGATAAATAAGAACTAAACTTATAATTCAAAGGACTTGTTTTATTGAACATTTTTTATATTTACAAACAATTATATATTCTAACGAAAGTTATTCTGACATAGATTCTGTTTCAACTTCATCTTCCATTTCATATTACGAGATAACGCACGACCCATCTTTGAATATTTATCTCATGTGCGTCTGACATAGACAGTCCGATACAAATAACACTACCTGCCGCCACGAGCGTTGACGGCGAACTGACAGAGCGCAGCAGCCGATTCCCCCCCCCCCGTCTCGCCGCGCGCATACCTCAGGGAGTGCACAGCACTAATGGTCACACTATACAACAACCGATTTCGATGAAATTTCTATGAGACGAAGCTGAAAGTATATCCTTTCAAATAATAAAAGATTTATCCAAATCGGTTGATAAATTACGGAGTTATGAGGTAACAAACATTTAAAAAAATATAGTCGAATTGAGAACCTCCTTTTTTGAAGTGGTTAAATTGTGTTTGTAGGTAGTTACTGTTATGGTTCCCGTCATGAGTCTACTCAAATTTCGACGTTCGATCTCAAGTCAGGATGGCCGAGCGGTCTAAGGCGCTGCGTTCAGGTCGCAGTCCACTTCTGTGGGCGTGGGTTCGAATCCCACTTCTGACAAATTGTTTTGCTCTCTAAATTTTTTTATTATTGGAAAGATGTTTGTAAATTATTTGATAATAAGATTAATTATTTATAAAAAAGTTGAATCCCTTGAATATTATTTTTATTTGTACGTACCTGCTTAAAAATAGATAAAGAAAATTATAATTTAAACCGGTTTCTAATGATCACATTTTCACCCAATAATTACAAGATAATCCATACTAATATTATAAATTCGAAAGTAATTCTGTCTGTTTGTCGTTTGTTACGTTTTCACGACGAATTTTGATGTTTGGTATAGATTATGACCGGGATTGGGACATAGGCTACTTTTACCTGACTGCGCAGGAGGGTAATGTTTTTATTTTGACAAACCACGCGGGCGGGTCAGCTAGTTAACTTTAATATATACGGTGTCCTTTAAATCGCTGTTTTCCTAGAACAAACGTTGTTGAGACCATGGTCTACAAAGGGTTTATAACCTCAAATTAAAAAAAAAAATAAATCGATCTTTGAATAACATAAAAAGTTGCGAACTTAAAACGTCTATTTTAACGTTACGCCCTACAACATGCCGCCGTATCGCCACAAAAATAATAATAGTAGGTACGCTACGGCTAGCGAGTGTGCCAATGAACTTCTTGTTTGATGCTATAAATCAGTGATTCCTAAAAGGTGGTCCGCAGAACCCTGGGGTTCCGTGGTTGGGTGACAGGGGTTCCGCGGTCTGTCCGAGAGTTATAGTTGAATTGTACTTTAAAGATGAATACCCGGCAATCGTTGAGAAAGCTGTTCTGGTTCTGATTCAGTTTGTGAAGACTTACCGATGCAAGACTGGTTTGCGGTTAATTGTCAGACATAAAGGCTAAATAAATAAATAAATTATTACCCAGGTACGTTGTATTTCTTTGTTACAATAAATTATTTCCAATACTTATAATAATTATTTTCATTTCTAATTTATTAATTCTTCGAGTCTAACATGAATATATTTAAACTACAAGGTAAACACTTTAGTTATCAAAATAGCCAGCTAGGGTTCCGCCAAAAAAAGTATGATCAATTGAGGTTCCATGACCCAAATAAAATTGGGAACCTCTGCTATAAATAAACTGTTATTAGACCATGGTCTAAATTACGTTTGTTCTGGGAAAACAGTGATTTAAAGGACACGGTGTATATAAGCCTCCTCATTCCGTGCTGATCGAATATTTTTTAATAAAACAATTCGCCAATCGAATACATTGACATTCCACAATTTTGAACCCCCGACGCAAAAAGCGGTTGTTATAAGTTTGTCGCGTATACAGAATGTTTGGTAATATACTGACGATATTCAAGTGACGGTTTCTCAAAACATAAAAAAATACTTTTCGAAAAAAAATCTACTAGTTATGAAATTATAAAGAAAATCGACTGAGTTTAGGTGATTAATTCAATATAAAACTTACTGCCTACTCTTGAAATCATCATCCAAAAATAAAGGCCGTAATCCACAAAAGCATAGATTTGCTACTAACCTACCTACTACCGTAGATCTAGGTAGGAATGTATTTTAGATATCTCTCGGAAATGGCTGCATGTTTCGGGTTAGAGATATCAAGAGATATCTCGAGACGTCACCAATACAGTATCTGTAGTTAGATGGCAAGCATTATGCAATAGCACAACATAAGTTTAATAAAGTGTTGGTTATTACATGCCAAAATAAATTTCACATTTCTAAGGTAAACATTTCACAAATTTATTTAATAAGCTCATCAAAATAATCTCTTTCATTTTTGTGCGTATATTACCAAACAACCTATGTATCTGTTTGTGGCATCGTAGTTTCCAAACGGATAGACCGATTCGGACACAGATATAATACTTAAATAAAACCGACCAAGTGCGAGTCGGACTCGCGCACGAAGGGTTCCGTACCATTATCTATAAAAACGGCAAAAATATCACGTTTGTTGTATGGGAGCCCCCACGTAAATAACAATTTTATTTTTATTTATATATTTATTTTTAAAGTTAATATATAACCAAATATTCTGTTAATATTGCAAGCGTCTACCTGTTGCCGTTATCAATATCGAGCAACAACGAGCAAAAAAAATCACGTTTGTTGTTTGGGAACCCCCCTTAAATATTTATTTTATTCTGTTTTTAGTATTTGTTGTTATAGCGGCAACAGAAATACATCACCTGTGAAAATTACAGCTGTCTAACTATCACGGTTCATGAGATACAGCCTGGTGACAGACGGACAGACAGACAGCGGAGTTTTAGTAATAGGGTCCCGTTTTACCCTTTGGGTACGGAACTCTTAGTTATTGGGACTTTGGGACTCCGTGTCGTTCCTACTTGGCCTCATACTAGTGAACGAGACAAGGAGTTGCGTAAGGGTAAAAGAGATGCAAATATGGATCTGTACATTACTATCATAATGTGTCAGATCTAGATGATATATCTAGATCTGATTCTGTGCTGCGCATGTACGTCAGAGCCGGTGATCCAAATGATATTGTTAAGAACTGAGGGTTCGGGATAAAACCAATCTAACCAAAATAACACTCCATTCAACACTAAAATGATAAATACTTGATCTTAGGGCTCGTACACAAAACTGCGATGCGAATTCGCAACGCAGAAAATTGCGACACGAATTGCTGCGATGCGATTTCGTGCGGCAAGGCGTCTCCCAAGGTGACCATTCCTTCGACGACCGTGAACCGTACTGAACGTATTTTGAAAACTAGGTCGTGGCATGGATCGTAAAAAAAAGGCGTGCACTTTTGTTATTGCTAAGGAGATGCAGGAAAAAGAAACAAATGCGCGATGCGAATCAATTCGCAAGTTCTTGCGATGCGTCGAGGGAGCTCGCACATTTTTACAATGCGACGTCGCATCGCAGTTTTGTGTACGAGCCCTAAATCACAAGTAATCACACCACTGTTGCACAATAAACCACTAAAAGTCACTTTAAAAATACTTATAGCTAAATGCAAACTGACTCTTCGGGCGTCTCTACGCCCTATTTATACCGCACGCACTTACTACACTCTTCTCGACCGTTCTAAACAGTTCGGGCGTGAACTAGACGTGTGTAGGTATTTCAACACGACTACTATTGCGTATTCTGTGTAACTGCAGGTAAAAACGTAGTAGGTATATATCCCACCTAGTATTACCTATTCTGTGACATAGTAGATATAATCTTGGAAAGGCCGACTATTACTTATTCTATAATAGCATCGGGCGTAACAATATAAATGAAACGTTTCAGTGATTCTGATCTTAGGCCGTATCCAGATACAGATGATCCAATCTGAACCAAGAGTCAGTTTTACCGCCTCTACTTACCAGCTATAAATATAAGTAACCTTGTGTTCCAGGTTCCCGATGATAAACAGCCTGATGTACAGAATAAACGCGCGCAAACGCCGCGACTCCCTCATCATAGGACTCGTGGTCGCTGTCTGTACCTTCCTTATGTTGTTCTACGCATTCCACTAAACTTAGTTTTTATAAACTGACCGGGTATTAAAATCGAGTATGTTGGGATGGGGATAAACCCCCTCCAGCCATTAAATTAAATATAAAAAAACAAATCTCACCGGTGGGGGGGGGGGGGGGGGGGGGGGGGGGGGGCAAAGTCAAAATATTTTATTCATTAAAATCACAAGGATCATTTTGAGATGTCAATTTTACTGCCTGTTCCTTCGCGACCAAGCCAAGAAAGAAAGGCAAGAAACAAGGTAATGATCCTTTCTAATACATAACAATACAGGATATAAATTACGTCTAAATTGTAACATTTTGAACGAGTTGGAGCAATTTCAATCATAAGCTTCTCTATCATCTAAATAATCCGATATTTTATAGTAGGCTTTCTTATAAAGATTTTGTTTAATAAAATCAATTGGCAGGCTGTTTTGCCTGCCAATTGGCAGGGAGCGGGAGGGTCATAAAATCCGTGTTATGAGTTTCACGTGGACCCATATGGACCCGTACGGGGCCAAGGTCCTTATTTGACTTTGAACCTTATCTAAAACGATTTGTGTTTATTTTACGATAACATTTTTACTAAGCGAGCCTCCAACGCACTTTATGCTAAATTGTTAACTTACGTTTACTCAGTCAGATATTACAAAATGAGACTTGTACCAATAAGAGTTTGTTTACATTGATATCAAGTACTGTATAAAAAACAAATAAAGATTATTTCATCATCATCACATCGACCAGAGGACATCCACCGCGGAACACAGGCACCCCCTAATATTGTTTGGTTTTGACATAATAAAATAAGTTATAAGTATTACGTCGTCGGTTTATTCATATAAAACATTTCAAGTTTCCTAATGAATATATATTGTTGGACATTTCACACAGCGCTATCTAGCCCCAAAATAAGCAGAGCTTGTACTATGGGAACCAGATAACGGATATAATACTTATATACTTTTTTTTGTTGTATATACATACTTAGAATGACGACCTCCGTGGCGCAGTGGGCGAATAGCCGGCTGAGACGCAGGAGGTAGCGGGTTCGATTCCCGCGCCACGGAACAAATGTTTGCATGATCTACAGATATTGTTCCGGGTCTAGTTGTCTCTCTATATATTGTAAGGATGTATTTACAAAAAAAATGTATATAAGTATTCTATCAGTTATTTGATTCCCTTAGTACAAGCTCTGCTTAGGTTGGGGCTAGATAGCGCTGTGTGAAATGTCCAGCAATATTTATTTTATTTTTATAATAGGTATATAGAGAAACCGCCAGACCCGGTACTAATATCTGTAGATCATGTAAATATTTGTTCTGTGGCGGGAATCGAACACGCTACCTTCTGCGTCTCACTGCACCACGGAGGTCGTCGTTTAAGTCTTTGTATGTTCTAGTTATTTTATAATGTTTAAATTATTTTTATTTGATGTTGTATTTTCTCATAATAGTCATACTACTGATGTGGAACGTGATCGGTAAAACGCATTGGTTTCAAGCTGTTATGTTATAATCTAAGTATTTTTTATAACCTACAACGCAAAAAGAGAGGGTTGTTAAAGTTTGACGCCTATGAGCCAGCGCTGAGTGACGGCATGGCATGGAAAAGGATTTTTGTACGCGGTAATGATTTTGAATCTTATTTTAACAACCATAGCACTCGCATTCCGTTGATAGCCCACGTAGACCAGGGGATGCCGCGACAGTCTGTGGCATACCGAAATGTGAGCGCTATGGCTGTTAAAATAAGATTCAAAATCATTTCCGCGTACAAAAATCCTTTGCCACGCCATGCCGTCACTCAGCGCCGGCACTGTCTGTCTGTGGCATCATAGTTCCCAAACGGATGGACCGATATGGACGTGGTTTTTTTTAATGAAAGCTAGTTTCACTCGGCTTGTTCATAGCTATGTACGAGGAAGATTAGTCAGCCGATCCGAAGATTGTTAGCACTTTTTACCATAACATTTATGTATGTAAAATTACTATTTAAATTTTTGGACTGTTTTGGAGCACTAAAATTATTTAAGTTTAAATTAGTTGCATATAGTAAATTATTTTTTTTTGATAAAATTAACCATAATATATTCGAGGTTTTTAAAAAATGTGGGGGTGTTTTTATAAAAAAAAAAAATTATTTTTTTAATTGATACTTGTTAATAATCGGCTTTTGAATGATAAAGTGCAATTTAAGGTTGAAAGATCTCTAATTCATTTATGTCATTGTGTTTCATAAGAGTAGAGAAAGGACTGTCGGTCTGTAAGCATTTCACCCTTTATATAAGACGGGATTATTAGGATAGTACCACGTGTTTCGTTATGTACGACATTAAATGAAAGCACGGGTAGGGCTAATGGCTGGTATTGTTGTAAAATAGGTTTCTTTCAAATTCAATAAGTACCATAAAAAAAATCAAACAACTTTTATATCAAGTTCTAAAATATCAATGAAACAGTATAAAATAGGTAAACAAATCATATTCATTCATCATGTAAGTAGGTATCTGTTAAACTGACTAAGCGGCGCCATCGCAAAGGCGCCGCCGATTTACGTAATTTTTTTTTATGTTATTTGTGGGGAGCCAGGCTTACGGCCCACCTAATAGTAAGCGGTCACCGTCGCCTATTGACACCGGCAACACCCGGGGTATTGTCGATGCGTGCCCTACACTGTAGTAACCTCTTTACATTTCTCTTGAAGCGTGCCATGTCGTAGTCTAACGGGAAAACCTCAGATAGTAGCTCATTGCACATCTTGCAAGAATGGGGTAGAATAGAAAAGATCGCGTGAAGCGTGTGGTGCGTGATACCCAATTGTTTATTGGAAGTATCGATCACTGGATCAATATTCAAGCTACCGGTATTAAACCCACTTCTAAAAGCAGTTATTACGATTCCGGATGTGTGTTTAAAATTAATGTCGTACATAACAAAACAGGGTGTATAGAAGTAAGTGCGATTTATCAAAGTCCGTTTCGCACTATAGAAATAAAAAATCGATAAACTATATAGGCGCTAATGTACTAAGTGATATGTAAATATTAAGTGTTATATAAATAAAATATTTTATGATAACAGTTTGTTTTTATTAGATAAAACAGAAACAGTTGTTAAAAACAAAAATGTACAGCTAGTCTTATCAGTAATGATATTCATGAAGGAATAGTCGCTTATTCTAACATTTCGGGTATAATTTTCAAAGGTATTAAATTATATAATAAATTAAGATAAAAGGTTTAGGTAATGTAGACGAGTAGCGCGCGGTAATGTAGACGAGTAGCGCGCGGTAATGTAGACGAGTAGCGCTCGGTAATGTAGACGAGTAGCGCTCGGTAATGTAGACGAGTAGCGCGCAGTAATGTAGACGAGTAGCGCGCGGTAATGTAGACGAGTAGCGCGCGGTAATGTAGACGAGTAGCGCTCGGTAATGTAGACGAGTAGCGCTCGGTAATGTAGACGAGTAGCGCGCAGTAATGTAGACGAGTAGCGCGCGGTAATGTAGACGAGTAGCGCGCGGTAATGTAGACGAGTAGCGCTCGGTAATGTAGACGAGTAGCGCTCGGTAATGTAGACGAGTAGCGCGCGGTAATGTAGACGAGTAGCGCGCGGTAATGTAGACGAGTAGCGCTCGGTAATGTAGACGAGTAGCGCTCGGTAATGTAGACGAGTAGCGCGCAGTAATGTAGACGAGTAGCGCGCGGTAATGTAGACGAGTAGCGCGCGGTAATGTAGACGAGTAGCGCGCGGTAATGTAGACGAGTAGCGCGCGGTAATGTAGACGAGTAGCGCTCGGTAATGTAGACGAGTAGCGCTCGGTAATGTAGACGAGTAGCGCGCAGTAATGTAGACGAGTAGCGCGCGGTAATGTAGACGAGTAGCGCGCGGTAATGTAGACGAGTAGCGCTCGGTAATGTAGACGAGTAGCGCTCGGTAATGTAGACGAGTAGCGCGCAGTAATGTAGACGAGTAGCGCTCGGTAATGTAGACGAGTAGCGCGCAGTAATGTAGACGAGTAGCGCTCGGTAATGTAGACGAGTAGCGCGCGGTAATGTACACGAGTAGCGCGCGGTAATGTAGACGAGTAGCTCGCGGTAATGTGGACGATAAACACTATTTAGTTTGATCTTGCACCGCGCGGGTAGTAGTTCCGCGCGGTCATAATGAACTTAGCCTAACTGGTAACACCTGCATATATTTAAAGATTGGAATAAAAACTTGTAGAAAAATGATTTTCAAAAAGTTTGTTTATTATAATATATATTTTATCTAAACACATACATGTGTAATTACTGATTAAAACGGGTATTCATCGCGTATGCACCTTTTATTTGTTATCCCGACGTTTCGACTGTGTTGCAACAGCCGTGGTCGCGGGCGGACTGGAGTAATTGGAGCTACCGTCGAGAAGTGATGTCGAACCGTCGGGATAACAAATAAAAAAGTAGCATACGCGATAAATACCAGTTTTAATCAGTAATTATAGTGATCGCGAAAGATGGAAAAATACATCACGTGTACAAAAAACTTTGGAAATCATCCCTCTGCAAGCTATTATTTCAATTTTTAAACATACAGGGGGTTACGTGTTAGAGATACTTTGTTTTAGGTAGGCACATAACCTTTAAGAAATAGCTGATCTATAAGAGAGCACCTTTGTAAATAAGTATCTAAATACATGGCTTGCTAAGTGGTCTTAATAATTAATACATAAAAAAATAATATAAAAATACTACTCACAGAAAAAAACAAGTGCTTTAGACACGACTGAAGTAAAACTTATTTTTTAAAATATTAATTTATAAAATTGTTCAATTACTAAATTGTCCACACGTCTGTAGGTCGATCAGTCCATGTTCATTCTGGACTGGATAAACGCAACCCGCACTCGCACATTAACGTTTAAAATATACGAACGTAACTCTCTCTCTTTCTATCTTCACTAACTTATCAACCCTTTCAACTTCCGTTCGCACTTTTCGTAACGCATTCACCAGCTTACTCCCCAAGTCAAGCGTGCGTAAAGAAGTTTTACTTCAATTTACATCTGTGTGAAAATGATAAAAAGTAACGTTATCGATAATCTACTTATCGATAACGTTACTTTTATATTTTATTCAATATAGATTTAAAAGAAACTTTTCACACCACCTGCTCGACAATGTCGAATTATATGTCATGTAAACCTCACCGAAAGCAGGTGATTAAATCCCTACGACTGAGCCGGGGGTAAATATGTACTGAATTTCATTAAGTGATGAGTGTGATTTGAATTTGGAACCTTATCTGTATTAAAATTTGAACCAAAGAGACCCACACAATAATAACTCATTCGTAAATCGAACTAACTTCTGCACAGAATGCACCAACCTCAGAATAGATATAACACCAGAAGCCGCATTCAGCTGTGATTGCAAGCCGCGCGCTGTGTTCATAAAACAAAACCCGCGTCCCGCGCCCACCTCACCCCCACCCGCGTAATGTTGCTACCTTACCTTACCTTATATACCCATTTTGGGGTATTCTAATGTAACTACATATACTATTTTATTAATCAAATATCAAGGCCGTTTTGCAAAACGATCCTGAACGTAGTTCTTTAGCGACTATACTTGCTCCACGTTTGCGTTGACGTCTAGTATAGTCGCCTAAACCCACAAAATGCCTCTTTAATTTTTTCCTGACTACACTGTAAATTTATTATTTCATTCTATTGTTCCTATGTTTGTTGTATGTAATTTTCTGTTTTCTCTTACTTGTGCTTTCTCTTTGATGTTATACCTTTTGATTGTATTGTGTGAATTTGTGTGTGCTATGGTAGCAAATAAATGTCTGTCTATGTCTAAAATAGCAAGTTTTCGTATTCCGACAACTTAGTACTAACGCGTAGTCCTACTAAGAAGGTAATGGTTTAATTTTTCGTCAACTTTGACTCTTAAATTCATCATGTATTTTTTGTTTGTGGGCCTTGAGTGAAACGTTTTGAGTGAAACTCTGTTCGCATAGATTACATTTGAACGGTTTCTCGCCCGTGTGCGTCCTGTTGTGTTTCTGTAGGTCCCCTTTGGTGGCGAACATTTTGCCGCACGCGTCGAGCGGGCAGTTGAACTTCTTATTGTGTGCTAGCTGATGCAGGTACAGCTTCTTGTGAGTTGCGTAGCTTTTGCTGCATGTCTGAAAAAGTTGTCACAATAAATTAACGGGGAAGATTACTGCTACGCCGAGGCTTTTACAGAATAAGTAATAGTCGGCTGGTCTCGAAGTTATACCTAATGTATCACATACCTACATACCACGTTTTTACCTACAGTTGCATAGATTAAGAAATAGTAGACAGTCGAAATGCCTATACTTTTCTAGTAACTAGTAGAAACATTGAGAAGGTTCTGGAAATAATGCGCGGTATAAATAGTGCGCAGAAACGTCCGCGGAGTCAGTCTTGATTTGGAGATACGTGCTAACATTTTGGTGACTTTTAGTGGTTTAATGTGCGACAGTGTGGTGAATTAGTGTGTTGTGATTTGTTGATTAAGTTCGTGTATTTATCATTTCAGCGTTGAATAAAAGTGTTATTTTGGTTAGATTCATTTTAATTATTTTATTCCGAACCCTCAGCTCGTAACATTACCATAAACTTGTCCGGCAGAGGGCGCTGTATGTTGGTTACCTGTCCAAATACCTTGCTAAGTGATTTTCATTGCGTTTTTTTTATTTTAAAAGCATTGTTCAGAAGTTTGTCGACTTTTTAAATGTTTTTGTGATGCATTCTACCTGGCGTTTCGTCCAGTTGAAGGAGTTGAAGAAAAGAGGTGCATCGCTGCAAGGAAAGAAGCCGACCTAGTCGAAAGATAGGTCAATAAAGACAATAGGTATCTAGAGTTTTTAGCTTGTTTCAAGACAATAATAGGATTAGCTTGAGTTTTAAAACTATTGTGCGAGTGTTATTCATATTTAAATATCTAAAACCGGGTAATATTAGCAGAGAGACACTAGCGCCCCGGCCAAGAAACTTCTTTCGTGAATCTACATTTCACATCATAATATGTTGCCAGTGGTTTGTAGTTAAAACTCGCTGACCAATCAGCAGCTTCGCACGCGTAGTTTTTCAATAAAAATATTACCCTCCATCCGCGCAGTTGGGTAAAAAGTAGCATGTTACTTAGGTATAATGTAGCATTCTAATGGCGAAAGAATTTTAGAAATCGGACCAGTAGTTTTTGAGTTTATTCGTTACAAACATACAAAAATACAAATCTTTCCTGTTTATAATATTAGTATAGATTTAAGGAAAGTTAAAATAACTACTTTAATATAAGTTAAATTCGTGATGTGGACATATCTAACTAATTCTGTACTTAAAAATGTTTGCAAGTGTGTGTTGCAAGTTTAGACCTTGTACTATTTGAGATAACTGCCAAATTAAAAACTTTGACGAATTTCACAGGGTACACCAGTGACCCCACAGTGCTGTTTGGTATGCGTGAAGCTTTAGTGACAATAATATAGGCAAAAGTCTGGAATCCAGAATAACTAGAATTTCTACCCCCAAAAAGACTAACCAAATAACCGGGACTCTCGTTACTTGTAATATGAATCAAACTGTAGGTCAAGTTGGTGGTGATATATTTCGTGGCACTATTTTGATAGTCAAAGATTACAAATATATATATTTTTTTTTTATGGGAGACTTGCGAGATCTCAGTTATTATAAATTCGAAAGTAACTGTTCCTCTGTCTGTCTGTTACGTTTTTACGACTAAACGGCAGGACCGATTTCGATGAAGTTTTGGCACACAGATAGATAAATAAATAAATATTGCTGGGCATTTCACACAGCGCTATCTAGCCCCAAACTAAGCAAAGCTTGTACTATGGGGAACCAGATAACAGATATAATACTTATATACATTTTTTTTTGTAAATACATACTTATAATATGTAGAGAAACAATCAGACCCGGAACAAATATCTGCAGATCATGCAAACATTTGTCCCGCAGAACGCGGGAATCGAACCCGCTACCTCCTGCGCCTCAGCCGGCTATTAGCCCACTGCACCACGGAGGTCGTCAGATTATGACCGGGATGGGGACATAGGCTACTTTTTACCTGACTGCGCATAGGGAGGGTAATGTTTTTTAGTGACAAACCACGCGTGCGAAGCCGCGGGCGACAGCTATATATTATCGGTACATGTACCTACCTCACACTTGTATTCAAATTGGTGAACCTTTAACTCTTTGCCGTCAACCTTCAGTTTTTTCTCAGGGCACCTGCCGGGACTTATAGTTGGAGATAGCTCGCGCTTTGGCGTTGTTGATGTCTGAAAAACATAAATCCACATCATTGAATTGTTATTTATTGTTCCGTACCTCAAAATTAAAAAGTGAATCCTTACAGGATCAGTTCGTTGTCCGTCTGTCTGTCAAGACCGTTTTTCTCAGGAACACGTATCAAATAGAAAGGTGATCTCAAGATGCCTGAAAGTGAAGAATTGCATTTGAGCGCGTTTAAACTCCACGTGTGCATAGGTAGGCCACCTATGCACACGTGGAGTTTAAACGCGCTCAAATGCAATTCTTCACTTTACCTACGAGAGATCAAAAAGTAGTGAGAATGAAATAGAATATAATGACTATTGATAACTTAATAATTTATTTTTCTACATAGTCTCCGAGTCTCTCTACACACCGAGTCCAGCGCTTTTCCAAGGCTTCAATCCCTTTCAAAAAAAAAGTTTTGTCTTGGTCCTGCAAAAAGCTCTCCACGGCATCCATCACCTCGTTATCGTCTTCGTACCTGTTTCCCCTTAAGTATTCTTTCAATTTGGGGAACAGATAAAAATCGCTAGGCGCCAGATCTGGTGAATAAGGGGGGTGGTCAACCAATTCGAAGCCAGCTTGCTGAATGGCAGCCATCGCAACTGCCGACCTGTGCGCGGGTGCGTTGTCGTGATGAAACAGCACGCCCCTTCGAAGTTTCCCTCTCCTTTTCTCTTTGATGGCATTCCTCAACTTGGGAATTAAAGCTGCATAATATTGGCCTGTAATAGTGGTTCCACGCTCCAGGTAATCAATCAACAATATCCCTTCTGAGTCCCAAAATATTGAGGCCATAACCTTGCCAGCCGATGCCACGGCACGAAACTTCTTCGTGATGATGGCCGTTTCCATTGCGAAGATTGCTGTTTTGTCTCGAGATCAAAATCATGGACCCATGTTTCGTCCATTGTTACGAAACGAGACAAAAAGTTTTCAGAATCTTCTTGAAACTTGTCCAACAATGTATTCGAAATGTCAAGTCGATTTTGTTTCTGACTGTCGGTTAACATTCTCGGCACCCATCTTGCGCAGACTTTTCTCATATTCAAAGATTGTTTCAATATGGATTGAATACTTCAATATGAAATGCCCGTTTCTTAATTAAGTATCGGATGGTAACTCTTCGATCGCTCAATAGAATATAATGACTATTGTTGTAATGATATAATGACTGTTGTTAACGTTGTTACGCAAATAAGCAAGGAATAAGCTAGGAGGAAGGAAACGCGAGTAATCGCTAAAACTTATACCAATATTTTGCTCAAAAGTCTACATAGGTAAGCCTATTGGAAAATTCAAGCACCTGATAGTCTATTTCAAATTGGACTTTCTTCGTTAACGTTGTTACGCAAATAAGCAAGGAATAAGCTAGGAGGAAGGAAACGCGAGTAATCGCTAAAACTTATACCAATATTTTGCTCAAAAGTCTACATAGGTAAGCCTATTGGAAATTTCAAGCACCTGAAAGTCTATTTCAAATTGGACTTTCTTCGTTAACGTTGTTACGCAAATAAGCAAGGAATAAGCTAGGAGGAAGGAAACGCGAGTAATCGCTAAAACTTATACCAATATTTTGCTCAAAAGTCTACATAGGTAAGCCTATTGGAAAATTCAAGCACCTGATAGTCTATTTCAAATTGGACTTTCTTCGTTAACGTTGTTACGCAAATAAGCAAGGAATAAGCTAGGAGGAAGGAAACGCGAGTAATCGCTAAAACTTATACCAATATTTTGCTCAAAAGTCTACATAGGTAAGCCTATTGGAAAATTCAAGCACCTGATAGTCTATTTCAAATTGGACTTTCTTCGTTAACGTTGTTACGCAAATAAGCAAGGAATAAGCTAGGAGGAAGGAAACGCGAGTAATCGCTAAAACTTATACCAATATTTTGCTCAAAAGTCTACATAGGTAAGCCTATTGGAAATTTCAAGCACCTGAAAGTCTATTTAAGAATTGGACTTTCTTCGTTAACTTTGTTGCGCAAATTACTTTTTGGAGTTGGGACGCGAGCTCTACTGTCCTCACAGAACCACTAATATTAATATCATAACAATATATTTGTAGTCTACTTGCCACCTTAACTTTTTTCTCAGGGTCTTCACTAGGACTGGTAGTCGATGGACGTGGCTCGCTTTTTGTTGATGATGTCTAAAAAAATAAGATCATTTATTAAAATAACACCCTCAATCTATCATTTAAAGATGATTTTATGCTCAACTTGTTCCCAGTGCACACTGCACAGTGGTCGAAATTCGAACGTAAATCATTGGGTACAATTTTTTTGAAGTAAAACTTCTTAACGCACGCTTGACTTGGGGAGTTGGCTGGTGCGTTACGAAAAGTGCGAACGTAAGTTGAGAGGGAGATGTAAGTTAGTGAAGATAGATAGAAAGAGACTTACGTTTCGTATATTTTTAAACGTTAATGTGCGATTGCGAGTTGCGTCTGTCCAGAATGAACATGTAATAGGGTCCCGTTTTACCTTTTGGGTACGGAACCTTTAAAAGTGACTTTCTTCGGATGTGCATATCCGACCTTTATGACTCTAGCATCGAGTATTGTATTCCACAATGTAATTAAAAGCGGTAATTAGATAGGAACAAAAAATAAAAAAACGAGTGCTTTAGACAAAACCACTGAAGTAAAACTTCTTTTTCAAAATATGAATTTATAAAATTGTTCAATTACAAAATTGTCCACACGTCTGTAGGTCGATCAGTCTATAGATTGATCGACCTACAGACGTGTGGACAATTTTCCTGAAATAAAGGCTGATTTGATATCTCTTTCGAAAATGACTGCGGGTTGTGGGTTAGAAAGGGACAACAAGATATATCTCGAGACGTCACCAATACAGTATCTGTGGTTAGATGGCAAGCATTATACAATAGCACAACATACGTTTAATAAAGTGTTAGTTTTTACATGCCACATTTCACATTTCTATGGTAATCATTTCACAAATTTATTTATTATGCTCATCAAAATAACCCCTTTCATTTTTGTGCGTATATAGAAACCCTATATAGAGAAGGCAATTAATGCAATTAATTAAGGTCGAATTAACCACTGTGCACTGACAACTACTGTTAAATAAATATCCTTACCACAGTTGATGAAGATTCAAACAAATCTTTCCTCACTGATATAAATTTTGTAGCACCCTGAAACAAGTTAGTTTATAATAGAATCTGCCCCCATAATACGTAAGACAATTGCTTTCGCGTTGCTATCACTGGATAGGCTATCCCTAAATACGTGAGATACGCATTGTTGGTGTGAAAGGGACGGCCTATCCAGCGATAGCGACGCGAACACAATTGGCTTACGTAATAAGGCTACTGAACTCTGAAGTGGCTTACTACAGCCAGGCTAGCATGATGTCCTAGAAAAGTTTCTCTCTAGAAGAAATAAAGCAAGATTACAGTTTAATAATAATAATGCTGAACATTTCACACAGCGCTATCTAGCCTCAGATAACTGATACATACTTTTTTGTACATACATACTTTTTTAAATATACACTTCTCATCAAAAAAATTTAAACAATACTGCAAGTACCATTCAGGTGGCATTTTTATAAAAAAGAGGATTGATATAAATAAAAAAAATACGCCAATAAATAGCTGGCAGTTTAGTCTACACAATGGTGTAGCACAATTCCAAATTTGAATTTAAATTTTCGAATTTTCATACAATAAATGAATGTAGAGATAGTTTTCAATGTGTATTCCGTCGGAATTACTGCATTTAATCACATTTTTTTTGCATAAAATATAGTTTTTTAACTGAGCTCTGAGCTGAGCTGAGCGCAATTGTAAACTAAGTTCTGTGACATTCTACCAAAGAGATTTTTTCCTAACAAATAATGATACCTCGCCCAAGAAAGCCGCCCAAGTCGTGGCGTTGCTGGATTCAGGGCATAGTCAGCGTGGCTGCACGATTGCATCTTAGCCTCTCTGCTGTCAATAGTGTATCAGCATTATCGGGAGACTGGTATGTTTACTCGCCGTCCAGGATCTGGTAGATATCGAGTCACGTCTGAGCAAGATGACCGGTATATTGTGCCAGTTTCTCTAAAAAAATCGTCACTTTAACCCTATTCAACTGCAGCAGCGGCTCCGTGAGGTTCAAGGATGTGAGCGATTCTACCATTAGAAGAAGATTGACAGAGCGTGGCCTGAAAGCTCATACAACAGCTAATGGCTCAAAATTGACGGTAGACCACCGAAGAGCGCGCCTTAACTTTGCACTTGAGCATTTAAATTGGTCATACCTGCAATGGAACAAAGTTATCTTTTCTGACAAGAGTAAGATCATGCTGTATGGTAACGACGGAAGAAAGAAGGTGTATCGAAGAGAGGGAGAGCGTTTTGCACAGTGCTGCATTGAAGAAAGAGTCAGTTACGGTGGCGGTGCATGGATGGTTTGGGGAAGCATAAGCGCCGAAAGAAAAACCGAACTTGCTTTTGTATCTGGATCTCGCTTACCGTCATTAAATGGGTCACGTTACATCGAAGAGTGTTTGGAGCCTCATGTGGTACCCTACGCACATTTTATTGGCGAAGAGTTCATTTTTATGCAGGACAATGCCAGGGCTCATACCGCAGGCATTGTAAATTAATACCTGAGTGAAGTCGGTGTTAAGGTTATGGGCTGGCCAGCATTAAGCCCGGATATAAATCCCATAGAACACCTATGGGATGAAATGAAGAGACGTGTCAGAGCGAGACATCCTGCTCCGGAGACGCTTGGCCAGTTTAAAACAGCTATACAAGAAGAGTGGGATGTTCTCTTATCCGTTCCATGAGGAACCGCATGGAAGCAGTCATTAGAGCCCGGGGTGGAAATACAAGATACTGAATAAACTTCTTTTTATATTTTTTTGGTTTTACGTCTTTGTTTCTAACATTTTAGAAATTCTTGTTTAAAGGTAAAAACATACCTGTTGAACAAAACACGATAGTTAAAGAAATTTAATTTTAATTTGGAACATTATTTTTTGTTATAAACTATACTTACCATATAATATCCGCAATTAACTAGCATTATTATTTTTTTGTTTAATATAAAGGAAAACACAAAAACTCATTCAAAACCAACCTTCAGAGGTGTTTCGATTTTTTTGATGAGAAGTGTATTATAGAGAAACAACCAGACCCGGAACAAATATCTGTAGACCATGTAAACATTTGTTCCCCGGTAAATGTTTGCATGACGGTATCTGACCCGCAACCTCCTGCGTCTCACCCGGCAATTCATTCACTGTGCCACGGAGGTCGTCTGGACTCGAGGAGTTTTGCATAATAGTTAGAAAAATTTGTACTGTCTCACGTATAAATGTTTCTACAGTCTACCCTAAACTGTAAATTGTCTCTATTCTTCCGTGGAGAAACTTTTCTAGACAGGATGCGTCACATCAACATCCAAACACAATATCCTAAAAACATTACCCTCCTTATAGGTAAATGGTTAAAAACATTAGAAATGTTTTGTCATTTCCTAATAGATTAGAGTGAAATGACCAATAGCACTGGGTGGCTTTCCACAAGAGCTGCGCGAAAAACCTAAATAGTAAACGAGAAAAAATCCACAAATAAAATAGCAGAGCTGTGCGAGGCTACGCCAATGAAGAAACAATATTTGCACACCACGTACCTACTCGACAATGTCAAATCACATGTCATGTAAACCTCACCGAAAGCAGGTGATTAAATCCCATTGTCCTCGCGGGCATATGATGAATGAATGAATGAAAACACTTTATTGTACACAATATAAAGAAAAAAAATACTAACAAAATAGAAAATACAAAGCAAATAGTACAATGGGTGGTCTTATTTTATTTTATTTATTAGGTCTTATCGCTTAGAAGCGATCTCTTCCTGACAACCTTTGGATGGAGAGGATTTTGTTATAACAAAAATTGTAGGGGATGTACATTTATCGCTTAACTATTTATAGCATAATGTGATAAGCATATTTATGATAATGTATATTTAAGATGGGCATGTGATTTAAATTTGGAATCTTATCTGTATTCAAATTGGAACCAAAGAGACCCACACAATAAGAACTTAATAATAATCCTCCTAGCCGATTTCGGCTACAGAGACTTGACTTTGTGATTATTGGCCTAGGTGTTTAGCCTGTATGTGGCTGATGTACCCTATTTTGCGCTAAAAGTCCGGTTACAATGAACACAAGTTAAGGCGCCATTAATGTAGTTGTAATTGATATTAGCCGGCGGTCGACTTTTAAGCTGATCTCGTTTTAAGTCTAGTTCTTGCCTCCTTTCTTCTTCAAACTCGTACACTTTGTCCTGAACATGACGCCTCCATTCAGGTCGTTTTTCAGCGAGAGCCTCCCAGCGCGACGGATCGATACAACACCTCTTCATGTGCCTCTTCTGTACGTCTTTGAAACGTAGGAACTGACCTCCGCGTTTCCGCTTACCATGTTCTAGTTCACAGAAGAAAATGCGTTTCGCCCTTCGCTCATCAGACATCCGAGACAGGTGCCCGCACCAACGCAGCTGACGCCGCATCAAATATGCCTCTATGCCACAGACATTAGCCCGTCGTAGAACATCGGTATTACGGACCCGATCCGACCACTTGATGTTAAGAATGTCGCGGAGGCATTTCAGATGGAATCTGTCTAACGTGCGTATGTGTCTGCGATACAGGCACCATGTCTCTGACGAGTACAAGATGTTAGGAAGTACAATAGCCATATACACCTTAATCTTGGTACTCAATTTGATGTTATGGGAGCGAAATACCTGGACTCGTAGTTTACCAAAAGCAGCCATAGCGGAGCCAAGTCTGCTGTTGATCTCCGAGTCAAGGTCGCATTTTGTTGTTATGCTGCTTCCCAGATATCTGAATGTATCGACCTGTTTTATGGGCTTTCCATCGATTTGCAGATTCAGTGGAGCTTGGTTAACAGTGTCCATGGCCATCACCTCTGTCTTTGTAATATTAATTTTGAGGCCAAATCTACAGCACGCAGTGTCAAGCCGAGTCATCAAGTCCTGGAGTCCCTCAGAAGATTCCGCAACGAAACATAGGTCATCAGCATACATCAATTCGGTAATGAGGTCATACGATACCTTTGTGTGCGCTTTTAACCTAGCCAGGTTAAAGATACTGCCATCTGTGCGAAAACGTATGCGGATCCCTTCGGTGTTGGCTTGTAAAGTCTCCCTCACGACAACGGAAAAGTACAGAGCAAAAAGAGTGGGTGCTAATACACAGCCTTGTTTTACACCACAAGTGACAGGGAATTGCTCTGTCTGCTCACCATTGACGGTTACGCAACAAGTCATGTTGTCGTGAAGAAGTCTTATCAAGCGTATAAATTTGTCGGTGCAACCAAGTTTCGAAAGCACAATCCACAAAGCTTCGCGAGGTACACTGTCAAAAGCTTTCTCCAGATCAACAAAACAGAGAAACAGAGGTTGACACTGTTCCCTGCTTTTCTCTTGCAGTTGTCTAAGAGAGAATATGGCCTCGCATGTGCCGCGATTGGGTCTAAACCCAAATTGCGTTTCAGGCAATATACTTTCAGAGAGCTCCATAAGACGATTTAAGAGTACTCTGGCAAAAGTTTTTCCTGGAGTAGACAGAAGTGATATACCCCTATAAGAGTTGCAAACAGATCGATCACCTTTATTTTTATACAAAGAGCAAATTAGTGATACGCCAAAACTAGGAGGAACGAACTCCATTTCCCACATGCGCTGGAAAAATTGCCAAATCTTGTAGTGCAACTCATCTCCGCCATATTTTAATAGTTCTCCTGGTATGTTATCGATGCCGACAGCCTTATTGTTTTTCTGCGCTTTGATGGCGATGATAACTTCCTCAAGAGAAGGAGGCTGATCCAGATCTACGGCTTGTGGTAAGGCAGGAAGTGATGCTAAATAGTTTATGTCAGCAGAACGATCCACATTGAGTAAGCTGTTATAGTGTTCTGCCCAGCGAGTAAGAACTTCTCCTTTGCTTACCAGGAGGGTACCTGAAAGTGATTTCAGTGGTACGTTTACTCGATGTGGACTTCCTACTAACTTTTTAATCTCGTTAAAGAAATCGCCGAGTCTATTCGAATCAGCAAGCCACTGAATATAGCGAACCTTGTTCAGCCACCACTCATCTTTTGCGTTTCGAGTTAGTCTCCTTATTTGGCTCGTACTCTCCTTTATTTTTTCAGAAGCAGTTGTCTGATTTCCCTTTCGAAGGAGCTGGCGGTGTTTTTCTAGGGCGACTGTCATTGTATTATCATTTTCGTCAAACCAGTCTTCACAGACACGAGGTTTTTGGCCTAAGATCTCAGTAGCCGCATTGATGGTATTTGTAGTTAACAGTTTCCAGCCCTCGTCTAACTGTTCATCTTCGGGGTGTATGCCTGCTGTAAAGGTATTGACAGCTTCCCTGTAATTTGCCAATATTTCAGCAGACTCTAGCTTTTTCAGATGAAGACAGTTAGGCTTAGCCCTGCGAGGTCTACGGCAAGGGCTAAGACGCAAAAATAGTTTTGTAACAACAAGTCGGTGATCCGACCAACAGTTTGCGCCCCTCATTACTCTCGTTACTTTGACATCCGCTATATCCCGTTGACGGACTATAGCATAATCAATAAGATGCCAATGCTTGGACCTTGGGTGCATCCAGGTAGTTTTGTATTTATTTGGGAGTCTAAACATGGTATTGGTAATACCCAGATGAAATTGGGAACAGAGGCTTAGTAACAGTTGCCCATTACTGTTCATGTTACCAATGCCATGTCGCCCTATCACCCGAGGCCAAGCTTCAAAATCACGTCCGACGCGAGCATTAAAGTCGCCAAGAAGCAAAACTTTCTCACAGCGCCGGATTTTAGTCAGCACTTCTGACACTTCCTCATAAAATTTGTCCTTGACGTCATCACTTTTGTCGAGTGTTGGCGAATATACGCTGATAACATTTAAGTATTTATTGTTTCGAAGATGGAAACGTAAGGACATGACACGATCAGAGATAGCAACTGGATGTTCTTCCAACTTAGAGGCTAAAGTAGTTTTAATAGCAAAGCCTACTCCTGACCGTCTAGGCTCAGAAGCTGGTGTGCCTTTCCAGAAGAAAGTGTACCCACCACCACGTTCAACAAGCTCACCTTCGTCAGCTAGATGTGTTTCGCTGAGAGCGGCTATGTCGACGTCATAGCGTTTGAGCTCGCGAGCCACAATGGCGGTTTTACGTTCTGGGCAGAGGTTGTTGGGTCGGTCTAAAAGAGTACGTACATTCCACGCACCAAAAGTCATATTCATCTGCATGTTTTTAGATTTATTCTTATTGCGAGGAATGAGCGTTTGTTTGGGGCACCTTTTCTAGCCCCCTCCCCGGCTGAGCGAGGAAAGCAGTGCCTCTCTAAATAAAGCTGCTTTGTCTCAAAGAGTGCTGCCGAACCACACTGTCACCCCGATGCAGTGCTAGAGCGACCACTCTCCTCTCCTTAGGCCACCCGTGTCCAGGTATTAGACCAAGCCCAGGACTTTTTAAACTCGGAATGACAAAGCCAAGTCAGATGCGCAGGATATATTAAGTTGCATAAGTGTG
Organism: Philereme vetulata; assembly: GCA_918857605.2. Lineage (NCBI taxonomy): Eukaryota > Metazoa > Arthropoda > Insecta > Lepidoptera > Geometridae > Philereme > Philereme vetulata. Next base: position 5,709,431 of record OU975420.1, read on the forward strand.
CGCGCCGTACACAGATGCACCCTCTCCTCCTTACTCCCCTTGACCCAGTGGAACGGAGAACCGCTACGACTGGAAGGGAACAGGACGCAGTATCTGGCAACGATAAAAACTCCTATCGCTACCTTCAGGCCTTCTACAGTTGCCTGGTTGCCTCGCCACTTGAGGTGGATTGCGTTGACGCCGAAGCAACGAGCACTAGCACGGGGAGTGACCGTGCCGACTCGAGGGCCGAAACACGCCGTTGCTACAACAAAGTGTTTCGGCACTCGAGCCCCCCTCTACCAGCCTAGGTTCCTAAGGTGTGGCCGCTGCATGCTATAGCGGCGACCACTAACGACGATCGAATGCGTGCCGCGCGATCTGAGGAGCCTTTTATAGGCGATGTTGCCTCGACCACTAACGACGATCGAATAAGAACTTATTCGTAAATCGAACTAACCTCTGCACAGAAAGCACCAACCTAGATTTGGTTTTTATTGTCTCGCAGAAAGTGTGAAAGTAGAGTATTCTCCTCGTGGATAAAGCTCTGCATCTTGGTCGTGTTTATATCCCTCTCTGCACTCAGGATTCTAGTAACTCCCGCGCACCGCTTGTGAGTTACTCGTAACTCTAGAATCCTTACGTTCGGGATGCAATAAAGAGCCCGTGACGCAAGACACTACTTTATCCCCTCGTTTAATAATCTACTATTGTGAATATTTTTCTCGCTCACCGCTTAGCTTCCTCGCACAGCTCTAGTGGAAGACCATTTTAAGTCTTCAAGTTTAATTTGCCTTTTTTATACTACTAAGCTAACAAGCATACGGACCGCCTGATGGTAAACGGTTACCGTAGCCTATAGACGTTAGTATAACGTTGCCGAGCCTTTTAAATTTTTTAAAACGCTCTGTTTGAAGAAGCCCATACTGTAGTCACTGGGGAAAACTCTTGCCTACTTAGATTGTGGTCAAATGGTGCCAACAAGATATAATAATGGCCTTACATCGTCATGTTTAGATGAAGACTTCTTTTTCTTCTTACTATGTTTGTCTTTGCATTTATCACCTTCAAAAGTAATTCTATCCTTACAAGATTTATTCACTGAGCTGCTTGTTATTTCTGGAGGTGCACTGGACACATTCTGAAAGAGAGATGTCTTCGATCATCACTGAACTGTAGATCATCTGAAAAGAACTCAAAACAAGCACATGATGATGATGATAAACAGAAGCTTAATAAATAAATAAATATTTTTGGACATTTCACACAGCGCTATCTAGCCCTAAACTAAGCAGAGCTTGTACTATGGGAACCAGATAACTGATAGAATACTTATATACGTTTTTTTTTTTGTAAATACATACTTATAATATATAGAGAAACAACCAGACCCGGAACAAATATATGTAAATCATGAAAACATTTGTTCCGCGACGGGAATCGAACCCGCTACCTCCTGCGTCTCAGCCGGCTATTCGCCCACTGCGCCACGGAGGTCGTCGTTTTTTACCACTATTATTATAAATTCGAAAGTATTTCTGACTGTCTGTCTCTGTTTGTTGTGTTTTACAACGAAACAGCTGGACCACTGCATGCTATTTCTTGGCTACTTTTTATTGAGAAACAATGCATGTAAAGCTGCAGTCGGAAGCTTGTAGGTCATAATCATATAAGCATTAATCTAATGTCGATTAATAGCGACTAAGTTACTCATTACTAAACATGAACCTGTTACTTGAAAAAGAAATAATAATATTAGGTTTAACTGTTTTTTTTTTCTGCCCGCGGAGTGAGAGCTCTGGTGACCTGTATCACAGGTTTATTTATAAACCTACCTCAGGTACCAGTCTTTCACAAAACAGGTTAAGAACTTGGTATGTTTATCCTAAGTCCTATAATTCTTATCCTTGTTATTTTATTTATATTTTTAATTCTATATTGTATTATCTTTAAGAATACCTAGTTCATAAATACGTTTTTGTGATAGAACATAAACGTATTTATGAATGAATGAACCTGTATTGTGTAGGTAGGTAGGTACCTAGGCACTTGCTTGCCTGCATAATGTTACGCCGGCCGAGGCTGTTACAGAATAAGTAATAGTAAAGTAATAGACAGTTTCTCGAAGTTATACCTACTGTGTCACAGAATAGGTAATACTTGGTGTGAAATATACCTACATACCACGTTTTTACCTACAGGTAGTTGGCCGAAATACCTACACTTTTCTAGTAACTAGTAGAAATATCGGGAAGGTTCTTGTAATAATGCGCGGTATAAATAGTGCGCAGAAACGTCCGCGGAGTCAGTCTTGATATGGCTATACGTGCGAACATTTCGGTGACTTTTAGTGGTTTATTGTGTAACAGTGGTGTGATTTAGTGTGTTGTGAATCTTTGTGATTAAGATCGTGTATTTATCATTTTAGTGTTGAATAAAAGTGTTATTTTGGTTAGAATCATTTTGATTATTTTATCCCGAACCCTCAGCTCGTAACAATAATATAGGTTCATTTATATATTTATATTTTTTTATTGAGCGAAGCGAGATCTCCAAATCAACTTGGGCAAATCGGCGTTGTATGTATGTTTGTTTGTCCGAGGATAACTTTTGAAGCGTTGATCCGATCATCGTGAAATTTGATACATAGGTAGGTAGTGATGGCACAATTTTGATGTAACTAAATGAGCTAAAAATGTTGGGAGAGTTTTGAGATATTGGGGTTCAAGAGGGGTAAAAATAATGTAAATGAGACTATTAGGTAAAGTGGGACGTTAAATGAAAGGTCTTAATTAGTACATTTCAACCCTGTTTTTATTTTTAGTTCAATTGTTGTAGTTTTTGAGTTATTAGCCAAAATAAAAACAAAGTCAAAGTTTGACAAAATTCACAGTGCACACCAGTGACCCCACAATGATGAAATTTGGTATATACATGTAGCTTTAGTTACACAAATATAGGCAAGTCTGAAATCCACAATAACAGCATTTTGTACCCCAAAAAAAAAAATAACCAATTAACATGAACTCCCGTTACCTGTAATTGGAATGAAACTGTAGGTCAAGTAAGGTGGTTTAGTATTTCGTGGCACTAGTTTGATAGTCAAAGATTACGAATATTGTTTTTATGGGAGACTCGCGAGATCTCAGTTCGGGGCGAACCACTAGTTTATATGTATTTAATATTGTATACATTCATACCCACCGTTAGTCTAACCTAATCTGTGGAAAATGGTGCTGGTTATGTATGCCTTTATTAAGACGTCTTGTAATAATTATTAAGTCTAGTAATACCTAGTCAGGTCATAAGTATTGTCACACAGTAAAAACTTTTCTTTTAGAATGCTGGCCTCAAAAAAGTTTATAGAATTCGAATTTCGAATTGTCCATGAAATTAAAAATGTATACTTTATAGAATTTTACTAATTTTTAAATATGGAGTGGACGCTTAAAGAAGACCGTGTTGCAGTTATTGCGTTGCATCATTGCGGTTACGCGCCAATTCAAATTTTTGACATACTGAAAAATTTTAATATAACCAAAAGATTCGTTTATCGCACCATCAAACGATACAATGAAGACTCTAGTGTAGATGACAGGTCAAGAAGTGGTCGCCCTCGGTCTGTTAGGACTCCAGCAGTGATATAAGCTGTGAAGGCGCGAATTCAAAGAAATCCCAAACGTAAGCAGAAACTGTTGACCCTTCAGATGAGGTTAAGCAGAACCACGGTGAAAAGGGTGTTAAATGAAGATTTAGAGCTTCGGGCATATCGAAGAAAAACAGGACATCGTTTGAATGCTCGTCTAATGGACCTGAGACTGAAGAGATGCCGCGCTTTGTTGAAGCGGTACGCGGGAAAAAAATATCGGGAAATTCTTTTTTCGGATGAAAAAATTTTTACCGTAGAAGAGAGCTACAACAAACAAAATGATAAGGTGTACGCACACAGTAGTGAAGAAGCGAGCAACCGTATTCCGCGTGTCCAACGAGGTCATTTTCCATCCTCGCTCATGGTATGGTTGGGAGTTTCTTATTGGGGCTTAACAGAGGTACATTTTTGTGAGAAAGGTGTAAAAACGAATGCAGTTGTGTATCAAAATACAGTCCTGACGAACCTCGTGGAACCTGATTCTCATACCATGTTCAATAACAGGCACTGGGTATTCCAACAAGATTCGGCGCCAGCTCATAGAGCGAAGAACACACAAGACTGGCTGGCGTCGCGTGAAATCGACTGGCTGGCGGCGCGTGAAATCGACTTCATCCGGCACGAAGACTGGCCCTCCTCCAGTCCAGATTTGAATCCGTTAGATTACAAGATATGGCAACACTTGGAGGAAAAGGCGTGCTCAAAGCCTCATCCCAATTTGAAGTCACTCAAGACATCCTTGATTAAGGCAGCCGCCGATATTGACATGGACCTCGTTCGTGCTGCGATAGACGACTGGCCGCGCAGATTGAAGGCCTGTATTCAAAATCACGGAGGTCATTTTGAATAAACTTTAGTGTCATAAGAATCTATGTTTTGTTAAGTTCATTTTGATATATAAATGGTTACATAATGAATAAACTTGTTTCAATTAATTTATATTAAACATGTGACAGAATTTATGACCTGACTAGGTATTTAGGCATAATTGTTTGTTGTCTCAAATAAATAAAAAGAAAATAAATAAAATTGCGTAATTACCTGAGTACTGTCACTAGTGCATGCACTGATTATGACAAAATGTGCCGCGGAATCTGTCACAAGTACCTGAGTATCACGGTCATCATTGCTGCCACATACGGCCTGCAGGCGTGCATCATTTGTGGTAGCCAACTCTTTCAGCACCTTGACACAACTTATTATATCCCTGCAACTTGTGCATATTCTTTGTGGCATTTTATCTGTAGTTGTTACCTGGAAAATATGGTACTGTATCTGTCAATGAAAATTATGTTGGTCATAAAGTTAACCTTTAACTTGTTAAATATCAAAAAGCGAGTGCTACCAAAGTTCAGTTTAAAATAAATTCTCTCTTCTCAAGATAGGCAGCAACAGAGACATTATAAGCCTTTATAACATAATAATATCTTAAACTTTAAGTCACTTGTCTCACCGCCGGCGAGTAAGCGATTAGCTATCAACTATTTTCTCGCTCAAGAAACGAACAAAAGATATAGATTCCGTGTCAGTAAAAGAGACACGTATATTAATAGTTGATCGCTGGCCGTTCACACTGCCAGCTGGAACTCGCTCTCCATTATTTTGTTGCAGCGACTACAACACTCGCTCAGCGATACACGCTCAGCGATGCTTGCTTGGCGGTCAGAACATACGCCGTGAGATGATGAGTATCGCCCGACGCACCACACTCGCGCAGTCAGCCCAGCGAGACAGCTATAGGAACTACACACTCACTTCTTGCTGCTCACAAATTAGTTTTTAGCTCTACTCGCTTCTCACTGATCGCCGGTGGTGAGACAAGTGCCTAAAGTTTAATATATAATTTCAATGTAAAATATCCAATGTGGATGAGGAGCACTGGTGGACATCATTGGGAGAAGGAAGAGTTCGTGAAGGTATACTCCCCTCTAAATATGTCATAGTTATTTTGTAGTATAAGATGAAGCATACTTTTTTACCAAAGATTTTCTAAATAATCAATGCAGATACTTTATTCAGTATTCACTTCATATTCCTTGTGTGTATACTAGAGACAATGGCTAACATACACATGTTAAGAAAATTATAACGTAGGAAACCACACGTATGTGTTTACCTTTCTGTACTGAAGCCCTTCCTCTCTCGTCAGGAATAGACCGTAGAAAGACCAAGACCCAAAACCCGTCGTAGAAACCCTATGACCAGCGTAAACAGCGAAATGCAAGTATTTGAATTGTGTTTTAAAGTACGTTACCTTTACGCCAGTGTAAGTTAGAATATCTTGAGATAAATCAACTGGTTTAAAGATGTTATAAACCCCAGGTTCATCAAGACATAGCCTGCATATATCGTATAGTAAAATCATTGCATTTTCCATTGTAAATAACACGAGTTTTTGTAGTTGCTAAACTATTTAAACAAAGCAAGCAAAAATCAAAACAAAACGCTTGCACGCACACTGCCTGCTATGCTGCTGAAGTGCCGACTGTGATTGACAGTGACAATGACAAATAAAATAAAGTGACTGCGTTAATCCAACCAAAATGTCAAGTGGCAATCAACTATTGATTTCTAGACGCGTTTTAGTCCACAACTAAAAGAATAAAATTCTATTATTGTGTTTAACGTATGTATGTACCAATAAAAATAAAAACCAAGTCCAAATATTTTAAATAACTATTATAAAATATCAGCAGCGAGTATCTAGCAAAGTTTCAAATTCCTTGATAAATCTTCTAGGAAACTACCTACCTTTTTATAATGATGACGATATTAAAATTTGTTTTGTGATTCTGTGTAGGTATAGTGATTTTAAAAAGTTTTATTTTCTTATGTGTGTGTCTCTTTGGTTTAAAACATAAGAACCTATTCTTTAGTTTAATCCTAGACAAACTAATAAGTGTCAAAAGAGTCACTAAAAAGCGGTCTGACCCAACGGTATTTGTTCAAAAGTTTAAATAAAACGGGTAAGTACCTACATGCTTCTACCTCTTCTATCTTTCGTGACTGGTTTTTTCATGGTCTTCCAGAGGCTGTACTGCTTACTTGCAGCTGTGCTTACTTACCATAGTCGCGATCGCGTTATTGTTATGAAGTTTATAAAATGTTTATAATTTATGTAGGTACCCTGTTTCGGATGTGTTCCTATACCTACTGCTCAGAATACAGAAAGAAACAGAAGCCGCCTTTAGCTATGATTGCAAGCCGTGCACATTTCACCTCCACCCGCGTAATGTTGCTAGCTTAGTCATTATTTACCCGTTTTGGGGTAAATGTTTTAGGTAAGATACAACTAATGAAATCCGAATTATCTATTAATACACAGGAATCACAGGTATATTTTAGTAACTGACAAATACTATAGGATTGACACAATAAATATATTAATAATTACTACAACTATTATATACAGGGTTATCTGTTTGGGGTGTACTAAGCCATTACACCCCAGATAATGCCCACACAGTCCATTCCACCTAAAGGTTGTCTGGTAGAGATATTTAGCGATAAAACTGCCAATTGTATCCAGCCATAGACTTACGTTGTTCTTTGATATTTGTATTCTGTTAAGGTGTGCAATAAAGAATTATCTAACATAATCTAAGACGAAAAGAGGGTCATTGTACTCATCATTATGAACAACTTTTACTATGGAGGCACCCTTGAAATTGCTAAAAAAAAGTAAAGGAATGAATGAATGAAATACTCTTTATTGCACTCCAAATAAAAATACATTAATAATGGACATAAACAATAAATAAAGGTACAATGGGTGGTCTTATCGCTAAAAGCGATCTCTTCCAGACAACCTTTAAAAATAACTGTTCCAAAGGAAAATTTTCATTGATTCGCCTAACAAAATGTATATCTTATATCATCATAGGGAACAGCTGATTTGTTTAGTGATTTCAGTGTTGGTTGGCCCCATGGTAAAAGTTGTTCATAATAGTGAGTACAATGGCCCCTCATTCGGCTTAGCACACTCCAAATAGATAACCCGATAGACTGCTCATAAATATGCATAACTTACCTAATAACCTCAATGATTTAAAAAAAACACGGTCTCCGTTTTGCTGCGTAAGTTTTTTAAAAGTAGTAGGACAAAAGCTGTTTGATTTTATGTAGGTACAGAAGGTGTCCCTAAAAGGATGCTAACTGTTTAAGTGATTGCCAGTAACCCTGTATAACTTTTTTTTAGCTTGTCTATGGTCAGTACGTATTTTTATACAATCACATAATTTAAAGCTACAACCAATAAAAGTTTTCAATCTCAGAACTCTAGAGTAGGCAAAATAATAACTCTTGATAGTTGGCAACACGGCGAAATGGAGGTATCATTAGTTACGACAATTATAAACTCACCAATTTATTCTATAATCAAATAACACAGCATCTAAATGCGCTACTTACGTATGAAATGTGATCCCATCATGTTTTATTGAGCCCAGCTGATTTTTTACACGTTGGGACGACACAAGAAGGCATAATTTAATTAAATTGAACACTTTAAAACACGTCACGCGTGACGACCGACGATCACAGAGTAACTAAACTAACTAATGGCGTTCGCGTAAAACTACTCTATTTTGTAGCAATTCTTGTCTCTTCAGTATTAGGCGCGTTCACGGCTTCTGGTTCTTTCTGTATTCTAAGACCGGATCGACTAGAAAAAAACCCAAACTCCTTAAATTTAAAAACCAAGTTAAGATCAAATTAATCCCTCATATTTCCAATACTTATTATTTTTACACGCTATAAATTATATGTGTCAAGATGGCACCACCTACTTCAGTAGGTATTGGAAAATTCGTTTCACCAGCATTTAATTCCCATTGGTACCTTTTGGTGCCTGTAGTAAAATATTTGGTCCCTCAATAGATACGTTTCACTTGTATAAACCGTGGGGGCATAGTGGGATGTACCCACTGTACCCCAACCTTCGATTCGTAGGTTGTGGGTTCAAATCCCGACCGTTCACTAATGGATTTTTCTACTCCAAAAAATGTACGTGGTCAAAGCAGTGATGGAAAACATCGTCCTTGAACCAACTATTCGAAGGTATGAGCCATTGGGTATATTATCCAGCGATAGGCTTGCAACATGTGTCGTATGCTTAACTTCTATGCAAATAAGTTTTATGTTGAAAAATTTAGTAGGTACTTTTACAAAACAAGCTTTTAGAAAATTCATAATCAGAATTGGCAAGCAGCGAATTGCGTCGTTTTATTACAGAGTTCCCATCAGTACCGTCTTTACCATAAGGGCACACGGGGCCCGTGCCCGGGGCACCTATCTTCACGGAGGCCCCGAAAGGCCGATATATTCGCTTACCCTATACAATTTTTGAACTGAAAACTTCTTTAGGCGGGTTGTGCATTTTTTGAGATGGGAAAAAACCATTGAACTCGGGCCGGTTACCATTACCGACACCTCTGTATATAAGTATCTGTAGTGTAGTCTGCTTTTAAAGTTTGAATGCCCAAACTCACACTTAATTTTTCAAGTTTTCAGTTCTGTCGGCACTCCCGGAGTGTCAGTTTTTGTTTCATTTCCTTTACTTTCCAACAGGGCCCCAAATTCTTGTGTGTCCAAGGGCCCCAACATAGTCTAAGACGGCGTTGGTTTCCATGGCCACCTTTCGGCTCCATCATCAGACAGTTCCATGTCATAATAACATTCCATTGTTACCCTATTTACATGTGCATGCAAAATTTCAGCTCAATCGGAAACCGGAAAGTGGAAAGCTTGTAAAAATGGGCCTTGTGTTCAAAGTTTGAAAGTCTAAACCTGATTTGTCGAATTTTGTTTTCAAAAGTCCTATATTACAGGAATACTTATGTAACAAAATATCGCTAAACACAGTCTATACCTGCCTAGTTTTTAACTAATAAAATACACGGACTCAAAAGGCTGAAGCGCCTCTAAAAGTCATTTTTATTTCAAATAATAAAAATGTCTTTTTTAATTTATTTTAATGCTTTTTAACATACATTTTTAATTTTAGTTGTAAGAATCATCAGGAATAATTTTTCTTTTGGTCAAGCAGCTGGCATGAGTGTGACTGCGTAATCTTAGAAAACAAAACACCTTGCTTTGTTATAAAAAAAAAACCTAACTGCCTACTGCTATCCAGTGGCAAAGAGGCACTAGGTCGGCGTTTAATATTCCTTTTGGACAAATCAGTTTGACTAAAAAGTATGACCACGCCAATACACGGCGCCCACGAGCATCGCGTGAATTTAAAATACGCGCGTAAACCGCGTGCACTTCGCCAGACTCTCGACTCGCGCGTTATACACGCGTGTTGCGCGCGATTCGAGATACTAAAGACGCCCTTGTTGCGTCCAGATTACGCGCGAACTTCAGAGCGAGTGCACGTATTAAGAGAAATGGATCGCCAAAATGTTGATAATAATAATAATCCTCCTAGCCGATTTCGGCTACAGAGACTTGACTTTGTGATTATTGGCCTAGGTGTTTAGCCTGTATGTGGCTGATGTACCCTATTTTTGCGCTAAAAGTCCGGTTACAATGAACACAAGTTAAGGCGCCATTAATGTAGTTGTAATTGATATTAGCCGGCGGTCGACTTTTATATATTTATATTTTTATATTTTATATTTTGTTGATACTGAATTGTGTAATGCTCGCGCGTTGGTTGAATCGCGGCGAATTCGCCCTTTCTGGACAAGCTCTTAGATTCGGCTATATTTTTTCGTCCGGCCGCCGACCTGACGTCAACTCACCTCGGGAATATCCTACACAGCCAACATATGTGTTCGTCACATTTAACGTTCTTTTTAGGTTTAATTTTCGTGTGCTCGTTTGTTTCGGTCGTCTCTGGTGCCCTCCTAGACGGGGTGTCCTAAGCAATTGCTTCAATAGCTTATAGGCTAATCCGGGACTGTTCCTGTCCGAATATACAATCACTATGGAATGAACGCAGGTGGATTTGCAAGAGCGAAAAAGAACAATTTGTCCTGAGTTTTATCCCATCGCGTTAGATTGATTAACAGGATAAGTTAGAAGGAATGAACGTTAGTGGTTGGACGGCTAATATCTAGAAATTCCCCAAGTGGTTATGGCAGGTTTGTGTTTGCAATCGGTAGCCTAGGAGACACTCGAGTGCAACGATCGATCGAAGCCTTATAGTTCACCTACCTACTAGTCTACCTACCTACTTATCAATAAGGGCGATACTTCAACGTAGATCAGTGATAACATGAAAATTAATTTTACTAATCGGTCACTTTTCCCTAATAAGATACGTTGCTCTATTTACTAAACCAAATAAAATTGTTGTGTATGTATAAACAATACAAGTCGTTTTTGAAGTCAAAACTTCTGGAGGCGCGTTGGACATATTTGAAATGGGACAAAAACCATTGAACTCGCGACACTGCTACCGACACCTCTGTATATAATTTGAGATGGGAAAAAACCATTGAACTCGCGACACTGTTACCGACACCTCTGTATATAAATTGAGATGGGAAAAAACTATTGAACTCGCGACGCTGTTACCGATACCTCTGTATATAAGTTGAGATGGGAAAAACCATTGAACTCGCGACACTGGTACCGACACCTCTGTATATAATTTAAGATGGGAAAAAACCATTGAACTCGCGACACTGTTACCGTTACCGTTACCGACACCTCTGTATATAAGTAGTGAAAACTTCTTTAGGCGTGTTGGGTAGTTTTTGAGATGGGAAAAACCCATTGAACTCGCGACACTGTTACCGTTACCGAGACCTCTGTATATAAGTATCTCGTATTTGTATAAGTTTTTACTCCCGGAGTGCCACTTTTTGTTTACCTACCTATGTGGTCCCACTGCTGGGCAAAAGCCTCTTACCAGATATCCCACCATTCTTTTGCATATAACTGAAGTGAAGAACCGCACGGGTAACAAAAATGCCAACACTCATACCATCAATAGTTTTTCGTAGCAGGGTTATAAAATCCTAAAATTTCCATTCAAAATTTCGTAGATTTAGTAGCAAACGTAGTTCCAATTTGGTAACACTTTTAGGTTCAGTTTCGCAGTACTCCTCTAGTAGAAATCAAAAATCAAACATAACTATCAATGTTACACATTTTGTAGAGCCTTATATTCTACCTTCTAGCCGGATGGTAGATTCAATTACATATATAGAACTCGTAGATCTAGTTTTGTTGCCCTACTCGTAGCACTCGTAGGTAAGATTTCGTAGCGCTCATTGATTATGTTTCGTAGAACTGGTAGATCCGGTTTTGTAGCAGTCGGATTTCGTTGCACTCGTTGATGATATTTCGTAGCACTGGTAGTTCGAGTTTCGTAGCACTGATAGTCCCTCTACGTAACTACGCGCCCGCTTGCGTAGCAGTGTCGCGTAGCCCGCGTAGCGACCCGCCCGTAACTTAGAGAGCGGAAGAGGTGTTGTTTGTTTTGTTTAGAAGTGGGCATATTTGGTAAGTATGTTTGTTTTAATTTTTAATATATATAATCTTAAATCTATTGATTTTATTTTCATGTCAGATGTTTCTGTGTATTGAAAATAGAAGTTTTGTACACTGTAAACGAAAATATATGGGCGATTGGTTGGGTAGATAAATAATTTTATTGTAAACTTTTAAAGTGTAATGTTTCACAGATTTTTAAAAGTACTTATATTTTTGACGTAGAATAATTCCATGTTATGTTATCATTCTTGACCTGTCAATTTTTCAATCCTCTATGTAAAATGCCTTTTTCTGTCTGTCTGTATATAACACCGTAGATTTCAAACAGGTTTTTATTTTTTGGTTGAAATTAGTGTAGCCGTACATAATTATAATCAACTAGCTGTTGCCCGCGACTTCGTACGCGTTACACTACTAAATGTGTAAGTATCCTAGAAATAAAGCTAAACTCGCTGTTGCAACTTGACATCCCATTTTTATCCCATGGGAACTGATTTATGGGATAAAAGGGTAGCCTATGATGTGGTACTCCAGATTATAATCTACGTATATACCAAACTTTATCGAAATCGGTTCAGTCGTTATGACGTGATTGAGTAACAAACAAAAAAAATAAACAAACATCCAAACTTTCACATTTATAACACTAGTTGTTGCCAGCGGCTTGGCCCGTGTTGTTCTGGGGTGCAAAATACATATATAAATTTTGACATCCCATTTTTATCCCATGGGAACTGATTTATGGGATAAATGGTAGCCTATGTGGTGATCCAGGTTATTATCTACGTACATATATACTAAATTTCATCGAAATCAGTTTAGCCTACGGCGTGATTGAGTAACAAACAAAGAAACATACAAACTTTCACATTTATAATATTAGTGTGATTAAAGCTCATTTCACGACGCCATTCTATCAGGCGGTTGAAAGCTAAGCCTGACCACAGATTATTGAATGTGTTTTACATGTTTGTCATCAAATAAGAAAATAATCATCTTCCTGCCCCTATCCTACATTACGTGGGAGTCGGCACAACATTTTTTCTTCTTCCATATAATACTTTTACCATCATCTCAGTACTCACTCCTTTTTGACCCATATCAGCTTTCACTGAATCCATCCATCTCTTCTTTGGCTAACATCGTTTCTGACTGGCGCTACTTTCGGACTTCCTTTTAAGACTAATTCCATCGTCATATAATCTATATTCAATCCATTCTCCCCTTGCTATCTTAAAGATAGAATTTCTTATCTCCATTCTTCCAATACTTAATCTCTTAGGTCATCGGAAAACTTATCCCTCAAAACACCCGTACTCTCTGCTTCTGGCTTCTGACAATGTCAATGTACAGCCGCAACTAAAATATTATTGTATTATTAATTGATCGAGAGAAGCAATATTTCTAAATAAACTTGGGCAAATCGGCGTTGTACGTGTAAATGTGTGTATGTCCGAGGATAACTTTCGTAACGTTGATCCGATGATCGTGAAATTTAATACATAGGTATGTAGTGATAGTACAATTTTAATGTGACAAAATGAGCTAAAAATGTTGGGGGGTTGTTGAGATGTTGGGGTTCAAACGTTATGTATATGTTTTCTTCTGATAGAATATTCCAAGAATTGAACCCATTCTGAAAGTAGGTCACAGCGCGTACAACTGTTGTTATTAATTATTCACTATCACTCTAGCCTTTGATAATTTGATGGCTTACTTTTGAAACAATAATGTTACGAGCTGAGGGTGCAATAACATGTCGGAGGCAAGTTAATATCTTGTAATTGATTGTGATGAGCCGCTGTCTATTCATACAACTTTATAATATATCTAGTAGTATACTAGGTGCTTATTTGCATAGCAGGTGTCGCAAGCGGATTGAGTACTATAAGTATGGAGTAATACTGTCTTGTGTGTTGCTAATGTATAATTGTTACGAAGAAATTCGACGAATGTGAGTACCCAGACAAATCTTGCACGGTTTTTAGGGTATAATATTAAGGTTATAATGTACCTACTTGTAATAAATAAATTAAAAAAAAATCAAACGTATCAAAGCATAATTAATTGTAATTAATCAGTACAGTGAGTTATAGTTACGTAGAAAAACTAATGTATTCCGGAATGAGTTGTGATATTAGGGGGTGTGATTTATACTACGTGTTTTGTTATGGACGACAATCAATGAAAACACTGGTAGGGCTAATGACTCAAAGTCAAAATCTTTTATTCATTAAAATGACAAGGATCACTTTGAAATGTCAATTTTACTGACAGTTCTTTCGCGACCAAGCCAGGAAATAAAGGCAAGAAAAGAAGGCTGGTTGTTTTTTTAATGATCCTTTTAAAATACATAACAATACAGGAAAGTATTGACGGAAGGACTAGTATTGTTGTAAAAAAATTTTTTTAATTCATTAACCCAGACAATTTATAATTTTAATTTTTAAACAACCTTAATATCAATTCCTAAAATATCAATGAAACAGCCTGTATCATCATCATCAACCTGTAACAGTCACAGCGCGCAAATCGTCCCTCCATCTAGCCGGAGGGTGTCCTACACTTCGCTCGCCTAGACGTGGTCTCCACTCCAGAACACATTTACCCCAACGGTTATCGGTTTTGCGGCAGATATGTCCGGCCCACTGCCACTTCAGCTTGCTGACCCTCTGAGCTATGTCGATCACCTTGGTTGTCTGTCGGATAACCTCGTTTCGGATTATATCCTTCAGAGAAATTACGAGCACAGCCCTTTCCATAGCTCGCTGAGGGACTTTCAGATTGTAGAGCAGTCCCACCGTAAGTGTTGACGTTTCGGCTGCGTAGGTCATCACATTTTCTACATAAATACGGATAACAAATTTAATATATTGTAAGGGTGAAAACCTTTTGAAGTCCCTTGCTGAAAAGGAATATAAGTCCCAACTGATCAACGACTACCATCCTGTATAACTCTGCAGTGTAAGGCCGCCCATTGTACATATGATTTAAAAGTGTATTAGTAAAGAAATGATATATCTAATTTGTTTGTTTATTTGTGTGCAGCGTAGGAGATGAGCGACCGAGGCGCGAGACGTGGCGCCGGCGCCGGGACTCCGTTCTACGCTCCTCCGCGACGGAAGACCTCAGCTGAGATCATCAGTGAAGCCCGAGCAGCTATCTATGGAGGTAACATTACACTCTGCGTATAGACTCAGCTACACTACACTCTACTTCTTGAAAAGCAGCCTATTAATTCCAAGACCGTCCCGTATCTTGTATTGCTCGATGACGATAAAGATCCCATCGAGTCTCACCAAATCGTGCCAGTGGGGATTTGTTTTCGTCCAATATGTTTCTTCAAGCTTTGTAAGCAGTCCATACTAATTGATCGAGAGAAACAAGATCTTCAAATCAACTTGGGCAAATCGGCGTTTTATGTATGTATATTTGTTTGTCCGAGGATAACTTTCAAAGCGTTGATCCGATCATCGTGAAATTTGGCATACAGGTAGGTAGAGATGGCACAATCTTGGTGTGACTAAATGAGCTAAAAATCTGTATGTGCGGGGGGGGGGGGGGGGGTAAACAATTCAAGAGGGGTAGAAAAACCAAATTGGGACTATCTGATCAAATGGCACGTCTAATGAAAGGTCTTAATTTTTTACTTTAAACCGTGAAGTTTTTAAGTTATTAGCCATAATACAAACTGAACTTTAACAAAATTCACAGGGTACTCGTACACCAGTGCCCTCACAGTGCTGAAATTTGGTATGGGTCTAGCTTTAGTGACACAAATAAAAGGAAAAGTCTGAAATCCAGAATAGCTACAATTTCTACCCCAAAAAAAGTAACCAATTAACATGAACTCTGGTTACCTGTAATTTGAATCAAACTTTACTATTCTTAGCACTATTTTGGTAGTCAAAGTAATATTTTATTTGTTTTTATGGTAGACTCGCGAGATACAGTTATATAGTTCGGGGCGAACCAATATAAATTAGAAAGTAACTCTGTCTGTCTCTCTGTCTGTCTGTTTGTTACTTTATACAATTAAACAGCTGAACCGGTTTCAATAAAATCTTAAATCGTTTCGGATTTCATATAGTTAAGTTATGACAGGGATTGAGACATAGGCTACTTTTTACTCGACTGCACATAAGGAGTGTAATGATTTTATTGACGAACCACGCGTGCAAAGCCTCGGACGGAAGCTTGAAATTATATATGCATGAGCTTTTTTTTAAATTATAGTCTAGCGTTTGACCACGATCTCACCTTAGCGATGGTGCAGTATACAATGGAACACGCTTGCCTAGAAGAAACCTATTCACTCGCGACTTGAAAAAGCGTTACACTCCTTGGCGGAATCGCTAATTGATACCCACCACGACCTCCGTGTCACAGTGGGCGTATAGCTGGCTGAGACGCAGGAGGTAGGGGGTTCGATTCCCGCCGCGGAACAAATGTTTGCATGATCTACAGATATTTATTCCGTGTCTGGGTGTTTTTCTATATACCTAGTCAGGTCATAAATTCTGTCATATGTTTAATATAAAATAATTGAAACAAGTTTATTCATTATATAACCATTTATATACCAAAATGAACTTAACAAAACATAGATTCTTATGACACTAAAGTTTATTCAAAATGACCTCTGTGATTTTGAATACAGGCCTTCAATCTGCGCGGCCAGTCGTCTATCGCAGCACGAACGAGGTCCATGTCAATATCGGCGGCTGCCTTAATCAAGGATGTCTTGAGTGACTCCAAATTGGGATGAGGCTTTGAGCACGCCTTTTCCTCCAAGTGTTGCCATATCTTGTAATCTAAGGGATTCAAATCTGGACTGGAGGAGGGCCAGTCTTCGTGCCGGATGAAGTCGATTTCACACGCCCCGCCAGCCAGTCTTGTGTGCTCTTCGCTCTATGAGCTGGCGCCGAATCTTGTTGGAATACCCAGTGCCTGTTATTCAACATGGTATGAGAAACAGGTTCCACAAGGTTCGTCAGGACTGTATTTTGATACACAACTGCATTCGTTTTTACACCTTTGTCACAAAAATGTACCTCTGTTAAGCCCCAATAAGAAACTCCCAACCATACCATGAGCGAGGATGGAAAATGACCTCGTTGGACACGCGGAATACGGTTGCTCGCTTCTTCACTACTGTGTGCGTACACCTTATCATTTTGTTTGTTGTAGCTCTCTTCTACGGTAAAATTTTTTTCATCCGAAAATGAATTTCTCGATATTTTTTTCCCGCGTACCGCTTCAACAAAGCACGGCATCTCTTCAGTCTCAGGTCCATTAGACGAGCATTCAAACGATGTCTTGTTTTTTTCGATATGCCCGAAGCCCTAAGTCTTCATTTAACACCCTTTTCACCGTGGTTCTGCTTAACCCCATCTGAAGGGCCAACAGTTTCTGCTTACGTTTGGGATTTCTTTGAATTCGCGCCTTTACAGCTTTTATCACTGCTGGAGTCCTAGCAGACCGAGGGCGACCACTTCTTGACCTGTCATCTACACTAGAGTCTTCATTGTATCGTTTGATGATGCGATAAACGAATCTTTTGGTTATATTCAAATTTTTCAGTACGTTAAAAATTTAAATTGGCGCGTAACCGCAACGATGCAACGCAATAACTGCAACACGGTCTTCTTTAAGCGTCCACTCCATATTTAAAAATGAGTAAAATTCTAAAAAGTATACATTTTTATTTTCATAAACAATTCGAAATTCGAATTCTATAAAAATTTTTGTGGCCAGCATTCTAAAAGAAATGTTTTTACTGTGTGACAATACTTATGACCTGACTAGGTATAAAGTTAAGTAATTAGTAACTTAGCTTCATTCTTACTTACTATAACTTAAATTACCTACTTTATTTTTTTGTAAAAACCTATTTGTGATGGGAAAATAAACGTTTTTAATTCACCATCATCATCATCATCATATCAGCCGTAGGACGTCCACTGCTGGACAAAGGCCTCCCTCATTGATCTCCAGGAACTGCGGTTGGAAGCGGCCTGCATCCAACGCCGACCTGCGGTTCTTACCAAGTCGTCTGCCCATCTTGTGGGTGGACGTCCTACTCCACTCGAGAACCTTTCGGCCCCATCGGCCATCTGTTCTGCGCGCTGACCTGACTAGGTATTATAAGTATGTATTTACAAAAAAAGACTATATAAGTATTCTATTAGTTATCTGGTTCCCACAGTACAAGCTCTGCTTAGCTTGGGGCTAGATAGCGCTGTGTAAATAGTCCAGCAGTATTTATTTATTTATTGTGCTAGCGAAACAACTAAACGTATTTTCACTACGTAGCAGGTTTATTACAAAGTAAACTTATTGGAAAACTTTATCGCCTAATCGTTTTCGCTGAACGTTTGGAAAAAGTTAATTCGACCGAGTCACCGACATAGCATCACCTTTTGTCATGCTGTCGGAAAATGGAGCAAGTCACGCGAATACCAACAATATTATTTTGCTCAACTTTGACGTCACAGACAGATTAATTTGAATATAATAAACGGCTGGTAGGGTGGCACTTCAATTATACACGTAGTGACCGTCTACTATAAAAAAAACACTCCTCTACTCCTCTCTCCTCTACTCGTCTTTCATTATTGTGCGTCAACATCGCAGCAAGACAGTTCAAAATAAGCTTTGTGATTACAGTAAACGAAGAACAATCGTTTTTTTAAAATAATTAATGACATTTTCATATAGTACGCTTTTTAATTTTTTCTTATCGATTGGCATTTTTCATTCTTTATTTAATAATCGTGTTTTTATCATTGACATTGTTTAATATTGCATGCTCATAATAAGCTGGTTATGGATATTCTAATTGATGTATATTTATCATCTTTTTCTATGTAACTGTATACATTTTCGCAATTTATATTAATATTATAAAGAGGAAAGATTTGTATTTTTGTGTGTATGTTTGTAATGAATAAACTCAAAAAATACTGGTCTGATTTGAAAAAATTCTTTCACCATTGGAAATCTACATTCACCCTGAGTAACATAGGCTACTTTTGACCTAACTGCGCAAAGGAAGGTAATGTTTTTATTGAAAAACCACGCGTGCGAAGCTGCGGATTGGTCAGCTAGTGAATAAATAAAATAAAATGAAATGAAATAAACATTTCGTAATGAAGTGGAGAGGGGTTCATTTTCAGAAAAGTTAAAATAAATATATATAAATAAATATTGCTGGACATGTCACACACACAACATATCACTATCTAGCCCCAAACTAAGTAGAGCTTGTACTATGGGAACCAGATGACCGATAAAATACTTATATACTTTTTTTTGGAAAAAAAATACTTATCATTATATAGAAAAACGTCCAGACCCGAAGCATATATTTGTAGATCACGCAAACATTTGTTCCGCAGAATCCGGGAATCGGACCCGCTACCTCCTGCGTCTCAGCCGGCTATTCGCCCACTGCACCACGGACGTAGTCGTCGAAGATGGTCTCTACCCGCCGATATCGATCTCGCGACATGTTGACAACAGGCGTAAATCGTGCGATGTATCCTGTCTCATGTCTGTTTTTTGAATAAAAAAAAGTGATATTTCACCTGTCGCGAAATACTTAGTACCTACCTACGTTACAAACGAACGTTTCGGAATTTTGCATCCGAATATCAGGCGTTAGTTGCTATGTTGTATTATAAAAGTGAGGCATAATGCACAAGCGTAAGTTTTTTTTAAATATATTTTTATGGGCTGGACACGTTTGTCGTATGCCAGAGGATCTATGGGCGAAAACCACTTCTGAATGGGTTCCAAACGGGCGGCGACCTCGTGGTAGGCCCAGGCGGAGATGGAGGGATGAACTGGATGCATACCATAAAGAGTGGCCCCAATTAGCCAATAACTGGGATTAGTGGAAAGATGGGAAGGGAGACGTTTGCCCTGCAGTGGGACTCTAAGGACTAATAATGATAATAATAATAAATACATTATACTCTAAACACTGTGCAAGTTTTGTTTGGGTACTCACATTAATAACAAGGTAAGTAGGTTTACTGGCGACACATTTCAACAAATACCTAACATAACAATGAATCATGCTTTTCATAGTTTTGTAACATCTTTTTTTATAATTATAATAAATATTGCTGGACATTTCACACAGCACTGTCTAGCCCCAAACTAAGCAGAGCTTGTACTATGGGAATCAGATAACAGGAACTGATAGAATACTTATAAGTATACTTTTTTGTTAATACTTATTCTAATATATAAAAATCTCGTGTCACGGTGTTAGTGGTCGCACACCTGCGAAACGGGTGGACTTCTTTTAATGATTTTTTTTTGTTATATGCTAGGTATGAGAATAGGTCGTAAAGTATTTTTCACCCTCCTACCCCCCCCCCCCCCCCCCCCCCACCCCCCACCCCCACCTCCCATTCTATCGGGTTTTTAGTATTTTTGTATAAACAATATCCATATACTTTAACCGTTGTTCATTGACGTGGGGTAAATAACCTCACGTCAATGAAGTGTGACGACATGAAGTGTCGCGTCACTTTGACAAGAATGTTTTATATAGTTTTTGTCTCGAAGTTCCCACGGGAATGGGAAATTTCAAGCGTGCGAAGCCGCGGGCGGGCCAGCTAGTAATACATAGAATGGAATTATTTATTTGACATACTAAAAAAAAACATAGAACGGATCACAAACAAAATAGGTAGATAGACAGGAAAATTACAAAACAATGAGATTAAATTAGACCTAAAATTAGAGAAAATCATCTAGACCCGGAACAAATATCTGCGGATCATGCAAACATTTGTTCCGCTGAGGGAATGGAACCCGCTACCTCCTGAATCTCGGCCGGCTATTCGTCCACTGCACCACGGAGGTCGTCATCTGATAAGCAATTTAGCACTACTATGTTAGAAAGTGGTAGGCACGAGTGGCGTGCATGTGCCCAACAAACGGCCGTTTGCTATACATAGATAATAAAGCGTTTGTAATTCACTATGAGGCCGTTTTACTGACGTCGGTTTGAGGTCGCAAATCCATTTCATGACATTGGTTAGAGCGTTTATGTGCCGTCTAACTTATAATTTTGTATTTATGAACCTTTATTGCTAATCATTTGTAAATTCAAGCACATAGGTTGGTGGCAATGTATGGAGATATCGTATAAAATTCCAAAAACCTTTAATTTGCATCCGCGTATCTTTTTCTCTTTTTCTTCATATCAATCCCACTATTGGTTAGAAAGAAACATCCTTATTTGTATCTCCAAGATTACACTCCAGGATCACCAAAGTCAAAATCTTTTATTCATTAAAAACACAAGGATCACTTTGAAACGTCAATTTTACTGCCTGTTCCTTCGCGATCAAGCCAGGAAAGAAAGGCAAGAAACAAGGCTGGTTGTTTTTTTAATGATCCTTTTAGAATACATAACAATACAGAAAATAAATTACGTCTAAATTGTAACATTTTGAACGAGTTGGAGCAATTTCAATCCCAAGCTTCTCTATCATCTAAATAATCCGATATTTTATAGTAGGCTTTTTTATAAAGATTTTGTTTAATTGCGTTTTTAAATTTGTTAATTGTCCATTTTTGTACATCACTTGGGAGTTTGTTATAAAAGCGAACACCTCGCCCTTTAAACGATTTATTAACTTTATGGAGTCTACAAAGTGGCAACAGCGAGTTTATCTATATTTCTGGTATTAAAACTATAGTATTTTTCAAACTTTCGCGGTCACTGTACATAATAATATTATTATATATATATTAAAATTATGATTATCGCTATTTTTCTTAAACATATTAATATTTTATGTCAATACATTTATGAAAATCTGATATATGTTACATCAGCTTTTCATAAATGTATTGACAAGGGAATGTCATAATATGTATTTCTTTCATCGTCATTATTTCCACCTCTTATAATCGCACTGCTGGGCATAGGCCTTTCTTCGTTATCCATCCGCCTCCGACTTGCTCTAGGATACCTATATTCTAATATTATAAAGAGGAAAGATTGGGTTTTTTGTATGTTTGTAACGAATAAACTCAAATACTACTGGTCCGATTTCAAAAATTCTTTCACCATTAGAATGCTACATTATCCCTGAGTAACATTAACATGCGTGCGAAGCCGAAGGCAGTGTCAGCTAGTGTTTTATATACAGAATGAAATAAGACATTTTGTATTTATCTCAGACAAGCTTCCGCAAATATGTCTGAATATAGGTCATTGTAAACTATTTATATACCCAATTTCTTTGAAATCGATTCAGGTTTTACAACGCGATTGACACAAACAGACAGTGAGACTTACACAGAGTTACTTTCGAATTAATAATATGTATTAGTATGGATGATTTTTTTTTTATTTATTTATTACAAGTAAGTACATTATAACCTTATTATTATACCCTAAAAACCATGCAAGGTTTGTCTGGGTACTCACACTCGTCGAATTTCTTCGTAACAATTATACATTAGCAACACACAATACAGTATTACTCCATACTCATAGTACTCAATCCGCTTGCGACACCTGCTATGCGAATAAGCACCTAGTGTACTACTAGATATATTATAAAGTTGTATGAGACAGCGGCTCATCACCCGTCGACCATCCCAGTCACGCAAGCGTTCGAGTGCTTAGCGCAAGCGGGATGCGCGACAGCGCGGCCTTCATGCGTATGAGTACGCTGGATTCTAGATTGTGGCATGGCAGTGCGACATATGGCTAACTTCATTGAGTAAATGAATCAATACAGGGTGTCTTAAAATCTATGAAAGGTATATTTGAAAATATAAAATATTAAGTAATATTCGCCTCTCTAATTAATGACCTTTGTGGCGCAGTAGGCGAATAGCCGGCTGAGACGCAGGAGATCGCAGGTTCGATTCCCGCTGCGGGACACACCTTTGCATGGTCTACAGATATTTGTTCGGGGTTTGGGTATTTTTCTATATAATTATCAGTATGTAATAAAAAATGTATATAAAGTATTATATCAGTTATCTGGTTCCCATAGTACAAGCTTTGCTTAGTTTGAGACTAGATAGCGCTGTGTGAAATGTCCTGCATTATATATTTAATTATTAATTACCTTCCATACCCAGTGCGAACACCATCTATTGAGTGGGTTTCCTTATAGGTGGTTAACCTTAAGTCGCGCGGTCAAGTTGTGATATTAGTTGGTTGCCAGGGAGAATTCCTACCACGTAGTTATAGGTACGTAAGTACGTGATATGCCCTCTTAAGAACCTTAGCACGCGATTACCAAGAAATGGCTTTGCCGCGGTCAACCTTACGGTTTTAATATGGTTTATTGGCAACATTTTGAGAGTTAGCACAATGCTAACGGCTATGGTTTAGAACAAGTAACTTTTTAAAAAAATATAACCGACTTCAGATAACAGTAAAAACCAAACTACTCTACTAACTTTGATGAAATTTCCATGGGATCAATTTAAAAGTATCCAAGTTTAAAGTATATAATATATTTAAAAAAATATCCTTTAAAATAAAAAACTAATTTTCCAAATCGGTTGATATAATGACGGAGTTCTGAGCTAACAAACATAACATAACATATAAATTAAACAAATTTAAGGCTTATATGGTTTTCTCATGGATGCCATTGTCAGAACTGGACCAAATGGGAATGGGACCGCACAGAAAGCACCAGCTTTTAAATAAAAAAAGAATCATCAAAATCGGTTCACCCAGTTGAAAGTTCTGAGGTAACAAACATAAAAAATACCGTCGAATTGAGAACCTCAGTTAAAAATCAAATCAGTTCCATACTTGTGTACTGATAGTCAGATTTTCGATTGATAATCCCATATGGATTGTGTTTACTACGTCCGTGGATGGATGTGGATTATTGTGGATATTTGGCGTTGACCTTATAATCTATGGCTAAACAGCGTTCTAATGGTGAAAGAATTTTTGAAATCGGACCAGTAGTTTTTGAGTTTATTCGTTACCAACATAAAAAAAGAATAGAATAGAATAGAATAATCATTTATTTAGCACACACAAAATGACACATGAAACAATTTTAAGGAACAGTAGATACAATTGAATCCAGTAAAACAGGTTCGACTCATGTGTCTGCGTACCAAAATGGCGTTTAGCTCAGCATAATGTTGGATGTTAAGCACCCAATGCTGATTTTCAGCTGAAACCAGAAGCGAATCAGAACCAGAATCTTTCTTCTAATAATATTAGACGAGCTGACCCGGCGAACTTCGTACCGCCTTGACGAGCATCTGACGCGGGCTGCCAATATACGTCGCCGGTAGAATTGTCAATCGGCCATCATTATCTGCATCTATGTATGAGAAGATGAATTTTCTTCATAATTTTTTTTGCGCGTATTTTTACGATATTTTAATATGTTATTCTGCTATTCGGGGCGGAGACAACTCTAACAAATCAAAGATCATCAAATTCGGTCTAGCCGTTCTTGAATTATAAGTGGTGTAACTAACCCGACTTTGTTTTATATATTTAGATTATTATTTTTATATATTTTTAGTACTGCTATTTGGCGGCAGATAAAGGTAAGGCGGTGGTGCCCACTTCCTCGAGCCCGTTCACAAAAGCTTTACCACCAGTACATTAGCGATACCAGCATATGTTGTGCAGTGGACGTCATGTGGCTGATATGTTTTTGATGATGAAGATGATTGCTTTGTTCACAGAGATGAGCAGCGCGTCAAGCGGAGCGGGCGGCGTGGGCGGCGCACTCCGGCCGCTGCGTACACGCCGACCCTTCACGCCTCGCGAGCCTCAACGCACTCTCTTCAGCGAACGCACGCGGAAGAAGGACACAAGACCACCCAGTGCTTTTGAGTAAATATTCTTTCTCTCTCTCTATAGGGTGAATATGAAAACAGCCACTGTCCGTAATCTTTTTTTTTTTAAGTGAAACATTTTGAGGCGCGTTGAGCTGTTTTTGAGATGGGAAAAAAACCAATGAACTCGCGACACTGTTACCGACACCTGTCACTGACTACTGACACTAACTGTTACTGACACCTCTGTATCTAAGTATCTGTAGTGTAGTCTGCTTTTATTCAAGTTTTCAAACTTCACCTACAGTTTCATTCAAATTATAGGTAACGGGAGTTCATGTTAGTTGGCTTTTTTTTGGGTAGAAATTGCAGTTATTCTTGATTTTAGACTTTTGTCTATATTTGTGTCACTAAAGCTACACGCATATCAAATTTTAGCACGGGTGTTAATCTGTGAATTTCGTCAATGTTGGTCAGTTTTTATTATGGCTAATAATTTAAAAACTAAAGTTTAAACTAAAAATAAAATCTAGGTCGCAATGTACTGATGAAGAACTAGACATTCATCAGACGTACCATTTGACCGGATAGACCCATTTTGTTTTTTTTTTACCCCTCTTGAACCATATCTCAACAACCCCCAAATATTTGTAGCTCATTTAGTCACACCAGGATAGTGCCATCACTAACAACCTATATACCAAATGATGATAGCAATATTATATCGTATAAACTTACCTACTTTTGTAAACTGCACTCTAGAAGCCCGAGACACAAGCTCCATGCTTAGATTGGGTCTGGCTGTCAACCTCTTACAAAAATTTATACCTGGATCGCGTAACCTGGCATCATCGATGTATTTTCTTTTGGCAATAAACATTTTTTTCTTTTTGTGCGGCATTTACCCAACGGCTCCCAGTAACCTTAATGAGGTCGTATCTATTTTGTGCTAAAACTGCAGCCTAGACCATGACGGACCGCCCTAGAAGGCTTCTATTTACGGTAGAATATAATAAGTTTTGGCTTACAGAGTAGAAACATTGACGACCTCTGTGGCGCAGTGGGCGAATAGCCGTATTAGGTTGCGGGTTCAACAACATATATACAACAACAAGTATACAAGGTTTCTGTCGGCAGTTTCTCCCGAAGTGACACTTTTTTATTTTAAACTGTATAGGGTCTTCGTTTGACCACAACCTCAACAAGCGATTATGTGGTCTAAGATGAAGCACGAAGATCTAGAAGAAACCTATTAACTCTTACCTTAAAGAGGCTCGGATTGTATTCTTTACAAATCCAAAACAATAATCTGTTATTTTTTTTCAATCAAATTTAACTACCCTGGATATACTCGTAGGTGCATAGGTTGAAAGATGTGACGGCCAACTATGGCGGCGTGTGAACACTGAAACGCTTCCAGTCCATATTATCTGTACCTACCACATACCTATGTATACTTAAGAACTAAATTTTTATCTTGTGTTTTTCTTTAATTCTGTACTTAAATAATTTTCCTTTTTACTTTTATATTCTTTAGGTAAGTAGGTATGTTTTTTTTGTATTAGTTCTGTTCTGAATGGTCTGTCCTATGTGTGTGTCAAATAAATGTATTTTCTTTCTTTCTTTCTTTCTTTCAGTCCCATATAATATGAGATCGATCTACAAGATCTCATATATATATATATATATATATATATATATATATACATCATATTTTAAAGAGGAAAGATTTGTTTGTTTGTATTGAATAGGGTCCGAAACTACTGGATCGATTTAAAAAATTATTTCACTGTTGGGAAGCTACACTATCCCCAGGTGACATAGGCTCCTTTTTACCCAACTGCGCAGAAAGAGAATAATAAACAACATAACTACTACATAATCATAAATAAAATAAAAACCGGCCAAGTTCGAGTCGGACTCGCGCACGAAGGGTTCCGTACCATTATCTATAAAAACGGCAAAAAATCATGTCTGTTGTATGGGAGCCCCCCTAAAATATTAGTTTTATTTTAATTTAATTATTTATTTATGAAGTAAATATATAACTAAATATTCTGTAAATATTTCAAGCGTCTACCTGTTGCCGTTATCAATATCGAGCAAAAACGAGCAAAATAAAATCACGTTTGTTGTATGTATATCATAGCGGCAACAGAAATACATCATCTGTGAAAATGTGAACAGTCTAACTGTCACGGTTCATGAGATACAGCCTGGTGACAGACGGACAGACAGACAGCGGAGTCTTAGTAATAGGGTCCCGTTTTACTCTTTGGGTTCGGAACCCTAAAAACAAAGTATGTGTGCGGGAATGTCTGTTTTATTACACAAGTACATTAGCGATATCCAACTAACATATTTATCTATGCGTCATCATCATCGATGCGATTACGACTGAATGTTGTCAAAATAATATGTACTAGATTCGTTTACTAATAATAAACTGTAAATATTACCCATTAGTAATTGACTCACTATTTCGCACTCGATGTCATCGTCAGGATGGCCGAGCGGTCTAAGGCGCCAGACTCAAGGTTTCCTTGCTCACTGAACGTGAGTTCGAGTTATTCTGGTCCTCTTTGAGGGCGTGGGTTCGAATCCCACTTCTGACAAAACTTTTTGCACTTTTTATTGTTTTTTAATAGATGAATTGTTATTTTATACTGAACAAATAAACTATGATGTTTAAAACATTTTTGTTATTTTTATGTCTTTTGAGCTTGTTTTTTTTCATAATCTTAATGTGACTTTATACATTCACGTAACGAATTCAAATAATAAAATAATCTATTTCACCCCTATGCTGTCGGTCCTTGAGCTAAAATGTTGTAGTCAATATATAATCTAAATCCGACACTGAAATTCAGCTTATCATTTTAAGAAGTAATAGACCGCATTCACGGCCATTAAAAGTCATGGTCGCGAAATTCATATTTTCGATTTCTCCCAAGAACATGTCACCAGTCTAGACTGAGGTTTCAATGGGGCAGGGTAAGTGTTTTTGGAAAGCTAATAAATCGACCAAAAGGGCGTTTGTGCACTACAAGGAATTGTACTGTCCGGCAGTCCGTTTTTTACGGTCCGATATGGCACGCTATAAATTTATTTACCAGTTTGTGCACTATATGTTATTTTACCGTCCGACATTTTACTTTTCCCCGTTCCGGGCCGTTTAAAAAATAATCTTTCGTCCTGCCTCAATTTATTGCCGTTTATGTAAATAACCGTCTCAGGTACTTTTCATATAAAAGGGGATGAACCCAAAATTCTTTTAGTCTTCTACGTCTTCTACCTTTCATATAAAAGGGGATGAACCCAAAATTCTTTTAGTCTTCTACGTCTTCTACCTTTCATATAAAAGGGGATGAACCCAAAATTCTTTTAGTCTTCTACGTCTTCTACCTTTCATATAAAAGGGGATGAACCCAAAATTCTTTTAGTCTTCTACGTCTTCTACCTTTCATATAAAAGGGGATGAACCCAAAATTCTTTTAGTCTTCTACGTCTTCTACCTTTCATATAAAAGGGGATGAACCCAAAATTATTTTAGTCTTCTACGTCTTCTACCTTTCATATAAAAGGGGATGAACCCAAAATTATTTTAGTCTTCTACGTCTTCGCACGTAGAGTAGGTAATAAAGCCAGCAACTGCCGACGTTCCAAGAAACTCATCGTTCCTAGCGTATTTACGCGTAGTTTCAAAGAGAGCTACCCTAAACTGCGCCACACCTGCGAGTAAAGACAGACGGTGCACAAAAATCGGTCTGCCGGACAGTAAAATTCTTTGCAGTGCACAAGCTAATCATCCATTTTTGATGCCACACTGTACCGTAAAAATCGGACTGCCGGACAGTAAAGTTCCTTGCAGTGCACAAACGCCCAAAGAATTTTTATTAGGTTCAAGCTTCCGCCCGCATCTTCACCTGCGTGGTTTGACATTACCCTCCTTTTGCGCAGTCGGACAAAAAGCTTTTGTTCTGTTATGAGCAGAGAACGTCCTCGATTGTACAAATACTGCCCTAAAAATCTGCTATATCCAGAATCTGTCCTAAACAGAAAGTAGACTTATGTCTCCCATTCATAATCTATCTATACTTATACCAATTTTAATCGAAGGCAGTCCATCAATTTATTCGTGAAATCGTAGCAAACAGACTCACAGACAAAAGACAGAGTTCCTTGCGAATTTATAAGATTAGTATGGATGTATTTTCTTATTTCTTGCTCTGCTCTCTTTATTTTCAAATTGACTGTAATTCTTTTGGAGGAGGCACTGAACCTGAAATACCATGAAAACTAACGCAGAGTACAGGGAATCACTTTTTAACCGAGTTTAAAAAAGAGGAGGTTCTCAATTCGTCGAAATCTTTATTTTTTCATAATCAAAAATCTTGTATTTGTATTTTGACGCATTGTGAAATGGAACTGAACCGCTTGGGTGCAGACTGCAAAAGGTTAGTCGCTCTGCAAACCTATGGAGGAGCCCTATGTTCAGCAGTGAACGTTCTATGCCTAATATATTGATGATGATGAAACATTTCGTAAATAACGCATAATATAGTATTAGGATTAAAATTTTGTCATATTTTTTAGTATATCTAAGAATATATGTATGTGTACCTAAATGTATCCTCCAAAGTACACCGCACTCCGTATCTTCGTAAATTTTGCTCCATCCAAAGGTGTCCTGGAAGAGATCGCTTGCAGCGATAAGGCCGCCCATTGTATTGCCTAATTTATTCTAGCCTAGTACTTATTTTTGTATTATTTCTGTTTGTGTGGTAATTCAATAATGAGTTATTATCTTATCTTAAATATTTTCAGAGTGAGGGCGATTCAAACGATCTTACTTGTTCTATTAATATCTGATATACGCTGCCCGCCGTTTTATTTATATAGATCCTGTCCATTCAAAGGTTGGCGGGAAAAGATAGCTTTTAGCGATAAGGGTGGATTGTATATATGATTTAAAAGTAATAAATCTAATCTTACAAATATAAGTTTTGATATTCTTCCAGTCTCAAATACCTGAGCCTGTCTGAGAGCAGTGAAGCGGCGATCACGTCGATGGGTGCTCGTTTCGACGAGGATACAGCGAACGGGATGCTCTATAACGAGACACAAAATACTAGCAGGAAGAAACCTTCGGTGAGCGCTCTAGTAACTAACTTCCGTCCTAAAGCTAATAAAAAACTCCTTGGGGCAATAAGGTTTGTTTGGGTTTGCGCGTAATTTAAGACTGGGTGATAAATAAATAATAATGAATATTGCTGGACATTTCACACAGCGATATCTAGCCCCAAACTAAGCAGAGCTTGTACTATGGGAACCAGATAACTGATAGAATACTTATATACTTTTTTTTTGTAAATACATACTTATAATATAATATTGAGAAACAATCAGACCCGGAACAAATATCTGTAGATCGTGCAGGTGATCAGTACGACAAAGTAGTTTTTGCATTACAAATGCTCTGAAAGTAGGCCATTACAAGGGGGAGCCAACGGCTCAACGACTTAGGACTTTTTGCTTTTAACTTTTTAATAAAATACTGTCAACCTATACTTTTTATATTGCTGAATAATTTCTTATTTATCAGCTGCGGAACCAAGCTCGTTCAGTACAGGAGCGCTCGGGCGACGGTTGGGGCGGCTTCCCAAAGCTACCTCACCTTAGCGGTCGAGCCAAACCCTTACATCGACGGAACCACTATTCTACGGAAGGTAAGAGATAACTATAAAATCCGTCACAAGTGCTGGCTATGACAACATTAAATCGGCCATAAAATTATACTTAACTATAACACTATTGCTATCGCTAAAACGAAACTATACGAGTAAGTATAATTTGTATAACAAGTAACTTTTTAACCGATTCCAAAGTAAAAGTAAGTAAGGTAAAATTTATTTCGATAAAGTAAGTTAACAAACTTAAAATCTAGACTTAAACTAGATACAACCATGTTTCCTAGTGAAAACTTAAGTTTGCAGTTATGATTACAAAGTCTAGTGACTACCCTCCGTACTAGTTTTCACTGTTTGACGGCAGGGCGTCGTTGCTCTTCAATATAATGCTATCGACTTAAGAATTTAAACGTTTTAGTTAGGTTAATGATGTGTGTTAAATTCTTATAAATCTACTAATCATAATTATATGTTAACTATAATATCTGTTAAATGAATATATGTATATATAATATATATATGTATCATCATCATCATATCAGCCGTAGGACGTCCACTGCTGGACAAAGGCCTCCCTCATTGATCTCCAGGAACTGCGGTTGGAAGCGGCCTGCATCCAACGCCGACCTGCGGCGTAATTAACCTATATAATTATACATATATATGTATATATATGTATAATTACTGCTAGTTGTGAAATGCTTAATTTTTAACTAATACCTCATCATCATCATCATCATCAGCCAGAAGACGTCCACTGCTGAACATAGGCCTCCCCCTTAGATCGCCACAACGAGCGGTTGGTAGCCGTTTGCGCCCAACGGCTCCCCGCGATTCTTACTAGATCGTCGATCCACCTTGTGGGGGGCCGGCCTACGCTGCGTCTTCCAGTCCGTGGTCTCCACTCGAGAACCTTTCTTCCCCAACGGTTATCGGTTCTACGAGCGATGTGGCCCGCCCATTGCCACTTCAACTTGCTAATTTTGAGAGCTATGTCGGCAACTTTAGTTCTTCTGCGGATTTCCTCATTGCGGATTTTGTCACGCAAAGAAACCCCGAGCATAGCCCTCTCCATAGCTCGTTGAGCGACCTTGAGCATGGTCATGAGGCCATGAGTAAAGGACCACGTTTCAGTGCCATAGGTCATCACTGGCAACACACACTGGTTGAAGACTTTAGTCTTCAGGCTCTATTAACTAATACCTACTATAGAATAATTATTATGTATAATAATATATTATATACTAAATATAGAATAGGTATCTAAAAATCTAAATAGTGTCTAAATCTGAAATTATCTTCTGTAGGTGTGTATTTAATTTTAATTTTATCGTAGATTTGTGCATTGCTTATTTATTTAATTATTATTTGTTTTTTTTTCTTTTTCTAATTAGAATATAACTGTCATAAGTTCTTCTATATCTTTGTAATCAAGTAGTTTAAGAAAGTTATCAATTTTTTGTTTGCACGAGTAAATTGATACCTTTTGATACCAAAAAAAGATGGAGGTTCTCAATCTCGTCGGATTTTTTTTTATGCATGTTCCCCGATTACTCGTAGACGCCTGGACCGATTCTAGAAATTCTTTTTCTGTTTAGAAGGGTATACTTCTCAGGTGGTCCCATTGCCACCAAGTCAGGATGTGATGATGGGATCCCAAAAAAAAACGAGGGCAACCCTCAATTTTTTTCATATATCTGAAGTTTGTTATATTCTGTTAATTGAATAAGCTGAATTAATTCTTAGGTATGGCGAAGATCGGCTCAGCGGATCCGAAGATTATAAGCACTTTCCCTTTGTAGTAAAGAGATTTCAGCAGTAAAATATAAATATATTACGGGGTTTTTATTGATTAGGGGTTTTTAAAATTTTGTAATAATTTATTCGTGCCTTATCATTTGAAATAGCAATGATGTATATTTCTTTCAGAATCAAGAGCAGACTCAGGACTATCACATGCTATTTCTGTGAGCCGCCCTTCAGGCATGAGCGGGGATGACACAGAGTTTAAAGTGAACCTTTCCAGCAAATGTAAGTCACTTACGCTGAGGGAGATCTAATACGTCCAATTTGAAGATATCATTTTGCATGCCGTGATACGACCGTGATTTCGACAAGAAATCGAAAAATTAACCACTTAATGCTAAAAAACCGGCCAAGTGCGAGTCGGACTCGCGCACGAAGGGTTCCGTACCTATCTATATCTCTCCTCCGTATCTATAAAAACGAGCAAAAAAATCACGTTTTTTGTATGGGAGCCCCCCGTTAAATATTTGTTTTATTTTAATTTATTTATTTATTTTTAAAGTGAATATAGAACTAAATATTCTGTGAATATTTCAAGCGTCTATCTATTGCCGTTGTCAATATCGAGCAAAAACGAGCAAAAAAATCACGTTTTTTGTATGGAAGCCCCCCCCCATAAGTATTTATTTTATTCTGTTTTTAGTATGTTTTGTAATAGCGGCAAAATACATCATCTGTGAAAATTTCAACTGTCTATCACAGTTCGTGAGATACAGCCTGGTGACAGACGGACAGACAGACACACAGACAGCGGAGCCTCAGTAATAGGGTACGGAACCCTAAAAATCATTATGTTATCCAAACACTACAACAATATGTATAATTAAGTACCAAGTTTCACATTATATTCACAAATTATTTGTGGGGGGAAAAGTCTTTTCGCATTATAGTATGTATGAACTTGTAATAAAATCTCTTTGGCTATACTATTTGTATCTTGCTGGTTTTGGTATCATTCAAAGTTTAAATTTTAAAGAAGATAATTCCAAATTCAAATTAGGAAACCGTGTGATTTTTATTTGTTTTTCGTACTGTAAAGATGAGTGAATCTAATGAAGAAATTCGATACATTTTAAAATTTTACTACAAAAAAGGTAAAAATGCAACTCAAGCTGCGAAAAAAATTTGCGATATTTATGGACCTAGTGCAGTGTCTTTGGGAGTAGCACAAATTTGGTTTAAGCGTTTTCAATCCGGAAATTTTGATATCAAAGATGCACGTCGCTCTGGTGGCCCTATTACGGATAAAATTGATGCCATTTTTGAAGAAGTGGAGCAAGATCGGCATATCAGTAGTTACGACGTAGCTGAAGAACTGGGAATTGACCACAAAACAGTTTTAGCGCATTTGAAAAAAACTGGGTATACAAAAAAGCTCGTTATTTGGGCATCCCACGAGCTCACTGAAAGAAACCTAATGAACCGTGTGCTCATTTGTGATGCTTTATTACGACGTAATGAAACCGAACCCTTTTTGAAGAAGCTGTTAACTGGTGATGAAAAGTGGTTCACGTACGACAAGGACGTGCGAAAAAGGTCGTGGTCAAAGGCCGGTCAGGCTTCACAGACTGTGGCGAAACCCGGGTTAACTCGCAACAAGGTGATGCTGTGTGTGTGGTGGGATTGTAAAGGCATTATTCATTACGAGCTGTGACCTCCAGGCAGGACCATCGATTCTGAACTCTACTGCGAACAACTGATGAGATTAAAGCAAGAAGTTGAGAGAAAGCGGCCAGAATTAATCAACAGAAATAAATAAATAATAAAAAAAACAGAAGGGGTGTGGTTTTTCATCATGATAACGCTAGACCTCACACATTTTTAGCCACTCAGCAAAAGTTAAGAGAGTTTGGCTGGGAGGTGTTAATGCATCCGCCGTATAGTCCTGACCTTGCACCTTCAGATTTCCAACTGTTTCGGTCTCTTCAGAATTCTTGAGGCAGTGTCAGGTTAACATCACGAGAGGACTGCCAAAACTACTTGTCGCGGTATTTTGATCAGAAGCCCCAAAATTTCTATAGCAATAGGATCATGTCCCTACCTACAGGATGGCAAAAAGTTATCGAACAAAATGGCACCTACATACTTTAGTTAAATGTCATCATTTCAGCCGTAAAACGTCCACTACTGAACACAGGCCTCCATGGATCTCCATGATGGGTAGTTGCCATACTCACCACGCTTGGCAGGCGGGTTGGCGAGCGCAGTACGAGATGTTGATACACGGAAAGACGCTGCTGCCCATCTTCCGGAGGTATCCCTTAGCAGACTCTTACTGCATCCACGGGCATGAGAGGAGGGGTAACATTCTACTACCGGCACCCCACGGCAAATGTAAAAATGTAAATGTAAATAAACTATATTAAAAATGTTTTGAATTTTCTTAAAAAATGCGAAGAAACTTTTTCCCCAACCTTAATACTCAAAAACACTAGTTTCTGACCTGGATCAATATTTCGACAGGACGATAATCCAATGTTGTATCATTTCGTTTTGATATTTTGATAAATGTCATAACTGCGACCTATTAGATTTCCACGAGTATGAATCATTATGGATATGACTGTAATGTCGTGATGATGAGACTCAAAATCAAAATATTTTATTCATTAAAATCACAAGGATCACTTTGAAACGTCAATTTTACTGCCTGTTCCTTCGCGACCAAGCCAGGAAAGAAAGGCAAGAAACAAGGCTGGTTGTTTTTTTAATGATTCTTTTAGAATACATAACAATACAGGAAATAAATTACGTCTAAAATGTAACATTTTGAACAAGTTGGAGCAATTTCAATCGCAAGCTTCTCTATCGTCTAAATAATCCGATATTTTATAATAGGCTTTTTTATAAAGATTTTATTTAATTGCGTTTTTAAATTTGTTTGTTGCGAACACCTTGCCCTTTAAACGATTAACTAACTTTAGAGTCTACAACTGGCAACAGCGAGTTTATTTTTATTTTTAGTATTAAAATTATGATGATCGCTATTTTTCTTAAACAAATTAATATTTTAGTGATCATACATCACTCGAAGCCTAGGTACTCTACAGCAGAAATATGATTGGTGAATATGATAATGTCTCGCTTTCTCATCAAAAGTTGTATTGCTTATACTACTATACGAGTTACGAGACATACAAAGGAAACAAACATAATAACGAATGGTGGGATACCTAGACTTCTGGCTAATTACATCAATTTGTACATAAAATAAGACAAAATGCCATAAGTACCTAAAAAAATAAAAGAATGTAAATACTTAGGCATCCCACGCAACTTTCAAATAACTGCTCAAATTAAAAAAAAACGAGTGTGCTTTAGACCACATGACTGAAGTAAAACTTCTGCTGCTGCCTGCCATCTGTTGTGGAATAGCTGAACTTTTTCGTAAATCGAAGCTGGTAGATTCAAAATACGAAACGTCGTAAATACTTTTTTTATATATAGCAAAATGAACTCTATTACCTATACAGCATGAAGGAGTGTTTATTTTGTTTTTGCAGTGTGTATGATATTGGGTAATTTGGAATAGGAGATAAGCGAAAATTGAGAGAAAAAGAGAAAGAAAATGTGTGCTCGCACCTCTCTCTCTTGCCCCTACAGTAGTATACAAAACGTAACTCACTTTCTATCTTCACTAACTTATCAACCCCTCTCAACTTCCGTTTGCACTTTTCGTAACGCATTCACCAGCTTACTCCCCAAGTCAAGCGTGCGTAAAAAGTTTTACTTCAAAAAGTCGAGCCATTATTTGCCGTCCATTCAAAAATATAATTGGAGGTACCTAAATAAATAAATGAAATAAATATTGCTGGACATTTCACACAGCGCTATCTAGCCCCAAACTAAGCAGAGCTTGTACTATGGGAACCAGATAACTGATAGAATACTTATATACTTTTTTTTTGTAAATACATACTTATAGTACATATATAGAAAAACAACTAGACCCGAAACAAATATCTGTAGATCATGCAAACATTTTTTCCGCGGCGGGAATCGAACCCACTACCTTCTGCATCCCCGCCGGCTGTTCGCCCACTGCGCCACGGAGGTCGTCTAAGTTGCGGAAAGCGGGGTAACGTCTTTACCTTTAAATTTTTGGCACTAGCTGTCGTTTACACACAAATAGCATTTAGAAAGGAGAACAAAGCCGTCTGCAATACTTGACGCATTCGATTACACAGAGATTGTTCGACATTCCATCACTGGATTAAATTAACATCCTCATTCTAGCTCTCAGTCCCGACTCGGCGTCCAGAAGAAAACAGTTCGCCAGCACAAAGTCATTATCATGTGACACGCACCAAACAGTCGGCGATATCGGAGTCAAGTCAATACACCACCTGGCTGTGCAGCTTCCTAACACATCCATCGATCAATTGAACAGGTGGGTTTTCGTTACACAAATATGAATAAAGAGACACAAATTATCTTTGACAAGCTGACTCGCCCTGACTTTGTTACTTAGTTACAGCGTTACTACAAGCTGTTACTTCACGATGGGAATTCGAAGTTCCCACTTACCTCAAGATCGGAGCTTAAACACAGATCTGTTTGAGACAATATTATGTCTAAAGTTCGAAACCTTTTAGTCTCAAATCCTATTCTCCAGTGCTCACTTAACCCCTCATATGCTTAAACACAGATCTGTTGGAGATACAATATTGTGTCTGAATTTCGGAATCTTTTAGTCTCAAATCCTATTCTCTAGCGGTCTCTTAACCCCTGGCATGCTTAAACACAGATATGTTTGAGACACAATATTGTGTCTAAAGTTCTAAACCTTTTAGTCTCAAATCCTATTCTCCGGTGCTAACCCCTGGCATGCTTAAACACAGATCTGTTGGAGACACAATATTATGTCTGATGTTCGGAAACTTTTAGTCTCAAATCCTATTCTCCAGCGCTTTCTTAACCCCTGGTATGCTTAAAACACAGACCTGTGGAAGACACAATATTGTGTCTAAAATAAAAGCATTTCTAAGGTTAAGCACATATTTATTTCCAGAATGAGCATCCTCGAGCTATGTGACGCCCTCTCACACCGAACACCTGATATAGACCGCACGTTACTCCTGCTGGAGGCACTACAGAGTCGCCTGCAGGCCACCACGCCTGCCTCCAGTCTTCGTGACCTGGTGATACGCTCCCTGTACGCGCACATAGATAATGACGACGAACGCGTGCTTGTGGCTATAGCTAGAGCATTACTTACTGTAAGTAAACATAAATGAATGAAAACAATTTAATGAACACCACAAAAGAAAACATAAAATTTGCAAAATTCACAAAGCAACAAGTACAATGGGCCTTCTTATCGGCCTACATCATGTCTTATTATCTAAGCCACGATATGGACAGTCTACATTGTACATTAAATGTTTTGAGATCTAAGAGTTTATTTTATAAATATAAAAATGAATTAAAAGTAGCAATCATTACCATGCCTCGAGCCTTTAATGTACCTTCTGAAGGACAAAATCACTCAGTTGTTACCATAAACCGAGAACTATTCAAATATTTATGATTAATTGAATAAATCTCGGTTATTGCAAACCATTCGCAAACCCTTCACTTTCTTAAAACGATTAGACGGGCCAATGCCGCCAAAAGATACGGGATTTATCACCGTCCGTGAACGGTTCACATTGAACCGAAACACTGTCGCTCGTTAACACGGTAAAAGTATTAGACATTTATTCAGGACAACAGTACATCACAGACAAAACAGAAGGTAATAAAATCAAATAAAACATACATTGAAAATGACATTAAAAACAGAACTGATTATGAAAATGGTAGGCACCTACCTATAATTAGGTAGGCACCTACCTACATTGTATTTCCTTTCGATATTTATTGTAAAAGTATATATTTTATATTTATTTATGTAAGTATATGTAGGTATATTTTAGGTTTAGGTATTTATTTATTTTTATTCCAACATAAATAGGTATTTATTGTAACACCGCCTCCTCACACGTCTTTTCAATCCAGTCCATCCAAAGGTTGCCTGGAAGAGATCGCTTTGAGCGATAAGGCCGCCTATTATACAACCATGTATTAGTCTTTAAGTTTTCTAGGTTAAGTTATTTTAATTTGGTGTAACAATAAAGAATTATCTATCTATCTGTAAAAGCACAGAAAGACAGTTAAAAAAAACAATAGAATTAGTTAGGAACGATCATTTTAGGCAGGTACCTAACAAGAGCTACATAAATACGTGGGCGCTAAAAGGTTCTGTACTGTGTGGTGTCCCAAAAAGGAACAGTCTCAGCTTTGTGTTGGTCAACTCTTAGGCACTAAGTGCAGACCAACGCTGGTTTTCGTACTGAGAGAGAGACCGAAGAAACATGAAAAAAGAGGCATTAGTAAAATACATACATATAAAGTACCTACGTATAAATAATTTTAATAAAATAAATAAATAAAGGACGGAACTATGGAAGGAACGATTATGAAAAGAACAGAGAGAGACCAATCAAAAACAGGTTGACGACCATCTATGAAGAGTATAGAGCAGAATACCAACCAATACTCGAAATGCTTGAAGTAAGTCACGAATGTTTTCTGAGCGGAAAGATGCCCCAAGCGGTTACTTACCGTAAAATATTCTGAAAAAACTTATAATATCCAGTCTTAGCATAATTTTTAGCATTTTTATTTCAGATGCGCGTGACTGGGACACATTTGGCTGCTGCTTGTAAACTAGTCTTCAAAATAGCGAGGAACGATAAAAACGACCATTTCTTCAAGGATACAAACTTACTAGGTATGGAAAAGGTTATTCTTGTATTGCATTGTGGTTGTTGACAGGAGATGTTTTAGGGTTCCGGAGAAAAAAGGTAAAAACGGAACCATTATGGTGCGAATTTGTCCGTCCATCCGTCAGTCACATCTGATTATCTCAGCAAATACTAAATCTATCAGCTTGAAACTTGGAATAGTCATAAATAAAACTGACCTTCCTTTAAAATATTTTCATTTTGATGGCCAAAAGAGCCAAAATGTTGGGGGTAAAACTTTTAAAATAGGGTTAACTACCATATCAAAGAGATTGATTTACACATTCCAACCCCATTTATTTGTTGTACAGTTTTGGAATTATAAAAAAATTACGATAAAATTTTTTGCCGGTGTATCTCCAGACCCTAAACGCCTTCTCCGTTACGTCACATCGTGTGTAATAAAAGATAATGAGGGATTTACATTTTCGATTTCAAAAAACTAGTTCCAACTAGCGTAATAGATGGTGCTGTCTTGAGGTACGCCGGCAATCAATTTGGTTTTTATGACAAATTCTTAAAACACAATATCAAAATTTGTCTAAAACAATTTCTCTTAGTCAGATAATTTCAAGTTCCTTGGCGAATACTGATAACACGGCAGTTATTGACGTTGATAATTCAGTTTGCTTTGATAATCAGCTTATGATAGAGCAACGACATCTGTTAGCAGTTATAAATAAATAATTAAAAACCGTGGATCCGTCCGCTCTTGCCCGTGACGCGTAGTTTTGTAATAAAACAGTACCCTCCTTCTGCGCAGTTGGGTAAAAAGTAGCCTATGTCACCCGGGGATAGTGTAGCTTGCCAACAGTGAAATAATTTTTTAAATCGGTCCAGTAGTTTCGGAGCCTATTCAATACAAACAAACAAATATTTCCTCTTTATAATATTACTATAAGAGTAGGTGGCTTGCGTTTGACCACGATTCCGCCTGATGGTAAGCGATGATGCAGTCTACGATGGTACACGCTTGCCTAGAAGAAACCTATTCACTCGCGACTTAAAGACACCCAGGTTGTAGCTATCAGGAAACACAGACTCCGGCAAGGCATTCCACTCTTTGACGGTGCGCATAATAAAGGTCGATGAGAACCGCGAATGGGAGGTATATCCACAGAACACAAAAAACAATAGAAGTCGTAAGTAGGCGGGGCCGGCGTAACACCAAGTACGCGGAGTTCCGCGCACTACAAGCTTCGCTCACTTCAGTCGTGTTTCAATTACTGTGGGGTAAACGTACTTCAAAAAAATATAAAAATGCCATATTGTGCCGTTTTGGAGTGTAAATATTATAGCCGAACCAAAAATTTAACAAAAGGGGGCATATCCTATCACCGGTAAGTATTATTTTATTGTTTTTTGTTAGTTTTGTTTAAAATGCAAAATCGTCAAACAAAATAGACTGTGAATCATACTCCTTAAGGTCGCGTTTCTCTTAAACCTCAACTTACGCTACTCAATTAGGGATGTGACCTCAAAATACTGATGAATGTGTTATCGATAGCTTTAATTTGTTACCCCCTATTAAAAGGTGTATAAGTTTTAGGGCGTTAATTCCTTGTTGTTTTATTGATGATTTTCTGAATGTATTTTAGACCTATGGTGTGAAATATTATTAGAACTTCTGTTTTCAGTTTCCCCAAGGCGCAAGACATAAAAAAAATTAAAAAAAACGTACAACTTATGAGTCATCCAGCATACAGAGTCATGACCTGGCACCGTGTGATTTTTTTCTGTTCCCAAAAATTAAGAACCAAATTACCCGATTAATGGTTTTCATCCCCAGAAGAGGCTGTCGAAGAGTATGAATAACATGTATCTGACGTCACCACCAGAGGAGTGGCACAAATGTTTTCAAATTTGTTTCAATCCTATGAAAAAGTGCATTGACGCAAAGGGAGAATATTTTGAGAAACAATAAATTCATTTTTGACCATTATTAGTATTTTTTTATTGATTCCGGAAACTGTTAGTATGCCTCTCAAATAATAATTCAGTATATAATATTCCAGTAATATAATATTTTTTAAGTAAGTATTTATGAGTTGGATACCTGTGATTATGTTAAGAAAGAAAAAAAAGAAAAGCTTTTTATTTCGACCACCACAAATATAACCTGACGTACCTATTTCATTACCCGTAGTAGGTAGGTGATAAAGTGATAATCGATATCGATACATTCGTCTTGTATGCTCATTGGTACATCACTAAGTGAGTAGTTATTGTTATCACTGTTATTTGAGCATACCAATGCATTATCGATCTTATACTTTGCTGTTAGAGACTATAAGAAAAATCGTTAGCGACAGCGCCATCTGTTGTTGAGTGGTTTTGTTTTGTGGGTAATCAAGTAACCGCCATTGCATTATCAGTCTTATTTCTAATCAATAGAGACTAAAATAAAAATATTTTCTAAAGCGCCATCTTTTGCCGAGTAGAAGAAGTAAACTTTAATTTTTTGTTACTGTTTATTTTATTGAATTTTAAACCATGTTCCATAGTAGCTAAGGTTTTATATCTGTTAAATTAGTTTTATGGCTTTAGGTTTCTTTGAACGTTCTCTTTCAACCAATTATAACTTTTATTTCTAAGTGTGCTAGTTTTTACATGTGTGAGTTTAGCTACACTGGTTTTCTTAGTAAAAAGTCATCATGCTAGTTCTATTGTTTTTTATGTTCTGTGGGTATATCTACCATGTAGCGGTGGCGCACCGCAGAGTGTCTGGTTGTCCGATGATAGAATGGAGAATCTCTCTCCACGGATTAAACAAAGGGTTGCTCGTTATAATGTTACTAGTTACTTGTACATTTTGAGTAAATTACAACAAAAAAATAAAGATTTTGGCTTACGATTAGCTAAATTTAAAAATATGGGTGTGAAACCCCTTCATTACAATAGGTAACTGTCTAATTCTAATTCTAGGGTGGGAGGAATAAAAGATCTGCACTGACGTCGCGCATTGGGGTGTATTGTGCATTATCTACCCACCTCCTAACCTGACCCCAGCCATCCTAACTCCTTGAAGTAACGGAGTAGGACTTTGGGTTGGTGGCACCAGCTTTCCAGGGTCCCCGTGGTTGTTGAATTAGTAGCGGTGTTGGTTTAGGTTGAGGATTCGATGACCCCTTGCAGACCCGTTCTCAGTCTGGCGTCGTTTGTGTCAGTACAGTGTAGTATCACGTCTCCACAGTCTCTGTAATAGGTAACTGTATTTTCAGAGTTGTTAGTGGAAGGTTGCGGGCGTGCGGACCCCGTCACCGAGAGCGAGTGCTGCGTGTACGGCGCGGGCGCGCTGCGCGTGCTGGCGATAGAGCCCACGCTGTGTGCGCGCGCGCATGCCGCCGGGGCCGTCCATCTCGCCGCTATACACCTCAAGCTGCTTAACACTGCTGTAAGTGATTCATCTCTTCTCGTTTTTCTTCCTTACCTTGAATCGCTTGGTCTGGTCTCAAGTCCTCTCTAGGTATTACTTATTGTATTTAGGTTTCGAGAAAGGACATTTTTAATGATTTAGTTTTGTGCTCGGAATAAAAGATCTCTTAATCTAATTCCAATTCGTCTAAAACGTATGCAGAACTGCTGATGAAACATTATGATGATTTACCCAAAGTAGCTAAAGCTAAAGCTTTAGGCTTAAACATTATTCTATAAATAAAACTATTTGTTCTATTTCTTTCGCAGAAATCGGAAAATCCCCGCTCTATATCAGAACAATCGACGCACGCTCTCTTCCAACTAACAGGCGCTCTTCGCAACCTCGCGAGCGAAGCGCACGCGGCGAGCGAATTCGTGGACAGCGGCGCGCTCGGCGAGCTGCTCGCCACGCTGTTACACCACACTGACAGAGACGTGCTCACTAACGTCGCTCGGTGTCTAAGGTAAATAACGGG
This sequence comes from Philereme vetulata, assembly GCA_918857605.2. Lineage (NCBI taxonomy): Eukaryota > Metazoa > Arthropoda > Insecta > Lepidoptera > Geometridae > Philereme > Philereme vetulata. Next base: position 5,752,491 of record OU975420.1, read on the forward strand.
TACTGAAAATAAATGGCTCGCTTTGCTCCAAGTTTTCCGACAGAAATGTATTTTTTTCTACGCGTAGGAATAGCCTACAAACATTTACGCTAATACAGCTAAGCTGTAATTTCTTCCGTGGAGAAATCTTTTCTCGTGTGTACATATGTTAGCCCGGTTAAACGGTTGCGAATACAAGTTCAGCTGGATCGCTAGTTTTAAATACGTGGCACCGAAATGAAACCAGAAATGCTGGACGTCCGCCGACAAGATGGTATATAATACAAACCGCAGGTTGAACGAAGATCAGAACAACGCAAGACATAGGAGAAAAAAAAAACGACAACGAAGAGGGCAGCAGTGGGATGAGAAGGGCTGACGATGATGATGATGATGATAATGAAATACTTTATTCAGTATTTGGTTAACTAAAAGGTAAAACTGCATGATTGTTACAGCGTCCTCTCGGTACAAGAATGCTGTTGCGCCTGGCTGTGCGGTTCTAGTGTGAGCGCGCGAGCGTTACTGCGAGCTCTCGCTGCGTGCGCGGCGCGCGCGCCGCTCGCCGTGCGGCTCGCGTACACGCTCGGCAATATGGCCGCCGCGGACGAACGGGCTAGGAATAATGTGAGACTACCAACATTATATTTGATTTAATAAGTTATCTATATTGTATTTACTCTGAAGTAAATACAGAACATATTTTTTTACAAATTGATACGGCATAATGGGTTGTCTTATAGCTAAAAAAACCGGCCAAGTGCGAGTCAGACTCGCGCACGAAGGGTTCCGTACCATTATATATAAAAACGACAAAAAAATCACGTTTGTTGTAAGGGAGCCCCCATTTAATATTTTATTTTATTTTAATTATTTATTTTTAAAGTAAATATATAACTAAATATTCTGTGAATATTTCAAGCGTCTACCTGTTGCCGTTATCAATAGCGAGCTAAAACGACCAATAAAATCACGTTTGTTGTATGGGAGCCCCCCTTAAATACTTATTTTATTCTGTTTTTAGTATTTGTTGTTATAGCGGCAACAGAAATACATTATCTGCGAAAATTTCAACTGTCTAACTATCATGGTTCATGAGATACAGCCTGGTGACAGACAGACAGACAGATAGCGGAGCCTCAGTAATAGGGTACGCTAAAAAGGACCACTTTACTAACTTACAGTTCAGATGGCTGACTGTCACACAATCATTGCACCTATCTAAGTAAATTCGTGTGACTAAATTACACAAATTTATAGAACACCATGGGTCAATCAACAAAACCGTAGGTCGAAGTTATTAAAACTATTCCAATAGTAAACTTGTGTGTCAATTAGAATATTTATTTGACAAAATATACAAATACAAAAATTCAATTTCTTTAAAACCTATTTTTAGGTAGGTACATTTAACAAGAATTAGTGTCTTTTCACACGTCCCGGTTGCCGGATAGCCGACGCCGGCTACCCGGTGGCGAAGTTTATGGCCGGCAAGTGGTCGCCGGGTGCACGCCGGATCCACCACTGTGCGTCCGGTCGCTGCCTACCGGTTAGCCGGCGCCGGCGGCCGGACTCACAGTGATGTATAGAACACGCTGGCGCTGTAAGCTTTCACACGTTCCGGCCGGCCAGTCGCGCAGAGTAGAATAAAAATAACAATACATTGATTTTATATAAATAGGACCAATTATTATTGTATTTTGAGAAATTATGGAAATAAATTATATTAAAAATAAAACTAAATTGTATTTATTACAGATTTATAACGAACAAGGGGGTATCGATGTTCTTCTGACTATTCTAGAGTCGTACACGAACCGAAACGAGCACGACGCCAAGGAGGAGCCAGATCTACACCTTATCGGTAACACTTCACTTGAAACTTACATAAAACAAGTTTTTTTTTACTTGTAGACACACAATCTGACGGACCTCCTATCGCAGTAACTGTAGAGAAGGGTTTAGTTTAGAGTAATTTTTCGGAAGAAAGAAGACATTTGTTGACCATCTCGATCACGGCGATTGCGAGAGTGAACGAGAAGAAACGTTGTCGACACTTCCTCGGCAGTAGTATACAACGCCAAGCGCGATAGCCATCATTTTGTTTTTGACATCTTTGACTTTTAAGGATTGACAACTTTCTTCTGATACTGTCTAGGTCTTGCGATGCCTAGACAACACTGTCTTCTCAAGTCGTCTCTTTTGCACTCGTCTCAATCGCGCGCTCTTGACAACATTTTTTTGTAGTATAATGTAATTATTTAATATACAGTGTTTTTGAAGCATACTTCCTCAATCGCGGTCTGGGTAGCGTTCCTGATACCACTTCAGCGCATTAGTTGGGCTTCGTCGGTTAAGGAAGTATGCTTCAATTAAGTCTACTTTTTGCGTATTTGACAATGCCATGATAGGACAAATAAGATGATGAAATGACTGATATAAAAGTCCGACAGGTGCAAGAACCATGTTCGAAATTAAAAATTGTTCTGAAATACGAAATGTTTTTGAATTACTCATAAGAGCATGGAGTTCCTAAACTTTTTAATCGCTACAATATTAATACTTCTTTAATGTGCAATTATAATCTAATAAAATGTTTGTAGAAGAAATTTTGTTTGTCCTGTTGTATGAGAATACTTTTTATCAAATTTGACTAATTTCCGCTGGTCATATTTTTTTCATCCGATACAATAAAATGATCCTTACAAAGGACTGCATCGATCGGCATCAAAAAAAAATTTTACCAACTTGATTCATTTTAAGGCGCTACTCACACTTGACCAAAAAAAATTTAATCCCATAATGTTTTTCTTCGAAAACGAGCTGATGTTTTAAAAAAACTGCACCTGTATCTCCTCTGGTTATGGGTGCTGCCGTATTGTTACAGATAAAAAAAAACACTCTGTATACAGCGTATGTTGCTATAGACAGAGTATCCTTCTATTGTCTAGGAAAAAACCTTATGGAGCATGCTCCTGGCAAAGACAACTTTGGAAGAATCGACAGAAAATAAAATACAATAACGCTTTATTGTACATCACTCATAAATTAACAAACAATATAAAAAAGAAAACAAATAACAATACACGCATAAATACAAGTGGCGGTCAGAGCCTTATCGTCTCTTCGAAGAGTAGACAAGGACATCGCTGTGCTAGCCTTACTGGTGGTAAGTGGTCGCGCCGCCTATAAACTCCTGCAGCACTCGTGGTACTGCAATCGCGTTGCCTACCACTCAAAACCTTATTTACACCTCTCATGAAGGCGTTCAAGTAAATTTGTAACAAAAATATAACCAACTTAACCAAACTACTAATTTACTAAACCGTTTTTAATGAAATTCTGTGGGACCAATCTGAAAGTTCTTAATAAAGTTATTCCTTTCAAATAAATAAATAAATAAAATTAATAAATATTAGTGGACATTTCACACAGCGCTATCTAGACCTAAACTAAGCAGAGCTTGTACTGTGGGAACCAGTTAGCTGATAGAATACTTATATAGGTACTATTTTTAATACATATTTATAATAAATATAAACTATAAATAAATAAATATTGCTGGACATTTCACACAGCGCTATCTAGCCCCAAACTAAGCAGAGCTTGTACTATGGTAACCAGATAACTGATAGAATACTTATATACTTTTTTATTTGTAAATACATACTTATAATATAAAGAAAAACAACCAGACCCGGAACATATATCTGTAGATCATGCAAACATTTGTTCCGCTACGGGAATCGAACCCACTACCTCCTGCGTCTCAGCCGGCTGTTCGCCCTTTGCGCCACGGAGGTCGTCGATAATATATAGTAAAACATCCAGACCCGGGGCACGTGTTTGAAGATCATGCAAACATTTGTTCCGCTACGGGAATCGAACCCACTACCTCCTGCGTCTCAGCCGGCTGTTCGCCCTTTGCGCCACGGAGGTCGTCGATAATATATAGTAAAACATCCAGACCCGGGGCACGTGTTTGAAGATCATGCAAACATTTGTTCCGCTACGGGAATCGAACCCACTACCTCCTGCGTCTCAGCCGGCTGTTCGCCCTTTGCGCCACGGAGGTCGTCGATAATATATAGTAAAACATCCAGACCCAGGGCACGTGTTTGAAGATCATGCAAACATTTGTTCCGCGGCGGGAATCGAACCCGCTACCTCCTGCGTATCAGCCGGCTATACGCTCACTGCGCCACCGAGGTCGAAAATAATTCGGTTGAGAAATGACAAAGTTCTGAGGTAATACATAAAAGAATATGAAAATACAACTGAATTGAGAAACTCCTCCTATTTTGAGTTAAGATAAGTTGGTTAAAAATATAAAATTCGGACCAGCAAAACCTTTGAACAGAGATTTGAGCAAATTAAACTAGTTCTAGACTTGTGCTCATACCATAGCATGCTAGGATTTTAGTTTCGTATTCTTTCAGGTACAGACTTAGGAGGCTCTGATGGTTCCAACGAAGATGTTCTGATCAAAGTAAGTTACTATATACTATTTTAACACCCCCTGCTCGACAATGTCAAATTATATGTCATGTAAAAGTCACCGAAAGCTGGTGATTAAATCCCCACGGCTAAGCCGGGAGTAAGGTTGTACCTACTGAATCACATTATGACCCCTCGCAGGCATAATGTGGTTTGAATTTGGAACCTCGTTTGTATTAAAATTTGAACAAAACACATTAAGAACTCGTTCGTAAATTGTACTAACCTTTGCACAGAATGTACCAACCTAGATTTGGTTTTTATTGTCTCGCAGAAAGTGTGAAAGTAGAGTATTCTTCTCGTAGATAAAGTTATCTGCATCTTGGGCGTCCGTATATCTCTCTGCACTCAGGATTCTAGTAACTCCCTCGCTCCTCTCGTAAGTTAACTCTAGAATCCTTCGTTACGTTCGGGATTCAATATATTAGGTCGGGGAAAAAGTTACTTCGCATTTTTTAATAAAATTCTAAACATTTTTTAAAATAGTTTATTTACAATTTACTAATGTATGTAGGTACCATTTTGTTCGATAACTTTTTGCCATCTTGTAGGTAGGGACATGATCCCATTGCTATAGAAATTTTGGGGCTTGTGATCAAAATACCGCGTCAAATAGTTTTGGCAGTCCTCTCGTGATGTTAACCTGACACTGCCTAAAGAATTCTGAAGAGACCGAAACAGGTGGAAATCTGAAGGTGCAAGGTCAGGACTATACGGCTGATGCATTAACACCTCCCAGCCAAACTCTCTTAATTTTTGAAGAGTGGCTAAAGATGTGTGAGGTTTAGCGTTATCATGATGAAAAACCACACCCCTTCTGTTGATTAATTCCGGCCGCTTTCTCTCAACTTCTTGCTTTAATCTCATCAGATGTTCGCAGTAGAGTTCAGAATCAATGGTCCTGCCTGGTAGTAACAGCTCAAAATGAATAATGCCCTTCCAATCCCACCACACACACAGCATCACCTTGTTGCGAGTTAACCCGGATTTCGCCACAGTCTGTGAAGCCTGACCGGCCTTTGACCACGACCTTTTTCGCACGTTCTTGTCGTACGAGATCCACTTTTCATCACCAGTTAACAGCTTCTTCAAAAATGGTTCGGCTTCATTACGTCGTAATAAAGAATCACAAATGAGTACACGGTTCATTAGATTACTTTCAGTGAGCTCGTGGGGTACACAAATATCGAACTTTTTTGTGCACCCAGTTTTTACAAATGCGCCAAAACTGTTTTGTGGTCAATTCCCAGTTCTTCAGCTACGTCGTAACTACTGATATGCCGATCTTGCTCCACTTTTTCAAAAATGGCATCAATTTTATCCGTAATAGGGCGACCAGAGCGACGTGCATCTTTGACATCAAAATTTCCGGATTGAAAACGCTTAAACCAAATGTGTGCTACTCTAACAGTCACTGCACTAGGTCCATAAACATCGCAAATTTTTTTCGCGGCTTGCGTTGCGTTTTTACCTTTTTTGTAGTAACATTTTAAAATGTATCGAATTTCTTCATTAGATTCACTCATCTTTACAGTACAAAAAACAAATAAAAATGACACCTTTTCCTAATTTGAATTTGGAATTATCTTCTTTAAAATTTAAACTTTGAATGATACCAAAACCAGCCAGATACAAATAGTATAGCCAAAGAGATTTTATTACAAGTTCATACATACTATAATGCGAAAAGACTTTTTTCCCAACCTATTATTAGGTAGTTAGTAGTTTTTTTAGTAGTTAAGCACGCCAACCTAAGTTTGTTTACCTGTCACGGTTGATGGATAGAAAATGCTTTTAGCATTAATTCTTCCATGTGTACATTTTTCTTTTTGTGCAATTAAGAATTAAAAGAAACAAACAAACAATATAGTGCCAGTGACGCAAGACTCTGCTTTATCCCCTCGTTTAATAATCTACTATTATTTATTTAATTATTTTTTATTGCGTCGCTGCTGCACTACCTCTGCTTCTGGTTAGCGTTGGGTGCTGAGCTGAACGCCATTTTGGTACGCAGACACATTCAGAGTCGAACTTTCTTATTACATTAAATTGTATCTACTGCAGTGGCGTAGCGTAGTAGGGGCGGCAGGAGCGGCCCGCCCCGGGCGGCCCTTTTAGTGGGCGGCAAAATTTAACAATAAATAATAATAATATCTTGTAAATATTTGAACCATCTCATTTTTGTCGCATAAGCAATGCCAGCGAAGTATTAGATTATTATATTGTAAAACACATAATATGACCGTTTTATTTGTAACCTGTACAATACACAATAATGATGCCTATTCTTGCCGAAGAGTTCTTTAGAATTACTGTTTAATATAGTGTATTACAGTAAAATACCTAAATAAGAGGGCGGCTATTTTTTTTTCCGCCCCGGGCGGCAGACACCCAGGCTACGTCACTGACCTACTGTTCTTTAGAATCGTTTCATGTGTCATTTGTGTACCATATAAATGATTGATCTATACTATATTTTATATATACTTACGTAAAAATTGTAATCTGTTAGCCAATATTACTATAATAACATCATCAATTTATTATTGTAAGTCCTCTAGTGTCAATAGTTCGGTTGTGAGTCGGGTTGAAGGAACTACTGATACTTTTCCGTAGTCCGGTTGATACAAAAAAAACGACCTACTGCCATCCAGTGTGCCTTGGTAGCAGTAGTTAGGGTTTTTTTTGCATTTCTAACCGAACTGTTGCTACCAAAGGTTATTGATAGTTCGGTGCTTTTACCCACCGGACTATTGACACCGAAAAGTATCAGTAGTTCGCTCAAACGGACTAACAACCGAACTACTGACACTAGGTTAAAGGTACCGCTTGTTTAAGAGGTTTAAAAATAAAAACCTTGCCAGGTGCGAGTCGGACTCGCGCACGAAGGGTTCCGTACCATTATCTATAAAAACGGCAAAATAATCACGTTTGTTTTAAGGGAGCAGCCCTCCCGTAATTATTTAATTTATTTTTATTTATGTATTTATTTTTAAAGTGAATAATATAACCCAATATACTGTGAATATTTCAAGCGTTTACCTGTTGCCGTAATCAATATCGAGCAAAACGAGCAAAAAAATCACGTTTATTTGTATGGGAGTCCCCCTTAAATATTTGTTTTATTTTAATTTAATTTAATTATTTATTTTTAAAGTGAATATAATAACTAAATATTCTGTGAATACTTCAAGCGTCTACCTGCTGCCGTTATCAATATCGAGCAAAAACGAGCTTAAAATCACGTTTGTTGTATGGGAGCCCCCTTTAAATATTTATATTATTCTGATTTTAGTATTTGTTGGTATAGCGGCAACAGAAATACATCATTTGTAAAAATTTCAACTGTCTAACTATCACGGTTCATGAGATACAGCCTGGTGACAGACGGACATACAGACATACAGCAGTCTTAGTAATAGGGTCCCGTTTGACCCTTTAGGTACAGAACCCTAAAAACATTTTTAAATGCCAATGGGACCATAGAATGTAGTTGGATCATTATAAAGTGTAAAGCAGCCTTGTTTCTTGTCTAATTAATTACTGGCTTGGTCGCGGAGGAACAGGCGGTAATATTAGCGTTACAAAGTGATCATTGTGATTTGAATGGATAAATGAATAATGACTATTGAGTTCAGTAAAGTAATGTTCATATGTTGTTCAGACAGTGCGAGTAGTGGCCAATCTGTGCCTGGCCGAGCGCGCCGGGAGGTGCCTGGCCGCGACGCACGCCGAGAGGACTGTCAAGGCATTACTGGCCTGTTTGCTGCTTTCAGAACGGACTATTGAAGACAATGTGAGTAACATATTTTTAACGGACTTAATACGGAAATAAGGAGGAGGTACTCACTGTATTTTTTTATTATTATTATAAATACGGGATTTATCACGTACCTTCTTATCGGTGTTTCAACCGACAATGTTTCGGTTCAATTCGTGAACCTTCGTCAGGGTGAGTGCGATCCGCTCCGAATAACGTCTCGCCTCGCACTGCGCGCCGCTGCCCTCTGCGCGTGAGTTGACGGGCGGGGTGGTGAGGATTGAGTCAACGAAGGCCCAGCGTATTGACAGGCTGTATCATCATCATTATGTCATCTTCCAAGCGTTATTTATTTACTATTTATGTACTTATTTTATCTGTTAGTATAGTTTGCTATATGTATATATCTATATACCTAGTCAGGTCATAAGTATTGTCACACAGTAAAAACTTTTCTTTTAGAATGCTGACCACAAAAAAGTTTATAGAATTCGAATTTCGAATTGTTCATGAAAATAAAAATGTATACTGTTTAGAATTTTAATCATTTTTAAATATGAAATGGACGCTTAAAGAAGACCGTGTTACAGTTATTGCGTTGCATCGTTGCGGTTACGCACCAATTCAAATTTTTGACATACTGAAAAATTTGAATATAACCAAAAGATTCGTTTATCGCACCATCAAACGATACAATGAAGACTCTAGTGTAGATGACAGGTCAAGAAGTGGTCGCCCTCGGTCTGTTAGGACTCCAGCAGTGATAAAAGCTGTGAAGGCGCGAATTCAAAGAAATCCCAAACGTAAGCAGAAACTGTTGGGCCTTCAGATGGGGTTAAGCAGAACCACGGTGAAAAGGGTGTTAAATGAAGACTTAGGGCTTCGGGCATATCGAAGAAAAACAAGACATCGTTTGAATGCTCGTCTAATGGACCTGAGACTGAAGAGATGCCGCGCTTTGTTGAAGCGGTACGCGGGAAAAAAATATCGGGAAATTCTTTTTTCGGATGAAAAAAATTTTACCGTAGAAGAGAGCTACAACAAACAAAATGATAAGATGTACGCACAAAGTAGTGAAGAAGCGAGCAACCGTATTCCGCGTGTCCAACGAGGTCATTTTCCATCCTCGCTCATGGTATGGTTGGGAGTTTCTTTTGGGGCTTAACAGAGGTACATTTTTGTGAGAAAGGTGTAAAAACGAATGCAGTTGTGTATCAAAATACAGTCCTGACGAACCTTGTGGAACCTGTTTCTCATACCATGTTCAATAACAGGCACTGGGTATTCCAACAAGATTCGGCGCCAGCTCATAGAGCGAAGAGCACACAAGACTCGCTGGCGGCGCGTGAAATCGACTTCATCCGGCACGAAGACTGGCCCTCCTCCAGTCCAGATTTGAATCCGTTAGATTACAAGATATGGCAACACTTGGAGGAAAAGGCGTGCTCAAAGCCTCATCCCAATTTGGAGTCACTCAAGACATCCTTGATTAAGGCAGCCGCCGATATTGACATGGACCTCGTTCGTGCTGCTATAGACGACTGGCCGCGCAGATTGAAGGCCTGTATTCAAAATCACGGAGGTCATTTTGAATAAACTTTAGTGTCATAAGAATCTATGTTTTGTTAAGTTCATTTTGGTATATAAATGGTTACATAATGAATAAACTTGTTTCAATTATTTTATATTAAACATGTGACAGAATTTATGACCTGACTAGGTATTAGTCTATTTTATAAATATATTAAGAATTCGGATTAAAACTTCATCATATTTTATTATACCTTAGAATATATGTGTAAATGTATCCTCTAAAGTACACTGCACTCCGTATTTTTGTAAATTTCGCTTCATCCAAAGGTTGCCTGGAAGAGATCGCTTTCAGCGATAAGGCCGCCCATTGTATTGCCTTATTTATTTTAGCCTAGTACTTATTAATGTATTATTTCTGTTTGTGTGGTAATTCAATAAAGAATTATCTATCTATCATTATCATCACTGCTGCTCTCTTCGGTAGTTCTTGGTACAGGCATACATACAACACTATGTCTCCATGTATCTACATGTATTTTTTTATGTTTGTTACCTCAGAACTTTCGACTGGGTGAACAGATTGTGATGATTCTTTTTTTATTTGAAATCTGGTGCTTCCCGTGTGGTCCCATTTCCATTTGGTCCAGTTCTCACAATGACATCCATGAGAAAACCATATAAGTCTTAAATTTGTTGAAGTTTTAGTTAAGTATGTTATGTTTGTTAGCTCAGAACTCCGTTATACATATATCAACCGATTTAGAAAATTAGTTTTTATTTAAAAGGATATACTTTTAGATTGATTCCTCTTCCTCCTAAAAGAATAAAATAAATAAAAAATCAAATCCATGGAAATATCATCAAAATTGGTAGAGTAGTTTGGTTTTTACTGTTATCTGAAGTCGGTTATATTTTTGATAAAAGGTTACTTGTGTTTGTTGTACTGCTAACAAACGTTATGACGTTATTACTAGTTCCTCAGTTATCTGATTCCCTTAGTATAAGCTCTGCTTAGTTTGGGGCTAGATAACGCTGTGTGAAATGTCCAGCAATATTTTTTTTTATTAATATAAGTAGGACGTCCAAAAAGACGGCCCCTAGAAGCATCTGACAATTTGTATTATAGTACTTTGCACACAGACCAATTAAGGCGGGTTCCTATATCCGTCGGTAACCAGCTACGACTCGTTTCTCCTTGAAAACGTGTCAAAAGTTTGACACTAGTTTGACACTTTTACAAGGAGATACGACTTGTAGTCGGTTACCGACGGACATAGGAATCCGCCATTAGTCTACCGACCTTCTTACACATCACACGAGTATCATAAATGCGAAAGTTTGGATGTTTATTTATTTATTTATTTGTTTCTTACTCAATCACATCGTAAATCAGGTCCCAAGGGATAAAAATGGGGTGTCAAGTCAAGTTGCAACAGCCAGTTTAGCTTTATCTAGGTTACCTACACATTTAGTAGTGCAACGCGTACGATGTCGCGGGCAACAGCTAGTTAATAGTATGTAGACTTCTCTGTGCTCTGTGAGCTATTAGCTGTGCTCTGTGAGCCATTTCACATTTTTTTTATAAAATGTAGTTGGAACAAGTAAACGGCTCACCTGATGTTGAGTGGTAACCAACATCTATAACAAAGCATTGCCTTGTAGGTACGTGCCCTACACTTGAGGCATACAGGTTCCTTTAGTTTTTCTTACTATAACAGAGCATTTTAATGACCAACATTATACTACATCTGCCGCCATGCAGCGTTGCTGTATCTCAGTTTGACTTTACACCTGTATGTCTTAAGTTGGTGGGCCTGTGGGCAGTGCATCATAGGGCACATTCAGATGTGCGTAGGGTTCCCAGATTAAAAAATCGAAATTTCGGAGTGATTTCCTGACATTTGATGAAAATTCCTGACATTCTTGTAAATATAACCAATAACAAAATGACAAATAACATACTTAAGTAATGTTGATTGTTAATTTATTTGTAATAAAAATATTTGGTTTATTTTCTGTTTTATTTTACTCGCTACCTACTTAAATTGTAGAAATTCCGGACGGTTTTGGATTCCCCCCGCATTCCGGGCAAAGACCTACTTACTGACTTACTGGACATGTCTGGAAAATTGCGGACGTATGGCAACCCTATATGTGCGTGACTATAGGCAAAGGGAGATCACTTAACATCAGCGGGGCCCCTTACTAGTTCCATTTCCAGTCCGAATAATATACTACGGCCTCACCAACGGTTATAAAAACCAAACATTGTCGGTCGTAATACCGATAAACCTGTACGTGATAATTCCCTTATTTATCAATAAATAAATAAAACTTTATTTCAGGCAAAAATAAAATCTGTCACCGCATTCTCAACATTAATTTTAAACACATATGCTGATTGTAGAGATTTGTTTAATAAACAATGTTTAACGTAAATCGGCGGCGCCTTTTTGCTGATGCCACACAATCAGCTTAACAGGTACCTACCTACTTATATGATGAATGAATATGATTTGTTTAAGTACCTATTTAATATAGGCATTTATATTATAAGGCTTGAAATTATGGTAGATTGAAATTAAAAAATAAATAATCGCAATGAAGTGAAAAAAAACTATTTAACAACAATACTAGCCCTAACCGTGATTTATAGTGTGACCATTAGTGCTGTGCACTCCCTGAGGTATGCGCGCGGCGAGACGGGGGGGAGAATCGGCTGCTGCGTTCTGTCAGTTCGCCGTCAATGCTCGTGGCGGCAGGTAGTGTTATTTGTATCGGACTGTCTATGTCAGACGCACATGAGATAAATATTCAAAGCAGGGTCGTGCGTTATCTCGTGATATGAAATGGAAGATGAAGTTGAAACAGAATCTATGTCAGAATAACTTTCGTTAGAATATATAATTGTTTGTAAATATAAAAAATGTTCAATAAAACAAGTCCTTTGAATTATAAGTTTAGTTCTTATTTATCACCTGCATATTTTTAATAAAATATGAGTATATTTAAGTTACGTTTTAATCAACTAAGTAAGTATAATATATTATAGATAGATAGCCTCCGACTATCGTCCCGCCACAAGTCTTGCCTTAGAAATGCAAACTGATATCGTAAGATATGTCCAACATGTATTGATCTCATGTGAACTCATGCAGTTTTTTCTTTGCCTCCCACCTCGCCGCGCATACCTCAGGGAGTGCACAGCACTAATGGTCACACTATAAATTAATGTCATAAATGTGGTGACACGCTGTATAAAAGTACAAGATGTTATTTTATTTGTTCTACGGCCCATATAAACGTATACCTTAGTGACTAACATTCACGGTGTCCTTTAAATCACTGTTTTCCCAGAACAAACGTTGTTCAGACCATGGTCTGCAAAGGGGTTATAACATCAAATTAAAAAAACGAAATTGGTTTTTGAAAACATAAAAAGTTGCGAACTTAAAACGTCTATTTTAACGTTACGCCCTACAACACAGTCAGCGCGCTCGCCGGCGTGCACCGGTAGCTACTAGGTATCTAACTTAGGTCACGTAATATTTGCTGCGTATGCCATTGACTCTAATTTTTACAGACCATTCGAAATTCTATTTTTGACATGACTAGTACTCTGTACTTTTTAATAGACTGAACAGGACGTCTGTTGTTCGCCCCTTGAATGCTGCTGCCAATGAACTTTATGTCACGGTTAGTTATTGAACAAAGTTAGACTTATTTGAGAAGGTCTAAATTTTATTTTATTATTTTCTTATTTGATGCTATAAACAGTTAGAAGACCATGGGTTGAACAACTTTTGTTCTGGGAAAACAGTGATATAAAGGACACCGTGTATACATTATATTATAATTTATAACACATATATCTAATTATGGATTGCCAACACGTAGTATGCGTGTGACGCACTTGCGCTGTGTAGTGTAGTCGCCCGCTAAAAGAATATTTTTCCAATACTTCAATCCTGAAACCTAAATAGGTACTTATTGGTTATAAAAAACTTACTGTACTCACAGAAGTTTTTTTGTTTCATGTATTGTCAGGATTTCGCGAGTGAAGACCACGCGAGCCTGTCGGAGCGTCGCGAGGAGCTGGCGACGGCCGCGCTCGCTACCCTCAACAACATCACCTTCTACAGCGAGCCGCAAGACCCGGACCCACTGCACGATACCCTACATCATATCTGTAAAGGTATTGAGAAGCCTCCTTATTGACCGGCCTATTTTTACGGTATTAAAATTATATTTATTATCACACCAGGATTGTGCCAACACTACCTACCTATATCTCAAATACCACGTTGATCGGATCAACGCTTCAAAATTTATCCTCGGACAAACAGACATACAAACATACATATAACGCCGATTTACCCAAGTTGATTTCGCTTCGCTCAATCAAAAAGGAAACAAACATGATTATTGGTTGGCCCCGTCTGCCACGAGTCTAGTTACTGCGTACTCGATTCCTTAAAGTTCTCAAGAAAGCTAAGTAATTCCTCTTGATATTTTGAATTCGTCAGTTACTTGCCGCTGGCTGGGCGAGCGCGGGGCGGCGTCGTGCGAGGCCGTGCGAGCGCTCGGCAACCTGTCGCGCGCTCCGCACGCTGCACAGCTCATAGTGGTCGAGGGAGCGCTCGACTCGCTGCAGCCCTTCCTTGATTGTGGTAAGCCTGATTCCTTGATTGTCGACCCTAACTTGGAGATATCTTCTTCATTATGGATTGCAGATTAAAGCCGGCTATTCACACTCCTGCCGCAGTAACAATCTAGGGTTTGCCTCCTAAATTATGATGTCTGCAGGTTAAATTTGCTAAATCTCTTCCTAAGCAGGACGGCAGGGGCTCCGGACGTTCGTAGCTCCCTAGACCGGCCCCTGCCGCCGCCGCCCTGACAACGCGCGTATAACGTGGTTGGCCCAATTTCTAAACCGCGACACGACGTCGACCATAGCTAAAATCTGCGATTTCGCCCGATGACGCTTCGTATAAGCGTGCTTTGTTTTCGCGAAAAGCCGTGTTTTGCATGTTTCTGCGGGTCAACATTTTATGACGTAGACGTTTTTTCTGGCTAATTTCAGGTTTTGATAGTAGTTTCATTGTTGGTAGTACATATATAGCTGACTATCAATAACGACCGGACACAGCTTAAAATATTGGTTCCATCCTTCTCATCATCATCATCCACAGCCCGACTTCACCCACTGCTGGGTATCCCCAAGGCCTCCCCAAGTTTGTGCCATCCGCCACGATCCGGCGCCATTGACGGCCCGCGACTCTAACGAGTCGTCCACCCATCTCGCTGCCGGACGTCCTACCCTTCTACAGCCATTCCTCGGCCACCATTCAGTTGCACCCTGCTCCACCTGTCATCACCACGTTTTGCCAAGTGTCAAAGACAATTTGAACTCCATACCTCGATTCCCAACATCATGAACCTTCGTTCTTCTACGGATCTCGACGTTTGGAACTCGATCTAAGAGTTTGATGCCGAGCATGGTATGTTCCATGGCTCTCTGTGCAACTCTTAACCTGAACACAGCCTCCTGTGTGAGCGTCCATATCTCGGCACCGTAAGTCATGGTGGGCAGAACACATTGGATAAATAAGCGGGTCTTCAGACTAAGGATGTCGTCCAGCTTGCCGAACGCGGCCCATCCCAATTGGATCCTTTTAGATATCTCCTTTTGTTGATGCTCTTTACCAACGGATAGGTAGGATCCATCCTTCTACGAGTTTTTATTTCAACAACATGTAGGGATGTAGGGGGTACCAGTTAGCGAGGCTGTCTGTCTCTACTACTGTCTCGTGTGTTTAACCTACAACGCATAGTATTGTAAGGGGGTTCACTATACCCCTACAAGATATAATAACTGTGTCGCAGAGGACCCAAGTGTGCGTTGCGCGGCCGCCGGGGTGTTGGTGAACGTGTGCGGGGCGGGCGCGGACAGCGGGCGGGCGGGCGAGCTCGGCGCGCGCGCGCTCGAGACGGCGGCGCTGCGCGGCGACTCCTCCACTGCGGCGCTGCTCGCGCGCGCCGTCTGGAACGCGCATGCGCACGCGCCGCTGCACGCAGCGCACGCGCACCGGGCCGCTAACGCGCTCGCCATGTTCATTGGTAAGAGACAGTAGATCAGTTTCACGAATTTTAATTGTGAGTAAACGTAATAAAAATAAAACTATACCTAGTTTGAGGATTAGCTAGTTGAAATGGCAGTGGGCGCGGTGCCACTCCATCTTGCTAATCGATGGCGAATTTGGCGAAACATTTACAAACTATAAAGACTACTAAAAATATAAACGGGGTCAAAATGTACTCACAAAAACCTTTTATTAAACGTGCCACTTAATCGAATAGTCCCATATTGTTTTTTTACCCCTCTTGAACCCCAATATCTCAACAACCCCCCCACCAAATTCTATGATGATCGGATAAACGCTTCGAAAGTTACCCTCGGACAAACAAACGTACGTACATACAACGCCGAGTTTCCCAAGTTGATTTAGAGATCTCGCTTCGCAACTATCATTTACCTACTTACTTAATTTTTTTTATTAATTCAATAATTAATCCATCACATGTCTAAATTAAAGTTGTGTGTTATCTACTGATATTAATATCGTATCTGCGTATCGTCACGCGTAGTAAAAGTGACGACGTCATAACAACTATTTAAAGAGAATTTCGACAAGCTCGACACCGACTCCGTGGCGCAACGGTAGCGCGTCTGACTCCAGATCAGAAGGTTGCGTGTTCAAATCACGTCGGGGTCAATTTTAAGCATATTTTTGTTTCTTACTTATTTTATACTTTTCTTTTTTTTTTGCATTTTTTGATACGTTCACGTTCTTATTTTGAAGAGCTTAGGATTCTCATTCTCGAACACATGATAGCTCCTTTGGATTCGAAAATTTCAATCAAAATGTATCACTGATTGGCTATACGTTATCCCCCTGAGTGCTACAAGACTATATTTTTATTTTATTAATAATAGTTTTCAGTGCGAAATCTTATTGTTTCAAAATTAGGCTCTGAGGAAGTTGCTAGCTGGTCAGCTAGTGTGAAATATAGATCTTTGACCATCTTTGCGTAAACTGCTTCTGAGTAAGCGGCAACTTAAATACTCCCGTATATATAAGAGGTATCGACTTCAGGATTGGCCACAAGCTTTTATGAACTTACTTTCAGATGACGAATCAGTGTTTGCCGCGTGCGAGGCCTCAAAATCAGGAGACCGTCGTGCCAGTGACCCGTCTCTTAAGCCACACGTAAGTACAGTTCTCAATTAATGTGCCACTATTAATAGTTATTAATAGTATGCCTGTGTCTCGCAGTAGCCACTATCTGCTGCCAGGACGGCCACGGAAGATTAGCGCTATGACCGAGCGAATCTGTCAAAGCACATACCATTTTTGTCAAGATTCTTTGTATTTGTGACCAAACATTGTCTGGCTCAAATAACTGCTTTCTCCATGTTTTGTGCATTTTAATTATAGCTAATTTCGTCAAATTTCAACATTAGACCATTATAAACATATATGTACCTATATTGAAATGTGCAAACAGAATTTATCATAGCATTTTTTCGAAAAGTAATTTGTTTCCATGAAAATTGTACGCAAATTTTATTTGTCCCTGTGAGCTCTATAATTATAGTTACCCTATAATTATAATAATTAAGATGTTGGGTTCATAATTCTTTAAAAAAAGCTCACTCTGTATTATGAAGCTTAGGTAGAGATAATTGGCCAGACTGGAGGCGCTATCAAACAAAAACCTAATATAAAACATTAAACAGAATGATTAAAATAATGAACTAAGGCACCTTCGAATTTGCTATCTTATCTGGTCACTTATCCAGTGAGGTAAAATGGCACCTTTCACAAAATAGATAGGTACAGAACTTAGCTTATTACAACAAGCGATAACAGGCACGGTCGGTCGAACTTCGACCGAGATCGTTTCGAGATCGCCATACGCGCCCGTCGTCAACTTAACTTCAAATTGGTCAATTTCTATTTTATCCTATTTTTGTAATTGGGCAACGTCGCGTCGGCCGTCATCTCATTTTATAAGTATATAAAAAAAACAAGTGACAAACAGTTTGTTTCCAACAGGTAAAATTCGATTTCGATAACAACAACGAATACTGCTACCCAAAAATATTCGCTCGGACGCTCAGCGTGGACCGGCACTTGGAGCTGGTGTCTGAAGAAGAAGGCCTCTCTGGCGAAGACCTAGGTTTTGAGGAGATGGAGGGGGGAGAGGAGTGTGATTGTGGACCTTGTAGTAGGCTGACAGCCTGGGAAGAACTGGTGGGCGTGGCTATACCGCTGTTGGAAAAACTACGGCCGCCTAGAGCTGATGCTTCAGTAGGCACTGATTAACATTGTTTATATACCTTTGCTTCTCTGACCGTGTATTTTGTGCAGTTTATATTGTTGTACCCTCATCGGCAATAAACTTGATATATCAGTGATGACCTTTGAACAAGAATACAACTAACTATCGAATTAAATTCTTCAATAAAGTTTTGTGATAATTTTTTTATATTATATGCTACCGTTTGAACACGATCTCATCTGATGGTAAACTATGATGCAGTCTAAGAGAGATAAACAGTCAACACAATTCAAAATTTCAATTGGCTACAAGCCTACCTCTTCACTTTTTTCGTATAGATTTGAGCGATTTGTTATAAATTGGTCCCAAACAGTTTGATATGAGAAGTAGAGTTCCTTGTGAAAGGGCTCGCCTGTACTACCATTCGTCTGCCGCCGAGCAGCATTGCTGTGTTTCGGTTTGAAGGTATGGTTGCCGGTGAAATTACTGGCACATGAATGCATCAAGTTGATGAACGCAAGGCAGTGCATTGTTGAGCACGTTTCTAAGGTGCGTGACCTACGAGGCAATACTTTTTTATACTTAACATTAGGTGGTCCATAATGATTGTTCCATCTCGAGATCGATTAAAAAAAACTGCTTTAAGTTTTCGGTAGATTATGGTAATTACTTTGTTGTAATTAAACAATTTACAACTGGCCTGCGGATGTCCATTTATTTGTATTCATGTAAATAGCATTTTGCCTGCGTTCTTATTGTTAATTGTTTTATTGTATTTGGTTACACGGTTATTAAGAATATACATTACTGAATAAATAGAACCTGTAGCAACAGAAGTATTTTTAAAAAGCCCCAAACCTGTATCAAAAAAATCCATAGACTAGCTTCCGCCAGCGGCTTTACACGCGTTGATTGGCAACATTTCATCGAAATCAGTTCAGCCGTTAAGACGTGATTGAGTAACAAACAAATAAATAAATAAACACCCAAACTTTCGAATCTATAATATTAGTGTGATGTTGCAGACCTAAGTTTGATGTATTCTATTACTAATATTATAAAGAGTAAAGATTTGTTTGTTTGTTTGTATTGAATAGACTCCGAAGCTACTGGACCGATTTAAAAAAATATTTCACTTTTGGGAACACTATCCCCGGGTGACATAGGATACTTTTTACCCAACTGCGCAGAAGGAGGGTAATGTTTTTATTGAAAAACTATGCGTGCGAAGCTGCGGTTTTGTCAGCTAGTCTATAATAAGTATATTGCAACTAGTCGTCAAGCTGTGATCTTCAACGTTTGGTATTCTTGGTCAGATCGATGTTCAGATCGCCTTGTTAGCTCAATTTTACTTCTGGAACCAAATAATTTAAGTTACTTACCTATCTCATGAGATGCATGAAGTTATCCTCCACGCGGTGCATCCTGGAAGCATAGCTGGACCTGGTAACGCAGGGTCTAGGCTAACTAATATTATTCTACAACGGCTAAATCGAAAACAACCTCCTCCAGAGCCATAAACTTGCTCTGACTGTAATATCCATCAACACAAAGGTTATCTGGAAGAGAATGCTCTTTAGCATTAAGTTCGTATTTGCACTATTTTTATAAGTGCAATTTAGTATTTTCAATCAATCAAAAAGTGAGCTTCACAATGCTTTGCCAGGAATTCCAATGCGATAATATTTGTGTCCAGGAGACGTACCGGTACACTAAGACCACAAACTCCTGGAATGACCCTAACAGTGGAAACCTCTCATGCACACACCTAGCTCATAATAACATCGAGCATAACAGAAGGTCGATCGATGTATGGATGGATGGTTGCAGTAATGAGTATTTACCTATACGTCGAGCACCATCATTGTGCGAGAGGAAGTGTGAAGAAGCATCGGAGGAGGTCGGGTTGGTTTGGCAACTCGAGTGGTGCAATCACCGGATAGCCGGTGGACCTTCGGTGTGCCACCACGCCTTGGGTATACAGGCTGCTCCTAATTTCGATAGACAACAAAGAAAACTAAAAGAAATTTGGGACAACAGGTACAGCACAGACGAAACAAGAAGGTAATAAACTAAAACATACATTGAAAAAAGACATAAAAACAACACTAATTATGAAAATGGTAGGTACCTATTAAACACAGAAGGACAGATACAAAAACCGATCACTATAGGCAGGTACCTAACCGTGGGCTCTAAAAGGTTGGTCCACGCTTAGGCGCTAAGCGCAGACCAACGCTGGTTTACAGACTGAGCCGGTTACGATGACCTCAGTCAGCAGTCGTGGACTGCTTTATTGTATGATAAATGTTCCAGTTTTGAATGTAGGAATATTTTCATACCGATCAATGACGATGTAGGAATACTTCACTTGCTATATAATTTACTAGTTGACCAATCCGCAGCTTCGCACGCGTAGTTTTTCAATAAAAACATTACCCTCCATTGCGCAATTGGGTAAAAAGTAACCTATGTTACTCAAGGTGAATGTATCTTTCCAATGGGGAAAGAATTTTTGAAATCGGACCAGTAGTTTTTGAGTTTATTCATTACAAACATACACACAAAAATACAAATCTTTCCTCTTTATAATATTAGTATAGATAAATTCTCTTCCACTTTGGATGTACGGAAGAACTTTACATATACAAATAATGTTAAAGGTACCTATGTATTTAAAAAGAATAAAAAAACCTTATACATAAGAAATTAATAGAACTACTGATAATTTTTTTTTACCTATATTTTCCCACTGCTGGGCAAAGGTCTCCCCATGTTCCTCCACATCTCACGATCACTCGCTACGTCCCACTAGCTATCTTGGAATGCATCGAGGTCGTCACGCCAACGCTTCCTCGGCCTGCCCCAGCTTCAACGCCCATCTGCGGGCACCCATTGTGTGACGACTGTTACCCATTTGTCTATGACCATACGCCTGACGTGACCCGCCCAGTCCCAATTCAGCCTGGCAGTCTTGTCGCCAACATCTGCGATGCCGGTCTTCGCGCGCAGTGTGGTATTGCGGATCCTGTTGATTCTCTTACCTCTAATACGCTGCGTTCCATTGTTCTTTGGCAAACCTTAAGTTTGGACTTTTAAGATCCTGTCAATGACCAAGTTTGGGCAGCATAGGTAAGGACAGGCTGAATACCCATGTCGATGAGTTTACGCTTAAGTGGCAAAGGAAAGTCTCTCATCATTAGCGTCTTCATGGACCAGCAGCTCCTCCAGGCATTTTCGACGCGGCGATCGACCTCTTTATCTTGCCTGTTTTCGAAGGAGACAATCTGGCCCAAAAAATGTAGGTAGGTACTCATCGATTATTAGGATACCAAATTTATTTTTGTTTATCACACTAATATTATAAATGCGAAAGTTTGGATGTTTGTTTGTTTGTTAATCAATCACATCGTAATGGCTTAACCGATTTCGATAAACTTTGGTGTTTTGATAGATTGTGACTAGGATTCAAACATAGGCTACTATTTTTTGACAAACAACGCATGCAAAGCCGCTGGCTGAAGCTAGTTATTGAACTAACTCATGTAGATTTAAACGTACATTAATTTCATAAAGAATGCTACGGAGAAATATATTACGCTATTTTAAGAAAATACTATACTAATTCTATACATTTGTCAGAACAAAAACATATTGTTCATTAAAATTATTAGAGGATACATACGAGTAAGTTGCTTTATTCCCACTAAAACACATGCGATATAACAAAGAGAACACTCTGTATAATCAACGGAAACTATGTGATGTTATAAGATATTCCTAGCACCGGACACTGGACCAATCGCAGTGCGACTATCGATACGACAACATCTAGTCATACTGGTATGTTTACTTTTAAACCTATTCACCTACATTTACCTAACTTCTAGTCCCAAATCTAGGACAAAAGGGTGTGTTCTTAGGAGTCCTCGGAAACATTTTATAGATTTCTTTATTTTCTTCTTCCTGCCCTTTTCTTACATTACGTGGGGTCGGCAAAACATGTATTTTTTTCCATACCTCTCTATCAGCCGTCATCTCCGTTGTCACTTCTTTCTTACCCATATCATTCTTCATACAGTCCATCTATCTCTTGTCCTTCTTCTATACCTATTTACTATATCTAATATCTATATCTAACACTTATTTAGTCACATGATAGATTAGATAGATTATTAGATATTATAGATTTCTTTTTGATAGCAAAGAAAAGTCCTTACTCGTAAGTACTCGTAAGTCATTACTCGTCTGAAATTACAAATTTCATCACATTGTTAGAGATGCATTTACTTACAGAGTTTCAAATTCGTCTGAAAGGGGCAAAACATAAAGTAACGTTTTATAGGATACTCGAGTTTATTAGTAACGCTGTATCTCTCTTTGAACCTGTTTTAAAAGTTTTAATGCATCCAATTTTAAGTGTCTAGTATTTTAATTGTTATGTATTGAAACATAAGCTACATAACTATGTTTCTCTTCTAACTCTCAGCAATTTTTGAATTCCTAAGATACCATAACAGCTTTCTTGCTGAATCATCAGGTGTTTAATTCAATCACCCTAACATTCCTACTTAATTAGCAGCCCTTACGCAAATTATTCGCATTAGTCAGTAGAATTTGCCTAAACTTTCCCAATTCGCTAATGAACACTGCTTATATTATGACCTTTTGAGTCTTGGACCTGTTCAGTGCTAGACTTAACGTACAAGAATCATCTTCTAACACCAGTTTACTGCTGCACTTCCAGTCACAAAGGTGTACCCGTGATCATAAATAAATAACTCAACCTAATTCTCCGAAAA
The DNA here is from genome assembly GCA_918857605.2 of Philereme vetulata. Taxonomy (NCBI): domain Eukaryota; kingdom Metazoa; phylum Arthropoda; class Insecta; order Lepidoptera; family Geometridae; genus Philereme; species Philereme vetulata. Next base: position 5,775,408 of record OU975420.1, read on the forward strand.
GTTTAACAAGTGTTCTTCAGACCTTCTCGTTTTTCAAGGAGGTGAACAACATTTGCAGTGATGATGGCTCGTAGTAGAATCGTTCTCTTCCTCGTGGTGTGTTTGTTGGCGCAGGCGTTTTGCGTGCCCGCTGGTAGCAGACGGCCAGGCAATCGACACAGGCCAATCAGGGCTGACATCGAAGAGGACAGTCAGGTGAGTGGAATTTTTCTATACCTGTTTAAATCTGCTAATAAAACTAAATACTCGCCAATATAAATCGAGGCTTTGTATCAAAGAAGCATTGTCGATATTGCCTTTCAAAAACATCTAGAGAAAGGAACCCACGATAAGCTATGCGAATCAATAATGCCCAACGCCGAAATAGAGATTTTTTATAGATTTTGTGTTTTTGTAGACACAAAATCTTGATCTTAGTAATAATTACGAAGTATGCGAAAGACATGTTTCTCCGTAGAATCATAAATTATTATATGCGAACTCATTGAGATACTCGTGCTACTTACTACTTTGGTTCTTAGTGACTACTTAACTTAGTTATTCAAAGTATATATTGTACATTTTCAGAACGATAAACAAGGCACAAACTATTCTCAAACCATGTCAACGAAGACCAGCTACGACTTGGACAACGATGACGATGACTTCGGAGATGTGATGCAGGTGTCGCCATCGACATCGACCGGTGGGGGCAGCAACATCATGAGTTTGCTAAACTTGGCCTCAGCATTCTTCCCTTCCGCTTCGGGTGCTAACGTGAGTAGAACCAATAAGAGAGTAGAGCTAGAATTAACTTTGGTGCTCCTTGGTGTAAAGACCGACCGAAACGAAACTTTGTATTTCGGATGTAGTCAGATGGGATATAAATGGTATTTATTGTGGTCGTATAAATCAAGTAATTATAGTATTTTGGTACTAAACTTAGATATGTATGGTATACTAGCAGACCCGCCCGCGGCTTCGCACGCTTGAAATTTCCCGTTCCCATGGAAACTTGGGGATAAAAACTATACATATAAAACACTCTTGTCAAAGTGACGCGACACTTAATGTAAATGACTTCACGTCAATGATATGGATATTGTTCATACAAAAATACTAAAATCTAGTTTTTGGTCATCCCTTAAACATCTAAAACTTTGAAAGTGTAAACTTTATTATTTAATTACCTACTCTTGCGTAAAACAGACGCACATGCGTCGTACGCATTTTGAGTACACAAGAAAGCTATTGATTTACCATGAATGTTTATTTTTGGCAACTGTCCCCGGAACATTAAATACCTCAGGATCTGCTTTAAAAAACCCACGCCCAAAATTCACTGCAATAGTTTAGAATTGACATTATCCTTGATAGTAATAACACCGTCAGACTACTTACTTCCTGCTAAGCTAGTAATCAGCAAAACGTTTGACATTTCACGGTTCTAGAAGACGCAAGAGGTTGCGTGTTAGATTCCCGCTACAAGACAAATGTTTGCATGATCTGTGAATATCTGTCAAGGTGTTTTTTAGAAAACTACAATATATTTTTGCATTATTTTTGGTATTGGATCTTTATTATCCAGGACGACTATGTAGATATACGTATAGGTCCCAGCTGTCGTGGCTCAATTATAGTAAAGATCGATCGGTATAGGATTGAGGATTGTCTGTTTATCATCATACATTACACGACGTAAAATCCATAATAACCCCTGGGGTGCCAGAAAAAAACAGTGTAAAAACCGCCTCCTACTGTCGCAGAGACAGAGAGGCAAAAATTTGCGCGCAAAAAATAATAAAAAATTCGGCGCTGCGTTTGGACTAAGATTTCTCAATTTTTTTCTAGCAGCACTGTGTTAAAATATTATTGTACTAAAATCTAGATAAAATAGGCTTTCTGGAGGTATACGTTTTATGCCATTTTATTAATAAATTGTAATAAAAATCACAGGTAGAAAACAAAAAATCTTATGATTTTCTTTTTATAAATTTGAAAGTAGCTCTGTCTCTTTGTCTGTTTGTTACGTTTTCACGACTAAACGGATGGACCGATTTGTTTGATATATACCTACCTACCTACTTGCATAGATTATGAGTATGACCAGTTCGATGAAATTTAGTATATATACCTTATACTTGCATAGATTATGACTATGACCTTCAGGTCATAGTCATAATCTATGCAAGTATCAAGTAAACAATTATTAGACCTGCATTTATGCAGGTCTAATAATTGTTTTCATAATTTAATAGGAAGGAATTTCCTTTAGGAACGCTTTGATAGAGGGTTGGGGAAAGGGAGGAGGGAGGAGGGGAATCGTAAACCCTCCCCTAGTGAGTGAGGACTTACGTTTTGAGTTTTACGTTTGAGAAAATTAAAAAAAAAATTTGAGGTTAAGTATGAAATAACAATTTTTTTTTATATTGAAAATAGGCAACACATGAAAAAAAAATTAAAATAAATTCCTAAAGGAAAGTTGAGCCCTCTTCTCTTGTGGACGAGCGATGGTCCAAATCCACGGCCGGGGTTATGCACATGTGTTCCTCACGATTGTTTCTGCACCTTACTTCTGAATGAAGCACAAGCTTTGAAATAATCTCGATACATGTTCCTGTAGAAAGGTAAGCGTTAACACTTTTTCACTTGCTTATATTTGTTTGGAGTTTAGAAAAGGCACAAAGTAAGGATTTTAATAATTAACCAAGGTACAGTTATATAGAACCACTAGCGGGCCTTCACTGTACTTATAATACAGCATGCATCTTAATTTACTTTATTTGTAATTTTTTTAACAACAACATAGGTACACTTTTTTATAACCATTTTATTATACTTATACTGGCTGCTTTCACTACTTTAGATTTGATTTATAATATGTTTTAGCTAGAGAGAATGATCAGGAATTTGATCAGAGAGTACTTCGTTCGAAATCCAATCATGCTCCGTCGTCAAGACGTTGCCGACAACGTCATTGAAATCGATTATGTAAACGATTTGACTCCTCCTTTTCTACGACAAGAGAATGAAAACGATGAAAATGGCACCAATGAATCTGGTGAAAATAGTACTAACGAATCTGATGAAAATGATACTTATGAATCTGATGAAAATGATACTGATGAATCTGATAAAAATGATACCAATGAATCTGAGAATAGTAAAGGCGATGACGATGGCAACGGCAACAAATCACAATCTGAAGAAAAAAATACCGCAGCTGAAGAAAGTGTCGAGCAAAACATAAGTGGTAATGGCAAAGCGTCCAAACAGGATTCGGGTTTGAACGATGATGATGATGATGACGAGGATGACTCTGACTATTCTGATGGTGGAGATGGACAGGGAGGAGGTGTTCTTGGACTTTTAGCTGGATTAAGCGGCGGAGTAAGTAGTCTAGACATTATGGATCTTATTCTTCCCATTTATACGCATTTTTACCTGACTGCGCAGAAGGAGGGTAATGTTTTTTAGGTATATCTTATCTATTTGGCGCATCGTGTAGATAAATGGCTTGACGGATTTTGATAAATGAGGTATCATTATCGTCTGAATCACGAGAGTGACGTAATATGCTATAATGTATGCTATTATTCAAAATCGCAACCTTGTAGTAAACCAGCTCTTTTCAGTTCGTTTTGCAGCAAGATGTTTTAGGTTTTCAATACTAACTTGATATTATCATTTTAGGAAGATGGACAATCTGATTTGGGATCGTTGTTAGCAGCAGTCAGTGGTATAGTTGGAAGTCTTAGTGTAAGTGATTTGCGTATAACATTGTTTTAAATATACCTATTTTTCTAGTTCTTTATTCGGTTTAAAATTTTACTATTTATCTATGTTTTTAGGGAGAAGGGTTCGATCTGAACGCACTCATTGCGACTGGATTTGGGCTTTTCGTTGGAATATTGGTAAGTCAGGTTTATTTAACTATAGCAACTTTTTGCTGCACTAATAGAAGTATCGGATTATTTGTAAAATGCGCAAAATGGCTTAAGTTTGAATTGGTACCAAAATAGTGAGTAACAATGCTATATTTTTTACAAAATTACGTATTTAATTTCTCTGTACAAAACGATATTAAAAATCTCTGTAGATTTGTAGGCCACTATACCATGCCACCTTGCGACCGACGCGACGCGACGTTGTCAATCTGTTAGAAAATAATAATTGTCAAGGAGGCGCGTGCGCAATGCACGGCGTTAAAACCGTTAGTAATATCTGTTGAGGTTTTGAAATATTCGTACATGTAGAGTAGAAGGTAAATGCTCTAGATAAAAATATCTTATTTTGGTAAAAATATTTACATGATGTAATCAAGGAAAACGTTATGAAACAAAAGATGCTTATATTTAATCGACTTCAAAAAAGGAGGTGCTCAATTCGACTATATTTTTTTGTATGTAACATAGATAGATAGATAGATAATTTCTTTATTGCACACCATTAAAAATAAAACAAACAAAAGAGAATACAAAATTAAATCAAAGGTACAATGGGCGGCCTAACATAATTATATACAAAAATAACATACAGTTTACCCGATTATATTTTACAAAAAAAGTATATAAGTATTCTACTATACTATTTCCATTTCTTGATTTTCTCGATGACAGTTCGAATTTTAGAGTTGTAGTGTTGTGACCAATTAATTAATGATATCGATCGCATATATTTATTATATTTTGAACAAAGACAAAGACGACCTCCGTGGCGTAGTGGGTGAATAGCCGACTAAGAGGCAGGAGGTAGCGGGTTCGATTGCCGCCGCGGAACAAATTTTTGCATGATCTACAGATATTTGTTCCGGGTCTGGATGTTTTTCTATATATTATAAGTATGTATTTAAAAAAATGTATATAAGTATTCTATCAGTTATCTGGTTCCCATAATACAAGCTCCGCTTAGTTTGGGGCTAGATAGCGCTGTGTGAAATGTCCAGCAATATTTATTTATTTATTATTTATTTTTAAATACAACAAAAACATTCAAATATATTTTTGAAGGTGGGAAGACTCAATGGCCCACCGCCATTTTGTGTTTATTGTAATCTGTCACTCGCAATAAGACGGTCGTGCTAGGCACTACATTTCTGATCGCTGAGTTTTTTCACATTATCCATACGTTACGTTCTGTATTTTATGTTCCTCCGTGTCGTTATAATTATTTCGTTTCATTGTCGAGTACCTACCTATACCTACTTGCAACAGCTTCGAAAATTTTAAAAAAGTTGGCATTATCAATCACGAATTAATACGTGTAAAATCTTGTAATGAACTGTAATATTTGTTAATAGATTTGTACAAAAGTATCCGGCAGTAGTTTAGTTTCTTACATTTTGTAAAAAAATATCGGGTCTGTTATCGTGTTACGTTTATCGATAGCTCCATCCCTATCAGTTTCTCCGACTCTGGTATAACCTTGTACGTGCGAAAGCGTCATATTTTTATAAAATAATGCATAGATAATGTAAAAAAGACGCTCGTTCAAGTTTTCACAGGAGCTGTCATCGAGAAAATAAAGAAATGGAAATATTATAGTTATCTGGTTTCCCAAAGTTCAAGCTTTGCTAAGTTTGGGGCCAGATAGCGCTGTGTGAAATGTCCTGCATTATTTATTTATTGATTGTCTAGTTATAGTTTGTTGTAAGGATATAAGTAAGTGTTAATTAATTGATTACTCGAAAACGCCTGAACCGATTCGAGAAATCATTGTTTTTTTGTTTAAAAGGGTATATTCCCAAGTGGTCCCATCGGCACCAAGTCAGAATCTGATGATGGGATCCCAAAAAATCGAGAGCAACCCTCAAATTTTATAGAGACGCAATTCGGGTTTTATGTTGGACTTTAGAACTCGTCATTTAACAACCTTTTTGGCAAATGCTTTTTTTTATTTGAAAGGATATACTTTTATATTTGTCTAATAGAAATTTCATTAAAATCAGTTCAGAAGTTTGGTTACTTAACCGGTTATATTTTTGTTAAAAAATTACGTGTAATATAAACCGTCTCGTACCAGTTTGCGTATGTTACTTTTATATGCAGGGTGTATATCAATATTCTGCATTAGTTATTATAAAGACTAAACTCACTGGAACAGTGTATCAATACAAGCAGGCCGATGACACTCCAAAGGATCGAACTGATTTAAATTTGTGGCCTAATGCACGAACTAAACAGTTAATAATAAATAAATAAAATAAATATGGCTGGACATTTCACACAGCGCTATCTAGCCTTAAACTAAGCAGGTACTATGTATGGCAGATAACTGATAGAATACTTATATACTTTTTTTTTGTAAATACATACTTATAACATATTATTATAGAGAAACAACCAGACACGGAACAAATATCTGTAGATCATGCAAACATTTGTTCCGCGGCGGGAATCGAACCCGCTACATCCTGCGTCTCAGCCGGCTATTCGCCCACTGTACCACGGAGGTCGTCTAATAACACCGTATAATAGGTAGTTAATAACAATGTTTTTTTTTCCAGTCTGAAGGTGCAGAGAATCCTGGAACATTGATTGCAAATTATTTATTGACTTCGTTGGAGACTATCACAGGCGGCGGATATGTATGTTTTCTTTAGAATTTACAACATTGTTATATATTTTTCACTTTAAAGGTATTGGCTAATGTTGTTATACAATTGCAGAAAAATAACGGAGCGTTCTTTGGGAATTTCTTGTCATCACTGATAAAAGGAACCAGCGTGGTACGTACACTAAAATAAGAATTCAATAACTATCCTAGATCGCGCAAACGAAATAATCTAAGAATCTGAACATAAATAACACTTCTCAGCAGGAAGTGTTGGTCCTAGATCTCTGAGCCAAAGGTCGCTCTACCCTTTTCCTTTGACTCCTACTTAAAAGACAGAGAAATGTTTTGCCCAGTAGTGAGATAAGTACGGCTTAAACAGAACAATCTCGATAAAATCGTAGAATACCATAACAGCATCTGCTGTTGCTGAAAGCTATTGATAGCTTAAAAATTAGTCATCTATGCCTCGATCGAAATTTTTGCTGTTCACGCGCGCTGTTCACATTTAATCTACCTTTTGGTCAGACCCACGGCCAACAAAGAATTAGAGAAGTTCGTGTTGCAAACTTGCCGTGCTGTGTTTGACCTAGATTTAATAAAATTAAATGTGTGTAACTTGCTTCCAAACAACATTCTATTTAGGTTTCCAAGAAATAAAACGTAAAAGTATGTCGACAGGTGAGCGAAGAATCTGGCAGCTCAGAGGAGAATGGAAACAAGATGCCGATGTCTGACTCCACCGGGTTCTTCGTCAGCTTGCTGATGTCCCTGTCTGGGAACATGAGTAAAGGCAGCTCGGGCGGCAGCTCCGCCTGGCGATGATGGTCATCTACTAACATAATAAGCGATAAATGTACATTAACAATACAAGTTTCTCAAAGCCTATTTTTTTGGGAACATCAAGTGATTGAGCATCTTCAGTTTGTTTGTAAAAAGTAACGACCGAAGTCGATAGCTTAATGTTATTTATTAAAAAAATACAGTGTTATTTATTTTGAACTATTACTTACGGAAGTTGTTGATGTAGTTTTAATATTTTTTATAAATACATGACAATTAAGATGAAATGTAATTAGATTTTAATATTGTAGTGAACCGTGAGTTTAGAAACTTGATGTGTAAGTACATAATGATGACTCAGAATGTGGTTGCGGCCTCTTGTTTTTTTTACTTCTATAAAACTGAACACTGATAATACCTTGTATTCACTAGGCGACGAATATCGATACATTTTGTCTCAAGGTCGTTATAACTGAAAGAATCGCGAGACAAGATGTTTGCCGATGCCGGACGATGTTCTGCGACGTCGCACGCGTGTCTCGCGACACGTGTTCCGGGACATTTGTCGCCTAGTAAATACGAGGCTTAACTACCGCTACTGGCACTGATTTATTTTTTAAAACACCCTTTCCCGCTACTTAGATACTTACCTACCAAAACAAAGATACATTCTTTCTGTTTTCCACACTCACTTTACTGCCTTCCTAGACTAAATCATTGGTGCACTTTTTCCTTGTGTTATCCGCACAACAAAATCATCGCTTTCATTTGAATCATGCAACAAACTGTTTCTTTCTCAGGGGTCGTCTGACGGTTCCTCCAATCAGCACCAGTCACCGCTGTGGACCTTTAAGATGGACTTGCTCCGAGCGGTTCTTCAGTTCGGAACCAGCATTCTGGGGATAGCATCATCGTCTTTTACGAGGGCTATTACTGTTTAGTAAATGGTGGATACTTAGCAGTTGAAGCTAAAAGGAATTTGGAAAGTAAGGCCGGTGTTTTAGAGGCAAAAGTAATTTAAATTAAGACTGTTAAAGAACCGAGCATTACACTTAGGTAGATTTAGGTTTAATAACTTATTTTAGTCGTGTAGAGTAGAAATTAAATTAAAAATAGTCGATTAATAATGAAACTGTTTATTGTGCCATAAGTATTTTATATTGTAATATTCTTTTATTAAATTAAAATACATTATAATGAAAACAAACAAAATAAAATTGTATTGGCTGATGAAGTTATTTGCTTGTAATTTATGCCCTCATTTCTGCGACAGGTGTTATGGTCAACTCAGTTATCTGAAAATATAAGTAATTATATTGGTCAAGCACGTGTCAGAGCACAAACAGCGAAGGGTTCCGCAGCCAGTACGGCTGTATCATGTATCTTAGTCATTTTAATATACAAAGTTAATTTTGCAGATTTTGGTATTTTCGTACGAAAATTATTGATCGAGGCAAGCGAGATCTCCAAATCAACTTGGGCAAATCGGCGTTGTGTGTATGTATGTGTGTATGTCCGAGGATAACTTTCGAAGCCTTTATCCGATCATTGTGAAGTTTGTTATATAGATAGGTAGTAATAGCAAAATTTTGGTGTGACTAAACGAACTAAAATGTGTTGAGATATTGGGGTTCAAGAGAGGTAAAAAAAAAGTAGGAATATCCGGTCAAATGGAACATCTAATAAGCAAGGTCTTTGTAAGCACACTTCGGACCCGTTTTTATTTTCAGTTTAAACCTTATAGTTTTTAAGTTATTAGCCATAATAAAAACAGAACTTTGTCGAAATTCCTAGGGTAAACCACTGACCCCCACAGGGCTGAAATTTGGTATGCGTGTAGCTTTAGTGGCACAAATATAAGCAAAAGTCTGAAATCCAGGATAACTGCAATTTCTACCCCAAAAATATAACCATTTACATGAACTCCCGTTACCTGTAATTTGAATAAAATTGTAGATCAAGTTATTTGGTTTTAATATCGTGGTACTATTTTGATACTCAAAGATTAGGTACAAATATTTTTTTTTGTTTTTATAGGAGACTCGCGAGATCTCAGTTCGGGGCGAACGTATGAATTGTTTACAAAACCAACATCAAACATAAGTTTGTCGACTATTGCTCGTAAATCAGTAAAGTCTACTGAGCTTGTATTTTGGATACCTTTTAAGAACACTTAAATTATGTACTGTTGATTTTTTAAAGATTATGTTTTTCGCCGATATTATATTAGGTATACAGTATTCATGTTTTATTAAGTTAGCTCATTGTATTATTAATTGTGTACCTACTTAAGTAAGTAGATTAGTATTGCATGTTTCTCAGTAAGCGATTTATTATATAAATTTATGAGAAATAAATAATCTTAACCCGTAAACCGTAAATTATGTAAAAATAAACTTGAAATTTATATAAACATCAGTCATATGATTGAATAATAACGTTATGATGAATAATTACATGATTAATAATTAAAATAATAAATAAATAGTGCTTGCTTTTATAATACAAAAATAAAACATAAATACAGCGCATTTCACATATCGCTATCTAGCCCCAAACTAAACAGAGCCATGGGAACCAGATAACAGATATTTTATTTTTTATTATACTGGATAGATCTTCATTTGACCACAATCTCGCCTAATCACTCTTACCATAAAGAGGTTCGGATTGTACTCTTTAGGAAAAACAGACGACGGTAAAGTGTTCCATACCTTAGCTGTACGCATCAAGAACGTGAATCCAAACGGTGTGTGTGATGTAATACTTATGCACGTTGCGTTTGTAAATACATACGTTTAGTACAGATAAAAACATCCAGACCCGGATCAAATATCTGTAGATCATGCAAACATTTGTTCTGCGGCGGGAACCGAACCCGTTACCGCCTGCGTCTCTGTCGGCTGTTCGCTCACTGTGCCACGGTGGTTATGGGTATTTTATTATTATTTATTTGAGACAACAAATAATTATGCCTAAATATTACTAGACTTAATAATTATTACAAGATATCTTACAAGCATAACCAGCACCGTTGTCCGACAGATTACGTTATACAAATGGTGGGCATTCGTGTATACAATATTAAATACATACTAAAAATGAAAATATATAGATGAACCCTTATTATGCAGACAAGCAAGTGCCTAGGTACCTACAGAATACAGGTTCATGTTTAGTAATGAGTAACTTAGTCGCTATAAATTGAAATTAGACAATCAAACAGGATTGTTTGAATGATTGCTTTCTTAAACAAGGCGGGTGAGTTTGCAAATAATTCAGGTTTAAGGTACAAGAAGTAAAATACTTACATTGACATGTGCCGGGGTGGAGAGTGCATAAACCACAGCATCAGCGATGTCCTTAGGCTGAAGCACAGGCCGAATGCCGTCCACAATGGGACCGGCCAAGTCTGTAGCCACTAGTCCGGGCGATAGGCTCTGAAGGTTACAATGAATTAAATGAGCATCTGCTTACCCCAGAGTGGGACGTCAAATGAAAGTTCTTCATTAGTACATTTAGACTCCGTTTTTGTTTTTAGTAGTCTTTATAATTTTTGAGTTATTAGTTGTAATTTGGTATGCGTGTAGTTTTAGTGACACAAATATAGGCAAAAGTCTGAAATCTAGAATAACTGTCATTTGTACCCTCAAAAAAGAATAACCAAATAACATGAACTGCCGTTACCTGTAATTTGAATCAGACTGTAGGCCAAATAATTTGGTTAAGCATTTCGTGGCACTATTTTGATTGTCAAAGATTACAAATAATATTTTTTTGTTTTAATCGGAGACTCGCGATATCTCAGTTCGGGGCGAACCACTAGTATATATGTATTTATATGAGCATCTGTAGGCCGCCTATGGGCGCTACGCAGTGTTCGTTGCGTCAACTTACCATCTGCTACGCATATATGCGGCGCCTACTCCCCTTCTACGATAGGTCTACGAGACGCCTACGCGGTGACTAACGGCATCTACGTGGCGCTAGGACGACGCGGCATTTCCCCGATATCCACGTCCCTTCCACGCACCGTTTACGTCTACGTGTCCTCTGCGTGACTTCAATAAGATATTTACGCATCTACGCAAGGTCTACAAACTTCTACGCACCTTCTAGGTGAGGTCTACTCAATCTACTATTGCCTACGCGACAACGACGTCTACGGAAGGTTTACGCACTTACGGACAAACTTTATAATTTGGCATTCCCTAGGCTGTTGGTAGACAATAATTTGTTATTTTACTTAGAAAGCTTTCGTGATTTATTCAATACTTATAAAAACCATAAATGTATGACATTTATGGCATTATCTTTAGAGACCCGACGGTATGTACATTTTGTGACCTTCACGATTAAACTGTTTAAATTTGTACTAACTGTAGTTTTGATCTTGCTCTTGAAATGTGCCAGTTCGTTGACCAGTGAGGAGTGAAAGGCGGTGATCGCGTGCTTCGAGGCCGGGTACACGTTGAAGTAGGAAGCGAACGGCACGTAGTGGCCTGCGATACTGCAACAAAAACATTATGCGGAGATTAATGCTACATCAATAAACTCATTTAAACAATCTGGATAACTAGCAACAAAAAAGTAAGACAATGGTTATTGATTAAAACGGGTATTTATCGCATATGTACCTTTTTTAATTACCCGTTTTAATCAATAATTATATACAGTGATTGCGAAGTTTGAAAAGTAAGACACTGATGACCTCCGTAGCGCCGTGGGCGAAGAGCTGACTGAGACGCGGAACGAATATTTGTATGATCTACAAATATTTGTTCTGGGTGTTTTTCTATGTATTTTAAATAAGTATTTGTAAAAAAAAAGTATCGTATCAGTTATCTGATTCCCATAATACAAGCTTGGCTTAGAGTTTGGGAGTAGATAGCGACGTGTGAAATGTACAGCTTTATTTATTTATTACTATAAAAGTATACCTAATACATTGAGAGAGTTTCACAACACTGAGTGATGTAGCATCACCAATAATGCTACTTGTTTAATAAATTAGCTCTGTCTTTCGTGTGGAATAAAGCTGACTGACCTGAGAGGTTTTTATAGGTGCTGAAAATAGTCAAAGTCAAAATCTTTTATTCATTAAAATCACAATGATCATTTTGAAACGTCAATTTTACTGCCTGTTCCTTCCCGACCAAGCCAGGAAAAAAAGGCAAGCAAGGCCGGTTTTTTTAATGATCCTTTTAGAAAATAATAACAGTAAATAAAATAAATTACGTCTAAATTGTAACAACGTTGGTGCAATTTCAATCCCAAGCTTCTCTATCATCTGAATAATCCGATATTTTATAGTAGGCTTTTTTATAAAGATTTTGTTTAATTACGTTGTTAAATTTGTTAATTGTCAATTTTATACATCACTTGGGAGTTTGTTATAAAAGCGTACACCTTGCCCTCAGTCCAAAAACAGTGTAGTTTTAGTAGGTACACAAGTCTCTTGGTGTAACTTTCTTGAGACTAGGATTTAGTAACATGGTTTAAGCTTACTCGTCACAAAAGCTTGGTTATAATGTTTTAGTTAATAAACATAATTTTGTTATTTGTATACCTTTTTTTTCCACTCAGGTGTCATGTCGATGTTTGTTTGCACAGTCAAAAATAAAAAAAATCATAAATCATCAACTTTTGTACATCACTTGGGAGTCTGTTATAAAAGTGAACACCTTGCCCTTTAAACGATTTACTAACTTTATGGAGTCTACAAGTGGCAACAGCGAGTTTATCTTTATTTCTAGTATTAAAATTATGATTATCGCTATTTTTCTTAAACAAATTAATATTTTTGTGAACATACATCAGATTTTCATAGATGTATTGACAAGGGAATGTCATTATAATATATTATGATATAATATATTATGATGTGTGCTAAGTTGCTCATTAAACACGAGGCTGTCAGTTTCAGCCCGAGCCGTAGGCGAGGCCGTAAATCAGCCGAGTGTCTAGTGAGCAAGTTGCTCACGAGTTTCATACGCACTTTTTCAACACACTTGCGAGGAAAAAACAAATCTTCTGTACTAAAGCTTGATATTTTTACAATTATTTACCACACAACAACACATGCGATACAAACAAAAAAAAATGGGAAATGGCGCGCAAGTTTTCTTTTTTTTGCACGCGCCAAATGTAAGATGATTGATTACATACAGCCACACAGCCATACAGCCTACTTCAAAATTATAATTTTAGTGTTATAATGCAAATATTTTATAACTAATTATTGTGAATTGTAAGTAATTTGATAATAATAAATGTTTTTCGTCTTAATTAGGGATACATATATTTATTTCAAAAATGTAATAGGATTTTCAGCGGCATAAAACCTCTTTGTTGTTATAAAACTGTATTACACGGTTAAATTGAAAATGCTCCGTTTACTCGCATATAATTTGCAGTTTGGTACTAACTTAATTTTGTAGGGATAATTCTATTATGCACTAGTGTGTAATATTATTAATTACACATGCGTGTGTTATACTTCGGTTTATGGCCCTAGTAACGATATACTATGGCTCACTTTACGAGCAAGTGTGTTGAAATATTTATTTCTTTAAACTTATTGCGTAATGATTCTCTGGGGCCTGTATTACAAATTGCACGAACATCCCAGTAGCAATTGATAAAATTTGGACGAATGCCAACTAATAACATAGCGCTTTTAATATACCACCAGCACAGGCATTACCGCTTATTCTGGAATAGATGCACATGCCAATAATGATACTTTTATCGTTTTATTATGATTACATTAATAAAAATTATGCTAATGAATTGCCTATAAACAGTGCAAACTTAAAACCAGCTGCGTATAAAAAATAGGTTTAGGTATAACTAAAGCTTTTATTAAATTCATAATCGGACTCGCAAGCAGATTTAAATGAGTCCAAACACTAGGCCTACTATAGTACAATCAGAAATTCTGTTATCTAGCATCCGTCACGATCATGAGACCACTTCCAAGGTACCATTTTATTGCATTGCCACCGAAATTACATAGTATTCCAATTTTTAGCTTTATCGGTTGGGCTGGCTTAAAATTCAGTTGCAAGATTTGACCCTCACAAACTAACTAACAAACATTGCAAGATAAATAAAATCTTCTAAAAATAGTACAAAACAAATAAGAATGGCGAAACAAACAATCCCTTAAATACGAGATTCTTTCGCAGATTATTGAGAAGTGGTACAAAAGAAACGATCTCGGAGAGACTACTCAGTAGTTCAATCAAATAATTTAATTGAACTAGACTAAGGCCGTTTGTCCACCGCCACCGTCACCGGGACGTCAACGAGAACGAGATGACGGCGCTGATTTAGCGATATATATAGGTACATTTACTATATGCCGTGTGTCCACCGTACGTCCGTCACCCGGGTGTCGGCGACGGCGGCGGTGGACAAACGGCGGTGGTAATAGTAAATATAGTAATTTGACGACCTCCGTGGCGCAGTGGGCGAATAGCCGGCTGAGACGCAGGAGGTTGCGGGTTCGATTCCCGCCGCGGAACAAATGTTTGCATGATCTACAGATATTTGTTTCGGGTCTGGTTGTTTCTCTATATATTATAAGTATGAATTTACAAAAAAAAAACGTATATAAGTAGTCTATCAGTTATCTGGTTCCCATAGTACAAGCTTTGCTTAGGTTGGGGCTAGACGACGCTGTGTGAAATGTCCAGCAATATTTATTATTATTAATGTATGTATCGCTAAATCCGCGCGGCGGTGGACAAACGGCCTAGACGTCTCAGTATTTAGATCCTTCTGTGCTTAGCTGTGGCTTAGCTCTATAAAAAGGTGCGTCACATTAGAGTCGGTTTTCGCTTGCACTAATAATGCAAGAATCAATTATTTTTGACAAGATAAATAGTCAAACAACTTTGATCTGAATAATTTTGAACTTTATTAACGAACAGTTAAACATTATTTTCTCTAACTCAGTCTATTCTATAACAAAGTTCCAAAGTATGTTCCAAAAATTTGTGATACCTATTATGGAAGTTTGCCACGCCTTAACATGACACATGTCATCTAATGTTTCTTAGAATTATGCCTACTGTTATAGCTTTATTTAGTACCTACCTACCTACTTATGTTAGCATAATAGGTGTGTATGTTTAAATAAATGCCTTTTATTTAGTAATCAGACTTGTAAAGTGGATAATGAACACCAGTTCAATAACCGATGTATGTGTTGCAAATAAATTAATATTTCAAACACATTAACTGTTAATTGAACAGCCGGGAATAGACGTTCTCTTCTCTCTTCTTCGAGGTCTCTTCCAAACGACAATGGAATTAATTCCCTGTATGTCTGGTAAGACGAGGATCCACACAAGGTACTTATGTAATACAAGCAAATGTATGGAGATCAAGACTACATCAACGAAATATCCACTGATACATTTGCACGAAATTCTCGTATTATTTTAATGTTATTCATATATAAGGCAAGGCCAACATCACACATAGTATATACAATATTACAAAGTACCTATTTTTTTAAACAATTCTATAAAATGTGTGCCAATAACTGACATTTATTATCATAATATTAAATTAAATAACATTCCATTTCCAATAAAATTACAAACAGACAACAGTTAGGTAAATAAATACCAAAACATAGACAAGATAATAATATACTTCACTACAAATTATAACTAAAATAAAAACACGAGCGTGCTCTAGACACACTTCTGCTGCTGCCTGCCGTCTGTTGTGGAATAGCTGAACTTTTTCGTAAATCTAAGCTGGCAGATTCAAAATACGAAACGTCGCAAATACTTTTTTTATCTATAGCAAAATTAACTCTATTATACAACATGAAGGAGTGTTTTGTTTTTGCAGTTTGTATAATTTAGGCTAATTTGGGATAGGAGATATGCGACAAATCAACTGGCTATGAGATAAAGAGAGAAAGAAAATGTGTGCTCGCACCTCTCTCTCTTGCCCCTACATACGAAACGTAACTCTCTTGTTTTCTATCTTCACTAACTTATATCTCCCTCTCAACTTTCGTTCTCAATTTTCGTAACGCATTCACCAGCTTACTCCCCAAGTCAAGCGTGCGTAAAGAAGTTTTACAATTCTAAAACTAATCATACAAAGAGAATGCTGTTTAATCGAGTTGCTGACGATTCGGACACAATTTATTAGGACACAGTGTCCCAATTGACACTTGATTTTAATATTTTTACTGTCGATTCGGACACTATCAAATTATTGAAGCTGTTGAGTACAGTCAGGTAAAACATGTTTAAGCAAAACATAATATAATTTGATAAAGCTAATCAAATTGCTTTGCGAGCGTGAGATGACTTACATTAATGTTAAAAAAACCACAAGTTTCATTCATAGCGTATATTTGGTATAAATCAACATCTTGTATAGTTAGGCATCTATATATTGATCACTTTAAAATATCTAAAAAATATTTTTTAATTATTCTAAGACAGTATATGAGTATGTTTAGAATCACAGATAATCTAGTTCAAACATACCTAAAATTACTACTTATTACTTGTTAGTTTTTAACATTAAACAAAATAAAAAATACTTAACCTACAATAATCAAAGTATTGCTATGCATCTATTTCGTCATCTTGCTGTGCCGCCGCTGCGGCTCGGTAAAATCCTGTTTTTTTACTGACTATACAATGCAGCTATTTTTAATGGTGTCCGAATCGCCACTAACAAAAATATTAAAATCAAAAGTGTCAATTGGTACATTGTGTCCCAATATATTTTGTCCGAATCGACAGCAGCCCGTTTAATCAGACTGGTTAACTAAACAATGTTTAACCTAACTTTGTCTTCTCATCCAAAGGTTATCTGAAAGTTGATCTCTTTAGCTATAAATAAATTCATATTTGTTTATAATTTGCATATAAAAGTTTAGTAATATCTAAAGTCATAAGTTCACATCAGGTTTCAGCGCGTACTGAGTTTATTTATTTATTTAGAGAAACTAACGGAGATACAAAAGTGTTTGGTTAAATAGCTTAGAACTAAACACAAGTTAACTACTTACTCTAGATTGTTAAAGCACAATAACGTAAGTGGAAGATCTAAATTGAACCTTAGTTGAACAGAATAAGGTTCTGGAAGCCCTAAACAAGGTAGGTAACTCTCAGGATGTTTTGTCTCAGTTTAGTCTGTCGTATCAACTCGATAAAATTATGGTCAGCAGTAAAATAAAAGAGTATTTTTTTTAACTTCTATTTCTGCTGTCAATTATGTTCCATGGTATCTATATTCCTAGTATTAGCTGAGTTTCGGTATTGTCGAATGCAATCATACCTGTTTACTGTGATGATGTGTCCATCGATTCCATGACGCCTCATACAATTGACTGCGAGTTTCGTGCACATGATCGGACCCTTCACATTGATGTCCAGCGTCGTTAATAAGTCATCTTCGCTCAGTTCCTTGTCTCCCACATCTGAAATACCGATCTCAATCTGGGCATATGCGTGGAAAACTTAAAATCGAGGTTTGGTTTGAGGTCATTGACTGTTTTGAAACGCATACACATCTTAAAAACGACTGCACCAATTTACACTAAACACCCGACGGGACCCTATAGGAACACATGTCATGTACGTTCAGAAAACAGTACTTATTAGTAGGCACCCGTACAAACACATTCGAAAGGTTAGGAACACTTGGCTGCATTCCGAATCACGCTAAAATCGATATCATCGCGCTAAAAAGCGTTCCGATTCACCATGAGCGCGACAACGATGTCCCGTAAATCGTCATAGATGACGTCATTACATACGCTATTTAGCGCTATAGTTTGTTCAATAAGAGAAGAGTCGTGGCGTTAAGGTGAATTAACATTAAGATATTTATATGGCAACCCAATCCAGCTGCCATCTCTCTCGTCACGCAACTGTCAAATGCCAACTTCGACTCGATACATTATTGTTGATCTTGTTTTTGTGTTAAATATTTGCTTATTTATGTCGAAAATAGGAAAAACGTTACGCAGCTCTGTGAGGCAAATTATATTTAAAGTGATACAGTTTTTTCAACGCGAAAAAGCGTCATAAAGCCCAATCATCGACCTGAACAAAGCTACGGAACGAGTAGCCGCAATGATTGGTATGTAATTGCTTTCTTGTGGTATTTTTGGACTGTACATTGATTTCTTAGACGAAATAAACAGCGTCTTTAGTGTTTTATGTGTGATTAGCGTAAACGGAAATACTATATTAGGTAAAAATCATTCGAGCCAAGCTGACCTATTTTTGTTGTACGACTAACACATATTGATACTTTGCGTTTTTAGATACGAGTATTAAACTGATTATGTACATTTTATGTTGCAGGTCTTAGAAGAGTCACTGTGTCTAGAATTAAAAAAAGAAGGAGCTGTAAATAGAGGTGTGTGGTGCACTCCAGGGAAAAAACGCAAAGGCCGGCCCAAGATAATAATTCTGGACGATTTTGATAAATGTGCCATACGAAGCAAAATTCGACAATTTTATACTGTTTGAAAAGAGGTACTGACTCTAAGGAAGCTGCATAGAGTACTAAAAAAAAAGACATAAATTTTGGTGGTGGAATTTCTAGTCTGAAAGAATGTGAACATGTGAAACATGTTGAAGAAATATATTGGGAACAAGACCATTTGATGTACAGTTTACAAAAATTTATCATAAATATAACTGTGGTGTATCGATATACATACTTATTTCTATGATCTGGTGTATCGATATACATACTTATTTCTATTTGTGGGTAGACTTGTTTGGCAGTTGGTTGTCAGCCATTAAACGAGTACAAGTGATTTGCAGTGTTTCCTTGCGTTATTCCCTAAAATACTGAACATTTGGCGACGATTAGTTATTCACGTGTGTTATTTGACTTTTTTTAATAACTTTAAGTGTTTTCTGGTTTTTTTTAATGACAAGCGATCACGCCAAGTCAAATATGATGGCTTTTAATGGCAACCTCTCAGTTGATCATCGCACGCAAGAATTGAGCATTTTTAGGAGTCGTTTTATCCAGTACTGTACGGCGAACGACATTGGAGACGACACCGATAAGTCTGGAGTGAAAAGACGAGCTCTTTTGCTCACTGCGCTTGTGGAAGATACCTTCTGCGTCGCTAAAGATTTGGTTTTTCCTGACAGCTTGGACAATGTGGAGTATAATAGTCTTTTAGGAAAGTTGGACGTCCATTTACAGTCGAAGAAAGCACGTTCGCTGAAAGATACAGTTTTAACAAGGCTGAACAACGCCCAGGAGAAGACCTAGCCGAATTGGCGGCGCGAGTGCGTAATTTGGCACAATTTTGTGGTTTCAAGGCAGAGTTAGATACTGCTTTGCGCGACAAATTCGTCCTGGATTTGGAAAATACAAAAGAAAAAGAGAAGCTGTTTGCAGAAAGCATAGATACTATAAAAAAATAAAATCTAGACCTTCTCAAATATGTCTAACATTGTTCAATAACTAACCGTGACGGTTCTGGGGTGAACGATAGTCCAGTCCATTAAAAAGTACTCTGTAGTCATGTCAAAAATAGAATTTCGAATGGTACGTAAAAATTGGAGTCAAATGCACACGCAAAAATATTACGTGACCTAAGTTAAATACCTAGTTAGTTACCGGCAAGCGCGCTATGTTGTAGGGCGTAACGTTAAAGTAGACGTTTAAGTTCGCAATTTTTTTATGTTTTTTAAAGACCGATTTCGTTTTTTTTTAAATTTGATGTTATAAACCCTTTGTAGAATATGGTCTGAACAACGTTTATTCTGGGAAAACAGTGATTTAAAGGATACCGTGTATAGCCGAATCTTAGACAATAGACAACATGCGAAATCATGTTGTGCCGACCCTACCTAGCATGGGATAAGGGCAGGAGGAACAACATATACATATTCTACCTACAGTACGTATTAGCATTTTTTTTTAATTAATGCTTTGTAGTTAACTTAAAGATAGGGGGCTCACAGGGGAAGATTGTTTAGGGCATCAAGTTTCCTTAATCCGGCACTGTTAACCTCTAAGCACAGCGCTAGTAGTAAACCAGGTTGAAAGATACCACATACCAGTAATTTGTCCCTCAAATAAGATGCCAGCATTATTGACCAGGATAGAAATAGGACCGAGTTCCTTTTCGATCCATTTAAAGGTAGCCGCAACTTCTGCAGAACTTGATACGTCACATTTTCTTGAGACAATGGAACCGCGACCTTCAACTTCAGATTGAAGTTTCTGTAAATAAATACATAATAATACTTGCCCTATGTAATCATTTACTCTGTAGTTATTTGTATGAAATAATGGTCGTCGCTATTATTTTTTCTTTGTGAAGAGATAATCTAACAATTTATAATTGTAATTGCAAATGGGCAAATAATTGAATAGGTTCATACGTAGGTACATAATTAACCACTCAAGATCACGATATGCAAATAAAAAGATATCTTTGACTCCACTCGCGCGATAATAGTACATTGTGTCATAGGGGACCAAAATCATGTATTCGTCGCTGTTTTGACTAAGTGACGTAACCGACATTTTAGAAAACATGACTAAAAGTTGTAAGTAAGCTTAGGACACTTCGAATGATTTATAATTTTAAGATATGTAGATACGTCAAACATACATCTAGACATAGGTAGAAGATACAGATACGCCGATTAGACACATCGGTTCGTCTTCAAAAGTAGATAAAAGTAACGTTACAAACGTCAGTTACGCCAAAATGTCGTTTACGTCACTTAGTCAGAACAGCGACGTATTCAGGGCGAAAACGATTGTTTGAATCGAGAGCGAAGCGAAGGATTCTAAAGTAGAATCCTAAGCGTTGTGAGGAGTTCAAAGTACGTCGCTAGAGGTTATATAATTTTGTTACCGTGTGGCAGACTCTACTTTTCATCGCCCTCTATGAGAAAAATAAATAAAGAGATGCTTTTAGTAGTGACGAATATGTATATTTACAGAACCAACTTATAAATTTATATTAATATTGGATACGTTTTCACAATTTTGGATGTTTATTTCTCTTTTGTTGCGAACAAAAAATGTCGTTGACTTATTTAACACTTGGCTATTCGTACTAACTTCAGACTCTGGTTTGATTGATTGAAAATTATTTATTGCACAAAAATAAATATATCTGTACATTGGCCAACTTAATGCTAGCAAGCATTCTGGTTGATGATCATGTTGAGTCAATGGTGACATTTCACGTTGTTTTGAATACAGTTTGTGAAAATTACTGCTTCATTTTTAATTATTAATGTAATTACATTTTCATAGGTGTTTAGATATTTTTCTATTGATTTGTTTGGTAGTAAACTGCTTATGACAGTTTCTGCAATTAATTTTATACTTTCTGGTTTTAATATTTCACTTTTACTGCTAGAACTCATCTTTTAATCAATTTGTGTGAATCAAATTAAAATTGGCTGTAAATATGATAAAAGTAGTAAACAAACGAATAAGAAGTTCTCACGTATTTTTTTTATTTGATTAAACAATGCCGCGTCAGCAAGCGCGCTTATTTCGCGTTTAAACTTTTTAATTAAATAGTGTTCCAAATTCAAAAGTCATTCCGCCACTGTTATTAAGTGCGCCGGAATGACCCATTTTGCGCGCACTTATCTAGGAACCCTTCGCCTCTTTTCGAATAGATGGGATGAAAATAAATGTGTTTACTTAGGTAGAGTCAGCTACATGAATTAATATAGCTTCATATTTATGAACATGGGCGCCATATTTAAGATCTAAGTATGAATAGGTAAGACTCTAGTCGGGTTTGAAGAGGCTTGTATCCAGCAGTGACAAGCAACAATGTTAATGCATGTGGGGATTTGTTTTTTTCAGTTGGTGGTATATTTGATTAATTGTTTTGGATGTTTTGGTTTCAAACATAAAAAAGTCCCTATCTCAATCTACTCAGCCTATATTCACTCACTTGTGAGTATTATTAAAAAATATAATATCACAAACCAAAAATATGTCCATTACCCATATCATAAAATCGAAAGTATAACTCCGTTTCTCTGTATATTTGTAACGTTTTCACGAATAAACAGCGGGGCCGATTTCAATGAAATTTGGTATGCAGATAGATTATGACCGGGATTGGGACGTAGGCTACTTTTTATTGAAGGAGGGTAATGTTTTTTATTGATAAACCATGCGTGCAAAGTCGCGGGCGGGTCAGCTAGTAACCCAAGAAGCACCGAAAAGCTATATAATTGACGGATAATAGAAT
This sequence comes from Philereme vetulata, assembly GCA_918857605.2. Lineage (NCBI taxonomy): Eukaryota > Metazoa > Arthropoda > Insecta > Lepidoptera > Geometridae > Philereme > Philereme vetulata. The sequence continues at coordinate 5,797,981 of OU975420.1, forward strand.
TTGCGTATGCTCAAAGTTCTATAAGAAGTCGAAAATTAGGCATTATAAACCGCTATACAGCTCTTGTAATGCTACTTTGGGCCCCAGGCTTTAGTCTTAGAATGGCATTCTAGCTGCATTATTGAAGTAAGACTTCTGTACGCACGCTTGACTTGGGGAGTAGGCTGGTGAATGCGTTACGAAAAGTGCGAACGGAAATTGAGAGGGAGATATACCTAAGTTAAGTGGGGACATAAAGAGAGAGACTTACGTTTCGTATATTTTTAAACGTTAATGTGCGAGTGCGATTTGCGTCTGTCCAGAATGAACATAGATTGATTGACCTACAGACGTGTGGACAATTTTGTAATTGAACAATTTTATAAATTAATATTTTGAAAACCAAGTTTTACTTCAGTCGTGTAGTCACTCGTTTTTATTGGTTGTCTACGGGAAGTAACAATGCATTATATGGGCTGAGAAAACAGGTTAAGGCAGTGCGTATATCTTTAGTGCGGCTCTTATACAGCTTGAGTCATTACAAGGGCCAAATAAAAACATTTACAAATGTTATTGTCCATTTCTGTTAGTGTTTAATAAAATCTGTAAAAAGTACATGGTATATGGTGCTAGGTCGTTCAACAAACAATATAAGTGCAGTCATGTAAGTAGCCAATGGTGATGATCACTCACGTCAACGAGCTGAGCTCTCCTGGCGAGGCCCACCACCTTGATCCCTGCATTGGCGAGAGCAATGCAGGTAGCACTGCCAATACCAGCACTAGCTCCCGTCACCACCGCTACTTTACCGGTCCAACGATTCATACTTAAATAAAATTAAAACAGATTAATAACTGATAAGCTGTTTTCATATATAAAAGTTTAGATAAATTTAATCATAAATAATATAGTGGTAGAGATTCTACGTACATATTTTACACTAGCTGACACTAGCAACTTCGCACGCGTAGTTTTCAATAAAAACATTACACTCATTCTGTGCAGTTGGGTAAAAAGTAGCCTATGTCACCCGGGTTAGTGTAGCTTCTCAACAGTAAAAGAACTTTTTAAATCGGTCCAGTAGTTTTTGAGTTTATTCATTACAAACATACACACAAAAATACAAATCTTTCCTCTTTATAATATTAGTATAAATTAGAGAAGATAATGTATGATACAATCAAATTGATGCGACGACGATAACTGGAAAACACATACCATGAAAACGTTTTATTTTTACGTCGTCCTATGAGAAACTCAAAGCAAATTAATGTAGGTACCTTTTACCGAGTGTATTATACCTCAGATAGCTTCGTAATGGTCCTATTGCATCATTTACTTTGTAATAAATATATTATGTAAAATTTGAGGATAAAAAAACACACGACAAAGACACACGATTCCTTAAAATTTTCTCGATAGAAAATAATTCCAAAGTTACGTCCAAAACTTACAATAACCGAGTAATCAATATATATTATAAATGTGTTCGTGAAACATTACATACTTAACGATATATATATATATATATATATGACGCATAGCAACTGTATTTCGATTGACATTGCTTTATTATTGGTTATTCGGTTTTCGCTCTCGCACTTCGAATTAGTCCTCGCACTGCGGGCAATTTCGCATGGAGTGATTGAAACAAGGTATATGTACTTAGTTGACTTTTAAGTAGTATTTAGCGCTTTACGCATGAAATGACAAGTTTTTTTAGTAAAAATTAAATCACAATTTGATATTATATCTTTTAGCAATGTCAAGACGATAAGCTTATAGACGATAAATGAAATCTAATCGTTACTAACCTTGCAAAAATTAATTTCTCCCTGCGCTAAGATTGCAGTCCGTTCGCTGCGCAAGCGTAGACATGAATGTTGTAATGTTTGATTAGAGTACATATTTGGCTAGAATGGAGGCAGAAAAGCAATGCGTACATTGCCTAGAACGATTGCTAATCACTCAATACACTCAAAGATACTACTAATACTAATATACCTTACTAATATAAACCTTACTAATATACCTTACTAATATTATAAATTCGAAAGCAACTCTGTCCGTTTGTTACGTTTTCATGACAAAACCGCGGGACAGATTTCGATGAATTTTGGTATACAGATAAATTATGACTGCGATTGGGGCACAGGCTACTTTTTACTCGACTGCGCACAAGGAGGTTAATGGTTTTATTGACAAACCACGCGTGCGAAGCGGACGCCAACCAGTTAGTCAGCTAACATTAGTTAGTATTTGAGTGATTCGCACTGCATAATTGCATTGGGTTAATAGGGGTCCATAGTCTTTGTACGCGTAATTTGTCAATAGACTAACTAGTAGTTTGTTCCGAACTGAGATCTCGCGTGTATGATTATTATACACTCTCGACCAAGACACCATTCTAGGGATATTAGATATACATCGATGCATCGAAAACATCGATGTTTACAATGCGATACTTACATCGAATCGATTCGATGTTTTGAAAAGCTATCGATATACTTGATGTATCGATGTTTTTTCATAAAACATCGATTCGATGTTAACCAGTTAATTTTACAAAAACTCAAGTTTGAAATCTAACATTGTATCAAAGATCTTCCTATCTATTTGTTTGTTTTAAAATAGATAAGTTTATTTTCAATATGGAAATAGAACATTATAATAATAAAGCCTTTATTAACAATCTTACACATTACATATTTCTACGTAGTACTACAAAATTTGTTCATAAAATATAATAGTTATATAAAGGTTGTCTGGAAGAGATCGCTTTGTTAAGCGATAAGACCGCCCATTATGCTTACTTTTATTTGTTTTTTTTCTATAAATCTGTTGTGTCTACCTTGTAAGGTATAATAAAGAATTTTCATTCATTCATTCATTCATTCATAGTTTCAGATTAGACCCCGGTTTTTGATTGTCTTGCTTTTCAGCATAGGCCTCCCCGAGTGTTCTCTACAAAGATCTATCTCTTGCTTTTCTCGCCCAAGTCGTTCCCGCCACTTTTTTAATATCATCTTCCCATCTACGATACTGTCTACCTTTACTTCTCGTTTTATATCTAGGGCCATTCTGTCACTTCTTTTGCCCATTTTTCCGTCTTATTTCTTACTAGTTGACCAATCCGCGGCTTGGCGTAGCAGGCGTGGCAGGCGTGGTTGGCCAATAAAAGTAGCCTATGTGTTAATCCAGGTTATGATCTACGTACATACCAAATTTCATCGCAATCGGTTCCGCCGTTCCGG